>OZ012741.1:597297348-599957862 GCA_963859935.3 Lathyrus sativus | reverse complement strand
AAAGAAGATGAAGTAAGACTGTGGCACCAGAAACTTGGACATTTCATCTAAAATGAATGAAGAAGATCATATCTATAGAAGCTGTCAGAGGTATTCCTAAGCTAAAGATTGAAGAAGGAAAAATCTGTGGTGAATGACAAATTGCAAAGCAAACAAGGATGTCACATTAGAATATCCAATATCTCACTACTTTTAAAGTACTGGAACTTCTTCACATGGACTTAATAGGACCTATGCAGATGGAAAGAAGTATGCTTATGTTGTTGTGGATGATTTTTCAAGATACACCTGGGTGAATTTTATAAAAGAAAAGTATAAAGTGTTTGATGTTTTTCAAGACTTGTATCAGAAACTTCAAAGAGAAGAAGAAAGTAAAGTTGTCAGAATCAGAAGTGATCATGGGAAGGAATTTGAAAAACAAAAGTTTGCTGAATTTTGCTCCACTAAAGGAATTAACCAATAATTCTCTTCTCCTATTACCCTTCAATAAAATGGAGTTATGGAAAGAAAGATAAGAACTATCCAAGAATCAGTAGAGCAATGATCCATGCTAAGAAACTACCTTACCATTTCTGGGTTGAAGCCATGAACACTACCTGCTATGTTCATAACAGAGTGACCTTAAGAACAGGAACTATGACCACACTGTATGAAATTCGGAAAGGAAGAAAACCTACTGTTAAATATTTTCATGTGACCTTAATTTTCAGAGTGACCTTAATTCTTTCATATCGTGACCATAGAAGAAAGATGGATCCTGAGAGTGATGAAGGTATATTCTAGGGCTACACTACCAACAGCAAAGCCTATAGAATGTTTAACTACATAACTAAGACCATGATGGAGTCTATCAATGTTGTTATAGATGACTTGCATAAGGAAACTGATGTTCCAGAAGATGTTGGAACATCATTTGATATCTCAGCTGAATCTGAAGACAGAAATAATGATTCTAACCCTACCATCACTGAAGTTGAACCTGTTAACAAAAGACCATCCATCAGAGTCCAGAAAGACCATCCTATTGATCTCATCATAGGTGATCCAAATAAAGGGGTAACCACTAGATCTAGAGAAATTGTCTCAAGCTCCTACTTTGTGTTAAATATTGAACCTAAGAACATCAAGGAGGTTTTAACTGATGAATTCTGGATAAATGCCATGCAAGAAGAGCTGGGTGAATTCAAGAGAAATGAATTTTGGGACCTTGTGCCAAGGCCAGAAGGAAAAAATGTGATTGGAACCAAATGGGTTTACAAGAATAAAACTGATGAAAAGGGAGTGGTTACTAGGAACGAATCCATATTGGTTGCTCAAGGATACACACAGATTCGAGGGGTTGATTTTGAAGAAACTTTTGCTCCTGTAGCTAGACTTGTATCCATCAGACTTCTTCTGGGAGTTTCTTGTATCCTGAAAATTAAGCTACTTCAAATGGATGTCAAAAGTGCATTCTTAAATGGTTACCTAAATGAAGAAGTTTATGTGGAACAGTCTAAGGGTTTTATTGATCCAACCTTTCCTAATAATGTATTTAAGTTGAAGAAAGCTTTGTATGGCCTGAAGTAAGCTCCTAGAGCATGGTATGAAAGACTAACATATTTTCTTATTGATAATGGATATATAAAAGGTGGCATATATAAGACTTTGTTTATCAAAGAAAAAGAAGGAAAACTCATGATTGCTCAAATCTATGTTGATGATATTGTCTTTGGTGGGATGTCAGATGAGATGGTTCAACATTTTGTGCAGCAAATGCAATCTGAATTTGAAATGAGCATTGTTGGAGAATTAACTTACTTTCTTGGACTTCAAGTCAAATAGGTGGAAGAATCCATATTCCTATCTCAGAGTAAGTATACCAAGAACATTATTAAGAAGTTTGGAATAGAAAATGCCAGCCACAAAAGAACTCCTGCTCCTACACATCCAAAATTATCAAAGGATGATAAAGGAGTTGATGTGGATCAAAGTCTGTATAGAAGCATGATAGGGAACTTGTTATATCTTACAGCAAGCAGACCTGAGATTGCTTTTGTTGTGGGAGTTTGTGCCAGATATCAATCTGAACCCAAGATTAGTCACATTAATCAAGTTAAGAGAATTTAAAGTATATAAATAGGACAAGTAAATATGGGATGTTGTATAGTCATGGATCTGGATGTGTGCTTTCTGGATATTATGATGCTGATTGGGTTGGAAGTGCTGATGACAGGAAGAGCACATCTGGAGGCTGCTTCTTTTTGGGAAACAACCTCATCTCGTGGTTTAGCAAGAAACAAAACTGTGTATCCCTGTCTACTGCTGAAGTAGAATACATAGTTGTTGGGAGTAACTGCTCTCAACTTGTATGGATGAAGTAGATGCTTACAGAGTATAGTGTCACACAAGATGTCATGACATTATAGTGTGATGATCTGAGTGCTATAAATATTTCCAAGAATCCTATTCAACATAGCAGAACTAAGCATATTGACATTAGACATCATTTTATTAGGGAGCTTATTGAAATTAAAATCATTACTCTTGAGCATGTCACTACAGAAAATCAACTGGCTGATATTTTTATCGAAGCCTTGAATGAAAATCAGTTTGAGATTTTGAGAGGAAAATTGGGGATTTGTATTTATGAAGATTTATTGCAATTACTTCTAAGAGGGATTTTTGCTTTTAAAAGATGGTTTTTTTTTCCCTAAAATAGAGATGTTCCAACATCCCTCTTTATTACACAACACGCCCTTGTCTACTCAAGCATGCTATCCCGCTCAAATGTTTCCCTCTAACTGCCCATTCAACTCCCACATCTCCACTACTTTTCAGACTACCTCCCACTCTCTACGTATTCACTATTCTGCAACCTATCTTCATCCTCCTCAAAAATTTTCTCCTCTCAAAAATACCAAGATGTCTCCGAAACGTGATGCTGCCTCCTCAAAGACTTCCCACACTAATGCTCAACCTATGAACATCTCCTTCGAAGATGTTCTTGACGTGACCCCTATCTCCATGGTTCCTGGTCAGGTAAATGAAGCTCCCAAGACCACACCTCGACATGCAAACGAGTCCCAACCACCTTCCAAAGGTAACACTTCTGGATCTTCTACTGACAACATTACTAGAATGAAAAACAAGGAAGGCTCTGCCTATGTTGACAGATCCATTAGGGAGCTTCTCATTAAGATTCTCTATGGAGGTCGTAATGTGCATGGTATTTCCACCCCTCTTTCTCACGTAGATCCATCTCCTAGCTCTGATGAGAACCTAAGAAAGGATGCTGAAAAACCTTCTACTGATGACAACCCTAACACTGAGAACTTGGAGAAACTTTCCAGTTATGTGATACATGATGTGAATGAGGCTGATGATACAGGTTTGAATGTTGGTATGAATGTTGCTTCAACTAAGGAAAATACCTCTTACAATGTAGTAGATGTTGAAGATGTACCCTTTGATGATGAGCTCATAAAAAATGTTGCCCTAGGAATTGCTAAGAGACTGAAGACAAGGAAAGGAAAGGTTGTGCTTGAGGAATCCCCTTCCAAAATCCAGAAGAAGAAAACCCATGTTGGACCTCCTAAAGCGTGGAGCAAGGTTACTCCTGTTACCAAAAAGAGAAAAGTCAGGTTGGAAAACTCTGACTCAGATGAAGATGTTGTGAAGGATGTCCCTGACATAGCTCTGGTGAAGAAATCTACTACCAAGAAGTCTCCAAAGCAAGTGCATGCTGCTCCTCTTGAAAATGTCTCTTTTCACTCTATCAGCAGTGTGATGATGTTGTGATTCGCAAGTGCACAAATAGAGTCAGAGTAATATAAAAGATTATCGATCCCACAGAGACCAAACGTCAATCTATCGATTATTATTGTTATGGTGTTTATATAAGGTAAGTCAATTTGGAATTGGGTTGAGCGAAATAAAAGTAAAGTGCGAGAATAAATTCAATAGTAAAACAGCAGGCTTGGATGTAATTCACATAGCTAGGCAGTATTCCAAATGCGTACGAATAGACTTCTTAAGGGGTAATGTTTTCTACTCATGAAAAGAACTAATTTAACGGGAACTGTCGCTTTCGCGTATTCAGAACTGAGTTTATCCCCTAATCGATCCCTCTTATTGTCACTTATAAAAAGGCGCGCATTGCGTTAGAGTGATTAAACCTATTTTTAAGAAATATAGTTTCTTGACTTAGTTGAAAAGTATTTTGACCTGGAATTTCTAACAAAAAGAGGTTCTTGCAAACCGAACTTTAAATCCATAAACGCGTCCGAAAATAGTTTTAAAATATTTTTTCTAAAGCATTAAAGATTCCTGCTTAACTGGACTAAGCGCTTTCGCTTCCTTTGAACAGTCAAGACTAACCAAATTTATCTAAAGGTTGGACGACTTTCGATCTTACCCAACAGATTTTAAGTGCAGAAAAGATGTATTAAAAGTCAGAATAACCCTTAAGTGATTCTATCGACAGCATATAGAATACCACTTTTAACTATGATCCTCACATCCTAATGTTGCACCCCAAAACTTGCCTAACTTTTTTTCTTCACTTAGCTTTGTTTCATTGCATTCATGTAGCCCTAACATTGCATTAGCATTTGCATATCATCACCCATGTGCAGGGGATTGAGGGGTGTGCTCATCAGGAAGAGGTTATCAAGGCCCAAGCCTAATCAAGAGGTTATATTCAATCTATTCAAGGGCTTATCATCACCATCAGAAAGGTCAAAGAGCAGATGAATGTATGTGGTTGTATCTCCTATCTTGAGGGTCAATTAATGTCATCAGGAGGCTATGAATCCATGGATGTGGGTATAAAGCGTTAAGGAAGCTCATGGGGTGTCTTGGGGATCATTATGGAGCTTATTCAAGTCATTATGCAAAGTGCAAGAGGCCACAGCCAAAGGTGGTGCAACTAGGGTTTTCACCTGGTCAACCCTCAATCAACTGTGAGTCTTGAGGAGATTAAGACTCAGTTCCAAGCAACTATGATCATGGAATATTGTGTTGAGACACCTAAGAGATCATTTCAAGATCAATTCATCAATATTCAAGAGTGTGAGAAGTTATTGAGCTAGGGTTTCTAAGCTTGACAATGTAAAATCCCCTATTTCAGTGCCTAACTTCAAGACCACATAACTCAAGCTACAAGTTTCATCTCATATTGACATCCACATGAGACTTGTAGAGCATGTTCTTAGCTTTCTTTTGAGTACTAGAAGTCCTTTATAGGATTTATATAACTCAAGTTATGAAGCAGATAAGTTACAGATCATCAGATGAATGTGATTTTGGTACTTGAAAGTCAACCAACTTCCAAGACATTTTTGAGCTAGAAGGATGTTTCTCCTAATCTTGACCCAAACATGAATGTTATTCCTCATCATCTTAGCTTTCCAAAGAGTACTAGAAGTCCTCATTTGGATTTGTAGAACTCAAGATATGAAGCTTGCAAAGCAAGGGTATTTTGGGAAAGTAAGATTACAGGTCATTTTCATTATAGGTCAATTTCACCACCTTGTATACCTCAAATGAAAAGCTTGCCAACTTCAAAGTTGCTAAAAATGGTATCATTTGTTCAACCAAACCTCAAGAGATCATTGCTTTGGCTTAAATTGGAGAATGTGTGAAGGAAATTTCATGAAAAGAAGCTTGAAAAGGGCTAGTTTGGATTTAATGCCAATTAAACCAATTCATGTCATATTTGTGCTTTTTTTGAGTCCAAATAATGTTTTAAGAACAATGGCAACATTACAAATCAAGTTTGAATTCATTTACATGGCCAAATGCAATGTTTCTTCACTTTGAAGTAACATAATGCAAATCAACCATTGATGCATTTCCAAGGGCCAAATCCCAACCATCCATACTCCTTACACCCCAAGCAAGTGAAAGAACTAAATTGAAAGCTTGCTAGCTCTGTTTTCATGGATATGACAAAGCTTCAAAAGTGAAAAAGTGAAAATTCAATTGGACTCCCATGGGCTTCTATTGGGCCTGATATTCATCCAAATCCATTGTATATAATCTCTGTGATCATTCCTAACAGAAAAAACGGATTTTGGAGCCAAGAATAATAGAATTCAGTTATGGAAAAGTGAAGCAAAATTGAAATTCGAATTTGAAGATTGAGCCACTTTCAAGCCAAATCAAAGATTGCAGAAGCTCCATTGATGATCAGTGAAGGATTCTGCACATTTTCCCCAAGTTTGAGCTTCATCTGAAGGCCCATTGGAGGTGCTCCAATAGGTAATTTATTTCTCACCAATACTCTCTGTTCTTGATGAAATCACGCGCCATTGTTTTAGATTTACAATCCCCTAGGTGCATAGAACGATTTAGGATAGTTTTGGTGAGCAATCGTGATAATTCTTGACAGAGCTCCAAACCTTGCAAGCTTTCGTTTTAGGTGATTTAGGCTTCAAAAATGAAAATAAATGATAGCTTCGTAATGTACATGAAATGTAGATCATTTTAAGCTAAAAAATCATGAATTTTGGTGGAGATTTGAGGTTTTCGCTGTGCCCGCCCAAGGAAGAAGATGACCGGAACTAGTTCGGCCACCGTGCCCTCCACCGTCTGGACATTGCCTCCATTTTGAGTTTAAATTCTCGGATGAGTTACCATCCATGGGATTGCTTGACTGAAGAGTGCATTGAGTGGCCACGATTGCTTTAATTTTGGTTTTAATTCCCCGTGCACGCGTGTCACCTTGAGGGCCATGGGATCCTTTGATTGAGTTCATAATAGAAGGCTGGGATTGAATCCTAGTTTTTACTGGGAATTTAAGTGGAACGCTGCGTTTCGCAGCTGTTAGCATGGCCTTTGGATGATAGGACCAGTCATGCCTTGGACGATCGTGATCTCATCCCAGTCTATGTGCAAACTTCAGCGCGTACGTGGCACGTAGTGAGCCATGTGATCTTTGACTAGTAGGCTGAACGTGTGGTTGAGATTGGATTCAGTTGGTTGACTGGCTTTGCAATTGGACTGGGCTCTGATTTCTATCCATACCCCCTAGCGTAGCCAGCCCAATAAATACACGTGAATCAATTGCTAGATGCACCAACCTTTTCCCAATTTTATTTTCTTTTCTCTTATTTTCCTGTTAATATCTGTTTTCATTTTAATTCATAAAAAATGATAAATTGATTCAATAAATCATGGAAAAAATGTGGAATGCACCTTGACATGTTTAGAAATTTGTAATACTTTTTATTTTGATTTTCCATTTATTTTCCAATTAATTCTTGCGTTTTCTTTTAATGTGATTTTCAATAATTATGAAATTACATGTTCATCTTTGTGATTTTTTTCTCCCTCAATAATCCAAATAAATGCCTGATTTTTAGTATGATGATTATTGATACATTGAATAATATTGTAGTATTTTTCTTTCATTTTTTAGATTCCATTTGAATAGGTTTTAAAGAACATATTTAGGACCTTTCCCATTTACACTTTCCATAGCACACCTTAGGATGTTTCTCTCTGTTAATGCCCTTAGGTTTAGAATTTTGATCCAAGATTTTAGCCCTAGACACTTAAGACCTTAAGTAATCTTTAGAATTTTTCTTAGATTTTTTAGGTGTGATTTCCTATTTTTCTTAGATTTTACCTTATGGATGTTTTTAGTGTGTCCTACACATGACCTTCTCATAGTTTGGCCTCATAAGTGACCTTATATCCAACCTTAAGCATCCAATTCTTTCATGATAGCCTAGTGAATAGGTTGATACCTTTGTAGGATAATTCTCAAGCCTTGGTAGTGCCATTAAGCTCCCTTAGGTTGGATTTCCCTAGAGCTAAACATTAAAGGTTTCTTTAGAAGTTTTTTTGATGGTTGATCCTCCTTGTGTGGTTCCTTGACTTGGTTTTGCCTTGTTCCTTCCATCTCAACATTCAACTAGTCCTGATGAGGATCCCTCTTGGGAGAGCCTAATTCTTCCTTTGGTTGAATTTTGTGCATTCCTCAAGAGGTTGAGCCTTGGATGGACATTCAATGGCATAGTATATTCCTTTGGTTTACACTATCTTCCTTCTCAAAGTCCTATTCCTAGGATCCCTCTTGTGAGAGCCTAATTCTTCCTTTGGTTGAATTCTGTGCATTCCTCAAGAGGTTGAGCCTTGGATGGACATCCTGTGTTGATACACATTAACCAGATACCTTAGATTGACATCTAGGTTCCACCATTCTCATATGTCCTACATTCTTAGGATCCCTCTTGTGAGAGCCTAATTCTTCCCTTGGTTGAATTTTGTGCATTCCTCAAGAGGTTGAGCCTTGGATGGACTCTTGTGTTGATACACATCTAAACCTGATGTAGCCTGGGGATGATTTCCTTGTTGCTCATCTAGTTTATCTCTCTCATGTTGATTTGATTGATTGACTGCTTGCTGTGATGCATTAGGGTAGAGTTGCATGAGTAGAGACTCTTGTTTAGGTGCATGTTTGCATTAAAGGTTGAGCTAGTCTCCCTTTGCTTGATTGCATTAAAGGTTGAGGTGGTCCTCCCTTTGCTTGGTTGTTTAACTTCTTTCATACTTGCCCTTGCTTGTTTGCATTAAAGGTTGAGGTGATCCTCCCTTGCTTGTGTGTTTCTTCTTCTTCTATGCTTGTCATGTTTGCATTAGAAGTTGAGGCTCCCTCCTTCTGCTTGTACTGTTGCATTGCATATGCATCCAGTTACTTTATGTTTCACCTGCTTGATAGTTGTGTTTCTTTTTCCCCTTTGCATGTTCCCTTAGGGCTCTCATTTCTTTGTTTAAGAAGTGATGATAGACTTTAGGTTGAATCCATGCATGATAACAGTAGGGTAGATTCCCTTTTCAAACTCAACAGTAGGACCATATTGCATGACAACAGTAGGATGCTTGATAGTTCCCCAGTAGACTCCTCTTTCTTTCTCATCTTCAAACAATAACAAAATATCTAATAAAGGCAAGTTCGTATTGTACGCTACGAGCCTTAAGCCACTTGGGAAATGATAATTGAGCGGTCTCCTCTCAATCGTCTAGAGTGTTTAGTATACGTCCTTTAGGCGATATGCGATGCATTCGCTCCTAAGTCATAGTCTCTAGTGCAGTATGAATTACAAACATTCATAAAAAACACTTCTTCTCCGATAAAACACAAAAACAAACATTCAAACCTCTTTTTGCCCTCTGGGGCTCCCTTATTCAGAAAACATTTTCAGATAAAAGAGTGTTGTTAACTCTTAGTTCTACCACAAACAGGCTTTGTCCCTAACTGCTGGAACTACTTGTTAACCTTACTCGGGTAAAAACAGATGAATCAACTTGTGTTCCGTTTTATCCCGAACTATGTTCGCTATGATCTCTCATACCTGTTGAGAGTATGTAGGCACAAGACGCGATGTCTTGGTGAGCAACCTTTCCCCCATCACCCGTAGTTAGCCGAACTACATTGACTCTAACTTTCCCATTGCACGAGGGAATACGTAGGCCCAGAGCAGCGACGCTCTGTCGAGTCACTTTTTTTCCTTTCTTTTTCTTTTTAGCTAGCCTTGATAGGTAGATAAATTAACAACCCGTCAGATAAACAAACAAGCGTGGATCCTGTTGAGTACAATGGACGTGAGGGGTGCTAATACCTCTCCCTTGCGTAACCGACTTCCGAACCCAGAGATTTGGTTGCAATGACCGATCTTATCCCTTTTCGCTAGGTTTTTCCTGATCGTTTCCTTTTCCTCCTTTGGGATAAATAACGATAGGTGGCGACTCTTCTGTCTTTGCCGACACCTTTTTTCGCAGTAGCGACACCTAACCTCTAAGATTTAGCCGGACATGGAAACTAAATAGACATGGTAAATAAAATGCGATAAATAAGGGCGATAAATAAATTGCGAGTAAATAAAGTGCAGGAAATAAAGTGCGAGTAAATAAAGTGCAGGAAATAAATGCGTATAAGTAAAAGCGGAAAATAAATAGAAATCTGCTCCAAACGGGAGGTTTTAAATCTTGGTACAACTTGAAGTAAAAAACTGAAATAAAATGGCGGCAGGATTAACTTCTACCAAAGTGCTCCAAACCCGACTACATACTCGATTAGGCAATGTGATAACTACCCGATGTGAGAAGTTGATCACTTTACAACAGATGAAAATTTATGGCTTGAGTTCTATAACTAAGCTTGGATGCTTAGAAATGAGGCAGAACTCTTCTATTTATAATGTTAGGAAAGTACAGGGAAATACTAGAATGCCCCCCAACGTCTTTTGGGAGGGAAAATAGAATACAAGGGTGGCGCCCGCCATGTGTACTAGAGTGGAAAGAAGTGGGAGACATGGCAGTTGTCAGAAGTTGGTCTCTTATCCAAGTCATGGTTTCTCCTATGGTGCCCGCCATGGTGAGTGCCATGTGTACAATTTCCTGAAAAGCTGGTCCTTTTGGTTGTTTTTCTTCATTTCTTCTTGAGTAGCTCTGAAAATATAAAATCCTGAAAAAGAGACAAAACAGAGGCATAATACAAGAAAATAGAGATAAAATCCTAAATAACACGTGCAAATCGAGTCAAATAAACAGTATATTTTAGGTCTATCATGTGACCAAGTGAAGATATGTGTATCAAAGGAGGATTGCTCTAGAAAGGGAGCTGGGTAAAGATGCTCTAGATATCAAGGAAGTGATGGACTTAATCAATGAGGCTAGATTGCTCAAAACCGTCACTGGTTTCTCTAAGTGTTATGAAGGGCTGGTGAAAGAATTCATTGTGAACATTCCTGACTCCATTACTGATAGGATTAGCAAGGACTATGTGAAAGTGTTTGTTAGGGGAAAATGTGTGAAGTTTTCTTCTTTGGTAATCAACAGATTTCTAGGAAGGTCAAATGATGGTGAAGAAGAAATGATTGTTTCTGACAACCAGGTGTGCAAAGTCATCATTGCTAACCAACTCAAAGTCTGGCCTTCAAAAGGAAAGCTCTCAGCTGGGCAACTCAGTGTGAAATATACCATCCTTCGCAGGATCAATGCTGCAAACTGGGTTCCCACCAACCACACCTCCACCATTGCTATTGGACTAAGCAGATTCATATATGATGTAGGTACTAAGGTTGATTTTGATTTTAGTTTATACATTTTTGATCAAATTATTAAACATTCTACCACTAGTGCCATAAAGCTGTCAATTGCCTTCCCTTCTCTCATCTGTGAAATTATTCTGAATCAACATCCTTGGATTCTAAATTCTAATGATGTTACTAGTAAGAGGGAGTCTGTGTTGTCCCTTCACTACAAACTTTTTGCTGGAAGACATGTTCCAGATATTGTCTTGACATCTGCTGAAAGGGCCACTACTTCAAAGGCAAGGATAATTTCTGAGTTAAAAGAAACTTTCAGGGGACTAGGGGATACAATTAATGCAGCTACAGCCAGAAAATTCAAATTGGAATCGTTAATTCAATGCCTTGAAGATAACACTGCCAATGATGATGATGCTAGTGAGGCTGGGTCTGGGGAGGAATCTGAGGATGGAAGTACTGATGTACCAACTGAGAAAGAAGATGTTGTTGAGATGTCCACGTCTGAAGATGAAGTTTAAGCTGGTTGCTTTGGTATTGGTTTTTTTTTGTTGTTTTTTTTGTTTGCATTGGAATAATGAACTTATTTGTTGCACTTTATGTGCATTTGGGTTGTATTATTGAGTCTTTATGATCTTTACTCATCTTGTTTCTGACCTTATGATATATATTGCTATATCTTAGCTTTTGTTCTTAAAATTGTGGCTAAAAAGGGGAGCAGATGGGTTTGTATACAGTATACAATCTGGTATTTGGCTATAGCAGGTGTGTAGCTAGTTGGAAGATGGTGTTTGTTGCTGCTGTCAGGATTTATTTTGGCTTGTTGCTGTTTTTATGTTCTACAGATTGCTGAATATTGTACCTTTGTTGTTTGTTTGCCTGTGTGCTTGGGTTGTTCTGTTGTGCATTACAGGGTGCTGAAGACTGTTGAGATTGTGGGCTGCTTATTGTGATTGCTTGGGCTGTTGTGTTTTTTTTTGTGTTTGCATCTGTTGAGGGGGAGTTTCATATTTACTCTATTTACTAATTAGTTCTTTTTTTCTGCTGTGTTGTGCTCTATGTTGGTTTTTAGTCTCTTGTGATCTGTTTTATATTTTAGCCAAAATTTTCCAAAGGGGGAGTTTGTTAGTTCTTGATTGGCAGACATTTTGGTAAAACTAGGTGTAATCACAAGATGTCCTACAGGATGTCGTGACATCTATCTTTAAGGTTATGCAGGTTGATTTGTATGTTGCAGCATGACTTATCTCATGATGTCAAACTTAATATCTTGACACTTATGGACAAAACATTATGTATGAATGTGTTTGTGTGTCTATTCTTTTTTGCGCAATCTTGCTGCACTGAACAGGTGAAAATATGCGAGGATTTTGGTGTTTTACTTAGGAGTTTTTGATGCAAATATTGTGGATCATATTTGATTTGATATGATTTTTTTCTCATAAGATTTTATTAAAGATTGGAAGAAAGATTTGATTAGATCTGATTTATCAAATCAAATCTGTTTCACTGTTGTAAATTGTGAAGATTGATTTCTTCTTAAATCTGCTGTTACTTTTGCCACGGCCCAAGCCTGTTCTGCATTACTATTTAAGGAGGTGTAAACCCTAGCTTTAAGATCAAAGAAGCAAGAATTGAAAAGTGTGTGAATTTGTGGAAGGTTTAGCCTTCGTGTGTTTTAGTTTTGTGAGTCATTCACTCATTGTTTAATGTGTGAATTGGATTGAGTTGTTAATTGTAAATTATTCACTCAAAGCTTGTAAGCAAGAGTGTATTGTACTTGATTGAAGCTTTTAAGCAAGATCAAGTTGTGACTTTGAAGAGTATCTTCTAAAGTTTTCTTATTTTGTTGATTAACATCACTGTTGTGATTGAGGAGGAGTGAAAGGCGTGTCTTGTCTAGGTGTGTTATAGGCAAAAATTGCAAAGGTAGAGATTAGGTGAGAAGACGGTAAACAAGAGAGAGTCTACTGTATATCTTCAAACTAATTCTACTTAGTGGATTTCCTTCCTGGCTTGGTAGCCCCCAGACGTAGGTATGTTTTCACTGAACTGGGTTAACAATTGATGTGTCCTTTTTATAATTGTTATTTGTGTTTCTTTGTTCTTATTATTGATTGAACAAATATTTGTGTCGTAAACATCTCCTTCGACATCTAATATTTGATACCAGAATTTTATTTCTTCAAACTTCCACCCAATCATCTTGTGATGTTTTTGCCATGATAAGACGATGATTAGTATATGGTGGTCCTTAATCCTGGGATTAAGAGTTTAAACCACCAGAAACCACCACTTACCGGCAACTACAAGGAGAGAAAAAGAATTTAGGTTTTGTAAAGAAAACTATAGATAAGTAATGTATAGTTAAAAGACTGCAGTCTGCTTTACTCTACTCTCATACGATAACATTGATTTCAAAAATGTCTTGGATAGCGAATGTCACGGTGAAGATTTTGATACCTATGTGGTTGGATTGTAGTGTATTGTTTGTTGGAGCATTTGATATTCTAGGAACCAAATCTTTTTCAATGATTAAATAGGAGAACCGAATCTTTCTACACTTGCTTAACATGGAGATAAACAAGTGTTATAGATATACCATTCATCAAGTAATTAAATATATCAATCATAAATTCTGTAGCGTTTTGTATTTAAGGGGCGTGAAAATGATGTAGTCTAATGGAAGAACAAAACAACTAGTTCACATAAGGTCCCAACACTATAGAAGTTTATAGCAAGTAAAGAATCATTAGAATCAGGGCAAACAAAAAGATTATCGATAAAAAATACCAATAAACTCATATACCCTTAAATTTTCTTGTTACAAATACTTGCGTATAAATTTTGAATACTAGAAATACAATCAAGTAATAGAAAATTGAACTTTCTATATTTTCCTAAGTATAACAATTGCTAAACCAGACTCCATTGTGGCTCAATGGGCCACAAACACCTCAGATCAAGCAACTTCTCAAATTACAACATAGTGTTATTAGTATGAATTTTCATTACCTATCTATATCAAGAATCTTTGCTTAATAATTTTGTAATGACTATAGCAACTTTATTTTATAAGCAACTCTCTGGTTGAACAAAACCCAATGCAGTTCCACCAGCATGGTTACAAGATGCTTCAGCTATTTGGTTTTTGTAAGTAAGTTTAACATCCTTCAATTTTATCCCATTGCATGGATACTTTGAACTACAATCAAATTTCACAGCTACTTGTGTTGCTGACGTTCCATGAATGTCTTGGTATGTTACATCACTGATTTTAATTCCAGACGCCTGTAAATATAATAATTTCAACAAAAAATAATCAACTTATTTTCATGTAAAAATTATAATAGTGTAAAGCCTCCAATAAGATGTTAAATAGATAACCAACCTGGCCGGGGCAGTTTTTGTTGTTTGGACAATAATTCTGGTCAATGACAATTGGGTTTTGGACATTATCCATAGTTGCATCTTGGAAAAAAATGTTCCTAGCAAATCCATTGCTAGCTCTACCCCATGATTTTATTCTAACACCATTTTGAGTTCCTGTGAATGTAACTGTTTTAACTGTCACATTTTGTACACCTGCTTCATTTGATTTCCACCCTAAGCTTCCAATGCTGTAATTAGTATCAAACAAATCATTACTATAGTGTTTTTTAGATGAAGAAAAAATAAAAATTAATAAGATCAAAGGGATTTGTTACCTTATTCCATGTCCCGGTCCACATTCAATGTTTTCAATCCATAAATTATTGGTTCCAGGTCCGATTGAGATACAATCATCACCGGTGCGAATTTTGGAATGAATGATGGTGACGTAGGAGGACATTTGGACATGGATGCCGTCGGTGTTAGGGCTATTTCCGGGCGCCACGATGTTTACATCTTGTGTTTTTACATATTGACATCCATAAAACCCTATATGGAACATTTGACTATTTATAGATGTCAATCCAGTTATCATAATGTTTTTTGAGCCAAAAAATTGTAGCGTCTGAAAACATCACAAAATAAAATTAACCACTATATCATCACCTTATAAAATAAAATCTTCAAATAAGAGTAGTCGCGAATTAACCATTCCATGATCTCCTACCTCCACTAAATAATTAGTTCTTTTAAATTCTATAATTATATCAGTAGTAGTTCTCTTAAATTAATTATTAATAAAAGTTGGAATATAAGGTGAAAAATAATAATCATGTGTAATGCAATGCATGATAAACATTACCGTCGCTCCGATTGGGCAATTCCTTTTGTTCGAATTTTTACAGTTCCACAAGGCAGTACCCTGGCCATCAAGCACACCACCGCGAATCGAAACTCCGTCAACATGCTGAAAACTCAACCATGTGCTACCGCCTTTACTGGCGGCACGGTAATTAGATGAAGCGATCAAAGTACCATCAATCGTTATGGAAATAGCTTTGTTAGCACAATTTCCACTAAATGTTACAGTTCCAAGTAAGAATTTCCCTTGTGGAACGTAAATTGCTGCGGGATATGGCGATGAACATGCCATAGTCCAAGCATTCAGGAATGCTTTAGTGGAATCCGTTATTCCGTCAGGTTTGGCTCCGAATTTGATTACATTGAATGTGGATGATTTTACAGTTGAGAAATTGAAGGAGCAAGATAGTGTGATTATGAGGAAGAGAAAAGGAAGAGGATGATTATTGTTTGACATATTGTTGAAAAAATGTTGAAGAAATTGGGAGAGAGATGTTTATATGATAATGTGAAAGAATGATTAGAGAAGAAGTTGGAAGATGGAGTGGCAGAAGTGGTGAAGGTAGTGGGTTGTAACGGTTTATGAGGAGGGTATTTATAGCTATAACAAGTGAATAGTTTATGTTAGTTTTTTCATGTGCTCTATCAACTGTACAAGTTATAGAAAGTGAAAATTGGTTGAAGTTTAGAGCGAAAAATATTTGAAAGCAAAGGAAAAGTCGCGCCGAAAATTTGGAGTTAAATATATGAGGCTGTTTTTTCGGAAATGGCCTTCGCGTGTGCCGTTAATTCGTTGGTTAATCATCCAATAGTTAGTTTTGGTCCAAATGGATTTGGCATATTACTAGTCCTGTTTTAATATTGTTTAAATTGAAAGAGGTTTTTAACAGATTCATTCATACCTAAAAATGAAGAGGAATATCAAAATGGAGATGTCAAAGGAAACAATACAAACCGATAGGCACATGGGCTATATTCACATCTCTTTTTGTTTGTCTAAACACACGTGGAAAATTCCACAATCAAATTTAGTTTAGGAGAAAATTTAGATAAACTATTTTAGGGATGACTTTTACTATTTTTTTTAATGAAAATATAAAAAAAAAATTCTTTAATTTATAACCAACAATTGAAGCGTCCTTACCTGAAGCATTATAACATATTTTAGGTAGCATTAGAAAATAGATGAATGTAGACTAATGAGTATTTTTTAAGTCCACATGGATTTCGAAGGTTGTTGGTATGTTAGATTGATGAGTCTTATCTTTGCTCCGTTGTGTCAGGGTTTTATTGTATTATTTTCCTTCGATTGGTCGTTGTTCAGCTTTAGTAAAAAGTCATGATGTGATTGTTTACTGTGAAAATTGGTAAGCAACCGCTGGTGTCTAAATATTGGTTAACTTACAGGATCAACTAGTGAATTCTAGGACACGTGCTAATGCATTTTAAATTAAAGTTTGAAAGATAATTAACACTTCGACAGTATACATGATTTGAAAGTAGTTTACTTCAAAAATGTAAAAGAAATTACGTTGCAGGAAAGTAATCGAAAGTGCAGTAAAATGCATCAAAAGTAACTTGTGCGAATAAAGAAGATAAATTTATGGGGAAAAGCATAAACTTAATTTGATTAAAATGTAAAAAAATGGTGTTTCATTAAACGTACATTTCTCTACACACTGGGTACTTTGAATAATTTGAATGAATTGTACAAACTTGATCTCACACGAAATCCTAACACTAAGACCACTTATTTATACTAAATCGAAATAACTACCTTTAACGACATTTATCCTAAATCAAGACAAGTGGCGCTCAACATGTCTTCATTTTCTTAACGTGTTCCATGTGTCTTCTCTTGAAACTGGATAAGAACAAAGTTCCCTCCTTTATTCAAATTCAAACTTCAAATCGAAGACACCATCAGTAGTATCTTCGTCGAACTACATCTTCAAACTTAGAAAATTTCCCTAAGTCCAACCAACCATTCCTTCTTGCACAAGGGTAACTTCGACTAGACTTCCATAATTACATTGTCCTGTCGAAGTTCATCATAACTTCACAGAAATTCTTTTTGTTTATTTATTTCACTAATTCCACCTAGGCTTCGAAATTACGAGCTAAAAGTTGCCCCCTAAAAATGTCATTTTTGATATCAAATGAAGAAAAAGGCATTTTTTTTACAACACAATTCGACGCCACAAACTATTCGATGTTACAAAATTGTTCATGTACCTCAGCAAAACTATGACGTCATAGTCATTGTGACACTTTTTCTGAAATGTCTCCTCAATCCCATGCAAAAATATTTCACAATCATAACACCTCCTAGATCCTAGAAGATTGTGGGGGTAGACTTTAACTATCACCGTTCCATTACGAGCTCTTGGAAGGACATGCGTCCCATTCACTTCTTAACCATAAATGTTGATTTGAAAATCGCTTCCACTTTAGTCTCTATAAATAGGTCACTTCTCTTCTTTTCTATTTTTTCGCTTTTCTAAACTTTTCAAAAACACTCTCCAACTTCTTCATCTCCTCTACTTAAAAAACTCAGTTTCTCAAACTTCCTTCAAACTTCCAGCAATAATGGCATCATCCATCAAAGCTACTAAAGAATCTGCCAAAAATGTGAAGGATCCTAAGGAGCTCTCAAGTCTTCCTCCTTTTAGTACGATTCCAAGCCCAACCATGGTGGGAAATCAATAATACGTTTCAGAACCGCTTTCTGAAGACCAACGACGGGTCTACAAATCCCAGGTACTTGTCCATGTTTCTGTTGCTGGTAAACCTTATGCTTTGCTAGGACCATTATCTGATCCCACTGCTGACCCTGGTAAACTTAAGGAATTTTTTCCTACTTAGCACAACTACAAGCCTATAGCTCACCATAAGAAACCTAGGGCTAGAAACTAAGACCCCAAACCTGCCAACTAAAGCAATCCTTCGACAGATGAAACTATTAACTTAAGATATATGAATAATGGCTTTAGGGTATTCTGATCAAGCCCCTCATTTAAGGATCCTTCTGAGTACTTGAACTGGTTAGAAAATTTAGAAAAGACCAAGTCCCAAGTCTGCATATTTATTGTATTTTTGATTTTTTTATGAGAAAAGTACCACTTGATGTTGGATCAAGGTTTTTATTGTTTGTGAAAATGTTTGAAGTGATGCGAACATGGTCGATGGCGAACGCACAAGGCGGTCGACTTACAAGGTCGAAAATGGCTCGATGAGAATCGAGAGTCTGTTTTCTTAAAAAGGGTTTTTTGGAACCAAAAGGTAAAAAAAGACCAACAATAAAATATCCACACACAAAGGCCATGCAAACACAACGGGTTGGTTGGCTTGAATCAAAACACACAAAAATACGACATGAAGAACAGGGGCCTGATACGGCCGGCCGTGTCAGGTGACACGGCGCGTGTCAGAAAGTGCTTACAACATGGGTTTTTGAGGCAACAGAGGGCTGACATGGCCGCCCGTGTCAGGACCCATGGGGCATACACGCGAAAAAATGTTAAACAGCGGGCTGACACGACCGCCCGTGTCAGCCCTGTTGGGTGAAAAATCTGATTTTCTTCCTCTATTATCTTTCTTTCTTGTGGTTCTTACAATGGTTTCTTAGTCCCTATTGGGACCTTTACACAAGGTACACAATACAAAAACACTTAACAGAGATAATAAATGACAAAAATGCAAAATATAAAGAGAGAAAAGTTTGAAGAAATGGATACCCAAGAGTTGTTACCCTTCTTGCAAAACCTCCACTGATTTTGGTTGAGTGTTCTCTTCACTCTTCACTATATTCTTCGATGGTTCTCCTTCTCAATGGTTTTCTTATGTTTCTATGTGACTCTCTTGATTTTTTGCTGGTTTTCTTTCTCTCTATTTTTCTGGTTTTCTAGGGTTTCTTGCTCTCTCTATTTCTCTATCTCAATGTGTGTTCAATGCTGACTCTCTCAATGTTTCTCCATGTTTCTTTTTCTTTCAATGTGTAGTGTATATTGAATGTTGATGTGTACATCCCCCTCTCCTTCTTATATCATCCCACTAGGTTTTCCCTTCTCCCAAAACATCAGATTTTTTCATGGGGTAATGTCTCTTGCCACTTTTCTCATGTCACTACTTGCCTATGTTGTCTTTTTTCTGTTGCACTTTGTATATTGCACCCATTTTGTTGGCTTGTGTTTGGACAACCCCTTTTGGTCAATGCTAACCTTTGGACAGAATTTTGAAATTTTAATTTTTAGATGCATTATCATGTGCTATTCCCTTGGTCTTGTGACATGCAGTTGATTTTGTGATATGAGGCAATTTGTCACCTCTTGTATAGGGCTATTTTGGATCACATTCAAATTGCCCATGGTTAAACATGCATAGTCTTAATTTTGAAACATTCCAATGTTGAATTAACTCTTAAATATTTTCCTTGTATATTTGTGGGCATAATGTGGAACATGAAAACTTGATGGGGCATGAAGGATACCATTGCATGAATTTGATTAGAGACTTGAATCAAGATTAGAAATAGATTAATTTCTAAACATTACTTAGAGTTGGAGATTTTGTAACAAGTGGCATTCTTGTAATGTCATGAAGTTTCTCTTTGTAATATTCTAGTCTTGAATTCATGAATCTTGAACTTTGAATGATGGATTTCCCTTATACCATTATTTGGAATGAATGAAGTCTTGAATTATACACTTGTGATCTTGACTCATGCTTTGCAAATTTGAACTGCACTTGATCAAGAATTTGAAACAAAGTTGGATGAAGATTATCTTGAATTAGGCCTTGCATTTCATGTTCATTAGGAATATTGAACTTGAATATCCTAATATTTTTGAATTAACTTCTCCTCGAAGGAATCTACATGAGTAGACTTTCCAACTTGAACCAAACCCTAGATGATGAACTTCTCTTCAATGTAACCCATGATAGGCAATTTCTCTTGTTTTAAATGGAAAGCAACAAACCGACCCAATCTTTACCTTGTAAACCCAAATGCTTGATATGCACCAGAACGATGTTGGATATGACGAATGTAGGGTATGAAAGGCTAAAGGTGAAAATGAGGGTGTGACAATAGCCTTTAAAGGCATATAGGTTAAGGAATATTCAGTTAAAGCTAATGCTCATTTACCAATTCGGCTATGCAAAATTGAGACAACATATGTTTTATAACATCAAAATGAGACAAACAAAAACATCCATTGGTATACACACATATCTTGTACTTGTGATGGGTTAGTGATGCATAATAACACATACATATGTAATGATAAATATGGCGAATGAAGTGGCATCTTAGGGGTAAAAAATTAGGGTATGACAAGGGCTTACTACCTCCACCTCTTTATAATGTTTCTAAAAAAATATTGGATAGCATCTTTGATCTCATCCACTTCTTCCAGCACCACTGGCCCCGACTTCACCATAGAAATAGCGTTTCTTCTACTTCTGGACTTCATCATTATGTGAAAAAAACATTGTATTAATGTCACCTTCCCTTACCTAATTCATCCTCGCCTTCTGTTTAATAAGACTTTCTTGGAAATACAATTTATTCCACAATTCCGAATATGCAATGCTTCTACCCAATATGGTCTTCTGCTCGTCAAGACTAGTCCCCACATCCAACTCTTCCTCCAACTTATTAAGAATATCCATTTTCTCATCAGTCTTTAAATACACCCAACCAAACACTTCCTTATTCTGCCACCTAAGTCTACCTCTAAGCACTTTAAGTTTTTCACTCAAAATGTTTGCAGTACTACCACCTACCTTAATAGCATCCCATTCCAATTTTACAAACTAAAAGAATTTTGGGTGATCATACCAGCAACTAAAGACCTTGAAAGGCTTTGCACCCCAATTCCTATTGCAAGCTTTTATCCACACAGGTCTATGGTCTGGCACATCTCTAACTCTAACTTGTTGCGCCAACAAATTCCAATTGTTGATTAAACCTTATGATAGTAACATTCTGTCTAATCTACTTCTGCATCTTCCATTATCTTTGAACAACGTAAACTTATTCCCAATAACTAGCAGATCCACTAGGTCCATTGATTCAATGAAAGTCGCAAAATCTTCCAACTCAGCCTAGATGACTCTTCCATGACCTCTTCTTTCCTTAACTATTTTTGTTGAGTTGAAATCTCTAGCTACGAGCCATTCCCCTTTAGGAACTTTATTCTTCCATTTTATTAACTCTTCCATGACCCCTAGAATATTATAAGACAAAACATTCACGAGACTATTCCTGCTGCCTCCACCTTATCCTGGTATACATTTATGTCTCTATCTTCCATGGTTATGATGATACCCTCAAAGAGTTCATCATCCTTTTCACCTTCTATACCCAGATCCTTAAATGTTTTCCATATTTTTCCTGGTATTCCCTCCAAAGCTCTTTTCACCTTTGAGTTTCCTTATTCACATCAGAGCCATTAAGGGAATCACAACAGAAGATAGAACCATCTGAGTACCTTGAATAGCATCAAAGATACTGCGCTCTGCAGGAAGACGGGATGAACCCTCTTTATTGATATAGTGGATTAAGGAAGAAAAATAAGAAAGTGAAAAAGGTATGTTTATGTTATCATAGATATCATTTAAAAGGTATGCCCAACAACTTATTTTGATTCCCCAACTCTTATAAGTCATTTTTGTCCACCTCAGAATTTACAATAATATTTTTATTCTTTCCTAGGTGGCCCTTTGACCCGCGTCCCATTAGGTTGACAACAAGGTTAGGCTCATTTAATGTTTCTGATCCCCTTTCCTTAATATTTGTCTCTTTGGCTTTATCCCTATTTCCAACATACTTTGTTTCACTGTGATTTGTGGAGATATCCAACAATGCCCCTTGCATAACTTCTGTTATGCACATGTGGCCTCCTATATTGTACTTTTCTTGTGTTGTTTCTTTTCCTAATAGGTAGGTATCAGCGCCATCATTATTACTTTGTTGCTCTGAATTTTCATTGCTTGAGCCACTGTCGTTTCTCTCATCGTAGTCATCCCACGTGCCACTATCCCCATCTGATTCTCCTTGTTCAAAGTTGCTTCCTACCACCTCTACCCTCGGAGCCACCAGTCTTTTTGGGCCATGAAGATCTTCAACAAGTTTCACATTTTCACCTTATTATTAATGTCCATATTGAACACCTCGTTCAGATTCAAACAGTATTCGTTTTCACCAAGAACCTTGCCACATCCAATTTTTATAGTTGTTTTGTTTCTTTATCGCTGCAAATATATTCGCCCACCGTGCCAGAAATAAATTTAAAAAACTCCAATTTCCTTGCATGTGGAGGAAGACTGTAGCATTTCAACCAAGTCAGTCTCTCATTATCTATATCATCCGGCAACCAAGGGTGTATGTCAATAAACCATTACGATACCCAAACCTTGTTTTCCTTAACTAGTCTCTATAATTCGGTTACTTCAGTTTCCTCAAGTAAAACTAGATTTGCCCTCATCGGAATCACAGTGATATGGAAATATGCTTCACTATTCAACTCTTCATAAATCTTATATGTTTCTCCCGACTTCTCCACCGCAACAACATAAGCTTTTTCGAATCTAACTAGATCCTTTTTTCTATATTAAATTGTAGATGCACACACTTGGGTTTTTGCTCCCTATACTCCCTCTTCCCTTGAGCCCATCCTACAAATTGTATTCTCACACCCTAATCTCCTCCTTTTTCCGCTCAAGCACCTTTGTCAAGTATTTGAGCATAAGAATCATTGGGCCTAACTTTACCCCATGACACTTGATTTATTGTTTTAATACCCTTCTCTTCAATTTCTCTACCATAGTTATGGCTTTTGGGTTGCACAATTTCCTTCCTTTGAAATCTGGGTACATTTGCATGTAATTTTCTACCTTTGATGAAGATAATGTCCAGTATAGCATCCATTACTCATGTTTGTCACATTTCTTAAACGTGCAAATCCATATTTATTACCACGTTTGTCACGTCTATGCGGTATGAATACTTCAGACATCAGACCAATATCTTTGAAGATATTAAACATGTCCTTCGCATCAAAGGCATCCGGTAACTGAGTAAAGAAAAAAGATGACATCGTTTCGTCTTCAACATTGCCTTTCCTTTCTTCTCCGTACAAATCAAAAAACTCTCTTTAATCTGAGCACAATCTTTCTTTCTTGTTAGTTCTTGATTGGCAGGCATTTTGGTAAAACTAGGTGTAATCACAAGATGTCCTACAGGATGTCGTGACATCTGTCTTTAAGGTTCTGTAGGTTGATTTGTATGTTGCAACAGGACTTATATCATGATGTCAAACTTAATGTCCTGACACTTATGGAAAAAACATTCTATATGAATGTGTTTGTGTGTCTATTCTTTTTTGTGCAATCTTGCTGCACTTAGCAGGTGTAAAATTTGTGAGGATTTTGGTGTTTTACTTGGGCATTTTTTATGCAAATATTGTGCATCATATTTGATTTGATATAAAGCTTTTCTCAGAAGATTTTTTTTAAGATTGGAAGAAAGATTTGATTGGATCTGATTGATCAAATCAAATATGTTTCATTGTTGCAAATTGTGAATATTGATTTCTTCTTAAATCTGCTGTTACTTTTGCCACAGCCCAAGCCCGTTCTAGATGACTATTTAAGGAGGTGTAAAACCTAGCTTTAAGATAAGAGAAGCAAGGATTGAAAAGTGTGTGCATTTGTGTAAGGTTTAGCCTTCCTGTGTTTTAGTTTTGTGAGCCATTCACTCATTATTTAATGTGTGAATTAGACTAAGTTGTTAATTGTAAATTCTTTACTCAAAGCTTGTAAGCAAGAGTGTATTGTACTTGACTGAAGATTTTAAGCAATATCAAGTTGTGACTTTGAAGAGTATCTTCTAAATTTTTCTTATTTTGTTGATTAATATCACTGCTGTGATTGAGGTGGAGTGAGAGGTGTCTCTTGTCTAGGTGTGTTCTAGGAAGAAAT
This sequence comes from Lathyrus sativus, assembly GCA_963859935.3. NCBI lineage: Eukaryota > Viridiplantae > Streptophyta > Magnoliopsida > Fabales > Fabaceae > Lathyrus > Lathyrus sativus. The sequence continues at coordinate 599,933,608 of OZ012741.1, read as the reverse complement.
TGCAAGGGTAGAGATTAGGTGAGAAGATGGTAAACTAGAGAGAATCTACTGTATATCTTCAAACTAATTCTACTTAGTGGATTTCCTTCCTGGCTTGGTAGCCCCCAAACGTAAGTGTGTTTTCATCGAACTGGGTTAACAATTGTTGTGTACTTTTTACAATTGTTATTTATGTTTCTTTGTTCTTATTATTGATTGAACAGATATTTATGTCGTAAACATCTCCTTCAACATCTAATATCTAATACCAGAATTTCAATTGGTATCAGAGCAGGCATTCTGCTCTGGTTCAGGGCGATATCTAGGGGCGATACTTTCTGGTACCATGGACAAAGAAGGAGGATTTGTGAACAGACCACCTGTTATGGATGGGAGTAATTATGACTATTGGAAACCTAGGATGGTTGCTTTCTTAAAATCTCTAGACAGTTGGAAAGTTGTCATAAAAGGATGGGAACATCCTATGATTATTGTAATACCCCAAATTTTGCCCTAAGATTTAGTCGAATCACTGCGCATTTCATTGCATTTTGCATTGCGTTTGACTAACCACTAATGGACTGTGCAGTTGGTTGATTTTTGCAAGAAAATATCGCGTGGCGCGCTTTTAGTCTAGGAAGGGTAAAATAGTCCTTTGCTTATAGCCGGCTGTCAATGTACGTACTTTGAGCTGTGGACAGGAAAGTCGGGCTGTTTGAGTGGGTTGATGTGAGTCAGGATCAAGGTGTAGTTGGGATTGTTTGATTGAGAAGGATGCGAGCTGTTCATTTTAAATCAGGTCAAGTTAGTGGATTGCAGTTAACCGGAGAATATAACCATTTAGGTTTAATGGAACCGTTTGGATTTACTCGGACAATCTTTCCGTTTGAATGGCAGGAAGGAGGGATCGGAAGTGGTGTCGAAGACGAGATTAGGATAAATCGGATAAATAAGGTGAATTTTGAATTAATAAAAAAAATAATAAAAAATATAGAATTTTGTTGGTGGTTTATTTCATTTGTAAATCAACAATAATAAAAACAATTTTTTTTTCATCTTTTAGTTCTTATTTCATTTCATTTTTAAATCATATTCATTTCATTTTCTAATTCTTGTTTTCATTTCATTTATACTTCAATTCTGTTTCTTTTCTTAAAAATAATAATTTTTCATTTTATTTTTAAATATTCTATTTCATTTTTAGATATGATTTCTATTTCATTTTAAATCAATTTTATTTTATATTGTCTTCATTTCATTTTTTTTATACGTTGTTTCATTTTTAAAAAAAAAACATTATTTTCTTTCCATCTTCAAGTCAAGTTATTTCATTTTAAAATTTGTTTTCATTCCCTTTTTTTAAATAATTTTATTTTTAAATGGTATTTCTATTTTATTTTCAGGTTAATTTACCTTTTAATATTGTGAGCATTTCATTCTAAAAACAAAAACATGCTTTTTAATAATCTTTTATTTCATTATACAACAATGTCTTTACTTTAGTTTATAATAATATTTTTTAGTCTAAAAAATTGATTGAATAATTTTATTATATAAAAATAAATTTTGTTACAAAAATAATAATTTAAATTACAAAAACATAATAAAAATAAATTACCAAAATACAAAAATAATTACACTTTTCTATTTTTTCTCCTAAGTTCTAAATGAATTTCTTCGTCTCGATTTCAATTCTTCCGACTTTTCTAGACCTGCAAACAATAAGCAAACAACAAATAATCAGTTAGTGGGACTCTGACACCCTCGGAATAGTGTCATCATCGGGTGTCGGGAGGGTAAAGGATTACTCCGTCTCCAGCTCCCGATTCTATTCCGACCATCGACTAAAATCAGCAATAAAATTGTTCTTATTTTTCCGAGGCACCAAGAAAGAGAAGAGGAAAATTGCTTTTGAAATAAGCGGTTTGGCTAAAAGAACTTATTCGAAAAGCCGGTTTGAGAAAAGTGATTGTTCCCGAAAGACGGTTTGCCCAAAAATTGGACCTTAACGTCAATCTTCCGAAAAGACCAGTTCCGAAACAAATCCAACACGATCAAACAAGCAAAACGGTTCAGAAAACCAGTTCATGAAAAAATAGTTTAAGAAGAAACCAAAGAAACCAGTTCAAAAATCAGTCCAATGAACTGTTTCAACAAGCAGGAATCCGTTCAGCACCTCAACCGTAAACCACAACGGTAGCAAGCCAACAAACCACAACGGTAACAAGCCAACAAATCCTGCATAGAAATCGCAAAACAGAGCTAAAAGCCCAGCAAAAACAACAACAAATAATCCGTTCGAGCAAGTCGGCGAACAAAAAATGGCAACCGCAAGCTAGGACTTCTCAACAAAAACTAGCCACAAAATCCTGCTCAAATGTAGGATTCAAACCTGCACATCCAAAAAAATCCCATAAGTCAGAAAATATATAAAGTATAACATCATCAAGAACTAACAAAAAGAAGAGGAATCGAACCCAGAAACGGCGGCGCAACAAACCAAAAGGCTCAGAGAATCACGAGGATCCGTCATCATCGTCGGGATTCAGAAACTTAGAAGCTTCATCATCATCCCATTAAGAGCAAAATAAGAGGAGGAGGAATCCGAACCAACGACCGACGACGGGCGGCCGCGGAAACCCGCTACATGTTAATTACAACAAAATTTAAAGAAACTTTTCCTTCATAAAAAAAACTTAAAATCCATTTTAAAACTTCAAATTCATTTTAAAGACTTTTTAAATCTTTTTCTTTAAAATTGAGAAACCATTTTTCTTAAATTTAAAATCACTTTCTTAAATTTAAAAAAAAAAATTTCTTAAAACTTTTAAAATCATCTTCTCAAAAAAAAAAATTAAAGAATCATTTATAAATCATTTTTCTTAAAATTGAAAATCTTTTTTTTTTTAAACTTAAAACTATTTTTTCTTGCAGAAATTAAAATCCTTTTAAAAACTTAATGTAGATTTAGTTTCTCATTATAACTTTATGCACATCAAATAAAAAACTAAAATTTAATGCAAATTAATTTTTATTATTTATTAAAATTTAATGTAAATATTTTTTTTTTCTTTTAAAACTGAATGTAAATCAAAGCTTTTATTAAAATTGAATGTAAATAAATTTAATATTTTATTTAAACTGATTGTAAATCAAATCCTTTATTTAAACTTAATTTAAAACAAATTTTTTAGTAAAGCTTAACTTGAATCAAATTTTTTATTTAAACTTAATATAAAAACTCTTTTAGTAATGTGAATTAAGAATTGTGATTCAAACTAATTAATAGTTTGTTATCCTATTTTCACCGCAACAGAAAATGGCGACTTCACTGGGGAGTACGCCATCATTTTTAAGGGTTATCCCTACTTTGTTTATTGTATGATATTTTATTTATTAATTATTTGTATATATTGTGGTATATTATGGGCATATCTGTTATTGTGAGATAAGTCCTAACCCGGGCTTGAGTGACCTTATTATAGGATGGTGATATATTCAATGAGACTTGTAGGGAGTGAGTCCCGACCAAGATGACTTGAGAATCACTGCTCGATTGAGACCCTTCCATAAGATAGTTCAGTTTAACGAGTAGTCGTGAAAACTTTTACTATTTTTGGAAAGGAGTCTATGATATTGAGGACCGTAGTACCTTAACACCACCTTGGCCTTATATAGGACGTAGTGAGAGAACTATGTGGGAGTAGTCCTACAATAGTTGCTACGCGATGCTACACTCAAAAGAGGTTCTCTTGAGAATATTATCGACCCCCGAGTCAGTCGGAAGGTTGATAATATCCGAAGGAAGGGCTGATGACTTTGGGAACTTCTTTAGAACCTTTTTCGGCATGTACAACTAACCTTAGTACATACCTTATTGGGATGGGTAAACCTTAACTCCTTGCACATACCTTTAACCTAGGACTTGTGAATATATGTGCACTGCATCCATAAAACATTACATTGCATTACATTTCATGGAATTCAAGCCTTATTTATGGATATTGCAGGATACTATGGATTACAATCGAAGGAAAACTTTGAAATATACTTTTAAAAGTCCTAATCTAGATGACCTAAGGAAGCTAGGATCTTTAATCAAAGATCAAGACGGATTTCGAAATCAGTATGGAAGGTTGTTATCTCTATTGGAATATAAAGTGAACAAAGGACTTCTATCGGTTTTGCTACAATTCTATGATCCCGACTACCATTGCTTCACATTCCCCGACTATCAGTTATTACCTACTTTGGAAAAGTATTCTCAGCTTGTGGGAGTACCCATTTTGGATAAGTCTCCTTTCCCTTTCTTGGAAAAGGACCCTAAAGAATAGGATATTGATAAAGCAACATGTTTGAAGGTATCTGACATTAAGGAGAATATGACTCATAAAGGTGAAATCTTTGGGTTACCTACGAAGTTCCTAATCAAGAAGGCCCAATATTACGTCGATCATCTAAGCATGCCTACCTTTGAGATGATCCTTGCTTTGCTTATCTATGGAGTGTTACTTTTCCCTAGTTTGGAAGGATTTGTGGACCTTAATTCCATCAAGATCTTCATAAGAAGGAATCCAGTACCAACCTTATTGGGTAACACTTATCATTCAGTCCATCTTCGAAACCTCCATGGTGGAGGGATGATTACCTGTTGTGTGCCGTTATTGTGCAAGTGGTTTATTTCGCACTTGCCTAAGTCTGGTTCTTTTTGGAGTCCCACTCAAGGACGTTGGTCACAAAAGGTTATGGCCTTAACTTACTCTGATATTGGTTGGTACAACCGTATGTATGATGGAATAGTACTCATTGATGGTTGTGGATACTTCGCTAACATGCCTTTACTCGGTTTTAATGGAGGAATCAGCTACAATCCAGTCCTAGCTCGCCGACAGTTAGGGTATCCCTTGAAAGAACCGCCTAAAAGTATCTACGTAGAGAAGATCTTCTTCGAGGATAACAAAGAGCTTCAAGATCAGATTGTATCTTTCTGGCGTCACTTGCATAGGAAAGGTCGAGAAAGTATGGGTAGGCCAAATTGCATTTCCATGGAGCCTTATCTTCAGTGGGTCCAAGAAAAAGCTATCAAATTGAAGATGCCCTATCCTCGCCAAGATCCTTTGCCTCCGAGAGAGGAACCTGTCCAATATTTCATGTCCGAGGCTGAAACGTTGAAGATCACTTTGAAGAAAGCTCAACATGAAGCAGAAACATGGAAGGACAAATACCATGTGATGGTCAGTGAGTACGACGAACTTTAGAAACAGCTTCAGTCAAAGAACGGAGAGATAGTCTCCTACAAGAAGAGAAGAATCTACGAGGATTTATTTTCCTCCGAATATCCGCCTACTCCTTGAAGTTGTGGCCGTTGCTTCCTTAGGGTCATCATTAGCTTTTGTTTAGTTGTTTCCATTAAAGACTTTATTTTTTATTGTAATCCATTATTTTCAATTAATAAATTTTTCTTCGTTATTCGGCAATGTTCGTAGATATTTTGAATTCCATGAATCATTTCATTCACATTTTGCATTTTAGCATCATATTTCTGCATTACATGTGTCTCCCAGTGTCTTATCCTTGGTTCTCTCGCCTGCCAGTTTCGTCACCCTGGGTCCTCCGCATCAATACAATACTAGAGCCCAAACTCGAAGAAGGATGGAAGAACAAGCTCAAGAGATCGACCGTGTCAGCCATGAACTTGAAGATCTTCGAGGGAGTGTGGGGCAGATTATGGAGATGCTACAAGCTCTTAATGCAAAGATGGATTCTCAGCCCGCTGTTGTTTCTGAGATCACCCATACTGTTGTGGATCCTTAACAAGCCGTCACTATTAAGAATATACCGCCTCAAGGTCGTCAATCTGGTCCAGTTCCTCCCACTATTGCTCAACCAGTTTGACGAATCACTCCTCCAAAGTGCAAAACTTCGAGCTTTGGCCATGATAAAGGACCTACATGTCCGAGGAATCGCTTGATGGCTGCTCATCAATCTTGGAAACCTCAGCAGAATTATGTTCAACGTTATCCAGTTCAGTATGCTCAATAACCCTATGTAGCTACTGTTGCACCTTCTTTCAATCATCAGTTTCCTACCTACCTGCCGGTGCAACTAGCTCTGGTCTATCAACAACCGTTTTATCAACAGCCTCCTGTTCATCAGCCTGCACAATATCTTGTCAAGGGTCAACAAGCGCCCAATGCTCCTGTCAATCCACAACCTAAGAAGCAAACACCTCGCTAGAATGCTCTGATTAGGAGGCAATACAAGCCTTATCTGCCGATTCCGATGACGGTCACCGAGTTGTATCCTTACTTAGTGCAACAAGGTTTGATCACCACCCGAACAATGGGCCCACCTCGTAATCCTTTGCCTGCCAATTACAACACTGCTTCTCATTGTTTATTTCATGAGGGGGCACCCGGACATGATTTAGAAGATTGCTATGCTCTGAAGGATATCGTCAGAGATTTGTTGGAAAAGAAGATATTGTCTTTCGATGATCCTCAACTAGAGGTCAAGACTCCTCTCAAGGTTTTCAACATATCTCAGCTAGTTACTTCTCCTATGAACCTGCCAAAACCGGTAGTTATTCAGAAGCCTAGTCCATTTCAGTTCAGTGATCCTCAAGATGATGTGACCTCGATCGACCAAGAATCTGGGAAAGGTAGTCTGAAGAGAGATTCGAAGACTGATACTAAAGCTGGGGCAAGCTAGATGACTCATGACAGTGAGGCTCCGCCAGAGGAAACCGCTACTACGGTGTCAGCCTTAAATACAAAGACTTCAGGAACATTTTGAAGGACTTGTCCAACAGTTCATTTTGTTTATTTATATGTATTTCGTTTCTTTGATTAAGCATAATTAGCATGTACGAACTTGTTTATTTTGGAATAATTAATGCATAATGTTTGTCTTGAATAAATCCATTCGTTTCACTCATTAAAATATTTTTTCATAAAATTATAATGCCAACTTTACCCGATCTCTCGCGTTGATAGAGAATTGAGAGGAGGATGATTAACCAAAAATGTCAGATCTCTTGTCATATGCTTTCGATTGAAACCTGCTGATGATGTAAGACATTGTTTTAAATCCCAAAACAATGGAGATACAAGGCAGATAATCCCTCTTTACCCCCTTTGAGCCCTGAAGTAGGAGTTTTCCTTGCCAAACTTAAAAAACCCTTTACTTTAACCTGGGGCAGGGTAGTTTTCAGTTAAATAGATTGAGTGCTCAGACTCTCAAAAAGGAGGAGCAAACCTTCGAGAATTTATCCCTAACATCTTAGGAAGTTAGAAGTCGATGATTATCCCTTTACTGCTAAAAGAGTGGGGCAGTCACAAGCCTTTCAAAAGAGTCACACGACTTAGTCAACAAAAATAAAAATATAGCCCGCTAAGTCAAAACCTATGAAGGAGACTTAGGCAAAACTGGGGAATCATGCTAGACTCCAAAGTCAAAAATCCAAAAGATGTTGTCCAGGAAAAAGTTAGGGAATGAAAAAATATAACAAAAACAAGGGATTACAATAAATAATCCCTAATAAAGAACAAAGTTGTGTGACCAATCGCAAAGAAACTAGGTGAGTGACTGCCATGTCCAAAGCCTTAATGAGTTCTCGACCATATCAAATCCGATTGAGATATGAGTGCCCGTATCCGGTTAACTAAATTAGGATTGGAGAACATCACGAAGAGGGGTGGGTACAAATAACCTTGAGCCTTTATCTTTTGTTTCTTAAACCCGTGCACCAAGCCACGATACAACCTTTAAAAGACCGAATTGAAGTAGGATTTCCTTTGAAGGCATACTCGATGAGATAACGTTTCCTGACTCCTACGAGCTATGCTCAAATTACCGTTGGCATTATAAATTAAACTCATATCCTAACTATGTGATTTCGGTCACGAGTTATTGCGATATCTTTTTCAAGACAAAATTTTTCAAGAAAAATATTGTTGCATTGATATTTCGGGATAGCATTTCACGCGTGTTGATTTTGCTTGATATCTTAGAAATTTACACATAAACATCGGCAATGGAACTTGAAGATCCGGCTAAACAGGGGTAGGTGGTTTCCAAATCATGTACTGATGCGAGCCTGACGTACTTAAGAGTTATCCTTGTAGACTCGGTCGTAACACGGTTGATCTGTGCCAGTTACGTCGAGATCTGATAGATATCTCCAAGAGTTTGAAAACAGTGGGGCATCTAGACTCCATGTTTCTCTGTAAAATCCTCTTGAGATTACTTTCTCACAACGCATGTACTCCAGGGCATGACATTTTCAAAATGGCGACTACTACAAAGCCCATTGAGATCAAAGTTAGTTTTACAACATTCTTCATGCATCTATAGATTTCACTCCCGGCGGTCTTCATTCCCTAGTAAATCTCATCGTTGCAGAAGTACATCTACACCATTGACATAGTCCCCAGAGAGACTTTAAACCGACACAGTCCCCAACGAGACTATAAGCTGACAACCCTTTGGACCGAGCCGGTAATTTCCAAGACTACAGAGATCACACCAGCATCTTCCCAGTAATATTCCCCAGAGAGACTTTAAGCTGTCCACACTTTTGGGATCCATCCGATAAATCCCCAGTGACTCTCAAGACTGCAGAGATATCCCCGGTATCCTCCATGTGATACATGTTTTGGAAGACCCGTCCTCGGTGGAATCATCTGTTCCTCAGTGAAATTGCATTACCTTCCTCAGGAATATTCCCCGGGAGATTGCCATATTCTCCCCAAGAAGTCAAGATACTGTCCTCAGGAATGCCTGTTACTTTCTCCCCAATAAGTTTGACAAACTCTCCTTAGGGAAGTGTTGATATCTTTTATCTCCAGGAAGCCGAGGTACTATTCCCAGGAAGTGGCTACAATATCCCTATGAAGCTGCCTAGCTCCATACCTTCCACGAAGCGGATATTTATTTTATCCCCGGAAGCCTCTGAGCCAAGATTTCTTGGGCTGATTATGGTTCATGATAGCAATCCCTCACGTGAAGTCATGGCATCTTATCCCCGTGCGAAGGTCATGGATCCTCAGTTGAAGTCATGATATTGTACTCTCCAGTGAAGTCGTATCCCCATGTGGAAGTCATGATATTTTCTCCCCAGGGAAGTTAGAACCTTGAAGCAAGATTTGGTTCTACCATCAACTCTTCTTATCCTCCGATAGATGTATTGTTGCAGAGGTCCCCGGGTATCCCCGTCGAGATGTTTATTTCATCTCATGTTTCCTCCTCTCGTCTGCTTTGTCAGCATGTGCATGAGCCTAAGCATTGCATACTCATTGCATGACATTTTCATACACATGAACATACACATTAGTATACATTGTGGCATGCGCATCAACATCTACATTGTTTTGTTATCCGTGTCATCATTTGTCGTTACCACCAAGTAACCGGGCTCTTCCGCTCTCTCCAAGTAGATCGTCAGCCCTAAGCATAAAATACTATTTATTTCCAGCTAATCCCCATAGAGTTCAACCCTCGTGGACGATGGTTATTCCAGTTATCTTTCCGTGATAGGATAAGATAATCCCCATTTGAGTTCATTTCCTCCATGGAATCGTGTTTGACAGTTCTTTCTAGCCCAATTCTAGATCAGACTGCAGTCCTGTCGGTCACCAAACCTACCTGGATGTGCATTTATTTTGCACTATCTTTCAAGGAAATCATTTACAATCCTTTACAGACAAGCGACAGTTCCCAGCCGAGGAGCGTATCACCTACATTGAACCTTAAGATGTTGAGTTGCCACACTCATTCTTAAATGTCCCGCCGTGGATACATCATTTAAACCATAAGACGTTGAGTCGCTGCACTCATTCTTTGGTGTCCCGCCGTGGATATATTTCCTAAACCGTGAGCAGTTAAGTCGCCGCACTCATGCTTGGGCGTCTCGCTATGGACACATCTTTTCCTAAACTTTGAGGAGTTAAGTCGCCGCACTCATGCTTGGGTGTCCCGCTGTGGACATATCCTTTCCTAAACTTTAAGACATTGATTCGCCGTACTCATGCTTAGACATTCCACCGCGGAAAATTTTATCCTTTAGTAAAAGAGGGAGTTGAATTGTATTCAGGGCACCGACCTTGAGATATGAAGAAGCTCATTTTATCCTTTAGTAAAAGAAGGAGCTGAATCGTGTTCAGGGCGCCGACCTTGAAGTATGAAGAAGTTCATTTTATCCTTTAGTAAAAGAAGGAGCTGAATCATGATCAGGGCGCCGACCTTGAAGTATGAAGAAGTTCATTTTATCCTTTAGTAAAAGAAAGAGCTGAATCGTGTTGAGGGCGCCGACCTTGAAGTATGAAGAAGTTCATTTTATCCTTTAGGAAAAGAAGAAGGTGAATCATGATCAGGGCGCCGACCTTGAAGTAGGAAGAAGTTCATTTTATCCTTTAGTAAAAGAAGAATCTGAATCGTATTCTGGGCGCCGACCTTAAATATAAAGGCCGAGTTACACCGATTTGCACTCCACATTCTTAATTTCTTTAACATCCACCAGATGTCACTATCCACACTTACATACTCGGCTTCACAATCTGTCGTCACAGCACACACGCTCATACCAGTCTCAAAACTAATCCTTCAATTCAATCCATGTCCATCCAAACAACCATACCATATGGAGTCCTCACTCTCGGACCGGTTCCCGTAACTGAGTCGGTCACAACTCCACTTCACGTTCTGACTGTTAATCACTACCTTGTCAAGATAACTCATCAAACAACCACAATCAATCGGCAAATCGCCAACTTTCCCACTTCCATTATAACTCGAAGATTTCCATCAAAACTCAAACACTTCAACACTGTTCTGAGCCGACCCGCCCAAACAATTCTCAAGCACCCAGCTGAACTCCAGACAATTCACTGCTCATGCCATCTAAGCTTGCAAGACACGTCCATCCTATCCAACACAATCCAAACTACTATCAACAAGAGATTAAGGGTGATCAGTTCCTCAATTTGTCAATAGACAGCCGAAATCATGATGGGGTATAAACCATCTTTACCAAACTGTATGGACATTCAACCATACTGAGCTACAACTCCACACTTTGCAGCAACCTGGAGAAGCACAAGTTCTCCCCCACTTGGGTCTTTCCCACTTCGGCAGACGAAGACTAGACAACAAACACGTACCAACAGTGTTTCACACACATGTCGTGTACAAGGGAACAACCAACATTAGACAACTTGGTCGGATGGACCAACCTGCTCTGATACCACTAATGTAACACCCTTCTAATCCCCACGGAAAAATACATATTTAATCAGAGTAAATTAACATGCTTTCACAAAGGGCGTCACACATAATTACAAAATCTTAACATTCACCTGTCATACTCATGTAACATTGAAATAAATAGTCATTCTATTAAATTTTCATCTTGCATGAAGCAGCGGATTCAATTTGGTTTACATAACTCTTCACAGAAAATTCATGTTCATCACATAATCATCAACACTTAGGCACAGAGGCTATTATCACATATTTCAAATACATTTAAAACACAACTTAGAATATACAATATATCTCTAAGGCAAAAACCCTGCGATCCCAGTGTTACATAACCAGAGCATGACTTGACCCAACATTATTAAATACTAATAGCTGCACCAACAGCGACCTCGCAACTACTACCAGTACTACTCCTTGGTACCTGCACGATGTCATGTAGGATGTCATTCCAGCAGAAGGGTGAGAAACATTACCATAGTAATTAATGCATATAATCATATATCAATGCACAAGTACAGAATATATATTTCACAGTTTCTCACTACAATGCCTCACAATCCACTATCATATATCATAATGTATATATGTGTAAAACCAAGCATTTTATCATGCATACATTCACATCATTTTCACATAAACATACACATACATGTTTATTTCACCAATGCATCATATAAAGATGAATCATGCAACTCATAGAGACCGACTCACGACTCTATGCAGATGCAAATGCAGTACCGACTCAATTCAGCAGGTTCAATTGAAGAACCAAAAATAACCATCGCTCACACCCCACAAGGGCACACTAGGTTCTGCAGATTCTCTGAGGAATCAATAAATAACCATCGCAACATACGAGGTTCTGCAGATTCTCCAAGGAATCTGACACACAAGTATGCAATTATGATGCTTCACATGCAAAATGACCTAATCCATTATAGACCATCGCTCATACCCCACAAGGGCACACGATGTCTCTGCAGATCCTCCGCGGGATCAACCGATACAACATGCATACGTGTTTGCAAACATACTCATGCATTCATTACATATCATATACGGTAATCATACCTTCACAATGTATATAGCATTCATCATTCATCACGCATCAACACGTACGTTCAATATACACTCGCAAATATATTTACCCTATATTCGTCATTCATCTCATATTGTTTCATACTAGATTCGCATTCATAACTCACAATTATCGTGCCAAACGACAACAAACTCAATCCCACCCAATAATGCATTTTTAATTAATTTAAACAACGCATCACATATGCCAAAAAGGCCACATATTCACAATCAATTCATAATCTAGGATTCACGCCATACGGCTACCCCCAACACAACGTACACAAGCTATTCACTACATGCTAAAACCGAAGACATCAACATTGGATGGAAACAATCAAAATAAAACAAATGATGTCCCATTCGCCAACCTTCGTCTGGCAAAGCCATTGGCGAACCTTCGCTGCAACGTTCGCCTGGCGAACTTGCCAGCGAAGACCACTGGGATTTATTCTGGAATTACTCGCTAGCACTCGCTAGCATACTCGCCTGGCGAACCTTCACCACACGTGTTTGCCTGGCGAACTTGCCAACGAAGACAGGGTGTTTGGTTCTGGCTTGATTCGCTACCGTTCGTTGGGCTTCGCCTAGCGAAGCTTCGCTGCCATTCGCCTGGAAAACCTGCAAGATCAAAACTTCCATGGCTGTCCAAAAGCCCAAACCTCACAAAACCAACCGATTTAATCCAAATCAGCCCCAGCAGCACAACCCACTCATCACTCGACTATACTACACCGTCTATTCCAAATTCTAACCGATAAAACTCAGTTTCTACCGATTAAACTCATTTCGACCTAAAATGGAAAATATCCAAAAACACCCAAACAATCCAACACACATACACAATGATTAAGATAGTAAGATTTCACACCCTTACCTTGATTAATCGGAAGCTAGAGGATGTTCTTGACGATTCCCCAAGTTTCCTCTTTTTCTCCTCCTTTTCTCTTCTTTCTCTTTCTTTCCCTTTCTTTTCTCTTCCTTCTTTCTTTTCTTTTCCACTTCCTCACATATATATATATATATATATATATATATATATATATATATATATATATATATATATATATATATATATATATATATATATATATATATATATATATATATATATATATATATATATATATATATATATATATATATATCTTTCCCTTTATTTCTATCCAATATATTCCCTATCTCAAACATCTATAAATCCATTTAAACAATCATCTAATTATTCAAATAATTAGAATAATCCAAATAAATCAATTAATTAACACAAATAATTAATTATTGAAAATTGGGCTGTTACATTTTTATTTAAGGTTATTGTATGACAAGATGTTGGTCCCGCATGATTTGACTTCAAGATTCGCATTCTTATCTGCTAGCTGTATCAACGCACGGTCAATCGATCACACTCTAGATGTAGTCAGTGATTACTTTGCCAAATCATTTATGGCCGCAGATACAGAGAAGTTGTACTTTTTGCCATATAATACTGGCCATGGGTTAGATTTCATTCTAAATTCATTTATTATAATTATTCGTTTTTTGCCATTCTATATAACATTTTCGTCTAAACTTTTGTCTTATTTTACAGTGGACACTGGTTGTTGGTCGCGATTAATCCGATGAAAAAAATCGTGTATTATCTGGATTCATTGGATGGTGATCAAACAAAATATCCTCATATGAAGACTACGGTTGATACGTAAGTGATGAGATATACTGTTCTGAATAATTATCTTTATTTATTATGTGAGACTGTTCAAAATATTCATTTATATTATGTTAGAGCTATACAAATATTTCAATCGCAAAGAGAAGCAAAAGTGCCAAAAAGGAAGGCTAACAATATTAGCTGGATCAGAGTGCAGGTATATTTTCACTTTTTTTTTTGTTATAGTGATTCTACTTGATAAAACTATTTAAACTATATATCCTGATAAATGATCGTTTTTTTTTCATTTACAATGTCCTCGCCAGCGCAATGGGATTGATTACAGATATTTTGTATTGCGCTTTATGAAGGAAATTATTCACTCGGGTCAAATAGATATTCCAATCATGGTATGGATAAATTCATAAGTTATATGATTTATTTTAATAATTAACCGATATTTCATCTGAGTAATTAGTTTTGAAACTAAATCGTGCATGTTTTGTTATATTATATAGTACTTTGATGAATTCAAGTCTGGTACTTACTCGAAAGTAGAATTGGAAGAAATTAAGGAGGAATGGTGTCAATACATTCTTGAGTTGAGAATTGTATAAGGTATATGTATCGTCAAATATTGATGCGGGATAATAATATTGAAGTCATATGTATTTGTAAAGTTATCGGTTTTGTAATTATATGTAAATTGACTGTATTTGTGAAGTTGTTCTGAGGATGGGCTTGTGTTGAATTATATATAAGCAGGTTTATGTGAATTACAATGATTATATGTAAAGTAACTGTAATTGTTATAAGCAGGTTTATCGAAAAAAATAAAAAAAAGTGATTATTTAAAAAAAAATTATAAACTTGAAGAATAAACAGCGCTTTTAAGTAAAAGTGCTGCTAAAGGATGGGGGAATGGGGGAGAAAAGAAAGCTCTTTTAGAAAAGCGCTGCTAAAGAGGGGGGGAGGGGGGGGGGGGAATAGGCAGCGCTTTTCAGAAGTGCTGCTAAAAGGGGTGGAATAGGCAGCGCTTTTCAGAAGCGCTGCTAAAAGGGGGGATAGAGGATTAGGCAGCGCTTTTGACAAGTGCTGCTAAATGGAGGGAAAAGCGCTGCTAAAGGGGGCCTATAGCAGCGCTTTATCCATAAAAAAAGCGTTGCCTTTACCTTTAGCAGCGCCACTTTAGGCAGCGCTTTTAAGTGCTGCTAAAGGCCAAAAAAAGCGCTGCTAAAGGTCTTATTCGACATAGTGACTAAGGAAGGTTGGTACTTTGACAGTGGATGCTCAAGACACATGACAGGGATCAGAAATCTATTAGTGGACATCAAACCTCACTCAACTAGTTATGTGACCTTTGAAGATGGGGCCAAAGAGGAAATCAAGGGACTTGGAAAATTAAACTGCTCAGGAACACGTGATCTTGACAATGTGCTGTTAGTCAAAGGATTAACTTCCAATCAGATTATCATTAGTCAATTGTGTGATCAAGGTATAAGTGTCAACTTCACTAAACTTGAGTGTTTAGTTATTAATTAAAAGGGAGAGTTGACCATGAAGGGAGTCAGATCCAAGGATAATTGTTACCTATGGGCCTCTCAGGACTCTAAGTGTGCTCTTGCCAAAGAAGATGAAGTAAGACTGTGGCACCAGAAACTTGGACATTTCATCTAAAATGAATGAAGAAGATCATATCTATGGAAGCTGTCAGAGGTATTCCTAAGCTAAAGATTGAAGAAGGAAAAATCTGTGGTGAATGACAAATTGCAAAGCAAACAAGGATGTCACATTAGAATATCCAATATCTCACTACTTTTAAAGTACTGGAACTTCTTCACATGGACTTAATAGGACCTATGCAGATGGAAAGAAGTATGCTTAGGTTGTTGTGGATGATTTTTCAAGATACACCTGGGTGAATTTTATAAAAGAAAAGTATAAAGTGTTTGATGTTTTTCAAGACTTGTATCAGAGACTTCAAAGAGAAGAAGAAAGTAAAGTTGTCAGAATCAGAAGTGATCATGGGAAGGAATTTGAAAAACAAAAGTTTGCTGAATTTTGCTCCACTAAAGGAATTAACCAATAATTCTCTTCTCCTATTACCCCTCAATAAAATGGAGTTATGGAAAGAAAGATAAGAACTATCCAAGAATCAGTAGAGCAATGATCCATGCTAAGAAACTACCTTACCATTTCTGGGTTGAAGCCATGAACACTGCCTGCTATGTTCATAACAGAGTGACCTTAAGAACAGGAACTATGACCACACTGTATGAAATTCGGAAAGGAAGAAAACCTACTGTTAAATATTTTCATGTGACCTTAATTTTCAGAGTGACCTTAATTCTTTCATATCGTGACCATAGAAGAAAGATGGATCCTGAGAGTGATGAAGGTATATTCTAGGGCTACACTACCAACAGCAAAGCCTATAAAATGTTTAACTACATAACTAAGACCATGATGGAGTCTATCAATGTTGTTATAGATGACTTGCATAAGGAAACTGATGTTCCAGAAGATGTTGGAATATCATTTGATATCTCAGCTGAATCTGAAGACAGAAATAATGATTCTAACCCTACCATCACTGAAGTTGAACCTGTTAACAAAAGACCATCCATCAGAGTCCAGAAAGACCATCCTATTGATCTCATCATAGGTGATCCAAATAAAGGGGTAACCACTAGATCTAGAGAAATTGTCTCAAGCTCCTACTTTGTGTTAAATATTGAACCTAAGAACATCAAGGAGGTTTTAACTGATGAATTCTGGATAAATGCCATGCAAGAAGAGCTGGGTGAATTCAAGAGAAATGAATTTTGGGACCTTGTGCCAAGGCCAGAAGGAAAAAATGTGATTGGAACCAAATGGGTTTACAAGAATAAAACTGATGAAAAGGGAGTGGTTACTAGGAACGAATCCATATTGGTTGGTCAAGGATACACACAGATTGGAGGGGTTGATTTTGAAGAAACTTTTGCTCCTGTAGCTAGACTTGTATCCATCAGACTTCTTCTGGGAGTTTCTTGTATCCTGAAAATTAAGCTACTTCAAATGGATGTCAAAAGTGCATTCTTAAATGGTTACATAAATGAAGAAGTTTATGTGGAACAGTCTAAGGGTTTTATTGATCCAACCTTTCCTAATAATGTATTTAAGTTGAAGAAAGCTTTGTATGGCCTGAAGTAAGCTCCTAGAGCATGGTATGAAAGACTAACATATTTTCTTATTGATAATGGATATATAAAAGGTGGCATATATAAGACTTTGTTTATCAAAGAAAAAGAAGGAAAACTCATGATTGCTCAAATCTATGTTGATGATATTGTCTTTGGTGGGATGTCAGATGAGATGGTTCAACATTTTGTGCAGCAAATGCAATCTGAATTTGAAATGAGCATTGTTGGAGAATTAACTTACTGTCTTGGACTTCAAGTCAAATAGGTGGAAGAATCCATATTCCTATCTCAGAGTAAGTATACCAAGAACATTGTTAAGAAGTTTGGAATAGAAAATGCCAGCCACAAAAGAACTCCTGCTCCTACACATCCAAAATTATCAAAGGATGATAAAGGAGTTGATGTGGATCAAAGTCTGTATAGAAGCATGATAGGGAACTTGTTATATCTTACAGCAAGCAGACCTGAGATTGCTTTTGTTGTGGGAGTTTGTGCCAGATATCAATCTGAACCCAAGATTAGTCACATTAATCAAGTTAAGAGAATTTAAAGTATATAAATAGGACAAGTAAATATGGGATGTTGTATAGTCATGGATCTGGATGTGTGCTTTCTGGATATTATGATGCTGATTGGGTTGGAAGTGCTGATGACAGGAAGAGCACATCTGGAGGCTGCTTCTTTTTGGGAAACAACCTCATCTCGTGGTTTAGCAAGAAACAAAACTGTGTATCCCTGTCTACTGCTGAAGTAGAATACATAGTTGTTGGGAGTAACTGCTCTCAACTTGTATGGATGAAGTAAATGCTTACAGAGTATAGTGTCACACAAGATGTCATGACATTATAGTGTGATGATCTAAGTGCTATAAATATTTCCAAGAATCCTATTCAACATAGCAGAACTAAGCATATTGACATTAGACATCATTTTATTAGGGAGCTTATTGAAAGTAAAATCATTACTCTTGAGCATGTCACTACAGAAAATCAACTGGCTGATATTTTTATCGAAGCCTTGAATGAAAATCAGTTTGAGATTTTGAGAGGAAAATTGGGGATTTGTATTTATGAAGATTTATTGCAATTACTTCTAAGAGGGATTTTTGCTTTTAAAAGATGGTTTTTTTTCCTAAAATAGAGATGTTCCAACATCCCTCTTTATTACACAACACGCCCTTGTCTACTCAAGCATGCTATCCCGCTCAAATGTTTCCCTCTAACTGCCCATTCAACTCCCACATCTCCACTACTTTTCAGACTACCTCCTACTCTCTACGTATTCACTATTCTGCAACCTATCTTCATCCTCCTCAAAAATTTTCTCCTCTCAAAAATACCAAGATGTCTCCGAAACGTGATGCTGCCTCCTCAAAGACTTCCCACACTAATGCTCAACCTATGAACATCTCCTTCGAAGATGTTCTTGACGTGACCCCTATCTCCATGGTTCTTGGTCAGGTAAATGAAGCTCCCAAGACCACACCTCGACATGCAAACGAGTCCCAACCACCTTCCAAAGGTAACACTTCTGGATCTTCTACTGACAACATTACTAGAATGAAAAACAAGGAAGGCTCTGCCTATGTTGACAGATCCATTAGGGAGCTTCTCATTAAGATTCTCTATGGAGGTCGTAATGTGCATGGTATTTCCACCCCTCTTTCTCACGTAGATCCATCTCCTAGCTCTGATGAGAACCTAAGAAAGGATGCTGAAAAACCTTCTACTGATGACAACCCTAACACTGAGAACTTGGAGAAACTTTCCAGTTATGTGATACATGATGTGAATGAGGCTGATGATACAGGTTTGAATGTTGGTATGAATGTTGCTTCAACTAAGGAAAATACCTCTTACAATGTAGTAGATGTTGAAGATGTACCCTTTGATGATGAGCTCATAAAAAATGTTGCCCTAGGAATTGCTAAGAGACTGAAGACAAGGAAAGGAAAGGTTGTGCTTGAGGAATCCCCTTCCAAAATCCAGAAGAAGAAAACCCATGTTGGACCTCCTAAAGCGTGGAGCAAGGTTACTCCTGTTACCAAAAAGAGAAAAGTCAGGTTGGAAAACTCTGACTCAGATGAAGATGTTGTGAAGGATGTCCCTGACATAGCTCTGGTGAAGAAATCTACTACCAAGAAGTCTCCAAAGCAAGTGCATGCTGCTCCTCTTGAAAATGTCTCTTTTCACTCTATCAGCAGTGTGATGATGTTGTGATTCGCAAGTGCACAAATAGAGTCAGAGTAATATAAAAGATTATCGATCCCACAGAGACCAAACGTCAATCTATCGATTATTATTGTTATGGTGTTTATATAAGGTAAGTCAATTTGGAATTGGGTTGAGCGAAATAAAAGTAAAGTGCGAGAATAAATTCAATAGTAAAACAGCAGGCTTGGATGTAATTCACATAGCTAGGCAGTATTCCAAATGCGTACGAATAGACTTCTTAAGGGGTAATGTTTTCTACTCATGAAAAGAACTAATTTAACGGGAACTGTCACTTTCGCGTATTCAGAACTGAGTTTATCCCCTAATCGATCCCTCTTATTGTCACTTATAAAAAGGCGCGCATTGCGTTAGAGTGATTAAACCTATTTTTAAGAAATATAGTTTCTTGACTTAGTTGAAAAGTATTTTGACCTGGAATTTCTAACAAAAAGAGGTTCTTGCAAACCGAACTTTAAATCCATAAACGCGTCCGAAAATAGTTTTAAAATATTTTTTCTAAAGCATTAAAGATTCCTGCTTAACTGGACTAAGCGCTTTCGCTTCCTTTGAACAGTCAAGACTAACCAAATTTATCTAAAGGTTGGACGACTTTCGATCTTACCCAACAGATTTTAAGTGCAGAAAAGATGTATTAAAAGTCAGAATAACCCTTAAGTGATTCTATCGACAGCATATAGAATACCACTTTTAACTATGATCCTCACATCCTAATGTTGCACCCCAAAACTTGCCTAACTTTTTTTCTTCACTTAGCTTTGTTTCATTGCATTCATGTAGCCCTAACATTGCATTAGCATTTGCATATCATCACCCATGTGCAGGGGATTGAGGGGTGTGCTCATCAGGAAGAGGTTATCAAGGCCCAAGCCTAATCAAGAGGTTATATTCAATCTATTCAAGGGCTTATCATCACCATCAGAAAGGTCAAAGAGCAGATGAATGTATGTGGTTGTATCTCCTATCTTGAGGGTCAATTAAGGTCATCAGGAGGCTATGAATCCATGGATGTGGGTATAAAGCGTTAAGGAAGCTCATGGGGTGTCTTGGGGATCATTATGGAGCTTATTCAAGTCATTATGCAAAGTGCAAGAGGCCACAGCTAAAGGTGGTGCAACTAGGGTTTTCACCTGGTCAACCCTCAATCAACTGTGAGTCTTGAGGAGATTAAGACTCAGTTCCAAGCAACTATGATCATGGAATATTGTGTTGAGACACCTAAGAGATCATTTCAAGATCAATTCATCAATATTCAAGAGTGTGAGAAGTTATTGAGCTAGGGTTTCTAAGCTTGACAGTGTAAAATCCCCTATTTCAGTGCCTAACTTCAAGACCACATAACTCAAGCTACAAGTTTCATCTCATCTTGACATCCACATGAGACTTGTAGAGCATGTTCTTAGCTTTCTTTTGAGTACTACAAGTCCTTTATAGGATTTATATAACTCAAGTTATGAAGCAGATAAGTTACAGATCATCAGATGAATGTGATTTTGGTACTTGAAAGTCAACCAACTTCCAAGACATTTTTGAGCTAGAAGGATGTTTCTCCTAATCTTGACCCAAACATGAATGTTATTCCTCATCATCTTAGCTTTCCAAAGAGTACTAGAAGTCCTCATTTGGATTTGTAGAACTCAAGATATGAAGCTTGCAAGGCAAGGGTATTTTGGGAAAGTAAGATTACAGGTCATTTTCATTATAGGTCAATTTCACCACCTTGTATACCTCAAATGAAAAGCTTGCCAACTTGAAAGTTGCTCAAAATGGTATCATTTGTTCAACCAAACCTCAAGAGATCATTGCTTTGGCTTAAATTGGAGAATGTGTGAAGGAAATTTCATGAAAAGAAGCTTGAAAAGGGCTAGTTTGGATTTAATGCCAATTAAACCAATTCATGTCATATTTGTGCTTTTTTTGAGTCCAAATAATGTTTTAAGAACAATGGCAACATTACAAATCAAGTTTGAATTCATTTACATGGCCAAATGCAATGTTTCTTCACTTTGAAGTAACATAATGCAAATCAACCATTGATGCATTTCCAAGGGCCAAATCCCAGCCATCCATACTCCTTACACCCCAAGCAAGTGAAAGAACTAAATTGAAAGCTTGCTAGCTCTGTTTTCATGGATATGACAAAGCTTCAAAAGTGAAAAAGTGAAAATCAATTGGACTCCCATGGGCTTCTATTGGGCCTGATATTCATCCAAATCCATTGTATATAATCTCTGTGATCATTCCTAACAGAAAAAACGGATTTTGGAGCCAAGAATAATAGAATTCAGTTATGGAAAAGTGAAGCAAAATTGAAATTCGAATTTGAAGATTGAGCCACTTTCAAGCCAAATCAAAGATTGCAGAAGCTCCATTGATGATCAGTGAAGGATTCTGCACATTTTCCCCAAGTTTGAGCTTCATCTGAAGGCCCATTGGAGGTGCTCCAATAGGTAATTTATTTCTCACCAATACTCTCCGTTCTTGATGAAATCACGCGCCATTGTTTTAGATTTACAATCCCCTAGGTGCATAGAACGATTTAGGATAGTTTTGGTGAGCAATCGTGATAATTCTTGACAGAGCTCCAAACCTTGCAAGCTTTCGTTTTAGGTGATTTAGGCTTCAAAAATGAAAATAAATGATAGCTTCGTAATGTACGTGAAATGTAGATCATTTTAAGCTAAAAAATCATGAATTTTGGTGGAGATTTGAGGTTTTCGCTGTGCCCGCCCAAGGAAGAAGATGACCGGAACTAGTTCGGCCACCGTGCCCTCCACCGTCTGGACATTGCCTCCATTTTGAGTTTAAATTCTCGGATGAGTTACCATCCATGGGATTGCTTGACTGAAGAGTGCATTGAGTGGCCACGATTGCTTTAATTTTGGTTTTAATTCCCCGTGCACGCGTGTCACCTTGAGGGCCATGGGATCCTTTGACTGAGTTCATAATAGAAGGCTGGGATTGAATCCTAGTTTTTACTGGGAATTTAAGTGGAACACTGCGTTTCGCAGCTGTTAGCATGGCCTTTGGATGATAGGACCCGTCTTGCCTTGGACGATCGTGATCTCATCCCAGTCTATGTGCAAACTTCAGCGCGTACGTGGCACGTAGTGAGGCATGTGATCTTTGACTAGTAGGCTGAACGTGTGGCTGAGATTGGATTCAGTTGGTTGACTGGCTTTGCAATTGGACTGGGCTCTGATTTCTATCCACACCC
Organism: Lathyrus sativus; assembly: GCA_963859935.3. Classification (NCBI taxonomy): domain Eukaryota; kingdom Viridiplantae; phylum Streptophyta; class Magnoliopsida; order Fabales; family Fabaceae; genus Lathyrus; species Lathyrus sativus. The sequence continues at coordinate 599,911,012 of OZ012741.1, read as the reverse complement.
CCTAGCGTAGCCAGCCCAATAAATACACGTGAATCAATTGCTAGATGCACCAACCTTTTCCCAATTTTATTTTCTTTTCTCTTATTTTCCTGTTAATATCTGTTTTCATTTTAATTCATAAAAAATGATAAATTGATTCAATAAATCATGGAAAAAATGTGGAATGCACCTTGACATGTTTAGAAATTTGTAATACTTTTTATTTTGATTTTCCATTTATTTTCCAATTAATTCTTGCGTTTTCTTTTAATGTGATTTTCAATAATTATGAAATTACATGTTCATCTTTGTGATTTTTTTCTCCCTCAATAATCCAAATAAATGCCTGATTTTTAGTATGATGATTATTGATACATTGAATAATATTGTAGTATTTTTCTTTCATTTTTTAGATTCCATTTGAATAGGTTTTAAAGAACATATTTAGGACCTTTCCCATTTACACTTTCCATAGCACACCTTAGGATGTTTCTCTCTGTTAATGCCCTTAGGATTAGAATTTTGATCCAAGATTTTAGCCCTAGACACTTAAGACCTTAAGTAATCTTTAGAATATTTCTTAGATTTTTTAGGAGTGATTTCCTATTTTTCTTAGATTTTACCTTATGGCTGTTTTTAGTGTGTCCTACACATGACCTTCTCATAGTTTGGCCTCATAAGTGACCTTATAGCCAACCTTAAGCATCCAATTCTTTCATGATAGCCTAGTGAATAGGTTGATACCTTTGTAGGATAATTCTCAAGCCTTGGTAGTGCCATTAAGCTCCCTTAGGTTGGATTTCCCTAGAGCTAAACATTAAAGGTTTCTTTAGAAGTTTTTTTGATGGTTGATCCTCCTTGTGTGGTTCCTTGACTTGGTTTTGCCTTGTTCCTTCCATCTCAACATTCAACTAGTCCTGATGAGGATCCCTCTTGGGAGAGCCTAATTCTTCCTTTGGTTGAATTTTGTGCATTCCTCAAGAGGTTGAGCCTTGGATGGACATTCAATGGCATAGTATATTCCTTTGGTTTACACTATCTTCCTTCTCAAAGTCCTATTCCTAGGATCCCTCTTGTGAGAGCCTAATTCTTCCTTTGGTTGAATTCTGTGCATTCCTCAAGAGGTTGAGCCTTGGATGGACATCCTGTGTTGATACACATTAACCAGATACCTTAGATTGACATCTAGGTTCCACCATTCTCATATGTCCTACATTCTTAGGATCCCTCTTGTGAGAGCCTAATTCTTCCCTTGGTTGAATTTTGTGCATTCCTCAAGAGGTTGAGCCTTGGATGAACTCTTGTGTTGATACACATCTAAACCTGATGTAGCCTAGGGATGATTTCCTTGTTGCTCATCTAGTTTATCTCTCTCATGTTGATTTGATTGATTGACTGCTTGCTGTGATGCATTAGGGTAGAGTTGCATGAGTAGAGACTCTTGTTTAGGTGCATGTTTGCATTAAAGGTTGAGCTAGTCTTCCTTTGCTTGATTGCATTAAAGGTTGAGGTGGTCCTCCCTTTGCTTGGTTGTTTAACTTCTTTCATACTTGCCCTTGCTTGTTTGCATTAAAGGTTGAGGTGATCCTCCCTTGCTTGTGTGTTTCTTCTTCTTCTATGCTTGTCATGTTTGCATTAGAAGTTGAGGCTCCCTCCTTCTGCTTGTACTGTTGCATTGCATATGCATCCAGTTACTTTATGTTTCACCTGCTTGATAGTTGTGTTTCTTTTTCCCCTTTGCATGTTCCCTTAGGGCTCTCATTTCTTTGTTTAAGAAGTGATGATAGACTTTAGGTTGAATCCATGCATGATAACAGTAGGGTAGATTCCCTTTTCAAACTCAACAGTAGGACCATATTGCATGACAACAGTAGGATGCTTGATAGTTCCCCAGTAGACTCCTCTTTCTTTCTCATCTTCAAACAATAACAAAATATCTAATAAAGGCAAGTTCGTATTGTACGCTACGAGCCTTAAGCCACTTGGGAAATGATAATTGAGCGGTCTCCTCTCAATCGTCTAGAGTGTTTAGTATACGTCCTTTAGGCGATATGCGATGCATTCGCTCCTAAGTCATAGTCTCTAGTGCAGTATGAATTACAAACATTCATAAAAAACACTTCTTCTCCGATAAAACACAAAAACAAACATTCAAACCTCTTTTTGCCCTCTGGGGCTGCCTTATTCAGAAAACATTTTCAGATAAAAGAGTGTTGTTAACTCTTAGTTCTACCACAAACAGGCTTTGTCCCTAACTGCTGGAACTACTTGTTAACCTTACTCGGGTAAAAACAGATGAATCAACCTGTGTTCCGTTTTATCCCGAACTATGTTCGCTATGATCTCTCATACCTGTTGAGAGTATGTAGGCACAAGACGCGATGTCTTGGTGAGCAACCTTTCCCCCATCACCCGTAGTTAGCCGAACTACATTGACTCTAACTTTCCCATTGCACGAGGGAATACGTAGGCCCAGAGCAGCGACGCTCTGTCGAGTCACTTTTTTTCCTTTCTTTTTCTTTTTAGCTAGCCTTGATAGGTAGATAAATTAACAACCCGTCAGATAAACAAACAAGCGTGGATCCCGTTGAGTACAATGGACGTGAGGGGTGCTAATACCTCTCCCTTGCGTAACCGACTTCCGAACCCAGAGATTTGGTTGCAATGACCGATCTTATCCCTTTTCGCTAGGTTTTTCCTGATCGTTTCCTTTTCCTCCTTTGGGATAAATAACGATAGGTGGCGACTCTTCTGTCTTTGCCGACACCTTTTTTCGCAGTAGCGACACCTAACCTCTAAGATTTAGCCGGACATGGAAACTAAATAGACATGGTAAATAAAATGCGATAAATAAGGGCGATAAATAAATTGCGAGTAAATAAAGTGCAGGAAATAAAGTGCGAGTAAATAAAGTGCAGGAAATAAATGCGGATAAGTAAAAGCGGAAAATAAATAGAAATCTGCTCCAAACGGGAGATTTTAAATCTTGGTACAACTTGAAGTAAAAAAGTGAAATAAAATGGCGGCAGGATTAACTTCTACCAAAGTGCTCCAAACCCGATTACATACTCGATTAGGCAATGTGATAACTACCCGATGTGAGAAGTTGATCACTTTACAACAGATGAAAATTTATGGCTTGAGTTCTATAACTAAGCTTGGATGCTTAGAAATGAGGCAGAACTCTTCTATTTATAATGTTAGGAAAGTACAGGGAAATACTAGAATGCCCCCCAACGTCTTTTGGGAGGGAAAATAGAATACAAGGGTGGCGCCCGCCATGTGTACTAGAGTGGAAAGAAGTGGGAGACATGGCAGTTGTCAGAAGTTGGTCTCTTATCCAAGTCATGGTTTCTCCTATGGTGCCCGCCATGGTGAGTGCCATGTGTACAATTTCCTGAAAAGCTGGTCCTTTTGGTTGTTTTTCTTCATTTCTTCTTGAGTAGCTCTGAAAATATAAAATCCTGAAAAAGAGACAAAACAGAGGCATAATACAAGAAAATAGAGATAAAATCCTAAATAACACGTGCAAATCGAGTCAAATAAACAGTATATTTTAGGTCTATCATGTGACCAAGTGGAGATATGTGTATCAAAGGAGGATTGCTCTAGAAAGGGAGCTGGGTAAAGATGCTCTAGATATCAAGGAAGTGATGGACTTAATCAATGAGGCTAGATTGCTCAAAACCGTCACTGGCTTCTCTAAGTGTTATGAAGGGCTGGTGAAAGAATTCATTGTGAACATTCCTGACTCCATTACTGATAGGATTAGCAAGGACTATGTGAAAGTGTTTGTTAGGGGAAAATGTGTGAAGTTTTCTTCTTTGGTAATCAACAGATTTCTAGGAAGGTCAAATGATGGTGAAGAAGAAATGATTGTTTCTGACAACCAGGTGTGCAAAGTCATCATTGCTAACCAACTCAAAGTCTGGCCTTCAAAAGGAAAGCTCTCAGTTGGGCAACTCAGCATGAAATATGCTATCCTTCGCAGGATCAATGCTGCAAACTGGGTTCCCACCAACCACACCTCCACCATTGCTATTGGACTAAGCAGATTCATATATGATGTAGGTACTAAGGTTGATTTTGATTTTGGTTTATACATTTTTGATCAAATTATTAAACATTCTACCACTAGTGCCATAAAGCTGTCAATTGCCTTCCCTTCTCTCATCTGTGAAATTATTCTGAATCAACATCCTTGGATTCTAAATTCTAATGATGTTACTAGTAAGAGGGAGTCTGTGTTGTCCCTTCACTACAAACTTTTTGCTGGAAGACATGTTCCAGATATTGTCTTGACATCTGCTGAAAGGGCCACTACTTCAAAGGCAAGGATAATTTCTGAGTTAAAAGAAACTTTCAGGGGACTAGGGGATACAATTAATGCAGCTACAGCCAGAAAATTCAAATTGGAATCGTTAATTCAATGCCTTGAAGATAACACTGCCAATGATGATGATGCTAGTGAGGCTGGGTCTGGGGAGGAATCTGAGGATGGAAGTACTGATGTACCAACTGAGAAAGAAGATGTTATTGAGATGTCCACGTCTGAAGATGAAGTTTAAGCTGGTTGCTTTGGTATTGGTTTTTTTTTGTTGTTTTTTTTGTTTGCATTGGAATAATGAACTTATTTGTTGCACTTTATGTGCATTTGGGTTGTATTATTGAGTCTTTATGATCTTTACTCATCTTGTTTCTGACCTTATGATATATATTGCTATATCTTAGCTTTTGTTCTTAAAATTGTGGCTAAAAAGGGGAGCAGATGGGTCTGTATACAGTATACAATCTGGTATTTGGCTATAGCAGGTGTGTAGCTAGTTGGAAGATGGTGTTTGTTGCTGCTGTCAGGATTTATTTTGGCTTGTTGCTGTTTTTATGTTCTACAGATTGCTGAATATTGTACCTTTGTTGTTTGTTTGCTTGTGTGCTTGGGTTGTTCTGTTGTGCATTACAGGGTGCTGAAGACTGTTGAGATTGTGGGCTGCTTATTGTGATTGCTTGGGCTGTTGTGTTTTTTTTTGTGTTTGCATCTGTTGAGGGGGAGTTTCACATTTACTCTATTTACTAATTAGTTCTTTTTTTCTGCTGTGTTGTGCTCTATGCTGATTTTTAGTCTCTTGTGATCTGTTTTATATTTTAGCCAAAATTTTCCAAAGGGGGAGTTTGTTAGTTCTTGATTGGCAGACATTTTGGTAAAACTAGGTGTAATCACAAGATGTCCTACAGGATGTCGTGACATCTATCTTTAAGGTTATGCAGGTTGATTTGTATGTTGCAGCATGACTTATCTCATGATGTCAAACTTAATATCTTGACACTTATGGACAAAACATTATGTATGAATGTGTTTGTGTGTCTATTCTTTTTTGCGCAATCTTGCTGCACTGAACAGGTGAAAATATGCGAGGATTTTGGTGTTTTACTTAGGAGTTTTTGATGCAAATATTGTGGATCATATTTGATTTGATATGATTTTTTTCTCATAAGATTTTATTAAAGATTGGAAGAAAGATTTGATTAGATCTGATTTATCAAATCAAATCTGTTTCACTGTTGTAAATTGTGAAGATTGATTTCTTCTTAAATCTGTTGTTACTTTTGCCACGGCCCAAGCCTGTTCTGCATTACTATTTAAGGAGGTGTAAACCCTAGCTTTAAGATCAAAGAAGCAAGAATTGAAAAGTGTGTGAATTTGTGTAAGGTTTAGCCTTCGTGTGTTTTAGTTTTGTGAGTCATTCACTCATTGTTTAATGTGTGAATTGGATTGAGTTGTTAATTGTAAATTATTCACTCAAAGCTTGTAAGCAAGAGTGTATTGTACTTGATTGAAGCTTTTAAGCAAGATCAAGTTGTGACTTTGAAGAGTATCTTCTAAAGTTTTCTTATTTTGTTGATTAACATCACTGTTGTGATTGAGGAGGAGTGAAAGGCGTGTCTTGTCTAGGTGTGTTATAGGCAAAAATTGCAAAGGTAGAGATTAGGTGAGAAGACGGTAAACAAGAGAGAGTCTACTGTATATCTTCAAACTAATTCTACTTAGTGGATTTCCTTCCTGGCTTGGTAGCCCCCAGACGTAGGTATGTTTTCACCGAACTGGGTTAACAATTGATGTGTCCTTTTTATAATTGTTATTTGTGTTTCTTTGTTCTTATTATTGATTGAACAAATATTTGTGTCGTAAACATCTCCTTCGACATCTAATATTTGATACCAGAATTTTATTTCTTCAAACTTCCACCCAATCATCTTGTGATGTTTTTTCCATGATAAGACGATGATTAGTATATGGTGGTCCTTAATCCTGGGATTAAGAGTTTAAACCACCAGAAACCACCACTTACCGGCAACTACAAGGAGAGAAAAAGAATTTAGGTTTTGTAAAGAAAACTATAGATAAGTAATGTATAGTTAAAAGACTGCAGTCTGCTTTACTCTACTCTCATACGATAACATTGATTTCAAAAATGTCTTGGATAGCGAATGTCACGGTGAATATTTTGATACCTATGTGGTTGGATTGTAGTGTATTGTTTGTTGGAGCATTTGATATTCTAGGAACCAAATCTTTTTCAATGATTAAATAGGAGAACCAAATCTTTCTACACTTGCTTAACATGGAGATAAACAAGTGTTATAGATATACCATTCATCAAGTAATTAAATATATCAATCATAAATTCTGTAGCGTTTTGTATTTAAGGGGCGTGGAAATGATGTAGTCTAATGGAAGAACAAAACAACTAGTTCACATAAGGTCCCAACACTATAGAAGTTTATAGCAAGTAAAGAATCATTAGAATCAGGGCAAACAAAAAGATTATCGATAAAAAATACCAATAAACTCATATACCCTTAAATTTTCTTGTTACAAATACTTGCGTATAAATTTTGAATACTAGAAATACAATCAAGTAATAGAAAATTGAACTTTCTATATTTTCCTAAGTATAACAATTGCTAAACCAGACTCCATTGTGGCTCAATGGGCCACAAACACCTCAGATCAAGCAACTTCTCAAATTACAACATAGTGTTATTAGTATGAATTTTCATTACCTATCTATATCAAGAATCTTTGCTTAATAATTTTGTAATGACTATAGCAACTTTATTTTATAAGCAACTCTCTGGTTGAACAAAACCCAATGCAGTTCCACCAGCATGGTTACAAGATGCTTCAGCTATTTGGTTTTTGTAAGTAAGTTTAACATCCTTCAATTTTATCCCATTGCATGGATACTTTGAACTACAATCAAATTTCACAGCTACTTGTGTTGCTGACGTTCCATGAATGTCTTGGTATGTTACATCACTGATTTTAATTCCAGACGCCTGTAAATATAATAATTTCAACAAAAAATAATCAACTTATTTTCATGTAAAAATTATAATAGTGTAAAGCCTCCAATAAGATGTTAAATAGATAACCAACCTGGCCGGGGCAGTTTTTGTTGTTTGGACAATAATTCTGGTCAATGACAATTGGGTTTTGGACATTAACCATAGTTGCATCTTGGAAAAAAATGTTCCTAGCAAATCCATTGCTAGCTCTACCCCATGATTTTATTCTAACACCATTTTGAGTTCCTGTGAATGTAACTGTTTTAACTGTCACATTTTGTACACCTGCTTCATTTGATTTCCACCCTAAGCTTCCAATGCTGTAATTAGTATCAAACAAATCATTACTATAGTGTTTTTTAGATGAAGAAAAAATAAAAATTAATAAGATCAAAGGGATTTGTTACCTTATTCCATGTCCCGGTCCACATTCAATGTTTTCAATCCATAAATTATTGGTTCCAGGTCCGATTGAGATACAATCATCACCGGTGCGAATTTTGGAGTGAATGATGGTGACGTAGGAGGACATTTGGACATGGATGCCGTCGGTGTTAGGGCTATTTCCGGGCGCCACGATGTTTACATCTTGTGTTTTTACATATTGACATCCATAAAACCCTATATGGAACATTTGACTATTTATAGATGTCAATCCAGTTATCATAATGTTTTTTGAGCCAAAAAATTGTAGCGTCTGAAAACATCACAAAATAAAATTAACCACTATATCATCACCTTATAAAATAAAATCTTCAAATAAGAGTAGTCGCGAATTAACCATTCCATGATCTCCTACCTCCACTAAATAATTAGTTCTTTTAAATTCTATAATTATATCAGTAGTAGTTCTCTTAAATTAATTATTAATAAAAGTTGGAATATAAGGTGAAAAATAATAATCATGTGTAATGCAATGCATGATAAACATTACCGTCGCTCCGATTGGGCAATTCCTTTTGTTCGAATTTTTACAGTTCCACAAGGCAGTACCCTGGCCATCAAGCACACCACCGCGAATCGAAACTCCGTCAACATGCTGAAAACTCAACCATGTGCTACCGCCTTTACTGGCGGCACGGTAATTAGATGAAGCGATCAAAGTACCATCAATCGTTATGGAAATAGCTTTGTTAGCACAATTTCCACTAAATGTTACAGTTCCAAGTAAGAATTTCCCTTGTGGAACGTAAATTGCTGCGGGATATGGCGATGAACATGCCATAGTCCAAGCATTCAGGAATGCTTTAGTGGAATCCGTTATTCCGTCAGGTTTGGCTCCGAATTTGATTACATTGAATGTGGATGATTTTACAGTTGAGAAATTGAAGGAGCAAGATAGTGTGATTATGAGGAAGAGAAAAGGAAGAGGATGATTATTGTTTGACATATTGTTGAAAAAATGTTGAAGAAATTGGGAGAGAGATGTTTATATGATAATGTGAAAGAATGATTAGAGAAGAAGTTGGAAGATGGAGTGGCAGAAGTGGTGAAGGTAGTGGGTTGTAACGGTTTATGAGGAGGGTATTTATAGCTATAACAAGTGAATAGTTTATGTTAGTTTTTTCATGTGCTCTATCAACTGTACAAGTTATAGAAAGTGAAAATTGGTTGAAGTTTAGAGCGAAAAATATTTGAAAGCAAAGGAAAAGTCGCGCCGAAAATTTGGAGTTAAATATATGAGGCTGTTTTTTCGGAAATGGCCTTCGCGTGTGCCGTTAATTCGTTGGTTAATCATCCAATAGTTAGTTTTGGTCCAAATGGATTTGGCATATTACTAGTCCTGTTTTAATATTGTTTAAATTGAAAGAGGTTTTTAACAGATTCATTCATACCTAAAAATGAAGAGGAATATCAAAATGGAGATGTCAAAGGAAACAATACAAACCGATAGGCACATGGGCTATATTCACATCTCTTTTTGTTTGTCTAAACACACGTGGAAAATTCCACAATCAAATTTAGTTTAGGAGAAAATTTAGATAAACTATTTTAGGGATGACTTTTACTATTTTTTTTAATGAAAATATGAAAAAAAAATCCTCCATTTAGGGATCCCAAGAAGCTATCAATTTAAACACACGTGCCAAAAATGTGAAGGATCCCAAGAAGCTATCAAGCCTTCCTCCTTTTAGTACGATTTCAGGGCCAACTATGGTGGGAAATCAACAATACGTTTCAGAACCGCTTTCTGAAGACCAACGAAGGATCTACAAGTCCCAGGTACTTGTCCATGTTTCTGTTACTGGTAAACCTTATGCTTTGCTAGGACCATTATCTGATCATACTGCTGACCCTGGTAAACTTAAGGATTTTTTTCCTACTTAGCACAACTACAAGCCTATAGCTCACGTTAAGAAACCTAGGGCTAGAAACGAATATCCCAAACCTGCCAACCAAAGCAATCCTTCGACGAATGAAACTATTAACTTAAGTTATGTGAAGAATGACTTTAGGGTATTCTGATCAAGTCCCTCGTTTAAGGATCCTTCTGAGTACTTGAACTGGTTAGAAAATTTAGAAAAGACCAAGTCCCAAGTCTGGAAAGATATGGGCATCTTTGACCTAATTCAATTGTCGAAAGTAGGACCTGAGTATTGCCCGACCATGCTACTCTCCTCGCTGTATTTTTGGGATAGTACACACCTTACTTTCCATCTTTCTTGTGGAATGATATCTCCAACCCTTTTTGACATAGCTGCCATCACGGGACTTAAACCTATTGGTAATACTTATGATCCAAATTACCAAGCTGATGATACCATAGGTTTTTCAAATTCTAGAGCTGTTTATTCTGCCCATATTACACATTACCATGATAAGACAAGTGATGAAGTCTCTGAGGTAGAGAATATAGCTTTCTGGCCCCAACTCAAATGCCTTGGAAACAAAGGAAACATCCTTCTTTCTGGCCCCTTCTGGTTATTAAAGCTATGGTTGAATGCTTCCTTCGAAGCATGCCTCCCCATTAAGAACCCCATTAGCACAGATGCAGGTGAAGTAAAGAATATGAGAGTTGAAGGGACATGATTAGCCATGTTAAGTTCAAGCGACGAAGGATGTCACCTTCAAGAGACCTTCACCAACTATGTGATGATGTTTGCCAAGCGCTATAATTTTACGTCGAACATGGCTCCTTTTGCTGCAAGAAGACATGGTCCTGAATGGTTCGCTAGACCGTTCCTAGCTCTATCAAAAACCCAAGAAGTAGAATTCCTTGAAGGTGAGAAAAACACAAGAAAGGGGGGTTTTGAATTTGAGTTTTCAAAAACAAAAGCTTTTTACTCACTTAATAAAAATCACCACTAATGAATAACAAAGAGAAATACACTTTGATTTTTACAATGGTTTACTTGAAAATATCAAAGTTAGTCCAGTTCACCCGTCAAGATGATTTCTCCTTATACCCAATGACTTAATCTACTATAATCAACTGATAACAACTACACTAGCAACCGCTGGTGACTAACAAACCATAAAGACACACAGTCTATGTCTTCTTAAGGATTCTGATCTAACTGGTCCCTTAAGGAAATACAAACAACAATTTGATTACAAAGTTGTGTTTAAAATGATTGATTATACACAAGCAGGTATAAACAAGTTAAAAGCACAATACACTTAAAGAAAATTCTGCATAAAATTGCATGCTTGCTTGGTCGCTTGTTTAGTTACTTGCTTGTAGTAATTCTTCAAGTCATTATATAGCCAGTAAAAAAATATTCGTTGAAGGGTATATCTTGTATTCGTTATAAATGAGTTGGCGACTTGAGTAGAGGTTTAATACGGAGGGGACAAGAATCGTACTACCTCAATTTCCTTACTCCACGAAATCCGCTTAGTGGAAGGAATATAGGTTTTTATGATGTAATATTTTCCCCACGTATAAACTCATTCTTATCTTCTATTCTTCAGTGGCTTCTGGATAATTAGTTATTTGAAGCATGAGTTAGAAGATTTGATTTAACTTGAGTTCAGAAACTTCAATCATCAATCAGAAGCTTGATCACATTATTATCTGACTTAAGATTCTTCAGAGTTTTTAGAACCTTCAACATTTAATCTTCGGAAGCTTGAGCAGTCTTCAGAAGTGAATTGATCAGATTCACGCGTCAGAAGCAAGAGCCAAGAGAATGTTGTAGCAGCAACATACAGTTTTATTAGAAGCTTCTCATTTGTGAGTTTGAGCAGAATCGGTTTAGATCAAAATATTCAGAAACTTGTAACATTTCATGTTTAAGAGTCAGAATCAAAGTTGTTTGATAAAGATACACAATAACAAACTGTTAGGGTACCAATATTATTCTCACACAAATACTGACGTTTTCTAACATCTCTTTCCATATGAGAAACCTTCTTAACTCCCAGGGTGTTAACCCTCAGGCTTAACCAATTAAAAAGTCAGATTACCCTTATATCTTATCAACCAAATCTTGTCGCTCGACAGTTTGGCTTGATCCAAATTCTTCCAAAACCCATATATGAGAAAAAGAACGCCCTTCTTCTCTACAATGCAATTCACATCGAGGCTATGACCATCAAGAAAATAGCTCGTTATGTTGGCCAGACACAACTCATTCATATTTCCTTTGAACCAAATTTCCTTTGTACCCCACAGTTCGAACGGTGGTGGAAAGAGTACTATGCTGAACAATACTTCGATGTTGCTGCCTTTACTCAACATCTTAACAATGATTTCCTCTCTGTACAGGAGAAAATCAAGAAAGGTACCTCGACTCACGGAAATTCAAGCATTTCAAAAGTACTTCGAAACTTCCTATAGGCATGATGATCTTAGTCGATCCGTTCGCGAAGAAACCGTTACTCTAAAAGATAAATTTTTAAAGAAAGTGGAGATTTTAAACTACCTTTGTTCGTTCCTCCTGAGAAACGGTACAAAACAACTTTTAACATATATCCTCCTAAATTCCCTCGACTGCCAAGTGCTGACTTTGGTGTGGCTTTTAGCCCTCCATTCCCATGTTGATTCGTCTGTGGGGATTTTGTAAAAATCCTTCGCCAGGAATCACAAAAACATGTCCAGCGGGTGGTTGCGACTAAGCATACATTAGACAGTTTCAAAGGACACCTTCATATTGGCATTGGAGATGTTCGCATCGAGTCTGAAATATATGAAGGTGTGGAATGGGAGGTATTTCGACCCAACCTTTTTTCGATTATTTATTTTTCTTTGCTTGTAATAAGTGTTTTGATTTTCTTTCAGCCGTGAAGGTTCCACCCAAAAAATCTATAGCCAAAACTCCATTTGATGTAAAAGAAGAAGGAGGTAGCAAAACAACAACAACAACAACAACAACAAGGGTAATTTTATTTTACTCATCACTCCTTTGTCGTGCATTGTTATGTTTCTAATGCTTTGAACCATCTTCTCAGGTAAATCAAAAACCATCACTAACTCCACATAAACGTAAACTAAAAGAACCTGAAGTCCAGATAATTGAATGTGATGATGATTTGTCTCCCACCATAGAACAACCCCTCAAATGAAGAAAAAGGCAACTAAAGATAGTTGTGGCTCTAACCCAAACTCAGGGGAAGGTTAGCAAAGTCACGATGAAAAAACCTACTATTCTCAAAATATTGGAACCCGACCCTGAGGACTTATCGAGGAAATCTGAAGAACAGCTCGAAAGTGATAACTCCAGCCTTTGAGCTAAGGGCTCCAAGGTACAACAAATATATCAACTTAGTATTTTATTCGGTTATCTTTCCTTTTGATTTACTAACTTTCGATTCTATCTTCAGGATGTTGCAGGTACTCATAAACAATCAACGGTTAAAACAAATGACCAAACTGTCCTTCCATGGTGATCCCACTTATCATCCCACTTCTGCAAAAGACTCAGAAAAGAGCTCGATGAGTGAAATAAACCAACCAATCGAGGAGCAACGTGAGACTTCTCCACCCTAGACTAACACTCAGCATTCCCACACTAGCGGCTCCGAACCTAAGGATAAACAAGAAAAAGAAACCCAGGATGACGTAACCAAGGATGATGTAGAAATGGAGCATGTTGAAAGCAATGTCGAAGAGGTGAATATGAGGATGTCTCCCCCAAGGTCGAGGATTTAGGCTCTTCTGGCCAAGAATAAGATGACGAAATGGGAGAAGAATAGGATTACTCTCTGTTCCAATTCCACCCTGCACCTGTCATTGATGAATTTGAAGATGAGGATGAAAATGTTGATGAGAATAAAAGGACAGGTGAAAAGAAGAAAGAGCAGGTACAGGATCAATCTGGCATTATTCCAACAACTGATGCTGCTCATGAGAACATAAAGGATTCGACCAGAACAATTGTGACTCTTTCTTTAGAGGAACTAGCAGCCTTGAGGTAGAGCAAACCCTCCGAATACCTGAAAGCTATGATCAACTCTAGAGGAGGTTCATCTGAGAAAATCCCCAGTTCCTCTTCCACTTCAGGCGGTCGGTCTTCGAACAAACCTATGGATGATGTACTCTTAAAGATTAAGGAAAAGATCTTTAGAGTTTATTTATTTCAAATTCTGGAAGGTGATCCTACTGCTCAATTTTCCCTGAAAAGCCTCCTTAAACAAATTGACATTTTGACTGCTTCTCCTGCAGTTGCAAATGTAATCATGGAGCTAACCTCGATGATCGACCATACCATTGCTGATTTAAACAGAATAAAACAAAGTTCGAGTGAGAATGAAAATTTGGCTGGAACTATAGCATCCGTATGGGATGCTGCTACCGAATCCGCTGCGAGAGTTGCAAAAATGGAAAGGAACCAAGAGAAAAACAGAGCAAAGGTCAAAAGCTATGATCAAGACATCGCAAGAAGTACAAAAAAAGGAATTGCAAACCAAGAATTTTAAGGCCAAGGAGCATCAAGCTAAACTTCTAATGTTCAATGACTCTGAACTAACCAAAGAGATTGCAGTTGGGCTGGAGCACGTCAACAAGGCTCAGAAGTTAGAGGCAAATATTGAAACCCTCAGATTGAACAAATCTATCTGTGAAAAGTATCTGGAGCTTCAGAAGTCGAAGTATCTCAACATGAAAGTTTCTCTTCCATTTTAGTTCTAATCTTTTTATTTTGGCTTTGCAAGGTTTTATTTTTTGATGCAATGACTTTGAGCCCGTGGTGGCTTTTAATGTAATGACTTGAGCCATTTTGGCAACATATGTTTCGTTCTTACCATATTGGCTTTGACCATCTTGTACGCAATTATTCCTTTTCTATTTTTACTTCTTGGAGTGCAAGTTTGTGCTTTTTCAAATACTTCCCATTCCCTCTCAGGATCCTTTTATCTTTATTTAATTCTTCGATTTCGTATGCACCATCTAGACCTGTATAATCTAAAAGGGACCCTCCCACTTAGGGGACCATTTTCCCAATTTTCTATCTTTTCGATTCATGGGAAGAATCACTTTCCAGACCAAGTCTCCAGGCGATAATGTTTTAACTTTGACCCTTTGTTGTACAATTTCTCTATTCTCTTTTTCTGCCTTTTCAACAATTCTAAGGCATTTAGTCTTTCTTCATTCAAATCAACCAACTCGTCCAACATCATGTTCTAATATGACTCAAATGGGATCTCATGGTTTCTTTGGATTCTCGTTGACTCTAAGCAGATTTCAACCAAAAAAACCGCGTTATGGTCGTACGTCAATCGAAAAGGAGTAGTATTGGTAGCTTCTTTAGGGGAGTTTCGACATGCCTAGAGAATATGGTCTAATGTCTTATGCCAATTATTTGGCTTTTTTCCCACATGTTTCTTAATCAAACCAATCACAACCTTATTCGCTGCTTCGACCTGACCATTGACATGTGCATAATAAGGTGTAGATGCCACCAATTTGAAACTCATGTACTTAGAAAATTCTTGCACTTTTCGACCAATAAACACAAATCCTTGATCCGTCGTAATAGTCTCTGGGATTCCAAACCTATAATTAATATGCTTTTGGACGAATTCGATTACAGCGCCTTGATCCATGTTCACCAGTGGTATAGCTTCGATCTATTTTTTAAAATAATCAATGCCAACCAAAATATATCTTTGACTTTTGGATGATGCTGGTCGAATTTCTCCAATCAAATCCAAAGCCTAACCTTTAAAGGGCCAAAGTTTCACTATAGAATGCAGTTCACTTGCAGGAATATATTGTATACCTATGTGTACTTGACATTCTTGATATCCTTTAGCGAACTCGATACAATCTTTTAGCATGGTGGGCCAATACATCCCTTGTCGAAACAATAACTACTTCATTTTATAGCCTACCTGATGTGCCTCGCATGCCCTACTATAGACATTCTAAAGGGCTAAATATTCCTCAGATTCACTAAGGTATTTGAGCAAAACTCTCTCAGGAGTCTTTTTGAATAATTCATTTCCCAAAAGAACGTAACTTAAAGCTCGATACCTGGTGTTTGCTCTACAGATGTTGTTGGATTTTGTAAGTACTCTACTATTGGCCTTCTCCAATCTTCATCCATCATTTTGTCTATATTCAGTATCTCGAAATTTTCTTTGTCAGTGTATCCCAGCTTCGTTGTTTCCAGATCTAACGGGGATAATCTGGTTGACATAACCATTCTTATGACTTCGATTGGACTCTTGATTCTCTAGTCAAGGGATGTGTCAAATACTAACCATCTCAAATCTTTTTAAGAGTCGATTGGTTATCATGAAGTACATGATAAGATTTTTCTTAACACACTTGTACTCCTTTGTAATTATTTTTTTATGACTAACTCCGAGTCACCCATTATTTTGACTCTAGTTTCCCCCAATTTTAACAATATCTTAAGTCCAACTATTAGAGCCTCATATTCAGCCTCATTGTTCGAACAAAGACCTTCGACTTTATACTTTAATTTTGTTGGAATTTTGTCCTACGCCTGTTCCATCTTTATGACTAGAGTCGTCGGAATACAACTTCCAAGGCTTAAGTTCAAGGTATTTTAATGAATTCTCAGTTATAGAGTGGTCGACTATAAAGTCGGCTACCACTTATCCCTTAATAACCTTTAAAGGCATAGAGGTTAAGGAATATTCAGTTAAAGCTAAAACATCCATTGGTTTAGACAACATATGTTTTATAACATCAAAATTAGACGAAACAAAAACATCCATTGGTTTGATATAATGCTTTAACTTCGTATATGTGGAATAAAAACATAAGCATAATTTTTCGACTATGTTATACCTAGTTTCTACATCGTTCAAAACCTTACTAAGATAGTAAATGGCTCTTTCGATGCCATTTCCATCCTCTTGAGCCAGCATGCTCCCTAAAGTCTTGTTCGACGTAGATATATATAACCTCATACTTCTATTCCTACAAGGTGTCATCAGAATTGGAGGGTGGATCAGGTATTCCTTGATCTTGTCGAAAGCTTCTTCCTGAACTTTCCCCCATTCAAAATCTTCCCTTTTAAGTCGAAGCAGAGTTGAGAAGGCTTGATTTTTTCCGCTAAGGTTTGAGATAAACCTCCTTAAGAAATTAATTTTTCCAAGCAGTGACTACAACTCATTCTTGGTTAATGTCACTTTCGCCTCCATTATGTATTTGGCATTGTTCTAGTTTATTTTGATTCTGTTTTTGTGGACCACGAAGCCTAAGAAATCTCTCACCTGCACACAAAAAGCACATTTGAGAGGGTTCATTTTCAGACTATGTCTCCTCATCCTTTTAAAGGACTGCCGAAGGTGGCCTATGTGAATCTTCCCTAAAATAGACTTAACAACAATATCATCAATATATATTTGCATAAAAGTCTCAATGAAATCATGGAAGATCTAATTCTTTGCTCTTTGGTATATTGCCTCAACATTTTTTAAACCAAAAGGCATTACGACCCACTCATAGGTGCCTAAGGCTCCAAGGCATCTAAAGGCCTTTTTTGGGACGTCTTCTTCAGCAATGAAAATTTGATTGTATCCAGAAGACCCGTCGAGCATACAAAGGTACTCATGTCCCACGGCATAATCGACTAATATTTTCGCCACAGGCATCGAATATTCATCTTTCGGGGTTGTAGAATATAAGTCTCTAAAATATATGCACACCCTTAACTTGCCATTTTCTTAATAATTGAACCAATATTAGCAATCCATTCGACATACCTAGTCATGCAGATGAATTTACATATGATAAGTCTTTCGATCTCCTCTTTGATCTTCGAGAGAACTCCAAGTGTAAATTGCCTTGGAGTTTTCTTGACAGGCTTCTCCCCAGGCTTTATTGGCAGCTTCAGTTCGACCAGATTTCTGCTCAAACCATGGATTTTGTTGTAATCCCATGCAAAGCAGTCTTTAAACTCCTTAAACAATTGGATTACTTTGACCTTGAGTTGTAGGCTAATGTTGACGCTGATATATGTCGGCCTCTTCACTACCCCCTCTCCCAGATTGATCTCTTCTAGTGGATTTTATGCATGCATTTTAAGCGGATCCTTCTCGAAGCCCAAAGGCTCATCATCATAGATGGCGTCGAGCCTCTAGCCTTGCACCTCTTCTTGAACCTTATCAGATGGTTCTGGATCGAAGTTCTTACCAGGACCTCCTTGATGTGCTTCAATTTTATTGGCTTTGACAGCCACAATTTTTACTTCAGCCTCTAAGACCGCTTTTAGTTTTGCTTGGCTATGTAAACCGAAATCCTTTCGAGCACTAGTGACTCAGTCATCGTTACTGAATTCTCTTCCCCAGCCAGTTGGATGGATATAGGTTATTCCGAAGACATAATCTTATTCGCCTACGACTTCTCTGTCCCATTGAAACCCATGAGTTGGGTGCAGATAGAGAGAACAGAAAGCGGTATTTGTGGGCGTCATTTCGAATCTCGCAGGATTACATAGGCAATGTGGGCCAAATTCTAGTCGAAACTCCTTTTGTTGACCTGATTCACTTCGTCCATAAAATAACTCTAGTCCACTTCGATATTTTTGACCTTAGCATCATTTCACCAAATAGTGATCCTTTGGTGCATTGAGGAGGTAACGACACCGATGTCGTGAATCCACTCCCTACTAAGCAGAAAATTGCAATTAGCCTTCAAGGCTATCACCATAAACATCGTTAGCCTAGTTATAGTGCCAACAGTCAAGTTTACCTATATCAATCCCATGCTAGTTCCTATCTTGCCCTCATAATTCGAAAAAAAACCATATTATAAGGTTTTGTATATGTGTCATTGTCGCAACATGCGAAAAAGGGCCGGCAAACAGACAGAAGAGTCGCCACTGAACGTTGTTTATCCCAAAGAGAGGGAAAGGAAACAATCAAAGAAAACCTAAGAGAAAGGGAAAGACAAGGTCATCGCAACCAAATCTTGGATTCGGGAGTCGGTTACGCAAGGGAAAGGTATAAGCACCCCTCACGTTCGTTGTACTCAACAGGATCCATGCTTGTCTAATCTATGGGTGAAAACTATCTAAAAGCTACTGCTAAACAGGGGTGAGCGGAAAGAACAGACTCGATAGGACATCTCCGTCATGTGCCTATGTATTCCCTCGTACAATGGGAAACTCAGAGTCAACGTAGTTCGGGAAACTACGGGTGATAGGGGAAGGTTTCTCGCCAAGAAATCGTCGTCTTGTGCCTACGTATCCTCATCTGGTATGAGAAATTAGAGCAGACGTAGTTCGAGCAACTATACCACTGGTTGGTTCAAGTGTTTTATGAGCAATGTTACATCTTTATTCTAGTAGTTAGGGACGATGCATGTTTGCGGTAGAACAAAAACGTAACATACTCTTTCTGAAAATAAGGTTTGAAAACAATCCCAACGGATGAAAAGATTTGAATTTGGTTTGTGTTTTTTAGAAGAAGTGAATTAATTTAGTTTGAAACTCATGTTGCACTAAAGATTATGACATAAGGTCGAATGCGTCGCATATCGCCCAAAGGGCATACGCTAAACACTCTACATAATGTGAAGAGAGACCTCCCCACTTATTATTCCTCATGTACTTAAAGCTTGTACTGTACAACATTTGTTATCCTTTATTAGGTGTCTTGAAAGAGTTTTGAGATGAGAAGAGAAGACACAAGGACTCTAAAGGGAACTAAGAAACCCTAATGTTATCATGCAAAGTGGTCCTAAAGTTGGGATAAAAGGGAACTAACTAATGCTATCATGCAAAGGATTGGAAGCCTAATGTCTCTCCTACTCCCATCTTAAACAGAGGGACTAGGAATCCTAAGGGATCATGTGAACAAGCACAAGTAAACACAATGCATAATCAATCACAAATGAAACAAAACGGAAGACTTAAATAAGTCTAGAAAGATGAGAGGAAATGAGAGAAGCAAGCTCCTACAATCAAATGCCATCAATCATCAGAAAACGAAAGGTACTAAACAAAGAAGCACAATCAAAGAAGTGAAGGGAGAGGTAAAATGGGGTAGCAACCATATCATGAACATCTCAATCCCACATTCACTCATGATCAAGCAAAGAAAAGCACCCAAACAAATCAAAAGAAATTCAATTGCTCATGACATCCTCAAAGTGAAACAAATGTCACCAAAGCATCAAGAACAAGCACATGACCATCAAGGTCAGAAGTGAATTCAAGTGAGGATCACCAAATTCAAAATCAAGACACCAAGCCAACAAAAGAATGATCAAATCAAATTAAGGGACCAAAGTCCATACGACATCTCACACTTCAAACTTAAGTGGAAAAGCATGATCATACAAGACTTGTGGTACAAGGCACACATCTAATGGACCTATAATATATCAAGGAAGCACCTCAAGCATGTTAAAAAAAGATAACAAAGCTTAAGAGGTGCTCAAGGGATCACATGAGATCATATCCCAAAACTAGGTCAAGGATTGCATGCATACACAATGTTAAAACACTTTGAATTTGAGGCATCCACTGAAAATAGAAGCAAGCTCAAATAAAATCCAAATAAATTGGAAAACCCAAGTTAAACCAATCATAAATTAGTGTGCAAAATATCATAGCAAGAATCAACTCAAAGCACCACCAATCATATCAATCAAGGCAATGTGTTCAACTTGTCGAGCAAGCATCGAGGAACAAAGAAAAGCCAATGAAAAACCAACAAAGAATGATCATCAAGACCTCAAACTAGCCCTCAAATAAGCCTCAATCAATCACCTAAGTGTGAGAGGAAAATTGGTCAAAGGGGGAGTTTGATCAAGGTCAAAGATCAAGCTTCAATTCCAAGTATCAACCATAAAACCACTTATCAAATTAAATCAATTAAAAATACCAAAAATAAATGAAAAATAAAATAAAAATATTGAAAAATATCCTAACATCCTAAAATGTCAGAAATGTATTTTTTGGGATTTTTATAAAGCATAAAACTATTTTAAAATGATTAAAATTGGAAATTCAAATAAAAGAAATAAAAAGAAAACAAATGAAGCAAGGGAGGTGCATTAGCATTTTGGACTGAACTGCAATCAAGTTATGCACGCTGGTGGGTCTCAAAAGTGGGGTGTGGTTATCAAAATCACCAAGCCAGACCCACAACTCAATTCAGATTAATGAAACGCTCTGTTTCATTAATCCATGTGTCATGTCAAGTTGGATTCAACGCGTCCACGCAGTAAACGTCAACACCAACACACCAAGCCACCTCAGCTCAAGCCTCAGACGCCGGAGCCCTAGCTCCAGTCATCTTCTCAGGCGAGCTTCACCAGAGCTAACCAAAAAACGTGATAAAAATCAAAACCCTTAGCATCATCTCAAAGATTTCTTCACGTAGAATTCAAATATGGTGCTAGATTTTGAAAAAGGTTCCTAGAACTAAGAGAAATCAGGCCACAAAATTTTGATGCACAAATTGAAACCAACTTAAAAGCGAACAAAAATGATTCAAACATTGCCTACATGAAGTAGGGCTTCAGATGCACCAATCATGGACCTAAATGAGTGCCTAAAATGGGATTTTCAAAGGGTAGAAGTTTACCTAACGAAGCTGCTCTGTTGGCCCTTCAATCCTTAAGCAAGCTTCACTCTTAATCTTCCAATCTCTTCCTTGTGCTTGTGGGGTGATGAAATGAGCAATGGTTGGCCAAAAAAACTAGTGAGGAATGCAACTCAAAGAAAATAAGTTTTTAGTGTATTTCTTAATGAAACTCACTCCTCTGCGTAACTAGCTCTCTCCTCAGCATTTAGGGTTCACTTATGGCTTATATGTGAGGGCTTAGTGAGTCCCATGCAGGCCCATGTTGCATGAATTTCTTGATTGAAATTTTTTTCCAAAAAATCCATTTTGTATGCACACGGATTATGGCATCATGTATCCCTCATTCATGGTCAGCAAAGAGCACTAGGGAGTGTGTGAAAATAATGAAAGTGGTTTGGATTAGAGATAATGATTCTACACAAAGTTTGGACACTTGCTTTTTATGGCATGAAAATTGAAAAAATGACTTAAAATGTGGATTTGTTTTGGCTCAAATTGGGTAAATATCTCATGCACATGATATGAGGATGATGTAGTACCAAAAGATAAAAAACAAGAGTATTTGATGACTTGGAATGAAAGAAACTCATATTATGTCCACAAATCATGTTTTTCAAGTTCAACATGGCTCAATGGTCTCATAATTTAACAAATGCAATGGAAATTGAGTTCAAGATGATGTTAAGGTCCTTTGACACAACTTTCACGTTTGTTAAAAATGGATTTGAGGTCATGAAGTGGATGAAATTAGTCACGGAAATGAAAGACCTAAGACTAGGTCTCCAAAAATACCCTTGACTTATGAAGACCATAACTTGAGCTCCAAAAATGAGAATGATGAGTTCTAGCATTTTTTAGAAAGCTAAGAAAATTAGGAATAACTCTCATTTTTGATATAAAATGAGGAAGAGCTTGGTTCCTTGTGAAACTTGCCTTGGAAGTGAACTATCTTTGAGTACCTCTAAAATCTCTTCATCTGATGACACCAACTTGTTGACACCATGACTTGAGAAGTATAAATCCAATGGATGAGTTATTTTACTCAAAAGACATCTTGAAAGATGATTAGCAAGTCTAATGTTTGATAGAAAATGAGGCAAGACTTGTATCATAGTGAAATTTGTCCTTGAAGTTAGAAACTAAAAGAGGAGATTTTACACTTGAACTCATCTGAAACCCTAATTTAGT
Source organism: Lathyrus sativus (assembly GCA_963859935.3). NCBI lineage: Eukaryota > Viridiplantae > Streptophyta > Magnoliopsida > Fabales > Fabaceae > Lathyrus > Lathyrus sativus. The sequence continues at coordinate 599,888,545 of OZ012741.1, read as the reverse complement.
AAATTCTTGGATTCTTGAATCTTCTTATCCTAGCTTCAACATGACTTTAAGATGGTCTAGGATGACTTCCCATGGCTTCCAAGATCAAGACCCAAGCCTTGAGCCCTCTCAAGTCCACAATTGACTTTTGTTGACCAGATGAAACCCTAACACCTTATCCATTGATTGAGGTTTTTGCAGATGATTTGTGTGACCATACACACTCCATAAAGAACCCTCGAGATGCACATTGAACCCTTGAACCATGTCTCCTCTAAGGAAATGACCTCGTGTACTTCCAATCATCCTTAAGATAGGAGGTGATGCCCAAACACAATACTCTCTCCTCTCAAGGAGCTTTGAGACCCATCTAGATGGCACTGAGGACTCTTGATGACTGGTAAATGTACCTTTGCTTAAGCTTGAACATGAAACTTCTCTCTTGAGTGAGGACAACAATCTTGATCCCCTGTCTAGAACCAATGGTATGCAAATGCTAAATGCTAAATGATATGAAACATAAGCCAAGTTAAAAGAAAAGGTTGGGCAAATTTTGGGGTGCAACAGCTGCCCCTACTCAAACGACTTGGACATGAAGGTATAAAAAGCAACCGCTTTCAAACATTTAATGTAAAAGGTGATTAAATATAAAAGAACCCAGAAATTTGCCAACCGCGGGAACACAAACTGTAGAATATGTCCACCAAAGTGGAATCACCATGGGAATATATCTGAAAGTTATAAGAAAACAACCAACTAACCACCAGTTAGAAAGCATCGACACGTAGTCAGAAAGAAACATCTGCTATCCAGCAGGCTCGACACTCAGTCTGTAAGAAACATCTGCTAACAAGCAGGCTCGAGACTCGGTCGGTAAAAACATCTACTAACAAGCAGGCTCGATACTCGGTCGGTAAAAACATCTGCTATCCATCAGGCTCGACAGTCGGTCAGTAAAAACATCTGCTAACAAGCAGGCTCGACATCCGTCGGTAAGACATCTGCTAACAAGTAGGCTCGACACTCAGTCGGTAAAAAACATCTGCTAACAAGCAGGCTCGACACTTGGTTGGTAAAAAACATCTGCTAACAAGCAGGCTCGACACTCGGTCGGTAAAACATATGCTAAACAGCAGGCTCGACACTCAGTCGGTAAAAAACATCTGCTAACAAGCAGGTTCGACACTCGGTCGGTAAAAAACATATGCTAACAAGCAGGAAATAGAATTAACCGATTCACAATCTAAAAAAGAGAACTCCGCTGGGAAAAGAGAAACTTAAACAAGCAAACTCTATTGAGGAGATTGAAGATAAGATGAACACATTTATCAATGATTCTTGCTGGGGTCTGGCACCACACAGGCTTATGAATACGCTGTTATCTGTTAGAGAAAAGTCTGATGACAAAAGGTAACAACCTGGCTTATGCTTCGTATGCATATGTTTGAATATGGCGTAATGCTTCATACGAAATGGAAATGCTACGCATTTGGGAGGATGCTATGAAAAATGCAAGTGCAAAGGAACACCACTACAAAAAAGGTCCCGAAATAAACAGCAAGCAAACTTGTGCTAGGGAAAACGCCCTGAACGGCCTCCTAGAAATAGAACTCTCCTGGGGAAAATTCCCTGAATGGCCTTCTAGAATAAAACTCTTCTGGGGAAAATTCCCTGAATGGCCTTCTAGAATAAAACTCTTCTAGGGAAAATATCCACTCTGCTGGGAATAAATCCACTCCGTCGGGGATTAAGAATAAGATATATTGGGAAATCATCCCAAAATCTTGCTCTAAAGGAAACCAATAACCACTAGATTCTGCTAAGGACAACGCCCTGAACGGCCTTCCGGGACAAGACTCTCTCGAGGATAAATCCACCCTGTCGGGAATAATTCCACTCTACTGAGGATTAAGGAGTATTTATTAGGAAATTATCCTAAAATCTAGCTCTGAAGAATAACAAATAACCACTGGATTCTGCTGCGGATGGAGACTTCACTAGGGAATACTCATTGAGGGAATCAGCGTCAACCTCTGCTTGGGGAAATGAGTCAATGACACATACTCTGTGGGGGAACAACCCTGAACTTGCCCTGCTGCTGGGAGAAAAGTCCCAAATCCTAACCTGCTGGGGATAAGTGTGCACCACAATCTCAACCTGCTGGGGAGATACTTCTGATCTGATATCAACACCCTGTGGGGATAGAGACATGTCGTTGTTGGTGAGACACTTCTGAAACAATCTCAACGGGGAGATCCCTGCAAATGACAAATAAACAACATGTCCTGTATGCAACAAAGGCTATTTCGATCATCGTCCATGACATCATTCAAATAAATCATTTTTTCAATTATGATTAGCAAAGCCCCAACAGTTTATGTATGCAAAGTTTTATCAAAAACAATCAGGCGTCCTTTTGCAAACAAAATAGTAAAAAGAAAAAACAAGAATGAAAGCTCTTTGTAGAAAATACTTCATTGATTGAAAATGGCCTGTAAATAGGAAAATTACATCGGAAGCAACTCCTGAAAAGAGAAAGTTGCGTGAACAGTACAGATGAAAAAAATATACAAATTTCTCCAATGTAGAAACAGACAACCACCATGTGTCGATTCGACTATGACTCGCATGACTTCGACGCTTCTTCAATGCTTCGTCTTCTGAAGAGACTGACTTGTTAACCCTCGGGTCCTCCAGGAATCCAATTGTGCTCACAGGTCGGACACGGACCATAGTCGTTTGCTTTTGAATCCCTAACTTGTGCCTGAATCGCCCTTGCGGGTTTGCAATTCACCGGGATACCCATTTTTGCCAAAGTCGCCTTTTCAAGTTTTCAACTTTGTGGGTTTATTCTTTTTTCTTTTTATCCCTAATTTTTGCCTGAACCTATTCTTTTTATGGTTCGCCGGGATGCCCCATTTTTTCCTGGATTTTCTTTTTCTGTCCAGTGGGCCTCTTTTAAGCAAAGTATTTTTTGACTACTTCTGCGTTCACAGGGGACGTAAAATCTTCACCGTCGATAGTTGACAATAGTAAGGCTCCTCCAGAGAACATTTTCCTTACCACACATGGACCTTCATAGTTGGGAGTCCATTTTCCCCTGTGATCGGTTTGTGGAGGGAGGATCCTTTTCAGCACTAACTCACCTCCCTGAAAATGTGAGGGCACACTTTCTGATCGAAGGACTTCTTCATTTTACTATGATATAACTGACTATGGGTGATAGCTGCCAATCTTTTCTCGTCAATCAGACTAAGTTGATTCAACCTAGCCTTCACCCATTCTGCCTCACCCAATTTCACATCAACCAACACCCTCAGGGAAGGAATCTCGACTTCTAGTGGTAGGATAACTTCCATACCATACACCAGCGAGAAAGGAGTTACCCCAGTTGATGTACGTATCGAGGTACGATAACCGTGTAAAGCAAAGGGCAACATCTCGTGCCAATCCTTGTAGGTTACCACCATATTCTGTACAATCTTCTTAATATTCTTGTTGACTGCCTCGACAACACCATTCATCTTTGGGCGGTATGGATAAGAGTTGTGGTGTTTGATCTTGAAACTCTGGCACAGTTCCTTCATCATCTTGTTATTCAAATTCGAACCATTATCAGTAATGATTCATTCTATCACTCCATAACGACAGATGATATCCTTCTTGATAAAGCGAGCCCCTACATGTCTGGTTACATTGGCAAAAGAAGCTGCTTCTACCCACTTGATGAAATAACCGATTGCCACCAAGATAAAGCAATGTCCATTGGAAGCGGTCGGCTCGTTCTTACCAATCATATCAATGCCCACATAGAAAAGGGCCAAAGAGATGCCAAGACATTCAGAGGACATGGCGGCACATGCACTTTATCAGCATAAATCTGGCATTTATGACATTTTCTGGCGTACTTGAAACAATCAGATTCCATAGTCATCCAATAGTAACCTGCTCTCAACAATTTCCTGGAAATTGCATGTCTGCCAGTATGTGTTCTGAAGGAACTGAAGGTGGGAAAAACACTTAGAAGGGGGGTTGAATAAGGGTTTATAAAATATTATGGCAATAAAATCAACACAGTATTTTTATCCTGGTTCGTTGAACTCAACTACTCCAGTCCACCCACTCAAGGTGATTTGCCTTTCTCAACAAGGACTTAATCCACTATATTCAAACTTGATTGCAGTGTAAACTACTAAGACAACACGCCTTAGTCTTCTCAAGAAATCCTGACCACAACTTGGTCTTCTTAAGGAACTTTTACAATCAAATGTAAACTAAACAAGTGTTTAAAATGCTTCTATGAAAGCTATATCACAACTGTGATTTATACACTTAAGATTAAGAACGAATGAAACTATTCAACAAAGAAATATAATTTGTATGAGAGCTTTGAGAGAGTTTTCAATAGATTCGTCAATATTTGTCAACTGTAGAAAGTTGTTGAAGGCTTGCTTTTATAGACAAAGACGTCCAAGACATTGCAAGCTTGAAGATCGTGTACTGCAAAGTAGCTGTAGCCTTTTGTCTTCACATGACTTGACCTTTCCTAGAAGTAGAACGTTCATAGAATTAATATAACAAAAGCAAGATAAAAGGTTTTCAATACCACGGGTCTACGACCTTAATTCTCAACACAAACTTTGTCTTGACAAGTCCTTTTGATTGACGGAGGATAAGCTCAATAGAATTTGCAAGAAATGTCTTTAAGGCAAAAATGACCCTGCACATACTCGTTAGTCGCACATAAAAATGAAAGATAAAATGTAAGAAAACACACACGGAGGTGGAATCTTAAGGTCAAAAATTAGGGTGCGACAGATGCCCATATTTAAGTTACTTCTACCCGGAGATATGGAGATTGAAATCTTCGTCTCGACGAGATAGGAGGGACTTAAATACAAACATTGCACGAATTTTTGGCCCTAAGAAGCCACCGAATGCATATGATATGCGATGATATGAAATGTAAGACAGACAGTCCTGTGAGGGAAAGATGTCACAGGGAAGGACAGGACACAACGCACGGAGAGCAAACTCAACCAAACGAGACACCACGAGGAGAGACAACAATCAGCATTGTGGATTCTCCAAAACGAAGATAAGATATAGTAATACCACCGGGAATACGGTAACTCAGACAGTGAAACGATCTTGAAAGTGAAGAGTAGTCCACTATCAACGTGCGACAGCCTAAACAAAGATATTCGGTTGAAACAAGAAACGCATGTTACCTACTATCAAACATATGATAGCCTAAAAAGAGGTAATAACCAAAAGAAGAGGTCACCTACTACCAAACATATGGCAGCCTAAGCCGAGGTGTCTGACCAAAAAACGATATATTACCTACTATCAAACATATGATAGCCTAAGAAAAGGGAATAAACAAAAGGAAAGATCAACTAATACCAAACATATGGCAGCCTAAGAAAAGGCGTCTGACCAAAATATGTGCGTTACCTACTATCAAACATATGATAGCCACCAAAGGAAAGATGACCTACCACCAAACATATGGCAGCCTAAGAAAAGGTATCTATCCAAAATAAGATGTGTTACCTACTATCAAACATATGATAGCCTAAGAAAATGTGAACACCAAAGGAAAGATGACCCACCACCAAACATATGGCAGCCTAAGAAAAGGTATTTGTCCAAAATAAGATGTGTTACCTACTATCAAACATATGATAGCCACCAAAGAAAAGCTGACCTACCACCAAACATATGGCAGCCTAAGAAAAAGGTATCTATCTAAAATAAGATGTGTTACCTACTATCAAACATATGATAGCCACCAAAGGAAAGATGACCTACCACCAAACATATGGCAGCCTAAGAAAAAGGTATCTATCCAAAATAAGATGTGTTACCTACTATCAAACATATGATAGCCTAAGAAAAGGTGAACACCAAAGGAAAGATGACCCACCACCAGACATATGGCAGCCTAAGAAAAGGTATCTGACCAAAAAGAAATGGTATATTACCTACTATCAAATGTGTGATAGCCTAAGAAAATGTAATAACTCAAAGACGGAGAGATCACCTACTACCAAACATATGGTAGCCTAAGCCAAGTTGTCTGACCATAATGAGATGTGTTACCTACTATCAAACATATGATAGCCTAAGAAAAGGTGAACACCAAAAGAAAGATGACCTACCACCAAACATATGGCAGCCTAAGAAAAGGTATCTGACTAAAAAGAAATGGTATATTACCTACTATCAAATGTATGATAGCCTAAGAAAAGGTGAACATCAAAGACAGAGAGATCACCTACTACCAAACATATGGCAGCCTAAGCCAAGGTGTCTGACCAAAAAGTCAAAATACATTAGAGATCGTAAAGCTTCAACGGGGATCTTCAAAAGATGTAGGCTGGTTGATTAGCAAAATAGGTATTCTCAAATAAAGAGAGACTAATTGTAAGAAACTTCATCGAACTTCTCGGAAGAGATGCCCTTTGACGGAAATAAGCTTGTGTGATAGACTCACCGGGGAATACATTCATGAGGAGTATCTTTGTTGTAGTTGTAAAATATGTATCATTGTAAGTTCTCAAATAAAGAGAAATATTTGTAATGTCTTTGATGCATTTCTCTGACAGATTTCCAGAGGAATGCCTTTTTAATGACTTGATAATCTTGATAAACCCACTAGGGATGGACAAATTGTCTTGAGGAGACTGATATTTGTCGTTTTGAAGGAGATCCTGAACAAAACAAGTTGCTTAAATAAAGAGGATGTTGCAGTTCAGATATAAATTGTTGAGAAGCTTCATATAACGCTGTTGTAGAAATATTCGTCTTCAATAGTTATCTTCATAAAAAAAACCTTCCTAGGGAGTTAAGTGCGAAATAAATGCACACCTAATCTACATTCAAAAGTTGGAGATGTCCACAATGTGATTGTCAAGGACCGAAGTTCAATTCAGGAAATAACTAAAGAGAAACTGTCAAGCAAGACCTAGCCATCGAGGTGTGAACTCAAATGGGATTTAACTAAAACAACCGTCTTCCACGAGAATCAAACTCTGTGGGGAAATAGAAGCATTGCGCTTTTTCTGCCTAGGGCTGACAACACTACTTGAAGGAGAAGACACACCCAAATTACTCAGGGATAAACACAGCCAAAGTGACAGAACAAACAAAACAGAGAGGCAAGATGCATATGCCATGCTATCTATCTACATGTTATGCGTATGCTAACAACAGAGATAAAAACACGACCCAGGCAGAGGGCACTCAAACCAAATCCTCACATATCAAACGTTGCCTGGAGAACTTCCACGGATAGAATAAATATCCACTTCATATGGGGAAACATGGGTTAACAAAGCTGTTGAATATGCCAGAGTTGAGGCTTCATGGGGATGAAATAATCATCCGCTTCGCTGGAGAGGTGAAGCTAATTCGCTCACTGAGAATTCTCCGGTCACCAACTGGAGTTTTCTTGTGTTGAAAACATTCGTTACAAAATTGTCACAGCTGCTTTCGACTCTCAAATGGCCCGAGTCACATGGTTCACGATAAAAAGGTCGTCTTGAGAGGATTTTACAGAAAACATGGCGTCCAAATGCCCCACTGTTTTTAAACTCTTGGAGAGATTCGCATAAGCTCGACGTAATTGCCCCTGATTGATGGTATAACCGAGTCTTCAAACTTGTATTATAAGTGAATCCAAACTTGTAAGGATCAAACCTCTTAGAAAATAATTTGCCCCAGGTCAGTAAAGTCTTCAAATTTAATCGGCGACGTCTTCACGTAATCTTTCTAAGATATCAAGCAAAATTAGCGAGCCAGAAATGTTAATTATGAAATTGTTAACACAACATATATGTTTGTCTCGAAGAAGTCTTTTTTGAAAAAGATATCACCATGACTAGTGACCGAAATCACTAGTTAGGACATGAATTAAATTTATTTATAAGGCCGATACTAAATTTGAACATAGCTCATAGAAGTCAGGAAATGATATCTCATCGAGTACACTTTTGAACTAAACCTCACTTCAATTAGGACTTTATGGGTTATATATATGGGTTTAGTTTAGGATTTGTAAATAAAGGGTCAAAGTATATTTGTGCCCACCCAATTTTTGGAAGATGTTTATTCTCTTTCTTTCTTTTTTTGAAAGCTTTATCTGTAAATTACCCTGCCCCAGCTTAAGGATGAGGTTTTGATTTGGGAGAGAGAGGACAAAACGAATCCTCTCTCAAGGCTCAAAGAGGGGTTAACCATTTTTGGTGTTTTTAGGAGGTTTGAAACAATGCCTTGCGTCATCAGTAGGGTTTTTTATTCAAAAGCATACCACAAGATCCCGCGTTTTACTTCATCATCCTCCCTCCAATTATTCACCAAAGTGAGAGAATTGGGTATAGTAGGCGTTATAAATTATGAAAAATATTTTACGAGTGAAACGAATGGATTTCTTCAAGACAAACATTTTATTGCATTAATTATTCAAAATAACAAGTTCTACAAACCAAACATGCTTTTAATCAATGAAATACGATAGGAAAACGAAAAGAAAACACCCTGATGAGCCCTTCTCAGGATTTTATTCAGTCTTTGTATGGAATGGAAAAGCTTGCAGAATCGTCTGATATGTCGCCTTCAGATTCATCTTCAGGCACTATATTGATATGAGCTTCCCGAATAACCTTGGATCATGTTTGCGGAGGACGAACCATGCTGAGGTGGCGGATTATCTTGCACATAAGGAATGGAACCCTTAAAGGATAAAATTCCATCCTTAACCAACCTTTGAACATCTGCCTTTAAACCGTAACAGTTCTCAGTATCATGGCCTGGAGCACCTTGATGGTATAGGCAAAATCTGTCAGCTTTGTACCAATACAGAAGTTTCTTGGGTACCTTAGGCAGAGCTCTCGTCTGGATGTGACCCTTTTGAATCAAAGATGGGAACAAGTTAGCGTATGTCATCGGGATGGGATCAAAGTCTAATCTTCTGTCCACACGACTCTGATTTTGTTAATGTTGTGGCTGATGAACTGCAGCAACCTGATGTGATGGCGGATATCCTCTCTTGGATCAATCCCTGCTGCACAACACTTGCCTCATGTTCTCTCTTTTACATAAAACCACTCCCATACTTCTTAGCATTATTGGGAGCACTCCCTTCCTTTACTAATCTTCCTTCACGAACCCCCTCTTCTAAATGCATTCCCATGTTGACCATTTCGGTGAAGTCACTGGGTGCACTCGCTACCATTTTCTCATAAAAGAAAGGACCAAGGGTCTTTAGAAAAATCTTGGTTATTTCCTTTTCTTCTAATGGTGGTATGACTTGGGCGGCTAACTCGCGCCAACGCTGAGCATATTCCTTGAAATTCTCCTTATCTTTCTTGGTCATAGCCCTCAATTGATCACGGTCGGGAGCCATGTCCACGTTATATTTGTATTGCTTGATGAAGGCTCCACCTAGATCGTTGAAAGTTCGAATCTTCACATTATCTAATCCCATATACCACCTGAGCGCAGCGCCTGTTAAACTGTCTTGGAAATAGTGAATGAGCAATTGATCATTATCAGTTTGTGCATACATCTTCCTAGCATACATGATGAGATGACTTTGAGGGCAAGTATTCCCTTTGTACTTCTCGAAATCAGGGACCTTGAATTTTGGCAAAACCTTGACATTCAGAACCAAACATAAGTTAGAAGCACTCTTTCCAAACAAATCCTTCCCACGAAGGGCTCTAAACTCCTTTTGCATCTCAGAAAATTGGTCTTGAAACCCATCCATCATTCCTTCCAAACCCACAGTCTCGCTGGGTACCCTATGGAGAATTGGTTCGTTTAGGACATGTGGAGTAGTATTCACCTGTGGAGGTGCACTAGTCATTACAGCAGTAATTGCAGGAATGGCTTGGACAGTGGTCACGGCAGGGACCTTGGGAATAGGTGGACGATAACCGGTCGGAGTGAAATAAGGAGGCATCCCCCACGGGAAACCTGGCGGCATGCTGTAGGTTACTTCAGCCACAGTAGACACCACTGGGATCGGTGTTGATACTACTTTGGAGATAACGTTCCTCTGAATTTCTTGATTGTTGAATGCAGACTGGTTGGACAGAGCTTCAACTAAACCATTCAACCTTTCCAAATTTTCTTTTAGGGTTGCAACTTTATCGCGGAGCACTCTGTTTTCCTGTTCTAGCTGGTCCATCTTTTGGCATTGATTGGCTCAACTGTTGTACTGGTGATTCAACTTGTCTGTGAAGATGAAGCAAGAATGAGACCCCCTGGAATGCAAAGGATGCTATGCTGATGCAAAATGCAAAATGCAAAAATGCAAGAATGCAAAACGAAATGTTTCATGGAACTCAAGTATTTATAAACGTCATAGAGTACCCAAAGAAAACTCATTTTTATTGGATTACAAGTGAATTTTCTCATAAGAGTCCTAACATAATAGCTAAATAAAAGCTAAATAAAGCCCTAAGGAAGTCCTCATCGCGCTTGTTGATTTGTTCCTCCACTTGGATCTTCTTGAAAATAAGTGGTCCATAGTCGTCTTCTAATGAATAATGTGATAGAGGAAAATAAATCATTTATCCCTTGTTGGAAAAGACAGAAGGAAACCCTTGTTCACTTGGATCTTCAATATTAATAAAGGTATTTTGAACTTCTATGGAAGTCTCTTGTATTCCTTTTTGAGTTTGCTTGATTCTTCGATCGACGCCCTTAACTTCCTTAGGTCATCCAAGCTTGGACTCTTAAAAGAATATTTCAAAACATTTTCTTTTGTAATCCCTATTGATTTCTATAACGTTTATAAATAAAACTGAATTCCATGAAACTTAACGTAATATGATGCTGTATGAATGCAACAAACACAAGTAAGCACATAAGGACACATATATAAACAAACAAGAAGGTCCTAGGTTTGCAACGAGCATGGAGCAAGGGTATACCCATTCCCAAAAGACATGGACTAAAGGGGGATTGTACCTGCAGAACAAGGTTCTAAAGAGGTTCTCAAAGTCATCAGTCCATCTTTCGGATATTATCAATTTCCCAACTAACTCGAGGATTAATAATATTCTCAAGAGAACTTCTTTTGAGTGTAGCATCACGTAGCACTATTTCGGGACTTACTCCCTCATAGCCTCGCACTACGTCCTAATAAAGGACAAAGTGGGGTTAAAGGTAACTACGGTCCTTAGTATCATGGACTCCAATTGAAAATTGTAAAAGTTTTCACGACTAAACTCGTTCAACCGAACTATTCTCAAAAGGGTCTCAACTAAGCGGGATTCTCGAATCAACTTAGTCGGGACTCAATCCCTATAAGCCTCATCGAATATATCACCATCCTATCATAATTTCTCTCAAGTCCGGGTGTAGGACTTTGTCTCATCACTCAAGGATAACAACCCAAAAGAAATAAAGAATAAACAAATAAGAAAATAAGCAAGTAAACAAATATATAAAGCAATAAATAAGTAAAATAAGATAGGGAAACCCACTGAGTGTCCCCAGTGAAGTCGCCATTTCTGTCGCGGTGAAATTTGGATACCAAACTATTGATTAGTTTGAATCTTTAATTCAATTTGCAACCGAACTTTGATTTGTCCAAAGGAAGGGATAAAGATCGAAATTCCGACAATGCAATGCAAATGCAAGCTAGAGAGTTATAGGTTCAGGGGTCGGCTAAACTTAGGAAAGGTGCTAGCATCTTAAGTTTCTGTAGTACTCTACAGGAACCTCTTGTTTTTATGTTGTTTATTGCTATGGTTTATCTGCTTAATGGTTAAAAGACCTAGGGGTTTATTTCTAAGTATACTCGATAAGATGTCGCATCTTATGCCTACATATCCTCACGGGAGTAGAATCAGAGTATTTGTAGTTCCCCCTAAAGGGTTTGAGGAGTTCTTTGACTGTGGTCAAAGTTCCTACGGGTTTAGGGTAGTCGATTGATTGATTTTAGGAGAAAAGATGAATTGTCATTTTAAGGGAGATTTAACCGCCACAAATTGTAGGAAAATAGTCTTTGCATCGTCTTAAGAGAAGGGCTCAAGTACTCGGATATTGATCGACGACGTACGCCTCTATCTCTCTTAAGGCAAAGTTCCTACGACTTGATTGTATTGATGTGGGGTGGAGATTCTATCTCGCTTAAGATGATTAACATCTATTTCTCTATTGTGTTTGAATAATTGTATTGAGTTGTTTGTGTTTGTATCTAAGTTGTAAAAGAGGTCCTTCCTATGGGGTAGGATCTAACTTAGAAAGATCAACTTGAATGTGATCAAGGATCGTAGGGGAGAATGATGCAAATGATGTGCACTACACACAAGTGTTGAATCATGTGTAGGTTTTTCCTTTGGACGGAATGCGATGCGAGAATACAAATTACTGTAATGTTAAATTGCAGAAGATAAATTGCAGAAAGTAAAGCCATACACACGCATGAAAGCGCTAAGTGTGTGAAGGTGAAATGTGAGTGTGTGAACGGGCCAAAGCGAGGCGCAAGCGTGCGTGGTTGATTTTAAGCGGTGATGTTTGATTGTTTTTTTTGTGTGGGTGAGATTATCAATTTAGTTGAATTATACTTATTTATTATTTTGTGAGGTTGATTTAAGAAAAGTTGAATTAGACTTATTTAGCTTAAGTTTCATTTTTTTAATTCTAAAATAATAATTAGATTTCTTAAATATAAAGGATTTTAAATAGATATAAATCATATAAGTTAATTTGAATTAAAAATGATTGTTTATTTTTATTTATTTTAAAATTTAGTTTAAAAAAGAAACAGGTTTTTTAGATAATAAATAAATATACTATTATTATTTTTAAAAAGGATTTACTAAGCTTAAAATAAAAAGGATTAATTAACTAGAAAATTAATTCAAAAAATAATTATTTTATTTTATAAAATGGGTTGATTAAGGTTAAATTAAATAAAGGAGACCATTAATTATTTTAATAAAAAAGGAATAGAAATGATTAATTATTAGTTAGTATTAATTTTAAAAAAGGAACAGTTAAATTAAAGGGTAGGTCACAGGTTAAAAAAAGGTTTAAATAGGTGGTTAAATGATTAAATTAAAATGATTATGTTAAATAATGGTTGATTTAAAGAAAAAAAAGGGGTGTTAATTAAAGGTTAACGGGGGATAGTTAGTATGCGGATCGTGTGTGTAGTGCGTGTGTGTTCATCATATTACGCTTATAGCAAGAGAATTTAAACAACAAAAAAAAACAAGGGAACCCTAAGTTCATCTCCTTCTCTCTGATCTGTCGCCTTTCTCATTCCGTCGAGTGGTTTTTCGATCTCCTTCCATCCATTAGTTCTTCGATGTCCTTGTTTATCCTGCAAAAACCCCACAGATCAAACATGCAAGGAGATTTCAAAAGTGGCTGAGTTATTTTACCCAAGAACATAAGTTGACGGCGGCTCGTCGTTAGTGGCGGTGAAACTGGGATTTGATTCTCGAGTTCTCTCTCCTGGGTAGTGATGATGAAGCTTGAGGTCGATCGGAGCCTCGCGGCAGTGATGGTTCCCCTCCGGTTTGAATTGCGAGAGTGGCTTTTTTGCGATAAAGTGGCTTTTTGCGATAGAGTGGGTTTTTGCGATGTCCCGATCCATGTGCTTTCCTCGGTTTTTATAGATGAAAACCATGGGCCTCCATGAAGAATTTTTTTAAAGACCTTCTTATTTGGGCGATGCTATCTGATTTCATTGATGGTTCACTCCAATCTTGCTTTTTCCGTCTGATTTTGTCGAAAGGTGTTATTTTCTGATTTAGGGAAGTTTTGAACTTTTCTCTTTCTTTTTTATTCTCTACTATTCAATGTTGTCTTCGTGGAGTTATTGATGTATTTTTCTTCCTCTTCGCAGGAGATGTTGTGCCTTTGAGTTCAGATACTACCTTGCTTCTTGAGTTTGCTGAGGGAAGTTTTGAACCGGCAATGATGACACTTTGTCTGAGCTGGACGAAATGCGGTTACTTGTTGCTTTGACTTTGTTTTGATTGCTGTGGTATGAGTCCTTTTTTTGAGTTATCTCTGAGCTGGGTAGGAAGTTGGTGACGATTGCGTTGCCCTTTCGGTCGCTCGAGTTCCATGCCCGATGATGAATTATGAAGTTCTGGGGGCTGGAACCTCCTTCATCCTCCGTCAATCAAAAGGACTTGTCAAGACAAAGTTTGTGTTGAGAAATAAGGTCGTAGACCCGTGGTATTTAAAACCTTTTAGCTTGTCGGTACAAAAGGATTTGGATTCAAGATGGATTTTCTAGATTTGCTGCTATTAAATAGCGCCTGCTATAGGATTAATAAAAAGGTACAACAATGCTCCATGCTTCAACTTTGTTGCTATTCACACCTTTTAGCTTTTCTTTCGGATAAATCAAAGATCGGTTGTGAATTAAAGATTTGCGATTCAAATTAATTATTAATTTGATATCCTATTCTAACCGCAACAGTTGTGCATGCCAACTTCTCGCCTGAATGAGTTTGAAGACTTCACGAGGCATCTTCTAAAGCAGTGGTTTAGACAGGAAGACATTCTCCTTGGATGTGGAAATTATTGGATCGCTTTTTATCATTTGCATTTGTAGTTTCTTTCTTGTTAAATGCTAATTGTTCTTAAACATTGTTATTTTGAATGGTAATATTAATGAAGTGACCATGCATTTTTGAGTTAATCATGTCGCATTTGCTCATTTTTCTTCACCTTATATAAAAAAAACAAAAAAAAATACATCAATATACCTCTCGTCCACTGTCTTTATCAAATATTTTGTTTTAGCAAATATTGGAGGGAGGATGATGAAAATGAAATATACATAATTGCTACTTTATGCTTTTGAATAAAATCCTACTAATGATGTGCAGACATTGTTTCAAATCCCCAAACACCGGAGAAATAAGGAGTTAGTCCCTAGTTAACCACTTCGAGCCTAGAAGTAGGAGTTTCCTTCGGATTTCTAAACCCTCACGCTTAACCTAAGGCATGGGTAATGTTCAGTTAATGTGGGTACACATTTAACTTCAAGATGATACATCCTGTCTTTGGATCAACTATAAGATATTCTTCGCATACATCCTGAAGTGTGGAAGGAACCGTGCAAAATTCATAAGTTATGACGGTTGTTCTTCAATGATCAATGACTTGGCAGTCACAAGCCTTTCCAAAAGAGAAAAAAATAAAAAAGAAAAGAAAAGCTCGCTAAGTCGAACACCCAAAAAGGCGACTTAGGCAAAAATCAAGGCGATCCCGGTGGACTTGAAAAACAAAATCAGTCCAAGAAAAAGTTAGGGATCAAAAGAAAAAATCAAAAGAGATCCTCAAATCCTCAACAAAGCAAAACATGACTCGATGACCAACATGTCAAAAATTAAAAGTAATTGACATTCATGACAAAGAAAAAATAAAGTGACTGTTATTTCAAACAAATCTTGAATCTTCACTCTCACACCGTCAAATTTTCTTAGAAGGTGAATGTGTGTTAAACTGAACATAGGACTGGAGAACATCACGAAGAAAGGGTGGGCACAAATCAATTTTGAGCCTTATATCCTTTGTTTCTATAACTATGAACCAGGCCACGATACAACCTTCAAAAGACCTAATTGAGGCGAAGTTTATTCTGAAAGCATATTGTAGCAAGGTTACGTAAACTGACTCCTAGAGATTTGCTAATCTTCTTCTTGTTGTGTCTTTCACAGACTAGCTAAATCAGCACTACATTTGGACTAATGGCCCATTTGTCACACACTATCACATCACTCCAATAATGATTAATTTTTTTTCAAAAACATGCATGAGCATTGCATTAAAATTACCATTTATGAATAAATAGTTTTAATTGCAAGTCAGCACTTGACATCAAGGAAATTCCAACAAGGAGCAATCAAAGAGGACTTAATCATTCGTCAAACTCGATCAGAGTCAAGATTACCTCATGGATAAGAGGCAATGACATCCAATGATTATGGAATCAGTCAGTTCAGAGCAAGTCCCTAAGCATCAGTTGATTATGGGACAAATCATTCAAGAATCAGGTTGATCAAATGAGCATCATTTCAAGACTCTACCAGCCAATAGGCAGGCATCTAGATGTTCCTTTTAATTAATTGTGAATCCCTCTAATACTCAGTCTGCATAAGTTATGTCGTTTCAATGCTCATTCTTGGGAAGGCTACCTAAAGAGTACATCGAGGCCAATCACTCTAAGAGTCAGTCAATCAAGGATGAATCCCTTCATGACTCAAAATTCTGGGACAAACCATCTCAAGTTCATCTCATGGTACAATTTTTTTCAACTTCCTTTCAAGGACTAACCCTTTAATGGCTTGAATTTCTAAGGAAAACCATCTCGAGTTCAGCTCATGGTACAACTGTTTCCAACTTCCTTTCAAGGATAAAATCCTTTCACGAGTTGGAATTCTGGGGAAAGCCATGTCAAAATCATCTCGTGGTACAGTTGCTTCCAATTTCCGTTCAAGAAGAAAAATTCTTCAAAGACCCAGACTGGGGCAAGATGAGCCAAACTGGGGCAAGACCTCTCCATGCTTTCAGGAAATTCAAGAAAACTCTTTCGACAACCTTTGAGTTCAAGATGAGTGTCGGGTAATCATGCTATCACCCCACCAAACAACGCTTGCCTTATAACAAGAAGCCTTGCTACAAAAGGAATCTTTTATCCATTACCCTCTGCTGGGGCATTTTTGGAAACTTTCATATCATTACATAGATCATTCACATGCATTAGTCATGTCGCTTTGCTCATACATAAAGCTATGTATATCATGTCATTCATTGGGCTTAACCCATATAACATGAATTTGACATCTCAAATACTGTAACATAAGATTTGACTCCAGAGTCCAACATTGCTTGGAAATTAAAAGTCCAAGTTCTCGTCTGGAAATTAAAAGTCCAAGTTTCTGTCTGGAAATTAAAAGTCCAAGTTCCCGTCTGGAATTTAAAATTCCAAGTTCCCGTTTGGAAATTAAAAGTCCAAGTTCCCGTCTGGAAATTAAAAGTCTAACTTCCCGTCTAACAATTAAAAGTCCAAGTTCCTATTTGGAAAACCGTCAAAAAGTCCAAGTTCCCGTCTGGAAAACCTTTTAAGGTCCAATTTTTATTGGCAAGTACTCAAAATTCCACCCTTATTGGCACCTTTATAATCCAAAAGTCCAATTGTTATTGGCAACTACCTAAAAGTTCACCCTTGTTGGCATCTTCGTAATCCAAAAGTCCGATTTTTATTGGCAACTACTTAAAAGCCCACCCTTGTTGGCACCTTCGTAATCCAAAAGTCCAATTTTTATTGGCAGCTACCTAAAAGTCCACCCTTGTTGGCACCTTCATAATCCAAAAGTCCAATTTTTATTGACAACTACTCAAAAGTCCACCCTTGTTGGCACCTTCATAAAATCTAAAGTCCAATTTCACTTGGCAATTTCTAAATCCAATCGTCATTGATACCAAATGGTCTCACCTTCATAGACAGACCTATTCCAAACATACTACATCATTTGCATCGTCACATGCATGACATGCATAACATTCTTGCCCAAAACAAGATTTTCATCAAATACAATTATTGCAATCATCAACATAACAAAATCATATGCATTCATACATGCACAAGTATCCCCAACATTTTCATCCTCATAAGTAACTTCCAGCATCATGTAATGCATAACATTTCCAGCCTAAGTGGAACATCATATCTTAACAGGATCCAAGATCTATCAGCAAACATCCTGGCCAGTCCTTTTTCAAATTCGGATATATTCCTCTGAAAAGAGTTGATATCCCTCACATGCTCATGGGATTTCTATCCCCCGAGAATTCATTCTTCAACCATGCGGTTGATAGTGATAATCCTCAACATTCTTTCTCTTGTTGCTCCGCAGACAGAGGTTATCCTAAAAGTCTCTTATGAACTTTCCCCTATAGGGATTCATTGAGTCTTTGTCCTTTAAAAAGAAATATTGCTTAAAACTGTTTTCCCCAACAAATTTCGTGTTTGAGATACTTCTCTAATATCTGTGAAGAATCTTAAACGCGATTGAGGTATCATTCCCCCTTGTTGGAATATCTTGATCAATAAGATACTGCTTCATTGGGCTAGAGAATCTCATTTGTTTTTTGAGATACTACTTTGGTATCTGCAGAGGGCCTTCACTAATAAGGTACTGCTTCATCCACCCAAAGAATCTCATGTTTTAGTAAAGATATTGTTCTAGTGTTCCCGAAGAGCCTTCACTAGGTACTACTTCACACGGCCTAAAAAGTCTTATACCAATGTTTGAGACACTACTTCATCAAATCGAAGAGTCTCATTTGTCTGAGATACTGCTCTAGAGATCCCCAAAGAGCCTTAATCCATAAGGTACTGCTTTGTGTCATCCAGAGAGTCTCAAATCTGTGTTGAGATATTGTCCTAGTGTCCCCGGAAGAGCTATAAATCATAAGGTACTACTTCGCATGGTCCAGGAAGTCTCATGCCTTTTTTTAAGACACTTTCTAATATTCTATAAAAGCCTTAATCCATAAGTGATTGCTTCATAAGAATTAGAATGTCTCATGTATAGCATTTGTGGTACTGCTCTGTTATTCCCAAAGAGCCTTATCATATAAGGTACTGCTTTGCATGGATTAGAGAATCTCATCTGTCTTTGAGACACTACTTTGGTTTTTCTCGGAGAGCCTAATTCATAAGGTACTGCTTTGACCCCAAAGAATCTCATGTTTTGGTAAAGATGTTTTTCTAGCACCCCCGGAGAGCCTTCACCAGGTACTGCTTTGCATAATCTAGAAAGTTTTATACCATTGTTTGAGACACTGCTTCATTAAAATGGAGAGTCTCATTTTATCCAGATACTGCTTTGACATCCTTGGAGAGCCTTAATTCGTAAGGTACTGCTTCATTTGGCCCAAAGAATCTCATGTTTCAGTTGAAATATTGTTCTTAGAGAGCCTTAATCAATAAAGTACTACTTCATATGATCTGAAAGTCTCATACCTCATTCGAGATACTTCTCTATTATTTCCAAAGAGTCTTATTTAATAAGGTACTGCTTTGTGTGATCTAGAAAATCACATTTGTTGAGCCACTCTCTTGGTTTTCTCGGAGAGCCTTAATCCATAACGTACTACTTCACATGGTCCAGAGAGTCTCATATATTTTATCAAGATATTGTCTTAGCGTCCTTGGAGATCCTTAATTAATAAGGTACTGCTTCATACAGTTTGGGGAATCTCATACCCTTGCAGAATTTCCCTCTGAATATCCCTGGAGAGCCTTAACCAATAAGGTACTGCTTCATGCAATAATAAATAATATCCTTATTAAGCTACTCTATGGGTACCCAAAGAGGCTTAAATTATAAGGTTTTGCTTCGTGAGACCTAGAGATTCCATTTGTGTTTGAGATATTGCTTTGACAATCCAATGAATCTTATGTTATTTCATTCTTCTTACATCACCCTTTTACCTTTACCTTTTTATCCTTGATGGAAATTTTTTGGGGTTTTCTTATATCTAATTAACTTTTAACCCTTAAAACGAATGCTATGCAGTAGTTCATTCTCTCGGGTTCAAGGCAATTATATAGGGGCATTTGCCATACCCCAAATTTGTCCTACCTTTGTAAGCTTTCACTCTGTAAGATGATTTGGTCTTTGATCATAATCTTCTGAGAATTTAGGTTATATAATCTTGTGCGCGTATTCACCATGACTAACCAATTTGTGCAGTTGCATTGATTTCAAGTATGGACAGTATTTGTTCTCACAGCCAAGTGCTTCAAGTGTGACCAGTGGATTCTAATTCAAGATACTCTAATTTTGTCTGGGCATTTTAAAATTTTCATTTATCTGACTTTATTTTCACTTTGCATTATATGCATGCATTTCATCTTGCATAGCGCCTAAAATGTCACCCAAAATAATTTCTTGGATTTAGAGACAGACTGGTCAATTTGAATCTCAACTGTGCGTAAAATCAATGAATGAAAAATTTCAAAATTGAGCTTCCAGACGTCAATTATATTAATCTACATTTCACGTAGTTTAACCTGCGTGTTCATTTTAATTTTTCGATCATTTTTCGTCACATTTTGGTCAGTATGAGCATTTTAACAGGTCCAAATTTATTTGAAAATCTGACCAAACACTATATTTTTCTGTGTCGTTTATTTCGTGCTTATCACTTTGGTGCGTTCGATTTAATTTTTAAGCACTTTCGCGTCCGACTTTTATTTATTTGGGGTCTTTTCATTTTTATATTTTTGTTTAAGTACCTAGAATAAATAAATAAGATTTTTACTTTAATGTTATTTCAATTATTTTAATTGTTTAAGTTTTATTTAGTATTATTTAATTTGGGCTAAAAATTATCCATTGAAGACATTTTTGGATTTTAGAAAATTAGTAAAAACCCTAATTGACATGCATATATACATATATGACGAGAGAAAAAAAATTAAAGACTCGCACGATTTCGCTGGTAAGGATTGGTTTTCTAATAGACATGTTACTTTGTCTTTTAAATTGGTTCTAATAATATTGTATGGTTCATGTAGTGCTATTCTAATATCTCATACTGATTTAACCCTACACTGTTATTGTTCCTCACAAGCTTGATACTGTTGTTCCGATTTAAGCATATATTATTTCGATTTATAATCATTATTATAACTTTTTGTTTTAATATATAACATTTTGTTGGGATATATGCTTGATATATAACGTTTATAGTCATTATTGTAATGTTAATGTTCATCACGTGTCGGTTTACAATCAATAATATATATATATATATATATATATATATATATATATATATATATATATATATATATATATATATATATATATATATATATATATATATATATATATATATATATATACACATACACGTTGTTAATCTGTTAATATTTTTTATTAGATTTTTCAGATCAAATTGTGTCGATACGCTGTATGCATGTTAGTGCGCATGATCGTGACATTTGTGTAGTTCGATCCGGTTGCGATGATAACATTTTTTGGGTTAGCAATATTGTTGATTTTTTTTACCACGTTAAATTTTTTTTATGCATTTTCTATTTTATAAATTTAGATTCACACAATTCGGATCCATATTGCGATGATCACGTTGAGTGTAGCAAGCTATTGATTAATTTTATTGGTTTATGTGCGACTTTTTTATTTTACACTTTTAAATTGATTATCATTGCGTTTCAATTTTCAATTTGTGATTTTCTTAAATTTATCATCTCATTGTTTCTTGATTCAACTTGCGATGATCGCTTACACGTTAGCAATTTTCCTTTTTCAAGTTTGTATTATTTTTCAATGACTCAATATCGTTATCTTTAGATTGAATCTAATTTTTGTGTGGTAGCCTTTGCACGTTTTCAGGTACGCAACTTTGGTTCACGTATTTGCATCACGATTTTATTCGTGCACTTTTCTTTTTAATTTAGATGTTGATTTATCTGATGTGTGATGTTAATATTGTGAATGCATTTTATTCACGTTCACGCTGAAATTGTTTTTTAAAACTAATTCTTGATTTAATCAAGCTATTTTAAAACCCTTTTAAGTCGATTGCTTTTTAGCATCGCCATCAACCTCATGCAAACGCTTCCTCTCTTTCTTTGGTTGATGTTTCGTTTATAAGGAGCATCCTTAGGGACTAGGAATCAACCTAACTTTTTCTCAAATCCTTGATCCAACGTCAAGTGGTTAATTCCCTCATAACTCGATTGCTTTTTGCAATCGCCATCACGCAAATTCAAACCTCGATCGTACATCGAATATTTTTCTTAAAACTAAAACCTTTTTTCCCAAAAAAAAAACCAAAAATACTTTAACTTATCTTTAAACTCTTTTCAAACTCTAAAAAACATTTAACAAATCTTAAACATTTTTGCCTCTTACGCAATTAGCATTTATAGAAGAAATTTAGGGCACACAAAAGGTCACACGTTCAGCACGTACGCAATTAGCATTTAATGGCATTTAATAAAAAGAAATTAATCATTTCAAACCATTTAAGATTCTGACAATTGGGGGGAAAACGAGAAACCAACTATTCAAACGTTACCTCAAATGTCTCTTCAGTATTGTGCACGCCATCTTTTCAGATTCATAGTGACACGTGTTTGCTTGCATGTGCTTCTGAAACCTCTTTGAGAAATGAAACGTTAGCCAATATTCAGATCCTCAGAGACTTGTTAGTTCAGATACACATAGAATTAATAATTCAAGAAATTAAATAATTGACAGATGAAATACTTCAGAGTTTAAACATTTTGCATCTGAGAAATTTGCTTCTGATAAATATTATTCTTGACAAAATTCCATACCAATATTTTTCAGAATAAACTTAAACCTATCTTCAGAAAGAGGTTTTATGAAAATATCAGCTCATTGATGATCTGTATCAACAAAGTCTAAATTTATAATACCCTTCTGAACATAGTCTCTGATGAAGTGATGTTTAATTTATATATGCTTAGCTTTAGAGTGTAAAATTGGATTTTTAGATAAGCATATAGCAGAAGTATTATCACAGAATATAGAAATATTACTCTCAAAGATCTGATAGTCTTCTAGCTGACTTTTCATCCAGAGCATCTGCGTGCTACATCCAGCAGCAGCAATATATTCTGCTTTTGTAGTTGATAAAGCAATTGTAGGTTGTTTCTTGCTGTACCAGGAGATTAAATTTCTTCCCAGAAATTGACAACTTCCAGAAGTACTTTTTCTTTCAACTCTGTCTCCAACGTAATCAACATCACAGAATCCAACTAGTTTAAATTCATCAAATTTTCTGTAACTCAAACCCACATTAGAAGTACCTTTCAGATACCTTAGAATCCTCTTAACAACTGTTAAGTGTGATTCTCTAGGATCTGATTGGAATCTTGCACACAAGCATACACTGAATAAAATGTCAGGTCTAGAAGCAGTTAAGTATAGAAGAGATCCAATCATACCTCTGTAGAGTTTCTGATCTACTTTCTTACTTACCTCTTCCTTACCAAGAGTTCTTGTTGGATGCATAGGAGTCTTTGCCATCTTACTACCAGTCATGTTGAACTTCTTCAGAAGCTCTTTTACATATTTTGTCTGATGAATGTAAGTGCAATCTGGAGTTTGGTTGACTTGAATTCCCAGAAAGAATCTCAATTCTCCCATCATGCTCATCTCAAATTCAGCATGCATACATTGAGCAAACTCCTTTCCCAGCATAACATTGGTAGATCCAAATATAATATCATCTACATATATTTGACAAATTAACAGATCTTTCTTAAATGTTTTACAAAAGAGAGTTGTGTCCACTTTGCCTCTGATAAAAATTTTCTCTAGAAGAAAATTACTTAATATCTTATACCAAGCTCTGGGAGCTTGTTTTAAACCATAAAGAGAATTCTTAAGTTTAAAAACATGTTCTGGAAATTTATCACTTTCAAAACCAGGAGGTTGGTGAACATAAACTTCTTCTTCTATAATCCCATTTAAGAAGGCACTCTTAACATCCATTTAATATGGAGTGATGTTATTTTGTGCAGCAAAAGAAATGAGTAAACGAATAGACTCTAACCTGGCCATAGAAGCATAAGTCTCTGTATAATCAATTCCTTCTTGCTGGCTATAACCTTGAGCAACAAGCCTTGCTTTGTTTCTTTCAACTTCTCCTTTTTCATTCAACTTGTTTCTGAAGACCCATTTAGTTCCAATTATGTTGAATCCTTTTGGTCTTAGAACCAAATCCTAAACGTCATTTCTTGTGAACTGATTGAGCTCTTCTTGCATGGAAATTATCCAGTCATTGTCTTGTAGAGCTTCATCCACATAAGTTGGTTCAATAACTGACACCAAACCAAATAATGACGCTTCAGATGATCTGAGGTAGGATCTTGTTCTTATAGGGTCATCCTTCTTTCCAATGATCACATCCTCTGGGTGAGAGGCCTTGATTCTGGAAGATGATCCTCTAACATTGGATTCTTCAGAAATATTCAAGTTGTTCATTTGAGAAGCTAAAGGAGTTGCATCTGGCGTTGCTTCTGGCTCTTTCACTTGAACCTTTTCTGCCTCTGAGCCTTCAGAGTCTGTGAGAATTACTTCTCTATCTGCAGAACTTTCAAACTGCTTTGGCTTTTGAATGCCAAGCTTATCATCAAATCTAACATGTATAGATTCCTCCACAATTTGTGTCTCAATATTGTATACTCTATAGCCTTTAGAGCGTTCAGAATAGCCAAGCATGAAACACTTCTGTACTTTAGAATCAAACTTGTTCAAATTCTCTTTAGTGTTCAACATATAACATATACATCCAAAAGGATGAAAATAAGAAATGTTGGGTTTTTTGTTCCTCCACAATTCATAGGGAGTCCTTTCTAGAAGAGGTCTTACAGACACTTTGTTCTGAATATAACAAGCTTTGTTTATTTCTTTTGCCTAAAAATGCTTTACCAGATTAGTCTCGTTGATCATGGTTCTGACCATTTCTTGCAAAGTTCTATTTTTCCTCTCTACAACTCCATTCTGTTGTGGAGTTCTAGGACAGGAGAAATCATGAGCAATGCCATTTTCATTAAAATATTTTTCAAAATGTTTATTTTCAAATTCTCCACCATGATCACTTCTTACTTTAACAATTTTAAAATCTTTTTCATTCTGGACTTGTTTGTTGAAGTCAAAGAACACAGAATGTGACTCATCCTTGTGTTTTAGGAATTTCACCCATGTTCATCTGCTATAGTCATCAACAATGACTAATCCATACTTCTTGCCTCTGATGGATGCAGTTTTCACTGGTCCAAACAGATCAATGTGATGTAACTCTAATGGTCTTGAAGTTGAAACAACATTCTTAGTTTTAAAAGAAGATTTTGAAAATTTTCCTTTTTGACATGCTTCACAAAAAGCATTCGAGTTGAACTTCGACTTAGGAAGTCCTCTGACCAGATTGAGTTTATTAATCTGAGATATACGTCTCATATTAATATGTCCCAATCTTCTGTGCCAGACCCATTGCTCATCGTTAACAGACATAAGGCATTTTACATTTTGAACCTTAAGTTCTGAAAGATTGATTTTATAAATGTTGTTCTTCCTCTTTCCATTAAATAGGATTGAGCCATCCTTCTAACTAACGGCTTTGCAACATTTTTGATTAAAGGTTATGTCATAACCATTGTCACTTAATCAACTTTTGGACAATAGATTATGCTTTAATCCTTCTACAAGTAAAACATTAGATATAGAGGGAAGGTTACCATTGCCAATAGTACCAGAGCCAATAATCTTGCCCTTCTGATTCCCTCCAAACTTGACGTCTCCTCCAGATTTAAGCTCCAGGCTTTGGAACATAAACCTTTCTCCCGTCATGTGACGTGAGCAGCCAGAGTCTAGGTACCATGACTGGCGTCTTGACTTTGCTGCTAAATACATCTGCAATAGGTATTATCTTATCCTTAGGTACCCAGATCTTTTTGGGTCCTTTTGGGTTAGTTGCCTTAAAAGTTTGTCTGAACTTCTGTCTTTTTACAACAGGTTTGTTCTGACTAACTTTTGGTTTAAACACAGGAACGTTCTAATCAGAACGTGTGTGTTTAATATCATTTAAATGACCAAACTTAAAATGAGAATATAAGGGACTCTTCTTAATGATAAGTTTATCAACAGGCATTGGATTTAAACCCTTTCCAGAGGAATATTCATATCCAATTCCTTTCCTGTTGTTTCTGCTAACTCCATAGATCATTGAAGCCATCTTGCTTCTATCTATGCTTTTAGCCAGAAACTTCTTAAAACTAAAGTCATATTCTTCTAAAATGTTTTTGCATTTTGACTTAGTTTCAGATTCAGAGTCTTGTTGAACTTTTTCAAAATTGTTTTTCATTTTCAAATTATTTTCTTTGAGCTCAGCAACTTCTGAATTTAACAGACTATTCTCAGATTCAAGATTGCATTTAAGCTTCTTGCATTTGAGCTTAATCTGGTTATAATTATTCAAGACATCTGATAAAAATTTAATAAGTTCTTCCCTAGAGAGATCAGAAAGTACCTCTTCTGAGTCAGATTCAGAATCAGATTCAGATCCAGATGATCCTTCATCCTGATCTTCCACACTTGCCATCAGAGCCAAGTTGGCGCATTCTTCTTCAGATTCTGATGAAGATTCTGTAAGAACACAGATTGTTTCTTAGTAATATCTCTATGTTTTGATGATAACACTTATGAATTTTGTATTCAATAATTATATACTCTAAATTTGTTCTAGACTGTTTGCTACAGGTACTAAAGAAAATATTCTTAAAGAGCAAATTTGGATCTGAACAATGATATTATGAAAGGCTTAAAAGGTTCAAGAGCATCTTAAATGAAGATCTGAACGCTGTCTCCAGAAGAATCTGAGTGCTGTCTACTGAAGATTCTGAAGCAGAAGCCTCTAAAGAATAGAAGACTCTGAGAGTTCAGAAGCTTAGTCATCAGAAGACTCTGAAGATACTGCGCTGCATAGTATTGAGAATCTGATATAGAAGACTCTGCTCTGACAGAACTACACGCTCAAGCACACAAGCTGCATATACTCTGATTCAGCATAATCTGAAGAACATCCCAAGACTCTGAAGATCCAGAAGATCTCTACTCTGGAGATTCTGAAGATCCAGACTCTGATGTTGATAGCTGAACTTACTTAGTGAAGAAGATTTGAATACGTCCATTGGCATATCTCAACAGCTCTTTCCTCTTTTATGCTAGACACAAGAACACAAACAAAAAGGTTTTATCTGTGCATTCCATTCTAAGGAAAGTTTCTGCAACGTGAAGACAAAAGGCACCAGGCTTTTTCAGCACAGCCTCCAACGTAAAGACAAAAGGCACCAGGCTTTTTCAGCACAGCCTCCAACGTTGAGAAGAATTCATGGATCTAAGTGCCTATATAAAGAAGTCCACTCCATCTTCTTCATGTGACGAACTTCTTGCAAAAATCACTTATCAAAGCTAATCTCTCAAAAGCTCTTATATTCTATTTGCTGTAACATTGTTCTTAAACTTAAGAGAAATATCACAGTTGTGATAATAGCTTTTTAGAAGCATTCTTACTCTTGTAATAGTTTTACATTGATTGTAAAAGGTTTCCTTAAGAGGATCCAGTTGGGATCAGTAGCTCTTGAGAAGACTAAGAACAGTTGTTCTTAGGTGTTACTATTGTAATATGTTTGATTAAATAGTGGATTAAGTCCTTGACTGAGAAAGGCAAATCACTCTTGAGAGGGTGGACTGGAGTAGTTGAGTTCAACGAACCAGGATAAAAATAACTGTGTCTGAATCTTTGATTATTTGTCATACTTATTCAACCCCCTTCTAAGTATTTTCTCACCTTCAGTTGGCATCAGAGCTCCGGTTCTGCGTGTGCTACCACTTAACCGTGTCAGTAAAGATCCAGTGAGAAAAGTTACTTTGATATATATTTGTTTGTCATTATGGGTGATGCTTCTACATCCAATTGTAACAAATATGAAGGGGATAGAATCAGCATAAAGCCTCCTATGTTTGATGGAGAGAAATTTGATTACTGGAAGGACAGGATATAAAGTTTCTTCCTTGGTTATGATGCTGATTTGTGGGACTTGGTCATTGATGGCTATGAACATCCTACAAATGAGGATGGCAAGAAAATTGATAGAAAATCAATGACAGAAGCCCAGAAGAAGGATTTTAAAAATCACCATAAGGCTAGGACAATATTGCTTAATGCAATCTCTCATACTGAGTATGAAAAGATTACTAACAGAGAAACAACTCATAGAATGTTTGAGTCACTTAAAATCACTCATGAGGGAAATTCTCAAGTGAAGGAGACCAAGGCTCTGGCGCTTATACAGAAGTATGAAGCGTTCAAAATGGAAGAATATGAAAATATAGAAACTATGTTTTCTAGATTTCAGATCCTCACAGCTGGTCTAAAAGTTCTGGACAAGGGATACTCCACATCAGATCATGTAAAGAAAATCATCAGAAGTCTACCTACCAGATGGAGACCAATGGTGACTGCCTTGAAGATGGCTAAAGATCTGAACAAGATCTCTTTAGAAGAACTCATCAGCTCACTGAGGAGCCATGAAATTGAGCTTGAGGAAGATGAACCTCAAAAGAAAGAGAAAGGTAAATCTATTGCTTTAAAATCTAATAAATCTGCTAAAGCTTTGCAGGTTATTGAAGAAAGCTCTGAAGGATCTTCTTCTTCTGAAGAAGATGAATTATCCATGTTGTCCAGAAGGATCAACAAACTCTGGAAGCACAAGGGAAAGAAGTTCAACAATTTCAGAATATCTGATCATAGAAAGGAATCTTCTGGGCACAGAAGATCTGACAAGAAAGAAGTTGTATGTTATGAGTGCAAAGAACCTAGGCATTACAAGAATGATTGCCCCAAACTTCAAAGAGAAAAATCCAAGAAGAAGTTTGACAAAAAGAAGAAGGTTATGATGGCAACATGGGATGACTCAGATGAATCTGAATCATCTTCTGAATCAGAAGAAGAATGTGCTAATGTTGCACTGATGGCCAGCACAGATGATCAGGAAGAGGGAACATCAGGATCTGAAGCTGAATCAGACTCTGACTCTGAAGAGGTATTTTCTGAACTCTCCAGAGTTGAACTTGTTGAGAGTTTGTCTGAAATGTTGGAAAGCTACAGCAAGATCAAACTCAAATACAAGAAGCTGAAAAGCAGTCTTGAATCTGAGATTGATCTTCTGAAGACAGAACTTGTTGAGCAAAAAGAAATTAATCTGAAAATCAAAAATGACTTTGAAATAACTCAACAAGAATCTGAATCTGAGACTAAGTCATGTGAAAACATTTTAGAAAAATATGACTCTAGCTTTCAGAGATTCCTTACTAAGAGCATAGACAGAAGCAAGATGGCTTCTATGATCTATGGTGTTAGTGGGAACAACAGAAGAGGTATTGGATATGAATATTCCTCTGGAAGTAATTCAAAATCTGTTGACAAACTCTTCATCAAGAAGACACCTCTGTACTCTCAATTTAAGTTTGGTCACTTAAATGACATTAAACACACAAGCTCTGAGAAGAATACTTATGTGTTTAAACCCAAGGCAAGTCAGAATAAACATTATGTTGAAAAACAGAAGTTTAGACAAACCTACAAACCAACTAACCCTAAAGGACCCAAGAAGATTTGGGTACCTAAGAGCAAAATAATCCCTGTTGCAGATGTTCTTAGCAGCAAGGTCAGGACGCCAGTCATGGTACCTGGACTCTGGATGCTCACGACACATGACAGGAGAAAGGTCTATGTTCCAAAGCCTGGAACTTAGATCTGGAGGTGACGTGAAGTTTGGAGGGAACCAGAAAGGTAAGATCATTGGATCTGGAACTATTGGAAATGGTAAACTTCCCTCTATAAGTAATGTTTTACTTGTTGAAGGCTTAAAGCATAATCTATTGTCCATAAGTCAATTAAGTGACAATGGTTATGATATTACCTTCAATCAACAATGTTGCAAAGCTATTAGTCAGAAGGATGACTCTATCCTATTTAGTGGTAAGAGGAAAAACAACATTTATAAAATAAATCTTTCAGAACTTAAAGTTCAGAATGTTAAATGTCTCTTGTCTGTTAATGAAGAGCAATGGGTCTGGCACAGAAGATTGAGGCATATTAATATGAGACGTATATCTCAGATTAATAAACTTAATCTTGTCAGAGGACTTCCTAATCTGAAGTTCACCTCAGATGCTCTTTGTGAAGCATGCCAAAAAGGGAAGTTTTCAAAATTATCTTTTAAATCAAAAAATGTTGTTTCTACTTCCAGACCACTAGAATTACTTCATATTGATCTGTTTGGGCCAGTGAAAACTACATCCATCAGAGGTAAGAAGTATGGATTAGTCATTGTTGATGACTATAGTAGATGGACATGGGTAAAGTTCCTAAAACATAAGGATGAGTCACATTCTGTGTTCTTTGACTTCTGTAAACAAGTCCAGAATGAAAAAGATTTCAAAATTATAAAAGTCAGAAGTGATCATGGTGGTGAATTTGAGAATAAATATTTTGAAAAATATTTTAATGAAAACGGCATTGCTCATGATTTTTCCTGTCCTAGAACTCCACAAAAAAATGGAGTTGTAGAGAGGAAAAACAGAACTCTGCAAGAAATGGCCAGAACCATGATCAATGAGACTAATCTGGCAAAGTATTTTTGGGCAGAAGCAATTAACACAGCTTGTTACATTCAGAACAGTGTGTCTGTAAGACCTCTCCTGAAAAAGACTCCCTATGAATTGTGGAGGAACAGAAAGCCCAACATTGCTTATTTTCATCCTTTTGGATGTACTTGTTATATGCTTAACACTAAAGAGAATCTTAATAAGTTTGATTTCAAAGCACAAAAGTGTTTCATGCTTGGTTATTATGAACACTCTAAAGGCTACAGAGTATTCAATACTGAAACACAGATTGTGGAAGAATCTATTCATGTAAGATTTTATTATAAGCTTGGCTCTGAAAAGCCAAAGCAGTTTGAAAGTTCTGCAGATAGAGAAGTGATTCTCACAGACTCTGAAGGCTCAGAGGCAGAAAAGGCTAAAGAGAAGGAATCTGAAGCAACTCCAGATGCTATTCCCTTATCTTCTCAATTGGACAACTTACACATTTATGAAAGATCAAATGTCAGAGGATCTTCTTCCTGAATCAAGGCATCTCACCCAGAAGATGTGATTATTGGAAAGAAAGATGATCCAATCAGGACAAGATCCTATCTCAGAACATCTGAATCTTCATTGTTTGGCTTAGTGTCAATAATTGAACCAACATCTGTGGATGAGGCTCTGAAAGATAATGAATGGATTATTGCCATGCAAGAAGAGCTAAATCAATTCACCAGAAATGAAGTTTGGGATCTGGTTCCTAGACCTAAAGGATTCAACATTATTGGAACAAAATGGGTCTTCGGGAATAAGTTGAATGAAAAGGGAGAAGTTGAAAGGAATAAGGCAAGGTTGGTTGCTCAAGGCTACAATCAGCAAGAAGGAATTGACTATACAGAGACTTATGCTCCTGTCGCCAGGTTAGAGTCTATATGTTTACTCATTTCTTTTACTGCACAGAATAACATCACTCTATATCAGATGGATGTTAAAAGTGCCTTTCTTAATGGTATTATAGAAGAGGAAGTATATGTCCACCAACCTCCTGGTTTTGAAAGTGAAAACTTTCCAGATCATGTTTTTAAACTAAAGAAATCTCTTTATGATTTAAAACAAGCTCCCAGAGCTTGGTATGAGAGGTTGAGCAATTTCCTTCTGGAGAAAAATTTTATCAGAGGAAAAGTGGATACAACTTTATTCTGTAAAACTCTTAAGAAAGATCTGTTGATTTGTCAAATATATGTAGATGATATTATTTTTGGATCAACAAATATTATGCTTGGAAAGGAGTTTGCTAAATGTATGCAGACAGAGTTTGAGATGAGCATGATGGGAGAATTGAGATTCTTCTTGGGAATCCAAGTCAACCAGACTCCAGAATGCACCTACATACATCAGACCAAATATGTTAAAGAGCTTCTGAAGAAGTTCAACATGGTTGATAGTAAGATGGAAAAGACTCCAATGCACCCTACAAGCACTCTTGGTAAGGAAGAGGTAAGTAAGAAGGTAGATCAGAAACTCTACAGAGGTATGATAGGATCTCTTCTATACTTGACTGCTTCTAGACCTGATATTCTGTTTAGTGTATGCTTATGTGCAAGATTCCAATCAGATCCTAGAGAATCACACTTAACAGCTGTTAAGAGGATTCTAAGGTATCTGAAAGGTACTACTAACATGGGTCTGTGTTACAGAAGATCTGATGAATTTTCATTAGTTGAATTCTGTGATGCTGATTATGCTGGAGACAGAGTTGAACGTAAAAGCACTTCTGGAAGCTGTCAGTTTCTTAGAAGTCATATGATCTCATGGTACAGCAAAAAGCAATCCACTATTGCACTATCAACTACAGAGGCAGAATACATTGCTGCTGTTGGATGTTGTACGCAGATGCTCTGGATGAAGAGTCAGCTAGAAGACTATCAGATTTATGAGAGTAATCTTTCTATCTTCTGTGATAATACTTCTGCTATATGTTTGTCAAAAAATCCAATCTTACACTCTAAGGCTAAACATATAGAAATTAAACATCACTTCATCAGAGAGTATGTTCAGAAGGGTGTAATAAATCTAGCTTTTGTTGATACAGATCATCAATGGGCTGATATTTTCACAAAACCCCTTGCTGAAGATAGGTTTAAGTTCATTCTGAAAAATATTTGTATGGATTTTTGTCCAGAGTAATATTTATCAGAGGCAACTTATCAGATGCAAAATGTTTAAAGATCTGAAGTATTTCATCTGAGTATTTGTTCATTTATCTTTGATTGATTTATTTGTGTGAAACTCTGAACTAACAAACTCAGAAGATCTGAATGTTGGAAACGTTTCATTTCTTGAGAGACATCAGATGCACATACAAGCAAACACGTGTCACTCAGAATCTGAAAAGATGGAGTGCTCTACTGAATTGACATTTTGGGTACTGCTTTGAAAATCTCATTTTTCTTGGATTTCCCCCCATTTATCATATCTTTAAATTGAAATGATTATTTTCATTAAATGCTATGTGTAAACGTGCGTATGTGTCTATTGATGTGCCCAATGTTTGATTTTTTGGTTTTCTATAAATACCACCTATCACACCATTTTCACACTTTTCACACTCACTACACTTATGCATTTTTGCTTACTCTTCAACCTCCACCAAAACCCTAAACCCAAATCAAAATCTTCATCTTCATCAATGGCTTCTTCATCAAATGTTGCTGAAATCTCCAACAACAATATAATGTACAAGAAATCAGTACACACTCTATTTACTCCAGTTGTGGATCTTGAGGTTCTGTGCAAGAGTTTCATTGATCTTGAATCAATAGAAGAAAATGGGTTTGACCTAACAACTGCCATTAAAGCTCAAGGCTGGGAGAAGTATTTTGATAGACTGATGGGTCCTGTGTACCCAACTCTTGTGAAGGAATTCTGGATTCACGCTCATGCTGGTCCTAAGTTCATTCACTCATCTGTCCTTGGGAAGGAGATAATGATCACTGAGAAACTGATCAGACAGCTGTTTAGTTATAAAGAATCTGATGGTGTTACAAACCTAGCCTCTGCACGTATTGATATGGCTAAGGTGTATGAAGAGATTATTGTATCTGGAACACAAACAAGCAAGATTAAAGATCTGAAACCTATCTATAGGATCTGGACGAAGATATTTATGAGTACAATCTTTCACAGAAAGTCATCCAACTCACCAGACTATGTGAGTACAGAGCATCTGTACTTCATGTACTGCATCAACAAGAATACTAAGGTGGATCTGCCCTATCTGATTTTCAGTCATCTTCTGACTCATGTCAAAGAGACTAGAGAAGAGGTCAGAGCTAAAGCTGGGAAAGTTAGAACTTGGATACCTCTGGGAAGACTTATTTCAGACATCCTTACAGAGAATCAGTTGGTGAAGCATCTGACAGATGCAAAAATGACAGAGGATCTGTCCTACATCATTGGATCTGAGATAAACGGACTTACTCTAAAAAGAATGAAGATCATTTCAGAGCTGAATGGTAAACTAAGGAAGATAAACTCTGAGGAGGACAATGGCAGAAGGATACCAGTAGAAGATTTTCCAATGTTCAGCGCAGATGAACCAAAAGGTATTGTCTGGGCTTACATTGTAGATTGTCTGAAGAATGGAATTCCTCTACCTACTAACCTTGTTCAAAGACAAGGAGAAGAATTGCCCAATCTGATGAAGGAAAGGCGTAGTAAGAGAAAAGCTGAAGAAGGCTTTGTTCAGAAGAAAGGAAAGAATCTGAAGTTCCAAGGAAGAAGAAGAAAGGAGTAAAGAAAGTCAGAATCAATTCTAGAGATGCTACTCTGGAAGAGATAAGAGACACTATTCATTAGGTATTAACATCTGATCCTACCCCTGCTGTTCATTCACCCCTTCCATCACCTCAACTCTCTCCAACCCTTAGACATAGAACTTCTAACCCCCAACCATCTGCAAACCTTTCATCTGAACCACCTTCATCTCCCCCAGTACATTCACAACCATCTTATGTACCAACAACCTCTGACCCCCAACCTCATACTACATCTGAACCCCCTCAACCTTCTTCACCAGAAATTCCACAACCAGAAATTCCCCAACCAGATATAATCATCTCAGAACCAAACCAACCAGAGATTGTTCAATCTGAACACTCTGAACAACCAGCTCCACCAGAAGATTCAAATCTTTCTGAAGATATTCTGGATATCCAACCCCTGAATCAATCCATTAACATTTCTTCAACATCTGTTCACTCAGAAGAATCTTCTGATTGTGAATCATCTGATTTTGAACCAGACTCTCTAAAACAAGCTCGTTCTGAAATTGCTATGAAGGAACACGTTAACATTTCTATGTTTCAAGCTTCATCATTTGAAACTCATACTCCACCCAACTCCCCACCTCAGATAACCATCCCTCAACCATCTGAAACTCATATATCTGAAACCCAAACCATCCCTCAACCATCTGAAACCCATCTATCTTAAACACAAACCATTCCTCAACCAACTGAACTCCCTCAGTCTGACACCCAAACATCTCAACCAACACCACCTCAACCACAACCATCTGAACCTACACCATCTGAACCTACTCCTGTTAACACTCCTAATCCTAAACCCTCTGAACAGTCAGATCTAGGATCATGTGTTAATACTATGTTTGAAATATTCAAGAAGGAGATAGATTCTGAGTATGCTCGTGTTAAGGAAGTGTGCTTGTCAAGTTTGGATCCGGTTGTTTCAAATGCTTCTTGGAAACGTTTCATCTGGATGTTTAACAAAGCTGCTTTAAAAGTTAAAGCTAAATGTTCTAAGCTTGCAAAGACTCAGTTTGTAGAGTTAATCAAGATAACTCTGATGAACATTCCTCCTCCTCCTCCTGTGTTGCTTCTGGAAGCTGCTCCTCCAGAGGCTCCTGCATCTGAATTGGTTGAACAAGCTTCTGAAGAGAACCAGTCTGACAAGAACACTGCTGCTACTGCATCTGCTTCTTCTTCATCCGTGGTCACAGAGCTTGTAAATGATGTCAAGGAAATAAAAGATTGGATGGTATAGCAAGAGAAGACAACTGATGAGATCAAGACCTGGATGTCTAAGCAAGAAGAGTCAACAGCCAAAATGACAGAGCTTCTGACCCTTATTGCCTCACGCCAGACTTAGTTTTATTTGATGTTTTTGCACATGTTATTGCTTCTGTTGTTTTCTTATTGTTTTGTTATGCTTTTTGGCATCTATCTGTTCTTTTGTGACTCTGTTTGATTGTGAACTCTGATCTGTTTAAATGAAAGTTGATGTTTTTGCTTCTATATGCTTCTTTTCTTCTGTATCTTTATGTCTTTAAAAATCTTTTTGATTATGACAAAAAGGGGGAGAAAAAGAGAATCTGATTGTTCAACCTATAATTAATTACTAAAACTGAAATTCAAACATTTTATTAACTTACTTTGAATTTAAGTCTTTTAGATTACATTGATATATCTGACATAATTCATTGTAGTTACCCTGAGACTTCTCCAACTAGAACCTGATCTTCCAAAGCAAATCTGAGTATTCAATCAACTCTGATATCTTACTCTGATACCTTTACTATGAAAGATAATTCAAGCAAGATGATAACCAGGCGCTCTGACTGAAGGAAGTCATAATTATCTGGCATCAAGATTTGATTCTGAAAGTCAAATCTCTTGTATCAGGCTCTGAATCTGAAATATACTTAATCAAAAAGGGAAGTGTTTTCTTCTATTAGAGTATTCATTTCAGGGGGAGATTGTTAATCTCAGGGGGAGTTATAATTCATATTTTTTATTGAACAAAATTTCTCATGTTTTGTCATCATCAAAAAGGGGGAGATTGTAAGAACACAGATTGTTTCTTAGTAATATCTCTATGTTTTGATGATAACACTTATGAATTTTGTATTCAAGAATTATATACTCTAAATTTGTTCTAGACTGTTTGCTACAGGTACTAAAGAAAATATTCTTAAAGAGCAAATTTAGATCTGAACAATGATATTATGAAAGGCTTCAAAGGTTCAAGAGCATCTTAAATGAAGATCTGAACGCTGTCTCCAGAAGAATCTGAGTGCTGTCTACTGAAGATTCAGAAGCAGAAGCCTCTAAAAAATAGAAGACTCTGAGAGTTCAGAAGCTTAGTCATCAGAAGACTCTGAAGATACTGCGCTGCATAGTATTGAGAATCTGATATAGAAGACTCTGCTCTGACAGAACAACACGCTCAAGCACACAAGCTGCATATACTCTGATTCAGCATAATCTGAAGAACATCCCAAGACTTT
Source organism: Lathyrus sativus (assembly GCA_963859935.3). Classification (NCBI taxonomy): domain Eukaryota; kingdom Viridiplantae; phylum Streptophyta; class Magnoliopsida; order Fabales; family Fabaceae; genus Lathyrus; species Lathyrus sativus. Next base: position 599,852,050 of record OZ012741.1, on the reverse strand, counting down.
GAAGATCCATAAGATCTCTACTCTGGAGATTCTGAAGATCCAGACTCTGATGTTGATAGCTAAACTTACTTAGTGAAGAAGATTTGAATACGTCCATTGGCATATCTCAACAGCTCTTTCCTCTTTTATGCTAGACACAAGAACACAGACAAAAAGGTTTTATCTGTGCATTCCATTCTAAGGAAAGTTTCTGCAACGTGAAGACAAAAGGCACCAGGCTTTTTCAGCACAACCTCCAACGTAGAGACAAAAGGCACCAGGCTTTTTCAGCACAGCCTCCAACGTTGAGAAGACTTCATAGATCTAAGTGCCTATATAAAGAAGTCCACTCCATCTTCTTCATGTGACGAACTTCTTGCAAAAATCACTTATCAAAGCTAATCTCTCAAAAGCTCTTATATTCTATTTGCTATAACATTGTTCTTAAACTTAAGAGAAATATCACAGTTGTGATAATAGCTTTTTAGAAGCATTCTTACTCTTGTAATAGTTTTACATTGATTGTAAAAGGTTTCCTTAAGAGGATCCAGTTGGGATCAGTAGCTCTTGAGAAGACTAAGAACAGTTGTTCTTAGGTGTTACTATTGTAATCTGTTTGATTAAATAGTGGATTAAGTCCTTGACTGAGAAAGGAAAATCACTCTTGAGAGGGTGGACTGGAGTAGTTGAGTTCAACGAACCAGGATAAAAATAACTGTGTCTGCATCTTTGATTATTGTCATACTTATTCAACCCCCCCCCCCCCCCTTCTAAGTATTTTCTCACCTTCAGATTCAGATTCATCTGAATCATCCCAGGTGGCCATTAGAGCCTTCTTCTTTTTGTCAAACTTCCTTTTTTCCTTTTCCTTTAGAAGCTTTGGACATTCATTCTTGTAATGACCAGGTTCCTTGCATTCATAGCAAACAACCTCCTTTTTGAAGTTCTTGAAATTCCTCTGTTTGTGCTTCTAGAGTTTGTTGATCCTTCTGGATAGCAAGGACAGTTCATCTTCTTCTTCAGAAGAAGACTCTTCAGAACTTTCTTCTAACACCGGCAATGCTTTAACATATTTGTTAGATTTTAAAGCAATTGACTTACCTTTCTTTTGAGGCTCGTCTTCTTCAAGTTCAATTTCATGGCTCATCAGTGAGCTGGTTAGTTCGTCCAATGTGATCTTGGTCAGATCCTTAGCTAGCTTCAGAGCATTGACCATTGGTCTCCATCTGATGGGCAAGCTTCTGATGATCTTCTTCACATGATCAGAAGTTGAATAGCCTTTGTCAAGCACTTTTAATCCAGCTGTGAGGATCTAGAATCTAGAGAACATAGTTTCTATAGATTCAGATTCTTCCATTTTAAAGGCTTCATATTTCTGGATCAGCGCCAGAGCCTTGGTCTCTTTAACTTGTGAGTTCGCTTCATGGGTCATCTTCAAAGACTCAAACAAATCAAATGTTGTTTCTCTGTTGGTAATCTTTTCATACTCAGTATGACATATAGCATTTAATAAGATTGTTCTAGCTTTGTGATGATTTCTGAACTCCTTCTTTTGAGCTTCAGTCATAGATTTTCTATCAATTTTCTTGCCATCCCCATTGTAAGATCAGAGTATGCCTAAGAGGGGGGGGGGGGGGGGTGAATTAGGCTTATGGAAACTTTTTCGGATTTTTGGTGTTCTTTAATTTTTCTTTGGTTATATTCTTGGTGATGGATGCAGTAGAAAGCATAAAAAGGTGGACACCAAGATTTATAGTGGTTCCCTTCACAATCCGAAGGTACTCCACTCCCCTTTCCACATGAAAGAGAGTTTTTACTATTGTTTTAGAAAGTACAACCTATCACACCATCAACCGGTGAGGCCTACAATCTAACAACAAAACAAACTAGTGTGCAAGAACAATCCTCTTGCAAAACACTAACCCTTGTGTCCAACAATCCTGGATCACAAGTCACAACAAACTATTCTGTATTTCTTTTTGTAATTTGAGAGTACAATAGTAATGTCAATACAAAGATTGATCTTCTCCTTTAATCATAATTCACAACTTAATCTCAATACAAGTGTTCAAACAAATGGATGTGAAAGGTTATGCAAGTATGAACACTTTTGAATGTATTTGAAATTATTTGAAAAGTAGTGAATATGATTCAATGATTGTTTTTGAAAATTGTTGGAGGTGTTTGTTAATTTGAAATTTTCAGAATTTATATCATCCAAAACACCTTTTCAAAAGGGTATATTTAAGTATGAGTTAACACATGGAAAGGTATAACATTCAAATAATTTTTGAACTAGAAATCAAACAATTTTTCAGAAAATGTTCAGTGTTAATCGGTTAACCGTATAGGTTAATCGGTTAACACTGTAACGTTGGCCCAAAGAATTTAAAATTTTAGGGCGTTAATTGATTAACCTATATGGTTAATCGGTTAACACTGTAAAAACTTTGAAAAATAATTAATTTAAAAGTGTTATACCAATTCCAAATGATTTTAAAACATGTTAATGCATTATGCAAAAATATTATATAGTTTTGAACACTTGTATATCAATTAAAGTAGAGAATTTGATATACCATAGCTTGTGTCCAAGTCTTGAAAGATGATCGAGCAAATGTACATGAAGCTTGAATGTTGATCACTTCCATAATACTTTAATCTTGGTCTTTTGAAAGCTTTTGACTTTTTGCACAGATGAAATGATCTTGAGTCTTGTTGTTGTTGTTGTCATCAAAACCTTGAAACCTTGAGATGAAGCATGCTTCTATAATCTCCCCCTTTTTGATGATGACAACCACTTACAACCAATTGAGTCTTGTGGAGTGCTTTGACGATTTTTGGTTCTGGTCTTGTTTCTCCCCCTATGTCCATGAACTCCCCCTTTCTAAAAACAGAGGCTAAGAACAGACAAAAATTCTGCACACATAGACATTAGAAAGCCAAAGCTCTTCTCCCCCTTTGTCATTAGCAAAAAGGAAGGAGCTTTCAAACAAAACTAGAAATTATCGACAATTATGAAAGCAATCAAAAGAACAATCACGTAGGTAAGCAAAACATACGAAAATAGAATTAAACATGCAACAGAGTGCAACCAAAGTAGTGTACGAGTACAACGCAAATGAAACAAAGTTAAGAACATAAACTTAAAACTTAATGACTAGAAAGCAGTAAAAGACAGCGACAGCAGCATATTCTCTAAATGTCCTCATCAGCCATATCCTCCTCCTCTTCTTCCTCTTGTCCTTCATTTTCTTCATCAGATACAACAAAGTTGTCAGTGTTGGTGCAGCGAGAGGTAAGTACAAGGTTTCGGAGAGAAGAAATGGCCCGGGAGGTTTCTCTATGTTGAGTCATTATAGTTTGGTAAAGGAATTCATTTGTAATGCCTCCTTCAGGTACGGGATAGGCTTGGTTAGCAGTGGCTCCTTCATCTGAATACTTATAAGTACTGTCAGTATCCTTAAAAATTCTAGTGTTCTTGACAATTGTAATTTCGTTAATCTCATTGGTGGTTGATTTCATCTTGGTGGTTGGTTCACGGTTAAGATCTAAAGTTGTCAGCTCCAAAATTCTTGACACCAGCCTTGCATACGGAAGACGGGTTGAAAGAGATAGTTGTTGTTGAAGGTGATACATGATGGTTAGAATCCAGTTGACACGAATCTTGTTCTTGATGGCGAAAAGAAGTTGCATTTCCAGATCATTAATTTGGGCATGATTTGAATCCTTGGGAATCAGTACATAACAGATTATATAATGAAGCATCCGATCAGAAACAGTAAGATTCTTTGCATAGCACAACAGACGAGCAGTGCGTTGGTTGGCGATAATCACCTCCTTTGGAAATCTGCAGATCTGATAGTAGAACTACATCTTGTCGTAGTTGGACCACGGCCCTTCCACGTGGTTAACTCCCTTTCTCAGAAAGTACCCTGATGATGGTATGTTCAGCATTGCAGCAACATCAGACATATTTTCTTCCACAATACAGTCTCTAACAATTGTTTTCATAACGTGCTCATCATTTGCATTCATAAACACAAACAGCTTATGCAAAAAGGATTTGACAAGATCCGGATAGCAGTTTCCAGAATCCGACACAAATTTATCGATCCTCTGATATTTGATCAAAGCAGGAAAATCAAAAGATGATGCTGGAAAAGCCTTAAGATTCACATACTTTACTGGGAGGATGTGACGAACTCGGACTTTGAAATCCATTCTACGCTTCTTGGTTGTTTCCATAGGGATATCTTCTTCATCAGATGCAGAATGGTGTTCTGGTAGCTTTCCCTTGTCGCGGTTTGATGCTGAAGCCATGGATGAGTTTGATGGAACTGAAGTTGTGGGTTCTGAGGAAGTTAGGGTTTGAGAAGATGGGGATGGTTATGAGGAGTTATCCAACTTAGAGAGTGGGAGAGATGTAGTGGGTTTTAAACTTAGGGTTTGAAGAGGGAAGTTCCAAATACTCTTTAAGAGGGAATAGGATTCAAAGGATATGGATTTTGGACACTTAGGAGAATATTGACCACATAAAAATGCATTTAACACATATAATATTTCAAAAAATTTCATTAATTTTCGTTTTTGATTTTTAGAAATTTGAACAATGTTAATCGGTTAACCATATAGGTTAATCGGTTAACACATTAAAAAATTGAGTCAGAATTGAAAATTTAACAGTGTTAATCGGTTAACCCTATAGGTTAATCGATTAACATATTAAAAAATTTAATTATTACAAAAAAACTTATAGTGTTAATCGGTTAACCCATATGGTTAATCGATTAACACACACGAATTTTTGAAAAATACTTAAAAACAGAATGCATACACATGAAAACACAACACAAATAATGCATACACATATTAGAGAAAAAGGTCAGATGTCACCTTCATCAAGAATCCCAAGTTCTCGCCGAATTTTGTAGAATGGTTCTTTCGCCAAAGGTTTGGTGAAGATGTCGGCGAGTTGATTGTGTGTGTCGACGAAAGTAACATCTACATCTCCATTCAATACGTGATCTCGAAGGAAGTGATGTCGGATATCTATATGTTTTGTTCTTGAATGCATAAACGGGTTCTTTGTAATGTTGATGGCACTTGTATTATCACATCAAAGAGGAATGCAGTCGAAGTCTACCCCGTAATCGAGGAGTTGTTGCTTGAGCCACAGAATTTGTGCACAGCAACTTCCTGCTGCAATATATTCCGCTTCGGCTGTACTGAGTGCCACACACGCTTGCTTCTTGCAGGCCCATGACACTAGTGCATTTCCGAGAATGTGACATGTACCACTTGTGCTTTTTCTATCGGTCTTACATCCTCGACATTTTGTTATATCAACTGGAGTATCGGATTCATCTTGATCAACGTACGTTCCGGATCCCATAGGAGTGGACATCACCTTGCAACTATCCATATCGAATTTCTTCAACAATTCCTTGCAATACTTGGATTGGTTGAGGAAGATGCCATCCTTTGTTTGCTTGATTTGTAGTCCAAGAAAATAATTCAATTTTCCCATCATGGACATCTCGAATTCTCCTTGCATCATAAGTGAAAATTCTTCGCAAAGCTCTTTGTTTGTTGATCCGAAGATGATGTCGTCGACATAGACTTGAACCAATAAAGTGTTTCCTTTGATCTTCTTTATGAATAATGTCTTGTCAACCTTTCCTTTTGTAAATCCCTTCTCACATAAGAAATTGCTAAGGCGGTCATACCAGGCTCTTGGTGCTTGTTTTAGTCCATAGAGTGCCTTTTTCAGTTTGTAAACATGTGAGGGATTCTTGAAGTCTTCAAAACCCGGAGGTTGTTTGACGTAGACTTCCTCATTGATGTAGCCATTCAGGAAAGCACTTTTGACATCCATCCGGAACAACTGAAAATTCATAGAACAAGTATAAGCAAGTAATAATCTAATTGCTTCTAACCTTGCTACCGGAGCGAACGTTTCATCAAAATCAATTCCTTCCTCCTGGTTGTAGCCTTGTGCGACCAATCTTGCTTTGTTACGAACTATGATCCCATTCTCGTCAAGTTTGTTCTTGAACACCCATCTTGTTCCTATGATGTGCTTATGATCTGGTCTTGGTACAAGACTCCAAACTGGATTCCTTTCGAATTGATTGAGTTCTTCTTGCATTGCTACAATCCATTGGTCATCGCCTAAGGCTTCATCAATCTTGGTTGGTTCAATTTGAGACACAAAAGCCATGTTGAGACAAGCATCCTTCAGATTAAGTCGAGTTGCAACGCCTTGGCTAATATCACCAATAACTTTATCTATCGGGTGATCTCTATGCGTTCTCCATTCCTTCGGAAGATCTTGATGTTCTTCAATGATTTGAGTGACATCTTCTTGTGGTATTTCCTTATTCTTTGAAGTCTCTTCTTGTTGTTGTGAAGAACCTACTATATCATCATCATCATCCATAATAATATTATCCTCTTTCGAGGGGTTAGTCTCATCAAACGAAACATGAATGGATTCTTCAATAGTAAAAGTTCTCTTATTAAAAATTCTAAATGCTCTACTATAAGGAGAATAACCAAGAAATATACCTTCGTCGGATTTCTCATCAAACTTACCGAGATTATCCTTATTGTTGTTGAGAACAAAGTATTTGCATCTGAATATGTAGAAGAATGCTATATTTGGTTTTCTACCCTTGAACAACTCATACGGAGTCTTTTTGAGAAGTGGTCGAATATTGACACGGTTGCTTACGAAGCATGCTGTACTAACTGCATCTGCCCAAAAATATTTAGGAAGATTTGCATCGCTAAGCATTGTCCTTGCAAGCTCCACCAGTGATCTATTCTTCCGTTCTACGACACCGTTTTGTTGAGGCGTCCTTGGTGCTGAAAAATTATGAGAAATTCCATGCTCTTCACAAAAATCTTCAAAGTCTGAATTTTGGAATTCTCCACCGTGATCGCTTCTTATAGAGGTTATGGTGAGTGATTTCTCATTCTGAATTTGCTTTGCATACTTCTTGAATGCTTTGAAAGCATCATTTTTCTGCACTAAAAACAATGTCCATGTGTATCGAGAGAAATCATCAACAATAACTAAAGCATAAAAATCACCTCTGAAGCTTTTTGTTCTTGATGGACCAAAAAGATCCATATGCAACATTTGAAGTGACCTTGATGTAGAAACCACTTGCTTGGATTTGAAAGTTGTCTTGGTCTGTTTTCCCTTTTGACATGCATCGCATAATTTATCCTTGATGAATTTTATTTTTGGGAGTCCAACAACTAGATCATGCTTTATCAATTTGTTTAGATGCTTCATGTGGATGTGAGAAAATATTTTATGCCAAAGCCATGCCTCGTTGTTGTTTGCCATAAGACACTTTACCTTCAAGGAAGAGTCATCAAATGAAATCATAAAAATGTTATTATATCTTTTACCTTTTAGCAAAATGTCATGAGTGACTTCGTGTTCTATCAAGCATTCCTCCTTTGTGAAGTTGATTCGGAACCCTTTGTCACACAATTGACTTATGCTAAGTAGGTTGTGTTTAAGGCCTTCTACATAAAGGACGTCTTCAATGATTGTACACAGAGGTGCACCAATGGTTCCGACTCCAAGAATTTTTCCTTTATTGTCATCACCGTAAGTGACGTATCCTTTGGCCTTTAATGATAGACTTGAAAATTTGTTTATGTCTCCCGTCATATGCTTCGAGCAACCGCTATCAAGATACCATTGATTAGACGTTGTCTTGAAGCATACCTACGACACAAATTTAAGTAGTGTTAGGTATCCAAATTGCTTTGGGTCCTTGATAGTTAGTACCTTTTTCAACCCACACATAATGCCCTTTAGCAACACCAATATTGCGCACATAGCAAGCATTAGGTGTATGGCCTTTAATTCCACAATAAGAACATGTAGGTTGAAAGTGACTTCTATATCTAGGAACATAATTCTTTTTCTTATCAACTTTTATCTTGTTATGATTTTGATGCTGATTTTTAAAAATGCTTCTCTTTTCTTTAGCAACTTGTCCACTTACTCTTACAAAAATGGTCTCATTGGTACTTGGTTTTGAAAATTTAGAATATCCTAACCCACTTTTATCATTAGGATATCTTTGATGTTTAAGAATTTCTTCCAAGCCAATTTGACCTTTTTCGTATCTTTCTAAAACTCTTTTAAGTTGCACAATTTGAAAAGATAGAGATTCACAATTCTTACATATAAGACTTTGTTTTTCATCTATTAATTTCTGTTTTTCATTTTCAATATTTTTCATAAAAACTGAATTTTGTTCTTCTAAAAATGAAATTCTTTTCTTTTGTGCTGAGATGCTTTTATACAAAGTCTTGCATTCTTTTAGAAGTTCATCTATAACTTCTTGTGTATCATTATCATAAACAGAGAAATTGCTACTAACCTCATTTTCTTCATCGGAGTGGTGTGAAGCCATTAAAGCCATATTTACACATTCATCGCCTTCCGACTTTGATGATGAACTTATCTCGTTATCGTCCCACACAACATAAGCCTTTTTGTTCTTGAAATCCTTTTTGCCTTTGAATTTTCCTCGAGTTTCGGGCAATCCGGCTTTATGTGACCTTGTTTCCCACATTCGTAACATATAACTTCTTGATTTGATGTGGATACCTCCTTTTTCCTGAAATGTTTATTCTTTTTAGAAAAAGAGGAATTTTTATTATTATTAAAAAACTTACCAAGCTTCTTTACTAGAAGCATGAAATTTTCGTCTTCGGAAGATTCGTCATTTTTGTCATCCTTTGTGTCAATCTACCGCAAACAGGTAACGCCTAAGTCTCCAATGGTCGAGCAGCAATACATCTAACTGCTAGAACCAAGGTTTAACCCTACTCGGGTAAAACACTTGAACCAATATGTGGTCGTGTCAGCCCGAACTACGTTTGCTCTGATTTCACGTACCATACAAGGGTAGTAGGCACAAGACGACGATGTCTTAGCGAGCAACCTTCCCCACCTTCACCCGTAGTTTTCCGAACTACGTTGACTCTGACTTTCCCATTGCACGAGGGAATACGTAGGCATAGAGCGGCGATGCTCTATCGAGTCTATTTTCTTTTTCTTTTGTCCCTATGGCCAGCCTAATAGATAAACACCCTTTTAGATAGATAACAAGCGTGGATCCCGTCGAGTACGACAGACGTGAGGGGTACTCATACCTTCGCCTTGCGTAACCGACTCACGAACCCAAGATTTGGTTGCAATGACCTGTCTTTTCCCTTTTTCGTAGGTTTTCTCTGATCGTTTCCTTTTCCTCTTTTGGGATAAATAACGAACGGTGGCGACTCTTCTGTCCTTGCCGGCCCCTCTTCGCAGCGATGCGATAATGCCTATTTGAGGCCATATAGAGCTTTTTGAAGCTTGCACACAAGAGTCTTGTCAGAATGCACAAACTCAGGTGGTTTATTCATATAGAGGTCTTCATGAAGTGTCCCATTGAGAAAAGCATTGTTCATATTTACTTGTTGAATTTCCCATTTGTAGGTTATGGAAAGAGCAAGTATTAGTCTGATTGTTGTTGGCTTGACCACTGGTGAGAATTTTTCTGTAAAGTAAAACCCTTGTTCTTGATGATATCCCTTTGTAACCAACCTGGCTTTATGCTTCTGATCACTCCTATTTGAATTTTCTTTTATCTTGAATACCCACTTACAACCTACTATTTTCTTGTGTGGAGGTAAAGTAGTTAATGTCCAATTTCATTTTCTTTCAAAGCATCAATTTCTGCCTGCATTTCTTTAAGCCATCATGGTTTGGACAAATCTTGTTTAACACTTGTTGGTTCAATTTTAGCATGAGTTACAAACACCTTGAGTTTTGATTTATCTGTTTTGGCCCTAGTAAACATGGCACGATTATCATGTAATAAGGCATAACTGGTTCAAGTATGCTTACACCAATGGAAGGAGACATTACCATGTCAGACTCAGGGAAAAAGGATAAGTGTATGATTTATATTGAGTGGATGAACTGCTTTGATTGTTATTATGGATAAGGACCTAATTTAGTTCATTATATTGGTTGGAAGGTGGGTTTTGGTTGATATTTATAATAAGAGACTGATGTGGTTCATTATCCTCTAGATAATGAGAGGAACCAGACCTTTGGCCAGAGTTAGTGCTCTTGGCATTTTTTCAGTACCCGTAGGGAAATTTCTTGAACTTGTGGTGTTGTGTAAGACAACAGGTTCAAGTGTATACTTTTATTCATTTTCTGTAATACCCTCAGGGTAGCTTATTGTACCAATGATATTATGTAGAGGAACATGGTAAGGTTCAACATAAGTATTAATTTGACTAATCTATGGTAGTATAGTTGTAGCAGGCCTATTACAAAGACTCTTTAAGGAAGATTGAGTTGGCAGACTATTTAAAGGAATAAACACGCTTTTGTTGAGAGACTCATCCATAGGTATTACCCTTGTTTGAGTGTTAGAAACAGAGACACCACTATCATAATAGTTATTTAACATAGGTGAGTATAAGTTGTGTGTTGAGCCTAGTGTAGTCTTAGAGATTTTGGTACAATTGGATTTAGATTTACTAGGGGACATGTTTGAGAATGGGAAGTCGTGTTCATGAAACCTGACATCCTTAGAGATATATATTTTTCCCTTTTTACTTAAGCACTTAAAACCCTTATATTGATGGGAGATACCAAGATAGACACATTCTTGACTTCTAAATTGAAGTTTATGTTTGTTGTAGGGTCTTAGCAAAGGAAAACAAAAGCATCTAAAGACCTTTAGAGATTTGTAATCAAGTCATTTTCCATATAGAGCATGAAATGGTGAGTTGAACTTTGGTGAATTGGGAGCGGGAGGTATATTAATTAGGTATACAGATGTAGCAAAACTATGGTCCTAAAAGGTGATAGGGATATATGCACGAGCTAATAGTGTAAGTCACATTTCTACTATATGCATATGTTTTCTCTCCACATTCCCATTTTGATGAGATGTGTGGGAGTAAGTTAGTCTAGGGTTATTCCTAAATTAGTTAGGTAATTTTTGAAAGGTTATGCTCACGTCCAAACTCAGACTGGTCTGACTTTATTGTAGGATAGAATTGTGTCTTTACAAGCAGGTGAAACAATTTAAATCCTTGAAGTGTTTTAGATTTTGTCTTTAGAAAGTATAGCCATGTTTACCTAGTGTAACCATCTACAAAAGCCACATAATATTTGTTAAGAAATGTGGTTGAGTCTAACTCAACCTACAAAATCGGTTGGTAAGGTGAGGATTTCCCCCACTTATAAAGACATGTCCATGCCATATATTATCTGATGTGGGACTCTTAATACACCCCCTCACACTCAGGATTAGAAAACTGGAGCATGGAAATAAATAGTGGATGGCCCGATAGCGGAAACCATAGAAGGTGGCCCACCGGATCTTAAACGAGGCACTTGATACCATGTTAAGAAATATGGTTGAGTCTAACTCAACCCTACAAAACCGGTTGGTAAGGTGAGGATTTCCCCCACTTATAAAGACATGTGCATGCCATATATTATCTGATGTTGGACTCTTAACAATATCTAAACCCAGAGCTATAAGATTGAGGTGGTATATCCAATAAGTCAGTTGATAGGTGTCAAGTATAGAATAGTTTTCGTATCAATTTGCGGCACTTTTAAGCTCTTTTCCATGCTTATGATTGTGAAACAACTTATTTATAAAGTGATTCTTGTATCAATGTATATAGTTGGTAGTTTTAATATATTTGTTAATTTTTTAGCATTTTATGTAAAAAGGGTGAAACAAAAATCGGAAGAAAAAGTAAAGAATCGAAGAAGTTCAGGTGTGAAAGAAAACAACACCTTCACCTGGCGAAGGAGGAGCGAAAGAGAAGATTCGACGATGAAGGCCAGGCGAATCTTGGAGCAATAGAAGTTTCAAATTCTAGTAGCTATTGGAATTGGTTCGTTGGCAGATTTACCAGGCGAATGAGGAGCGAAAGAGATTCGCCCGACAAGCTTTATTTTGCTTGGCGAATGCAGATATTTTCTCCAGTCCACTGGCACTGTTGATGTCACGTGGCTTTACTTAAGGATTTCGCCCGACGAATTATGTAGCTTTCCCAGTGAATTTTCCTTGGTAGAACAGGTGTATTTTAGCATTTTGTGATATTTTTTGTAACAGAACTTACCTTTTAGAATCTTTTGTGACCTAGAAACATTTTTGTAGAGAGAAAAATTCATCTTCTTCATTATCACTTAGAAATAAAAGCTTTTAAGCTTCAAACTTTGATCCTTTCAAGTTTGATGCTCCAAAAGCTTTGTTTGTTACTTTTTGCTCAAGCTACCATGGTTATGTGTAGCTAGATATCTTCTTGTGTTAAGATTAAGGTATATAATCCTCACTTTTGTATGTTTTTCTCTTGATATTTTGTATGTGAACAAGTTGATGATGAATATATGGTGAAAAACCTTGTTTATATGTAATATTGGTGTTGGATCATTATTCAGAGATGTATTTCAACTATTGACCTAGATTTTTCATATTTCAACAAACAAAGTTTAGAAATAGTTTGGTGAGTTGATTTTCACTAATATCAAACCTTTAAATGTTATCATATTGATATATAGGTTGAGAGATCATCTAAGGATCAATATGATATAACTCACAATTTGTTTTAGAGATGAAACATCTTGAGAGGATATGTGAGTATATTTATCGTTAATGAGTTCACATGCTTTATTAAGAAATTATGTATGAAATGGATTATCGAGCCCTAATCTTGATATGTTTTTAACAATCGTTTTAAAACCGAAACTCTTTTACCGTTACTTATAAAATTTTATGCGATCGTTGTGTTACGAAACCAAAACAAACATCTTTTATGTTTTATATTTAAAACAATTCCAACTGTAGAACGGCGGTAATATCAACCAACCCATGCAGATACGATAACAAAAACCCACACTAATATTGTTTGAATAAAATGGCGTTGTTTTTGGGGATTGTTGTTTGATATGCAAGCATTGCAATAGTTGATAAGTTTTAAACTTTGTTTACCTCAGCTCCTCTTTTCTTGTGCTTCTTAATTTGTTTGGCTAAGTTTTGCAGACTCTGTTTATGCGAGGAAAGTTATCTGCAGATCAACTTATTTTTTATCTTGAGATTGAGAGAACTGCATGTAAGTTGAATAGCAAAACTAATGAATGAGGCAACTTTCCAAGGAAAAAAGATAAAGGAAGAAAGTTCTACTTCTACACCAATACCACCGCCAAACATGGCAGATCCACCACCACCACCATCCCCTACTTCAACACCATGTATCAACAGTCCAAGGCACAATGCTCAGTTTGCATGCAATGCCCACAACGGTAGTCATTCGAAGATGAAAATGAGAATTCTTGCACTTCTACCAAAAACCTTTTACTGGTATGGATAATGAGGATCCATTCACACATCTCACAAAATTCTATGAGATTGCGGGTGCAACGGGAGCGCCGTAAGCTGAAGCAGAATCATTGTTTAAGAGATTATTTATGCATTCTTTAATCGGGAAGGCAAGGGAATGGTATCTTGATCAATCCACTTTGATGATGACAAACTGGAATGTGTTAGAAGAAAAGTTCCTTGGACAATTTTTCCCACACAATCGATTCATGGAAGCAAAAATGGAAATTTCAATGTTCGCTCAAGAAGGAAATGAATATCTCAATGAAGCTTGGGAGAGGTTCAAATCCATGTTACGAAAATGCAAAGGCCATGATTTTGATGAATTAACACAAGTACACATCTTTAAAAAAGGGCTTCAATATGTGTTCACAAAACATTGTTAGATGCTACTGCGGTGGATCGTTAATGGCAAAGAGTGCGGATGATGTGGTAGCCATTATTAATAAGATGGCATTGAATGATCACCAAGGAAATCGCAATTGTGGTACACCTCAGTGAAAATCGGGAATGATAGAGTTGGGAATAAATGATGCGATCCTTGTGCAAAATAAATTACTTTTACAAGAAGTGGAGTTCTTGACGCAACAAATGTCAAAGCTTCCACAACAAAATAAAGAAATGCAAGAAATTCCCAACAACAAACAAGTGGCAATTTGTGAGCTTTGTAAAGGAGATCACCATACCGGGTATTTTCCTCCGATTCTGGAATATGTAAATTATGCGGCAAATCAAAACCAAGCGTATCAACCTCGACAACCTTGTTAAAACAACCAAGGTTACCAAAAAAGAGGTAATCAAGGTTATTAACAACAAGGCTGGAGATAAGATACCGGAACATAAAACCATTAAAATCCTTATCAACCTACACAAACTCAAGGTGGAAGTTCAAAGTTATAAGAAACTCTTAATCAATTCATGGAAATGTTAATGGCCAACCAAAAGAGTAATGAGACATCAATCAAGAATCTTGAGAACCAAGTTGGGCAACTTGCGAAACAATTATCCGATCAACAACCGAGGCCATCCTTTTCCAGTAATATTCAAACCAATAAAAATGAGAATTACAAAGCCATTGTAACTAGGAGTGGAAGTGAGGTAGGTGGAGGAGAAGAAAATGACAAGAAAAATGATGAAGAGAAAAGTGATGAGATTGTGGAGGAAGAAAAAAATGATGAGATCGTGGAGGAAGAAAAAATGATGAGGTAGAAGTTGAAAAAAAATGAAAAGGAGAAATTAGTTGAAAATGAGAACCATGAGAAAGAATATGTAGAGAAAAAGAAAAAAAATCAAGAAAGGGAAAGAGAAGTTGAATTCAATTCCAATTTAAAACTTGCCTTATCCTCATGCTCTCACCAAGAAAGACAATGCTAAGAATTATGCTCGGTTCATGGATATATTTCATCAATTACAAATTAATATTCCATTTTTCGAAGCTCTTGAACAATTTCCCAAATATGCAAAGTTCATGAAAGACATCCTTACCAAGAATATGAGATTTATAGACAAAGAAACAATCACGCTTGATGCGAGTTATAATGCAATCATTCAAAGGACTCTGCCAATCAAGGAAGGTGATCCAGGTCGAGTTACTTTTCCAATTATCATAGGTGATTTTTATGTTGGTAAAGGTTTGATTGACTTGGGCTCAAACATCAATTTGATTTCATTATATATTGTTAAGAGGTTGAGAAGCATTGAGATGAAAGCAACAAGAGTGACATTGCAATTGGCCAACAAGTTTACAACTCATCCTCATGGAGTAGCTTAATATGTGTTAGTCAAGGTGGACAAATTCTTCTTCCCAATTGACTTTGTTGTTATTGACACGAAGGAAAACAGTGATGCTCCATTGATTCTTAGGCGACCTTTTATGAAGACGGCTAAAATGATGATTGATACTGTCGCTACTGCGAAAAAGGGCCGGCAGAGACAGAAGAGTCACCACCATTTGTTATTTATCCCAAAGAGAGGGAAATGAAACGATTAGAGAAAACCTACGAAAAAGGGATAAGACAGGTCATTGCAACCAAATCTTGGGTTCAAGAGTCTGTTATACAAGGGGAAGGTATGAGCACCCTTCACGTCCATTATACTCAATGGGATTTGCGCTTGTTGTCTATCTAAAAGGGTGATAATCTTCAAAAGGCTGGCTCACAAGGACAAAAGAAAAGAAAAGAGACTCGATAGAGCATCGTCGCCCTATGCCTATGTATTCCCTCGTGCAATGGGAAATTCAGAGTCAACGTAGTTTGGAAAACTACGGGTGAAGGTGGGGAAAGGTTGCTCGCCAAGACATCGCCATCTTGTGCCTACGTATCCTCGTCGGGTACGAGAAATCAAAGCAAATGTAGTTCGGGCTAACACGACCACTAGTTGGTTCAAGTGTTTTAACTGAGTAGGGTTAAATGGTGGTTCCAGCAGTTAGGGATAATGCCTGTTTGCGGTAGAGCCAAGACTTAACACACTCTTTCTGAAAATGATTTTCCAAACAATCTTGAAGGATAAAAAGGTTTGATGTTTTGTTTTGTGTTTTTTAAACAAGAAGTGAATTGAGTTAAGTTTGTAACTCAAGTTGCACTAAAGACTATGACTTGAGAGCGAATGCGCCGCATATCGCCCAAAGGGCATACGCTAAACACTCTAGACATTATGAGAGGAGGCCCCCCAACCATCATTCCTCAAGTACATAAGGCTCGTAGCATATAACACTTATTATCCTTTATTAAGTGTCTTAAGATGTTATGAGATGAGAAGAGAAGACACAAACTCTAAGGGGAAACTAATCAACCCTAGTGTTATCATGCAAAGTGCTCCTAAAGTTAGGATTAAGAGGGAAAGCTAATCTAATATTATCATGCAAAGGATTGAACACCTAATGTCTCTCCTACTCCCATCTTAAACATAGGGACTAGGAATCCTAAGGGATCATGGCAAAATACCAAGTAAACACCTAGAAATTCAATCACAAAATGAAAAGAAAATGAGATGAAAATGACTTAAACAAGTCAATGCAACAAGAGATGCAAACACAAAAGATGCAACAAGAAGGATGAGATGGAATGATAGAAGTAAGCTACTACAACCATCAACCATCAATCATCAAAGCAAAAGTGTAATCCTATGATGCACACACAAAGAAAAGAGGGAGGAAAAAGTGTGGGGCAACAACCACCAGAAGCACATTTCAACCATACAATTCTTAAAGATTAAGCAAAGCAATGCAAATGATCAATGCAAAACAATCACCAATGTTCATGACAAACTCAAAGTGTAAACACGAGCACCAAATCATCACGAACAAGTGTCAAATCACATGAGGCAGAAGTGAATCACAAATCGAATGATCCAAATTCTGAGCCAAAATAACAAGCAAGCACAAGAATGATCATGTCACATTGAAGAACCAAAGTTCAAACAATTATTTCACACTTTGAACAAGTGGAAAGACATGATTCAAAGAACACTTATGGAATAAGGATATACATCCAAGAATGAGGAAACATGTCAAAACAATCCACATAAATGCATCACATCAATCCATGAAGGTTACATGTCGAAAGAAAAACCAAACATGCTTGAAAACAAACAAAAGTTGCATTCTGGTTCAGTGTTAATCGGTTAACACTATTGGTTAACCGGTTAACCACTTAAAAATATTTGGAAAACAAACTGGTTAACTGGTTAACCAGTTTGCACTGTATCTGGTTAATCGGTTAACACTGCAACAGAAGCAGAAACACAACAATCCAAAAGCACTTTCAGCAATTAATCCAATGTGCAATCATCCAAATGATCATGTAATCAATTATGCACGAATTTAATACCAAAAATAAGTAATCAAACATCAAGCAAACACAATCAAACATTGAAATCACAAAGATCGAAATCAACAAAATGGATCAAAAAGCATCAAAAGCCATAGATCTACATTGTGATTATCCAAATAAACTCAAAACAGAATTAGATCTAGAATTTCCAACCTACAAAGTGGAGATTTGCTTTGGTGAGTGTTGATTCACTTGAAATGAGTAGATATAAGTAAGAAAACCGGAGATTCTTCAAGATACAAGAGCTTTCTTGTTGTAGAAATGAATATCAAGCAAGATCAAGCAAAAACAATCCAAATAAGCACTTCCAAATTAGCTTCCAAATTCAGATCCAAATCCAAACGAAAATTGAATGGTGAATTGAAAATAATGGAGATGAATGATGGAGGTTTAGCTCTAGAATTCTATGATTCCAATGAAGAATCAAAGAACTCAAGTGAGAGCTCTAATGGAGGTTTTGGAGAGAAAAAGTGGAGAGAAAATTCCAAGAGTGAGAGTGAAATCTAAAAATGAATTGTGAGGATTATTATTTGAGGTTTGGAGCAAATTCATTTAAATATGCTCTAGGTTTGGAGTAGAATGTGGTTTGGAGTGAGGTTATGAAGATTGGAATGGGATTAGGAATGGAAAGTGGGAGGGAGTTTGAATTAATTTTGAAAACTAATCCAAATTAGAGTGATTCTAGATCCTTCTTTTGGTGTAAAATTATATTTACAAGTACCCAAAATAGACCCCAAAGGTGGCCACAATAAAAATTCACGTACAGAGCAAAATTTTCTATGGTTAACCGGTTAACCATTTTGGTTAATCGGTTAACGCCTTGAAAATTTGAATTTTGGCGCCTTTGGGAGGGAATCTTGCACATTTGCCTGTTGTTGCGATTAGAATAGGATATCAAATTATTAATTAATTTGAATCGCAAATCTTTAATTCACAACCGATCTTTGATATATCCGAAGGAAAAGGTCAAAAGAGGGAAAATCTAATTTTTGCATCGTAAAGACAATGCGAGGGGAGACCTAGGTAAGGGGTTGGTTAAGCTTAGGGAATGTACTAGCACCCTATACTTTTGTAGTACTCTACAGGAACCTTTTGTTTATTGTACTATTTTTGCTTTATTATTTGCTTTAAATATATATTGAGCTAAGGGATGGAGTAATCTAAAGACCTAAGGGTTAGTCCTAAGTTTACTCGCCAAGATTCACATCTTGTGCCTACGTATCCGAGGTAGGGAATGGAATCAAAGTAATCGTAGTTCCCCTCGAAAGGGAGGTTAGAAACTTCTTGACTGTGGTCAAGGTTTCAATGGGGAGTAAACGTATCTTAAGGACACGCTTACGTGGAATCTTGAAACTCCTATCTCTATGTTGAAATTGTTAATTGAAATTAGGGTTAAGAGGTATTCCAGGCGGGAAACCCTAAAACAGAGTACGGCGACTCTTTGACCTAAAGATAGGGTAAAGGGCATTTTCGTCCACGGCGGGACACCTAGGCTATTAGGGTTTTGAAACGGTCAAGGGTTAGGACTATTGACTCGGCGATCAAACAGTTTAAACCTAATCCTTCGGCAGAAATAAAGTACGGAAAATCATGAAAGCGGTAAAGAAAGCATCGCGATGATCACTCGCGTAAATTACAAATCCCCAAAATGCAAAAAATAAAAATAACCGCGATCATGGCCTCGCATAAATTACATCCATGAAAAAAACTACGGAAACTAAAAGGATTACTAGTCAAAGCTAAACATTAAAAATACTATAAAAAGAATAAAATCTTTTCTAATATTTTTAACTTTATTATTTGCTTTAAATATATATTGAGCTAAGGGATGGAGTGATCTAAAGACCTAAGGGTTAGTCCTAAGTTTACTCGCCAAGATTCACATCTTGTGCCTACGTATCCGAGGTAGGGAATGGAATCAGAGTAATCGTAGTTCCCCTCGAAAGGGAGGTTAGAAACTTCTTGACTGTGGTCAAGGTTTCAATGGGGAGTAAACGTATCTTAAGGACACGCTTACGTGGAGTCTTGAAACTCCTATCTCTATGTTGAAATTGTTAATTGAAATTAGGGTTAAGAGGTATTCCAGGCGGGAAACCCTAAAACAGAGTACGGCGACTCTTTGACCTAAAGATAGGGTAAATGGCATTTTCGTCCACGGCGGGACACCTAGGCTATTAGGGTTTTGAAACGGTCAAGGGTTAGGACTATTGACTCGGCGATCAAACAGTTTAAACCTAATCCTTCGGCAGAAATAAAGTACGGAAAATCATGAAAGCGGTAAAGAAAGCATCGCGATGATCACTCGCGTAAATTACAAATCCCCAAAATGCAAAAAATAAAAATAACCGCGATCATGGCCTCGCATAAATTACATCCATGAAAAAAACTACGGAAACTAAAAGGATTACTAGTCAAAGCTAAACATTAAAAATACTATAAAAAGAATAAAATCTTTTCTAATATTTTTAATTTTATGATTTTTGGATGTTTTTATGAATAATATGGAAAAAGTGAAAAAATAATATTTTTTAAAAAATAATTTAAATAAAATACGAAAATAATAATTAAATAATAAAAAAAAACTATTTTTGTTATTTTTTTATGAAAATAGAAAAGTTAGAATAAAAATAAAAGAAACAAAACAAAAAGTGAAGAAGGTGAGATTCAAACTCTCGACCTCTCACACTCACAACTCCTTACACACGGCCTCTTGCCAATTGTGCTATTCTATTCATTCAAAATAAAGTGGCACTAGAAACCCTATAAAGGTAGGACAAATTTGAGGTACTACACCTGTTTTCTTCTGTTCTGAGTTCTATCAAGCCTCTGAAACTTGTCCTTTGACATTATAATTGTAAGGATGCCTGAGATAACCTGTGACCTATCTCCTGAGCTGAAAATTATCCTGTTGAATAAAATAAAATCGACTGCTCAATCGCTGGGAAAAATAAATGCCAGAGCCCCTGATGCTCACTGTTTAGACTCTTGTACCTAAAAGAGAACCCTGAGTCAAGGAAATACCTTGATCCCCTGCCTCAAGAACAAATGATATGATATGCAGAAATGCGAAAATAAAATAAAACATAAGCCAAGTACACGAACCGGTTGGTCAAATTTTGGGGTACAACAGCTGCCCCTATTCAAACAATTTGGACCTGAAGGGGTGAAAAGCGAACGGCTTTCAAATATTCAAGGTAAAAGGCGGTTGAATACAAAAGAACCCAAAAATTTGCCAACCGCAGAACAGAACTGTAGAACTGATCCACGGAAGTGGAAGTAGAATCATTGAAGAAACTATAACTGATAACTGCAAGGACAATGAGCCAACTCATTACCAATTAGAAGGCATCGACACGTAGTCGGGAAAAATATCTTCTAACACGCAGGCAACGACAATAAGTCGGTAAGAACATATGACCTTGCCGTCAGGCATCTGTTAAACAAACCAGGCATCGAACCCGAAGGCCGGCTCATAACAAAGTTGAGAAGAACATCTGACCTCACCGTCAGACATCTGTTAAACAAACAGGCATCGAACCCGAAGGCCAACTCAACACAAAGATGAGAAGAACATCTGACCTCGCCGTCAGGCATCTGTTAAACAAACAGGCATCGAACCCGAAGGCTGGCTCAACCCGAAGTTGAGAAGAACATCTGACCTCTCCGTCAGGCATCTGTTAAACAAATAGGCATCGAACCCGAAGGCCGGCTCAACCTGAAGTTAAGAAGAACATATGACCTTGCTGTCAGGTATCTGTTAAATAAGAAGGAATCGAACCCAAAGGCCGGCTCAACCCAAAAATGAGAAGAACATTTGACCTCGTCGTCAAGCATCTGTTAAACAAACAGGCATCGAACCCGAAGGCCGGCTCAACCCGAAGTTGAGAAGAAAATCTGACCTTGTCCTCAGGAATTTGTTAAACAAACAGGCATCGAACCCGTAGGCCGGCTCAACCCGAAGTTGAGAAGAACATCTGACCTCGCCGTCAAGCATCTGTTAAACAAACATGCATCGAACCCGAATTTGAGAAGAACATTTGACCTCGCCATCAGACATCTGTTAAACACACAAGCATCGAACCTGAAGGCCAGCTCAACCCAAAGTTGAGAAGATCATCTGACATCACCGTCAGGCATCTATTAAACAAACAGGCATCGAACTCGAAGGTCGGCTCAACCCAAGGTTGAGAAGAATAGTTGACCTCGTCGTCAGGCATCTGTTAAACAAATAAGCATCGAACCCGAAGGCCGGCTCAACCCGAAGTTGAGAAGAACATCTGACCTCGCTATCAAGCATCTGTTAAACAAACAGACATCGAACCCGAAGGCCAGCTAAACACGAAGTTGAGAAGAGAATTTGTCGATTCACAATCTGAAATAAGAAATCCGCTAGGGAAATAATGAACTCAACCATGTAGACTCTGTTGGGGAGCAACAACAAAATAAACACATCTGTCAAAGGTCTTGCTGGGGTCTGGATACCACACGGGCTCAAGAAAACACTATTATTTGCCGGGGTCTGGATATCGCATTGGCTCAAGAAATACTGTTGATAAGATGAACTCATCACTGACTGCTGGAGATACAACCGGAAATAAAAGGTAACAACCTGGGTTATGTTTCAAATGCATATGTTTGGAAATGGCGTAATGCTCCATACGAAATGGAAATGCTACGCGTTTGAGGATGCTATGCACAATGCAAAATGCAAAGGAACCACTCCAGTAAAATAAATGCTGAAGAGACAAGGCTAACACCGCTGGGAATGACCGGGTGCCAAGTACAATTGGACTTTTGCTGGGAAGAACCAAACGAGGCATGTATTTGAATTAGTTAGGTCAGGCAAGAACTGGGTTCTAAAAACAGGTCAGACGACAACTGGGTTCTGAAAAAATGGGTCAGATAGGAACTAACTACCAGACGAGAACTGGGTTCTACAAAACAGGTCAGACAAGAACTGACTACCACACGAGAACTAGGTTCTACAAAACAGGTCAGATGAGAACCGACTACCAGACGAGAACTGGGTTTGAATGAAACCAGTCAGACAGGAACTGACTACCAGACGAGAACTGGGTTCTAAAAAAATGGGTCAAACGAGTACTAACTACCAGAAGCGAACTGGGTTCTACAAAACAGGTCAGATGAGAACTGACTACCAGACGAGAAATGGGTTCACCAAAATGGGGTATGAGGATACATGTTCCAAGAATTACGATTGTACTGAAATGGTTGGGCTTTGAATATAAATCACAGGGCAAGAACAGATGGCAAAAATGTTGGTCAAGAACTGAATTTCTGTTTTTGCATCGAACATGAGCTAATTTTGTGGTTTTCCAGACGATAAATGGACTTCGAAATGCTTATCACCAGATAGGAACTGGTGTTAAAGACAACCGACCACCAGACGAGAACTGGAGTTTAAACTGTAGGCTAAAGAAAAAGTGACCGGACGGGTACTGGTTTTAAAAGCTGACATTTACCAGGCGAGAACTGGACTCATATGTCGTCTACCAGACGAGAACTGGTATTCCCTGAAGGCTTATCATACGGGGACTGAGCTTTAAAAGAATGATAGGCCAGACGAGAAATGGACTCTAAAACGGTTTCCCAGACGGGAACTGGACCTTGATTAGATAGTGATGGGTTACAAGGTACTCTGATGTCATCCCAACCTACTGGGGAGAAGTGCACATCACTGCTGAAGGGATATTCCTGATTTAACAATATTACCCTAGGGGATACATAATCTCTACTGTGGAGAAGTAAGATAAATCGAGCCTCGTGTCAGGGAATGTGATAGCATGTAAGCCACTGGGAACACAGTTGTGCGAAGTACGGTTGGGCTTTTAGGGTGACCTGTCCCAGCCTTGCAATGACCTTGCCCCTGATTGACTTCGAGAGATTTATCGAATCTCGACCTGATTACCTTCAGATTAACTGACCTTCGAATGGCTGACTCCCATGATATTCATTTGATATAGCTTGCCCCGGTTCAACGGGGTATTCGGGCGTTTTGCATCTTATCATGGTTGAACTTTCCACTGTGGAAACTTTCTTGATGTCAAGTGCTTACTCGCAAGTAAAACAATTCTTTTTGCACAAAAGATAATATTAATGCAATGCATATGACAGTTTTGAAATCCGAGTCTGTTCACTGGGAAAATTTGTGACATATAGTGAATGAATCACTTATCAGAATGTCAATCTTAATACCAACATGGTAAGAGGAATCCTTTTAGGAGTTAGTTTCGACGAGATCTTTACCGAAGTATGCTTTCGAAACAAACCTGTTTCAATTAGGACTTTTGAAGGTTGTAACGTGGTCAGGTTCACGGTTTGAAAGAAAGGGTATAAGGCTCAAAGTTTATTTTAACCCACCCATTCTCCTTGATGATCTCCAATCCTACGTTTAACTAATTCGACATAAGCGCTCACTTTTCAAAGGTTGAATGACAGGAGTGATGGTTTAGGAAACCATATGTTTTTGGAGTGACAGTCACTTGCTTTTCGTTTTTGGTTCCTGGAGTCACACAACTTGTTTTTTCCTCGAGGATTTTTCTTTTGTAATCCTTTTCGCTTTTCTGCTTTTCGTTCTTTTATTTGTTTTCTCCCTAACTTTTGCTTGGACTGATTCTTTTGAATTTTTGATTTTGAAGTCTAGTGGGATACCCTAATTTTTGCCTAAGTCGCTTGTTTTCAAGATTCGACTTAGCGGGCTTTTTCCTTCTTTTTTTTTTACCAATCGTGTGACACTGGCTTGTCTTGATTTCTCCTAAAGGGTTTGTGACTGCCTCGTTCCTTGCAATGAGGGATAACCATTGTGAGTCTTTTAGGCACGACCTCTGCAGGTGTGATTGATCCTCGAACGGGAACACTCTTTTTACGATTTGAACGCTTGGTCAAATTAACTGACACCTACCCTACCCCAGGTTAAGATTGAGGGTTTTTCGTTTTCAGAAAGAAACTCCTGCTACTAGGCTCAAAGGGGTTGACAAGGGATTATCATCCTTATATCTCAGGTGTTTAGGAATTTGAAACAATGCATGTACATCATCAGCAGGTTTTATTCAAAAGCATACAATCGGAAGCTTGCGCGTCTTTCAATTTCGTTATCCTCCCTCGGATTCCTCTTAAACAAGCATTTGACATCAATAAAAAGCAATTAGTGAACACAAATGGATTTAATCAAAGACCTGCATATTCATTTCATTCTCATTATCAATAAAAAACAAACAAGTTTTACAAATGAAATTTGCACTTAAACAAAAAAGAAACTATAAATGCAAAGAAATGACATGATAAACAGATTGACAGCTTCGGGGAACCAGGCCTTCAAATCTTGACTTGTTGCTTAACCATCCACCTTCAGAATTGCTCGTCGAAGTTAGTCTGATACTCTTCTGAACATCTACTCTCGGAGAATCCCTCCATAACATGAACTGATGAACCCACATGGCTGGACGAAGGAAGATTGCTGACTTGGATACCCTGAGGTGTGATTGAGAACATATTGGAGTCCAACAGAGTCTGAATCATGCTTTTAAGCACATTACAGTATTCGGTTGAATGCCCTTGTGCCCCAGCATGGTACTCATAGCGGGCATTGACATTAAAACCTGGCGGATACAGAGGAATCTCTGAATTGATCTCCTTTGGCACTATCAATCCACCTTTGATCAGATCTGGCAACATCTGACTGTACGACATTGGCAACCGAGTGAAATGTCTCTCGGGCTTCTTTGGTCTTTGTCGAGCGTGATGACGCGACTGATGACGGTACGACCGTTGACTCTAGAGGGAAAATGATATCTGATACAAAGACCCAAAATATTGTTGACTCTAAATAGTTGAAATCTCTGGAAACTGAGTTTGAGGTATCGGGGACTCCCTTTTGTTTAGGTGCTTTCAACCTCAGGCTTGGCCTAGGAACATGCAACAGCTGTGGGCATGGAGATTCTGAAATCATAGATTGCAAGACACACTTTTAACCTGATGCAGCTTCAGGGGAAAGAATAAGGACATCCACCTCTTTTACAGTGAATGGCATAAGACCACCTGGTACACTCACACTTGTTGGCGTGAATTCAACTGCCTTTGAATCAATTAAGTCCTGAACTTTGTGCTTAAAAGCTTTGTAGTTCTCGACGTTATACCCCGGTGCCCCAGAATGAAAATCACAATTGGCACTTGCATCATAGTTTGGTGGTGACTTATCAACAACTGAAGTCGGAGTCTGAAGTTTAACCAATCGAAGTTGAAGCAAGAGTTGCATCAACTGAGCATAAGCCATAGGGATCTGGTTAAAGATTCAATCGGGCTGCTTCGACCTCTGAGCATATCTCCTAATCCTAGGATTTCCTTGGGAAACAAGAGGTAGCTGCTGACGGGGAAATCCTGGAACCTCAGGCCGACAAGAAGATCTTTGAGGCACAACACGCCTTGGGAGAGGTTCCACAGACAAAGGTGGAATAACCATTTCTGCTGCAACTTCAGGCACATGATCGCCTTCCTTTCTTAGCACATTTCTTATAACTTCTGTGATCAGGCCCATCTGAGTCTTCAGTTGATGAACCTCCTCCTTAAGCATCTTCTGATCCAGACACAAGGATTGCATGTCCACCATGAATTGCCCCATCTGGCCTCGGACTTCCCTCAACTCTGCTTGAATCTGTTCCATAGTCAACTTTTGTCTTCTCTACAAGTTGATGTCTGAAATTCTGAAGAAAAATTAGATCAGGATAACAAAACCCAGCCTCGAACACCTGCTATGCAAATGAAATGCAAATGTCATGTTTGACTATTTCCAAGGAATCTGTCTGCTTTGATTCATATTTGACACAGACGAACCACAAGAAAAAGGTTTAATGCTCAACAGTGAGTCTCAAAGTTAAGATCCTTGGAAATACAAGAACATGTATGTAAAAATGAAAACATGCTATGATGATGCGGATGCAAAGACATGGGATCAAGGCTTCCACAAAGTTATGAATAATTGTTGTACTGATGGCTGAGCTGAACCAGAGCTTTGCTTCGGCGAGAAAATAACACAGCACTAATATAAGGAACTCCACTGTATCAAGGACCAAAAGTTCATACTGACGAAATAACTGGGTAGGTTGAAGGTCAAGGTTTCCTGCATAACCCTCTCACTCACAGATATGGACCTATCTCCGATAAGGTTCGGCATCCTATGCGGTCGTCAGTGTCACAGACTTTCGAGAAACGATAATACGTTCACCATTTCTGGTTTGGCATCATAGTCAAACGAAGCGGCCTCACTTAGCTGACTCCCAAATGATCGGTCTCTAGAGTCGACAGCTTCCAAATCTAACACCCCCTTCCGACTAATGTACAGGATAGGATGTCTTCAAAGAAAACCTCGTCTGAATGCGAATTTCGTGGGGACTAATGCATGCTGAAACATACAGGTCCTTCACTACTTTCCGCTCTAATGCTATGGATATCCTCAAGTCCGGGTTTTGGCTTATCACACAATGGAACAATCCCACCTAACATCATAACAATATGATAACAATGTGTGGAAAGTAAAAATGCAAAATGCAATAAAATACAAATGCAAGGCCTTCTTCGAGTTCCCAATGTCGGACTCAAAAAAGTCCACCCAGTCCCTCAATGGGATGCTCGCATCACTTTTCCACTTCGTATCCAAATCTTCCCAGCATGCCCTTCCCTTTTTCAAACTCCTCCGCAAGGAAGCCGCATTCGAATAGACAAAGGAATGTGACAAAGCTCTCCTCCACTTGAAACAAGCCCTATCTGCACCTCCAGTCCTCTCCCAGCCAGAAAATGGGGAAACCCTTTTGCTCTATCTCGCCGTCGCAACCTGAGGGGAAGAAGCCCATTTATTTTACGAGCAAGGTGCTGCAAGGGCCAAAATCATGGTATCAATAGATAGAGAAGATGGCTCTCGCTCTTATCAATGCTGCAAGGAGACTAAGCCACTATTTTTTGGCCCACACTATTATGGTATGCACGAACCATCCCATAAAGTAATTATTGGGCCACCCAGAAATGGCCGGAAGGATGCTCAAATGGTCGCTAGAGCTATCCAAGTTTGACATCCAGTACGAGAGCAGAAAGACCCTAAAGGCTCAAGTATTAGCTGACTTCGTAGTAGAAATGACTTTGCCCAGCCAACCTAACGAGGGTGCTCGCAGGTAGGTTATCTTTGTTGACGGGGCCTCCAGCTCGGCGGGTAGCGGAGCAGGCGTCATCCTAGAGAACAAGGAGGTAATCCTTATCAAAATCTCACTCACGCAGTCCTTCCCAACCTCCAACAACCAAGCTAAATACGAATCCTTCTTGGTCGGCATACGCCTCGCCGAAGATTTAGGAGCAGATGAAGTTGTCATTTGCACTGACTCTCAGCTAGTGGCCCTCAAAGTCTAGGGAGAATACCAGGTCAAGAACGACAACTTATCCGAATACCTGATCCTGGTCAAGGAAAAGATGGCAAAGTTATCCTCAGTATACGACTACCTCACTAAAAATAAGTTGCCATATGCTCCAAAGGATTCTTCATACGAGGATTCTTCATACCTCTCCTCAAATGCGTCGAAGAGGAGAGGTTCGCCCACGTTCAGCGCAAGATCCACAAAGGAATCAATGCCCAACACCTAGGTGGAAGGTCCCTCGCGAGGAAAGCTCTGCAAGCAGGATACTACTGGCCGATCATGCAAAACGACGTGAAAGAACATGTGAAGAAATGCGAGAAATGCCAAAGGCACGGAGACATGCTCCTAGTACCTCCTAACAAACTCAAGGGAATATTCTCCCCGTGGCCCTTCGCTTGGTGGGGCCTGGACATCTTGGGACCTTTTGTCGTAGGTTCCAACCAAAATAAATACTTAATATGGAGCGTGAACTACTTCACCAAGTGGATAAAAGTTGAAGCCCTTGCCAAGATAATGGCCCACAACATACTTCAGTTCTATAAGAGAAACATCCTTGCCCGTTTCGGCATTCCTCAAGCGATCATTACATAAAACGGGACACAGTTCACGGACAGAAAATTCCAGGAGTTTGTCGCTCAACTAGACACTAAATAACCTTTGCATTTGTTAAGCACCCTCAGACTAACGGGCAAGCCGAAGTGATGAACAGAGTAATCATGCGGGGTCTCAAATGAAGACTGGACGAAACAAAGAGACAGTGGGTCGAGGAGCTGCATAGTGAGCTTCGAGCCTATCGCACCACACCTCATTTGTCAACCGGGGAATCCCCCTTTCACCTAGCATATGGGACAGAGGCGGTGATCCCTATTAAAATCCACATGCCGACCAGACGAACCGAAGCACCTTTGGATGAAGAAACAAACAGCGAGGCCCCAGGTTTCACCAAATTCATTTGGTCCAGTGTGTTCTAGAAAGCCTCCTCGCCAATGGCCACTAGGTCATTGGCAGCCTAAACAAACCGAGCAACCAGCTCTGAGTGAGTCGCCAGCTTCTTCGTCTCTTCAGGCTCGTCCTCAGCAGAGGCAGCCGTGATCTGCAAATTATCCACCAGGTCCTCGACAGCCTTCAACTAAGCAGTCACAGCATCCTCGAGCTCCTTCTTCCTCCTCTCCTGGAGTTTCTTGACCTTCTCCACTAGGGTCGTCACCGCAGCATGGGACCTCTTCAGCTCTAGTTCCAGCGGAGAACCTTCCTCAGTATACATCACGACCATTTCCAGAACCCTCATTAAAGTAGAGGCATTTTGGGCAAGAATGACCCGTTTGCTAGGACGGTCCATTTCCTCGAGCTTTAGAGATTTTTCCCGAGGAATAGACAGAGAGGACCCCTCGAAGAATTTGTTATTGTGAAAGCAAGAGGGCAGCTCGTACTTGCCTTTGGTATACTCCCACCTAGCCCTCTCCGGCAACAGTTCGATCACGTAGAGTCTCTCCTTGAATGTTCAGATATATTCGGAGAAGGGTTTGAATAGCTTCCTCCCTTGCTTCAAAGAAACCCAGCCAAACATTCTCCCCGACACTTGCCGTTGAAGATGAAATATGGTGAAGAAAAGGGGGAGGGTGGCCCCAATTTGCTACTCGCACACCAACTCGTATACCCGCATGAAGGCAATAGAGTTTGGATGCAATTGAGAAGGCGCCAGGTCAAGGTGCACGAAGACGGCGTGTTGAAAGTCTATGAAGGGAAATCTCAACCCTATCTCTTTAAAAACATACTCGTACATGTTGCACCCCAAAATTTGCCCTCGCATTTTCTACCTTTGACTGACTTTTGCTTCGCATTCATCTGCATATCATCTAGATCGATCATTTCTCGCATACTGTCCATGTTGTCACACGAAATGGATTTATCGAAATTACAGCCGCTTGGTTCTCATTTTAGACCGTTTAGATCATTTCAACAGATAAGTTTTACTTTGAAATTGGACGGAGTGTTATATTTCTTCCGAGTGGTTTATTTCATGCTGATATTTTAGGCACGTTCATTTTTTCGGTTTTGAGTATTACTTAACTTTTTCTTTTTATTTGTGAGTTATTTTTAACAGTCGTTTTAGGTTTAATTTTGATTTGTTTAGATTAATTAGATTTTTTATTTAGCTTTGTTATATTAGTTTTTAATATTAATTAATTAAGATTAGAAATAGGGTTAGATTTTTTATTTAGAAAATAGAATTATAATTAGAATTATTATTTAGTTAGAAATTAATTAGTAATTAGGATTTTATTAATTTTTTTAACTTAGATTTAATTTAGAATTTAGTTAACTTTAGAAATTAGACTAGATTAGTTTTTAATTAGATTAGATTTAATTTTAATTAGAGTTTGATAAGATTAGGTTTTAATTAATTTTTTTAACTAGAACACTAATTAGATTTTTGTATTAGAATTAGCTTTTATAATTAGAATTAATTTTTATTTTAGAATTAGTTTTTAGTTTTAATTAGAATATAATTAACTAATTAATATTAGAATTATTACAAAATTAAGAAAAATAATGTGACAACAGTGCTCCCTCAACCCCAATTGCCCCAAGTCTTCCACATGACCCCACCTTCACAAACAGCCAAAAACCTCCCTGCATTTTTCACAATCCAAAACAATACAAGGCTAGCTACTTCTGCGCAAGCCACACTATCATCTCCAACCATTTGCTCTACACACCAGACCACAAAGCAACTTCTGCAATTCCTGCATAAACCAAAAAAATAGTAGTGAAAAAGACCTTACAATGGATCACTATGCAACAAGCTGCAGCACCAAGACAAAAAACCTCAGACACCAACAGCAGCATAACAGAAAAAATATTGTACCAAAAAAGACTTAAATTCAGAAGTTTGTCTGATTTTTAAAAAAGAAGAGGTTTTGGTTTCATCAAAAAAGAACAGAGAGAACAGAGAAAACAAAGAGGGAAAATTGAGAAAAATGGCTTCCTCCTTAAAACCCCATTTGCCTCATCCCCATGGACCGGACTTTCTCCTTCACTCTCTTCTCAAAAACATCACCATCTTCTTCAAAACCTAACTTCCACTCTTTTCTCTTCCACTTTCACTCTAAATTCAAATTTCAAATTCACAACACCAACGCATACATGTCGCTACTGCGAAAAAAGGGTGTCGGCAATGACAGAAGAGTCGCCACCGTTCGTTATTTATCCCAAGAGAGGGAAATGAAACGATCTGAGAAAACCTGACGAAAACGGGAAAAGACAGGTCATCGCAACCATGTCTCGGGTTCGAGAGTCGGTTACGCAAGGGGAAGGTATTAGCACCCCTCACGCCCGTCATACTCGACGGGATCCACGCTTGTTATCTATCCAAAGGGTGTTTATCTATCTGGCTAAAGGTCTCAGGGACAAAAGAAAAGAAAAGAGACTCGGCAGAGCATCGCCGCTATGTGCCTACGTATTCCCTCGTTCAATGGGAAAGTCAGAGTCAATATAGTTCGGCTAACTACGGGTGAAAGTGGGGGAAGATTGCTCGCCAAGACATCGCGTCTTGTGCCTACGTATTCTCATCTGGTATGAGAAATCAGAGCAAACGTACTTTGGGCTAACAAGAACACTGGTTGGTTCAAATATTTTTTAGGCCCGAGTAGGGTTAAAACTTAGTTCTAGCAGTTAGGTATATGCATCTCGACCATTGGAGACTTAGGCGTTACCTGTTTGCGGTAGAACCAAGAGTTAACGGAACTCTCCTTAAGAAAAAACGTTTTCCATTATTAAGATCTCAAAGGATAAAATGGTTTGAACTTTGTATTTCTGTCTTTTAGAGAAGAAGTGCATTGATTATTGTTTATAACTCATGTTGCACTAAAGACTATGACCTAGGAGCGAATGTGTCGCATATCGTCCAAAGGACATACACTAAACACTCTAGATAATTGAGAGGAGGCCCCCCAATCACCGTTTCCCAAGTAGCTTAAGGCTCGTAGCGTACAACATTCATTAACCTTTATTAAGTGTTTTGACATAATCTGAAGATGAGAAGGAGAGAGGATAAACTAAAGGGAGACTAACTCAAACCTAGTAGTTGTCATGCAAAGTGTACCTATAGTTGAGGTAAAAAGGAATGTTACCAAATTTTGTCATACATGGATTCAAATCTAAGGTCTATCATAACCTCAAAGAGATTATAGATCATAAGGGAACATGGCAAAGAGAAGAGAAAAAAGAAGGAAGCATGAAATAAAATGCAATATGCAAGTGTGCAAACATTAATGCACATTTAGAATGAAAGTGAGGGAGGAAAAAAGTGTGGGGCATTAGCCTTCACAAACCCATATCAACCTCAAGCATGCATATGGAAATGCAAAGAAGAAAAGAGAATGAATGCATAAAAGAGAATGCAAACACATACACAAAAGAATGCAAGACATACATCATGTGCAACCTTAATGGCAAGCTTAAAAAGATGCACAAAATTTAACAAGCTATAAGCAAAATTTTGACCTATAATTGAGCACACAAACACTTCAACATGTCTATAATATGAGTCCACAAGAGTTAGGGGTTCAAGAAATGCACAAAAGTCATTTTCAAAGCAAACTAGTTCAAGCACTAGTGTAAACATCACTTACATGTAGCCTAACTTGGAAATTACCCTAAAAATAGGAAACATGTTCAAAAATTACCAAATAAAATCCCAAATGACCCTAAAGGTAATGGAAACCAGGGGCTTAAAGCATGAGGACAAAGTCCTACCAAAACAATGCAAAAAGAAATAAAACCCTAAGGGTACACCAAAGGCAAAGGATTAACCGAGGGTGATAAAAAATGGCTTCAAAACCCAACCAAAATGCCCCAAACCAGGGGCAAAATTGTCCTCAAAATTTCTTCAACTCATAATGAATATGAGGAAGAAATTTCACTCATTGGACAGAAAAATTGAGCAAGAAATAAATCAAGAACATGAAAGGATCAACTTTTAATCAACCAAAAACACATCCAAGCATTAATTCCTCTTTAAAATGAAAAATAATTGAAAAATGGAAATAAAAATTTTCAGAAATTAGTTAACATCTTAAAGTATCAAAAAATATTTTTCTAGGGATTTTATGATACTTGGATATATTTTGGTGAATTAAAATTGAAACAGAAAATGAAAAGAAAAAGAAAATAAAGAGAAAAAACCAAGCGTGGTAAATAGCAACTCTTGCAGTTCATTCTATTGGGCTCAATATTAGAGGGGGTGTGATTAGTAGTCTAAGCCTAAATCAAAAGCCAACTGAAAACTCATGTGAAACGAACCGTTTCACTTAATACGTGGAGGTCAACAAAATCAAAAGGTCAGTCTAAGCTAATCACGGTCGTCCATCAAGTCCAAGTCAAATGGTCAAGGTCTTACATGGCATTACACGTGGGAAAACAGAGGGGCGAGCCAGATGGTGGCTCTGTGTTTTCCGGCCATCTTCTCTATTTGGCTCGCCAGAGAAGAAGGAGTAAAACTTAACCAAAACGCGTGATTCTTGAGTCTAAACTGATCCTCACGCTATGTACGCCAAGATTCTAGGTTCCAATTTCACTTATCACTCATAATTAAGGAGATTCGAAGCCAACAAGTTTCGAGCACAAATCACAAATCATCAAGAACAAGATCTAAACCTAACCAAAATTTGCCTACGTGAGTAGGACTTCAGCATACATCAAAAATGGCATGAAATAAATGCTTACAGAGAGTGAATTTTGGAAAGGAAATTTACCTAACGGAGCTCCTCTGTTGGGTCTTGAAATGGTGTTGAAGCTCATGCAAAACAATCCAGAATCACTCAGTGAAGCTCCCTGAAGATGTTGCTGACCTCAATTTGCCTTGAATTTGCTTGAATTGGAATTCACGATTTCAACTTGTTCTTGAAAAACTCCAACTGAATTTTGCTCCAATCTCCACCATATTGCACTAATGAGAGTTTGTTCTTCATCTGGAGTTTATATATTTTGGATCTGAGATCAATTGGAGGCCCAATTATGGCCTGTTATGGAGAATTGAAAAGTCCAAAGTCGAAAGTTGGAAGCTTCATGTATGCGTGTAAATTGGCTCCAAAGGCTTTGTTTTCGATTCAGATGTGTTGCTGGTGATGAGTGGTGATCAAAGGGATGAGAATTAACCATTGAATTAATCCTATGGTTAGAATTGAATGTGTAACTTCAACATGAAGTTACTTGAAATTGCTCATGTTTTTCTCATTACAAACCAAATCCAATTTGTGCATTATTCTTAGTATGTTTAAGTGAATCAAAAAATGCACAAATATGGTATAAAAAGGATTTAAATCAATTCAATTCAATTCATGATCTTTAAAGTCCTTTTTCTTGATTTTTCCTTCACCAATCTCCAAACCCTAGCCAAATCCATGACAAATGAATGTCCCGTGATGAAATTGATGTTATTTGAATCAAGTTTTATGTTGGACAAAGTTCCATTTGAAGTGCACAAAGTCATGAAATGAACCTATAATGAAAAGGGCCTATAATCTCACTTTCCCAAAATACCCTTGCCTTGCAAGCCTCGTATCTTGAGTTTTACAAATCAGATGAAGGACTTCTAGAACTTTTTGGAAAGATAAGATTATAAGGAACAACTTTCAAGTTTGGGTCAAAGTAAGATGAAACATGTCAGCCTCAAGTTTGGTTGACTTTTGTTGGCTGAAATCATATTCATCTGGGGACCCATAACTTGTCAGCCTCATGACTTGAGTTCTAGAAATCAGATGGATGAGTTCTAGTACTCAAAAGAAAGGTGAGAAATTGCTCTACCAGTTTCATATTGACATCAAAGTGAGATGAAACTTGTATCTTGAGATATGTGGTCTTGAAGTTAGGCACTAAAATAGGGGATTTTACACTGACAAGCTTAGAAACCCTAATTTAGAAACTTTTCACACTCTTGCTTCTTCTTAAATTGATCTTGAAATGACATCTCATATGTCTCAACACAACTTTCCATGATCACAATGACTTGGAATTAAGTCTCAAACCACTTCAAATCTCCAGTTGACCTTGCACTGGGCAGATGAAACCCTAGGTGTGCAATCTTCTGATTGCAACCTCTTACACATGATATAATCACTTGGATAATCTCTACAATGGCTCTAAAAGCATTCAATTAGCTTCCACCACATTCTCCATCTACAACCATGGACTTATGATCCTTTGATGATCTTCAATTGGCCTCCAAGATAATAGGTAAACCACAATTGTCCATCTCCTTTCTCAAAGAGCTTTGATCCTCTCCTGATGATGATGAACACCTGGACACTTGAATAAAACCTCTTGCTTAGGCTCAGACCCTTGGTAACCTTATCTTTCTATACACACCTCTCTTGACCCCCTGCAAATGAAAAATGGTATGCAGATGCAAATGCTAGAACAATGAGATGCAACATAAACCAAGTGAAGAAAAGATTGGGCAAATTTTGGGGTGAAACAATACCACTAACAGAAAAATCATGGGTTGCGTTTCTTCCAATTTCTTGAACAACGAAGACGAGTTAAATCAACTCGATCACACAGCAACTCGCGGAAACCCAATTCCCACCCTTCTCCGTTGAGTGTATTTCACTGTTTTAAACCTATAAAAAAACAACCCATCTCCAGCAATCTAGACGCGGTTCGGGGCATTATTCATCTTTTTCTTCAGTTTACAATCAAAGCGGGTTGCGCCTTTGTAGTTAGTTTTTTCGTTGGACTAAAAAAAACAATTTGAAGTTTGGGTTGGAATTCAAGAGATGAAGATCTAGTGTTTTTATCAAGATGAAAGGGGGAAAACGGTACAGCGAAATTCTGTGGAGATGAGGAATCGCGGAAGAGGGGAAAGGAATGGAGAGAGAGAATGAGAAATAAAGTGAAAACAAATTATTAAAAAAAAGGAGAAGAAGAAAGTAGTTCAGGAAGAGAGAGAGAGAGGAGAGAGAGAGAGAGAGAGAGAGAGAGAGAGAGAGAGAGAGAGAGAGAGAGAGAGAGAGAGAGAGAGAGAGAGAGAGAGAGAGAGAGAGAGAGAGATATGCGGGGAAGAGGAAATAATGTGGGGAAGAGAGAAGATTAGTTAGTTTTAATTAGTATTTGATTTAGTTTTTTAATCCGATTTTTTATTTAGTTTTTTTTCTCTAATTAATTATTTAGAACTAACTTAGAATTTCATTAATTTAGACTTAGTCTTGTTATAGCATCTTTAGTGGGAGTAAACTAAATGGCTAAACTAAGATATTTTTTGTGGGCCGAAAGTGATTTGTAGGATTTAAAATATTTATAGTTGATTTGAGTTGTTTTTACTTTAATGATGGTTGCTTGTAAAAAAATCAAAACTTGACCCCACATTTTATATTTTTTATATTTTTTAATGATGGTTGCTTGAAAAAAATACATAGCCGTTGAATTAGAGCTGTTGGAGCTTTATTGATATTTTAATAATATAAAATAATAATAAAATAATAATTAGAGTCATTGAAATTTGATAGTGTGCGTTGGTTATATAGTTGCCGAAAACTAATTGTTAGTTCACTTACTGTCATGTCATTCTTATTCCAATGCAAATTGTTTATAACTACCGTTACTATTAAAAATTTTAATACTAGAGAACCTGCACTAAACATGCTCTAAGTGATTCTTTCATTTCAACTGGACTTTATTTTATTTTATTTTAATTGGGTTTTAATTTAATTTAATATTAGCGTCTAAACAGGCACTCCGTGTCCGTTTGTCCGCTTCTTTTATTGCGCTAACGCGCAAAAATATTAACGTGTTTTTTTATAAATTTGATTTTACTATAAACTATTTATATTGATTTTAATATAAATTTTTTATATGATAAAACATTTTATTTTTATTCAGATACATATTAAGTTTTGTTTACAATATGTAATATTCGCGCATTAAATTTTGTTTGAATTGAGAAAATTGCATTGTAACGTGACTTTATTTAACCAGTTTTTTCAAGCAAATAAATAATGTGAGTGGAATAATTTGGTGGTTGGGATTACCGTATTATGAACCAAAAAAATTAGGTTCACCAAAATTAAGTTTTGTATTTATATATTGCTATAGATTACTCAACCATAAGAAGATTTAAATAGAATAAGAACAAAAATCTTTCTCACAATTTATTAAGAAAATAAACATAAACATTAACACGGATATTAAGTTACATTATTGCTTAATAGGAAGGTCCACCATGGAATCAAAACAGAAATATCTCTTGTATCACTACAAAACAAATAAAGTAAATTTTAGTAGTAAACGGTATAGAATGAATGAATGAATGAGGGAGGATACGTTCCTTTACAAATGGAATACGTCCAAGAAAAAAATTATCATGCAAAGAGAGTTATATGTGTTAAAGTTTCCATAAATTTTTTTTAATGGAAGTTAATGATGGTTAAAGAACAAAAATAACCAATGTCTCATATTCAGGTTATCTATAATTTTAAAATTTAGATTTAACTTAACTAAAATCATCATAAAATTAATATAATGCATATATAGTGTAATTTTGTCCATAAACCATACAATAGAAAAAATATATTGTAGTATTTAGTCATTATCATTGCATAATCACCAACTAATACTTGAAAATAAATATTTTTGAAAATACAAATACAAATTACATAACTTAGACGGTGATCATTGTATAATCATCGACTATTACGTAGATATAAACTTTTTTTAAAATGCAGAAACAAAAATGAAAATTACACAACTTAGACGATAAAAAGATAACATAATAAATAAAAGAGAGTATCTTCTTCAACCTCCGAAACTGTATAAAGTTCTTCCTTGTCTCTTAAAAGTATACACAATATCCATGACAGTCACAACCTTCCTTCTTGCATGATTAGTATATGAAGCAACATCATGAATGATTTTTGTCAAGAAAACCTTAAGAAATAACCTAGTTCCTTCATAGATCAAACCACTTATCCTCTTAACACCTCCTATCCTCGCCAATCTACGAATCGTTGGCTTTGTAATTCCCCAAACGTTGTCACGCAGAATCATCATGTGCCTCTTTGCTCCTCCCTTTCCGGGCCCCTTAATACCCTTTCACGACTTGTCATTTTTGCAAGAAATTTTGAGAAACTGTTTATTCTTTTGAATTTTGAATGTGAAAAAGTAGAAGATGAAAGGGGTATTTATATATCATTCTGAGCGGGAAATGAAGAAATTGTTTATCCTCTATCGTTGGATTTAAAGTAATAGACGATTTACATTTGACTGAGATTTTTCAAAATTTTAAAAATTGTTTTTAAAATAAAATAAAATATTGGTTAATCATATTTTCAAAAACTATATTTTAAGAACTCCAATTAATTTTTTTAGGCAATTATAATTCACTTATCCGTATAATTCATTAAATTGTATGATAAAATTTTTTGATGATAATGATCAGTAATTATTTAACTTTTTAAAAGATAATATGTAATTGTGATTATTTTAAGTATGTAATTTATCAAAACTTAGAGTATACGGACTTTATAATCATTATCATTCAGTTTTATTAAGAAAAAGCTTTGGATAAATTTAGTCATAAATAAAATACATTATAAATCTTCAAAATTAAAACAATTAAATATAGTAGTATTAGTTGAGTACGGGAGTTGTTATATGCTTCTATTTCATTCAATAATGAGATTAGTGGGTTATAAAGCAGTTAATCATTTTTAGAAGTTACTACTACTTTTTTATTATCATTTCTTATTTAATTAATTTAATTAAATACGAAAGTTGTTACATGCTTCTTGGGATTAGTGGGTTATAAAGATGTTAATTACTTTTAAAAGTTACTACTACTTTTTATTATCATTTCTTATTTAATTAATTTAATTAATTAATAAATTATGTGTTACTAAAGATGAGGATATCTAATCTATTAACAGTAAAAAAAATAGTGTAAAAGAATCAATTTATTAGGGGCAAAATTGGAAGTAAAAAAGACTACACCAAAATTGTGTTTAGCCTTTATATATTGTTATAGATTATTTTATTTTATTTTGTACATCAATCAACTTGTTCTTTTAGTACTAACTAGCGTCCAGACGGACACTCACGTGCCCGTTTGTCCGCTTTTTATAATACTCACGCGTGTAAAATATAAATTGTATTATTATTTTTATTTAATTTTTATTTATATTTATTATTTATAAAATAGTAGTAATAGATAATTGTGTAAAAGTTAATAAATAATCACATAACCACCATTTGTTAGAAAGAGAAGTTGAGATTTAAAATAAAAATTAAAAAGGGTATATTTGGAAAGAAAAAAGGTTACCCCAAAATCATCTTTTACCTTTAGATATAGGTATAGATGAGATAGTATAGGTATCTATGTGTTTAAATTGCACTCCACAACTACGCCAAACCGTTACAGTATAACTTAAGATCACGGGTCCAAACGTTTTAGAAACCAATCAACGACATTCATATTTTTTCAAGTATTTTCATCAAATATCAAATTTTTAGAACAAAAAAAGTGAATTTACTTTCAGATATAATGAAAACGGAATTTTTTTTTCATATAACCAATATTTTAAAATTAATTACCAAACAAATTAATTTTTCAAAAAATTTCCCAAACTAACCAACTTTAAACATTGGGTCGCCATTTGGGATGGCGAATCAGGCCAAACATCAACCCTGTCGCCAATTGGTATGGCGAAATGTTTCATGGGCTCAACTGATTCGCCATTTGGTCTGGCGAATCAGCCCAATTGGTTTTTTTTTTTTTTCGTTTTGCCCTTTTTCTTTTTCTATTTATTTGTTTATGATTTTTATATTTTTTTTAAATAATTTATATTAAAACCTTTTCTATTTAATTGTTTCATATTTTTTTATTTTTTGTTTTTTATAATTGATATAAAAAATGGATAGAGTTTAAATAATATAAGTAATCTAAATAATCTAAAAAATAAATGGAATATATTTTATATTAATTTACATTAGAATATAAATTACAATTGATAAAAAAACTAATGGCCGACTCTATCCAAACGATCACCGGTGCCACATTGTGGAGGATGCGCGCGGCGACGATGTCTACCACGAGGTTGCTGAGGTGTGTCCGGTCTTTGGGTGTTGAGTTGTGGAAGAGATATTTGTTGGGACAACCCCGACGTATCAGATAAATTTTGAATCCTTTGACCCCAATAGTCGGGAGGTCCACTATCAACGGCGCTTCCGTAGTTAAGCCTAATGCCCATGTGTTCGTAGGAATGTCAGGGAGGTTGGGTGGAGTATGGACGGTATGGTTGTCCAAATTCGTACATCGAATCGGTTGTAAACGGTGTGTCGAATGTTGTGGGGTTTGGTAGTCAAATAGTGGATAGGTGGAAGGGTAGGGTCAAATGAGTTATCTGGGCTATAGGTGGAGGGGGTAGGGTCAAAAGACGTGACAGGACTATATTGGTATGGTTGTTGATGTTGTGATTGGGTTGGTGGCATGTACGGGCCATGGTAAGGTTGTTGTTGTTGATGTTGGGCATTTGGTGGCATGTATGGGTTATGGTAAGGTTGTTGTTGTGGATGTTGGGCATTGGATTGTTGTTGTGTGTTTGATGAAAATGCATGTTGCCTTGGGTCAATCAAATAGGTCGGCTCAGACAGAAATGATTGAGATGTTGTAACCGACATAAACCAAGTCATATATTGATAACTTGGCCTAGCCCCTTCCACAATATGGTCGGTTAAGATGTGTTGCCTTCTGTTCTTCCAATGCTGACACATCTCCTTCGCAAACTCCATCCAATGATTGGCACTCCACTGTGAGTCCACCTGTTGCTGATGCCACTGTCCCAATGACGTCGAAGCATCTGGAATATCTTGATCCATCCCAAATTGTAGCTTCACCCGGTCACTTTGGTGCATCTCCATCGTAGTGAACCTAATGATGGGTGTTTTGGATGTTCACACAGCAGCAGCATCAGCGTCGGGCTAGTGGTCGAGACTCTTGTATGGCATCCAGACAAACTACAATAAAGGTAAATAATTTCAGTTAGACAAAGTTAGACAAGTTTATGCATATAAGTTAGACAAAGTAAAGGTAGATGAATTACATCATTTGGCCCAATGTGCTCGATGAGGTTCCCATACACAATTATCGAGTTCCTGGGACATCTTTGATAATTCATCCCCGGAACAGACCACCTAAAAAAAGAAACACAGATAAGTTAGACTCTAAGACACATCTTACGAATTATTAACTTACAAAGAAACTTTGGTTGTTAAATAGTCTTGAAAACAAACATACTTGTTAGCGTATGGGAATGTAAATAGATTACGGTTTACTGGAGCAAGCGTTGGTATCCTAGACTAACCCCACGCTTGAAGGAGATATGCACAGCCATAAAAAGTACATGAATTTTTTTTGGAATTTTTACACAATGCACTATATAGATGGGCGAGGATAGTTGATCCTCAACTATATTTGCACACTTTGTTTATGTTTTATAGAAATGGTAAATACATAATATTTACGGTATTTCCAGTGCCCTCTGAAAATAAAAAATGACCAAATAAAATCATAATATAGCACCGAGTTTTGAGTATTTTCTCATACTCGGTGGACTCCTCACTTAAGACAATATTGTTGTAGTGTTGTCTGAGGTATTTATGATTTATTCCCTGACCCCTTGGGCGACCCTCGCATTCTGCCTCAATTGTGCCCACACAAAGAGGGGTGCCCAATAAATCTTAGCAAAGTTGGTCGTTAACATCAATTTTGCCGTTGACGGCCTTACCGTTGATGTGTAGGCCGAGCAACATGTAGACATCCTGAAGAGTCACAGTACACTCACCGAAAGGTAGGTGAAATGTATGTGTCTCTGGTCTCCAGCGTTCTAACAACACTAGAATGAACTTCGCATCAAGTGAGTATGATTTTATTTTAATTAAATTACCAAACCCACAATGTTCAAGGTATCCCTATATGAAAGGGTCGTGTGGTATGTAGTCATGCACACGACATCGAAACCTTGATGCATCCTGCAAAAGAAATTAAGTGTCGTTAGTTTTAAAGGAGAACTAAAGATCGTAAACATAGACAAAAAAAATACTTACAAACTCGATGATGTTCTCAAATGTGCCTCTGTGAGAGTTTTCCATTGTGAGTAGAGACGTTGTGGTTTATGAATTTGTTGGGTGAAGAAGAATTTGAGAGTTGGGATGAGAAGATTTTGTTGGGATGAACAGAGTTTGAGAGTATGAGGATGAGAAAAGTTTGCTCGTATATGAAGAGTTTTAGTGTATGAGGATGAGAAGAATTTGCTGGGATGAGAGGAGTTTGAGAGTTAAAGAACCTCTATTTGTAATCCAAGAATCAATGAATTCTATTTTCAAGGGAATCCGAAACCTACCGATAGTTGCCTTCGTAAAGGCAACATATTTTAGGCTAGGCGCACTCTTTGATAGCAGACGTACGAAGTGGGGTTCAATATTACAATCTGGTCAGTTGTACAGTGATACTTCAACAACATTCATGAAAGACGAAGTTGTCAAAGCCAACACACACGTGGTCACAATCTTTGACCGTAATAAAGGTTGGTTCAGTTTTGCCGAGTCGATCGATCACAACGAAGGAAGGCCTAGGGGATGTTACCGCGTTGAACTAGATAGGAGCTGGTGTGATTGTTGGAAGTTCCAGGCATTTCGTATGCCTTGCTCTCATGTTATAGCAGCATGTTCGAAGGCGCGCCAAGACCTAGCCAACCTTCTTTCTGCAGTTCACCAAGTGATAAGTCTATGCAATGTCTACACATGTAGCTTTCAGGTGGTGGCAAAAGAGGACTATTGGCCTCAATACGAAGGCGGAATTGTCTGACATAATGATTTGATGCGAAGAAAGAAAAAGGGTCGCCCTAACAGCACGCGCATTCGAACCGAGATGGATACCGCAAACAAGATGGTAAGATTATGTAGTTCGTGTCGGCAACCAGGACACAATCGTAAAAAAATATCCTAACGTAGGATCAAGCAGCAGATCATAGTTTCATATGCAACCGTGTCCCTTTAAATCAATAGCAAATTTCATTCTATTTAAAGCATACTTAACCGGTTACAATTAGCAAGCAACAAAAATTAAACAAACATAACTTAACATCACAACAACATTCCGAAAATAACAACAACATAAAGACATAAAACAGAACAATGCACCAAGACGTCTACGATATCACAACATCAATGTTATCTTCTTTGGTGTTAACATCATCACAAGGACACCAGCATCATTTTCCACTTTTCTCCATTCACGAGTAACTCCGTTTCTCCTAGCCTCCTCGTCCAACCTCTCAATTTTCCTTATCTTTTCGCCTAGAGCAATATCTCCTTCTAGCCAGCGGTTCAGTTCCCTATGCAAATGCTCCAACGTCTGCGTATTCCACAAGAGCACCTTCATCGGAGGCTTTGTTGCTGAAAAATAAACTAGGACATTTCTTTTCATTAGAGGAAATATTGGAAACGGTTCCTCCGATGCTGATGACGACGACGAAAAATGTTGATTTAGAAATGCAAACATTCTAGACTTCACT
Organism: Lathyrus sativus; assembly: GCA_963859935.3. Taxonomy (NCBI): domain Eukaryota; kingdom Viridiplantae; phylum Streptophyta; class Magnoliopsida; order Fabales; family Fabaceae; genus Lathyrus; species Lathyrus sativus. Next base: position 599,808,818 of record OZ012741.1, on the reverse strand, counting down.
CCACTCAAAAATTTTAAGACTTCGGTCTTTTGGTATATAATGTTGTGGAAAAATATAAGCGTTTGCAGTCGTATTTATAGAAAAATAAAATAGTACGTGCCCCATATGATATGTCTTAAATACCCTTACAAAATTTGTATACTTTTTTTCAACAAACCCCAAAATTTTTCAACGAAAGCTATAAAAATATCAAAATTCAAATGTGACCTACTATTATATATTTAATTATATACAAATTATGTTTTAAAAATATATATTAATCATATATTTATTATGTTTTAAAATTTATACCTATTTATATTTATTATGTTTAAAAATTATATACAAATATATTTATAATTTAAAAACTATATTTATTGTTTAAATCAATTTTTATTTTAAATCACAAATATATTTAAAATATATTTTAAAACTGTATTACAAATATATTTATTATTTTAAATAAATTTAAAACTAAATCAATTTAAATATATCACATAAAACAAAAAAATATAAAAATAAAAATAAAAACAAATAAAAAGAAATTAAATATTGAAAATGATAAAAAATAAAAAAAAAAAAAGATACAGGTCTGATTCACCAATTGGATTGGCGAATCCGTTTGAAGGTCACACACTAATTCGTCACTTGAGCTGACTGAGTCTAATGGGAGGTGCATTCGCCAAATGATTTGACGACCCAAAGTTAAATGATAGTCACTTTGAAAAAAATTTTAAAACTTTATTTTATTTGAGAATTAATTTGAAATAGTTGGTTATATTTAAAAAAAATCTAATAAAAACTCTTAACAATTAATTATTTTTCAATATTATATTTCAAACACTTCTTAATCAAAATTCACATTACAATGACTTCAATATCCATGGCAACAATCTTAATGACCGCAATCACCTGCAACCACATATGTAACTAAAATTTAAAATCATTGAGATTTCTACTTCTAATATTCAAATCTCCCTCTTGTTTTTCACTTATTATGAAATTATGAAAAGATAATAAGAATCCCAACGTTAATTAATATAAGAAAGAAGTCATCATAGTTGTATCTAAATGTGTAATTTAACATCAATTAAATAAATTCAAAAATACAAAACATAGTGCTAAACTGGTAAGAAAAAAGAGAGAAAATACAAAGACTTTTTCACACCATACAACACAAAGAGATATTACTATCATTATAACCTCCTACTATTTCATCACACACAATAAAGAAATTAAGCAATAATTTTCATAATACATTATGCAACTTGTAAAGAAGTGTTTAAGGGCTAGAAGTTGAAGGTAGTGGGGAGAGAAATGGAATGGAAGAGAAAGTGGTCGGGATTGAGGTGGGAATGTTGGGAAGTGAAGTGATTGCTGGCAAAGGCGGAATGTTGAGAGATGGAATAGTTGTAGGAAAACTAGGAAGTGGTGGCATAGTGAGCTTAGGAAGAGATGAATCTGTAGTAGGTAATGGAGGAAGACTTGCTTGAGGAAATGTTGGAATTGAAGGCAAAGGTGGCAATGTTGTTGGTTTTGGAAAACTTGGAATGCCAGGCAAATTTGGTTGTGTGGTTGTTTGCAAAAGTTGGCGTGCTTCTAGGATCATGCTTGACATTGTTACAACAGAAAGTAAAGCAGTGATGAAGGATTTGGTTGATGCCATTGATAACTTGATTAATTTTATGAGCTAAGTAGTATTTTTGTATTGAGAGAAGCTACTTTTGGATTTGATGAGGAACAATGGGATGATTGATGGACTTATATAGAGTAAGGGAGATTTGATGGAGGGTAGTTTGGAGAAAATTAAGAGATTTTGCCATCTTTAGTTAGTTGAACTTCCCATGTTTCACTTTGACTAAGCATTTTGTGGCTAGACTTGTTGGCTTCTCATTATCTCATCACTATACCGTCAATATTTAAACAACATAGATAAGTTGATTGTTGTTGGTATTTTCAGGGCACCTAAGCATTCAAAATACTGAAAGATAAATCATTTCAACATGCTCAAACGATAGTTTAGGTGATCTACCACAAATCCTTAATTAATATCCACTGCAAGATGCTTTAAGAATAATAAACAATATGCATCAATATTACAAATAGGTTGGAATAATTGGTTTAATTCGGTTTACATTTAGAAATAAAACCGAACAAAAACAAACTAAATCAATGCGATTTTAGTTAGTTCGATTGGTTCAGTTTTTTAATATATATATATATATATATATATATATATATATATATATATATATATATATATATATATATATATATATATATATATATATATATATATATATATATATATATATATATATATATATATATATATATATATAGTTAGTTAGTTAGTTAGTTAGTTAGTTAGTTAGTTAGTTAGTTAGTTAGTTAGTTAGTGTAATATCTCATATTTCTGTAAATACTTTATCGTTGTCAATTGAGATTAATTGAGTATATATATGTTATATTTCTTATTAGTTGGGATAAATAAAGTAATTAGTAAACTCAGATGAGCTTTATTCTTATTCAATTTAATTGACATTTGTTTTGTTTTTTCTATGGGAGGACTAATTGATTCAAGAAAAACAAGGATCATGATGATCCATCAAAGAGAAATCTCTACCAATGGGGTAGTGTCTCACCCAAGTCTTTGATCCTACATAGTTGCTAATGCAAATTAGGGGGTGAGCTCGCTCATTATAGTGACGATTGAGATACAAACAAGTATGATCCTTAAAAATATTACACAACATTAAGCAATCCAAAACAATAGGCTCCAATACAACTGAAAAATCTAGACCATTGATGCAGTTGACCACGATAAGCACATATAAGAACACCAAACAATAGGCTCTAATACAACTGAGAAATCTAGACCATTGATGCCTTAGAAAACTCATTTTCCTTGTCAACTGCATCCTTAGCAACCAAGGAAGGATTGAAACTGCCTGAATTGAAAATCACTTGGTTCATCCCAAACCAGATATAATGCAGAGCGTAACATACTATATGGACCCCATAAGATTCAGCAACAGACAACTTGTGTTCTATCCAACAAAGAGCATTAGTGTTAGGTGAGATACGCATACCTAAGGGGAGGGGAGAAAAAAAACTAGCTTCATAATGTTACATTCAAAGAATATGTGCTAATTTGTTTCGAGACAATCATGAAAAAGAGGGCATTCAGTGGGAGATTTGTTGCCTTTCCTGAGTAGGTTTGCCTTGACAGGTATGAAGTTCTTTGCCATTTTCCAAATGAAGTTTTTGGTCTGTTATGCACTGGAGCAGCCCAAATACGTCTCCACAAGCCTTGGAACATTTGGCATGAAGGTCTAGGCATATTTGTACTTCTCTTACTCATAAGTTTGTGGTATGTTGACTTGACTGAATAGGAACCATTCTTCTCGCCACCTAAATTAACTTGTCTCCTGGAAGCCTCCAAGAGAGAGGAATGCTCAGGATGTTTGTGGCATCCATCAAACTAAAACTATTTCTATTCTTCACCTGGTCCCAGTAACGGAGATCTTCATTGATGAATTCGCTAACCAAGGTGTCTTTGCCAACATTGTTAGCCTGAGAATTATATTTTTGGCCCACACATTTTTGAATCCATCTATCCCTCACACCTCAATTGTCCTACCATTGCCAATTCTTCATCTGCAACCTTCTTCCACTAGCTCTCTAGCACTTAATATGCTCATCCATGAATAACTTGGGGCGTGCCATGATTTATCTTCCTGTATGTTACTCTGAGGGTAGTGACGGATGTGGAAAACCTGTTCCCGCAAAGAAGAACCTTCAATAAATAGTCTTCAAACCTGTTTACTCAGTAAGCTTTGGTTGGAGTTTCCAATCCCCTTTAATCTTAATCCACCTAATCCTTTTGCCTGAGGTAACTTTTCCAGCCGGCCCAATGAATTTTCCTCTCTTCTAGAAAAGATCCCCTATTAGGGAGTTTGAAGCACTCATAACATAAGTGGGGATTGCTTGAGCGACAGATTTAATCAACACCTTCTTACCATCTTTTTACAATAACTGCTCTATCCAACCTTTAACCTTTTTCCAGACCCTATTGATCGCCTGAGAGAAAATAACCTTTTTGGATTTCCCAACTAAATTTGGTAGTCCAAAGTGCTTTGCATGAGCCATCATCGTCTTAACTCCCATCCTATTCCAGATCAAAAATTTTCCTTCATCATCCACATCTCGACTGAAAGATGCCTCTGATTTCTCAAGGTTTACCACTTATCCTGAAGCTTCTTGGTATTGTTGAAGGATTGACATAATTTAGTCGGATGCCTTCACGTTTTCCCTTGTGAACAACAGATTGTCATCAGCAAAGAAGAGATGTGTGATGAAAGGTGCCTTCCTATATATCTTAATCACATGGATGCTTGAATATCTCGCTTCCCTTCTGAGCATTCTTGATAAAACATTTGCAGAAATAACAAATAAGCAAGGAAAGAGTGGGTCTCCATGATGGAGCCCAATCACAGGAAAGAATTATTTGCTTGGCTTCCTATTAATCAGGATTATGTAGGAGACTGTTTCAATGCAATGCTTAATCAATTTAACCATCCTGTCTGGGAACCCCGTCACCTCCAAAGTCTTGACCATGAAGTCCCACTCAATTATGTCATATGCCTTAGACAAGTCCAGTTTGAGCACTATCACCTCTTTCTTTCCTTTGGTTTTAATCTTCATCCAAAGGAAACATTCAAGGGCTATCAAGGCATTGTCAGTTATCATCCTACACTTTAAAAACACATTATGTTTTGTGTTAATAACTTCAGGTATAATGGACTTGATCCTATATGATATCACCTTTGTTACCAACTTCATAATAACATTACACTAACTGATGGGCCATTACTCTTTTGGGGAGCAGGGGTTTTTACCTTTTGGAATGAGGGAAATGAAAGTTTTGTTCATCTTAGTGGGATCCTGGTTGTTACTTAGCACATTAATAACCATTTGCTTCTGATCGGGAAAATAGAAAGTGGACTATTTTTCCAATGTAGTAACAATAGAAATTTCCCTGAATATCAATCTCGAGGACTGCTTGACAATATAGAGTTCAGGTTTTATTTTAGTTAAACAAAAGCTCTAGGGTTTTAAAAGGGTTTTGTTTAATTATAAAAATCTTTTCAAGTGAAAGAGGAAAATTAACTAAGTGGTTTGGAAATATGTGAGTAACATGCTAGGGAAGGTGTATGATCTGACTTAATAATAACCTTGAATTAACACTGCAATAACTTACTGTAACTAACTAATTACTGATTCTTTAGAATGGTTACTACTAAGTCCTCAGTGAGAAAACATTTAATCTTCTACCCTAATTCCTATGGCCATAGAGAATTATAAGTGAGATTAAGGAATCAATTATCAAGAATTATTCTGGTTCCTATAGGGTATCCCTAGTCCTAGGTGATATCTAATATAGGATGATCAAAAGTAAAGCCTTAACAACGACGGTCCAACCTAATCAATAATCGTAAATCAAACCCTGTTGGTTCGACAGGGCAAACATTAAGAACAATTAGAGATCAAATCAGTTATGAAAACAAAGGAAATGTCATTACAATACTAATATCAGAGTCATTAAAGATTCAAATCAGGGACACCCCTATCATTGGGGGGTTTAGCTACTCATAATATTCAAAGAAAATACAAAGCAAAAATTAGACATTACAAGATAATAGGATTCTTGGATCTTTAATTGCTTCCGCTCATGAAACCCTTCAGTTTCCCAACAACCTTGAGCTCTCCAATCCTGATAGTGCAATTCTTCTCTGACCAAAAAGTCTTGTTTTCCTTCTCAAAATATGTCTTAAATACTCCCAGGTCCAATACAATAATAGGAAAATATCCAAAATACCCATAAGGGTCGTGTCAACTGACACGGGCGGCCGTGTTGGCCCACTAGTGATCTGATAAAAACTTAACTGCTCCAGACTTGCTAACACGGGCCATGTCAGCTAACACGGGCACTCGTGTCATCCCCCTGTCTAAATCTTCATCTTTATTCTTCTTGGAACCATCCTGACATGGGCCGCGTCAGGTGACACGGGTGGCCGAGTCAGGCCCCTATTTCACTTTTAAAACCAGTGTTTTAAAAACCGGACCGGTCATTGAACCGGTGAGGGTACTGGGTCACTGGTTTATCGGTTGAACCACTGGGTCACTGGTCGAACCGCATGACTAAATCGGATTAAACCGGATAACTCGGTTGAATAGACCTGTCATTATATAGATATAAAACCGGTCGAACCGGATGATTCAGTTTCTAAACAAATATAACTAGTACTTAAATTTTTTGAAAATATCATATCATAAATTCACAAGTTCATAATTTAAATTTAAATTTTAAACAAATGTATCACACATAACAAAATAATACAAAATTACAAAATAATTGCAACATAATCTAATTTTAAACAATTTTTTTTTAATTTTTATAACTTTTGTATTTAAATTTTAATTAAAAAATAAAAAATGCATTAGAACCGGTCCAACCTTAAACCTGGTTTTTTCCGGTCCAACCCGGTTTTTTCCGGTTTTTACCGGTTTGATGACACAGACGATCGAACTAGTAAACCAGACCGGTTACTAGGCCGGTTCCCGGTCCAACCGGTCCGACCGGCCGGTCCGATCCGGTTTTTAAAACACTGTTTAAAACTCTTCCTAATTACTGCAATTTTTCCCGGTTTTTGCTTCGATTCTTCTTGATTGTGTACCTGAACCTAAAAACAATAGAAATACTAAACCAACGCATAAACTATGATAAAAGGAAATAAAATGCAACTAAACGTATAAGATAATTAGCTAAAACTCATGGTAAAATAACGTATAAAAATCACTAATCAAATATCCCCAAACTTAAATCGTTGCTTGACCTCAAGCAACAAGCTTGGATAAACACTTTTCAGATCAACCGGTATAAATCAAATAAAAGACTTGTGACGGTAAGGTGTGTCGGTACTCATAGGTGAGCCTTTTTTCCAATCGGCCAAAACTAGTTCTCTTGGTAATTGTCTGTTAACGAAGGTATTACACAAACACATATCACAGTAACACCACAGGCCTAAATCCCCCTTTCGGTCACCTCTCTAACTATGCTTTGGGCTTAAGTCTTTTCTTCTATTTTCTACCCCTTTCATTCGGATAATCAGATTAAGGCACTTTTGATCGCTTTTCCTCACATGTATAAGATTGGATCGAGACTTTTTCCAAGACACGTTTATTCTTTTTTCTCGCGCATTGGCGTTTACTAGTCCAATTCGAGACGACTATAGAGATTCAACTGACGTTAGGCTAAATAATCGGGTGAGGGTTACCCAACTTAGAAGGATCAGTTGTCTTTACCGTCATTATTCATCGTATTTTTTTCTTTGGTGCCATAAGTCATTCTCTCAATCAACTTTATACATGTGATTCTTTTTAATCGTGTCAGACCATCACTATAAACTAATTAGGGAATACTTCTCAATTTCAAGTACTATGGCACAAATCTACATGTTGGACTCGTTACCTTACTTCGGGGAATCTAGGGTGTTCAGGTTATACCTCAATCTCCAAACTTTCCCAAATTTCCTAGTTTCAACTTTTCTTTCCTCAAACTCTATATACTTTCCTGACTACTTCACACATCACAATATTCATAAGAAAATATTTTACGGTCCTTATTTAGGGAGAATTCAAAGCAATTTTTAAACGAAAGGACCCAGACACAATTGAAAAGTGCTTAACACGAAAACTCAAAACAGTAAAAACTCCCCCAAAATTGAACTAAACATTGTCCTCAATGTTTTAGAACAGGAGTGGAAGAGATGTACTCACAGAGATCCTTACTGAAGAGTTGGAGGGTAATACAACACTCTATCTTATAAGGTCTCGTTTATTACCTGCAAACAAAATAAGATGACAACAAAAAGAAACGCAACAATAATTAAAAACGTGGGTTGTCTCCCACGCAGTGCTTCGTTTAACGTCGCATGGCTCAACGGATCACTCTCTGTTAAGATGGCATATATGAAACAAATAACACATCATCTTTTTTCTTTCTTTTGTTTGGTAGAAATCTCATGAACTTGAGGTATTGATGATGTTTCTTCCACATCATTTTCAGTTGGATTTTTGTGAACAAGGCATAAATAAAATTCAATACTTTTTCAATTTCTTGTCTTTCATCTGCCTTGTTAAAATAATTTTTAGGGATACTATTTTCTTGAAGATTTTCTTGTGGAATGTCTACATCTACACACTTTGTTACATCATTCAGCACTAGATCATCTTCAAGTTGCCTTCTTTCTTCTTTCCCATATTTCTTGTTTACCTCAGATTCTTCTAATGCATCTTCTTCTTCGTCTGGCGTTATGCTTTGTTCTTCTTCTTTCACACATTCTTCCTCCAACCTAAACTCTCGCCAAATAAATTTATCTGGATAAAAGTTAGCTTCCTTACATTCATTCATAAGAATTTTTACCTCCCTCTGATATGCTTTAAAAACTTTAGTCGCCTCTTCCAGAATGATTTCCGAATCAGGCGACCAACATGCAGAAGATACAGGTGGCAATGTATAAAAAACATTCATAACTACACAACTCAGAAACTTTATTAGTCGCACAATATAGAAGAATTCATGAAGCAACAATAATCTGATACTTTTTATTTATTTATATTTTTAAAAAAATATAAAAATAAAAATAAATTTTAGTTGTGGAGCAACAAAATTTTAACAAAAATAAAACTATACAATCTATGATCTTTAGCAGTCCTGGCAACGGTGCCAAAAACTTGATCGGGAAAATTGCAAGTGTACGCTTTTGCCAATGTAGTAATAAGGGAAATTTCCCCGAATATCGATCTCGATGACTGCTTGACGATAGAGAGTTCTGGTTTAATTTTAGTTAAACAAAAGCTCTAGGGTTTTAAAAAGGTTTTGTTTATTATAAAAATCTTTTCAAGTTAAAAGGGAAAATTGACTAAGTGGTTTGGAAATATATGAGTAACATGCTAGGGAAGGTGTATGATCTGACTCAATAATAACCTTGAATTAACAATGCAACAACTTATTGTAAGTAAGTAATTACCGATTCTTTAGAATGTTTACTCCTAAGTCCTTAGTGAGAAAACCTTTAATCATATACCCTAACTCCTATGGACATAGATAATTATAAGTGATATTAAGCAATCAATTATTAAGAATTATTTTGGTTCCTATAGGGTATCCCTAGTCCTAGGTGATATCTACTATAGGATGATCAAAAGCAAAGCCTTAACAACTGCGGTCCAGCCTAATCATTAACTGTAAATCGAACCCTGTTAGTCCGACAGGGCAAGCATTAAGAACATCTAGAGATCAAATTAGTTATGAAAACAAAGGAAATGTCATTACAATACTAATATCAGAGTCATTACAGCTTCAAATCAGGGACATCCCCTAGCATTGGGGGGTTTAGCTACTCATAATATTCAAAGAAAATACAAAGCTAAAATTAGGCATTACAAGATAATAGGATTCTTAGATCTTTAATTGCTTCCGCTCATGAAAACCTTTAGTTTCCTACTAATCTTGATCTCTTCAATCCTGATAGTGCAATTCTTCTCTGCCCAAAAAGTCATGTTTTCCTTCTTAAAATCTGTCTTAAATACTCCCAGGTCCAATACAGTAATAGGAAAATACCCAAAATACTCATAGGGATCACAGAGGCCCAACAAAATCAGAAAATTGGAAGATGACTCGCTTCAGCCAACATGGGTCGTGTCAGCTGACACGGGCGGCCGTGTTGGCCTCCTAGTGATCTGATAAAAACTTCACTGCTTCAAACTTGCTGACACGGGCACCCGTGTGAATCCCCTGTCTAAAACTCCATCTTCATTCTTCTTGGAACCATCCTGATACGGGCCATGTCAGATGACACAGGTGGTCGTGTCAAGCCCCTATTTCACTTTTAAAACTCTTCTGAATTACTGTTGTTTTTCCCGGTGAACCTAAAAACAATGGAAATACCAAACCAACGCATAAACTGTGATAAAAGGAAATAAAATGAAACTAAACGTATAAGATAATTACCTAAAACTCATGGTAAAATAACAATCACTGATCAGCTTCACCTCAATGCCTACCACATGCATATATTTTTGATAGAACAATGTTAAGAGTCCATCTGGTCCTGGGGATTTTAAAGGATGTGTTTGGTCTAATGCATCTTTAACCTCCTACTTAGTGTATTTTTCGGCACACCATGCCTTTTGAGCTTCACTTAACTTCCCTTTAACAACCTAACAAAGGTTGCTGATGTCTGTTGGATGCGAGGTAGGAAACAAATAAAAAAAATAAGAAATAAGAAGCTTCTTATAGTTTTCGTCTCCTCTCCTCCAGAAACCGTTGGAATCTTTGAGCTTTTGGATCATGTTAGTTTTATTCCTATATCCTTCTTTACCATGGAAAAACTTTGTATTCATGTCACCTGCTTGAAACCAAACTGCTCGACTTCTCTGTCTCCACACAATTTCCTCATATTTGAGAAGCTTGTTTCGTTGGGATTAGTGATTTTTACTTCTTGATGTCTTCTCTATTAGTAGCTCGTTTCTTCTCCTATTTTAACCGATCTTCTATTTTAAGGATTTCCTTCCAAATCTCACTTGACCTGTACTCCTTGAAAAACTCCCTTATAACTTGAAAGTCTTTCATCTTTTAATCTTCTATGCTACTAGACAGGCTCCAATGGTGCTTGATTAAATTATCACACTTCCCGTACTTAGACAAACATCCCTAAATTGAAAAATATAGATTCTCCTTTTTCCTTTAACCTCCTCAGTAAACTCCAAATCAATTTTAATCGCGGCATGATTCGAACCAAACCTACCAAGGTGTTGGACTCTAATAGGAGAAAACATTTGGGTAAAGTTTGAAGTTGCAAGGGCTCTATCTAATCTGCATTGAATATTCACATCATCGAGCCTTTCATTAGTCCAAGTAAAAGGATATCCCATAAATCATAAGTCTTGCATACCAAATTCTCTCGCCACTCTTCTCCCCACCATCATTTGACTTGTTGATTTCTCATTACCTCCTTGTTTCTCCTCCTCGGACAAAATATCGTTGAAGTCCCCAAAACAGATCTAATTATCCTCAACTTATCTTGACAAACACTGAACCAACTTTCATGTCTCTCTCTCTTGTTGATTTCTTCAGGGAAACCATAGATCCCTACAAAATTTTACGATGGTTCTTCCTCCTTATCTTGCAAAGTGCCACACATATGATTCATCAAAAAGGAATTAACAATATCTTTTAGCTCGTTATTCAACAAAAGATCTAATTCTCCTCCCTTTCTCCGCCCTAGCTCTTTTCACTCTGCCATCACTCCACACTCCATACACACTTTCTCTTGATATTATTGAACTCCCGAGCTTTCATCCTGGTTTCCATAAGGAACACCAATTTGGGTTTTTCCAATCGAGTTATACTTTTCGAGGCTCGAACGCCCAAGGACTCCCTAAACCCATACAGTTCAAACTTAGAATATTCATTAGGATAAGCGGTGTTGGTTCTCTAACACGACCTCTGGTAAGATAGGTTCCCTCTTTTGCAATTCTTTCTTGATTTCTCTTTTTTACCTGATTCTCCATGTCATCCATCATGCAATCTATTATTGGGACTTCCACTAGTTGACGCTTCCCCGGACCCATTGCTCATTTGATTGTGCAAGGTTTTTGGCATTCTTCCATCCATTATTCTTTATACTCTATTTCTTCCTCATAGGAATTGTGATCAAATTTTGTTTGGTGCCTTCATCTGATCCCCCTGAAAGAATGAATGCCCCAAGAGACTCTGCTACCATTTCAACTTCTACGTTCTTTTTAGTGCTACCTCATTATTTATCTTCTCCCTATTTTCCTGTTACCTATACCACCTTCATCTCTCCTTCTTTTTCTTTTCCTTATATAGCACATCTACTTTGACAATATGAGGCTTGGAATAAAATCTTTCTACATGTTTTGCAGCTTTCATCTCTTGACTTTAGATCCTCATTGTTTCTTGGAAGAAGGGATGCACGAAGCCATAGTCCAAAAGAAAGGTCATGTTCATCTATGTCTTCAAAACCTTCTTCTTCATTCTCCCCCAATGACTCACAATCTTTGAGCTGATGACCAATTCTTCCACATTCAAATCAGAAAGTGGGTAGTCGTCCATATTTGAAGAACACTAAAAAATGTTTATCTTTGCATTTGACCATCATACCTTTTTTTAGTGGATTATTCCCATTTTAACTCAAATCCTCAAGAATCTCATCTTCTGATGACCTTCATTTGTATACATTCCTTTGAAATCCCTCAGTATGTTCCCAATTTACTCCGCCGTTGACATCGATCTTAGCATTAAGGGAAAGTCGCAGATCATAACCCAAAAAAAAAAACCAAAATGCATGTTGAGGCTTGATGGTTGCTCTTGTCTGGTTACTCTTTCCAAGACGAGAAGGATTCAATTGAAGCTCCAAGGACCATTATGACTGGTCGTTGCCAGATCTTGTTTTGTATCAAATCGAAATAGGAATAGGTTCATACTTAGTTCCTAGGTTTCCACCGGATTCTTCAATCAACACACTCCAACCACTATGCCAGTGAAAGCCCTTGAGTTGAAACTATTTTCAGTCCATAGACGTCCGACTATAGTTCTTTGAAAAAAAATATTCACTAATCACTTTTGACGCGACCATGACTCCTTCTTCCTCTTCCTCTAATAGTGGGATATTACGTTATTTCTCCATGGTTGGAAAATGTAGTTTAGTGATTCAAGGGGTATTTGTAGTGTTTTGGCCACCAATAGTTGGGATAGAAGCGAGAATGTGAATGGGAGAAAGAAGAGTTGCTGCAAAACCTAGGGCAAAGGGGGAGGGGGAAGCCAAGATAAGTTTCTTAGAGAGAGAAGGTGTGCCTTCTCTTTAGAAAAAACATGTGGAGAAATTCATTTAATTTACCTTTGTTAATTTATAAAAGAAATGAATCTTTTGGTAATATTAATGAATGATTGATTATCCTATAGGAGAAATATCTTTTCATGAGATATTTTCTATATCTTTTTCTTTCCAACTTTATCCTTATTCGAAAATATCAAAAAGAAAATAAATCTCTTTAAGATATTTTCCTTCTCCTGTCTTACCAACCACTCATTTTAATTGGCTAGTAAGAGAATTGTAGAGTAAGAGAAGAGAGGAAGAAAAACCTGGAAAGAGAAATAAAAAAGAGAAAGAAGAGAAAAAGAAAAGAAGAAATGGGAAGAAGATTGGAAGTGGAATCAAGAGCTTGGATCATCATCATCTCATCTCAAATCTATGCTCATCTTCTTCTTCTAAGGTGGGTTCTAGATAGTTTAGCATTTTGGGAAAATATTTACATGAAATGGGGAAATTAGGGCTTAGGTATTTTGTTATAATCATGGAAATTGATGTTGATACATGTCATATTGATTGTTTCATGCTTTCTTGTGATATTCTATGTTGTTGGATATCATCTTGATACTATATTGTTGTTATTTTTATTATGAGTATATGATGTATGAATGAAGAGGAAGCATAGTTGCATATATGTCTTATTCTTATAGTCATGGATCATAATTATATGAAGTTGTGTTGGTCTATGAATTGGTTAGGATTAGAATGGTTAAGGTTGGAAGAGGATGTGTTTAAAAGTGGTATTTTTGAGGAAAATGTGGGGGACAATCGATTGGTATGTAGAACTTCCTAGAAATAATCGATTGGTTCCCTTGTTACTTACCAAATACCACTTGTTTGATTATTCAAAGTTATCATAGGTGTCTTATAACTTATACTATGATTTCTATGCATTGACTTAACAATAAATTATTGAAATCCATGAAATGGGTGAGTTTTAACTTAGAATCTTGGTTAGGTTAAAATGTTAGAAAGATGACTTAGGATATGAACATGATTTAGATGGTGGCGCTTGGACACAAAGGTACCTCGGTGTATATCTTGGACGAGTAGTCGCTTGAATTGTGAATCAATAGGCTTTGTATGAAACATGTTATGATGATATGAGAATTTTGGTGAATGTGATCACCTGATGATTGATGAGTGCAATTATGTTGATGTTGGAACCTAATCACGTATTCAGAAATAACCCATGATCATGCACATCACAACTGAGATGCTTATGTAAAGTAGAATTGGGATTTAGGCACCAATTGTAACACCCTAAATCCCAAAACTTATACAAAAATAGTTACTCGACAATTTAAGGTGTCACTTCGACAAGCAGCCAACAAAACTTTCAAAAACATTTAACAACATGCAGCGAGAAATTAACATAATAACAACTTCAAATTGAACTTCTCAAATAAAGTATTAAACATTAACGTCACAATTCGACACCAACTCGAAACATAACAAAAATTTCTTGTCCCTGATGTTACAAGATCAGAGCATTAAACCACTAAAATATAATAGAACAATAAATAAACGAAGGTAAGCTCCAAGAAGCTATCTTCCACTCACAACAACAAAACTCTGGAAAATTAATGGTTTTGAGATTCGAAACGTGTAATCTTCCATCTATCACCACAGTTGTTATAAAGGACCGTGGTGAAAAATGTTTTATTAAATAAATAAAAAATTTAAGGCTCCTAAATGAATAAGAGTTATTACTTCGCTTAATTTAAAGGTCGAGGTAATAAAGTGATACAAAATGTATATTTTGTAGTAATGTTGTAATTTCATGCTTCAAATAACCTTCCTATATATGAAGGACGAGTGTGTCGGGTTCTTTGCTTCTTTTTGCAATTACTCCTCTTTTTCATTTGTTTCTCGTGTGTTAGTTCTCTCATCGCTTTGTCATCAAAACTTCCGCGGTAAAATATCAAAAAGTTTGTCTATTATGATGATTTAGGCTTGAATTTGTTTCAATCTCTATTAAATCCTAAAAAAAAAAATGAATTAAAAATAAAAAAAATCACCTAAAATGACTAAAAATCATACTAAAAACATGATGTGAAGAACAATTTATTAGGTTGGATTGAAAATATATATGTTAAAGAAGTCTCACGTCGCTTAGCTTTATGAATGAAGAGAGAATTCAAGGCTATATATATGATACAAGTTATTTAAAGTTCCATATCGCCTAGTTTTGTGAAGGAAGTGGGAGTCCAATGCTAAATATAGGATTCAAATTCTTCATTCCAAGATGCACCCGGCAAAAGCACTTTAAGCATGTATTTGACTTTCTTTATTTTCTTATGATCTTGTATTAGAGTGTTGTGAGATGTAGTTAAATATATTTTTTTGGAAGGTGTAGGTGTACTGGGGTTTGGGTTAGTTGAAGATATATTATGTGTTGTAACAATTTTCACATAGTTTTATTCTTTGTTTGTCTCTTTTTTTCTCTATGCTTTGTTTGTTTTTTCCCAACACAATCATCATATTAGCATTTTCTTGTTTGTAAGTTTTTTTTCTCATTCCATCTTTTTTTTTACCTCTCATACTTATATTTCAGCATTGCAATTCTTACACCCCATTTATACAACAAATATTTACATCGTATATACTATTCACCTTATTATACGATGAACAATATTTATTTTAATAAAAAGATTATATTTATAAACAGTGGGATGAACAGTAGGTGAACAATGTCATGAACAAGACATAAAGAGTGTCCCGTGAACAGTAATTTTAAATTGAGAAAAAAAATTGGTTAATAAAATGTAAAAAATTGATTATTGAAGTGATGAAATTGGTTAATAAACGTCTATATATTAAAAATATTTTTTAATAGTAAAACAAAGTTGATTAAGAAAAATAAAAAATTATTTAATGAAATTATAAAGATGATTAACAAACGCTTATATATTAAAAATAACTTTTAACAATAAACAAAATTGATTAATAAAATATAAAATATTGGTTAATAAAGTTATTAAATTGATTAATCACACATTTTTATATCAATATTCTTTAATCTAAAAATACTTAAAAATATATATATATATATATATATATATATATATATATATATATATATATATATATATATATATATATATATATATATTATTATAATACTTTTTAAACAAGTATCCTTTGTATTTTAATATATATATATATATATATATATATATATATATATATATATATATATATATATATATATATATATATATATATATATATATATATATATATATATATATATATATATATATATATATATATATATTGTTGAGAAGGAATATCATTTTTTTGTTATAATTTATAATTTTACATTGCAAAGGTATCAGGCCAGATTCCAAAGGTCTACACAATCATCATTCAATGCTAAACATCCTCTGTAGGTCTATTGAAGTACAGGAAATCATGTGAGGCAAAGTGATAGATATGGAAAGGCTCATCTATAAAAGCATATGAAGAGTAGTACAAGAAGAGCAAAAAGTTCAAATTGAGTCACTGAAACTAAGAAAGGTACCGGAGTTTCGAGGTGATCTGACATTAAGAAAGAAGGCATGCATCTCCATTAGCTGGATCAACCATTGTGAAGAACGCGCGATGGAGATAGACCGACACCACTCGAGCCAGTTTCATCTCAAGTCTCAACCACATCTACATACTCTACATACTGTCCTCCTTAAATAGGGGTGTGTATGATAACCATTTAATATGAATAAATTCATTCTTATGATTATGATTTATAAACCAAACCATTTGTTCTGAACCGGTTTAAAATCGGTTCCAAATCAATTTTGATTTTAATCCAAATTATTTAGTTAAATTTGAATTTAATTTTGTTTAAATTATATTAATTTTTGAAATTTAAATATTTAGGTTTTAATATGTTTTTTTAAATAAAAAAATTAAATTAAAAAAAAATCAAAAAAATTAAAAATAAAATTGAAAATAAAAATTCTAAAATAAAAAACTTCAGTAAATTATTTGGACTTAAAATGGTAACTCTGTCTATTGGTGGAGAAATCTAAAGTATTTAGGATCATTTTTACATAAAGCTTTACTGATCTTTGAGATTTATAAATGAAAACTAAATTGATTATCTTCTCCAGGAACAGGCTCGATCTCGTAGCAGCGTTCTTTATAACGATCAAGGCTGGTAAGTCCATCGGTCCACACAGTTGTCCATGTACTAGTGGAAAATTCTGCAGCTACCGCTGTACCTGCTTCTTTAGGCAGAACTCCAGGTTGAGGAGTTACTCGGAATGCTGCCAAGATATCAGTATCTTTGGTTTGATAGTCAGGAGTATAATAAGTCAATTTATAATCTTTAACACCAAGTTTGAACCTAACATTTACTTTAGTTTCTGTTTGTGGTGACATAAATCTCCACAACAACGCATGAATTAAGAATTGAATTAGAGCAACAACAAGGTCTACTCGACATAACTTAAGAGTTAATCAAACCTTTTTACAAATGATCCATCAACTAATATTATCAATTAATCCGAATGGGTCATTGTAAAATTTTACCATGATATTTGATTTGGTAAATACATCATTATTCTATACTCTTTCATATGTATGACGCAACCCAACCGTTTTTTTCGAATCTCTTATTTTATTTTATTTTTAATTTTGGAGTCAAATTCAAGGAATCAAGTTTTGGTATATTTTTTTGCACATGCCAAATCAAACTCGATGTACTAAAATTTATATAATTAATTATTGAAAGTTCATATAATTAACCGCTAAAAGTCTATATAATTTGTGAAGTATTAGTACACCATTTTAGACCGTTAAAGAATTGATAAACAATTTTTTTATTATTTTAAAATACAAAATTCTGAATTTTTTATAAAATAATATTTTTTATGAAATTAAAAAAAATTAACTTTAAAATAGTTCAAATATAAAATAGACAAAAACATATTAATTTAATAAATAATAAAATTTAAAAACTAATAACTAAATCATATTATTATTATGAAAACTGGTTTATATTTAAATAATAAAATAGATAACCAAATTTATATTTTAACATTTGATTTAGATTTTTGAGAGTGAAACAATTTGAATACAAATTTATTTAATAATATCAGATTTTTTTCACATCCCTGCCCGGAGTACCCTGCTCATCTTTTATAAGGGGTTAATTTGATGCAGTATGTCATTCGTTCTCTCCACTTTTCCATTTGTATATCGAGCATGACTCAGCTATCAGGCAGGCAGCTCAAGAACAACGTCAACACACCCCACATCCATCTATGAGCAGTTTCGGCACAATAGAGAGGCATTCGACTAGGCCCTAGACTTCACTCATCACCAATATCAGGAACTAGTACATTTCTTAGATGAGGAGTAGAGGACCACCAACATGTTGGACGCTGAAGATTTCTAACCTATCTTTCATTTCAACTGGGTTTTAATTTTATTTTGTTTTATGTTGTACAGCGATCTACTTATTCTTTTAGTACTCATGACAAAGTAGAGGTGTCTACTTCTAATAATCAAATTACCCTCTTGTTTCTCACTTATTCTGAAATTATGAAAAGATAATGAGAATCCAAACGTTAATTGCAAGAAGAAAGAAGACATCATAGTTGTATCTAAATGTGTAATTCAACATCAATTAAATAAATTCAAAAATACAAAACATAGTGCTCAAATGGTAAGAAAAAAGAGAGAAAATAGAAAGATATTTTCACACCATACAATACAATAGAGATATTACTATCATTATAACCTCCTACTATTTCATCACACACAATAAAGAAATGGAGCAATAATTTCCATTTTAAAAACATTTAGCTGATTACATTATGCAACTTGTAAGAAGTGTTTAAGGGCTAGAGGGGGAAGAAGGTGGTGGAGAGATAAATGGGATGGAGGGGAAAATGGTTGGGATTGAGGGTAAGTTGGGAAGTGATGTGGCTGCTGGCAATGGTGGAACGTTGAGAGATGGAATAGTTGGAATATTGGTAGGAAACCTAGGAAGTGGTGGCATAGTAAGCTTAGGAAGAGATGGAATGTTAGTTGGCACTGGCAATGGAGGAAGACTGGCTTGAGGCAATGTTGGAATTGAAGGCAAAGGTGGCAATGTTGTTGGTTTTGGAAAACTTGGAATGCCAGGCAAATTTGGTTGTGTGGTTGTTTGCAAAAGTTGGCGTGCTTCTAAGATCATGCTTGACATTGTTACAACAAGAAGTAAAGCAGTGATGAAGGATTTGGTTGATGCCATTGATAGCTTGATGTATTGTTAGAGCTAAGGAGTATTCCTGTATTGAAAGAAGTTGGTTTGAGATTTGATGAGGAGCAAAGGGATGATTGATGGACTTATATAAGAGTGAGAGAGATTTGATGGAGGGTAGTTGAACTTCCTATGTTTAGGGCACCTAAACATTCAGAATACTGAAAAATGAATCATTTCAACATGCTTGAACGGTAGATTAGGTGATCTACCACAATCCTTAATATCCTCAGCAAGATTCATTACAAATAATAAACAATATTCTCGCAGCAATATTACAAATAGGCTAGGATAAATAAAATATAATGGTTTCCTCAATAGTGTGCATAAAATAACGTCATAATGTATTTAAAGTATGAATAATATATTTAAAGTATAATAATGTACAAGCAGTAATTTCTACATATTGATTATTCTAAACTAAAGTATTTGATTAATGCACTAAGATTTTGTTTGAGGATTCATAGGGAAGAAAAAAGAATTTAGAAAATGTTTTTTTTAACATGTAAAATTTTTAACAAGTTTTTCTAAATTCTCCAAAACAATTCAAACACATCCTCCAAATTTGGGGAAAATTTGAATTTTAAAAAATAAATCCTTCAAAACCCTCTCTATTTATATTTTTCTATTTTTTTCACTCAATCTTTCTCTTTTTTTAAAGTGCTCCCCTTCTTTCACATCCAAACTCCTAAACAAAGGCTAAAGATACGAATACAAATTAATAATACAAAAAATATAGTTGATCTGATATGATCAGATTGTATCCTCGTAGCCTTCAACGGAGGACAACAATGATAGTTGTAGGAGAGAAGGGAGTGTACCTGCAAAACACTCCGATTTTAAAGTAAGAATCAGAATGAGAGAAAGAGTAAGTACAAAGTAATTTGGGATTGAGTTGGATTGAATTGAATATCTGACTCTCTCAAATAAGAGGGTATTTATAAGAAACCCCCAGTGCGGGGCTAAGGTTCTCATTGTGGGCCAGAATATCTGGTCCACCAATGAGAGACTACCAGGTTTGCGAGGAGCAAGGAAGATTCTAGCGCGTGATCTTCGACCTGTGGTTCAACTGTCTCCGTGAACTTCAGAGGGGCAGTTAGTCGTCTGAACTGTGGAGCGCGTGAGATGGAGGTCCCCAACGACTATAATGCTCTAACGACTATATTTTCCCCAACGACTATATTGTATTCAACGGTCATATTGTGCCCAACAGGTAGATTGTGCTAATCTCTTTGTTGGATCTTGTCTAAAGCTGGACTAGATTGGGCCTTGCCCAACTATGGGTCACCTGTCAGTCCAGTCCAGAACAAGGGCCCCCCAAGTCATTGTTCTTAGGTGAGGACCAATGACTTTAAGTTACCCTCGCTGGTCAACCGATGGGCAGGAGTTGCATCGAGGGGATGTCTTTGAGACTGTTGTTTTTGAACAAAAATCCTAGGGGACGTACCCTTCGAATGTCTATGACTAGTTTTGTCGATGATCGATTATCCCTGACTTCAAAGGTTTTTTGGGATGCGAGGACATGCTCGTGGAAGGAACGTTTTACGTTGACCAGCCTTGCACTTAAAACAAGGAAATTTCTTGTCGATGAGGTTGTGCTTGGATAATATCATGCGTGTCTTATCGAGGATGATGTGCCCAAGTGGAGCTAGAAGGAACTTACAAAAATCTTTTGATGGTTGGGCTAGGCCCATGTTATGTAATATTTAAACAATTGTAGGCCTGGTGGTCGGACTAATATTATATTTAATTTTGACTTTGTATGTCTTTTGTGTCTTTTATCTTCTTCGTAGATGTATGCTTTGTATGTTGATTTTTGCGAATTGTGTTCGCTGAATGTAAGAGTTTGCTCGACTCATTATGATGCTCGATAGTTTACGAAACTTGTTGAGGAAGCGGAGTAGTTTTCCAGTCGTGGGACTAGGATCTCGGTCGAGGTCCTGATCACACAGGGCTTGGACTTTTCCCATCGTGAGCTGGGTGTCCTGCCACGCTGGTACGGCAACGATGAAGCTCGATTAAGGTATCCCCGTTAGGCACAGAGTTTGCTCATTCCATTAGCAGAAACTTGCCTTCGTTATAAGTTTGAGGGTTGTGCTTGCAACAGGGCACGCTTCCTTGGTCGAGCGTTCTCTTTCCATTGTAGGGCGAGGTCGTCGGCAGACAATCTGATTGATAGTTAGTGCTAATTGTAATATTGTTTAAGCTTTTCAACATTTCATGGACGAGTAAATGGTTCTCCATTTAAATGTTCGAGGTAGTAGGCCCTGGTGCCTGTTTTCTATTTTACCCGGTAAGGGCCTTCCCAATTTACGGCCAGCTTGCCCTCGCGTAAATTTTTTTTATTTCTACGTAGGACCAGGCTGCTCACTTAGAAATCGCACTTTATAACTCTAGCGTCGTGGCGCAGTTATTTGTTTTAGTGAAACTTCGCGGAGGGCTGCCGCTGATCAGATTTCTTCGACTAGATCGAGTTCTTCTCTTAACGCTTCATCGTTTAGTTCCTCGTCGAGAGTAGCCTATATTTGTCTAGAGGGTTCTCTGATTTCCATCGGGATTACTGCCTCGGTTCTGTATGCTAGTCGGAAGGGAGTCTCCCCGGTGGTTGAGTGTGGAGTTTTTCTATAGGCCCAGAGCATGATATGTATCTCCTCGACCCATCTTCTTTTGGTCTCGCCTAATCTTCATTTTAGACCTCGAAGGATCATCCTGTTTGCGGCTTCTGCTTGCCCGTTGGTCTGAGGATGTTCGATAGATGTGAAGTGCTGCTTGTTACCTATTTTGGTGACGAAGTGTTGAAACTTCTTGTCCGTGAACTGTGTCCCGTTGTCGGCCACAAGGGCCTGGGGCACACCGAATCGTGCAAAGACGTTTCTTTTGTAAAAATGAAGTATGTTAAATGTTGCAATCATGGCGAGGGCTTCGGCCTCAATCCATTTTGTGAAGTAATCGACGGCCACGATCAAATATTTGTTCTGATAGGACCCCATCATGAAGGGGCCGAGTATTTCCATCCCCACCAAGCGAAGGGCCATGGGGAGGACAAAGTCTTTAGTTCGTTGGGGGGTTCTAAGTGCATGTCCTCGTGGCGTTAGCATCTGTCACTTTTTTTACATGCTCCTTTGTGTCATGCTGCATAGTCGGCTAATAATATCCTGCTCGTAGGGCTTTTAGTGCCAAGGATCTTCCTTCTAAGTGTTGTGCGTTGATCCTATCATGAATTTCTTGGAGAATGCCGGGGACCTTGTCCTCCTCAACACAGTTTAAGAAGGGGATGGAGAATCCTCGTCGGTAGAGCTTGTCTTCGACTAGGACATAGGAATGTGCCCTTCGTTTAGTTACGTTGGCTTCTTTGTTATCTTTGGGCATGTCCCTGATTTCTAATGGGAAGACCTTGTTCATCATTCGTTGGTGCGTGGCCCCAGCGTATTTCAAACCGAAAGGCATTACGTTGTAGTAATAGTTGCCCGACGAGGTCATGAAAGCGGTGTATCGCTTGTCCTTTTGTGCTATAGGAATTTGGTTATATTTCAAGTATGCATCCACGAAGGTCAAGAGTTTAAAACCAGCAGAATTATCTACTAACTTATCAATGTTGGGCAGGGGGTACGTGTCCTTCGGACACGCCCTGTTAAGATCAGTATAATCAACAGACATTCTCCCCTTTCCATTATGTTTTTTCACAAGTACAATGTCAGAAAGTCAAGTGGTGTACCTCGCCTCCGAAATAAGTCTTTCCTCTATGAGGTCTTTTACAAGTTTTTTTGCAGCTTCGGCATTTTCGTCTGATTGTTTGCGTATGCGTTGTGCCACTGCTCGAGCATAGGGATCAATTGTGAGTTGATGCATCCTTTCAATGAGCTTCGTATCTTTTGGTGTATTGCTTCAGATGACCTTCACTGATTAGGATCTCGATTGCGTCCTTCAAGTGGACATAATCTTCAGTAACATTCCCGTAACTATGGTGAAATCGACAGTACTTGTTACGACCGGTGTTGCCCTCGGACGTTGTTGGTTTAAGGAAATGGACTCCTCCTTGTTTGAACTTAGTGTTGATGCATTCATAAAGGATGCGCTTGCAAGGAGCTGCTAGCAAGAGAGACTGTCAGGTTTACGAGGAGTAAGGAAGATTCTAGCACGTGATCTTTGACCTAGTCCAACTGTCCCTGTGAACTTCAGATGGGA
The DNA here is from genome assembly GCA_963859935.3 of Lathyrus sativus. Classification (NCBI taxonomy): domain Eukaryota; kingdom Viridiplantae; phylum Streptophyta; class Magnoliopsida; order Fabales; family Fabaceae; genus Lathyrus; species Lathyrus sativus. The sequence goes on along the minus strand of OZ012741.1, from coordinate 599,785,439 downwards.
AGTTGGTCGCGTGAATTGTGGAGCGCGTGAGGGGGAGGTCCCCAACGACTATAATGCTTTAACGACTACATTCTCCCCAATGGCTATATTATGCTCAACGGTTATATTGTGCCCAACGGCTAGATTGTGCTAATCTCTTTGTTGGGCCTTCTCTAAAGCTGGATTCGATTGGGCCTTACCTAATTGTGGGTCATCTGTCAGTCCAGTTCAGAACAATAGTAAAAATAAATTATTTACAAGATTCTCCTTAAAATTAGTGAATTGATATACAATTTATTTTTGACCTTTTACAATTTAAATTGATCATTCTAAAACGGTAAGTATATGATCAGAAGAATTTTTACACTTTTTTCGTTCAAACTTCAAGATCATTTGCTTTATTCAACAATTGATTAGCACTTCAAATGGATATTATAGAATCATATGCACCAGTACAAATAATGCATTATATGATAGCATTCATCTCATCCAACAAAAAATCGGTTAGTAAACCATAGACATGTCACATTTTATTTTTATTTTTTTTAAATACGACATATTCCCTTGCTTGAGCTGCCAACTGAAGGAAAAAGTATTGAAGAAACACGTCTTCGAATCCCAGCAACTACATTTTAGCATATTTTAATTTTTAAAATTATTTTATTACCTATTACCTTGGTTGAGCTGGCAACCGAGAGATAAAGTATTTAGAGGATATGTCTTCGAATATCAACAGCTACATTTTAGCTCCTTTTAATTTAAAATTATTTTTATGACATATTACCTCGGTTCAACTGGGAACCAAAAGGAAAAGTAGTGTGTTTTATTTTGTTTTATTTTTTTCTCCAATTTGATTAAAAAAAATGAAGTAACGAATCTTTGTTGCCCATTTAAAAAGTAACAATGGTCCAAACTTTGTCAACTCATCAATTTACATGAAACATTAATGATCCGCGTGAAACTCTCACTAGTAAATCAAAACATGAATGCCACAATCATACATCTTGGATGAAAAATGTTGAAATGTAAAATTAACATAATAAAAACAATGATAATGATAGCAGTTGCATGAAGTACAACACCATTATCTAGGATGGATTGCAAGAGAAGATAAATGTTTAAAGGTTGATTCATTAATGCAACCTTTTCTCTAGTAATTCCTTGTTAAAAATGTTTATTGTTAGTTAAGCATGAATGTAACTTATTATTATTAGTTGTTGTTTTATCAAGTAAAATGGTTAATATTAATTTTGTTATTGTTGTCGTTGTTGTTGAGGTATGATGTTTAATGATTATATTAATTTTGTTGTTGTTTTTGTTGTTGTTATTGTTGAGATTTAATATTTAAAGATTTTATTGATTTTAGTTTTATTGCTGTTGTTTTTGTTGATGATGATGAGCAGGGGGAGATTTAGAATTAGACGACGAATTTGATACTTTGCAGATTAAAACATAAAAAATAGGTTAAAAAAAGTAAATAATAATTTACACCTCAGGTACTAATTCTGATCGAGGGAAAAAGTGGTGTGCTTTGAAAATCTAAAAAATATTGTTGTTGAGGATTGAACCCATGACCAATTATACTTTTCTTCTTGGTGGAATTTCACACAAGGAGTAAGTGGCAATTTTCATGACTCTCCTTATTACCTTGCTTATGAAACCGACGTAAAACCTCTTTTCCAACCGAGGTAAAAGGGGTTTTTTCGTAGTAGTGGTTATTGATAAAATTTGAGATATTTTTTTTCTAGATCAAATGTTATCATTGGGATTTACTAAATAGGTGATATCAATTTCCCCTTTAATTAATGTCACAAAGAACTCTTAACATCAAAAATCTATTTGACTTAGGAATTATCATGTATAAAGGTTGTTTAAAACTTTTCATCAATTGTTATTATCCAAATCAATTGTCAGTTATACTCAGAGCACATAGATCTACAAGTGTCTAAGAGTAATATAATATATAAGTTTGAGTAAATATTTTGATGACTAATATTTCCTTGTACCTTTTAATATACTCATTTTCCTAGTATTTTATAGTGTGTACATTTCTGTACCCTACAAGTTTTTTTTTCCTATTTGGTAGAGAAACCAATGCCCAAATATTTTTCTTATTATGTGCCTTCATCTCTATTATTTTTCTTTTTTGTTTTGTTTGGGAAAATTTCTTAGATGGAGAGGTATGTATTGTTATAGTGTTTGTTCTTGTAAAGAAGGAATTATGGATAGGTGAAAAGTTCTCAATGCTTAGGTAGTTAGATAGATGACAAAGTGGCTTTTGGTACATGTTTTGATATTTTTTTAAAGATAATTAAAATATGTAAATCCTTATAGTGTAGAGGTTGTATTGAGTTAGATTTTATTCATGTTAATGAAAAATTAAAAAAAAAACTATATCACTAGAGTTTGAAGGTTCAAGGGAAATTATATCATGTAATGTCGGAGTGAAATCTTGGATATGAGTAGATTCAAGAATAGTCTTTGTTTTTGTATATACTAAATTCTTTTCATATCTTACATTAGTTTCAACATTTCAATCTCTCATATCTCAAGCAAAAACTCTCTTTCGTTAAGGGGAAGGGATATATGTTAGTGCATTATTTTAATATTAGGGGTTGCGGAGTAGTATCAAAAGGAGAAAGGTTAGGGGTCTCATTCGCCTTAATTCTTTGGAGTTTATGGTTATTCAAGATACCAAACTACTAGATGTATTGGATTCTCTTATAGCTTCCCTTTGGGGAAATTCGTTCTATGATGGAGTATTATACTCTCAAAAGGTAATAGTGGAGGTCTTCTTTCGATATGGTGCAGCTCTAAAGGCATAACTCTCTTATCTTTTATTTGGTCTAGGATTTATGAGAACTTTATTAGAGTGTGGAGCCAATAAGTTGGTCTATTTTTTATTGTGTACTTTAAACCTTTGTCGACTGATTAGAGGAGGATGTGAGACAGTATATGTTCATGTAAATCCATCTTCGGTGGATAAGGTCTGGTGTATCTTAGGTGATTTCAATACGACCATTTCTATAAATGAGCAGAGAGGAAATGATGCTACCTTTGTATCTTGGTATAATGTTGAATGTGTTGATTTCTCCTCTTTCATTTCCCAAATGGACATTGTTGGATATTCTCCTTTTATGTAGAAAATTTACCTTGTTTTAACCTTTTGGTGAGGCACTTAGAAGTCTTGATCGCATTTTGATCTCCAAAGGATGGTGGAGTTTCTGGGGGGGCACTCCTCATGGACCCTTCTTAAAGAATGTATTTATGTGGTTGAGATCTAGATATAGATTTTTTTTTTCTTATTTCTCTAATAGATTTAAAGATCTGAATGTGGCTCGTCCAAGACTTGATAAGGTGTGTTTCAGATCTATCTCTTTTGAGGATAATTTGGTCTTGATATCTCCCTTCAATCTTGAAGAGATAGATGTAGGAGTGTCCATGTTTGATAGGACTAAGAGTATAAGGACTTATGGTTTTAAATTTTCTTTACTCAAAAGGTTTAGGAATCCTTTGAGGACATGTGCGGGGATCATATTTGATGAGTGTAATGGTGTAACTGGAAGGGTCCGCACGGGGCCTAACAAAGACATGAGTTTTTCTGGTCGTCCCTTTAATGGTTTACATATTCAATCCATATCACATGATCGTGAGGATAACATGTATTTGTTCTATAGCTACATTTAAGGATTCATGGGAGTTAACCACGCGCCCTTGTTGAAGCGGTAAAGCAGCAAGCAAAAATATTATTTTCGGAAGAATTTCCTCTGGGATTTATCGTCTCCACAGGGATCAGTGTGAGGGAAATAATGTCGTTCGACAATCTCTACGTCTCTAAGCTTGGGTTTGAATGGTTTGGGATAAAAATTCAAAAGGAAAAACATAAAACAAGAAAATAAGTACATTCTTAAGAAATGAGAAAACTCGTCAGGAGTTGTATTTCGTTCTACCCATCATGTACTAAAAAAATATATGGATCAAATGCACGCAACCTAATTCGTTCGTCAATATCATCACGTATCACTCACAACAGAGTTTATCTCTAACACAAAGTCGAGAGATCAACCGTATCGTCTCATTGTTGATCTCTCACACAACTCGACAACACGGAGCATTAAGAATCGATACCCACGTGAATATTAGTCCTAAATCTATCTCTAGCATTTAGAATCTAATAGATGTTCATCTTATATCGAGTTCAAAGAGTATATGTCTATAGCAATCCAAACCCATTAAGTAAAAAATCAAGATAACCATCGATAAAGAGTTGTAAAAGAGATTTTATACAAAGATCCATAAATATACTTACAATCAAGATAAACTTACATACAAAACCCCAACAAATGAAAAATACATAGAGAGGAAGGAAGAAGAACACAAATATCACGGTCTGTCAACTCCGATTGAAGTGGATTCGACTCCGGATTGTTAAGATGCACCCTCCAATGTTGTTTCTAAGCTAATTCTACTCAAGAATGTGTTTGATGAAGTTGGGGTAAAAAGTTCCCAAACAACATAACCTAAAAAATGCTGAAAAATCACTTAAATAGACAAAAATGGGTCACAGTATTCGCCTGGCGAAGTCCTGTTCGCCTAGCGAACATATGCAGCTTTTTCTACTGCCAAAAAAGTGTTTTTCATGCGTTTTAGAACTTTCTGTTCGCCTGGCGAACATGACAGCAAACCAGCACTTGTTTCGACCATAACTTCTGAACCGTAACTCCGTTTCACGCGCAGTCGGAAGCGTTGGAAAGCTTATTCAATACTCTATAAAATAATGACAAAATATCATTGCTTATATACCTAAAAAAAATGAGAAAAAATCAATTAAACTCAATGAAATTTACGCGACACTCAATATATACACTATAATTTAAACTATACAACATATGCACAAAAGTTGAGGTTTATTGGTCAAATCAAGCCAATAAGTGCCAATTATTTACACTCAAAATCAGTACATTTTAGCACTTATCAGCCCTAAATATTAGGGAATCAACTGTCCATTTCCTAAGAAGTAGCTATTTTCTAAGGAACAATTTATGAGAAAATGTAAGAGTTTACGTCCTTTCTTTAAATTCTTTTAGTCTTTTCAATTGAAACATTTACTTTTATGACATTTACTATGCTTTTTGTCTATTTTATTTTTCCAAATCAATCTTACATTCTCTTAATTAAAGCTTATGTTTAGTTTGTCAACATTCAAACACCTAAGGACCAAATCACGAACACTTTTCGTTGTACTTTTTTGCACAAATTTGTCCTTATGAATTTTTCGAGTTTAATCCATTTAATGAATTAAAACTTGTGATTGTTTACTAAAAATACCAATAAACAAATTGGCACGTCCAACGGGAACTTTTTGTGCAAGAAAATTTAACTTTTGCATAAAAATGTTGTGTCTTTTATTATTTATTTTGTTCTTCATACATAAGTTGTCTTTAGTTGTTGAGTGTTTATGCCTTTGAGGAGTAGTAAGACTCTTACTGAGATGTCTCGTCCAACGTTAAAAGATCCCCCTCCTCATAAGAATGCTCAAAAGATGGAAGAACAACCAGTTGGATCGACCATTGGTAATGCAAGAACATTGATAACCGTTAGATAAACCCCAACTGCTATAAGCCATGTGTCAGTTTCGAAGATATCACCTGAAGTGGAGGTTTCACTACTACCCGTAACAATCATTTCAACCACGGTCAGGGTTACACAGAATATGAAAGGAGACCAGAGGTATCATTTTCCTCTAAGTTTTTCACTATGTCTTGTCAGTAGGGAGTATCCTTATGGAATGCCAACAACGATGATGAAAGGCCTACGAACTAGTGCATCTATGTATGCACATAAAGTAATGGCTATTACATCCCCTCTTAATACATACTTTGTGTCAAGGTCTGTTATAAGAAATCGTGATATTATGGTGTTTTTGTGCAGCCTGGGAAAGTTTTACTAAGGCCCCAAGGTGGGCGCCAAATGTTCTTGATATACACTTTTTGGATAATCTCCCTGAAAAAGATCAGGTGAGACCACAAACGTAAGAAGATTCTTAGTGTTACTTAACTTCTTTTCAATTCTCTCTTCCTCCCTCTATGGGAAGCCTTTTTATACTCGTCTCATCCCCTAAGATCATTAAGAAATTTCTCCTCAAATTCCATGTTAAAATGATAATCATAACGTCTGTCACTCTCATTATTATTATGTAACATCCTCTCGATCACTTTATGTAACTCTCATAAAACCTCGGAGATACCCTATAACTGTTACGTTGGTTTATGTATAATGTCCAAAAGCACGTCTATAATAACCATATAGTCCGGGCTACGACTTGTTTCATCTGTAGCAACTTGACACTTTTCATTCTCTGTAAGTACTCGGCATGCTAACTCTCTACGCTCGGCCTCAATGACTTATAACTCGACTTTGATAAATCTAGGATGTACAAACAAGTTCAATGTCGACATGAAGATGAACTCTATAATTATCCATGTGATAATTAGTTGAAACTACTCTATGACGAGGATTTTTTTGTTCATTATTTAAAGTTGATAAATACCCACAAGGGATTCAGTCTAGAAGTGCTGAACGAAAATCTAGGCCAAATTCATAGGTTGCAAATGGTGAAAATTTAGAAAAATAAAATTTTAAAGAAAGGTTATACCTAAATTTTACATAGGGGGGATTTTCAAGTTTGGAAGTTTTTCAGTGGCTTAATGTTTTAAAGTAACGGTTGCATCATAGATGGTTCGACTAAGATCACAAGAATTCTATACAGTTTCAAAATAACGCTGAAAAGATTGAATCTATTTTATATGTGTACCTCTTCTTTTCTTAGTCTGGTTCTGCACTAGAAACAAAAAGGCATCTTTTAGGCGTTGGACCATAATTAAAGGGTATGTCACGCCATAATAGTAGGCAAATCACAAGTCTTCAAATTCTTTGGTAAAATGGACAGAAGTTGAGAACTCTAAAGGATTTAAATGCTAGATTTTTTGTGTAAAATTTTAAACACTCTTGGTGTCATTCTTCACTTGACTTTTCAGTGGTCAAGAAGACTGAATCTTCCTTATAGAAAAAAGGATTTTGACAAGAAGTGACTGAAGCCAAACTGCCTAACAATCAAATTTGGACAATAGGAAGCCACCCCAACACCTGATTTAGCATAAGAAATTCTAGTCGACAAAATGGAGGGTTTAAAAAATTCCATCCAAGTGTCGTGGACCTCTCTTTGGTCCTCATGTGAAGAGGTTCAGAATGTCATCCTGAACCAGTCTGGTCCATAGCTCTGTCTAACAAAAGGTGCCTTAGTCGAGATAAATATTTTGCAATTGTAGAACATGAAGAAGTATGTCTCGAAGACTTCTTTCGGTGCATATTTTCCATCATCTAGCGTAACCTTGACAAGCCTTAGGCCTTCGACTCTCCTCTTTGGATCAGGTGAAATTCTAGCATTGAGGAAAGGTTTGAAGGTGGCGTTAAGCCACGACTGCAAAAGCCATATAGGACTAGAAACCAAACAAAATTCCTCAGGATCTTCCCGTGCCTTGAGGTCATGAGAGGAAAATCCCCAAAGATTCATATGGGTTGTCCAAAAATAATTTTCTCATGCAAATATTTCTCCTCTCATGAAGCTGAGTAGCCAAAGAAATAAACTTTTGTCTACTTGAAGGGAACTGGAGATAAAAACAAAATGAGATAGCCAGATGTTAAGAAAGACTGTATGTTCCTAGACGCTTATGTTGACGGTAGATGCATGATGGTCTTTGATAAAAGCACTAAAACTAGGGTGTGAGAAAGGTCAAGATACTATTCTACATAAATTATCCTTAAGATTTTTTCGAATTTAATCTATTCAATAAATTAAAACTCATGAATTTTTATTAAAAATATCAATAAACACAACTATCAACTTGTTCTTCTAATTCTAATTATAGAGTTGAGGTGTCTACTTCTAATATGTATGACTAATGTAACTAACTCGTTTTTCTATAAGACAGACTAACAAAGTTAATAGAAATTTAAACAGGTATAATTGGATAGGTAAGGGTGTGAAAAACGTTGAATGTGAGATTTTGGATGAAACTCATGCCAAACAACAAAACGTTAATCTAACCATATGGTAAAGATCGACCTCCGATCCATATTGGTCGGTGTCGTACCTCGAAAAATACGATCCACGCGATGGACGCGGAAAGAACGTTCGAACAGAGTCGCCACCGAACTTTATTTATTCCAAGGAAGGAATAGGAAAATATCGATAAAACCTTTAAAGAGATAAGAACATGGTCATCGCAACCAATATTCTAGGTTCGGGAGTCGATTACGCAGAGGGAAGGTATTAGCACCCTCTACGTCCGTTGTACTCAACGGGAACCTCTTGATCGATTCAAGAGTAAAGTTATCTACGCTTGTTTGTTTTCTTCTAAGGTTTCTCCTATAGGGAGAAATAGGTGGTTTTAAGATAGGGTGCTCGCCAAGGATTGGGGCCCTTGTGCCTACGTATCTTCACTTGTAAGAAGTGGAAAATCAGAGCATTCGTAGTTCGTGGGACTACGGGAAAAAGAGGGGAATGTACTCGCCAAGATCATTGCAATCTTGTGCCTACGTATTCTCATTAATAAATGAGAAATCAGAGCAGCCGTAGTTCGGCTAACTACGGTAAAAGGTTGGTAAATGAACGAGTGTTTAGGTCGCATTCTAACTGCTAAACGTTGGCTTGTCTGCTCGCTAGGGGAGGATGAAGCACTAGTTTTTTATACGCGAAAGAAAGACTAAACAATGTTCTTTGGTAAAAGGATTATTTGAATGGTAGGTGCACGAGGGTGAAGAATAGTATTTGTAAGTATTGGGACATTTAACTAGAGGTGACGACTACCTGAAGCTTAAGAAAGACTTCTCAGATCCAAGTAATCGGGAGAGTGAACCAAAGACTTGGAGCTCTCTCTTTTTTCAACCTCAAAGGTGAAAGGATAGAATTGAGTATGGTTTGAATAAGTTGAACGGATGACGATTACTTGAAGCTTAAGAAAAACTTCTCGGACCCAAGTAATCGGAAAAGCGAGCCAAAGACTTGGAACACTCTCTTTTTCATCATAAAAAAGGAATTGTTTGAATGGCGTTTGAAAGATAGGATGTGGTTAAAGTATTTTAACAGATGAGGATTACTCGAAGCTTAAGAAAGACTTCTCGGACCTCAAATAATCGGAAAAGTGAACCAAAGACTTGGAGCTCTCTCCTTTTCTCATCTAATATTATAAAAGATATTTAATATGATTAAAGTGTATTAATAAGATGACAATTACTCAAAGCTCAAGAAAAACTTCTTGGACCTTAAGTAATCGGGAAAGCGAGCCAAAGACTTGAAACACTTTTTTTTTCATCTTAAGTGTTTAGAAAAATAGACTTGAATAAGTTTATCGTTTTTAGAAGACAATTGTTCAAGCTTAAGAAAGACTTCTCGGACCCAAACAATTGGGAGAGAGAACCAAAGACTTGGAACTCTCTCTTTTTCATCTTTTATTGAAATTGTGTTTAAATTGTTATTAAGTATTTTAGTTTGATTTAAAGAAAATTGCTTGATATGAATCAAGGTTTGAAATTAGAGTTTTAACGTGTGCACTAGCAAAGTGGGCTAGTCTTCTAAGTGACCAACTAGAAATAATTGATCAAATAGGTGTCACTGTAAGAAAGCTCAGGATTAAGCTTTAAAACGTTGTGTATTGTGATCAAAGGTTGATGGCGAGGCTTTGAAAGCACTCGACTTACAAGGTGGAAATGGCTCGATAAATCGAGAATTTTATTTTTAAAGTATTTTGAAGCATAAAACATAATTAAGGCAAACGTGTTAGAATTATATTACATTTGTGGGAGTGGGGTGCATTTTTATCAAATGGGGATAAAATTAGTAATAGACACACAACTCAAACAAAAAACTTACACTAATTTAATCGGATTTAAAATGCCTATTCTAATTACTTAACTAACACAAGATCAATTATCAGTTAGTATGGCAATGAACCAAAAACAATTAAATAATCTAATTCCAATAGTATTACAAAATTTATTTTATATTATGATTATTACCATGAAAACAAAATTTATTCTAATCAAAAGAAGATGCAATGGCATGCTAATAACAAAACAAGATGGGTTTAATAAAATACAAATTTAGTCCAAAGATAAAAACATTGATTTATTTGTAATAATAGCAAGAATAATAGAACAAATATTAATTAAAGCTAATAGTAATTTAACCAAAATCCCCCTTATTATGAAAAAGAACAGCCAGCAACACAAACGCAACGTAATCTAACATATAATAATGCCATGAAAATTCTGTATACTACATTCACATTAACTCAGCATGAAATTCAACTCTCAAAATTTATCAGTTCACAATTCCTCTATAAGCTTCAATAATATATTTACTTGGATTAGGATTTTGAAGCATTAGAAATGTCACTTATTTTCCTTATGATTTTTAAACAAGCAAGGCAAGTAGTGAGAAATTTGTTCCAATAGTGCTTGTCATAGTAGGGGAAAAAATGGAACGTAGCAGCATATCATCTCAAACATAATTCAATACTATTGAAATTAAACAAATGGAACCAAAACAAGCTGAATCAACTCATAGGAAAAGGCTAATCAATAAGTTCATTGTGTTTTTCTTCAAAAATATTCACTGCAATATAATGACAGCAGCTTATAAACGGCGTTCGATATGCGACGTCGCATCAGCAGCCACTCGGCAGGACGGTTCACAAACTCATGAAATCAATAAGAAGTAATGCTATCATACTCAAGCCGACTACATAGTGATCAAGTAGCAGTAAACAGATTTTGAATTCATAGCTAAAAATGCAAGGATTTTTAAAAAGGGAAAACTTAAGCTATAATGTTATTAACAGACTACTCAACCTCAACATAAAGTAACAAAACTCAAACCAAATCCCGTGATTGAAACAATACATGATCATAATATTCTAACAAGCATGTAACATCGTTATCAACAATTGTTCACAACACAATATGGATGAGCTAACACAAAACGGTGCCTAATGATAAATCATCATAAAAAATGTGAGCAAATTCAACAACAAAATAAACAACGGTAATAATGGTAAAGGAAGAAAAATACACCTACCGAAGATTGTCGGTGTCACTAAGTCGAAACAGAGCGATGTCGTGACGTTAACGTTAGGCCAAGAATAATGAGCTGAACCAAAAGCGTCGGGGTGCTGAGTTATTGTGAACGGATCTGACTTCGCGCTTTCATCGAGCTTAGACTTTTATAACTGTACTGATAGCAAAACGAACTGGGGTGAATCAACTTTATTCCTTGACTTCACTAATTCGGTATTGTTAGCCTCAACTACTCCTTAATGGCTCTTCAGATTCCGATGATACCTGCACAAGAAAACAACTACAATAACAAATGACATAGTGCTTATTGTTTCAGCTGGTGGTGTTGTCTTCTGAGTTGTTGTGTTGTGGAGCTGTTATGTGACGTTGAGTTATTGTCGACTGCAGTTAATGTCGGAAACAATGACGAAAGTTGATGTGAGGGGAGAAGAAGTGAAATGGAGTAGGGTTTGGCGGCTGGAAGAAGAAGGGAATATTAATTTTAGCGGCTAGGGTTGTTTTTTTTCAACTCTGATATTGTCCTCTCTCTTATATCGCTCTCAACCTTCTCCTAATGGGCTCAGTGATGGGCCGGTCCAATTCCAATTCTTTTTTTTTTAATTTTTAATTTTTCTGAATAAGAAATCCAATTAAAACCTATTTTATATTCTAACTAATTCTAATTAATTAAAAATTAACTCTATTAAATTCTAATTTAATTAATAATTAAAAAATCAAATCCTATTCCTAATTAAAAAAATTATATTCTAATTAATTAATTAATTAATATTCCTAATTAAATTTTAAATCTATTAATAATTAAGTAATTCTAGTTCTATTCTAATCTAAACTAATCAATCAATTAATATTAAAACTATATTATACTTACATATTCTAAAAAATCAAATTATAAAACAAAAACAATAATAAATAAAATAAAATAAACAATGCCACGTGTCACGAATTTATTCGTTAAAAAAAAGGTGAGCAAATTTATTTTTGCTAAAAAATACGCTACGCTGTACAAGCGATGCGAATTGAAAAATAAAGTCGAGCTAATGAAGATTCTGAAACAGCTAGGACAAATTTGGGTATGACAATCGGATCATCATGTGTTCCATTTTTGAAAGTCGGATAGAATTTTGTTGGGCAAAACCGTAGAGAATAAACAAGATTATTAACGTTGTTCCTTTAGGATTAACATTAAACATCACTCGCTCTTAGCTGAAATATTCAAATCACCCTCTTATTTCTCACTTATTATGAAATTGTGAAAAGATAATAAGAATCGGAATGTTAGTTAAAAGAAGAAAGAAATCATCATAGTTGTATTTAAATGTGTAATGCAACAACAATTATAAATTCAAAAATATTAAACATAGTGCTAAATTGGTAAGAAAAAATAGTGAAAATACAAAGGTTTTTTCACACCCACAATACAATACAACAAAGATATTACTATCATTATAAGGTTATAATCTCTACTATTTCATCACACACAATAAAGAAATGAAGCAATAATGTCCATATTGCTAACATTTAGCTGATTACATTATACAACTTGTAAAGAAGTGTTCAAGGGCTAGATGTTGAAGGTGGTGGGGAGAGAAATGGGATTGAGGGGAAAGTGGTTGGGATAGAGGTGGGAATGTTGGGAAGTGAAGTGACGGCTGGCAATGGTGGAATGTTGAGAGTTGGAATATTTGTAGGAAAGGTAGGAAGTGGTGGCATAGTAAGCTTAGGAAGAGATATAATGTTAGTAGGCAATGGTGGAAGACTTGCTTGAGGCAATGTTGGAATTGAAGGCAAAGGCGGCAATGTTGGTGGCTTTGGCAAAGTTGGAATGCTAGGAAAATTTGGTTGTGTGGTTGTTTGCAAAAGTTGGCGAGCTTCTAGGAGCATGCTTGACATTGTTACAACAAGAAATAAAGCAGTGATGAAGGATTTGGTTGATGCCATTGATAACTTGATGTATTGTAGGAGCTAAGGAGTATTTCTGTATTGAGAGAGAAGTTGGTTTGGGATTTGATGAGGAGCAAAGGGATGATTGATGGTCTTATATAGAGTAAGATAGATTTGAAGGAGGGTAGTTTAGAAAAAGATAAAAAAAAGTGCTTTTGCAATCTTTAGTTAGTTGAACTTCTCATGTTTCACTTTGACTAAAGCATTTTGTGGTTTGATTTGTTGGCTTCTCAAAACATTCAATTGTATAAGTTGATAGTTGTTGGTGTTTCTGGACACCTAAACATTAAGAATACTGAAAGATAAATTATTTCAACATGCTCGAAAGGTAGTTTAGGCGATCTACCACAATCCTTAATTAATATCCACAGCAAGATTACAAATATTAAACAACATATTGACATCAATATTACAAATAGGCTAGGATAAACAAAATTTATTGTTTCCCTCAATAGTATGCATAAAACAACGCCATAATGTCCTACGATTAATTTTGTCCGAAGAGAAACCATTTTGTAAAATCTGAATAATATATGTTAAATGTATAAATAATGTACAAGCATTCATTTCTACTTATAGAATATATTCTAAACTAAAGATTTGATTAATTTATTAAAGGTGTGGATATAAGATTCTCCCTATTATCTTTAGTTTAAAAATCATATTTTTGTTTAGAGTGTGTTTGGATGAAATAATTGAAGATTTTTAAGGAATTTTAAATTTTAAGCTATTCAAATAATTCAATTGAACTTCATTCATTTTTAAATTGTTTTGTTTGGATGGAGTATTGAAATGATTCATTGTTAAATTTTTGAGGTCATTTTTATAAATTTTAAAACTTTTGAACCAAATTTTAAATATAAAAATAAGGATCAATTTGTAATTTTTGAAATTTTAAAGGGACTAATTTATAAAATTTGAAAATTATTAGGGACTTATTATCAAATTTTAGAAAATTTAGGGGTGAATTTGAGATTTTTATAAAATATGAGGACCATCTAACAAAATTTTAAAAATTAATAATAAACAATTCAACAATTGCATGATATAAGTGAATAGTAATTTCAATTTTTTTATTTTTTGGTGTCATTTGAAATTCTTTAAATTTAACTTGAATAAAATTCTTCGTAAATTTACATATTTTAACAATTCTTTATATTTTTTCATCCAAACAACAAAATTTTAGTCAAATCATTTTAAATTCTCTCAAAAAATTATTTTCCGTCATTAATATGTTTTATCAAAACACGCTCTTAAAATTGTCTTGGAAAGACGTGTATGGAATGCAAATAAGATAACCATGTAATTTTTTTTTTATAATGAAAATGTATGTCAACTTCGATATATTTGATTTTATCATGTTATATTAGGAGTGACAATTAAATCCATTAAGACAAAATCCATCTAATTCATCTATCAAAAAATTCATTCAATTTCGACATATTTGATTTTATCATGTTATACCATGAGTGACAATTGAATCTATTAAGACAAAATTCATCCAATTCATCTATCAAAAAATTCATTCAATTCATCCACTATATAAAACGTAAATTATTGGATTGGATTAAATCCATTCCTTTATATGCATGGATTGATTCAATTCATTCAATATATTTTAAGGATTTAATGGATTATTTTTATCTCCGTTAGATTTATTTTTAAAAATATAATAAAAATGAATTTTTCTAAAAAAAGAATTGATTTTTTTCTTTAAAAAAATCGACTTTTTTTTCTGAAAAAAAAAAAACCAATATTTTTTCTAATAAAAACCGATTTTTTTCAGAAAAAAATGATTTTTTTCCAAAAATTAAAATATCGATTATTAAAAAACTGACTATTTACAAAATGAACATGACTTGGTCTTGTGACAGTTGAGTCGTGGGAGAAGTCTTCCACCTCACGACCATCTCTATGGCCAACGCCATGTGGGACGACATGTGTACAATTTACACTAAAATCTTCTTTTTTTCGCCCTTTTCGTTTCGTTTCTTCATGAACGGCTCTCCATTGGCTATGCACCTGAAAACAAGACAAAATACCAACATAATACAAGAAAATAACAATAAAATGATAATAAAACATGTGCAAGTCGAGTTAAATACGCAATGTGTTTCGGTGTTATTAATCTTCTAGCCATAATTCTGGAAATCATCTTGTAAAAAACTATGCAGCAAGGAATAGGTCTAAAATTCTTAACCATATTGGTTGAACTAGTTTTAGGGATGAGGGTGATAAGGGTGCAGTTGATAGCTTTATATATTTTTTCCCTCTCAAAGAAATGTTTGATAGCCTTGGCTGTGTGATGTTTGATAATCTCCCAAGAACTTTTGAAAAACTTGGCATTAAAACCATTAATGCTAGAAGTTGAAGATTTTTCATACCTTTCAAACTGCTGGCAATCTCAGTATCAATTATAGGGGCAATAAGGAACCCCATATGCTCACCTATCATCTGGGCTCACCTATCAGCTGGGGGCCTTTCCTCATAGCAACTATGTCAATGTTGCTCAGATTGTTATTAGAAATGCCTATGAGATTCTTATAGCATCTGAGAATTTCTTGCTCTATCTCCTCTTGCTGATGAAGATCATTCTCATTCTCATCCTTTAACTGATCAAGTTGATTATATTAGAAGTAATTCATATTTATTAGTTGTACTATTTTCTTAGCCCCTAAGTTTGTTAGAGGGTATTTTAGTATTTTTATCTTATTCTAAGAACCCTAGTTTTAGCTTATAAATAGGGTAACAATCATTGCAATCTTGTGAGTGTGTGTAGCCGTCATTCTCTTAATAGAATATTTCTCTTTCCGTTCATTTATTCTACCTTAGCACCAACAATTGGTATCTAGAGCTCCGGTTCAGATTCATTGGGAAACATGGGAAACACGAGTGAACGTGAGGTCTTGTGTGTTTGATTTTGATTCTTAGATTCGTGTTGAATCTTGAACAAAATCTGATCAGAATTTTTAATTCTGTGGGTTGGGAAACACTGTGTGAGAAATCTGAGTGTATTGTGCAAGGTAGAAGATGAACGGAAACGACAACATGAACACCAAACTTCCAGTATTTGACGGTAAAAACTGGAATCGTTGGATGATTCAAATGCGTGTACTGTTTGGTGCTCAAGATCTTCTAGATCTTGTCACTGATGGTTATGTTCCAGTAGCAGAAAATGCAACAAATGAACAGAAAAACGCGCAGAAGGAAGTAAGGAAGAAGGATCAGAAAGCATTGTTCTTCATTCATCAATGTGTGGATGTAAATGTGTTTGAGAAGATTGCAGATTCAACAACAGCAAAGGCTGTGTGGGACACACTGGTGAGATGTTATGGTAGTGACGCATCAGTGAAGAAGGTAAAGCTTCAGTCCTTGAGAAAGCAATATGAGAATCTCAACATGAAGAATAATGAGAAAGTCTCTGAATACATCTCCAAAATGATTCTGATCACTAATGAGATGAAGGCGTGTGGAGAAACTCTTTCTGAAGAAGCAATCATGGAGAAAGTATTGAGATCCCTTACCCCTTAATTTGACTACATTGTGGTAGCAATAGAACATTCCAAAGATCTGAGCACCATGAGAATTGAAAAGCTGTAGAGCAGTCTAGAAGCGCAAGAGTTGCGTTTAACTGAGAGAACCTCTGAAAAGGAAGTAGAGCAGCAGGCTCTGAAAGCAACTTCTGATAGGAGGTATCAGAAGCAGTCAGAAGCCAGGAGAAGATCTGATGGTGGTCAGAAGTCAGAAAGCTCAACCTCTGATAGACAAAAGAATGCTCAGAAGGGAAAAGAGAAGTATGACAAGAAGAAAATCCAATGTTACTATTGTAAGAAGTTTGGTCACTTTGCTAGAGATTGTTGGTCAAACAAGGAGAGAAAATCAGAAGAAGCAAATATAGCCAGAAGTTATGATGACGAATATGTGCTATTGATGGCCTCTGAATCTGATAATATGGATCTGATAGACTGGTGGTATATGGACACTGGCTGTTCAAATCATCTTAGTGGAAACAAGAAATGGTTGGTTGACTTTGACTCTGAAAAGAGAACAAAGATCAGATGTGCTAATGACAAATATCTTAATGCAGAAGGTATGGGAAATGTCAGAGTGATTCTGAACAATGGGAAAACAACATTGATTCAGAACGTGTGGTATGTACCTGGCATCAGAAGCAATCTGATGAGTGTGGGACAATTAATTGAGAAAGGTTTTTCAGTTACCATGAAGGACAATCTTCTGAAGTTGTATGACTGCAATCAGAAGTTGATTATGGAGTCAGAACAGGGAAGGAATAGAACATTCAAGGTGAATGTCAGAACTGCAGACTCAGGATGTCTTAGTGCAACAAGTGCTGAGAAGGAGAGTGAGCTGTGGCACAGAAGATTTGGTCATTTGAATTTCAGAAGCTTAAAACATCTGAATTCAAAGAAGTTGGTACATGGAATTCCTACAATTAAGAAGCCTGAAAAGTCATGCAAAGTTTGCATGTAAGGAAAACAACCACGATTGCCATTTGCGTCAGAAACTGCTCCAAGAGCAAAACATGCCTTGGGAGTTGTACATTCTGGTGTATGTGGTCCATTTCCAGTAGCATCAATTTGAGGGAATAAATACTTTGTGTTGTTTGTTGATGAATTCACAAGAATGACATGGGTATCCCTTATTAAGTTTAAACATGAGGTGTTTGATGAATTCAAGAAGTTCAGAATGAAGGTTGAGAATCAGAGTGGTCAGAAGTTGAAGATTCTTAGAACTGGTGGTGGAGGTGAGTATAACTCCAAAGAGTTCCAGAAGTTCTGTGAGGAGAATGGAATTGAGCATGAGGTTACTGCTCCTTATACCCCTCAACACAATGGTCTTGCTGAAAGAAGAAACCGCACTTTGCTTGATATGGTGAGAAGCATGCTAAAGGAGAAGAAGCTTCCTCAGAAGCTCTGGGGAGAAGTTGTTGCCACTGCAACGTATGTACTCAATAGATGTCCTATGAAGAAGTTGAAGGGAATAGTTCCAATACAGAAGTGGATTGGAGATAAGCAAAGTGTTAGTCATCTGAAGGTGTTTGGTTCTGTTTGCTATAAACATGTTCTAGAAGCCAGAAGACAGAAGCTGGATGATAGAAGCAAAGTGATGATTCTGATAGGGTACCACAGTACAGGTGCATACAAGCTCTATTGTCCAGAAACCAATAAAATTGAATTCAGCAGAGATGTGATTGTGAAGGAATCAGACGTTTGGAATTGGGATAAGTCTCAATCTGATTCTGATGTTAGAACTTCTGAAGAAAGGTCAAAATTAAGAATTTCTGAAGTTGGAGTAAACTCTGAC
Organism: Lathyrus sativus; assembly: GCA_963859935.3. NCBI lineage: Eukaryota > Viridiplantae > Streptophyta > Magnoliopsida > Fabales > Fabaceae > Lathyrus > Lathyrus sativus. The sequence goes on along the minus strand of OZ012741.1, from coordinate 599,767,058 downwards.
GTTGATTCTGACTCTGATAGTGATTCTGACTCTGAAGAAGACTCAGAAGATGAAGGTGACTCTGATGATCCAGACTCTGATGGTAATCCAGATTCTGGTGGCAATTCAGACTCTGAAGATGGCCAAGGCTCTGGAGGAAGTCAAGCCTCTGAAGCTAGAAATTCTGAAGTTCAAAACTCTGGAAATATGCCAGACCCTGAAGATGGTCAAAGCTCTGGAGGAAGTCAATCATCTGAAGCTCAAGACTCTGAACAAGTTCAGAGACCACAAAGAATCAGAAACATTCCCAAAAGATATGCAGAATTTGACATGCTGCAAGACACTGAAGTAGACTCTGAAGGAGAAGTTATTCAGTGTGCCATGATAGTAGACTCTGAACCCATAAGTACAGAAGAGGCTCTTAAGCAGAAGCTCTGGCTGAAGGCCATGAAAGAAGAACTTGATGCTATAGAGAGAAACAAGACTTGGAAGCTGACAGAACTTCCAAAAGACAAGAAAGCCATCAGCGTCAGATGGGTTTTCAAGCCGAAGTTAAAGCCAGATGGTTCAATTGGCAAATATAAAGCAAGGTTGGTAGCCATAGGATTTCTACAGAAACCTGGGTTGGATTATTCTGAAGTGTTTGCACCTGTAGCAAGACATGAAACAATCAGAATGGTGATTGCAATAGTTGCTAACAGGAATTGGCCTCTGATGCATTTAGATGTAAAATCTGCATTTCTGAACGGTCCATTAGAAGAAGAAGTTTATGTGTCACAACCTCCTGGATTTGTGAAAAAGAATCAGGAAGGGATGGTGTACAGATTATACAAAGCTATATATGGACTGAAACAAGCGCCCAGAGCTTGGAATCAGAAGATTGATTCATTTTTCAAGAAGCAAGGCTTTCAGAAATGTGAGATGGAGTACGGTGTCTATGTTCAGCATACTTCTGAAGGCAATATGACTCTGGTATGTTTATATGTTGATGATATACTATTGACTGGAAGTTCTGAACAGAAGATAGCCAAGTTCAAGAAAGTTCTGATGAATGAATTTGAAATGACTGATCTAGGCAAAATGACATACTTTCTAGGGATGGAGTTCAGATATTCTGAGAAAGGTATCATTTTGCATCAGCTCAAGTATGAATTAGAACTTCTGAAGAGATTTGAACTGAAAAATTGTAAGATTGTTGTCACACCTTCAGATACAAATCAGAAACTGGATTCTGACTCTGATGGAAAGGATGTGGACACTACAATCTTCAAACAGTTGGTTGGTTCTCTGAGGTATTTGTGCAATACCAGACCTGATATTTGTTATTCTGTTGGGATGGTTAGTAGGTTCATGAGTAAACCTAAGTGGTCCCATTACCAAGCTGCTGTCAGGATTCTGAGGTATATCAAGGGAACTCTGAAGTATGGAGTGTTGTTTCCTTCTGGAAGAAAGGATGAGTCAGAACTTCTGAGTTATTCAGATTCTGATTGGTGTAGAGACAGAGTTGACAGAAGAAGTACCTCTGGATACTTGTTCAAATTTCTGGGAGGTCCCATTTCTTGGTGTTCCAAGAAGCAACCTGTTGTGGCGTTATCAACCTGTGAAGCTGAATACATTGCAGGTGCTGTTACTGCATGCCAAGCTGTGTGGATTCTGAATCTGTTGCAGGATCTGAAGATTAAAATAAATAAACCTCTGAAGCTGATGATTGATAACAAGTTCGCAATCAATCTTGCCAGAAACCCAGTGTTGCATGGGAGAAGCAAGCATATTGAGACCAAGTATCATTTTCTGAGACATCAAGTTCAGAGTGGAGTGTTAGAAGTTGTACACTGCAGCACTCAGAAACAGTTGGCAGATGCTCTGACGAAAGCTATCAAGACTGATCAATTTCTCAGACTAAGGGATGGAATTGGTGTTACAAGTTTTGATGGAATATGAATTAAGGAATGGTATTAGAAGTAATTCATATTTATTAGTTGTACTATTTTCTTAGCCCCTAAGTTTGTTTGAGGGTATTTTAGTATTTTTATCTTATTCTAGTAACCCTAGTTTTAGCTTATAAATAGGGTAACAATCATTGTAATCTTGTGAGTGTGTGTAGCTGTCATTCTCTTAATAGAATATTTCTCTTTCCGTTCATTTATTCTACCTTAGCACCAACAGATTATGCCTTTGCCTAATTTTCAAGGAAGCATGGAAATAAGAGTTATTACCATCTCTAAGTTTGAGCCAATTCACCTTAGGTTTATGTTGAATGATACTCTCTTCAAGATTGTCCAGTCTCAAAACTTCATTGGTGCAAGTTTTGACTTTGTCAATAACTTGAATATTCATCATGTCCCTCAGTAAGATGTCTTGAGCTATAGATAGCTCTTCTCTAGTTGTCCTTAACTTTTGGTTAATCTCATTGTAAGGTTTGCTAAGTTTTTTTATCACAGGCTGAACCCTTTGAAGTTTTTTTCAAAAAACAAACATTGGATTTTTTACTGAAGCTTTTTTCAAAAAACAAACATTGGATTTTTTTACTAGAGGATCCTCCCAGCACTGCTGCACAGCTAAGTTATACTTAGCCTTATTGATAATAATATTTTGGAATTTGAAGGGAGCTCTAATATTTCTCTTTATCTTAATATCCTGCAAACACAATAGAGCATGATTTGAAACCCCATTGTTCATAATAATGAGTTTACTTTCCAAATTCTGCTGAAGCCAATCAATATTTTCCAAGACCCTGTCAATTTTGGAGTATATCATGCCATCCCTTTGATTATTATACATGTTGTTGTTATCGTTGTCTCGTAATATTTATACAATATTAACATCGAAACATCTAATTATCACTATATTAGATCTTAGAAGATTTACCACCAGTCTTAAATAGTAAGGAGTTGGAAGCACTACACAAGATCTTCCTAAATATTGTTGAATATTGTTATTACAATTTAATTATTTAATTTCTCTAAATTTGAGGGTATGGTAGATCAATTAAATTTGAATAAAAATGACGCCCAGCTCAATTGTAAAGAAAACATAGATTAAAATAATAATATCTTTGACGGAGACACTTTTTTTGAGATGTCGAATTCTTTTATATAGGAGAGTTCATCATTGAAACAAATTTGACTCTTAAAAATTAAATTTTCTAGACACTAGAGTTGTTTTACTATTTTTGTTTGTGTTGCAATTGGAATTCACTTAAATTATTTGAACTTATACTGCTTTATTGTGTGATGATAACTATAGTTAAAATTTTAAAATTTTTAATTTGAAAAATGAATTTGTGAATTTATAACAAATTGTTAGGTCTTTTGACATTTTTTAAGTGTTATGATTTTTTTATTATTTTAGAGATTGAGTTACGCAATTCAACACTATTTAATATTTATACAATATTTTTATTTTTTTTATTGAGATCAGATTATACGACCGAATTCTTCGATTTTATTAAAGTCCGTCAAGCAAGCAATTCAACATGTGACCATGTAATGCAATCATCAACTCCTTAACCATTCGATTTTATACAAGAGTCGGTCAAGCAAGCAATTTAACCCGTGACCAAGTAAAATTTTGTCTACTCAAGCAAATTTTGGTCTCTTCTTGTTTCCCTCAATCCACACGGAAGAGATTTGGTCCCATCAGAAACTTTCTTTCCTTTCCTTTGGTATTGTTACCAAATAATAAAAAGGGATCTGTCCACTCATTTTCTTTTTCTCTTCTTGTCTTTCCACAAAATCAAACACAACATTAACGTGAAATTATATTATCTCCTTGCAATTGGTGCTTTACACAAACTACATTTCTTTCAAATGTGACAAGTAACAAGGAACTATCTTCCTTGAGGCATCGCACTTTGTTATCCCTTCTCTTTTGGTTAAAAAAACAAGGAACTTCTATGCATGGATAATATCCACTATCCACCACATCCAACTACTGGGAAATGCTGGCGAATCAACAAACACACTTACGAGCTAAGGTCATTCTTGCAAATACTCTTTAAGCACCTTCCTTGAGCCATCGCACTTTGTTATCCCTTCTCTTTTGGTTAAAAAAACAAGGAACTTCTATGCATGGATAATATCCACTATCCACCACATCCAACTACTGGGAAATGCTGGCGAATCAACAAACACACTTACGAGCTAAGGTCATTCTTGCAAATACTCTTTAAGCACCTTCCTTGAGCCATCGCACTTTGTTATCCCTTCTCTTTTGGTTAAAAAAATAAGGAACTTCTATGCATGGATAATATCCACTATCCACCACATCCAACTACTGGGAAATGCTGGCGAATCAACAAACACACTTATGAGCTAAGGTCATTCTTGCAAATACTCTTTAAGCACCTTCTATGATCCATGTTCATGATAAGGTAGTATTATAGATGACAGTATGTCGTTGAACTAATCCTGACCTTATTTACACTTGCAATCAAGAAAAAAATAACTTGAAATAAATTGCATATTAGCACCTGGCAGGATGATATATCAGAGTTCAGAACTTTTGAAACAGAAGCACAATTGCATATTAGCACCTGGCAGGATGATATATCAGAGTTCAGAATTTTTGAAACAGAAGCACAAGCAGACGAGGGTACCTACACTTTGAAAAGGCATGATACAGAAGCACGGCATAAGTCTCTCAAAATACAAAATGTCATATTAAACTCACAAGCAAATACTACCAAATTGTCAAATTGAAAGCAGTTTGAAAATGCTGAATCGCTGACTTACAGCACCAAAGACCTGACGTATATCACCGCACCCAGGAATAGCATTTTAAAACAATGGCTGATGCTTTTAAGCCTTGATCAAACAGACTTGTAAGGATATAATATCATACAGGAAGTAACCTCAACTTACAACATAGCAAAACTCATAACAGAACAAATTTACATAATACCTAAGAAGAAAACAACAGAACCAAACAAAATATCCAAAATAAACACCTTGCAAGCAATACTACCAAACATGGTTAGAACACCATCAGATCAGACACTACATGTGAATGCGTGTGTTTAGTTATGCATACAGTCTGGAGCTTATGACCAATTAAAACTCCAAAATAAACTCATTCTTGCCCTATTAGTGAAAGAGAGAGAGTGGTGGACTTGTCTAAAATCATCAATCTATAAATCCTTCCTCAATGATACAACCATAATAATCTACATGACATGAAGTAATCCTCTCCTCAATTACTTCAACAGCTATAATGTACTCAAATGCTATCATAACTTATTATAAAATCTAGCATTGGCAATAATTCGCGCAGCATCAATTTGTGCGATAATTGCAACCATACAAGTAATAACAACTATAGTCTACAAAATTTAAATTAAAAAGATCTAGATTGCAAAATGGCTAATGACCCTTAACCTTATCATCTGTCACCACATTAAGAATGGGTAAGCTACTGAGGAACTCGTCAAGACCCTCAAAAAAACCAATCCCTTCAATATTATCCTCAGCATTGCCAGTTGCATTCCCTTCACGGTCACGGACTCCGCGGGAAGGCTCCTCTGCCTCATTACTGCACTCCACATTCAAATCCAACTTCCCCATGTTTACAGCACCCTTCTTGGAACTACTTGGCACAGCTTTCTTACTAGCTTCCGCCTTTACACCAGAAGCATCAACAGCACCAACATTCTTCTCACTCACATTCCCTGCTGCAGCACCAGTGGCACTCCTCCTAGGTCTCTCCACAGTTTGCCTCCCACTAGCATTACCAGAATCTTTCCTAATCTTTTTCCTGGTAGCATTCGAACTCTTCAACCCTTTTTTCTTACCAGCACCACCCCTCCAATCCCCATCATCAGAATCATTGTCACTCGGATCAGAAATATCGATGAAGGCCGCAGTTGCCGCTTCATCATAGTAAACCCAATTTTTTTTCCTATTCGTCGATCCTCCTTTCAAGGAGCAAGGAAACAGAGGACAAACCGGGTTCCAATTGGAAGAAGTCCCACTCACATCCTTAGAATCACCAGAAAACCCTAACGGAAAAAATCCCCAAGTGCAAAACGAAGCATCTACCTCGTTCAACGGCGGCGAACGTATCACCACCGCATGAAACCCTCTCTTACAACTCTGGCACCGCAGGGTACACTCTTCATACCCCTTCGGATACTCATAATAAACGTAACAGTAAGGACACAGAGTCCAGAAGCTAATGTTACCTTCAGTTTCAGCAGCACTTGCCGTCCGCGTCTGCCGAGTCGACTCAGCTGGCTCGCTAGGGTTCCGGTTTGGAGTTTGTCGAATAGGCTCAGTCGCAGTCGCAGTCGCACCCGCACCGTCTCTGGATATAGGATTTTTCTTCGGGGAAGCGTTATGAGTTGGAGGCTGTTGATACTGCGGCACCGGTTGCGGAGGAGGTTGAGGCTGCTGCTGCTGCGGCTGCGGCGGAACAGGTGGTGTAGTGAGCAACCGCAGTTCGCTATCGTACATAGCCTTCTTAGCAGGATTGGATAGAACAGACCAAGCATCATGAACGAGAGAGAAAGCATGACCAGAGAAAGCGAACGGGTTCCGGTTGGGGTCAAGGAGGAGAGCGAGGCGGCGATACTGGTTAGCGATGTGGTCGATATTGGTGGTGTAGCGGAGGATTTGTAAGATCCCATACCAATCACGGTGGTGGTCGTTGATCCGCGATTCTCCGGCAAGCAAAGTATCGATCACAGCTAGGAGAAGCTCGGAGGCATCGAAAGTCGGGTCGGACTCTCGGGCACGGATCGCAAAGGAACGTGCACCGTGCAGATCACGTGCACTAAGAAGCTTGTTGGCTGTGTAAAGCCATCGCTCAGCTTCAGGTCTGTTTCCACCCTCCATATTGACGGCGGCGGAGGTGGTGGTGCCGATGAATGGAAGATAAAGGAAGGACTCTCGATCATGAAACACTGAGAGTGGAGCAAGGATAGTTTGGTAATTGTACTGAATTGGAATCTATTGGATTAAAAGGGTGATGATGACATGGTTGAAGCTATCCGGAAAAGGAAAAGGAAAATGAAAAGGAAAAAAAATAAATAAATGAATGAATCTAAACTAAATTCTACTATTGACCTAAGAATTTAGATCATTTATTTATTAAAAAAACATAATAATAAATAAATAAAATTAATATAAAAAAAAAAAAAAAAACATAATTGAGTTAAACACGGTGTGTGTTTTAATTTGACTTTTGACAAATCTAAAAGGATTAGCCATCTAAAATGGTAATGGTTTGAAAAAAATGGTTGATACATGGATATATTAGTTATTTCATGTTGGATTCGATTTTGGATTTCCGTTGGCGTGGATGTTTTAATTTATTGAACAAAAAAAGTTTGTCATTTACCTAGTTGTCAAAAGAAGTCTAAATGAATTACTTTTGATAATTTGTTATTACACCTTATATAAGTTTCTAGTGTATTGTTTGGATTTTCAATTATGCCATCCAGTTTCGAAAATATATCTTCAGACGTATTATTTACATATTCAATCAAGACAATTCTGAGATATACCTCATACATTTGATTTATTTTTATTTTGGAGATATATATCTTGAATGGTTTCTATCATCTTTATAAGTCATGTATTTTCGGAGATGCATCTCCGGAAGTATTTGATATAGCTTGTAGCTGCATGATCGGTCCCCCATTGTTGTCATACTCCATTTTCAACTAAAACTCTTACCTTAAAAACCATTCATTATCAACCCATATTTTCACTCTAAATCTTCATCTTTTGGTTCAAAATATCACAAGGAACAAAAGAAGATTGAATTTCAGATAAATATTATTGTTTATCATCTACATTGCTCACATTAATCATCATATTTGTATGAAAAAACTTACGCAGTGTTCGGAGATGTATCTCCAGAACGTGTCTGTGTTTGAACTTTTTCAGAGATACATTTTCGGAATGTTTCAGTGTTCATTTTCCAGCCCTTCAGCGGCAGTAGATTAATTAATGTTCAACTATTTTTTTATTTGTTTCCAATAGGTATGGTGTTCAGCTATTTTTTTTATTTGTTTCCAATAGGTATGGTGCACCCCAACATTTTCTCAAAACCATTGGTTTCTCCGAATGTTCAAGGAGTTGTTATGAAGGTTGTAGATGTTGGCAACGACTTTAATAACAAGCAAGAGTTTGAAAATCGTGATAGAATGCTTGAATGAATTTGTTTGGAGGCATCAAGGCTTAAACTTGGTATGGTAATCGGAAGGTACGATAATGGTTTGGATAGAAGATGTGCATTTGTGACAATGTTGTGTGAAAGAAACGGGAGATATCGAACTCCTTTCCGGAAACTTAAAAGAGACGACACGGGTAGTAAAAATGTGAGTGTCCGTTTAAGGTTCGGGGTTACATGTTGACAAGCAAAAATTGGAGATTTAATGTGATATATGATTTTCATAACCATGATTTGTGTTTAAAATTAGCCGATCATCCTAGTGTATGTCGGCTCGAGCCAGAAAAGAAGGAATGTATTAGTGACATGACCTTGAATCTTGTTCAACTAGAAAATATACTTGCAACATTGAAACGAAAGTAACCCGACAATATAGCAAATATCAAGCAAATGTATAACATTTGGTACCTCACTAACAAGGCGATTAGGGGGGATAGAAGTGAGATGCAACAACTCTTGAAACTATTAAACGATAACAGTTACGTGTCCCGGTACAGAACGTGCGATGATGGAGTTATGGTTAGAGATATTTTTTGGACTCATCTTGATTCAATAAAGTTATTTAACACGTTTCCAATGGTGCTCATACTTGATTCAACCTACAATCAATAAATATAGGCTTCGGTTAATTGAGATGGTTGGTGTTACCTCAACTGAGAAGACATATTCTGTTGGTTTTGCATTTCTTGAGTGTGAAAAAAAGGACAATTTAACTTGGGCATTAGAGGTGTGTTGATCACTTTTGAAGGATCAATGGTGAGATGCCTAAAACAATCGTTATCGACCGCGATACCGCATTGATGAACTCAGTTGCTAAGGTATTTTCTTATTCTTATGCATTACTTTGTAAGTATCACATTATAAAGAATGTGAGAAGTCGGGTAAAACCCGGAGTAGGGACGAAACCAATAAAGTCCGAAGGTGGAAAATTGGTAACTGCGGTTACCGAGCTGTTTCGGCTTTACTCGGTAAAGGAGAAGATAGTCATGCACTTGTCCTTCATTAACTTATCTAAGAGTTAAATACGCATAAAGAATCATACACGCAGTTGTACAGAATTAAAGAAAAATTCGATGCGGTTTATGAGTCTCTTGTTTCTTGCTTGAGTGGTCTGACACCAGAGTCAAAATGGATGAGTTTCCCGGATATGGGTCACCTAATTGCATGTGCATATGATAGGGTGTGCATTGACATGACATGCTACGGTTTTTCGGAAACCTTTTTCCCACTGTGCACCACACCACACCAAAACCCAAATGATTGTATCATGTGTATTGAATGGCTTTCAAAATTAAGTTATTTTATTCAAGTTTACTTGAAACCGGGTTGCCCCATACCACCTACATCACCAGAGTGGACACCTCATTCAACTGCAAACGCCGAGACGTGACTAGATCATTTAATGGAAAGGATGCAAGAATTTGAGAGATTGAACAACATTGAAAAAGAATAAATGCACAAAAGTCCAAGGGGGTACCACCTACAGATTTAGTCTACGACACTTGTTTCGATTCGTTTTGATTTCTTATTTAACCGAACAAATATTTGTATAAATTTGTATCTTAATATAAATGAAGTGTTACATATTCACTTTTTCTTCAAATTTGGTCTTTATGCATATTTGTTTCATTTTTCATCTAAATGTGAGTGTCTGTTATATGGTTCTGTTATGGAAATGTTTCAGGGAAAGTTTCGGAGATACATCTCCGGAAGGTTATTTTAATTGCTTTGTTTTGAAATGGTTCATCTCTGGAACAAGATAATAGGGCGCGTTTTCGGAAATATATATATCCAGAATCAATATCATAGTCATTGAGTGGCCCATATTGAACTAGGTCTTCTGTAAATTTAGATGTTCTTGTGTTATATTTCACACAAACTCAAACTGTCTCAAATGGCACAAACAAACATCTGTTGGTATATCGCAAATGTCTCCTACTCCGGAGGCTCTACACCCGGTCGATCGTTAATGCTCACCAATCTCACCCCCTCAAAGATATCATAGATGAAATCCATTATTTCCTACCTTACAGAGACACACGAAGGATTGTGAAGCTCGAGTACCATTTACCTTTGGTTAACAACGAAGGGAACATCGTGTTAAACAAACTTGAGCTCAAGAATTAAGCGGATGTTAGGGCTATGTGGGATACATATTTTGGTTTCGAAGAGAAAGTTCTACTCGAGTTAGAAGCAACGCTACAAAATCGATCGAAGATATCCTAAAGATGTGCAAGCGTCCACTGGGATATTGAAATGTAATATTTAATTTTCTGTTGAAATCATGATTGTAGTGATCATTTTATGTTATGAATACCAATGGTATTTTAGAAAGTCTGCTTACTGTAAGTGTTTCTGATTTCTCTCGAAAATGTAACTACAGACTTTTTTCTGAAGATGCATCTCTAGAACAAATTAAATCTAACATATATGGGACTCTCAGAATTGCCATTATTTAGTAAGCAAAAAGTGCATCCAGAGATATACCTTTGGAACTTGGGAGCATTAATGGAATTTCGCACGGTGCAGTAGAAACTTATAGGATGCAAAAAGAAATTCTCTTATTTTTTTAAGATGAGATTCTTCAAGATTACACTCTCAAATCTTATCAATATTTTGAAAATTAGATATTTTGATAAGATTTAAAAAAATAAGTGAAGTTTTTAATATAATTTTTATTTTAAAAGATATGGAAAATTTTGAATTGCACTTTGAAAGACACTTATAATTAGGGGTGGCGAAACGGGTTGTGGCTTGCTGGGCCGACCTGTGCACCCGCCAAAAAATGGTGGGTTGGGTTGAAATTTTGTGTTCGCCGCCCACCAAAGTCCGCCCCGCTAAAGACTGTCACCCGCCAAATCCTGCCCCGCCAAAAACCGCTGCTCGCAAAAGTCTGCCGCACCTATTTGTTCAGCTTGTCCCACCTTGAACCTGTTAGAACACAGATTGGTGTTTAATATATCTCATAGTTTTGATGATAACATTAATGAAATTTTGTATAGAGAATTTATATACTCTAATTTTGTTCAAGTGTTTATTTGTTTCAGATATCAAAATTAATATTATTCTGGAAGCAAGAACGCCTCTGAACACTAAAGAACGAGAAAGCTCTGAACGTCAGAAGCAACACATCAGAAGACTCTGATCTGCTACAGTGACTCTGAGCAAAGCTGAGAAGAATTTGAGTAAAGAACATACGTAAAGCTTCAGAAGACTCTGGAAGTACTTAACGCTGCAAGTACAGAAGCTCTGATAAGCAAGTATGCTCTGATAAAGAATTTCACACTTAAAGCACTTTGCTGCAAACTCTGATAGAGAAACTCTGATTGAGTTAATTCTGATCTGAAGAACTAGGAACATCATCAGAAGTTCTGATGCAAGACTTTCCAAAGTTGTTGAAGAAGATGTTGTTCAAATAAAGATTCGTTGGCATATTCCCTGTCTTATCCAAACGGCTCTTTCCTCATTCGTGCATGACACAGGATTTCAGACAAAAAAGATTTGTCAGAACATTCCTATTCTGAGAAAGGAAAAGTCAATAGAAGACAAAAAGAACAGAATGCACAGAGCTGCACAGTCTTTGAGAAATGGATTTCAAAGTACTATAAAAGCAAGTCTCAGTATCACTTCAAAGGCTAAAGAACTACCAACGAACTTCAAACAAATTATTAACAAATCATTCAACAAGCTACTCATACAAACTTTCTTCCAAAGCTGAATAGTTTTACTTCGTTCTAAAACTTGTGTAAAAATCACTGTTGTGATATAGCTTTTTAGAAGCAAATCTTAAACACATTGCTAGTTTATCTTTGTATAAGATTCCTTAAGAGACCAAGTGTGGTCAGATTTCTTGAGAAGACTAAGACAGTTGTCTTAGTGGTTTACACTGTAATCAGTTTGATTTAGTGGATTAAGTCCTTATTGAGAAAGGCAAATCACCTTGGTAGGATGGACTAGATTAGTTTGAGTTCAAACGAACCAGGATAAAAATACTGTGTTATTTTTCTATCATATTAATTGTTTTAAAACCCTTATTCAACCCCCCCCCCCCCTTCTAAGTGTTTTTCCTACCTTCAGTTGGCATCAGAGCCCCGGTTCTGTAAGTGCTCTCACTTAACCGTGACAGAAAAAGATCATGTTGGGAAAAACTCTTAATCTATTGTTCTTGATTTATCATGGCTACTAAAGCTTCAACTTCATACAACAATAAATACGATGATAGAGATAGAATCAGCACCAAACCTCCCATGTTTGATGGTGAGAAGTTTGATTATTGGAAAGATAGAATAGAAAGTTTCTTTCTAGGCTATGACGCTGACTTATGGGATTTGGTTACTGATGGCTATATTCCTCCTACTAATGATGAAGGCAAAAAGGTTGACAGAAAGTTTATGTCTGATCAACAGAAGAAGGAGTTTAGAAACCATCACAAGGCGAGAACCATTCTATTAAATGATATATCTCATACTGAGTATGAGAAAATAAAAAATAGAGATACTGCATTTGATATGTTTGAATCTTTAAAAATGACGCATGAAGGAAACTCCCAAGTAAAGGAGACAAAAGCCTTGGCGCTCATTCAGAAATACGAAGCCTTCAAGATGGAGGAATCGGAATCTGTGGAAACTATGTTCTCAAGGTTTCAGATTCTAATTGTTGGTCTGAAGGTTCTGGACAAAGGTTACTCTACTACTGATCACGTCAAGAAGATTATCAAAAGCTTACCAACAAGGTGGAGACCAATGGTGACGATGCTGAAGCTTGAAAAGGATCTGAATAAGATCACTCTGGAGGAACTTATCAGTTCCTTAAGGAGTCACGAGATTGAGCTGGAAGAAGACGAACCTCAGAAGAAAGGTAAGTCTGTTGCGCTAAAATCTAACAAATTTGCTAAAGCTTTACAGGTTATTGAAGAAAGCTCTGAAGAATCTTCCTCTGAAGAAGATGAACTATCTTTGTTATCCAGAAGGATAAACCAACTCTGGAAGCACAAACAAAAGAAGTTCAAAAACTTCAAGAGATCTGATCAACGTGGCGAGTCTTCTGGACATAAGAAATCTGGAAAGAAAGATGTAGTGTGCTATGAGTGCAAGGAGTCAGGCCACTATAAAAATGAATGTCCCAAACTTCTAAAGGAGAAACCCAGAAAGAAGTTTGAAAAGAAGAAGAAAGTTCTAATGGCCACGTGGGATGATTCAGATGCTTCTGAATCTTCATCAGAATTAGAAGATGAATGTGCTAATGTGGCACTGATGGCTGAAATGGAGGACCACGAAGAAACTGCTGAATCTGGATCAGAATCAGATTCATAAGAGGTATTTTCTGAACTTTCTAGAGCTGAACTTACTGAAAGTTTATCTGAAATTCTTGAAAGCTACAGCAAGATCAAACTCAAATACAAGAGGCTTCAAAGTTGTCTTGCATCTGAGAATGATCAGTTGAGATCAGAAGTTGCTGAGCTTAAAGCAAACAATCTTAAAATGAAAAATGATTTAGAAAAAGCTCAAAAATCTGACTCAGATCCTATATCATGTTCTAAAAACATTTTAGAAGAGTATGATTATAGCTTTCAGAAGTTTCTGTCTAGAGGCCTAGATAAAAGCAAGATGGCTTCCATGATCTATGGCGTAAGCAGAAACAACAGAAAGGGAATTGGATATGAATCACCCTCTGGGAAGGATTTAAATTCAAAACATGTTGATAAACTGATCATTAAGTATTCTCCTTTGTATACTCACTTCAAATATGGTCACTTAAATGATATTAAGCACACACGTTCTGATCAGAGCAAACCTGTGGTTAATAAACCAAAACCTCAGTAGAACAAAGATGCTTTTAAGGGAAAGAAATTCAGAAAGAATTTCAAACCTACTAACCCTAGAGGACCCAATAAAATATGGGTACCTAAGGACAAAATAATTTTTGTTGCAGATGTCCTTAGCAGCAAAGTTAAGACACCAATCATGGTACCTGGACTCTGGCTGCTCGCGACACATGACGGGAAGAAGGTATATGTTCCAAAGCCTGGAACTTAGAGCTGGAGGTGACGTGAAGTTTGGAAGGGAGCAGAAGGGAAAAATCATAGGCTCTGTAACTATTGGTAATGGTAACCTTCCTTCCATATCTAATGTCTTACTTGTTGAAGGATTAACTCATAATCTATTGTCCATAAGTCAATTAAGTGACAAAGTTATGATATAATCTTCAATAAAAAATGTTGTAAAGCTGTGAGTCAAAAAGATGGTTCAATCCTCTTTAATGGAAAAAGGAAGAACAACACTTACAAAATTAATCTTTCAGAACTAAAGGTTCAGAATATAAAATGCCTTATGTCTGTTAACGATGAGCAATGGGTCTGGCATAGAAGATTGGGTCATATTAGTATGAGACGTATATCTCAAATTAATAAGCTTAATCTGGTCAGAGGACTTCCTTAGTTGAAGTTCAACTCAAATGCTTTTTGTGAAGCATGTCAGAAAGGAAAATTTTCAAAATCTTCTTTCAAAGCTAAAAATGTTGTTTCTACCTTTAGACCATTAGAGCTGCTTCATATTGATCTGTTTGGACCAGTGAAAACTGCATCCATCAAAGGCAAGAAGTATGGATTAGTCATTGTTGATGACTACAACAAATGAACATGGGTAAAATTCCTGAAACACAAGGATGAGTCACATTTTGAATTCATTGACTTCTGCAAACAAGTCTATAACGAAAAAGAATTTAAAATTGTTAAAGTTAGAAGTGATCATAATGGAGAATTTAAAAATAAATATTTTGGATTTTATTTTAAAGAAAATGACATTGCACATGATTTTTCTTGTCCTAGAACTCCTCAACAGAATGGAGTTGTAGAAAGGAAAAATAGAACATTGCAAGAAATGGCCAGAACCATGATCAGCGAAACTAACATGGCAAAACATTTTTGGGCAAAAGCAGTGAATACAACTTGTTATATTCAAAACAGAGTGTCTGTAAGACCTCTTCTGGAGAAGACTCCTTATGAATTGTAGAGGAATAGAAGGCCCAACATTTCTTATTTCCATCCTTTTGGATGTGTTTGTTTTATTTTGAGTACTAAGGAAAATCTGAACAAGTTTGATTCTAAAGCTCAAAAGTGTTTCATGCTTGGATATTCTGAACGCTCTAAAGGCTACAGAGTATACAATACTGAGACATAGATTGTAGAGGAATCAATTCATATTAGATTTGATGATAAGCTTGGCAATCAAAAGCCAAACCAGCTTGAAATTTCTGCAGATAGAGAAGTCCTTCTCACAAATTCTGAAGAATTAGAGGTAGACAAAGCTCAAGCAAATGCACCAGAAGCAACGTCAGATGCAACTCCGTTGACTGCTCAGATGGACAGCTTGACAATTTCTGAAGAACCAAATGTTAAAGGATCATCCAAAATCAAAGCCTCTCATCCAGAGGAAATGATAATTGGAAAGAAGGATGACCCTATCAGAACAAGATCATTTCTCAGATCTTCTGGAACGTCATTGTTTGGTTTGGTATCTAACATTGAACCTACTTCTATGGATGAGGCTTTGAACGATAATGATTGGATACTTGTTATGCAAGAGGAGCTTAACTAATTCACAAGGAATGACGTCTGGGATCTGGTTCCAAGACCAAATGGATTCAACATCATTGGAACAAAATGGGTCTTCAGAAACAAGCTGAACGAGCAAGGAGAAGTTATCAAAAACAAGGCTAGGCTGATTGCTCAAGGATACAGTCAGCAAGAAGGTATAGATTACACAGAGACATATGCTCCTTTGGCAAGGTTAGAATCCATTCGCTTGCTTATTTCTTTTGCTGCATAGAATAACATCACTCTGTATCAGATGGATGTTAAAAGTGCTTCCTTAGATGGTTTTATAGAAGAGGAAGTTTATGTTCATCAACCTCCTGGTTTTGAAAATGAAAAATTTCCAGAACACGTTTTTAAACTGAAGAAATCACTATATGGCTTAAAACAAGCTCCCAGAGCTTGGTATGAGAGACTGAGTAATTTCCTTATGGAAAATAAGTTTATCAGAGGAAAAGTTGACACTACTCTCTTCCATAAACCAATTAAGAAAGACATTTTAATCTATCAGATTTATGTTGATGGTATTATTTTTAGAACTACCAATATTACGCTTGGAAAGGAGTTTGCTCAATCTATGCAGGCAGAATTTGAAATGAGCATGATGGGAGAACTCAGATTCTTTCTGGGAATTCAAGTGAATCAGACTCCAGAAGGCACCTACATACATCAGACAAAGTATGTAAAGGAGCTTCTGAAGAAATTCAACATGACAGAAAGCAAGCTAGCAAAGACTCCAATGCATCCTACAAGCACTCTAGGTAAAGAAGAGGTAAGTAAAAAGGTAGATCAGAAGCTCTATAGAGGTATGATTAGTTCTCTTCTGTACTTGACTGCTTCTAGACCTGATATCCTATTTAGTGTTTGTCTATGTGCTAGATTCCAATCAGATCCTAGAGAATCTCACTTAACAGTTGTTAAGAGGATTCTAAGGTATCTGAAAGGTACTACTAACATGGATTTGTGTTACAGAAGATCTGATGAATACAGATTAGTTGGATTCTGTGATGCTGACTATGCTGGAGACAAAATAGAACGTAAAAGTACTTCTGGAAGTTGTCAGTTTCTGGAAAGTCATCTGATCTCATGGTTCAGCAAGAAGCAACCCACAATAGCACTATCAACAACAGAATCAGAATACATTGCTGTTGCTGGTTGTAGCACACAGATGCTCTGGACGAAAAGTCAACTAGAAGATTATCAGATACATGAGAGTAACATTTCTATTTTCTGTGATAATACTTCTGCTATTTGCCTGTCTAAGAATCATATTTTACATTCTAAGGCAAAGCATATAGAAATTAAGCATCATTTCATCAGAGACTATGTTCAGAAGGGAATTATAAGTTTGAACTTTGTTGATACAGATCATCAATGAGCTGATATCTTCACAAAACCCCTTGCTGAAGATAGGTTTAAATTTATTCTAAAGAATATTAGTATGGATTTTTGTCCAAAATAAAACTATTATTCAAAAGAAAATTTATTCAGATGAAATATGAATAATGTCTATTGTTTGAAGTGATTTATCTGATTATTTCTTTTGGTACGTTATTTATTTTTTGTGAAACTCTTATCTAACAAGTCTCAGAAGATCTGAGTGTTGTTTAACGTTTCTTATTCTAAAGAGATTCAGAGGCACATCAACATCAAACACGTGTCACATGATATCTGAAAAGGTGGAGTGTATTCAATGAGACGCCGTTTTGAGGTACTGTTTGAATTCTCAATTTCTCGTTTTCCTCCCCACGCTTGTCAGTATCATTTAATGCTTTTAAATCATTATTCTTTTTGATGTGACTTTTTGTTTTAAATTAATTGAATTAAATGCTGATCGTGTGAATGTGTGCCCTAATTTTTTGCCCCTATATATTCCACAACACAACACATTTCACATTTTTCACTCTCTCTCACACCTGTATGCATTTCTGTTTGCTTCATTGCTTCTTCATCTCCTCCAAACCTAAAACCCAAAGAAGAAATTGTTATCTCACAAGATCAGAAATGACAACTTCATCTTCAACCTCTCAACAGTTTGAATCTACAATGGTTGTTATTTCATCTTCTGCAATGGGTCCTACTCCATTCAAAGAACCAGTAAGAACTCTCCTCACACCTGTTGATCAACTAGAAGTTTTATGTGAGTTATTGGTTGATTTTGAAAGCATTGTTGTGAATGGTTATGATTTGCGTCCAACTGTGTCATCACAAAGATGGACAAAGTATTTTGATAGACTGATAGGACCAGTTTAACCTTGCTTGGTCAAAGAGTTTTGGATTCATGCAAGCGTTTTCCCCAAATTCATTGTCTCTTCAATTCTGGGTAAAGAAATCATTATCACTGAAGATCTGATTCGCAAGTTGATAGGATATCAAGAAACAAATGGTGTTACTCATCTGCCAGCAAGTCGTCTTGATATGAATGAGGTGTACAGTGAAGTGTTTACTTCTGAGGAAGCTTCAAGCAAGATAAAGGATTTGAAGGTTCAATACAAGATCTGGGCTAAGATCTTCTTGGGTTGCATACATCACAGGAAATCTATAAATTCTCATGATTACATCAACTCTGATCAAATGTATTTCATATATTGTCTAGGTAAAGGAATCAAGGTGGATCTGCCTTACTTACTTTTCACTCATCTGTGGGGACATGTAAAAATGTCCAGAGAATCTGTCAAGACAAAGCATCAAAAGGTGAGAAACTGGATCCCTATGGGAAGACTAATCTCAGATGTTCTGACTGAAAATGGACTAGTTGGTCATCTGACAGAGGCTGGTATGAAAGAAGAGTTAGCTTCAATTGTTGGAAAACCTCTGAATGGCAAAAGTCTGCAAAGGATGAGGATTGTAGAAGAACTTACTTCTGCACCAAGTCAGATCAACTCTGAAGAAGTAAGCAAGAGAAGAATTCCTTTAGATGAGTTTCCTCTCTTCTATGCTGAAGAACCAAGGGAAATTGTTCTGCAATACATCACTGGATGCTTAGCAGAGGGAATCCCTTTGCCAGAACATCTGATCCAAAGAGCAGATGAACCTGGACTAGATTTCTATGGGGAGAATCAGAGGAAGAAAAGAAAGGTCTCAGAAGAAGGATCTTCTAAGCCCAAGAGGAAAGCTTCTGGCGAAGCATCTTCTGCAAAGCCAAAATGCATCAAGAAGCAGAAAGGCAGCCCTTCTGCCAGTTTATCTTCTATTTTAGAAACAGTAAGAGAAGTACTAACATCTGAACCTCCTCCTTCTTATGACCCAACTCCCTCACCTTCTCCTCCTCACAACTCTAAACCTATTCCATATGAACCACAAAAATCTCAACCACCCCCTTCTACACCTCAACAACATAAAACTTATGAACCACAACAACCACAACCATCTGAACACACAACATTTGTACCATCCACACCTTCCTTCAACATACATCAGAAAACTACCCCTGATAAAACCCCAACTTCTGTTCCAGAAACATCTGAACCAAACCCCTCTGTAAACCAACCTTCTAAACATCCCCATCTGAAAATTAAACATCTGAACCATAACAACCAGAAACCATCCCATCTGATCCTGAACCAGTCGTTCTTGATCTGTAACCTCTCATGACTGTCTATCCAGTTCCATCTGGATCATCTGAATCTTCTTATTCATCTGATTCCACTGATTCTGATAGATCAGATGTCATCTCATCTCTTCTCAAACCTTTTGTTTCTATCCCATCTGACCCTGATGATGATACTTTTTCTTCTGAAACAACCCCATCTGAACCTAAGACTGTTAATACATCATCTCTCCTCACTTCATCTCCATCATATCCACCTGTTATCATTATCCCTTCTTTTTCCATACCTTTAACTTCTGCACCCATCAAAATACCATCATCAGAAGCCTATCTGAAACCCAAACCTAGGTTGGATGTTGGTACTTTGTTTGCTGGTTTTGAAAAATAAATAAACATATGGTTATCTACTGTCAAGAAGGAATGTCTTTCAAGTATGAATCCTGATGATTCTAAAGCTATCTGGAAGAGATTCAAAAATAGATTCAATTTTGTTGCTTCAAATCTTCAAGAGATTTGTTCTGATGATGCAAAGGTCAGATTTGCTGAAGCTGTCAGACTCACTCTTCTGAGTGTTAGTAGAAATCCAACCTTGCTTCTGGAAAACACACCTGCAAAGGACGTGTGCCTTCCTTCTGAAGACTTTGTTGCTTCTGAGACTGCTGAACTGTCTAGACCTGAAGAAGTCATTCCAGAAGTTTCTGCTCCTGGTCTTGAAGACACTCTTGACTCTGCTCAACCTTCTGACATGATTGTACATAATGCTTTTGTTTCTTTGGTTATTCACGATGCCTCTGCTTCTGCATCTGCTCCTAACTTATCTGAAGTGAAGAAAGAAGACGAAGATCTGCATGCTAAGTTTGCTGAGCTCAAGGCTAGCAACACTGAGATAAGATCCTGGATGGTAAAATAAGAAAAGACAACTGAAGAAATCAAGACTTTGATGGCGAAACAAGACAAGTCAACATCAGAGATAACGAATCTTCTGAGGATTTTTGGCTTCTCGTCCTTCTTAGTTTCTTTGTTGTCTGTGCACTTATGTGTTATCTGCTTGTTTGTTTCTGTTTTGGATTATCTTTATCAATGCATCTAAATGTTATGCTTTTCTGACTAAATCTATCTTATGCTTCATTGTTTTCCTCTGTTATTTTTTTCTGTCTTAAAGTTTTTCTTAATCAGATTTTCTTTTTGATATGACAAAAGGGGGAGAAAATGGTAATTTTGATAATTCACATAAACAGTTACCAAAGGCAACTCATACATGATAAATTTAATCTAATCATATTTTTGAATGTTTCAGAGCTAATAATTTTCATCTGACAAAATTCTAAGAATTAACTCTGAACTAAAGTCTGAGAATCTACAAGTTTCCTCTAACGATGAAAAGAATACAGAAGCTGAAAGGGAAGTATTTAATCTTTTCAGAAGTATTCATTTTCGGGGGAGATTAATATTCTCAGGGGGAGATATTTCTTTTCTATTTAAATAAAATTTCCCATAGTTTTTGTCATCATCAAAAAGTGGGAGATTATTAGAACACAAATTGGTGTTTAATATATCTCATAGTTTTGATGATAACATTAATGACATTTTGTATAGAGAATTTATATACTCTAATTTTGTTCAAGTGCTTATTTGTTTCAGATATCAAAATTAATATTATTCTGAAAGAAAGAACGCCTCTGAACACTAAAGAACGAGAAAGCTCTGAACGTCAGAAGCAACACATCAGAAGACTCTGATCTGCTACAGTGACTCTGAGCGAAGCTGAGAAGAATTTGAGTAAAAAACATACGTAAAGCTTCAGAAGACTCTGGAAGTACTTAACGCTGCAAGTAGAGAAGCTCTAATAAGCAAGTATGCTCTGATAAAGAATTTCACACTTAAAGCACTTTGCTGCAAACTCTGATAGAGAAACTCTGATTGAGTTAACTCTAATCTGAAGAACTAGGAACATCATCAGAAGTTTTGATGCAAGACGTTCCAAAGTTGTTGAAGAAGATGCTGTTCAAATAAAGATCCGTTGGCATATTCCCTGTCTTATCCAAACGGCTCTTTCCTCATTCGTGCATGACACAAGATTTCAGACAAAAAGGATTTGTCAGAACATTCCTCTTCTGAGAAAGGAAAAGTCAATAGAAGACAAAAAGAACAGAATGCACAGAGCTACACAGTCTTTGAGAAATGGATTTCAAAGTACTATAAAAGCAAGTCTCAACATCCCTTCAAAGGCTAACGAACTACCAACGAACTTCAAACAAATTATTGACAAATCATTCAACAAGCTGCTCATACAAACTTTCTTCAAAAGCTGAGTAGTTTTTTTTCGTTCTAAAACTTGTGTAAAAATCACTGTTGTGATATAGCTTTTTAGAAGCAAATCTTAAACACATTGCTAGTTTATCTTTGTATAAGATTCCTTAAGAGACCAAGTGTGGTCAGATTTCTTGAGAAGACTAAGACAGTTGTCTTAGTGGTTTACACTGTAATTAGTTTGATTTAGTGGATTAAGTCCTTATTGAGAAAGGCAAATCACCTTGGTAGGGTGGACTGGATTAGTTTGAGTTCAAACGAACCAGGATAAAAATACTGTGTTATTTTTCTATCATCTTAATTGTTTTAAAACCCTTATTCAAACCCCCCCCCCCCCCTTCTAAGTGTTTTTCCTACCTTCAGAATCTACCATCTTTTAGTTAATTCTAGTAATTCCAGTTCTTGATGGTTTTATTTTATACATTTATTTGAGAATATATGCAATTTTGTTTTAAGTAAAATTTGTTAGAAAGATGCTTTATAAAAATTATTCTAAAAAATAAGTGAAAAATATAATTGAAATGTAAAAACAAGGCTATTAATCTATTAAAAAAATGAAGAAAAAAATTAATAAAAAAGTAGATGGGCAAGCCCACCACCTTGATGGAGCGAGCTAGACTTTTATCCCCATTTCCACTTTGTTGGCTTTCCTTCCCCGCCTTTTTTTGGCAGGCTTAAGTCAGAGCGGGGCGGGCGGTCCGTTTTGCCTCCCTTACTTATAATTATTGAAATAGATTGGGCATCTGACAAAAATATTGGAACACAAAGTTACAAGTCTTCGTTAGAATTTAAATTTGAAAAAATGCATAATGATAGTTGTTGTCGCGGTGAAAATTGGATACCAAGCTATTGATTAGCTTGAATCTAAATTCATTACAACCGGTCTTTTATTTGTCCAAATGAAGGGAAAAAGATCGAATTACCCACAATGCAATGCAAATGTAAAAGCTAGAGAGTTATAGGTTCGGGGGTTGGTTAAACTTAGGGAAGGTGCTAACATCCTAAGTTTCTGTAGTACTCTACAGGAACCTCTTGTTTTATTGTTGTTTATTGCTAAGGTTTATCTGCTTAAAGGATGAAAGACCTAGTGGTTTAATTCTAAGTATACTCGCCAAGATGTCGCATCTTGTGCCTACATATCCTGACGGGAATGGAATCAGAGTATTTGTAGTTCCCCCTAAAGGGTTTGAGGAAGCATTGACTGTGGTCAAAGTTCCTAAGGGATAAGGGTGGTTGATTGATTGGGTCTAGGAGAAAAGACGAGTTGTCATTTTAAGGGAGATTACTTAATTTAACCGCCACAACTTGTAGGAAAATAGTCTTTGCATCGTCTTGAGAGAAGGGATTAGAAACTCGGATTGTGATCGACGAGTATGCCACTATCACTCTCAAGGCGGAAAAGTCCCTACATATTGGTTATATTGATATGGGGCAGGAGATTTACACCTCGCCAGTCAAGATGACTCATGTCTTATTCTCTAAGGTGTTTGAATAAGTTGTTTGAGTTGAAATCGGTTTATTCTATGTTGTAAAAATAAAAGACAAAGGTCCTCCTTATGGGGTAGGATCTATCTTAAAAGATCGACTTGAATGGGATCAAGGATCACGAGGATTATGATGCAAATGATATGCATACGCGCAAGTTTTACGTTACACGCAAGTTCTTCCTTTGGACATTTATGCAATGCGATAAGATAAATGCGGGAAATAAAAACAGATAATGTAAAAAGCGTATAAATAAATCCATACACAAACGCATGAAAGCGCTAAGTGAGTGTGTGAATTGTGAGTATGTGGACGGAATCGGAGTGGAGACAGAAGCATGCACGATTGATTTATGGGATATTGATTTTAATGGGAATGAATTTGGAGAAAGATTATATTATATTATTTGGTAAGATTGATTTTAAGGGTAATGTTGAATGAGTTTTATTTTAGAGTATATTATAAATTAATTAGATTTCCTTTTTTAGGTAGAAATAAACTCACATGAATAATGATTTATTGAATAAAAGGTTTTAATGAGTAGAAAAAAAGTCTTATTAGTCATTATAGAAAAGGTTATTATTAAAATTCAAGTTATTTAGAAAAAAGGATTTTTAGTTATCATGATTAGGTACAAGTTAATAAATTAGGAAAAAAAGTTTTTATCATTAAATAAAAATCGTTGTTATTATTATTAAACAAATTCTAAATATAAATCAATAGATTTTTGTTGAACAAATTTTACATATTATTAATAAAGGGTTTTTTAGGTGGATTAGTTAATCAAATAACTTGGGATTATTATAATGGATAAATTAAAGAAAAATGAATTTATTAAATAAAAAGAAGTTAATTAATTAGATAATCAAGTTAATTAATTAAAAAAAGTTAATTAAATAAAAATAAGTTTTTAATTATTTAAATAAAATCTGATTAAGAAAAAAAAGGTTAATTAATTAATTTAAGTAAATGATTAGTTAATTAACGGTTGATTAAAATAAAAAGGGGCTAATTGAAAGTTAATGGGAGGTTAAAGGCGGACAGATTGGGTGTGGTGTAGCGTGTGGGTTTATGGTGGAATGCGCAACGTGGATCGTTGGATCGTGATTAAGTGGTGATGAGTGTCTGTGATGTGAGGGTGTATCATAGTGTCTGTGGGTGACGCATACATGTGATTATATTACATTAAAATAGATACAAAAAAAAAGACAAAACCCTCATCCCCCCCAAATCCCTCTCTGTCTTCCGACGCCACCGATCTGTCCCTCTTCTCTCCTTTCCTCGCCATTGTTTCTTTCACTTCTTCTTACATCTTCTTCTTCGTTATTTTGATCCCCTATAAAATAAACAACAACAAACAAAGATTATCCATGTTAGCTGAAAATAACTCACAATTTCCTTGGATTTCATAGGGTTCTCAAGGATGGATGATTCGCGGCGAAAGCTTGAGGGGTTTGAACGGCGTTTCCAGTGATGGATTCACGACGGCGATGCAAAGGTTATTGAAAGGTTTCACGGTGGGGATCTCCGGTATGGGGCGGTTTCCGACGATGGCTGATTCGTGGTGGATTCATAGACAGGAATGAAGATTCCCGGCGACGAGGGTTTCACCGGCGGTGGTTGAGGGTCACAACGGAAATGGTTTCGGCAACAATGAAGTTAAGTCTTTTACGATTCTAGGTTTTTGATTTGGAATCTTTGCATTTGAGTTTTGCCAGGAATGGATTTCTTGTGTGTCCCCTTCGCATATCAATTCTTATTCTTTTATAGGTGCTCTGAGTTTTAGAGCTTTAATCTTGTGAATAAATGGGTATTAAAACCTGTCTTGGCAAATACTCTGGCTAGTAATACCATTTCCAAATTGGTTCAGACCCTGTCCCGACACACCTTAAAATCCTTCCTTATTGGATTTGGTATGTTGTTTGATGATTTGGTTGTCTCTGAAAGCCTTAAAAGTGCTCTTTATTCTATATTCAAAACTCTTATCTCATTTTACTACCATTGTGACTATTTGGATTTGAATGGGATTGCAGTTATCGTGTGGACCAAACCGACAATTTTCTCTTTTGGAAGTCTTGCTTCAGAATAGTCGTCAAAAGGGGAAATCAGATCAGATTCACATGCCTCGAGATAGTAAGATGTAGTGTTGCATCCTAAATTTTGACCCCTTAGATCTTCATCATCATTTTAGGATCATATTCATTTGTTTATCTAACCTTAACCTATTTCAAGTTTGTCTTTGTTAAGATACAGGTAAATTAGGGTTCCGTACAATCAAGAATCAAAGTTTCGATGGTTTAATCAGTCAACGTATTGGATTGATTCTCCATGACCAAGTCTCCACATCATCAAAGATACTACATTGGGTTAAGTATGAGTCCAATTTGAGTTTGTCACCGAAAGATCAAGAACAATGCAATCCAGGACACCCGATTAGGGTTTCTAATTAAGAAAAGTCAACTGTAGTTTGACTTTTGATTTAAAAGATAATCCAATGATGGAGTTATGGTCCATGAAGCTCATATGGCTTAGAGAAGTCCACTCAAGAAGTTTCAAGGATTTGAGTCGTCGTTCTCATGTTTAGCGTCTCGCCGTGGACATTCTTTACCTTTTATCCTAACCTTAGGATTTGAGTCGTCGTGCTCACTTTTAGCGTCCCGCCATGGACATCCTTTACCCTTTATCCTAACCTTAGGATCTGAGTCGCCGTACTCATGTTTAGCGTCCTGTCGTGGACATTCTTTTCCACAACAATCTCAACGTAGATTCAGGAGTCGCCGCACTCCATGTAAGTACTTCCCTATGAATGCTTACATCCCTTTGGAACCTTGACCATAATCAAGACTTCCTCACCCCTGAAAGGGGAACTACGAACGCTCTGATTTCTCATTGAGAATACGTAGGCATAAGATGCAACGTCTTAGCGATCCAACTAACAACCAACCTTTTCTTTCTCCCCCACTAACCAACTTCACACTTTTCCAATTAACCCATTAACTCACTAACAACTAACTTCCTGTTAACATTTATAACTTAGAATTGGAGTCGCCGTGCTCTATTTAGTCGTCCCGTCATGGACATTCCCCATGTTTACCTTTGCAACTTAGGCTTGGAGTCGCCGTGCTCTATTTAGTCGTCCCGCCATGGACATTCCCTTCTTTGCTAACTTAACTTTAGTTTAGAGTCGCCGCACTCTATGCAAGTGTCTCGCCGCAGACATTTACTTTCCCTTTGGAACCTTGACCATAGTCAAGACTTCTTTACCCCTAGTTAGGGGAACTACGGTTGCTCTGATTCCATTCCCGTCAGGATACGTAGGCACGAGATGCGATGTCTTCGCGAGCAAACTTTGTACAAACTTCGTATATACTCTAAATCTTTACCCTTATCACATTTCCTTTAGCAAGAAAACTTTAGCAAACACAAATATTAACAAGAGGTTCCTGTAGAGTACTACAGATGTTTAGGAAGTGAAATACCTACCCTAGGCATAACCAACCCCCGAACCTTTAGATCTCTCTTTGCTCAGCTTTAGGCCTTGCCTTTTGCTTTGCATTTTTATAGGTTTTTCTTTCTTTAAACCTTTCCTTTTTGGATAAATTAAAGTCCGGTTGTGAATTTAAGAATTAAGATTCAAGTTAATCAATAGCTTTGTATCACGATTCTCACCGCAATAGGTAGTTCACACCAGGACATTATCAATAGAAGCTTGAAAATAGGAAATCAGTAATTCTATTTCGGTTTGCTTTCTTCGATTATCTTGTGACAACAATCTCACGACATTTTCCTTATTTTCCAGCAGGTTGGCGCTTTGGGCAAGACTTGAAGAAGAGTGAACGTGAGGCTGTTAAGAAAAGCTGGTCCCACGGTAAGTTGTTCAATGTTACGGTCGTGGCTTTCTCAAATTCGAAACCAGTGATAACTACATTATTATCATGATACCCCTTCTTCTTTGTTACAGAACCGATCTCGTTGTGTTTCACGTATGACTCATGGATTAAGCTTTAACCGTGCGACGGTGATGGTATGGTTTTATGTCCGTCTATTTTCGGTCTTCTTGTAGGCTGTTGTCTTTCTAATGGAAGCTGAAAGATGTTGAAGACACAAATGAAGAAGCTCGTAATCGCTTTGTTGTGAACTGCCGTTTACGAATGGAAGTTGTTTGATATTAATGTCTTCATGAGATAAGAAAATCCCCCCATCCATGGAGAAACTAGCAAAATCGACAAGGTACGGAGATCTACTTCCTCTCAAGATTCCTCCCGCATTCTATTCCATAACTTCTTTCGTCCTTTGTTTGATTTTGGAAAACTAATTGTTGGAGCTTGCTTTAGTTATTATTTGCAGCAGCTGGATATGAACGGTGAGGTGTTGCCGTATGTGAGTTGCTTTGAAGCTACCGACGTGGGTGCCGCATTTTGGTTTATGGTGGGAAGAAAAAACGTGAGGCTTTGCCAGGGAGCTGCACAAATCGGTTGGGAGTTCATTCTTGCAATTTGGAACTCGTAGCAAAAAAAGATGATTGTTGCGCTGAGTGATTTCTGGGCAACCACGTTTAGTATATAGTTGATTTCTCTAACCATGCTTTTCAATATCAAACTTACAGGGCTACAAAGTAGGAGGGTACTGATGGAGGCCTACATGTTTGATCTACCAACTCAAAGAGGTGGTGTCATTCTCTCCCATGGTGTACAGTTGCATTTGGAGTGTTGGTGCCTTCGGTTCCTTCAAGTTTGAGTCATGGGTCTTAGTGCCTTTTGCACTTTAAATTACTTAAGTTGTATTAGTGATTAAAATCTTGAATATGTGTTGTGCCGATCGACAAATGCACCTCGGTTATTATTGTAATCCTTGTACCACTTTGTACATTAGCTGTTTAGTAAATAAAAAGCTAAAAACAACAAGGTTTTAGTTAGCTCAATCCAACCAAATCACTTGGCATAGTAGTATATCACTAAACGATAACCCCAACGCATGATGTGCTTACACAAAGCATTGAAGTCACAACCATGATCTCGTGAATCACAATAGGATCTTGTGATTTTGACTTCCAAATCAAGTCTTGAAATCCAAACTTAATGTGCAGCCTTGACGCCGTCTCTGTATGGCGGGGGCCTTTAACTATTAGACCTTGAATTCAAATGAGATCTAATCACCTGAGGCCCAAACCACTCCTTTGGAAATAGTATTTCGGACAAAAATATTGAATTTAAATTCCAACCTCCATAAATAAATTATAGATCCTGAACCTTACTTTGAGGACTTAGCGCTTAAGTTCAAAACTAAACTTAATCATTAATGTTTCGGAGCATCAACAAAGAGAGATCAAACTTATTTTAAAACGTGACCCACGTCCTGAGAGATCCCACTTGAAATTCTTCTTGCCACAAAACCAATAACCAGTCTCAAATGACTAGGCCTAACCCCAAAGAAAGTCCATTTCTCTTCATGAGTATGTACCGAAGCTTTTAAGAAATACCAACAAAAACCCCAGACTCAATCTGAATCAAGCCTAGATGACCCTGTCTTTGAAATTGTGAGAATGAATGATGGTCCACTTGAAATTACTGCATAGGAACAAATTGGTTAGCCTTAATAAACACACACAAAAGTAAAATAAAACACGCAAGAAAACAGACAAGGAGGTGGGATCTTAAGGTCAAAAATAAGGGTGTGATAGTTGTAAATGATCTTGATCAAATCTTAAGTGTATTTGGTGAATTTTTTAAAGATTTTGATAGCATTGTATTCGAGCAAAGATACTGGATGATATCTAAATGACGTGGATATTATGATTGTTGCAGACTGAAAAATAAATGATTTGAATTTTTGTTGAACTCTTTATTTATAGGTTGCTTGTAGTTATGTCATATAATTGCTCATTATGGGAATGATTAGATAATAAACTTTAAATAATGGGCATATATATGTAAGAAGATTGTGATTGTTTCTTTTTCCTTATCCCATGTTGTCACGTGGAGGTGGTCGTCTTTCCTATTTGGATTAGGAGATCACTTTATCTCTTATTTCTCTATATTGGACCTATGGGTTAGTTGGAGTTATGTTCTAGGCCCACTATGGGGTAGTAATTTGTTTTCTACCTTCACATTTTTTTGTTATGATGTGTTGGGCCCGACCTATATAAGTGTAGTGAACCCTGAGCATTAGTTGAAGGCTCAAGCTTATGTAGCCAACGTATATCTGAGCATGTGGTCTATAACCTACCAAGTACAAAGTCTAGTAGAGGTAGATTGTTTGAGAATGTTATCTCGGTCCACATCCCCTAAATTAAGAGTTATGGTAGGGTGAAGTGTTTGCCAATGTCATATCAGTCCACCAACCATCTAAGCATGTGGCATGGAAGGGACAGGGTGTTTGATAATGTTATCTTGGTCCACTAATGTTCTTGCTGAACTTGGTAAGGACACATCTAGCAATCTTTTAGAGACGAGGACCTAAGATGATATATGAATGGAATGGAGTATTATGATTATTATAGGTGTTTCAACTTAAAAGCGAGTAAGAAAATGACGTACCCATAGAGACTGGTTGTGTTTTAAATATTGTTTTATGATTCTATGAGAATGTTTATTTATTTGAGAAAATAAAATGATAGAAAATAAATTAAGATTTCAGGGTTAATAGTGAGAAAACTTGTTGAGGTTAGATTTCACTGTCATTATCCTCATGTATAACCATCAGTTAGTAATATGTTTTTCTACTCAACTATAATACTTCATATGTTGCTCTCATCATAGCTCATCTTTGAGTTGACTGCGTGAGATTAGTTTTATTAATTAATAGATGCCCTCTCACCCTATTAACCTCTTACACCAACATTTATTTCAACAATGAATACATAATTCAATGCGCCATTTCACCAATATATTTATTTGTGCGAATATTAAACCTAACCTTATCTCTAGGCATTAACATCCAATAGACATAGACTTGGATATAGCAATGACCAACACCTTTTGTATGTCAAGTCATACGATAAAAACATGTTTTAGGCAGCCAATCTAAAAAAATACTAAGAATAAAGAATCATAAATATTAAAGCTTAAGGAGAATTATATAAAATGTCATGACCATAATTAACACATGAGTATAATGATGACTGCACCTAACTCCAACAAAAGAGAATTAGCTATGCTTACTCATCATAGCTTTACAATTGAATCCTAGAAGAAAGACGTTGAATAGCCTCTGCAGTAATTCCTAGAGTAGTGCATCCAACTTTAATATTTCTCTCCTTATTCTTCCATTAATGAGACCTCTATTTATAGGTTTGAAAAAGGCAGGCATGCTAAGTGCACCACCCAAATAGATTTTTTTTCCAATGATAAATGGGGGGTTTCTACTTATTGCTTGTAAAACCAGTTAATAAGTACCTACATGTTTTAGGCAATTTTTGCACTTATCAGCTCTCCTCAATTTATATTTTTTGTTTATCCTCAAACAAAATTCATTCAAATTGTTTAGAAATTTTGAAACACATGTTTCATGAGAGGTTGAATGACTAGATCAAGAATTTTTTAGAAGCACTTATTTTATGACATAAAAGTCTTTCTAATGCAAGTTCATGATCAACATCGTAAATATCCACAAACCGTAGTTTGAAGATAAGCTACTTGTTTGACTAAAGTAAGATTTTAAAATATGTTTAGATCAACAATCAATTATTCATCAAAATCATGATCTGATTGAGTATATCTCTCAATGGTTAGTGTTTCACTTATTATTGGACAATGCACAAACTATAGAAATATTTTGTATTTTATCTAAGCAATATCATAAGATACATTATTAGTCACAGATCACTAAGAGTGTGTTTGGATGAAACATTTTAATGAGAGAAAATAATTTTTTGAAGAAAAATTTAAAATGATTTGACGAAAATCATTATTTGGATAAAAAATATGGAGAAGTGTTAAAATAATGTAAATTTATAAAGTATTTTATTCAAGTTAAATTTAAAGAATTTCAAATGACACCAAAAAGTAGAGAATTTTAAATTGCTCATTCACTATATTTAATGTGAATGTTAAATTGTTTGTTTTAAATTTTTAAAATTTAGCAAGATGGTCCTCATATTTTATGAAATTTTAAATCCATCCTCCAAATTTTCAAAAACTTGCAAATAAATCCCTAATAACTTTCAAATTTTACAAACGATCACTTAAGATTTTCAAAATTTGCAAATTGGCCATTGTTTTTTATATTTTAAATTAGACCCAAAGCTTTTGAATTTTAAAAAAATTACCCAAAAAATTTGACAATGAATAATTTTTTACTCTATTCAAACAAAAGAATTTAAAATTGAAAGAATTTCAATTGAATCATTTGAATTGCTTATAATTCTAAATTCTCTAAAAATTTCCAATTATCTCATCAAAACATACTCTAAAGTTTTTTTTTGTTTGGTTGTAACGTGGTTGAACTTACAAAAAATATTGGTTTTTCTTTGGATTCAAAAAGTCTAAACATAAGATAGAAAAATCTTATTTATAAATCTTTATTTTTTTTCTTTCAAAAAGCCTATTTCTTTTGATTTCACTCCTTACAACCATTTTTCTTTTCGTGATTTTCTTCTGTATGCTTTGACATTTGATTTCTTTTTCTTTGTTGTTTTTTTAGTAGAATAATATTTACTTTTATTTTCATCATTACTATTTTATTTTCTTTTTCACAATATTTTCTTTTCTCCCTGACCTTTTTTTTTAAATACCTTTACTTTCTTAAGTGATCTCATATCCTTAATATAAGATGGTGAATATTATTTTTTCTTTTAAAATTGACTAAGGAATGCAACGTTGAAAGAACAAAAAATGTCATTTTAGTCTCAAAGGGGTTTTCAGAGGATCACATCCTCACAAGGAAAGCATTTTGATAAAGTAATTTTTTTACTCAAAATCAATCAATGCCTTGATCATATACATGTCTTCCATTATATTAGGTAATAGCAAGACTGGTGCAAAATTTACATAGTTAACATGCATGTTCACTCTCATTATTTAAATAAAATATGAGGTTTCACACATTTCACTTTGGTAGGCTTATCATTCTTGACTTACATTAACATGTTTTCACTAGACATAACTAAAATCAAACTTTCTGTAAGCAACTGGTTCATGGTCATACTATAATTCCCAAATAGTTAAAACATTATTCACGAATGAAGCATTTAAAAGAAAACAACTTTTTTCATGTCATTTGTTTTTTTACTATTGTCATTAACCTAACTTTTGTGATTCCACTACATTTCGACTCATCAACTGAAGCATTTGTGTCATACCTCAAATTTGTCCTACCCTTTCATTTTCTTATGCCTAAGCATTTGTGTTGCTTCATGATCTTTCTCAAGATGATCATCTGATTTTGTGGTCATGATCCTCTAAAACTTAGGTCATAGAGGTCTTGTATATGCTCATTTTGGTCATAGGCTTTTGCAAGACGGGTGAAGTTCATGTGGAGATAAAGGAGGGATATGCCCTAATTCTTATGGTTAATTAGTCAAGACAAGGTCAATCTCCCTCAAGCCATAAGCCAGGCTTAGTCTTGATTTTTTCAAGTTACTTTGAGACATGGTTCAAGTTGGTATTGAGGTCATGTGGTTAAACAAGCTAAGCTTTGACCAGATTTTTTTTTTCAAGAAATAGGTTCAAGTTATGATCATTCATTCTTCAAAACATGGTCAATTCATGCTCAGGCCATGCTTGAATTCATTTCAAGATCCAAGCTTGGGGTTGTTTCAAGAAGTTCATGGCATAATGAATTTATGATCATGGCATATGGTCAACCTAGAATTAAGGTTTATTTCAAGTTTCAAAGTTTAAATCATGGCTGGTTTTAAGAGCAACTCGTGGCAAGCTTATACTTAATTGGTTTTAAGATTGGCTTCAAGATGTTTCAAAATAATCCAAGTTGTTTCAAGGTTGTTCTAGGTCATAGTTTAAGATTTGTTTTCAAGTCACATCTAAAGATTGGTTCTAAGCTTTGTTTTAAGATTACTAAGCCTTGTAATTAACTAAGACATGAGATAGACTTTGTTTCGTACCATGAAAAAAGTTATTTCAAGCCACAATTGTAAGAAGTTCAAACCATGATTATGTTTAAACCTAATTCATGTTTAAATTATTCCATTACGAGTTTTTCAATTACAAGCCATGTTGGGAAATTTTCAAGCCATGTTTGAGCCAAGCCATTGATTCAAAAGTATAATTCCAAGTACATGTTACAATACCAAGAATTTTCCAAGTTACATTACAAATACATGAGGAACTAAAATAAAAAATTACAACAAAAGGTTCTAAAGTACAAAACTAAAATGTCAAAGGAATTCAAAATAATATTGGTGCATGATTTTCACACGAGGTATTAAGGTTGTTGCCAAGGTAATTACATTCCAACATTTAAGTTCAAGGGGACACGTACACAAAGTTCAATTGGGTTTAAAACCATTACATGATTTGAGATTAAGGAGCTAAGATTCATTTGGAGGCAAAATTCATGAGTCATTGCATTAGTCATTTGAATTTAAAGTTACAAGTGATCAATTATTAGGAAGATCCTAAAGTCCCACATTGGTTGGAGATAGAGCATTGAAATAGTTTATATAGAGTGACACCCCTCACCTTACCAACCGGTTTTGTAAGCTTGTGTTAGGCCAAACTCTAATATCAATGAACAAATCCTAAACACAATGAACAAAGCCTAAACATAATGCCTAAGAGACCAAATTCAAACTTCACGACCCAAAATTCAAACTTTGAAGTTCTTCTTCATCTTCATGATAATACATCACCAAATCTTCATGTGTAAATTACATCATCAAAGTTCCTCACCAAGTCAAGCTACCTCTTCATACCCAAGTGGCCATAAGTCGTGCCCTCAAAAGGAAAGGAGAAATTTTTTTTCAACAAGAAAAAGTGGTACAAAGCAAAATTTGGGACCACAATATTCATTCACAAGAAATTACACAACATCACATATTGCCAAAGAAACTTACAAAGCCTTGAGTATTCTTGACAAAACCTCCAAGATCTCTACCCAAGTTCCTTATCAAGCAACCTAGAACTCTATTTTCTTCATGCCAATATGCCACCCTCAAGCCAATACCAATGAACATGAAAGGAAATTGAAACAATGGAGAAGACGGCGGAGGCCGCCGTTGGCCACTTTTGGCCAGCGTCTTCTCCAACCGGTTATTAGGTTTCCGGTGATTTGTTTTGTTGTAGAGAAAGCTTAGTGAGAGATTAATGGAGAGAGATGGGATTAGAGAAAATGAATCGCGTTCCCCCTTTTCCCTTGTTTAACGTCATATTTGCAGACGTGTGGGTGCATGGGCTTCTGTGGGGTGACAAGTGTGCTCCCCCCGTGACACTTGTCATCAAAAGATGACTCCCTCATGATATCATGTATACACCTGCCTAGTCCCTACCATGTGCGCTCTATCTGGCCCTTGAATTTGAGTCAATATGTGGACTCCTGGACTGATCAGATGACCCAGATCGAATTTGTGATCAACTTAGTTGATCTGAGTCCTCATGGACTCCCCTTCATCCGTGTGGGCATGTGGATTCGTGGGCCTAGGGTGGATCACTATCCACACCACCTGATTTCCTCACTGTTCCTGACCCATTGGTTTTATTTTCTTTTTGTTTATAATAGATCTAATTCTTATTTTATTTTTATAATTTCAAATACAAAAATGAAAAATACTTTTTTATGTTAATTGATTTCTGATTAATTAAACTTTTTTTATTTAATTAATCCATTCAATAATTAGTTTTGTTAATTACTTAAGTTTAATTCAATTAATTATCTTGAACTAATTTCCTAAATTAAAAAAAATCCAAAATATATTTCTTCTTTCATTTCAATTAATTTTTTTTATTAACTTATAATTTTAATCTTTTTATTTTATTAATTAGTTTAATTAAGTTTAATCACCCACCTCTTTTCTTAAATTTAAAAAATTTAAAAATCTTTTTAATTAATTTCTAAAATTTTTTTATCCGATTCTCAATTAATTTTATTAAACCATTTTATTTAATATTAATTAAATTTAATAGTTACTTTTATTAAATATTTTAGTTTAGTTTAATTAATTGTTTTGAGTTTTTTTATATCATATTATTTTAATTCTAAAAAATATTATTAAAAAAAAATTTGATTTGTGATTTTCCTTTTGATATTGTTAATTAGATTACTAACTAGTTTTGGATAACTAACTTGCTAATTTGGTATGCTTAATTTGGCTAACTTCTTTCCCCATTTTACCTTGTTTATGAATTTTTATGTGTTGCTTATACATATTGCTCATGTGTGTTTTATCATGCCTTAATTGTCTTCATATCATTCTTCATATGTTTGTTCAAACCAATTATTTTCAAACTAATATCTTGATTTAAAATCAAGTCATTTTAAAATACTATGTAAGTCGATAATTTTCACGATCACCATCAACCTCACATAGCTTCCTCTTGGGCTTTATACAACGATACTTGTTGCACATTTTACACTTGTGTTTGTATGCATATGTATGATTGGTTTACTTTAATTATGGCTTGATATTATCTCCATTTTAGCAAATGTATCCCTCTCCCATGAGATTTAGTGTTTGTTTTTACTTAGATAGTTTAATACAAGATTAAAATCAACCTCTTTCACAAGAAAAAAATAAGCTTGATCCAATGTCAAGCATTTTTAAAACAAATTTAATTAATCATCAACCTATTCTCAATCCTACTTGATCCACATATCAAATTCCACTACCTACTTTGTAAGTCGAGCGCTTTTGCCTCGCTATCGACCTTACCTTATAACATTAGGACCTCCCTTCCATTAGTTCAAACCTTAAACGTTTCGCACACAAATTCAAACTTCGATCAACATTGAGCATTTTATCAAAGTTAACTTAATGAACTTAGCTATACTTAGACCATATTTTCAATAAAGATGAAAAGGAAGTTGGAATGGAGTCTTCGATTCCTCTCCTCAATTGTTTGGGATTGAGGAGCCTTTCTTAAGTTCGAACAATTGTCTTCTATAAAAATTTCATAACCTGATTCTACATCAAGCTATTTTTACAATAAACAAAATCAAACCTATTTTCTCAATGTTAAGATGAAACAGAGAGAGTCAAGTCTTTGACTCATTCTCCCGATTAATTGAGCCTGAAGAGCCTTTCTTAAGCTTCGAGTAATCGTTATTCGTAACTTACTCTAACTATATCAAAATTCTTTCACAATTAAGGGTTAAAAAGAGAGAGATTCAGATATTCGATTCACTTTCCTGATTACTTGGGCCCGAGGAGCCTTTCTTAAGCTTCGAGTGATCGTCATCCAATTAAAATACCAACACATTAATTTAATTTCTTGCTGCCGTGCGATTAAAACTCAATTCTAAAAGAATAATGTTTAGTCCCCTCTAAATATTTGTTTGTTAAAATAAACCAACCAATCGTAGTCCCACGAACTATGACGCTCTGACTTTCTCATTGCACGAGGGAATACGTAGGCACAAGGACCCCAATCCTTGGCGAACACTCTAATAAAAACCAACCATTTTCTCTTTAGAATTGAATCCCGTAAAAGATAACAAACAAACCTAACTAAATTTTCTCACGAATCAAATCAAGATGTTCCCGTTGAGTACAACGGACAAGAGGGTGCTAGTTCCTTTCCTCTTGCGTAATCGACTCCTTAACCTAGAATTTGGTTGTGGTGACCATTTTCTTATCCTTTAAAGGTTTTATCTATATTTTCCTATTCCTTCCTTTGAATGAATAAAGTTCAGTGGCGACTCTGCTCAAACGTTTTTTCCGCGTCCATCACGAGGATTCTATTTTTAGAGGTACGACAGATGGCAACTCTGTTGGGGACTTGCATAGCCCTATGCTAGAGAGAGTCAAGCCTAACTTGACTCGATTCACTAGATTTAGGTCCACTTGTTTATTTATCTTCCCTTATCATTTGTTTGCCTATCTTTAGTGTATCTTATTATATCTTATGACACTATTGGGGTTCTCTGATTATTGGCACTTTGTGAGATGGCTCTACACCCGAGTCCGAGAAAACTATAAGATTAGGGTGATGGTTGTATAGTGGAATCCCTCGAGGAGCCTTTCTCGTTGGAAGAATACGAAAACCCCACTTAGGGTTGATTCCCTTGGGGATATTATTATCATGGTGAGCCTTTTCCATGGCAATGATATTTTCAAGCCTGAATCTATAACTCTAAGGACCTTTTAACCATTTTTTATGGTGGTTGGTAGTGTTAACTCATGAGAGTCACTTCTTGTTGGGTTGATACGAACGCCCCAATCAGATAAGATCCCTTGAATGTATCTTTATTTTGACAATGATATTTTCAACCTTGATCTATGACTCTAAACTACCTTTTAGAAACCTTAGACTCAATGGTTGTGTAGTAGAGACTCACGAGGAGCCTTTCTCATGGGACGACGCGAAAATCTCACCTAGAAGAGATCCTTTCAAGGGTAGTATTGTTGGACGAGTCTTTGTCATGACAATAATATTTTTGAAAAGATCCATGAATCTAGGCACCTACTCATTTAGAACCTACCCATGGGGTTCTAATGATCAGAGTAACCTTTTTCTTCAGAATTTTGTTGGTGATCCTTAACCTTGCATCTGCATCTCATATTCATATCATAACATTTACATTGTTGGATTTCAAGGAATCTAAGAATTACGTTGCAGACATTCAGGAATTATGGGAACAAATACCAGAAGCACCTATCCATATAGTTTCAGGAAGCCTAAGTTGGATAATTTACGTGGCTTGGTTTCTTGCATCCCTGTTGTATTCAGAATTAACTTCGGAAAGGATTATGGCAAGCTCATTCATATCTTAACTCAAGAGGTGGATCATCGAGCACTTGTTACTTTAGCTCAGTTCTATGACTCTTCCTTGAGATGTTTCACATTTCAAGATTTTCAATTGGCACCAGCGGTTGAAGAGTATGAGAAATTGGTGGGCATTTCTATGAAGGGCAAGTTACTATTTGTGGGAGTGGACGTGTCTTTGGAAGATAAGGTTGTAGTTGATGCTCTCCATATGCACAAGAAAGATATCACTGACAATTGGAAGACTAAGGGTGATGTTAAGGGACTTCCTCTTAAGTTTCTTATTGAGAGAGCTGACACCCTTATAAAAGCTCAAAGTTGGGACGCTTGCTATGCTGCAATGGCTTTAGCTATCCATGGGATTGTCTTGTTCCCCAACATAGATGATTTTATGGATGTGATTGTCATTCATATCTTCTTGACTAGAAATCATATACCAACTCTTCTGGCAGATGTCTTATATTATTTGAGCCGGAGAAGTGAAAAGAGGGGAGTTTGGATTATTTACTGTGAACTTCTTCTATATTAGTGGCTAAAAACACATCTACCAACAAAGGGACCATTCGTTGATCGAGCTAATGATAATTAGGCTCAAAGGATGGTGTCCCTCCAATTTGTTGACCTTTCCTAGTACTCACACAATTATGATAAAGTTATTTCAAACTATGGTGAGTTTCCTAACAGTCCGCTTATCGGAACTCGAGGCTGTATTAATTCCAACCCAATGTTATCAGTAAGGCAGCTCGGGTATCCGATGGTAGCTCCTCCCGAAGAGAAGGATCTAGAAGCTTTCATGATACATGACTTGGGAACTGAAAATCATGAGTTGTTTAAGAGGATTACAAGATCTTGGAGAAGTATTGGGAAGAAAGGGAAGAGTGACTTGTGAAGAAGAAACAACATTAACAAGGAACCTTACTTTGCATGGGTCAAGGAGAGGGAAAAAAAGATTAAAATGCCTTTTGAATTCAAGATATATGAGCCTTTACCTGAGCCAAAGCCTACTCACATTCCAATAGAGGAGGCTGGGGATCTTAAGGCCACAATAGAGAGGTTGGTAAAAGAGAATGAAAAGCTTGAGCTGAAACTCCAAGATGTCACTAATGAAAGAAATGCAACGAAATGGGAGCTTGAGCGTAAGAATACTCAACTAGGAGCAGTGGGAAGAAAGGAAGATGAAGAAGAGCACCGAAGAAAGAAAGCTAAAGTGTGTCTTAATCAATCTGAAAGTAAGGTGAGTGAACTCAAAGAAGAATTGGAGAGAGCTCGAAGGAAGTGCATTGAAAATGAGAATTATTGGCTTTTGGCTACCAAGAAGAACAAGAAAATCTGAGAAGAAATGAGAGCAGAAATCCACAAACTAAGCACTGTCTTACGCCTCTCAAAAGCTTCTGAAGCAGAGGATGATCGACTTAAAGAAGATGCCAGAAGAGTTTCTTGGGTCGAACCCATTGATTGGGACAAGGTATGTATGGATGTGAATGACACCAAAAACCTTGTCGAGCATTTGAAGAATCAGATAAAGGTTATTTTAGAAGACAAAGCCATATGGTCTTATGCAAGGGAGAAAATGTCTCGTGATTTTGAGGGCTATGAGTGATCCATTCACATCTTGATTTCTGACCGAGACATGTACCGTAACAAGCTCAATGGTTTGATTGAGTTCTGTAACTGGTTGGCTAAAGATTTGGTCAGGAAGCATAGGGATGCCATGGAGGCAATTGATGATTCTACTCCTTATGTTATCTGTGACTTCCTTTGCCTTTGTAAGGCAATGCTAAAAAGGTTCAAGGAGGAATTAGAGGAGCGTGAAGCTCGTAGGCCAAAAGTTTGAAGTTCATCTTACTTTTGTATTTTGTTCCTACTTTTTAGACATTATCGGTTATATTTGATTCCTAATGGTTTTTGTTTCACTTGATTACTACATTTTGATGAATGAATGTGATTTGGGTTACTTCATAATTGGTTGTTCCTCAATATTCTTGTGTATATTAGTAACTAATTCGAATGATTCCCTGAGAAACAAAATGAATATCATTCTAAATGCATGGAATGCATTCCTTTTTCCCAAAAAAAACATGTAATAACTCATAAACTCTATCCTTCTCCCTTCAGAAAAAACTGACTACTCGGCACCAGTACGAGACCCATCGTAACTTCAAGATGAAACTGGAGAAAATTGAAGAAACTCAAAACACGATGAGGAATGACATTAACAGGCTTAGAGCTAAAATGGATCAATTGTTGGAAACTAAGATGATGTTATCCCAAAAAGAGAACAATGTTGAAACTTTGGCTGATGCCAGAAAGCTCGCCGACAAGGTGGGAACTTCTAAAGCAACTAAGGCAATACCTCCTCTTGTTCATATGGATTTGTTAGAACACTCTACTGCAACTACTCAACATGGATCTAAAATGAATATGGACGAACAATACGATGCTTTCTTTCAACCACCCATTCTCAACCTACCGTGGGGATTGTAGCTGACCCATCTGCTGATCGATTGCGCATATTGGAAGAAAATTTCAAGTCTCTAGAGCTTAAAAATAATCCAGGCTTGGATGTTGTGGATATGTGTTTAGTTCTTAGACTTGTGATACCTAAAAAG
Source organism: Lathyrus sativus (assembly GCA_963859935.3). NCBI lineage: Eukaryota > Viridiplantae > Streptophyta > Magnoliopsida > Fabales > Fabaceae > Lathyrus > Lathyrus sativus. The sequence continues at coordinate 599,726,486 of OZ012741.1, read as the reverse complement.
TTCAAAGTCCCTGATTTCGATAAGTACAAGGGAATCTGTTCCCCCAAAACTCATTTGCGAGCATACTGTTATAAGATGGCCGCTCATATTGGCAATGACCTACTCCTAATTCATTACTTCCAAAATAGCCTTAGTGGGGCATCGTTGGAATGGTATATGAAATTGGAAAAGGGAAAGGTCAGTACTTTGAGAGATCTTGTCGAGGCGTTTCTTAAACATTATCAGTACAACACTGATTTGGCGCCGAACCACACTCAATTGTAAGATATGAATGAACACAACAACGAGTCATTCAAAGAGTATGATCAAAGGTAGAGGGAGCTGACTTCCCGTGTTCAACCACCTCCGTTGGACAAGGAGTTAATGGATATGTCTATGGGGACTTTGCAGCCTCAATATCTGGATCGTATGCTGGGATCTAGCTTCCCCAATTTTGCTGAGATTGTGTCTGTAGGAGAAAGAATTGAAAGTCAGCTAAAGAAGAACAAAGCAGTTGTTGCCACTAGAATGGAGGAAAGAAACCCTTTGTGAAGAGAAAATAGGAAGAGACTAATGTCGTTATGAGAGGACGAAGGAATAGAGCTCCGATGAACATCCTATATCAACAGGTGGCTGCGGTTACACAAGCTCCACGTCAACAGCTTGCCCAACAATAGGCATATCAGCAGCCAAATTATCAAAATGTTCCTCCGCCGCAGTATCAAAATGCCCCAGCCCAGCGGGAATAAAGACCAAGAGCTCTAAGGAGGCATATTGACCCTGTGCCAATTTCGTATAGCCAGATTTTATCTCAACTGTATTCGAGTGGGTATTTAACACTCAGGGATTTAAGGCCAGCAACTTTTCTGTACCCTCCTGTTTACTGTGAATTTCGTCATATGAGGAAATTCGCCTCAAAAGAATTGCATAGAATAAGAAAAAGCTAGAGGCTCTCAATCTTCCAAAGCTCTCTCAATCCCTTCACGAAACATCTTCGTCTTCTTCCAAACCATCATCGGTTAGTAATAAATTCTCAATACTAGTCTATAAAAATTAATTGTATTAATTATTGGTTGATATTCACTGATGTATTTTATTTAGTCTGTGAAGGGTCGTTCGAGGTTTGTACAACCTGGAGAGCTTGAAGTAAACAAGAAGTGCCTACGTTCAACTACAATGCGCAAATCATCAATAATCCCTCCGCCAATCAAAACTACAATAACTCTTCCACCAATCCAAACTAAAATTACCCCTTTGCCAATCCAAACTGCAAAAGATGTTGTGGTAGCAGATGAGGATGAAGATGTTGTGGTAGGAGATGAGTCCGAAGATGATGTGGTAGGAGATGAGGCTGAAGATGTTGTGGTAGGAGATAAGGCTGAAGATATTATGGTAGAAGATGTGACAGAAGATGTTGTAAACGTGGCTAAATCTGTGTATTGGGATGTAAATGTCATTAGTAAGTAATTTAAGGTTAAAGTATTTGTAAGTAATTTAATTTTTTTTACATAGTTGAGTTATGATATTAATTTGTTTACTTATTTATGTGATAGATGAGGAGGGTTATGTTTCAAACACACTTTTATGTGTGAAAGACTTGGTTGCAAAATCAAAGTCTGATGGAACATGGATAATACTTGAATTCGATAAGGATCATTGTGCAATAGGACCATCTTCTGGTTTGTTAGCAGGGTATTTGGGTATAATTATTAGAATGTTTAAAGATTTTCCCATAATGTTCGAGAGTTGGAAGGATATTCCAGCGGATACAAAAACAAAGTTTTATGATTCAAAGATAAAGGTATCATTAATAAACAAATTACATATTTTTTAAATTAATTTTAAGGTGATTATTATTTGCTTTGTTAACTAATTTTTATTTTTATGGTTAGCTCCACTTTCTTGTTGATGATGGGCGTGACAAAGAATTCATACTTGCTTCTGCTGCAATGAAATGGAAGGATGATCGACATCAATTGTTTCACCAATTTTATAGATGGGATCTCACTTTGGAGGAAAATCTTCAAAATTGTCCAAAATGCAGAGGCATTCTGGAAAATGATTGGGCTGTTTTTGTTCAATATAGGCGGAAAGAAAAAACAGAGGTAATATTAGTGTTTTTATTTGTTAGATTTATCTGATTTGTATGTTATCCCTATCTATAACGCGTGTTTTTAATTGTTAACTATATAGAAAATAGCCCAAAATAGAGCAAAATTGAAGACTCCACATACACTCGGATCTAAGTCGCTTGCAAGGAAGAAACATGAGTTGGTATGTCTAAATCTATATAGAGTTGAATGTATTACTGATGGTAAAAATAATTAATATTTGTTCTTATTTGTAGGAATCGAGAGATGGACGAACATACAGTAGAGGAGAAATGTATGCAGTTTCTCATAAAAAGTCTGACGGGTCTTTTGTCAGTGAAGATGCATACAATAATAATGTAAGTACAAGTTAGTTCTTTTTAAATATTTGTTAGTCTCCTTAAGTTATGAGAAAAAATCAAACCTTTTGACATCTCTTAAAGGTGCGGAGAACCTGTCTGAAAACTAGTTAAATTAGATTGAGAATTGTGATTATATGAGTTAATTAATTTGTCTTGTAACAATAGATTGTGGTCTTTATAAAGTCAACTAATTATTGAGACAAATAGAAATAAAATGTAAAATTTTAACTAAATACAAGTAGTAAGAAAAAAGTTTAACATGTATACAAATTTTACATAATCAAATATGTTATTGGAGTTGAAATTTACCATCACAAACGTATACTGGAATTGAAATTTTAAAAAGTTCGAGCAGCCAATAAAACTTACTGGAATTGAAATTTACCATCACAAATAGATTAACTAGCTAAACTAAGTTTTAAATTACTAAACATCTTGTTCATCAATACAAATTTATTAGTTTTTGCTTATAATCATTGTTTGTTTCCCCTTAAAACGTAGAAAATTTTTTATTAGGTAGATTGAAAAGTTAAGTTAAGTTTGCTTGCTCAATTTACTCTTTTTCATGTGCAGGAAAAGTTACAAGCTGCAATTAACGATTCTGTGTCTGAAAATGAGGCATTTCAGAAAGTATTTGGAAAGGAACAACATTTATATGTTCGTAGTATGAGACTTGGAGTTACGCCATCTCATATTAATAGATCTACAAGATCAACATCTTCTTCTGCAGAAAATGAAAAAATAAAGGAAATGCAACAAGAAATTATTGCACTTAAAGAAAAAAAATTCAAAAAATTGATGAATTGATGCAGGCAATCACATTCTTAAAGCAAAGAGACAATGTTGTGAAAGAGGAAATTGAACTCTTAATGCAAATGAAAAATTCTAGTGGAAGACAAGTATATTATTTTGATGAATTTAAAGTTAAAGCTTAGGAGTATTATTTTAAAAAGTATTATTTTAATATAATTTTTTTTCAGGGATTGGAATCACCTGTTGATGGTAGACGTTCATCTGAGTCTAGCTACCGATTTCCATAATGACATACTTTCTAGATTATGAACCTTCTTATTTATTTTTGGCATAATGATACTTATTGTTATAAAATTATGATTTGATATGTTTTCGGTTTTTTGTATTATATGACTTGATTATGGAACTTTCATTTTACATGATTATGAAACTCACGTTTTTTTGATATTACAATGCTTATTTGATATCAAAATTTGAAATTAACTTTACTACGTCAAAAGGCGATAGAAAATAAAATTAAAAAATAATACTATAAATAAAAATATTATTGTATAAATAATTTAAAGAAAAAATAATATAACTATTTTAGTAGATAATAATTTAAATAAAAGAATATATTATAAAACAATATAATACAATACATAAAAATTAATAATGATTTAAACTGTTCCTAAATGTAAAAATTAAATGATTAGTTGCACTTTAAACCGTTACCAAATAAATTATATTTAAAATTTTATAAATCAAATTACGACGATTTGAATCGTCAAGATATCATATTCACGACAGTTTTAAACCGTCACAATCAACCATGGTAACAAAAATCAAAAGGATATTCACGACAGTATTTAACTGTTGCCATTTCAGTTTATGTCAGTTCCAATCAGTCGTGAAATAGAATTCACGACAGTTCTAAACCGTCACAATCAACAATGAAAACAAAAATCAAAAGGCTAGTAACGACGGTCTTTAACCGTCGCCATCTCCAGTTTAGGTCAGTTCCAGCCCGTTGTGAAATGTAACAATGGTTGGTGTGGCGGTTTTGACAACCGTCGCTAAACAGCCTGAGGACACACGTTTCTACAACCTGCCAAAATAACCGTCGCAATGCATTGTTTTTCTTGTAGTATACACTACATGTCATCTTTTTCTTGTAAAATCTACTTAAACTATATTGTATGATGCCATGTAATTCCTATCATACATTTTATTTTTGTTGATTCATTGTAATTATAAGAATAATTTTATATGATGCTAACTCAATGATATACAATATAGTTTAATACTAACCCTATCAAACATCGTAGAGTATTTGTGTATGTTTTTTTGTGAGTATTAACTAAACATGATTTAGACAGAACTAGATATTTTGCAAAATTCACTTATTTGATTCAAGGAAAATCACTTTTCACACCCTCCACTGTGCACCCAAACATGTGGTATATCATATATTTGACATCCTAAAACTTGCAGCACATTTTCTTCAAGTACAACCCCTCACATGTTACCTTATATCCTCCAAAAAAATTTCCAATCTACCAAATGAGATGTATAGATAGCAATAGCTCGTTCCTTTATTCTGCTCCATCTAACTTATCAAATAACAACCACTTGCCACTACCTCTTGTTCGTGGGTCTATAACTTTGGAATCAGGGAGCAGTAAATGAGAAATGTAAAGATGTCAAGTTCTACCACCTATACTATTTCACTCAGTTAACTAGATGAAGAACAGTGAAAGGTAGAAGATAAACAACTATTTGCTAAATAGTTATTATTTAAAAAACAAAGCTATATTTAGGCTTCCAAAATAAACAACTATTTTAAAAATAACTTTACCCGAAGAATTTTTTTTAAAAAATCTTAATAAGAAAAGAGAAAAAATGAACCAAAACAAAATCAAACAATCCCCAATTCTTGCTATGCTGAAAAACTAAACACTACTCAACTACCATAAATCTTTCACGAGTCATAAATATTTTTAAAAAGTCAGACCTTTAGTCTTCTGATTAGAAGAAGTCACACCTTTAGTCTTCCTTTTTTTTTTTGGAGAAGAAGAGCTAAATGGTTTATCCATAATGTCTGTTTAGAGAGAAAAATTATCAGTCATAATAAAAATAATATTATACTACATGTCTACTTTTTCTTGTAAAATTTACTCAAACTATGTTGTATGATGCCATGTAATTTCTTGCATGCATTTTATTTTAGTTGATTCATTGTAATTCGAAGAACCATTTTATATGATGCTAACCCAACAATATACAATATAGTTTATTACTAACCCTATCAAACATGTACCACTTTCACATGTCATAATATATTTTTAAAAAGTCACGCCTTTGGCCTTTTGTTTTTTTTTAAAAGTCACACCTTTAGTCTTCATTTTCTTTGGAGAAGAAGAGCTAGATGGTTTATCCATAATGCCAGTTTAGAGGGAAAAGAAAAATTATCAGTCAAAATAAAGATAATAGTAGTGAAGTATAGGATTCTGAAAAAATGCTTAAAGTCTGAGTTATAGTGCAAAAAATTCTGCACTTTTTTAGTCAGAAATTAATGTTGTCAACTCGAATCTCCCTAAATATGTTTGTGTTAAACTACTCGTAACGTTTTTTCTGTAACTCGGAGTTCAATGATTCTTAATTATCTGGAACCTAGATTGAAATCCCATCAATTTAGATATAAAAGTTGTGATCTATAGTGAAGTATAGTATTTTGAAAAAATGCTTAAAGTCTGAGTTATAGTGCAGGAAATCCTGCACTTTTTAGGCAGAAATTAGTGATGTCAACTCGAATCTCCCTAAATATGTCTGTGTTAAACTACTCGTAACGTTTTTTCTGTAACTCGGAGTTCAATGATTCTTGATTATCTAGAACCTAGATTGAAATCCCATCAATTTAGATATAAAATTTGTGATCTATAGTGAGGTATAGTATTTTGAAAAAATGCTTAAAGTCTGAGTAGAAATTAGTGAGTCAACTCGAATCTCCCTAAATATGTATGTGTTAAACTACTCGTAACATTTTTTCTATAACTCAAATTTGTAGTGGAGTATAGGATTCTGAAAACCTGCTTAATGCAGTACTGCAAATATATAAAGGAGATTTTGTTGGAACAATTTAAGAAAACTTCAGAAATCATATGAAGAGAAAGACAGATAAAACATCAATGGGTTAAAAAATTGTTTAAAGTTTCATTATTGCATTGATAAATCCAACAAAATACAGATAAAATCCAAATGTTATTTTTTTTTTTTTTATTATCCTCCAAAATCTCTTCTCAGTGATCATAACAGAGTGGCAAAAACATGATCAACTTCTTTTTCATTATTAAAAGAAGGTCTTCATGTTGAAAAAGAAGTATTGTGATCAATGTCTAGAGTTGAATCTTCATTTTCATCACTATATTTCTTGTTTCTTTGGAGGACAACATATCACCTACTGTTTGAGGGATCCTTTACATAAAATACTTGTAGTGCTTGAGCTGCCATGATTAAATGTTTTTCCTTATATTCCACTTTATCCAAGTACATCAATGTAAATCCTAATTCATCAGTTTGTACATCATTGTTACTATTAGTTCACTTACATTTGAAAATAGGAACTTTAAACTTCACATAATTGAGCTTATATATCTCTCTTATATAACGGCAAAGTAAGCTATGGATGCCAAGATGGGATTTTTATCCTTTGAACTAGATAAGTGCATTGAATAAGCCATTACCATTACCCTGCTATTTTGCAGAGTATTCTTATCATCCTATGATTTTATACAAAAGGAAAATTTGTTCATATCGTACCCACTCCAACATAAGACATTAAAGTTGGGCTCATATGCTAGAAACTTTAACAAATTTGAAGCATTATTATCATTCATAATCTTGGTTTTAAACCATTTTGAGAATGTTTTGTTATGCTCTTTCAACACCCATATTTTAGACATTCAAGGGTTTTTGGTTTTGACGATGGTTTTATGTGTACTCAAGTATGGATGGACCTCATTATTGTTATTTAATATATACAAATGAGCTTGAAAAACTTCCCCTTCAGCCATATGCTTAATCTTTAGACATGTAACCTTACTGTCACATCTTCTATGGTGACGAGACTTGGGTAACGCTATAGGTTTTGCATCTAACAAATACTCTGTACAAAACTTAACGGCTTCTTCTGTGTTGTACCTTTCAATAATATATGCCTCGGGACGATAATGATTCTTCACATAACCTTTCAATATCTTCATGTATCGTTCAAAAGGATACATCCATTTTAAATAAACAGGGCCACACACTTTAATCTTTTTAACTAGATGGACTATTAAGTGAACCATGATGTCAAAAAATGAAAGAGGAAAAAACATCTCCAATTAACACAATATAATAATATACTAGTTTTCCATATCATCCAATTTATTAGGGTCAATCACTTTGTTACATATATCATTAAAGAAAAAGCACAATCTAGCTATGGCATGTCGGACATTTTTGGCCAAGATGCCACGAATAGCCACAACTAATAGTTACTGCATCAAAAGGTGGCAATCATGAGAATTTAAGCCAATTAGTTTGAGATATTGTATTTACATGAGACTTTTGACATTTTAAGAGTAGCCATTGGGCACTTTCACACCTTGTATACACTTACAAAATCTTCTTTTCTCTTCTTTTAACAATGTATGGCATGTCGGAGTGTTGCACCCTAAAATTTGCCCACCAGTTTTCTAACTTTGACTGGCCTTTGCTCCGCATTCCATTTGTATATCATTTAGGTAGATCATTTCTCGCATACTGCCAGTGTTATCAATCGAATTGAATTTATCGGGATTTCAGCCGCTTCGCTCGCGCTTCAGGCGATTTAAACCAATTCAAATGAGAAGTTTTCGAGCGAAAGTCACTCTCTTCTTGGTGATTCAGTCCGTGCTGATAATTGGGTGCATTTCAGTGTTCGCCCGTTTTTTCCGTTTCTTTTTCCATGGCATTTTGTGATTTTATTGCTATTTTTTTCTTTATATTTAATTATTTAGAATAGATTTTTAAATAGCTCTTTTCTTTAGATTTTGGTTAGGATATTAGAATTTAGTTTTTAAATAGATTTCATTTTAAATAGATTATTAGTTTGGTTTTATTAGAATTAGAAATAGAATTTTTATTTAATAGTTTTTAGAATTTTAGACTTAGAATTCTTATTTATTAGTTTTTTAAATAGAAATAGAACTTTAATTAGATTATAACTTAGAAATAGTTTTAGATTTTTAATTAGAGTTTAAGAGTTAATTTGGGTTAGAATAGAATTAAGTATTAGAACATTATTGATTAGTTAGAAATTTAATAGGATTAGTTCTTTATTAATTATGTGTTATTTAATGCAACAACGTTATTAATTCATTAATTAGATTTCATCACATTTGGGAAGCATGCTCGCCATGTGTCGCCCTCCTATATATAGTACTACTGTTTATCTTCTTCCGGGGGATTCCCGAGAAAACCCTAGCGCAACCATAATTCTTCATCATCATCAGCCTTCTTTTCCGGCCGCCGATAAAGCACAGCACCCCTAACCTTCACTCCGAAAATCCAGAGATCCTTCACCACCACCATTTTCTCCTTCGATACATAACCAAAACTTCCATTTCTACAACACATTGCGCCTTCTTCTGAAACCGAATGCACCATCCAACATCACAACCATCTAACCCTCTTCAAACCCAGAAACACGGCCAACACCTTGCTCCCCCAAACCCCTTTCTCTGTTAATACAACCCAAATCCGCAAATCAACATCAAAACCCTCACTACTCGACCTTCTTTTCTCCATTAAACTTCAACAAACCCAGCAAACCCATTTCAATCAACAACATAAATCATCATCAGAATATCTCTTCCTTAACTCACCATTTCATTTCCACTCAAACTCCATTCTTCCCCCAATCTAACCCTCTAATCTTCATTAAAACCCATCCAAACAATCATCTTTGCCATTCTCGAACACAAACCCAGAAACCAAATCCCTCACCTTCTTCCTAATCGCAAACCCAACGAATCTTCCACCGGAAATCACCTTCATCCTCCACTAAACGGTAACCATCAGCGAACCTCCAAACCACAATCATAACTCACTCAACCTTCATCACTAACAACAGAGGTAGCAAAAAAAGGAGGAAGATTGAAAGGACGTAGAGTGATTGAGACAGATGAATGAAGATGGATTTAGAGAAGAAGGTGAAGTTGAAGGAGAAGGGAGCAGACATATGTTGTCGTGAGTTTTGCGGCGTGGAGTGAAAAGGAGAGACGAAGACAAAATGTTGAGGGAAGAGGAAAGGAGCTTCACTGGTTTTGGTTGTTAGGTTTTTAGGATATTTTTGCGTCTCCTTGACCGGGTCAGTTTAAACCCATATGTTTCAGCTTTGTTCACAGCCCATGTTAAGTTTGACATCGTAACCCCCTCATTTGTGCACCCTTCTATTTTTTTCACATAAACTTTTCTTTCTTTTTTTTGTAAAAATTAATTTGTAATATATTAGCTTATTAAAAAACAGTTTGTAGTTTATATATATATATATATATATATATATATATATATATATATTAGAACTTTTGGATTTATGTATATATTTTTAAATCTAACTTTCTAGAAAACTATATATATATTTTCTAATTATTTATTTTTCTAATTTATTTCTTTTAGAAGATTTTATTTTTTTAGAGGTAGATTTTTGTTTCTATTTATTATTGGGTCTTTCATTCCATTTTCGCTCTTTGGTCGATGACGACACTTTCGTAATCCGTTACCAGTCAAATTATTGATGAATAATGTTGGATCCGAGACCACCTCCTTTCTCTCCTCATTTCTTCTTCTTTTCGATTTTATTTTGACTTTACTTGATCGATGAAGTCTTGTATTCGTACGCGTCAGATGTATTGGAGTTAATAGCCTTCCCGATTACAAATCTATGGAAGATGACCATTTGGGTCATTTTATTTACTTTGTGATCGCAATAGGCTACCTTCGATTAATCGACATTATGTTTGCGATTAAGACGAGATCCCACTGTCTTTGGTCTGTGCAACACGATTCAATTGGAGAATGATCCTCAATGTCATTTCTTTATCTTGTCCTTAGCACGGATATCAGCTACGCGACCTCATATGGTTTGACTTCCCTCATAAGTCGAGCTACGAAGGTTTAGCGTCACATTGGTCCCGATTTGATTTCAAAACATCATCACCGAGGATCAAAGAAGAGATTAGAAGCTTGGAAATGGAGCTTGCACGCAATTTCAAGGGTCAATCTTTTTAATCAACCGCCGAGTGTTGTGAGTCGTTAGCGTTAGATACGTAGGAAATGATGAGTGGGGAGCCTCTTCTCACTTCGTCTAGAGTGTTTAGCATATACCCTTTGGGAAATATGCGATGCACTCGCTCCTACGTCTTAGGATTTAGCGTGTGCGTTCTGGATCCGATTCCTCTCTCTCGCCTCCGTGCGATCGAGATCCCTTTTCTCTCGCCCCCGTGCGATCGAGACCCCTTTTCTCTCGCCCCCGTACGATCAAGGTCCCCATTTTCTCTCGCCCCCGTGCGACCGAGATCCCCTTTTCTCTCGCCCCCGTGCGATCAAGACACTTTTTTTCGTAGTTAGCTAAACTACAACTGCTCTGATTTCTCATGCCAAATGAGAATATGTAGGCATAATACGCGATGTCTTAGCGAGCACACTAACAACTAATTTCTCTCTTCTCTCGCCTCCGTGCGATCAAGACTTTCCCGCTAACAACTGATATCCCCTTCTCTTGCCTTAGTGCAATCGAGATTAGCCTGTTGTTTCAGACCTTTTCTCTCACACCCGTGCGATCGAGACCCCTTTCCCGTAGTTGGCTGAACTACGGCTGCTCTGATTTCTCATACCCGTTGAGAAACGTAGGCACAGGATTGCGATAATCCTGGAAAGCACTTTTCTTTCTTACCCTTTAGGATTCCATACCTTTTAACCCAGGACATGCTACGTCCGTTCTACCGCAAACAGGTAAAGCCTAAGTCTCCAATAGTCGAGCAGCAATACACCTAACTTCTAGAATGCGTACGCTAGTATCGTCTACCCGAACCTTTTCTCTCGTCCCCGTGCGATCGAGAACACCCAGTTTTTCCGTAGTTGGCATGAACTACGTTTTGCTCTGATTTCTCATACCAGATGAGAATACGTAGGCATAGGGCGGCGATTTCCTATCGAGTCAGTTCTTTCTCCGTTTAGCAGCAGCCTTAGATGGTTTGTTTTTCACCCATAGATTTAGACAACAAGCGTGGATCCTGTTGAGTACAACGGGCGTGGGGGGGGGGGTGCTCATACCTTCCCCTTGCGTAACTGACTCCCGAACCCAAGATTTGGTTGCGATGACCTTGTCTTTTCCCTTTCTGTAGGTTTTCTATGATCGTTCCCTTTCCCTCTTGTTGGGATAAATAACGAACGGTGGTGACTCTTCTGTCTTTGTCGTCCTCCCTCTTTGCAGCGATGCGATAGCTGGCGACTCTGCTGGGGAAAATTCCCATCCCCCATGCGAGTCAATCCTAGCGTTTGTTTGCTTGTCTTTGGGTGTGTATATTTGTGTGTTGTATTTTGTATATTGTTGTATTTACATTTTCCGCACTTTATTATCTATTGCTATTGTGCTGGTGGGTGGGACTGTTCCTTTGAGATAAGCCAAAACCCAGGCTCGAGTACATACATAGCATTAGATTGGAAAGTAGTGTTGGACTCGTATGTTTCAGCATGCATTAGTCCTCACGAAATTTCCGTTCAGACGAGGTTTTCTTTGAAGACATCCTATCCTGTACATTAGTCGAGAGGGGGTGTTAGATCTGGAAACTGTCGACTCTGGAGACCTCATTTGGGAGTCACCTAAGTGAGGCCGCTTCGTTAGACTATAATGCCAACCTAAAAATGGTGAATGTATCATCGTTTCTCGAAAGTCTGTGATGCTGACGACCGTATAGGATGCTAAACCTTGTCAGATATTAGGTCCATACCTGTGAGTGAGAGGGTTTTGCAAGAAACTTGGCCTCCACTCATCCTGGTATTCTGGTTTTCTCTTTAGAGCGGACTTATGAACTTCTCCAGTTAGCAAGCGTAGCAGTTATTCAGAGCTTTGTGGAGGCTTTGATCCTTTTTTTGTTGCATTACCATCTTGCATTGCGTTGCATTTGCATCTCATTTTTGCATGTCCATCCTTGGCCCGGACTAGAGAGCTTACCCATCTTTTGTCCAATCTACAGTTGATTTCCCGACATTCGCATTGGACTTGAATTAGCTTCTGGAAGGATCATGAACTCAAAAGAACAGAATTTGGTTGTTACAATGGCAGAGTTTGAATCGATGAAGAATCAGCTAGATCAGCTCATGGAAGCCATGACAGCTATGACCAGAGGAGAGGCCAATATTCGGAGGACTCTAGTGAACAATGTTGCTTAACCTCAGCCTGTGCAGATTCCTACTGATCAAGAGCATACCATTGTCAGAAGTAGAGATTCATCTTTTCTCAAAGACATGGACTATTAGAGTTTCATATTCTCTGTGCCAGATTCTCAAAGGGTTGTTCCAAAGATTAATCCTAAGGATCCCGGACTATTGAATTTATGAGAAGATATCGTCTGTTGGATGAAAAGCTTGACGCCTTGATGGGTCAGGATACTCTTAATCTGAATGCTTCGAGCATGTGTTTGGTGCCAGGCCTTGTAATGCCTCCGAAGTTTAAGACGCCAAATTTTTGAGAAATTCAAAGGAGATAGTTGTCCGAAGCAACATTTGGTGATGTTTTGCAGAAGAATGACTCCGTATGTCCATAATGACAAGCTTATGATTCACTGTTTTCAGGACAGTTTGAGTGGAGCATCGTTGAGTTGGTACATGCAGTTGGAGAGTGGTTGCATCCAATCATGGTCAGATTTAGCCAACACCTTTGTGAAGCAATACAACTACAATCTCGACATGACTCCCAGCCGCATGCAATTGCAAGAATTATCTCAAGCAGACAATGAATCTTCCAGAGTGTTGCACCCCAAAATTTGACCAACCAATTCTTGCATTTGGCTTATGTTTCAACTCATTTCATGTTGCATCTGCATACCGCATACATTGCATTTTTTCAGTCAGATTGACTTTATCGGGATTACAACCTTCTCCTAGCGCTTCAGACATTTTATACCAGTTCGAATAAGCGGGATTTGTGGTGGAATTTGTGCTCTTGCCGGTGTTTTCAGCTCTCGCTGTTGTTTTTGAGGACATTTTGGTGTCCAGTTTTTATCGCTTATTTCACTGTATTCGCGCATCTTTTTTCTAATCGATTTAATTGGCTTTATTGCATTTTATAGAATTTTCCTTAATTTTTAGCTTTAGGAGATAGATTTTAATTATTTTTCTAGATTTTAAATAGATTTTTTAAATTGTTTTTAATAGGATAATTCTTTTTCTAGAATATTAAATAGTTTCTATTAGAATATTAATAGTTTTTTCTATTTTTTTAGGTTTATTTCTAGATTTATTTCTTTTAGAAATTAATAGAATTAATTCTTTTTTAATTGAATTTGTTTTAGAAATTAGTAGATTTATTTCTTTTGCTAGATATTATTCGAATTGTTAGAATATAATGGAAATTAATAGATTTTAATCTCTTTGTTAGATTAGTTTAATTCCGTTTTAGATTAGTAATTATATATTAATTAGGATATTCATCTTTTTTAATTAGATATTAATCAATTTTAACTAGCTTTAATTAGCAGTTTTAATTAGCTGGTGTTAATTTTTAGTTTAGCATTAAGTGAGTATTTTAGTCAGAGTTAACTGCAATTAATTGGAATCAGTTTAATTAGTTTTTTAATCAGTTTTTAATCAGCATTAGTCCAACCATTATTGTGGTCTTAGTTAGCTTTAATTGTCCGTTTCCTTCTTTATTAATGGTAGTTTTAGCAGATTAATTGAGATTACAGTCCATTCAATTTTGTGGGCCAGATGTCCTTCTGGAGGCCCAGTCCAACGTGCCACTTGTCACAGTATAAAGCCTCACACGTTTTTCTCTCATGGGGCGCCACCTCACTTTTCCACTCTACCACGCGGTGACACCTCACCCACACTAGACCCCACGCGTCCCTCTCTCACCGCATGTGTGCCACGCGGCCACCTATCATCTCTCCTCCACACCACGTGTTATCCCACTCACTACCTCGCCGCCGGCCATGCCAACCGCCGGAGGTGTTCGCCGGAAAAATTAAAGTAACCCAAAACCAAACTGTAACCGTCGCCGGGAACTCAACTACTCGCCGGAGAACTCAACCTTCCACCGGAATCATCATCATGTACCTCCAGATTCATCAGATGTTCATCATCTCCAAACGATGTTTATCGTCTCCTTGAATATTTTTCCAGAATTCTCACCAACTTGCATCGTTCTTCATCTTCATTAACATTCATCAAGATCCTTCAAGATCTTCATCGACAGAAACTTCCAACAATCTTCACGCTTTCCATATTTGCTCAATCTTCAACCACCTTCACCGTTTCCCACCGAAAATTCATCGATTTTCATCGTTTACACCATGTTCTTCACCATTTTCGTGCGATCTTCATCAAAGATCTGTCCAGAAACCGATCAAAACCTTCGCTCGACCTTCAACAACAAACTCCTACATCCAACCATTCATCAAGTTTTTCCTCAAGAGTCGTTCGTTTCTTCACCAGAGACTACATTCAAACAATCATCAACCTTCATAGATCTTCAACGAGTATTCACGATCTTCCACCTTCGCGTCAACCGTTCATCTTCGGTCGCGAACAAACAACGATGAAGCTTCACAGATCTCCAAATCCAAAACGCCATGAATTTTCATCAACATCCATGAACTAGTCTTCGTGAGAGATTGAACGGAAAGGTTGAGGAATGAACGGCGGAGGCTGAGTGAGAAAGGAAGAGAGGAACTAGGGATTCAGACTGAGGATGGGGAGAAGGAAGGTGGAAGGTTCGTGGATTGGGAGGTTGGGCCCCAAGCCCAACGAGTTGCTGGATCCATCCCCCCGTTTTTCCTTTCACACCCCACTTTGCTGTTGGTTTCAATTGTGGGCTGAGTCTATGGGCCCAACAACGAGTTTTCCTGGACCTTACACCTTCGTTCCATAAGCACACCCCCTGCTGGATTTGTTTGGTTGACTGTTGGGCTGGGCCTAACGAGTTACTAACTTGCGCACTCCCATTATCAAACGCCCCCCTGTTTTTTGTTGGGTTTTTTTTTCCTGATTGTATTGTGGGCTGCGCCCAGTGGTTTTTTACTGCTTTACACCCCTGTTTAGTGGTTGTACCCCCTCCCCTTTACTTTAAATGTTGCTTGTATTGGACATGTGTTTGTAATAAATATTAGTTTTATTTTTTCTATATTTCTTCTAGGATTATAGTTTATTTTTTCTTAGAATATTAGCATATTTTTAATATAGATTTTATATGGTAGAATTTATATTCCTTTTTTTCTTTTAGGATATTATATAATATTATAAAATTTTATTTCCATTTTATTTTTTCTATACGCAATTTCCTTTTAATATTTCTTTAGGGATTTTATTCTATTAGGAATTTATTGCTTATTTTAGGAGTAGAATTTTATTTCCATTTGCTATTGGATTTCTCTCCTCATTTCTCTTCTGCTATCCGATTTTACTCTGATTTTATTCTAGGCTAGCCGTGTGACGTGATTCAACTGGAGAATGGTTTTCGATATCACTTCTCTATCTTGTCTTTGACACGGATATCAATACGCTACCTCTTAGAGTTTGATTTATCGTATAAGTCGAACCCTGATGGTCTAAGTGTTACATTGGTTCTGATTCGAAACGTCATCATCAAGGATCCAGAGAGGAGAAGATTGGAATGGAGCTTGCGCACATGTCGAGAGCCAATGGAGCCGCTTCGTTCGTTATCATCTTTCTTATTCAAGTCTTTGTGCAACCATCGAGTGTTGTGAGCTGTGGTGTTAGATACGTGGGAAATGATAATCGAGCAGTCTCCCCTCGATCGTTTAGAGTGTTTAGTATATGTCCCTTGGGTGATATACGACGCGCTCGCTCCTACGCCTTAGGTTCTTGCGTGTGTGTCCCGAGTTCCTTCCCGTTTAGGCGTTAAGCCTGCTTCCTCTTTGTTCTCGCCCCCGTGCGATCGAAACCCTTTTGCTCTCGCATTCAGGCGATTGAGACCCTTTCTCTTGCCCCTGTGCAATCAAGACTCGTTTTCCGTAGTATGCCGAACTACATTTGCTCTGATCTCTCGTACCAGACGAGAGTACGTAGGAATAGGATTGCAATGATCCTAGCAAGCTCCCTTCTCCCTTTTCCCCTTTTCCCTTTTTGATGTAGTTAGCTGAACTACAGCTGCTCTGATTTCTCGTACCAGACGAGAATATGTAGGCATAGGATGCGATATCCTAGCGAGCACACTAACAACTAACTTCTCTGTTCTCTCGCTGCCGTGCGATCGAGACTTTCCCGCTGACGACTAATGTTCCCTTTCTCTTTCCCTAGCGCAATCGAGACCAGACCGTAGTTCTAGTTCCCGTAGGTTCCCATACCTTTAAACCCGACATACTACGTCCATTCTACCGCAAACAGGTAACGCCTAAGTCTCCGTCGAGCAAGCAACATACACCTAACTGCTAGAATGCGTACGCTAGTATCGTCAATCCTTTCTCTCATCCCTGTGTGATCGAGAACACTCCGGTTCAGCCGTAGTTAGCCCGAACTACGTTTGCTCTGATCTTTCACGCCGTGTGAAAGTACATAGGCACGAGATGCGATACCTCGGCGAGAAAAATCCCCCCGTAGTTTCCCGAACTACGTTGACTCTGACTTTCACATTGCACGAAGGAATATGTAGGCATAGAGCGCGATGCTCTATCGAGTCAGTTTCTTTCTGTTTAGCCTTAGAAGCCGTAGCTAGATTGTTTTTCATCCGTAGACAAACCAGCAAGCATGGATCCTATCGAGTACGATGGACGTGAGGGGTGCTAATACCTTCCCCTTGCGTAACCGACTCCTGAACCCAGACAATGGTTGCGATGACCTTGTCTTATACCCTTTTGTCAGGTTTTTTCCGATCGTTTCCTTTCCTGTTCTGTGGGATAAATAACGAAAGGTGGCGACTCTTCTATTTTGCCGGCACCTTATTTTCGCGGTAGCGAAAACTGGTGACTCTGCTGGGGAATAGCGATGGTTTCTTGGGGATCCAACGTCTCTTATGCGAGTCAATCAGGGGATCTAACATCCCTGCGAGAGTCAATCCTAGCGCTTGTTTGCTTGTCTGTGGGTGTTTATTTTTGTGCTGTATGTTGTATATTACTGTATTTACATTTCCCGCACTATATTATTATCTGTTGCTACTGTGCTGTTACGGGAGGGGCTCTGATGAGTGATAAGCCAGACCCAGGCTCGAGTACATACCTAGCACTAGAAGCAGATTAGTGGTGAACCTGTATGTTAGGCATGCACTAGTTCCCATGAAATCTGCACTCAGACGAGATTCTTTGAGATGATTTCTATTTCCAGCCCTGTGGGCCGTTGAAAGGATTTCAGATCTAAGGGTTGTCGACTCTGGGAACCGATCACTTGTGACTCAGCCGAGTGAGGTCGCTTCAAGAGATGATGATGCCACACCTTCTGGGCATCATATCCTTATTTCTTGAAAGTCTGTGACGCTGATGACCACATAGGATGTGGAACCTGTGTCAGTTTAGGTCCATACCCGTGAGTGGGAGGGTTTTTGCAGGAAACTTGACTTCCAGCCTACCCGGTATTTTGGTTTTCTCTCGTCAGAGCAAACTTATCCCGTCAGCAGCGCAGCAATATTCAGAGCTTTGTGGGGGGCTATGATCCCGTGTTTGTTGCATTTTGCATTGCATTTCATGTGCATCCCATGCTTGTATGTCCATCCTCAGCCGGAACAGAAAGCTTACCCGTCTTTTGTCCAACTTGCAGTTGACTTCCCAGCATTCGCATTGGACTTGAGTTAGTTTCTGGAAGGATCATAAACTCCGCAAAGCAGAATCAGGTTGTTACCAGGGCAGAGTTTGAACTGCTGAAGAACTAGTTTAGTCAGTTCATGGAAGCCATAACAGCCATGACTAGAGGAGAGGGCAATGTTCAGAGGACTCCGGTGAATAATGTTGCTCAAGCCCAGCTTGTGCAGATTCCTGTCAGAGACAAAGATGCATCTTCTCTTCATGACACCGACTATCAGCGTTTCACTTTCCCTGTGCCAGATCATCAGAGGGCTGCTTCGAAGGTTAATGCTAAGAACCCGAGGGATGTTGAGGATATGAGAAGGTTTCAGCTGTTGGAAGATCAGATTGCTACCCTGATGAGTAAGAACACTCTTGACCTGAGTGTTGCGAGCATGTGTTTAGTGCCAGGCCTTATGTTGCCTCCAAAGTTCAAGATGCCGAATTTTGAGAAATACAAAGGGGATAGTTGTCCGAAGCTACATTTGGTTATGTTCTGCCGAAGAATGACTTCACATGTTACCAATGAAAAGTTCATGATTCACTATTTCCAAGATAGTTTTACCGGAGCATCTTTGGATTGGTACATGCAGTTGGAGAGTGATAGCATCAAATCATGGTCAGATTTAGCCAATGCCTTCGTGAAGCAGTACGACTACAACCTGGATATGGCTCTTAGTCGCGTGCATTTGCAAGAATTATCTCATGCGGAGAATGAATCCTTTAGGGGGTATGTGCAGAGATGGAGAAAATTGGCTGCTCGTGTTCAACCACCGCTTCTGGAGAGAGAAATGGTTGACCTCTTCTTGGGTACTCTGAAGGGCCGTTATTATGACATAATGTTCAGTTGTACAAGCTTTACGGGCTTGATAAAAACAGGAGAGCTTGTTGAGAGAGGACTCAAGAATGGAAAGACACGAGATACTCCTTATATCCCAGTTGAAGATGAATCAATTGTCAGTTCTCAAGAAGAATGGGAGAAAGAAAGTGATGTCGTCTCGGACTCTCCCGTACCTCAGATTCAGTGTTCAGACACTTCGAGTGCTCAGAGCCAGCAACCTGTTGGGTCTGTATGTCAGATATCTGTTACCCGCCAGAGTCAACAGTCATACCGTCGTCAGCCGCGTCAGCACGCCTGACGAAGAACAAGGAAACCTGAAAGGCTGTTTACTCAGCTACCGGTGTCGTACAGTCAGTTGTTGCCATATTTGGTCAAAGGTGGACTGATAGTGCCGAAAGAGACTAATCCAATGATCCCGCCTTACCCTCCAGGTTTTGATGCCAATGCCCGCTGTGAGTACCATGTTGGGGCACAAGGGCATTCAACAGATGACTGCAAGGTGCTTCGAAGCCAAATTCAGACCTTGCTGGATTCCAACAGGATATCTGTCACGCCTCAGGGTGTCGACCTTCCTTCATCCAGCCAAGTGGGTGAATCAGTTCATGTTATGGGAGAGTTCACAGAAAGCAGATGTTCAGAGGAGTATCAGGATGACTTCTGTCGCTACTCGAAAAATGCATCGCGCAACGACGGGGAGGCGAAAAAGATAGACAGAAGAGTCGCCACCGAACTTTATTTATCCCATGAAGGGAAAGGAAAATATCGAGAAAACCTTAAGAAAGAAATGGATAAGATGGTCTCGCGACCAAGAACGGGTTCGGAAGCCGGTTATGCGAGGGGAAGGTATTAGCACCCCTCGCATCCATCGTACTCGATGGGAACCTTTTGTTTGTCGATGTGTGAATTTATTTGCTAAAATATTATGCTATAAAAGCGTTCCACAAGGTAAAAGAAGGGTTAGAAACAAGAAAGTTAGGAGGAAAGAGAGAACGGGGAAAAAGGAAAGAACAGACTCGGTAGGACTTCGCGGTCCTAGGCCTACGTATTCTCAAAAGATATGAGAAAGTCAGAGTCGACGTAGTTCGGGGAACTACAGATATAGGGGGGAATGTGCTCGCCAAGACATTGTCGTCTTGTGCCTACGTATTCTCATCTGGTATGAGAAATCAGAGCAGCCGTAGTTCGGCCAACTACGGGTGAAAGGTGAAAAAGGGAGCTCGCCAAGACATCGCCGTCTTGTGCCTACGTATTCTCATCTGGCATGAGAAATCAGAGCAAACGTAGTTCGTGCTAACAGTGTGTTGATGTCTTTTATGGATGATGCTATCGTGCGCATTCCAGCAGTTAGGTGTTTCGCTGCTCGCTCGTTGGAGACTTAGGCGTTACCTGTTTGCGGTAGAACGGACGTAACATATCCTTTTTGAAAGATTGATTAGTTTTCGCCACGCGGGGCAAGAAGTCACGTTTGATTGATTGGATTTGTTTTTAGGAGCGAAATAAGTCCTCGGATAGTAACCCCTACGGGTAGTACCCAATTCTTTATCTCAAAGTTTTTGTTATAAAAGGGTGTGGCAAACGAGGCGTCTTCGTATTGAAAGACGAGCGTCGAAACCACCCTCACTACAGTGGGCATCCCTACGCTCGGAGAAGAAGAGGTCTACACCCAATCCTCTCTCTTTAATTCAATGCAAAGAGAACTTCGTTCTCTTATTAAAGATGTTTTTGATTTTGAATGGTAAGTGCTTTGCAACAGAGAACCCTACGGTAAACGTCAGCATTCGGGATAGGAGAAGGCCTACGCCTAAACACACCACGACCATTCAAGTTTTATTATGAAAAGGAAATGAAAATGCACTCGGTACAGGACCGAGGTTTTAGGTGTGAAAATTGGTTTCGAAAAGGAGTTGTGAAAGGAGAGGTGGTGGAAGAAGTCGCGTCTTCGTATTGAAAGACGAGTGTCTAAACCACCCACACTACAGTGAGCATCTCGACACTCGGAAAGGAAGAAGTCTACACTTAATCCTTTCTCTTTAGTCCAACACAAAGAGAAGTTGATTCTATGGTTTGAAAAAGGACTCGGTACGAGACCGAGGTTTTAGGAGGGATGGTATGGAAACGTCTTCGTATTGAAAGACAAGTGTCGAAACCACCCTCACTACAGTGGGCATCCCAACACTCGGAGAGGAAGAAAGTCTACACTTAATCCCCTCTTTTTAATTCAATAAAAAGATAATTGGATTTTGAAGATGGTTTGTCAATACTTTTGAATCGAGTTGGGACAAGTAATGAAGAGAGAAAAGAGGTGGTCTCAGATCCAACATTACTCATCAATAATTTGACTGGTAATGAATTACGGAGGTCTCGTCATCGACCAAAACAAAATGAAATGAGATAAGGAGTCCAATAAAAAATAAGATATTAAATTAACTCTATAATAAAATAAATCTCAAAACTTAAATATAAAATAGTTCTAAAAAACTAAAAGAAAAATAATATAAAAAAGGTGTATATATATATATATATATATATATATATATATATATATATATATATATATATATATATATATATATATATATATATATATATATATATATATATATATATATATATATATATATATATATATATATATATATATATATATATATATATATATATATATATATATATATATATATATATATATATATATATATATATATATATATATATATATATATATATATATATATGCAAACCCTAAATAGAAATAATATAATAAATATGATATATAATATATACATAATACCTATAATAATATATACGTATGAAAACTGTATAAAAAAAATATTAATGAGTTGCTCTTATAATATACTAATCATTAATATTTACATAATAATAAACAATTTTTTTAAAATTAATAATAAAATTATACTTACATAATTTTAAAAGAAAACTAGGTTTAAAATATTATATACAAAAAGAATCTTAAAAAAAAGAAATCAATTTAAAAAAGGTAGGGGTGGTAACGTGAAAACAGGGGTGAGAATGAGAGATCTGGTGGGCTGAAAGCCCAAACCAACAAGTAAATGAATAAATAATAATAATCAGCCAAAAGAAAAGAAAAAATAAATTAAAAAAAAGCAGGTCCTCTTCTCCTCCACAATGCATCGTATCTCACTCTCACGGTTTCTCTCTCTCAAACCGCTCTCACGCTCTCTCTGCTCTCATTCTCGCTCAACGCTTCTCACTCTCGATTCCCTCTCTCTGTTTCGATTTCTGTCTCACTCCATCTCACCAAACTCAACCTTTTCTCTCTCGCGATTTCGTCATTCTCGCTCTGGATTTGATTTGAGTTTGAGTTTTTGCTTAATGGGTTTCCGGCGAACAGAAAATCGCGGCCGAGGTTTTGAAATGTTGTTGTATGGTGAAATCTGGGCGAAAGAGGGTTTTCGTTTGGTTTTGATGGATAGTTTTCAGAAAAAAGTTATGGTGGTGCGTTAATGGGTGATTACGGTTTATTTTGAAGGAGATGACGGAAAGTGGGTTGTTCAGTGAATGAGGGTTACACGAGTTTGAGTTGATGGAGTTTGAATGGTTTTCTGAAATTGGAATGACTTTTCTATTGTTTGTTGATTACAGGTTGGAGAGGGTTTGAAGGATGATGAAGGTAGGCTACCGAAAAAATGGTGAGTTGAAGGTGACGGATGAACAAAACACGGGAAGGAGTTTTGGGATAGGTTTGGGTGGCCGCTAGGGTTAGGGACCCCTTCAGATTAGGGTTTGGAGCTGCTGAGATTTAGGGTTGTCTGTTTAGGGTTGGTGCCCTTAGGGTTTTGGAGGCTCCTCAAATAAGGGTTCCTTGAAAAAAATAAAATAAAGGCGCTGGGTAGGATTCAAACCCCCATCCTTCAAGGAAATACAAGGAAAGTTATCCGCTGGAGCAAGTATGCATTTGTAAATAAATCTGCATAAAAACGTATATGTACACAAATAAAATAATAAAACGGAAAAAACAAACAAAAAGGCTAAGGCCAAGATTCGAACCCCCGTACTTTCGGTATAACACAACCAAACCGGACCACTAGGACGAATTATCTTTCATTAATAATTTTGTACAAACAAATATATATTACATGAACATTAAAAAATTAAAATTAATTAATAAAAACTATTTTAAACTAATTAATAAATGAGCAATAATAAAAACTAATAAGTATTCTATGCTAAAACCAATTCTAATATAATAAAATGAGAATAACTTTAAAAAGAAAATTCTAACAAAAACTATTAAATAAAATTAATTACAAATAAATCCTAATATTAAATAAAACCTATTTAATACATAACTCTAAACAACTTATAAACAAAACTATTTAAAAACTATTAAAACAAAATAAAATAATTTCTATATGAAATAAAAATCTATTCAAAACTATTTAATATTCTAAAACTTATTTTCTAAACAAAAAATTTATATTCTAAAAATAAACTATTTCTAAAAAATAAAACTGTTAAAACTCTAGAATAAAAAAACTAAATCTAAAAAAATATTTAAATCCTAAAATATCTCTAACAATACTAATTTAATTCTAAAATCCTAAAATGTCTCAAATTAAATCAAATCTAATTAATTCTAAAACTAAAATGACTCTAAAAACAAATTAATTCTATGCTATAAAAATAATCTGTTTCTATTCTAAATAAGAAAAAAAAACTATTTCTAATAAAAATTCAAATAAATTAAACCTCTATATAAAAACTATTAAAATAAAATCTATTCTAAAGAAAGAAATAAATAACTATTCTAAATGATTAAATAAAGCAAAAAAAAAATAATAATAAATAAATGCAAAATGCCATGGGAAAACGGGCGAGCACCGAAATGTGCCGATATTATCAACATGGATTGAATTATCAAGAGGAGAGCGACTTTCGCTCGATTTTGACACTGAGCTTTTCGTTTGAATTAATTTGATTCGCCTGAAACGCAAGCAAAGCGGCTAAAATCCTGACAAATTCAATCCGGCTGATAATACGGGCAAAATGCGAAAATGATATGTAGATGAAAAACGAAGCAAAAGCCAGTCAAAGTCGGAAAACCGGTGGGCAAATTTTGGTGTGCAACAGCTGCCCCTATTCAATTGACTTGGACCAGAAGGGATGAAAACCGATCGCTTTCAGACATTCAAGGTAGAAGGTGATTGAATACAAAAAGAACCCGGAAATTTGCCAACCGTAAAAAGAAACCTCTGTCATCACCGTCAATCATCAATATCTAGTAAAAGCACCTGACTTCGCTGTCAAAACTCATCATCAAATTTGTAAAACATCTGACTTCGTTGTCAAAATTCCACATAAAACTGGTGAAACACCTGACCTCGCCGTCAGTCCTCAAAATCATCTGACTTCGTCGTCAACTCTCAACATCGTCTGATGATAGACACAATATCCAAAATCACATCGTCTACTGATAGACGGGAGGAAAACGTTATGTCCAAAACACTCACATCGTCCAATGATAGACGGAGAGAAACATCATGTCCAAATCTCACATCGTCTAATGATAGACGAGAGGAAAATTGCATCCAAATCTCGCATCGTCTAATGATAGACAAGAGGACTCACCACGCTCACATCATCTGAGGGTGAACAGGAACAAATGCAATACACACATCATC
Organism: Lathyrus sativus; assembly: GCA_963859935.3. Lineage (NCBI taxonomy): Eukaryota > Viridiplantae > Streptophyta > Magnoliopsida > Fabales > Fabaceae > Lathyrus > Lathyrus sativus. Next base: position 599,701,784 of record OZ012741.1, on the reverse strand, counting down.
TAATGATAGACGGAAAGACACCAATACTCACATCGTCTAATGATAGACGGAAATACACCAATACTCACATCGTCTAATGATAGACGGAAAGACACCATCCCGAAGGTTCACATTGTCTAAAGATAGACAGAAAGAAAAAATATCCACGTCAATGAACTTCAAAACTACCCATCAAATTTCAGAATCCTTTCGTCCATAGGAGCTGATGGAAAGATATCTTCAAAGGGGCCACATCATCAATAAGAATTGACAGGAATAAAACCACCTTCAAAGATCCATGTCGTCAATAAGAATCAACAACTAGGAAAACCGACCATTCTTCAAAGAGCCTCGACGTCAATAAGAATCGACGGTCAGGAGAAAAACCCTCTTAAAATGTCACCTCAACCAATAAACAGACAGAAAGCCAATATCTGAAAGATCGCCTTGAAACCTCGCATCGTCTAAAGATAGACGGAGAGAAAACCATATCCAAACTCACGACGTCTAAAGATAGACGAAGAAGACCATACCGAAGGCCAGATCAACATGCACTTGATCTTATCACATTGTCTAAAGATAGACAGGAAGAAACGTGTCCGAACCTCACATCGTCTAAAGATAGACGGAAAGAAAACCATGCTCAAAACTCCTGACGTCTAGAGATAGACGGAGAAAACCAAACTCACGGTGTCTAATGATAGACGGAGAAAAACAACCTTTCTGAAGGCCAGATCAACATGCACTTGATCTTATCACCTTGTCTAAAGATAGACAGGAAGAAAACTTGTCTGAAGAACCACATCGTCTAAAGATAGACGGAAAGAAAACCAAACTCACGACGTCTAATGATAGACGGAGAAAAACCTTGCTGGGGAAACACATCGTCAATAGGAGCTGACGGGAAGAAAATCTGTTTGGGAATGTCATCATCAGAAGATTGATGGACAAAATCATAACCGTCATATGATCTGAAATCCGAGTAAACCGACAAGCTGTCTGAACAAAGCTGCTGGATAAATGCCCCTGAACTGATTACAGAGTGATTCACACTGCCACAGAAGGCTAGCAAAAACTGGCTTATGCTTCGCATGCATATGTTTGAAATGTTCTATGGCGTAATGCTCCATACGAAATGGAAATGCTACGCATTCTAGGATGAGATGCAAAAGATGATGCAAATATGATAACTATATGCAAAAATGCAGATGCAGGCTCGGGTTGCCGGGGGAAAGCTGGATGTGAAAGAACCACTCCAGCAAAATAAATGCTGAAGAGGCGAAGCCAACTCCGCTAGGAATAACCGGATGTGCCAAGTATGATTGGATTCTCCTGGGGATGGCTTACACATGCCAATGATGATTGGGCTTTTACTGGGGAAGACAGGTGAAGGGTTACGGCTTCCCGACATTCATCTTGAACCTAAAGATTGACTGCACCTGCTTGAATAGCTTTGAGTAGCTCTGAAGATATAGGGAGGAACAATTCCTTTACTTCCAAACTTGCCCCAGCCTGTGGGATATCTGTATAAGTCTTCCTCGAAAGGAGATCTAAAAGCTCTGTACCATGTTGGTATGATATGTACTGCCTCAGCATCATGAACCTTAGAGAGGTGCTTCCGATTAGCTGCCTTCTGGGTAAGGATAATATCTGTGCTCTTGGGGTAACCTGCCCCAACCTTGAAGTGATTTGCCCCTGATTGGTCGATTTGTAGAGAAGTGCCTCTGGCTGACTTCGAGAGATTTACCGAATCTCGACCTGATTTCCCCAGATTAACTGATCTTCGGATGGCTGACTCCTTTGATGATCATTTGATATGCCTTGCCCCTGCTCAACGGAGTACTCAAGTGTTCTGCGTCTTACCGATCAAACTTTCCACTGTAGAAACTTTCCTGCTGTCAAGTACTTACTCGCAAGTAAAACAAATTGTTTTGCAAATGATAATATCAATGCAATGCATATGACAGTTTTGAAATCCAAGTCTGTTCACTAGAAAAAAGTTGTGATGTATAGTGAATGAATCACTTATCGGAATGTCAATATCAATACCCATAGGGTAAGAAAATCCTTTTAGGAGTCAGTTTCGACGCGATCTTTACTGAAGTATGCTTCCGAAACAAATATGCTTCAATTAGGACTTTTGAAGGTTGTAACGTGGTCAGGTTCACGGTTTAAAAGAAAAGATATAAGGCTCAAAGTTCTGTTTAACCCACCCACTCTCCTTGATATTCTCTGATCCTATGTTCAGTTAATTCGACACTGCTCGCCTCTTAGAGGTTGACTGACAGGAGTGATGGTTCAAGAAACCATAAGTTTTCGGAGTGACAGTCATTCGCTTTTCGTCTTTGGTGTCTGGCTCACACGACTTGTTCTTCGTCATTTTTTATTCCCCTATTTTTGTCTGGACTGACTCTTTTGAGTACATCTTCTGATTTCAAAGTCCAGCGGGATGCCCTAATTTTTGCCTAAGTCGTTCGTTTTCAAGATTCGACTTAGCGGGTTTCTTATTTCTTTCTTTTCTTTTTCTTTTTCGAAACAAATCGTGTGACACCGGCTGGTCTGACTTGTTGAAGGGATTGTGACTGTCTCACTTCTTGGCTTTTTTAGGTACGACCTCTACGGGTGTGATTGATCCTCAAACGGGGAACACTCCTTCTGCAATCTGGATGTTAGGTCGAATTAACTGACACCTACCCTGCCCTAGGTTAAGATTGAGGGTTTTTCGTTTTCAGAAAGAAACTCCTACTACTAGGCTCAAAGGGGTTGACAAGGGATTAACATCCTTATATCTCCGGTGTTTAAGAATTTGAAACAATGCCTGTACATCATCAGCAGAGGTTTTATTCAAAAGCATACATTCGGAAGCTTGCGCGTCTTTCAATTTCGTCATCCTCCCTCAAGGAATTCCGCTTAAACAAGCGTTTGACATTAATGGAAAAGCAATATTGAGTGAACACGAATGGATTTAATCAAAACATGCATATTCATTTCATTATCATTATCAATCGAAAACAAACACGTCTTACAATGAAATTTGCAAATAAGTTCACACTTAAACAGAAAAGAAACTACAAATGCAAAGGAATAACATGATAGAGAGATTGCCAGCTTCGGGGAACTGGGCTTTCATTCTTGACTTGCTGCTGAACCAGCCATCTTTAGAATTGCTCATCGAAATCCGTCTGATACTCTTCTGAACATATGCTCTCGGTGAATCCCTCCATGACATTAGCTGCTGAACCCATATGACTTGACGAAGGAAGATCGTTGATCTGAATACCCTGAGGCGTGATTGAAAACCTGTTGGAGTCCAGCAGAGTCTGAACCTGGCTTCTAAGCACCTTACAGTCTTCAGTTGAATGCCCCTGTGCCCCAACATGGTACTCACAGCGAGCGTTGACATCAGAATCTAACGGATGTGGAGAAGTCTCTGGATCAACTTTCTTCGGCACAATCAAACCACCTCTGATCAAGTCTGGCAATATCTGACTGTACGACAACGGCAACCAAGAGAAATGCCTCTCTGGCTTCCTCGACCTTCTTCGGGCGTGCTGACGCGGCTGATGATGGTATGAATGTTGACTCTGAAGGGGAGCAAATACCTGATACACAGACCTAACAGATTGCTGACTCTGAACACTTAAAATGTCTGAAAACTGAATCTGAGGTAATGGAGATTCTGGGATAGCATTACTTTCTTTCTCCCATTCCTCTTTAGAGCTGACAACTGATTCACTTTCATAAACTGAGGTATCTGAGACGTCTCGGATCTTTCCACTCTTGATTCCGCTCTCAATACGTTCTCCTGCTATCACTAAGTCAACAAAGTTTAACGTTCCGCCACTAATCAATATATCATAGTAATGGCCCTTCAAAGTACCCAAGAAGATGTCAACCAATTCTCTATCCTGAAGCGGTGGTTGAACACGAGCAGCAAATTCTCTCCATCTCTGCACATACCCTCTAAAGGATTCATTCTCCGCTTGAGATAATTCTTGCAACTGCATGCGGCTGGGATTCATGTCGAGATTGTAGTTGTACTGCTTCACAAAGGCATTGGCTAAATCTGACCATGATCGGATGCAACCACTTTCCAACTGCATATACCAACTCAACGATGCCCCACTCAGACTTTCCTGGAAACAGTGAATCATAAGCTTGTTATTGTGGACATGCGAAGTCATTCTTCTGCAATACATCACCAAATGCTGCTTCGGACAACTATCCCCTTTGTACTTCTCAAAATTGGGCGCCTTAAACTTCGGAGGCATCACAAGACCTGGCACCAAACACATGCTCATAGCATTCAAATTAAGAGTATCTTGACTCATCAGGGCGTCAAGCTTTTCATCTAACAGACGATATCTTCTCATAAACTCAACAGTCTGTGGGTCCTTAGGAGTGATCTTCGGAACAACCCTTTGGGAATCTGGCACAGAGAAGGTGAAGTTCTGATAGTCCGAGTCATGGAGAGAAGATGAATCTCTATCTCTAACAATAGTATGCTCTTGATCTTCGACAGGAATCTGCACATGCTGAGCTTGAGCAACATTGTTCACTGGAGTCCTCTGAACATTGGTCTCTCCTCTTGTCATAGCTGACATGGCCTCCATGAGTTGATCCAACTGATTCTTCATCATCTCAAACTCTGCCCTCGCAACAACCAAATTCTGCTCCTCTGAGTCCATGATCCTTCCAGAAGCTAACTCAAGTCCAATGTGAATGTCGGGAAATCAACTGCGGGTTGGACAAAAGACTGGTAAGCTTTCTGTTCCGGCTGAGGATGGATATGCAAAAATGAGATGCAAATGAAATGCAATGCAAAATGCTAATGCAACACACAAAGGATCAAAGTCACAAATCCTGCAACACAACACAATGAGATATCTCTCACCTCGGGTGGGCAATCTATTGGTTTATAAGAGGGTATTCCAAAGGCTTTTAAACAAAGTCCCATGCACTAACCCTCAAAAGTTTTCCATCAGAACGACTACTCGTAAGACGGTAATCCCTTCAAAAGGATGAACACAGAGTTATGTTTTAGCAACCTTCGGAATAAGGTTCTACAAAAAGGTCCTCAGAATCGCGGACTCCCAAGTTGGAAATAAGAAGGCCACTACGACTACACGTATGACATAATTGTTCCAACGAGGTCTCATCTGAGCGGTGGAATTCGATCCAACTCAACGAGTCCTATGTCTCGCAAATCAGAAAGAAACCACCTCCTACTCTTAGTGTATACTAGAAAGCTCGGGTAGAAAGCTTTATCCTTACAACCCATCCCAATAAACCCAACAAGTTAGAGAACAAAGCATAAACAAATAAAGCAAATAAAACATAAATACGACAAACAAAATAGGCTTGGCTCGCTAGGAACATCCCCAGCAGAGTCGCCAGCTGTCGCTACTCGAAAAATGCATCGCGCAACGACGGGGAGGCGAAAAAGATAGACAGAAGAGTCGCCACCGAACTTTATTTATCCCATGAGGGGAAAGGAAAATATCGAGAAAACCTTAAGAAAGAAATGGATAAGATGGTCTCGCGACCAAGAACGGGTTCGGAAGCTGGTTATGCGAGGGGAAGGTATTAGCACCCCTCGCATCCATCGTACTCGATGGGAACCTTTTGTTTGTCGATGTGTGAATTTATTTGCTAAAATATTATGCTATAAAAGCGTTCCACAGGGTAAAAGAAGGGTTAGAAACAAGAAAGTTAGGAGGAAAGAGAGAACGGGGAAAAAGGAAAGAACAGACTCGGTAGGACTTCGCGGTCCTAGGCCTACGTATTCTCAAAAGATATGAGAAAGTCAGAGTCGACGTAGTTCGGGGAACTACAGATATAGGGGGGAATGTGCTCGCCAAGACATTGTCGTCTTGTGCCTACGTATTCTCATCTGGTATGAGAAATCAGAGCAGCCGTAGTTCGGCCAACTACGGGTGAAAGGTGAAAAAGGGAGATCGCCAAGACATCGCCGTCTTGTGCCTACGTATTCTCATCTGGCATGAGAAATCAGAGCAAACGTAGTTCATGCTAACAGTGTGTTGATGTCTTTTATGGATGATGCTATCATGCGCATTCCAGCAGTTAGGTGTTTCGCTGCTCGCTCGTTGGAGACTTAGGCGTTACTTGTTTGCGGTAGAACGAACGTAACATATCCTTTTTGAAAGATTGATTAGTTTTCGCCACGCGGGGCAAGAAGTCACGTTTGATTGATTGGATTTGTTTTTAGGAGCGAAATAAGTCCTCGGATAGTAACCCATACGGGTAGTACCCAATTCTTTATCTCAAAGTTTTTGTTATAAAAGGGTGTGGCAAACGAGGCGTCTTCGTATTGAAAGACGAGCGTCGAAACCACCCTCACTACAGTGGGCATCCCTACGCTCGGAGAAGAAGAGGTCTACACCCAATCCTCTCTCTTTAATTCAATGCAAAGAGAACTTCGTTCTCTTATTAAAGATGTTTTTGATTTTGAATGGTAAGTGCTTTGCGACAGAGAACCCTACGGTAAACGTCAGCACTCGGGATAGGAGAAGGCCTACGCCTAAACACACCACGACCATTCAAGTTTTATTATGAAAAGGAAATGAAAATGCACTCGGTACAGGACCGAGGTTTTAGGTGTGAAAATTGGTTTCGGAAAGGAGTTGTGAAAGGAGAGGTGGTGGAAGAAGTCGCGTCTTCGTATTGAAAGACGAGTGTCTAAACCACCCACACTACAGTGAGCATCTCGACACTCGGAAAGGAAGAAGTCTACACTTAATCCTTTCTCTTTAGTCCAACACAAAGAGAAGTTGATTCTATGGTTTGAAAAAGGACTCGGTACGAGACCGAGGTTTTAGGAGGGATGGTATGGAAACGTCTTCGTATTGAAAGACAAGTGTCGAAACCACCCTCACTATAGTGGGCATCCCAACACTCGGAGAGGAAGAAAGTCTACACTTAATCCCCTCTTTTTAATTCAATACAAAGATAATTGGATTTTGAAGATGGTTTGTCAATACTTTTGAATCGAGTTGGGACAAGTAATGAAGAGAGAAAAGAGGTGGTCTCAGATCCAACATTACTCATCAATAATTTGACTGGTAATGAATTACGGAGGTCTCGTCATCGACCAAAACAAAATGAAATGAGATAAGGAGTCCAATAAAAAATAAGATATTAAATTAACTCTACAATAAAATAAATCTCAAAACTTAAATATAAAATAGTTCTAAAAAACTAAAAGAAAAATAATATAAAAAAGGTATATATATATATATATATATATATATATATATATATATATATATATATATATATATATATATATATATATATATATATATATATATATATATATATATATATATATATATATATATATATATATATATATATATATATATATATATATATATATATATATATATATATATAAAAATGCAAACCCTAAATAGAAATAATATAATAAATATGATATATAATATATACATAATACCTATAATAATATATACGTATGAAAACTGTATAAAAAAAAAAATATTAATGAGTTGCTCTTATAATATACTAATCATTAATATTTACATAATAATAATAAACAGTTTTTTTAAAATTAATAATAAAATTATACTTACATAATTTTAAAAGAAAACTAGGTTTAAAATATTATATACAAAAAGAATCTTAAAAAAAAGAAATAAATTTAAAAAAGGTAGGGGTGGTAACGTGAAAACAGGGGTGAGAATGAGAGATCTGGTGGGCTGAAAGCCCAAACCAACAAGTAAATGAATAAATAATAATAATCAGCCAAAAGAAAAGAAAAAATAAATTAAAAAAAAGCAGGTCCTCTTCTCCTCCACAATGCATCGTATCTCACTCTCACGGTTTCTCTCTCTCAAACCGCTCTCACGCTCTCTCTGCTCTCATTCTCGCTCAACGCTTCTCACTCTCGATTCCCTCTCTCTGTTTCGATTTCTGTCTCACTCCATCTCACCAAACTCAACCTTTTCTCTCTCGCGATTTCGTCATTCTTGCTCTGGATTTGATTTGAGTTTGAGTTTTTGCTTAATGGGTTTCCGGCGAACAGAAAATCGCGGCCGAGGTTTTGAAATGTTGTTGTATGGTGAAATCTGGGCGAAAGAGGGTTTTCGTTTGGTTTTGATGGATAGTTTTCAGAAAAAAGTTATGGTGGTGCGTTAATGGGTGATTACGGTTTATTTTGAAGGAGATGACAGAAAGTGGGTTGTTTAGTGAATGAGGGTTACACGAGTTTGAGTTGATGGAGTTTGAATGGTTTTCTGAAATTGGAATGACTTTTCTATTGTTTGTTGATTACAGGTTGGAGAGGGTTTGAAGGATGATGAAGGTAGGCTACCGAAAAAATGGTGAGTTGAAGGTGGCGGATGAACAAAACACGGGAAGGAGTTTTGGGATAGGTTTGGGTGGCCGCTAGGGTTAGGGACCCCTTCAGATTAGGGTTTGGAGCTGCTGAGATTTAGGGTTGTCTGTTTAGGGTTGGTGCCCTTAGGGTTTTGGAGGCTCCTCAAATTAGGGTTCCTTGGAGGCTGAGAGAGTTGGAAGATAATGAATAGGGCACACCCTATATAGGGCTGCCATGTGGCATTAAACTTTTTAATAAAAATTGAAAAAAATAAAATAAAGAAACTTTTTAATAAAAATTGAAAAAAATAAAATAAAGAAACTTTTTAATAAAAATTGAAAAAAATAAAATAAAGAAACTTTTTCATAAAAATTGAAAAAAATAAAATAAAGGCGCTGGGCTAGGATTTGAACCCCCATCCTTCAAGGAAATACAAGGAAAGTTATTCGCTAGAGCAAGTATGCATTTGTAAATAAATTTGCACAAACAAAAAGGCTGAGGCCAGGATTTGAACCCCTATACTTTCGGTATAACACAACCAAATCGAACCACTAAGATGAATTAACTTTCATTAACAATTTTGTACAAACAAATATATATTACATGAACATTAAAAAATTAAAATTAATTAATAAAAACTATTTTAAACTAATTAATAAATGAGCAATAATAAAAACTAATAAGTATTCTATGCTAAAACCAATTCTAATATAATAAAATGAGAATAACTTTAAAACGAAACTTCTAACAAAAACTATTAAATAAAATTAATTACAAATAAATCCTAATATTAAAAAAAACCTATTTAATACATAACTCTAAACAACTTATAAACAAAACTATTTAAAAACTATTAAAACAAAATAAAATAATTTCTATATGAAAATAAAAATCTATTCAAAACTATTTAATATTCTAAAACTTATTTTCTAAACAAAAAATCTATATTCTAAAAATAAACTATTTCTAAAAAATAAAACTGTTAAAACTCTAGAATAAAAAAACTAAATCTAAAAAAATATTTAAATCCTAAAATATCTCTAACAATACTAATTTAATTCTAAAATCCTAAAATGTCTCAAATTAAATCAAATCTAATTAATTCTAAAACTAAAATGACTCTAAAAACAAATTAATTCTATGCTATAAAAATAATCTATTTCTATTCTAAATAAGAAAAAAAAACTATTTCTAATAAAAATTCAAATAAATTAAACCTCTATATAAAAACTATTAAAATAAAATCTATTCTAAAGAAATAAATAAATAACTATTCTAAATAATTAAATAAAGCAAAAAAATAAAATAATAATAAATAAATGCAAAATGCCATGGGAAAACGGGCGAGCACCGAAATGTGCCGATATTATCAACATGGATTGAATTATCAAGAGGAGAGCGACTTTCGCTCGATTTTGGCACTGAGCTTTTCGTTTGAATTAATTTGATTCGCCTGAAACGCAAGCAAAGCGGCTAAAATCCTGACAAATTCAATCCGGCTGATAATACGGGCAAAATGCGAAAATGATATGCAGATGAAAAACGAAGCAAAAGCCAGTCAAAGTCGGAAAACCGGTGGGCAAATTTTGGGGTGCAACAACTTCGACGAGTAATTATGAAGATGGCTGGCTCAACAGCAAATCATGTTCGAAAGCCCGGTTCCCAGATGCTGGCAATCTGTGTTTTATCATGTCATTTCTTTTCATTTGTAGTTTCTTTTCTGTTAAAGCGCAAATTGCATTCGTAAAACTTGTATTGTTTTCAATTGATAATGAAATGAATATGCATGTTTTGACTTAATCTATTCGTGTTCACTCAATGTTTTTACAGATATCCAATGCTTGGTTAAGCGGAATCCGGGGAGGATGACGAAGTTAAAAGACGCGCAAGCTTCCGATTATATGCTTTTGAAAAATAAAACCTGCTGATGATGTATAGGCATTGTTTCAAATCCCTAAACACCGGAGTTATAAGGAAGATAATCCCTTGTCAACCCCTTTGAGCCTAGTAGTAGGAGTTTCTTTCAGAAAACGAAACAACCCTCAATCTTAACCCGGGGCAGGGTAGGTGTTAGCTAATTTGACTGAGCGTCCAAATTGCAGAAAGGAGTTTCCGCTCGAGGATCAATCGCACCTCTAGAGGTCGTGCCGAAAAAACTACAGTGGTTAAGCGTCAGGAGTGAAACAGTCACGTTATTCCCCAAAGAGTCAGACAACCAGTGTCGCACGACTTGTTCAAAAAAAAAAGAGCAAAAGGAATCAAAAGCCCGCTAAGTCAAAACTTGAAAACAAATGACTTAGGCAAAAATGAGGGCATCCCGCTGGACTTCAAAATCGAAGAAACTCAAAAGAGTCAGTCCAGGCAAAAATTAGGGAAAGCGAAAAACTGAAAAAAATGAAAAGGATCACAAAAGAAAAATCCTCAAACGAAGTACAAGTCATGTGACCCCAAGTGGCAAAGACGAAAAGTGAGTGGCTGTCGCTCCAAAAACTCATGGGTTTCTCGAACTATCACTCCTATCTTTCAACCTCCGAGAAGTGAGCGCTAAGGTCGAATTAGCTAAACGTAGGATTGGAAAACATCAAGGTGAACGGGGGGGGGGGGGGGGGGGTTAAAATAAATTTTGAGCCTTTATCCTTTCCTTCAAAACCGTGAACCTGACCAAGTTACAACCGGAAAAAGTCCTAATTGAAGCAGGTTTGTTTCGAAGGCATACTTCGATAAATATCGCGTCGAAACTGACTCCTAAAAGGGTTCTTCTTACCATGTTGGTACTGATGTATATATTCTGATAAATGATTTGTTCAATATGTTGCAGTGAGAATCGTGATACCAAGCTATTGATTAACTTGAATATTTAATTCTTAAATTCACAACCGGTCTTTAATTTATCCAAAGGAAAGGTCTAAAGAAACCCTTTTCGCGATGTAACAACAACGCTAAGAGATTCGGGGATCGGGGGTTGGTTATGCATAGGGTAGGTATTTCACATCCTAAACATCTGTAGTACTCTACAGGAACCTTTTGTTTGTTTGCATGCTAAGTTTGCTAAATGTTTGCTAAGGATTGAGATTGGGTAAAGGGTGTAGGTTAAAACCTAAAGATAGTTTCTAAGCTTGCTTGCAAAGACGTCGCGTCCTCTGCCTACATATCCTAACTAGGAATAGAATCAGAGCAATCGTAGTTCACCTCACTAGGGTTAAAGAACACTTGATTATGATCAAGGTTCAAAGGGGAACAAATATAACAATGTTTGTATAGAGTTTCACAAAACTCTCTAGATCTATGTTGAACACTCAAGAAAGGGGAGTAAGTAATCATTTCCATGATTCTTACATAGAGTTAACCAAACTCTACCTAATGTTCTACGTTGTGAGATCAATTGGTTCTATCCAGACCAAAAGGTGGGAGAAAGGGGGAAGGTTGCTCGTCAAGATATCGCTTCTTGTGCCTACGTATTCTCATTGTCCATTGAGAAATCAGAGCGGTCGTAGTTCGGGCACGAACTACAGAATAAGGATCTATTGGTTCTTTCCAGACCAAAAGAGGGTGAAGGTTCTATCCAGACCTATGAGTTTAAATCCTATTGGTTCTATCTAGACCAAAAGGAGGGGAAGGTTCTATCCTGACCTATGAGGGTATCCTATTGCTTCTATCTAGACCAAAAGGGGGAAGGTTCTATCCAGACCTAAAAGAGTAATGAGCTATCTATGACCCAAGGGTCAATAGAGAGACTTTTCCTTTGGAAGGAGAGAGAAGAGGCAACTTGGATGAGAACTAAAGAGTTCCGTCACTTTGGGGAAATAAACTTAACAAAGCAATAAACAATTAAGCAAGATGAAATAAGATTAAGATAGGTAAGAATGCATATTACAATAAGCAGATACTTCAAATAATACTAATGGTTACAACCGATAATCAATCAATCTTAACAAAGATTGGAGCATATCTTAACAAAGCTTGAGGACATATCTTAACAAAGATTGAAACATGATGAAGGTAACAACCACATAAATAAATCACAAATTGAAAGTAAGCATGTCATAAGTTCAAAGCATAGCAAATGTAACAACAATATGCATAGATGATAATTGAACACAGGTAAATCAGTTTAACCTCATAATTTAGGAGGAACATAAAACAAGATTATGGTGACAACCAAAGGGGAGTACCCTAGCATGTTAACTAACAAGGGAAGTAAAGATCTCACAAGAAATTTCAAGCATGCTCAAAGGAATTCAACTGTAGGTAGGATAACGATCACAATAAGGGAAAAAATTTCCACATGGGAAAAATGCATCACAACTTATAACAACAAGTAATATTTTTACACTACATGAAAGTAGATATTAAAACAAACACAATGCAAAAAGAATGGATCAAAAAGGGTGAAAAATGAGAGAGTTATGATTTTTTGAAGTTTCATGAATTTAATGTGCAAAACAAATAATTAACAAGTAAAAATAAAAGAGAAAATGCAAGGGGTGGGAGTTGAACCCACGCCCTCCAGCCCAATACGCGCGTGCAAGAAAAAAAGAAAAAAAGGGGCAAAAGGGTTGATCCTCCTCAGGGATCGAACACAGGTCTAGGCTTTGCAAGGCGTGAAATGAGTAAGTTGCTTACCACTGGGGTGGCTATACATCCGTTGATATAGTCACCCCCATAAATATATATGATGTGGTGTTGTGGATTTCTGGGCAAAATGAAGCAAAAACAAGGCAATTTTCACAATGCATTTTGATATCAAACTTAATCAATCCTTAACCAAATTAAACAAACCTTAGATCAATCTTGGGTGTTTTCAAACAAGGAAAAAGATGGTCCAGGTAGAATTTTGAAAAGAGGCTTTGAAATGAAAACATGATGGTAGTTGCCATTTTGGATGAAAAATGCATTTACAAAGCAAAAGATCAACCAGTCATACTATGGTCAGGGAAAGGGCTCAAACATAATTCAAATATCATGTATACCAAGTTTATGCATTCAAACAAACCACTCATGAGTCAAAACTCCAACTGTCATGTGGAAATGAGAGAAAAATCAAGACATTTGCAAGTGAGATAGTGAGATTATAAAACAGGCCAATTTGGAGTAAAGGAATCACACATACATCCTCAAAACATTATATAGAGTGTGTCTAAACCTTAAATTGTTCACAAACAACAAGGATTTGAAAAACACAAGGCAGCTGCAAATTAGTGAATGAAGTGCATTTTGATGATCATAAACTGAATCAGTGGTGGACAGGGTGATTGAGCAGCCTGAGCACATTATAAACATGATATTGAGAGTGTTTTAGCAAGAAAATATGTCAATACAGTCTTGATTCAAAAAAGAGCACATGAGTTGCTATGACAAGCATATATGGGATACCAAACCAAAACCAAAGTTTAAACATGCTAGGGGTTACAACCAGATCCCAACAAAACCAAAGGGCTAAATGTCATCCTAAAAGAACTGTGAGGTATTGATAATCCACAACCAAAATTCAAAACACAATTACCAAATTGTAAAACAGTGGGTGATGTTGAAGGAAGAATGAAACAGTCATGATGCACATCAGAATAGAAGTCCACAGGAGGCTTATGCTTGAAACACAAGAAAAATAACTCTTTTGAAATGATGCTAAATTGCAAATAAGATTCATAACAGCAAAACTGTAACCACAACATGCTTGGATTGGCAGATAATGCAGGAAAAACTAAGACAGCAAAATGTGATAACAAATATGCTCTTGACACAAATATGAAATCTAACATAAAAATGCCTACATCCAATCTAAATATCAACTCCAATGCAAGTTTACAAATCACGAGCAGTAGGCAACATAAAAGTGCATAAGTGTTCTTTCTTTTCAAAACAGTTTGACAGCTTATGGATACAAACATATTTCAAATGCAAGAAAAATATCTCTCATTAACAAACAACACACACACACACACACACACACACACACACACACACACACACACACACCACAAGTATAGAGCAAGATGAGTTACCACTCTGAGATTGATCATTGTGCAAGTAAACATGGTTTTGGTATGTGGTCTTGACAGTTTTGGCTCAAAATGCAATTAAATAGTGAAATGCAAATGTAGGTAATCTTAGACCAAACTAAACATCTACACATATTTGAATCAGACATATGAGTGAGTTACAACTCTAAAATCATGCATATGCAAACAGAAATACAACTTGGGTATGCTGTGGCAGATTTGGTGGATAAGTGTGATTGGAGAGTGAATTGTGAAAACAAACCAGGACAACACCAATAACCAATGTGCACACATCAAAAATATCATCATGAAAGTGTTTTAAAATCAAGGAAGAGCATGTGTCAAGTAGAATGAAAATTAGTGTGTGTGGTAAAAGCTGAAAAAATCTGCCTAGGCAAGACATTCACCACAACAAGGCAATTTTAAGGCAATGATTTCTTTCATGAAAAAGAGGTTATACACATATTATAATGATGCTAACAGATGAGGTACATCTCAGAAAATGGATGAAAACCCTACCAAAATAGAAACTAGCAATTGAAACTCATGTCATACAAGAACAATGACTTAAATAAGCAGCAAGCCAAAACCATGACAGTTGGAGAAACTGAGGTCATATACAAGTTTTAAATGGATAGGACAAAGATTCAATGCATACAAATCATGTAGAAAATGCTTGAAACAGAATGTGATATGTTTGGTCTCATGATGTTTAAAAAAAACAACAGTTGAGGCATGGTAAGGCAACTTGAACACTTAGGCAGATTTTGAGCATAACAACAACATACACATTCTTGAAATAGATAAACAAATGAGTCCACAACTTCAAGTTAAGCAAAATAAACACCAAACCAAACAGGACATATTGATTCCATATTGACAACAAAAACATACAAGACTTCAAGACAGCAAAATGTAACAACATTCATATCCTTAATATCTCCACCAAGACACACATCATGAGCAAAATCACACATTGACCAAAGACTTTGGATACATGACTTAGCAAGTATAACCACTTAGAAACCACTTCATAACAATGATAGGCAAGACAAACATGAAAATAAAATAATGAAAACAAGGGCCACATTGATTCACACATGATCAAGGGCAAAGGGGGGGGGGGGGGGTTATGAGCAACTTACAAGTTATCTACATATCTCACAAATGAGCTAGGTTGGACAGTTCTAGGGTAAGCATATCACTTTTTCAAACATTGGCTCCTAAAATTAACAAATGACCAAAATCTCACTAATAAGTCTAAACATGATAACAAGGCACAAACTTGTAACCTATCATCCACATATCATTTACAAATGACAATATATTGACAAAATAAACATTATGATCATAAAACTAGGATTCTTGACAAAGAAGCACAATAGGGCAGCCATGGTATGTTTTCACACAAATCATCACAAAATGACAATACATGACAATGTATGATTAATAGATAGTTAGAATATCACATACCTCTTGTTGGCCAGCCTTGAACAAGCTAAAAAGCTTAGAAACCCAGAGATACTCCTTCCTTTGCAATGAGATGAAGCTTACTTCCTCTTGAAGCAATAAAACCAAACTTCAAGACAGTTGGAGTTAGGTGATTCCCAATTGATTTTCAATGCTTTGGATAGTTGTAATATGACATATGTGAGGTGTGCGGATGGTTAGAACAATAAGAACAAGCCTAGACAAGGATTTGGCAAGTTTTGAATATGGTGGTCAAACTTTCTTGGTGTGAAAGTTGACATTTTGCAAAATGGTAGTTTTGAGAGATTTGAGGGTATAAACACCTTCTATACTATATTTAGGCATTATGTGGATGATTTTTAGAGCCTTGGAAATGATAGAACGGGTCTTGAGCAGAGTTTTGCTCAAGACAGCTTTTTGGTGAAAATGGGGACTTTGAGTTTTTTTGAAATTCTTGAGGAATGAGAGGAGAATGAGAGCTATGTTTTCTCTGGTTTTTTGAGATTGCTCTGGTGTGTCTAAAATCATGGAAGAGGCCTCTATTTATAGCCAATGATAGTGAGGGCAGCTTGGTACTTTTCCATTTTTGGAGGGATTTTCATGAAGTTTTTCAAATGAATCTTTGCAAAATCTCTTCCCATCAGCTCCATGGACCAAAGAAGATCAGAAAAATCAAGTGGAGATGGACACGAAGTGACTGAGGTGAGCTATGAAGGTAGGGTGATCCAGCTGCAATAGTTTTGGCATGAAAAGTTTCTCTCTCCTTCTTACATTTGAATATTATATTGCACAAGTTGCAACTTGCCTCTCTCTCTCTCTCTCTCTCTCTCTCTCTCTCTCTCTCTCTCTCTCTCTCTCTCTCTCTCTCTCTCTCTCTCTCTCTCTCTCTCTCTCTCTCTCTCTCTCTCTCTCTCTCTCTCTCTCTCCAAACCTTACATTTCCTGCATTTCCTTTCCTCTACGCATCTGAATATTATATTGAATCATGATCCAAGGGCTGAGGAGATCCCAATTTGTGAAAAATTGATTTTTGGGAAGTGTTGGAGTGTGGTCTCAAGTGTTGACAACCCTAACTTCCATAGTGCATAACTTCCTGCTCACACATGCTATTGAGGAGTTCTATCACAATTTGGAAAGCCCTTAGGTAGCTCTATAACTTTCATGTTTTGGGAATTTCCAAATTCTTGATGGAACTAGGTTGAAAAACCCTTCCAAGTTGCTGAAAAATCACTTAAAAGTGCTAAATAACTTATAATTTTTCTAAGTTATTTTACTTCCTAAAATGAATCTTGTCATAACTCCAATTCTATGCATTTTTTGATCATGGAACACTTTGAGGCTTTTGTAGGATTTGTCAAGAGCTTTCCAATGAGCTTTGAACCACTTCAATTGGATGTGTGGTTGAGGAGTTATGGTCTTGCCCCTTTTGAAACCCTAATTCTCGATTTTTGTAATTACTTCTTAACCCTTGATCCAATGGTCATGAAATTTTATGGGGAGGTGTAATATGACATATGTAACATTTTTTATGCACATCTTGAAGTCAAATTCCTGATTGTTGAATAGTTGACTTTTCGGTCAGCCGTTCGATCAATCGGTGACTACCGAGTCGACTGGAGGTGATCCGGACATTCTGGAAATGGGTTAAGGTTAGTTCATCAACTGAATATGATCTTAAAATAATTATGAGGATCTAAGGGGTCAAAATTTGGGGTGCAACACATTATATGCCATAAATTTTTTTTTGCTTCTCAAGTGAACAGATTGGATGTCAAAACTGTCATATGCATTTAATATATCTTTTATGCAGAACAACTTGTTTTACCTGCGAGTAAGCGCTTGACAGCAGGAAAGTTTCCTACAGTGGAAAGTTTGATCAGGATAGAATGCAGAACACTCGAATACTCCGTGAACCAGGGCAAGCTATATCAAGTAATCCGTGGTGATGTCAGCCATCCTAAGTCGGTTATTCTGAAGCAATCAGGTCGAGATTCCGTGAATCTCTCGAGGATAATCAGAGGTATTGCCCCGCAGATCAGCCAATCAGGGGCAAATTCGTTGCGGACAGGGGCAGGCCACTCTAAGAAAAGCGCAGAAGTTGTTTCTTGCCCGAGGGGCATTTGATCTGAAGCATCTCTCCGAGGTTCAAAGTGCTGGGGCAGTTCATGTCAGACCATCAGGGTACAGGTTTTCAGATTTCCAGCCGAGGAATATCCCCACAGGGATCCCACAGACCGGGGCATATTAGAAGCGAAGGAATTGTTCCTCTCTGTGTCATCAGAGCTACTCAAGCAGGTTCAGCCGATCTTCAAGTGTGAGACGAACGTCGGGAAGTCGTGCTATTATCCTTTGACCCTTCAACCAGTAACCGTGAATTCAGACAAGATGTTTTCCAGCGTCAGTCGTACTTGACCCATCACGGATAGCCTAAAAGCCCAATTCCTATTGGCAATCGTCAGGAAGCCCAATCCTTATTGGCGCGCCATTCCTAAAGCCCAATCCATATTGGCAATCACCGTGTGGCCCAATCCGTGTTAGCACCTCAGTCTCAGAGACCAATCTTCATTAATACGCAGGAAGACTCCATCAGTTTTCCCCAGCAAAAGTCCAATTTTCATTGGCACATGTAAGCTATCCCCAGGGAAGTCCAATCATACTTAGCACAGTTGGTTATCCTCCAGCGGAGCCGGTTTACCTTTCCAGCATTTATTTTGCTGGAATAATTATGTCATACCCGGTTATCCCCAGCGGAGTTGGCTTCACCTTTCCAGTATTTATTTTGCTGGAATGGTCCTTCCGTGTACAGCTTTTCTCCAGCAGCCTGAGCCTGCATTTGCATCTTGCATATATCATCATATTTGCATCATATTTGCATTTCATCCTCAAAGCCGTAGCATTCCATCCTATATGGAGCATTACGCCATAGAAAAATTAAAACAGACGCATATGCATATGAAGCATAAGCCAGTTTTTCTATCAGCCTTCCGTGGCAACGTGAATCACTCTGCAGTCAGTTCAGGGGCATTTGTCCAGCAGCTTTGTTCAGACAGCTCTTTGGTATTTGATTTTCAGATCATACGACGGTTATGCTTTGTCCATCAATCATCTGGTGACGACAGATTGTTCTTTCCGTCAATTCCTATTGATGACGTGTACCTCCGAGCAGGTTTTCTTCTCGTCAGTTCCTATTGACGATGTATTTCCCCAGCAGGCGTTTTCTCCGTCTATCTTTAGACGTCATGAGTTTGGGTATGGAATTTTCTCTGTCTATCTTTAGACGTTGTGAGTTTGAGCAGGAATTTTCTCCGTCTATCTTTAGACGTTGTGAGTTTGAATATGGTGTTCCTCTCGTCTATCATTAGACGATGCAAGATTTGGCTATAATTTTCCTCTCGTCTATCATTAGACGATGCGAGATTTGGATTGGTTTTCCTCTCGTCTATCATTAGACGATGCGAGATTTGGCTATGGTTTTCCTCTCATCTATCATTAGACGATGCGAGATTCAGATTGTTTTTCTTCCTGTCTATCATTAGACAATGTGAGCCTTCGGGATGGTCTTTCCGTCTAGCAGTAGACGATGTGAGTATGAATATGGTTCTCCTTCGGGATGGTGTCCTTCCATCTATCTTTAGACGATGTGAGTATATTTCTCTTCCTGTCTATCATTAGACGATGTGAAAGGATCAAGTGCATGTTGATCCAACCTTCGGGTTTGTTATCTGTGGCTTCACATATGTAACTGGTGCTAAAGTCAGTTTCTTTGTCAGATGATTGATCAGTTTGTTGCCGTGACAACTGGATTCGGTTTTCTGGATATTTGTTCCCCAAGCAGCTTTTGCAGTTTATTTCTGCAGGTTGGCAAATTTCCGGGTTCTGTGGTATTCAACCGTCTTCTACCTTTGAATGTTCGAAAGCCGTTCACTTCTCAACCCTTCAGGTCCAAGCCGTTTGAATAGGGGCAGCTATTGCACCCCAAAATTTGACCAACCAATTCTTGCATTTGGCTTATGTTTCAACTCATTTCATGTTGCATATGCATACCACATACATTGCATTTTTTTAGTCAGATTGACTTTATCGGGATTACAGCCTTCTCCTGGCGCTTCAGGCATTTTATACCAGTTCGAATAAGCGGGTTTTGTGGTGGAATTTGTGCTCTTCCCGGTGTTTTCAGCTCTCGCTGTTGTTTTTGAGGATATTTCGGTGTCCGGATTTTACCGCTTATTTCGCTATATTTGTGCATCTTTTTTCTAATCGATTTAATTGGCTTTATTACATTTTATAGAAGTTTTCCTTAATTTTTAACTTTAGGAGATAGATTTTAATTGTTTTTCTAGATTTTAAATAGAGTTTTTAAATAATTTTTAATAGGATAATTCTTTTTCTAGAATATTAAATAGTTTCTATTAGAATATTAATAGTTTTTTCTATTGTTTTAGGTTTATTTCTAGATTTATTTCTTTTAGAAATTAATAGGATTAATTATTTTTTAATTGAATTTGTTTTAGAAATTAGTAGATTTATTTCTTTTGCTAGATATTATTCGAATTGTTAGAATATAATGGAAATTAATAGATTTTAATCTCTTTGTCAGATTAGTTTAATTCCTTTTTAGATTAGTAATTAGATATTAATTAGGATATTAATCTTTTTTTAATTAGATATTAATCAATTTTAACTAGCTTTAATTAGCAATTTTAATTAGCTGATGTTAATTTTTAGTTTAGCATTAAGTGAGTATTTTAGTCAGAGTTAATTGCAATTAATTGGAATCAGTTTAATTAGTTTTTTAATAAGTTTTTAATCAGCATTAGTCCAGCCATTATTGTGGTCTTAGTTAGCTTTAATTGTCCGTTTCCTTCTTTATTAATGGTAGTTTTAGCAGATTAATTGAGATTACAGTCCATTTAATTTTGTGGGTCAGATGTCCTTCTGGTGGCCCAGTCCAGCGTGCCACTTGTCACAGTATAAAGCCTCACACATTTTTCTCTCACGGGGCGCCACCTCACTTTTCCACTCTACCACGCGGTGACACCTCACCCACACCAGACCCCACGCGTCCCTCTCTCTCACCGCATGTGTGCCACGCGACCACCTATCATCTCTTCTCCACGCCACGTGTTATCCCACTCACTACCTCGCCGCCGGCCATGCCAACCGCCGAAGGCGTTCGCCGGAAAAATCAAAGTAACCCAAAACCAAACCGTAACCGTCGCCGGGAACTCAACTACTCGCCGGAGAACTTAACCTTCCACCGGAATCATCATCATGCACCTCCAGATTCATCAGATGTTCATCATCTCCAAACGATGTTCATCATCTCCTTGAATATTTTTCCAGAATTCTCACCAACTTGCACCGTTCTTCATCTTCATTAACATTCATCAAGATCCTTCAAGATCTTCATCGACAGAAACTTCCAACAATCTTCACGCTTTCCAGATTTGCCTCAATCTTCAACCACCTTCACCGTTTCCCACCAAAACTTCATCGATCTTCATCGTTTATGTAACACCCCGTTTCCAAAATAAAATAAACAATTAAAATAAACAAATATCAGAGTTTCTCCCACAAACGGGATGTCACAATTTCCAACAAAATTCCATAAATCACTTCAAAACTGATTTCCAATAAAATTTCAGCGGAAAAGAAGTCTGTCATAACACATACTACATATATACATTATCCATGTCATCAACATCTTTATATATAACAATCGGCCATCTGCCCAAAACAGACATAAAGTCATCACATGTCTCACAAAAGTCAGATACGCCACAGGGGCACACATATCAACAATAAAACAATAAGACTCCCAAAAAGCCCCGGTGTTACGTATCAGAGCAGTCCTATAACGACGCTACAATCCAAGCTAGCTAAACACTTGGATTGTCTGTACTTCCGAAGAAGCACAGACCACAACAACAGCAAAGGGGGTGAGAATCACAATCATAAATAATGGTATAGTGGTACATGAAATGAAAGGCAGAAACAATAACTCATTATTTAACATACAACATATCTGGACCTACTGTCCCATGCCAACACACTATGCATACCACAAATACAACACATATGGACCTACTGTCCCCTCACTTACAATCATAACACGCACAAACCACAATGCAACACATGCACTCGACTCAACAATTGTGCGGTACCGACTCAACTCAGGATAGATCGCATACACTCCACCGAGCAACGATCTATCCCTACCACGCTCCTCCTGAGCCCATATAATCAAATCATCAACGTCCCCCACTTGGGACACGGGTGGTCGCATACACTCCATCCGAGCAACGATCCAAATCCCGTCCACGCTCCCCACTGGAGCATGCTAGTGAATCATACACTGCGTCCACGCTCCTCACTTGGAGCACGTGTGTGTATCACACAACACGTCCACGCTCCCCACTTGGAGCACGTGAGTACATCAAAACCTCACGTCCAGACGCTCCCCACTTGGAGCACATGAGCCACACAGGTCTCACGTCTATGCTCCCCATTTGGAGCACGTGAGCCACACAGATCTCACGTCCACATACTATGCAGGACACTATGCATAAACACACAGCACACACAGTGCACACGACCCCACTGGTCCATCGCATCATAATATGCATACATACACAAGCACACAAAATGCATCGATCCTACCGATCAACTCACCACACAACATATCACACATCATGCACCTAAGGCATACCGGTCCTACTGACCCAATCATCACAACAACACATAAACACGACGCATATAAAGCGTATCGATCCTACGGATCCTCTCATCAAAACATATCACCATACCGCACTCAAGGCGTGTCGATCCCACTGATCCACATCCGTCACACAACATATAAACACAAGGCAAAACAAGCGTATCGATCCTATGGATCCACATCCATACTTATCTAAACTTAACACATAATCCACCGATTATGTCCAATGCGATAAAAGCCGGCCACACGACCCTCCCACACCTCAACATACTCTCAACACCCAGCTATCATCATAACACATCAATCCGATCGCACTCAGCACCCTTATATATCCACATACAGGTATCATAACATACACTGGCGCAATCCCTCCAATTAAGTGAGCATCAGTAATTCACATCCTGCACCACACATACACTCACCATGGATTACGATCACGCCCATCGTCAAACATGACCAACAAGGGTCCAGACCACAAAGGAAGCCAACAGAACAATAGTAGAAACACAAACTGCTGTCGGGCTTGCTGGCACATTTGCCTGGCGGAGCCCCGCAGTGAATACTCGCTGGCCATTCGCCTGGCGAAGCCCCGCAGCAAACACTCGCTGGAACTTGCCTGGCGAAGCCAGACAGTAGCTTTTTCCAGCACTCACTGGCGAAGCCTGGCGAAGGCTCGCCACCTCATTCGCCCAGCGAAGGCTGGCGAACACCTGCAGTATCAGCAAAATTCTGCACAGCAGAAACAACATCCAACACCGATTCCGCCCGATTAAATCGAGTCTAACATCCACTCGCAACCAAACAACATACTACGACTTAATTACAGGGTCTATTCCCGATTCTACCCGACAAATTATCAAATCTGCTCAAATAACCCACTTCCGGCTCAACTTCGAATTTTCCCGGAAACCCCAAATGCACTCAACCAATTTCTCACAGCCACATGCAAACGAATTAACACACTCAATCACCACAATTACAGCAACAATGACATATAATCAACATCAGATTATCATAAACATGCAAATATACTCATACATGGGGTTAGGGATTCCCATTTCTACCAATATTCATGTAATACCATTTAATCGATATATCTCCCCCCTTACCTCGAATTCAATTATGATGTTGATGAAGCTTCAGAAATCCACAGCTTGATGATCTTTTTGCTTCAGCCTATGCTCTCTTGATTGTGCTTGCTCTTTCTCCCACCGTGTGTTCGTTCCTTTCACGCGTTCTTCCCCTTTCCAAATTCTCCCCAAATGCCAACTATGCCCTCAATACCCCTAAATCACCTTTTAATCCAAATAATTCCATTAGTAATAAATCCTCATTTTAATCCCAAATAATCCAATTTTATTTATTCTTAATCCCAATAATAATATTTTAATTTCCCTTCATTCCAAAAATCAAATTTAATATTAATATCCCAAATAAATATTATTTCTACAATTTCTTTAATTTCCAAACTCTTCCAATAATATTTTTAAATATGACAATAATAACAATAATATTAATAATAATAGTATCAACACTATTAATCATCATATTATTATTATTAATCATATTTTTCTAATATTATGGAACTCAATTCCTCAAACAATTTCCACACACCATGCACCGAAAAACAAATAATACGGAAAAACCAAATAATTAAAAATGGGTGTTACAACTCTCCCCCACTTTAATTATTTTCGTCCCCGAAAATACCTGATGGAAACAGCTCTGGATACGCTTTCTGCATCCTGCTTTCCAATTCCCAGGTCACACTGCCTCTTGCAGCACCTCTCCAAGCCACTCCCACCAAAGGTTTCTCTTTCTCCCGAAGTTGCTTCTCGTTCATCAATCTGAACTAGCAATGCCTCAACCGTCAAATTATTTCTCACTTGCACATTATTCATCTGATTCAAGATACTCCCTTAATGAAAACACATGAAACACATTATGCTATCCATAAGCGATAGCGGCAAAGTAGTCTAACATGCTACTTTCCCCCCGTTTCCGCTGTGCCACTCTGATACAGATAAATAAAACACCGAGTGTGTTCCCGAGACTTCAAAGCTCGACCAACACCGGTTACCATTGTAATTCTCAACACACATCCCTTCTTGGATCCTCTTGATCGGTTCAGCCGTCTCATGCACAATTCTCAGATCTGAGCATAACACTCCCGCTCGATTCATTGCAACTCAAGAGAGTCCCACACTTCCTATCTCACAAGGCTCCATACAACACCATTCTGATACTATAGTGGTAACTGATACTGTAGGCGACTCAATCAGCAGTAATTAACCATCCCAAGATCCACCTTGATCCAACACACAAGCTCTCTCCAAATTCTTAATATAAACCTCCAATTTCCATCCGACACAATATTCGACCGCATCTCATACAACTTCACCACTTTCTCAATATGCATCACATAAATTCTCAACATAGAATAGTCAATCCACTCACAATAACCCAAATTAAAATTATATCTTTCCAATTCTTCGGAAAACTCAACACCAAATTCGTGGAAATACTACCCGTTTTCCACTCTGGAACATTCAACGGCCGCGTCAAACTTAACGGTCTCTGACATTTGATCTTCGACTCTCGACAATTCCATCCAGCATATTCAACCTCCACCACACCTCTCTTCATCTATGGTTACCAAAACAATTTACTCAAATTCGTTTACTTCTTCATAGCGCCGGGATGGATACTCCATCTACCTCAATGTATTTCTTCGAGAGTACCCCTACTCCATTTAGCGACATCTGGAACACACACTCTACCACAACACATCATGGTACTATTCTCACAAATTTGTCAATCAACTCTTTGATTCTGGTTCATCAAATTCAACTAATCCACCTACTCAACCCAGATTTCTGACTTTCTCGATTCTCCTCAAGAATACAACTAGTCAAGTCTAACAATACAAGCTTAATTCCATATGAAGTCTCTTCACTCCCTAAACTCGTATTACCAAATTGCTCAATCAGTTCTATCTCTTTTCACCATCAATATGGGTATTATGCAAATATTTCCAACTTACCGCATTACATACCACGTTCACTTTACCAGAATGGTAATTCAACTCAAAGCCGTAATTCTTCAGAAGTCCTAATTATTTCCTCTCTCTCATATTCAACCCTTCAAACTCAAACAAACATTATAAGCTCTTAGGGTCACCAAATATTTCAAATCTCAGCCAAAACGATTGAAGCCTCCAACTCCGGCACAACCACAACCGCAACCAACTCTAAATCACCGGTCGGATGATTCCTCTCATGTACTTCAAGGTACCTTTAACATATTTCTCAATCATATCAACAATGCGTCACAAAACACAACAAATAGTCCCTTCGGGCTTGGCAAAATTCAACACACGAGCTGCAGACAGCTCTCTTAAAACCCTTTGAACTCTTCTTAAGTGGTATATAGATGCTTATTCTCCAACAATGATAACTCAAGTTCTCGATCTTCAACATGATCCTCTATACTCTTCGAATGTATTAAAGTATCACCGGTTAATACAACCATTGCCTCACTCAAATAAGTAGGGAAAATCCCATGCCAAACGAACAAACAAGTTGTGAGTCATGGCGAAAACACGAACCATACCTTCTGCACTCACTATAACATCCAACCATGTCTCATCAATAAAACTCAAATCCATGTCATTACTTCACCATCACATATAGCATTGTAATAGCTTTCCAACGCTTCGAACCATGCGTCATTCCGAGTTACGGTTCTCCTGCTACGACAAAAATACCAGAACAATATTTTCTGCCCAGGACCCCTTCGCTAGGCGAACACCGTAGGCGAGCGTGGAGCCGTTCGCTAGCATGCTCGCTAGGCGAAGGACCTGGCGAACATGACAGTTCGAAATCCTATTTTCGACCGTTACCTGACTTCCGAGTGTCTGATTCCGATTCTGTAAAAAGCTGCGATCTCGCAATTCAACGTACAACAACAATTTCATACCTAGGAGGCCATCCAACACTCTTTCAATCTTTAAATATTTTGAAACCCAATTACTCCCAATCTCAAAAGTAGACCTTAGAGTCTCCCAATGCGATACAACTTCGATCTTCGACATATCAACCACAATAACTTTTACTTGAGATCACGTGACCACAGAACTCACATCCTCCAACCAATTGGTCCATCAAATTATCAACTCTTGGAAGTGAACATTTATCCTTGATAGTCACCTTGATCCCTTATCCATAGTTCACCCAAAGTTTCACAAAACCCTATGTCTTTCTAACCAAAAAAATTGGTGCACCCTACGATAACACACTCAAATAAAAGAACCTCTCTTCCAGCAGGTCTTCAAGTTGATTCTTCAACTTCTCCAATCCCAACGCAGACACACAATATGGAGTCACTAATATCAGATTAGTCCCAAGAACGAAGTCATTGTGCAAGCTTCACTTCACATTCTGGTAGTAAATCACTCACCTCCTCAGGAAATCTCCGGAAAGTCACCATTAATTGACAAACCCCAATTAGCTCACTTTCCTTAGCATTCAAAATTTACGTTAACATAAACAACTCAACACGTCTTACGTCGACTCCTAAAAAAAATCCCTTAAGCACTTAGCTTAACTCAAGACAATTCCCTGCTCATGCCACCTAAGCTTGCAAGGCACGCCCATTCCATCTAACACAATCCCAACCGCTATCAACAAGGGATTAAGGGTGATCAGTTCCTCAATTTGCCAATAGACAGCCGAAAATCATGATGGGGTATGAACCATCTTTACCAAACTATAGGAACGTTCAACCATACACTGAGCTACAGTTCCACACGTGCAGCACCCGGGATAAGCACAAGCTCCTTCCCGCTCAAATCATTCCACCTCTACCAACAAAGCTAGAAAACAACATGTACCGACAGTGTTTCTCACACATGCCGCATACAGGGGATTAGACCACAATACAAGACAACTTGGCCGGATGGACCGACCTGCTCAAATACCAACTTGTAACACCCCGTTTCCCAAAATAAAATAAAGCAATTAAAATAAACAAATATCAGAGTTTCTCCCACAAACGGGATGTCACAATTTCCAACAAAATTCCACAAATCACTTCAAAATTGATTTCCAATAAAATTTCAGCGGAAAAGAAGCCTGTCATAAAACATACTACATATATACATTATCCATGTCACCAACATCTTTATATATAACAATCGGCCATCTGCATAAATAGACAAAAAGTCATCATATGTCTCACAAAAGTCAGATACGCCACAGGGGCACACATATCAACAATAAAACAATAAGACTCCCAAAAAGCCTCGGTGTTACGTATCAGAGCAGTCCTATGACGACGCCACAATCCAAGCTAGCTAAACACCTAGATTGTCTGTACTTCCGAAGAAGCACAGACCACAACAACAACAAAGGGGGTGAGAATCACGATCAAATAATAATGGTATAATAGTACATGAAATGAAAGGCAGAAACAATAACTCATTATTTCACATACAACATATATGGACCTACTGTCCCATGCCAACACACTATGCATACCACAGATACAACACATATGGACCTACTGTCCCCTCACTTACAATCACAACACGCATAAACCACAATGCAACACATGCACTCGACTCAATAATTATGCGGTACCGACTCAACTCAGGATATATCGCATACACTCCACCGAGCAACGATCTATCCCTACCACCCTCCTCCTGAGCCCATATAATCAAATCATCAACGTCCCCTACTTGGGACACAGGTGGTCGCATACACTCCATCCGAGCAACGATCCAAATCCCGTCCATGCTCCCCACTGGAGCACGCCAGTGAATCATACATTGCATCCACGCTCCCCACTTGGAGCACGTGTGTGTATCACACAACACGTCCACGCTCCCCACTTGGAGCACGTGAGTACATCAAAACCTCACGTACACACACTCCCCACTTGGAGCACGTGAGCCACACAGGTCTCACGTCCACGCTCCCCATTTGGAGCACGTGAGCCACACAGGTCTCACGCCCACATGCTATGCAGGACACTATGCATAAACACACAACACACACAGTGCACACGACCCCACTGGTCCATCGCATCATAATATGCATACATACACAAGCACACAAAGTGCATCGATCCTATCGATCAACTCAGCACACAACATATCACACATCATGCACCTAAGGCATACCGGTCCTACTGACCTAATCATCACAACAACACATAAACACGACGCATATAAAGCGTATCGATCCTACGGATCCTCTCATCACAACATATCACCACAACGCACTCAAGGCGTGTCGATCCCACTGATCCACATCCCTCACACAACATACAAACACAACGCACAACAAGCGTATCGATCCTATAGATCCACATCCATACTTATCTAAACTTAACACATAATCCACCGATTATGTCCAATGCGATAAACGCCAGCTACACGGCCCTCCCACACCTCAACATACTCTCAACACCCAGCTATAATCACAACACATCAATCCGATCGCACTCAGCACCCTTATATCTCCACATACAGGTATCATAACATACACTGACGCAATCCCTCCAATTAAGTGAGTATCAAGTAATTCACATCCTGCACCACACATACACTCACCATGGCTCATGATCACACCCATCATCAAACATGACCAAAAAGGGTCCAGAACCACAAAGGAAACCAATAGAACAGCAGTAGAAACACAAACTGCTGTCGGACTTGCTGGCACATTCGCCTGGCGGAGCCCCGCAGCGAACACTCGCCGGCCATTCGCCTGGCGAAGCCACACAGCGAACACTCGCTGGAACTCGCCTGGCGAAACTTCTGGCAAATCCAGACAGTAGCTTCTGCCAGCACTCGCTGGCCAGTACGCCTGGCGAAGGCTCGCCCCCTCATTCGTCCAGCGAAGGCTGGCGAACACCTGTAGTATCAGCAAAATTCTGCACAGCAGAAACAACATCCAACACCGATTCTGCCCGATTAAATCGAGTCTAACATCCACTCGCAACCAAACAACATACTACGACTTAATTACAGGATCTATTCCCGATTCTACCTGACAAATTATCAACTCTGCTCAAATAACCCACTTCCGGCTCAACTTCGAATTTTCCCGGAAACCCCAAATGCACTCAACCAATTTCTCACAGCCACATGAAAACGAATTAACACATTCAATCACCACAATCACAACAACAATGACATACAATCAACATCAGATTATCATCAACATGCAAATATACTCATACATGGGGTTAGGGATTCCCCCTTCTACCAATATTCATGTAATGCCATTTAATCGATATATCTCCCCCCTTACCTCGAATTCATTTCTGATGTTGATGAAGCTTCAGAAATCCACAGCTTGATGATCTTTTCGCTTCAGCCTATGCTCTCTTGATTGTGCTTGCTCTTTCTCCCACCGTGTGTTCGTTCCTTTCACGCGTTCTTCCCCTTTCCAAATTTTCCCCAAATGCCAACTTTGCCCTCAATACCCCTAAATCACCTTTTAATTCAAATAATTCCATTAGTAATAAATCCTCATTTTAATCCCAAATAATCCAATTTTATTTATTCTTAATCCCAATAATAATATTCTCATTTCCCTTCATTCCAAAAATCAAATTTAATAATAATATCCCAAATAAATATTATTTCCACAATTTCTTTAATTTCCAAACTCTTCCAATAATATTTTTAAATATGACAATAATAATAATAATATTAATAATAATAGTATCAACACTATTAATCATCATATTATTATTATTATTATTATTAATCATATTTTTCTAATATAATGGAACTCAATTCCTCAAACAATTTCCACACATCATGCACCGAAAAACAAATAATACGGAAAAACCAAATAATTAAAAATGGGTGTTACAGTTTACACCATGTTCTTCACCATCTTCGTGCGATCTTCATCAAAGATCTGTCCAGAAACCGATCAAAACCTTCGCCCGACCTTCAACAACAAACTCCTACATCCAACCATTCATCAAGTTTTTCCTCAAGAGCCGTTCGTTTATACACCAGAGACTGCATTCAAACAATCATCAACCTTCATAGATCTTCAACGAGTGTTCACGATCTTCGTCCAGATCTTCCACCTTCGCGTCAACCGTTCATCTTCGGTCGCGAATAAACAACGATGAAGCTTCATAGATCTCCAAATCCAAAACGTCATGAATTTTCATCAACATCCATGAACTAATCTTCGTGAGAGATTGAACGGAAAGGTTGAGGAATGAACGGCGGAGGCTGAGTGAGAAAGGAAGATAGGAACTAGGGTTTCAGACTGAGGATAGGGAGAAGGAAGGTGGAAGGTTCGTGGATTGGGAGGTTGGGCCCCAAGCCCAACGAGTTGCTGGATCCATCCCCCCGTTTTCCTTTCACACCCCACTTTGCTGTTGGTTTCAATTGTGGGCTGAGTCTATGGGCCCAACAACGAGTTTTCCTGGACCTTACACCTCCGTTCCATAAGCGCACCCCCCTGTTGGATTTGTTTGGTTGACTGTTGGGCTGGGCCCAACGAGTTACTAACTTGCACACTCCCATTATCAAACGCCCCCCCTGTTTTTTGTTGGGATTTTTTTCCTGGTTGTATTGTGGGATGGGCCCAGTGGTTTTTTACTGCTTTACACCCCTGTTTAGTGGTTGTACCCCCTCCCCTTTACTTTAAATTTTGCTTGTATTGGACATGTGTTTGTAATAGATATTAGTTTTATTTTTTCTATTTTTTCTTCTAGGACTATAGTTTATTTTTTCTTAGAATATTAGCATATTTTTAATATAGATTTTATATGGTAGAATTTATATTCCTTTTTTTCTTTTAGGATATTATAGAATATTATAGAATTTTATTTCCATTTTATTTTTTCTATACGCAATTTCCTTTTAATATTTCTTTAGGGATTTTATTCTATTAGGAATTTATTGCTTATTTTAGGAGTAGAATTTTATTTCCATTTGCTATTGGATTTCTCTCCTCATTTCTCTTCTGCTATCTGATTTTACTCTAATTTTATTCCGGGCTGGCCGTGTGACGTGATTCAACTGGAGAATGGTTTTCGATATCACTTATCTATCTTGTCTTTGACACGGATATCAATACGCTACCTCTTAGAGTTTGATTTATTGTATAAGTTGAACCCTGACGGTCTAAGCATTACATTGGTTCTGATTCAAAACGTTATCATCAAGGATCCAGAGAGGAGAAGATTGGAATGGAGCTTGTGCACATGTCGAGAGCCAACGGAGCCGCTTCGTTCGTTATCATCTTTCTTATTCAAGTCTTCGTGCAACCGTCGAGTGTTGTGAGTTGTGGTGTTAGATACGTGGGAAATGACAATCGAGCGGTCTCCCCTCGATCGTTTAGAGTGTTTAGTATATGTCCCTTGGGTGATATACGACGCGCTCGCTCCTACGCCTTAGGTTCTTACGTGTGTGTCCCGAGTTCCTTCCTGTTTAGGCGTTAAGCCTGCTTCCTCTTTGTTCTCGCCCCCGTGCAATTGAAACCCTTTTGCTCTCGCATTCAGGCGATTGAGACCCCTTCTCTTGCCCCTATGCAATCGAGACTCGTTTTCTATAGTGTGCCGAACTACGTTTGCTCTGATCTCTCGTACCAGACGAGAGTACGTAGGCATAGGATTGCGATGATCCTAGCGAGCTCCCTTCTCCCTTTTCCCCTTTTCCCTTTTTGCTGTAGTTAGCTGAACTACAGCTGCTCTGATTTCTCGTACCAGACGAGAATATGTAGGCATAGGATGCGATATCCTAGCGAGCACACTAACAACTAACTTCTCTGTTCTCTCGTTGTCGTGCGATCGAGACTTTCCCGCTGACGACTAATGTTCCCTTTCTCTTGCCATAGCGCAATCGAGACCAGACCGTAGTTCTAGTTCCCGTAGGTTCCCATACCTTTAAACCCGACATACTACGTCTGTTCTACCGCAAACAGGTAATGCCTAAGTCTCCGTCGAGCGAGCAACATACACCTAACTGCTAGAATGTGTATGCTAGTATCGTCAATCCTTTCTCTCACCCCTGTGTGATCGAGAACACTCCGGTTCAGCCGTAGTTAGCCCAAACTACGCTTGCTCTGATCTTTCACGCCGTGTGAAAGTACGTAGACACGAGATGCGATACCTCGGCGAGCAAAATCCCCCCGTAGTTTCCCGAACTACGTTGACTCTGACCTTTCCATTGCACGAGGGAATACGTAGGCATAGAGCACGATGCTCTATCGAGTCAGTTTCTTTCCGTTTAGCCTTATAAGCCGTAGCTAGATTGTTTTTCACCCGTAGACAAACCAGCAAGCATGGATCCCATCGAGTACGATGGACGTGAGGGGTGTTAATACCTTCCCCTTGCGTAACCGACTCCTGAACCCAGACAATGGTTGCGATGACCTTGTCTTATACCCTTTTGTCAGGTTTTTTCCGATCGTTTCCTTTCCCGTTCTATGGGATAAATAACGAAAGGTGGCGACTCTTCTGTTTTGCCGGCACCTTATTTTCGTGGTAGCGACACAGAGCATATGTTCAGAGATGGAGAGAATTAGCTGCTCGTGTTCAACCACCACTCTAGACTGAGAAATGGTCGACATGTTCATGGATACTTTGCAAGGTCATTACTTCGATAAGATGGTTGGTAGTGGAGCATCAAACTTTTCTGACTTGATGATAATGAGGGAACGTATTGAGAGTGGACTCAAGAGTGGAAAGATTCGAGACGCCTCAGACATCTCACTTTATGAAAGAGAATCAGTTTTCAGTTCTCAAGAAGAATGGGAGAAAGAAAATGATGCTATCCCGAAATCTCCAATACCTCAGATTTAGTTTTCAGACGTTTCGAGTGTTCAGAGTCAGCAACCTGTTGGGTTTGTGTATCAGATATTTGTTCCTCTCCAGAGTCAATAGTCATACCGTTATCAGCCGCATCAGCACGCCTGACAAAGACCAAGGAAGCCAGAGAGGCATTTCACTCAGTTGTCGATGTCGTACAGTCAGATGTTGCCAGACTTGATCAAAGGTGGATTGATAATGCCAAAGAAGATTAATCTAGAGATTCCTCCGTATCCGCCAGGTTTTGATGTCAACGCCTGCTATGAGTACCATGTTGGGGCACAGGGGCATTCAACCAAAGACTGTAAGGTGCTCAGAAGCAAGATTCAGACTCTGCTTGATTCCAACGTGTTCTCAGTCACACCTCAGGGTATCCAGATCAGCGATCCTCCTTCATCCAGCCACGTGGGTTTATCAGTTCATGTTATGGGGGAATACACCGAGAGCAGATGTTCAGAAGAGTATCAAACTGACTTCGACGAGCAATTCTGAAGATGGCTGGCTCAGCAGTAAATCAAGATTGGAAAGCCCAGTTCCCCGAAGCTGGCAATATTTTTATCATGTCATTTCTTAGCATATGTAGTTTCTTTTCTGTTTAAGTGCAAATTTATTTGTAAAGCATGTTTGTTTTCATATGATAATGATAATGAAATGAATATGCATGTTTTGATTAAATCCATTCGTGTTCACTCAATGCTTTTTATTAATGTCAAACGCTTGTTTAAGCAGAATCCGAGGGAGGATGACGAAGTTGAAAGACGCAAACTTCCGATTGTATGCTTTTGAATAAAACCCCTGCTGGCTGTTGCACCTCAAAATTTGCTCAACATCTTTTACCTAGCTTATGTTTCATTGCATTATCATTTGCATAGTTCTATCATTTGCATATCATGTCATATCATTCATCCAATAGGGGATTAAGTATGATTATTATCAAGAGAAGCCTAGCAAGAAATCTTATCCAAGCTTGAGAAGTCATCCAAGTCATCAGGAGGTGGTGGGAGGTCTTGATCAGTTGAGGACCATCAATGGGATGTGAAGAATGAGGTGTGAATATGAGATGTGTATAGAGCTCATGGAGTGCCTAGAGAGCCATGTTGGAGCTAAGTCAAGTCATTGTGTCAAATGCAAGAGCCACAGTTGAAGTGCAGACAATTAGGGTTTCATCTAGATCAACCCTAGGTCAATTGTGCAATTGAAAAGCATTCAAGCCTACTTTGAGGTCATGGAGTTCATGGAATGATGTGATAAGACATTTGTGGTGTTGTGCCAAGATCAAATCAAGAATGTGGGAAGTTGCTAAATTAGGGTTTCAGTGCAAATTACCCAATTTAGTACCTAACTTCAAGGCCACATAAGTCAAGATACAAGTTTCAAATGGATCTTTGGCCAACATGAAACTTGTAGAGAATCTCAATACCTTTAATTGGAGTACTATAAGTCCTCAAGGGGATTTGTAGAACTCAAGTTATGGCCCAGACAAGTTACAGGTCCCCAGATGCTTCTGAAATTTGTCTGTGAAAATTATCTGACTTCAAGGCTATTTTTGACCTAGAAGGAGGTTTCAACTGAACTTTTGGTCAACATGAAAGTTGTTCCTAATGATCTTAGCTTTCTAAATTGTACTAGAAGTCCTCCATCTGATTTGTAGAACTCAAGTTATGAGGTTTACAAGTTAGGGGTATTTTGGGAAAGTGAGATTATATGTCATTTTCAATCATTGGCCAAAATATCCAACTTGCACTTGTCAAATGCAATTTTGTTCAACATGAAAGTTGCTAAAAATGGGGTTTTTAGGCTAGACAAGAGGTCATAAGAGATTGATTTAGCTCATAGCAAGAGTTGGTTTGAATTGGTTTCAAAAAGGGGAAAATTCAAATGTGTAAAGGAGGGAAAATTGACTTTTTGAGTTAGATGACCAAAACCAAGCAAATAAGTACATTTTCTGATTGGAAATCATATTCTAAGAGCATTGGCAATACCAGAATTTTGAGTTTAAGCCAAAATTTGAGAGTTGGCATGTGGTTGCTTCACTTGAAAGTTACATGACCAAATCATCACACAATGCATAACAGGCCATTCTATCAATCCAAATTCACTCCAAATGCAATTTGCAAGGTGTTAGAACCTTCTAGAACAATAAACTAGCTTGTATGGCACGACTGGTGTATGAACTTGCAAGCAAAAATCAGAAAATTGGACACACGGATTTGGGCTTCAAACACATTGCAAAAGCCCATGAAACTCCTCTATATATTCATTGGAGTAAGTTCAGATCAAGGTTGAGCATTATTTCGCACCAGAGCAAGCAAAAGAAATTGAATTTTCTCAACTGCAAGTTCAAATCAGATTCTAAGTTTGGAGCCAATTCAAGCAAAATTGAAGTGTGCAATCTCTTCCTTGTGGATCATTGAAGCTATCTGGAGGATTTGGAAGCAAGCCACGAGCTCTAAGTACCTCTGTTTCAGGATCTATACCAGGTTAGTAACATTAAACTTCTAGCATGATTTAGCATGAGATGATTAGATTTAGACCTGTGGTTAGGATCTACACAAGACATAGATCGTTTTAGGCTTGATCTGGAAGTAATTGATGATGATCGAAGATGACATGTAAGATCTGTTTGGAACTGAATCTCTTGATTCATGAGGAGTTAATGTTAGATGTTTAGATCAGGATGATGTAGGCAACATGAGGATGATTTATATACCAATAGTTTGGATTTTAGTAATGATCAAAGTTGACATGATTTCTGAAAATGGATTCGTATTTTGAAACCTAGCACGATCTAGAGGATTTTGATGAGATATTTGGAATGTACGTGAAATTCTAGTCAAGATTGATATATAGTTTGTCATTTCTAGATGCCTGAGCTTGAACCTTCGCTGGAGAAGAAAACCGGAGTCTTCTCCGGCCACCACCAACCACCAGCCTGAATCTCCACTCTGATGACCTGAGATGTGGAGAAGATGAGTTGTAGACCACAGGATCTTGCCTTGACCATTGACTGACCTGAAGATCCAACGCATGTGATTTAAAGTTGGTTTGGAAATTATGAGATGAAAACAATGTCGTTTCATTAAATTGTGTGGCATCATGAGGAGCACTGGATGTGCCTTGACTCGTTGACTGGCTTACTGATCCAAAGGTTGTGGATTATTCGTAGCTTTTATTTGTTTTTTATTTCATTTTGTTTTATTTTAATTGTTTGTTGATTCCAAAAATCATATTAATTCCAATTCTGATCCAAAAATTATTTTAAAAATATCCTCATGATCCTTATGGAATTTGTGATTTTCTGGGATTAACAAAATACAATTTCATGCATTTTTCAATTTAATTTGATTTTTCATTTTTGTTAATTCTTTTAATTTTGCATATTTGACCATCTGTTTTGTTGAATTTTTTCCTTCCAATTGGTGATGATTTTGGCTTTGTTTTTTTAGTATGTGTTAGGGTTGGAATGTATGGTCCCTTAGAATTTTTGGTGGATTTTTAGAATAACATTAGGTTCTGTTTTAGGTGTTAAGATTAGGACCCTCCCAAAATTGTGTATTCCCTTGACCTATCTCAATGTAGAAATTGTTTAGATAACTTAGAAGTTGATTTAAGCTTCAATCTTCTTACAATAGGTTTTTAAAACATGTATGTTCCCCTAGGTATTTTATTAGATTTTTTCAACTTCATTTTCTATTTTAGTTGTATTTTGCAAGTTGCTTATGTTTGTGGTTTCCTCTCTTGAGTTCTTTGGATTGTTTGGTTTGGTTGGCTGCTTTGGAGTGGGTTTAGGCTTGAGTTATTTTTGTTGGAACTTCTGGATTCATTGAAGATGCTTGGTATTGAAGATTGAAGCTTGGAGTTGAAGGCTTTTCCTCTTGTGGAGTTTGTTTAGGAGCTTAAGAAATTAGGGTTTTAGGAAGTGCCTTAGACCTAGTTTTGATTCTTTCTTCAAACATGGAGTGCATTGTTTGCCTCTATTCTATCCAATGACATAAATTCCTCCTTGGGAAGCTCCATCTCTCCTTAGGAGGGATGAGTGGTATGCCCAAGTGAGTAGAACTTTGAGGATACCTTTCATTTGCAATGTTGAGTTCTTAGTGATTTCCTTTGGTTGTCATTAAGTTCCTTAACATTATAACTTGATCTTGATGATTAATCCTCCTCTTGGAGTGTGCTTGTTGGAGATTGAAGATTGATGAAGCTTGAAGATAGAAGCTTGCTTGAAGATGAAGTCTTTGCTGGCAACTTTGCTGTCTATCCAACTTTGCTGTTTAGAGCTGCTGTTGCTGTTTGCTGTAGGAGTTTATTGCTGCTGCTTGGGCTGTCTCCTCTGTATCTTTTGTTTTTCTCTGTATTGTCTGTTTGCTTGTGTTGATTACCTATAGGTTTGAGGTAGAGCTTGTCTCCTCTTGCCTATTGTTTTCTTTCTTGCCTCTCTGGTACTGTTGCATAGCATACATGTTTACTGTTTACTGTTTATTGTTTACTGTAATTGCTTGCTGTCTTTTGCTGTTTATCCCCTAGGATCTCTGATTTCCTCTGTGCAAGAGGAAATTATGACAGACATTAGGTTTTGACCCATGCATGATAACATTAGGTTAGTTTCCCTTTCAACCATAGGCTTATTAGAGCGTCTTTCTCTTCTCATCTCAAAACAATTCAAAAATACAGTAACAAGGATAACGCGTGCTGTACGTTACGAGCCTTAAGCTATTTGAGAAAAGGTTGTTGGAGGGTCATTCTTCAGTAATCTGGCTACTTAGTATGGTACCCTTAGGGTGACATGCGACGTAGTCACTCTCAGATCACAAGTCTTTAGTGCAGTACAAGTTGCAAATACACTAAAAAACATTTCTTTCGTAAAAAACTGAAAACAAATTTCAAATGTCATTTTTGTCCACTTGGACCATTAATCAGGAAAACCCTTTTCAGAAGGAGATAAAAAACTGTCAGACAAACTTGTGTCTTTCGTAGCCCGAACTACGTTTGCTCTGATCTTTCATGCTGTATGAAAGTACGTAGGCATAGGATGCGATATCCTAGCGAGCAACCTTCCCCTCCTTTCCCGTAGGTAGGCGAACTACGTTGACTCTGATTTCTCGTTTCAGACAGGAATACGTAGGCATAAAGTGCGATACTTTGCCGAGTAATTTTCTTTTATTTTTAATCCAGACCTGTAGAGTAGATAGAATAACACACCCTTAGATAGAAAACAAGCGTGGATCCCGTCGAGTACGACGGACGTGAGGGGTGCTAATACCTTCCCCTTGCGTAACCGACTCCCGAATCCAGGATTTGGTTGCGACGACCATTCCTTTCCCTCTTTGCGTTAGGTTTAGTCTAAGCGTTTCCTTTCCCTCTTGTGGGATAAATAACGCACGGTGGCGACTCTTCTGTCATAGCCGGCGCCGATTTTTGCAGTAACGACAACTGGCGACTCTACTGGGGACTCCAACGGTTCCCTATGCGAGTCAATCCTAGCGCTTGTTTTCCCGTCTGGGGTTTTGCAGGTATTTACCTTTCTGCCTTTACTTTCATTACTCTATTATTGTTGTTGTGTGGGGTAGAGGGTTAGATTGAGAGATAAGCCGGACCTGGACTTGAGTTTGCACATAGACTTAGAAGTAGAGAGTAGTGATTAGCCTGCTTGCTTAGCTCGCACCAGCTAGCCGCGAAATCTGCGCTCGGACGAGATTCTCTTTGATTCTTCTTGCATGGCCCTTAGGGCTTGACAAGTTGTCTGACCCGAGGATTGTCGACTCTGGGGACCTATCAATTGGGATTCAGCTAAGTGAGGCCGCCTCAGGGGATGATGATGCCACACCTTCTGGGTATCGTATTATTGCTCTTGAAAGTCTGTAACGTTGAACCTGCGAGTTAAGTACATACCTGTGAGGGGTAGGTAGGTCTGTTTGCAGGAAACCTTTGACCTCAGAGTACCTGGTTTATCTCTGTCAGTGAGATGTGGTTACATGGTTCTTTTGAGTGGTTGGTTTGGTTTGAGGAGAAGATTTGATGGTTCTCAGGCTTCAGTACAGAGCAGCACAGTTCACCAGCATTGCACTTGATCTCCTGTTTGCATATGCATTTGCATTTTCATGTTTGCATTTCATTAACGTGTATTTATGGTGCAGGTGTGATCATTCCCCTCTGTTTCTAGTGTATCTTCTGGCCAGACATGGAGTCCATGAAGAGGACAGTTGCTTACCGGTTGCATTCTCCAGATATTAGTTCCTTGTTGGGATTAGTTGCTCTAGCAGATGAGAGAGTGAGGGCTGAGTTCAGAGTATCTTATGGGAGATTGCTTAGTTTGTTGTACAGACCTTCAGCATTCGAGACGACTGGGTTGTATACTTTGATGCAGTTTTATGAGCCTCAGCTGAGATGCTTTCTGTTCCCCGACTATATTCTGGCACCCACTTTGGAGGAGTATTCTGCTATCTTGGGAGTTCCTGTGTTTGACCAGATGCCCTTTATACATGTTGATGTTGAGCCTGAGTTGGCTACACTGGCTGAGATTGTCAGTTTAGACGCTTCTGAGTTCCCTGGAGGGTTGGTCAAGCTGAACGGAGCTTATGGTTTTCACCTGTCTGTCCTGGTTGAGAAGGCTACACAGTGCGCGAAGAGTGGATGTTGGGTTGCCTTCAGTGCCATTCTAGCTGTCTGCATCTATGGGATTGTCTTGTTTCCCAATGTGCCAGATTTTGTTGACTCAGATGCCTTCTTGATTCTTGCCTCGAAGAATCCAGTTCCTACTCTCTTGGGCGATGTTTATCATTCTATTCACTATAAGAATAAGAAACGTCGTGGCAAGAATGTTTCCTGCTGCCTTCCTTTATTGTACAGGTGGTTCCAGGGACATCTTCCGAAGACATGGCCTTTTCTTGATGTTGTTGATACTTTGGATTGGTCTTCCCGGTTGATAGGGCTGTCTGCTGAGAACATCATTTGGTTTGATCGGAACATGCTTGGCACTGATATTATATATAGTTGCAGTGGCTTTCCGAATGTCCCTTTGATTGGACGGAAAGGCTGT
This sequence comes from Lathyrus sativus, assembly GCA_963859935.3. Taxonomy (NCBI): domain Eukaryota; kingdom Viridiplantae; phylum Streptophyta; class Magnoliopsida; order Fabales; family Fabaceae; genus Lathyrus; species Lathyrus sativus. Next base: position 599,661,373 of record OZ012741.1, on the reverse strand, counting down.
ATTAACTATAACCCTTCTCTGCTGGTGAGACAGTTTGGTTATGCCTTGAGAGATGCTCCTATTGAGGTTGAGATACAGGAATCTCTGTATCTCACGGGCTTATTAGACGAGGCTGTTTTGATCAGGTTGAGACATGCATGGGCTAACATCCATAGGAGAGGGAAAGATTTGCTAGGTAAGAGCAATAACAAAGCTTATGATCCTTATTTGGCTTGGATCCACGAGAGAGCTAGTATTTCCTTGATGTCATATCCTGCTGTGGAACCTTTGTATCTTCCGGTGATTGAGGCACCTACTTCGGTAGAGATTGAGAAGTATAACAAATTGTTGGCTGAAAATGAAGAATTGAAGAAAGCCAATGATGAGTTAGAGAAAGAGATCTTCCAGTTGCGTCATGAGAAGAATGAAGCTACCTTCACTGTGAAGGAACAGACTGAGTTGATTAATAGGTTGGGTTCAGATTTGACTGAAGAGACCAACAAGAGGGAAAAAGTGGGAGTAGCCTTGAACGGTGTTAGCAAGGTGCTTACTTCCAAGAAGGAACTCTTAAACAAAGCTTATTCCCGACTCGGCAAGTGGGAAACATTGTGGAATACCACGCTTACCAAGCGGAAGGAGCGTGAAGATGAGCTAAAGCTACAGATTGCCATGCTAGAGGCGCAAATTAGAGCCCAGGATGCGAAGATTGCTGAAGAGACATCACTTAGGAGCGCTATTGAGCTTAGATTGAGTGACCTTGGCAAGGAGCTGAGAGGTTGTGAATTGAAGGCCGGCTTCAAGAGATGCAGACTCGACGAGTGTTTTGGTGAAGGAACCTGCAAGGACGATGCCAAAAAGCTAAGATCCACTGTTGAGCGACATGCATTACTGATATAGGAGCTAATCTCCAGACTAGGTCATTCGGAGACGTTGAGGATATTGGAAGATGTCAGAGCGCGCCATTTGGCCTGATTTATCTTTGCTTTGCTTTTGTTATCTGTACTTGTATTTTGACCATCGCCAGGCTTGTTGGTCGAGGTCTTTTCAGCTGTATTCAGTTGTATTCTTTGTACTTTGCCTCTTGGCATTTGTTTATGTATGAGGATTTTCTGATTCCTTGATCGCTTGATTGGGACTCCATTGTCGTGATGGCCTTCTCTCTGAAACTAGAATCGGGGGGGGGGGGGAGGGGGAATATAACCTGTAGCATACTTATACATTTGCATTTGCATACTCATATTGCATGACCGGTATTTTTTTGAATCTGTATCTTATTTCCTGCATCTCACAGGTTTCAGGATTGACAACCAGAGAACACATCGTTATTCTACCAGGAACAACTGCAAGAGAATCATGGATCAAGTTCAAGTCGAGATGCAGGAAATTCGTGAGAAGTTGGCACTTTTCGTGCAAGCAATGGAAACTGTGGTCAAGGGCCAGGAGAATCTCCAGACTCTGGTGTAATTGCTGCTGGTGCGGGCGAATGGAAATACTGATTATCACTCTGTTGGAACTCCTCGCAGGGAGAATGGGATACCTACAGTGGTCGTTCCCACAAGTGGTGGAGTTGGTGTCGGTGATGGCAATGGCAATGGAAATACTGGCATTGGTGCTGGTAATGGTAACACTAGTATTGGTAACACTGGTAATGGAAACGCTGGAAATGGTGATGGGAATGTTGTTAACGATACTGGCAATGCTGGAGATGCTAATCAAGGGTTCGGTGATAACACTGGTTTTGGAAACAATAACCAAGGGTTTGGCATTGGTAATCGTGATGGTAATTTTGGTTTCAACAATCAAAGCTTTGGCTACGATGGCTATGGTAACAACAATCGAGGGTATGGATACGGTGATGTTGGCTTTGGTAATATGAACAACAACGGTGCTGGGATGGTGCCTTTCAACACTGGTTATGGACTAGGTGGGGTCAACCAAGGATTTGGTAACAGAGGACAGGGTCCTATTTTCAATCAACAGGGATATGGCCGTAACGCTGGTTACGAGGGATATGGCAATGAGAATCTGAATTGGGGAGAGGATCGCCAGGAAGATGCCTTCTCCGGACAAGGCGTGGGATTTGAAAGGCCTAATGACAATGATAGGAGGTTCAAAATGCTGGAAGAGCAGATCAAAGGGATAACCAATCAGAACTTTGCTGGGTTGGATATGACTACCATGGGACTAGTGCCTGGGCTGAGGGTGCCTTTGAAATTCAAAGCTCCAATATTTGACAAGTATAAGGGGGATACAGGCCCTAGAGTTCATGCACGTTCTTTTTACAGAAGAATGTCTGCATACTCTGACGACGAGAAGATGCTTATGCATTTCTTTCAAGACAGTTTATCGGGACCATCGCTGGAATGGTACATGGGACCAGAGCCCACCCAAATTAGAAGCTGGAAAGAATTGGCTGATGCTTTTGTTAAACATTACCAATATAATAGTGACTTGGCGCCAAACAGGGTCCAGCTGCAGAGTTTGTGTCAGAAAAATGGTGAGAGCTTCAAGGAGTATGCGCAGCACTGGCGTGATATTGCAGCTAGGGTTCATCCCCCTTTGGTTGAAAGAGAGTTGATTGATATGTTTATTGGAACATTTTCTGGAATGTATTACGGCAAATTGCTCAATGTCTCGATGGGTAGTTTCTCTGACATGATTTTCATGGGAGAACGGATTGAAAACGGAATTAAGATTGGGAAGATTCAGACAGGTGAATCCACCTCAGCTGGAGGTGCAAGGAAAGCCTTTGGTGGAAAGAGACAAGGCGACGCCAATGCGGTATATGGTGGTCGAGGTCGTGGAAGAGGTAGGAATCAGTATCAGCCACAGCAAGTTGCTAGTGTTACTATCCTGATACCTCAACAAAAACAACAACAACAACAACAACAACAACAACAACAGCAACGGCAACAACAGCCGCAGCAACAGAGAATGCACCCTGCTCAGCGTAGAATTCAAGAGGGTAGGCCGAAGAGAGTATTTGAAGCACCTCCTTCAACTTATGCCGAACTTCTTCAAACGCTGTTGGGTTTGAATCTGGTTGAAAAGAGAACGATGGCCCCGTTGACGGGTACTCCTCCATTTGGTTTTGACGCTGGTAAACATTGTGATTTTCATTCTGGGGCGCCCGAACATGATATTGAAGGTTGCCATGCCTTCAAACATAAGGTTCAAGATTTGCTTGATAGTAAGGCCATTAACTTTGGTCAGGATGGTCCCAATATTGTACAACAACCCATGCCGAATCATGGAGTGAATGCTATCATAACGGAAGAGAATTTGAACTTGGTTATGGATGTGAATGAATTGAAGACACCGTTGAGTTGTGTTAAAAGTAGACTGTTGAAAGGGGGAGTATTCCCTGGATGTGATGAATATTGTCTGGACTGCTGGACCCAACCAGGGGGTTGCGCTGATTTGAAAAGAGGTATCCAAGCCATGATAGATGAGGGGATTTTGCAATTTGATCAGACTGCTGTTGAGAAGCCTGTTGAGGCATTGTTTGAAAAGCAGGATGAGATTGCAACTGTTACGATCCCAAGGAAGACTATTACGATATCGGCGCCCGCCAAGCGACCGACTATCACAATAACAAAAGCAGGACCTGTTCCTTTTGAGAGTACAAAAGCTGTTCCATGGACATATGGGTTAGAAGCGTACTGTAACGGAGAAAAGATTGAGGTGAATAGTCGGCCGGCAGGGGCAGTTGACAATGTTGTTGGAACGGGAGGCATGACTCGTAGTGGAAGAATCTTCACCGCACCTGAAGTTGAAGCAGAGAAGATTGCTAAAGGCAAAGCCAAGGTGAATGAAAGTGGACCATCCCAGTTGAAAGAGAAAGACACATCGCTCAGGGACGTAGAAGAGTTCATGAGGCTAATTCGCAAGAGCGATTATAAGATTGTTGAGCACTTACAACAGACACCCTCAAAAATTTCAATCCTATCTTTGTTGCTTTGTTCTGAGGCTCATCAAAATGCTTTGTTGAAGATATTGGACACGTCATTTGTACCTCAGGAGGTTTCTGTCAACCAGCTAGAGGGGGTACTGGCGCATGTCAGTGCTGAACATAGTTTGGGTTTCACTGATTTTGATCTAACACCCAGAGGCCAAGAGCATAATATGGCTTTGCACATAACGCTGGAGTGTCGGGGCACCGTAATGTCGCACGTTCTTGTGGATACCGGATCATCTCTGAATGTATTGCCTAAGAAGGCTATGATGAAGTTAGATATTCGGGGAATTATTTGCACGCCAAGTGACTTGGTTGTGAGGGCGTTTGTTGGAACGAGAAGGTCGGTGTTTGGATCGATAACGTTGCCGTTGCAGGTCGGGCCGGAAATATTTGACACTGAATTTTATATCATGGATATTCATCCAGCTTATAGCTGTTTACTTGGGCGTCCGTGGATACACTCTGCAGGGGATGTGACGTCCATGTTGCATCAGAAGCTTAAGTTTGAAGCCGGTGGTGGCATCGTTACTATTTGTGGGGAAGAGGACATCTTGGTCAGTCATCTCTCATCATTCAAGTACGTTGAAGTGGATGGAGAAATCCACGAAATGCCCTGCCAAGCCTTCGATGGGTTGCAAATCAAAGACAAGTCCAGTGTTCCCAGCAAAGTGCCAGAGGTTGTTGTGGCTTCGTACAAAGACACTCAAGCATTGGTTCAGACTGGTGAGACCAAGGGTTGGGGTCAAGTGCTGGAAATTCCTGTCAAGATGGACAAGTTTGTACTAGGGTATCGCATAACATCAGCATCTTCTTCTTCACAGAAAGCACCCAAGTTCAAAGGACCGGTGGTAATTACTCCAAAGGGAGTCTACTTTGAGACGATTAATGCTGTTTTCGACTCTGAATACGGAGATAGTGATTGCGATATGGACGCGTGGATCAAGCCTAGCGTGCCAGGACAAAGTCTATGCAACTGGTCCATACGGGAAATTGTCCCAGTGACTACAAAACAGTAATGATTTGTTTTCTTGATTATTGTATAATCCTGTGTCCTACCCGGGGCATAGTGATTTTGTTTTAGGGCCACCTGCTTATGTGTATGCACTGTTTAATCATTGAATAAAGGTGTTTTTCTCATACAAATTTTGTGTTCCCTGTTTTTCCTGTTTTTATTTTAACAATAAATGGCAACGTGGTTATGAGCTTTGTTTGCACTCATTTGAAGCATTTAACCATTTCCTTTGCAGGATTCATATTTCAGATGACATCGAATACGAACCTCCTATGACTCGCTTTGACTTCGAGCACCCGGTATTTCAAGATGAGGAAGAGATTGTTGAGGATAGCGACTTGCCAGAAGAGCTGACTCGACTGTTGAAACAGGAAAAAAAAATCATTCTGCCTCATCAGGAAGAGATTGAGATTATCAACGTGGGGTCCGAGGGAGTTGTCAGGAACATCCGAATAGGGGCTGCACTGCAAAGCGACATCAAGCAAAGTCTGATTAAGATGTTGCAAGAGTACAATGATATCTTTGCTTGGTCGTACGAGGATATGCCAGGATTGGATACTGACATGGTTGTTCATCATTTGCCATTGCGAGAAGAATGTCCGCCTGTTAAGCAGAAACTCAGAAGAACCAGACCAAATATGTCTGTGAAGATTAAGGAGGAAATTCAGAAACAGTGGGATGCTGGTTTCCTTGCTGTTACAACTTATCCCTCATGGGTCGCAAATATAGTACCGGTACCAAAGAAAGATGGTAAGGTACAGATGTGCGTAGACTATCGTGATTTGAATAAGGCGAGCCCAAAGGACGACTTTCCGCTTCCTCATATTGATGTGTTGGTCGATAACACTGCTTAATTCTCCGTGTTCTCCTTCATGGATGGCTTCTCGGGTTACAATCAGATAAAAATGGTGCCAGAAGACATGGAGAAAACAACCTTCATTACTCCCTAGGGAACATTTTGCTACAAAGTGATGCCCTTTGGTTTGAAGAACGTTGGGGCAACATATCAACGTGCTATGACGACGCTCTTTCATGACATGATGCATAAAGAGATTGAGGTTTATGTTGATGATATGATTTCCAAATCCTAGACGGAGGACGAGCATTTGGTTAATCTGCTGAAATTGTTCAAGAGGCTTAGGAAATTCAGGCTGAGGCTGAATCCTAACAAGTGCACCTTCGGGGTGAGATCCGGTAAACTATTGGGGTTTATTATGAGCAAAAAAGGAATTGAGGTTGATCCTGCTAAGATAAAAGCAATACAAGAAATGCCAACGCCTAAAACAGAAAAAGAAGTGCGTGGGTTTTTAGGGAGGTTGAACTACATTGCTCAGTTCATATCTCACCTAACTGCTACATGCGAGCCATTATTCAAATTGTTGAAAAAGAATCAGGCTGTGACCTGGAATGAAGATTGTCAAAGGGAGTTTGAAAAAATAAAAGAATATTTGCAGGAACCTCCAATATTGATACCCCTAGTAGCCGGGAGACCATTGATTATGTATTTGACGGTTCTTGAGGAAAGTATGGGTTGTGTTCTCGGTCAACATGATGAGACTGGACGTAAAGAGCATGCGATTTACTACTTGAGTAAAAAGTTCACAGATTGTGAATCCCGTTACTCAATGCTCGAAAAGACGTGTTGTGCGCTAGCCTAGGCTGCCAAACGTTTGAGACAATACATGTTAAACCATACAACCATGCTAATTTCAAAGATGGATCCGATCAAATACGTATTTGAAAAGCAAGCACTCTCCGGGAGGATTGCTCGATGGCAGATGGTGCTGACAGAATACGATATTCAATATGTTTCTCAAAAGGCTATCAAAGGTAGTGTTCTGTCACAGTACCTAGCGGAGCAGCCAATTGAAGATTATCAACCAATGAGGTTTGATTTTCCTGACGAGGATATCATGTACTTGAAAATGAAAGACTGTGATGAGCCGTTGCCGGATGAAGGTCCAGAGTTGGGTTCCAAATGGCAGTTGATATTTGATGGCGTTGTTAACTCCTACGGTAGTGGGATAGGGGCAATTATCACTACTCCTCAAGGGACGCACATTCCCTTTACTACCAGATTGACCTTTCCAGTTACCAATAATGAGGCTGAATATGAGGCGTGCATCATGGGTCTTGAGGAGGCTATTGATTTGAGAATCAAATATCTTGATGTATATGGGGACTCTGCTCTAGTGGTCAACCAGATTAAAGGAGAATGGGAGACGCGACAGCCCAATCTGATACCCTATATGAATTATGTAAGGAGATTGTTGCCTTTCCTTGACAAAGTAGAATTGCGCCACGTGCCACGAGCAGAAAATCAGATGGCCGACGCTCTTGCGACGTTGTCTTCAATGTATAAAGTTAACTTCTGGAATGAGGCTCCCAAGATTGTTATCTCTCGCCTTGATAGGCCCGCCTTCATATTCGCCATTGAGGAAACGTTCGATGGCAAACCGTGGTATTTCGATATCCAGAATTTCCTGAAGAACCAAGAGTATCCGGCTGGGGCGTCCAGTCGAGATCAGAAGACTCTTAGGAGATTGGCTGGTAATTTTTATTTGAATCCGGATGGCGTCCTGTACAAGAGAAACCAAGACTTAGTGTTGTTGCAATGTGTGGATGAGAAAGAGGCTAAGTTGCTCATGGAAGAGATCCATGAAGGTACATTTGGTACGCATGTTGGTGGACATGCAATGACGAGAAAACTATTGCGGGCAGGTTACTATTGGCTAACGATGGAAACAGATTGTTTCAAGTTCGCGAAGCGGTGTCATAAATGTCAAATTTATGCGGACAAAATCCATGTGCCTCCGAGCCCTTTGAATGTTATGTCATCACCATGGCCTTTCTTGATGTGGGGAATTGATATGATTGGAAAGATTGAGCCCACGGCATCAAACAGACACCGGTTCATTTTGGTAGCTATTGATTACTTCACCAAATGGGTGGAAGCAGCGTCATATGCTAATGTCACCAAACAAGTGGTAGCCAGATTTATCAAAAGAGATATTATCTGCAAATATGGAATCCCAGAGCGGATTATCACTGACAACGGTTCAAATTTGAATAACAAGATGATGAAAGAGATGTGTCAGAATTTCAAGATCGAGCATCACAACTCTTCTCCTTATCGGCCCAAGATGAATGGCGCTGTCGAAGCGGCCAATAAGAACATAAAGAAGATTGTTTAGAAGATGGTTGTGACTTACAAGGACTGGCATTAGATGTTGCCTTTCGCTTTGCACGGTTATCGTACGATGGTACGCACGTCAACCAGGGCAACCCCTTTCTCATTGGTGTATGGCATGGAGGCAGTGTTACCATTGGAGGTTGAGATTCCTTCTTTGAGGGTTTTACGCGATGTCCAACTTGATGAGGCAGAATGGGTAAAAGATAGACTGAACCAGCTCAGTTTAATGGATGAGAAGAGACTGGCTTCTCTCGCATATGGTCGGTTATATCAGAGCCGGATGAAGAAAGCTTACGGTAAGAAGGTATGCCCTCGAATCTTTCAGACGAGCGATCTTGTGTTGAAAAAGATTCTCCCACCACAATCGAATCACAGGGGCAAATGGACTCCCAACTACGAGGGTCCATATGTCGTTAGAAAGGTTTTCTCTGGAGGAGCCTTATTGTTATCCACCATGGATGGTGAGCACTTTACGTCTCCTATGAATTCGGACGCAGTTAAAAAAATACTTTGCTTAAAGTGACCCTCTGGACAGAAAAAAGAGAGTCCAGGCAAAAATGGGGCATCTCGGCGAACCATAAAAAGGAATAAAAGGTTCGGGAAAAAGTTAGGGATAAAATTCAAAAGATGTACACCTGCGAAGTTGAAAACCTGAAAGGGGCAACTTCGGCAAAAAAAGGTATCCCGGTGAATTGAAAACCCACAAAGGGCGATTCATGCAAAAGTTAGGGATTGAAAAAGCAAATGACTGCGGTCCGAGTTTGATACTGCATTGCTTGGTGGTTTGGGAATACCTGAGGGTCGTTCATCTAAAACAATCTCTTCCGAAGATCGAGTACCGAGAAAGCGTCAGAGTCAGGCGAGTCATAGGAGGATCAACTCATGCCGCTTGTCTGTACCACGTTGCCGACATGTATATCAAATTTGTTTTGTATCTTTCTTTGTGCTTCTTGTGCATATATTGTATTTTGCTTGTGCGTAACTTCCTCTTTTCAGGAGCTACATCCAGTGTACAAAGCTTTGCCTATTTACAGGCCCATTCAATAAAGTGTGTTATTCAGTACTTGATGCTTGTTCTTTACTGTTTTGTTTGTGAGAAACACCGATGTTTTGATGAACTTGCACTTGCATAAACTTGCTGGCCCTTGCCAATAATTGCTAAAACTTCGAATTGACTGAATGAACGTCACGGATATTAACTTGGATAGATTTTGTTGTGTAGATTTGTTTTGTCTCGTTTGTGTTTTGCAGGGTCCTTACCTTTGAAGCAAACGGTCAGAAATTGTATTCCCCAGCCAAAGTCTCTTGACGTAGGGCCTAACTTCAGTTGATGTCGTTCCTTAGCAAGTCGTATCTTATCCCCAGAGAGTGGAGACGATGCTTATTCCTACCAGATGTGGAATTGTCCTCCCCGAGAGAGTATCACCAGGAATGTCGCCTGAAGAGTATCTTCATGGAAGTTGTCCATAGGATACCCCTAGCAAGTCAAAATCAATATCCCCGGCAGAGGACGCCTCCCCGGCGGATGGTTATTCCCTTTCCCCGCAGGTCTTCATTCTTTCATCAGGATGATTATCCTCAGCAGAGTTTGTAGCTTTGAGTTTGTAGACTGTGTCCCGACAGTGTAGTTCTTCCCCTAGAAGGGTCACATCTTTCCCCAGCAGGATTTGTGTTTTCTTCCCAGGTGTCTGATCTCTCCCCAGCAGAGTTGGCTGTTGTTTCCGGCATTTATTTTGCCGGAATACTTTGTGATACCCGTTCATCCCCAACGGAGTTGGTTTTGTTCTTAGCCATTTTATACCAGGGTGTTTCTCAGCAGTTTGAGCCTGCATTTCCATATGTCATCATATTCGCATCTACCCAAACGCGTAGCATTTCCATGTCGAATGGAGCATTACGCCATTGTCAAACATACGCATTTTGAAACATAAGCCAGGTTGGTTAACCTTTTGTTTTCAAGTGTTGTTTTCCCTGCAGGTGGAGGGAGCTCTTGCTCAGATTAATTACCAGATAAGCAAGGTCTCGGCACAAGACGTGTAATGATAATGTTCGTTTTGTCATTATTCCCCATAGAGTTGCTTGGTTAAGTTTCTCTTCCCCATCCAGCGGAGTAATTCTTCAAAATTGATGTTATGACAATATCAAAAGATTTCGTGAATCAATTTTTGGAAGTTGCCGCCTATGTCGAAATAGGTGTCTGGCAGTTTGGGTTCAGAAAATCCCCGGTAGAGTCCTTCTCAGATTTGCTTCCATGTCCGCGCTAAAAGTTTGAAGATTGGACCAGTATCTTGTTACCCATTTGATTGATGGAGTTAGCTACTGCAAAGATAGGCAGAGAAGCTGTATTCAGAGTTATTTCCCGTAGTGATGATGGAGTTATTTTCCTGTATCAGACAGAGTTATTTCCCGTAGTGGTGGCAGAGTTATTTTCATGTATTATTGGCAGAGCTATTTTCCCGTAGTGGTGACGGAGTTATTTTCCTTTATTATTGGCAGAGTTATTCTCCCGTAGTGGTGACAGAGTTATTTTCCTGTATTTGGCAGAGTTATTTTCCCGTAGTGGTGACGGAGTTATTTTCCTGTATTCGGACAGAGTTATTTCCCGTAGTGGTAACAGAGTTATTTTCTTGTAGTGGTGACAGAGTTATTTTCCTGTATTCGGACAGATTTATTTTCCCGTAGTGGTGACAGAGTTATTTTCCTGTATTTGACAGAGTTATTTTCCTGTAGTGGTGACGGAGTTATTTTCCTGTATCTGGCAGAGTTATTTCCCGTAGTGGTGACGGAGTTATTTTCCCGTAGTGGTGACGGAGTTATTTTCCTATATTATTGGCAGAGTTATTTTCCCGTAGTGGTGACAGAGTTATTTTCCTATATTATTGGCAGAGTTATTTTCCCGTAGTGGTGACGGAGTTATTTTCCTGTATTATTGGCAGAGTTATTTTCCCGTAGTGGTGACGAAGTTATTTCCTGTATTATTGGCAGAGTTATTTTCCTGTATTTCGCAGAGTGATTTCCCGTGTCGGACAGAGTTATTTCCCGTAGTGGTGATGGAGTTATTTTCCTGTATCGGACAGAGTTATTTCCCGTAGTGGTGACGGAGTTATTTTCCTGTATTATTGGCGGAATTAATTCCTGTGTTGTTGGCAGAGTTATTTCTTATTTGTTGATAAAACTATTTCCTCAGTGGAAGTCGCCAAAGTTATTCCCTGTGTTGTTGGCAGAGTGAAGTTGTATTTTTGTATTGACAAACCCCATAGCAAAGATGGAGTATAATTTGGTGGATTTTGTTCTCCAAATAGTTTGTGCAGTTCGTGTCTGCAGTTGGCAAATTTCCGGGTTTCTTGGTATTCAACCGTCTTTTACCTCGATTGTTTGAAGGTCGTTCGCTCTTCACCCAGTCGGGTCCAAACCGTTTGAATAGGGGCAGCTATTGCACCCCAAAATTTGCTCAACATCTTTTACCTGGCTTATGTTTCATTGCATTATCATTTGCATAGTTCTATCATTTGCATATCATGGCATATCATTCATCCAACAGGGGATTAAGTGTGATTATTATCAAGAGAAGCCTCGCAAGAAATCTTATCCAAGCTTGAGAAGTCATCCAAGTCATCAGGAGGTGGTGGGAGGTCTTGATCAGCTGAGGACCATCAATGGGATGTAAAGCATGAGGTGTGAATATGAGATGTGTATAGAGCTCATGGAGTGCCTAGAGAGCCATGTTGGAGCTAAGTCAAGTCATTGTATCAAATGCAAGAGCCACAATTGAAGTGCAGACAATTAGGGTTTCATCTAGATCAACCCTAGGTCAATTGTGCAATTGAAAAGCATTCAAGCCTACTTTGAGGTCATGGAGTTCATGGAATGATGTGATAAGACATTTTTGGTGTTGTGCCAAGATAAAATCAAGAAGAATCAAGAATGTGGGAAGTTGCTAAATTAGGGTTTCAGTGCAAATTACCCTGTTTAGTGCCTAACTTCAAGGCCACATAAGTCAAGATACAAGTTTCAAATGGATCTTTGGCCAACACGAAACTTGTAGAGCATCTCAATACCTTTAATTGGAGTACTAGAAGTCCTCAAGGGGATTTGTAGAACTCAGGTTATGGCCCAGACAAGTTACAGGTCCCCAGATGCTTCTGAAATTTGTCTGTGAAAATCATCTGACTTCAAGGCTATTTTTAACCTAGAAGGAGGTTTCACCTGAGCTTTTGGTCAACATGAAAGTTGTTCCTCATGATCTTAGCTTTCTAAATTGTACTAGATGTCCTCCATCTGATTTGTAGAACTCAAGTTATGAGGTTTACAAGTCAGGGGTATTTTGGGAAAGTGAGATTATAGGTCATTTTCAATCATAGGCCAAAATCTCCAACTTGCACTTGTCAAATGCAATTTTGTTCAACATGAAAGTTGCTCAAAATGGGATTTTTTAGGTTATTCAAGCGGTCATGAGGGATTGATTGAGCTCATAGAAAGAGTTGGTTTGAATTGGTTTCAAAAAGGGGAAAATTCAAATGTGTAAAGGAGGGAAAACTGACTTTTTGAGTTAGATGACCAAAACCAAGCAAATAAGTACATTTTCTGATTGGAAATCACATTCTAAGAGCATTGGAAATACCAGAATTTTGAGTTTAAGCCAAATTTTGAGAGTTGGCATGTGGTTGCTTCATTTGAAAGTTACATGACCAAATCATCACACAATGCATAACAGGCCATTCTATCAATCCAAATTCACTCCAAATGCAATTTGCAAGGTGTTAGAACCTTCTAGAACAAGAAACTAGCTTGTTTGGCACGACTGGTGTATGACTTTGCAAGCAAAAATCAGAAAATTGGACACACGGATTTGGGCTTCAAACACATTGCAAAAGCCCATGAAACTCATCTATATATTCATTAGAGTAAGTTCAGATCAAGGTTGAGCATTATTTCGCACCAGAGCAAGCAAGAGCAAGTGAATTTTCTCAACTGCAAGTTCAAATCAGATTCTGAGTTTGGAGCCAATTCAAGCAAATATTGAAGTGTACAATCTCTTCCTTGTGGATCATTGAAGCTATCTGGAGCATTTGGAAGCAAGCCACGAGCTCTAAGTACCTCTGTTTCAAGATCTATACCAGGTTAGTAACATTCAACTTCTAGCATGATTTAGCATGAGATGATTAGATTTAGACCTGTGGTTAGGATCTACACAAGACATAGATCGTTTTAGGCTTGATCTGGAAGTAATTGATGATGATCGAAGATGACATGTAAGATCTGTTTTGACCTGAATCTCTTGATTCATGAGGAGTTAATGCTAGATGTTTAGATCAGGATGATGTAGGCAACATGAGGATGATTTCTATACCAATAGTTTGGATTTTAGTAATGATCAAAGTTGACATAATTTCTGAAAATGGATTCGTATTTTGAAACCTAGCACGATCTAGAGGATTTTGATGAGATATTTGGAATGTACGTGAAATTCTGGTCAAGATTGATATATAGTTTGTCATTTCTGGATGCCTGAGCTTGAACCTTCGCCGGAGAAGACAACCGGAGTCTTCTCCAGCCACCACCAACCACCAGCCTGAATCTCCACTCTGATGACCTGAGATTTGGAGAAGATGAGTTGTAGACCACAGGATCTTGCCTTGACCATTGACTGACCTGAAGATCCAACGCATGTGATTTAAAGTTGGTTTGGAAATTCTGGGATCAAAACACTTCCGTTTCATTAAATTGCGTGGCATCATGAGGAGCGTTGGATGTGCCTTGACTCGTTGACTGGCTTACTGATCCAAAGGTTGTGGATTATTCGTAGCTTTTATTTGTTGTTTATTTCATTTTGTTTTATTTTAATTGTTTGTTGATTCCAAAAATCATATTAATTCCAATTTTGATCCAAAAATTATTTTAAAATTATCCTCATGATCCTTATGGAATTTGTGATTTTCTGGGATTAACAAAATACAACTTCATGCATTTTTCAATTTAATTTAATTTTTCAATTTTGTTAATTCTTTTAATTTTGCATATTTGACCATCTGTTTTGTTGAATTTTGTTCTTCCAATTGGTGATGAGTTTGGCTTTGTTTTTTTAGTATGTGTTAGGCTAGGCATGAATGTTCCCTTATAATTTTCGGTGGATTTTTAGAATAACATTAGGTTCTGTTTTAAGTGTTGAGATTAGGACCCTCCCAAAATTGTGTATCCCCTTGACCTATCTCAATGTAGGAATTGTTTAGATAACTTAGAAGTTGATTTAAGCTTAAATATTTTTACACTAGGTTGTTCAAACATGTATGTTCCCCTAGGAATTTTATTAGATTTTTGAAACTTTATTTTCTATTTTAGTTGTATTTTGCAAGTTGCTTGTGTTTGTGGTTTCCTCTCTTGAGTGCTTTGGATTGTTTGGTTTGGTTGGCTGCTTTGGAGTGGGTTTAGGCTTGAGTTCTTTTTGTTGGAGCTTCTGGATTCATTGAAGATGCTTGGGATTGAAGATTAAAGCTTGGAGTTGAAGGATTTTCCTCTTGTGGAGTTTGTTTAGGAGCTTAAGAAATTAGGGTTTTAGGAAGTGCCTTAGACCTAGTTTTGATTCTTTCTTCAAACATGGAATGCATTGTTTGCCTCTATTCTATCCAATGACATAAAGTCCTCCTTGGGAAGCTCCATCTCTCCTTAGGAGGGATGAGTGGTATGCCCAAGTGAGTAGAACTTTGAGGATACCTTTCATTTGCAATGTTGAGTTCTTAGTGATTTCCTTTGGTTGTCATTAAGTTCCTTAACATTATAACTTGATCAGATGATTAATCCTCCTCTTGGAGTGTGCTTGTTTGAGCTTTAAGATTGATGAAGCTTGAAGATAGAAGCTTGCTTGAAGATGAAGTCTTTGCTGGCAACTTTGCTGTCTATCCAACTTTGCTGTTTAGAGCTGCTGTTGTTGTTTGCTGTAGGAGTTTGTTGCTGCTGCTTGGGCTGTCTCCTCTGTATCTTTTGTTTTTCTCTGTATTATCTGTTTGCTTGTGTTGATTACCTCTAGGTTTGAGGTATAGCTTGTCTCCTCTTTCCTATTGTTTTCTTTCTTGCCTCTCTGGTACTGTTGCATAGCATGCATGTTTACTATTTACTGTTTATTGTTTACTGTAATTGCTTGCTGTCTTTTGCTGTTTATCTCCTAGGATCTCTGATTTCCTCTGTGCAAGAGGAAATTATGACAGACATTAGGTTTTGACCCATGCATGATAACATTAGGTTAGTTTCCCTTTCAACCATAGGCTTTTTAGAGCGTCTTTCTCTTCTCATCTCAAAATAATTCAAAAATACAGTAATAAGGTTGCGAGCCTTAAGCTATTTGAGAAAAGGTTGTTGTAGGGTCACTCTTCAGTAATCTGGCTACTTAGTATGGTACCATTAGGGTGACATGCAATGTAGTCACTCTCAGATCACAAATCTTTAGTGCAGTACAAGTTGCAAACAGATTAAAAAACATTTCTTTCGTAAAAAACTGAAAACAAATTTCAAATGTCATTTTTGTCCGCTTGGACCCTTAATCAGGAAAACCCTTTTCAGAAAGAGATAAAAAACTGTCAGACAAACTTGTGTCTTCCGTAGCCCGAACTACGTTTGCTCTGATCTTTCATGCTGTATGAAAGTACATAGGCATAAGATGCGATATCCTAGCGAGCAACCTTCCCCTCCTTTCCCGTAGGTAGGCGAACTACGTTGACTCTGATTTCTCGTTTCAAACGGGAATACGTAGGCATAAAGTGCGATACTTTGCCGAGTCATTTTCTTTTCTTTTTAACCCAGACCTGTAGAGTAGATAGAATAACACACCCTTAGATAGAAAACAAGCGTGGATCCCGTCGAGTACGACGGACGTGAGGGGTGCTAATACCCTCCCCTTGCATAACCGACTCCCGAATCCAGGATTTGGTTGCGACGAACATTCCTTTCCCTCTTTGCATTAGGTTTACTCTGAGCGTTTCCTTTCCCTCTTGTGGGATAAATAATGCACGGCGGCGACTCTTCTGTCATAGCCGGCGCCGATTTTCGCAGTAGCGACACTGATGATGTACAGGCATTGTTTCAAATTCCTAAATAGCGAAGATATAAGGATGATAATCCCTTGTCAACCCCTTTGAGCCTAGTAGTAGGAGTTTCTTTTTGAAAACGAAAAACCCTCAATCTTAACCTGGGGCAGGGTAGGTGTCAGTTAATTTAACCGAGCATCCAAATTGCAAGAGGAGTGTTCCCGTTCGAGGATCAACCACACCTATAGATGTCGTACCTAAAAAACCACAATGGTTATCCCTCTCCAGCCAAGGAGTGAGACAGTCATAATCCTTTCAACAAGTCAGACAAGTCGGTGTCACATGATTTGTTCTAAAAAAAAGAAGAGAAAAGAACAGAAGAAAGAAAAAATAAAAGCTCGCTAAGTCGATAACTTGAAAACAACTGGCTTAGGCAAAAATTAGGGCATCCCGCTGGACTTCGAAATCAAAAGAGTTAGTCCAGGAAAAAATGGGAAAAAATGATGAAAAGCAAGTCGTGTAACTCCAGGCACCGAAGGCGAAAAGCGAGTGATTGTCACTCCGAAAACTTGTGGTTTCCTGAACCGTCACTCATGTCATTCAACCTTTGAGAGGTGAGCGCTTGTGTTGAATTAGTTGAGTATAGGATTGGAGAACATCAAGGAGAGTGGGTGGGTTAAAACAAACTTTGAGCCTTATATCCTTTCTTTCAAACTGTGAACCTGGCCAAGTTACCACCTTCAAAAGTCCTAATTGAAGCAGGTTTGTTTCGAAAGCATACTTCGGTAAAGATCGCGTAGAAAATGACTCCTAAAAGGACTCTTCTTACCCTATGGGTATTGATATTGACATTCTAATAAGTGATGCATTCACTATATGTCACTACTCTTTTTTCCAGTGAACAGACTTGGATTTGAAAATTGTCATATGCATTGCATTAATATTATCTTTTGCAAAACAATTTATTTTACTTACGAGTAAGTACTTAACGTCAGGAGAGTTTCCACAGTGGAAAGTTTGATCGAGGTAAGATGCAGAGCGCCTGAGTACTCTATTGAGCAGGGGCAAGTCACATTAAATGATCACATAAGGGGAGTCAGCCATTCCGAAGATTCAGTTAATCTGGGGCAATCAAGTCGAGATTCGATAAATCTCTCGAAGGTTAGTCATTCAGAGGCATCTTCTGCACAGATCAGCTAGTCAGGGGCAAAGTCATTGCAAGGCTGGGACAGGTCACCCGAAAAGCTATCCTTATCTAGAAGGCAATGAATATAAAGTATCTCACCGAGGTTCAAATGTTGAGGCAGTTCATATCTAACCATCAGGGTACAGAAATTTCAGATTCCCTTTCTAGGAAGATTTCTACAGAAATCCCATAGGCTGGGGCAAAATTGGAAGGAAAAGGAACATTTCCTCTCCATATTTTTAGAGCTACTCATAGCTATTCAAGCAGGTTCATTCAACCTTCAAGTTCAAGACGAATGTCGTGAAGTCATGTTAACCATTCCCTGACCCTTCAACCATAAACCTTGTATCCAGACAAGACCTTCAAACCTTGTATCCAGAAAAGCCATTTTCATAAACCTTGTATCCAGACAAGTCATTCTCAAACCTTGTATCCAGACAAGCCATTTTCATAAACCTTATATCCAGACAAGTCATTTTCCAACCTTGTATCCAGACAAGACCATTTTCCAACCCTGTATCCAGACAGGACATTTCCTAATGTCAGTCGTACCTGACCCCTCACAGAATCCTAAAGTCCAATTCCTATTGGAAACCCCCAGAAAGCCCAATCCCTATTGGCGCCTCATTTCAAAATCCAAAAAAAAAACCAATAACCACCAGGTTTCACCTGTCTTCCCCAGCAAAAGCCCAATCATACTTGGCATATCCAGTTATCCCTAGCGGAGTTGGCTTCATCTTTTCAGCATTTATTTTGCTGGAGTAGTTCTTTTACATCCAGCTTTCCCTGGCAACCCGAGCCTGCATCTGCATTTTTGCATATAGTTATCATTTTTGCATTTCATCCTAAAATGCGTAGCATTTCCGTTTCGTATGGAGCAATATGCCATAGAAAAAATTCAAACATGTGCATGCGAAGCATAAGCCATTTTTTGTTAGCCTTCTACGGTAACTTGAATCAACTCTTCAATCAAGACAGTGGCATATCTCCAGCAGCTGGGTTCAGTCAACTCATTCCCTTCCTTTTGGGTTTCAGATCATACGTTGGTCACGATTTGTCCATTAGCCCTCTGATGATGACATCCCCAGTAGATTTTTCTTTCCGTCAATTCCTATTGACGATGTGTTTTTCCAAGAAGATTTTCTTTCCGTCAATTCCTATTGATGATGTGTTTCCCCAACAGGTTTTCTTTCCGTCGATTCCTATTGACGAAGTGGTTTTGAAGTTCGTCGAGGTGTTCTTTGGATATGTTTCTTCCCGTCTACCATTAGACGATGTGATCTTGGATATGGATATTTTTCTTCTCGTCTACCATTAGACGATGTGAGTTTCGGATATGTGTTTCTTCCCGTCTACCATTAGACGATGTGATTTTGGATATTTTTCTTCCCATCTACCATTAAACAATGTGATCTTGGATATGGATATTTTTCTTCCCGTCTACCATTAGACAGTGTGAGCTTTGGATACTTTTCTTCCCTTCTATCCTTAGATGATGTGAGTTTTGGATTTGGTTTTCTTCCCGTCTATCATTAGACGATGTGATTTCAGATATGATGTTTTCTTCTCGTCTACCATTAGACGATGTGATCTTGGATATGTTATCTTCCCGTCTACCATTAGACGATGTGAGTCTTTGGATATGTTATCTTCCTGTCTACCATTAGACGATGTGACTTTGGATATTTTTCTTCTCGTCTCCCTTTAGACGATGTGATCTTTGGATAAGATGTTCTCAACTTCGCGTTGAGCCAGCCTTTGGGTTCGATGCTCGTTTTAAGTAACGGATGCCTGCTTGGATTAGCAGATGTTCTCAACTTCGTGTTGAGCCGGACTTCGGGTTTGATGCTCGTTTTAAGTAACGGATGCCTGCTTGGATTAGCAGATGTTCTCAACTTCGTGTTGAGCCGACCTTCAGGTTCGATGCTCGTTTTAAGTAGCATATGTTTCTTCCGACTGTGTGTCGACGCTTTCTATTATTGGTGATGAGTTAGCTCATTTTCCTGCAACTTTCAAATGCATTTCTCAGGTGAGCCTGATTGACAATTCTACAGTTTACTATCCCGACAGATTGCAAATTTTCGGGTTCTTTTGTATTCAATCATCTTCTACCTTGAATGTCTGAAAGCGATTGCTTTTCATCCCTTCAGGTCCAAGCTATTTGAATAGGGGCAGCTGTTGCACCCTAAAATTTTCCCACCAGTTTTCTAACTTTGACTGCCTTTTTCTCTGCATTCCATTTGCATATCATTTAGGTAGATCATTTCTCGCATAGTGCCAGTGTTATCAGCCGAATTGAACTTATCGGGATTTCAGCCGCTTCGCTCGCGCTTCAGGCGATTTAAACCAATTCAAATGAGAAGTTCTCGAGCGAAAGTCGCTCTCTTCTTGGTGATTCAGTCTGTGCTGATAATTGGGTGCATTTCGGTGTTCGCCCATTTTTTCCGTTTCTTTTCTTTAGATTTTGGTTAGGATATTAGAATTTAGTTTTTAAATAGATTTCATTTTAAATAGATTATTAGTTTGGGTTTATTATAATTAGAAATAGAATTTTTATTTAATAGTTTTTAGAATTTTAGACTTATAATTCTTATTTATTAGTTTTTTTAATAGAAATAAAACTTTAATTAGATTATAACTTAGAAATAGTTTTAGTTTTTAATTAGAGGTTAAGAGTTAATTTGGATTAGAATAGAACTAAGTATTATAACATTATTGATTAGTTAGAAATTTAATAGGATTAGTTCTTTATTAATTATGTGTTATTTAATGCAACAGCGTTATTAATTCATTAATCAAATTTCATCACATTTGGGAAGCATGCTCGCCACATGTCGCCCTCCTATATATAGTACTGCTGTTTATCTTCTTCCTGGGGATTCCCGAGAAAACCCTAGCGCAGCCACCATTCTTCATCATCATTAGCATTCTTTTCCGGCCACCGCTCACCACCCCTAATCTTCACTCAAAAAACCCAGAGATCCTTCACCACCACCATTTTATCCTTCGATCCATAACCAAAACTTCCATTTCTACAACCCATTGCGCCTTCTTCTAAAACCGAACGCACCATCCAATATTACAACCATCTAACCCTCTTCAAACCCAGAAATGCAACCCATAAACACGGCCAACACCATGCTCCCCCAACCCCCCTTTCTCTGTTAATACAACCCAAATCCGCAAATCAACATCAAAACCCTCACTAATCGACCTTCTTCTCTCCATTAAACCTCAACAAACCCAGCAAACCCATTTCAATCAACAACATAAACCATCGTCAGAATATGTCTTCCTTAACTCACCATTTCTTTTCCGCTCAAACTCCATTCTTCCCCTAATCTAACCCTCCAATCTTCATTAAAACCCAACCAAACAACCATCTTTGCCATTCTCGAACACAAACCCATAAACCAAATCCATCACCTTCTTCCGAATCGCAAACCCAACGAATCTTCCACCAGAAATCACCTTCATCCTCCACTAAACGGTAACCATCAGCGAACCTCCAAACGACAGTCATAACTCACTTCAACCTTCATCACCAACAACAGGGGTAGCGAAAAACAGAGGAAGATTGAAAGGACGAAGAATGATTGAGACGGATGGACAAAGAGGGATTTAGAGAAGAAGGTGAAGTTGAAGGAGAAGGGAGCGGACATATATTGTCGTGAGTTTCGCAGCGTGGAGTGAAAAGGAGAGACGACGGCGGAATGTTGAGGGAAGAGGAAAGGAGCTTCACTGGTTTTGGTTGTTAGGTTTTTAGGATATTTTTGCGTCTCCTTAGACCAGGCCAGTTTAAACCGTGTGTTTCAGCTTTTTTCACAACCCATGTTAAGTTTGACAACGTACCCCCCTCATTTGTGCACCCTTCTGTATTTTTCACATAAACGTTTCTTTCTTTTTTTTGTAAAAATTAATTTGTAATATATTAGTTTATTAAAAAACAGTTTGTAGTTTTTTTTTATATATATATATATATATATATATATATATATATATATATATATATATATATATATATATATATATATATATATATATATATATATATATATATATATATATATATATATATATATATATATATATATATATATATATATATATATATATATATATATATATATATATATATATATATATATATATATATATATATATATATATATATATATATATATATATATATATATATATATATATATATATATATATATATATATATATATATATATATATATTAGAACTTTTGGATTTATGTATATATTTTTAAATCAAACTTTCTAGAAAACTATATATATATATATATATATATATATATATATATATATATATATATATATATTCTAAGTATTTATTTTTCTAATTTATTTTTTTAGAAGATTTTATTTTTTTAGAGTTAGATTTTTGTTTCTATTTATTATTGGGCCTTTCATTCCATTTTTGCTTTTTGGTCGATGACGACACTTCCGTAATCCGTTACCAGTCAAATTATTGATAAATAATGTTGGATCCGAGACCACCTCCTTTCTCTCCTTATTTCTTCTTCTTTTCGATTTTATTTTGACTTTACTTGGACGATGAAGTCTTATATTCGTCACGTCAGATTTATTGGAGTTGATAACCTTCCCGATTTCAAATCTATGGAAGATGACCATTTGGGTCATTTTCTTTACTTTGGGATCGCGATAGGCTACCTTCGATTAATCGACATTATGTTTGCGATTAAGACGAGATCCCACTATTTTTGGTTTGTGCGACACAATTCAATTGGAGAATGATCCTCAATGTCATTTCTCTATCTTGTCCTTAGCACGGATATCAGCTACGCGACCTCCTATGGTTTGACTTCCCTCATAAGTCGAGCAATGATGGTTTAGCGTCACATTGGTCCCAATTTGATTTCAAAACATCATCACCGAGGATCAAAGAGGAGATTAGAAGTTTGTAAGTGGAGCTTGCATGCAATTTGAAGGGTCAACGGAACCACTCCGTTCGGTAACTTTTCTTACTTCAATCTTTTTAATTAACCGCTGAGTGTTGTGAGCCGTTAGCGTTAGATACGTAAGAAATGATGAGTGGGGAGCCTCTTCTCACTTCGTCTAGAGTGTTTAGCGTATACCCTTTGGGAAATATGCGATGCACTCGCTCTTACGTCTTAGGATTTAGCGTGTGCGTCCCAGATCCGATTCCTTTCTCTCGCCTCCGTGCGATCGAGATCCCCTTTTCTCTCGCCCCCGTGCAATCGAGACCCTTTTTCTTTTCCCTTTTTCTCTTGCCTCCGTGCGATCGAGACCCCTTTTCTCTCGCCCTCATGCGACCGAGATCCCCTTTTCTCTCGCCCCCGTGCGAAGGAGACCCTTTTTCCGTAGTTAGCTGAACTACACCTGCTCTAATTTATCATGCCAGATGAGAATATGTAGGCACAAGACGCGATGTCTTGGCGAGCACACCAACAACTAATATCTTTCTTCTCTCGCCTCCGTGTGATCAAGAATTTCCCGCTAACAACTAATCTCCCCTTCTCTTGCCTCAGTGCAATCAAGACTAGCCTGTTGTTCCGGACCTTTTCTCTCTCACCCGTGTGATCGTGACCCCTTTCCTGTAGTTGGCCAAACTACGGCTGCTCTGATTTCTCATACCCGTTGAGAATACGTAGGCACATGATTGCGATGATCCTGGCGAGCAATTTTCTTTCTTACCCTTTAGGCTTCCATACCTTTTAAACCGAGACATGCTACGTCCGTTATACCGCAAACAGGTAACGCCTAAGTCTCCAATGGTCGAGCAACAATACACCTAACTGCTAGAATGCGTACGCTAGTATCGTCTACCCGAACCTTTTCTCTCGCCCCCGTGCGATTGAGAACACCCCGTTTTTCCAAAGTTGGCGTGAACTACGTTTTGCTCTGATTTCTCATACCAGATGAGAATACATAGGCATAGGGCGGCGATGTCCTATCGAGTCAGTTCTTTCTCCGTTTAGCAGCAGCCTTAGATAGTTTGTTTTTCACACATAGGTTTAGACAACAAGTGTGGATCTCGTTGAGTACAACGGACGTGGGGGATGCTCATACCTTCCCCTTGCGTAACCGACTCCCGAACCCAAGATTTGGTTGCGATGACCTTGTCTTTTCCCTTTCCGTAGGTTTTCTTTGATCGTTTCCTTTTTCTCTCTTTGGGATAAATAAAGAACGGTGGCGACTCTTCTGTCTTTGACGGCCTCCCTCTTTGCAGCGATGCGACACGGAGGTAAATACATTTTGTTACCTCTTGGTTGTAGAGCTCGAGATAAGAGTGTAGAAGTAATTAGATATTGGTAGAAGTGGGGTAGAATTATTAGGAATTATTTTAGTAATTAAAATAATAGTAGTTTATTTGATTTATTTAAGAAAATTAAGGAAATAGAGAATTTGGGGCAAAAGTGAAAAATAAGAGAAACAAAAGGGAGGAAGGAGGGAGAGAGGATTAAGTGAGGGGAGAAATTACAATTTTAAATAGGTTAATACCTTAACTAGTTAAGGTTAAGCATAATTCAAGTTTAGAGAGCCCTATTTTTTATTAGTATGTAAAAACCAAATTTGAGTCAAAGAAAGACAAATGGGAGGCTAGAGGTTGAAGGGATAACACATTAAAATTAGTTCAGATTCAGATTTCTCGCTAGGAATTAAGGTAAAGGGGATAAGTTTCTTCATAAATGAGTATAACGCATGAATGGTATAACAATGAGTCCTTAACCTCCAATAGAATTGTTGGGTTTTGATTGAATTTTGTAATTTAGTGACGAATTAATGTTATGTGATAGTGTTGGTGATAAAATTCATGTACTATTAGGCGTGAAATTTTTTTTCTGTTTGCTTTATAACTCATCCATTGTTGTGTTGAAAAGCTTTGAAAACATAACCTAAAAACCTTAAAAAGTGAATTTTTTATGCCAATTTGTGTTGTATTGTGAATTTCCTGTTTTAATCATTTGAATAATTGTAGTATGTAAATTTCTGAATTTGAGGGTTTTTATGAAATCGAAATCAAAGTCGAAGGTGCAGAAGACCTCTAATGGTGAAAAATAAGTTTGTGGATTGTTTTTCAAGCATGTAACCAGTTAACCACTGAGTGTAACCGGTTACCATTGTTTTATGTGGAAATTTGCTGAGTTGAAAATGACACATAACTTGAGATCCGTAACTCCATTTGAGACGCGGTTTGAAGCTTTGGAAAGCTAATACGAAGCACTATCCCATGGTGATGATTTAGGAGTTTAACTATCTATGTATGATTGTTGACTAGAAGTTTCGACCAGAGAGAGGCGACACAGAGACTGACTGACAGATCGACAAACTAGGAATGATG
Organism: Lathyrus sativus; assembly: GCA_963859935.3. Taxonomy (NCBI): domain Eukaryota; kingdom Viridiplantae; phylum Streptophyta; class Magnoliopsida; order Fabales; family Fabaceae; genus Lathyrus; species Lathyrus sativus. Next base: position 599,636,674 of record OZ012741.1, on the reverse strand, counting down.
GTAAAGAAGATGAAGAGAGTCGACGTCAACAAGAGGAAGGTTGTTAGGTCGACCCAGGCGGTGTCAGTCGACTAACAGAAAGCCCATGCAAGGAGACAAATATTCTAGCGGGAAACGAATTTGAAATCTGAGAACGTGGGAGGTTACAGAGTGGTGGGCGAACACGTAGCGTCACCAGATTCAATATGGCAGTTATTTATTTCCCTATTTAAGGCAATTCCTGGTGCCATTTCAAGAGGGAGTTTTTGTAATATTGTAAGAAAAACACTCCGAGTACCAAAGCGTTACGAGAAAAGAGTTTTTCACTCCTACAAAATGTATGATCACGTCCATACTTCCCTTTTAATAAGCAATTTACATCATTTATTTTAGAGTGTCCTATCTTGTTATTTTTTTGGCTCCTTTGTGTACGTATTCATCTTTAATTAAATTTCAGTCTTTGCTAGAAGTACTTTCCAGCCTATTTCAAACACCACCATTCCACCACTTTCTCATACATCATAAACCAAGTGTTCTGGGACTCGTTTGACCGGTCCCGAAAGTAAACCTGCATTAGGAGGCGAGAGGTTGTTCGCGTGAAAACTGCGGGCAAAGAAATTGGCACGCCCGGTGGGATCGTAAGGTTTGGGTGTATGCATTTGCGTAGTGGTAAGATGGTGATACCACGTCCAAACAAAAAACCGTCTTCGAAGGGAAATGCGGTTGTGACTCAAACAACCAAAATTAGCGCTGACACTGTGTCTGCAGTTTCGACGGCTCATGGGGGCATGTCATGACGCCGCGTCAGTCTGAACCTAGGCCCATGGTGACAGGAACTAAGGGGAAATATATGCCTAGTTTCACAATGCCAACCCCTAGGGCCTTTGGGATGCCGACAGAGTTTATGTCGAGCTTGCATCATAGTGGCCCACTTTTTAGGGAAAGCTCTTCGTCAGCGCTTTTCTCCTATCAAGGTCTAGGGCCTTTGACGAACCAGGTCATAAGGCCCCCATGGTTTAGTGTTTCGTCACTTTCATTCCTAACTTTTACGTCAAGTTCTATCGCCGTTATGAGGCAACAAATGGACGAAAGTAACCACGAAATGGTCTACGTGCTGACCCAGCAAATGGGCACCATATTAAGGCCACTAATACATGATTCGACTCAAAGTTACCAACAATTGGCAACTCGGATGACGCAGATATGTAATTTTTTAGATGCTCCTAGGGCCATGGGTTGACAGACGCCTCCACCTCGACCGGAGAGGCCATTTCAACAAGACGAAGTCTTTGATGAGACAATTAACTAGCAACCTCACGAGGTTGAACACACACCCAGGGTTGCCTAGAGGCCTCCCGTTGTTTTAGTTCATAGAAACTAGGACCTGGACTATGTGATCAGCCAGGTTCGACACGAAGCCATGGCTGGTGAACCCAACTTAGAAGCCATGGTGGAATGAATTATGGTTCGCAACAAGGCGGATCCAGGCCTTCGATTGCCAACATATACGTCCCCACTACCAGACTTTGTCTTGCAAACAGAGTTTTCCAGAGGGTGGAAAGTGCCAAAGTTTACCAAATTCACCGGAGAGACCGAGGAGTCCACCGTCGACATGTTATCAGATACCAAACCGAAGCTGGTGACATAACAAACAATGAGGATTTAAAATTGAAATACTTCCCAAGTTCCTTCACCAAAAATGCATTTGCTTGGTTCACCACTTTTCCCCCACAGTCCATCGAGACCTAGGCGTAATTGGAAAGATTGTTTCATGAATAGTTTTATATGGGACAATCGAAAATTAGTCTAGAGTTATCCAACATCAAGCGAAAGGCTACAGAGTCAGTGGACCAATATCTTAATAGGTTTAGACTACTGAAAGCTTGATGCTTCACGCATGTCCCTGAACATGAACTCATCGAGATAGCGGTCGGAGACCTAGATTATTTGATCAGGAAAAAGCTAGACACCCAATATCTCAGAGATATGGTGCAACTAGCCGATAGAGTCCGTCAGGTCGAGCGTCTAAAAAAATGAGAAAACCCAGGCTAACAATTACCATAAGAAAGAGAAAGTTTTGTACATGGCTGTTGATGAATACTCGTCTAACGATGAGGAGCTTGTCGATCATAACGCGGTCAACGTGGCTAAATTGAAGCCAGGACCCCCGTATACATGCAAATCATTAAAACTGTCAAATGGAAAAAATCCGGTTGAAACCGAAAAAACAGATAAATATGTCGCCAAAACGTATACTTTTAACATATCTAAGTGCAATGAAATATTTGATTTATTAGTTAAAGATGGTCAGATTATTGTCCCTCCTAGGGCAAAAGACCCCCCTTTAGAACAAAAGAAAAAAAGGGGATTTTGTAAATTTCATAATTTCCTTGGTCATAAGACATCTCAATGTGTTCTTTTCAGGGACTTGGTGCAGAAAGCTTTGAAGGAAGGTCGGATTCAATTCGGTGAAAGACCCAAAATGCAAGTGGACACGGATCCTCTAAAAGTCGATGAAGCCTTGTATTTTAAACTATACAACTGCATGATGGTGGAGGTTATTGAAGGTCTCAACAGACACCAGACAACTGAAACAATTGAATTCATGATGGTCGAGACTACTGAGGGTCCCGACAAGAAGTCTAAAGAGAAGCTCGACACAGTTTATCCTCAAGCTGGCGAGAGTCTGACTGATTCCAAGAGAAATGTAGGGTGAGCAGGCGAAGGCCGTATTGTGCCCAAAATGCAACGCCGTGTTTGTTGAAAAGGCCGCTGAGAAGTATGAAGCGGGTAAGAAAATGGCGTTGCAGGATAGTAAGCAACAAATCCCTCGGTTCGTGTTCGACAAGAGCGGTGCGCCTCAACAGAACGAAGAGTATAGAAAGTTGTTCCAACCAGCACGAACTAAGACTTTTGTGCCACCTTCAAATACCCCACAAGATAAGTGGATGGTGCCTGTGAGCCAGCAAGGGAGCAAGCGGCCGAAGTGGAAGGTATTAGATCTAGAGAAGAGGTTAAAGGCCTCAGACAAGGGTACTGAGCTTAGAGGTTACGCGGTTTCCCCTAACTACAAAGGAAAGAATCCTATGACAAGGACCCAGTGGAGACGATATCAACAAAACAAAAAGGCTGCAAGAGAGGCCTCGACTTCGACCCTGAAGCTTGTGGGACCCTCTGGTCTGAAAAGGCAATACCCGCAGGCAAGGAGGGTCGTGAAAGAGAAAATTGTGACGAACCAGACAATGGTCGTGACGGTCGAGACTTCAGGAGAGAAGGGGGTGATGGGCTAAAGACGTGTCTACTTATGCGTCTAGCGGTATCTTACTGCAAGTGCACAGCCTATCGAAGTAATATTTAAGATTATCGATCCACAGGGATTCTATTGTTACTTAGTGCTAGATGAACTTCTAGTTTAGCTAAGGCGAATGGTTGTCACGATTGTTGTTGGTGTTTAAGACTATTAAAGGCGGAATTAAATTTAAGTTTTTAATAAAGTAATACTAAGGCGGTCGGTATGTAATTACACTAACTTAGGTGGGTCGACCTAACCTAGGCTTATAAAGATGTTCACTTAATCTATTCGGTAGAGATTACTAGTTTAAATACCCTCAACTCACACTCTCGTGGTCTTATATCAGATCTTATCCCTAAAGCCCTATGCCTGCTCTCGCTAGCCCATAAGTGTTTAGAGGTAATTTTTGGAAACTAAATAATTCTAATTTATCTTAAAGCGCTCTCGCTGTGTTTAATTTAAATGCCTAACTTTAGCTATCTGGTTAAAATCTCACACTCTCGTGGTCTTGACCCAACCTAATACCCTTTTCTTACTCTCGTAACGAAAAGGTCTATTTCAATTAAAAAGTATCAGCCAGAATGTTAAGTGATTAATTATTTTCAGCCTATGGTTATATTTTACCGGTTAAGTTTGTTATAACTACATACCGCCCTAAGGTGTTTAGCTACTCATCGAGGTTATACCAGACAGAGAATTAAATAGTAACTTACTCATGGCAGAAAAATAAATAGACATTATAATTAAATTAAATTGCAATAAATTGAAAAACCTGAACTTGATGGGCTAAAGACGTGTCTACTTATGCGTCTAGCGGTATCTTACTGCAAGTGCACAGCCTATCGAAGTAATATTTAAGATTATCGATCCACAGGGATTCTATTGTTACTTAGTGCTAGATGAACTTCTAGTTTAGCTAAGGCGAATGGTTGTCACGATTGTTGTTGGTGTTTAAGACTTTTAAAGGCGGAATTAAATTTAAGTTTTTAATAAAGTAATACTAAGGCGGTCGGTATGTAATTACACTAACTTAGGTGGGTCGACCCAAATCCCTCTAAGGGAAATGAAAGGGCAAATAGTGGCAAACTTCATCGTCGACCACATAGTAGTTGAATCACCGCTGTTGATGGTCGACACAGATCCTTGGAAGTTATATCTCGATGGATTAAGTCATAAGCATGGAACATGCATTGGGATCTTGATAATATCCCCACACGGCTATCCTACTAGATTCAAATGTAGGGTCGATAGAAAATGTTCTAATGAAGCAGAATATGAAGCCTTAATCATTGGCCTTAAGATCCTTAAGGATCTAGGCGCTAGGAGAGTCGAAATAAAAGGTGACTATGAACTGGTGATTAAACAGATCACAAGAGAGTATAAGTGTTTCAAAGAACACCTCGTGGTGTACTTCACGATGGAGAAACGACTTTTGGAACACTTCGAAGTTGTTAGTGTTACGTACGTGCCCAGGATAGAAAATCAAGAGGCCAACAATTGAGCACAAATCGCCTCTTGGTACAAAGTGTTGGCGAGAAAGCTAAGAGACTTCATTGAAGTTAAGGAGAAGGTGGTATCCAAGGTACTACCATCGGCATCAGACTTGTTAGAAGCCGGTGGAGTACACAACCCAACGAAGAATGTAGTTGCAAGTTTGGAGAACTGTGAGATCTTTGCTATCAGCGATCTGTCGTCGTCAGACTAGAGAAAATCAATCGTCGAGTATTTGGAGAATCTAGTGGGGACGGTTGATAGAAAGATTAAGTATAGAGCTTTAAGTTACATCTTAATGGGAAATGAGTTGTGGATAAAGACGCCAGAAGGGGTGTTGCTCAAATGTGTAGGTGACGCAGATGCATACTTAGCAATTTCGGAAGTCCATAGTGGAACTTGCAGGGCTCACCAACCTGGCCATAGAACGAAATGGCTATTATTTCATGCGTAGTCATCAAAGCGAGTCAAACGCCTTCGACTGGACACTCTTCGTTGAGACGTTGCATGGTCGCAGACATGGGATAACCCATCTAATGCTCGAAAATGGCATTGAGCCAATGCTGTAATAACCACATCAGCCCTGAAACGTTCGAGGATTTGACGGTTTCGTGGAGTAGTTTTATTCTCAAGGCCGATGGGCCAAGAGAGTGGTAAAGGGAAGACAACAACAATTTACCCAAGGAGACCTATCGACCCTCGTGTATTTGGATTTCCAAGCTAATATAACTTTTGGCTATCTGTAGAGAGCCATGACAAAAGAGGTAGTAAGATAGTCAGAGAGTCAGGAAGGTGATGTGCTCTTCGTCTGACACTTCATCAAACCTTTTGTCATGATGATCTTCTATGTAGTTTTGGAAGCCAGTGGTAACGCGAAAGTATATCGTTTATTTTACTTGATTTATATGAATTTACTTACGACTATTGTTAATTTATCTTGATCTATTTTCTATTATGCGGTTAATTTACTATGTTTTGCAGATTATGGAGAATTTGGATTAAAGAAAAAAAGAAGAAGAAATGGAAGGAAAAGAAAGAAGAAAGAAAGAAATAGAGAAGAAAAACAGACAAAGCAGATTTTGTGAGTGTGACAGTCGTCACAGCTCCATGAGGCTCGTCACGACCATCACGATCGTCATGCCCTATCATGCTCGTCACGACCATCATGATCGTCACAGTTCCATTACGGTTGTCATGACTCAAATCTCAGAAACACAGAAGTGGCCACGAGCACGTTCAACTTAATTTCTTCCTGCACTTTCTCCACTAACTGCCCACTACTGGAAGTTACTCCCACTTTCTCCATAACTCACGCATGATCTCTGGAAGTTGAGAAATGAAATATCTCCTATAAATAGTCCAGAGATTCACAGAACAAAGGGGGGGACTTCGACGTATCGAAGTGCTGCCGAAATTTCCATTGAAGCCAAATTTACGTTCTTGCATTATTTCCTTTTTCCTTTCCCTTTTTATCCAATTATATTGCCGTATTCTTTCTGCATTTTTATTTTGCCAAAGTAGAATCCTGCCGACATTGTGGAGGAATACTCTTCAATTTCAGTACTACTTTATAGGTTCTTACTAATTGAATTATTACTTTATTTTCTGTCATAAAGCATGTTTTATTATTTTGCTATTTATGTTTATTTCCGTTTGCATTAATCATCAGGTCTAGCTAAATTAGTTTTATCGGTATGTAATCGAATTAGTAGGACGGGATTCGATAATACCTGGTGCACCTTCCCTTTTTACAAACACCTTTCTGGCCGTAGTTCTTAATCAAAATCTTCTAAATAAAACTTCGTCGCGAAAGCGAGAAATTATTTACAGTAGTTTTGCCACGAAAGTGGGAAATTCATTAATGCACGAGCCGGCACGCGAAAGCTGGGGTTCAAACCGGATAGTAAGAAATAGGCATTGACTTTAAACACAGCGAAAGCGCTTTAAAAGAAATGAGAATTTATTTGTTTTCAAAAAGTAGTTTTAACCCCGAATGGGACTGCGAGAGCGTATATTCCGCCTTAGAATTATGACCCAAGTCAACAACCATCGTGAGGCAAAGATCCTTAAGCGAGTATTTTCTCCTGAAAAGTGTTTGCAAAGACTAAAAAGCGTCGGCGACCTGTCGAATCCCCGAAAACTAAATCATTACATACCGATATCCCTTTACCACTCTTCCTTAAACCAATAATCTTTATTTCCTTTGCATTGAATTTCATTAGCATTTAACTTTCGAAATTCCATTAGCCTTAGCTTTACGCTGTAACAATAGATAGCGGTAGGTTGACATTGGTCTCTATGGGTTCGATAATCTTTTATATCACTTCGATATTTTCGTGCACTTGCGGACGCATCAAGTTTTTGGCACCGTTGCCGGGGACCAACAGTCAATATTGTGATTCCGTTGTTGCATAGTATAGACTAAGGCACTCTTATCTCCATTACTATGTATAACCCACATTTTTCTTATAACTACCACCCCCAATATTTTGAGGAACCACAAGCTCCGCTTAAATCCGACCTCAAAATATTATTAGAAGATTTCAATACGACGCATTCTCACCCAGAGTCCCTACCCATTACTTCTCCCACTATTTTGAGGAACCTCAAGATTTCGACACATCCAACCTCGAACTATTACTAGAAGAATTCGACGCGACGCTTACTCACTCTAGGATAGAATCTATGATGGAGCGCTTTGTGGAGACACAAACTCTCCAAAATGAAGATTTTAGAAAACAACATCTCCAAATTAATGAAGATCTTAAGCAAAAGAGCATTATCGTCGATTCCCTCGCAACTCACAGCGAGGCTTTGGAGATTCAAACCTCCCTACTTACACTAACACCTCTAGGACCCTTCCCTGAGAGACATCTAGATGTTGTAACAACCATTAATGAAGAACAATTAGAAAATACTAGGGAGAGTGGTCATGAGTCTAAGGAGAGTTTTGGTGAGAAAAGCATAATTATTGAGAAAAATCTCCCGACACCACCCAAAAGGGAGGTTGTCGAAGAAGTAGAGAAGGAAGCGCCTATTATTGCTCCTCATTCCTATACCCCACCTAATTCTTTCTCACAATTGGTTGTGGAAGCTAAGGTAGACTCCCAATCCAAAACATATGTGGAGGTATTGGAAAATGTCCGCACCAACGTATCTTTGTCTAACGTCCTTCCTAAGAAAAGAAAATTTGAGGACCATGAAACTAGGGTCATCATTACTGTTAAAAGGGTAAGATTAACTTTTGAGGTGGTGGATGAAATAACTAAGCCCAAGTTTGAAAAACTGATACTCAGGATAGATCCAGAACCACCACCACGCGTTCAATACAATGAACCACCCTACAGAAGAAAGAAATGAAAAGGTGAGGGATATGAGAGATGGCTTGACAAGTGGCCATGGAAACCTAAGACTATTCAAAGTTCATCGAGGAACCATTCTCGAAAAAACCACCATGAGTACTTGCACTCCTTAGCCGTCGAGCTAGCGACGTTAAACAAAGCGTTGTGTGAGAGGCAACCCACAAGGTATTTATTTTAAGTTGTTTGTTTAAACTTGCAGAAAATAAAGAAATGTTCGCATGTTACGCTTTAGCTCTATATAGGCGAAAACTCTCTACATGACGATAAGTTGTGCCCACGGACATTCCTACAAGTGTCGCTGCTGGTGGTGACACTGTTGATGAGTACTTCCTTTGGAAGCGGGCAACATGATGAGCTGGTTCGAGAATTACACAAACAAAGGTACCTCAAAATATCCGCCGCCAAAGTAGAAGTGATCAACAAAGACATGGACATCAAGAGTAGGATCATAGAAGATTTGGCACGCAGTAGCATTCATACAGGTTCTATATTTCGTTTTCCACCTTTTACTAAAACATTGAGGACAATGTTTGGTTTAAGTGTGGGGGAGGAACTCTATCGCTTTCATTTTATCGCTTTTTTGTTTGATTTATAATTTATACTTTAGGAATTTTATCTATTTTTAACGTTATGTCAAAGTCTTTGTATGTGCTGTCGAGTCATTATGCGTGGTTTTCACTTGTTATTCAATTTCCCCAAAATTTTAAAATTTTAACCTCCAACAATTATTTGCTTTGATTCATGACATGGTACTCTGAGAGTATATAAGTTGTTCATGCTATGTTAGAAAAACATGGGAAAGTTTCGATAAAATAGATATCATCCTGACACCCTTAACCCCCTAAATATGCAAAATCAGTTTGAGTACCCATTATCCCGAGACCCTAAAGCTCCAGTTTTTTAGTAATTCCTAAGTAGTTTATTTAAGCAGTCAACACCATCCTAAACACACTAAGTAAGAAACCGATACAAATAAGTGTATGATCTCTAGTTTAAAATGAGAAATTAAGAAAAAAAATTATGAATAAAAAGACATGTTCCTTCTAAGTTAGGTGCTCCTCACCCGATCACTTAACCCAATGGTACAAACTCTTTAAGGTTAATAGATGCTTAAGCATATTTGCAGAGAAAAATGAAATAACAAATGAGATCATAGTCACTAACAGGTTTACTTGCCATGAATGTGTATGGGATAACGGGCTTAATGTAATTGCACTGGAACGAAATGGGGTGAAAGAGAGCATGAGATATAGGTTGAGTTATAATGGCATGATTCGGGTTGGTTTGCATAAGCAGGGAGTTTTTGAAATTGTGTCATTACAGTATCCTTGGTATTGATATCCAGTACCTGTCGATCTAACATTAGCCTAGCAGCCACGTATGATTAGAGTCTCACCGTGTCTTTGTTTCAAATTATGGTTATTTCTTTTTACCATATTGGTTGATTGCTTAAGAACAAGCAATGGTTTAAGTGTGGGGGTATTTGATAACGCGAAAGTATATCGTTTATTTAACTCGATTTACATGAATTTACTTACGACTATTGTTAATTTATCTTGATCTATGTTCTATTATGCGGTTAATTTACTATGTTTTGCAGATTATGGAGAATTTGGATTAAAGAAAGAAAAGAAGAAGAAATGGAAGGAAAAGAAAGAAGAAAGAAAAAAATAGAGAAGAAAAACAGAAAAAGCAGATTTTGTGAGTGTGATCGTCGTCACAGCTCCATGACGCCCGTCACGACCATCACGGTCATCATGCCCTATCACGCTCGTTACGACCATCACGGACGTCACAGTTCTATTACGGTCGTCATGACTCAAATCTCAGAAACACAGATGTGGCCACGAGCACGTTCAACTTAATTTCTTCCTGCACTTTCTCCACTAACTGCCCACTACTGGAAGTTACTCCCACTTTCTCCATAACTCACACATGATCTCTGGAATTTGAAAAATGAAATATCTCCTATAAATAGGCCAGAGATTCACATAACAAAGGAGAGGACTTCGATGCATCGAAGTGCTGCCGAAATTTCCATTGAAGCCAAATTTACGTTCTTGCATTATTTCCTCTTTCCTTTCCCTTTTTATCCAATTATATTGTCGTATTCTTTCTGCATTTTTATTTCACCAAAGTAGAGTCCTTCCGACATTGTGGAGGACTACTCTTCAATTTCAGTACTACTTTCCAGGTTCTTACTAATTGAATTATTACTTTATTTTCTGTCATAATGCATGTTTTATTATTTTACTATTTATGTTTATTTCCGTTTGCATTAATCATCATGTCTAGCTAAATTAGTTTTATCGGTATGTAATCGAATTAGTAGGACGGGATTCGATAATACCCGGCGCACCTTCCCTTTTTACAAACACCTTTCTGGCCGTAGTTCTTAATCAAAATCTTTTAAATAAACCTTCGTCGCGAAAGTGAGAAATTCATTTAGGCACGAGCCGGTACGCGAAAGCTGGGGTTCAAACTGGATAGTAAGAACTAGGCATTGACTTTAAACACATCGAAAGCGCTTTAAAAGAAATCATAACTTATTTGTTTTCAAAAAGTAGTTTTAATCTCGAATGGGACTGCGAGAGCGTACATTCCGCCTTAGAATTATGACCCGAGTCAACAAGCATCGTGAGGCAAAGGTCCTTGAACGATTATTTTCTCCTGAAATGTGTTTGCAAAGACTAAAAAGCGCCGGCGACCTGTCGAATCCCCGAAAACTAAAGCATTACATACCGATATCCCTTTACCACTCTTCCTTAAACCAATAATATTTATTTCCTTTGCATTTAATTTCATTCGCATTTAACTTTCCAAATTCCATTAGCCTTAGCTTTGCGCCGTAAAAATAGATAACGGTAGGTTGACATTGGTCTCTGTGGGTTCATCAATCTTTTATATCACTTCGATATTTCCGTGCACTTGCGGACGCATCAGCCAGCCCGGTCGAAGTCAAAGGTAGCATTCATATCCAGAGTTGGATCGAATGTCTCACCCAGAGGGAAGAGACCTATAATGGCTGCCACGTCGAATAGAGTCAGCATCAACATGCCACAAGGGAAGTGGAATATGTTGTTCGAACCTTCCCAAAAGAACATTGCAGCCAACAGCAGACAAGGGTTGACCCTGTGTGCGTTCCTGGACAGTTGAAGGGTGTCGAAGATGCCAACCTTCTTCCATTATTCTTGGCGCTTGTTTTGGACTTTGTTTAACCAGGAGATATAGTCCTTGTTGCTTGGGGTAGGCATCGACCAGAAGACACGGGCTTTGGGTGCCATGACTTTCAAGTCAAGAGTGTCCCCTTTCTGGAAAGCTGGGGGGATGGTGGCCAAAAAACAGGGAAATTGCATGTAGCTCCTTGTGGCTAGGCTTGTTAGCAGGATATGGCCCATGGAAAACATGCAACTTTCCAACGATAATGAAAGGGATGACCATCTCACATCGCCATGTAGCCATCATCGTTTCATCAGCCGACGTGGGATTTGAGAGAGGCATGAGAGAGTCAACCTTAGAAAGAACGAAATCTATAGGGTTGTTACCGGTGGTTTGAGTGTTGGAAGTAGCCATTAGAGATGGAGTTAGCGAACTGTGAAGACAATGAGGTTTTCATAGAAATGGAAGTGAGAGAAGAGTGGAAAAAAGAGAAACAAAGGGCGAAATAGGCTATTTATAGGCAACATTGCATGCAGTGGAAGAGGCAAAATAGTTCTAATTCTGAAAGTTAGTGGGGGTGGTTCAGAGACCCATGATGTTGGGATGTGACTAGCATGATGATCGCGACTTTCCGAGTCTAATCGAATTAACTGCAAGTGTATAGTCTATCGCGTAGTAATAAAGATATCGAACCCACAAGGACTCGTAATCAATCTAGTATATTCAGACGTTACTATGTTTGGTTAGGTTGTTAATGGTTTAAGGGGAAATATGCAATAGTAAAGGCTAAACTAAAGAAAGGCTAAAATATTTCTTAGAATAATAATGCGGGTAATCGGTATGCAATGACATAGTGCTCCGAGGATTCGACAAGTTACCGACGCAGTTTAATAATTTTCAAAATGGTTTTCAGAAGAAAATAACAATTTAAATACTTTTGTCTCACGATGGTTGTTGACGCTGGTCGCAACTCTAAGGCGGAACGTATGCTTTCGCTATCCCGTTCGGGGTTTAAATTGATTTTTGAAAACCATTGAGTTCTAATCTCTTTTAAAATTCTTTCGCTATGTTTAAAATAGATGCTCAGTTTTTACTATCTGGTCCTAGCCTCAGCTTTCGCATGTCAGTTCATACCTTAGTAAATCTCCCACTGTCGTGGCGAGATTTCTTTAAATAAATTCTCGTTGTCGCGACGAAGTTTAGTTTAACGATTTTGGTTTAAAAACTAGAGCCAGAAACAAGTTTGAAAAAGAAAGATTACGCCGGTTATTATCGAACATCGTTCTACTAGTTCATTACATACCGATCTATGCGGTTTTAGCTAGACATAAAGCTTAAAGCATGCATAATTGAATTTAAAGAGAAGAACACGTAAACATACATATTAAAGCAAATATAATTAATTAATAATAATAACGGAACCTGTAAATAATTCTGGTTCGGCACTTGGATAATTCTCCACAATGTCGGCAGGATTACCCTTGTGACGATTAATTGTACGAAAAAGTAAGAACATAAATTACAACGAAATTCTGGAAAGGAAACAAAGGAAAGGAAGCAAAGCAGAAAAGAAACAAAACAAGAAAATATCTCTGGTATTAAATCCGGCAGCACTTCGTGGTCTTCAATGCGGCTCCTTTATTTCAGTCATCAGGCTCTCTTTTTATAGTGAATGAATTGTACCTGAACTGCTTTTGGAAGTGCCTTTGAGGGTTAGAAAATCCAGGGAGTTGTGCATTTGTTTTGGGCTTCTGTTTGCACGTCTTTGGAAGTGGATGTTATGCAGAAATTGTGGATGTGGCGGTCGTCAGGGAGCTATAGCGCTCGTGACGGTCATGACGGTCGTCACGCTTGTGACGGTCGTGAGGGAGCCATGACGCTCATCATGTCAGCAAAGTTTTTTTCTGCTGCTTTTCTCGTTCTTTTTCTTCTGTTATATGTCTTTTTGAGCTTGTTTCCCTTATCTTGCTTCATTTGAGTATTGACTTCATAAACCTGCAAAACATTTAACAAACAATGCAAATGTGGTACAAAATCGGGGTGAAATCGACCGTTAATAGCATGAAGTTATGGCATTTTAATATATAAGTTTTTGCGTTATCACATGATTAGCCGTGTCTTGGAAATCGTAGCGCAGAAAGGCGCCATCATTACTTCAGACTGTGGGTGACGCGTGGCGGAATCGACGGAAAAACAATGATGGTTTTTTTGTTGCATCGTAACCAAAACGCTGTCGAAATTCCATAGAACCAAAACGCCCAGTTTCTTGGTCAATAGAGTATCCCGTCGAAACTGGGTTTTGAGGGGGCATCTTGTTGACTGAAAGTTTCAACCAGAGAGAGGCGACACAGAGACTGACTGGCGGATCGACAGACTAGGAAAGATGGTAAAGAAGATGAGGATAGTCGACGTCGACAAGAGGAAGGTTGTTGGATGGACCCAGGCAGTGTCAGTTGACCAGGTCGACTAACAGAAAGCTCATGCAAGGAGAAAAATATTCGAGCGGGAAACCGATTTGAAATCTGAGAATATGGGAGGTTACAAAAATGGTGGGCAAACACGTGGCGTCACCAGATTCAATATGGCAGTTATTTATTTCTGTATTTAAGGCAATGTCTGGTGCCATTTCAAGGGGCACGTTTTTCTAATATTGTAAGAAAAACACTCTGAGTACCAAAGCGTTATGAGAAAAGAGTTCTTCACTCCTACAACATGTATGATCGTCGTGCAAACAATGATGAATGAAGATGAAATCATATGAATACATGTGATGTGTTGTCATTATAAATGTGAAATAATCGTGAATTAAAGTTGTTGTTTGATAACATCGAGTGATAATCTATGTAATTATGCTACTGTGTGGTTGTGATTAATTGATGATGATGTTGTGTTAAATGTGTAATTTGTGATGTTGACATGCTACCGTATAAGCATAAATTATAATAATGTATTGTGTGATGTTGTTGTGGGATTATAATTCAGAAAGGGAATTATTATCAATATCGTTGATTCAATGCAGGTTTTGTTTATTGTCGGGAGGGGACTTCAAACATTAGGTTATTGTTGCATTGACGTGTATTGACATGCATCATCATGTTTTTGTTGTTGTTGATGAAAGATACAAGTTACAATCCGATCATGGTGGATTGGTGACTTGTCACAAATCCGAGTAGGATGGATTTAGGGTTAGATTATGGTGAACCTGGTTCCTGAGCAAACAAATTGTTAAAGATATGGTACCACATACATATGGGTCTAGTTGATGTTGTAAGTCTCACTGCATAATTTAAATGATGAATATGTTATTTTATCGAGTATGTTGATGGATTGAGTGTGAGAATGATGTTGTGTGAATGTTGTGATATATGTGTAGATGTATGTATTCTACCTTGCAGCTTATACCATTTATTTGCTGAAGTGAATTCTCACCTCCTATGCTTTGATGTTGTCCATCATGGACATCTTGCAAATAATCAAGAATGAAAGTTGCTATTGTGAGTGGAAATATCTTTTGAAGTTAACTCCATTTAGTTTTGATGTTTATTTTGTGGCTATGCTCTAATCTTGTAACATTGGGGTTGGGACACTTATTTTAATTTTCAATTTCAAATTAATGTTTATGAGGAGTTTTTATGACGTTACTTTGAAGTTGAGAACAAACATGATTTTGTCGAGTATTTTAATTTTATTTTCCGCTGCTATTTGAATGAAGTGGAGATGTTTTAAAGTTGGTAGCACTATAATCAGCATATAATGCTTGTTATATAATTTTAGGGATTAAGGTGTTGTATTACTGGTATCAGAGCAGGTCGTTCCATCCGGCCAGGTTGTTGTAGTGTTGTTTGTTCCCTAGTAAGCGACATATGTGTGAAACACTGTCGGCCAATTTATTTTTCTAACCGCTTTTCTATAGGAGTGGGATTGAAACAAGCGGCGTAAAATCTTATACTTCTATTATATGTTTCATGTGTGGAGAGTTGGTTCGTCATGCCACTTTTTGCAAAAATGCAGGTTGTTGGATAAGTCAATGTTGTTTCCTTAGTTTGTTGAAGAGGAAGATTAGAAGTACATATAAACTGTTTCGACAAGTCAAAGTCATTTCTAAAGTTTGTTTTAAGTGATGAGTTATTTGTGTCTTCTAAGCAAGTGGATAAGTTTATGGAGGCTGAGGCTGAGTCGTTTACGATATTAACTTCTATGAAGACTGAAATCAAAGTTGTGATTGATGAATTATCAGTGGTGTGCGAGTTTCAAGAAGTGTTTCCAGATGATATAAGTGGTTTTCCATTGGAGAGTAAGGTTGAGTTTGCTATAGAATTAGTACCTAGTACTATTCCGGTGTCGATGACTCCTTATAGAATGTCCACTTCATAGCTGAGTGAGCTAAAGAAATGTTGGAAGAGTTGCTTGAGAAGAAGTTTATTCGACCGAGTGTTTCCCTGCGGGGAATGTCATTGCTTCTAGTTAATAAGAAAGATGGTAGCATGAGGTTGTGCGATGATTATTGACAACTGAATAAAGTTACTATCAAGAACAAGTATCCACTTTCGAGAATCGAAAATCTGATTGATCAGTTAGTTGGCGCTTGTGTTTTTAATGAGATTGATTTGTGTTTGAATTATCACCAAATTCAAGTGAAACCATAAGATATTCCAAAGAGTGCTTTCATAACGAGGCATGGTCAGTATGAGTATTCAATGAAGTGTTCATGGAGTATGTGAACTGAATGTTCCATTTATACTTATATTAGTTTATGGTTGTGTTCATCGATGATATTTTGATATATAAGAAGTGAGATGAAGATCATGCAGAGCATTCGAGAATCGGGTTGCAAACCTTGAAAGAAAAGAAGTTGTATGCAAATTTATCTAAGTGTGATTTCTTGCTGAAAGAAGTGAGTTTATTAAGTCATGTAATTTCTATAGAAGGTATTATTATTGATCTGTCGAAGGTTGATGTTGTGTTACAATGGGAAACTCTGAAGTTTGTTACCGTGATCAAAGGTTTTCTAGGTTTGGATGGTTACTACAGAACGTTTATTGAAGTTGGAAATGCCTTTTACTCAATTGAATTAAGAGTCAAGCATATTTGTGGGATGTTTTATGTGAAGAGAGCTTTATAGAACTTAAGAAGAAGTTGACGTTTACTCCAGTATTTTTTTTTTTGAATTTGAGCGAGTCTTGTTTTGTGTATTGTGATGCTTCAATGATGGGTCTAGGTGGTATGCTGATGTAGATTAGACAGGTTGTGGCTTACGCTTCTAGATAGTTAAATATTCCTGAGAGGAATTATCCTACACATGATTTGGAATTAGTTGTTGTTGTGATTTTACTTAAGATTTTGGAGGCATTACGTGTTTGGTAATAGATTTGAAGTGTTCAATGATCACAAGAGTTTTAAGTACTTATTTGATCAGAAAGAGTTGAATATGAGACAAAGGAGGTAAATCGAATTTTTGAAGGACTATGATTTTGGTTTGAATTACCATCCTAGTAAAGGCAATGTTGTAGCTAATGCTTTGAGTAGGAAGTCGTTGCATATGTCGATGCTGATAGTTTGAGAGTTGGAGTTGATTGAATAATTCTGATATCTGAGTTTAGTATGTGAAAAGACTCGTAACCACGTGAGGTTGGTCATGTTGAAGCTAACCATTGGTTTTCTTGAAGAGATCATAGAAGGTAAGAAGATTGACTTAATATTAGTTTACTGGTTGATGTCGATTAATCAGGGTCAAGGTGGTGAATTCAGAATTGAAGAGAACAATGTGATAAGATTCAAAGATAGAGTTTGTGCACTAGATTTTCTTGAACTTAAGAAGATTATTCTTGAGGAAGGTCATAGAAGGGGCTTGAGTATTCATCCCGGTGCTATGAAAATGTATCAAGATTTGTGGAAGATGTTTTGGTAGCCAGGAATGAAGAAATAAATTGTTGAGTTCGTGTTTACAAAAGTCGTTGGGTCTGATGCAATTGTTTAGTATTCCTGAAGTGGGATAGCATTTCTATGGACTATGTGTCTTGTTTACCGAAGACAATGAAGAATTGTGACACCATTTAGGTTATTGTGGATATGTTAACTGAATCGGCTCACTTCATTCTGGTTCGACTTAACTATCCATTAGAGAGGCTAGCAGAGCTGCATATTGAGAAGATTGTTAGTTTGCATGGGATTCCATCTAGTATTATATCTGACAAAGATTTGAGGTTTACGTCGAGGTTATGGGAAAGTTTGCAGAAAGCTTTGGATACGAGTTCTTCTTATCACCCGCAGATAGATGGTCAAACAGAGATGACTATTTAATCCTTATAAGACTTGTTGAGAGCCTGTGTGCTAGAACAAGAAGGTGCTTGGGATGGCATTTTATTGTTAATTGAGTGTACCTACAACAATAATTTCCATTCAAGCATTAGGATGACATCGTTTGAGGCGTTGTATGGTAGAAGGTGTAGGACACCTTTATGTAGGTGTGATTCGTGAGAGGGTGTTGTGATTGAACCGAAGATTTTTCAAAAGATCATAGAGAAGATCAAAGTGGTCCAAGAGAATATGACAGCTTTGTAGAGTCTCTAGAAGAGCTATAACGATAAGAGAAGGGAAGCACTCAAATTTCAAGACGGGGATCACATGTTTCTTAGAGTTACTCCTGTAACTATAATTGGTAAAGCTTTGAAGTCTCAAAATCTCACTTCGCATTTCATTGGTCTATACTAAATTTTTGTAGAAGATAGGGAAAGTGACGTATCAGGTTGCTTTACCACTACGGCTTTCTAATCTTTGTGAAGTGTTGCATGTGTCTCATTTTAGGAGATACATTTCGGATCCGTCTCATGCGATCCAAGTGGATGATTTGCAATTGAGAGATAATCAAACTGTTGAGGTATCACCCATGCGGATAGAGGATCAGGAAGTGAAAAAGTTGTATGGTAAGGATATTACTTTGATGAAGGTAGCTTGGGAGGACCAGCTGGTGGAAATGTGACTTGGGAGCTTGATAGCAAGATTAGGGAGTCGTATCCAAATTTATTTACTCAAGGTAATTTTCGAGCGCAAAATTTCTTTAAGTGGGGGAGAGTCGTAGCACCACAGATTTTGAGTTATTATTTTATTTGGTTTATTTGTATTTTTATTTAACTATCATGTGTGGTAATTGAATTAATTTGGGTGGTGATGGTGTGTGACCTCGAGATGAGTGTAAAAGTAATTAGAGATTAGTAGAAGTGGGTTAGAATTGTTATGAATTATTTTAGTAATTAAAATAATAATAATTTTTTTGATTTATTTAATAAAATTGAGAAAATATATAGAATTTGGGCCAAAAGTGGAAAATAAGAGAAATAGACGGGAGGAAAGAGGGAGAGAGTATTATGTAAGGGGAGAAATTACAATTTTAAATAGAATAATACCATAACTATTTAAGGTTAAGCATAATCCAAGTTTAGAGAACCTTAATTGTGATCGGTACATAGAAATCAAAGTTGAGGAAAAGGAAGACAAGTGGGAGGCTAGAGGTTAAAGGAGAATACATTAAAACCAATTCAGATTCATATTTCTCGTTGGGAATGAAGGTAAGTGGAGAATTTTCTTCATAAATGGGTATAATTCATGAAGGGTAGAATGAGGAATCCTTAATCTTCAATAGGATTGTTTGGTTTTGATTGAATTTTGTAATTTGGTTTTAATTTCTGTTTTTTAATTAAGTATATTTCAATAATTATTAATTTATGCACCTTTATTCTTAAAAGAGTCAATAATAATAATAATAATAATAATAATAATAATAATAATAATAATAATAATAATAATAATAATAATAATAATAATAATAATAATAATAATAATAATAATAATAATAATAATAATAATAATAATAATAATAATAATAATAATAATAATTTTGTATTTAAATTTATGATTTGTTTTTTAATCCTGATAAATAAAAATCAAAGAAATCTTTTATTTTAATTTTAAAACATAAATAGCAATAACTCAAAATAATTGAGTTTAATCATGTTCTAATACACCATAAAACCAAAAAAAAAAAAAATCCTTACACAACAAACATGAGCAACTAAAAAAAGAAGAGAGACCACTGTGTGAAACTACATCAAGTGCCTATGTTCACGAACAAATATTGTGGCACTAATTTGTATTTGTTTTTCTCTTTATAATTTTTCTTTTTCCTCATCGAGTATTTGTCAATTTTTTTATAAGATAATTTTAAAAAATATTGTATTTTCATTATTGTTGTTATTTTGTTCCAATCAATTCAAAAAGTGATTTATTTGTATTAAACGCAATAATCCTGAAAAAGATAATCAACTTATCATAACATGATACCATTTTACACACTACTAGAAATTGTCTATCAAGATAATTAAGTTATTTGCTACTATAAGATTTTGTTGTAAAGATCGATGTCTTGTAACAAAATATAAACGGTTTTTTATGATCAAGAAACACATAAGCGTTAGAGTTAACAGAAAAACAAGAAAAACAACAAGTATTGGTTATAACTGCTATTCTTTATTTTCTCTTTGAATTGGATTATAGGCAATCAAAAATAACAAATAATTCTCTCACCCTAATTAGGATTTGCCACACTTAAAATGAGAGACTAGTATGCTATTTATAATAAACCTAACATACTAAATTAATGGGTTTTTTTTTAACAATTATCCATTACAATCTAACTTATGGTACAAGCTAACTTAGACAATTGGGTCCTTAACACAAGGCACAATTCGACAACTACATACTATAACACATTTTGACTACAACATGTAGGTTTTTGACAACAACATGTGAGCAGACTTCGACGACATGCTAAACTAAATTTGATCCAATATCTCATAGATTTCAAAAGAAAAAGACATCATAGTTGTATCAATAATAGAAGTTCAAAAGTTCAAAGCAATAGATCCAGATTCCTAAGTAGAAAATAAGAATAAATTCCTAATACGAATAATAAAATCATCGTTTTAAATTGCAGTTGTGGTCGTGCATGCGGTTGCAGTTGCGTGTGTGGCGATTGCGACCATTGCAGTTGCTACGACGCGTATTACGGTCATTGCAGCGTGAATTTTACTGAAAAATAGTTGAAATACATCATTGAAAAATTAATGATATTAATCTTTAACATTACAAATGAGATATGTAAATTGAGTTTTTGAGTCTCAAACTTTGAGTTATGATGAAAATATGTGAAGAAATTTGTGTGAAGTTGTTTGATGCGAATTCTAATGTAATTGGATGCGTGATTTCAAATCACACTACAATTACGATACGATGCGAATGAGATAACTATCCCATCAGCAATATTGTGGCCGCAATTGCAATTGCGGATCATAATTTAAAACCATGAGTATATTATTCATATTGAAAGATTTTGCTTTGAAATTTTATTAGAAGGAAAGGGATGGTATATGGTTTTATATAGTGTGAGAGATATTTGAAGAAGATAGTTTGATGAACTATTAAGAGCTTTAGAATCTTAAGTTACTACAACTTTTCGTATCCTATTTTGACAAATAGGAATTTATTTGGTTATCGGCTACAATTAAAAACCAATTATTCCTAAAACTGCTTTGATGCATACTAATATAAGGGAACAAATCTACTGTACATTAGCATATTCGTCGCACATATTATAATTCAAACCTGAGATTTTGAGAGAAGAACTCTTTCAAATCTTAAGTCTTCATCATTTGTTTTCATATTTTAAAGTTGTTCTATGATTAAATTACTTTCAATATTTCTACAAAAGATCTCAGCATTTGATAAAAATATTCAACAATTTATCTCTTAAAAGGATATATATTTGGTGCTCCACGAAATCCATGGTTGAAAACAACATCAAATATAACTTCAAAAGTAAAAATACATCATAGGAAACACAATAAAATTAGGGGAAAATTACAATATTAAGAATTAAACCAAAAGAAGAATGGAGTCATCATAGTACTATCTAAATGTGTAAATATTATCATAATATACATAAAATACAAACAATAGTGTCTGTAACACCCCAAATTTATTGGAATATTTATTTAATTTTATTTAAATACTAACATTCGTATTTTTGGTGATTTGCGAGGTTGGTATGAAGTATTGAGAATTATGGATTTTGCGTTAATTATTTAAATAATAGTATATAATATCAATATATTGGTATTATTATTAATTTAAATAAATATAAGTGAATTAAGAACAAAATGAACATTTAAGGAGGAGTTAATGAGGATGAAATTGGAAAGCCCATTTTAAAGGCCCAAAGTTAGGTTTAACAAAAAGGAATTTTGAGAGAATTATGATTCATTCTTGTTAGACAGTGAAAAGAGAAGAAAAAGAGACCAGAGTTCTGAGGAAAGAGGATAGAGGCAAGATTTCGTGAGGTTTCAATATATGATTCAATGTGTTAAAAACCGATTTAAGGATTTAGGAGGTTTTTGAGTTTGAGGAAATTAGGCCTTCGTGGCCAAATATGTTTTTGAGGTTGTTTGAGTATGGGGAGTATTACCTTCATTATTTTCAATATATGATTCAATGTATTTAAAGTCGATTTAAGGATTTATGAGGTTTTTGAGTTTCAGGAAATTAGGCCTTCGTGGCCAAATCTATTTTTGAGGTTGTATATGTATGGGGAGTATTGCCTTCATTGTTTTCAATATGTGATTCAATGTGTTTAAAGCCGATTTAAGGGTTTAGGGATTTTTTAGTACTGAATTGTTGTTTCCTTTTTGGTGAGGAGTTTAAGGAGTTTGAGGGATTTGAATTGATGGTCTGATAGGTTTGAGGCTGATTTGGGAGTAAGGGAAATTAGGCCTTCGGGGACAAAATCAGTTGTTGAGGTTTTAACCGTGTAGGGTAAGGGATTATGAGAACTCTAATGAATGTGGATTGTGTGCCTTTATCGCCGTAATACCTTAGGAATGATTTAGGGATGTTTTTGAGGAATTGGGGAAGGAAATCGTAGGGACTTTTGGGCCGGTTTTGCTACAGGTGCATAACAGCGTTTTGCTGTAATCGCGAGTTCGCACAGCGAACAATCCTTTGCACGGTGAACACTCTCCCCAGACTCGCACGGCAAACTCTCTAGAGAACGTAGCAGAGTTTTGCGAAATGTGTTCTTGTGCAGTGCTATTTTGATGCTGTGATTTTCTTGATGAATTAACAGGAGTATGTATGTGATTCCTATGTGATTAATATATGATTATATGATGATTCCTATGAGTAATGATAATGATTTATGATGTTGATTTCATGAGTGTTTAATGATTATATGATGACATGATTATTATGATGATTTTGATGAATGATGATGCACCTAATGAGTTTATTATGAGGATGAGATTGACGTGTGCATCATGCATTCATATGCATTCCGGACTTCAGTCTAGTGTTTGATTATTGTGGCTTCAGTCCCATTGTGCGGATGTGAAGTATTTTATTGTGCTCCGATTCTTGTGTAGAATCGATCCTATTGATGGGGATCTATGGAGGGTTGATGGCCCAGTGTCCATCAAATTTTTGATGAATTGGTACCACATGCATGAGTCTTGTTGTATTTGCATTTATGTGACAATTTGGTGTAATTTATGATATTATGGCTTTTTGACATTTCCTTGATGATTATGATGATGTTGAATATGAAAATGACGCTATTTTATATATTGATTCCTATATAGATTATTATGAATCCTTTTACTCACCCCGCCGTTTGAATGTTGCCTCCACATGGGTAATGTGCAGATGACCAGGTTTAGCCGTCGAGGAGTTTTTGGAGTTTTTGACTTTTGGTTGACTTAGAGGGTCTTTCTCTGATAGTGTAACATCGGGTTGAGGTCTTTGAGTTAAACCATGTTTTATTGATTATTCTTATTTTGATTATGTTGTTGCGCAAGAAAAACATTAGATTTTGCCTTTTTGAGTTCCGCTGCCTTTTGAGCAATTTTTGAGTAATTTTGGGAAAACATGTTGTTTACGGAGCATTGACTTTTAATTGAGTTATTGAGAAGTGTACGCCCCTTGAGGTGATTTTATTGTGTTTTATATTTACTCTGATAAATGTGATTAATTTGCCATTATATTTGTGGGGTAGAAAAGGGTGTTACATTAGTAGTATCAGAGCATGGTTGGTCCATCTGGCCAAGTTGTCTAATGTTATTTGTTCCCTAGTATGCGACATGTATGTGAAAAGACTATCGGTACACGTTTATTTTCTAACCTTTGTCTGCAGAAGTGGGAATGAAAGAAGTGGGGGAGAAACGTGTGCTTCTCCAAGATGCTTCAAGTGTGGATTGGTGGCTCAGTGTGTTGTTGAATGCTATTTTAGTTTAGTAAAGATGGTTTATGACCCATCATGATTTTCGGTTGTCTATTGACAAATTGAGAAACTGATCACCCTTAATCTCTTGTTGATAGTATATGGGATCATCTTGGATGGGATAAACGTGTCTTGCAAGCTTAGATGGCATGTGCAATAAATTGTTTTGAGTTAAGCTAAGTGGTTACAGATTGTTTTGGTGAGTCGGTGCAGGATGGTGCTGAGATGTTTATTTTGATGGAAACTTTGAGTGTTAATAAAGTGGGGAAGTTGGTGGTGTGCCAATTATTTGTGATAATCTGGAAGTTTTTCCTGATGAGATAAGTGATTTACCGCCGGAACGTGAAGTGGAGTTTACAATCGACCTAGTTTCTAGAACTAGTTTGGTAGCGATGGCTCCATATCATATGTCCACACCGGAATCGAAGAAGCTGAAGAATCAACTTGAAGATCTGCTTGAGGAGAGGTTCTTTTGTTCGAGTGTGTCACCGTGGGGTGCACCAATTTTGTTAGTTAAGAAGAAAGAAGGTTCTGTGAGGCTTTGTGTGGATTATAGACAATTGAACAAGGTGACTATCAAGAATAAGTATCCACTTCCAAGGATTGATGATTTAATGGATCAGTTGGTTGTTGCAAGTGTGTTTGATAAGAGAGATTTGAGATATGGGTATCTTCAGATTCATGTGAAGGCTGAAGATATTCAAAAGACTACTTTTAAAACAAGGTATGGACATTATGAGTATTTCGTGATGCCATTTGGTATGGCTAATGCGCCATGTGTATTTATGGAGTATATGAACAGGATTTTCCATCCTTATTTGGACAAGTTTGTGGTTGTGTTCATTGATGATATTTTGATATATTCGAAGATTAAAGAGGATCATGCTGAGCATCTGAAAATTGTGTTATCAGCGTTGAAAGAGAAGCAGTTGTATGCAAAACTGTCAAAGTGTGAGTTTTGGTTGAAGGAAGTGAGTTTCCTTAGTCATGTGATCTCGAGTAGAGTTATTGCGGTTGATATGTCAAAGGTTGAAGCTCTATCACAATGGGAAGCTCCAAAACCTATTTTTGAGATTAGAAGTTTTCTTGGGTTGGCAGATTATTATCGAAAATTCATTGAACGATTTTTACAAGTTATCTTTGCCATTGACGCAGTGGACTAGGAAGGTTCAAGCATTTTTTTGGATGCAAAGTGTGAAGAAAGTTTCAAAAGCTTTTGAGAAGGCTGACAACAACTCATGTTTTGATTTTGCCGAATCTGGTAGAACCAGTGTTGTATATTGTGATGCTTCGTTGATGGGATGGGAGAGGTGTGTTAATGCAACATCAGCAAGTTTTAGCTTATGCTTCAAGGCAACTTAAAGTGCATGAGAGGAATTATCTAACGCAGGATTTAGAGTTGGTTGTTGTTGTGTTTGGGTCGAAGCTTTGGAGGTATTATTTGTTTGGTTCGAGATTTGAGATGTTTAGTGATCATAAGAGTTTGAAGTATTTCTTTGATCAGAAAGAATTGAATGCGAGGTAAAGGAGATGACTAGGACTTCTGAAGGATTATAGTTTTGGTTTGAATTACCATTCGGATAAAGCAAGCGTGGTAGCTGATGCATTAAGTAGGAAATATTTGCATATACCGATGATGATGGTAAAAGAGTTAGAACTGATTGAGCAATTTCGTGATATGAGTTTGGTTTATGAAGAGACTTCTTATAGAGTTAAACTTGGTACATTGAAGCTTAGTAATGGTATTCTTAATGAGATTCAAAAAGGTCAGAAATCTGATTTGAGTTGGTAGATCGGTTGAATTTGATGAATCAAAGTCGAAGAGCTGATTTTTGGATTAATGAAAATGGTATCATGACATGTCATGGAAGAGTTTGTGTTCCAGATATTGTTGAGTTGAAAAAGAGTATTCTTGAGGAAGGACATCGAAGTAGATTGAGTATTCATCCCGGTGCTACGAAGAGGTACCAAGATTTAAGGACATTGTTTTGGTGGCCCGAGATGAAGAAAGAAGTGGATGAGTTTGTGTATGCTAGTTAGACTTGTCAGAAGTCGAAGATTGAACATCAAAGACCGTAGGGTCTGATGCAACTGTTGAATATTCAAGAGTGGAAATGAGATAGTATTTCCATGGATTTTGTGTCAGGTTTGCCGAAGACTCTGAGGGGGAATGATTCTAATTGGGTGATTATGGATAGATTGGCTAAATCAGCTCATTTTTACCAATGGGGATTAATCGTTCTATGCTAAAGCTAGTTGAGATGTATATTGAGGAAATTGTGAAGCTGCATGGGATATTATCGAGTATTGTATCAGATGGAGATCCGAGATTTATATTGAGATTCTGGAAGAGTTTGCAAGACGCTTTGGGTACCATATTGAAATTGAGTTCTGCCTATCATCCGCAGACGAATGGAAAAACAGAGAGAATTATCCAGTCATTAGAGGATTTGTTGAGAGCTTATGTATTGGATCAAGGTGGATCATGGGATAGTCATTTGCCATTGATTGAGTTTACCTACAACAACAGTTACCATTTTAGTATCAGAATGGCACCGTATGAGGCATTGTATGGTAGGAGATGTAGGGATGCTTTGTGTTGGTATGAGTCAGGAGAAAGTGTTATGCTCGTACCTGAGATTGTGCAAGAGACGACTGAAAAGATCAAGATGATCTGAGAAAAGATGAAAGCATCGCAGAGTCATCAGAAAAGTTATCACGACAAGAGGAGGAAAGCACTTGAGTTCCAGGAGGGAGGTCACATGTTTTTGAGAGTTAAGTCGGTAACTGGTGTTGGCCGAGCTTTGAAGTATCGAAAGGTCACACCACGATTTATTGGTCCGTATCAGATTTCGCAGAAGGTGGGAGGAGTAGTATACCAGATTGCTTTACCGCTGTCGCTTGCGAATTTGCATGATGTGTTTCATGTATCTCAGTTGAGGAAGTACATTCTAGATCCATCACATGTGATTCAGATGGATGATGTACAAGTGAGAGATAATTTGACTGTTGAGGCATTGCAGTACGAATTGATAAACGAGAAGGTAGTTTTGGGAGGACCAGCTGGTGAAAATTGAGCTTGGGAGCGTGAGGATCAAATGAGGGAGTCGTATCGGACTCTGTTTCCTTGAGGTAATTTTCAATGGCGAAAATTATTTTAAGTGGGGGAGAGTTGTAACACCCCAAATTTATTGGAATATTTATTTAATTTATTTAAATAGGTTCGTATTTTTGGTGATTTATGGTGGTTGGTATGAAGTATTGAGAATTATGAATTTTGTGTTATTTATTTAAATAACAGTATATAATATGATTATATTGGTATTATTATTAATTTAAATAAATATAAGTGAATTAAGGGCAAAATGGACATTTGACGAGGAGTTAGTGAGGGTGAAATTGGAAAGTCCATTTTAAAGGCCTAAAGTTAGGTTTAACCAAAAGGAATTTTGAGGGAATTAGGATTCATTCTTTTTAGAATGTGAAAAGAGAAGAAAAAGAGACCAGAGCTTTGAGGGAGGAGGATAGAGGCAAGGTTTCGTGAGGTTTCCAAGAACTCAAAGGAGAAAGGTTTGGATTTAGCAAATTAAGGTATATGGAGTATTATCTTCATTGTTTTCAATATATTATTCAATGTATTTAAAGCCGATTTAAGGATTTAGGAGGTTTTTGAGTTTGAGGAAATTAGGCCTTCGTGGCCAAATCTGTTTTTGAGGTTGTTTGAGTATGGGGAGTATTACCTTCATTGTTTTCAATATATGATTCAATGTATTTAAAGCCGATTTAAGGATTTATGAGGTTTTTGAGTTTCAGGAAATTAGGCCTTCGTGGCCAAATATATTTTTGAGGTTGTATATGTATGGGGAGTATTGCCTTCATTGTTTTCAATATGTGATTCAATGTGTTTAAAGCCGATTTAAGGGTTTAGGGATTTTTGAGTACTGAATTGTTGTTTCCTTTTTGGTGAGGAGTTTAAGGAGTTTGAGGGATTTGAATTGATGGTCTGATAGGTTTGAGGCTGATTTGGGAGTAAGGGAAATTAGGCCTTCGTGGCCAAAATCAGTTGTTGAGGTTTTAACCGTGTAGGGTAAGGGATTATGAGAACTCTAATTAATGTGGGTAATTTGTAAGGATTTATGGGAATTGGAGGCGTAAATATGATACTGGATTGGCCTAATAAGTCGTAGATTTTGTGCCTTTATCGCCGTAATACCTTAGGAATGATTTATGGATGTTTTTGGGGCATTGAGGAAAGAAATCGTAGGAACTTTTGGGATGGTTTTACTACTGGTGCGTAACAGCATTTTACTGTAATCGCGAGTTCACAAAGCGAACAATCCTTCGCACGACGAACACTCGCCTCAGACTCGTACGCCGAACTGTCCAATGAAGGTAGCAGAATTTCGCGAATTGTGTTCTTGTGCAATGCTATTTTGATGCTTTGATGTTGTGATTTTCTTGATGACTTACCAAAAAGATAATTGTGATTCTTATGTGATTAATACATGATTGTATGATGATTCCTATGAGTAATGATGTTGATTCCATGAGTTTTTAATGATTATATGATGACATGATTATTATGATAATTTTGATGAATGATGATGCACCTAATGAGTTTATTATGAGGATGATATTGACGTCTGCATCATGCATTCATATGCATTTTGAACTTCGGTCTAGTGTTTAATTCTTGTGACTTCAGTCCCATTGTGCGGATGTGAAGTATTTTGTTGTGCTCCGGTTCTTGTATAGAATCGACCCTATTGATGGGGATCTATGGAGGGTTGATGACCCAGTGTCCATCGAATTTTGATGAATTGGTACCACATGCATGAGTCTTGTTGCATTTGCATTTATGTGACAATATGGTGTAATTTATGATATTATGGCTTTTTGATGTTCCCTTGATGATTATGATGATGTTGAATATGAAAATGACGCTATTTTATATATTGATTCTTATATTAATTATTATGAATCGTTTTACTGACCCTGTTTGTTTGAATGTTGCCTCTACGTGGGTAACATGCTGATGACCAGGTTTAGCCGTGTATGTCGTCGAGGACTTTTTGGAGTTTTTGACTTTTGATTGACTTAGAGGGTCTTGCTCTGATAGTGTAACATCGGGTTGGAGTCTTCGAGTTAAACCATGTTTTATTGATTATTGTTATTTTGATTATGTTGTTGCGCAAGGAAAACTTTGGATTTTTCCTTTTTGAGTTCCGCTGCCTTTTGAGCAATTTTTGAATAATTTTTGGAAAACCTGCGGTTTAAGGAGCATTGACTTTTAATTTAGTTATTGAGAAATGTATGCCCTTTGAGGTGATTTTTATTGTGTTTAATATTTTACTCTGATAAATGTGATTGATTTGTGATTATATTTGTGGGGGTAGAAAAGGGTGTTAAAGTGTCGAATAACTTGAAAAATATATATATAAATTTTATCATCCAAACAAGAGTAGCGATAATTCTTCGCTTTACATCTATTTCGGTGTAATTCATACTATATTTACCAGTCATCCAATTAATACAACAAAAATACTACTATCAGTATAACCTCATACAATTTCATCACATAAATGAAGTATATATTCATCTGATAACATAATCCTACTTGTAAACCACTATTTAAGGCTTAGAGATTGAACGTGTTTGGTAGAAAAACAGAAAGAAGGAGAAAAAGGAAGGGGGTGATTTGGGAGTGGTGGAAACTGGAGTTGGGTCTGTTGATGACACTGGTGGAATGCTGAAAGATAGATCGGTTGATGAAAAGCTAGAAAATGGTGGCATGGTGTGCTTAGGAAGAGATGGAATGGATGTGTGCAATGGTGGAAGACTTCCTTTAGGCAATGATGGAATTACAGACAAATCCCGTGAATCCAACAAAGATGGTTTTTGCAAAGATGGCATGGTAGGGTTTGAGAGTGTGGTTGTTTAAAGAAGATGGTGTGCCTCCACCTTCATGCTTGACATTATTGTGACAATGAGTAAAGTTAGAATGAAGAATTTGGAGGAAGCCATCAATGATAACTTGAAGATCGTATTGAGAGAAGTTGGTTTGGGATTTGATGAGAATGAAAGGGGGATTGATGGTTTATATAGGTTGTGAGAGATTAGTAAAAATCTCTATATTTTAGTTTGTAAAAACTATTTTGTGGTTATATCTGTTGGGTAATCATAAAATTTCAAAATTTTAATTATTGCCTTCAATGCATTCATTATTAATTATGAAATGAGTTTTTATTCAACTATTTGACATATTAATTAACTTATGAATTTTAATTCTACAAAAGGAATGCACCTGAATAAATTTTATATAGCCGCAAAAATAAATAGATAATTTCTTTAAAAATAAAAATTATATTAATTATAATTTTATATTAATTAATTTAGTTAAAGTTATGTTTAATAATAATTTTATTTCATAATTTTTTTTTATGAATAATGAATCAGTCGACATGTAAAAAACACATGAAAGTCCAGTGATTTAAATTGTTTTGATTTATTCATGTTTTAATTTATCAACTTGATACCTATTTGCTTAGATGTTTTTTTTTACCTATCAGTTTGGCATGCTCATCATATGTAATTTTTAAGGATGTGTTCTAAATTAAAAAAGAAATAAGGTCGCAATGGAATGAAAGGGAAACGAATATTAAGATGTGACATTAAAGTGGTAAAATCAATTTTCTTAATCCATAATTTTAAGAGACATAACACCACGTATCTCGCACCGCGACAAATTTGTTTTTAGAAATAATATATAGACCTGGGAACAAAATCTGCAGGGGCCTATTGCTACACCACCTTTCATGTAAAAACCATGATAATGAACCATCACCAAGGATGATAAAAATCAGATCCGCGAACGACTCTCCTCCAAGATTATTACCAAGATTCAAAACATCTCTCCACCATAATGATGCATTTCTTGATGAAATTGCAGGCAGCTAGTAAACAATATTCTTAGCGAAGCCACCATATCGCCCTGCTAGAATTTCAACCCAAATGGCATGTTTCTCCACTAAAAACCTCCACAGCCACTTGGTTTTCAAGGCAGTATTAAAGAGAGAGATATCACTAATACCTAATCCACCTTCATTTTTTGTTTTACAAACAGAAGCCGAACTTACCCAATAAGCTCGGTGTAATTCTTCGCGCTGAACCACAAAATTTTTCGTTGAATTAAGATCAATTCATGCAAAACTTTGCGTAGTGCCCTATAGAAAGACATAAATTGAATAGAAAGGTTCATCAAAACAGTATTGATCAAAGTCACACTACCTTCTATAGATAACAGCCTTCCAATCCACGGGGACAATCTCGCATTCATGCCTTCATTGACAGGTTTCCAAAATGCCTCATGCCTAAGATTTCCATCTACGACTAACCCAAGAAACTTCAACGGAATCAAATCAATTTTCCAGTCTAGAAATTGCTCTACGCCTTTAAGGAGTGACTCTCCAGTTCCCACACCATATAAATTACTCTTCCTTATGTAGATTTTTAAACTAGACAGAATTTTGAAACACTTGAGAATAGATTTAAAAAACCATATATTACCCCAAGCACCATCGCATATCAACACCGTATCATCTGCGTACTGCAAAAGATTATAAGATACACCTTCAATAACCTCAAATACTCTTAGGATACCTGCCTCCACAGCTCTTCGAACCAATATTGCCAAGCCTTCCACCATAATGGTAAATAGAAAGGGAGACAAGGGATCACCTTGTCTTAATTCCCTCATGACCTTAAAATCTTGAGTTTGACTACCGTTAACAATAACTGACATATAACTATTCAAAACACCGTCCTTAATCCATTTCAACCATTTACTTCCAAAACCCATGGCTGCCAGCATGTACCTTAGATAGCCCCAGTTCACATAATCATATGTCCTTGTAAAGTCTACCTTGAGAAGGACACAACCTTTATTCTTCCTCTTTGCAAGATGAATGATTTCGTTCACCACGACGACTCCGTCTACTAGCTTCCTGCCCTTGATTAAAGCAGTTTGAGAACTTGCAATAATGTTTCCCATAACACCTCTAGTCCTAGAGGCCAATAACTTGGATAAAATCTTATACACACACCCAAAAAGACAAATGGGCCTATAATCATCCAATTGTTGAGGGTTATCAAGCTTAGGGATCAAAGTAATAAATAAAGATGTTAGAGCCTTAGGCCACAAAGCTTTATAGTAAAATTGTCCGGTCCAAAGCTACTATTACCTTCACAATCGAATACCACCTTCCTGATTTCGCCTTCACTAAAAAATTCCTCCAATCTAGCACTTTCTTCCAAAGAAATTCTAGCAATTCCATTCAACCCTAACCTTGGTGTGCGCATTGGTTTATTTTGGAACCTATCTTCAAAATGACCCTTCATGCAATTCTTAACGAAATTTACGCCTTCCACAAGTTTCGAGAATACCATAACAAAATTAATGGAATTCCTTTTATTCTATTGCCGAAAAATTGAATGAAAGTACTTAGAATTCTGATCACCTTCTTGTATCCACCTAACTCTTACTCAATGATTTTATTTTTACAAATATTAGTTTCTCTCTTCATCCATGAAAATTTTAACTCTTTTTATACAAAAGTTCAATTTGTCTTTAAATAAATATGAGACTTTGAACTTCAATTGTATAAAACTATCTTGTGATTTTTCAATTTCTCTTTACAAATATGACTTTTACAAATTTGAAGATTCTTTGACTATGCAAGATTGAGTTACAATTGAATAATAATGTGAGTTTGAACTTCAATTGTATAAAACTATCTTGTGCTGAAGTTAGGTTTGTCAGTTTGATTAGAGGAAAGCAAAGCAAATTTGATCTTTAACCATTTTTATGGATGTCAATTTTTTTATAAGAAATTTTCAAAAATATTGTATTTTCATTATTGTTGTTATTTTGTTCCAATCAATTAAAAACTCCAAAATATCTTTTTTATCCAAAAAGTGTCTTATTTGTACTAGTTGGTATTAAATGCAATAATCCTGAAAAAGATAATAAATAACATGATACCAGTTTACACACTACTAAAATTATCCATCAAGAACTAATTAAGTTATTTATTGTTATATGATTTCGAAAGAAAAAGACAGAATAGTTGTATCAATAATATAAATTCAAAAGTTCAAAGCAATAGATCCAAATTCCTAAGTAGAAAATAAAAATAAGTTCCTAATACGAATAATAAACTCATCATTTTAAATTGGGGTTGTAGTCGCGCATGCGGTTGCATGTGTTGCTATTGCGATCATTGCAGTTGATGCGACGCGTATTGCGACCATTGCAGCGTGAAAAATATTTGAAATACACCATTGAAAAACTCATGATATTAATCTTTTACATTGGAAATGAGATATGTAAATTGAGTTTTTTATTCTCAAAGTTTGAGTTATGATGAAAATATGTGAAGAAACATGGGTTAAGTTGTTTGATGTGAATTCTAATGAAGTTGGACGCATGATTTCAAATCACACCACAATTGCAGTACAATGAGAATGCGGTGACTATCGCATTAGCAATATCATAGCCACAATTCCAATTGCAGATCATAATTTAAAACCATGAGTATATTATTCGTATTGAAAGATTTTGCTTTGAAATTTATTAGAAGGAAAGGTATGGTATATGGTTTTATATAGTGTGAAAGAGATTTGAAGGAGATAGTTTGGTGAACTATTAAAAGCTTTTGGAATCTTAAGTTACTACAACTTCCCGTGTCCTATTTCGACAAATAAGAATTTATTTTATTATGTGCTACAATTAGAAACTAACTACTCCTAAATTTGCTTTGATGCATATTCTTAGCACATATTGGAATTCAAACTTTAGATTTTGAGAGAAGAACTCTTTCAAGTCTCAAGTCTTCATCATTTGTTTTCATATTTTAAAATTGTTCTATGATTAAATTAGTTTCAGTATTTCTACAAAAGATCTCTGCATTTGATAAAAATATTCAACAATTTATCTCTTAAAAGGATAGATATTTGATCCTCCACAAAATCTGTTGTTGAAAACAACATCGAAAATAAAAATACATCATAGGAATTCAATATTATTATAATATATATAAAATATAAATGTGTAATGCAATATTATTTTCAATACAAATGAAAATAAATGTGTAATGCAATATTATTATAATATATATAAAATATAAAGAATATTGTCAAATAACTTTAATATATATAAAATACAAACAATAGTGTCAAATAACTTGAAAAAAAAATATAAATAAATTTTATCATCCAAAACTGAGTAGCGACAATTGTCCGCTTTACATCAATTTCGGTGTAATTCATACTATATTTATCAGTCATCCAATTAATAGAACAAAAATACTACTATCAGTATAACCTCATACAATTTGATCACAAAAATGAGGCATATATTTAACTGATTACATAATCCAACTTGTAAACCACTGTTTAAGGCTTAGAGTTGGAAAGTGTTTTGGAGAAAAATGGAAAGGAGAAAAAGGAAGGGGGTGAATTGGGAGTGGTGGAAACTGGAGTTGGTGCTGGTGATGACACAGGTGGAATGCTTAAAGATGGATCGTTTGATGGAAAACTAGAAAATGGTGGAAGACTTTCTTTAGGTAATGATGGAATTATAGACGAATCTTGTGAATCCAACAAAGATGATTTTGGTAAAGATGGAATGGTAGGGTTTGAAAGTGTGGTTGTTTGAAGAAGATGGCGCGCCTCCACCTTTATGCTTGACATTGTTGCGACAATGAGCAAAGCTAGAATGAAGGATTTGGAGGAAGCCATCGATGATAACTTGAAGATCGTATTGAGAGAAGTTAATTGGTTTGGGATTTGATGAAAATGAAAGAGAGGATTGATGGTTTATATAGGGTGTGAGAGATTAGTAAAAATTTCTATATTTTAATTTGCTAAAAGTATTTTGTGGTTAGATTTGTTGGCTAATCATAGCATTTCAAATTTTTAATTATTGCCTTCAATGAATTCATTATTAATCATGAAAGTTGGGTTTTTATTCAACTATTTGACATATTAATTAACTTATGAATTTCAATCCAACAAAAGGAATGCACCTGAATAAATTTTGTATATCCGCAAAAATAAATAGATAATTTCTTAAAAAAGTAAAATGATATTAATTATAATTTTATGTTAATTAATTTAGTTAAGGTTATGTTTAGTATTAATTTTATTTCATCAATTTTTTTATGAAATATTGACTCAGTTGACATGTAGAAAACACGTGGAAGTCTAGTAATTTAAATTGTTTTAATTTATTCATGTTTTAATTTATCAACTATATACCTATTTGTTTAGATATTTTTACTTAAATATCAGTTTGGCATGTTCATCATATGTAATATGTAAGGGATGTGTTCTTAGTTACGAAAGAAATAAGGTTACAATCGAATGAAAGGGAAATGGATATTAAGATATGAAATTAAAGTGGTAAAATCAATTTTCTTAAAAATCGCATCCATAATTTTAAGAGACACAATATTCATTGTTATGTATTAGTCTTTGGACTCTTTGTAAACCAAATATGCATAGTTAACACAAGAAAAGGTGCTTATATACCCAACATTTACTTCACGAACTCATAACAAATCTTGTGACACTAATTTGTATTTGTTTTTCTCTTTATAATTCCCTTATACTTTTATACAAGCGGTAACCCACATGTTCAGTTTTATTTTATATAAGCAAGATTTTCATTCATTAAAGGTATTGAGGGAATCTTAACCCAATACATCCACCAAAAATTAAAGTACACCAAACAACTTATATGAAAAGCCACAGACATTTACTCTATTCGTAATAGTTGCAATTACTTCTACGATTTGGTTGCATAGTTAACCACCACCAAGTAAAGCCACAATCCTTTGTATATTCATATTGGGATCTCCAAATGCAATCATATCGGGATCTCAAAATGCGTCATTGTACATAATTTGTTTTTTATCCACTAGATACACCCACACACCACCAGCCATATACCATCCGCGCCCGCCAATTACACTTTTCCTTTCAACTTTAGGATCCAAACTAACAAATGACTACAACACGTATCTTCTATAACGTTTTCCAACTCGAACCAAGCGTAAACATATCTCCACATAGTCCTGGTTTTAGAGCAATTTAGAAAAAGATGAGTAGAGTCTTCACTTTGCATAAAACAAAATACAGAAACCATATCGTGCAAGTTTGTAATGTTGCCATGATTATCCAAGTTAGGACGCGTAGGAAGCCTCACAATAAGTAATCTCCAGCCCATAATCTTAACCTTGGATGGAATACATGATTTCCAAATGACCAGCACCACCAGTTTACACATCTCATCTACCTCAAATCCTGTTGTATCTGCATTTATCCTCTGATATACGACTTCATCGAAAACTGTTTGGAGACACCATATGGCCAGAATGCCCTGTCAAAAGCAAGCTTAATCTGCGAAACTTCCTGCAGCAAAGAAATAAGGTTGCTGTACTCCTCCTTCAGGGTTTCATCATTCTCCCACCCTTGTAAACCCACCTACCAAATCCACTTTTCCCCAACCCAACACCCCATACCATGCACCACGACAAATTTGTTTTTAGAAATAACATATACACCTGGGAGCAAAACCTACAGGGGCATATTGCTACACCACCTTTCGTGCCAAAACCGTGCCAATTAACCATCACCAAGGATGAAAAAAATCAGATCCGCGAACGACTCTCCTCCAAGATTATTACCAAGAATCAAAACATCTCTCCACCATAATAATACATTTCTTGATAAAGTTGCAGGCAGCTAGGAAACGATATTCTTAGAGAAGCCACCATATCGCCCTGCTAGAATTCCAACCCAAAGGGCATGTTTCTCCACTAAAAATATACATAACCACTTGGTTATCAGGGCAGTATTAAAGAGAGAGATATCTCTAATGCCTAATCCACCTTCATTTTTTGTTTTCCAAACAGAAGCCCAACTTACCCAATAAACCCTGTTTTAATTCTTCTCGTCGAACCACAAGAATTTTCGTTTAATTAAGATCAATACATGCAAAACTTTGTGTGGTACCCTGTTGAAAGAAACAAATTGAATAGAAAGGATCATCAAAACAATACTGATCATAGTCACACGAACTCCTATAAATAACAGTCTTCCAATCCACAAGGACTATCTCGCTTTCAATCCTTCAAGGACAGGATTCTAAAATGCCACACGCCTATGATTTCCATCAACGACTAACCCAAGAAACTTAAACGGAATTGAATCAATTTTGAAGTCTAGGAATTGCTATGTGCCTTTAAGGAATGATTCTATGATTCCCACACCATATAAACTACTCTTCCTTATGTTGATTTTCAAACCAGACAGAATTTTGAAACCCTTGAAAATAGATTTAAAATCCCATATATCACCTCAAGCACTGTCGCATATCAACATCGTATCATCCGCGTACTGTAGTAGATTGAAAGGTACACCTTCAAAAACCTCAATGGTAAATTGGAAGGGAGATAAGGGATCACCTTGTCTTAATCCCTTCATCACCTTAAAATCTTGTGTTTGACTACCGTTAACAATAACTGACATATTACTACTTAAAACACTGTCCTTAATCCATTTCAACCATTTACTTCCAAAACTCATGACTGCCAACATGTACCT
The DNA here is from genome assembly GCA_963859935.3 of Lathyrus sativus. Classification (NCBI taxonomy): domain Eukaryota; kingdom Viridiplantae; phylum Streptophyta; class Magnoliopsida; order Fabales; family Fabaceae; genus Lathyrus; species Lathyrus sativus. Next base: position 599,599,404 of record OZ012741.1, on the reverse strand, counting down.
TAGATAGCCCCAGTACACACAATAATAATTCCTTGTAAAGTCTACCTTGAGAAGGAAAAAACCTTTAGTCTTCCTCTTTGCAAGATCAAGGATTTTGTTCACCACAACGACTCAGTCTACTAGCTTCCCGCCCTTGATGAAAGAAGATTGAGAACTTGCAATAATGTTTCCCATAACACCTTTAATCCTAGATGCCAATAACTTGGACAAACCTTATACACAAACCAATAAGAGAAATGGGCCTATAATCATCCAATTGTTGAGGGCTATCAAGCCTAGGGATAAAAGTAATGAACGAAGATGTTAGAGCCTTAGGCCACAAAGCTTCATAGTAAAATTGTTGAATGCACCGAACCACATCCGCACCCAAGACATCCCATGTTTTTTATAAAAATTCAATGTTAAAATCATCTTGAGCCAGGGCTTCTATTAACTTCACAATCGAATACCACATCCCTGATTTCATCTTCACTAAAAACTTCCTCCAATCTAGCACTTTCTTCCAAAGAAATTCAAGCATTTACATTCTACCCTAACCTTGGTGTGCGCATTGGTTTATATTGGAACCTATCTTCAAAATGACCCTTCACGCAATTCTTAACCAAATTCACGTCCTCCGCAACTTCCGAGAGTTTACCATGATAGAATTTATGGAATTCCTTCTATTCTGTTGCCGGAAAATTGAATGAAAGTTCTTATAATTCTGATAACCTTCTTGTATCCACCTAACTCTCACTCAATGTTTATGTTTTTACAAATATTAGTTTTTATCTTCTTCCAAACTATCTTGTGATTTTTCAATTTCTCTTTACAAATATGGCTTTTATGAATTTGAAGATATTTTGAATATGCAAGATTGAATTACAATTGCATAATAATGTGAGTTTGAACTTCCATTGTATAAAACTATCTTGTGTTGAAGTTAGGTTTGTATGTGTGATTAGAGGAAAGCAAAGCAAATTTGATATTTAACCATTTTAATAGATGTCTTTTTGCTCATCGAGTATTTGTGAATTTTTTTATAAGAAAATTTCAAAAATATTGTACTTTCGTTATTGTTGTTATTTTGTTCCAATCAATTAAAAACTCCAAAATATCTTTTTTATCCAAAAAGTGTCTTATTTGTACTAGTTGGTATTAAACGCAATAATCCTGAAAAAGATAATCAACTTATCATAACATAATACCATTTTACACACTACTAGAAATTGTCCATCCAGAACTAATTAAGTTATTTGCTGCTATAAGATTTCAAAAGAAAAAGACACAATTGTTGTATCAATAATAGAAATTCAAAATTTCAAAGAAATAGATCCAAATTCCTAAGTCGAAAATAAAAATAAATTCCTAATACGAATAATATACTTATCGTTTTAAATTGTGGTTGTAGTCGCGCATTCGTTTGCGTGTGTTGAGATTGTGGTACAATTCGAATGCGTTGACTATCACATCAACAATAATATAGCCATAATTCCAGTTGCAGAATATAATTTAAAACCATGAGAACATTATTCGTATTATTCGTATTGAAGGTTTTGCTTTGAAATTTTATTTGAAGGAAAGGGATGGTATATGGTTTTATATAGTGTGAAAGAAATTTCAAGGAGATAGTTTGGTGAACTATTAAGAGCATTTGGAATCTTAAGTTACTACAACTTCCCGTGTCCTATTTTGAAAAATAAGATTGAAGGAGATAGTTTGGTGAACTATTAAGGGCATTTGGAATCTTAAGTTACTACAACTTCCCGTGTCCTATTTTGACAAATAAGAATTTATTTGGTTATGTGCTACAATTAGAAACTAACTACTCCTAAAGTTGCTTTGATGCATATTCTTAGTACATATTGGAATTCAAACTTGAGATTTTGAGAGAACAACTATTTCAAGTCTCAAGTCTTCATCATTTGTTTTCATATTTTAAAATTGTTCTATGATTAAATTAGTTTCAGTATTTCTACAAAAGATCTCTGCATTTAATAAAAATATTCAACAATTTATCTCTTAAAAGGATAGATACTTGATCCTCCACGAAATCTGTTGTTGAAAACAACATCGAAAATAAAAATACATCATAGGAATTCAATATTATTATAATATATATAAAATATTACTATAAGTGGTTTAAAAGTGAAAATAAATGTGTAATTCAATATTAATATAATATATAAAAAATACAAACAATAGTGTCAAATAACTTGAAAAAAAATATAAATAAATTTTATCATCCAAAAAGGAGTCGCGATAATTGTCTGCTTTACATCAATTTCGGTGTAATTCATACTATATTTATCAGTCATCCAATTAATAGAACAAATCTTGTGAATCCAACAAAAATGATTTTGGTAAAGATGGAATGGTAGGGTTTGAGAGTGTGGTTGTTTGAAGAAGATGGCGTGCCTCCACCTTCATGCTTGACATTGTTGCGACAATGAGCAAAGCTAGAATGAAGGATTTGGAGGAAGCCATCGATGATAACTTGAAGATCGTATTGAGAGAAGTTGGTTTGAGATTTGATGAGAATGAAAGGGAGGATTGGTGGTTTATATAGTGTCGCTACTGCGAAAATCGGCGCCGGCTGAACAGAAGAGTCGCCACCGTGCATTATTTATCCCAAAGGAGGGAAAGGAAACGCTCGAAGAAAACCTAACGCAAACACGGGGAAAGGTATGGTCATCGCAACCAAAACCTGGATTCGGGAGTCGGTTACGCAAGGGGAAGGTATTAGCACCCCTCACGTCCGTCGTACTCGACGGGATCCACGTTTGCTTGGTTTGTACGGATTACACTTCTATCTAAACTAAAGGATGAGGTCTGAAAAGAAAAGAAAACATGACTCGACAGAACATACGCTGTTCTGGGCCTACGTACTCCCTCGTGCAATGGGAAAGTCAGAGTCAACGTAGTTCGACTACCTACGTCTAGACGGGGGGAAGGTTGCTCGCCAGGACATCGCGTCCTGTGCCTACGTACTTCCACACGGCATGGAAGATCAGAGCAAACGTAGTTCGACTAACTACGGCTAATCTGGGGGTTCTCACACAGCAGTGAGAAAATAATCTGGTTTTAAAGGTCCGGGAACCTATGGGAACCACTACGGTCTGGTCTCAAATGCCCTCGGGCAAGAGAAAGGGGTAACAATCAGTCGTCGGCGGGAAAGTCTCGATCGCATAGCCGCGAGAGAACAAAAGGTTAGTTGTTAGTGTGCTCGCTAGGATATCGCATCCTATGCCTACATATTCTCGTCTGGTACGAGAAATCAGAGCAGCTGTAGTTCGGCTAACTACGACACAAGCTACTCAAGTGCTCCTATTGCTGAGAAAGGGAAAAGACACCCTAAAACTATGGCTGAAAAGGGGAATCTACCTACTGTTATCATGCCTGGTTGACCATCCTAATGTCTATCATAACTCCTCCGCAGCGGAGAAGTTAGAGCTCCTAAGGGATCATGGCAACAGGACTAAACAGCAAACAGGAATCAACTGCAAAGTAAAGAAATACTGGAAATATGCATGAATGCAACAATCAAACAAACAAGGCGCACAGGCCGCAAACCACAGAGGTAAGGGAGCTCGGCTCTACCAAATACCAGCAAACAAAGTCACTCAATAACAAACAAGCAGAAGGAGGGCCACCTCAACTTCTCATGTACACAAAGCTTATCTCTAAGATGCACCTACCTCAGAAATATCGAGATGAACCCCTAGGTCTAATGTAGCACAACACCACACAAGTCAAACAACACAAAGAGAAGGCTAGCCCGCCTGCCAAGCCCCTATCCAAAACTTAAACCAAAACCCTGAGCAGGACCCATAAACAAAACCCTAATCACACCCCTGAGCAAAGCCCTATGCAAAAACCCAAATCAAATCTCTAAGCAAAACCCTAATCAAATCTCTAATCAAAAACCCTACACAAGAGAAATCAATCCAGCCTTCAAGCTTCAAGACAAGCTTACCAAAGAAAGGGAGCTAAGTAGGCGGACTCATAGTGCCTTCCTCAGGAAAGTACCAGGAGGTTACCACTCAGGAATCATATCCTATGCGGCTCGACAACTGTGAACGGTTTACATTCCTCCTCAGGAGAAACTAAACTCACATGAAGGCTCCAGCATCATTGGATACTTGGGAAAGACTATATGAACTAAGGGAACTAAGTGAACATACCCATAGTGCCTTCCTCAGGAAAGTACTAGGAGGCTTCCACTTAGGAATCATATCCCATGTGGCTCAACAACTATGAACGGTTTATATTCCTCCTCAGGAGAAACTAAACTCACATGAAGGCTCCAGCATCATTGGATACTTGATAAATCCTAGATGAACTAAGGGAACTAAGTGAACAGACCCATAGTGCCTTCCTCAGGAAAGTACTAGGAGGCTTCCACTTAGGAATCATATCCCATGTGGCTCAACAACTGTGAACGGTTTATATTCCTCCTCAGGAGAAACTAAACTCACATGAAGGCTCCAACATCATTGGATACTTGAGAAATCCTAGATGAACTAAGGGAACTAAGTGAACAGACCCATAGTGCCTTCCTCAGGAAAGTACTAGGAGGCTTCCACTTAGGAATCATATCCCATGTGGCTCAACAACTGTGAACGGTTTATATTCCTCCTCAGGAGAAACTAAACTCACATGAAGGCTCCAACATCATTGGATACTTGAGAAATAGGTGAGAAGAAAGAATGAAAGACATCCATAGTGCCTTCCTCAGGAAAGTACCATAAATTCCCTTCAAACTTCAGGATCTCAAACCTCACAAACAGAGAACAAGCTACTAGACTAGGTCTTCAATCTTCTCCTCATCATGCTCCTTGCAAGCTCTTCAAAGTGAACCAAACCCCCAAACAATTCCCCAAAAATAAACCCCAAATGAAGCCCCAAAAGCAAACAATCATCCCAAAGGCATCTCATACAAGCAAGCCATTTGCAAAATATCCTAAAAATCTTAAAACAATGGGGAAAATTCTACCATAAATCCTAAGGGAGCTATTATATCTACCCTTAATGTCCCTATAGTCCCATACCCCAAATTCACTACCAAAATCCCTAAAGAAATGATTTTATCCACCTATGTCATCTTAAAACCCTAATTCTATCACACTAATCTCACCTAATCAAACTATCTCACAATTAATCCTAAAATTATGAATTAAATCCTATGAGGAAGCTAAAGCCCTAAGTTAATCATCCTAAAAAGAATGGACCCTAAATCTAAGGGGAGCTAATTGAACTAAAATCAACAAAATCATGTACTAAACTATATCTCTTAAAACGCTATTTAAAAGAAAAATGCACAAAAAATATTAAAACAAAATAAAATGATAATTTTATTATTTATTATTTTTCTTAACAAAGTTATGAATCTACCACAAAAAGAACCAATTAAAAACAAGCTTTTTCAATTTTATATGGATTTTTTAAGATGCAAAAAATATAAAAGAATTAAAAACACAAAAAAGAAATAAAATGGGGAGGGGGTGTCATAAGCATATGCGCCTAGTTATTATAGCTGATGGGCCAGAAAAATGGGGGCGCAGATATCAATTATGCAAGGCCCAGTAAGCATCAGAAAATTAATTGAAAAAAAATAAAAGAAAAAGATCAAACTCTCGGTGCATTTAGCAACCATTACCAGTGCATTTTCCATTGGGCTTTGTTAAGGGGGTGGGGATAGCGTTCTGAATCCAGGCCCATGGTTGAGGTTTTAGTGAAACGCATCGTTTCACTTTGGGATTTCCCTCCGTTTTCTTAAATTGAATTGGGACCGTCCGATGAGTCTAACAAGTCAAGATCTGGAAATGATCCAACGACCATTGCGTCGTCTTCCTCACGAAACCTAGGGTTTGCAGGTTTCCTCAGCTTCATGCAAGCATTTTCAAGTCCATCGTTCTCTCTCAATAGACCATGAAACCCTACACTATAAAGAGCAATCTTGCTATATTCTCTCCCCTGAACACAATGGTGCCCTTAGTTTGGATTGAAACCAACCCTGGAATGAAACCCGATGGCTATAAGCTCATGGCATACCAACTGCACTCGGCAATGGAATCTCACAATTCTTCATTCTACTTGTCCTATCTTATTCATCATGATACACTGATCTCAGTAAGCTATTACACGTGCATTAACAACCACTAACCATTCTAATCTCAATCTTTACAGAATCATCACCCTGCTATCCACCTCCATGAAACCTTCTTAATCTCTCTGAAAATGGTCATCTATCCTAACCTAACAATCCTATACTAACAATCTAATCTAACAACACATAATTAGTGGTGTAGAGATCAAAATGCATACCTGCACTTCTTGATGAAACAGATGAGAATTGGCTCGAGTCAACACTTGCAAGCTTTCACCAATGGTCCTTAGATGATGCTATGGTTTCTGTTTGCAAAACGTTGGGAGAATAATGCCTCTAACATGAGATTCGAATCTGATATGCTTCTTGCAGCTTCAAACCCTAACTCCTCAATCTTCCATGGATGGTCTCTAATTCAGCATGTATTCACTCAAGAGTTTCAATGGATTGTGGATAAAGAAGAAAGATGAACAGAGTTGGTGTTGATTGTAGATTTTCACTCTTTCTTACAATGGAAGCAACAATGGAATTCTCTCTCTTCTCCCTCTCTTTTCACCAACCTCTCACACATGTGATCTCACCTCAATATATAGACCATCATGGAGGAGTCTAGAAGTTTCTAGCTCAATCCAAGATGTTTCTAGAAGCTTTGAGAAAATCTCATGACATGATATTTTGATATCCCATGGTATCTCCTTACAATGCACTTACAGCCCTTCAAAATCTCCTTACATGCCAAATTGGAATGATATGTAAGCTCCTTGCCTTGAAATTTACCTTGTGCCAAGTTTTCCATACTTGCCTATTATGCAAGTAACAAAAATACAAAGCAAGTCCAAAATTTAAACCCTAACTCAAAAAAGTGGCTGAATCGATGTCTTCAAAATGTTGTTTGGAATCAATTTGGTATATCACATGACCCATTTTGGATTTGTAGATTGCCCAAACCAATTTTCCATTTGAACTTTTTCAAGTTATATGCCATTTTTAAGTCATTTTTCACCAACTTTTATCAAGTCTTGTTCTATGCATTTCCAAACTCCCATGACCTCTTCTATAGACTTAAAATGACATTTTGAGAAAATTTTATGTTGTGAAGTTTTTCATTTGAAGCTTCCTTGTATGAGTTTTAGGCATAGGCTAAGAATGACCTGTAATTCTCAAATGACCAAAATACCCTTTGCTTGCCAAGACCATAAGTATAGTTCCAAACATCATATGAAGGCATACCATACCTTCCTAGAAAGCTAAGACAATAAGGAACAACTCTCATGTTTGCCAGAAATCCATTTGAAATCTCCTTGAAGGTCAAAAGTAGCTTGGAAGACAGACAACTTTCACAGATAAATTTCAGTGCCCTCAGATGACCTGTAACTTGCAAGAGCTATAACTTGAGTTCTATAAATCACCTTGATGACTTCCACCACTCAAATTAAAGCTATGAAGATACTCTACAAGTTTCATGTGGACCAGAAATCCATATGAAGCTTGCATCTTGAGTTACACTACTTTGAAGTTTGACCTAAATCAGGGGATTTTACACTGAAACCCTAATTTGGTAACTCCTCTTCTCCTTGACTCCTTCTGATTTTTCTTTGGCATAACACCATATCCATATCCATATAGCAAATAATGAATCCCACATTCTTCAAATGATCCTGGATGCCTTTCAAAACAAGTCTTTGACCTAGGGTTGACCTAGTGTTGACCTAGATAAAACCCTAGTTGACTGACTTCAACTGAGGCTCTTGCAATCATTCCAATGACTTGGTTACTCCTCAAAAATGATCATCTAGGCTCTTCATAACATCCATACACACCTCATGCTCTTGGCTCATGGCTCACACTTCCTCTGATGACCCCCAAACATTCTCAAGATAGGAGAGAACTCACTGATCAACCTGTCAACTCTTTAAAGTTCAAATTCTTCTATGATGACCTGAACAGTCTTGAATATAAATGAAACCCCTTGAATATGCCCCTTGAAACAAGAATGGCACTTGATCCCCTGATTAAGATATCTTTCCTATGCTATGCAATGCAGATGAGTGCACTATGTACATGATCACAATGCAAATGACTATGCAATTGAAACATAAACCTAGGTTAGAAAAGGTTGGGCAAATTTTGGGGTGCAACAGCTGCCCCTATTCAAGCGTCTTGGACCTGACTGGATAAAGAGCGCGCAACCTTCAGACATTCGAGGTACGAGACGGTTGAATACGAAATAACCCGGAAATTTGCCAACCGCAAAATCAAATTGCTAATACGACTACTGCTTGGGGAAAATATCATTCAGAAAACCGCATCCGGTTGTCATGGCAACAACTGATCAATTATCTGATAAGAACTGACTTGATTTCGTCCTCAACCACCTGCGTGACGCCACAGACCTTGAATCCACAATTAATTCCAAATTTTGCTACAACAAGCATGCATCGAGCCAAAGGTAATAACTCCTTCAACCGGGGTATAACTCCTCAAACCAGGGTGTAACTCCACCAACCAGGGTGACAGCTCCCTCAACCAGGATAATAACTCCTTCAACTAGGGCCACAACTCCCTCAACCAGGATATAACTCCTTCAACCAGGGTATAACTCCTTCAACCAGGGCCACAACTCCCTCAACCAGGATATAACTCCTTCAACCAGGGTATAACTCCTTCAACCGGGGTATAACTCCTTCAACCAGGGTATAACTCCATCCACCAGGGTGACAACTCCTTCAACCAGGATAATAACTCCTTCAACCAGGGTATAACTCCTTCAACCAGGGTATAACTCCTTCAACCAGGGTATGACTCCTTCAACCAGGGTAATAACTCCTTCAACCAGGGTATAACTCCTTCAACCAGGGTAATAACTCCTTCAACCAGGGTACAACTCCTTCAACCAGGGTATCACTCCTTCAACCAGGGTATAACTCCTTCAACCAGGGTATAACTCCTTCAACCAGGGTATCACTCCTTCAACCAGGGTATGACTCCTTCAACCAGGGTAATAACTCCTTCAACCAGGGTATAACTCCTTCAACCAGGGTAATAACTCCTTCAACCAGGGTAATAACTCCTTCAACCAGGGTACAACTCCTTCAACCAGGGTATCACTCCTTCAACCAGGTTAATAACTCCTTCAACCAGGGTATAACTGACGACAGCCGTCAAACACCTACTTCGACGGTATGTAGTAATTTCAAGATTTTCAATACTGACGTGACAACAGTCTGAAGAATACTTCGCTGGGGAAGAAGAGAAACTCAACTAAGCAACTCTGATGGGGAAGAAAACTCTACTGGGGAAATCACGGCGATAACTCCAAAAAATCTGAACTATGAAATCTTGTAATGCCGACAAAACAGTGACCTGAGAAGGACTCAGCTGGGGAAAAGAGAAACTCAACCAAGCAACTCTGATAGGGGTCCACATGATAGGACGGACACGATCACTGCTCTCCTTGCGCCACAAATCCGACTATCCGAACATCTTCCTGAATCATAATCTCAATTATCTTCAGAGGAAAACAAACATCTGAAACCAACGAGGTAACCAACCTGGTTTATGCTTCGCATGCATATGCGTATGCTCGAATCTTTCTATGGCGTAATGCTCCATTCAGGATGGAAATGCTACGCATTTTGAAAATGAAATGCAAGTATGATGCAAATATGATGATGCATGCAATATGCTAATGCAGGCTCGGGCTGCTGGAGAAAGTCGGGTACAGAAAATCACTTCAGCAAAATAAATGCTGAAGACGAAGCCAACTCCGCTGGGGATAAACCGGATATCACAGAATTATTCCAGCAAAATAAATGCTGGAAGAGTACCATCAAACTCCGCTGGGGGAATTTGGGACCTTAACCAAACACCTCGTTGAAGTAACACCCTACTGGGGAATATAACTCTGCTGGGGAATAGCAGATGTGCCAAGTATGATTGGACTTCTCTGGGGGTAGCTTACCCGCGCCAATGAAAAATTGGACTTTGCTGGAGAAAATAGCCGGAGTCTTCCTGCGTACTGATGACGATTGGATTTGGAAACTGATGCGCCAACACGGATGGACTTCACAGCGATCGTCAACCTGGACTTGGGTGAAGAATCGGAAGACAGTAACATGGATTCCCGACATTCGTCTCACACTTTAAGATTGACTGAATCTGCTCGAATAGCTCTGAATAACCCTGCTGATACGGAGAAGAACAATCCCTTCGCCTCTGATATGCCCCAGCTTGCGGGACCTCTGTGGGGATAGTCCTCAAAAGGAAATCTGCAAATCTGTACCCTGACTGTCTGATATGGAATGCCCCAGCATTCTGAACCTCGGAGAGATACTTCACATCAAATGCTTCTCGAATAAAGAGTAACTTTTGCGCTCTTACGATGGTCTGCCCCTGACTGCAATGACTTTGCCCCTGATTATCTGATTCAGGGTAGTACCTCCAACTACGAGATATTTACCAAATCTCAACCTGATTGCCCCAGAGTAATTGACTTTGAATGGCTGACTTGACTAGGGAGCACTTAGTGGCTTGCCCCGGCTTGCGGAGCATTCGGGCATTCTGCATTCTATCCTGACCATACTTTCCACTGTAGGAAACTTTTCTGCTGTCAAGCGCTTACTCGCAAGTAAAACAAGTTGTTCTGCGTAAAAGACATATTAATGCAACATATATGACAGTCTTGACATCCAATCTGTTCACTGGGAATAGGAAAAAACAGTTTATGGCATAAAATGCACAAAACATTTATCAAAAATATCAACATTAGTACCAACATGGTCAGAGGAACCCTTTTAGGAGTCAGAATCGACGCGACCTTTACCGAAGTATGCTTTCGAAATAACCTGCTTCAATTAGGACTTTTGAAGGTCATAACGTGGTCAGGTTCACGGTTTTGAAAGAAAGGATAAAGGCTCAAAGTTTATTTTAACCCACCCATTCTCCTTGATGTTCTCCCATCCTACGTTCAGCTGATTCGACCTTAGCGCTCACCTCTCAGAGGCTGAAAGATAGGAGTGATAGTTCGAGAAACCATGAGTGTTGGGAGTGACAGCCACTCACCTTTCGTCTTTGACACTTGAGGTCACACGACTGGTGTTTCATTTGAGGATTTTTCTTTTTGTCCTCCTTTCATCTTTTTTCTTATCCCTAACTTTTGCCTGGACTGACTCCTTTTGAGTTTCTTTTGATTTTTTAAGTCCAGCGGGATGCCCTCATTTTTGCCTAAGTCAATTGTTTTCTTTTCTTGACTTAGCGGGCTTTTGATTTCTTTTTCTGCTTTCTCTTTTTTCGAACAAGTCGTGTGACACCGATTGCCTGACTCATTGGGGGATAATGTGACTGTCTCACTCTTGATTTAACCATTGTGGTTTTTTAGGCACGACCTCTAGAGGTGTGATTGATCCTCGAATGGACACTCCTTTTGCAACTTGAACGCTCGGCCAAATTAGCTAACACCTACCCTGCCCCAGGTTAAGATTGAGGGTTTTTCATTCACAGAAAGAAACTCCTACTACAAGGCTCAAAGGGGTTGGCAAGGGATTATCTTCCTTATATCACCGGTGTTTAGGGATTTGAAACAATGCTTGTACATCATCAACATGTTTTATTTCAAAAGCATACAATCAGAAGCTTGCATGTCGTTCATTTTCGTCATCCTCCCCAGATTCTTCTTAACCAAGCGTTGGACATTTGTAAAAACAATTGGTGAACACGAATGGATTTAATCAAAACATGCATATTTATTTCATTATCATCAATCGAATGAACACAACGAGTTTTACAAACAAGATTGCATTTTCAAACAGGAAAGAAACTACAACTGTAAAGAAATGACAAGATAAAACAAAGAAAAATGCCAGCTTCCGAGAACCGGGCTTTCACATCTGTCCCGCTGCTGAACCAGCTATCTTCACAATCAGTTATTAGAGGCAACCTGAAGCTGTCCTGATCTGCTTTTAACGACCCAACCAAACTATAGAACTCCTCTTTGTCCACCATACTCCAGCCTATTCATGGCTTGGCATTGGTTGTTGTGTAATATTGGGCCCTTCCGTACCAAAATTAATAGCAGTGCTATCAAGCAAATCTTGCACTTTATGCTTGAAAGCGTGGCAGTTTTCGATATTATGGCCGGGTGCCCCAGAGTGGAATTAACAATGCTCATTAGCGTTATAACTGGGCGGGGGGATCCCTGTCGGAGGAGCCATTGTTCTTTTCTCGACCAACTGTAACCGTAACAAATTCTGAAGAAGCTCAGCGTACGATACTGGCGGCGGATCAAATACCCTTTTCGGCTTCCCGTTCTGAATTCTTCGCTGAGCCGGATGTTGTTGCCCCTGCTGCTGCGACTGTTGCTGATGTTGCGCGGGGATTGTCACACTTGCAACTTGTTGCGGTTGGTATTGCCTCCATCCCCTATTTCTTCCCCGAGAGCTACATACCAAATTGGCATCTTCCTGTTTTCTACCCCCGAAAGCTTTCTTATTGCTTCCAGCTGAAGCAGACTCTCCCGCTTGAATCTTACCGATTTTTATCCCGTTTTCTATACGCTCCCCCATCAGGATCAACTCAGAGAAAGTACTCATCGAAAAATTGAGCAACCGGTCATAGTACATTCCAGAAAAAGTTCCTATGAACAAATCCATCATTTCGCGCTCCACCATCGGAGGTTGTACTCTGGAAGCCAAATCACGCCATCTTTGGGCGTATTCTTTGAAGCTTTCACTGGGTTTCTGAGACATGCTCTGCAACTGGACTCGGTTAGGGGCGAGATCACTATTATATTGATAATGTCGAACAAAAGCCTCTGCCAGCTCCTTCCAACTCCTGATCTGAGTAGGCTCCAAGCTCATGTACCACTCCAGCGATGGCCCTGACAGGCTATCCTGGAAGAAGTGCATTAGCATCTTTTCATCCTCAGAATACGCGGACATACGCCTGTAAAATGAACGAACATGTACCCTCGGGCACGTGTCCCCTTTATATTTATCAAAAGACGGCGCTTTGAATTTCAGAGGTACCCTCAGCCCTGGTACGAATCCCATATTGGACATATCCAGCCCCACAGCATTCTGGCTAGCCAAACCATTTACCTTCTCTTCCAGCAATCTCATTCGGAGGTTGTCTCCTGCGGGTCTCCCATAGCCTTCGTTCTGACCAGAGAAGACGTCTTCTTGATGATCCTCCCAGCAAGGTACTGCATCGTATCCAACATAATCTGCATCACGGCCCGGACCCGTTTGGAAATACCTGGGGTCGTACCTCAGATTGCTCATCTCTTGAGCGTTGTGTGCACCAGTTCCGTATCCAAGATTACCATAACCATAGCCACCAAACCCAGCCTTGGCGCCAGCAGTGCTGCCATGCCCCATGTTCACACCATTGAAGCCCTGGTTACCATTGATACCATTCATTCCGACATTCTCAATGCCCCCATTGAAACCCTGATTAACATTACCCACAAATACCCCAGCAGTATCTGTATTGGCGTTCACATTACCGACGTTCCCACCTCCACCTACAGGACCAGTTTCTCCAGCATTCAAACCAGTTACGGGAATATCATCGGCACTTTGACGATTCTCAATTCGGGGAGAAGCAGCAATATTCTCACCCTGCGGTGTCCCGTTGTTTTCAGCCCGTGCAACTATCGGTTGAACCAGATTCTGCAGCTGCTCTTGTCCTTTGGCGACGATCTCCATGGTTTGTATGAGCAGGGCCATCCTGTCACGCATCTCTTGCATTTCACTCTGCACGTTGTCCATGATCTTCTTGTGATTAGTCCTTGTGGAATAACGATGGATTCTTTGATCTGCAATCCTGAAAGTACCTGTAATGCAAATATGAGTATGTATGCAAAATGCAATGATAAATGGTTATGCAAACAATGCAATGCAAGTAGCTGCGACAGGGGATCAAGTGCCCTGACTGAGAAGCCCAAATCACACCAAGAACAGGTCTTAGACAGATCCTCCAATACTCCTCACACAATGGTCTTAGACAGACCTCATAAAGAACTCCAGCCTGGTCTCGGATTGACCCAATAATATAACCCACACCTGGTCTCCGACAGACCTGATAACAGCCCATAAAATATCCACAATCCTGTATCTCATGAGCAATAAACCGGTAGTCTGAAGGTCAAGTTACCTGCAATAACCCAAATCCCTCTCACAGGTATGGACCTAATCCACGGACAAAGGTACGGCATCCTATGCGGTCATCAGCGTCACAGACTTTCATGAGTGACAATACGATTCCCAGAAGGAGTGGCATCATCAAGTCATGAAGAGGCATCACTTAGCTGACTTCCAAATGATCGGTCCCTAGAGTCGACAATCCTCACGTCTGGACTCCCCTCAGATCCTCAGGACCGGAAAGGAGCACCTCTGCAAGAACCTCGTCTGAGCGCAGATTTCGTAGGGAACTGTGCCTGCTCAGCAGACAGGTCCGTCTACTACTCTCCGCAACTATGTCTAGGTGCATACTCAAGCCCAGGTCCGGCTTCTCACTCATAGTAACCTCCCTCTCCCACAGCAATAATCATAATAATATAGTGCTGAAAGTAAATGCGGAAAGGTAAAGGTGCGGGAAAGTAAAGTGCGGAAAGGTAAAACACATATGCATAACACCCAACAGATAAACACCCAAGCGCTAGGATTGCCTCACGTAGGGGATGGGAAACGGTCCCAGCATAAGGGATGGGAAAAGTCCCTAGATGCTATATCTCCCCAGCAGAGTCGCCAGCTGTCGCTACTGCAAAAATCGGCGCCGGCTGAACAGAAGAGTCGCCACCGTGCGTTATTTATCCCAAAGGAGGGAAAGGAAACGCTCGAAGAAAACCTAACGCAAAGACGGGGAAAGGTATGGTCATCGCAACCAAAACCTGGATTCGGGAGTCGGTTACGCAAGGGGAAGGTATTAGCACCCCTCACGTCCGTCGTACTCGACGGGATCCACGCTTGCTTGGTTTGTACGGATTACACTTCTATCTAAACTAAAGGATGAGGTCTGAAAAGAAAAGAAAACATGACTCGACAGAACATACGTTGTTCTGGGCCTACGTACTCCCTCGTGCAATGGGAAAGTCAGAGTCAACGTA
Organism: Lathyrus sativus; assembly: GCA_963859935.3. Classification (NCBI taxonomy): domain Eukaryota; kingdom Viridiplantae; phylum Streptophyta; class Magnoliopsida; order Fabales; family Fabaceae; genus Lathyrus; species Lathyrus sativus. The sequence continues at coordinate 599,584,213 of OZ012741.1, read as the reverse complement.
GTTCGACTACCTACGTCTAGACGGGGGGAAGGTTGCTCGCCAGGACATCGCGTCCTGTGCCTACGTACTTCCACACGGCATGGAAGATCAGAGCAAACGTAGTTCGACTAACTACGGCTAATCTGGGGGTTCTCACACAGCAGTGAGAAAATAATTTGGTTTTAAAGGTCCGGGAACCTATGGGAACCACTACGGTCGTGTCTCAAATGCCATCGGGCAAGAGAAAGGGGTAACAATCAGTCGTCAGCGGGAAAGTCTCGATCGCATAGCCGCGAGAGAACAAAAGGTTAGTTGTTAGTGTGCTCGCTAGGATATCGCATCCTATGCCTACATATTCTCGTCTGGTACGAGAAATCAGAGCAGCTGTAGTTCGGCTAACTACGACACAAGCTACTCAAGTGCTCCTATTGCTGAGAAAGGGAAAAGACACCCTAAAACTATGGCTGAAAAGGGGAATCTACCTACTGTTATCATGCCTGGTTGACCATCCTAATGTCTACCATAACTCCTCCACAGCGGAGAAGTTAAAGCTCCTAAGGGATCATGGCAACAGGACTAAACAACAAACTGGAATCAACTGCAAAGTAAAGAAATACTGGAAATATGCATGAATGCAACAATCAAACAAACAAGGCGTACAGGCCGCAAACCACAGAGGTAAGGGAGCTCGGCTCTACCAAATACCAGCAAGCAAAGCCACTCAATAACAAACAAGCAGAAGGAGGGCCACCTCAACTTCTCATGCACACAAAGCTTATCTCTAAGATGCACCTACCTCAGAAATATCGAGATGAACCCCTAGGTCTAATGCAGAACAACACCACACAAGTCAAACAACACAAAGAGAAGGCTAGCCCGCCTGCCAAGCCCCTATCCAAAACTTAAACCAAAACCCTGAGCAGGACCCCTAAACAAAACCCTAATCACACCCCTGAGCAAAGCCCTATGCAAAAACCCTAATCAAATCTCTAAGCAAAACCCTAATCAAATCTCTAATCAAAAACCCTACACAAGAGAAATCAATCCAGCCTTCAAGCTTCAAGACAAGCTTACCAAAGAAAGGGAGCTAAGTAGGCGGACTCATAGTGCCTTCCTCAGGAAAGTACCAGGAGGTTACCACTCAGGAATCATATCCTATGCGGCTCGACAACTGTGAACGGTTTACATTCCTCCTCAGGAGAAACTAAACTCACATGAAGGCTCCAACATCATTGGATACTTGGGAAAGACTATATGAACTAAGGGAACTAAGTGAACAGACCCATAGTGCCTTCCTCAGGAAAGTACTAGGAGGCTTCCACTTAGGAATCATATCCCATGTGGCTCAACAACTGTGAACGGTTTATATTCCTCCTCAGGAGAAACTAAACTCACATGAAGGCTCCAACATCATTGGATACTTGAGAAATCCTAGATGAACTAAGGGAACTAAGTGAACAGACCCATAGTGCCTTCCTCAGGAAAGTACTAGGAGGCTTCCACTTAGGAATCATATCCCATGTGGCTCAACAACTGTGAACGGTTTATATTCCTCCTCAGGAGAAACTAAACTCACATGAAGGCTCCAACATCATTGGATACTTGAGAAATCCTAGATGAACTAAGGGAACTAAGTGAACAGACCCATAGTGCCTTCCTCAGGAAAGTACTAGGAGGCTTCCACTTAGGAATCATATCCCATGTGGCTCAACAACTGTGAACGGTTTATATTCCTCCTCAGGAGAAACTAAACTCACATGAAGGCTCCAACATCATTGGATACTTGAGAAAGAGGTGAGAAGAAAGAATGAAAGACATCCATAGTGCCTTCCTCAGGAAAGTACCATAAATTCCCTTCAAACTTCAGGATCTCAAACCTCACAAACAGAGAACAAGCTACTAGACTAGGTCTTCAATCTTCTCCTCATCATGCTCCTTGCAAGCTCTTCAAAGTGAACCAAACCCCCAAACAATTCCCCAAAAATAAACCCCAAATGAAGCCCCAAAAGCAAACAATCATCCCAAAGGCATCTCATACAAGCAAGCCATTTGCAAAATATCCTAAAAATATTAAAACAATGGAGAAAATTCTACCATAAATCCTAAGGGAGCTATTATATCTACCCTTAATGTCCCTATAGTCCCATACCCCAAATTCACTACCAAAATCCCTAAAGAAATGATTTTATCCACCTATGCCATCTTAAAACCCTAATTCTATCACACTAATCTCACCTAATCAAACTATCTCACAATTAATCCTAAAATTATGAATTAAATCCTATGAGAAAGCTAAAGCCCTAAGTTAATCATCCTAAAAAGAATGGACCCTAAATCTAAGGGGAGCTAATTGAACTAAAATCAACAAAATCATGTACTAAACTATATCTCTTAAAAAGATATTTAAAAGAAAAATGCACAAAAAATATTAAAACAAAATAAAATGCTAATTTTATTATTTATTATTTTTCTTAACAAAATTATGAATCTTCCACAAAAAGAACCAATTAAAAACAAGCATTTTCAATTTTATATGGATTTTTTAAGATGCAAAAAATATAAAAGAATTAAAAACACAAAAAAGAAATAAAATGGGGAGGGGGGGTGTCATAAGCATATGCGCCTAGTTATTATAGCTGATGGGCCAGAAAAATGGGGGCGCAGATATCAATTATGCAAGGCCCAGTAAGCATCAGAAAATTAATTGAAAAAAAATAAAAGAAAAAGATCAAACTCTCGGTGCATTTAGCAACCATTACCAGTGCATTTTCCATTGGGCTTTGTTAAGGGGGTGGGGATAGCGTTCTGAATCTAGGCCCATGGTTGAGGTTTTAGTGAAACGCATCGTTTCACTTTGGGATTTCCCTCCATTTTCTTAAATTGAATTGGGACCGTCCGATGAGTCTAACAAGTCAAGATCTGGAAATGATCCAACGACCATTGCATCGTCTTCCTCACGAAACCTAGGGTTTGCAGGTTTCCTCAGCTTCATGCAAGCATTTTTAAGTCCACCGTTCTCTCTCAATAGGCCATGAAACCCTACACTATAAAGAGCAATCTTGCTCTATTCTCTCCCCTGAACACAATGGTGCCCTTAGTTTGGATTGAAACCAACCCTGGAATGAAACCCGATGGCTATAAGCTCATGGCATACCAACTGCACTCGGCAATGGAATCTCACAATTCTTCATTCTACTTGTCCTATCTTATTCATCATGCTACATTGATCTCAGTAAGCTGTTACACGTGCATTAACAACCACTAACCATTCTAATCTCAATCTTTACAGAATCATCACCCTGCTATCCACCTCCATGAAACCTTCTTAATCTCTCTGAAAATGGTCATCTATCCTAACCTAACAATCCTATACTAACAATCTAATCTAACAACACATAATTAGTGGTGTAGAGATCAAAATGCATACCTGCACTTCTTGATGAAACAGATGAGAATTGGCTCGAGTCAACACTTGCAAGCTTTCACCAATGGTCCTTAGATGATGCTATGGTTTCTGTTTGCAAAAAGTTGGGAGAATAATGCCTCTAACATGAGATTCGAATCTGATATGCTTCTTGCAGCTTCAAACCCTAACTCCTCAATCTTCCATGGATGGCTCTCTAATTCAGCATGTATTCACTCAAGAGTTTCAATGGATTGTGGATGAAGAAGAAAGATGAACAGAATTGGTGTTGATTGCAGATTTTCACTCTTTCTTACAATGGAAGCAACAATGGAATTCTCTCTCTTCTCCCTCTCTTTTCACCAACCTCTCACACATGTGATCTCACCTCAATATATAGACCAGCATGGAGGAGTCTAGAAGTTTCTAGCTCAATCCAAGATGTTTCTAGAAGCTTTGAGAAAATCTCATGACATGATATTTTGATATCCCATGGTATCTCCTTACAATGCACTTAAAGCCCTTCAAAATCTCCTTACATGCCAAATTGGAATGATATGTAAGCTCCTTGCCTTGAAATTTACCTTGTGCCAAGTTTTCCATACTTGCCTTATTATGCAAGTAACAAAAATACAAAGCAAGTCCAAAATTTAAACCCTAACTCAAAAAAGTGGCTGAACCAATGTCTTCAAAATGTTGTTTGGAATCAATTTGGTATATCACATGACCCATTTTGGATTTGTAGATTGCCCAAACCAATTTTCCATTTGAACTTTTTCAAGTTATATGCCATTTTTAAGTCATTTTTCACCAACTTTTAACAAGTCTTGTTCTATGCATTTCCAAACTCCCATGACCTCTTTTCTAGACTTAAAATGACATTTTGAGCAACTTTGATGTTGTGAAGTTTTTCATTTGAAGCTTCCTTGTATGAGTTTTAGGCATAGGCTAAGAATGACCTGTAATTCTTAAATGACCAAAATACCCTTTGCTTGCCAAGACCATAAGTAGAGTTCCACAAATCATATGAAGCCATACCATACCTTCCTAGAAAGCTAAGACAATAAGGAACAACTCTCATGTTGGACATAAATCCATTTGAAATCTCCTTGAAGGTCAAAAGTAGCTTGGAAGACAGACAACTTTCACAGATAAATTTCAGTGCCCTCAGATGACCTGTAACTTGCAAGAGCTATAACTTGAGTTCTATAAATCACCTTGATGACTTCCACCACTAAAATTAAAGCTATGAAGATACTCTACAAGTTTCATGTGGACCAGAAATCCATATGAAGCTTGCATCTTGAGTTACACTGCTTTGAAGTTTGACCTAAATTAGGGGATTTTACACTGAAACCCTAATTTGGTAACTCCTCTTCTCCTTGACTCCTTCTGATTTTTCTTTGGCATAACACCATATCCATATCCATATAGCAAATAATGAATCCCAAATTCTTCAAATGATTCTGGATGCCTTTCAAAACAAGTCTTTGACCTAGGGTTGACCTAGTGTTGACCCAGATAAAACCCTAGTTGACTGACTTCAACTGAGGCTCTTGCAATCATTCCAATGACTTGGTTACTCCTCAAAAATGATCATCTAGGCTCTTCATAACATCCATACACACCTCATGCTCTTGGCTCATGGCTCACACTTCCTCTGATGACCCCCAAACATTCTCAAGATAGGAGAGAACTCACTGATCAACCTGTCAACTCTTTAAAGTTCAAATTCTTCTATGATGACCTGAACAGTCTTGAATATAAATGAAACCCCTTGAATACGCCCCTTGAAACAAGAATGGCACTTGATCCCCTGATTAAGATATCTTGCCTATGCTATGCAATGCAGATGAATGCACTATGTACATGATGACAATGCAAATGACTATGCAATTGAAACATAAACCTAGGTTAGAAAAGGTTGGGCAAATTTTGGGGTGCAACATATAGGGTGTGAGAGATTAGTAAAACTTTCTATATTTTAATTTGCTAAAATTATTTTGTGGTTAGATTTGTTGGTTAATCATAGCATTTCAAAATTTTAATTATTACCTTCAATGCATTCATTATTAATCATGAAAGTTGAGTTTTTATTCAACTATTTGACATATTAATTAACTTATGAGTTTTATTCCAACAAAAGGAATGCACCTGAATAAATTTTGTATATCCGCAAAAATAAATAGTTAATTTCTTAAAAAAGTAAAATGATATTAATTATAATTTTATACTAATTAATTTAGATAAGGTTATGTTTAATAATAATTTTACTTCATCAATTTTTTTATGAAATATTGAGATAGTTGACATGTAGAAAACACATGAAAGTCTAGTAATTTAAATTGTTTTAATTTATTCATGTTTTAATTTATCAACTTGATACCTATTCGTTTAGATATTTTTTTCTTAAATATCAGTTTGGCATGCTCATCATATGTAATATGTAAGGATGTGTTCTTAGTTATGAAAGAAATAAGGTTACAATGGAATGAAAGGGAAATGGATATTAAGATATGACATTAAAGTGGTAAAATTCATTTTCTTAAAAATCACATCCATAATTTTAAGAGATACAACATTTATTGTTACATATTAGTCTTTGGACTCTTTGTAAGCCAAATATGCATCCTTAACACAAGAAAATATGCTTATTATAGCCAACATTTACTTCACGAACATATAACAAATGTTGTGGCACTAATTTGTATTTGTTTTTCTCTTTATAATTCACTTATGCTTTTATACAAGCGATAACTCACATGTTCAGTTTTATTTTATATAAGCAACATTTTCATTCGTTAAAGGTATTGAGGGAATCTTAACCCAATACATCCACCAAACAATTAAAGTACACCAAACAACTTAAATGAAAAGACACGGGCATTTACGCCATACGTAATAGTTATAATTACTTCTACGATTTGTTTGCATAGTTAACCACCACCAAGATAAAGCCGCAATCCTCTGCATAATCATATCGGGATCTCCAAATGTGTCTTTGTACAAAATTTGTTTTCTGGTCCACTAGATACACCCACACGCCACCAACCATATACCAGCCGCACCCGCCAATGACACGTTTCCTTTCAACTATAGGATCCAAGCTAACAAATGATTACAACACGTATCTTCTATAACGTTTTCCAACTCGAACCAAGGTAAAACAAAATACACAAACCATATCGTGCAAGTTTGTAATGATGACATGATTAGACAAGTTAGGACGTGTAGGAAGCCTTTTAATAAGTAATCTCCAGCCAATAATATTAACCTTGGATGCAATACATGATTTCCAAACAACCTGTACCACCAGTTTACACATCTCATCTAGCTCAAATCCCGTTATATCTACATTTGTCCTATGATAACACGAATTCATCGAAAAATTTTGTGACACACCAAATGGACACGACACCCTGTCAAAAGCAAGCTTAATCGACGAATCTTCCTGCAGCAAAGAAATAAGGTTGTTGTACTCATCCTGCAGGGTGTCATCATTCTCCCACCCTTGTAAACCCACCTGCCAAATCCATTTTTTCCCAACCCAACACCGCATATCTCGCACCGCGACAAATTTGTTTTTAGAAATAACATATAGACCTCAGAGCAAATCCTGCAGGGGCCTATTGCTACACCATATTTCGTGCGAAAATCGTGTTAATGAACCATCACCAAGGATGATAAAAATTAGATCCACGAACAACTCTCCTCCAGGATTATTACCAAGATTCAAAACATCTCTCCACCATAATGATACATTTCTTGATGAAGTTGCAGGCAGCTAGCAAACAATTTTCTTAGCGAAGATACCATATCGTCGTGCTAGAATTCTAATCCAAAGGGCATGTTTCTCCACAAAAAATGTACATAGCCACTTGGTTATCAAAGCAGTATTAGAGAGAGAGAGAGAGATCTCTAATGCCTAATCCACCTTTATTTTTTGCTTTGCAAACAGAAGCCCAACTTACCCAATAAACTCCGTTGTAATTCTTTGCGTCGAACCACAAGAATTTTTGTTGAATTGAGATTAATTCATGCAAAACTTTGTGCAATACCTTGTAGAAAGACACAAATTGAATAAAAAGGTTCATCAAAACAATATTGATCATAGTCACACGACCTCCTATAGATAGTGTAACGCCCCGATTCTGAATTCCCATTTTTATTGAGTCCTTATTTGATTTATTTAAGTAATTATTTTATTTATGTGGAATTTGTGTGATAATATGTTATGTTTACATATTGAGCTATTTTTGCCGACTTTGAGAGTTTCGGGTAAAAATAGGTTAGGGGTATTTTGAGCATTAGTGATAATATTAAGTGGATATTTTGTGAGAATTAATTGATAAGTGTGTGGAAAGAATTTGGGAGGAAAGAAATAGAATATGTGATATAGAGAGAAAAGAGAAAGATAGAAACATTATGAAGAAAAACAAGAGAAGGAAAAGAGGAGGAGAGAAAAGAAGAGAAAGTGGAGCAAAACCTAGAATCATCAAGAATCAACCTTAGCTTGCGATTAATCAGGTAAGGGTGAGAAGTTTTATCATCTTCATAATGTGTATGATCATGTATGTGTTAGATTGGATTTTTTGGATTGTTTCTATGTTTCCATTTCTAGGTCGGAAGTTGATTTAATCGGTAGGAATTAAGTTTTATCGGTTAGAATTTGGAATAAACGGTGTAGTATAGTCGGGTGATGAGTGGGTTGTACTGATGGAACTGATTTGGATTAAATCGGTCGGTTTTGTGAGGTTTGGGCTTTTGGACAGCCATTGGAGTTCTGAGTTTGCAGGTTCACCAGGAGAATAGCAGCGAAGCTTCCCCGGGCGAAGCCCAGCGAGCAACAGCGAACCAAGTCAGAAGCATCCACCCTGTCTTCGCTGGCAAGTTCGCCAGGCGAATGAGAGTGGTGAAGGTTTGCCAGGCGAGTGTGCTAGCGAGTAATTCCAGAATAAATCCCAGTGGTCTTCGCTGGCAAGTTCGCCAGGCGAACGGAGTAGCGAAGGTTCGCCAGGGGCTTCGCCAAGCGAAGGTTAGCGAACGCAACAACATATTTTCCTTTCTTGTGTTTTCCATTCGTGGGTCGGTTGTGTGGGTTGGTTGCGATCATTCCTTGTCTGAGATGAATAATTATATGTTGTTATGTACGTTGTGGTAACCGTATGGTGTGAATCCTAGTTTGTGATTCGTAAAGTGTGAAATGTGGCCGTTTGGCAATTTTGTGCATTATTTGAATAAAATAGAGATGCATGGCTAGATTGATTGTGAATGTGAACCATGTATGAAAATTGGTGTGAATGGACGATGAATATATATATATGCTTCGTGATACATATATTTGAATGCAAAATGAATGTATGCGACGAACGTGATGAATGCATGAGTATGTTTGTAAACATGTATGCATTTCAAGAGTGTCATGAGTCATGTTGCATGTGAAGCATCATGGTATGCATTCTTGTGTCGATTGATCCCTCGGTGGATTTGCAGAACATCGTGTGCCCTTGTGGGGTGTGAGCGATGGTTATTTATTGATCCCTCGGTGGATTTGCAGAACCTCGTGTGCCCTTTTAGGGTGTGAGCGATGGTTATATTTGATTCCTCGGTGAATCTGCAGAACCTCGTATGTTGCGGTGGTTATATTTGATTCCTCGGTGAATCTGCAGAACCTCGTGTGCCCATGTGGGGTGTGAGCGATAGTTATTTGGTTCTTCAATTGAACCTACTGAAATGAGTCGGTACCTCATTTGCATCTGCATAGAGTCGTGTGTCGGTCTCTGTGAGTTGCATGTAGACATCTGTGCATGATGTATTGTGAATAAACATGAATGTAGATGTTTATGTAGATTGTTGATAATTGGCATGAATGGAAGGTTTGAATATACATGTATGTGTGAATATATGTGTATATGTATGCATGTTTATGAATTGATATAAACATTGTTGATGCACATTGTATATGCTTGGTGCTCTATTTGTAAATAGTTAATTGTGAATACATTGTGATGTACGGTGTAGTGAGATGAGTTGCGGTGAGAATGCGGAAGACGTTTTGGACGTTATGTGTATATATATGTTTATGTGCATTATGTATTATGATATTGTTTCTCACCCTTCTGCTGTTTTATAATGCTCTATGAGGCATTGCAGATTAGATTGCTGGAGTCCTTGTGAAGCGAGTCTTCATTTCTTTTGGTCAGATGGCTCTGATATGTAACACTGGGTAGTTAGGAATTGTTTTGATTCTTTTGTGATGCATCTGTGTATGTATCTGCTGATGAACGTTTTGTAAACTCAACCGATGAATTGAATTAATCTAAACGATGTATATGATGCTTATGTAAATGAAGTGATTTCAATGTTTAGATGTCTCCTCTTTATCCTAAATGTTGATGTGTGGGTTTTAAGCGCTATGCTTTGTTTTTAGTTGAAATTTACCCCTTTTGTTACAAATCTCCGTGAGCTGGTGTTATTTATGTTTCGTTTCGATGATAATGTGATGCGCCTCTTTTATACCATGTTATAATTGTATTCTAATGAAATTATGAATTTATGCCTAATTGATTATTTGAGGGTATAGAAAGGGGGTGTTACATTAAGTGGTATCAGAGCCAGTGTTGAGTCAGTTGTGTCTGTCTCGTCGTTTTGTTGGTTGGACGGTTGTTTAACCTTGTTGTTATTTTTGGGAATAATCAGAATATGGTTGGTCGTAATGACAATGTGATGGCTGCTACATTGGAGGCAATGGCTAGGGCGGTGCAGGGTGCGCCAAATGTGAACGCTAATGATGAGTTTAGAAAGAATCAACCGCCGGTATTCAAGGGAAGATTTAATCCGGGCGCTGCTCAGATTTGGTTAAAGTAGATCGAGAGGATCTTTAGAGTTATGAATTGTGCTGAAGGGAACAAAGTGAGAATTGGGACTCACATGCTGAGAGAAGAAGCCGATGACTGGTGGGTCAGTATGAGACAAGTTCTTGAAGTAGACGATGAGGAAATCACTTGGGATTTATTTCGCACCGAATTTTTGAGAAAGTATTATCCTGAGAGTATGAAGGGAAAGAAGGAGATGGAGTTCCTGGAATTGAAATAAGGAAATATGTCTGTGATAGACTACACGGCTAAGTTCACAGAGTTAATGAAGTTTCATCCTCACTATGATGCAGTGACGGCGAAATTTTCCAAATGTGTTAAGTATGAGAACGGCTGGCGCCTTGAGATCAAGCAAGTAGTGGGTTATCAGAGGATTAGGAGATTTTCGGACTTGACCGAATGCTGTAGAATCTTTGAAGAAGATAGTAAAGCTCGTTCCACTCACTATATGAGTTTGAATGAGAAGAGAGGGAAGCAACCAGTGAGGAGTGGACCTTATGTGACGCCTGCTGATAAAGGCAAGCATAGGGAAAACTTTGTTAAGAGGTCCGGAGGTGGAAGTTCTGGTCCCATTAAGTGCTTTAGGTGTGGTGAAGTGGGGCATAAATCTTTTGAGTGTAAGAAGGATAGAGCGAAGTGTGCTAACTGTGGAGGTATCGACCATGCTACAACTGATTGTAGAAGGAACATGGTGAAGTGTTACAACTGTGGGGAAGTTGGTCATATTAGTACAAAGTGTACTAAGCCAAAGCAAGCTCCAACAAGTGGGAAGGTATTTGCATTAGCCGGTGCGGACACTACTAGTGCGGATCAGTTGATTAAAGGTACATGCTTTATTAATAATATGCCTTTAGTTGCTATTATTGATACCGGAGCGACTCATTCGTTCATTTCTTTTGAGTGCGCTAAGCGTTTGGATTTGTGTTTGTCTTCTTGTGGTGGTGATATGGTTATTGAGACACCCGCTTCGGGGTCGGTAACTACGTCTTTGGTATGTTTAAGTTATCCTTTGACCATATATGGTAAAGACTTCATTATGGACTTGGTGTGTTTGCCGTTAGAAGGATTAGATGTGATCTTGGGTATGAATTGGTTGTAGTATAATAGAGTCCGTATTGATTGTTATCACAAGTTAGTAAGGTTTCCTCCCTTGGAGGAGGATGAGGAAGAGAGTTTTCTATCTACTAAAGAGTTGAAGAAACTTTTGGCGGATGAGGCTCAAGTGTTCTGTTTGTTTGCATCATTGTCGGAAGAGAGTAAGGTTGAACTGGATATGGTTCCAGTGGTGTGCGACTTTCCAGAAGTATTTCCGGAGGACATTGCGGACGTACCGTCGGAAAGAGAAGTCGTGTTTTCGATTGATCTAGTTTCGGGTACTAGACCGATTTCGATGGCGCCGTATCGCATGTCGGCATCAGAGTTGATGGAATTGAAGAAACAATTGAATGACTTATTGGAAAAGAGGTTTGTCAGGCCGAGTGTTTCTCCTTTGGGTGCACCGGTATTGTTAGTGAAGAAGAAAGATGGGAGTATGCAGTTGTGTATTGATTATCGGCAGTTGAACAAGGTAACTATTAAGAACAAGTATTCGCTTCCTAGAATTGATGATTTGATGGACCAATTGGTTGGTGCCCGTGTTTTTAGTAAGATTGATTTGAAGTCGGGTTATCACCAGATTCGTGTTAAAGATGAGGATATTCAAAAGACGGCTTTTAGGACACGGTATGGTCATTATGAATTTTCAGTGATGCCATTCGGAGTTTCTAATGCGCCAAGTGTGTTTATGGAATACATGAATCGCATTTTTCATGATCAGTTGGATCGTTTTGTGGTTGTGTTCATCGACGACATTTTGATTTACTCTAAGTCCCAAGAAGAGCATGTAGAGCATTTAGGAGTTGTGTTGCAGATCTTGAAAGAGAAGCAATTATATGCTAAGTTGTCGAAGTGTGAGTTTTGGTTATCGGAAGTGAGTTTTCTTGGACATGTTATTTCTGGTAATGGTATTAGTGTTGATCCGTCCAAGATTGGTATGGTAATGCAGTGGGAAGCTCCTAAGTCAGTTACGGAGGTTCAAAGCTTTTTGGGATTAGCCGGTTATTATCGGAGGTTTATTGAAGGATTTTTGAAGTTAGCACTTCCATTGACTCAGTTTACTTGTAAGGGAAAGGCCTTTGTTTGGGATATTGAGTGTGAGAAGAGTTTTGTTGAGCTTAAGAGAAGGTTGACAACGGTGCCGGTTTTGATTTTGCCGAATCCGACGGAGTCGTTTGTGGTTTATTGTGATGCTTCTTTATCTGGTTTAGGTGGTGTTTTAATGCAAGATGGGAAAGTTGTGGCTTATGCTTCGAGACAATTGAGAGTGCATGAGAAGAACTACCCTACGCATGATCTGGAGTTAGCGGCCATGGTGTTTGTTTTGAAAATTTGGAGGCATTATCTGTATGGTGCGAGATTTGAAGTTTTTAGTGATCACAAGAGTTTGAAATATTTGTTTGATCAGAAGGAATTGAACATGAGGCAGAGGAGATAGTTAGAGTTTTTGAAGGATTATGATTTTGGTTTGAATTACCATCCGGGTAAGGCAAACGTAGTAGCCGATGCTTTAAGTCGAAAGTTGGTTCATATGTCAACATTGATGGTAAGAGAATGGGAATTGTTGGAAAGTTTTAGAGATTTGAGTTTGGTTTATGAGATAACACCGAGTAGTGTGAAACTTGGTATGTTGTATGTTACGAATGATTTTCTTGCTACCGTGTGCGAAAAGCAAAAGTTGGATTTGAAGTTTGTTGATTTGATGATGAATGAGAATGAGGACTTCAAGGTTGATAATTTTGGAGTTTTGAGATTTCGTGGTCGTATTTGTATTCCCGATGATGTAGAGTTGAAAAAGATGATATTGGAGGAAGGACACCGGAGTAACTTAAGTATTCACCCGGGTGCGAATAAGATGTATCAAGATTTGAAGAAAATATTTTGGTGGTCCGGATTGAAGAGGGATGTAGCTCAGTTTGTGTATTCGTGCTTGACTTGTTAGAAGTCTAAAGTGGAACATCAGAAGCCTAGTGGTTTGATGCAACCGTTGGACATTCCAGAGTGGAAATGGGATTGTATATCGATGGATTTTGTTACGGGTTTGCCTAACACGCAAAGAGGTCACAATGCTATTTGGGTGATTGTTGACAGGCTTACTAAATCTGCTCACTTTGTTCCGATAGATATTAGTTATCCTTTGGAGAAGTTAGCCGAGATTTATGTTGGGGAGATTGTGAAGTTACATGGGATTCCTAAGAGTATTGTGTCGGATAGGGATCCTAGATTTACTTCGAGATTTTGGGAAAGTTTGCAAAGGGCTTTGGGTTCTAAGTTGAGATTGAGTTTGGCTTATCATCCGCAGACGGATGGTCAAACTGAAAGGACGATTCAATCATTGGAAGATTTGTTGCGTGCTTGTGTGCTCGAGCAAGGTAGTGCTTGGGATGGTTATTTGGCATTGATTGAGTTCACCTACAACAATAGTTTTCACTCAAGTATTGGTATGGCACCATTTGAGGCTTTGTATGGTCGGAGATGTCGAACACCTTTGTGTTGGCATGAAATCGGAGAGAAATTGGTAGTTGGACCGGAGATGGTACAACAAACGACGGAGAAGGTGAAGTTCATTCGGGAAAAGATGAGAGTTTCTCAGAGTAGGCAAAAGAGTTATCATGATAAGAGAAGAAATAATCTTGAGTTTCAAGAAGGCGACCATGTATTTTTGAGGGTTACACCGGTTACGGGTGTGGATCATGCTTTGATGTCGAAGAAGTTGACTTCTCGTTTCATTGGTCCGTATCAAATTACTGCACGGGTTGGTGATGTGGCTTATCATGTGGCGTTGCCTCCGAAATTTTTTAATTTGCACAATGTGTTTCATGTTTCGCAACTTCGGAAGTATGCTCCGGATCCGTAACATGTGATTCCGATGGATGATGTGGAAGTGAGGGATAATCTTACAGTTGAGGTTTTACCGGTTAGGATTTTGGACCGTGAAGTTAAGAGGCTCCGAGGTAAGGATATCGCACTTGTGAAGGTGGCATGGGGAGGTTCCGCGGAAGGCAATATGACTAGGAAATTGGAGAATAAGATGCGTGAGTCGCATCCAGATTTGTTTGAATCAGGTAATATTTTCGAGGACGAAAATTTCTAAAGTGGGGGAGAGTTGTAACGCCCCGATTCTGAATTCCCATTTTTATTTTGTCCTTATTTGATTTATTTAAGTAATTATTTTATTTATGTGGAATTTGTGTGATAATATGTTATGTTTACATATTGAGCTATTTTTGCCGACTTTGATAGTTTCAGGTAAAAATAGGTTGGGGGGTATTTTGGGCATTAGTGATAATATTAAATGGATATTTTGTGCGAATTAATTGATAAGTGTGTGGAAAGAATTTGGGAGGAAAGAAATAGAATATGTGATATAGAGAGAAAAGAGAAAGATAGAAACATTATGAAGAAAAACAAGAGAAGGAAAAGAGGAGGAGAGAAAAGAAGAGAAAGTGGAGCAAAACCTAGAATCATCAAGAATCAACCTTAGCTTGCGATTAATCAGGTAAGGCTGAGAAGTTTTATCATCTTCATAATGTGTATGATCATGTATGTGCTAGATTTGATTTGTTGGATTGTTTCTATGTTTCCATTTCTAGGTCGGAAGTTGATTTAATCGGTAGGAACTGAGTTTTATCGGTTAGAATTTGGAATAGACGGTGTAGTATAGTCGGGTGATGAATGGGTTGTACTGCTGGAACTGATTTGGATTAAATCGGTCGGTTTTGTGAGGTTTGGGCTTTTGGACAACCATGGGAGTTCTGAGTTCGCAGGTTCGCCAGGAGAATGGCAGCGAAGCTTCGCCGGGCGAAGCCCAGCGAGCAACAGCGAACCAAGTCAGAAGCATCCACCCTGTCTTCGCTGGCAAGTTCGCCAGGCGAATGAGAGTGGCGAAGGTTCGCCAGGCGAGTGTGCTAGCGAGTAATTCCAGAATAAATCCCAGTGGTCTCCGCTGGCAAGTTCGACAGGCGAACGGAGTAGCGAAGGTTCGCCAGGGGCTTCGCTGGGCGAAGGTTAGCGAACGCAACAAAATATTTTCTTTTCTTGTGTTTTCCATTTGTGGGTCGGTTGTGTGGGTTGGTTGCGATCATTCCTTGTCTGAGATGACTAATTATATATTGTTATGTGTGTTGTGGTAACCGTATGGTGTGAATCCTAGTTTGTGATTCGTAAAGTATGAAATGTGGCCGTTTGGCAATTTTGTGCATTATTTGAATTAAATAGAGATGCATGGCTAGATTGATTGTGAATGTGAACCATGTATGAAAATTGGTGTGAATGTATGATGAATATATATATATGCTTCGTGATACATATATTTGAATGGAAAATGAATGTATGCGACGAATGTGATGAATGCATGAGTATGTTTGTAAACATGTATGCATTTCAAGAGTGCCATGAGTCATGTTACATGTGAAGCATCATGGTATGCATTCTTGTGTCGATTGATCCCTCGGTGGATTTGCAGAACCTCGTGTGCCCTTGTGGAGTGTGAGCGATGGTTATTTATTGATCCCTCGGTGGATTTGCAGAACCTCGTGTACCCTTGTGGGGTGTGAGCGATGGTTATGTTTGATTCCTCGGTGAATCTGCAGAACCTCGTATGTTGCGGTGGTTATATTTGATTCCTCGGTGAATCTGCAGAACCTCGTGTTCCCATGTGGGGTGTGAGTGATGGTTATTTGGTTCTTCAATTGAACCTGCTGAAATGAGTCGGTACCGCATTTGCATCTGCATAGAGTCGTGTGTCGGTCTCTGTGAGTTGCATGTAGACATCTGTGCATGATGTATGGTGAATAAACATGAATGTAGATGTTTTTGTAGATTGTTGATAATTGGCATGAATGGAAGGTTTGAATATACATGTATGTGTGAATATATGTGTATATGTATGCATGTTTATGAATTGATATAAACATTGTTGATGCACATTGTATATGCTTGGTGCTCTATTTGTAAATAGTTAATTGTGAATACATTGCGATGTACGGTGTAGTGAGATGAGTTGCGGTGAGAATGCGGAAGACGTTTTGGACGTTATGTGTGTGTGTGTAAAATATATATATATATATATATATATATATATATATATATATATATATATATATATATATATATATATATATATATATATATATATATATATATATATATATATATATATATATATATATATATATATATATATATATATATATATATATATATATATATATATATATATATATATATATATATATATATATATATATATATATATATATATATATATATATATATATGTTTATGTGCATTATGTATTATGATATTGTTTCTCACCCTTCTGCTGTTTTATAATGCTCTATGAGGCATTGCAGATTAGATTGCTGGAGTCCTTGTGAAGCGAGTCTGCATTTCTTTTGGTCAGATGGCTCTGATATATAACACTGGGTAGTTAGGAATTGTTTTGATTCTTTTGTGATGCATCTGTGTATGTATCTGCTGATGAACATTTTGTAAACTCAATCGATGAATTGAATTAATCTGAACGATGTATATGATGCTTATGTAAATGAAGTGATTTCAATGTTTAGATGTTTCCACTTTATCATAAATATTGATGTGTGGGTTTTAAGCGCTATGCTTTGTTTTTAGTTTAAATTTACCCGTTTTGTTACATATCTCCGTAAGCTGGTGTTATTTATGTTTCGTTTCGATGATAATGTGATGCGCCTCTTTTATACCATGTTATAATTGTAGTCTGATGAAATTATGAATTTATGCCTAATTGATTATTTGGATTATTTGGGGGTATAGAAAGGGGGTGTTACAGATAGCAGCCTTCCAATCCACAGGGATAATCTCAGTTTCATGCCTTCATTGACAAGATTCCAAAATGCCACGCGCCTATGATTTCCATCAACGACTAACCCACGAAACTTAAACGGAATTGAATCAATTTTGTAGTCCAGGAATTACTCTGCGCCTTTAATTAATGATTCTCTGATTCCTACACCATATAAACTACTCTATCTTATGTTGATTTTCAAACCAGACAAAATTTTGAAACCCTTGAGAATAGGTTTAAAAGCCTATATATTACCTCAAGCAACTTCGCATATCAACATTGTATCATCCACGTATTGTAGTAGATTGTAAGATACACCTTCAATAACCTCAAATCCTCTTATGATACCCGCCTGCACAGCTCTTCGAACCAATATTGCCAAGCCTTCAACCACAATGGTAAATAGAAAGGGAGACAAGGGATCGCCTTGTCTTAATCCCTTCATCACCTTAAAATCTTGAGTTTGAATACCGTTAACAATAACAGACCTATAACTACTCAAAACATTGTCCTTAATCCATTTCACCCATTTACTTCCAAAACCCATGGCTGCCAACATGTACCTTAGATAGCCCTAGTCCACACAATCATAAGTCCTTGTAAAGTCTGCCTTGAGAAGGACACAACCTTTATTCTTCCTCTTTGCAAGATCAATGATTTCATTCACCACAACGACTCAGTGTATTAGCTTCCCGCCCTTGATGAAAGTAGTTTGAGAACTTGCACTAATGTTTCCCATAACACCTCTAATCCTAGAGGCCAATAACTTGGATAAAACCTTATACAGACACCTAATAAGACAAATGGGCCTTTAATCATCCAATTATTGAGGGTTATCAAGCTTAGGGATAAAAGTAAAAAATGAAGAAGTTAGAGCCTTAGGCGACGAAGCTTCATAGTAAAATTGTTGAATGCACCGAACCACGTCCGCACACAAGACATCCCATGTTTTTTGTAAAAATTCAATGTAAATCGTTCGGGCCAGGGATTCTATTACCTTCACTATCGAATACCACCTCCCTGATTTCGTATTCACTAAAAAATTCCTCCAATCTAGCACTTTCTTCCAAAGAAATTCTAGCAATTCCATTCAACCCTAACCTTGGTGTCACTGCAAGAAAATTAGAATTTTACGACACAAAAATTATGACAATTACTTGATAACCATCGTAACTCTAATATAGAGACGCGTATCACGACGGTATATACCTACCGCCTTTACATTTTAAAAAATTAATAAATATTACGATCGTTATTATTAAACAGTCCTATAAATAAGTTAACGACTGTTTCAAGAACCGCCCTAAATTTTATGTCACAACGGTAGAAAAACTGTCGCCCCTTAAACCTGGTATAACACACTACAACCAGTGGCAGATCCAGAATTACCGGTTTATAGGGCTAAAAATCAATCTATGTATTTTGAATAAATAGATTACTAGAAACATTTATAAAATACAATTATAACAATAAATAAAACTCAAAATACATAAATTTTTTAGAAATTATAGTTAATTTTAATAAAATATTTTATATATAAAAATTAAACTATAAAAATTAAAATACTATATATACTCAAAATAAAAAACATTAATTTTAAAAATAATTTTTATAGTAAAAATTAAACTCAAAATATTATACCTAAAATTACAGTATAAATATCAAACTATATATATCAAAATTTTATATGTCAAAATTTTATAAACTCAACATTTTAAAAATAAAAATTAAACCGTATAAACTCAAAATACTATAAAATATCCAATAAACAAAAATAAATTAACCAATCTCCATTTATTAAAGAGAAATAAAAGAAAAAGTAAATAAATTTAATTAAAATAAAACTCTACCATCACGACGGTGAACCTACCATCGCTATCCCATTTTCTTCGCAAAGGTTACGACGGTGATTTCACCTGTCGTCCTCCATAAATTCATCTTTCCCGCTAAAACTAAAACCTCATACCCCTTTTTATGGTTTTGTTTTCTCTTCTTTTTCAGAACACAAAACACACCATTGGAGAAATAGAGAAACATTCATTTTTCTCAGCCGCTCACGCTGTCACTGTGAATCATAGTCAAAGCAACCACCATCGATTTGAATCTTAAGAGGTTTGTCTTCACAAACCCTAATCTCTTCTTAAGTTTAATTTTGGAAAAATGGGAACTTGTTGAAGTTGTTTATTACAAGTATAAATGAAACAGAGTTTACTTTGCCGAGTTTTGGATCTTTTTTTATCTCAGTTTTCATATTTAGTTTCTTTTATTCTTTGTTTGTTTGGAATTATTAATATCAGTTGGTGAGGATTCAAGTATAATTATGTGGTATGTGGTATCTGCTTATACAATGCATTAGAACTAGAACAACTATGAACTTACATTCTTTTAGTTACATATTTATTTACTTATGTTTATAACTTTGGCAAAAAAGAAGTGTCAAGAGAGCTTATCAGAGGCTGCACTTGCTGAGCGTGAGGTAATTAAGATTTCCAATCGGTTTTCAATAGTCCACCTCTTGTTGTTCAGTTATATGCATTCCATAGGTATGGACCCTCATTCATTGCAATCGATTTTTGTAGTTATAGCAGTAGATTTAGATAATTTTGAGTTTAGCATTAGTACTCTGAATTTCGCATTCAACTGATTTTGATTTTACTCTGAATTTTGCATTTAATTGGTTTGGATTTTTAGCATTAAGTGTTAGATTTCTCTGTTTGAGAGTTAAATTTGAGAAAGAAAAATGAATTATTTATCTGGGTCAATAGGTTGTGTCGAGTTTCTTGTGTCTGCGCTTAATAGCTATAGTTTATGAATTTATCTGTCATAGTTGAAAATTTTTCACAGTTCTTGATGTTGAAGTGTTGCAAATGCTGGTACAGGACCTTTATTTGAAATCTTGTATGTTGTTAATGCATTGGTGTTGTGAGTTTAAACATGTAGCTTGAACTGATATCATTTAAGTATTTTAAATTTAAATTATTGCTATAATTGAATTTTATAAGAGGAAAGTACATCACCGTGTTTGATTTTTTTGGGTGAGTTGAACTGCCAAACCAGATATTCTATATAAGTTTATCTTGTGCATGGTTGTTTGTTTTTCTGTGGTAGAGTTTATTTTGAATACCGAACATTTCATCTTCTTGCATTTCTTGTTGTTTTCTTCAGGGACTCTTTCCTTTTTCAGCTTCCTCTGTTCTTGTTTCTTCTTAGGTTGTTTTGTTTCTACTAGATGTTGAGGTTGTAGTTGTGGTTGTGATTCTTGTTTTTCTTCCTAATGTTGCGGTTGGTTTTGGTTTTCTTTTTGGCTTACATGAGTAGCAATAGTAGGCTTTTTTGAGCTTTGGATTTGCTCATTGTAAAAAAAGAAAGAAGTAACTTGTTTCAGTGTTACAAATGGTGTTTCTATGCCATGGAAAGCATAGGAGTAACAGTGAAATTTGAGGCAGAAGCTTTTTTATAATAGAAAACCAGAATATGATATGTAATGATTCTGGTTTTGGGTTTTTTGGGAGATGGGTACATGAATGGTGTCTCTTTATGGTTATTACTTCTAAGCTATTTGATTATTACAGGTAGTGTATTATTATAAGATTTGAGAAACTTTCAGTTTTTCAAAAGGGAAGATATATACTTTAAAATAAGTATCTGACCATTGATATTTCTCTAGATTTGGTTTTTTCTTTTGTAATTTTTTTTGGGAAAAGTAAGAAGATATGAGCTAAGGTCCCCCTTGCGTTTTTATGTTGTGTCTCCTTCTGTAATATATAATATGTACAAGTATTATAATACAAAATAATACAAGTGTTACATTTTTGTTAATATTAGACTTATAAAGTCTATTAACCCCATGAGTTTCCTAATTCACACACGATGTGTAAAGTACTTGAATTTGATGGTTGATGACAGTTTAGTCTTTTGATACAGTTTTTTGGTTTTACTTATTAAGTTATCCGGGGCGACATGGGGCAAAAAAGGGGAAAGAGAGAGATGGGGTTTCTCTCACTTTTGACATTGTGGGCCCCTTCGGGGGGCCCACACAACGGGCTATTAGCTCAGTGGTAGAGCGCGCCCCTGATAATTGCGTCGTTGTGCCTGGACTGTGAGGGCTATCAGCCACATAGATAGTTCAATGTGTTCATCGGCGCCTGACCCTGAGATGTGGACCATCCAAGGCACATTAGCATGGCGTACTTCTCCTGTTTGAACCGGGGTTTGAACCAAACTTCTCTTCAGGAGGATAGATGGAGCGATTCAGGTGAGATCCAATGTAGATCCAACTTTCTATTCACTCGTGGGATCCGGGCGGTCCAGGGGGGACCATCATGAATCCTCGCCTCTCGAGAATTCATACATCCCTTATCAGTATATGGATAGCTATCTCTCGAGCACAGGTTTAGGTTTTGCCTCAATGGAAAAAGAAAAACGGAGCACCTAACAACGTATCTTCACAGACCAAGAACTACGAGATCACCCCCTTTATATTCTGGGTGGGGTGACGGCGGGATCGTACCATTCTCTTGCTCTTGACTCGAAATCGGGAGCAGGTTTGAAAAAGGATCTTAGAGTGTCCCTTAATGTCTTCTTTTTTCTTCTCATCTCATCAGAGTTAGTCCACAAAGACTTGTCATGATAAGGAAGAAGGGGAAACAAGCACACTTGGAGAGCGCAGTACAATGGAGAATTGTATGCTGCGTTCGGGAAGGATGATTCGCTCCCGAAAAGGAATCTATTGATTCTCAATTGGATGGACCATAGGTGCGATGATTTACTTCACGGGCGAGGTCTCTGGTTCAAGTCCAGGATGGCCCAGCTGCGCCAAGGAAAAGAATAAAAGACGGATTGGACTCCTT
The DNA here is from genome assembly GCA_963859935.3 of Lathyrus sativus. NCBI lineage: Eukaryota > Viridiplantae > Streptophyta > Magnoliopsida > Fabales > Fabaceae > Lathyrus > Lathyrus sativus. The sequence continues at coordinate 599,562,187 of OZ012741.1, read as the reverse complement.
CATGCATGCTCCAACTTGGCTCGGGGGGATATAGCTCAGTTGGTAGAGCTCCGCTCTTGCAATTGGGTCGTTGCGATTACGGGTTGGATGTCTAATTGTCCAGGCGGTAATGATAGTATCTTGTACCTGAACCAGTGGCTCACTTTTTCTAAGTAATGGGAAAGAGGACCGAAACATGCCACTGAAAGACTCTACTTTGACAAAGATGGGCTGTCAAAAACGTAGAGGAGGTAGGATGGGAAGTTGGTCAGATCTAGTATGGATCATACATGGACGTTAGTTGGAGTCGGTGGCTCTCCTAGGGTTTCCTCATCGGAAATCCTGGGGAAGAGGATCAAGCTGGCCCTTGCGAACAGCTTGATGCACTATCTCCCTTCAACCCTTAATAAGAGCGAAATGCGGGAAAACAAAAGGAAAGAAAATCCATGGACCGACCCCATCGTCTCCACCCCGTAGGAACTACGAGATCACCCCAAGGACGCCTTTGGCATCCAGGGGTCGCGGACCGACCATAGAACCCTGTTCAAACGGAGAACACATTAGTTAGTTCTCCGTTCTCAGGTTGAACAGTGAAGGGTCGGAGAAGTGCAATTACTCATTCTTAACTTAAAACCTACATTCTTAAGAGCAAAGAGTCGGGCGGAAATAGGGGGGGAGAAACTTTTCGTTCTCGGATCTCCTGTAGCTGGATCTTCCGGAACCAAAAGAATCCTTGTTTGAATAGGATTCCAACTCAGCACCCTTTGCTATTTTGAGAAAAGTTGCTCTTTGGAGAGCACAGTACGATGAAAGTTGTAAGCTGTGTTCGGAGGGTTATTGTCTATCGTTGGCCTCTATGGTAGAATCAGTTGGGGCTTGAGAGGCGGTGATTTACCCTGTGGCGGATGTCAGCGGTTCGAGTCCGCTTATCTCCAACTCGTTAATTTATATGATATCAAACTATATGATAGCATTCATCGCACTCCATTTTTCCGATTCGGTAGTTTGGTTTTCGCTATGTTATGATTTATCATTTATGGACGTTGATAAGATACTTCCATCTAGCAGCACCTTAGGATGGCATAGAGTCGAAGTGAAGGGCGAGGTTCAAACGAGGAAAGGCTTATGGTGGATGCAAACTTTCAAATGTCTCAAATTAGCTCAATAGCTAAGTTTTAGCTTGAGTGGGAAGAGATGAAATAGACCATTTAGCCCCGGAAGTACTTCTTTTTGGAGATTTAGGGGGTGTCGGTGTTTCTAACAATGCAAGCTTAGAGCATTTCTAATGCATATTGTTTAAATTATATGTGAAGTGATTAGTTCTATAGTTTAACTTTATTAGTATTGGAGCATTGCACGTGCACTTGACATTTATTGTCATATTTTCAATAATATATACTAATATTTTTTCACTTTATAATAATATACTTATTCATTAATACATAAAAATTAATATTTAATATACAAAATATATTTCGCTTCATACTAACAAACACTATAGAGTGGATATGCTATAAACTTTAATGTGAATATGAGCTTGTTAATTTTAAATAAGATGATAATGTTATTGTCATAGCATTAGTTCATGTAGTTTCTTCTTCATCACTTACATTGTTTCCCTGTTTAAAATCAAATATATGTCTTGTTAGTTTCTAATTATAAGGCTACAGGGTAACTTTTGTCTTTCAATGGTATCTGATTTTGTTGCTCTAAGTAATTATAAGGCTTATTTGTTGCTCTAATTCTACTAGTTACATACTGGTATGCCTTAGATGAGAGTAGTTGGTAACATATATTTTCAGTAAAGCATAACTTTTACAAATGCATACTGAAATTGAAGTTTTAAATAAATACAAGTAGTAAGAAGAAAGTTTAACATGTATACAAATTTTACATAATCAAATACGTTATTGGAATTGAAATTTACCATCACAAATTCATATTGGAATTGAAATTTTAAATAATTCGAGCAGCCAATAAAACTTATTGGAATTGAAATTTACCATCACAAATAGATTAACTAGCTAAACCAAGTTTTAAATTACTAAACATCTTTTTCATCAATACAAATTTATTAGTTTTTGCTTATAATCATGGTTTGTTTCCCCTTAAGACGTAGAAATTTTTTTATTAGCTAGATTGAAAAGTTAAGTTAAGTTTGCTGGCTCAATTTACTCTTTTTCATGTGCGGGAAAAGTTACAAGCTGCAATTAACGATTTTGCCTCTGAAAATGAGGCATTTCAGAAAGTATTTGGAAAAGAACAACATGGATATTGTTAGTAGTATGGGACTTGGAGTTACGCCATCTCATATTAATAGATCTACAAGATTGACATCTTATTCTGCAGAAAATGAAAAAATAAAGGAAATGCAACAAGAAATTATTGCACTTAAAGAAAAAAATTCAAAAATTGATGAATTGATGGAGGCAATCAAATTCTTAAAGCAAAGAGACAATGTTATGAAAGAAGAAATTGAATTCTTAATGCAAATGCAAAATTCTAGTGGAAGACAGGTATATTATTTTGATGAATTTAAAGTTAAAGCTTAGGAGTATTATTTTAAAGAGTATTATTTTAATACAAATTTTTTCCAGGGATTGGAATCACCCGCTGCTGATGGTAGACATTCATATGAGTCTAGCTACTGAATTCCATAATGACATACTTTCTAGATTTTGAACCTTCTTATTTATTTTTGGCATAATGGTACTTATTGTTATAAGATTATGATTTGATATGTTTTCGGTTTTTTGTATTACATGACATGATTATGGAACTTTCATTTTACATGATTATGAAACTCATGTTTTTTTTTTTGATATTATAATGCTTATTTGATATTAAATTTTGGAATTAATTTTACTACGTTAAAAGGTGATAGAAAATAAAATTAAAAAAAATACTATAAATAAAAATATTATTGTATAAATAATTTAAAGAAAAAATAATATAACTATTTTAGTAGATAATAATTTAAATAAAAGAATATATTATAAAACAATATAATACAATACATAAAAATTAATAATGATTTACACTGTTGCTAAATGTAAAAATTAAATAATTAGTTGCGCTTTAAACTGTTACCAAATAAATTATATTTAAAATTTTATAAATCAAATTACGACGATTTGAACCGTCAAGATATATTCACGACAGTTTTAAACCGTCACAATCAACAATGGTAACAAAAATCAAAAGGATATTCACGACGGTATTTAACTGTTGCAATTTCAGTTTATGTCAGTTCCAACCAGTAGTGAAATAGAATTCACCACAGTTTTAAGCCGTCACAATCAACAATGAAAACAAAAATTAAAAGACTAGTAACGACGATCTTTAAACGTCGCCATCTCCAGTTTAGGTCAGTTCCAGCCCGTCGTGAAATATAACAACGGTTGGTGTGGCGATTTTGGCAACCGTTACTAAACAGCTTGGGGACACACGTTTCTGCGACGGTACTACAACCGTCGTAGAATGTAATTGATGGTGTTTTTAACCGTCGTAACCTGCCAAAATAACCGTCGTAATCCATCATTTTTCTTGTAGTGCGCATTGGTTTATTTTGGAACCTATCTTTAGAATGACCCTTCACGCAATTCTTAACCGAATTCCCGTCCTCCACAACTTCCGAGTTTACCATGATAGAATTGATGGAATTCCTTCTATTCCGTTGGCGGAAAATTGAATGAAAGTACTTAGAATTCAGATCACCTTCTTGTATCCACCTAACTCTCGCTCGATGTTTATATTTTTACAAATATTAGGTTCTCTCTTCTTCCATGACAAGTTTAACTCTTATTATACAAAAGCTCAATTTCTCTTTAAATAAATATGAGTCTTTGAACTTCAATTGTATAAAACTATCTTGTGAATTTTCAATTTCTCTTTACAAATATGGATTTTACGAATTTGAAGATAGTTTGACTATGCAAGATTGAATTACAATTGCATAATAATGTGAATTTGAGCTTCAATTATATAAAACTATCTTATGTTGAAGTTAGGTTTGTCTGTGCGATTAGAGGAAAGCAAAGCAAATTTAATATTTAACTATTTTTATGTTTGTCTTTACGATAAGAGGAAAGCAAAGCAAATTTGATCTTTAACTATTTTTATGGATGTCTTTTTGCTCGTCGAGTATTTGTCATGTTTTTTTATAAGAAAATTTCAAAAATATTGTATTTTCATTATTGTTGTTATTTTGTTCCAATCAATTAAAAACACCAAAATATCTTGTTTATCCAAAAAGTGTCTTATTTGCACTAGTTGGTATTAAACACAATAATCCTGAAAAAGATAATCAACTTATCACAACATGATACCATTTTACATACTACTAGATTGTCCATCAAGAACTAATTAAGTTATTTGCTGCTATAAGATTTCAAAAGAAAAAGACAGAATAGCAGTATCAATAATAGAAATTCAAAAGTTCAAAGCAACAGATCCAAATTCCTAAGCCGAAAATAAAAATAAATTACTAATACGAATACAATACTCATCATTTTAAATGTGGTTGTTGTCGCACATGCGATTGCGTTTGTTGTGATTGCGATCATTGTAGTTGCTGCAATGCATATTCCGACAATTGCAGCCTGAATTTTATTGAAACATATTTGAAATGCACCATTGATAAACTCATGATATTAATCTTTTACGTTGCAAGTGATATGTGTAAATGGATTTTTTTTGTCTCAAACTTTGAGTTATGATGAAAATATGTGAAGAAACCTGGGTGAAGTTGTTTGATGTGAATTCTAATGCAGTCGAACGTGTGATTTCAATTTACACCACAATTGCGGTACAATGCGAATGTGGTGACTATCGCATCAACAATATTGTAGCCGCAATTCTAGTTGCGGATCACAATTTAAAACCATGAGTATATTATTCGTATTGAAAGATTTTGCTTTGATATTTTATTAGAAGGAAAGGGATGGTATATGGTTTTATATAGTGTGAAAGCGATTTGAAGGAGATAGTTTGGTGAACTATTAAGAGCATTTCGAATCTTAAGTTACTACAACTTCCCGTGTCCTATTTTGACAAATAAGAATTTATTTGGTTATGTGCTACAATTAGAAATTAACTACTCCTAAAACTGTTTTGATGAATATTGTTAGCACATATTGGAATTCAAACTTGAGATTTTGAGAGAACAACTCTTTCAAGTCTCAACTCCTCATCATTTATTTTCATATTTTAAAATTGTTCTATGATTAAATTAGTTTCAGTATTTCTACAAACGACCACATGAATATTAATGTTTATAAAGAAATAATTCAAAAGGGGTAAATCTCAACTAAAAAGAATAAACGCATGGTTCTTAAAATAAGCATATTCATGTTTTCTGTTAAAGCGAAAGACTAAAACATTGAATTACTTAAGACATGATAAAATACAAGTACACGTCATTAGGTTGTTCATAACATCAATCACAGTTTACCAAACATCATCAACTATTACACATATATAATGTATCACGAAGATACTCTACAAGCCTAGCTACCCGACGTTACATATCAGAGCGACCGACTCAAGAGAAAAGGAGCTATACTCAAAAATACACCTCCAGCAATCATAATCTGCAATGCCTCATAGAGCATCATAAAACAGCAGAAGGGTGAGAAATATTACCATAATAACAATGCATATAATTATGTATATAAACAATCATAAAATACATATATGCCACATTTCTCAATCAATTCACACACTCACCACTCCCACATCAACACCTCGTGTATATATATATATATATATATATATATATATATATATATATATATATATATATATATATATATATATATATATATATATATATATATATATATATATATATATATATATATATATATATATATATATATATATATATATATATATATATATATATATATATATATATATATATATATATATATATATATATATATATACACACACACACACACACACACACACACACACACATAAGCACACTTCTCCTAACAATCACATATACATTATGTTTCATTTACCGCAATTCACATTAATTCACATAACATACACATTAACTCAATAAACACACACAACATGTTCACTCCATTGCTAATTCACATAAACATCTACATTCATGTTTATTTCACCAATGCATCATATGAAGATGACAACATGCAACTCATAGAGACCGACACACGACTCTATGCAGATACAAATGCGGTACCGACTCATTTCAGCAGGTTCAATTGAAGAACCAAAAATAACCATCGCTCACACCACACAAGGGCACACGAGGTTCTGCAGATTCTCCGAGGAATCAATATAACCATCGCAACATACGAGGTTCTGCAAATCCTCCGAGGGATCAATAAATAACCATCGCTCACACCCCACAAGGGCACACGAGGTTCTGCAGATTCTCCGAGGAATCAGACACACAAGAATGCATACCATGATGCTTCACATGCAACATGACTCATGACACTCTTGAAATGCACACATGTTTACAAACATACTCATGCATTCATCATGTTAATCGCATATATTCATTATGCACTCACAATATTTAAACATGGTTCACATTTACAATCATCATACATCACATACGAGTAATATGCACTTGCAAATATCGTGCCAAGCGGCAATAGACTCAATCACATCCATCATGCATTTTCAATCAATTTAAACAATGCGTCACATATGCCAAAAGGCCACATATTCACAATCAATTCAAAATCTAGGATTCGCGCCATACGACTACGCACAACACACATAACAGCATATAATTAGTCATCTCAGACAAGGAATGATCGCAACCAAACCACACAATAAATCCACGAATGGAAAGCACAAGAAAAGAAAACATGCTGCTGTGTTCACTAACCTTCGCCTGGCGAACCTTCGCTACCCGTTCGCCTGGCGAACTTGGCAGCGAAGACCACTGGGATTTATTCTGGAGTTACTCGCTAGCACTCGCTAGCACACTCGCCTGGCGAACCTTCGCCACACTCATTCGCCTGGCGAACTTGCCAACGAAGACAGGGTGTTTGGTTCTGACTTGATTCGCTACCGTTCGCTGGGCTTCGCCTGGCAAAGCCTCGCTGCCATTCGCCTGGCGAACCTGCGAGATCAGAACTTCCATGGCTGTTCAAAAGCCCAAACCTCACAAAACCAACCGATGTAATCCAAATCTGTTCCAGTAGCACGACCAACTCATCATCCGACTATACTACACCGTATATTCCAAATTCTAACCGATAAAACTCAGTTTCTACCGATTAAACTCATTTCGACCTAAAATGGAAAATGTAGGAAACACCCAACAAATCCAAAACACACACATACATAATCATACACATTGATTAAGATAGTAAGATTTCACACCCTTAACTCGATTAATCGGAAGCTAGAAGTCGTTCTTGAGCTTTTCCAAGCTTTTCCTTCTACTTTCTCTTCTTCCTCCACTTTCCTTTCATGTTTTCTATTATCCATTGTCGTTCCTCTTCCCCCATATATATATATATATATATATATATATATATATATATATATATATATATATATATATATATATATATATATATATATATATATATATATATATATATGTCCTGCCTTCCTATTTCTCTCCAATTATATTTCTTCTCTTAAAATATTTGTCAATTCATTTTCTCATAAAATATCTCATCTTGACATTGGTTAGAAAACATCTGATAAATCCTCATGATTCTACCAATTAGAATAAATCAGTTAAATCCAATAATTCACTTTAAACCATACAAACCAACTAACTAGTACAATTAATCAGTTATAAAAATCGAGCTGTTACAACTCTCCCCCACTTTAGGAATTTTCGTCCTCGAAAATATTATCCGATTCCAATCCAACTTTCTCTAGTTGATCCTCCAAAATACCTTTACCAAGACAATCCCTTTTCCTTAAGGTTGTCTCAACAGTCAAATCCTCTCTCACTCATACACCATCCATCTGGATCGATGCGCTTCCTCAGCTTAGACACATGAACACATCATGCAATTTCTCATAGTGACAGCGGTAAAACAATCTAACATGCTATTTTCCCACGCTTCCGCTGCGCTACTCTGATACAGATTCAACAAGACACAGTTTGCTTCCGAGACCTCAAGCTCGCTCAACACCAGTTACTATCGTAACTCTCAAAACCCGTTCTTTCTCGGATCCTCTAATCTTTTCAGTCGTCTCTTGCATAATCCCAAGTCCGAGTACAACACTCTTGCCAGACACATATCAACACAAAGGAGTCCCACACCTCCTTCTTACCCATGTTGATCCAACACACGAGCCCTCAACAAATCCTCTACATACTGGATAGCTCCTTTTGTCTGCCCATCCGTTCACGGATGCTAGACAAAGCTCAACTTCAACATGGCACCCAAAACGTCCGCAGACTCTTCCAAAATCTCAATAAAAACACAGGTTCCCATCTGAAACGATATTAGACGGTATCACATACTACTCAGAATTACTCGACAGTTGCATCAGGCCAACAGCCTCTGATGTTCACACTTCGACTTTCAACAAGTCTAATCAGCATATACAACCGCAACCACTTCTCTCTCCATCCGTGGCCACCAAAACAATTCTTTCAAGGTACTCTCATCCAATCCACACTATTCAGACACATAGACTCTATCACAACATCTCGTGTCACCATTTCCATAAATCCGAAAATCAACCCTTCGACTTCAATCTACTAAACTCAATCAATCTATTAACTCCAATTAGAATTCCAACCTTCTCGAATCCCATCGAGAATACCAATAATCAGTCTCTTCATACAAAGCTCAACTCCATACGAAGTCCCTATTATTTCCTCTGCATCTTATGCAATTTTCTCAAACCAAATAAATACCTTAAGCCCTTAAGATCATTAACCATCTCGAATCCCAACTAAACAATTGAGGCTCCCAAACTCCGGTACAAACACACAACAGCAACCAACCCTAAGTCACTGGTCAAATATTTCCTCTTGTACTTTTAATTGCGCATTTAACGTATCTCTCAATCATATTACCAAAGCATCACACAACACAACAAATAGTCCCGTCGGATTCAACAAAACCAACACACAAGCTGTTGACAGCTTTTCCAAAATTCTTTAAACTTTCTTCATAGTGACATAACACTACTTCCTCTCTAATACTGATAACTCAAACTCCCGATACACAACATGATCCTCTATATTCTTCTAATACATCAAAACACCATTGGTTGCACAACCCTTGGCTCACCAACTCAAGTGTGGAAAATTCCACTCCAAACGGATACGCAGTTGTAAACCTATGGCGAAAACACGAATCACACTCATCACAACATCCAAACATATTACATCAATAATTACTCAATTCCATGTCACTACCTTCTCGTCACATAAAGAACTGTAATGACTTCCCACGCTCTTAACCTTGCGTCATTCCAAATTACGGTCCTCCCGTTACTACAGGGTCGTAGAAACAACATTCTGCACTTAGAAGGCCATTCAATACATCTTCAGCTTCTCGAAATGGTTGAAGATTTAACCATACCAATCTTGTGTCCCGTATCTTACTTCCTTTAGTAATCTCCAAAAGTCACCATCCACTCTTTATATACTTAATCTCGGAGTCTATTGTTGTAGCACCCACTCCAAACGCGAGTCTCAACTACTTGATTAATTTAACTCCTTGACCATCCAAACGCACATACAACATGGGTTCTCAATCTCGGACCAGTTCCCGAAATTAAGTTTTTCACAACCCCACTTCACATCCTGGCCCTGTAACACTTATTTCGTCAGGATAACTTCCAGACATCCATAACCAATCGGAAATTGCCAACCTCCCACTTTCATTAGCACTCAAAATCTCATCAAAATTCAACATCTCGACACTGTCCTGCGTCGACTTCTCAGAATAATCCTTAAGCACTTGGCTTCACTCCAAACAATTCACTGCACACACCATCTAAGCTCGCAAGACACGTCTATCCTATCCAACATAATCCCAACTACTATCAACAAGAGATTAAGGGTGACCAGTTCCTCAATTTGTCAACAGACAGCCGAAAATCATGATGGAGTATAAACCATCTTTACCAAACTATAATAGCGTTTAACAACACACCGAGCTACAACTCCTTTCTTGCAGCATCCTGGAGAATCACAAGCTTCTCCCCCACTTCGATCATTCCCACTTCTGCAGACAAGGTTAACCACAAACATGTATCGACAGTGTTTCACACACATGTCGCGTACAAGGGAACAACCAACAAACACAACTTGGCCGGACGGACGGACCTGCTCTGATACCACTTAATGTAACTCCCCCTTTCTATACCCCCAAATAACACAATTAAATCATTTAGGCACAAATTAAAAATTCCATCAGAGTATATTTATTTCATGGTATAAAAGAAGTGCGTCACATTACTCACGAAACGACCACATGAATATTAATGTTTATAAAGAAATAATTCAAAAGGGGTAAATTTCAACTAAAAAGAATAAACGCATGGTTCGTAAAATAAGCATATTCATGTTTTCTGTTAAAGCGGAAGACTAAAACATTGAATTACTTAAGACATGATAAAATACAAGTACACGTCATTAGGTTGTTCATAACATCAATCACAGTTTACCAAACATCATCAACTATTACACATATATAATGTATCACGAAGATACTCTACAAGCCTAGCTACCCGACGTTACATATCAGAGCGACCGACTCAAGAGAAAAGGAGCTATACTCCAAAATACACCTCCAGCAATCCTAATCTGCAATGCCTCATAGAGCATCATAAAACAGCAGAAGGGTGAGAAATATTACCATAATAACAATGCATATAATTATGTATATAAACAATCATAAAATACATATATGCCACATTTCTCAATCAATTCACACACTCACCACTCCCACATCAACACCTCGTGTATATATATATATATATATATATATATATATATATATATATATATATATATATATATATATATATATATATATATATATATATATATATATATATATATATATATATATATATATATATATATATATATATATATATATATATATATATATATATATATATATATCTATATATATATATATATATATATATATATATATATCTATCTATATATATATATATATATATATATATATATATATATATATATATATATATATATATATATATATATATATATATATATATATATATATATATATATATATATATATATATATATATATATATATATATATATATATATATATATATATATATATATATATATATATACACATAAGCACACTTCTCCTGACAATCACATATACATTATGTTTCATTTACCGCAATTCACATTAATTCACATAACATACACATTAACTCAATAAACTCACACACAACATGTTTACTCCATTGCTAATTCACATAAACATCTACATTCATGTTTATTTCACCAATGCATCATATGAAGATGACAACACGCAACTCATAGAGACCGACACATGACTCTATGCAGATGCAAATGCGGTACCGACTCATTTCAGCAGGTTCAATTGAAGAACCAAAAATAACCATCGCTCACACCCCACAAGGGCACACGAGGTTCTGCAGATTCTCCGAGGAATCAATATAACCATCGCAACATACGAGGTTCTGCAAATCCTCCGAGGGATCAATAAATAACCATCGCTCACACCCGACAAGGGCACACGAGGTTCTACAGATTCTCCGAGGAATCAGACACACAAGAATGCATACCATGATGCTTCACATGCAACATGACTCATGACACTCTTGAAATGCACACATGTTTACAAACATACTAATGCATTCATCATGTTAATCGCATATATTCATTATGCACTCACAATATTTAAACATGGTTCACATTTACAATCATCATACATCACATACGAGTAATATGCACTTGCAAATATCGTGCCAAGCGGCAATAGACTCAATCACATCCATCATGCCTTTTAAATCAATTTAAACAATGCGTCACATATGCCAAAATGCCACATATTCACAATCAATTCATAATTTAGGATTCACGCCATACGGCTACCCACAACACACATAACAACATATAATTAGTCATCTCAGACAAGGAATGATCGCAACCAAACCACACAATAAATCCACGAATGGAAAGCACAAGAAAAGAAAACATGCTGCTGTGTTCACTAACCTTCGCCTGGCGAAGCCCCTGGCGAACCTTCGCTACCCGTTCGCCTGGCGTACTTGGCAGCGAAGACCACTGGGATTTATTCTGGAATTACTCGCTAGCACACTCGCCTGGCGAACCTTCGCCACACTCATTCGCCTGGAGAACTTGCCAATGAAGACAGGGTGTTTGGTTCTGACTTGATTCGCTACCGTTCGCTGGGCTTCGCCTGGCGAAGCCTCGCTGCCATTCGCCTGGCGAACCTGCGAGATCAGAACTTCCATGGCTGTTCAAAAGCCCAAACCTCACAAAACCAACCGATTTAATCCAAATCTGTTCCAGTAGCACGGCCCACTCATCACCCGACTATACTACACCGTCTATTCCAAATTCTAACCGATAAAACTCAGTTTCTACCGATTAAACTCATTTCGACCTAAAATGGAAAATGTAGGAAACACCCAACAAATCCAAACACACACATACATAATCATACACATTGGTAATGATAGTAAGATTTCACACCCTTACCTCGATTAATCGGAAGCTAGAAGTCGTTCTTGAGCTTTTCCAAGCTTTTCCTTCTTTTTCCTTCTACTTTCTCTTCTTCCTCCACTTTCCTTTCATGTTTTCTATTATCCATTATCGTTCCTCTTCCCCCATATATATATGTCCTGCCTTCCTATTTCTCTCCAATTATATTTCTTCTCTTAAAATATTTGTCAATTCATTTTCTCATAAAATATCTCATCTTGACATTGGTTAGAAAACATCTGATAAATCCTCATGATTCTACCAATTAGAATAAATCAGTTAAATCCAATAATTCACTTTAAACCATACAAACCAACTAACTAGTACAATTAATCAGTTATTAAAAATCGGGTTGTTACACTCATCATATGTAATATGTAAGGATGTGTTCTTAGTTATGAAAGAAATAAGGTTAAAATGGAATGAAAGGGAAATGGATATTAACATATTACATTAAAGTGGTAAAATCAATTTTCTTAAAAATCACATCCATAATTTTAAGAGACACAACATTTATTGTTACATATTAGTCTTTGGACTCTTTGTAAACCAATGCATCTTTAACACAAGAAAATATGCTTAGTATAGCCAACATTTACTTCAAGAACATATAAAAAATGTTGTGACACTAACTTGTATTTGTTTTTCTCTTTGTAACTCACTTATGCTTTTATACAAGCGGTAACCCACATGTTCAGTTTTATTTTATATAAGCAAGATTTCCATTCATTAAAGGTATTGAGGGAATCTTAACCCAATACGTCCACCAAACAACTTAAATGAAAAGCCACAGACATTTACTCTATACGTGATAGTTGCAATTACTTCTACGGTTTGGTTGCATAGTTAATGACCACCAAGATAAAGCGACAATGCTCTACATAATCATATCAGGATCTTCAAATGCAATCATATCGGGATCCCCAAATGAGTCATTGTACATAATTACTTTTCTGGTTCACTAGATACACCCACACACCACCAGCCATATACCAGCCGCGTCCGCCAATGACACTTTTCCTTTCAACTATAGGATCCAAGCTAACAAATGATTGCAACATGTATCTTCTATAACGCTTTCCAACTTGAACCAAGGTAAACATATCTCCACAGAGTCCTAGTTTTAGAACAATTTAGAAAAAGATGAGTAGAGTCTTTGCTTTGCATAAAACAATATACACAAACTATATCGTGCAAGTTTTTAATGATGCCAAGATTAGACAAGTTAGGACGTGTAGGAAGCCTCTTAATAAGTAATATCCAGCCAATTATATTAACCTTGGATGCAATACGTGATTTCCAAGCAACCTGCACCACCAATTTACACATCTCATTTAGCTCAAATCCTATTGTATCTACATTTATCCTATGATAACACAATTTCATCGAAAAATGTTGTGACATACCAAATGGCCAGGACACCCTGTCAAAAGCAAGCTTAATCGACAAAACTTCCTGCAGCAAAGAAATAAGGTTGTTGTACTCATCCTGCAGGGTGTCATCATTCTCCCACCCTTGTAAACCCACCTGTCAAATCCACTTTTTCACAACCCAACACCCCATATCTCGCTCCCCGCCAAATTTGTTTTTAGAAATAACATATAGACCTAGGAGCAAAACCTGCAGGGGCCTATTGCTACACCATATATCATGTGAAAACCATGTTGATGAACCATCACCAAGGATGATAAAAATCAGATCTACGAACAACTCTCCTCCAGGATTATTACCAAGATTCAAAACATCTCTCCACCATAATGATACATTTCTTGATGAAGTGGCAGGTAGCTAGCAAACGATTTTCTTAGCAAAGCTACCATATCGTCGTTCTAGAATTCTAACCCAAAGGGCATGTTTCTCCACTAAAAATATACATAACCACTTGGTTATCATGGCAGTATTAAAGAGAGAGAGAGAGAGAGAGAGAGAGAGAGAGAGATACCTCTAATGCCTAATCCACCTTCATTTTTTGTTTTGCAAACAGAAGCCCAACTTACCTAATAAACCCCGTTGTAATTCTTTGCGTCGAACCACAAGAATTTTTGTTGAATTGAGATCAATTCACGCATAACTTTGCGTGATACCTTGTAGAAAGACACAAATTGAATAAAAAGGTTCACCAAAACAGTATTGATCGTAGTCACACGACCTCCTATAGATAGCATCCTTCCAATCCATAGGGACAATCTCGCTTTCATGCCTTCATTGACAGGATTCTAAAATGCCACGCGCCTATGTTTTCCATCAATGAATAACCCACGAAACATAAACGGAATTGAATCAATTTTGCAGTTCAGGAATTACTCTGCGCCGTTAATTAATGATTCTCCGATTCCTACACCATATAAACTACTCTATCTTATGTTGATTTTCAAACCAAACAAAATTTTGAAACCCTTGAGAATAGATTTAAAAGCCCATATATTACCTCAAGCACCTTCGAATATCGACATCGTATCATCCATGTACTACAATAGATTATAAGATACACCTTCAATAACCTCAAATCCTCTCAGGATACCCGTCTTCGCAGCTCTTCGAACCAATATTGCTAAGCCTTCAACCACAATGGTAATTAGAAAGGGAGACAAGGGATCGCCTTGTTTTTACCGTTAACAATAAATGACGTATAACTACTCAAGACATCCCATGTTTTTTGTAAAAATTAAATGTTAAAACCGTCCGTGCCAGGGCTTCTATTACCTTCACAATCGAATACCACCTCCCTGATTTCGTATTTACTAAAAAATTCCCCCAATCTAGCACTTTCTTTGAAAGAAATTCTGGCAATTCCATTAAACCCTAAGCACTTTCTTTGAAAGAAATTCTGGCAATTCCATTAAACCCTAACCTTGGTGTGCGCATTGGTTTATTTTGGAACCTATCTTCAAAATGAACCTTCACACAATTCTTAACCAAATTCACGTCCTCCACAAATTTCGAGTTTACCATGACAGAATTGATGGAATTCCTTCTATTCTGTTGGCAGGAAATTGAACGAAAGTACTTAGAATTCAGATCACCTTCTTGTATCCACCTTACTCCCTCTCGATGTTTATATTTTTACAAATATTAGTTTCTATCTTCTTCCTTGACAAGTTTAACTCTTTTTATACAAAAGCAATAAATATGAGACTTTGAACTTCAATTGTATAAAACTATCTTGTGAATTTTCAATTTCTCTTCACAAATATAGATTTTACAAATTTGAAGATAGTTTGACTATGCAAGATTGAATTACAATTGCATAATAATGTGAGTTTGAACTTCAATTGTATAAAACTATCTTATGTTAAAGTTAGGTTTGTCTGTGCGATTAGAGGAAAGCAAAGCAAATTTGATTTTTAACTATTTTAATGGATGGCTTTTTGCTGATCGAGTATTTGTCAATTTTTTAATAAGAAAATTTCAAAAATATTGTATTTTCATTGTTCTTGTTATTTTGTTCCAATCAATTAAAAACTCCAAAATATCTTGTTTATCCAAAAAGTGTCTTATTTGTACTAGTTGGTATTAAACGCAAAAATGCTGAAAAAGATAATCAACTTATCATAACATGATGCCATTTTACACACTACTAGAAATTGTCCATTAAGAACTAATTGAGTTATTTGCTGCTATAAGATTTCAAAAGAAAAAGATAGAATAGTTGTATCAATAATAGAAATTCAAAAGTTCAAAGCAATAAATCCAAATTCCTAAGCCGAAAATAAAAATAAATTACTAATACGAATACAATACTCATCGTTTTAAATTGTGGTTTTAGTCGCACATGCGATTGCGTTTGTTGTGATTGCGATCATTGTAGTTGCTGCAATGCATATTCCGACCATTGCAGCGTGAATTTTATTGAAAAATATTTGAAATGCACCATTGATAAACTCATGATATTAATCTTTTACGTTGCAAGTGATATGTGTAAATTGAGTTTTTTAGTCTCAAACTTTGAGTTATGATGAAAATATGTGAAGAAACCTGGGTGAAGTTGTTTGATGTGAATTCTAATACAGTCGGACGCGTGATTTCAATTCACACCACAATTGCGCTACAATGCAAATGCGGTGACAATCGCATCAACAATATTGTAGCCGCAATTCTAGTTGCGAATCACAATTTAAAACCATGAGTATATTATTCATATTGAAATATTTTGTTTTGATATTTTATTAAAAGGAAAGGGATGGTATATGGTTTTATATAGTGTGAAAGAGATTTGAAGGAGATAGTTTGGTGAACTTGTGAGATGTTGGATCAAACTCTAGTATGGTCGAAGTCTGTTCGCGAGTAATACGTATTGTAGTCGAAGTTTGTTCTAACATGCATTAATCAATATTGCTAGGATTGTTAGCATGTTGAATTAGGCCTTGCTTGTAATCTCATTTGTTTAAGTTAGCTTGTATCCTAAGTTAGCTTGTAATGGGTAATTGTTAAAAAGCCCATTAGGTTAGTGTGCTATTTTTCTTATAAATAGGATACTAGTTTCTCAATCTTTTCATAAGAAAAAATAGGAAGATAAAATCCTAATTTCAAGAGAGAGAGGTTATTTTTGTTATTCTTGTATACTTGTAATCTTGTTCCAAGAGAAAGGAAAGAATAGCAGTTTAATAACCAATCCTTGTTGTTTTCTTTTTTATCAACTATAACCCTTGTGTGTTTCTTGATCATTAAGAAACTCTTTATACTTGGTTTTAAGGTATCTGATTCACAACAAATTGGTGCGGTGAGGTGACAAAGTCAAAAAGTTGGAATTTTGTGAATCTTGTGTATTTGGTAAATCCTGTAGGGCAAAGTTTAACAAAGGCAAGCAAAGAACACATGGATCCCTGGATTACGTTCATGTTGATCTTTGGGGGCTTGCAAGAAATCCTTCACACTCAAGTGCAAGGTATTTTCTATCCATCGTTGATGACTATTCCAGAAAGCTATGGGTATTCATTTAGAAGAAGAAGGATGAAACTTTTGAGAATTTCAAAAGTTGGAAGATTCTGGTCGAAACTCAAACTGGCGGAAAGTTTAAGAGGTTGAGAACCGACAATGGCCTTGAATTCTGCAACGAAGCGTTCAACCGTTACTATTGTCGCAACTGCGAAAAAGGGCCGGCAAATAAGATAGAAGAGTTGCCACCGAACGTTATTTATCTTAAAGAGAGGGAAAGGAAACGATCAAAGAAAACCAAAGAGAAAGGGAAAGACAAGGTCATCGCAACAAAATATTGGGTTCGGGAGTCGGTTACGCAAGGGGAAGGTATGAGCACCCCTCACGTCCATTGTACTCAATGGGATCCACGCTTGTTGTCTAATCTATGGGTGAAAACTATCTAAAGGCCACTACTAAACGGGGGTGAACAGTAAAGAACAGACTCGATAGGACATCGTCTCCCTATGCCTATGTATTCCCTCGTGCAGTGGGAAAGTCAGAGTCAATGTAGTTTGGGAAACTATGGGTGATGGGGGGAAGGTTGCTCGCCAAGACATCACCGTCTTGTGCCTACGTATCCTCATCTGGTGTGAGAAATCAGAGCAAACATAGTTCGGGCTAACAAGACCGTTGGTTGGTTCAAGTGTTTTACGAGAAATGTTATGTTCCAATTCCAGCAGTTAGGGACTATGCCTGTTTGCGGTAGAACAGAAATGTAACATACTCTTTCTAAAAATTAGGTTTGCAAACAATCCTGAAGGATGAAAACGTTTGAGTTTTGTTTGTGTTTTTTAAGAGAAGAAGTGAATTGAGTTAGTTTGTAACTCATGTTGCACTAAAGACTATGACATAAGAGCGAATGTGTCGCATATCTCCCAAAGGGCATATGCTAGACACTCTAGACAATGTGAGAGGAGGCCTCCCACTCATCATTCCTCATGTACGTAAGGCTCGTAACTTACAACAATTGTTATCCTTTATTAAGTGTCTTAAGAGATTCTGAGATGAGAAGAGATGACACAAGACTCTAAGGGGAACTGATAAACCCTAATGTTGTCATGCAAGATGATCCTAAAGTTAGGATGAAAAGGGATATTACCTAATGTTATCATACAAAGGATTGAAAGCCTAATGTCTCTCCTACTCCCATCTTAAACAGAGGGACTAGGAATCCTAAGGGATCATGGCAAGAAGCACAAGTAAACACAATGCTAAATCAATCACAGATGAAAATGAAATGAAAGACTTAAACAAGTCTATGCAAGATGAAGAGAGATATGAAATGCAAACACAAATGCAAACATGAAACAATGCAACAACACAAGCACAAGAGAAGACTTAAACAAGTCAAGAGAGATGAGATGAAATGGGAGAAGCAAGGTCCTACAACCAAATATCATTAATACCTCAAACCAACCCTCAAACATGCCTCAATCAAACACCTAAGTGTGAGAGGAAAATTGATCCTAGGGGGTGTTCAAATGAGAGTCAATGATCAACTTCAATTTCATGTGCAAACCAAATAACACCTTACATCATAAATTCAATTAAAAATATTAAAAATAAATGAAAAATAAAATAAAAATATGGAAAATAATCTCAACACATCAAAATATCAGAAACTTATTTTTTTGGGATTTTTGTGAAAGTCAACTATTTTTAAATGAATTAAATTGAAATAGCAAATAAAAGAAATAAAATTGAATAAAAAATGCAAGAGGGGTGTATCAGCAAAAGGGTTTTGAACTGAAATCAATTGAACTGCGCGCATGGGCCAAACATCTGGGGGTGGGATTAGCAAATGGACAAGGCCCAAAGCCATCAGAAACCACCTTCTAAGTGAAAAACACCATTTCACTTAAACAAGTGAGATGCCAACTCAGATTCAAAGAGGACACACACACAAGTCAACGGACAGATCACCAGCCACCTCAGCTCAAGCCTGAGACACCGGATCCCTAGCTCCATTCGTCTTCTCAAGCGAGCTTCACCGGAGTTAACTGTAAATCAACATATAAATCAAAACTCAAGGCACCCATTAAAATATCTTTTCACGTACAATCCAAATATGAGGTTGGTTTTTGAAAAAGGTTCATGCAACTATGAGAAATCAAGCCACAAAATTTTGAGGTTCAAACTGAAAATGGTTCAAACACACATGATAATTATCCAAACATTTCCATACTAGATAGGACTTTAGATGCACCAGATATGAACCCTAATGCAAGGCTAAAATGAGAGTTTCAAAGACTTGAAGCTTACCTAACGGAGCTGCTCCGTTGGCTCTTCAAACTTTAAGCAAACTTCACTTTCAAGCTCCCAATCTTCATCTAATGTTTGTGTGGTGATGAAATGAACCAGAGGTTGAAGAACAATTCAATGGAAAATCAGATTTGAAGATAGAGAATGTTGTGCAATTTTTTGATGAAACTCTTCTCTCATGTAGCTATCTCCAATTCTCAGCATCTAGGGTTTCATTATGGCTTATATATGGGGGCTTAGGAACATCCATGTAGGCCCATGTTGATTGATTCACTTGATTGAAAGTATTACCACAAAAATCTTCTATTCATGTACACATGGGTTAGAGGTCTTGTACATCCCTCTTGGGTCAGCAAAATGAACATTTTGGGTGTGTGGAAATGAATCATTAAGGTTTTGGTCATTGAGAATGAGGGGACACCATTTTTTGAACCACTACCTCTTATGTTATGAAATTTGAAAAATGGCATGACACATGATTCTATTTTCGCTCAAAATAGGTAAAGAGCATCATGGTCATGTAATGATATTAGAATGGTGCCAAAAGTTCAAAGATAACTTTATTTGATAACTTAAAATGCAACGAATTCAAACCATGTCCAAAAATCCACTTTTTATGCTCACTATGGTTCAAATGATCACATAAATAATCAAACATCATGGATTTTGGGTTCAAGAGGATGTTAAGGCAATTTGACACAACTTTCATGTGGCACAAATTTGGATTAGAGGTCATGAAGTTCATGGAATTGGTCATTGAAATAAAAGACCTAAAACTAGGTTTCCAAAATTACCCTTGCCTTGTGAAGACCATAACATAAGTTCCACAAATGAGAATTAAAACTTCTAGTACTTTTTGGAAAGCTAAGACATAGAGGAACAACTTTCATGTTCATTGGAAAGTGAGGAAAAGCTTGGTTCCATGTGAAAAATGTCTTGGAAGTTAGTTGACTTTGAGTACCTCTAAATTCTCTTCATCTGATGACACCAACTTGCTGACACCATAACTTGAGATGTAAAAACCCAATGGATGAGTTCTTGTACTCAAAAGAAAGCTTGAAAGATGATAAACAAGTCTCATGTTTGTTGGAAAATGAGATTGGACTTGTATCATGGTGGAATTTGTCCTTGAAGTTAAGTACCAAAAGAGGGGATTTTACACTGAAAATCATCTGCAACCTAATTTAGTAACCCTTTGAACTCTTGAATCTTGTTGATTTGATCTCAACATGACATCCTAGATGCTTCATGATGACTTCCCATGGCTACAATTATCAAGAACCAAGTCTTGACCCCTCTCAAGTCCACAGTTGACTTTTGGTTGAGAAGATGAAAACCCTAACTCCATATCCATTGCCTGAGGTTCTTGCAAGTGACTTGAGTGGTCAAACAACTTCCGTAGAAGACCCTCAAGATGATATTCAAGATAGGAGGTGACATCCAAACAAAAACTTTCTCCCCTCAAGGAGCTTTGATACTCAATCTGATGATGGTGAACTCTTGATGACATGAACAAATACCCTTTCTTGAGCTTGAACAAGAAATATTCTCTCTTGAATGGAAAAGCAAACTCTTGATCCCCTGTCTAGAACCAATGTTATGCAAATGCAAATGCTAAATGATAGAAACATAATCCAAGCTAAAAGGAAAGGTTGGGCAAATTTTGGGGTGCAACAGTTGCCCCTATTCAAACGGCTTGGACCTGAAGGGATGAAAAGCAACCACTTTCAAACATTCAAGGTAAAAGGTGGTTGAATACAAAAAGA
This sequence comes from Lathyrus sativus, assembly GCA_963859935.3. NCBI lineage: Eukaryota > Viridiplantae > Streptophyta > Magnoliopsida > Fabales > Fabaceae > Lathyrus > Lathyrus sativus. Next base: position 599,540,539 of record OZ012741.1, on the reverse strand, counting down.
ACCCAGAGATTTTCCAACCGCGGGATAGTAAACTGTAGAATGTCCACCAAAGTTGAATCAGGATCACTGGAGAAATGTATCTGAAAGATTAGGAGAAATCACTACTAACCCACAGGTTAGGAAGCTTTGACACGCAATCAGAAAAACATCTGTTAACAAGCTGGCTCGACACCCAGTCGGTAAAAACAAACATCTACTATCCAGCAGGCTCGACACTCATGTCGGTAAGAAACATCTGCCAACAAGACAGACTCAACATTTGTCGGTAAAAACATCTGCTAACAAGCAGGCTCGGCATCCGCCGGTAAAACAATTGCTAACAAGCAGGCTCGACATCCGCCAGTAAGAAAAAAACATCTGCTAACAAGCAGGATCGACACTCATGTCAGTAAAACATCTGCTAACCTGCAGGCATCAACACTAAGTCGGTAAAACATCTGTTAACAAGCAGGCTCGGCGTCTGCCGGTAAAAACATTTGCTAACAAGCAGGCTCGACACTCGGTCGGTAAAAACATCTGCTAACAAGCAGGCTCGACATCCGTCGGTAAAAACATCTGCTAACAAGCAGGCAACTTCAACACAAAGTTGGGGGTAGAATCTATCGATTCCCAATTTGAAAGAGAACTCTGCTGGGGAAAGAAAGACTTAAACAAGCACACTCTGTTGGGGAGAAAAAGGTAAGATGAACACATCCATCAAAGATTCTGTCGGGGTCTGCATACCACACAGGCTCATGAAATACACCATTATCTGCTGGAGAGAAAACTGGAAACAAAAGGTAACAACCTGGCTTATGCTTTGGATGCATATGTTTGAAAATGACGTAATGCTCCATATGAAATGGAAATGCTACATGTTTGGGAGGATGCTATGCAAAAATGCAAATGCAGAGGAACACCACCACAAAAAGGTGCCGAGATAAACGGAAAGCAAACTCGTGCTGGGGAAAAGCCCTGGATGACCTCCTGGAAGAGAAACTCTTCTAGGGGATAATACTGATCTGCTGAGGAAAACACCCTGAACGGCCATTCCAGAAATAAAACTCTCCTGGGGAGAATGCTGATCTACTAGAGATAGCTCCACACTGCTGGGAATAAATCCACTCTACTGAGGATTAAGAATAAGATTTAATGGGGAGATATCCAAAATAACTCGCTCTGAAGAACACCAATAACCAATGGATTCTGCTGCAGAAAATGCCTTGAACGACTTTCCAGAATAACACTTTTTTGGGGACAATCCCACTTGTTGCGGTGAGAATCGTGATACCAAGCTATTGATTAACTTGAATCTTTAATTCTTAGATTACAACCGGACTTTAATTTATCCAAAGGAAAGGTCTAAAGAAAGAAAAACCCTTTTGCGCGATGTAACAACAACGCTAAGAGATTCGGGGATCGGGGGTTGGTTATGCATATGGTAGGTATTTCACATCCTAAACATCTGTAGTACTCTACAGGAACCTTTTGTTTGTTTGCATGCTAAGTTGGTAAATGTTTGCTAAGGATTGGGATTGGGTAAAGGTATAGGTTAAAACCTAAAGATAGTTTCTAAGTTTGCTCGCAAAGACATCGTGTCCTCTGCCTACGTATCCTAACTAGGATAGAATCAGAGAAATCGTAGTTCACCTCACAAGGGTTGAAGAACACTTGATTATGATCAAGGTTCAAAGGGGAACAAACATTACAATGCTTGTGTATATTTTAACAAAACTCTCTAGATCTATGTTGAACACTCAAGAAGGGGAGTAAATAATCATATCCATGATTCTCATATAGAGTTTACAAACTCTATCCTAGGGTTCTAGTGGAAGAACACTCCTAGTGTAGGTGGGTCTTCTAGACTTAAGGCAAAGTCTAAGGCTTATACTAATGTTCAAGATGACTTCACAAAGTCAGGGAAGGGTAATGAGCTATCCAATGACACAAGGGTCAAGGGAGAGACTTTTCCTTTGGAAGAGAGAGAGAGAGAGAGAGAGAGAGAGAGAGAGAGAGAGAGAGACAACTTGGATGAGAACTAAAAAGTTCCATCACTTGGGGAAAATAAAATAATTGACAAAATAAATAACAATGGTGAAGATAAAGGCATGGTGACAACCATTAAATGAACATGTTAAAAGTAAAAACAAGGAGGCATTGATGACAATCAAAGTAACTGATCAAGCAAGAAATGTGACGACAGATCAAGCTTAAGTAAATTCCTCAGAGGAAGCAAAATAATCATGGTAACAACCCAAAGACACAATCCTAACATGTTGACTAACATTAAGGAAATGAGTATAAGCAAATATCACAAACATACACAAGTATGACAAGAAAGGAATTCATCAGTACACGCGGTAACGATCACGAAATGTAACTACCTTGCAATTGGTCAAAAGGGATGAAAATTTAAAAAAACATGGAATTTTAAAATATGACATGAAAATAGACATAAAAAGGAACACAACGCAAAAAGAATTAGTGAAAAATGACAAAAAGTGAACAAGTTATGAATTTATGAAGTTTGATGAAAATAGTATAAATAAAATGCAAAAGAGTAAATAAAAGATGAAGAAAATGCAAGGGGTGGGAGTTGAACCCACACCCTCTTGGTACACGCGTGCAGGTATGAGAAAAGATGGAAAAATGAAAAATCAAAAGGGTTCGACCTCCACACGGATCGAACCCATGCTAGCATGGTGCAAGGCGCTTTTGGTGACAAGTTGGTTGCCACTGGGGTGGCTGTACATCCAAGTACAAATGCCACCCCATAAATATATATGGGAGATCTCAAGACATTTCTGGGCAAAATTCAAAAACAAAAACAAGCCAATGCATGAAGATCCATAACTTTGTCAATTCTCAATGGATTTAAGCACAATTTTAGTCTAAATTGAGTGGAATTTAACGAGGAATTCAGTGGTGGTGGTGATTTTAAAAGATCAAGCTTCCATTTTGAAATTCGATAGCATATGTATAATGATCTTTTGAAATGCATTTTGATGTCCAAATCAAGTTCTAAACATTCTCAGACCAAACCAAGCACATACACACATTGAAAACAGGTTGATGAATAAGTGTGAGTAATAAATTAAGTTCAAAACAAGTTCTGGTGAGAAGTGATTATCAAGCTGCAAATGGTCATTTATGGAATGCATGATGAGACAAAAGTTAGATTCTAACCAGGTTCAAATTAATGCAAACACATACACATGTTGAAAACATATTGATAAGTGAGTGCCAATACAAGACTGAGTTCAAAACAAGTGGTAGTGGAAAGTGATATTCATGCTGAAATTTTGGTGTTTGTGAAGTGCATGATGATGTCCAATTTTAGTTCCAAGCTTTTTCAGATCAAACAAGTCACATACACACACTATATACATGTCATTGAGTGAATTTAGGCAAAAGATTAGGTCCAAAACAGTCTGTATTGAAAAGTGATCATCAGGTTGTAACTTTGACATATGCAATGCATCATGATGTTCAGTTCTGATTCTAGGCAGTTCCAGGTTGGATTAAATGCACAAACATATTGAAAACATGATAATGAGTGAATCCAATCAAGAGTTTTGGATCAGAGCAGTTTGAAATTAGAAATGATGTGCAAGTTGCCAAACTGTTATGGAAGATGCATGATGCTGCTCAGTTCAAGTTCTAGGCACATACCAATCAAATGAATCATACATACAAGTCACATATATGCTATTGAATGAGTTTAGGCACCAAAAATAGTTCAAAGTGGTCTGTGATAGAAAAGTGGTATTCTAGTGCAAAGTTTGACATGTGTGATGCATCAAAGAGTACAGTTCAGGTTTTATGCATATTTAAACCAAGTGAATCACACATACACCTTGAAAATATGTTAACAAATGAAATCAACCAGAAGAAGTGGTTCAAAACAGACTGTAGCAAAAAATGACATTTAAGTTGCCCTTTGGTATTTGGATGATGCAGTAGGATATTCAGTTTCAATTCTATGCACATACAAGTCAAATTAGACAAACACACACCATACATACATGTAGTCAAGTGAATTCAAACAAGAGAAATGATTCAAAACAGCTTGGCATGAAAGATGATATGCAAGTTGCATCTTGGTATTGATGAAACACATGAAAGAACTCAGTTCAAGTTTAAAGCATGATTAGGTCAAATAGAACCTTAGACAAATTTTGTGCATAACAATAACATTCACATTCTTGAAATGAATAGGTAAATGAGTTTACAACTTCAAGTTAGGCAAAAACTCATTAAACCAAAGAATGACATATTGAATCAAATTTGGCAGCAAAACCAAGCATCATAATGAACAAAAGGCCACATTGATTCATACATGATCAAGGGCAAGGGGGATCCATGAGCAACTTACAAGTCCTCTACCTATCCTAATAGTGAGCCAAGTTCATAGTTATAGGGCAAGCACACTACTTTTTCAAGTTTGGATCCTAAAACTACCAAGTGACCAAAATCTCAATAACAAGTCTAGACATGACAATAAGGCACAAACTTACAATCTAACATCCATACATCATTTACAAATGGCAATGTATTTGACAAAACAACCATCATGAATATAAAACTAAGATTCTTGACAAAGAAACCTAATAGGGCAGCCATGGTACATTTTCACACAAATCCTTACAAAAAGGCAAAATATGATAATGTATGATTTCTAGACAGTTAGAACATCACATACCTCTTGTTGACCAGCCTTGAACAAGCTAAAAAGCTTAGAAACCCAGAGGTGCTCCTTCCTTTGCAATGATATGAAACTTGCTTCCTCTTGAAGCAACAAAACCAAACTTCAAGACAGTTGGAGTTAATGGATTTCCAGTTGGTTTTTAATTCCTTAGACACTTATAATATGACATATGTGAGGTTTGTGGATGGTTGGATCAACAAGAAACAGCCTAGACCAAGATTTGGCAAGTTTTGAGGGTGGTGGTCAAACTTTCTTAGTGTGAAAGTTGACTTTTTGCAAAATGGTATTTTTAAGAGGTTTGAAGGTATAGACACCTTCTATATTATGTTTAGGGTTTGTGTGGATGCTTTTTATAGGTTTGGAAGTGGTGGAACTGGTCTTGAGCAGAGTTTTGCTCAAGACAGTTTTTTAGTGAAAATGAAGGTTTTGAAGTTTTTGAAATTCTTGAGGAATGAGAGGAGAGTGAGAGCTATCTTTTCTATGGTTTTCTGAGATTGCTCTGGTGTGTTTGAACTCATAGAAGAGGCCTCTATTTATAGCCAAACAAGAGTGAGGGCAGCCTTGGTCATTTACCACTTTTGGAGGGAGATTTGTGAAGTTTTTCAAGTGAATCTTGCCAAATCTTCTCCTATCAGTTCCATGGTTCAATGGAGATCAGAAAAATCAAGTGGAGATGGACATGAAGTGACTGAGATGAGCTATGAAGGTAGGGTGAGCCAGCTGCACAGTCTTGGAGTGAAAAAGTTTCTCTCTCCTTCTTACATTTGAATATTTTATTACACAAGTTGCTTGCCACTTGCCTCTCTCTTCAAACTCCTCATTTCTCTGCATTTTCATTCCTCTACACATCTAAATATCATATTGAATCATGATACAAGGGTTGAGGATAGTCCAAGTTGTGAAAATCTGATTTTTGAGAAGTGTTGGAGTGTGGTTTCAAGTGTTGACAGGCCCAACTTCTATGGTGCATAACTTCATGCTCAAACATGCTATTGAGGATTTCTACCACAATTTGGAAAGCCCTTAAGTAGCTATAAAACTTTCATGTTTTGGGAATTTCCAAATTCTTGATGGAACTAGGTTGAAAAACCCTTCAAAGTTTCTGAAAAAATCACTTACAAGTGCTAAATAACTTAGAATTTTTCTAAGTTATTTACCCTTCAAAAATGCATTTTGCTATAACTCCAATTCTATGCATTTTTTGATCATGGACCACTTTTAGGATTTTGTAGGATTTGTCAAGAGCTTTCCAATGAGCTTTGAACCACTTCAATCGGATGTCTGGTTGAGGAGTTATGGTCTTGCCCCTTTTGAAACCCTAATTCCCGATTTTTACAATTACTTTTTAACCCTTGATCCAATGGTCATGAAATTTTATGGGGAGGTGTAATATGACATAAGGAACATTTTTGATTCACATCTTGAAGTCAAATTCCTTATTGTTGAAGAGTTGACTTTTTGGTCAACCGTTCGACCGATCGGCGCCTACCGAGTCGCCCGTTGATGATCCGGACATCCTGAGGACTTGAAACTCTTTGAATGGACTTTAATAAGCCATAATAACTTAATGGACCAAAATAACACCATTTAAATACTCTTTAAAACAAAATTCAAACTACGGTTGACTTTTTCTGATCGGAAACCCTAATCGGGTATCTCAAATTGCACTGTTCTCAATTCCCGGGTGACCACATCAAATTGAATTCATACTTGATCCAATTTATTACCCTTGATCTTGTTTGAAGTTGGATCAATCCAAAACATTGATTGATCAAAACACTGAAGCCTCGATTTTGACGGTACGGAACCCTAATTCATCTGCATCTTAACAAAGATAAACTGAAAATGGGTTAAGGTTAGTTGATCAAGCAAATATGATCCTAAAATGATGATTAGGATCTAAGGGGTCAAAATTTGGGGTGCAAAACCACTCTGCGGGGAATAAAATCCACTCTGCCAGGAATTGAGAAAAACAATCATTGGGAAATCATCCCAAAATCTCACTCTGAAGAATACCAATAACCACTGAATTCTGCTGTGGACGTCTACTTCACTGGGGAATACTCATTGAGGGAATTAGCAGCAACCTCTACTTGGGGAAATGAGTCAATATCGTAGACTCTGTGGGGTAACAACACTGAACTTGTCCCACTGTTGGGTAATAATCCCAAATCCACTTTCTAAGGGATAAGTGCATACCACTGCTAGGGATGACCTCAAATTCAACCTGCTGAGGGGAACTTCAATCTCGACCTGTTGGGGATGAAGACATATCTCTGCTAGGGAAACCCTTCTGAAACAATTCCCTACTATGAGAGCCCTGCAAATGACAAACAAACAAACGTGTCATGTATGCAATAAAGGCTATTTCGGTCATCGTCCATGACATCACTCAAGCAAATCGAAGTTTCAATTATAATTCGCAAAGCCCCAAAAGTTTATGTATGCAAAGTTTTATCAAAAACATCAGGCATCTATTTGCAAACAAAACAGTAAAATCAAAAACAAGAAAGCTCTTTGTGGATAATACTTCATTGATTGAGAATGGCCTGTAAATAGGCAAATTACATCATATGCAACTCCTGAAAAGAGAAAGTTGCACAAAAAGTACAGAAATGTAAAAGATATATACAAATGTCAACAATGTGGTACAGATAACCACCATGTGTCGATTCTACTATGACTCACATGACTTCAATGCTTTCTCAAACGTTTCGTCCTCTAAAGAGACTGACTTGTTAACCCTCGGGTCCTCCAAGAATCCAACCGGGCTCATAGGATCGGACGCATACCGCAGTCATTTGCTTTTAAATCCCTAACTTTTGCCTGAATCGCCCTTGTGGGTTTTCAATTCACCGGGATACCCATTTTTGCCAAAGTCGCCTTTTCCGGTTTTCAACTTCGCGGGTTTATTGTTTTTACTTTTTATCCCTAACTTTTGCCTGAACCCATTCTTTTTATGGTTCGCGGGATGCCCCATTTTTGCGTAGATTTTATTTTTATTTCCAGCGGGTCCCTTTTATGTAAAGTATTTTTTGACTGCGTCTGCGTTCATATGGGACGTAAAATCTTCGCCGTCCATAGTTGAGAGTAATAAGGCTCCTCTGGAGAAGACTTTCCTTACCACATATGGACCTTCATAGTTGGGAGTCCATTTGCCCCTGTGATCTGTCCGTGGAGGGAGGATTCGCTTCAACATTAAGTCACCTTCCTGAAAGCTTCGAGGGCGCACCTTCTGATCCAATGCCTTCTTCATTCTGCTTTGATACAATCGGCCATGGGCGATAGCTATCAATCGCTTCTCATCAATCAGACTAAGTTGATTCAACCTAGCCTTCACCCATTCCGCCTCATCAATTTTCACATCAACCAACACCCTCAGGGAAGGAATCTCGACTTATAATGGTAGGACAACTTCCATACCATACACTAGCAAGAAAGAAGTTGCCCCATTCGAAGTACGCACTGAAGTACGATATCCATGTAATGCGAATGGCAACATCTCGTGCCAATCTTTGTAGGTTACAACCATCTTCTGCACAATCTTCTTGATGTTTTTATTGGCTGCCTCGACAACACCATTCATCTTCGGGAGGTACAGAGAAGAGTTGTGATGTTCGATTTTGAAACTCTGGCACAGTTCCTTCATCATCTTGTTATTCAAATTCGAACCATCATCAGTAATGATTCGTTCGGGCACTCCATAACGGCATATAATATCCTTCTTGATAAATCGAGCCACTACCTCTCTGGTCACATTGGCGAAAGAAGCCGCTTCTACCCACTTGGTGAAATAGTCGATGGCTACCAAGATAAAGCGATGCCCATTGGATGTTGTTGGTTCGATCTTACCGATCATATCAATGCCCCACATAGCAAAGGGCCAAGGAGATGCCAAAACATTCAGAGGACTTGGCGGCACATGCACTTTATCAGCATAAATCTGGCACTTATGGCACTTCTTGGCGTACTTGAAACAATTAGATTCCATAGTCATCCAGTAGTAGCCTGCCCTCAACAATTTCCTGGACATCGCATGTCCGCCTGCATGTGTACCAAAAGTACCCTCGTGGACTTCTTTCATTAGCAAACCTGCTTTGTTTTCGTCCACACACCGCAACAACTCCAAGTCAAAGTTTCTCCTATGCAACACATCATCTTTGTTTAAGTAGAAACTTCCTAACAATCTCCTCAAAGTCTTTTTATCCCGGCTCGATGCCCCAGGTGGATACTCTTGATTCTTGAGAAAATTTCTGATATCAAAATACCAAGGCTTTCCATCGGACGCTTCCTCTACTCCAAATATGAAAGCCGGCCTATAAAGGCACATGATAGTGAGCATCGGAGCATCATTCCAATAATTCACCTTGTACATCAATGATAAGGTTGCCAAAGCATCTGCCATCTGATTCTCGGCCCTTGGCACATGATGAAACTCTACTCTGTCAAAGAAAGGTAACACCCTCCTTGCATAATTCATATAAGGTACCAGGTTGGGTTGACGAGTCTTCCATTCTCCTTTAATCTGATTGACGACCAAAGCTGAATCACTATACACATCAAGGTTCTTGATTCTCAAATCAATGGCTTCTTCAATACCCATGATGTATGCTTCATACTCAGCTTCGTTATTGGTGCAGGCAAATGTTAGCCGGGTTATAAACAGTATGTGGGAACCGTGAGGCTTTGTATTCTGAAAAAACACTCCCCTTAATGGCTTTTTGGGAAACATATTGAATATCGTATTCTGTCAGAACCATATGCCATATAGCAATCCTTCAAGAAAGTTCCTGTTTCTTGAACACGTACTTAATCGAATCCATCTTTGAAATCAACATGGTTGTATGATTTAACATGTACTGCCTTAGGCGCTTGGCTGCCCAAGCAAGTGCACAACATGTTTTTTCTAACATTGAGTATCTGGACTCACAATCTGTGAACTTCTTACTCAAGTAGTAAATAGCATGCTCTTTACTGCCCATCTCGTTGTGTTGACCGAGTACACAATCCATGGAATTCTCAAGAACCGTCAAGTACATAATCAAAGGTCTTCCTGCCACTGGGGGCATCAGTATCAGAGGCTCCTGCAAATATTCTTTTATCTTTTCAAATGCCCTTTGACAATTTTCATTCCAAACAACCGCTTGATCTTTCTTTAACAATTTGAACATTGGTTCACATGATCTCCCTAGAAAACCACGGACCTCTTTTTTTGTTTTTGGTGCTGGTATTTCTTATATTGCTTTTATCTTTGCAGGATCTACCTCGATTCCTTTTTCACTGACGATAAACCCCAATAGCTTTCCCGACCTCACTCCGAAAGTGCACTTATTTGGATTTAACCTCAATCTGAATTTCCTCAACCTTCCAAACAGCTTCAAAATATTAACCAAATGCTCTTCCTCCGTCTGTAACTTTTTGATCATGTCATCAACATACACTCCAATCTCATGATGAATCATATCATGAAAGAGAGTCATCATCGCCCGCTGGTAAGTTGCCCTTGCATTTTTCAATCCAAAAGCCATAACTTTGTAGCAAAAAGTCCCCCACGGCGTGATAAAGGTTGTTTTCTCCATGTCCTCTGGGGCCATCTTGATTTGAATGTACCCAGAGAAGCCATCCATGAAGGAAAACACTGAATATTGGGTCATATTATCAACTAGAACATCAATGTGGGGGAGCGGGAAATCATCTTTCGGGCTCGCTCTGTTCAAATCTCTGTAATCAATGCACATCCTGACCTTACCATCATTCTTAGGTACAAGAACAATGTTAGCGACCCACAGAGGATAGTTTGTAATAGCAAGAAAACTGGCGTCCAATTGCTTCTGGACCTCTTCCTTAATCTTGACTGCCATATCGGGCCTGGTTCTTCTCAGCTTCTGCTTCACAGGTGGACATTCTTCACGAAGAGGTAGACGGTGTACCACTATGTCTGTATCCAATCCTGGCATGTCTTTATATGACCAGGCAAAAACGTCTCTGTATTCATGGAGCATCTCTACCAGTCTTCTCTTGACATCGTCTTCTAATGCAGCCCCAAACCTGGCCTCTTTCCTGTCTTCCTCTGTGCCCAGATTGACAACTTCGATATCTTCTTGATGAGGCAGAATGACCTTCTCCTCTTGTCTCAGCAGTCTGACAAGCTCTTCAGGCAGGTCGTCATCCTCATCAATCTCTTCTTCAAATTGAAAAATAGGATTGTCAAAATCATAGCGAGTCATAGCCGAATCTGAATCGGTGGCATCTGCGATGTGAAACCTGCATGATTGATGTTTTATGCTTAAAATGATATGTAAACAAACACAACCACATTTCCATTTTATTGTCAAAAATGAAAAGAAGAAAAATAGGGATCAAAATATTTGAATGCAAACAAAACGCCTTTCGTTAGTGATAAAAACAAATTTTAAACATAAACAAATAAGGGCCCTACAAAAGAAAACCACTACATCCTGGGAAGAACGTAGGGTCACACATAATCAAAACAGATAAATTACTCTTCAAAAGAAACTTAGACGACTTCCTCGATGGTCCAATTGCACAAGCTTTGACCAGGAATACACGGCTGAATCCATGCTTCCATATCACAGTTGCTATCTCCTTCGTCTTCATCCACAACATTGATTCTATCAAAGATGACCCCACCGCTAGTGAACTGCACCGACCCTCTATACCTTGGAGCACTCTGGTAGGAAGATGGGTTGTATCCCAATCCAAATTTGTCTTGCTTATTGGGGATGTTGAGCACTTGACCCCACCCTTGTGAAGAACCATACTCCACAATAGCTTGGGCTTCTTTGAAAGAAGACATTGAAATATCTCGAGCTCTATCCGTAACAGGAGGCTTCTCTTTAACCTGAACAGCTTCGAACGCCTGACACAAAGTTTCATGGATCTCTCCATCCACCTCTACATATTTAAAGTATGATAGCTGACTAATCATTATATCCTCCTCACCATACACGGTGACAATCTTTCCCTCAACCATGTACTTCAACTTCTGATGCAAGGTCGAAGTAACTGCTCCTGCAGAATGAATCCATGGTCGACCAAGTAGACAGTTGTACACTGGCTGAATGTCCATGATGTAGAAAACGAAATTAAAGATCTCCGGACCCACTTGAATTGGTAGGGTAACCTCACCGAACACTGATCTTCTTGTTCCATCAAACCCCCGCACAACCAGATCACTGGGAGTACAAATCACACCTTGGGTATCCAACTTCATTAAAGCCTTCTTGGGCAAAACATTAAGTGATGACCCAGTATCAACCAATATGTGCGACAAAACAACTCCCCTGCACTCAATGGAGATGTGCAGCGCATGGTTATGATTTCTTCCCGCGAGAGTCAAGTCTAGATCCGTAAATCCCAAGCCACTGCTGGCGTTAACATGGGCTACAATGCCTTCAAGCTGATTTACAGAAATCTCCTGCGTTACGTAGGCCGTGTTCAGGATCCTTAACAATGCATTCCTGTGTGCCTTCGAGCACAAGAATAAAGACAGAATCGAGATCTTCGAGGGAGTTTGTTGCAGATGATCCAAAATCTTATAGTCACTCTTGCGGATGAGACGCATAAACTCTTTAGCTTCTTTGATTAAAGAATCCTGCTCTCCCTACTGCGAACTTTCTTCCGCTACATCCTTTCCCTTTCCTTTATTAGTTCTTTCCGCATTAACATCTGATGGTGAAAACACCCTACCACTTCTGGTCAAACCTCCGGCTCCAACCAAATTGTCAATAGATGACCCTTCAGACAACGATCCTACTAACTCTTGCTTCTGACCATTACAAAATACCTCTGCCCCATATTTCCATGGGATGACCTTGGTACTTTCGTAAGGTATCGGTCTGGATTTAGTGATGATCACAGGCACTGGCCTTGGCGGTGCTGACATATTAATGGTTATGTATGGTATTGAAATTGTGGCGGTTTCATCCTTCCCACTGTTAATCTTTTTCAAGTCTTCTTCCTCTATCACTCTATCAAACTGCAAAACACTTTCATTCATCAGACATTGAACATGACTCCTCAGGTCCACACAACCTTCAGGGTGAGCAATACAACCTTCACAACCTTCCACACAATCGGGGAAAACTCCTCCTTTCAACATTCTGCTCTTCACAAAACTTAACGGCATCTTCAACTCTGCGATGTCAGTTATCAGATTCAGCTTTTCTTCCTCAATAATGGCGTTAACTCCGGCAGCCCCATGATTAGGCATTGGGTTCTGAACCATGTTAGGGGTGTCGTTGGTGAAGTTAATTGCATTGGTGTCAAGAAGGTCTTGTACCTTGTGCTTAAAAGCTTTATAATTGTCTATATTGTGGCTCGGAGCGCCAGAATGAAAATCACACCTTGTGTCTGCGTCATAACCCGGAGGTGGCGCGTCTGTAAGAGATGCCCAAGTTCTTTTTTGGATCAGCTGTAGTTGAAGCAGATGTTATAGAAGTTGAGAATACGGCATAGGTGGAGTATCAAACTGCCTATTAACTGTTCTTCCTCGGTCCTGAAACCAGCGCGGTGCATAATTTTGTTGTTGTTGAGGTGCTGCTGGAATGGTTATGCTGGCCACCTGTTGTTGCTGAGGCTGATATTGTTGTTGGCATTGTACCCTGTTCCTGCTCCTGTTTCTAAAACCTGTAACTGCATTAGAATCACCTTCCCTCTTCTTAGAATTACCAAAAGTCTTCCTTCCTCCACCTGATGTTGATCCTTCTTTGCTCTGAATCTTACCCAACTTGATTCCATTCTCTACCCTTTCACCGGTAATAATCAAATCAGAAAAACTTCCGAACATGTTTCTAATCAACTTTTCATAATATATCCCTGGAAGCATTGCCACAAACATATCAATAAGCTCTCTCTCCACCATTGGAGGCTGAACTCTCGCAGCTAGTTCACGCCACCTTTGGGCATACTCTTTAAACCCCTCGTTGTTCCTCTGAGACAGATTCTGCAGCTGAACTCGGTTCGATGCCAGGTCACTATTATACTGATAATGACGGGCGAAAGCCTCCCTAAGATCCCTCCAACTTTTGATATGAGTCGTCTCTAAACCCATGTATCATTCTAGTGAAGGTCCAGACAAACTATCTTGTAAGAAGTGCATCAATAGCTTTTCATCGTCCGACTAGGCAGACATCTTCCGATAATATGATATGAGATGTACTCTGGGACAAGTTGTCCCTTTGTACTTATCAAAGTCAGGCACCTTGAACTTGGGTGGAATCTTCACCCCTGGAATTAACCCCAAGTTAGACATATCAAGCCCCAAAGAGTTCTGGTTCTCAAGATTCTTCATTTTTTCCTCAATCATTTAAAACCTTTTATCCACATCAATCTGAAGACCTACACCCAAATCTCCCATCGAGAAAACATCATCCTGTTCATCCTCCTCCCACTGAGGACCTGCTGCCCCATGTGCAATGCCCGCTGCACCAGGTACGTGAACTCCAGTTTGATTGCCTCCTCCTGGAGGAATAACAACAGTGGGAATAGAATTAGCCTGAGGAGTACTCCCATCAGCCGGGGGAGGAATGGCAGTGGTTCCTCCATGTAAAACACCGCTATCATCCACCCTGGTGATTAGAGGTTGGACTAGTGTTCTGAGCTACTCTTGACCTTTGGCAACCGCTTGCATCAGATCCATGAACTGGGCCATATGATCTCTAAATTCTTGCAACTCTAGCTGAATCTGATCCATAGCTCTTTGCTGATTCCCTCTAGTCGAGTACCTGTGAAGCGTCTGGTCTGCTATCCTGAAAACTAACGGAAGAAAACCACACAGAGATAAGGTTAACAGACTCATGAACACCTGTAATGCAATATGATAATGATGCGAAATGCAAGCATGTAAATATGATTCAGGGAAATTCTCCCCTTGATTCTAGTTCCACAAACAAGCAGGAGATAAGAGAACCACAGATAGAACCACAAAAATCCCTTCTCATAAATAAATGAGAGCAAGTGTCAGCACACACAAAATATTATCCAGGAATACAACAGGAAGTGATAATGACCCCATCCAACAAGCCAGGTGATGGTCTGAATACAAGATAACAAAAAAAAAGCAGAAGAACAAAGAGAAAATTACATTAAGTAACTCTCCCTTCAGCCATGGTAGCGAGTCTGAAACTCCTCTAACAACTCCTTCGTATCTGGATGCTCAGGCCTTGCAACCAGCGCCTGAATGAGAAACTCCCTTCTGCTGATGACATTCTTCAAGTCTTGAGCATACTCCTCCCAAGAACCCTCTCCGAAAGCGTCTTCAAGTCTTGGTTTCTTCAATTCTTCTCTCATCTTCTATTCTTCCAATGTTGCCAGAGCTTCTCGCAGCTTACGATCAACTTCATATTGACGAGATGGTTCCCTTGAAGCTTTTACATCTTTAATCCAGAGTTGTGTCTTCAACCTATCAATTTGCTGATGAAGCTCATCATCTCTTCCCTTGTTGGCAGTTAGAGCAGTATTCCACTGACTGTTGAATTTGGATATCTCCAAGCGCGCTCTTTCCAACTCTTTCTTCTTGTCTTTGAGGATATTGCTAGCGCTTTTCAAGTCTTGACCAACTCGTTCTCGGGCACGAATATCTTCAGTCAGTTCTCTCCCCATCTTGTTTAAGGTTTTAATCTTCATCTTGGACAAGTAGGCTGCTTCGTTCTTTTCGCTCCTTAGCTGAATAACCTCATTTTCCATCTCTTCATTCACTTTGCGTAGCTCTTCTTTCTCAGCCCACAGCTTATTATACTTCTGTATATCAACTGTTGTTGGTTCTTCAGCTACCAAAGGATATAAAGGCTCTCTGACAGGGAACGGTAACAATACTCTTTCAATCCTCTCCTGGATCCACTCAACATATAGTTCATAGGCTCTGCAGTCACCTTTACCCAAAGAAGGCTTTCCTCTCCGGTGGATTCTTCCCGAAGCTTTCTCCAATCTGGCTAAAGTCTCACTGTCAACTACTCCTGTAAAATACAGATATTCCTGTATTTCTTCCTCCCTCGGGGGTCCTTTTAGAGCATAGCCAAATTACCTGACAGCGAGAGCAGGATTGTAATTGATACCACCCTTCCTTCCTATCAAAGGAACATTGGGAAAATTTCCACAGCTGTATATAATCTCCTTGCCAAGAAGGTCTCTGTTGAACCAAACAATGTTCTCAGACGTCAAACCCATGATCCTCTCTGACCAATCAACCGTATCTGAGGTATCAACAAAAGGTCCAGCCTGAGGAAGATGACCCACAAACCGTTTGTAAAGAAGTGGCACACAACAAGAGACATTCTTTCCTCTTCTGTTCTTATTCTTATAGTGCACAGAATGGTATACATCTCCTAAGAGTGTAGGCACAGGATTTCTGGAAGCAAAATATGGAAGGCATACAAATCAACGAAGTCTAGAATATTAGGGAACAAGACTATTCCATATATGCAGAAATTCAAAATAGCATTGAAAACCACCCAACAACCCTCCTTAGCAAAATGTTGAGCTTTACTCACCAAGAATGACAGTGGAAAACCAGGGACTCCATTTCTCCACACCATCTTACCATCCAACTCAGAAATGTCCAGATGAAGAGCATTGGATAGCTTGGTTAAGTAAAATTTTGCTTCAGAGTGAAAGAAAGGCATCTGCTCTAGGACTGGAGTTCCCATCAATATAGCAAACTCCTCCAAAGTAGGCACTAAGACATAACCAGAGAAGGTGAAGCAGCGCAACTGGGGATCATAAAACTGCAACAGAGTATGGATACCTCCTAATTCATATCTTGAGATCTTACAGACAAAGCTCAAGATCTTCCCATAATCCTTCCTGAAGTCTTCCATAACACCATGATCAGCTTCAGAAATGAGTGTTGCACCCTAAAATTTGCTCAACATATTTCACCTGATTTATGTTTTAATTGCATCATGTACATAATCTAATCATTTGCGTAACATAGCATAGCAAGGCATCCAACAAGGGATCAAGTGCCATTCTTATCTAAATAAGCACATCAAGGGTTTTTATTCAAGCTTAAGACCATCCAAGTCATCAAGGAAGGGGTGGAAGCTTTGAGAAGTTTGAGGGTCAACCAGTGGACTCCTCTCCAAATCTGAGGTGTATTGAGGGTCATCAATGGGGGTATAAGCTATGAATTGAGGGTATGGAATGTGTACAAAGCTTATGAAATGCCTAGAGGGTCATATTGAAGATGAGACAAGTCATGTATTCAAGTACAAGAGCCACAGTTGAAGTGCAGTCAACTAGGGTTTCATTTGGGTCAACCCTAGGTCAACCTTAGGTCAACTGAGTGATTGAAGAGCATCAAGGCTTAAGTGGAGGTTGTGGGATTCATGAATTGATATGTTTATACATGTGTGGTGTTGTGACAGGGATAAATCAAAGAGAATCAAGAGTAGGAGGAGTTGCCAAATTAGGGTTTCAGTGTGAAATCCCCTGATTTAGGCCTCACTTCCAAGCCAGATAAGTCAAAATGAAAGTTTCAAATTGATTCTTGGTCAACATGAAACTTGTAGAGCTTCTCAATAGCTTTAACTTGAGTACTATAAGTCTTCAAGGAGATTTGTAGAACTCAAGTTATGGTTCTTGCAAGTTATGGGTCATCAGAGGACACTGAAATTTATCTGTGAAAGTCACTTGACTTCCAAGTATCGTTTGCCCATCAAGGAATTTTCAAATGGATTCTTGGCCAATATAAGCGTTGTAGATCATGATCTTAGCTTTCCATAGAGTACTAGAAGTCCTCAAGAGGATTTGTAGAACTCAAGTTATGATCTTGGCAACCCAGGGGTATTTTGGGTATTGATGATTATAGGTCATTTTTCAACATAGGTCAAAATCTCTATCTTCCACTCCTCAAATGGAAAAATGTTCAACATAAGATGTGTTTAGAATGATGTTTTTGGGTTAGGTAAGAGGTCATGTGTGATTGGAAAGGCTTGTATCACAAAATTGCCAAAATGGCCTAAAATAAGGGTGAATTTTAAATGGACCAAGGATGAAAATTGGAATTTTTGAGCTATGGGTCCAAACCTAGCCATATGACATACCAAATTGATTGGAAAGCATATTTTGAAAACAATGACATTGCCACATTTTTGAGTTGAGGGATAATTCAATGACTTCCTTTGTAAAGTGGTTACTTACATTATAAGTCACATATGCAAAATCATTCTTCAAGGCATAACCAAGGCTCTAATGAATCCTAACACATTCAATATGTCATGTGGTGAGAATTTGGATCAGAATGAGGTGCAAATACAAGCTTGAAACTCAACTGCCATATGTGAATTTCTCATGACATTTTCAAATGCAAGAAGTGTGGAACTTCTCATTGGATCAATCCAGAAGTTTCTAGGGCTTTCATTCATGTTCTTTATAAGGATTAGAAGAGGTTCAAAGCATTGGTTGGGGGAGATTGAGGGAGAATTGAGAGATTGCATTTTGAGTTTTCCATTGGCAAAACAGAATCGGTTACAACAATTCGATCCATTTCAATCCATTCTTTTGTGTTCAATAGCTTCCTTTGGTGTTGGTGAGTGATTCCAGATACAATTCAAGGCAAGATTGGTGCACAATCGTGAGAGAGCATTTTGGATTCATCTCTTGCAAGTCAGAATCGGATTCAAGGATTCAAGAGGTTTCAATCCAATTGGTTGCATACAGAAGCTTGGTAATTGATCATAGAACGTGTCTGGAAGATCTTGGAGCTTGATTTGGAGGTTTTACCGCTCTGTTCATCCAAGATTTGCAGGTATGTAAAATTCTTTCTATGGCTCGATTCATGAAGTTTCTTTAGGTTTTAGATGGTGATATGCATTGTAGAACATGGTTAGGTGGATTCTGGTAACAATTGACATGATTTAGAGACAAAATTAGGATGAGTACCATTTCTGTTCATGGATATATCTTGAGGTTTCTTGAGGATTAAAGCTAGTTTGATAGTGGTTTTTGCTCAGTGTAGCATGGTGATGATTTTAGGCCTCTCAATTTTGAGTTTGGTGATGATTTAGGTTTGAGCACTTTCTGAGTATTTCTTCGTGTTTTGAGGAAGAAGATGATTCAATGTCAATGGATGGTATGGTTGAACTCAGTGTGAAAAAGCGAGCCAGATGATGTATTTAGGTTAGGGTTTTGGTGAGGATTAGTGGAGCGGAGGTTTGGAGAAGAAGAAGGTTGAGGCTCTGTTCAGCCATGGCGTTTTTCCCTCCAAGCCTTCAAATGGAGAAGATGATAGGATCACCATAGGATCAGGCAAGACCTTTGACCAAAGCAATCATCCAACGGCCAGGATTGATGGAAATTTGTGAAGGTTTCTGAGTCCATACCAAACGCACCGTTTCATTTAACTTCCTTGGATGGGCTTAAATATATTTTGCTACCAACACCCCTTTTTGAGGCCCAATTGAGATTCACACGTGAAATCATTGCTATTCGTACCAACGTTTTTCCATTTTCTTTGTTTTTTAATTTTAATTTTCTGAAATGAATTGGGCCTGGCACGCGCTTCCTATACGCACCCCCCTCTGGGCCCAATTGGTGAAGTGAACTGGTTCTGATTGCTATTTGTCACGCTTTTTTTTATTTTCTTCTATTTTCTTTTATTTTTTCATATTATTTTAGGTTAATTGAAAAATCCATAACTAATTGAAAAAATATCATTTTAGGGTGAGGATTTTTTCCTTGTTTTCCTTAGGGTTCCTAGAATTTAATAAAACAATAAAAACATTATTTCATGCATTTTATATTTTTTGGTATATTTTACAATTTTATTGATTTTATTTTGCATTTGTTTGATACCTTACTTTTCTGAATTTAGTATGAGAGATTGATGCATGATTTTTGCTTGATTCTTGTTGGATTGATTAGAGTAGAGCTACATGCTCCCTTAGAGATTTTTATCATATTTTTATGGTGAAATTTAGGTTAGTTTTGAATAATGAACTGTAGGGTGTTAAGATTAGGGTTTCACAACACTTAGGTGTAGTTTAGGGCATAGTTTGGAGACTTAGGGTTTGATTTAGGTCTTGGGGTTTATATGGGGTATAGGGTACATAGTTAGGTTCCCTTAGAAATTAATCTAGGATTTTAGGATGAGTATTACTATTTTATCTGATTTTTGCAAATTGGTTGTTATTGGTGTGTTTCCCCCTTGGGATGTTGTTTTGTTTGTTGGGTTTTGGGCATTTCAACTGGGTGTTGGGCTTGGGCTTTGCTTGTTGGAGCTTATGGAGACTTGGAGGATTATTGAAGACAAAGGATGGAGCTTGGAGCATGAAGATTCTTATCTTTGAAGGTTGCTTTTGAAGACTTAGGAGATAGGAGATATAGGGAGAGCTTTAAAGTAGACTAATTTCTTCTGTCAAATATAGAGAGCTTCTTGTGCCTCTATTCCATCCTATGACACAAGGTCCCCCAAAGAAGTTCCATCTCTCCTTAGGAGGGATGTAGAGCATGCTTTGATTAGGTAGAACCTTGAGGATACCTTTCACTTGCTATGATTAAGATCTTAGTGATTTCCTTGGGTTATCATTAAGCATCTTAACATTTCAACTTCCTTTATTAGTTGATTCTCCTCCTGAGTGGTGGAATTGGAGAAGGGAACCTATTGGAGAAGGAAGTCCATTAAGGATTGGTGAAGGGGAAGCTTGTACCTGTCAAAGAGAGTTACCTGTTGAAGACTAGGGTTTGGCTGCTGTTTGAAGCTGTTTGCTTGTTGGGGTTCAGTGCTTGCTAGAGCTAGGGCTTATTGAGGATAGGAGCTTATCTAAAGCTTGAAGATGGTTGAAGGGTAAAGATGGGGTCTTGTTGGGAGAAGCTGTTGTTGTCAACCTTGTTGCTGTTAATCAACTGTAGCTGTCAGAGCTGGTGCTGTTTGAACTACTTGCTGTAGAAGGTGGTGTTGCTGTCAGAGCTGGTGTTGGGTTTTATTTTCTTTTTCTGTATTGTTTGTTGGCTTGTTCAGCTTGCCCCTTAGGGTTGAAGTGAAGCTGTTTCACTTTGCCTATTGTTTTCCTAGGTTCGAGGTTGAGTGGGACTCCTTTGCCTCGCTTGTACTGCTGTATCTCATGCATTTTTCTGTTTACTGTATATCTGTTTCCTTTGCTGTTTATTCCCTAGGATCTCTGGTTTCCTCTGTGCAAGAGAGAAACATGACAGACATTAGGTTATAATCCATGCATGACAACATTAGGTTAGTTTTTATCCCCTTTTTAACCCTAGGTTTTAGAGTTCTTTCTCTTCTATCTCAGAACAATTCAAAACACAGTAATAAGGATAATCGATGTCGTACGCTATGAGCCTTAAGCTATTTAAGAGAGGATTGCTGGAGGGTCACTCTTCAGTAATCTGATTGCTTAGTGTGTCACCCTTAGGGTGACATATGACGTAGTCACTCTCAAATCATAGTCTCTAATGCTTCAGAGATGGCAAACACCATAAAAAACAGTTCTTGCGTAAAAGACTGAAAATCAATCAAAACGTCATTTTTGTCCGCTTGGACCCGTAATCAGGAGAAAACCTTTTTCATAAGGATAAAAGATAAACAGACAAGTTTGTGTCTTCCGTAGCCCGAACTACGTTTGCTCTGATCTTTCATGCTGTATGAAAGTACGTAGGCATAGGATGTCGTATCCTAGCGAGCAACCTTCCCCTCCTTTCCCGTAGGTAGGTGAACTACATTGACTATGATTTCTCGTTCCAGACGGGAATACGTAGGCATAAAGTGCGATACTTTGCCGAGTCATTTTCTTTTCCTTTAACCCCAGACCTTTAGAGTAGATAGAATAACAATCCGTACCAGAAAACAAGCGTGGATCCCGTCGAGTACGACGGACGTGAGGGGTGCTAATAACTTCCCCTTGCGTAACCGACTCCCGAATCCAGGATTTGGTTGCGATGACCATTCCTTTTCCGTCTTTGCGGTAGGTTTACTTCGAGCGTTTCCTTTCCCTCCGTTGGGATAAATAATGCATGGTGGCGACTCTTCTGTCATAGCCGGCGCCGATTTTTGCAGTAGCGACAGCTGGCGACTCTGCTGGGGACAGGAATACCCCCTATGCGAGTCAATCCTAGCGCTTGTTTACCCGTCGTGGGTGTTGTATAGATCTACTTTTCTGTCTTTACTTTCCGCATTTTATTATCAGCTTTATATTGTTATTGCTGTTGTGGGGAGGGGGTGATCTGTTGAGAGATAAGCCGGACCTGGGCTTGAGGTTACACATAGACTTAGAAGTAGAGATTAGTAGTTAGCCTGCTTGCTTAGCTCGCACCAGCTAGCCGCGAAATTTACGCTCGGAAGAGATTCTCTTTGATGCTTCTTGCCTGGCCCTTAGGGCTCGACAAGTTGTCTGACCCGAGGATTTTCGACTCTGGGGATCTATCAATTGGGATTCAACTAAGTGAGGTCGCTTCAAGGGATGATGATGCCACACCTTCTGGGTATCGTATCATCACTCTTGAAAGTCTGTGACGTTGAACCCGCATAGGATGCCGTACCTCGTCTGCGAGTTAAGTACATACCTGTGAGGGGTAGGTAGGGCTGTTTGCAGGAAACCTTTGACCTCAGAATACCTGGTGTATCTCTGTCAGTGAGATGTAGTTACAAGGTTCATTTGAGTGGTTGGTTGGGTTTGAAATGAAGATTTAAGGGTTCTCAAGCTTCAGTACAGAGCATCACAGTTCACCAGCATTGCACTTAGTCCCTTGTTTGCATATGCATGTGCATTTTCATGACCGCATTTCATTAACATGTATCTATGTTGCAGGTGATCATTCCCCTCTGATTCTAGTGTATCTTCTAGCCAGACATGGAGTCCCTGAAGAGAACAGTTGCTTACCGGTTGCATTCACCAGATATCAGTTCCTTGCTGGGATTAGTTGCTCTAACAGATGAGAGGGTGAGGGTTGAGTTTAGAGTATCTTATGGGAAATTATTTAGTTTGTTATACAGACCTTCAGCATTCGAGACGACTGGGGTGTATACTTTAATGCAGTTTTATGAGCCGCAACTGAGATGTTTCTTATTTCCCGACTATATTCTGGCACCCACTTTGGAGTAGTATTCTGTTATGTTGGGAGTTCTTGTGTTAGACCAAATTCCCTTTATACATGTTGATGCTGAGCCTGAGTTAACTACACTCGCTGAGATTGTCAGTCTAGACGCTTCTGAGTTTCCCGGAGGTTTGGTCAAGCTGAACGGAGCTTATGGTTTCCACCTGTCTGTCTTGGTTGAGAAGGCTACACAGTGTGCGAAGAGTGGATGTTGGATTGCCTTCAGTGCCATTCTAGCTGTCTGCATTTACGGGATTGTCTTGTTTCCTAATGTGCCGGATTTTGTCGACTCAGACGCCTTCTTGATTCTTGCCTCGAAGAATCCAGTTCCTACTCTCTTGGGCGATGTTTATCATTCTATTCACTACAAGAATGAGAAACGTCGTGGCAAGAATGTTTCCTGTTGTCTTCCTCTTTTGTACAGGTGGTTCCAGGGACATCTTCCGAAGACAGGGCCTTTTGTTGATGCTGTTGATACTTTGGATTGGTCTTCTCGGTTGATGGGGCTGTCTGCTGAGAACATCATTTGGTTTGATCGGAGCATGCTTGGCACTGATATTATATATAGTTGCAGTGGATTTACGAATGTCCCCCTGATTGGACGAAAAGGCTGTATTAACTATAACCCTTCACTGCTGGTAAGACAGTTCGGTTATGCTTTGAGAGACGCTCCTATTGAGAAGGAGATACAGGAATCTCTGTATCTCACGGGCTTATTAGACGCAGCTGTTTTGATTAGATTGAGACATGCATGGGCTAACATCCATAGGAGAGGGAAAGCTTTGCTCGGTAAGAGCAACAACAGAGCTTATGATCCTTATTTGGCTTGGATCCGCGAGAGAGCTAGCATGTCCTTGATGCCTTATCCTGCTGCGGAACCCCTGTATCTTCCAATGATTGAGGTACCTACTTTAGTGGAGAGTGAGAAGTATAACAAATTGTTGGCTGAAAACGAAGAATTGAAGAAAGCCAACGATGAGTTAGAAAAAGAGATCTTCTAGTTGCGTCGTGAGAAGAATGAAGCCACCTTCACTGTGAAGGAACAGACTGAATTGATTAACAGGTTGGGTTCAGAGCTGACGGAAGAGACCAACAAGAAAGAAAAGGTGAGAATAGCCTTGAACGGTGTTAGCAAGGTGCTTACTTCCAAGAAGGAACTTCTAAGCAAAGCTTATTCCCGTCTCAGCAAGTGGGAAGCTTTGTGGAATGCCATGCTTACCAAGCGGAAGGAGCGGGAAGAAGAACTGAAGATACAGATTGCCACGCTAGAGGCACAGATTAGAGCCCAAGATGCAAAGATTTCCGAAGAGACATCACTTAGGAGAGCTGCTGAGCTTAGAGTAAGTGACATTGACGAGAAGCCGAGAAGTTATGAAGTGAAGACCGGTTCCAAGAGGAACAGACTTGACGAGAGTTCTGGCGAAGGAACCCGTCAGGATGACGCTAAAAAGCTGAGATCCACTACCGAGCGACATGCCTTACTGATACAGGAGCTGATCTCCCGACTAGGGCATTCGGAGACGTTGAGGATATTGGAAGACGTCAGAGCACGCCATTTGGCCTGATTTATCTTTGCCTTGCCTTTGTTATTTGTACTTGTATTTGGACCATCGCCAGGCTTGTTGGCCGAGGTCTCTTCAGTTGTATTCAGTTGTACTCTTGTACTCAGCCTCTTGGCATGTGTTTATATATGAGGATTTTCTAATTTCTTGCTGGCTTGATAGGGACTCCATCGTCATGATGGCCTTCTCTCTGAGACTAGAATCGGGGGGGATATAACCTGTAGCATATTTACATAATTGCATCCGCATTCATATTGCATGACCGGTATTCTTGAATCGGTATCTTATTTCCTGCATCTGCAGGTTTTTCAGGATTGACGAACAAAGAGTTCAGCGTTACTCAACCCGAAACAACTGCAAGAGAATCATGGATCAAGTCCAAGTGGAGATGCAGGAAATTCGCGAGAAGTTGAATCTGTTCATGCAAGCAATGGAGAACATTGCTAAGGGCCAGGAGAGCCTCCAGACTTTGGTACAGCCTCTGCTGGCGCGGACTAATGGGAATGGAAACAATGACCACAACTCTGTGCACGTTGAGACTATTCCAGAGGATGGGCCCCCTACGCCTGTGGTTCCACCTGTAGTGACCCCACCTGTTGTGGTTGTAAACGAGGGCGCTGGCGCTGGCAATGGTAACACAAGGAATGGAAATGAGACTGTCGTTAACAATGTTGGACTTGGGGATGCCAACCAAGGAGGTGGTAACAACAATGGCGGTAATGGTTTCGGCAACAATGGTTTCAGCTACAACGATCAGGGGTTTGATTGCGTCAATCAGGACGGGAAATTCGGCTTCAACACTCAGGGTTTCGGTTATGACGGTTTTGGTAACGCTAACCAGGGGTATGGTGGATTTGGTAATATGAATGGTGCTGGGGTGATTCCTGTCAACACTGGGTTTGGACATGTTAGGGTCAACCAGGGTTTCGGTGCCGGGGGACGAGGTCCCATGATCAATCAGCAAGGGTTTGGTCGCAACACTGGTTACGACGGATATGGAAATGGAAATGTGAATTGGGGCGAAGACTGCCAGGAGGACGCCTTTTCTGGAAGAGGTGTGGGATTTGAAGGACCTGTTGATCCTGTGCAGAGGATCAAGATGCTTGAAGAACAGATGAAGGGGGTAGGGAGTCAGAACTCCATCGGTCTGGATATGACTACAATAGGCTTGGTACCAGGGCTGAGGGTGCCGTTGAAATTCAAGGCTCCCACGTTTGACAAATATAAAGGGGACACCTGTCCTAAGGTCCATGTCCGCTCTTACTACAGGAGGATGTCCGCGTATTCAGATGATGAAAGGATGCTCATGCATTTCTTTCAGGACAGCTTATCAGGGCCGTCGCTTGAATGGTATATGGGGCTGGAGCCCACGCAGATCAAAACCTGGAAGCAATTGGCTGATGCTTTCGTGACACATTACAAATACAACAGCGATCTGGCGCCAAACCGGGTCCAATTGCATAGTTTGTCACAGAAGAACGGTGAAAGCTTTAAAGAGTATGCGCAAAGGTGGCGCGACATGGCAGCAAGGGTGCACCCTCCTTTAATCGAAAGGGAGATGAATGATATGTTCATTGGGACATTCACGGGGGTGTTCTATGAAAAATTGTTTAGTGTGTCGTTGAGCAGTTTCTCAGATTTGATTCTTATGGGGGAGATGATTGAAAATGGGATTAAAGTTGGAAGGTTCCAAGCAGGTGAGTCTACTTCAACAGGAGGTGCCAGAAAAGCATTTGGTGGTAGACGACAGGGTGATACTAGTGTCGTGTTTGGTGGCAGGGGCAGGGGCAGAGGAAGACATCAGTATGTTCAGCCGCAACAGATAGCTAGTGTCACTATCCCGCTTCCTCAACAAAGACAACCACAAAAACAACAACCGCAGCAACAACAAGGACAGAATCCTGGCCAGAGAAGGGTACAAAATGCGAGAGCGAAAAGAGTGTTCGACGCACCTCCTTCCACGTATGCAGAACTC
The DNA here is from genome assembly GCA_963859935.3 of Lathyrus sativus. Lineage (NCBI taxonomy): Eukaryota > Viridiplantae > Streptophyta > Magnoliopsida > Fabales > Fabaceae > Lathyrus > Lathyrus sativus. Next base: position 599,514,249 of record OZ012741.1, on the reverse strand, counting down.
CTCCAGACCCTGCTAGGGTTGAACTTGGTTGAAAAAAGGACTTTGGCACCGCCTACTGGGGCAGTACTTCCTTACGGATATGACGCCAACAAGCATTGCGAATTTCATTCCGGGGCACCCGGGCATGATATAGAAGCTTGTCAGGAATTTAAACATAAAGTTCAGGATTTATTGGATAGCAAAGCTATTAACTTTGGACAGGTGGGTCCAAATATCGTACAACAGTCCATGCCTAATCACGGGGCAAACGCCATCTTGACAGAAGAGAACCTGAATCTAGTGATGGATGTCAATGAGCTGAAGACACCGTTGGGTGAGATTAAAAGCAGGCTGTTAAGAGGGGGTGTATTCCCGGGGTGTGATGAATTTTGCTTGGATTGTTGGATACAGCCAGAGGGTTGTAACGAGTTGAAGCAGGGTATTCAGGCTATGATGGATAAGGGTGCTTTGCAATTCGATAGAACCGGGGTTGAAAAGCCCGTAGAAGTGTTGTGTGGTGAGCTGAACGATGCTGCTACGGTGACAATTCCGAGAAAAACAATAACGATAACGGCGCCCGCCAGGCGGCCGACGATCACGATTACCAAAGCAGGACCAGTTCCTTTTGAGAGTACTAAAGCAGTGCCGTGGACTTATGGGTTGGAGGTATATTGTGACGGTAAGAAAATTGAAGTCAATGAACAACCAGCTGGAGTTGTAGATAATGTTGTCGGAACGGGAGGTATAACTAGAAGCGGAAGGATCTTCACATCACCCGAGGTAGAGGCGGAAAGAGTAGCCAAGGGTAAAGCCAAGGTAGTCGAGGGCGGTCCGTCTCAGTCGAATGAAAAGGAGACGTGACTTAAGGATGTGGAGGAGTTTATGAGGCTCATTCGTAAAAGTGATTACAAAATCGTGGAGCACCTCCAGCAAACGCCGTCGAAAATTTCCATCCTATCATTGTTGTTATATTTCGAGGCCCATCGGAACGCTTTGCTGAAGATTCTAGACACGTCGTTCGTTCCCCAAGAAGTTTCTGTTAATCAGTTAGAAGGGGTGATGGCGCATGTCAATGCGGGGCACAGTTTGGGCTTCACAGACTTTGATTTGACTCCGAGAGGGCGAGAGCACAATATGGCATTACATGTGTCAGTAGAATGCCGAGGCACGGTCATGTCCCATGTTTTAGTAGACACTGGATCTTCCCTAAATGTGCTACCGAAGAAAGCCATGATGAAGTTAGATATCAGGGGGATTATTTGCACGCCCAGTGACTTAGTGGTGAGAGCGTTCGATGGAACGAGGAGGTCGGTTTTCGGGTCAATAACATTACCGTTGCAGGTGGGGCCTGAAATATTTGAAACTGAATTTTATATAATGGACATCCAGCCAACGTATAGCTGTCTTCTGGGGCGCCCATGGATCCATGCTGCCGGGGCAGTCACATCCACGTTACACCAGAAGCTGAAGTATATGGTTGGGGATAGTGTCGTCACGGTTTGTGGAGAGGAAGATATTCTGGTTAGCCATTTGTCTTCGTTCAAGTATGTTGAGGTCGACGGCGAAATACACGAGACACCGTGTCAAGCCTTCGAGGGATTACGAATTAAGGAAAAAGCTTCGGTGCCAAGTAAAGTATCAGATGTGGCAGTGTCATCCTACAAAGAGGCTCAGGCTCTAGTGCAGACAGGCAAAACCAAGGGCTGGGGGCAGGTGTTGGAAATTCCCGTGAAGAATGACAAATTCGGGCTTGGATATCATCCTTCGTTGTCAGTATCCTCTTCAGGAGCGCCCAAGTTCAGAGGACCGATAACCATTACACCAAATGGGGTGAGCTTCGAGACTATCAATGCTGTCTCCGATTCTGTGGAAGGAGATAGCGACTGTGATATGGACGCGTGGATCAAGCCAAGCGTGCCAGGACAAAGTCTCTGCAATTGGTCTATCCGGGAAACTGTTCCTGTGACAACTAAACAGTAATGATTTGTTTTCTTAATTGTTGAATAGTCCTGTGTCCTACCCGGGGCATAGTGATTTTGCTTAGGGCCATTTGGTTATGTACATTACATTGTTTAATCATGAAATAAAGGCGTTTTTCATATACAAATGTTGTGATCCCTGTTTTCCCTGTTTTTATCTTTTACAATAAAATGGCAACGTGGTTATTTGCTTTGTCCGCGTTTTGAAGCATTTAACCATTTCCTTTGCAGGATTACTATTTCAGATGACATCTATGAACCGCCTATGACTCACTTCGACTTCGAGCACCCGATATTTCAGGCTGAGGAAGAGATTGTTGAAGATGGCGACGTACCAGAAGAGTTGACCTGGTTAGTGAAACAAGAAGAAAGAATCATTCTGCCTCATGAGGAAGTCATTGAGATTATCAATTTGGGGTCGGAAGAGGTTGTGAGAAACATCCGTATAGGGGCTGCGCTGCAGAGCGACATCAAGCAAAGATTGGTTGAGATGCTCAAAGAGTACAGTGATATATTTGCTTGGTCATACGAGGATATGCCTGGGTTGGATACGGATATGGTTGTTCACCGTCTGCCGCTGCGAGAAGAATGTCCGCCTATTAAGCAGAAACTCCGAAGAACTAGACCGGACATGGTTGTGAAGATCAAGGAGGAAGTTCAAAAATAGTGGGATGCTGGTTTCCTAGCTGTTACAAAATATCCCTCATGGGTCGCTAATATTGTGCTAGTGCCAAAAAAAGACGGTAAGATGCGAATGTGTGTAGACTACCGTGATTTGAATAGGGCGAGCCTGAAAGATGATTTTCCACTTCCTCACATCGATGTGTTGGTTGATAACACTGCTCAATTCTTCGTATTCTCCTTCATGGATGGCTTCTCAGGCTACAATCAGATTAAAGTGGCTCCCGAAGACATGGAGAAGACTACTTTCATTACTCCTTGGGGAACATTTTGCTACAAAGTGATGCCCTTCGGATTGAAGAACGCTGGGGCAACATATCAGCGTGCTATGACGACTCTCTTTCATGACATGATGCATAAAGAGATGGAGGTTTATGTTGATGATATGATTGCCAAATCCCAGACGGAGGAGGAGCATTTGGTTAATCTGCTGAAACTGTTCAAGAGACTTAGGAAGTTCAGGTTGAGACTGAACCCTAACAAGTGCACCTTCGGGGTGAGATCGGGTAAACTGCTGGGGTTTATTGTGAGCGAAAAAGGAATAGAGGTTGATCCTGCGAAAATAAAAGCAATACAAGAAATGCCGACGCCTAAAACAGAAAAAGAAGTGCGTGGGTTCTTAGGGAGGTTGAACTATATCGCCCGGTTCATATCTCACCTAACTGCGACATGCGAGCCGTTATTCAAGTTGTTGAAAAAGGATCAGGTGGTGACCTGGAATGAAAATTTTCAAAAGGCGTTCGACAAGATAAAAGAATACTTGCAGGAACCTCCTGTTTTGATACCCCCAGTGGCCGGGAGACCGTTGATTATGTATTTGATGGTTCTTGAGGAAAGTATGGGTTGTGTTCTCAGTCAACATGACGAGACAGGACGTAAAGAGCATGCCATCTACTATTTGAGTAAGAAGTTTACTGACTGTGAGTCCAGATACTCAATGCTCGAGAAAACGTGTTGCGCGCTAGCCTGGGCCGCCAAACGTTTGAGGCAATACATTCTAAATCATACAACCCTGCTAATTTCAAAGATGGATCCAATCAAATACTTGTTTGAGAAGCAAGCACTCTCCGGAAGAATTTCCCGATGGCAGATGGTGTTAACCGAATATGATATTCAATATGTCTCGCAAAAGGCTATTAAAGGTAGCGTTTTGTCAGAGTACCTTGCAGAGCAGCCTGTTGAGGACTACCAATCGATGAGGTTTGATTTTCCTGACGAGGATATCATGTACCTGAAAATGAAAGATTATGAAGAACTGTTGCCGGACGAAGGACCAGAGTTGGGTTCCAAATGGCAGTTAATATTTGACGGAGCTGTAAATTCCTACGGTAGCGAAATAGGTGCGATTATTACTACTCCTCAGGGGTCGCACATCCCCTTTACTGTCCGATTGACCTTTCCTGTTACCAATAATGAGGCTGAATATGAGGCTTGCATCATGGGTCTGGAAGAAGCTATTGATTTGCGAATCAAATATCTGGATGTATACGGAGACTCGGCTCTAGTGGTGAATCAGATTAAAGGAGAATGGGAGACACGTCAGCCCAATTTGATACCGTATATGAATTATGCAAGGAGATTGTTGCCTTTCTTTGACAAGGTGGAATTGCATCATGTGCCGCGAGCAGAAAATCAAATGGCTGATGCCTTGGCGACATTGTCTTCGATGTATAAAGTTAACTTCTGGAATGAGGCTCCCCGGATTGTTATCTCTCGGCTTGATACACCTGCATTCATATTTGCCATTGATGAAGCTCCTGATGGTCAACCCTGGTACTTTGACATCCAGAATTTCCTGAAGAACAAGGAGTATCCGGCTGGGGCATCCAGTCGAGATCAGAAGACTCTCAGGAGATTGGCTGGCAATTTCTATCTGAATCCTGACGGTGTCCTATACAAAAGAAACCACGACTTGGTGTTGCTACGCTGTGTAGATGGGAAAGAAGCAAAGTTGCTCATGGAAGAGATACATGAGGGTACATTTGGTACACATGCCGGAGGGTGTGCTATGACGAGAAAACTGCTGCGGGCAGGTTATTACTGGCTAACTATGGAAACAGACTGTTTCAAGTTTGCAAAGAGGTGTCACAAATGCCAAATTTATGCGGACAAGGTCCATGTACCCCCAAGTCCTCTGAATGTGATGTCATCACCGTGGCCATTCTCAAAGTGGGGAATTGATATGATTGGCAAGATTGAGCCTACAGCATCCAACGGACACCGGTTCATTTTGGTGGCAATCGATTACTTCACCAAATGGGTGGAGGCAGCATCGTATGCCAACGTCACCAAACAAGTGGTCGCCAGATTTATCAAACGGGATATTATCTGCAGATATGGAATCCCTGAGCGGATTATCACCGACAATGGTTCGAATTTGAATAATAAGATGATGAAAGAGCTATGCCATAAATTTAAGATTGAACATCATAACTCTTCTCCTTACCGACCCAAGATGAATGGCGCTGTTGAAGCGGCCAATAAGAACATAAAGAAGATTGTTCAGAAGATGGTTGTGACGTATAAGGATTGGCACGAGATGCTACCTTTCGCTTTGCACGGTTATCGTACGACGATACACACATCAACCGGGGCAACCCCTTTTTCATTGGTATACGGAATGGAGGCAGTGTTACCGTTGGAGGTTGAGATTCCTTCCTTGAGGCTTTTACGAGATGTCCAACTTGACGAGGCAGAATGGGTAAAAGACAGGTTGAATCAGCTGAGTTTAATGGATGAGAAGAGGCTAGCTTCTCTCGCATACAGTCGGTTGTACCAGAGCCGGATGAAGAAAGCATACGATAAGAAGATACACCCTCGAAGCTTTTAGACAGGCGACCTTGTGCTGAAGAGGATTCTCCCACCACAAACAGATCACAGGGGCAAGTGGACCCCTAATTACGAAGGGCCATACGTTGTCAGAAAAGTCTTCTCTAGGGGAGCCTTGATATTATCTACCATGGATGGTGAAGACTTTACGTCTCCTGTGAATTTGGACGCAGTTAAAAAATACTTTGCTTGAAAGTGACCCGCTGGACAGTAAAAAGAGAGTCCAGGCAAAAATGGGGCATCCTGGCGAACCGTAAAAAATGAATAAAAGGTTCGGGCAAAATTTAGGGATAAAATTGAAAAGATGTACACCCGCGAAGTCGAAAACCTGCATTGGGCGACTTCGGCAAAAACGGGTATCCCGGTGAACCGAAAACCCGCAAAGGGCGATTCACGCAAAAGTTAGGGATTGAAAAAGCAAATGACTGCGGTCCGGAGTTGACACTGCGTTGCTTAGTGGTTTGGGAGTACCTGAGGGTTTGTTTATCCAATACAATCTCTTCCGAAAATTGAATACCGGGAAAGCGCCAGAGTCAGGCGAGTCATAGGAGGGTCAGCTCACGATATTTGTCTGCACCACGTTGCCGACATGTGTACCAATTCGATTTGTATTTTTATACTTTTTGTGCATATATGTATGCGTGTGTGCGTAACTTCCTCTTTTCAGGAGTTGCATCCGATGTACAAAACTTTGCCTATTCAGAGGCCTGTTATCAATAAAACATGTTATTCAGTATTTGATGTTTGTGCTTTACTATTTTGTATGTGGAAAACGCCAATGTTCCGATGAAATTGCATGTGCATAACTTTGCTGGCCCTTGCCAATAATTGTTAAAACTTCGAATTGACTGAAGTAATGTCGCGGACATTAACCCGAATAGATTTGGTTGTGTAGATTTGTTTTGTCTCATTTGTGTTTTGCAGGGTACTCACCTTTGAAGCGAACGATTAGAAAATGGTGGCCCCAGCCAGAGGCTCGTGGTGAAAGACTTGACTCTGTGTGACGCTAATCCCCATGCAGGTCGCGCCTCACCCCCAGAAGTTGAGATGATGTTATCCCTTACCGAAGGAGGGCTGATTTTCCCCAGAAGAGTATCCTCATGGAAGTTGTCTACAGGACATCCCTAGCAAGTCGAGATTGGTGTCCCATGCAGAGGCTATACTCCCCAGAGAGAGTCGAAGATGTGCGCATTCAATCCCAAGCTGGGAGGATTTCCATGGCGCATAACCAAGATAGTAAGTTCAGAAGGATTGTCCCCCCCGAGGATGGTTGTCTTTCTCCCCGCAGGTCGTCATGCCTTCGTCAGGATGATTATCCCCAGCGGAGTGGTAGTTCTGAGTTTGTAAGCTGTACCCAGACAGTTGTCCCCTAGCTGAGTTAATCTCCCCAACAGGTGTTATTCTTTCCTTCCAATGGAAATCGATGTGTAATCTCTCCCCGACAGAGTTAGTTGTATTTCCGGCATTTATTTTTCCAGAATACTTTGCGATACCCGTTCATCCCCAATAGGGTGGTATTTGTCCTCAACAGCTGTGTTGAAGCAAGCTTGTCAGAGCCTTCCCCAGCAGCCTGAACCTGCATTTGCATTTACATACATTATCATGTTTGCATCTACCCAAAAACGCGTAGCATTTCCATGCTATATGGAGCATTGTGCCATTGCCAAACATACGCATTTTTGAAACATAAATCAGGGTGGTTAACCTTTTTCAGGTTTGCTGTTGCGGCAGCATTGCAGGGTTTCACGAATCAAGATTTCAGAAGTGGTCACTTGTCGTCAGAACGGGTGTCGGGCAGTTATTTTCAGAATATCCTCAGTGGAGTTAGCTACTACTGCGAACAGGCTAGGAAGCTATATCCAATGTTATTTTCCCGTAAGAATCAGGCGGAAGAACTTTCCTGTATGTATCAGGCCGATGTGTTATGATTTTCCCGTAAGAATCAGGCGGAAGAACTTTCTTGTAAGTATCAGGCAGATGTGTTATATTTTCCCGTAAGAATCAGGCGGAAGAACTTTCCTGTAAGTATCAGGCAGATGTGTTATATTTTCCCGTAAGAATTAGGCAGAAGAACTTTCCTGTATGAATCAGGCAGATGTGTTATATTTTCCCGTAAGAATCAGGCGGAAGAACTTTCCTGTAAGTATCAGGCAGATGTGTTATATTTTCCCGTAAGAATCAGGCGGAAGAACTTTCCTGTAAGTATCAGGCAGACGTGTTATATTTTCCCGTAAGAATCAGGCGGAAGAACTTTCCTGTATGTATCAGGCAGATGTGTTATATTTTCCCGTAAGAATCAGGCGGAAGAACTTTCCTGTAAGTATCAGGCAGATGTGTTATATTTTCCCGTAAGAATCAGGCGGAAGAACTTTCCTGTATGAATCAGGAAGATGTGTTATATTTTCCTGTAAGAATCAGGCGGAAGAACTTTCCTGTAAGTATCAGGAAGATGTGTTATGATTTTCCCGTAAGAATCAGGCGGAAGAACTTTCTTGTATGAATCAGGCAGATGTGTTATATTTTCCCGTAAGAATCAGGCGGAAGAACTTTCCTGTAAGTAACAGGCAGATGTGTTCTCCTGCATGAATCAGGAAGATGTATTTTCCTGTAGGAAGCAGGCGGATGAACCTTTCCGGTATCCAGATAGATAATTCTCCCGTGATAGACAGAGTATGTGAGTTGTGTTCCGATATTTGGTAAAAGTGTTTTCCCCAAGGGAGTCGCCGTGATTTCCTCGTGTTATTGTCCCCAGTAGAGTCCTCCTCAGAGTCGTTTGAGGGTTGGGACCAACGGAGTTAGCTACTGTAGAGATAGGCAGATGAGTTCTTGTGGCTAGACGGAAATGTCTCCCCAACGAAGTCGTCAGGATTTTTTTGTGTGGACAGAACATGGACAAAGTTCTATCCCCGCGATGATAGAATCTGTTTCGGGTCGATGAAAATAATCCCTAACGCGGTCGCTAATTGATCAGTTTGTTGCTGTAACAACCAGATCTAGTCAGCAGATGCTGTTTTCCAAGTAGTTTGTGCAGTTTATTTTTGCGGTTGGCAAATTTCCGGGTTCTTGGTATTCAACCGTCTCGTACCTCGATTGTTTGAAGTCCGTTCGCTCTTCACCCAGTCGGGTCCAAGCCGTTTGAATAGGGGCAGCTGTTGCACCCTAAAATTTGCTCAACCTATTTCACCTGATTTATGTTTTAATTGCATCATGTACATAATCTAATCATTTACATATCATAGCATAGCAAGGCATCCAACAAGGGATCAAGTGCCATTCTTATCTAAAGAAGCACATCAAGGGTTTTTATTCAAGCTTAAGACCATCCAAGTCATCAAGGAAGGGGTGGAAGCTTTGAGAAGTTTGAGGGTCAACCAGTGGACTCCTCTCCTAATCTGAGGTGTATTGAGGGTCATTAATGGGGGTATAAGCTATGAATTGAGGGTATGGAATGTGTACAAAGCTTATGAAATGCCTAGAGGGTCATATTGAAGATGAGACAAGTCATGGATTCAAGTACAAGAGCCACAGTTGAAGTGCAGTCAACTAGGGTTTCATTTGGGTCAACCCTAGGTCAACCTTAGGTCAACTGAGTGATTGAAGAGCATCAAGGCTTAAGTGGAGGTTGTGGGATTCATGAATTGATATGTTTATACATGTGTGGTGTTGTGCCAGGGATAAATCAAAGAGAATCAAGAGTAGGAGGAGTTGCCAAATTAGGGTTTCAGTGTGAAATTCCCTAATTTAGGCCTCACTTCCAAGCCAGATAAGTCAAAATGAAAGTTTCAAATGGACTCTTGGTCAACATGAAACTTGGAGAGCTTCTCAATAGCTTTAATTTGAGTACTAGAAGTATTCAAGGATATTTGTAGAACTCAAGTTATGGTTCTTGCAAGTTATGGGTCATCAGAGGACACTGAAATTTATCTGTGAAAGTCACTTGACTTCCAAGTAACTTTTTCCCATCAAGGAGTTTTCAAATGGATTCTTGGAAAACATAAGCGTTGTAGATAATGATCTTATCTTTCCATAGAGTACTAGAAGTCCTCAAGAGGATTTGTAGAACTCAAGTTATGATCTTGGCAACCCAGGGGTATTTTGGGTATTGATGATTATAGGTCATTTTTCAACATAGGTCAAAATCTCTATCTTCCACTCCTCAAATGGAAAAATGTTCAACATAAGATGTGTTTAGAATGATGTTTTTGGGTTAGGTAAGAGGTCATGGGTGATTGGAAAGGCTTGTATCACAAAATTGCCAAAATGGCCTAAAATAAGGGTGAATTTTAAATGGACCAAGGATGAAAATTGGGATTTTTGAGCTATGGGTCCAAACCTAGCCATATGACATACCAAATTGATTGGAAAAAATATTTTGAAAACAATGACATTGCCACATTTTTGATTTGAGGGATAATTCAATGACTTCCTTTATAAAGTGGTTACTTACATTATAAGTCACATGCAAAATCATTCTTCAAGGCATAACCAAGGCTCTAATGAATCCTAACACATTCAATATGTCATGTGGTGAGAATTTGGATCATAATGAGGTGCAAATACAAGCTTGAAACTCAGCTGCCATATGTGAATTTCTCATGACATTTTCAAATGCAAGAAGTGTGGAACTTCTCATTGGATCAATCCAGAAGTTTCTAGGGCTTTCATTCATGTTCTATATAAGGATTAGAAGAGGTTCAAAGCATTGGTTGGGGGAGATTGAGGGAGAATTGAGAGATTGCATTTTGAGTTTTCCATTGGCAAAACAGAATCGGTTACAACAATTCGATCCATTTCAATGCATTCTTTTGTGTTCAATAGCTTCCTTTGGTGTTGGTGAGAGATTCCAGATACAATTCAAGGCAAGATTGGTGCACAATCGTGAGAGAGCATTTTGGATTCATCTCTTGCAAGTCAGAATTGGATTCAAGGATTCAAGAGGTTTCAATCCAATTGGTTGCATACAGAAGCTTGGTAATTGATCATAGAACGTGTCTGGAAGATCTTGGAGCTTGATTTGGAGGTTTTACCGCTCTGTTCATCCAAGATTTGCAGGTATGTAAAATTCTTTCTATGGCTCGATTCATGAAGTTTCTTTAGGTTTTAGATGGTGATATGCATTGTAGAACATGGTTAGGTGGATTCTGGTAACAATTGGCATGATTTAGAGACAAAATTATGATGAGTACCATTTCTGTTCATGGATATATCTTGAGGTTTCTTGAGGATTAAAGCTAGTTTGATAGTGGTTTTTGCTCAATGTAGCATGGTGATGATTTTAGGCCTCTCAATTTTGAGTTTGGTGATGATTTAGGTTTGAGCACTTTCTGAGTATTTCTTCGTGTTTTGAGGAAGAAGATGATTCAATGTCAATGGATGGTATGGTTGAACTCAGTGTGAAAAAGCGAGCCAGATGATGTATTTAGGTTAGGTTTTGGTGAGGATTAGTGGAGCTGAGGTTTGGAGAAGAAGAAGGTTGAGGCTCTGTTCAGCCATGGCGTTTTTCCCTCCAAGCTTTCAAATAGAGAAGATGATAGGATCACCATAGGATCGTGCAAGACCTTTGACCAAAGCAATCATCCAACGGCCAGGATTGATGGAAATTTGTGAAGGTTTCTGAGTCCATACCAAACACACCGTTTCATTTAACTTCCTTGGATGTGCTTAAATATATTTTGCTACCAACACCCCTTTCTGAGGCCCAATTGAGATTCACACGTGAAATCATTGCTATTCGTACCAGCGTTTTTCCATTTTCTTTGTTTTTTCATTTTTATTTTCTGAAATGAATTGGGCCTGGCGCGCGCTTCATATACGCACCCCCCTCTGGGCCCAATTGGTGAAGTGAACTGGTTCTGATTGCTATTTGTCACGCTTTCTTTTTATTTTCTTCTATTTTCTTTTATTTTTTCATATTATTTTAGGTTAATTGAAAAATCCATAACTAATTGAAAAAAGATCATTTTAGGGTGAGGATTTTTTCCTTGTTTTCCTTAGGGTTCCTAGAATTTAATAAAACAATAAAAACATTATTTCATGCATTTTATATTTTTTGGTATATTTTACAATTTTATTGATTTTATTTTGCATTTGTTTGATACCTTACTTTTCTAAATTTAGTATGAGAGATTGATGCATGATTTTTGCTTGATTCTTGTTGGATTTATTAGAGTAGAGCTACATGCTCCCTTAGAGATTTTTCTCATATTTTTATGGTGAAATTTAGGTTAGTTTTGAATAATGAACTGTAGGGTGTTAGGATTAGGGTTTCACAACACTTAGGTGTAGTTTAAGGCATAGTTTGGAGACTTAGGGTTTGATTTAGGTCTTGGGGTTTATATGGGGTATAGGGTACACAGTTAGGTTGCCTTAGAAATTAATCTAGGATTTTAGGATGAGTATTACTATTTTATCTGATTTTTGCAAATTGGTTGTAATTGGTGTGTTTCCCCCTTGGGATGTTGTTTTGTTTGTTGGGTTTTGGGCATTTCAACTGGGTGTTGGGCTTGGGCTTTGCTTGTTGGAGCTTATGGAGACTTGGAGGATGATTGAAGAGAAAGTATGGAGCTTGGAGCATGAAGATTCTTATCTTTGAAGGTTGCTTTTGAAGACTTAGGAGATAGGAGATATAGGGAGAGCTTTAGAGTAGACTAATTTCTTCTGTCAAATATAGAGAGCTTCTTGTGCCTCTATTCCATCCTATGACACAAGGTCCCCCAAAGAAGTTCCATCTCTCCTTAGGAGGGATGTAGAGCATGCTTTGATTGGGTAGAACCTTGAGGATACCTTTCACTTGCTATGATTAAGATCTTAGTGATTTCCTTGGGTTATCATTAAGCATCTTAACATTTCAACTTCCTTTATTAGTTGATTCTCCTCCTGAGTGGTGGCATTGGAGAAGGGAACCTATTGGAGAAGGAATTCCATTAAGGATTGGTGAAGGGGAAGCTTGTACCTGTTGTCGCTACTGCGAAAATCGGCGCCGGCTGAACAGAAGAGTCGCCACCGTGCGTTATTTATCCCACGGGAGGGAAAGGAAACGCTCAGAGTAAACCTCGCACAACACGGGAAAGGTATGGTCGTCGCAACCAAAACCTGGATTCGGGAGTCGGTTACGCAAGGGGAAGGTATTAGCACCCCTCACGTCCGTCGTACTCGACGGGATCCACGCTTGTTTTCGGGTATGGATTGTTATTCTATCTAAACTAAAGGTCAGGGGTTAAAAGAAAATAAAATGACTCGGCAAAGTATCGTACTTTATGCCTACGTATTCTCGTCTGGAACGAGAAATCAGAGTCAACGTAGTTCGCCTACCTACGGGAAAGGAGGGGAAGGTTGCTCGCTAGGATATCGCATCCTATGCCTACGTACTTCCACACTGCAGGGAAGATCAGAGCAAACGTAGTTCGGGCCACGTACGACACAAGCTCGTCCTGGTTGATTTTATTCCTTCTGAAAAAGGTTTTTCTGATTAGCAGTCCAAGCGGACAAAAATGACGTCTTGATGAGTTCACATTCTTTTACGGAAGAAGTGTCTTTTATTTGTGTTTGAAATTTTATTATATTTTCCTGTTTGTTTTGAGGAAGAAGAGACAGAACTCTAACCTGCGGTTGCAAAGGGAATCAGACTAACCTAATGTTATCATGCATGGGTTAAGGCCTAGTGTCTATCATGCTCCTCTCTTGCGCAGAGAGAAACAGAGATCCTACGGGGTAGGCGGAAACAGAAACAATAACAGATATAATAAAGCGGTAAAATGCATGGATGCAACAGTACAAGCGAGGCAAGGGAGTCCCACTCAACCTCGAACCTAGAAAACAATAGGCAAAAGTGAACAGACTTCACTTCCAACCCAACAGGGTAAACAGCAAATAATACAGTCAGGAAAACCAAACAATACATCAGAAATGAAATACAGCAAAAATAAACAGCCACAGCAGCTCTGCACCACATCAGTCTTCAAGTCATCTCCAATCAGCTATAAGCTTCAGCAAGCCTCAATCTCCATCTCCACAGCCCTTCAAGCAAGGTCTTTGTCATCAATCTTCAGTCTACAATGGTTTTTCTTCAAGTCTCAAACCTCCCGGATGAGGGATCAATCACAAGAGTGAATTGGGTGTTAAGCAATTAGTTGACCACCAGGGGTGGCAAACCAACTGCTACTAACACATAAGATATTTTCTCTCAAGAGTTTTATCCCTTAGACACTATCACCAAGCCTTCCAAAGGAAGGGGGTGAGTGTCTTAGAGAGACTCTGTATCACAGAGAAGAATGGAGGCAATCAAGGCCTTCCATGTTTGAGAATCAAGCTTACTACTCTAGAGCTCTGCCTAGCTCCTAAACCCTAGTCTCCTCAACAGCTGCTAGCAGGAATCTCCTCATCAACTCTGGAAGTTGGTCTTCAAGCTCTGGATCTCCAATGGCTTCATCATCACAAGTCTTCAGCTCTCCCAATTCCCAAGCAATCCCAATACCCACACAAACAAACAATAATCCCCAGAGGGCACACCACACCAGTCAAACAAATACAGATAGTAATAATAGCAGTAGGGGAATCCTAATGATTTCTAAGGGATCTAATAACTACCCATAGTCCCTATAGTCCCATATCTAAAATATTCAATCTCTAAGTCCTAAGGGAAATGATTCAATTCTCCTAAGTTATCACTTAAAACCCTAATTTTGTTCATGTTATTCACACCTAAACTAAACACCTAAAATTGAGTCTTAAAAATGGGAACTAAATTTTATATTCAAACTAATCTTATCTACTAATCAACCTAAAAAGAATGGGTGAAAAATATTAAAGCAACTATTAGAACAAAAATTAACAAATTCATGTACTAAACAAAATATTATTTACACTTAATTAAAAGGAAATTATGCCAAAAATATGAAAATAAAAGGAACTATTAATTTTTTTGGATGATAATTTTCTTGACCAAATTAAGAAAATAATGCAAAAAGAACCAATGGAAAATATGCATTTTACCATTTTTTATGATTTTTGCAAGATTTAATGAAATTTTGAAAGAAAATAAAATGGAATAAAGTTGGAAAGGGGTGCAGGGAGTAATAAAAAGCAGTTAAAACAACCAACTGGGCCCAGACTGGGGGGCGCGCATAGCAAGCGCGTCTGGGCCCATCATCATTCAGAAAATAACAAAAATTAAAAAAGAGCAAAAGAGTGCAGATAGCAATTATTTTAGGCATAACATCATTGGGCCTTGGTTCGTGGGGTGGCAATAGCAAGCAATTCCAAAGCCCATCAGCTGGATTTAAATGAAACGGTGCGTTGCACCATTTGAATTTCCCTCCGTCTCCATCTTTTGATCGTGGCCGTTGGATTCAGTCCCCAGTCAAAGGTCAATGCCTGATCGTGTGGCCAGAAGGTTGTCTTCAACCTTAGAAAACCTAGGGTTTCTGAAACTCCCTCCACCATGAATGAAACTTCCACCATCCTGTTCTCCTTCATTTTTCCATGAAACCACACGCTTCCAAAACCAAAAATGCTCTACCTCTTCCCCTCTACACAGCCATGTCCATAATTCTTTCTAAAACTCAATCAATAATCAAACTCGATGAGTGTAACATTCTGAATCCATCAATATCACTTGTCATCAACCATCTCAATTCTCTCCAATCTTTACCCTAACCTACTCTACACCTTATGCTGATCAATCTGAGCTAAGGATCCAAGATTATCATGCATTATCCTATGAGTTACAAGCTCCAACAGTTTATGCACTCCATGGCTAATCCTCATGAAACCTCTCCAAACTCACCAAAATCAGTTATCTACCCTACCTTAACCTTTCTATACTATCAAAACCTAGCAATTTTAACCAAAGCATGCAATTCGAAAGAGAAACATACCTGGTGCAATTGATGAAAACAGGTGCTAAAACCTCTTGATCCAATGCTTGAAGTGATTGAAAACTGGTCAATGAACTTGATGATGACTTTTGTATGCAACAAATATGACTCAAACCTCTTGGATCTTGCAATTCCAAGATTTTTGCTTCTTGAATGGTGAACTTGCACAGCTCGAATCCACCTCAATTCTACCAAATGATTGTATGGATTCTGATCTAGGGATGATGATGATGAAGAACAGATCAGAAAATGTGAAGATTGATGAGAATTTGAGAGAGTTTGGATTGATTTTGCAATTTGAAGAAAGTGTGTGAAACTTGTGGTTTTGAGTAAATGTGATCACCAACCATGGCATGAACCCTCTCCATTCAATATATACATGTCATTAGAACCTCCTAGAAACTTGGAGAAACTTCCCATGTGTGATTTCCCTTGGATTTGGCTTATGTTTCTTCCATGATAAGTAACCATGAATAACTTCCAAAATGTGAACCAAGCTCAAAATTCTACTTTAGCCAATGTTCTCAAAATGATCTTTCCATTCAAAATGACCTATAATTTCACCCCATTTGGCCAAAATATGAAAAATCTCATTTTTTAGGTCATTTTTATTCATTAAATCCAACAATTTTGAAACCTTGTGCTATGAATCTTTCCAATCTCTCATGGTCACTTTTCTAGACTCAAAATGTCATTTGGAGCAAGTTTGATGTTGTAAGTTTTTCCATTTGAAACTTCTTTGTATGCGTTTTGGGCATAAGTTGAAATGACCTGTAATCCTCAAATGACCAAAATACCCTTTGCTTGCCAAGACCATAAGTAGAGTTCCACAAATCATATGAAGGCATACTATACCATTCTAGAAAGCTAAGACAATGAGGAACAACTCTTATGTTTACCAGAAATTCATTTGAAATCTCCTTGAGGGGTAAAAATTGCTTGGAAGTCAAGTCACTTTCACAGACAAAATTTCAGATACCTCAGATGACCTGTAACTTGCAAGGACCATAACTTGAGTTCTATAAATCTCCTTGATGTCTTCCACAACTCAAATTAAAGGTATTGAGATCCTCTACAAGTTCCATGTTGGCCAAGGATCCATTTGAAGTTTGCATTTTGACTTATCTTGCTTGGAAATTTGACCTAAACTAGGGGATTTTACACAGAAACCCTAATTTAGAAACTCCTCTTCTCCTTGATTTCTCTTGATTTCTTATTAGAATAACACCATATCCTTCTCTACATGTCAAATGATGAACCCCACATCTCTCCAATAGCCCTTAATGCCTTTTCATCAGTCATTTGACCTAGAGTTGACCCAGGGTTGACCCAGATGAAACCCTAGTTAACTGTCTTCATCCACAACTCTTGTGACTATACCAATGACTTGTCTCCTTCTCCAAATGAATTTCTAAGTCCTCCAAGATGTCTAGATACTCCTCATGCTCAGCCCACAGCTCACACTTTCCTTGATGATCCCCAGATACCCTCAGATAGGAGATGGATGCACTTGCTTGATCTATTGACTTCCCAGCTTTCAAATTCTTTCTGATGACTTGAATGAGATTGAATTTGGATAATAACCTCTTGATAGGCTCATATAGATGAGAATAATGCTTGGTCCCCTGTTGGATGACTTGCTATGCTTATGTTATGCAGATGATTAGACTATGTACATGACTTTATATGCAAATGCTAATGATATTGAAACATAAACCAAGTGAATAAGGTTGAGCAAATTTTAGGGTGCAACAGCTGCCCCTATTCAAGCGACTTGGACCCAATTGGGTGAAGAGCCCGGAGCCTTCAGACATTCGCGGTACGAGACGGTTGAATACTAAGAACCCGGAAATTTGCCCACCGCAGAAATAAACTGCGCCCCGGCTTGGGGAACGACATTCATCGACTGAATTTAACTGTTACGGCAACCCAACTGATCCATTAGCGACGGTGCTGGGGATTATTTTCATCAGCCTGAAAAAGATTTTTATCATCGCAGAGATAGAATTTGGTCCACGTTAGGACTCCTGCTTCGTCAATTCGGAAAACTTCAACAACTTTGCCGGGGATGGCTCGTCTGCCTTCTCGTCAGAAATAAATCGTCCACGTTAGGAATAAACTCTTCCACGTTAGGAATAACACCGTCCACGTTAGGAATAACATCGTCCACGTTAGGAATAACATTGTCCACGTTAGGACTCACCCCTCCACGTAAGGAATAACCGTTCCACGTTAGGAATAACCGTTCCACGTTAGGAATCATCTCTTCTGCATCTGTCCACGTCAGGACTAAACTCTATGGGTTATGAATACTTCGTCCACGTTAGGACTCACCCTTCCACGTTAGGAATACATGTCCACGTCAGGACCCACCTTTCCACGTAAGGAATATATCGCTTTTCCACGTAAGGAAACCATTTGTCGTCTTGGTTTGTCCACGTGAGGACTCCACTTTTCCACGTAAGGAATGCATCTCTGTCCACATAAGGAACACAATTTTCCATGTAAGGAATGCCATCTTCTTCCACATAAGGAAACGAACTTCTTTTCTTTCCACGTAAGGAAACACAATCTTATCTTAGTTTGTCCACGTCAGGACTCCAATCTTTCCGCGTAAGGAAACATAACCTCGATCTGTCCACGTCAGGACTCTAACTTGATATGTCCACGTAAGGACTCAATCTTTCCACGTAGGGAATGCTATCTTTCCACGTAAGGAAACCACTCTTTCTGATTTGTCCACGTAAGGACTACCATCTTGATATGTCCACGTAAGGACTCAATCTTTCCACGTAAGGAATCAATCTTTCCACGTTAGGAATCAACTTCTTTTCCACGTGAGGAATAAACTTGTCCACGTCAGGACTCACATTTCGTCTTGATTTGTCCACGTAAGGGCTCCCCTCTTGACTTGCTGAGGAAATAAAACCTTGTCCACGTCAGGACTCGTGCACCTTCGACCCACTGGGGAAGTGAGACTTGTCCACGTCAGGACTCACATCTTCATCTGATGAAATAATAGAACCTGTCCACTTCAGGACTTGCGCGTCTTCGACTTGCTGGGGAAATATCCACGTCAGGACTCACACTTTGCCAACAACACGAAGAAGGATAAATTTTTCCACGTCTGGACTCTCGTATCTTGTCATCACAAAGAACTACAAACTTATCCACGTCAGGACGCACATTTCACCATTACGGATAAAGATATCTGCTGGAAATAAATGATCCACGTCAGGACACCAACACGAAGAGTAACCAATCTTTCGTCCACGTCAGGACTTCACACTCAATCAATACCGAGAACTCGAATCAGTCCACGTCAGGACTAACACATATCGTCACCTGGAAAAAATGTCCACGTCAGGACTTCGCATTCCAACAATTCTGAGAAATCGAGCCTGTCCACGTTAGGACTAACACCTCTCGTCGGCCCGGGGAAATAAATCTGTCCACGTTAGGACCCCACTTCTCTAGCACGAAGAAATCCCGTCAATATCGGAATAAATTGTCCATGTCAGGACTTATTGCTCCATTGATCCCAACCCACAAACTTCTTAGCACTGACGTGACAGCGACTTTGAAGCGGACTCTACCGGGGATATTTGGAAATCAAACTATTGGATGTCTGTTCTAATAACTGGCGGCAGCCTCTGAAATTCTGATTCATGAACCTGTTGATGACAAATAACTCTGCTTGGGAATGAAGAGAGATTTTGCCTACTGACTCTGGTGGGGAAAACAAGAGAAATTTACACAAATAACTCTGCTCGGAGACGAAGAGAACTTCATCATGCTAACTCTGTGGGGAATAATGCCAAAGCTGACACTTTCGTCGAATGTCTCACGCCGAGATCTTGAATGTTTATCGATTTATTGGAGCAAGACCTCCTCCCACCTGCAAGAGAAACAATACTTGAAACAAAAGGTTAGCCAACCTGGTTCATGTTTCAAATGCATGTGTTTGACAATGACGCAAGGCTCCATTCGACATGGAAATGTTATGCGTTTTTGTTTGGGTGGATGCAAGTATGACACTGTATGCCAATGCAAATGCAGACTCGAACTGCTGAGATACAGGAGCTGCTTCAGCAAAATAAATGTTGAAGACAATGCCAACTCCGCTGGGGATAGCCAGGTGCTACAGAATTATTCCGGCAAAATAAATGTTGGAAGGGTGAAGTCGACTCAGCTGAGAAATTGGGAACTTAAACCAAACACCTCGTTGAAGTAACATCCTGCTGGGGAATATAAATCTGCTGGAGAATAGCAGATGCGCCTGATATGATTGGAATTCTGCTAGAGAGTGAACAGGTATCACACGGTATTTTGACAAAATAAATGCCAATGCGCCACGCCAACTCTGCCGGGGAGAGCCTTAATCTTCGAGTTCCACTGAGAGGAATGAAAAACACTTGCTAGAAAGAGAACTCCGCTGGGGACGACACGATTCTCTTGGGGAAGATCAACTGACTCCGCTGGGAGAGAGTAAATGACCCTGCGGGGAAAGGTAAACTGTCTGAATACAGCTCACAAACATTAATCCTCTGCGGCTAAACCACTCTGCTTGAGATAAGGGAATCCTTCTGGGGGACCCCATACTGTCTGAATACAGCTTACAATCTTGGAATCGCCAATTCTGCTGAGGATAAACGACTTTGCTGGAGCATGTGCTTCGGATAAGCTACGGCTAGCTGGGGAATTCTATCCTTCTTCAGTAAGCACATGCATGACCTGCGTGGGGGTCGAGTCTTTTATTACTGCAGTCTTTTGATCGTCTTCCTCGTACGGCTATGAAACCTGCAACAACACAAACAAGACAAGACAAGCCTATGCAACCAAATCTATTCAGGTTAGTGACATCATTTTCAGTAAATTCAAAGCTTTAGCAATTGTTGGCAAGGGCCAGTGATGTTATACACATGCTAGTTTCAATAAACTTAGGCGTTTTATCATGCACAAAGCAGTAAAGAACCAGCATCAAGTACTGAATAACATATTTTATTGATTGGGCCCCTGAATGGGCGGAGTTTTTGTACACGGGATGTAACTCCTGAAAAGAGGAAGCTACGCAAAGCAAATGCACAAGTATGCACAAGAAGCATAAATATTTTGCCAAATTAAATTTTGTACACATGTCGGCAACGGGATGCAGACGAACACCACGAACTGATCCTCCCATGACTCATCCGACTCTAATGCTTTCCCGGTATTCACACTTCCGAAGAGGTTGTATCTGATAATCGACCCCTCGGGTATATTCTCCCGCACTGATGTTCACTGTAATACCAAATTCGGACCGCAGTCATTTGCTTTTCAAATCCCTAACTTTTGCGTGAACCGCCCTTTACGGGTTTTCAGTTCACCGGGATACCCTTTTTTGCCGAAGCCGCCCAGTGTAGGTTTTCGACTTCGCGGGTGTACATTTTTTCAATTTTATCCCTAACTTTTGCCCGAACCTTTCATTCTGTTTTTGGTTCGCCAGGATGCCCCATTTTTGCCTGGACTCTCTTTTTTTGTCCAGCGGGTCAATTTCAAGCAAAGTATTTTTTAACTGCGTCCGAATTCACAGGCGACGTAAAGTCTTCACCCTCCATGGTGGACAACAACAACGCTCCTCCTGAAAAGACTTTTCTGACAACGTATGGCCCTTCGTAGTTGGGGGTCTACTTGCCCCTGTGATCTGCCTGCGGCGGGAGAATCCTTTTCAGCACAAGGTCGCCCGTCTGAAAGCTTCACGGATGTATCTTCTTATCATATGCTTTCTTCATTCGGCTCTGATACAAACGACCGTATGCTAGAGAAGCGAGCCTCTTCTCATCCATCAAACTCAATTGGTTCAACCTGTCTTTCACCCATTCTGCCTCGTCTAGCTGAACGTCTCGCAATACCCTCAGAGAAGGGATCTCAACTTCCAATGGTAATACCGCTTCCATTCCGTATACTAACGAGAACGGGGTTGCCCCGGTTGATGTGCGTACCGTCGTACGATAACCGTGCAAAGCGAAAGGTAGCATCTCATGCCAATCCTTATAGGTCACCACCATTTTCTGCACGATCTTCTTGATATTCTTATTGGCCGCCTCGACAACGCCATTCATCTTGGGTCGGTAAGGGGAGGAGTTGTGATGTTCGATCTTGAAATTCTGACAGAGTTCTTTCATCATTTTGTTGTTCAGGTTTGAACCGTTGTCCGTGATTATCCGCTCGGGGATCCCATATCGGCAAATGATATCTCTCTTGATGAATCTAGCCACCACTTGCTTCGTTACATTTGCGTACGACGCCGCTTCTACCCACTTGGTGAAATAATCGATTGCTACTAGGATGAAACGATGCCCGTTAGAAGCTGTCGGCTCGATCTTTCCAATCATATCGATTCCCCACATCGAGAATGGCCATGGCGATGACATCACATTCAGAGGACTCGGAGGCACATGGATCTTATCAGCATAGATTTGGAACTTGTGGCACTTCCTCGCAAACTTGAAGCAATCAGTTTCCATAGTCAGCCAAAAATAACCTGCCCGCAGCAGCTTTCTCGTCATAGCATGCCCACCAGCATGCGTACCAAACGCCTTCGTGTATTTCCTCCATGAGCAGCTTCGCCTCTCTTTCGTCTACACAACGCAACAACACCAAGTCGTGGTTTCTTCTGTATAAGACGCCGTCCGGATTCAAGTAGAAATTGCCCGTTAATTTCCTGAGAGTCTTCTGATCTTGAATGGATGCCCCAGCCGGATACTCTTTATTCTTCAGGAAATTAAGGATGTCAAAATACCACGGTTTGTCGTCAGATGCTTCATCAATAGCAAATACGAAAGCTGGTCTGTCAAGCCGAGAGATAATGATTCGGGGAGCCTCGTTCCAGAAGTTGACTTTGTACATGGAAGACAAAGTGGCCAGGGCGTCAACCATTTGATTCTCTGCCCGCGGTACGTGATGCAATTCAACCTTGTCGAAGAAAGGCAACAATCTCCTTGCATAATTCATGTAATGTATCAAGTTGGGCTGACGTGTCTCCCATTCCCCTTTTATCTGATTCACCACCAGAGCTGAATCTCCGTATACGTCTAAATTCTTGATTCGCAAATCAATGGCTTCTTCAAGCCCCATTATACAAGCTTCGTATTCGGCCTCATTGTTGGTAACTGTAAAGGTCAATCGGGCAGTAAACGGGATGTGCGACCCGTGTGGCGTAGTGATGATTGCCCCTATTCCGCTACCGTAAGCATTCACAGCTCCGTCAAATATCATCTTCCACTTGGAACCCAACTCTGGTCCTTCGTCTGGCAACGGCTCTTCACAATCTTTCATCTTTAGGTACATGATATCCTCGTCAGGAAAATCAAACCTTATCGATTGGTAATCTTCAATAGGCTGCTCCGCCAGATACTCAGACAGCACACTCCCCTTTATAGCCTTTTGCGAGACATATTGAATGTCATATTCAGTCAAGACCATCTGCCAACGGGCAATTCTTCCTGACAACGCCTGCTTTTCGAATACATATTTGATAGGATCCATCTTCGAGATGAGCATGGTTGTATGATTCAGCATGTATTGCCTCAAACGCTTGGCGGCCCATGCTAGCGCGCAACAAGTTTTCTCAAGCATTGAGTATCGAGATTCACAATCTGTAAATTTCTTACTCAAGTAGTAGATCGCATGCTCTTTTCTTCCTGTCTCGTCGTGCTGACCGAGAACACAACCCATGCTTCCCTCAAGCACCGTCAAATACATAATCAAGGGTCTACCTGCTACTGGGGGTATCAAAATAGGAGGCTCCTGCAAATACTGCTTTATCTTATCGAACGCCTTTTGACAATTTTCGTTCCACGTTACAGCTTGGTCTTTCTTCAACAACTTGAATAATGGTTCACACGTAGCAGTTAGGTGAGATATGAACCGGGCGATGTAGTTCAACCTCCCTAAAAACCCGCGCACCTCTTTCTCTGTTTTAGGCGTCGGCATTTCTTGAATCGCTTTTATTTTAGAAGGATCGACCTCTATTCCTCTTTCGCTTACGATAAACCCCAGCAGTTTACCCGATCTCACCCCGAAGGTGCATTTATTAGGGTTCAGTCTCAGCCTGAACTTCCTAAGCCTTTTGAATAACTTCAGCAGATTCACCAGATGCTCTTCCTCCGTCTGGGATTTGGCAATCATATCGTCAACATAAACTTCGATCTCTTTATGCATCATATCATGAAAAAGAGTCGTCATCGCACGCTGATATGTTGCCCCAGCATTTTTCAAACCAAAGGGCATCACTTTGTAGCAAAATGTTCCCCAAGGCGTTATGAAAGTGGTCTTCTCCATATCCTCTGGCGCCATTTTAATCTGATTATAGCCTGAAAAGCCATCCATGAAGGAGAATACAGAGTATTGAGCAGTATTATCAACTAGCACATCGATATGAGGAAGTGGAAAATCGTCTTTTGGGCTTGCTTTATTCAAATCTCTATAATCCACGCACATTCGAACCTTGCCGTCTTTCTTTGGCACTGGTACGATGTTAGCAACCCAGGAGGGATATTTTGTCACAGCCAGGAAACCAGCGTCCCACTGTTTTTGAACTTCCTCTTTGATCTTCACTGCCATATCTGGTCGAGTTCTGCGAAGCTTTTGTTTGACCGGCGGGCATTCTTCTTTCAGTGGCAGACGGTGCACAACCATATCTGTATCGAGCCCTGGCATATCTTCATACGACCAAGCGAATACATCACTATACTCTCGGAGCATTTCAACCAGCCTTCGCTTGATATCGCCCTGCAGTGCGGCTCCGATACGAATATTTTTCTCAACCCCTTCCGACCCCAAGTTAATAATTTCGATGACCTCTTCGTGAGGCAGAATGGCTCTTTCCTCTTGCTTCACCAACCAAGACAGTTCTTCAGGAACGTCGCTATCTTCGACAACCTCTTCTTCGGCCTGAAATACCGGGTGCTCAAAGTCGGGACGAGTCATAGGTGGTTCAAGGATGTCATCTGAAAATGTTATCCTGCAAAAGGAATGGTTAAATGCTTCAAAATGCGTATAAAGCGAGTAACCACGTTGCCATTTTATTGAAAAATACAAAACATGAAAGACAGAGATTACAGTATTTGCACATGAAAAAACGCCATTTATTTAATGATTAACACGCAATGTTCATAACAACACAGCCCTAAGCAAATCATGATGCCCCGGGCAAGACATCAGATTATTCAACAATTAATAAAGCAAAGCATTACTGTTTAAGAGTCACAGGAACAAGCTCCTGAATAGACCAGTTGCACAGTCCCTGTCCTGGCGTGCTTGGCTGAATCCAGGCATCCATATCACAGTCGCTGTCTCCTTCGTCAGACTCCGAAGCAGCATTGATGGTTTCATGACATACTC
Organism: Lathyrus sativus; assembly: GCA_963859935.3. NCBI lineage: Eukaryota > Viridiplantae > Streptophyta > Magnoliopsida > Fabales > Fabaceae > Lathyrus > Lathyrus sativus. Next base: position 599,489,522 of record OZ012741.1, on the reverse strand, counting down.
CACTGGCAGAGATGGTTATTGGCCCTCTGAAACGGGGTACCCCCACAGCAGGAGTTGATGACGACGGTTGGTATCCTAGCCCGAACCGGTCCATCTTTACAGGAATATCCAGCACTTTGCCCCAGCCCTTTGCTTCTCCTGCCTCCACTAGAGCTTGAGCTTCTTTATACGATGAGACGGCTATCTCTGACACCTTGCTCGGCCCGGGACCTTTGTCCTTGATACGGAAACCTTCAAATGCCTGGCAGGGTGTTTCGTGGATCTCTCCGTCGACCTCCACGTATTTAAATGACGACAGGTGGCTGACCAGGATGTCTTCTTCTCCGCATACGGTGACCACGCTGTCTCCGACCATATATTTCAACTTCTGATGCAGGGTACACGTGACTGCCCCAACCCCATGAATCCAGAGTCTTCCGAGCAGGCAGCTATATGCGGGCTGTATATCCATGATATAAAATTCAGTGGCGAACACCTCTGGCCCCACCTGTAGAGGCAATGTCATCGATCCAAAGACTGTTCTTCGCGTGCCATCAAACGCTCTGACTACCAAGTCACTGGGCGTGCACAGGATTCCTCTGACATCTAGCTTCATCATCGCCTTCTTGGGCAGCACATTCAAAGACGATCCGGTGTCGACCAATACATGCGACATTACCGATCCTCTACATTCGACAGATATGTGCAGTGCCATATTGTGATCTCTCCCTTTCGGGGTCAAGTCGAAGTCGGTAAAGCCCAAGCTGTGGCCTGCATTCACATATGCCAACACTCCTTCCAGCTGATTTACAGAGACGTCTTGGGGTACAAAGGAAGTATCCAGGACTTTCAACAAAGCATTTCTGTGAGCTTCAGAACACAATAGCAACGACAGGATAGATATCTTGGATGGCGTCTGTTGCAGATGCTCCACAATCTTATAATCACTTTTTCGAATCAAGCGCATGAACTCTTCTACATCCTTTGATGCCGATGCTTTTTCGCTGGCTTGCACTGGGACATTCTCAACCATCTTCCCCTTTCCTTTCGCTAGTCTTTCGGCCTCCACTTCAGGTGATATAAAGATCCTACCACTCCTTGTCATACCTCCTGAACCAACAACGTTGTCTACAGTCTCGGCTGGCTGCTTATTAACATCAATCTTTATCCCGTCACAATACACCTCCAACCCATATGACCATGGGACTGCTTTTGTGTTCTCGTACGGGATCGGTCCGGCCTTAGTTATGGTGATCGGTGGTCGCTGGGCCGGTGCTGCAATAGTGATTGTCTTCCGAGGAATTGTTACAGTGGCCACATCACTCTGATCATCTGCTACTGCCCCTGCAGGCTCTTCAATTGCTGCTCGGTCAAACTGCAATGTGCCGCCGTCAATTAAAGCCTGGATGCCTTTCTTCAAATCATCACACCCCCAGCTAGGGTCCAGCATTCTAAGCAATACTCGTCACATCCTGGATAAACACCCCCTTGCAACAATCTACTCTTTATCTTGCTCAGCGGCGTCTTTAAATCGTCGACATTCATAACCAGATTCAACCCTTCCTCAGTCAGAATGGCGTTTGCCCCATGATTAGGCATGGGCTTCTACACTATATTCGGACCTGCCGTTCCGAAATTGATAGCCTTATTGTCCAAAAGATCCTGCACAACATGCTTAAAAGCATGGCAACCCTCTATATCGTGGCCCGGAGCCCCAGAATGAAACTCACAGTGCCTGCTTGCATCATAACCATACGGGGGAGTTCCCGTTATCGGTGCCAGAGTTCTCTTCTCTACCAGGTTCAAACCCAACAATGTCTGCAACAAATCAGCATACGTTGAGGGAGGCTTCTCAAACACTCTTCTTGGTTTACCGCCCTGGAATCTTCGCTGAGCCTGCTGTGCCCCCTGCTGTGGCTGCTGCTGCTGCTGCTGTTGCTGCTGCATTGGCTGCTGCTGAAACGGTTGTTGTTGATATGGAATAGTAACACTCGCCACCTGCTGCGGCTGACGATATTGGTTCCGACCTCTGCCTCGGCCTCGGCCCCCAAATACTGCGCTTGCCTCGCCCTGACGGCGCCCACCAAAAGCCTTCCTATTACTGCCAGATGCAGTTGATTCCTCAGCTTGGAACCTGCCTTGCTTAATGTTGTTTTCAATCTTTTCTCCCATCAGAATTAAGTCTGAGAAACTAGCCAAAGACGTGTGAAACAACTTGTCATAAAACATGCCTGTGAACGTGCCGATGAACATGTCGTTCATTTCCTTGTCTTCTAAAGGAGGACGGACCCTGGCAGCCATATCGCGCCACCTTTGCGCGTACTCTTTAAAGCTCTCACCCTTCTTCTGAGACAGCCCTGTCAATTGGACCCGATTGGGCGCCAAGTCGCTGTTATACTTGTAGTGAGCTACGAATGCCTCTGCTAGCTGCTTCCATGTCTTGATATTAGTTGGCTCCAACCCCATATACCATTCTAGGGAAGGGCCTGACAAACTATCTTGAAAGAAATGCATTAGCATTCTCTCATCAGTTGAGTACGCAGACATCTTTCTGTAATAAGCCCGCACGTGCACTTTCGGACAGGTGTCCCCTTTATACTTATCAAACGTCGGAGCTTTGAATTTGATTGGCACCCTTAAGCCAGGTACCAGACCCATTGTTTCCATGTCCAAGCCCACAACAATTTGGTTCAAGACCCCCCTCATCTGCTCTTCTAGCATTCTGATCTTCTGGGAGTTATCCATCGGCCCTTCGAAGCCTCCGCCGGAGAAAGCGTCCTCCTGCTGATCTTCTTGCCACATACCATTCCCAGCTCCATACCCATCATATTCATTATTACGGCCAGCTCTGATCTGATTCATCACTGGGCCTCGTCCTCTGTTGCCGTATCCCTTAACCCCTCCAGCAGGCCCAAAAGCCATTAACCCAGCGCCGTTTCCATTTCCGAAACCTCCGTAACCCTGATTGGCCACACCATAACCATCTTGCCCAAAGCCTTGAGCATTGAAACCATATTTCCCAGCGTTATCGAATCCCTGATCGTTGAACCCGAATCCAGCATTGCCAAAGCCATTGCCTCCCATATTATCACCCAAGTTGACATCACCAAGCCCAACGTTATGGACAGCAGTCTCGTTCCCGACTCCGACATTACTGTTCACAGCAGCGGTAGCGTTGTTGACATTAGCAGCAGGTATATTGACTACAGGTGGAGCCACTGGCGTGGGAGTGCCCTCTCCCGGAACAGTATCGACTCGCACAGACTGATGATCCTCGTTACCGTGACCGGCGTTTCTGACCAACAAAGGCTACACCATGGCTTGCAAATTCTCCTGACCTTTTGCAATAGCTTCCATGGTCTGCATAAAGAGAGCTAGCTTCTCGCGCACATCTTGCATCTCGTTCTGCATTTAATCCATGATTCTTCGACAGTTGGTGCGAGTGGAATAGCGGTGCGGGTGCTGATCTGCAATCCTGGACAGTACCTGGTACAGAGCAGGAAATAAGACACCATCCAAAGATTACCTGAAATGCAATATGAATATGGATGCAATGCAATGTGTGTCTGTGCGTTAGGGAAATTCATTCCTCGATTCTAGTGTGAAGGTGCCGGTGCAATGACAGTGCTAGCAATACAAAGATCGGAGTTGAATCATAGAAAGCCTCATATATTGCGGAGAAACCAATAGACCCAGAATACAATATCACTGAGAGTACAATAAGAAGGCATGACCTCAACCAACAATCCTGGTGATGGTCAGCACTATGCAAATAAAGCATACAAGCTACTACATGAAATGATCAAACACTCCCATAAGTCTGGTACTCTTCTAGCAGCTTCTTGGTCTCCGGATGACTTGGTTGGGTAAGCAGCCCTTCAACAAGTTGGTTTCTTCTCTTGAGAACACGTCGCACGTCTTCAGTAGTTTCCTCCCATGCCCCTTCTCCGAAGCGATCCTCTAGTTTACGCTTCTGAGACACAGCTTCATCTCTGCCTTTGATGGCCTTGTTTAGTGCATTCTGGAGACTATACCGGGTCATCACTTCTTCTTCACACTTCTTGATGCTGGACTTCAACTGCTCTTCGAGGTCGGAAATTTGCTGCTTCAACTTATCCTCCCTCTTCTTATTGTTGGTGAGCGTAGCATTCCAAGTCTTATTGCAAGAAGAGATCTCTCGGTGTGCTGCGTCGAGCGCCTTCTTTTTGGATTCCAGCATGTCATGGGAGCTTCTGAACTCTTGCCCCAGACGTTCGCGCTTCTTCCTCTCCTTAGTCAACTCAGCCCCTAGTCTGTTCATTAGCTCAATCTGCTGTTGGAAAGCATGCACGGCCTTGTTTTTCTTACTGCGTATCTGGGCTAGCTCCTGCTCTAACCCTTCGTTGATCTTCATCAAGGCTTCTTTTTCTTTCACAACTTGCTCGTAGGCTTCCCTAGAAACAGTAGTTGGCTCTGCTACCGGAATAGGAACGAGGACTGGCGCATCTGGAAACGGCATCCGCAACTGACCTGCTCTTTCCTGGACCCAAACCCTGTAAGGTGCATAAGCCTGACAGTCATTCTTCCCTAACAGCGGCTTCCCTCTTCGGTTAATACGCGTCCAGGCATGCTGCAGCTTGGCCAGCAACTCCCCCTTCAAATCACCGGTGAAGTACAAAGATTCCTGTACTTCTTCCTCTTTTGGTGGGCTCTTCAATGCATATCCGAACTGACGGATCAACAGAGATGGGTTGTAGTTGATACACCCTTTCCTTCCTATCAGCGGGACATTAGGATACCCAGAACAACTGAAGATAAGCTCAGATCCCAGCAGATCTCGATCAACCCATTCAACGTCTTCAGAAGTTAACCTCATCATATGCTCTGGCCAGTCGGGCGTGATTGCATTATCCGCGAAAGGTCCCCTCGAGGGAAGATGGCTCCTGAACCACATATAAAGCAAAGGTACGCAACAAGAGACGTTCTTGCCTCTCCTGTTCTCATTCCTGTAGTGCATCGAATGGTAAAAGTCCCCGATCAGCGTTGGTACTGGGTTACCAGCAGCGAATAGATGAAATGCATCCATATCCACGAAGTTTGGGAAGTTAGGGAACAACACTATCCCATAAATGCAGAGGGCCAAAATAGCGTTAAAGACCACCCAACACCCATTCAAGGCGTACTCTTGAGCCTTACCAACCAGAAACTGAAGAGAAAAACCCGGAACCCCTCGCCACGCAGTCATCAATAACTCAGAAGCATTCATATGCAGGGCCTTGGCTAAATCCTCCAAATTGGGCTCAGCGGCTGAGTGAATAAAAGGAACTGCATTCTGAACTGGCAGCTCAGTAAACTCTACATACTCCTCCATGGTAGGCCCCAAGATAAAGTCCGCAAACGTGAAACATCTCAAAGCCGGGTCATAGAATTGCATTAAGGTGTACAGCCCATTCAATTCATCATCAGTGGACCTGCGCACTAAACCCAACAGCCGTCCGTAACTCTGCCTGAAGCTTCTACGGACATCCTCATCTGCAAGAGAAATCAGACCCAGGAGTGGAGTAATATCGGGGATAGGTAGCTTATACGCAACGGTCATCCTCAAACCAGCCATGATCAATACTTAGAAGTCCAGACACTAGAACCGGGGGAATGCAAATGCACCTGCAGCACAGACACACGTTAGTAGGATGCAATGATGATGAGTATGCAAACAATGCAATGCAAGTGACATGCAACAGGGACCAAATGTCGTAGCTGAATAGCCTGAACCATATCAAGAAGTCTCAGATAGACTCTCTAGAAGTCCTCAAACCCTGGTCTCAGATAGACCTAAAACAAAGCTCCAACAATGGTCTCTGACAGACCCACAGCCTAACTCTGACTGGTCTCTGATAGACCTCAAATCATAACTCCAATAGGTCTCTGACAGACCTCAGAACTCTTCAACTGGTCTCTGACAGACCTCATAACACATCTCCAAATGGTCTCTGACAGACCTCATAACTCTCCATAAATACCCAGGATCTCTGATCAAGAAATAACCGGTATCTGAAGGTCTAGTTACCTGCACAACCCCAAACCCTCTCACAGGTGGATGTCCTAGTAACTGACAAAGGTATGGCATCCTATGCGGTCGTCGGCGTCACAGACTTTCAGGGTTGATGATACGATTCCCAGAAGGAGTGGCATCATCAAATCCTGAAGAGGCCTCACTTAGCCAACTTCCAAATGATCAGTCCCCAGAGTCGACAATCCAACTAACCAGCAACCCGAGCCACCCAAAGGGCAGGACAGGAGGCCAACCAGAAGAACCTCGTCTGAGCGTAGATTTCGCGGGACACTAGGACATGCAAAGCACGTGCGCGCCCACTAATCTCTACTCTAAGTCTAAGGTGCACTCAAGCCCAGGTCCGACTTCTCACTCAATATCAAAACACCCGTCACACCCCAAAATACAGCAATAATAATCAATATATATAATGCTGAAAATAACGGTCAGAAATATAAATCCATACAAAATCCTTGACGGGAAAGCAAGCGTTAGGATTGACTCTCTTAAGGGACGTTGGATCCCAAATGCATAAGGACCATCGCAGTCCTTAGCAGCCAGGGGACGTTGGGTCCCCAGCAGAGTCGCCAGATGTCGCTACTGCGAAAATCGGCGCCGGCTGAACAGAAGAGTCGCCACCGTGCGATATTTATCCCACGGGAGGGAAAGGAAACGCTCAGAGTAAACCTCGCACAACACGGGAAAGGTATGGTCGTTACAACCAAAACCTGGATTCGGGAGTCGGTTACGCAAGGGGAAGGTATTAGCACCCCTCACGTCCGTCGTACTCGACGGGATCCACGCTTGTTTTCGGGTATGGATTGTTATTCTATCTAAACTAAAGGTCAGGGGTTAAAAGAAAATAAAATGACTCGGCAAAGTATCGTACTTTATGCCTACGTATTCTCGTCTGGAACGAGAAATCAGAGTCAACTTAGTTCGCCTACCTACGGGAAAGGAGGGGAAGGTTGCTCGCTAGGATATCGCATCCTATGCCTACGTACTTCCACACTGCAGGGAAGATCAGAGCAAACGTAGTTCGGGCCACGTACGACACAAGCTCGTCCTGGTTGATTTTATTCCTTCTGAAAAAGGTTTTTCTGATTAGCAGTCCAAGCGGACAAAAATGACGTCTTGATGAGTTCACATTCTTTTACGGAAGAAGTGTCTTTTATTTGTGTTTGAAATTTTATTATATTTTCCTGTTTGTTTTGAGGAAGAAGAGACAGAACTCTAACCTACGGTTGCAAAGGGAATCAGACTAACCTAATGTTATCATGCATGGGTTAAGGCCTAGTGTCTATCATGCTCCTCTCTTGCGCAGAGAGAAACAGAGATCCTACGGGATAGGTGGAAACAGAAACAATAACAGATATAATAAAGCGGTAAAATGCATGGATGCAATAGTACAAGCGAGGCAAGGGAGTCCCACTCAACCTCGAACCTAGAAAACAATAGGCAAAAGTGAACAGACTTCACTTCCAACCCAACAGGGTAAACAGCAAACAATACAGTCAGGAAAACCAAACAATACATCAGAAATGAAATACAACAAAAATAAATAGCCACAGCAGCTCTGCACCACATCAGTCTTCAAGTCATCTCCAATCAGCTATAAGCTTCAGCAAGCCTCAATCTCCATCTCCACAGCCCTTCAAGCAAGGTCTTTGTCATCAATCTTCAGTCTACAATGGCTTTTCTTCAAGTCTCAAACCTCCCGGATGAGGGATCAATCACAAGAGTGAATTGGGTGTTAAGCAATTAGTTGACCACCAGGGGTGGCAAACCAACTGCTACTAACACATAAGATATTTTCTCTCAAGAGTTCTATCCCTTAGACACTATCACCAAGCCTTCCAAAGGAAGGGGGTGAGTGTCTTAGAGAGACTCTGTATCACAGAGAAGAATGGAGGCAATCAAGGCCTTCCATGTTTGAGAATCAAGCTTACTACTCTAGAGCTCTGCCTAGCTCCTAAACCCTAGTCTCCTCAACAGCTGCTAGCAGGAATCTCCTCATCAACTCTGGAAGTTGGTCTTCAAGCTCTGGATCTCCAATGGCTTCATCATCACAAGTCTTCAGCTCTCCCAATTCCCAAGCAATCCCAATACCCACACAAACAAACAATAATCCCCAGAGGGCACACCACACCAGTCAAACAAATACAGATAGTAATAATAGCAGTAGGGGAATCCTAATGATTTCTAAGGGATCTAATAACTACCAATAGTCCCTATAGTCCCATATCTAAAATATTTAATCTCTAAGTCCTAAGGGAAATGATTCAATTCTCCTAAGTTATCACTTAAAACCCTAATTTTGTTCATGTTATTCACACCTAAACTAAACACCTAAAATTGAGTCTTAAAAATGGGAACTAAATTGTATATTCAAACTAATCTTATCTACTAATCAACCTAAAAATAATGGGTGAAAAATATTAAAGCAACTATTAGAACAAAAATTAACAAATTCATGTACTAAACAAAATATTATTTACACCTAATTAAAAGGAAATTATGCCAAAAATATGAAAATAAAAGGAACTATTAATTTTTTTGGATGATAATTTTCTTGACCAAATTAAGAAAATAATGCAAAAAGAACCAATGGAAAATATGCATTTTACCATTTTTTATGATTTTTGCAAGATTTAATGAAATTTTGAAAGAAAATAAAATGGAATAAAGTTGGAAAGGGGTGAAGGGAGTAATAAAAAGCAGTTAAAACAACAAACTGGGCCCAGACTGGGGGGCGCGCATAGCAAGCGCGTCTGGGCCCATCATCATTCAGAAAATAACAAAAATTAAAAAAGAGCAAAACGGTGCAGATAGCAATTATTTTAGGCATAACATCATTGGGCCTTGGTTCGTGGGGTGGCAATAGCAAGCAATTCCAAAGCCCATCAGTTGGATTTAAATGAAACGGTGCGTTGCACCATTTGAATTTCCCTCCGTCTCCATCTTTTGATCGTGGCCGTTGGATTCAGTCCCCAGTCAAAGGTCAATGCCTGATCGTGTGGCCAGAAGGTTGTCTTCAACCTTAGAAACCCTAGGGTTTCTGAAACTCCCTCCACCATGAATGAAACTTCCACCATCCTGTTCTCCTTCATTTTTCCATGAAACCACACGCTTCCAAAACCAAAAATGCTCTACCTCTTCCCCTCTACACAGCCATGTCCATAATTCTTTCTAAAACTCAATCAATAATCAAACTCGATGAGTGTAACATTCTGAATCCATCAATATCACCTGTCATCAACCATCTCAATTCTCTCCAATCTTTACCCTAACCTACTCTACACCTTATGCTGATCAATCTGAGCTAAGGATCCAAGATTATCATGCATTATCCTATGAGTTACAAGCTCCAACATTTTATACACTCCATGGCTAATCCTCATGAAACCTCTCCAAACTCACCAAAATCAATCATCTACCCTACCTTAACCTTTCTATACTATCAAAACCTAGAAATTCTAACCAAAGCATGCAATTCGAAAGAGAAACATACCTGGTGCAATTGATGAAAACAGGTGCTAAAACCTCTTGATCCAATGCTTGAAGTGATTGAAAACTGGTCAATGAACTTGATGATGACTTCTGTATGCAACAAATATGACTCAAACCTCTTGGATCTTGCAATTCCAAGATTTTTGCTTCTTGAATGGTGAACTTGCACAGCTCGAATCCACCTCAATTCTACCAAATGATTGTATGAATTCTGATCTAGGGATGATGATGATGAAGAACAGATCAGAAAATGTGAAGATTGATGAGAATTTGAGAGAGTTTGGATTGATTTTGCAATTTGAAGAAAGTGTGTGAAACTTGTGGTTTTGAGTAAATGTGATCACCAACCATGGCATGAACCCTCTCCATTCAATATATACATGTCATTAGAACCTCCTAGAAACTTGGAGAAACTTCCCATGTGTGATTTCCCTTGGATTTGGCTTATGTTTCTTCCATGATAAGTAACCTTGAATAACTTCCAAAATGTGAACCAAGATCAAAATTCTACTTTAGCCAATGTTCTCAAAATGATCTTTCCATTCAAAATGACCTATAATTTCACCCCATTTGGCCAAAATATGAAAAATATCATTTTTTAGGTCATTTTTATTCATTAAATCCAACAATTTTGAAACCTTGTGCTATGAATCTTTCCAATCTCTCATGGTCACTTTTCTAGACTCAAAATGTCATTTGGAGCAAGTTTTATGTTTTAAGTTTTTCCATTTGAAACTTCTTTGTATGAGTTTTGGGCATAAGTTGAAATGACCTGTAATCCTCAAATGACCAAAATACCCTTTGCTTGCCAAGACCATAAGTAGAGTTCCACAAATCATATGAAGGCATACTATACCATTATAGAACGCTAAGACAATGAGGAACAACTCTTATGTTTACCAGAAATTCATTTGAAATCTCCTTGAGGGGTAAAAATTGCTTGGAAGTCAAGTCACTTTCACAGACAAAATTTCAGATACCTCAGATGACCTGTAACTTGCAAGGACCATAACTTGAGTTCTATAAATCTCCTTGATGTCTTACACCACTCAAATTAAAGGTCTTGAGATCCTCTACAAGATACATGTTGGCCAAGGATCCATTTGAAGTTTGCATTTTGACTTATCTTGCTTGGAAATTTGACCTAAACTAGGGGATTTTACACAGAAACCCTAATTTAGAAACTCCTCTTCTCCTTGATTTCTCTTGATTTCTTATTAGAATAACACCATATCCTTCTCTACATGTCAAATGATGAACCCCACATCTCTCCAATAGCCCTTAATGCCTTTCCATCAGTCATTTGACCTAGAGTTGACCCAGGGTTGACCCAGATGAAACCCTAGTTGACTGTCTTCATCCACAACTCTTGTGACTATACCAATGACTTGTCTCCTTCTCCAAATGACTTTCTAAGTCCTCCAAGATGTCTAGATACTCCTCATTCTCATCCCACAGCTCACACTTTCCTTGATGATCCCCAGATACCCTCAGATAGGAGATGGATGCACTTGCTTGATCTATTGACTTCCCAGCTTTCAAATTCTTTCTGATGACTTGAATGAGATTGAATTTGGATAATAACCTCTTGATAGGCTCATATAGATGAGAATAATGCTTGGTCCCTTGTTGGATGACTTGCTATGCTTATGTTATGCAGATGATTAGACTATGTACATGACTCTATATGCAAATGCTAATGATATTGAAACATAAACCAAGTGAATAAGGTTGAGCAAATTTTAGGGTGCAACACCTGTCAAAGAGAGTTACCTGTTGAAGACTAGGGTTTGGCTGCTGTTTGAAGCTGTTTGCTTGTTGGGGTTTAGTGCTTGCTAGAGCTAGGGCTTATTGAGGATAAGAGCTTATCTAAAGCTTGAAGATGGTTGAAGGGTAAAGATGGGGTCTTGCTGGGAGAAGCTGTTGCTGTCAACCTTGTTGCTGTTAATCAACTGTAGCTGTCAGAGCTTGTGCTGTTTGAACTACTTGCTGTAGAAGCTGGTGTTGTTGTCAGAGCTGGTGTTGGGTTTTATTTTCTTTTTCTGTATTGTTTGTTGGCTTGTTCAGCTTGCCCCTTAGGTTTGAAGTGAAGCTGTTTCACTTTGCCTATTGTTTTCCTAGGTTCGAGGTTGAGTGGGACTCCTTTGCCTCGCTTGTACTGCTGTATCTCATGCATTTTTCTGTTTACTGTATATCTGTTTCCTTTGCTGTTTATTCCCTAGGATCTCTGGTTTCCTCTGTGCAAGAGAGAAACATGACAGACATTAGGTTATAATCCATGCATGACAACATTAGGTTAGTTTTTATCCCCTTTTTAACCCTAGGTTTTAGAGTTCTTTCTCTTCTATCTCAGAACAATTCAAAACACAGTAATAAGGATAATCGATGTCGTACGCTATGAGCCTTAAGCTATTTAAGAGAGGATTGCTGGAGGGTCACTCTTTAGTAATCTGATTGCTTAGTGCGTCACCCTTAGGGTGACATACGACGTAGTCACTCTTAAATCATAGTCTCTAGTGCTTCAGAGATGGCAAACACCATAAAAAACAGTTGCATAAAAGACTGAAAATCAATTAAAACGTCATTTTTGTCCGCTTGGACCCGTAATCAGGAGAAAACCTTTTTCAGAAGGATAAAAGATAAACAGACAAGTTTGTGTCTTCCGTAGCCCAAACTACGTTTGCTCTGATCTTTCATGCTGTATGAAAGTACGTAGGCATAGGATGCCGTATCCTAGCAAGCAACCTTCCCCTCCTTTCCCGTAGGTAGGCGAAGTACGTTGACTCTAATTTCTCGTTCCAGACGGGAATACGTAGGCATAAAGTGCGATACTTTGCCGAGTAATTTTCTTTTCCTTTAACCCCAGACCTTTAGAGTAGATAGAATAACAATCCGTACCAGAAAACAAGCATGGATCCCGTCGAGTACGACAGACGTGAGGGGTGCTAATACCTTCCCCTTGCGTAACCGACTCCCGAATCCAGGATTTGGTTGCGATGACCATTCCTTTTCCGTCTTTGTGGTAGGTTTACTTCAAGCGTTTCCTTTCCCTCCATTGGATAAATAACGCACGGTGGCGACTCTTCTGTTATAGCCGGCGCCGATTTTCGCAGTAGCGACAATGAGACCAAGCAAAGACCCTATCTCCGGTGTCGGGAACTTGTAAACGACGGTCCTCTTCAAACCAGCCTCCATGCTGATGGTGGATTAGATTACTAGAATCAAAGGGACATATGCACCTGAAAACACAAATACATGCAAATGTTAAAATGCAGATGCAAACAGGGGATTAAGACTGATGTGCTGCTGGCTGAGCTGAACCATAACTCCACTTCGGCAAGAAAATACCAGAACATCAGAATACCAAAGTATAGGAACCCACAGTATCAAAGATCAAAGGTCCGCACTGACGAGAAAACCAGAAATCCGGGTTGGTTGGAGGTCAAGTTTCCTGCATAACCCTCCCACTCACAGGTATGGACCTAATCTCTGATAAGGTTCGGCATCCTATGCAGGTCGTCAATGTCACAGACTCTCGAGAAACGATGATACGTTCACCATTTTTGGTTTGGCATCATGGGCAAACGAGGAGGCCTCACTTAACTGACTCCCCCAATGGTCGGTCTCTAGAGTCGTTAGTTTTCAGATCCAACATCCTATCAACTGTCTGAAACGGACTGGACATGATGTCTTCAAAGAAAATCTTGTCTGAACGCGAATTTCATGAGAGCTATTGCATGCCAAACATGAAAGCCCTCACTACTCTCCACACTAATGTTAGGTATGTACTCAAGCCTGGGTATTGGGCTTATCTCTCAATGGAACAACCACCCAACAGCACAACAGCAGATAATAACAATAATGAAGTGCGAGAAATAAAAATGCAAATGCAATAATGTACAAATGTAACACATATACACACAGATACACACCCCACAGACAAAAACAAACAAGCGCTAGGATTGAATCGCATAGGGGAAAAAAGGGTATCCCTAGCAGAGTCGCCAGCTGTTGTAACTGCGAAAAATGGCCGGCAAACTAGACAGAAGAGTCGCCACCGAATGTTATTTATCCTAAAGAGATGGAAAGGAAACGATCAAAGAAAACCTAAGAGACAGGGAAAGACAAGGTCATCGCAACCAAATCTTGGGTTCGGGAGTCAGTTACACAAGGGGAAGGTATGAGCACCCCTTGTCGCTACTGCGAAAAACTACCGGCAAAAAAACAGAAGAGTCGCCACCTTTCGTTATTTATCCCAAAGAGAGGGAAAGGAAATGATCGGAAAAACCTGACGAAAAAGGGAAAGACAAGGTCATCACAACCATGTCTGGATTCGGGAGTCGGTTACGCAAGGGGAAGGTATTAGCACCCCTCACGTCCGTCGTACTCGACGGGATCCACGCATTGTTGTCTATCTAAAAGGATGATCAATCTATCTAGCTAAAGGCTCAGGGACAAAAGAAAAATAAAAGAGAAGTGACTCGGAAAAGCATCGTCGCTCTGTGCCTACGTACTCCCTCGTGCAATAGGAAAGTCAGAGTCAACGTAGTTCGACTAACTACGGGTGAAAGGGGGAAGGTTGCTCGCCAAGACATCGCGTCTTGTGCCTGCATACTCTCATCTGGTATGAAAGATCAGAGCAAACGTAGTTCGGGTTAAAAGGGAGCACAGGTTTGTTCAACTGTTTTTTAGGCCTGAGTAGGGTTAACAAATAGTTCTAGCAGTTTGGTGTATGTAGCTCGACCATTGGAGACTTAGGCGTTGCCGTTTGCGATAGAAACTAAGAGTTAACAACACTATTTTTCTGAAAAAATTTTCCTGATTAGAATCCAGAAGAATGAAAAAGGTTTGAAGTTTTTTTGTGTCTTTTAGAGAAGAAGTGTTTTGAATTTGGATGTTCATAATGTACGTTGTACTAAAGTCTAAAACCTAGGATAGAATGCGTTGTATATCGTCCTAAGGACGTATACTAAACACCCTAGGAAATTGAGAGGTGGCAACTCAATCACCATTTCCCAAGTATAAGGCTCATGGCACAACATCCATTATCTTTATTAAATGTATTAAGATTGTATGAAGATGAGAAGAGAAGGGACAAACTAAAGGGGGACTAACACAATCCTAAAGTTGTCATGCAATGGTGATCCTAAGATTGAGATTCAAAAGGGAACTACCTAATGTTATCATGCATGGTTAGGCACCTAATGTCTATCATAACCTTAATAGGTTAGAGAACTTATGGGGAACATGGCAAGAGAGAACCAAAGAAGAAGAAGAAATAACATGCAAATGAGAATGCAAACATGCAAACATAAGATGCAACACATAGAATGAAAGTGGGAGGAAAATAGTGTGGGGCAGTAGCCTCCACAAGCTCATCTCAACCAAGCATGCATATGAGAAATGCAAAGGAGAAAGAAGAAGAAGAAATGCACAAGAGGCAATCACACAAAGGGAGAAATCACACAAACAAAGCAAACATGTCACATGGAAACCCTAAATGGAAGCAACAAAAGGAATGCACAAACCAACAAGCAATGAACATAATTTTGACCTAAAAATGAACATATAGCAAGCTCAACATGTATAATATGTGAAACAAGAAGAGTTGAGAGCTCAATGGATTCACAAAGGTCATTTCCAATTCAAACTAGGTCATACACTTGTATGAGCCACCTTATGAAATGACCTAACTTGCAAGTCATCTCAAAATTAAGAAAAGGCTCAAAAATTACCAAATAAAATGCACAAGGAAGCTAAACATGTTGGCAACCAGAGGCCAGAAATCATCTACACACTGCATAGATCATGAATCAAGCAATATTTAAGCATGAAACCTCAAGAATAAATTAAATCGTGCCAAAACAGTTTGGAGCTTCAACCAACAATCATCATGAACATCAACAATAATTATTCAGAAATGATCTACACAGTTCATACGTCATAAATATGCAAAAATGGCGAGCAATGGCATCGTGAATTGAGAGAAAAGTTGATTTCAAGATTACCTAGTGGAGAACCTCCACTGGGCCTTGAAATGGTGTTGAATCTTGAGGAAAAATACCCAGAATCATTCCATGAGCTTCATTGAAGCTAATTGGATGCTTGATTTGGCTTGAAATCCATTAAATCTCAGAATTCGTATTTTGAATTTTCTTCACTTTTTCAAAGTTCCCTTAAGCCAATTCTGCTCCAAATCGTGTCCTTAGGGTTTATGAAGCTTGCTGAGGTTTTATGTGATGGATTTGGATAGAAATGGAGCCCTATTTCAAGCCATGAAGCCCAATTGCCATTTCAATTTTTCTTCACTTTTTTTGCTTTCCAAACTCGTGTATCCTGAATTGCACATGCCCATATTTTGATTCCAATCACTTGCACATGGATTGAATTGATCAAATGGCCATGAATTAACCCTTGTTTTGATCCTATGGTGGATTTCACATTTGTTACTTCATGGTGAAGAAACCATGGAAATAACCATCCAAATGACCTCAAATTGCAAATTCAACCTTGGCATTGTATTTAGAATATCATTTTCACTCAAAATATGCTTAAACTTGGCTTGAAATGGTTTCAAATGAATTAATTCCAATTTTCTCATTTTAAGGCCTTTTCCATGAAAATCACTTTAAGAATTCTTCAATCCAAGCTCCAACCATGACAAGAGATGATTTGGTAATGCAAATGGCCCTATTTGGAGAAAGTTTCATGTTGAAAAGATCTTCATTTGAAGTGTGCAAGATGGTGAAATGGACCTATAATTTTATGCCCTATAATCTCACTTTCCCAAAATACCCTAGACTTGCAAAGCTCATAACTTGAGTTCTACAAATCAAATGAAAGACTTCTAGTAATATTTGGAAAGCTAAGACCATCAGGAACAACTTCCATGTTCATCAAAAGTTGAGGAGAAACATCCTTCTAGGTCAAAAATGGCTTGGAAGTTGGTTGACTTTTGTTGACCAAAATCACATTCATCTGAGGACCTGTAACTTGTCTGCATCATAACTTGAGTTCTATAAATCCAATAAAGGACTTCTAGTACTAAAAAGAAAGCTAAGAACATGCTCTAAAAGTTTCATGTTGGTAAAAAGTTGAGATGAGACTTGTATCTTGAGATAGGTGGTCTTGAAGTTAGGCACTGAACAAGGGATTTTACACTGAGAACCCTAATTCAGACACTCCTCACACTCTTGATTCTTGATGAAATGATCTTGAAATGATATATTAGACATCCCAACACAACATCCCATGACCATAGAGACTTGGAGTTGAGTCTTAATCTCCTTCAATTTCACAGTTAACTGAGGATTTACCAGATGAAAACCCTAGATGCAACATTCTTGACTGTGGCTTCTTCCATCTCACACAACAACTTGAATAAGCTCCAACATGGCTCTCAAAGCACTCAATGAGATCTCTCAACATCTTATATCCATAATCATGCATTCACAATCCTCTGATGATCTTCAATTGGCCTCCAAGTTAGGAGCTGACCCACATGCATCCATCAATCCTTTCAAAGAACATTGACCACTTCTAGATGACCTGATGACCATTCAAACTTGAGTAACACCCCTTGCTTAGGCTCAACACTCTGGGTAGACTCCTCTTGCTATGCACTACCTCTTGATCCCCTGTTCAATGAAAAATGTTATGCTATGCAAATGCTAGAAATAAATGAAATGAAAACGCAAGCCAGCTAACGAAAAAGGTTGGGCAAATTTTGGGGTGCAACAGCTGCCCCTATTCAAACGACTTGGACCTGACTGGATGAAAAGCGAACGACTTTCAAACAATTAAGGTAAAAGACAGTTGAATACCAAAGAACCCGGAAATTTGCCAACCGCAGAAATAAACTACAACTCTTTGATCGGGGAACAAATATCCAGAAAAAATTGAACGCAAACAGTTGCAACGGTAACCAGCTGACTGATCATTTGATAAAGAACACCTGACATTGCTGCCAGTCATCTGTGTAATGCCACAGACATCAAAACCAAAGGCTAGATCAACACGCAGTCGGTAGTTCCACCTCGGGAAGAGAATAATACTCACGTCGTCTAATGGTAGACGGAAAGACACCAAAATACGCACATCGTTTAATGGTAGACGAAAAGAAAAACAATATCCATATGTTCACATTGTCTCTGGATAGACAGAAAGAGAAACAATACTCACATCGTCTAATAGTAGATGGGAAGATTCCGAATACTCACATCGCCTAGGGATAGACGGAAAGTCACCGCTGAACGCTGGATCAACATGCACTTGATCCCTTCACATTGTCTAAGGATAGACAACAAGAAAAACAATACTCACGTCGTCTAATGGTAGACGGGAAGACTCCAAATACTCACATCGTCTAAAAGTAGATGGAAAGACACCAAATAAAGGTTCACGCTGTCTCAGGATAGACAAAAAGAAATATTAATACTCACGTCGTCTAATGGTAGACGGGAAGACACCAAAATACTCACACCGTCTAATGGTAGACGGGAAGACACCCAAAACTGCACTTCAAAACCGTTCATCGAATTGCAGAATTATTTTGTCCATAAGAGTTGGTGGAAATAAAATATCTTCAAAGGGCCACATTGTCAACAGGAATTGACAGAAAGAAAACCATCTTCAAAGAGCCATGTCGTCAATAGGAATTACCAATAAGGGAAACCAATCATTCTTCAAAGAGCCACAACGTCAATAGGAATTGACAACACGAAAACCCTCCTAAAATGCCATCTTATCCAATAAACGGAAAGAAAACAACGTCTGAAGCCCACATCATCTCAGGATAGACGGAGAGAAAAAACCTGCTGGGGAAACACGTCGTCAATAGGAATTGACGGAAAGAAAATCTGCTCGGGGAAACACATTGTCAATCGGGATTGACAGAAAGAAAATCTGCTTGGGGATGTCATCATCAGAGGACTGATGGACAAATCATAGCCAACGTACAATCTGAAACCCAAGTAAACCGATAACCTGTCTGACCAAAGCTACTGGATAAATGCCCCTGTATTGATTGCGAAGTGATTCAAGTTGCCACAGAAGGCTGACGGAAATTGGCTTATGCTTCGAATGCATATGCGTATGTTTGAATATGGCGTAATGCTCCATACGAAATGGAAATGCTACGCATTTGAGGATGAAATGAAAAGGATGATGAAAATATGATAACTACATGCAAAGATGCAGATGCAGGCTCGGGCTTCCGGGGAAAGCTAGATACAACAGAAAATTCCAGCAAAATAAATGCTGGAAAGGCGAAGCCAACTCCACTGGGGGATAACCAGATGTGCCAAGTATGATTGGACTCTACTGGGGATGGCTTACACGTACCAATGATGATTGGGCTTTTGCTGGAGAAAACAAACAAAGTTTTCCGGCGTACCAAAGGGAATTGGATTTGCAAAGGATCAGGTACGACTGATGCTGGAAAAAATACCCTATCTGAACTCAGAGGTTAAAGGATCAAGGGATAGTAACATGACTTTCCGACATTCGTCTTGCACTTGGAAGTTAGCTGAACCTGCTTGAACAGCTTTTGAAGACATGGAGAGGAACAATTCCTGCACTTCCGAATTTGCCCCAGCTCGTGGGATCTCTGTGGGGATATTCTTCGAAAGGAAAATCTGAAATCTCATGCCCTGATGGCTTGATATGCACTGCCTAAACACCTTGAATCTCGGAGAGGTGCTTCATGTTAATTGCCCCACGGATAAGGAATATCTTCTGCGCTCTTAGGGTGGCATACCCCTAGTTACAATGACTTTGCCCCTGATTGGAGTATCTGTGGGGAGAGTGCTCCTTGGCTGCGAGAGATTCGCCGAATCTCGACCTGACTGCTTCAGGTTAACTGACTTCTAGATGGCTGACTGCCATAATATCATTTGATATAACTTGCCCCAGTTCGACGGAGTATTCAGGCAATCTGCATTCTATCTTGATCAATCTTTCCATTGTGGAAACTTTCCTGCTGTCAAGCGCTTACTCACAAGTAAAACAAGTTGTCCTGCATAAAAGATATATTAAATGCAACGCATATGACAGTTTTCGAAATCTAATCTGTTCACTGGAAAAATTTGTGACATAAAGTGAATAAATCATTTATCAACATGTCAACATTAATACAATGCTGTAAGAGGAATCCTTTTAGGAGTCAGTTTCGATATGATCTTTACCGAAGTATGCTTTCGAAATAAACCTGCTTCAATTAGGACTTTTTCAGGTTGTAACTTGGTCAGGTTTCCGGTTTACAAGGAAAGGATAAAGGCTCAAAGTTATTTTAACCCACCCCTTCCCCGCGATGTTCTCCAATCCTATATTCAGCTAATTCGACACTAGCGCTCACCTCTCAGAGGTTGAATGACATGAGTGATGGTTCAGGAAACCACAAGTTTTTGGAGTGACAGTCACTCGCTTTTCGTCTTTTGGTGCCTGGAGTCACACGGCTTGTTTTTCATCATCATTTTTTAATTTCCCTAACTTTTTCCTGGACTGGCTCTTTTGAGCTTCTCTTGATTTCAAAGTCCAGCGGGATGCCCTAATTTTTTCCTAAGTCGCCTTTTTAAGATTCGACTTAGCAGGCTTTTCCTTTTTTCTTTTTTTTTTCTTTTTTTTGAACAAATCGTGTGACACCGGCTTGTCTGACTTGTTTAGAGGATTGTGAATGTTTCACTCTTTGGTCGACAAAGGATAACCATTGAGGTTCTTTAGGCATGACCTATACAGGTGAGATTTATCCTCGAACGGGAACACCCCCATTGCAATTTGGATGTTTGGTCGAAATTAGCTGACACCTACCCTGCCCCAGGTTAAGATTGAGGGTTTTTCGTTTTCAGAAAGAAACTCCTACTACTAGGCTTAAAGGGTTTGACAAGGGATTATCATCCTTATATCTCCAGTGTGTGGGAATTTGAAACAATGCCTGTACATCATCAGCAGGTTTTATTTCAAAAGCATACAATCGGAAGCTTGCGCGTCTTTAAACTTCGTCATCCTACCCGGACTCCGCTTAAACAAGTGTATGACATCCGTAAAAAGCAATTAGTGAACACTAATAGATTTAATCAAAACATGCATATTCATTTCATTAATATCAATCAACGGAAACAACAAGTTTTACAAATGAGATTGCACTTTAAAAAGGAAAGGAAATTACAAACATAAAGAAATAACAGGATAAAACAAAAATCGCCAACTTCTGGGAACTGGGCTTTCACACAGGTTAGCGGCTGCAGGAAAGCGACCCCTGAAGTCTTCAAACTCAATCAGACGAGCGATGTGCGACCAACCTTCCTCCTGAAAAAGATATGCACCTTCGGTCCATCAATTGTTGTACCCTGGCTTGAAAAGCCTCGCAATCTTCAGTAGAATGCCCTATGGATCCTCCATGATATCCGCATTGGGCCCTAGGATCATACCCGGGAGGGTAAGGTTCTGGCACCAATTTGAGAGCTTTGGGCTCCACCAGAGAGTTCCGAACTAGGTGTGGCAGCAGCTGATTGTACGACATAGGCATTAGACGCAAAGGAGAACTCCTTCTTTTCAGATTGTTGTGAGGCCTATTCTGAATCTGGCAACAGTAATCTTGCTGTGATGACTCAAAAGGTCATGGACTCTGAACAACAGAAACATCTGACGACTGGGTTTGGACTCTTGAGGACTCTCTTTGCTCGGGCGCTTTCATCCTTAAGCTTGATCCAGGAACAGGTAGCAACTGTGGGCAGGGAGATTCTGACACCAAAGATTGTAGAATATACTCTTGACTTACTGCAGCTTTAGGCAAGGGAATAGGAGTATCCATCTCTTTTTCATGACAGGGAGCAAACTCGCCTGATACCTTCATGCCGCCCGGCGTGAATTCAATTGTCTTCGAATCAATCAAGTCCTGAACCTTATGCATAAAAGCTTTATAGTTCATGACGTTGTGCCCCTGTCCCCCAGAGTGGAACTCATAATAAGCATTGACATCGAAGCCCGGTGGTGGTTGGCCAGTAAGTGGAACCAAAGTCCGTGGCTTAACCAACTAAAGTTGGAGCAAGAGCTACACCAATTGAGCATAATCCATGGGGATCTGATCGAACATTTTGTCTTGAGATTTTGTCCTTTGACCATATCTTCTAATCCTGGGATTCTCTTGAGAAACAGGACGCAGCTGATGACACGGGAATTTCGGAACCTCCGGTTGTACAGTAGACTTCTGATACACATTACGCTATGGCATAGGTTCCACAGACAGAAGTGGAACAAGCATCTTTGCGGCAACCTCAGGCATTTGGTCACCTTCTTTTCTGAGCACACTCCTTATCACTTCCATGATTAAGCCCACCTGAGTTTTCAACTGATGATTCTCCTCCCTGAGTGCATTCTGATCCAAGTGCAACGCTTGCATGTCCGTAATGAACTGCCCCATCTGGATCTTGAATTCTCTCAGCTCTGCTTGAACTTTCTCCATAACTCTGCAGGAATTCCTATGATTTATATGATCGTATAACTTGTAACAAACTAGTGGAGTTTATAAAGTCAGATTAACAGCTCTGAGGTACCTGTTACACAAAAATAATATGCAAGATGCAAACAAGTATGCAACAGGGAAATCTCAGAATAGCACCAAGGCAACAAAGAACCCAAGATCCAAACAGGGATAACCATCACACATATATGCACCACACAGGAGTAACTGAATACAAACAGAGTGACCTCGACCAACAAGCTTGGCGATGGTCAGCATACAGTAATGAACAAATCTTACACAGGGATACCGCCCTAAACTGAGTCTTCAGTTTGATACTCTTATGAACAAATGCTCTCGGTGAGCTCCTCCATAACATGAACTGATACACCCGCTTGGCTAGATAAGAGAGGATCATTGATTTGAACACCCTGGAACGTGATTAAGATCCTGTTGGAATCCAGCAAAGCCTGAACTTGGCTCCTAAGTACCTTACAATCTTCAGTTGAATGCCCCTGTGCCCCAGCGTGGTACTCACAGCGGGCGCTGACATCGAAGCCTAGCGTATATGGCGGAATCTATGGATTTATCTTCTTTGGCACTATCAACCACCCTCTGATCAAGTCCGGCAACAACTGACTATACGATACCGGCAACTGAGAAAAATGCCTTTCTGTTTTCCTGGGTCTTCGTCTAGCGTGCTGACGCGGTTGATGACGGTAAGATTGTTGACTCTGGCGGGAAACAGATACCTGATACACAGACCCAATAGACTGCTGACTCTGAACACTCGAAGTATCTGAAAACTGAACTTGAGATACTAGAGATTCTGGGATAACATCACTTCCTCTTTCCCATTCTTCCTGAGAACTGACAACTCATTCATTCTCCTCAACTGAGATGCACGGGATGTTTCGAATCTTTCTGCTCTTGATTCCACTCTCGACACGTTCACCCATTATCACCAAGTCAGTAAAGTTTGATGTTCCACCGTTGATCAATTTGTCAAAGTAATGGCCTTTCAAGGTACCCAAGAATATATCAATCAACTCTCTGTCCTAAAGTGGATGTTGAACGCGAGCAGTTAACTCTCTCCATCTCTGCACATATCCTCTGAAGGATTCATTATCCGCTTGAGATGATTCTTGTAACTGCACGCGACTAGGAGCCATGTTGAGATTGTAGTCGTACTGCTTCACAAAGGCATTGGCTAGATCTGACCATGATCAAATACAACCACTTTTCAACTACATATACCAACTCAACGATGCTCCACTCAGACTGTCCTGTAAGCAGTGAATCATAAGCTGATCATTATAAACATGTGAGGTCATTCTCCTGCAAAACATTACCAAATGCTGCTTCGGACAACTATCTCCTTTGAACTTCTCAAAATTTGGCATTTTAAACTTCGGCGACATCACAAGACCTGGCACCAGACACATGCTCGCAGAACTCAAATTAAGAGTATCCTGACTCATCTGGGCATCAAGTTTTTCCTCCAACAGCTGACATTTTCCCATAAATTCAACAGTCTGCGGGTCTTCAACATTAGCCTTTGGAACGGTCCTTTGAGAATCTGGCACAGGGAAAGTGAAACTCCGATAGTCTGTGTCATGGAGAGAAGAAGAATCTCTATCTCTGGCAAAGGGATGCTCTTCAACAGGAATCGACACATGCTGAGCTTGAGCATCATTGTTCACTGGAGTCTTCTGAATACCGGCCTTTCCTCTAGTCATAGCTGACATGGCTTCCACGAGCTGACTCAACTGATTCTTCATAAATTCAAACTATGCCCTCGTAACAACCAAGTTCTGCTCTCCTGAGTCCATGATCCTTCCAGAAGCTAACTCAAATCCAATACGAATGTCGGGAAATCAACTGACGAAGCAGACAAAAGACGGGTAAGCTCCCTGTTCCGGCTGAGGATGGATATGAAAAAATGAAATGCAAATGCAAAACAATGCTAAATGCAAAATGCTAATGCACACACAAGGGATCAAGACTGATGTGCTATAGGCTGATAAAGATCAGAGCTCTGCTCCGGCAAGAACATAGCATTGCTCCGATAGAAACCATCTGATACCAATAATCCAGATTCAAACTGTAGAGAAAACTGGGTAATATAAACGTAAAAGTTTCCTGCACAACCCCAGTCCCACTCACAGGTATGGACCTATTCACTGATAAGGTATGACATCCTATGCGTTTGTCAGCGCCACAGACTTTCAAGAAATGATTATACGTTCACCATTTCTGGTTTGGCATCATTATCTCCTGAAGAGGCCTCACTTAGCTGACTCACAAATGATCGGTTCCCAGAGTCGACAATCCTCAGATCCAACATCCCGCCGAGCCCTAAGGGCCAGATGGGAAGTCATCAAAGAGAATCTCGTCTGAGCGTGAATTTCATGGGGAACTGTGTCTGCTAAGCAAACAGGCCCCCACTAGTCTCCACTACTAATGCTAGGTATGTACTCAAGCCTGGGTCTGGCTCATCACTCATCAAAACTTCCCACCCCCATAGCACAGCAGAAATGAAATATGATGCGGAAAATAAATGCGGGAAAGTTGTCGCTTGCGCGAAAATAAGGTGCCGGCATGACAGAAGAGTCGCCACCTTTCGTTATTTATCCCTCAGAGCGGGAAAGGAAACGATCGGAAAAACCTGACGAATAAGGGTAAGACAAGGTCATCGCAACCATTGTCTGGGTTCGGGAGTCGGTTACGCAAGGGGAAGGTATTAGCACCCCTCACGTCCGTCGTACTCGACGGGATCCTCGCTTGTTTGTTTACTTGGACGGGTTGGTTATAATCTATCTACCTATCAAGGTTGGCTGAAAAAGAAAAGAAAAATGACTCGGCAAAGCGTCGCACTTTATGCCTACGTATTCTCATCAGAGAATGAGAAATCAGAGTCAACGTAGTTCGGCCTACGAAGGATTACGGGGGAAAGGTTGAAGGTTGAAGGTTGCTCGCTAGGATATCGCATCCTATGCCTACGTACTTCCACACTGTATGGAAGATCAGAGCAAACGTAGTTCGGGAAACTACGGGTTATCTCCTAAAAGAAGTGTTTTTTATCGTGTTTGCGATCTCAACCGCACTAGAGACTATGACCTGAGAGTGAATGCGTCGCATGTCACCCAAAGGGTACCATACTAAACATCCAGACCGTGGAAAAGAAACTCTCCCACAATCCTTTCTCAGATAGCTTAAGGCTCGTAACGTACGAAAGAAATCATTCATGATTACTGTATCTTGAACTGTTTTGAGATGAGAAGAGAACAGGCCCAACTAGGAGGGAGACTATCAAGTCCTACTGTTGTCATGCCATGGATTCATCCTATGGTCGAGGTTTGAACAGGGAACTCCTAGATGTTGTCATGCATAGGTTTCAACCTAAAAGTCTATCATCAAATCCTTATCAAAGGAAATGAGAGTCCTAAGGGATCATATCAATGATACGCCAAAACAGACAAAAGCATCAGCTTAACAGTAAAATGCATGCAATGCAAGTGAGGGAGGAAATGTGTGTGGGGCTTCAGCCTCCACAAGCTCATCTCAACCTCAAGCCAGTCATGAAATAACAGTAATCATACTGAAAATAAACACCATGCTATCAAGCAATAGACAGTAAACTGTAATCATACAGATAAAGGAAATGAAGTGCTATCAAGCAATAATAAACACATGGGCAAGGGAGCTGGGCTCTACCGAATACCCGCAAGCAAAGCCAAGCAATAACAATACAAGCAGAGGGAGCAACTCAACCTCTAATGCAATCATGCTCTTATACTGAACTTATTCTAGATGAGCCTAGTCTAATGCAACAGACACATCAGCCAAAACATACAATACAGCAAAGAAAAACAGAAGAAAGCCTCAGCTCCTCCAGCAGTTACTCAGTCTTCAGACTTCAATGATCACTTGCTTTCCAGGTATCAACCCTACAACATGAGTATCAATTCATCTTCTCCCTTGAGCTTCAGCTCCTTTGATCAGCTCCACCTTCAGGCTTCACCATCTTCAGGGATCTTCAAGCATCAACTTGATCTTCACAAAGTCTTCAGACTTCAACAATCTTCAAGGGATCATCCTCTTCAAAGCTTCAGCTTCAGTCTTCAATGGCTCTAATGCTCCAGCAAACAAGATTCAGTCAACAAGATGAGGTGAGGATGTTACAGTACTCACTGACTTCCAAAGGATGCCATTGAGGACTTAACATCAAAGGGAAAGGCTCTCTCAAAGTTCTACCTCAGAGGGTAAGGTCACTAATCCCTCCAAAGGAGAGAGGTGAATACCCTTAAGGGACTTTATGTCATAGAGAAGGAAGGAGGTGAACCAGACACTCCTTGTTTATTGAATAAAAGTATTCTATCTAAGGCCCTACTTATGCACTTATGATCCTATAAACAAAACAACAAAAGCTATCTAAACTCCTCTGCAAGGTCTTCAAAGCTTCCATGATGATCCATAAGGTCTTCAACTCAATCTTCAAAGCTCACACACTCAAAGGAAAGGAGAAACAAACACAACAATACAAGCTATGCCTTTAAGCAACACACATACTATCTATACATTCAAAAATCAATGAAAAATACTAAAACACCATACAATATTCTAGTAAAATTCTATGGGATTCTATGCATACTTACCCTTAACCCATATATTCCCCATACACTAATTTGGCATATAAACCCCAAAACAAAATTGTTCAAGTCTATCTACACAACCTAAAACCCTAATTAGAACACCTAAATGTCTAACAATCAAACTACATCAAATTTTAATCTACAAATCAAGAGATAAATCCTACATGAAACTAGGGTTCAATACCTAACTATGCCAAAAAGAATGGCTCAAAAACCCTAAGGGAAAGTCCTAAAACAAATTGTACAAAATCAAGTATCAACTAAAACATATTAAAAATACTATTTACAAGAAAATATGCTAAAAAATATTAAACTAAAAATAAAATGGAATTTTATTTTTTATTAATTTTCTAGACAAAATCATGATTATATGAAAAAAAGAAGAAATGAAAAATATTGATTTTTGAATTTTATATGATTTTATTAAAATGCAAGGAAATTAAAAGAAATAAAAATAAAAGAATAAGAAATAAATGGGAGGGGGTATCAAAAGTAACACGCCCCGGTTATTTTGATCACTGGGCCAAAACAGGGGAGGTGTGGATAGAAACATATTGTTGAGCCCAGTTCCATCAATGAATCAAAACGGTGCGTTTGGTTAAGTTGTGCGCTGCGTTTTGATGCTTCAGTCTCCCTCCCTTTCTGAAATCAAATAATGGCCGTGCGATGGACTGAATTAGTCAAGCTTTGGGGATCATCCAACGGTGGACCTTCATCGTCCCCAACTCAACCCTAGGGTTTGCAGAAACCCTAACCCCATGCAAGGATCTTCTTCAAGCTCGTTCTCACTGATTACCCAATGAAACCACAAACTTCCAACGGCGAAAATGTTCTATTAATCCCCAAGAACACAATGATATCAATAGACTTCCTTGAAACCTCTTGAATCATCCTAACAGAAAGCACGAAAGTTGGGGTTCCACCATGATTTTCTGCTATCAACCTTAACCAAGCTCAAACCTAATGATGTAAATCTGTTCCACAGGTTATCCTAGCCATTCTACACTACATTATATCCATTAATGCACACACAATAGCTTGCTATCAATTCTGCAAGAAATGGTACCCTGCCTCGAAACCTCATGAATCTTCCTCTAATCCTCAGAAAATGGTCCTCTACCCTGGCTTAACCAGTCTAAACCTATAACTATGGTGGAATGCACATAAATTAGGTGATACGAGCAAGATTACCAACCTGTCAAACTTTAATGGTGGATATGGTTTCCCTACAATTCAATGTCTGCAAGCTTCCTTGATTAATCTCCAATGGCAGATATGAATTCTGTATGCAACAAAATGGATGAACAGGGCTTGAATCTTGTGTTTGATATCAATATGCACTTCTTGCAAATCCTTCAAAACAGCTTCACAATTCCATGGATCTTCCTCTATCTCAGTATGCAATCAATCACAAGGATCAGAGTAGTGTGTTGGTGGAGGAGAAATGAATGAAGATGGAAGAGAAAGAAGGTTTGATGTGAAATTGCAAATGGAGGAATCTCACTTTTCACACTCTAATCTCACCACTCACCAACAATGATCACCAACCCTGGCCATATGGTGATTCACCCTTCTTATAACAATCAAGAGAATAATCTAGATCCATCTAGAAACTTGTGGAAAGTGTTAGAAAGTTTGAGAACTTCTCATGGAATGATACATTGGATATCCATTATCTCATGCCTTAGGCTTGCCAAATTGACTTTAAAATCTCCTTACAAGAGATATTGAGGAAGAATGAGTGCAAAACATGCATTTCCTTGCCTTTGGTGAAGTTTTGTTTAGTTGCCTTATTGTGCAAGAATGAGAATTACAAAGTAACACCCATTTCTAAGCTCAAAATCAAAATTCTACTTGAACCATTGTTTTTAAAATATTGTTTGGAGTCAAAATGACATATTGGATGACCCATTTTGGATTTGTACATCTCCTAAACCAATTTCCAACTTCAACTTTTTCAACTTATAAGCAATTTTTAGGTCATTTTCACCCAATCTTGTAAATCCTTGCTACAAGCTCTTTCAATAACTCATGACCACTTTTCTAGACTAAAAATCCCATTTTGAACAACTTTCATGTTTTGAGTTTTTTCATTTGAGGCTTGGAACTAGGAGATATGACCTTTGCTTAAAATGACATATAACTGCCAAATGACCAAAATACCCCTGTCTTGTTCAAACCATAAGTTGAGTTCTACAAATCCTATCAAGGACTTCTAGTACTCTATAGAAAGCTAAGAAGATGCCCTTCAACATTCATGTTGACCAAGAGATCATAGGAATCATCCTACTAGGGCAAAAGTTGTCTGCAAGTTGGGTGACTTTCAAGGACCCAGATTCACACACCTCTGCTGACCTGTAATTTGCCAAAACCATAACTTGAGCTCTGCAACTCCTATCAAGGACTTCCACCACTCAAATTAAAGCTAAGAACAAGCTATACAACATTCATGTTGTGGGGAAGATGAGATATCAATCACATCTAGAGCTAAAACTGCTTGGAAGATAGGGATCAAATTAGGGTTTTTTCACTGACAATCCTCAGAAACCCTAACTCAAAACTTCTCAAACTCCTCAATCATGATGAGTTGGCCTAGGAATAATCCTTATAACATCTCCATACATCATTCCATGATCTCATGGCCCTTGGATTAAGTCTCAACCTTCTCCAAATCTTCAGCTGATCTAGGATTGACCCAGTCAAAACCCTAATTCTACCATTCATGGTTGAATCTTCTGAATTCTTGCACAATGACTTCTCTGGGCTTCATGATGGCTATCAAGACATCTCATACACTTTATCAAAGCACTAAGTTCATTCTCAAAGTCTCAGGATTATCTGAGGAGCACGCACAACTCTCAAGCTAGGAGACACACAACTCTGGCTTCACCCAATTCTCTTGAACTTTCTGATGAAGGTATCAACCTGCAAACACTTGATGGATAAATAATTGTTGGTCAAATTTTGGGGTGCAACAGCTGCCCCTATTCAAACGGCTTGAACCTGACTGGGTGAGAAGCGAACGACTCTCAACCAATCAAGGTGCGAGACGATTGAATACCGGTAAACCCGAAAATTTGCCAACTGCGCGAGCACACGGTACTCTGCGGGGAACAAATCTTTGAATACTGCAACACTAGCTGCTCAACAACTAGCTGGAGAGATACTGAACTGACATCACCGTCAATTATCCACATTAAATTCTTCTGACATTGCCTTCAGACACCCAACCTCGCCGCTGGAGAGCTGAATCTGACATCGCCGTCGGAAACACACATCATTTGGAGACACTGGACATCTCCGTCGTACAGATATCATCTCTGATGGGGATTTAAAGAGTCTGACCTCGCCGTCAAACATTCAACCTCGCCGTCGAACAAACATCCAACCTCGCCGCCGGACAAACATGATCTGACCTCGCCGTCAAATCTAAACGTTCAACCTCGCCGTCGAACAAACATCCAACCTCGCCGCCGGACAAACATAATCTGACCTCGCCGTCAAATCCAAACGTTCAACCTCGCCGTCGAACAAACATCCAACCTCGCCGCCGGACAAACATAATCTGACCTCGCCGTCAAATCCAAACGTTCAACCTCGCCGTCGAACAAACATCCAACCTCGCCGCTGGACAAACATAATCTGACCCGGGGTTCACCCCTGGTAAGTGGAACAAAAGGTACACTTGCGTATTTGAAACTACTCCGCTGGGAATGAGAGACTTAACCGAGCACACTCTGGTCTGGGGTTCACCCTCAGAACCATAACGAACATCAGAATACTACTGCACACTGCCCACCGTAGAACTTCAACATTAAAGATATATGAAACCCTGGCCCCTGGCCACTTCCAGCTTCAGCTAGAAAAAATCTCCAAGTATTTCTGAAGATGAATGAAACCCTGGCCCTAGGCCACTCCAGATCCGCTGGATAATCTTCAAGTTCTTCTGAAGATAGATGAAACCCTGGCCCCTGGCCACTCCAGATCCGCTGGATAATCTTCAAGTTCTTCTGAAGATAGATGAAACCCTGCCCGTCGGCAATTCCAGCTTCAGCTAGAAAAAATCTTCAAGTACTTCTGAAGATAAACATCCTTGACCTTCAAGGATGTAAACTTTGCCCGTCGGCAACTCTGCAGGAGGTATCTTCGACTTCAGTCTGAAGAAATGGTCCTTGGCCTTCAAGGATACATGGATCTGCCTTCAGGCAACTCCACCTCTGCTATAGAGCATCCGAGACTTCAGTCAGGGATATACTTCGGCCTTCAGTCTGAAAAATGAATCCTAGGTCATTCATGACCTTGGGGATAACCTTGCCTTCAGGCACCTTCGCTTCAGCTTGGGAAATCTATGACTTCAGTCAGAGAAATGGTATCCTGAGCCATTCATGACTCTACGGGGATTCAAACACTTTGCCTTCAGGCAAAACTCCGCTTCAGCTGGAGAAACATCTTCGACTTCAGTCAGAAGAAAAACTATTCACTTGATCGCAATCAATCATCACCTCAGGACGACTGACTTGGTCTTCAGGCCAACATGGATCACCTTGTTGTATCTACAAACTCTGGAACCTTGTCTTCAGCCACCCGTTGATTCATCAACCAGGAAATCTGAATTCACAGGAACCTCTGATACCGCCTTCAGGCGTTTACGAAGTCAATCTTCAGATTAGACATCACTGTTGGAGCAAACATATCACGCTGCTAAGGACTTCAAGAATCATCTTGAACAAACAACTCCGTCGGGCACCTTCAAGAATCATCTCGAACTGCTGACCTCTCTGGAGACTTTATTCTGCTGGGTATTCCAGGAATCTTCCTGGGCAACTCTTGCCGGGTACGCTACTGGGGAGCTCAAGAATCATCCTAAGCAAACAACTCGGGAAACAGCGCTGAGGTCTTAAGAATCATCTCAAACTGAAGACTTCGCTGGGGATCTCAAAAATCATCTTGAGCGAGCGACCGTGGGGATTACACCGGGGTCTTAAGAATCATCTTAAGAAAGCGACCTTGTTGGAGAGAATATCAGGAATCGTCTTGAGCAACTGGTCTCTTGGTGGAACACCTGTAAGACAAGAATGGTAGTAACCTAGATCATGCTTATGATGCGTATGCTTCTGCGCTATGCCCCACACGGTGGGAATGATATGCGTTTATGCTAAATGCCATACAATCATGCACAATGCTATGCAACGTTAAATGCTATGCAGTCATGCACAATGCTATGCAATCATGCACAATGATGCGATCCTGTCCGCAAAATAAATGCTGGGGGGAGGAAATCCTTCTGTCAAGGAGACAAGAACTACTCAGGTAGAGGAATCATCCTGCTGAGGAGAACGTGGACACGCCGGTATCAATTGGCCTCCGTCTGGGGAATTGGTCTTCCGGTTGACTGCTGCAGGGCAAACAACTTCAGCTGACTGCTGCAGGGGAACGAAGCTCTACGAGAACCTGGACTTGCTGATATCAATCGCGAGAATGAACTGCGCGGCCGTCAAGGCTACTTTTCTAGGGATAACCACTCTGTGGGGAAACAACTTCAGCTGCTCCACACTCCACTGGGGAAAACCAATCATGATCTAATCAACTTCCAAGGACTCGGCTCTCTTGGGCATCTGCAAACTCGGCTGAGGAAGGAGAAGTCATTCTGCTTCACTGGAGAGAGTGCGACTCTGGGGAAAATACAGCACCAACTGTTCAACGCTCAGCTAGGGAAAATCCACTCATGGTCCCAACTGCTTCCAAGGATTTGGCTTTTTTGCGGACTCAGCCGGGGAGAGAAATCATTCTACTTCATTGGAGCGTACAACTCTGATGAGGACTTTTGATCTCGCTGGGGAAGAAAGAATCATCTGACTTCGGGGAAGAGTACAATTCTGCAGAGGAATACAACATCAGCTGTTCCAACACTCTACTGGGGAAAACACGAGCTTCGGTACCCGAATACTTCTATGAAATCTGCACTTGTGACCCGGTGCTGGGGGAGAATACGGGCTCTGGCGCGCGACTCAGCTGATGAGGTGACGTTCCTTCAGGATGCGTCTGCTTGGGGAAGAGAATCATCTCTGCGTGGGGAGACATATCAATGCTCACTATTCTGCGTTCGGATTCTGCGGAGGAGAGACTACTGAACTCTGCTGGAGAAGGAGGACTCGCCCCGCTTCGGGGATGCGCACGACACGTCTTCTGGAAGGTGTTACACCTGCAACAACACAAACAAACAGACAAGATACCCTCCTCAAAGGGGCCTATCCAGGTTATTATCTCGTGACAATATTCAGTTAATCAATTGTTTCAACAATCAATGGGCCTAGGCCCGTAAGTTTATGTATGCGCATTTTATTAAAAACATCGGCGTTTTCATTCGCAAACAAAACAAATAAATGCTAAACAGACAAGCAGAATTGCTGAATAATGTGCATTTTATTGATCGTGAACCCCTGAATGGGCAAAAATGTTTTACAACAGAGGCAAGCTCCTGGAATGAGGAAGCCGCAAAAAAAGAAAACATAAATATACATTAGTATATACAAATGTCGGCGACGAGGCGTAGACGAACACCATGAGTTGATCCCTCTAAGACCCACTCGATTTCGATGCTTCTCCGACGTTTCAGCTTTGGAAGAGATTGATTCAGATAAACGGCCCTCAGGTCCTCCAAACCACAAAACAACGAAAGTCCACACGCGGAACGCAGTCATTTGCTTATTCAAATCCCTAACTTTTGCGTGAACCGCCCTTTAAGGGTTTTCGGTTCACCGGGATACCCTTTTTTGCCGAAGCCGCCCAGTGTAGGTTTTCGACTTCGCGGGT
The DNA here is from genome assembly GCA_963859935.3 of Lathyrus sativus. NCBI lineage: Eukaryota > Viridiplantae > Streptophyta > Magnoliopsida > Fabales > Fabaceae > Lathyrus > Lathyrus sativus. Next base: position 599,456,077 of record OZ012741.1, on the reverse strand, counting down.
GTACATTTTTTCAATATATCCCTAATTTTTGCCCGAACCTTTTATTCTGTTTTTGGTTCGCCGGGATGCCCCTTTTTTGCCTGGACTTTTTCTTTTTTGTCCAGCGGGTCTCTTTCAAGCAAAGTATTTTTTAACTGCGTCCGCGTTCACCGGGGATGCAAAATCTTCACCATCCATCGTGGATAACAACAAAGCTCCTCCCGAGAAGACCTTGCTGACGACATACGGCCCTTCGTAATTCGGAGTCCACTTGCCCCGGTGATCGGAGTGTGGCGGAAGAATCTTCTTTAGGACGAGATCACCCGTCTGAAAGCTTCTAGGACGCACCTTCTTATCGTAGGCTTTCTTCATTCGGCTTTGGTACAGGCGACCAAATGCAATTGATGCTAACCTCTTCTCGTCCATCAGGCTGAGTTGGTTCAAGCGATTCGTAATCCATTCTGCCTCGTCGAGTTTCACATCAACCAAAACTCGCAAAGAAGGAATCTCCACTTCTAACGGTAGGACAGCTTCCATACCGTACACCAAGGAGAAAGGAGTTGCCCCGGTCGACGTACGCACCGTCGTACGATAACCGTGCAGGGCAAACGGCAACATCTCGTGCCAATCTTTGTATGTCACAACCATCTTCTGAACAATCTTCTTGATGTTCTTGTTGGCCGCTTCAACAGCGTCATTCATCTTCGGCCGGTAAGGAGATGAGTTGTGGTGTTCAATCTTGAAGCTCTGGCACAGCTCCTTCATCATCTTGTTATTCAAGTTTGAACCATTATCAGTAATGATTCGCTCGGGAATTCCATAGCGACAGATGATGTCCCTCTTTATGAATTTAGCTACCACCTGCTTGGTCACATTAGCGTACGAGGCTGCCTCCACCCATTTGGTGAAGTAGTCGATAGCTACCAGAATGAAACGATGACCATTGGATGCAGTGGGCTCGATCTTGCCTATCATGTCGATGCCCCACATGGAGAACGGCCAAGGGGAGGACATGACATTCAATGGGCACGGCGGCACATGAACTTTATCAGCATAAATCTGGCATTTGTGACATTTCTTCGCGAATCTGAAGCAATCCGACTCCATAGTCAGCCAGTAATACCCTGCTCTCAGGATCTTTCTCGTCATGGCATGCCCACCGGCGTGCGTACCAAATGTGCCTTCATGGACTTCTTCCATGAGCATACTTGCCTCTTTCTCATCTACACATCTGAGTAGCACGAGATCGTGGTTTCTCTTATACAGCACTCCATCAGGATTGAGATAAAAGTTTCCAGATAGCCTCCTCAGAGTCTTCTTATCCTGGGTTGACGCACCCACAGGATACTCCTTAGTCATAAGGAAGGTCTGGATGTCGTGGAACCATGGCTTGCCGTCGTTGGCATCCTCGATTGCAAACACAAATGCCGGTCTATCAAGACGCGAAAGTACAATTCTTGGAGCCTCATTCCAATAATTGACTTTATACATTGAAGCCAACGTGGCTAAGGCATCAGCCATTTGATTTTCAGCCCTGGGTACATGATGAAGTTCCACTCGGTCGAAGAAAGGAAGCAGCCTCCTGGCATAATTCATGTACGGCACTAAATTCGCTTGACGAGTTTCCCACTCCCCTTTAATTTGATTGATTACAAGCGCTGAGTCACCATATATGTCTAGATTCTTGATTCTCAAATCAATTGCCTCTTCTAGACCCATAATACATGCTTCATACTCGGCTTCATTGTTGGTAACTGGAAACGTCAGTCTCGCAGTAAACGGGATGTGGGATCCGTGAGGAGTCGTGATGATAGCCCCGATACCACTTCCATAGGAATTGACCGCTCCGTCGAATATCAACTTCCACTGAGACTTCCTATCTGGCCCCTCATCGGGCAATGGCTCATCGCAGTCCTTCGCTTTGAGAAATATAATATCCTCGTCAGGGAATTCGAACTTCATCGGCTGGTAGTCTTCGATTGGCTGTTCGGCAAGGTAATCAGACAATACGCTTCCCTTAATGGCTTTCTGGGAGACGTACTGAATATCATATTCCGTTAACACCATTTGCCAACTGGCAATCCTGCCCGAAAGAGCCTGCTTCTCGAAGACGTACTTGATCGGATCCATCTTCGAAATTAGCATAGTGGTGTGGTTGAGCATATACTGTCGTAGACGTTTGGCGGCCCAAGCTAATGCACAACACGTCTTCTCCAGCATCGAGTATCGAGATTCACACTCAGTGAACTTTTTACTCAAATAATAAATGGCATGCTCCTTTCTGCCCGTCTCGTCGTGCTGACCGAGAACACACCCCATACTATTCTCCAGAACCGTCAGGTACATGATTAATGGCCGTCCAGCCACTAGGGGTATCAAGATTGGAGGTTCTTGAAGATACTGCTTTATTTTGTCGAATGCCTTCTGGCAATCCTCATTCCAAGTAATCGCCTGATCTTTCTTTAAAAGCTTGAACATCGGTTCACAAGTGGCCGTGAGCTGAGAGATAAACCTTGCAATGTAGTTTATTCGGCCCAGGAAACCACGAACTTCTTTTTCTGTTTTCGGCGCTGGCATTTCTTGAATAGCTTTTATCTTCGCAGGATCAACTTCAATACCTCGTTCACTAACGATAAACCCCAATAACTTTCCGGACCGCACTCCGAAAGTGCACTTGTTAGGATTCAGCCTCAGCCTGAACTTCCTAAGCCTTTCAAACAGCTTCAACAAATTGACCAGATGCTCTTCCTCCGTTTGGGACTTTGCAATCATGTCATCAACATAGCCCTTGATCTCATGATGAATCATATCATGAAACAAAGTTACCATTGCTCGCTGGTAAGTGGCCCCTGCGTTCTTCAGACCGAAGGGCATTACCTTATAGCAGAATGTTCCCCAGGGGGTAATAAACGTCGTTTTCTCCATGTCCTCCGGTGCCATCTTAATCTGATTGTAACCGGAGAAGCCATCCATGAATGAAAACACGGAAAACTGGGCTGTGTTGTCGACCAACACATCGATATGAGGCAACGGGAAATCATCCTTAGGGCTCGCCCTGTTCAAATCCCGATAATCGACGCACATGCGTACCTTACCGTCCTTCTTCGGTACATGCACTATGTTGGCGACCCACGGAGGGTAAGTGGTAACGGCTAGAAATCCTGCGTCCAACTGCTTCTGGACTTCTTCTTTGATTTTTACGGCCATGTCTGGTCTCGTCCTCCTGAGCTTCTGCTTGACCGGAGGGCAATCTTCTCGCAACGGCAAGCGATGAACCACGATATCAGTGTCAAGTCCGGGCATATCCTCATATGACCAAGCAAAGACGTCACTATACTCTCGAAGCATCTCGACCAGTCTATGCTTGACATCATTCTGCAGCGCAGCCCCTACTCTGACATTTCTGATGAGCTCCTCGGAACCCAGATTTACAATCTCAATATCCTCTTCGTGAGGCAGAATAACCTTTTCTTCTTGTCTCAACAAGCGGGCCAATTCTTCCGGAAGGTCCTCGTCTTCATCAATCTCATCCTCGGCTTGATAGATCGGGCAATCAAAGTCGTAGTGAGCCGTAGAGGGTCCAGAGTCGATGTCATCTGTCATGTGGATCCTGCAATAACAAGGGTTAAGTTTAAAGCAAGAATATGCAGGTTAGCACAAACCTCGTTGCCATTTTGCTGTTTTTTCGAAATAAACATAAAACAGGAATAACAGAGAACACAATATTTGAGTGTGAAGAAAACGCCTTTTATTTATTAACAACATGCATGTACATAATCCAACAAGGCCCTGACAGTAAAACCACTATGCCCCGGGCAGGACATAGGGTTGTACAAAGATTGTAAAAAGCAAATCATTACTCTTCACTTATCAGCTTGATAATCTCCTTGATGGTCCAATTGTGGAGGCGCTCGCCCGGCTTGCTCGGTTGAATCCAGGCGTCAAGATCACAATCACTATCCCCGCTGTCCTTAGACGTTGCGTTGATGCTTTCAAAAATTACTCCCCCCTTGGTGAATAGGATCGGCCCTTTCCCACGAGACGAGCTGCCCGAAGAAGATGAAGCTTCAGCTTCAGGAGAATATCCTAATCCAAACTTATCCTGCTTGATTGGTATATCCAAGACATGCCCCCAGCCTGGGGTGGAACCGGCTTCGACGACGGCCCGGGCTTCCTTAAACGAGGAGAGATTCATCTCCTGCTTCTCTGCGACGACGGGAGCTACCTCCTTCACCTTGACGGTTTCAAATGCTTGGCAGAGCGTTTCATGGATCTCGCCATCCATTTCAACATATTTAAAGGACGACAGGTGGCTCACCATGATGTCCTCCTCACCACAGACTGTCACTATGCTGCCCCCAACATCATATTTAAGCTTTTGATGCAGCGTGGACGTCACGGCACCAGCGGCATGGATCCATGGCCGACCTAAGAGGCAACTGTAGGCAGGCATGATATCCATGATATAGAAAACCGTATTGAACGTCTCTGGACCAACTTGAATTGGCAGGGTCAACTCTCCGAAGACGTGGCGCTTGGTTCCGTCAAAGGCTTTCACTACCAGATCACTGGGCGTGCAAAGCAATCCACGGGTATCCAACTTCATCAGTGCCTTCTTCGGAAGCACATTAAGCGAGGAACCCGTATCCACCAGGACATGTGACATAATCGTGCCTCTGCACTCTATTGAGACGTGCAAGGCGCTGTTGTGATCTCTTCCCTTAGGAGTCAGCTCCAGATCTGTAAATCCCAGCCCATTACCAGCATTAACATGGGCTACCACCTCCTCGAGTTGATTTACTGATATCTCCTGCGGCACGTATGCAGCATTCAATACCTTTAGTAACGCGTTGCGGTGCGCCTCAGAGCACAACAACAAGTTAAGAATAGAGATCTTTGACGGAGTCTGATGAAGATGATCTACAATTTTGTAGTCACTTTTCTTGATTAATCGCATGAACTCTTCAGCATCTTTAACCAGCAAATCTTTTTCTGCCCCAGAAGGGACCTCTTCAACAGCTTTACCTTTACCCTTATCCACGGCGTCAGCTCGGACCACTTTCTCTGTTGCAACCTCTGCCGGTGCGAACACTCTACCGCTTCGAGTGATACCACTGACCTCGGCAAGATTCTGCACAGTCGATTCGAACGGCTCAAGCTCTATCTTCTGACCATTACAATAGACTTCAGCGCCGTAATGCCATGGAACGACATTAGTGCTTTCGAATGGGATCGGTCCGGCCCTGGTGATAGTGATTGTAGGCGGACGGGGTGCAGAAATAGTGATAGGGTGACGAGGAATGGTGATGGTAGCAACTTCATCTGCCTGCTTTAGCACGACCTCCCCTGATGCACTCTCAACGCTCTGGCTGAACTGTAAAATACCCTCAGACATCAGACTTTGGATACCTTCGATCAGCTGCTCACACCCATCAGGGAGTGTAGCACAAGCCATACATAACTCTCCGCATCCAGGAAAGAAGCCCTTCTTCAGCAACTTAGCCTTGACAAAACTCAACGGCGTCTTCAAATCTTTGACATCAGTGAGCAAGTCCACACTCTCCTCAGTGATAACAGCATTCACTCCGCCCCCCTTATGATGAGGCATCGGGTTTTTGGTGACGTTGGGCACGTTGTCAGAAAAGTTGATAACCTTGGCGTCCACCAAGTCCTGGACTTTGTGCTTAAAAGCTTTACAATTCTCAATCGTATGGCCTAGTGCCCCAGTATGGAATTCACAAGTAGCATTGGCGTCATACCCCGGTGGTGGTGCCCCTGTTAAGGGAGCCAACGTCCTCTTTTGAACTAATTGGAGCTGAAGCAACGTTTGCAAAAGCTGTGCATACGACATAGGTGGAGTTTCAAAATGACGGTTTGCCATAGGAGCCCGATTCTGATATCTTTTATACCCCTGCTGATTCTGCTGCTGCTGCTGCGGAGCAGCTGGGATATTTATGCTAGCAATCTGAGGCTGAGGGCCCTTGCCCTTTCTCCGAGCATTAGTGACAGCACTGGCATCTCCCTCTCGACGCTTGCCAGCGTAAGGTTTCTTGCTACTTCCTCCAGCTGAGGATGATTCGCCCTGAATTTTTCCGATCTTTATACCGTTCTCAACATGCTCGCCCATAGTGATGAGAGCCGAGAATGTTCCAGACATGCCACTGACCAGCTTTTCATAATAGATTCCAGGAAGGGTAGCCACGAACATTTGCACTAGCTCACGCTCAACCATCGGCGGTTGAACCCGAGCAGCCAATTCACGCCACCGCTGGGCGTATTCTTTAAAGCTTTCATTGTTCCGCTGTGAGAGATTCTGAAGCTGAACTCGGTTGGGAGCCAAGTCGCTATTGTATTGATAGTGGAGGACGAACGCTTCTGCAAGATCTTTCCAGGTGCGCACAGTAGCGGGCTCCAAACCCATATACCATTCGAGTGATGGACCAGAAAGACTATCCTGAAAGAAGTGCATCAGCAGCTTCTCATCGTCAGAATAGGCGGACATCTTTCTATAATAAGATCGAAGGTGAACACGGGGGCAAGTAGTACCCTTATACTTCTCGAAGACATGCATCTTGAACTTATGAGACACCTTAAAATCAGCGATCAACCCGAGCTTGGACACGTCAACGCCCAATGTGTTTTGATTTTCAATGTCTTTCATCTTGTCTTCCAGTGCCTTGAACCTGAGTCGAGCTTCAGCATTCAACTCTGCTTCTACACCTCTCTGAGAGAATACGTCATCCTGATGGTCCTCCAGCCACGGTTGAGGCACCAACGGATTTCCTGCACCAGCGTTACCGTTGACCGGCCCTATGTTAACATTGGCTCCCAAACTACCATTGCCGACGCCTGCCGCGTTGAGTCCGAGATTAGTCATCAGATTGCCGTTAGCGCTACCGTTGCCCCCGGCAACAGGAACAACGTTCTGTGGAGCATCCACTAGAGGAGGAGTAGGCACGGCCCCTCCATGAAGTATGCCATTACTGTCAACCCTGGAGATCAGAGGTTGAACCAGAGTACGAAGCTGGTCTTGACCATTCGCGACCACCTGCATCAGCTCCATAAAACGGTCCATCCGTTCACAGAGCTCTTGAACATCTGACTGCACCTGGTCCATTATCCTTGTCTGATTAGCGCGAGTTGAATAGCGGTGGATGAGTCTTTGATCAATCCTGGAGACCGGAGACAACTCGGAACCTGAAAAACCTGCCAACAATAAAGGTTAGGAAAAGCAATAAGGTATACACTATGCAAATATGCTTTATGCAGATGCATGCGTGTGTCTGTGTGCGCGGGAGGTTTTTCCCCCGATCCTAGTGCCTTAGTGCCAGTGCCGATAATAATAAGAAGACAAAGAAGTCCTAGCCCAATCGTGGAAACACCAATCTCATATATATATGGAAGGGCCTGTCAAGGCGGTACACAGTATCAGCGAGTACAAATCAACAGCATGACCTCAGCCAACAAGCCTGGTGATGGTCAGCATACATCAAAAATCAAAATCAACAGGGATATAACTAGTCAAGTACGACCACGGGCGCGATACTCTGCTAATAAATCCTTCGTATCCGGATGATCTGGCAAAATGAGCAGCCTCTCGACGAGTAGTTCTCTCTGCCTGATGGTATGCTGAAGCCCCTGAACCGAACTCTCCCAAGCTCCTTCGCCAAAGCAATCCTCCAGCTTCCGCTTCTTAGACTCAAACATCAGCTTATGCTCCTTCAGGTTAGCAATAGCTTTGTTGAGACGGGCTTCAGCGGAGTACCTGCGGGCGGTATCTTCATCAAACCTCCGCTCACTGTCCTTTACTTCGGCTTCTAGCTTAGAAATCTGCAGCATCAGCTTGTCTTCTCGCTCCTTCCTGGTGGCCATGGAAGTCTTCCAATGCTGGTCGAACTTAGATATTCTCTGATATGCTTCCTCCAAATGCTGCTTCTTCGTAGCTAGTACATCATTAGCAGCCCTGAAGTCTTGACCTAAGCGTTCCCGATCAGCAATCTGTTTTGCCAAGTCTGCACTCAGCTGGCTCACCGACTCTGTTTGCTTTTTGATAGCATGCACGGCTTCGTTCCTCTCACTTTGAAGCTGAGCTAACTCCTTCTCTAATTCTGCATTCACCCGCTTCAGTTCATCTCGCTCAGCCAATACTTGGTTGTGCTGATGAATAGACACAGTGGTAGGCTCTTCGACTGGTGGAGGACTCTCTGGTCTGACATGAGGGAATGGCATCCCTATAGCGCTGACTCTGGCTCTGATCCAATCTGAATAAGGAGGGTAGGCTTGGCTGTTGCTCTTCCCCAACAAAGGCTTTCCTCTCGTGCTGATATTGTTCCACGCATACTGAAGCTTGGACAACAAATCCTCCTCTAGAATACCCGTGAGGTACAGAGATTCCCGTACCTCTTCTTCCTTCGGTGGAGTCCTCAAAGCATATGCAAACTGACGAACTAGCAATGATGGATTGTAGTTGATGCAACCCTTCCTACCTATCAGAGGTACGTTAGGAAACCCACTACAACTGAAGATCACCTCGGTGCCTAACCTGTCTCTGTCAACGAACCAATCAATATCTTCTGCCGACAAGCTCATCAGACGCTCAGGCCACTCAGCTGTGGTTGCCGCCAAGCCAGAAGAACCCCTCTTGGGCAAATGACTATCAAACCACCTGTACAACAACGGTACGCAGCATGAGACATTCTTCCCTCTCCGGTTCTCATTCTTGTAATGCACTGAATGGTAAACGTCTCCGATCAGAGTAGGGATTGGATTCCCTGAGGCGAATATATGGAATGCATCAAAGTCCACGAAATCAGGCATGCTGGGAAATAGGATAATGCCATATATGCATAAAGCAAGGATGGCGTTGAATGCGTCCCAACATTTGTCCTTAGCACACTGCTGAGCCTTAGCTATCAGAAACTGCAGAGAGAACCCTGGGACCTTGTTCCAGCTCGTCACCACTAACTCAGAAGCGCTCAAATGGAGTGAGGAAGCTAAACCGGCCAGATCAGGCTCAGCATCCATGTGGACGAAAGGCATCTGCCTTTTGATAGGCACACCCAACATATCAGCATACTCTTCCAATGTCGGCGCGAGAACGAAGTCATGAAAAGTGAAACACCTCAAGGGAGGGTCATAAAACTGCAGAAGAGCATGCAACCCATTCAACTCGGACGTAGAAGGCTTGCAAACCAGACTAAGCAACCTGCCATAAGACTTCCTGAACCTGTCCTTCACAGAATCCCCTGCCAGGGCTATCAAACCAATCAGCTTCGACACATCGGGGGTCGGGAACTTGTACGCGACAGTCTTCCTGAGAGAGGCCATGATAACAGCAGAAGGCGAGAAATCCGGGATCGGGGAAACGGTACCTGCAACACAGACACACGTTAATGGAATGCAGATGAATGCGCAAACTAATGCAAAATGCAGGCATGCAATAATGTATCCAGGTAGCTGCTGTGGAGATTCGGTATCAACAGTCATCGATGAGAAGGAAACCCCGGTGCAAAACCACTGATCTGATCTGCTGAGAATAACCATCTGATAGGACCGAGATCAAAATTCTGCTCTGACAAGAATAAGTGCCTGATAATAAGGACCCCGGATGCAAGATCAAGGAACATCTATTGACGAAGTCTTCAGACCCCAAATCAAGCTCTGCCCTATCGAGAACAAATACACAGCTGCTGATGAGATCTTCAGATCCCACTCAAAATCTGCCCTATCAAGAACAAACCACTGATGATAATACACTGATCAAAGCCTGCTCTATCAAGAACAGACAAACACCCGATGATAAGATCCTCTGATCAAACCCTTGCTCTATCAGGAACATATTCGCAACTGAGAACCCAACATAACTGATTCACTGTCGAGAAAATCAGGTAGTCTGAAGGTCTAAGTTTCCTGCAATAAACCCAGTCCCGCTCACAGGTATGGACCTAGACTGACTCAAGGTACGGCATCCTATGCGTTCATCAGCGTCACAGACTTTCAAAACTGATGATACGATTCCCAGAAGGAGTGGCATCATCAAGTCCTGAAGAGGCCTCACTTAGCTGAATCACAAATGATCGGTCCCCAGAGTCGACAATCCACCAAACCAGCAACCGTCTCAACCCAAAGGGTTGAAAGTGAAGCCAACCGGATGAACCTCGTCTGAGCGTGGATTTCATGAGACACTAGTGCCTGCAAAGCAAGCACGCGCCCACTAATTTCCACTCTAAGTCTATGGTGCACTCAAGCCTGGGTCTGGCTTCTCACTAATCAGAACTCCCATCCCACAATAGCACAAATAATCATATTTTACTGAATATAAAATGCGGGAAATAAAGTGCGAGAAGTAAAAATGCGATAAATAAACGCAACCCAATAGGTAAACACACAAACGATAGGATTGACTCGCAGGGAACCGTTGGAGTCCCCAGCAGAGTCGCCAGCTGTCGCTTGCGCGAAAATAAGGTGCCGGCATGACAGAAGAGTCGCCACCTTTCGTTATTTATCCCTCAGAGCGGGAAAGGAAACGATCGGAAAAACCTGACGAATAAGGGTAAGACAAGGTCATCACAACCATTGTCTGGGTTCGGGAGTCGGTTACGCAAGGGGAAGGTATTAGCACCCCTCACGTCCGTCGTACTCGACGGGATCTTCGCTTGTTTGTTTACTTGGACGGGTTGGTTATAATCTATCTACCTATCAAGGTTGGCTGAAAAAGAAAAGAAAAATGACTCGGCAAAGCGTCGCACTTTATGCCTACGTATTCTCATCAGAGAATGAGAAATCTGAGTCAACGTAGTTCGGCCTATGAAGGATTACGGGGGAAAGGTTGAAGGTTGAAGGTTGCTCGCTAGGATATCGCATCCTATGCCTACGTACTTCCACACTGTATGGAAGATCAGAGCAAACGTAGTTCGGGAAACTACGGGTTATCTCCTAAAAGAAGTGTTTTTTATCGTGTTTGCAATCTCAACCGCACTAGAGACTATGACCTGAGAGTGAATGCGTCGCATGTCACCCAAAGGGTACCATACTAAACATCCAGACCGTGGAAAAGAAACTCTCCCACAATCCTTTCTCAGATAGCTTAAGGCTCGTAACGTACGAAAGAAATCATTCATGATTACTGTATCTTGAACTGTTTTGAGATGAGAAGAGAACAGGCCCAACTAGGAGGGAGACTATCAAGTCCTACTGTTGTCATGCCATGGATTCATCCTATGGTCGAGGTTTGAACAGGGAACTCCTAGATGTTGTCATGCATAGGTTTCAACCTAAAAGTCTATCATCAAATCCTTATCAAAGGAAATGAGAGTCCTAAGGGATCATATCAATGATACGCCAAAACAGACAAAAGCATCAGCTTAACAGTAAAATGCATGCAATGCAAGTGAGGGAGGAAATGTGTTTGGGGCTTCAGCCTCCACAAGCTCATCTCAACCTCAAGCCAGTCATGAAATAACAGTAATCATACTGAAAATAAACACCATGCTATCAAGCAATAGACAGTAAACTGTAATCATACAGATAAAGGAAATGAAGTGCTATCAAGCAATAATAAACACATGGGCAAGGGAGCTGGGCTCTACCGAATACCCGCAAGCAAAGCCAAGCAATAACAATACAAGCAGAGGGAGCAACTCAACCTCTAATGCAATCATGCTCTTATACTAAACTTATTCTAGATGAGCCTAGTCTAATGCAACAGACACATCAGCCAAAACACACAATACAGTAAAGAAAAACAAAAGAAAGCCTCAGCTCCTCCAGCAGCTACTCAGTCTTCAGACTTCAGAGATCACTTGCTTTCCAGGTATCAACCCTACAACATGAGTATCAATTCATCTTCTCCCTTGAGCTTCAGCTCCTTTGATCAGCTCCACCTTCAGGCTTCACCATCTTCAGGGATCTTCAAGCATCAACTTGATCTTCACAAAGTCTTCAGACTTCAACAATCTTCAAGGGATCATCCTCTTCAAAGCTTCAGCTTCAGTCTTCAATGGCTCTAATGCTCCAGCAAACAAGATTCAGTCAACAAGATGAGGTGAGGATGTTACAGTACTCACTGACTTCCAAAGGATGCCATTGAGGACTTAACATCAAAGGGAAAGGCTCTCTCAAAGTTCTACCTCAGAGGGTAAGGTCACTAATCCCTCCAAAGGAGAGAGGTGAATACCCTTAAGGGACTTTATGTCATAGAGAAGGAAGGAGGTGAACCAGACACTCCTTGTTTATTGAATAAAAGTATTCTATCTAAGGCCCTACTTATGCACTTATGATCCTATAAACAAAACAACAAAAGCTATCTAAACTCCTCTGCAAGGTCTTTAAAGCTTCCATGATGATCCATAAGGTCTTCAACTCAATCTTCAAAGCTCACACACTCAAAGGAAAGGAGAAACAAACACAACAATACAAGCTATGCCTTTAAGCAACACACATACTATCTATACATTCAAAAATCAATGAAAAATACTAAAACACCATACAATATTCTAGTAAAATTCTATGGGATTCTATGCATACTTACCCTTAACCCATATATTCCCCATACACTAATTTGGCCTATAAACCCCAAAACAAAATTGTTCAAGTCTATCTACACAACCTAAAACCCTAATTAGAACACCTAAATGTCTAACAATCAAACTACATCAAATTTTAATCTACAAATCAAGAGATAAATCCTACATGAAACTAGGGTTCAATACCTAACTATGCCAAAAAGAATGGCTCAAAAACCCTAAGGGAAAGTCCTAAAACAAATTGTACAAAATCAAGTATCAACTAAAACATATTAAAAATACTATTTACAAGAAAATATGCTAAAAAATATTAAACTAAAAATAAAATGGAATTTTATTTTTTATTAATTTTCTAGACAAAATCATGATTATATGAAAAAAAGAAGAAATGAAAAATATTGATTTTTGAATTTTATATGATTTTATTAAAATGCAAGGAAATTAAAAGAAATAAAAATAAAAGAATAAGAAATAAATGGGAGGGGGGTATCAAAAGTAACACGCCCCGGTTATTTTGATCACTGGGCCAAAACAGGGGAGGTGTGGATAGAAACATATTGCTGAGCCCAGTTCCATCAATGAATCAAAACGGTGCGTTTGGTTAAGTTGTGCGCTGCGTTTTGATGCTTCAGTCTCCCTCCCTTTCTGAAATCAAATAATGGCCGTGCGATGGACTGAATTAGTCAAGCTTTGGGGATCATCCAACGGTGGACCTTCATCGTCCCCAACTCAACCCTAGGGTTTGCAGAAACCCTAACCCCATGCAAGGATCTTCTTCAAGCTCGTTCTCACTGATTACCCAATGAAACCACAAACTTCCAACGGCGAAAATGTTCTATTAATCCCCAAGAACACAATGATATCAATAGACTTCCTTGAAACCTCTTGAATCATCCTAACAGAAAGCACGAAAGTTGGGGTTCCACCATGATTTTCTGCTATCAACCTTAACCAAGCTCAAACCTAATGATGTAAATCTGTTCCACAGGTTATCCTAGCCATTCTACACTACATTATATCCATTAATGCACACACAATAACTTGCTATCAATTCTGCAAGAAATGGTACCCTGCCTCGAAACCTCATGAATCTTCCTCTAATCCTCAGAAAATGGTCCTCTACCCTAGCTTAACCAGTCTAAACCTATAACTATGGTGGAATGCACATAAATTAGGTGATACGAGCAAGATTACCAACCTGTCAAACTTTAATGGTGGATATGGTTTCCCTACAATTCAATGTCTGCAAGCTTCCTTGATTAATCTCCAATGGCAAATATGAATTCTGTATGCAACAAAATGGATGAACAGGGCTTGAATCTTGTGTTTGATATCAATATGCACTTCTTGCAAATCCTTCAAAACAGCTTCACAATTCCATGGATCTTCCTCTATCTCAGTATGAAATCAATCACAAGGATCAGAGTAGTGTGTTGGTGGAGGAGAAATGAATGAAGATGGAAGAGAAAGAAGGTTTGATGTGAAATTGCAAATGGAGGAATCTCACTTTTCACACTCTAATCTCACCACTCACCAACAATGATCACCAACCCTGGCCATATGGTGATTCACCCTTCTTATAACAATCAAGAGAATAATCTAGATCCATCTAGAAACTTGTGGAAAGTGTTAGAAAGTTTGAGAACTTCTCATGGAATGATACATTGGATATCCATTATCTCATGCCTTAGGCTTGCCAAATTGACTTTAAAATCTCCTTACAAGAGATATTGAGGAAGAATGAGTGCAAAACATGCATTTCCTTGCCTTTGGTGAAGTTTTGTTTAGTTGCCTTATTATGCAAGAATGAGAATTACAAAGTAAACCCCATTTCTAAGCTCCAAATCAAAATTCTACTTGAACCATTGTTTTTAAAATATTGTTTGGAGTCAAAATGACATATTGGATGACCCATTTTGGATTTGTACATCTCCTAAACCAATTTCCAACTTCAACTTTTTCAACTTATAAGCCATTTTTAGGTCATTTTCACCCAATCTTGTAAATCCTTGCTACAAGCTCTTTAAATAACTCATGACCACTTTTCTAGACTAAAAATCCCATTTTGAACAACTTTCATGTTTTGAGTTTTTTCATTTGAGGCTTGGAACTAGGAGATATGGCCTTTGCTTAAAATGACCTATAACTGCCAAATGACCAAAATACCCCTGTCTTGTTCAAACCATAAGTTGAGTTCTACAAATCCTATCAAGGACTTCTAGTACTATATAGAAAGCTAAGAAGATGCCCTTAAACATTCATGTTGACCAAGAGATCATAGGAATCATCCTACTAGGGCAAAAGTTGTCTGCAAGTTGGGTGACTTTCAAGGACCCAGATTCACACACCTCTGCTGACCTGTAATTTACCAAAACCATAACTTGAGCTCTGCAACTCCTATCAAGGACTTCCACCACTCAAATTAAAGCTAAGAACAAGCTATACAACATTCATGTTGTGGGGAAGATGAGATATCAATCACATCTAGAGCTAAAACTGCCTGGAAGATAGGGATCAAATTAGGGTTTTTTCACTGACAATCCTCAGAAACCCTAACTCAAAACTTCTCAAACTCCTCAATCATGATGAGTTGGCCTAGGAATCATCCTTATAACATCTCCATACATCATTCCATGATCTCATGGCCCTTGGATTAAGTCTCAACCTTCTCCAAATCTTCAGCTGATCTAGGATTGACCCAGTCAAAACCCTAATTCTACCATTCATGGTTGAATCTTCTGAATTCTTGCACAATGACTTCTCTGGGCTTCATGATGGCTATCAAGACATCTCATACACTTTCTCAAAGCACCAAGTTTATTCTCAAAGTCTCAGGATTATCTGAGGAGCACCCACAACTCTCAAGCTAGGAGACACACAACTCTGGCTTCACCCAATTCTCTTGAACTTTCTGATGAAGGTATCAACCTGCAAACACTTGATGGATAAATAATTGTTGGTCAAATTTTGGGGTGCAACAAAAGTAAAATGCGAAAGTAAATAAAGCACATATATACAACACCCAAAGATAAACAAACAAGCGCTAGGATTGACTGGCATAGGGAACCAGAGTCCCCAGCAGAGTCGCCAGCTGTCGCTACTGCGAAAAACAACCGACGGAAAAACAGAAGAGTCGCCATCTTTCGTTATTTATCCCAAAGATAGGGAAAGGAAACAATTAGAAAAACCTGACGAAAAAGGGAAAGACAAGGTCATTGCAACCATGTCTGGATTCGGGAGTCGGTTACGCAAGGGGAAGGTATTAACACCCCTCACGTTCGTCGTACTCGACGGGATCCATGCATTGTTGTCTATCTAAAAGGATGATCAATATATCTAGCTAAAGGCTCAGGGACAAAAGAAAAAGAAAAGAGAAGTGACTCGGCAGAGCATCGCCGCTCTGTGCCTACGTACTCCCTCGTGCAATGGAAAAGTCAGAGTCAACGTAGTTCGACTAACTACGGGTGAAAGGGGGAAGGTTGCTCGCCAAGACATCGCGTCTTGTGCCTACGTACTTTCATCTGGTATGAAAGATCATAGCGAACATAGTTCGGGTTAAAAGGGAACACAGGTTTGTTCAACTGTTTTTTAGGCCCGGGTAGGGTTAACAAATAGTTCTAGCAGTTTGGTGTATGTAGCTCGACCATTGGAGACTTAGGCATTATCGTTTGCGAGAGAAACTAAGAGTTAACAACACTCTTTTTCTGAAAAGATTTTCCTGATTAGAATCCCGAAGGATGAAAAAGGTTTGAAGTTTTTTTGTATTTTTTAGAGAAGAAGTATTTTGAATTTGGATGTTCATAATGTACGTTGTACTAAAGTCTAAAACCTAGGATCGAATGCGTCACATATCGTACTAAGGACGTATACTAAACACCCTAGGAAATTGAGAGGTGGCCACTCAATCACCATTTCCCAAGTATAAGGCTCATAGCACAACATCCATTATCTTTATTAAGTGTATTAAGATTGTATGAAGATGAGAAGTGAAGGGACAAACTAAAGGGGGACTAACACAATCCTAAAGTTGTCATGCAATGGTGATCCTAAGATTGAGATTCAAAAGGGAACTAACTAATGTTATCATGCATGGTTAGGCACCTAATGTCTATCATAACCTCAAGAGGTTAGAGAACTTATGGGGAACATGGCAAGAGAGAACCAAAGAAGAAGAAGAAATAACATGCAAATGAGAATGCAAACATGCAAACATAAGATGCAACACATAGAATGAAAGTGGGAGGAAAATAGTGTGGGGCAGTAGCCTCCACAAGCTCATCTCAACCAAGCATGCATATGATAAATGCAAAGGAGAAAGAAGAAGAAGAAATGCACAAGAGGCAATCACACAAAGGGAGAAATCACACAAACAAAGCAAACATGTCACATGGAAACCCTAAATGGAAGCAACAAAAGGAATGCACAAACCAACAAGCAATGAACATAATTTTCACCTAAAAATGAACATATAACAAGCTCAACATGTCTAATATGTGAAACAAGAAGATTTGAGAGCTCAATGTATTCACAAAGGTCATTTCCAATTCAAACTAGGTCATACACTTGTATGAGCCACCTTATGAAATGACCTAACTTGCAACTCATCTCAAAATTAAGAAAAAGGCTCAAAAATTACCAAATAAAATGTACAAGGAAGCTAAACATGTTGGCAACCAGAGGCCAAAAGCTCATAGCAACTATCCCCTCAAAGCCCCATCAAAAGAAAATAATATTCAAGATGTACCACTTTGAAATGGGAGAAACAAAGGTCAAAAGAAAAGCCACAAAAGTCAACCCTAAAGTTAACCAACCAGGGGCAAAATGGTCCTTAAAAATTGTTCAACTCAACATGTGTATGACGATCAATTTTCATTCATTGGACCCAAAAGAATGGAGAGAAACAAAATCAAGAACACAACATGTCAAGATTGAACTCACTTAAAACACTTCCAATATTTAAATCCAATTTTAATTGAAAAATAAACCAAAAAAATAAAATTAAAATATCTATAAAAAAATAGACATCTCAAAGTATCTAAAAAGTATTTTTGTGGATTTTTTGGATGATTGGAAGTATTTATAATGAATCAAATCTTGACAGAATTAAAACAAAATAAAAGAAAATAAAAAAAGAAGAAAATAACAAAGCAGTGGTTCAAATAGCAGACACGTTCAAAACAAGGATGGGCCCAGAAGGGAGGTGCAAATAGCAGACACAGTCCAAGCCCAATGGCATATAAGATAAAAACAAAATAAAATCTGGTGACCAGGTATGATGAGTCAAACGTGTGCGCACGATGGAATGCGTTCATATGCGTTGGATCAAAAGGTATTCCAATCGAGTGGATCTGAGCATTCCAACTCATTAAATGAAATTTGATTGTGATTTCATGTGGTATGGTCAAACAAGACACACGGTGTGTCTTAATCATACGCGTTAAAACCAAAAGTAATCAAAATCAATGGTCATGAAGTCATCTTCTCCAAATAAAAATCTAGAACTGAGGTAAAAGGCAGGTGCTGGCCGGAGACGTTTGCAGTCATCTTCCTCATAAGTCCGACCACCGCACACAACACACAGTCACCAAAACATGTCCAAATTCAACAAATTAAATATCAAAATTCATCTACATCTTGCATAGAACACGAATCCACCATTAATTAGGCATGAAACCTCATAACAAAGCCAAATCGAAGCAAAACAGCTTGGAACTCAAATTTCAAAAGTTCACAAACATCAACCAAAAGCATCCAGAAATCATCTACGCACTACATAGATCATGAATCAAGCAATATTTAAGCATGAAACCTCAAGAATAAAGAAAATCGTGCCAAAACAGTTTGGAGCTTCAACAAACAATCATCATGAGCATCAACAATAATTACCCAGTAATGATCTACACAGTTCATACATCACAAATATGCAAAAATGGAAAGCAATGGCATCGTGACTTGAGAAAAAAGTTGATTTCAAGAATACCTAGTGGAGAACCTCCACTGGGCCTTAAAATGGTGTTGAATCTTGAGGAAAAATACCCAGAATCATTCCATGAACCTCATTGAAGCTAATTAGATGCTTGATTTGGACTGAAATCCATTGAATCTCAGAATTCATATTTTGAATTTTCTTCACTTTTCAAAGTTGCCTTTAAGCCAATTCTGCTCCAAATCGTGTCCTTAGGGTTTGTGAAGCTTGCTGAGGTTTTATGTGATGGATTTGGATAGAAATGGAGCACTATTTCAAGCCATTAAGCCCAATTGCCATTTCAATTTTTCTTCACTTTTTTTGCTTGCCAAACTCGTGTATTCTGAACTGCACATGCCCATATTTTGATTCCAATCACTTGCACATGGATTGAATTGATCAAATGGCCAAAAATTGACCCTTGTTTTGATCCTATGGTGGATTTCACATTTGTTACTTCATGGTGAAGACACCATGGAAATAACCATCCAAATGACCTCAAATTGCAAATTCAACCTTGGCATTGTATTTAGAATATCATTTTCACTCAAAATCTGCATAAACTTGGCTTGAAATGGTTTCAAATGAATTAATTCCAATTTTCTCATTTTAAGGCCTTTTCCATGAAAATCACTTTAAGAATTCTTCAATCCAAGCTCCAACCATGACAAGAGATGATTTGGTAATGCAAATGGACCTATTTGGAGAAAGTTTCATGTTGAAAATATCTTCATTTGATGTGTGCAAGATGGTGAAATGGACCTATAATTTTATGACCTATAATCTCACTTTCCCAAAATACCCCTGACTTGCAAAGCTCATAACTTGAGTTCTACAAATCAGATGAGAGACTTCTAGTACTATTTGGAAAGATACGACCATGAGGAACAACTTTCATTTTCATCAAAAGTTGAGGAGAAACATACTTCTAGGTCAAAAATGGCTTGGAAGTTGGTTGACTTTTGTTGACCAAAATCACATTCATCTGAGGACCTGTAACTTGTCTGCATCATAACTTGAGGTCTATAAATCCAATCAAGGACTTCTAGTACTCAACGGAAAGCTAAGAACATGCTCTACAAGTTTCATGTTGGTCAAAAATTGATATGAGACTTGTATCTTGAGATAGGTGGTCTTGAAGTTAGGCATTGAACAAGGGATTTTACACTGAGAACCCTAATTCAAACACTCCTCACACTCTTGATTCGTGATGAAATGATCTTGATATGATATATTAGACATCTCAACACAACATCCCATGACCATAGAGACTTGTAATTGTGTCTTAATCTCCTTCAATTTCACAGTTAACTGAGGATTTACCAGATGAAAATCCTAGATGCAACATTCTTGACTGTGGCTTCTTCCATCTCACACAACAACTTGAATAAGCTTCAACATGGCTCTCAAAGCACTCAATGATGTCTCTCAACATCTTATATCCATAATCATCCATTCACAATCCTCTGACAATCTTCAACTGGCCTCCAAGTTAGGAGCTGACCCACATGCATCCATCAATCCTTTCAAAGAACATTGACCACTTCTAGATGACCTGATGACCATTCAAACTTGAGTAACACCCCTTGCTTAGGCTCAACACTCTAGGTAGACTCCTCTTGCTATGCACAACCTCTTGATCCCCTGTTCAATGAAAAATGCTATGTGATCGCGACTTTCTATGTCTAATACAACTAACTGCAAGTGCACAGTCTATCGCGTAGTAATAATAGATATCGATCCCACAGGGACTCGTAATCAAACTAGTGTTCTCAGGAGTTACTATGTTTAGCTAGGTAGAATATGTTTAAGGGAATAAGATTGTCACTAAAAGGGAACTAAGATTACTATTTAGATTATAATTAATTAAATCGATACGTAGTAATTGTGTTCTTCAGGGATTTGATAAATTACTGGTGTATGAAATAATTTTCAAAGTTTATTTAAGCAGAAAATGGAGATTTGAAGACTCTCGTCTCACGATGGTTATTGACGCTAATCATAATCCTAAGGGCCAAACGTACACTTTCGTATCCCGTTCGGGGTTAAAATTATTTTTTGGAAATCTCTAAGTTCTAATTCATTTTAAAGTGCTTTCGCTGTTATTAAAACAAATGCCTAGTGTTTACTATCTGACCTTACCGCAGCTTTCGCTTGTTGGTTTGTATCTTAATTAATTTCCCACTTTCGTGGCAAAACTACTTTTAAATAAGTTCTCGCTTTCGCGACGAAGTTTATTCAGTGAATCAATTTTAAACACTCAGACCATAGATTACTTTTGTGAAAAGAAAGTTTTCCAACCAGTTGTTATCAAATCCCATTCGAATTATTACTACATATCGATTACCTAAGTTTAGCTAGACATGGATTTGGGAAAGATAAAATATAAATAAAAACAATAAATAATGATTTGCATTATAATAAAACTGAGGTCGATCAAAATGAAAACCTGTAAATATGCCAATTGGCCTTTGGGCAGATCCTCCACAGATGTCGGCAGGATTCTGGTCTTTAGTGCCAATTTGATCGTACAGTACAATAGAAATTACAGAAGAGCGGAAATGGGAATAAGGAAAGGTAAATAGAAACGAATGAGAATAAAACTGGAAAATAATGCTCTGGAAAGTAAATTCGGCAGCACTTCGTGGTATGAATGCAACTCCCTTTCTGAAGTCCCCTGCTTCACTTTTTATAGAAGTGGAATCCCAACGGTTATCACTGAAGATGATGGACCTTGAGGCAAATAATTTAGGGAGTAGTGGTCCACTCTGTGGGAATTGGAACTGCTCTTTTGACGTGTAATCTGAGTGGGGCGTTTTTGCCTGCATGACGGTCGTCACAAGGTGTGACGGTCGTCACCCGTGTGACGGTCGTCATGAAGCTGTGACGGTCGTCACATCAGCAAAAACAGCTTGCTGCGCTTTTCATTGTGTTTTCACTCCTTTTTCGTCCTTATTTCATCTGAGATTGCTTCTTTTCTTCATGTTGCCTTGTTTAGACATGATCGTTGAATACCTGCAAAACATCAGACAAATACACGGAAATAACCCGAAATCGGATCGAAAACGGTTAGATTTTAGTTGAATTATGCATGAAAATATCTATATGATTTCGTGTTATCAAACTCCCCTAAGCTTGAGTCTTTGCTTGTCCTCAAGTAAAATATGGAAAAGTCGGCAAGCACGAGGCAACTTCTTCGTTCGCAGAGTTTGGAAAAACCGGGATTCTTGGTAGGAACAAGATGAGTATCATGACGACACTGGACTACAAGTCTTCGGAGGTCTCCTTTTTATGCAAATCGGTCTCAGTCATGCTACTGTATCTTGGTGTCAAGGTTCTCGCGGCAAGTTCACCCTGTTTGTTCTAGCGCAATCACATTAAGCCCGTTGTCCGCACACTTTCATGGCAAGTCGACCTGTTAGTGAATATGATCTCATTTCTGTTTTTGATCTTCTTCATTGATCATAATTCTATGTCATTGATTTTCAATGAGTTTTTCGTGCCGTTGGGCTAAATGCTCGGGTGAGGAGCACCTAGCTTAGAAGGAAACGTGTCTTATATTTTTGGGCTATTTAGCTCTCTTTTCATGATTTTTCATCTTTTTGGAGATCATACACTTATTTGCATCGGTCGCTCGCTTAGAAGTGTTTTTAGGATGGTGCTGACTGCTAGTATAAACTACTTGGGGTTGGGTTTGCGTAGACACTTGAGATTTTGGTACACGTAGGTGGTGAAACCGACTCGCATAAACTAGAGATCTAAGGTGTCTGAACGATACTGGTTTTGTTAGAACTGTCGTTTCCTCGGAGTTTCAAAACTTGTTTTGAACTCAGGTGCATTCTCGTGATGCTTTTGCTTTTGAGGAACAAATGAAAGTTTTTGTTTACGTTGAATGATGTGGGGATTGTTTGCGTAACGGAAAAAAATATATAGACGAGCTTTATTTGCTAGAAATAGAAAGTGTAAAAATAGAAATTACGAAAATTCAAAGTGCAGTGAAATGGAAATAAAGGAAATTCAGAGTACAGTGGAATGGAAATAAGGCTCCGCTCCCACACTATCTCGATCAGTGTCCTCACTGATTCTTGAAGCATGCGAGAGGGAGATACAACTGAAAATGAAAATACAAATAACTGAAATATATTAAACAATGAAGGAAAAAAAATGGAAATCTAGTCACGGCCTGTGTCACGTCCGCGCTGGCGTCCTCTGGCTCTAGCAAGGGCTACTCTGTCCTCATAGCTCATAGCTCTGGTGTGGTAGACGGTGTCTCGGAGTCCTTCGACCTGCAGGGTCAGATTCGCTAGGCTCTCAGTGATCGTAGCTTGGCCGGTGTGAAGTTGTTGCATTTGAGTCCGGTGCCAAGCTTCGAACTGGTCAGCTCGCTGATTCTGCTGCTGCAGCATCGTGAGTATCTGTGCCTGCTGGTCTAGGGAGCGACGGAGGTCCTCTTCTGTGTAGTCTGGCACGGGATGATGACGGCGGCGGCGGGAATATGTACCTACGGGAGGGGGAGGCTGCGATGCCTCTGGCTGCTCAGACCTGTCCAACTCAGCTTGGATTTCATCGTCGGAACCGTGAGTGTGGTCCTGAGTGGGAACAGCGGCAGCAGGAGGGGCAGTGAGGTCGAACAACCAGTTGGTACGGTCCTCTGGATGGATGCGGGTGCGGGTCGGAAGGATGATGCTTCAGACGGTCTTGCCACGCACAACCGGATGGTATTTGCCGTCAGCTCGGGAGCGGATGAGATGGGAGGCTCTGCAGTGGTCGGTGTCAAGGAACACCGAGGGGATGGAATGGAGGTGCTGGAGGCGGTCGCCAAGGTTCAGCCCAAGTGCAATAGCCGTGACAATCCCGCCAAAGTAGAATGGCTTCGAGCCACGGTTGCAGTTGGCCTGAATGTGAGCCAGCAGAAACGGGGCAGCGTTGACAGGTTCATTGTTGAAGACGCAATGAAGAAAGAAGAGCTCTTTCGAGTTCACTTTGTGGTTGCTGTCTCTGGCGAAAATAGTGTTGCTCAGCGCTCTGTGAAAGTACCGGATG
Source organism: Lathyrus sativus (assembly GCA_963859935.3). Taxonomy (NCBI): domain Eukaryota; kingdom Viridiplantae; phylum Streptophyta; class Magnoliopsida; order Fabales; family Fabaceae; genus Lathyrus; species Lathyrus sativus. The sequence continues at coordinate 599,432,566 of OZ012741.1, read as the reverse complement.
GTTAGGTTATGGATATGAGTGGCGTGCAGGGAGTCCCAACCATCGGCATTGAGGCCGGTCAGCTGATACCACAGCGTGAAAGCTTCATGCTGGAACTGATCGGTGATGCGGCAGTGAGCGTTGTCACCGCGAGGTAGCTGTAGAATGCCAGCAATATGGTTTTGGTGCATATGGTAGTTGACGCCAAACATCCGGAAGCAAGCGGCACCTGAATGCTGGTTAAGTTCGCCGCTGCTTGTGACGTAAGTGAACGAACTCAAGAACTCAAGAGTGAGTTGTTCGTATGTTGGCTGTGGGTTGGTGCAGAGGTTCCAGATGCCTGCTCTTTGAAGCATCCAGGTTACACCTTCAAGGAGTCCAAGCTCCGTAAGTGATGGAAGGTGCGGGTAGTGAGTCGGCTGGAGCGACCTCTGATGAAATGCAATGTAGTTTGCTCGTTGTCTTTCGCCTAAGTCTCCTTCACTGAAGGTAATGTTGCTGACATCTGGGGTTTCTGCATTCCTTGCCATTGTTGGAAGATGGAGAGGTTTCTGAGGTTTGGGGTTTTTCTGCAGAGAGGGAACAATGACAGAACGGTGGTTTGGAGGTTGAATTTGGAGTTGAAGTTTATAGTTCAATGTGGGGAGGACGAAAATTCGTAGTGGGGTAGGAGTTAGGATGATTGAAAGTGATAATGGGGGGAGTGGAAGAGAACACGAACCCTGTTTTATCAGATATCAGTTTCTGACTGCGTGACGGTCGTCACATAGGTGTGACGGTCGTCACCCGCGTGACGCTCGTCACAGCAGCAAAATCTGCAGAACGCAGAATTTTGCTCTGAGGGCGTACTCGTAGTGACTTTAAGGCTTAGTATTGATACGGTGATGTAATATAACAACCAACAAACAACAAATAATGCGAAAACAGAGTAATTGAATAAAAACTAGAATTGAAATAACATAAAATTGAAACAATTGTATGTAGTACATAATGAAAACTAACAATGCGAAAAATCCAAATGATTAAATGCAACTAAACTAGACTAAACTAAACTGAAACTACTGCTAAGAACTAATAACTAATCTTTTCGTGCCTTCAACTCATCGAATTTCTGTGAATAGTAGTCGAGTTGGTCGCAGACTAGATCCATGAAGCCTACCAGTTCGCCGTGCATGCCTGCGATATCAGCTTTTACATTAGTCAGAGCTTTATCAACGTCGTCCAATCTGAGTAACACGGTATCCATTTTGTCGGTGGTCTCCTCAGGGATAGGCTCAGGATAAGTATTGTAGTGTGGAGGAGTCGTAGGGTCTACTTCAGTTTCAGATGCAGCGTCCTCATAGTACATATAGTCGTGTGCCTCAGAGATGTGGTCACTGTCATACATATAGTCCTGGGGTGTTGACTGTGGTGAAGGAGGTCCCATAGGCTCATCCAATTCGTAGAGCCAGTTATCCTTGTTGTGGATGCTTGTCATCAGATGATCAGGCAGTGTGAATAGCTGTACTGGTTTTTCGTTAATAAGGTACTCATACGGTCCAGGTCCCATAGTTCCTAAAATGAGCCTGTTAAAGCAGAATTGTATGTTCATGGGTCGGATGGTGCCAAAACGAGTGCTGGCATTTAAGTGGAATATAAGGCCAAGCTCGTGGGCAATCATTGTTACTAGGCCTCCTATGAGGATAGGTGTTTGAGGTTCCAGCGTGAGGCGTTTGAAAGATCTCATCATGAAAGGCATTGCATTTACTGTCCGTCCCTGAGAAGCACAGAACATGATGAATAACTCCTCCTTAGACACTGCAGTAATATTTTCTTCTTTTCCAAACAAGGTGTGAGCTAGTATCTTATGGAAGTATCTGAAGGCTGGGTTATGAATGTCATCATTATGCATTTTGGCTGGTTCAGGGTGATAGTCGCCTGTGATTCTACCCTAGAATTGATAGAGTTCAAAATCAATATCGTCATCTTCTGCACTGATGAACACATGCGGTCCGTTAGGGAATCCTAGGAGGTTAGCTAGTGACATCCGGCTATGGGTTTGGTCCATTCCAAACAATCTGAAGGTAATCAACTCTGAGCTGGATCCAAAACCATAGTTGGGTGTGTATCTGAAAGAACTAAGGAATTCATAGGTAAGATCCTTGTAGGTAGCGAAACGTGTTTTCAGAGCAGTGTTCTCCCAACCTAGTTGATTGAACAGGTATTGAATGCTATCTGTGATCCCTAGTTTATCCATAGTAGCCTTATCATAATACAGCGTTAAGGCAAATTCTCTTTCGGTCAGTGCTACAAATCTTGCCTTTTAAGCGAGTCCTCGGAAGTGAACCTTTGTGAAGTCGTACTCGGCCATATTCGCAGGTAATTCGGAGAAAACAGAAGGAATGTTTTGAAGACTTTAAAATCCTGAAAAGTTTGAAACAGGAAATTGAAGTCAGGATTTTTAGAAACGAAAAGTGGTAGAAACAAAAGACAAAAGAGACAAAAATAGAATATGAAAATAAACGAAAGTGGAAAGTAGTAGTAATTATAAGTTTAGGATTTTTGTTGGATTTTTCAAAGTGGACTTTTAAAGAAAAATGAAATGCAATAACGAGGGAAATTTGGGTTGCCTCCCAATAAGCGCTATTTTTAACGTCTAAAGCCTGACGATAGCTTGGTGAGAAGCTATGCGGGTGTCTGAGCTGGAAGCTCAAGCAATGTTATATTGCTGACTTGAGGACTGTTGTCGTTCTTATTGTAATGTTTTAGACGTTGCCCGTTTACGATAAATGGTGCATTCGTCTTATTGGTAATTTCAACAGCTCCACTCTGAAGTACTTTAGTCACTTCATAGGGTCCAGACCACCTAGATTTTAGTTTACCTGGGAAGAGTTTTAATCGTGAATTAAAGAGCAATACGATGTCTCCCACACTGAATTGTTTCCTGATTGAACGTTTATCATGCCACTTTTTAGTTCGTTCTTTGTAGATACGGGCATTTTCGTAAGCGTCTAATCGAAGTTCATCCAACTCGTGTAAGTTCAAGATTCGCTTTTCTCCTGCCTCGGTGTAGTTGAAGTTGAGTGTCTTAATGGCCCAAAAGGCCTTATGCTCTAACTCTACAGGGAGATGGCAGGATTTACTGTAAACCAATTTATAGGGGATAGTTCCTATTGGTGTCTTAAATGCGGTCCTATAAGCCCATAAAGCTTCTTGTAGTTTCGACGACCAATCTTTCCGTGAGGTAGCGACAGTCTTTTCCAAGATCTGTTTTATTTCTCTGTTCGAGACCTCTACTTGTCCGCTAGTTTGCGGATGATAGGGTGTAGCTACTCGGTGCCGGACTCCATATCTAGAGAGAAGTTTATCGAATATTCGTGATATGAAGTGAGATCCTCCGTCACTAATGACGAGTCTGGGTACACCGAATCTAGGAAAGATTGTGTTTTTGAAGAGTTTGATTACTACTCGTGCTTCGTTTGTTGGAGCAGTTATGGCTTCTATCCATTTAGACACGTAATCGACAGCGACGAGTATGTAGTTATTTCCAAAAGAAGGTGGGAATGGTCCCATGAAATCTATTCCCCAGACGTCGAAGATTTCTACCTCTAAGATTCCTTTCTGAGGCATTTCATCGCGTCGTGAGATGTTGCCAGTTCTTTGGCATCTATCGCACTTTTGCACAGCAATGTGAACGTCTTTCCAGAGATTAGGCCAGAATAAGCCGGCTTGGAGAATCTTAGCGCACGTCTTAGATGTACGAGCATGACCACCATATGATGCTGAGTGGCATTGGGAAATAATATTTTCTATTTCTTCCTCTTGGACACAGCGACGATATATGTTGTCGGCCCCTCTCTTGAAGAGTAGGGGTTCGTCCCAATAATAGTGTTTCAGATCGTGGAAGAATTTCTTCTTTTGCTGATAAGTAAGATCCGGTGGAAGCATGCCTGCAGCGAGGTAATTAACGATGTCAGCATACCAAGGTGATGTGACTTGGGCATAAACGGCTTCTACGGCTTTTTCGAATTCTAGATCTTCCGAGATTGAATTGGGCGTGTCACTTTCTAATTTGGCTATCAGACGTTCGTACGGGAAATCGTCATTTATCGGTACTGGTTCATGTCTGATGCCCTCTATTCAGGATAAGTGATCTGCAACAACGTTCTCGGTTCCTTTTTTATCTTTGATTTCTAAGTCAAACTCTTGTAGTAACAGGATCCATCTCAATAGTCTTGGTTTGGCATCTTTTTTTCTTATTAGGTACCTTATGGCAGCGTGGTCTGTGTATATGATGATTTTTGCTCCTACTAAGCAAGAACGGAATTTGTCAAGCGCAAATATAACTGCTAGAAGTTCCTTTTTTGTGGTAGCGTAGTTCATTTGGGCAGGATCTAAGGTTCTACTGGCATAGTAGATAGCATGGAGTTTCTTGTCCTTCCTTTGTCCTAGAACTGCGCCTACATCATGATCACTCGCGTCGCACATGATTTCAAACGGTAGTCTCCAATCGGGTGGTTGCATAATCGGTGCGGTGATAAGGGCTGATTTCAATGTTTCGAATGCTTTTAGACAGTCGTCGTCGAAGACGAACTCAACATCTTTCATTAACAGGACGGTCAGAGGTTTTGTGATTTTCGAGAAATCTTTTATAAATCTTCTGTAGAAACCGGCATGTCCTAGGAAACTCCGTATTTCTCGTACGGATTTTGGAGGTTGGAGATCTTTTATAATCTCTATTTTAGCTTTGTCCACCTCAATCCCTCTATCTGATATGACATGTCCTAGAACTATTCCTTGTCGGACCATAAAATGGCATTTCTCCCAATTTAGGACGAGGTTTACTTTTACGCAATGTTCTAGTACCATTTCTAAGTTTTGTAAGCATCCTTCGAAACTTTGTCCACATACCGAGAAATCGTCCATAAACACTTCCATAATGTCGTCTATGAAATCTGCGAAGATTGCCATCATGCATCTTTGGAAGGTTGCTGGAGCGTTACAGAGTCCGAACGACATTCGGCGGTAAGCAAAAGTACCGTAAGGACAGGTGAATGTAGTCTTTTCTTGGTCATCAGGATGGATGGGAATTTGGAAGAATCTTGAGTAACCATCTAGATAGCAGAAATATGAATGTTTGGCTAATCTTTCCAACATTTGGTCTATGAAGGGTAATGGGAAGTGATCTTTGCGCGTAGCCTTGTTAAGCTTCCTATAATCAATACACATCCTGCTTCCAGTCACGACTCTTTTTGTTATTGATTCGCCTTTTTCGTTTTTAACTACTGTGACTCCTCCTTTCTTTGGTACGACGTGAACTGGGCTAACCCATTCACTATCGGAGATAGGATAGATGATTCCTGCATCTAGCAATTTCTTTACTTCATCTCTGACTACAGTGCTCAGGATGGGGTTTAGTCTTCTCTGATGCTCTCGAGAGGTTTTAGAGTCTTCCTCGATTGTAATTCGATGCATACAGATCGAAAGGCTTATACCTTTTAGATCGCTTATGTTATAGCCTAACGCGGTGGGGTACTTCTTTAGGACTTCTAATAGTTTTTCGGTTTCTGGTTGTCCTAAGTCGGCGTTGAGTATCACTGGTCTTTTTAGTTCATCGTCTAGAAATTCATATCTGAGGTTTTTGGGTAGTGTTTTAAGTTCTAAAGATGGGTTCTTCGGACCTGGCATATGGTTGGGGGTCAGTGCTAAGCTTTCTCTTAGGCTGTCGTCTTTATACGGTTTACGCCAATTGTCGTCTTCAGAAATATCGGGTATTTGAATCTTTATTATTTCTGAATACGTGGTCTCTTCATTTTCAAGTTCTCTTATGCATGCGTCAATTTCGTCTACTAAATAGCAGGTATCGTCTATGGCTGGTGCTTGTAAGAACTTGGTGAGAATGAACTCTATCTTTTCTTCTCCTACTTCGAATGTTAGCCTTCCTTTCTTCACGTCTATAATCGCTCCAACTGTAGCTAGGAATGGTCTTCCTAGGATAATTGGGGTTACAGTGTCCTCCTTGATGTCCATAATTATGAAGTCGGTTGGAATGTAGAATTGTCATGTGCGTACTGGAACATTTTCCAGTATTTCGACGGGATATTTTACTGATCTGTCAGCTAATTGTATGGACATTTTGGTTGGCCTGAGGTCTCCCATATTCAGCTTTTTGCATATAGATAAGGGCATAACACTGATACTGGCTCCTAAATCGCATAGAGCTTTGTCTATTACGAACTTTCCTATGACGCAGGGTATGGAGAAACTACCTGGGTCTTTTAATTTAGGAGGCATGCGGTTTTGAATAATAGCGCTACACTCTGCAGTAAGTGTAACTGTTTCGTTATCCTCGATCTTTCTCTTATTCGACAGGATCTCTTTGAGAAATTTAGCGTATGACGGCATTTGAGTTAATGCTTCTGTAAAAGGAATAGTAATATTCAACTGTTTAAGGAGCTCTACAAATTTCTTAAACTGTCCTGAAGTTTTAGAGTTTATTAGTCTTTGCGGATAAGGGATAGGTGGTTTATATGGCGCTGGAGGTGCTTGAGTTTTTTCACTTTCGGTATCCTCCTTCTCGCTGTCCTCCTTCTTCTCTAACTCGGATTCCTTTTCTGCTTGTTCAGTTGGTTTTTGTTGCATGGCTGAGTTTTCGGTCCTCGGATCGATCGGTTCGTCCAATTCTTTTCCACTTCTTAGTATCACAGCATTTGCTTGGCCTTTGGGATTCTGTTCTGGTTGTCCAGGAAATGTGCCAGCAGGTGCGGCAGCAGATGCTTGCTGTTGAGCCACTTGTGATATCTGAGTTTCTAACATTTTGTTGTGGGTGGCTAAAGCGTCTACTTTTCCTGTCAACTGTTTAATTTGCTCGCTAGTGTGTATGTTTTGATTCAGGAATTCTTTGTTTGTTTGAGCTTGAGTTGCTATGAACTTTTCCATCATCAATTCGAGATTTGACTTCCTAGGTGCATTCTGAGCAGCTGGTTTCTGATATCCTGGCGGAGCAGTAGGCATTTGCAATGCATTTTCGCTTTTGTAAGAAAAGTTTGGATGATTTCGCCAACCTGGGTTGTAGGTATTTGCGTAGGGATTTCCTTGAGCATAATTTACCTGGTCTGGCGGGATTCCGGCTAGCAATGGGCATTCGGGTGCATTATGAGTGGTGCTTCCGCATAACTCGCAATTTGGAGTTACTGCAGCGACAGTTGCAGTGGGGTTAACGGTCAGACTATCGATTTTCTGTGCTAGAGCATCTACTTTAGCATTGAACTTTTCAAGGCTGCTGATTTCGTACATCCCACCTTTCGCTGTGGTTTTCTCAGTTGGAGTGCGTTCACCTCCCCATTGGCAATGGTTTTGTGACATGTTTTCTATTAACTGATAGGCTTCATCGTATGGCTTATCCATAAGTGCACCGCCCGCGGCAGCGTCTATTGTCAATCTAGTATTGTATAGAAGCCCATTATAGAAAGTATGGATTGTCACCCAGTCTTCTAGACCGTGGTGAGGACATGTTCTCATCATATCTTTGAATCGTTCCCATGCTTCGTAAAGAGATTTAGTATCTTTCTGTCGAAATCCGTTGATTTGAGCCCTAAGCATAGCAGTTTTGCTTGGCGGAAAATATCTCACTAAGAAGACGTTCTTCAATTGCTCCCACGTCGTAACGGAGTTGGATGGTAACGATTGTAACCATGTCCACGCTCTGTCTCTAAGAGAGAATGAGAAAAGACGAAGTCTTATCGCGTCTGGAGTTACTCCATTTGCTTTCACTGTGTCTGCGTATTGTACAAACTTCGTTAGATGTTCATTTGGATCCTCAGTTGCGTTTCTTGAGAATTGGTTTTGTTGTACAGCCGACAGCAATGACGGTTTCAGCTCAAAATCATTTCGGGTTATAGCTGGGGCAGCAATGCTACTTCTAGGCTCCATCTGAGATGGTGTAGCGTATGCCTTCAGCGGTTTGTTCGGAGGTCCTTCAGCCATCTCTGGTTCTTCTTCTTCTGATTTGGGAATGGGAGTGAGAGGTTAGGGAGTGTTATGTTTGAGTTGTTTGAGTTGGTACTCAATGATTCTACTTCTTAAATGTAAGAAGCGTTCTAGTTCTGCGACTGAAGGTTTTACGATATCGCTTTGCGGGCGATTTCTTGGCATACAATCGACAGAACTAGTAAAGGAAAAATGAAAATTGTTAACCTAGTCTATACGGCGTAACAGAAAGTTACACTATTGACTAAACGGGTACCCGACAACGGCGCCAAAAACTTGATCGCGACTTTCTATGTCTAATACAACTAACTGCAAGTGCACAGTCTATCGCGTAGTAATAATAGATATCGATCCCACATGGACTCGTAATCAAACTAGTGTTCTCGGGAGTTACTATGTTTAGCTAGGTAGAATATGTTTAAGGGAATAAGATTGTCACTAAAAGGGAACTAAGATTACTATTTAGATTATAATTAATTAAATCGATACGTAGTAATTGTGTTCTTCAGGGATTTGATAAATTACTGGTGTATGAAATAATTTTCAAAGTTTATTTAAGCAGAAAATGGAGATTTGAAGACTCTCGTCTCACGATGGTTATTTACGCTAATCATAATCCTAAGGGCCAAATGTACACTTTCGTATCCCGTTCGGGGTTAAAATTATTTTTTGGAAATCTCTAAGTTCTAATTCATTTTAAAGTGCTTTCGCTGTTATTAAAACAAATGCCTAGTGTTTACTATCTGACCTTACCGCAGCTTTCGCTTGTTGGTTTGTATCTTAATTAATTTCCCACTTTCGTGGCAAAACTACTTTTAAATAAGTTCTCGCTTTCGCGACGAAGTTTATTCAGTGAATCAATTTTAAACACTCAGACCATAGATTACTTTTGTGAAAAGAAAGTTTTCCAACCAGTTGTTATCAAATCCCATTCGAATTATTACTACATATCGATTACCTAAGTTTAGCTAGACATGGATTTGGGAAAGATAAAATATAAATAAAAACAATAAATAATGATTTGCATTATAATAAAACTGAGGTCGATCAAAATGAAAACCTGTAAATATGCCAATTCGCCTTTGGGCAGATCCTCCACAGATGTCGGCAGGATTCTGGTCTTTAGTGCCAATTTGATTGTACAGTACAATAGAAATTACAGAAGAGCGGAAATGGGAATAAGGAAAGGTAAAGAGAAACGAATGAGAATAAAACTGGAAAATAATGCTCTGGAAAGTAAATTCGGCAGCACTTCGTGGTATGAATGCAGCTCCCTTTCTGAAGTCCCCTGCTTCCCTTTTTATAGAAGTGGAATCCCAACGGTTATCACTGAAGATGATGGACCTTGAGGGAGATAATTTAGGGAGTAGTGGTCCACTCTGTGGGAATTGGAACTGCTCTTTTGACGTGTAATCTGAGTGGGGCGTTTTTGCCTGCATGACGGTCGTCACAAGGTGTGACGGTCGTCACCCGTGTGACGATCGTCATAAAGCTGTGACGGTCGTCACATCAGCAAAAACAGCTTGCTACGCTTTTCATTGTGTTTTCACTCCTTTTTCGTCCTTATTTCATCTGAGATTGCTTCTTTTCTTCATGTTGCCTTGTTTAGACGTGATCGTTGAATACCTGCAAAACATCAGACAAATACACGGAAATAACCCGAAATCGGATCGAAAACGGTTAGATTTTAGTTGAATTATGCATGAAAATATCTATATGATTTCGTGTTATCACTATGCCATGAAAATGCTGGAAAGAAATGAAATGAAAACGCAAGCCAGCTAAAGAAATAGGTTGGGCAAATTTTGGGGTGCAACAGCCCTCACGTCCGTTGTACTCAACGGGATCCATGCTTGTTGTCTAATTTATGGGTGAAAACTATCTAAAGGACACTACTAAATGGGGGTGAACATCAAAGAACATACTCGATAGGATATCTCCGCCCTATGCCTACGTATTCCCTCGTGCAATGGGAAAGTCAGAGTCAATGTAGTTCGGGAAACTACGGGTGATGGGGGAAGGTTGCTCGCCAAGACATCGCCGTCTTGTGCCTACGTATCCTCATCTGGTATGAGAAATTAGAGCAAATGTAGTTCGAGCTAACAAGACCACTGGTTGGTTCAAGTGTTTTACGAGAAATGTTACGTTTCGATTCCAGCAGTTAGGGACTATGCCTATTCGCGATAGAACGAAAATGTAACATACTCTTTCTCAAAAGTAGGTATGCAAACAATCCCAAAGGATGAAAAGGTTTGATTTTTGTTTGTGTTTTTTAAGAGAAGAAGTGAATTGAGTTAGTTTGTAACTCATGTTGCACTAAAGACTATGACATAAGAGCGAATGCGTCACATATCGCCCAAACGGCATACACTAAACACTCTAGACAATGTGAGAGGAGGCCCCCCACTCATCATTCCTTATGTACTTAAGGCTCCTAACATACAACAATTGTTATCCTTTATTAAGTGTCTTAAGAGATTCTGAGATCAGAAGAGAAGACACAAGACTCTAAGGGGAACTGGTAAACCCTAATGTTGTCATGCAAGATGATCCTAAAGTTGGGATGAAAAGGGATATTAACTAATGTTATCATACAAAGGATTGAAAGCCTAATGCCTCTCCTACTCCCATCTTAAATAGAGGGGCTAGGAATCCTAAGGGATCATGGCAAGAAGCACAAGTAAACACAATTATAAATAAATCACAGATGAAAATTAAATGAAAGACTTAAACAAGTCTATGCAAGATGAAGAGAGATATGAAATGAAAACACAAATGAAAACATGAAACAATGCAACAACACAAGCACAAGAGAAGACTTAAACAAGTCAAGAAGGAAAGACTTAAACAAGTCAAGAGAGATGAGATGAAATGGGAGAAGCGAGCTCCTACAACCAAATACCATCAATCATCACAAAAGGAAAGGTGCTACAAAAGGAAGCTTAATCAAAGAAATGAGGGAGGAAAGAGAGTGGGGAATCCACCAACTCATAATCAACTCAACCAAATACTTATACATGATCAAGTAAAACAAAGCAAACAAACAATGCAAAAGGAGCACAAATGTTCATGACAAACTCAAAGTGAAATCAACACCACCAAATCATCATGAACATGTATTAAACCACCAAGGTCATAAGTGAAACACAAATGGTATACCTCAAATTCAACATCAAAAGGGAAGGCAAACACAAGAATGATCAAGTTTAAATAGAGGACAAAAGTCCATCTAAACATCTTACACTTCAAACAAGTGGAAAGACAAGATCAAAATGAAACTTGTGGCACAAGGTACACACACAATTGACCTCTTAACATGCAAGGCAACACTTCAAGCATGTTAACAAGAGATAACAATGCTTAAAAGGTGCTCAAAGGATCACTCATGATCATGTCCAAAAACTAGGTCAAGAAAAGGATGTGTACACATATTCAAAACACATTGAATTTCAAGCACTCATTAAAAATAGAAGAAAGCTCAAATAAACTCCAAATAAAATACCGAAACTAAGTTGACTCAAATACAAAATAGAATGCAAAAGCTCATGGCAAGAATCAACTCAAAGCACCACCAATTAGATCAATTAAGACAAGGTGTTCCACTTATCGAGTATGCATCGAGGGTCCACACAAAGCCAATGAGAAACAATTGAAAAATTATCATTAATACCTCAAACCAACCCTCAAACATGCCTCAGCCAAACACCTAAGTGTGAGAGGAAAATTGATCCTAGGGGGTGTTCAAATGTGAGTCAATGATCAACTTCAATTTCATGTGCAAACCAAAGAACACCTTAAATCATAAATTCAATTAAAAATATTAAAAATAAATGAAAAATAAAATAAAAATATGGAAAATATTCTCAACACATCAAAATATCATAAACTTATTTTTTTGGGAACTTTGTGAAAGTAAAATCTATTTTTAAATGAATTAAATTGAAATAGCAAAAAAAAGGAATAAAAATGAATAAAAAATGCAAGAGGGGTGTATCAGCAAAAGGGTTTTGAACTGAAATCAATTGAGCTGTACGCATGGGCCAAACATCTGGGGGTGGGATTAGCAAATGGATAAGGCCCAAAGCCATCAGATACCACCTTCTAAGTGAAACGCACCGTTTCACTTAAACAAGTCAGATGCCAACTCATATTTAAAGAGGACACACACGCAAGTCAACGGACAGATCACCAGCCACCTCAGCTCAAGCCTGAGACGCCAGAGCCCTAGCTCTGGTCGTCTTCTCAAGCGAGCTTCACCGGAGTTAACTGTAAATCAACATAAAAATCAAAACTCAAGGCGCCAATTAAAAGATCTTTTGACGTAGAATCCAAATATGAGGTTGGTTTTTGAAAAAGGTTCATGCACCTATGAGAAATCAGGCCACGAAATTTTGAGGTTCAAACTGAAAATGGTTCAAACACACATGATAACTATCCAAACATTGCCTGTACTAGATATGACTTAAGGTTCACCAGATATGAACCCTAATACAAGGCTAAAATGAGAGTTTGAAAGACGTGAAGCTTACCTAACAGAGTTGCTCCGTTGACTCTTCAAAATTTAAGCAAACTTCACTTTCAAGCTCCCAATCTTCTTCTGATGTTTGTGTGGTGATGAAATGAACCAGAGGTTGAAGAACAATTCAATGGAAACTCAGATTCGAAGAGAGAGAATGTTGTGCAATTTTTTGATGAAACTCCTCTCTCATGCAGCTATCTCCAATTCTCAGCATCTAGGGTTTCATTTTGTCTTATATATGGGGGCTTAGGAACATCCATGCAGGCCCATGTTGATTGATTCACTTGATTGAAAGTTTTACCACAAAAATCTTCTCTTCATGTACACACGGGTTAGAGCTCTTGTACATCCCTCTTGGGTCAGCAAAATGAACATTTTGCGTGTGTGGAAATGAATCATTATGGTTTTGGTCATTGAGAATGAGTGGACACCAAATTTTTAACCATTACCTCTTATGGCATGAAATTTGAAAAATGGCATGACACATGATTCTATGTTGGCTCAAAAGAGGTAAAGAGAATCATGGTCATGTAATGATATTAGAATGGTGCCAAAAGTTAAAAGATAACTTCATTTGATAACTTGAAATGCAAGGAATTCAAACCATGTCAAAATATCCACTTTTTATGCTCATTATGGTTCAAATGATCACATAAATCATCAAAAATAATGGATTTTGGGTTCAATGGGATGTTAAGGCAATGTGAAACAACTTTCATGTGGCACAAATTTGGATTAGAGGTCATGAAGTTCATGGAATTGGTCATTGAAATGAAAGACCTAAAACTAGGTTTCCAAAAATACCATTGCCTTGTGAAAACCATAACTTGAGTTACACACATGATAATGAAGACTTCTAGAACTTTTTGGAAATCTAAGACATAGAGGAAAAACTTTCATGTTCATTGGAAAGTGAGGAAGAGCTTGGTTCCATGTGAACAATGTCTTGGAAGTGAGTTGACTTTGAGTACCTCTAAATTCTCTTTATCTGATGACAACAACTTGTTGACACCATAACTTCAGATGTACAAACCCAATGGATGAGTTCTGGTACTCAAAATAAAGCATGAAAGATGGTAAACAAGTCTCATGTTTGTTGGTAAATTAGATTAGACTTGTATCATGGTGGAATTTTTCCTTGAAGTTAAGTGCCAAAAGAGGGGATTTTACACTAAAAATCATCTGCAATCCTAATTTAGTAACCCTTTGAACTCTTAAATCTTCTTGATTTGATCTCAACATTACATCCTAGATGCTTTATGATGACTTCCCATGGATGCAATGATCAAGAACCAAGTCTTGAGCCCTCTCAAGTCCACAGTTGACTTTTGGTTGACCAGATGAAAACCCTAACTCCATATCCATTGCCTGAGGTTCTTGCAAGTGACTTGATTGGTCAAACAACTTCCATATAATACCCTCAAGATGATCTTCAAGATAGGAGGTGACACCGAAACACAAACTTTCTCCCCTCAAGGAGCTTTGATACCCAATCTGATGATGGTGAACTCTTGATGACATGAACAAATACACTTGCTTGAGCTTGAACAAGAAATATGCTCTCTTTAATAGAAGAGAAAACTCTTGATCCCCTGTCTAGAACCAATGCTATGCAAATGCAAATGCTAAATGATAGAAACATAAGCCAAGCTAAAAGAAAAGGTTGAGAAAATTTTGGGGTGCAACAACTGTGTTGAGTCTGGGATTGTAAGGCATAAGATTGTAGCAGGTGCTCCTCAACAAAATGGGTTAGCTGAGAGATTCAATTCAACAATCCTTGAAAGGGTTAAATGCATGTTGGTTAGTGCTGGATTGAAGAAGGTGTTTTGGGCAGAAGCTGTTTCGACAACAGCTTGCTTGATAAATAGATGTCCCTCGACTGCCTTGGAAATGAAGACACCTGAAGAAGTTTGGTCGGGACATCCACCTAGTCTCAACAGACTGAGAGTATTTGGCTGTGTGGCCTATGCTCATACTAGGAAAGACAAGGTCGAACCTAAAGCTCTGGAATGCATGTTCATGGGATACCCTGAAGGAGTCAAAGCTTATAGGCTATGGTGCCTAGAGCCAGGTCACAGGAGGTGTGTCACCAGTCGAGATGTAGTTTTCAATGAAGCAGAGATGGATTTCAAGAAAACTGATGATGCTGACGAATAAATGGAACAGAGAGATATTCCTGTTGAGGTGGAGCATGTTGATGCTTAATTGCGTACCCCAAATGAAGTCGAAGACGACCAGAAGATGTTGTCGAAGATGAGGAGATTGATAATGACTACTTGCTAGCAAGAGACAAGTCGAAGAGACTCATCAAGCCACCTCAAAGACTTGGGTATGCAGATCTTATAGCTTATGCCTTAATCTCTGCAAGTGAAGTTCTAGATGAAGAACCTAGAGACTATAAGGAAGTTATGAGGAGTCGAAAAAAGACTCAATGTCTGAAGGCCATGGATGATGATATGAAATCTCTTCATGATAACAACACCTGGGAACTAATCAAGAAACCTACTGGAGCTAGGTTAGTCAGCTGTAAATGGATTTTTAAAGTTAAGGAAGGAATCGAAGGAGTGGCGTCGAAGAGATACAAGGCAAAATTGGTTGCTAGGGGGTTCACTCAGAAAGAAGGTATCAACTTTAATGATGTGTTCTCTCCTATTGTGAAGCATAAATCCATTCAAATGTTTCTTGCCATGGTGGCCCAGTTCGACCTTGAACTGGAACAGATGGATGTGAAGACTGCGTTCTTGTATGGTGATCTAGATGAAACAATCTTGATGAGGCAACCTGAAGGGTATGTCAAAAGTGGGAAGGAAGATTATGTGTCCAAACTGAATAGATCTTTATATGGACTGAAACAATCTCCTCGACAGTGGAATAGGAGATTCAACAAGTTCATGGCACACATAAGTTTCATCAGAAGTCAGTTCGACCACTGTGTTTACTTTAGATTTCGACCGGGTAATTCATTTGCTATTTTGTTGCTCTATGTGGATGATATTCTAATGGCAAGAAACAATGTCGAAGAGGTAATGATAGTGAAGACTGAACTCAATAAAGAGTTCGACATGAAGGATCTGGGAGCTGCGTCCAGGATTCTTGGGATTGACATCCGGAGAGATAGAAAGCAGTCGAAATTATGCTTATCTTAAGAGGCATACCTACAGAAGGTTCTCAAAAAGTTTGGTATGTCGAATTCAAAGCCTGTTATGACTCCGACAAACCCTTAATTCAAGCTGAGTATAGATCAGTGTCC
Organism: Lathyrus sativus; assembly: GCA_963859935.3. NCBI lineage: Eukaryota > Viridiplantae > Streptophyta > Magnoliopsida > Fabales > Fabaceae > Lathyrus > Lathyrus sativus. The sequence goes on along the minus strand of OZ012741.1, from coordinate 599,416,850 downwards.
CAACACTGATGTTGAAAGAACTTATATGAATAGCATTCCATATGCTAACATAGTAGGCTCTTTGATGTATGTTATGGTTTGTACTAGACCCGACATAGCATATCCAGTAAGTCTTGTAAGCAGGTACACGGCGAATCCTGGAAAGGCTCACTGGCAAGCATTGAAGTGGATTTTAAGGTACATAAATGGGTCTCTGAATAGAGTCCTAATTTATGGTGGAGCCTTGGGTGAAGATAGTAAAGCAGCAATCAAAGGATATGTCGACTCTGATTATGCAAGTTGTATAGATTCAAGAAAATCTATCTCTGGATATGTGTTCACTATGTTTGGGACAACAATCAGTTGGAAAGCAACACTTCAGAAGGTCGTTTCCTTATCAACCACTGAAGTAGAGTATATTTCCCTAACTGAATCTGTGAAGGAAGCATTGTGGCTTGAAGCTTTTGCAAAGGAGCTAAAACTTCAAAGTCGAGTTATCACTATTAAATGTGATAGTCAAAGGCAATACACCTGTCGAAGAATTCAGCCTCTCATGAGCGAATCAAGCACATTGATGTGAGGCTACATTTCATTAGAGAGGTAATCGAGCGTGGAGAAGTCCAAGTGTTAAAGGTTTCGACAGATCATAATGTTGCTGATATGATCACCAAGATGTTGCCCAATTGCAAGTTTTTCCACTGTATGCAGTTAATAAAGCTGCATGAAGAAAGCTAATTTCTTGATGTTATAGAGTTAGATCCAAGGTGGATATTTGTGAGATGTTGGATCGAACTCTAGTATGGTCGAAGTCTGTTCGTGAGGAATGCGTGTTGTAGTCGAAGTTTGTTCTAACATGCATTAGTCAATATTGTTAGGGTTGTTAGCATGTTGAATTGGGCCTTGCTTGTAAGCCAAATTGTTTAAGTTAGCTTGTACCCTAAGTTAGCTTGTAATGGGTAATTCTTAAAAGGCCCATTAGGTTAGTGTGCTATTTTTCTTATAAATAGGATACTAGTTTCTCAATCTTGTCATAAGAAAAAATAGGAAGATAAAATCCTAATTTCAAGAGAGCGAGGTTATTTTTGTTATTATTGTATACTTGTAATCTTGTTCTAAGAGAAATAAAAGAATAACAGTTTAATAATCAATCTTGTTGTTTTATTCTTTAATAACTCTAACCCTTGTGTGTTTCTTGATCATTAAGAAACTGTTTATACTTAGTTTTAAGGAAACAATAGCAGTTTATACTTAGTTTATTACTGTGAAAGAGATTTGAAGGAGATAGTTTGGGGAACGATTAAGAGCGTTTGTTGTGATTGCGATCATTGTAGTTGCTGCAATGCATATTCCGACCATTGCAGCGTGAATTTTATTGAAAATATTTGAAATGCACCATTGTTAAACTCATGATATTAATCTTTTATGTTGCAAGTGATATATGTAAATTGAGTTTTTTAGTCTCAAACTTTGAGTTATGATGAAAATATGTGAAGAAACCATGGTGAAGTTGTTTGATCTGAATTCTAATGCAGTCGGATGTGTGATTTCAATTCATACCACAATTATGGTACAATGTGAATGCGGTGACTATCGCATCAACAATATTGTAGCCGCAATTCCAGTTGGGGATCACAATTTACAACCATGAGTATATTATTCGTATTGAAAGATTTTGCTTTGATATTTTATTAGAAGGAAAGGGATGGTATATGGTTTTATATAGTGCCAAAGAGATTCGAAGGAGATAGTTTGGTGAACTATTAAGAGCATTTGGAATCTTAAGTTACCACAACTTCCCGTGTCCTATTTTGACAAATAAGAATTTATTTGGTTATGTGCTACAATTAGAAACTAAATACTCCTAAACCTGCTTTGATGCATATTCTTAGCACGTATTGGAATTCAAACTTGAGATTTTGAGAGAACAACTATTTCAAGTCTCAAGTATTCATCATTTGTTTTCATATTTTAAAATTGTTCTATGATTAAATTAGTTTCAGTATTTCTACAAAAGATCTCTGCATTTGATAAAAATATTCAACAATTTATCTCTTAAAAGGATAGATATTTGATCCTCCACGAAATCTGTTGTTGAAAACAACATCGAAAATAAATATACATCATAGGAATTCAATATTATTATAATATATGTAAAATACTACTATAAGTGGTTTACAAGTGAAAATAAATGTGTAATTCAATATATTATACTATATAGAAATTACAAACAATAGTGTCAAATAACTTGAAAAAAATATAAATAAATTTTATATTCCAAAAAGGAGTAGCGATAATTGTCCGCTTTACATCAATTTCGGTGCAATTCATACTATATTTATCAGTCATCCAATTAATAGAACAAAAATACTACTATCAATATAACCTCATACAATTTCATCCACAAATGAGACATATATTTATCTGATTACATAATCCAACTTGTAAACCAATGTTTAAGGCTTAGAGATTGAAAGTGTTTGGGAGAAAAATGGAAAGAAGGAGAAAAAGGAAGGGGGTGATTCGGGAGTGGTGGAAACTGAAGTTGGAGCTGGTGATGACACTGGTGGAATGCTGAAAGATAGATCAATTGATGGAAAGCTAGAAAACGGTGGAAGACTTCCTTTCATTAATGATTCAATTACATACAATTCTCGTGAATCCAACAAAGATGATTTTGGTAAAGATGGAATTGTAGGGTTTGAGAGTGTGGTTGTTTGAAGAAGATGGCGTGCCTCCACCTTCATGCTTGACATTGTTGCGACAATGAGCAAAGCCACGATGAAGGATTTGGAGGAAGCCATCTATGATAACTTGAAGATCGTATTGAGAGAAGTTGGTTTGAGATTTGATGAGAATGAAAGGGAGGATTGATGGTTTATATAGGGTGTGAGAGATTAGTAAGACTTTCTATATTTTAATTTGCTAAAAAAAATTTGTGGTTAGATTTGTTGGCTAATCATAGCATTTCAAAATTTAATTATTGCCTTCAATGCATTCATTATTAATCATGAAAGTTGAGTTTTTATTCAACTATTTGTCATATTAATTAACTTATGAGTTTTATCCAACAAAAGGAACGCACCTGAATAAATTTTGTATATCCGCAAAAATAAATAGATAATTTCCTAAAAAAGTAAAATAATATTATATATAATTTTATATTAATTAATTTAGTTAAGGTTATGTTTAATAATAATTTTATTTCATCAATTTTTTTATGAAATATTAAGTCAGTTGATATGTAGAAAACACGTGGAAGTCTACTAATTTAAATTGTTTTAATTTATTCATGTTTTAATTTATCAACTTGATACCTATTCGTTTAGATATTTGTTCTTAAATATCAATTTGGCATGCTCATCATATGTAATATGTAAGGATGTGTTCTTAGTTATGAAAGAAATAAGGTTACAATGGTATGAAAGGGAAATGGATATTAAGATATGACATTAAAGTGGTAAAATCAATTTTCTTAAAAATAACATCCATAATTTTAAGAGACACAACATTTATTGTTATGTATCAGTCTTTGGACTCTTTGTAAACAAAATATGCATCTTTAACACAAGAAAATATGCTTATTATAGCCAACATTTACTTCACGAACATATAACAAATGTTGTGACACTAATTTGTATTATTTTCTCTCTTTATAATTCAATTATGCTTTTATACAAGCGGTAACCCACATGTTCAATTTTATTTTATATAAGCAAGATTTTCATTCATTAAAGGTATTGAGGGAATCTTAACCCAATACATCCACCAAACAATTAAAGTACATCAAACAACTTAAATGAAAAGCCACACACATTTACTCTATACGTAATAGTTGCAATTACTTCTACGATTAGGTTGCATAGTTAACGACCACCAAGATAAAGCCACACTCCTCTGCATAATCATATCGGGATCTGCAAATGTGTCATTGTACATAATTTGTTTTCTGGTCCACTAGATACACCCACACACCACCAGCCATATACCAGCCGCGCCCGCCAATGACACTTTTCCTTTCAACTTTAGGATCCAAGCTAACAAATGATTGCAACATGTATCTTCTATAACGTTTTCCAACTTGAACCAAGGTAAACATATCTCCACAGAGTCCTGGTTTTAGAAAAATTTAGAAAAAGATTAGTAGAGTCTTCGCTTTGCATAAAACAAAATACACAAAAAAATATCATGCAAGTTTGTAATGATGCCATGATTAGCCAAGTTAGGGCGCGTAGGAAGCCTCACAATAAGTATTCTCCAATCAATAATAGTAACCTTGGATGCAATACATGATTTCCAAACAACCTGCACCCCCAGTTTACACATCTCATCTAGCTCAAATCTCTTTGTATCTGCATTTATCCTATGATAACACGACTTCATCGAAAAATGTTTGGACACACCAAATGGCCAGGACACCCTGTCAAAAGAAAGCTTAATCGACGAGACTCCATGCAGCAAAGAAATAAGGTTATTGTACTCATCCTGCATGGTGTCATCCTTCTCCCACCCTTGTAAACCCACCTGCCAAATCCACTTTTTCCCAACCCAACACCCCATATCTCGCACCGCGACAAATTTGTTTTTAGAAATAACATATAGTCCTCGGAGCAAAACCTGCAGGGGCCTATTGCTACACCATATTTCATGCCAAAATCGTGTTGATGAACCATCACCAAGGATGATAAAAATCAGATCCGCGAACGAATCTCCTCCAGGATTATTACCAAGATTTAAAATATCTCTCCACCATAATGAACATTTCTTGATGAAGTTGCAGGCAGCTAGTAAACAATTTTCTTTGTGAAGCTACCATATCTTCGTGCTAGAATTCTAACCCAAAGGGCATGTCTCTCCACTAAAAATATACATATACACTTGGTTATCAAGGCAGTATTAAAGAGAGAGGGATATCTCTAATGCCAAACCCACCTTCATTTTTGTTTTAAAAACAGAAGCCCAACTTACCCAATAAACCCCGCTGAAATTCTTTGCGTCGAACCACAAGAATTTTCGTGGAATTGAGATTAATTCATGCAAAACTTTATGCGATACCTTGTAGAAAGACACAAATTGAATAAAAATGTTCATCAAAACAATATTGATCATAGTCGCACGACCTCCTATAGATAACAACCTCCAATCCACAGGGGCACTCTCGCTTTCATGCCTTCAATGACAGGATTCCAAAATGCCACGCACCTATGATTTCCATCAACAACTAACCCACGAAACTTAAACGGAATTGAATCAATTTTGCGTTCCAAGAATTGCTCTACACCTTTAATTAATGATTCTCCGATTCCCACACCATATAAACTACTCTTTCTTATGTTGATTTTCAAACCATACAAAATTTTGAAACCCTTAAGAATAGATTTAAAAGCCCATATACTACCTCAAGCAACTTCGCATATTAACATCGTATCATCCGTGTACTGAAGAAGATTGTAAGATACACCTTCAATAACCTCAAATCCTCTTAGGATACCTGCCTCTGCAGCTCTTCGAACCAATATTGCCAAGCCTTCTACCACAATGGTAATTAGAAAGGGAGACAAAGGATCTCCTTGTCTTAATTCCTTCATCACCTTAAAATCTTGAGTTTGACTACCGTTAATAATAACTGACATATAACTACTCAAAACACTGTCCTTAATCCATTTCACCCATTTACTTCCAAAACCCATGGCTGCCAACATGTACCTTAGATAGCCCCAGTCCACACAATCATAAGTCCTTGTAAAGTCTACCTTGAGAAGGACATAACCTTTATTCTTCCTCTTTGCAAGATCAATGACTTTGTTCACCACAACGACTCAGTGTACTAGCTTCCCGCCCTTGATGAAAGAAGTTTGAGAACTTGCAATAATGTTTCCCATAACACCTCTAATCCTAGAGGCCAATACCTTGGATAAAACCTTATACAGACACCCAATAAGACAAATGGGCCTATAATCATCCAATTGTTGAGGGTTATCAAGCTTAGGGATAAAAGTAATAAATGAAGAAGTTAGAGCCTTAGGCCACGAAGCTTCATAGTAAAATTGTTCAATGCACCGAACCACATCCGCACCCAAGACATCCCATGTTTTTTGTAAAAATTCAATGTTAAAACCATCCGGGCCAGGGCTTCTATTACCTTCACAATCGAATACCACCTCCCTGATTTTGTATTCACTAAAAAATTCCTCTAATCTAGCACTTTCTTCCAAAGAAATTCTAGCAATTCCATTCAACCCTAACCTTGGTGTGCGCTTTTGTTTATTTTGGAACATATCTTCAAAATTACCCTTCACGCAATTATTAACCAAATTCACGTCCTCCACAAGTTCCGAGTTTACCATGACAGAATTGATGGAATTCCTTCTATTCCGTTGGCGGAAAATTTAATAAAAGTACATAGAATTCAGATCACCTTCTTGTATCCACCTACCTCTCGCTCAATGTTTATATTTTTACAAATATTAGTTTCTCTCTTCTTCCATGACAAGTTTAACTCTTTTTATACAAAAGCTCAATTTCTCTTTAAATAAATATGAGACTTTGAAATTCAATTGTATAAAACTATCTTGTTGTTTTTCAATTTCTCTTTACAAATATGGCTTTTACGAATTTGAAGATAGTTTGACTATGCAAGATTGAATTAAATTTGCATGATAATGTGAGTTTGAACATCAATTGTATTAAACTATCTTGTGTTGAAGTTAGGTTTGTCTGTGCGATTAGAGGAAATCAAAGCAAATTTGATCTTTAACTATTTGTATGGATGTCTTTTTGCTCATCGAGTATTTGTCAATTTTTTTATAAGAAAATTTCAAAAATATTGTATTTTCATTATTGTTGTTATTTTGTTCCAGTCAATTAAAAACTCCAAAGTATCTTGTTTATCCAATAAGTGTCTTATTTGTACTAGTTGGTATCAAATGCGATAATCCTGAAAAAGATAATCAACTTATCATAACATGATACCATTTTACACACTACTAGAAATTGTCCATCAAGAACTAATTAAGTTATTTGCTGTTATAAGATTTCAAAAGAAAAAGATAGAATAGATGTATAATAATAGAAATTCAAAAGTTCAAAGCAATAGATCCAAATTCCTAAGCCGAATAAAAATAAAATATTAATATGAATAATATACTCATTGTTTTAAATTGTGGTTGTAGTCGCGGATGCGATTGTGTGTGTTGCGATTGCGATCATTGTAGTTGCTGCAATGCATATTCCGACCATTGCAGCATGAATTTTATTGAAAAATATTTGAAATGCACCATCGATAAACTCATGATATTAATCTTTTACCTTGCAAGTTAGATATGTAAATTGAGTTTTTTAGTTTCAAACTTTGAGTTATGATGAAAATATGTGAAGAAACCTGGGTGAAGTTGTTTGATGTGAATTCTAATGCAGTCGGATGCGTGATTTCAATTCACACCACAATTGCGGTACAATTTGAATGCGGTGACTATCGCATCAACAATATTGTAGCCGTAATTCCAGTTGCGGATCACAATTTAAAATCATGAGTATATTATTCGTATTGAAAGATTTTTCTTTGAAATTATATTATAAGGAAAGGGATGGTATATGGTTTTATATAGTGTGAAAGAGATTTGAAGGAGATAGTTTGGTGAACTATTAAGAGCATTTGGAATCTTAAGTTACGACAACTTTCCGTGTCCTCTTTTGCCAAATAAAAATTTATTTGGTTATGTGCTACAATTAGAAACTAAATACTCCTAAAGTTGCTTTGATGCATATTCTTAGCACGTATTAGAATTCAAACTTGAGATTTTGAGAGAACAACTATTTCAAGTCTCAAGTATTCATCATTTGTTTTCATATTTTAAAATTGTTCTATGATTAAATTAGTTTCAGTATTTCTACAAAAGATCTCTGCATTTGATAAAAATATTCAACAATTTATCTCTTAAAAGGATAGATATTTGATCCTCCACGAAATCTATTGTTGAAAACAACACCGAAAATAAAAAATACATCATAGGAATTCAATATTCTTATAATATATATAAAATACTACTATAAGTGGTTTACAAGTGAAAATAAATGTGTAATTCAATATATTATAGTATATATAAATTACAAAAAATGTGTCAAATAACTTGAAAAAAATATAAATAAATTTTATCATCCAAAAAGGAGTAGCGATAATTGTCCGCTTTACATCAATTACGGTGCAATTCATACTATATTTATCAGTCATCCAATTAATAGAACAAAAATACTACTATCAATATAACCTCATACAATTTCATCACACAAATGAGACATATATTTATCTGATTCCATAATCCAACTTGTAAACCACTGTTTAAGGCTTAGAGATTGAAAGTGTTTGGGAGAAAAATGGAAAGAAGGAGAAAAAGGAAGGGGGTGATTCGGGAGTGGTGGAAACTGGAGCTGGAGCTGGTGATGACACTGGTGGAATGCTGAAAGATAGATCGATTGATGGAAAGCTAGAAAACGGTGGAAGACTTCCTTTCATTAATGATTCAATTACATACAAATCTCGTGAATCCAACAAAGATGATTTTGGTAAAGATGGAATGGTAGGGTTTGAGAGTGTGGTTGTTTGAAGAAGATGGCGTGCCTCCACCTTCATGCTTGACATTGTTGCGACAATGAGCAAAGCTAGAATGAAGGATTTGGAGGAAGCCATCTATGATAACTTGAAGATCGTATTGAGAGAAGTTGGTTTGAAATTTGATGAGAATGAAAGGGAGGAATGATGGTTTATATAGGGTGTGAGAGATTAGTAAAACTTTCTATATTTTAATTTGCTAAAAAAATTTGTGGTTAGATTTGTCGGCTAATCATAGCATTTCAAAATTTAATTATTGCCTTCAATGCATTCATTATTAATCATGAGAGTTGAGTTTTTATTCAACTATTTGTCATATTAATTAACTTATGAGTTTTATTCCAACAAAAGGAATGCACCTGAATAAATTTTGTATATCCGCAAAAATAAATAGATAATTTCCTAAAAAAGTAAAATGATATTATATATAATTTTATATTAATTAATTTAGTTAAGGTTATGTTTAATAATAATTTTATTTCATCAATTTTTGTATGAAATATTAAGTCAGTTGATATGTAGAAAACACGTGGAAGTCTACTAATTTAAATTGTTTTAATTTATTCATGTTTTAATTTATCAACTTGGTACCTATTCGTTTAGATATTTTTTCTTAAATATCAGTTTGGCATGCTCATCATATGTAATATGTAAGGATGTGTTCTTAGTTATGAAAGAAATAAGGTTACAATGGTATGAAAGGGAAATGGATATTAAGATATGACATTAAAGTGGTAAAATCAATTTTCTTAAAAATCACATCCATAATTTTAAAAGACACAACATTTATTGTTATGTATCAGACTTTGGACTCTTTGTAAACAAAATATACATCTTTAACACAAGAAAATATGCTTATTATAGCCAACATTTACTTCACGAACATATAACAAATGTTGTGACACTAATTTGTATTTTTTTTCTCTTTATAATTCAATTATGCTTTTATACAAGCGGTAACCCACATGTTCAATTTTATTTTATATAAGCAAGATTTTCATTCATTAAAGGTATTGAGGGAATCTTAACCCAATACATCCACCAAACAATTAAAGTACATCAAACAACTTAAATGAAAAGCCACACACATTTACTCTATACGTAATAGTTGCAATTACTTCTACGATTAGGTTGCATAGTTAACGACCACCAAGATAAAGCCACACTCCTCTGCATAATCATATCGGGATCTGCAAATGTGTCATTGTACATAATTTGTTTTCTGGTCCACTAGATACACCCACACACCACCAGCCATATACCAGCCGCGCCCGCCAATGACACTTTTCCTTTCAACTTTAGGATCCAAGCTAACAAATGATTGCAAAATGTATCTTCTATAACGTTTTCCAACTTGAACCAAGGTAAACATATCTCCACAGAGTCCTGGTTTTAGAAAAATTTGGAAAAAGATTAGTAGAGTCTTCGCTTTGCATAAAACAAAATACACAAAAAATATCATGCAAGTTTGTAATGATGCCATGATTATCCAAGTTAGGGCGTGTAGGAAGCCTCACAATAAGTATTCTCCAATCAATAATATTAAGCTCGGATGCAATACATGATTTCTAAACAACCTGCACCACCAGTTTACACATCTCATCTAGCTCAAATCTCGTTGTATCTGCATTTATCCTATGATAACACGACTTCATCGAAAAATGTTTGGACACACCAAATGGCCAGGACACCCTGTCAAAAGAAAGCTTAATCGACGAGACTCCCTGCAGCAAAGAAATAAGGTTATTGTACTCATCCTGCATGGTGTCATCATTCTCCCACCCTTGTAAATCCACCTGCCAAATCCACTTTTTCCCAACCCAACACCCCATATCTCGCACCGCGACAAATTTGTGTTTAGAAATAACATATAATCCTTGGAGCAAAACCTGCAGGGGCCTATTGCTACACCATATTTCATGCCAAAACCGTGTTGATGAACCATCACCAAGGATGATAAAAATCAGATCCTCGAACGAATCTCCTCGAGGATTATTACCAAGATTTAAAATATCTCTCCACCATAATGAACATTTCTTGATGAAGTTGCAGGCAGCTAGTAAACAATTTTCTTCGTGAAGCTACCATATCTTCGTGCTAGAATTCTAACCCAAAGAGCATGTCTCTCCACTAAAATATACATATACACTTGGTTATCAAGGCAGTATTAAAGAGAGAGAGATATCTCTAATCCCTAATCCACCTTCATTTTTGTTTTGAAAACAGAAGCCCAACTTACCCAATAAACCCCGCTGAAATTCTTTGCGTCGAACCACAAGAATTTTTGTTGAATTGAGATCAATTCATGCAAAACTTTGTGTGATACCTTGTAGAAAGACACAAATTGAATAAAAATGTTCATCAAAACAATATTGATCATAGTCGCACGACCTCCTATAGATAACAACCTCCAATCCACAGGGACACTCTCACTTTCATGCCTTCAATGACAGGATTCCAAAATGCCACGCACCTATGATTTCCATCAACAACTAACCCACGAAACTTAAACGGAATTGAATCAATTTTGTGTTCCAAGAATTGCTATGCGCCTTTAATTAATGATTCTTCGATTCCCACACCATATAAACTACTCTTTCTTATGTTGATTTTCAAACCATACAAAATTTTGAAACCCTTAAGAATAAATTTAAAAGCCCATATATTACCTCAAGCAACTTCGCATATTAACATCGTATCATCCGTGTACTGAAGTAGATTGTAAGTGTTGCACCCCAAAATTTGACCAACTACTTATCGCAATTTGGCTCATGTTTCGACTCATTTCATTTCGCATTAGCATACCGCGCACATTGCATTTTTTTCCAGTCAGATTGACTTTATCGGGATTACAACCCTCTGATCGCGCTTCAGGCATTTCATGCCAATACGAGGACGTATTTTGAGAATCAGTGCTCGTCCCGGTGTTTTCAGCTCTCGCTGTTGTTTTTGAGGACATCTCGGTGTCCGAATTTTTACCGTTTATTTCGATATAGTTCGCTAATCGATTTAATCGGCTCCCCCGTATTTTTAGATTTTTCCCCTTATTTTCTAGATTTTTTTTAATAGATATTAATTGATTTTTAATAGTTTAGTTTAATTTCCCTTTTTAGGAATTTCTTTAATGATTTTTAAATAGGTTTTAAGAATAAATCTTTTCTTTAGATATTAATTAGAGTTTTTTTTCTATTTTTATTAGTTTAGGAATTTATAAGAAATTAATAGATTTTTCATTAATTTAGAATTAATAGAGTTTTTTTTTAGGTTAATCCTTTTTTTTTAGATTAAGTAGGATTTAATAGAGTTTAATTAGATTTTAATCATTTGTTTAGAGGTTAATTAGAGTCTTAGTTAGATTTTAGTTGAGTTTATTAGAATTACTTAGGATTAGATTAGTTTAATTTTCATTTAGGATTTGCTTACAGTTTTAATCGTCATTTAGTTAATTGAGTATTAGTCATTAGATTAATTAAGCATTTAATTGTAATCATATCATTAATCAGAGTTTAATTTCGGTGGGCCATGTGTCCTATTTTGGAGGCCCAGTCAAACCCCAGTCCATGTGTCATCCGTATAAAAGGCCATGTGTTCATTTCAGAATCTCTCTCCATCCACGTTTCGCCCTCTGGTCACTCCACGTTTTCACTTCCACGCCACGTTTCACTCTCACACTCACGCCACGTTTCCTCTCCTCCATCTTCCACCTCACCCTTCCATCCCTCTCTCTCTGCTGACACGCCACGTTACCGCCACACAAGCCACCACCTCATCCACTACCACTCCCACGCGTCCCCCATGCATGACGCAGTAACGCCACGTGTCTCACCGTTCACATCCCCTCACCGGAACCCATGCAATCACCGGAAAAACTCAATGGCAAAATCACACGGAGGTGCGCATGGCCAAAGTCTCGCCGGAATCCTCATGAATCTCCAGAAAACCACCGTGTTCTTCATCCAAACCTCATGAGTTTCCAGAAAACCACCGTGTTCTTCATCCAAACCTCATGAGTTTCCAAAAATCACCATCAACCTCCAACCGTTTTCCAGAAGATCTTCAAGATCTTCGTCCAGGTTCATCAAGGTGCATGCGTTTTTCCAGAACTGAGTCAACCTTCATCTTGATCTTCATAGAATTTTCCAGAATCTGCAAGACCTTCATCCGTTCTCCAACTTTTCCCCAAAAGTCCATACTGATCTTCATCAAGATCGTTGAAACTTCATCATCGGTTTATCATTTCCTTCCAGAAATTCATCCTAAGATCTTCAAGATTCGTCACAACCTCAACATCTCCGTTCACGAACAAGATCCATAAATCTTCAACTCTCTTTTTCAGATCGCTTCAAGAATACCAACTGTGTTCTTCGTCCAGATTTCAAGAACATCCAAGAATCATCAGATAACGAGTTTTCCAGATTTATCGTCAAGAATCTTCATTGCGTCTTCAAACCACGAACAAGATCCTCAGATCTCTCACGATCTACAGCATGCAACCACGAATCTCCATGACAATCATCATCGGTCCAAATCTTCACATGCATCCAGGTTTCAACATAGTCTTCTTTTTTCCTTTTGTGGATTAATGAAAAGAAGGTGGAGTTTGATAGAGGTATTGTGAGGGAGAAACGAAGAGGAAGGTGAGAGGACGAACAGAGAAAGGGATTGATGAACGAGAGAGAGATTGAAGGTGACAGCGCATGTTGGAGAGGAGAGTTTGAGACGGCACCGTGAACAGTTAGGGTTTCTTGGTTGGTTTCTGAAGCTGGAATGAGGAAGAGAGAGGACTGTGTGGACTGGGTTGGGCCCATTGGCTTCCTCCAATCCGTACACCCCCTGTTTTGGCCAAGAAACCCTCCCTTTTTTTGTTGTTTGGTCTGATTGGGCTGAGGCCCAGTTCGTCTTCACTGACCACAGCCTCTGTTTTCCTTCTACACCCTCCCTCCGTGTGTAAATGGGCTGGGCCCTGTTCACTTTTCTGGTTACACCCTCCGTTTGCTTCATTCACCCCCTGTTTTTGTTTTTTTCCAGAATTTCCTTATTGGGCTGGGCCCTAACAATTATGCTTGGTTTTTGCTGGCTCATACCCCTGGTTGAGCAGTTTGCACCCCTTTGTTTTTATATTTCTTTTTTTTATTATTTTCTTTTATTTCATTTGTTTAGTTTTTTAAAAGAAAAAGAATATGTAATATGAAAAGTATAAAAATATAAAGAAATATTATATTAGCTAATAGTATTTTTAATATTTTCTTTTAGGATATATTTTCTTTTTAGGATATATTTTCTTGTAAGAGTTTATTTTACATTTTTAGAAGTAGTTTTAAATGTCCATTTGTTAGGGGACTTTTTACACTTTTAGAAGTAGATTTAAAAGTCCACTTGTTAGGGGACTATTTCTCATTAGATTTTCCATAATAGTTGGATAAGATTTTTAGGAGTTTATTTTCCTGTACTCAATCATTGTCATTTTCCGAATATTAATAAAACGCGATTTGTGCTGTGGTCACTGTTCTACCCGTAGTTAGGCTGAACTACAGCTGCTCTGATTTTCTCTGATGAGAATATGTAGGCATAGGATGCGATGTCCTAGCGAGCACACTAACAACTAACCTTTCTGTTCTCTCGCTGCCGTGCGATCGAGACTTTCCCGCTGACGACTGATGTTATCCTTTTCTCTTGCCCGAGTGCATTTGAGACCAGACCGTAGCTCTAGTTCCCGTAGGTTCCCATACCTCAAAACCCGACATACTACATCCGTTCTACCGCAAACAGGTACGCCTAAGTCTCCAATGGTCGAGCAACGTCCACCTAACTGCTAGAATGCGTATGCTAGTATCGTCGATCGTTTCTCTCACCCCCGTGTGACCGAGAACGCCCTGTCTAGCCGTAGTTAGCCTGAACTACGTTATGCTCTGATTTCTCTAAAGAGAATACGTAGGCCCAAGACGCGACGTCTTGCCGAGCAAACTTCCCCGTAGTTTCCCGAACTACACAGACTCTGATTTCTCGTTCTCTGATGAGAATACGTAGGCATAGAGTGCGACGCTCTATCGAGTCAATTTCTTTCCCGTTTAGATTTAGCAGCCGTAGATAGATTATTTTTCACCCGTCCCAGTAAACACAACAAGCGAGGATCCCGTCGAGTACGACGGACGTGAGGGGTGCTAATACCTTCCCCTTGCGTAACCGACTCCAGAATCCAGACAACGGTTGCGACGACCTTGTCTTACCCTTTTTCGTCAGGTTTTTCCGATCGTTTCCTTTCCCGCTCTGAGGGATAAATAACGAAAGGTGGCGAATCTTCTGTTCTGCCGACACCTTATTTTCGCGCAAGCGACAATAAGATACACCTTCAATAACCTCAAATCCTCTTAGGATACCTGCCTCCACAGCTCTTCGAACCAATATTGCCAAGCCTTCTACCACAATGGTAATTAGAAAGGAAGCCAAGGGATCTCCTTGTCTTAATCCATTCATCACCTTAAAATCTTGAGTTTGACTACCGTTAACAATAACTGACATATAACTACTCAAAACACTGTCCTTAATCCATTTCACCCATTTACTTCCAAAACCCATGGCTGCCAACATGTACCTTAGATAGCCCCAGTCCACACAATCATAAGTCCTTTTAAAGTCTACCTTGAGAAGGACACAACCTTTATTCTTCCTCTTTGCAAGATCAATGACTTTGCTCACCACAACGACTCAGTGTACTAGCTTCCCGCCCTTGATGAAAGAAGTTTGAGAACTTGCAATAATGTTTCCCATAACACCTCTAATCCTAGAGGCCAATACCTTGGATAAAACCTTATACAGACACCCAATAAGACAAATGGGCCTATAATCATCCAATTGTTGAGGGTTATCAAGCTTAGGGATAAAATTAATAAATGAAGAAGTTAGAGCCTTAGGCCACGAAGCTTCATAGTAAAATTGTTGAATGCACCGAACCACATCCGCACCCAAGACATCCCATGTTTTTTGTAAAAATTCAATGTTAAAACCGTCCGGGCCAGGGCTTCTATTACCTTCACAATCGAATACCACCTCCCATATTTCGTATTCACTAAAAAATTCCTCTAATCTAGCACTTTCTTCCAAAGAAATTCTAGCAATTCCATTCAACCCTAACCTTGGTGTGCGCATTTGTTTATTTTGGAACCTATCTTCAAAATTACCCTTCACGCAATTATTAACCAAATTCACGTCCTCCACAAGTTCCGAGTTTACCATGACAGAATTGATGGAATTCCATCTATTCTGTTGGCGGAAAATTGAATGAAAGTACATAGAATTCAGATCACCTTCTTGTATCCACCTAACTCTCGCTCAATGTTTATATTTTTACAAATATTAGTTTCTCTCTTCTTCCATGACAAGTTTAACTCTTTTTATACAAAAGCTCAATTTCTCTTTAAATAAATATGAGACTTTGAACTTCAATTGTATAAAACTATCTTGTTGTTTTTCAATTTCTCTTTATAAATATGGCTTTTACGAATTTGAAGATAGTTTGACTATGCAAGATTGAATTAAATTTGCATGATAATGTGAGTTTGAACATCAATTGTATTAAACTATCTTGTGTTGAAGTTAGGCTTGTCTGTGCGATTAGAGGAAATCAAAGCAAATTTGATCTTTAACTATTTGTATGGATGTCTTTTTGCTCATCGAGTATTTGTCAAATTTTTTATAAGAAAATTTCAAAAATATTGTATTTTCATTATTGTTGTTATTTTGTTCCAGTCAATTAAAAACTCCAAAGTATCTTGTTTATCCAATAAGTGTCTTATTTGTACTAGTTGGTATTAAATGCAATAATCCTGAAAAAGATAATCAACTTATCATAACATGATACCATTTTACACACTACTAGAAATTGTCCATCAAGAACTAATTAAGTTATTTGCTGTTATAAGATTTCAAAAGTAAAAGATAGAATAGATGTATAATAATAGAAATTCAAAAGTTCAAAGCAATAGATCCAAATTCCTAAGCTGAATAAAAATAAAATATTAATACGAATAATATACTCATTGTTTTAAATTGTGGTTGTAGTCGCGGATGTGATTGTGTGTGTTGCGATTGCGATCATTGTAGTTGCTGCAATGCATATTCCGACCATTGCAGCATGAATTTTATTGAAAAATATTTGAAATGCACCATTGATAAACTCATGATATTAATCTTTTACTTTGCAAGTTAGATATGTAAATTGAGTTTTTTAGTTTCAAACTTTGAGTTATGATGAAAATATGTGAAGAAACCTGGGCGAAGTTGTTTGATGTGAATTCTAATGCAGTCGGATGCGTGATTTCAATTCACACCACAATTGCGGTACAATGTGAATGCGGTGACTATCGCATCAACAATATTGTAGCCGTAATTCCAGTTGCGGATCACAATTTAAAATCATGAGTATATTATTCGTATTGAAAGATTTTTCTTTGAAATTTTATTAGAAGGAAAGGGATGGTATATGGTTTTATATAGTGTGAAAGAGATTTGAAGGAGATAGTTTGGTGAACTATTAAGAGCATTTGGAATCTTAAGTTACTACAACTTTTCATGTCCTATTTTGCCAAATAAGAATTTATTTGGTTATGTGCTACAATTAGAAACTAATTACTCCTAAAGTTGCTTTGATGCATATTCTTAGCACGTATTAGAATTCAAACTTGAGATTTTGAGAGAAAAACTATTTCAAGTCTCAAGTATTCATCATTTATTTTCATATTTTAAAATTGTTCTATGATTAAATTAGTTTCAGTATTTCTACAAAAGATCTCTGCATTTGATAAAAATATTCAACAATTTATCTGTTAAAAGGATAGATATTTGATCCTCCACGAAATCTATTGTTGAAAACAACACCGAAAATAAAAAATACCTAATAGGAATTCAATATTCCTATAATATGTCTATAAAATACTACTATAAGTGGTTTACAAGTGAAAATAAATGTGTAATTCAATATATTATAGTATATATAAATTACAAAAAATGTGTCAAATAACTTGAAAAAAATATAAATAAATTTTATCATCCAAAAAGGAGTAGCGATAATTGTCCGCTTTACATCAATTTCGGTGTAATTCATACTATATTTATCAGTCATCCAATTAATAGAACAAAAATACTACTATCAATATAACCTCATACAATTTCATCACACAAATGAGACATATATTTATCTGATTACATAATCCAACTTGTAAACCACTGTTTAAGGCTTAGAGATTGAAAGTGTTTGGGAGAAAAATGGAAAGAAGGAGAAAAAGGAAGGGGGTGATTCGGGAGTGGTGGAAACTGGAGTTGGAGCTGGTGATGACACTGGTGGAATGCTAAAAGATAGATCGATTGATGGAAAGCTAGAAAACGGTGGAAGACTTCCTTTCATTAATGATTCAATTACATACAAATCTCGTGAATCCAACAAATATGATTTTGGTAAAGATGGAATGGTAGGGTTTGAGAGTGTGGTTGTTTGAAGAAGATGGCGTGCCTCCACCTTCATGCTTGACATTGTTGCGACAATGAGCAAAGCTAGAATGAAGGATTTGGAGGAAGCCATCTATGATACCTTGAAGATCGTATTAAGAGAAGTTGGTTTGAGATTTGATGTGAATGAGAGGGAGGATTGATGGTTTATATAGGGTGAGAGAGATTAGTAAAACTTTCTATATTTTAATTTGCTAAAAAAATTTTGTGGTTAGATTTGTTGGCTAATCATAGCATTTCAAAATTTAATTATTGCCTTCAATGCATTTATTATTAATCATGAAAGTTGAGTTTTTATTCCACTATTTGTCATATTAATTAAATTATGAGTTTTATTCCAACAAAAGGAATGCACCTGAATAAATTTTGTATATCCGCAAAAATAAATAGATAATTTCCTAAAAAACTAAAATGATATTATATATAATTTTATATTAATTAATTTAGTTAAGGTTATGTTTAATAATAATTTTATTTCATCAATTTTTTTATGAAATATTAAGTCAGTTGATATGTAGAAAACACGTGGAAGTCTACTAATTTAAATTGTTTTAATTTATTCATGTTTTAATTTATCAACTTGATACCTATTCGTTTAGATATTTTTTCTTAAATATCAGTTTGGCATGCTCATCATATGTAATATGTAAGGATGTGTTCTTAGTTATGAAAGAAATAAGGTTACAATGGTATGAAAGGGAAATGGATATTAAGATATGACATTAAAGTGGTAAAATCAATTTTCTTAAAAATCACATCCATAATTTTAAGAGACACAACATTTATTGTTATGTATCAGTCTTTGGACTCTTTGTAAACAAAATATGCATCTTTAACACAAGAAAATATACTTATTATAGCCAACATTTACTTCACGAACATATAACAAATGTTGTGACACTAATTTGTATTTTTTTTCTCTTTATAATTCAATTATGCTTTTATACAAGCGGTAACCCACATGTTCAATTTTATTTTATATAACCAAAATTTTCATTCATTAAAGGTATTGAGGGAATCTTAACCCAATACATCCACCAAACAATTAAAGTACATCAAACAACTTAAATGAAAAGCCACACATATTTACTCTATACGTAATAGTTGCAATTACTTCTACGATTAGGTTGCATAGTTAACGACCACCAAGATAAAGCCACAATCCTCTGCATAATCATATCGGGATCTCCAAATGTGTCATTGTACATAATTTGTTTTCTGGTCCACTAGATACACCCACACACCACCAGCCATATATATACCAACCGCGCCCGCCAATGACACTTTTCCTTTCAACTTTAGGATCCAAGCTAACAAATGATTGCAACATGTATCTTCTATAACGTTTTCCAACTTGAACCAAGGTAAACATATCTCCACAGAGTCCTGGTTTTAGAAAAATTTAGAAAAATATTAGTAGAGTCTTCGCTTTGCATAAAACAAAATACACAAAAAATATCATGCAAGTTTGTAATGATGCCATGATTATCCAAGTTAGGGCACGTAGGAAGCCTCACAATAAGTATTCTCCAATCAATAATATTAAGCTCGGACGCAATACATGATTTCTAAACAACCTGCACCACCAGTTTACACATCTCATCTAGCTCAAATCTCGTTGTATCTGCATTTATCCTATGATAACACGACTTCATCAAAAAATGTTTGGACACACCAAATGGCCAGGACACCCTGTCAAAAGAAAGCTTAATCGACGAGACTCCCTGCAGCAAAGAAATAAGGTTATTGTACTCATCCTGCATGGTGTCATCATTCTCCCACCCTTGTAAACCCACCTGCCAAATCCACTTTTTCCCAACCCAATGTTAGAACAGTTGTTAAGTGTCGGGTTTATATTATCGTCTCCACAGGGAATATCAGATATTGCTGCAGTTCAACAATTGTTAAATTTATAGTTTAGTGGTATCCAAGGGTTTGTGTTTAAGGTAACAAGTATTTTGCATGAAAGGAATAAATGCGATAAAAGTTAGGTTATAACGATTTGAATAAAGATTGTCAAAGTTAGGTTTTGGTAATCACTTTGCATGTATACTTCCGATCAACATTTAATAAACTCTTTCAAATGATCAATGTATTCACAATATCCTCTCAATATGATTATCTCTAACTCATATTGTGAAGTTTATCATTTTAATCCATTGTTGATCTCTCACATAATCTATCAAAATGACAACTTTAAAGTTCAACATTTTAAGTGAACAAAATCATCCAAGACTATTTCTAGCTCAAGAAAAGAGATGGGTGAAAACCTAGGTCAAGAGTTGATAAATATTTCTCAATCATTAACCAACACAAAAGATTATGAATAAAACAAAGTTTTCACCATACATTAATCATTCAAGAGTTTACAAATGAAGATCATCCATACAAATACAAAGTTCAATGATTACCTACATCTATCTTTGACAACAAGATGAACTTAGCTACACATTCTCATGGTAGCTTGCAAAAGAAGTTTTAAAGTCGGTTGATGAACATCCAAGTCCAATGATCCAACTTTGATGATGATCCACCTTGTTGTTCTTTGATTATGTTAAGAGATGAAGGAAAATAAGCCAAAATAGGTTTTTAGGTCACAAAACCCTTTCTTGCAGCAAAACAAATGTAAAAGTGAAAAAGAAGATATTCTCCAAAAAGTGGCCCAAGCTACTTATAGTAAGTGACAAATCTGGGCACACTCGCTACTTACTCGCTAGGCGAGCTGCTGGCGAACGCTCGCTACAGCCTCGCCTAGCGAACCTGCCAGCGAGGTCTGCAAGATACATTCTGTTATGCTTCGCTAGGTGCTCGCTGCAGCGAATGAGCCAGCGAAGGGTGCCTGGGACATTCTGTTTTGCTTCGCTAGGTGCTCGCTGGGAGCTCGCCTAGCGAGCCTCTTCGCCACTTGCTCGCTGACCAAGATTGATGTTGAAAACCATTCTGCCCAAGTCTAGAGTTGTTCGCTATGTGCTCGCTAGGCGAGGCTGTAGCGAACACTCGCTACTCACTCGCCAAGTTCTCGCTGAGCGAACCAACTTTTGTTATGCTCTTTGCTTGATTCCTTTGCCAACTTTCTTGTGCCTTCAATAATGCTCTTTCACACTTAAATCCTGCACAATAACACACAAATCAAAAGGACCAAAAGAAATTGACACAGTGATGCACATTAACAAAAGCAAAGCTTAATAAATACGTTTTTGGCATAAAAAGGAGTGAAAGATGTCCATATTTGATAGCTCCAATAAGCACAATTGGGCATCTAACAACTCTCCCCAACTAGAATCATGCTTGCCCTCAAGCAAAGTATGCCTCTCGAGTAACCAAGAAGATTTGCTTAAAGAGTCAGGTTTTTCCGAGACCGGATCATATGGCTCAAATTGCAAGCGACTTGACCAGACACATGTTTCCAATGGTTAGAAACAAAACAATGCTTCCAGAACTAAAACTTTTAAGCAATACTAAACATTCATCAAATCATAACTATGATATCATGAACGAATTACCCTAACTCTCCTCTTCGAAAAAGGATTGAAGAAAATGTCGCACATGAAAGCGCAGGGGAATTTTCACTCTCCAATAAACAATGTCAAAATCAACTTTATTCATACAATGTCTAACAATTCTACATGAAACTATGGAAGCACGAAGATCACTAAGGTCTTTTCCGGTTATAGCTTGGTCGGGTTAACAAACAAGGGACATATCTAAGGCCTTTGAACGAAATTTCCGATGCAAAAGAGACATTCACTATACATTTATTTACACCTCTTCAACTTTGTTCCACCAATTCCTTATTTGAACCCTTCACAACTCCCTTTTGTTTTTCACACTTTTTCTACCAAGCAAGCATTTGTTTTCTTATTTTCTACACCATAATCACAAAAAATATGAGTGTTTCTCTTCTTCTCTTCTTTTTTTTTTTTAGATATATGCTTGCTAGTTTAACAAGAGTTGTGACCAATTACTCTTTACAAATTTGTTCTCCCCAACTTTTCTTTTCTTTTCCCCTAAATGAATGCCCTTTTCTTTTCTTTTTGCATCAGAAGAGCAATTAATCCAAATTTCCAAGGTTTCAAGAAAAAGATTTTTGACACTCGCTTTATTCCAAGCAAGGATTCAACTGCTTTAGGCTCAAAATTGGGTTACAAATACTCTCTCTGCTCACGGGTATCTTTATCTTTGGAAATGGTTATGCTCGAGAGAAACAAGTGCCTTGATCATATCAACTACTTCCACAATTCATAATAATAAAAGACAACGCATGAATAAAATGAATCAACACAATTTATCAGAATCCAACATTTAAGTACATAATGGAGGTTTCCTCACAATTGATGGTTTAAAAGTCCTAAGTGAATCATTCAATCAATTAAGTTGCAATCAGAAAATATTTTATCACAAAAGGAAGTGAAAGTTCCGCAAGCATTATACAATTCTAACCGAAGGTAACAGTGTACCTTAGCTTTCATCACTTATTTAATTTTATCATCGTCATCCAAGCTCGGATGCACCTTCATTGGATACTTCTTTCAAGAGAGCAACCAATCTAGAAGGTTTGGACAAAAAAAATCAATCACAAAAAATTATTGAACCAAAATAATTGAAAATCAACAGTACTGAAATTAAAGAACTTAAAGAAATAACAATGTGCGTGGGGGACAAAACACCCCAATAGTACAAATCAACATCAAAACATACTAAAACAGAAAACAGAACAAATCACAGATCACATCACTCCTCTCCGTCCTCAGACTCATACTCCGAAGTGCCCTCCTCATCAAAATCTTCTTCACCCTCAGCCTCTTCATCATCATCATCTGCATCCGCACCTGCCCCCTTAGAGAAAACAGGCCTGTCCACAGGCCAGCTCGCGTGCTGCATGAACTGCTCACGCGTCATAATTGACTGCTCTGAAGTAGGATCACGGTTTTGCAACTGCAAGACCTGCATCGAATCATGTAAGTCCACCATTGCGCGCTGAGTCGCGTCCATCCAGTCCCAATTGTAGTTACACACTGCTCGCTGGAAGGGATCAAACCCTCGAGATGAACCACCAGAACCATCAGTAGTCCTGGCACCATCAGCAGATGAACCACTCCTATCAACTCTTGGCCTACAGTACTTATTCACATAGCTATCATCAATTGCTGCTGGTATCTTGACCAAACTTCTGGAGGGAAGCTTCAGCCTAGTTTGTGCACATAATGCCATAATGAGGCAGGGAAAAGCCAGGGGGCAATTAGCCCGCGCCCCCGACTGAAGCCCGCTTTCAATGACAGACTTCAATTCACGTGCTATGAGACCAGCCACATCAATTTGCACATTAGTTAAAATAGCGTGAACAAGCCGTGCCACTGGGATCGGCACGGTGGACGCGTGCGACTTCGGCTTAATGTTGGACAGAACCAACATCAAAATCAACTGAGCCATAGGTGTCATGTCTTCCCTTTTAAACCTAATAGCTTCACCTGAGTGATTCCTCTCAATAGATCTGCCTTGCAGTAAGAGAGCAGCTGACATCTCATCAATCTTAGGATGCAACCTCAGAGTCATTGAATACGCATCCAGTTCATTAGGACCCAAGTGGAGGGGTTCTCCAAGAATATGGTTGATGGCGTTCCTGTCAAAAGCTATCTGACGGCCGAACACCCTTGAAGACCAGGTGAACGGTTCATCATCGTCAGGCAGCGCGTTTGCATAAAACTCGCGCACCACCTCCAAACTGTAGCTCTCCACAAGGGACGTCAACATGCCCCATTTTTTTGTATCAATCAACCCTGCAAAGTTGCGGTACTCTCCCTCAGAGTCAATCATGAACCTTCTCTCCGGCAAAATCTTTCGCTTTTGCAGCGCCTGGTACCGGGCAGCTTGCTTTGCCCCCACAAATTTGTCTGTGTCGAACTGGATAGGCACCGTCCTAGAGGTGGATCCCACCTTTCGCTTTTTCCCAAAATTAGCTGAGGCCATCTGCATTCATAACATCAGAGAAACAACAGCATAGCAAAACGTTAGTAAGCAGCATAGAATAGACAAAACAGAGTCTGCTACGTTCGCTACAGCTTCGCTTAGCGAGATGCCAGCGAATGCTCGCTACGAGCTCGCCTAGCGAACTGCTAGCGAATCGCTGTGAAATTTTCAGGAAAGCCACTGCTGGCATCAGAAACCACAAACGACATTGCACAAATTTAAACCCAGAAACCAAACGTGTACAATGCTAAGGTTTGTTCTAAAACCACATGAAACTCAATATATCTCAAACCCTAACATGCACAAAATAACCCTAATCCCTCAATTAAAAAAAAAAAATAGAGAAAGTAAAGAGATGAGGAACTTGGCAAACCTGGTGCAGTAGTGCAGATGATCTGAAGCACAATTAGGGTTTCAAGATTAGGAACAAATGTTAGGTTATAATAGAATATGTGAGAGTGAAAGTGAGTGTGAGAGTGAGCAAGGGGTGGGGGAACGAAATAGAAGCAACTAACAAACTTTTGGGCCCAATAAGTGGCCCACCACTTAAACAGAATTGCCAGGTTCGCGATGTTCGCCTAGCGAGAAGCTAGCGAACGCTCGCTGAGTGCTCGCCTAGCGATAAGCTAGAGAACGCTCGCTGCGTGCTCGCCTAGCGAGAAGCTAGCGAGCATGACAGAATTTTGAAAAATAAAGCACAGCAGGCAGATCCCAATTCAAGCATAAATCAAAATCAGTCCCCACATAACTCATTAGGAAACATAACATATATATAAAAAAAACTTACAATGTTGAGGTGCCTCTCAACTAGCGCTTGTTTAAGGTCGGATAAGCTCGACGGTCCATGATATTCAAGCTGGAACATCAAGGAGAATTGCACAGCTTCCACGGTGCACATGCCCGCCGAGGTAAATCTTTAGGCGCTGACCATTCACAGTCCAGTTGTCTTTCCCATCCATGTCCTCAATTACCACAGCTCCGAAAGATTTCACTTCTTTGATGCGGAACGGACCAGACCACTTGGATTTTAATTTTCCAGGGAATAACCTCAACCTGGAGTTAAACAAAAGCACAAGCTGCCCCGGCGCAAATTCTTTCTTGCAGAGCTTTCTGTCGTGGTACTCCTTCACTTTTTCCTTGTACAACCAGCTTGAGTGGTATGCGGCATTGCGCATTTCTTCCAACTCAAGGAGTTGCACTTTTCTCTTGTCACCGGCTAATTCTTGATCAAAGTTTAAAAATTTTAACGCCCACAAGGCCTTGTGCTCCATCTCAATCGGTAAATGGCAAGTTTTACCAAAAACCAATTGGAATGGAGTTAGCCCAATCGGAGCTTTATAGGCCGTGCGATATGCCCATAAAGCTTCGTCTAACTTTTGAGACCAATCCTTCCTCGAGTTAGACACAGTTTTTTCCAAAATCCTTTTGATCTCTCTATTCGAGACCTCGGCTTGACCATTCGCCTGTGGGTGGTACGGAGTGGTCACTTTATGCGTTACACCATAATGTTGCAAAACTTTTTCAAGTGGCGCATTGCAAAAGTGTGAACCTCCGTCACTAATCAACACTCGAGGGGTTCCAAAACGGGAAAAAATATTTCTTTTTAAAAAGCTTATTACCATTTTAGCATCCGCTCTTGGTGAGGCAATCGCCTCAACCCACTTTGACACATAGTCAACCGCTACCAACAAATACTCATTTCCAAAAGACGGTGGAAATGGTCCGACAAAGTCAATGCCCCAACAATCAAATAATTCTACCTCTTGAATATTTTGAAGAGGCATTTCGTCTCTCTTTCCTATTACACCACTCCTTTGACAACTGTCACAATTTTGCGCATGGGCATTTGCGTCTTTAAAAATAGAAGGCCAATAAAATCCCGATTGAAGGACTTTATTCGCCGTTCTAGCCCCATTGAAATGACCACCATAAGGCGAGTTGTGACAGTGCCATAAAATACTTTGGGCCTCATCGCCCGTAACACATCTTCTCAATAAATTATCACCGCCCAGATTAAATAAATAAGGATCATCCCACACATAGTATTTGGCATCCGAAATGAATTTCCTCTTTTGATTAAGAGTTAGGTCGTGCGGCACAAAACCGCTCGCCTTGTGGTTTGCAAAATCCGCAAACCACGGCCTCACTTGCACTTTAAAAAGCTTTTCATCAGGAAACTCTTCTCGGATGTCTTTTTCTAAGGCGGTCACCTCATCATTGACAAGGCGAGATAAATGATCTGCTACCACATTTTCGGATCCTTTTTTGTCTTTAACCTCAACATCGAATTCTTGCAACAAAAGGATCCACCGGATAAGCCTTTGCTTAGAATCCGGCTTGGTTAGCAAATATTTAATCGCCGCATGGTCGGTGTAGACAATAACTTTTGAGCCAATGAGATATGAACGAAATTTCTCAAGTGCATACACTATTGCGAGCAATTCTTTTTCAGTAGTGGCATAATTAACTTGTGCCTCATTAAGGAATTTGCTCGCATAGTGTATGGTATAAATTTTTTTTTCTTTTCGTTGGCCAAGCACCGCTCCAATTGCATAGTCACTCGCATCACACATTAGCTCAAAATTCAAATTCCAATTTGGGGCGACTATGACAGGAGCGGTGACCAACTTTTCTTTCAATGTCTCAAAAGCTTTTAAACAATCATCAGTTAGGAGAAATACCTGATCTTTGGCAAGCAAATGACTCAAAGGTCTAGCCACCTTTGAGAAGTCTTTGATTAATCGTCGGTAGAAACCGGCATGCCCAAGAAAACTTCTGATTCCCTTTAAGTTCGCCGGAGGAGGCAACTTCTCTATCACCTCAACTTTAGCACGATCCACTTCG
Source organism: Lathyrus sativus (assembly GCA_963859935.3). Lineage (NCBI taxonomy): Eukaryota > Viridiplantae > Streptophyta > Magnoliopsida > Fabales > Fabaceae > Lathyrus > Lathyrus sativus. Next base: position 599,389,954 of record OZ012741.1, on the reverse strand, counting down.
AGTCCTTTTGACGAGACCTTGTGGCCGAGAACAATCCCCTCAGTCACCATAAAATGGCATTTCTCCCAATTCAACACCAAGTTTGTTTTCACACACCTTTCAAGTACCGTTGTCAAATTTTCCAAACATAAACCAAAAGATCCCCCAAACACCGAAAAGTCATCCATAAAAACCTCCATTGTTTTCTCTATAAGGTCGGCAAAAATGGCTTGCATACACCTTTGGAAAGTTGCCGGCGCATTACATAACCCAAAGGCCATTTTACGGTAAGCGAAAACTCCAAATGGACATGTAAAAGCCGTCTTTTCGTGATCGGCCGGGGCAACCGCAATTTGGTTGTACCCGGAATACCCGTCAAGAAAACAATAAAATTCTTGTCCCGAGAGTCTTTCAAGCATTTGATCCATGAACGGAAGTGGGAAATGGTCCTTCCGAGTTGCGGTATTTAACCGCCTATAGTCTATGCACATCCTCCACCCCGTTGCTACCTTAGTAGGAATCAACTCATTGTTCTCATTGCGAATAACGGTAATGCCCCCCTTCTTAGGAACCACATGCACCGGACTTACCCAAGGGCTATCCGAGACAGGGTAGATCATTCCCGCATCCAAAAGTTTTACAACTTCTTTTCTCACAACCTCTTTCATTGTTGGATTCAAACGGCGTTGCGGTTGAGCTACCGGCTTGAAATCCTCCTCCATTAAGATCTTGTGCATACAATAAGAAGGACTAATTCCTTTTAGGTCGGAAAGAGTCCATCCCATTGCTTCTTGATTTTTCTTCAACACATCAATTAAAAGAGATTCTTCATTTTTTGACAAGAGGTTGCTAATGATAACCGGCTTCTCCTCGGCTTCATCCAAAAATGCATATTTCAAATTGTTGGGTAAATCTTTTAATTCAATGCTTGGCTTTTCTTCATTGACCTCTTTTTTTAAGACCTCTTCCTCTACTTCCCACGGTTCCAAATCCTTAAGACTATCAAGCTCTCTCAAGCATTCATCTAGAGCTTCCTCTTCTTCAAGAGTGAAAACTTCAAAGGAGTTATTAAGGGCTGGCTCCATGGGGGTTATGTCGTTAACATGCTTTGCAACTTCAAAGGAAGCTTCCTCAATTACGTCAACTCGGAAACTATCATGCTTGTCCTTTGAATGCTTCATTGCTTCAAAAAGGTCAAAAGTGACCTCTTCGTTTTGAACTCTTACCTTCATCAAACCGTCATCCACATCAATCATCATTCGAGCGGTTTTCATGAAAGGCCTTCCAAGAATCAAAGGCGCATCATCATCTTCCTCCATATCAATCACAATAAAATCCACCGGGAAGAAAAACTTGTCCACTTTAACCAACACGTCTTGAGCTACTCCATGAGGATGAGTAGTAGACTTATCGGCTAATTGTAACGTCATTCGGATGGACTTGATCTCAATGTTGCCAAGCTTTTTCACGATAGACAACGGGATAAGATTTATGCTTGACCCCAAATCAATCAATCCTTTTCCAACATAAACGTCACCAATGGTAATCGGCAATGTCACTCTCCCCGGATCAACTTCTTTTCTTGGTAGAGTACGTTGGATGATAGCGCTACAACTTGCGTCGAGTACTATTGTTTCCAGTTTCGTGTACCTCCGCTTCTTTGTAAGTATGTCCTTCATGAATTTGGCATACTTCGGCATTTGTTCCAAAGCTTCGGCGAACGGAATATTGATTTGTAATTGTTTAAAAATGTCCATGAATCGTGCGTAATGTCGTTCATTTTCTCTCCTAGATGGAGCGTGCGGGTAAGGAAAATTTTGAACCGGAGTGGTGCTCACCATCTCCTTGCTTCTAGATGCTCTTGGGTTTCTTTCTCTTTTCTTTGGTACTTCATCCTCTTTTTCTTCATCATTTTCATTATTTTCAACTTCACCATTTTTTTTATTTTCAACTCCAACCACTATGTCTTTTTCAACTTCACCATGTTTTTCTTTATTTTCTACTTCCTCCTCACTCCATTCACCAACTTCACCATCAAGTTTATCGTCAATTTTTTTTTCTACCTCTTTTTTTTTCACTCTCGTCAATCAACTCCCTCCCACTTCTCGTCCTTATAGCCTTACAATGCTCCTTCGGATTTGTTTGCGTATTTGCCGAGAAAGATGGTCCGGCTTGTTGTTCCGCTAATTGCTTTGCGAGTTGACCAACTTGAGTCTCTAGATTTTTTATAGCCGCATCATTACTTTTCTGGTTTGCCATAGACATTTGCATGGATTGCGTCAATGTATCTTCTAGCTTAGAAGTCGCAACCGGCGGTTGTTGAGGTACATACAGATTTTGACGGTTAGAGTTTCCTCCATCATAACCTTGGTTATTGTGGTAGTTACCTCTAGGTTGGTATCCTTGATAGTGTTGTTGTTGCTGTTGTTGAGGATGATGGTATGCTTGTTGTTGTGGTTGCCTTTGTTGGTAATCTCTCTGGTTAGCCATGTAGTTCACTTCTTCGAATCCGGGAGGCGGACAAAATCCAATGTCATGTTCGCCTTTACAAAGCTCGCAACAAGCTATTTGTTTAGCTTTTGAAGGTTCTTTTAGCTCCTTGATTTGTTGAGTTAAAAGTTCCACCTGTTGTGAGATGAGCTTGTTTTGCGCAAGTATAGCATCATTTGTTCCTAACTCAAGCACACCCGGCTTTCTTTGAGCTACCCCTCGGTTGTGGTTCCCTTGGTGATCATTAAGTGCCATTTTATCAATGATCGCAGTTGCATCTTCGGTGCTTTTTGACATTAAAGAACCTCCCGCCGTTGCATCCAATAGGGTCTTATGAACCGAAAGGAGTCCATTTCGGAAAATATGAATTTGAGTTAGCTCATCGAAACCATGTCCCTTGCATTTTCTCAACATAGATTTGTAACGCTCCCACGCTTCATTCAGTGATTCACTAGCTCCTTGCGAAAATACTGCAATTGCAGTTTTAGCCTCCATGAACCGGTTATGTGGAAAGAACCGTTCAAGAAACTTTTCTTCTAAGAGATTCCAATCGGTCATGATTGTTGTCGATTGGTCAAGATACCACTCCTTCGCTTTCCCAATTAAGGAATGAGGGAATAATCTCCTAAACAATGACTCTTCGTCAGCTTCGGTAGCTCCAGTTGCGCCCGCAATCTCATAAAATTTTGTAAGATGAGTAAACGGATCCTCATGGTCTAATCCTGTGAAAGGATTTTGATAGACAAGAGCTAGGATTCCCGTTTTCATTTCCGCTTGTCTTCCATTTTATGTGGAAGTCGAAGAACTTTCTCCTTGATTTTGTCTTTGCCTGGCTTGTTGCCTTCTGCGTCTTGCTCTACTGTTCAGTCTCCTTGCAGTTCTTTCGATCTCAGGATCAAAAAGAATTTGGTCCTCAGGAATCTGTCCTCACATAAACAAGGGCTGCACACTAACCAAACAAATTACAAGCACAAGTAAAAACTTCAAAACTAAAAATTCGGCAACTATTGCGATGCTAGCAATATCAATTTATATTCCCCGGCAACGGCGCCATTTTGTTAGAACAGTGGTTAAGTGTCGGGTTTATATTATCGTCTCCACAGGGAATATCAGATATTGCTGCAGTTCAACAATTGTTAAATTTATAGTTTAGTGGTATCCAAGGGTTTGTGTTTAAGGTAACAAGTATTTTGCATGAAAGGAATAAATGCGATAAAAGTTAGGTTTTAACGATTTGAATAAAGATTGTCAAAGTTAGGTTTTGGTAATCACTTTGCATGTATACTTCCGATCAACATTTAATAAACTCTTTCAAATGATCAATGTATTCACAATATCCTCTCAATATGATTATCTCTAACTCATATTGTGAAGTTTATCATTTTAATCCATTGTTGATCTCTCACATAATCTATCAAAATGACAACTTTAAAGTTCAACATTTTAAGTGAACAAAATCATCCAAGACTATTTCTAGCTCAAGAAAAGAGATGGGTGAAAACCTAGGTCAAGAGTTGATAAATATTTCTCAATCATTAACCAACACAAAAGATTATGAATAAAACAAAGTTTTCACCATACATTAATCATTCAAGAGTTTACAAATGAAGATCATCCATACAAATACAAAGTTCAATGATTACCTACATCTATCTTTGACAACAAGATGAACTTAGCTACACATTCTCATGGTAGCTTGCAAAATAAGTTTTAAAGTCGGTTGATGAACATCCAAGTCCAATGATCCAACTTTGATGATGATCCACCTTGTTGTTCTTTGATTATGTTAAGAGATGAAGGAAAATAAGCCAAAATAGGTTTTTAGGTCACAAAACCCTTTCTTGCAGCAAAACAAATGTAAAAGTGAAAAAGAAGATATTCTCCAAAAAATGGCCCAAGCTACTTATAGTAAGTGACAAATCTGGGCACACTCGCTACTTACTCGCTAGGCGAGCTGCTGGTGAACGCTCGCTACAGCCTCGCCTAGCGAACCTGCCAGCGAGGTCTGCAAGATACATTCTGTTATGCTTCGCTAGGTGCCCGCTGCAGCGAATGAGCCAGCGAAGGGTGCCTGGGACATTCTGTTTTGCTTCGCTAGGTGCTCGCTGGGAGCTCGCCTAGCGAGCCTCTTCGCCACTTGCTCGCTGACCAAGATTGATGTTGAAAACCATTCTGCCCAAGTCTGGAGCTGTTCGCTACGTGCTCGCTAGGCGAGGCTGTAGCGAACACTTGCTAGTCACTCGCCAAGTTCTCGCTGAGCGAACCAACTTTTGTTATGCTCTTTGCTTGATTCCTTTGCCAACTTTCTTGTGCCTTCAATAATGCTCTTTCACACATAAATCCTGCACAATAACACACAAATCAAAAGGACCAAAAGAAATTGACACAGTGATGCACATTAACAAAAGCAAAGCTTAATAAATACGTTTTTGGCATAAAAAGGAGTGAAAGATGTCCATATTTGATAGCTCCAATAAGCACAATTGGGCATCTAACAACTCATTTTGTTAGAACAGTGGTTAAGTGTCGGGTTTATATTATCGTCTCCACAGGGAATATCAGATATTGCTACAGTTCAACAATTGTTAAATTTATAGTTTAGTGGTATCCAAGGGTTTGTGTTTAAGGTAACAAGTATTTTGCATGAAAGGAATAAATGCGATAAAAGTTAGGTTTTAACGATTTGAATAAAGATTGTCAAAGTTAGGTTTTGGTAATCACTTTGCATGTATACTTCCGATCAACATTTAATAAACTCTTTCAAATGATCAATGTATTCACAATATCCTCTCAATATGATTATCTCTAACTCATATTGTGAAGTTTATCATTTTAATCCATTGTTGATCTCTCACACAATCTATCAAAATGACAACTTTAAAGTTCAACATTTTAAGTGAACAAAATCATCCAAGACTATTTCTAGCTCAAGAAAAGAGATGGGTGAAAACCTAGGTCAAGAGTTGATAAATATTTCTCAATCATTAACCAACACAAAAGATTATGAATAAAACAAAGTTTTCACCATACATTAATCATTCAAGAGTTTACAAATGAAGATCATCCATACAAATACAAAGTTCAATGATTACCTACATCTATCTTTGACAACAAGATGAACTTAGCTACACATTCTCATGGTAGCTTGCAAAAGAAGTTTTAAAGTCGGTTGATGAACATCCAAGTCCAATGATCCAACTTTGATGATGATCCACCTTGTTGTTCTTTGATTATGTTAAGAGATGAAGGAAAATAAGCCAAAATAGGTTTTTAGGTCACAAAACCCTTTCTTGCAGCAAAACAAATGTAAAAGTGAAAAAGAAGATATTCTCCAAAAAATGGCCCAAGCTACTTATAGTAAGTGACAAATCTGGGCACACTCGCTACTTACTCGCTAGGCGAGCTGCTGGCGAACGCTCGCTACAGCCTCGCCTAGCGAATCTGCCAGCGAGGTCTGCAAGATACATTCTGTTATGCTTCGCTAGGTGCTCGCTGCAGCGAATGAGCCAGCGAAGGGTGCCTGGGACATTCTGTTTTGCTTCGCTAGGTGCTCGCCTAGCGAGCCTCTTCGCCACTTGCTCGCTGACCAAGATTGATGTTGAAAACCATTCTGCCCAAGTCTGGAGCTGTTCGCTACGTGCTCGCTAGGCGAGGCTGTAGCGAACACTTGCTAGTCACTCGCCAAGTTCTCGCTGAGCGAACCAACTTTTGTTATGCTCTTTGCTTGATTCCTTTGCCAACTTTCTTGTGCCTTCAATAATGCTCTTTCACACTTAAATCCTGCACAATAACACACAAATCAAATGGACCAAAAGAAATTGACACAGTGATGCACATTAACAAAAGCAAAGCTTAATAAATACGTTTTTGGCATAAAAAGGAGTGAAAGATGTCCATATTTGATAGCTCCAATAAGCACAATTGCGCATCTAACACCCAACACCTCATATCTCGCACCGCGACAAATTTGTGTTTAGAAATAACTTATAGTCCTCGGAGCAAAACCTGCAGGGGCCTATTGCTGCACCATATTTCATGCCAAAACCGTGTTGATGAACCATCACCAAGGATGATAAAAATCAGATCCTCGAACGAATCTCCTCCAGGATTATTACCAAGATTTAAAATATCTCTCCACCATAATGAACATTTCTTGATGAAGTTGCAGGCAGCTAGTAAACAATTTTCTTTGTGAAGCTACCATATCTTCGTGCTAGAATTCTAACCCAAAGGGCATGTCTCTCCACTAAAATATACATATACACTTGGTTATCAAGGCAGTATTAAAGAGAGAGAGATATCTCTAATGCCTAATCCACCTTCATTTTTGTTTTGAAAACAGAAGCCCAACTTACCCAATAAACCCCGCTGAAATTCTTTGCGTCGAACCACAAGAATTTTCGTTGAATTGAGATCAATTCATGCAAAACTTTGTGTGATACCTTGTAGAAAGACACAAATTGAATAAAAATGTTCATCAAAACAATATTAAACATAGTCGCACAACCTCCTATAGATAACAACCTCCAATCCACAGGGACACTCTCGCTTTCATGCCTTCAATGACAGGATTCCAAAATGCCACGCACCTATGATTTCCATCAACAACTAACCCACGAAACTTAAACGGAATTAAATAAATTTTGCGTTCCAAGAATTGCTATGCGCCTTTAATTAATGATTCTCCGATTCCCACACCATATAAACTACTCTTTCTTATGTTGATTTTCAAACCATACAAAATTTTGAAACCCTTAAGAATAGATTTAAAAGCCCATATACTACCTCAAGCAACCTCGCATATTAACATTGTAGCATCCGTGTACTGAAGTAGATTGTAAGATACACCTTCAATAACCTCAAATCCTCTTAGGATACCTGCCTCCGCAGCTCTTTGAACCAATATTGCCAAGCCTTCTACCACAATGGTAATTAGAAAGGGAGACAAGGGATCTCATTGTCTTAATCCCTTCATCAGCTTAAAATCTTGAGTTTGACTACCGTTAACAATAACTGACATATAACTACTCAAAACAATGTCCTTAATCCATTTCACCCATTTACTTCCAAAACCCATGGCTGCCAACATGTACCTTAGATAGCCCCAGTCCACACAATCATAAGTCCTTTTAAAGTCTACCTTGAGAAGGACACAACCTTTATTCTTCCTCTTTGCAAGATCAATGACTTTGTTCACCACAACGACTCAGTGTACTAGCTTCCCGCCCTTGATGAAAGAAGTTTGAGAACTTGCAATAATGTTTCCCATAACACCTCTAATCCTAGAGGCCAATACCTTGGATAAAACCTTATACAGACACCCAATAAGACAAATGGGCCTATAATCATCCAATTGTTGAGGGTTATCAAGCTTAGGGATAAAAGTAATAAATGAAGAAGTTAGAGCCTTAGGCCACGAAGCTTCATAGTAAAATTGTTGAATGCATCGAACCACATCCGCACCCAAGACATCCCATGTTTTTTGTAAAAATTCAATGTTAAAACCGTCCGGGCCAGGGCTTCTATTACCTTCACAATTGAATACCACCTCCCTGATTTCGTATTCATTAAAAAATTCCTCTAATCTAGCACTTTCTTCCAAAGAAATTCTAGCAATTCCATTCAACCCTAACCTTTGTGTGCGCATTTGTTTATTTTGGAACCTATCTTCAAAATTACCCTTCATGCAATTATTAACCAAATTCACGTCCTCCGCAACTTCCGAGTTTACCATGACAGAATTGATGGAATTCCTTCTATTCCGTTGGCGGAAAATTGAATGAAAGTACATAGAATTCAGATCACATTCTTTTATCCACCTAACTCTCGCTCAATGTTTATATTTTTACAAATATTAGTTTCTCTCTTCTTCCATGACAAGATTAACTCTTTTTATACAAAAGCTCAATTTCTCTTTAAATAAATATGAGACTTTGAACTTCAATTGTATAAAACTATGTTGTTGTTTTTCAATTTCTCTTTACAAATATGGCTTTTACGAATTTGAAGATAGTTTGACTATGCAAGATTGAATTAAATTTGCATGATAATGTGAGTTTGAACATCAATTGTATTAAACTATCTTGTGTTGAAGTTAGGTGTTTCTGTGCGATTAGAGGAAATCAAAGCAAATTTGATCTTTAACTATTTGTATGGATGTCTTTTTGCTCATCGAGTATTTGTCAATTTTTTTATAAGAAAATTTCAAAAATATTGTATTTTCATTATTGTTGTTATTTTGTTCCAGTCAATTAAAAACTCCAAAGTATCTTGTTTATCCAATAAGTGTCTTATTTGTACTAGTTGGTATTAAATGCAATAATCCTGAAAAAGATAATCAACTTATCATAACATGATACCATTTTACACACTACTAGAAATTGTCCATCTAGAACTAATTAAGTTATTTGCTGCTATAAGATTTCAAAAGAAAAAGATAGAATAGATGTATAATAATAGAAATTCAAAAGTTCAAAGCAATAGATCCAAATTCCTAAGCCGAATAAAAATAAAATATTAATACGAATAATATACTCATTGTTTTAAATTGTGGTTGTAGTCGCGGATGCGATTGTGTGTGTTGCGATTGTGATCATTGTAGTTGCTGCAATGCATATTCCGACCATTGCAGCATGAATTTTATTGAAAAATATTTGAAATGCACCATTGATAAACTCATGATATTAATCTTTTACGTTGCAAGTTAGATATGTAAATTGAGTTTTTTAGTTTCAAACTTTGAGTTATGATGAAAATATGTGAAGAAACCTGGGTGAAGTTGTTTGATGTGAATTCTAATGCAGTCGGATGCGTGATTTCAATTCACACCACAATTGCGGTACAATTTGAATGCGGTGACTATCGCATCAACAATATTGTAGCCGTAATTCCAGTTGCGGATCACAATTTAAAATCATGAGTATATTATTCGTATTGAAAGATTTTTCTTTGAAATTATATTATAAGGAAAGGGATGGTATATGGTTTTATATAGTGTGAAAGAGATTTGAAGGAGATAGTTTGGTGAACTATTAAGAGCGTTTGGAATCTTAAGTTACGACAACTTTCCGTGTCCTATTTTGCCAAATAAAAATTTATTTGGTTATGTGCTACAATTAGAAACTAAATACTCCTAAAGTTGCTTTGATGCATATTCTTAGCAGGTATTAGAATTCAAACTTGAGATTTTGAGAGAACAACTATTTCAAGTCTCAAGTATTCATCATTTGTTTTCATATTTTAAAATTGTTCTATGATTAAATTAGTTTCAGTATTTCTACAAAAGATCTCTGCATTTGATAAAAATATTCAACAATTTATCTCTTAAAAGGATAGATATTTGATCCTCCACGAAATCTATTGTTGAAAACAACACCGAAAATAAAAAATACATCATAGGAATTCAATATTCTTATAATATATATAAAATACTACTATAAGTGGTTTACAAGTGAAAATAAATGTGTAATTCAATATATTATAGTATATATAAATTACAAAAAATGTGTCAAATAACTTGAAAAAAATATAAATAAATTTTATCATCCAAAAAGGAGTAGCGATAATTGTCCGCTTTACATCAATTTCGGTGTAATTCATACTATATTTATCAGTCATCCAATTAATAGAACAAAAATACTACTATCAATATAACCTCATACAATTTCATCACACAAATGAGACATATATTTATCTGATTCCATAATCCAACTTGTAAACCACTGTTTAAGGCTTAGAGATTGAAAGTGTTTGGGAGAAAAATGGAAAGAAGGAGAAAAAGGAAGGGGGTGATTCGGGAGTGGTGGAAACTGGAGCTGGAGCTGGTGATGACACTGGTGGAATGCTGAAAGATAGATCGATTGATGGAAAGCTAGAAAACGGTGGAAGACTTCCTTTCATTAATGATTCAATTACATACAAATCTCGTGAATCCAACAAAGATGATTTTGGTAAAGATGGAATGGTAGGGTTTGAGAGTGTGGTTGTTTGAAGAAGATGGCGTGCCTCCACCTTCATGCTTGACATTGTTGCGACAATGAGCAAAGCTAGAATGAAGGATTTGGAGGAAGCCATCTATGATAACTTGAAGATCGTATTGAGAGAAGTTGGTTTGAGATTTGATGAGAATGAAAGGGAGGATTGATGGTTTATATAGGGTGTGAGAGATTAGTAAAACTTTCTATATTTTAATTTGCTAAAAAAATTTTGTGGTTAGATTTGTTGGCTAATCATAGCATTTCAAAATTTAATTATTGCCTTCAATGCATTCATTATTAATCATGAAAGTTGAGTTTTTATTCAACTATTTGTCATATTAATTAACTTATGAGTTTTATTCCAACAAAAGGAATGCACCTGAATAAATTTTGTATATCCGCAAAAATAAATAGATAATTTCCTAAAAAAGTAAAATGATATTATATATAATTTTATATTAATTAATTTAGTTAAGGTTATGTTTAATAATAATTTTATTTCATCAATTTTTTTATGAAATATTAAGTCAGTTGATATGTAGAAAACACGTGGAAGTCTACTAATTTAAATTGTTTTAATTTATTCATATTTTAATTTATCAACTTAATACCTATTCGTTTAGATATTTTTTCTTAAATATCAGTTTGGCATGCTCATCATATGTAATATGTAAGGATGTGTTCTTAGTTATGAAAAAAATAAGGTTACAATGGTATGAAAGGGAAATGGATATTAAGATATGACATTAAAGTGGTAAAATCAATTTTCTTAAAAATCACATCTATAATTTTAAGAGACACAACATTTATTGTTATGTATCAGTCTTTGGACTCTTTGTAAACAAAATATGCATCTTTAACACAAGAAAATATGCTTATTATAACCAACATTTACTTCACGAACATATAACAAACGTTGTGACACTAATTTGTATTTTTTTTCTCTTTATAATTCAATTATGCTTTTAAACAAGCGGTAACCCACATGTTCAATTTTATTTTATATAAGCAAGATTTTCATTCATTAAAGGTATTGAGGGAATCTTAACCCAATACATCCACCAAACAATTAAAGTACATCAAACAACTTAAATGAAAAGCCACACACATTTACTCTATACGTAATAGTTGCAATTACTTCTACGATTAGGTTGCATAGTTAACGACCACCAAGATAAAGTCACAATCCTCTGCATAATCATATCGGGATCTCCAAATGTGTCATTGTACATAATTTGTTTTCTGGTCCACTAGATACACCCACACACCACCAGCCATATACCAGCCGTGCCCGCCAATGACACTTTTCCTTTCAACTTTAGGATCCAAGCTAACAAATGATTGCAACATGTATCTTCTATAACGTTTTCCAACTTGAACCAAGGTAAACATATCTCCACAGAGTCCTGGTTTTAGAAAAATTTAGAAAAAGATTAGTAGAGTCTTCGCTTTGCATAAAACAAAATACACAAAAAATATCATGCAAGTTTGTAATGATGCCATGATTAGCCAAGTTAGGGCGCGTAGGAAGCCTCACAATAACTATTCTCCAATCAATAATATTAACCTTGGATGCAATACATGATTTCCAAACAACCTGCACCACCAATTTACACATCTCATCTAGCTCAAATCTCGTTGTATCTGCATTTGTCCTATGATAACACGACTTCATCGAAAAATGTTTGGACACACCAAATGGCCAGGACACCCTGTCAAAAGAAAGCTTAATCGACGAGACTCCCTGCAGCAAAGAAATAAGGTTATTGTACTCATCCTGCATGGTGTCATCCTTCTCCCACCCTTGTAAACCCACCTGCCAAATCCACTTTTTCCCAACCCAACACCCCATATCTCGCACCGCGACAAATTTTTTTTTAGAAATAACATATAGTCCTCGAAGAAAAACCTGCAGGGGCCTATTGCTACACCATATTTCATGCCAAAACCGTGTTGATGAACCATCACCAAGGATGATAAAAATCAGATCCGCGAACGAATCTCCTCCAGGATTATTACCAAGATTTAAAATATCTCTCCACCATAATGAACATTACTTGATGAAGTTGCAGGCAGCTAGTAAACAATTTTCTTTGTGAAGCTACCATATCTTCGTGCTAGAATTCTAACCCAAAGGGCATGTCTCTCCACTAAAAATATACATATACACTTGGTTATCAAGGCAGTATTAAAGAGAGAGAGAGAGATATCTCTAATGCCTAATCCACCTTCATTTTTGTTTTGAAAACAAAAGCCCAACTTACCCAATAAACCCCGCTGAAATTCTTTGCGTCGAACCACAAGAATTTTCATTGAATTGAGATCAATTCATGCAAAAATTTGTGCGATACCTTGTAGAAAGAAACAAATCGAATAAAAATGTTCATCAAAACAATATTGATCATAGTCACACAACCTCCTATAGATAACGACCTCCAATCCACAGGGACACTCTCGCTTTCATGCCTTCAATGACAGGATTCCAAAATGCCACGCACCTATGATTTCCATCAACAACTAACCCATAAAACTTAAACGGAATTGAATCAATTTTGCGTTCCAAGAATTGCTCTGCGCCTTTAATTATTGATTCTCCGATTCCCACACCATATAAACTACTCTTTCTTATGTTGATTTTCAAACCATACAAAATTTTGAAACCCTTAAGAATAGATTTAAAAGCCCATATACTACCTCAAGCAACTTCGCATATTAACATCGTATCATCCGTGTACTGAAGTAGATTGTAAGATACACCTTCAATAACCTCAAATCCTCTTAGGATACCTGCCTCCACAGCTCTTCGAAATAATATTGCCAAGCCTTCTACCACAATGGTAATTAGAAAGGGAGACAAGGGATCTCCTTGTCTTAATCCCTTCATCAGCTTAAAATCTTGAGTTTGACTACTGTTAACAATAACTGACATATAACTACTCAAAACACTGTCCTTAATCCATTTCACCCATTTACTTCCAAAACCCATGGCTGCCAACATGTACCTTAGATAGCCCCAGTCCACACAATCATAAGTCCTTTTAAAGTCTACCTTGAGAAGGACACAACCTTTATTCTTCCTCTTTGCAAGATCAATGACTTTGTTCACCACAACGACTCAGTGTACTAGCTTCCCGCCCTTGATGAAAGAAGTTTGAGAACTTGCAATAATGTTTCCCATAACACCTCTAATCTTAGAGGCCAATACCTTGGATAAAACCTTATACAGACACCCAATAAGACAAATAGGACTATAATCATCCAATTATTGAGGGTTATCAAGCTTAGGGATAAAAGTAATAAATGAAGAAGTTAGAGCCTTAGGCCACGAAGCTTCATAGTAAAATTGTTGAATGCACCGAACCACATCCGCACCCAAGACATCCCATGTTTTTTGTAAAAATTCAATGTTAAAACCGTCCGGGCCAGGGCTTCTATTACCTTCACAATCGAATACCACCTCCCTGATTTCGTATTCACTAAAAAATTCCTCTAATCTAGCACTTTCTTCCAAAGAAATTCTAGCAATTCCATTCAACCCTAACCTTTGTGTGCGCATTTGTTTATTTTGGAACCTATCTTCAAAATTACCCTTCACGCAATTATTAACCAAATTCACGTCCTCCGCAACTTCCGAGTTTACCATGACAGAATTGATGGAATTCCTTCTATTCCGTTGGCGGAAAATTGAATGAAAGTACATAGAATTCAGATCACCTTCTTTTATCCACCTAACTCTCGCTCAATGTTTATATTTTTACAAATATTAGTTTCTCTCTTCTTCCATGACAAGATTAACTCTTTTTATACAAAAGCTCAATTTCTCTTTAAATAAATATGAGACTTTGAACTTCAATTGTATAAAACTATCTTGTTGTTTTTCAATTTCTCTTTACAAATATGGCTTTTACGAATTTGAAGATAGTTTGACTATGCAAGATTGAATTAAATTTGCATGATAATGTGAGTTTGAACATCAATTGTATTAAACTATCTTGTGTTGAAGTTAGGTGTTTCTGTGTGATTAGAGGAAATCAAAGCAAATTTGATCTTTAACTATTTGTATGGATGTCTTTTTGCTCATCGAGTATTTGTCAATTTTTTTATAAGAAAATTTCAAAAATATTGTTTTTTCATTATTGTTGTTATTTTGTTCCAGTCAATTAAAAACTCCAAAGTATCTTGTTTATCCAATAAGTGTCTTATTTGTACTAGTTGGTATTAAATGCAATAATCCTGAAAAAGATAATCAACTTATCATAACATGATACCATTTTACACACTACTAGAAATTGTCCATCTAGAACTAATTAAGTTATTTGCTGCTATAAGATTTCAAAAGAAAAAGATAGAATAGATGTATAATAATAGAAATTCAAAAGTTCAAAGCAATAGATCCAAATTCCTAAGCCGAATAAAAATAAAATATTAATACGAATAATATACTCATTGTTTTAAATTGTGGTTGTAGTCGCGGATGCGATTGTGTGTGTTGCGATTGTGATCATTGTAGTTGCTGCAATGCATATTCCGACCATTGCAGCATGAATTTTATTGAAAAATATTTGAAATGCACCATTGATAAACTCATGATATTAATCTTTTACGTTGCAAGTTAGATATGTAAATTGAGTTTTTTAGTTTCAAACTTTGAGTTATGATGAAAATATGTGAAGAAACCTGGGTGAAGTTGTTTGATGTGAATTCTAATGCAGTCGGATGCGTGATTTCAATTCACACCACAATTGCGGTACAATTTGAATGCGGTGACTATCACATCAACAATATTGTAGCCGTAATTCCAGTTGCGGATCACAATTTAAAATCATGAGTATATTATTCGTATTGAAAGATTTTTCTTTGAAATTATATTATAAGGAAAGGGATGGTATATGGTTTTATATAGTGTGAAAGAGATTTGAAGGAGATAGTTTGGTGAACTATTAAGAGCGTTTGGAATCTTAAGTTACGACAACTTTCCGTGTCCTATTTTGCCAAATAAAAATTTATTTGGTTATGTGCTACAATTAGAAACTAAATACTCCTAAAGTTGCTTTGATGCATATTCTTAGCACGTATTAGAATTCAAACTTGAGATTTTGAGAGAACAACTATTTCAAGTCTCAAGTATTCATCATTTGTTTTCATATTTTAAAATTGTTCTATGATTAAATTAGTTTCAGTATTTCTACAAAAGATCTCTGCATTTGATAAAAATATTCAACAATTTATCTCTTAAAAGGATAGATATTTGATCCTCCACGAAATCTATTGTTGAAAACAACACCAAAAATAAAAAATACATCATAGGAATTCAATATTCTTATAATATATATAAAATACTACTATAAGTGGTTTACAAGTGAAAATAAATGTGTAATTCAATATATTATAGTATATATAAATTACAAAAAATGTGTCAAATAACTTGAAAAAAATATAAATAAATTTTATCATCCAAAAAGGAGTAGCGATAATTGTCCGCTTTACATCAATTTCGGTGTAATTCATACTATATTTATCAGTCATCCAATTAATAGAACAAAAATACTACTATCAATATAACCTCATACAATTTCATCACACAAATGAGACATATATTTATCTGATTCCATAATCCAACTTGTAAACCACTGTTTAAGGCTTAGAGATTGAAAGTGTTTGGGAGAAAAATGGAAAGAAGGAGAAAAAGGAAGGGGGTGATTCAGGAGTGGTGGAAACTGGAGCTGGAGCTGGTGATGACACTGGTGGAATGCTGAAAGATAGATCGATTGATGGAAAGCTAGAAAACGGTGGAAGACTTCCTTTCATTAATGATTCAATTACATACAAATCTCGTGAATCCAACAAAGATGATTTTGGTAAAGATGGAATGGTAGGGTTTGAGAGTGTGGTTGTTTGAAGAAGATGGCGTGCCTCCACCTTCATGCTTGACATTGTTGCGACAATGAGCAAAGCTAGAATGAAGGATTTGGAGGAAGCCATCTATGATAACTTGAAGATCGTATTGAGAGAAGTTGGTTTGAGATTTGATGAGAATGAAAGGGAGGATTGATGGTTTATATAGGGTGTGAGAGATTAGTAAAACTTTCTATATTTTAATTTGCTAAAAAAATTTTGTGGTTAGATTTGTTGGCTAATCATAGCATTTCAAAATTTAATTATTGCCTTCAATGCATTCATTATTAATCATGAAAGTTGAGTTTTTATTCAACTATTTGTCAAATTAATTAACTTATGAGTTTTATTCCAACAAAAGGAATGCACCTGAATAAATTTTGTATATCCGCAAAAATAAATAGATAATTTCCTAAAAAAGTAAAATGATATTATATATAATTTTATATTAATTAATTTAGTTAAGGTTATGTTTAATAATAATTTTATTTCATCAATTTTTTTATGAAATATTAAGTCAGTTGATATGTAGAAAACATGTGGAAGTCTACTAATTTAAATTGTTTTAATTTATTCATGTTTTAATTTATCAACTTGATACCTATTCGTTTAGATATTTTTTCTTAAATATCAGTTTGGCATGCTCATCATATGTAATATGTAAGGATTTGTTCTTAGTTATGAAAAAAATAAGGTTACAATGGTATGAAAGGGAAATGGATATTAAGATATGACATTAAAGTGGTAAAATCAATTTTCTTAAAAATCACATCTATAATTTTAAGAGACACAACATTTATTGTTATGTATCAGTCTTTGGACTCTTTGTAAACAAAATATGCATCTTTAACACAAGAAAATATGCTTATTATAACCAACATTTACTTCACGAACATATAACAAATGTTGTGACACTAATTTGTATTTTTTCTCTCTTTATAATTCAATTATGCTTTTATACAAGCGGTAACCCACATGTTCAATTTTATTTTATATAAGCAAGATTTTCATTCATTAAAGGTATTGAGGGAATCTTAACCCAATACATCCACCAAACAATTAAAGTACATCAAACAACTTAAATGAAAAGCCACACACATTTACTCTATACGTAATAGTTGCAATTACTTCTACGATTAGGTTGCATAGTTAACGACCACCAAGATAAAGTCACAATCCTCTGCATAATCATATCGGGATCTCCAAATGTGTCATTGTACATAATTTGTTTTCTGGTCCACTAGATACACCCACACACCACCAGCCATATACCAGCCGTGCCCGCCAATGACACTTTTCCTTTCAACTTTAGGATCCAAGCTAACAAATGATTGCAACATGTATCTTCTATAACGTTTTCCAACTTGAACCAAGGTAAACATATCTCCACAGAGTCCTGGTTTTAGAAAAATTTAGAAAAAGATTAGTAGAATCTTCGCTTTGCATAAAACAAAATACACAAAAAATATCATGCAAGCTTGTAATGATGCCATGATTAGCCAAGTTAGGGCGCGTAGGAAGCCTCACAATAACTATTCTCCAATCAATAATATTAACCTTGGATACAATACATGATTTCCAAACAACCTGCACCACTAATTACACATCTCATCTAGCTCAAATCTCGTTGTATCTGCATTTATCCTATGATAACACGACTTCATCGAAAAATGTTTGGACACACCAAATGGCCAGGACACCCTGTCAAAAGAAAGCTTAATCGACGAGACTCCCTGCAGCAAAGAAATATGGTTATTGTACTCATCCTGCATGGTGTCATCCTTCTCCCACCCTTGTAAACCCACCTGCCAAATCCACTTTTTCCCAACCCAACACCCCATATCTCGCATCGCGACAAATTTTTTTTTAGAAATAACATATAGTCCTCGGAGAAAAACCTGCAGGGGCCTATTGCTACACCATATTTCATGCCAAAACCGTGTTGATGAACCATCACCAAGGATGATAAAAATCAGATCCGCGAACGAATCTCCTCCAGGATTATTACCAAGATTTAAAATATCTCTCCACCATAATGAACATTACTTGATGAAGTTGCAGGCAGCTAGTAAACAATTTTCTTTGTGAAGCTACCATATCTTCGTGCTAGAATTCTAACCCAAAGGGCATGTCTCTCCACTAAAAATATACATATACACTTGGTTATCAAGGAAGTATTAAAGAGAGAGAGAGAGAGATATCTCTAATGCCTAATCCATCTTCATTTTTGTTTTGAAAACAGAAACCCAACTTACCCAATAAACCCCGCTGAAATTCTTTGCGTCGAACCACAAGAATTTTCGTTGAATTGAGATCAATTCATGCAAAAATTTGTGCGATACCTTTTAGAAAGACACAAATCGAATAAAAATGTTCATCAAAACAATATTGATCATAGTCACACGACCTCCTATAGATAACGACCTCCAATCCATAGGGACACTCTCGCTTTCATGCCTTCAATGACAGGATTCCAAAATGCCACGCACCTATGATTTCCATCAACAACTAACCCACAAAACTTAAACGAAATTGAATCAATTTTGCGTTCCAAGAATTGCTCTGCGCCTTTAATTATTGATTCTCCGATTCCCACACCATATAAACTACTCTTTCTTATGTTGATTTTCAAGCCATACAAAATTTTGAAACCCTTAAGAATAGATTTAAAAGCCCATATACTACCTCAAGCAACTTCACATATTAACATCGTATCACCCGTGTATTGAAGTAGATTGTAAGATACACCTTCAATAACCTCAAATCCTCTTAGGATACCTGCCTCCGCAGCTCTTCGAACCAATATTGCCAAGCCTTCTACCACAATGGTAATTAGAAAGGGAGACAAGGGATCTCCTTGTCTTAATCCCTTCATCAGCTTAAAATCTTGAGTTTGACTACCGTTAACAATAACTGACATATAACTACTCAAAACACTGTCCTTAATCCATTTCAACCATTTACTTCCAAAACCCATGGCTGCCAACATGTACCTTAGATAGCCCCAGTCCACACAATCATAAGTCCTTTTAAAGTCTACCTTGAGAAGGACACAACCTTTATTCTTCCTCTTTGCAAGATCAATGACTTTGTTCACCACAACGACTCAGTGTACTAGCTTCCCGCCCTTGATGAAAGAAGTTTGAGAACTTCCAATAATGTTTCCCATAACACCTCTAATCTTAGAGGCCAATACCTTGGATAAAACCTTATACAGACACCCAATAAGACAAATAGGACTATAATCATCCAATTATTAAGGGTTATCAAGCTTAGGGATAAAAGTAATAAATGAAGAAGTTAGAGCCTTAGGCCACGAAGCTTCATAGTAAAATTGTTGAATGCACCGAACCACATCCGCACCCAAGACATCCCATGTTTTTTGTAAAAATTCAATGTTAAAACCGTCCAGACCAGGGCTTCTATTACCTTCACAATCGAATACCACCTCCCTGATTTCGTATTCACTAAAAAATTCCTCTAATCTAGCACTTTCTTCCAAAGAAATTCTAGCAATTCCATTCAACCCTAACCTTTGTGTGCGCATTTGTTTATTTTGGAACCTATCTTCAAAATTACCCTTCACGCAATTATTAACCAAATTCACGTCCTCCACAACTTCGGAGTTTACCATGACAGAATTGATGGAATTCCTTCTATTCTGTTGGCGGAAAATTGAATGAAAGTACATAGAATTCAGATCACCTTCTTTTATCCACATAACTCTCGCTCAATGTTTATATCTTTACAAATATTAGTTTCTCTCTTCTTCCATGACAAGATTAACTCTTTTTATACAAAAGCTCAATTTCTCTTTAAATAAATATGAGACTTTGAACTTCAATTGTATAAAACTATCTTGTTGTTTTTCAATTTCTCTTTACAAATATGGCTTTTACGAATTTGAAGATAGTTTGACTATGCAAGATTGAATTAAATTTGCATAATAATGTGAGTTTGAACATCAATTGTATTAAACTATCTTGTGTTGAAGCTAGGTGTTTCTGTGCGATTAGAGGAAATCAAAGAAATTCTAGCAATTCCATTCAACCCTAACCTTTGTGTGCGCATTTGTTTATTTTGGAACCTATCTTCAAAATTACCCTTCACGCAATTATTAACCAAATTCACGTCCTCCGCAACTTCCGAGTTTACCATGACAGAATTGATGGAATTCCTTCTATTCCGTTGGCGGAAAATTGAATGAAAGTACATAGAATTCAGATCACCTTCTTTTATCCACCTAACTCTCGCTCAATGTTTATATTTTTACAAATATTAGTTTCTCTCTTCTTCCATGACAAGATTAACTCTTTTTATACAAAAGCTCAATTTCTCTTTAAATAAATATGAGACTTTGAACTTCAATTGTATAAAACTATCTTGTTGTTTTTCAATTTCTCTTTACAAATATGGCTTTTACGAATTTGAAGATAGTTTGACTATGCAAGATTGAATTAAATTTGCATAATAATGTGAGTTTGAACATCAATTGTATTAAACTATCTTGTGTTGAAGCTAGGTGTTTCTGTGCGATTAGAGGAAATCAAAGAAATTCTAGCAATTCCATTCAACCCTAACCTTTGTGTGCGCATTTGTTTATTTTGGAACCTATCTTCAAAATTACCCTTCACGCAATTATTAACCAAATTCACGTCCTCCGCAACTTCCGAGTTTACCATGACAGAATTGATGGAATTCCTTCTATTCCGTTGGCGGAAAATTGAATGAAAGTACATAGAATTCAGATCACCTTCTTTTATCCACCTAACTCTCGCTCAATGTTTATATTTTTACAAATATTAGTTTCTCTCTTCTTCCATGACAAGATTAACTCTTTTTATACAAAAGCTCAATTTCTCTTTAAATAAATATGAGACTTTGAACTTCAATTGTATAAAACTATCTTGTTGTTTTTCAATTTCTCTTTACAAATATGGCTTTTACGAATTTGAAGATAGTTTGACTATGCAAGATTGAATTAAATTTGCATAATAATGTGAGTTTGAACATCAATTGTATTAAACTATCTTGTGTTGAAGTTAGGTGTTTTTGTGCGATTAGAGGAAATCAAAGCAAATTTGATCTTTAACTATTTGTATGGATGTCTTTTTGCTCATCGAGTATTTGTCAATTTTTTTATAAGAAAATTTCAAAAATATTGTATTTTCATTATTGTTGTTATTTTGTTCCAGTCAATTAAAAACTCCAAAGTATCTTGTTTATCCAATAAGTGTCTTATTTGTACTAGTTGGTATTAAATGCAATAATCCTGAAAAAGATGATACCATTTTACACACTACTAGAAAATTGTCCATCTAGAACTAATTAAGTTATTTGCTGCTGTAAGATTTCAAAAGAAAAAGATAGAATAGATGTATAATAATAGAAATTCAAAAGTTCAAAGCAATAGATCCAAATTCCTAAGCCGAATAAAAATAAAATATTAATACGAATAATATACTCATTGTTTTAAATTGTGGTTGTAGTCGCGGATGCGATTGTGTGTGTTGCGATTGCGATCATTGTAGTTGCTGCAATGCATATTCCGACCATTGCAGCATGAATTTTATTGAAAAATATTTGAAATGCACCATTGATAAACTCATGATATTAATCTTTTACGTTGCAAGTTAGATATGTAAATTGAGTTTTTTAGTTTCAAACTTTGAGTTATGATGAAAATATGTGAAGAAACCTGGGTGAAGTTGTTTGATGTGAATTCTAATGCAGTCGGATGCGTGATTTCAATTCACACCACAATTGCGGTACAATTTGAATGCGGTGACTATCGCATCAACAATATTGTAGCCGTAATTCCAGTTGCGGATCACAATTTAAAATCATGAGTATATTATTCGTATTGAAAGGTTTTTCTTTGAAATTATATTATAAGTAAAGGGATGATATATGGTTTTATATAGTGTGAAAGAGATTTGAAGGAGATAGTTTGGTGAACTATTAAGAGCATTTGGAATCTTAAGTTACGACAACTTTCCGTGTCCTATTTTGCCAAATAAAAATTTATTTGGTTATGTGCTACAATTAGAAACTAAATACTCCTAAAGTTGCTTTGATGCATATTCTTAGCACGTATTAGAATTCAAACTTGAGATTTTGAGAGAACAACTATTTCAAGTCTCAAGTATTCATCATTTGTTTTCATATTTTAAAATTGTTCTATGATTAAATTAGTTTCAGTATTTCTACAAAAGATCTCTGCATTTGATAAAAATATTCAACAATTTATCTCTTAAAAGGATAGATATTTGATCCTCCACGAAATCTATTGTTGAAAACAACACCGAAAATAAAAAATACATCATAGGAATTCAATATTCTTATAATATATATAAAATACTACTATAAGTGGTTTACAAGTGAAAATAAATGTGTAATTCAATATATTATAGTATATATAAAT
The DNA here is from genome assembly GCA_963859935.3 of Lathyrus sativus. Taxonomy (NCBI): domain Eukaryota; kingdom Viridiplantae; phylum Streptophyta; class Magnoliopsida; order Fabales; family Fabaceae; genus Lathyrus; species Lathyrus sativus. Next base: position 599,367,190 of record OZ012741.1, on the reverse strand, counting down.
TACAAAAAATGTGTCAAATAACTTGAAAAAAATATAAATAAATTTTATCATCCAAAAAGGAGTAGCGATAATTGTCCGCTTTACATCAATTTCGGTGTAATTCATACTATATTTATCAGTCATCCAATTAATAGAACAAAAATACTACTATCAATATAACCTCATACAATTTCATCACACAAATGAGACATATATTTATCTGATTCCATAATCCAACTTGTAAACCACTGTTTAAGGCTTAGAGATTGAAAGTGTTTGGGAGAAAAATGGAAAGAAGGAGAAAAAGGAAGGGGGTGATTCGGGAGTGGTGGAAACTGGAGCTGGAGCTGGTGATGACACTGGTGGAATGCTGAAAGATAGATCGATTGATGGAAAGCTAGAAAACGGTGGAAGACTTCCTTTCATTAATGATTCAATTACATACAAATCTCGTGAATCCAACAAAGATGATTTTGGTAAAGATGGAATGGCAGGGTTTGAGAGTGTGGTTGTTTGAAGAAGATGGCGTGCCTCCACCTTCATGCTTGACATTGTTGCGACAATGAGCAAAGCTAGAATGAAGGATTTGGAGGAAGCCATCTATGATAACTTGAAGATCGTATTGAGAGAAGTTGGTTTGAGATTTGATGAGAATGAAAGGGAGGATTGATGGTTTATATAGGGTGTGAGAGATTAGTAAAACTTTCTATATTTTAATTTGCTAAAACAATTTTGTGGTTAGATTTGTTGGCTAATCATAGCATTTCAAAATTTAATTATTGCCTTCAATGCATTCATTATTAATCATGAAAGTTGAGTTTTTATTCAACTATTTGTCAAATTAATTAACTTATGAGTTTTATTCCAACAAAAGGAATGCACCTGAATAAATTTTGTATATCCGCAAAAATAAATAGATAATTTCCTAAAAAAGTAAAATGATATTATATATAATTTTATATTAATTAATTTAGTTAAGGTTATGTTTAATAATAATTTTATTTCATCAATTTTTTTATGAAATATTAAGTCAGTTGATATGTAGAAAACACGTGGAAGTCTACTAATTTAAATTGTTTTAATTTATTCATGTTTTAATTTATCAACTTGATACCTATTCGTTTAGATATTTTTTCTTAAATATCAGTTTGGGATGCTCATCATATGTAATATGTAAGGATGTGTTCTTAGTTATGAAAAAAATAAGGTTACAATGGTATGAAAGGGAAATGGATATTAAGATATGACATTAAAGTGGTAAAATCAATTTTCTTAAAAATCACATCCATAATTTTAAGAGACACAACATTTATTGTTATGTATAAGTCTTTGGACTCTTTGTAAACAAAATATGCATCTTTAACACAAGAAAATATGCTTATTATAACCAACATTTACTTCACGAACATATAACAAATGTTGTGACACTAATTTGTATTTTTTTTCTCTTTATAATTCAATTATGCTTTTATACAAGCGGTAACCCACATGTTCAATTTTATTTTATATAAGCAAGACTTTCATTCATTAAAGGTATTGAGGGAATCTTAACCCAATACATCCACCAAACAATTAAAGTACATCAAACAACATAAATGAAAAGCCACACACATTTACTCTATACGTAATAGTTGCAATTACTTCTACGATTAGGTTGCATAGTTAATGACCACCAAGATAAAGTGACAATCCTCTGCATAATCATATCGGGATCTCCAAATGTGTCATTGTACATAATTTGTTTTCTGGTCCACTAGATACACCCACACACCACCAGCCATATACCAGTCGCACCCGCCAATGACACTTTTCCTTTCAACTTTAGGATCCAAGCTAACAAATGATTGCAACATGTATCTTCTATAACGTTTTCCAACTTGAACCAAGGTAAACATATCTCCACAGAGTCCTGGTTTTAGAAAAATTTAGAAAAAGATTAGTAGAGTCTTCGCTTTGCATAAAACAAAATACACAAAAAATATCATGCAAGTTTGTAATGATGCCATGATTAGCCAAGTTAGGGCGCGTAGGAAGCCTCACTATAACTATTCTCCAATCAATAATATTAACCTTGGATGCAATACATGATTTCCAAACAACCTGCACCACCAGTTTACACATCTCATCTAGCTCAAATCTCGTTGTATCTGCATTTATCCTATGATAACACGACTTCATCGAAAAATGTTTGGACACACCAAATAGCCAGGACACCCTGTCAAAAGAAAGCTTAATCGACGAGACTCCCTGCTGCAAAGAAATAAGGTTATTGTACTCATCCTGCATGGTGTCATCCTTCTCCCACCCTTGTAAACCCACCTGCCAAATCCACTTTTTCCCAACCCAACACCCCATATCTCGCACCGCGACAAATTGTTTTTTAGAAATAACATATAGTCCTCGAAGAAAAACTTGCAGGGGCCTATTGCTACACCATATTTCATGCCAAAACCGTGTTGATGAACCATCACCAAGGATGATAAAAATCAGATCCACGAACGAATCTCCTCCAGGATTATTACCAAGATTTAAAATATCTCTCCACCATAATGAACATTACTTGATGAAGTTGCAGGCAGCTAGTAAATAATTTTCTTTGTGAAGCTACCATATCTTCGTGCTAGAATTCTAACCCAAAGGGCATGTCTCTCCACTAAAAATACACATATACACTTGGTTATCAAGGCAGTATTAAAGAGAGAGAGAGATATCTCTAATGCCTAATCCACCTTCATTTTTGTTTTGAAAACAGAAGCCCAACTTACCCAATAAACCCCGCTGAAATTCTTTGCGTTGAACCACAAGAATTTTCGTTGAATTGAGATCAATTCATGCAAAAATTTGTGCGATACCTTGTAGAAAGACACAAATCGAATAAAAATGTTCATCAAAACAATATTGATCATAGTCACGCGACCTCCTATAGATAACGACCTCCAATCCACAGGGACACTCTCGCTTTCATGCCTTTAATGACAGGATTCCAAAATGCCACACACCTATGATTTCCATCAACAACTAACCCACAAAACATAAACGGAATTGAATCAATTTTGCGTTCCAAGAATTGCTCTGCGCCTTTAATTAATGATTCTCTGATTCCCACACCATATAAACTACTCTTTCTTATGTTGATTTTCAAACCATACAAAATTTTGAAATCCTTAAGAATAGATTTAAAAGCCCATATATTACCTCAAGCAACATCGCATATTAACATCGTATCATCCGTGTACTGAAGTAGATTGTAAGATACACCTTCAATAACCTCAAATCCTCTTAGGATACCTGCCTCCGCAGCTCTTCGAACCAATATTGCCATGCCTTTTACCACAATGGTAATTAGAAAGGGAGACAAGGGATCTCCTTTTCTTAATCCCTTCATCACCTTAAAATCTTGAGTTTGACTACCGTTAACAATAACTGACATATAACTACTCAAAACACTGTCCTTAATCCATTTCACCCATTTACTTCCAAAACCCATGGCTGCCAACATGTACCTTAGATAGCCCCAGTCCACAAAATCATAAGTCCTTGTAAAGTCTACCTTGAGAAGGACACAACCTTTATTCTTCCTCTTTGCAAGATCAATGACTTTGTTCACCACAACGACTCAGTGTACTAGCTTCCCGCCCTTGATGAAAGAAGTTTGAGAACTTGCAATAATGTTTCCCCATAACACCTCTAATCCTAGAGGCCAATACCTTGGATAAAACCTTATACAAACACCCAATAAGACAAATGGGCCTATAATCATCCAATTGTTGAGGGTTATCAAGCTTAGGGATAAAAGTAATAAATGAAGAAGTTAGAACCTTAGGCCACGAAGCTTCATAGTAAAATTGTTGAATGCACCGAACCACATTCGCACCCAAGACATCCCATGTTTTTTGTAAAAATTCAATGTTAAAACCGTCCGGGCTAGGGCTTCTATTACCTTCACAATCGAATACCACCTCCCTGATTTCGTATTCACTAAAAAATTCCTCTAATCTAGCACTTTCTTCCACAGAAATTCTAGCAATTCCATTCAACCCTAACCTTGGTGTGCGCATTGGTTTATTTTGGAACCTATCTTCAAAATTACCCTTCACGCAATTCTTAACCAAATTCACGTCCTCCACAACTTTCGAGTTTACAATGACAGAATTGATGGAATTCCTTCTATTCTGTTGGCAGAAGATTGAATGAAAGTACTTAGAATTCAGATCACCTTGTATCCACCTAACTCTCGCTCAATGTTTATATTTTTACAAATATTAGTTTCTCTCTTCTTCCATGACAAGTTTAACTCTTTTTATACAAAATCTCAATTTCTCTTTAAATAAATATGAGACTTTGAACTTCAATTGTATAAAACTATCTTGTTGTTTTTCAATTTCTCTTTACAAATATGGCTTTTACAAATTTGAAGATAGTTTAACTATGCAAGATTGAATTAAATTTGCATGATAATGTGAGTTTGAACATCAATATATTAAACTATCTTGTGTTGAAGTTAGGTTTGTCTGTGCGATTAGAGGAAATCAAAGAAAATTTGATCTTTAACTATTTGTATGGATGTCTTTTTGCTCATCGAGTATTTGTCAATTTTTTTATAAGAAAATTTCAAAAATATTGTATTTTCATTATTGTTGTTATTTTGTTCCAGTCAATTAAAAACTCCAAAGTATCTTGTTTATCCAATAAGTGTCTTATTTGTACTAGTTGGTATTAAATGCAATAATCCTGAAAAAGATAATCAACTTATCATAACATGATACCATTTTACACACTACTAGAAATTGTCCATCAAGAACTATTTAAGTTATTTGCTGTTATAAGATTTCAAAAGAAAAAGATAGAATAGATGTATCAATAATAGAAATTCAAAAGTTCAAAGCAATAGATCCAAATTCCTAAGCCGAATAAAAATAAAATATTAATATGAATAATATATTCATTGTTTTAAATTGTGTGTTGCGATTGCGATCATTGTAGTTGCTGCAATGCATATTCCGACCATTGCAGCATGAATTTTAATGAAAAATATTTGCAATGCACCATTGATAAACTCATGATATTAATCTTTTACGTTGCAAGTTAGATATGTAAATTGAGTTTTTTAGTTTCAAACTTTGAGTTATGATGAAAATATGTGAAGAAACCTGGGTGAAGTTGTTTGATGTGAATTCTAATGCAGTCGGATGCGTGATTTCAATTCACACCACAATTGCGGTACAATGTGAATGCGGTGACTATCGCATCAACAATATTGTAGCCGTAATTCCAGTTGCGGATCACAATTTAAAACCATGAGTATATTATTCGTATTGAAAGATTTTTCTTTGAAATTTTATTAGAAGGAAAGGGATGGTATATGGTTTTATATAGTGTGAAAGAGATTTGAAGGAGATAGTTTGGTGAACTATTAAGAGCATTTGGAATCTTAAGTTACTACACCTTCCCGTGTCCTATTTTGACAAATAAGAATTTATTTGGTTATGTGCTTCAATTAGATACTAAATAATCCTAAAGTTGCTTTGATGCATACTCTTAGCACGTATTAGAATTCAAACTTGAGATTTTGAGAGAACAACTATTTCAAGTCTCAATTATTCATCGTTTGTTTTCATATTTTAAAATTGTTCTATGATTAAATTAGTTTCAGTATTTCTACAAAAGATCTCTGCATTTGATAAAAATATTCAACAATTTATCTGTTAAAAGGATAGATATTTGATCCTCCACGAAATCTATTGTTGAAAACAACACAGAAAATAAAAAATACATCATAGGAATTCAATATTATTATAATATATATAAAATACTACTATAAGTGGTTTACAAGTGAAAATAAATGTGTAATTCAATATACTATAATATATATATAAATTACAAAAAATGTGTCAAATAACTTGAAAAAAATTTAAATAAATTTTATCATCCAAAAAGGAGTAGCGATAGTTGTCCGCTTTACATCAATTTCGGTGTAATTCATACTATATTGATCAGTCATCCAATTAATAGAACAAAAATACTACTATCAATATAACCTCATACAATTTCATCACACAAATGAGACATATATTTATCTGATTACATAATCCAACTTGTAAACCACTGTTTAAGGCTTAGAGATTGAAAGTGTTTGGGAGAAAAATGGAAAGAAGGAGAAAAAGGAAGGGGGTGATTCGGGAGTGGTGGAAACTGGAGCTGGAGCTGGTGATGACACTGGTGGAATGTTGAAAGATAGATCGATTGATGGAAAGCTAGAAAACAGTGGAAGACTTCCCCTCATTAATGATTCAATTACATACAAATCTCGTGAATCCAACAAAGATGATTTTGGTAAAGATGGAATGGTAGGGTTTGAGAGTGTGGTTGTTTGAAGAAGATGGCGTGCCTCCACCTTCATGCTTGACATTGTTGCGACAATGAGCAAAGCTAGAATGAAGGATTTGGAGGAAGCCATCTATGATAACTTGAAGATCGTATTGAGAGAAGTTGGTTTGAGATTTGATGAGAATGAAAGGGAGGATTGATGGTTTATATAGGGTGTGAGAGATTAGTAAAACTTTCTATATTTTAATTTGCTAAAAAAATTTTGTGGTTAGATTTGTTGGCTAATCATAGCATTTCAAAATTTAATTATTGCCTTCAATGCATTCATTATTAATCATGAAAGTTGAGTTTTTATTCAACTATTTGTCATATTAATTAACTTATGAGTTTTATTCCAACAAAAGGAATGCACCTAAATAAATTTTGTATATCCGCAAAAATAAATAGATAATTTCCTAAAAAAGTAAAATGATATTATATATAATTTTATATTAATTAATTTAGTTAAGGTTATGTTTAATAATAATTTTATTTCATCAATTTTTTTATGAAATATTAAGTCAGTTGATATGTAGAAAACACGTGGAAGTCTACTAATTTAAATTGTTTTAATTTATTCATGTTTTAATTTATCAACTTGATACCTATTCGTTTAGATATTTTTTCTTAAATATAAGTTTGGCATGCTCATCATATGTAATATGTAAGGATGTGTTCTTAGTTATGAAAGAAATAAGGTTACAATGGTATGAAAGGGAAATGGATATTAAGATATGACATTAAAGTGGTAAAATCAATTTTCTTAAAAATCACATCCATAATTTTAAGAGACACAACATTTATTGTTATGTATCAGTCTTTGGACTCTTTGTAAACAAAATATGCATCTTTAACACAAGAAAATATGCTTATTATATCCAACATTTACTTCACGAACATATAACAAATGTTGTGACACTAATTTGTATTTTTTTTCTCTTTATAATTCAATTATGCTTTTATGCAAGCGGTAACCCACGTGTTCAATTTTATTTTATATAAGCAAGATTTTCATTCATTAAAGGTATTGAGGGAATCTTAACCCAATACATCCACCAAACAATTAAAGTACATCAAACAACTTAAATGAAAAGCCACACACATTTACTTTATACGTAATAGTAGCAATTACTTCTACGATTAGGTTGCATAGTTAACGACCACCAAGATAAAGCCACAATCCTCTGCATAATCATATCGGGATATTCAAATGTGTCATTGTACATAATTTGTTTTCTGGTCCACTAGATACACCCACACACCACCATCCATATACCAGCCGCGCCCGCCAATGACACTTTTCCTTTCAACTTTAGGATCCAAGCTAACAAATGATTGCAACATGTATCTTCTATAACGTTTTCCAACTTAAACCAAGGTAAACATATCTCCACAGAATCCTGGTTTTAGAAAAATTTAGAAAAATATTAGTAGAGTCTTCGCTTTGCATAAAACAAAATACACAAAAAATATCATGCAAGTTTGTAATGATGCCATGATTAGCCAAGTTAGGGCGTGTAGGAAGCCTCACAATAACTATTCTCCAATCAATAATATTAACCTTGGATGCAATACATGATTTCCAAACAACCTGCACCACCAGTTTACACATCTCATCTAGCTCAAATCTCGTTGTATCTGCATTTATCCTATGATAACACGACTTCATCAAAAAATGTTTGGACACACCAAATGGCCAGGACACCCTGTCAAAAGAAAGCTTAATCGACGAGACTCCCTGCAGCAAAGAAATAAGGTTATTGTACTCATCCTGCATGGTGTCATCCTTCTCCCACCCTTGTAAACCCACCTGCCAAATCCACTTTTTCCCAACCCCACAACCCATATCTCGCACCGCGACAAATTTTTTTATAGAAATAACATATAGTCCTCGGAGAAAAACCTGCAGGGGCCTATTCCTACACCATATTTCATGCGAAAACCGTTTGATGAACCATCACCAAGGATGATAAAAATCAGATCCGCGAACGAATCTCCTCCAGGATTATTACCAAGATTTAAAATATCTCTCCACCATAATGAACATTACTTGATGAAGTTGCAGGCAGCTAGTAAACAATTTTCTTTGTGAAGCTACCATATCTTCGTGCTAGAATTCTAACCCAAAGGGCATGTCTCTCCACTAAAAATATACATATACACTTGGTTATCAAGGCAGTATTAAGAGAGAGAGAGAGAGAGAGAGAGAGAGAGAGAGAGAGAGAGAGAGAGAGAGAGATCTTTAATGCCTAATCCACCTTCATTTTTGTTTTGAAAACAGAAGCCCAACTTACCCAATAAACCCCTCTGAAATTCTTTGCGTCGAACCACAAGAATTTTCGTTGAATTGAGATCAATTCATGCAAAACTTTGTGCGATACCTTTGGAAAGACACAAATTGAATAAAAATGTTCATCAAAACAATATTGATCATAGTCGCACGACCTCCTATAGATAACAACCTCCAATCTACAGGGACACTCTCGCTTTCATGCCTTCAATGACAGGATTCCAAAATGCCACGCACCTATGATTTCCATCAACAACTAACCCACGAAACTTAAACGGAATTGAATCAATTTTGCGTTCCAAGAATTGCTCTGCGCCTTTAATTAATGATTCTCCGATTCCCACACCATATAAACTACTCTTTCTCATGTTGATTTTTAAACCATACAAAATTTTGAAACCCTTAAGAATAGATTTAAAAGCCCATATATTACCTCAAGCAACTTCGCATATTAACATCGTATCATCCGTGTACTAAAGTAGATTGTAAGATACACCTTCAATAACCTCAAATCCTCTTAGGATACCTGCCTCCGCAGCTCTTCGAACCAATATTGCCAAGCCTTCTACCACAATGGAAATTATAAAGGGAGACAAGGGATCTCCTTGTCTTAATCCCTTCATCACCTTAAAATCTTGAGTTTGACTACCGTTAACAATAACTGACATATAACTACTCAAAACACTGTCCTTAATCCATTTCACCCATTATCTTCCAAAACCCATGGCTGCCAACATGTACCTTAGATAGCCCCAGTCCACACAATCATAAGTCCTTTTAAAGTCTACCTTGAGAAGGACACAACCTTTATTCGTCCTCTTTGCAAGATCAATGACTTTGTTCACCACAACGACTCAGTGTACTAGCTTCCCGCCCTTGATGAAAGAAGTTTGAGAACTTGCAATAATGTTTCCCATAACACCTATAATCCTAGAGGCCAATACCTTGGATAAAACCTTATACAGACACCCAATAAGACAAATGGGCCTATAATCATCCAATTGTTGAGGGTTATCAAGCTTAGGGATAAAAGTAATAAATGAAGAAGTTAGAGCCTTAGGCCACGAAGCTTCATAGTAAAATTGTTGAATGCACCGAACCACATCCGCACCCAAGACATCCCATGTTTTTTGTAAAAATTCAATGTTAAAACCATCCGGGCCAGGGCTTCTATTACCTTCACAATCGAATACCACCTCCCTGATTTTGTATTCACTAAAAAATTCCTCTAATCTAGCACTTTCTTCCAAAGAAATTCTAGCAATTCCATTCAACCCTAACCTTGGTGTGCGCATTTTTTTATTTTGGAACATATCTTCAAAATTACCCTTCACGCAATTATTAACCAAATTCACGTCCTCCACAACTTTCGAGTTTACCATGACAGAATTGATGGAATTCCTTCTATTCCGTTGGCGGAAAATTGAATGAAAGTACATAGAATTCAGATCACATTCTTGTATCCACCTACCTCTCGCTCAATGTTTATATTTTTACAAATATTAGTTTCTCTCTTCTTCCATGACAAGATTAACTCTTTTTATACAAAAGCTCAATTTCTCTTTAAATAAATATGAGACTTTGAACTTCAATTGTATAAAACTATCTTGTTGTTTTTCAATTTCTCTTTACAAATATGGCTTTTACGAATTTGAAGATAGTTTGACTATGCAAGATTGAATTAAATTTGCATGATAATGCGAGTTTGAACATCAATTGTATTAAACTATCTTGTGTTGAAGTTAGGTTTGTCTGTGCGATTAGAGGAAATCAAAGCAAATTTGATCTTTAACTATTTGTATGGATGTCTTTTTGCTCATCGAGTATTTGTCAATTTTTTTATAAGAAAATTTCAAAAATATTGTATTTTCATTATTGTTGTTATTTTTTTCCAGTCAATTAAAAACTCCTATAGATAACAACCTCCTATAGACACAAATTGAATAAAAATGTTCATCAAAACAATATTGATCATAGTCGCACGACCTCCTATAGATAACAACCTCCAATCCACAGGGACACTCTCGCTTTCATGCCTTCAATGACAGGACTCCAAAATGCCACGCACCTATGATTTCCATCAACAACTAACCCACGAAACTTAAACGGAATTGAATCAATTTTGCGTTCTAAGAATTGCTCTGCGCCTTTAATTAATGATTCTCCGATTCCCACACCATATAAACTACTCTTTCTTATGTTGATTTTCAAACCATACAAAATTTTGAAACCCTTAAGAATAGATTTAAAAGCCCATATATTACCTCAAGCAACTTCGCATATTAATATCGTATCATCTGTGTACTGAAGTAGATTGTAAGATACACCTTCAATAACCTCAAATCCTCTTAGGATACCTGCCTCCGCAGCTCTTCGAACCAATATTGCCAAGCCTTCTACCACAATGGTAATTAGAAAGGGAGACAAGGGATCTCCTTGTCTTAATCCCTTCATCACCTTAAAATCTTGAGTTTGACTACCGTTAACAATAACTGACATATAACTACTCAAAACACTGTCCTTAATCCATTTCACCCATTTACTTCCAAAACCCATGGCTGCCAACATGTACCTTAGATAGACCCAGTCCACACAATCATAAGTCCTTTTAAAGTCTACCTTGAGAAGGACACAACCTTTATTCTTCCTCTTTGCAAGATCAATGACTTTGTTCACCACAACGACTCAGTGTACTAGCTTCCCGCCCTTGATGAAAGAAGTTTGAGAACTTGCAATAATGTTTCCCATAACACCTCTAATCCTAGAGGCCAATACCTTGGATAAAACGTTATACAGACACCCAATAAGACAAATGGGCCTATAATCATCCAATTGTTGAGGGTTATCAAGATTAGGGATAAAAGTAATAAATGAAGACGTTAGAGCCTTAGGCCACGAAGCTTCATAGTAAAATTGTTGAATGCACTGAACCACATCCGCACCCAAGACATCCCATGTTTTTTGTAAAAATTCAATGTTAAAACCGTCCGGGCCAGGGCTTCTATTACCTTCACAATCGAATACCACCTCCCTGATTTCGTATTCACTAAAAAATTCCTCCAATCTAGCACTTTCTTCCAAAGAAATTCTAGCAATTCCATTCAACCCTAACCTTGGTGTGGGCATTTGTTTATTTTGGAACCTATCTTCAAAATTACCCTTCACGCAATTCTTAACCAAATTCACGTCCTCCACAACTTCCGAGTTTACCATGACAGAATTGATGGAATTCCTTCTATTCCGTCGGCGGAAAATTGAATGAAAGTACATAGAATTCAGATCACCTTCTTGTATCCACCTAACTCTCGCTCAATGTTTATATTTTTACAAATATTAGTTTCTCTCTTCTTCCATGACAAGTTTAACTCTTTTTATACAAAAGCTCAATTTCTCTTTAAATAAATATGAGACTTTGAACTTCAATTGTATAAAACTATCTTGTTGTTTTTCAATTTCTCTTTACAAATATGGCTTTTACGAATTTGAAGATAGTTTGACTATGCAAGATTGAATTAAATTTGCATGATAATGCGAGTTTGAACATCAATTGTATTAAACTATCTTGTGTTGAAGTTAGGTTTGTCTGTGCGATTAGAGGAAATCAAAGCAAATTTGATCTTTAACTATTTGTATGGATGTCTTTTTGCTCATCGAGTATTTGTCAATTTTTTTATAAGAAAATTTCAAAAATATTGTATTTTCATTATTGTTGTTATTTTTTTCCAGTCAACTAAAAACTCCTATAGATAACAACCTCCTATAGACACAAATTGAATAAAAATGTTCATCAAAACAATATTGATCATAGTCGCACGACCTCCTATAGATAACAACCTCCAATCCACAGGGACACTCTCGCTTTCATGCCTTCAATGACAGGACTCCAAAATGCCACGCACCTATGATTTCCATCAACAACTAACCCACGAAACTTAAACGGAATTGAATCAATTTTGCGTTCTAAGAATTGCTCTGCGCCTTTAATTAATGATTCTCCGATTCCCACACCATATAAACTACTCTTTCTTATGTTGATTTTCAAACCATACAAAATTTTGAAACCCTTAAGAATAGATTTAAAAGCCCATATATTACCTCAAGCAACTTCGCATATTAATATCGTATCATCCGTGTACTGAAGTAGATTGTAAGATACACCTTCAATAACCTCAAATCCTCTTAGGATACCTGCCTCCGCAGCTCTTCGAACCAATATTGCCAAGCCTTCTACCACAATGGTAATTAGAAAGGGAGACAAGGGATCTCCTTGTCTTAATCCCTTCATCACCTTAAAATCTTGAGTTTGACTACCGTTAACAATAACTGACATATAACTACTCAAAACACTGTCCTTAATCCATTTCACCCATTTACTTCCAAAACCCATGGCTTCCAACATGTACCTTAGATAGACCCAGTCCATACAATCATAAGTCCTTTTAAAGTCTACCTTGAGAAGGACACAACCTTTATTCTTCCTCTTTGCAAGATCAATGACTTTGTTCACCACAACGACTCAGTGTACTAGCTTCCCGCCCTTGATGAAAGAAGTTTGAGAACTTGCAATAATGTTTCCTATAACACCTCTAATCCTAGAGGCCAATACCTTGGATAAAACCTTATACAGACACCCAATAAGACAAATGGGCCTATAATCATCCAATTGTTGAGGGTTATCAAGATTAGGGATAAAAGTAATAAATGAAGACGTTAGAGCCTTAGGCCACGAAGCTTCATAGTAAAATTGTTGAATGCACTGAACCACATCCGCACCCAAGACATCCCATGTTTTTTGTAAAAATTCAATGTTAAAACCGTCCGGGCCAGGGCTTCTATTACCTTCACAATCGAATACCACCTCCCTGATTTCGTATTCACTAAAAAATTCCTCCAATCTAGCACTTTCTTCCAAAGAAATTCTAGCAATTCCATTCAACCCTAACCTTGGTGTGGGCATTTGTTTATTTTGGAACCTATCTTCAAAATTACCCTTCACGCAATTCTTAACCAAATTCACGTCCTCCACAACTTCCGAGTTTACCATGACAGAATTGATGGAATTCCTTCTATTCCGTCGGCGGAAAATTGAATGAAAGTACATAGAATTCAGATCACCTTCTTGTATCCACCTAACTCTCGCTCAATGTTTATATTTTTACAAATATTAGTTTCTCTCTTCTTCCATGACAAGTTTAACTCTTTTTATACAAAAGCTCAATTTCTCTTTAAATAAATATGAGACTTTGAACTTCAATTGTATAAAACTATCTTGTTGTTTTTTAATTTCTCTTTACAAATATGGCTTTTACGAATTTGAAGATAGTTTGACTATGCAACATTGAATTAAATTTGCATGATAATGTGAGTTTGAACATCAATTGTATTAAACTATCTTGTGTTGAAGTTAGGTTTGTCTGTGCGATTAGAGGAAATCAAAGCAAATTTGATCTTTAACTATTTTTATGGATGTCTTTTTGCTCATCGAGTATTTGTCAATTTTTTTATAAGAAAATTTCAAAAATATTCTATTTTCATTATTGTTGTTATTTTGTTCCAGTCAATTAAAAACTCCAAAGTATCTTGTTTATCTAATAACTGTCTTATTTGTACTAGTTGGTATTAAATGCAATAATCCTGAAAAATATAATCAACTTATCATAACATGATACCATTTTACACACTACTAGAAATTGTCCATCAAGAACTAATTAAGTTATTTGGTGTCATAAGATTTCAAAAGAAAAAGATAGAATAGATGTATAATAATAGAAATTCAAAAGTTTAAAGCAATAGATCCAAATTCCTAAGCCGAATAAAAATAAAATATTAATACGAATAATATACTCATTGTTTTAAATTGTGGTTGTAGTCGCGGATGCGATTGTGTGTGTTGCGATTGCGATCATTGTAGTTGCTGCAATGCATATACCGACCATTGCAGCATGAATTTTATTGAAAAATATTTGAAATGCACCATTGATAAACTCATGATATTAATCTTTTACGTTGCAAGTTAGATATGTAAATTGAGTTTTTTAGTTTCAAACTTTGAGTTATGATGAAAATATGTGAAGAAACCTGGGTGAAGTTGTTTGATGTGAATTCTAATGCAGTCGGATGCGTGATTTCAATTCACACCATAATTGCGGTACAATGTGAATGCGGTGACTCTCGCATCAACAATATTGTAGCCGTAATTCCAGTTGCGGATCACAATTTAAAACCATGAGTATATTATTCGTATTGAAAGATTTTTCTTTGAAATTTTATTAGAAGGAAAGGGATGGTATATGGTTTTATATAGTGTGAAAGAGATTTGAAGGAGATAGTTTGGTGAACTATTAAGAGCATTTGGAATCTTAAGTTACTACAACTTCCCGTGTCCTATTTTGACAAATAAGAATTTATTTGGTTATGTGCTACAATTAGAAACTAAATACTCCTAAAGTTGCTTTGATGCATATTCTTAGCACGTATTAGAATTCAAACTTGAGATTTTGAGAGAACAACTATTTCAAGTCTCAGGTATTCTTCGTTTGTTTTCATATTTTAAAATTGTTCTATGATTAAATTAGTTTCAGTATTTCTACAAAAGATCTCTGCATTTGATAAAAATATTCAACAATTTATCTCTTAAAAGGATAGATATTTGATCCTCCACGAAATCTATTGTTGAAAACAACACCGAAAATAAAAAATACATCATAGGAATCCAATATTATTATAATATATATAAAATACAACTATAAGTGGTTTACAAGTGAAAATAAATGTGTAATTCAATATATTATAGTATATATAAATTACAAAAAATGTGTCAAATAACTTGAAAAAAATATAAATAAATTTTATCATCCAAAAAGGAGTAGCGATAATTGTCCGCTTTACATCAATTTCGGTGTAATTCATACTATATTTATCAGTCATCCAATTAATAGAACAAAAATACTACTATCAATATAACCTCATACAATTTCATCACACAAATGAGACATATATTTATCTGATTACATAATCCAACTTGTAAACCACTGTTTAAGGCTTAGAGATTGAAAGTGTTTGGGAGAAAAATGGAAAGAAGGAGAAAAAGGAAGGGGGTGATTCGGGAGTGGTGGAAACTGGAGCTGGAGCTGGTGATGACACTGGTGGAATGCTGAAAGAAACATCGATTGATGGAAAGCTAGAAAACGGTGGAAGACTTCCTTTCATTAATGATTTAATTACATACAAATCTCGTGAATCCAACAAAGATGATTTTGGTAAAGATGGAATGGTAGGGTTTGAGAGTGTGGTTGTTTGAAGAAGATGGCGTGCCTCCACCTTCATGCTTGACATTGTTGCGACAATGAGCAAAGCTAGAATGAAGGATTTGGAGGAAGCCATCTATGATAACTTGAAGATCGTATTGAGAGAAGTTGGTTTGAGATTTGATGAAAATGAAAGGGAGGATTGATGGTTTATATAGGGTGTGAGAGATTAGTAAAACTTTCTATATTTTAATTTGCTAAAAAAATTTTGTGGTTAGATTTGTTGGCTAATCATAGCATTTCAAAATTTAATTATTGCCTTCAATGCATTCATTATTAATCATGAAAGTTGAGTTTTTATTCAACTATTTGTAATATTAATTAACTTATGAGTTTTATTCCAACAAAAGGAATGCACCTGAATATATTTTGTATATCCGCAAAAATAAATAGATAATTTCCTAAAAGAGTAAAATGATATTATATATAATTTTATATTAATTAATTTAGTTAAGGTTATGTTTAATAATAATTTTATTTCATCAATTTTTTTATGAAATATTAAGTCAGTTGATATGTAGAAAACACGTGGAAGTCTACTAATTTAAATTGTTTTAATTTATTCATGTTTTAATTTATCAACTTGATACCTATTCGTTTAGATATTTTTTCTTAAATATCAGTTTGGCATGCTCATATATAATATGTAAGGATGTGTTCTTAGTTATGAAAGAAATAAGGTTACAATGGTATGAAAGGGAAATGGATATTAAGATATGACATTAAAGTGGTAAAATCAATTTTCTTAAAAATCACATCCATAATTTTAAGAGACACAACATTTATTGTTATGTATCAGTCTTTGGACTCTTTGTAAACAAAATATGCATCTTTAACACAAGAAAATATGCTTACTATAGCCAACATTTACTTCACAAACATATAACAAATGTTGTGACACTAATTTGTATTTTTTTCTCTTTATAATTCAATTATGCTTTTATACAAGTGGTAACCCACATGTTCAATTTTATTTTATATAAGCAAGATTTTCATTCATTAAAGGTATTGAGGGAATCTTAACCCAATACATCCACCAAACAATTAAAGTACATCAAACAACTTAAATGAAAAGCCACACACATTTACTCTATACGTAATAGTTGCAATTACTTCTACGATTAGGTTGCATAGTTAACGACCACCAAGATAAAGCCACAATCCTCTGCATAATCATATCGGGATCTCCAAATGTGTCATTGTACATAATTTGTTTTTTGGAACACTAGATACACCCACACACCACCAGCCATATACCAACCGCGCCCGCCAATGACACTTTTCCTTTCAACTTTAGGATCCAAGCTAACAAATGATTGCAACATGTATCTTCTATAACGTTTTCCAACTTGAACCAAGGTAAACATATCTCCACAGAGTCCTGGTTTTAGAAAAATTTAGAAAAAGATTAATAGAGTCTTCGCTTTGCATAAAACAAAATACACAAAAAATATCATGCAAGTTTGTAATGATGCCATGATTAGCCAAGTTAGGGCGCGTAGGAAGCCTCACAATAACTATTCTCCAATCAATAATATTAACCTTGGATGCAATACATGATTTCCAAACAACCTGCACCACAAGTTTACACATCTCATCTAGCTCAAATCTCGTTGTATCTGCATTTATCCTATGATAACACGACTTCATCGAAAAATGTTTGGACACACCAAATGGCTAGGACAGCCTGTCAAAAGAAAGCTTAATCGACGAGACTCCCTGCAGCAAAGAAATAAGGTTATTGTACTCATCCTGCATGGTGTCATCATTCTCCCACCCTTGTAAACCCACCTGCCAAATCCACTTTTTCCCAACCCAACACCCCATATCTCGCACCGCGACAAATTCTTTTATAGAAATAACATATAGTCCTCGGAGCAAAACCTGCAGGGGCCTATTGCTACACCATATTTCATTCCAAAAAACGTGTTGATGAACCATCACCAAGGATGATAAAAATCAGATCCGCGAACGAATCTCCTCCAGGATTATTACCAAGATTTAAAATATCTCTCCACCATAATGAACATTACTTGATGAAGTTGCAGGCAGCTAGTAAACAATTTTCTTTGTGAAGCTACCATATCTTCGTGCTAGAATTCTAACCCAAAGGGCATGTCTCTCCACTAAAAATATACATATACACTTGGTTATCAAGGACGTATTAAAGAGAGAGAGAGAGAGAGAGAGAGAGAGAGAGAGAGATCTATAATGCCTAATCCAACTTCATTTTTGTTTTGAAAACAGAAGCCCAACTTACCCAATAAACCCCGCTGAAATTCTTTATGTCGAACCACAAGAATTTTCGTTGAATTGAGATCAATTCATGCAAAACTTTGTGCGATACCTTGTAGAAAGACACAAATTGAATAAAAATGTCCATCAAAATAATATTAATCATAGTCACACGACCTCCTATAAATAACGACCTCCAATCCACAAGGACACTCTCGCTTTCATGCCTTCAATGACAGGATTCCAAAATGCCACGCACCTATGATTTCCATCAACAACTAACCCACAAAACTTAAACGGAATTGAATCAATTTTCTGTTCCAAGAATTGCTCTGCGCCTTTAATTATTGATTCTCCGATTCCCACACCATATAAACTACTCTTTCTTATGTTGATTTTCAAAGCATACAAAATTTTGAAACCCTTAAGAATAGATTTAAAAGCCCATATATTACCTCAAGCAACTTCGCATATTAACATCGTACCATCCGTGTACTGAAGTAGATTGTAAGATACACCTTCAATAACCTTAAATCCTCTTAGGATACCTGCCTCCGCAGCTCTTCGAACCAATATTGCCAAGCCTTCTACCACAATGGAAATTAGAAAGGGAGACAAGGGATCTCCTTGTCTTAATCCCTTCATCACATTAAATCTTGAGTTTGACTACCGTTAACAATAACTGACATATAACTACTCAAAACACTGTGCTTAATCCATTTCACCCATTTACTTCCAAAACCCATGGCTGCCAACATGTACCTTAGATAGCCCCAGTCCACACAATCATAAGTCCTTGTAAAGTCTACCTTGAGAAGGACACAACCTTTATTCTTCCTTTTTGCAAGATCAATGACTTTGTTCACCACAACGACTCAGTGTACTAGCTTCCCGCCCTTGATGAAAGAAGTTTGAGAACTTGCAATAATGTTTCCCATAACACCTCTAATCCTAGAGGCCAATACCTTGGATAAAACCTTATACAGACACCCAATAAAACAAATGGGCCTATAATCATCCAATTGTTGAGGGTTATCAAGCTTAGGGATAAAAGTAATAAATGAAGAAGTTAGAACCTTAGGCCACGAAGCTTCATAGTAAAATTGTTGAATGCACCGAACCACATCCGCACCCAAGACATCCCATGTTTTTTGTAAAAATTCATCGTTTGTTATCATATTTTAAAATTGTTCTATGATTAAATTAGTTTCAGTATTTCTACAAAAGATCTCTGCATTTGATAAAAATATTCAACAATTTATCTCTTAAAAGGATAGATATTTGATCCTCCACGAAATCTATTGTTGAAAACAACACCGAAAATAAAAAAAATACATCATAGGAATTCAATATTATTATAATATATATAAAATACTACATTAAGTGGTTTACAAGTGAAAATAAATGTGTAATTCAATATATTATAGTATATATAAATTACAAAAAATGTTTCAAATAACTTGAAAAAAATATAAATATATTTTATCATCCAAAAAGGAGTAGCGATAATTGTCTGCTTTACATCAATTTCGGTGTAATTCATACTACATTTATCAGTCATCCAGTTAATAGAACAAAAATACTACTATCAATATAGCCTCATACAATTTCATCACACAAATGAGACATATATTTATCTGATTCCATAATCCAACTTGTAAACCACTGTTTAAGGCTTAGAGATTGAAAGTGTTTGGGAGAAAAATGGAAAGAAGGAGAAAAAGGAAGGGGGTGATTTGGGAGTGGTGGAAACTGGAGCTGGAGCTGGTGATGACACTGGTGGAATGCTGAAAGATAGATCGATTGATGGAAAGCTAGAAAACGGTGGAAGACTTCCTTTCATTAATGATTCAATTACATACAAATCTCGTGAATCCAACAAAGATGATTTTGGTAAAGATGGAATGGTAGGGTTTGAGAGTGTGGTTGTTTGAAGAAGATGGCGTGCCTCCACCTTCATGCTTGACATTGTTGCGACAATGAGCAAAGCTAGAATGAAGGATTTGGAGGAAGCCATCTATGATAACTTGAAGATCGTATTGAGAGAAGTTGGTTTGAGATTTGATGAGAATGAAAGGGAGGATTGATGGTTTATATAGGGTGTGAGAGATTAGTAAAACTTTCTATATTTTAATTTGCTAAAAAAATTTTGTGGTTAGATTTGTTGGCTAATCATAGCATTTCAAAATTTTAATTATTGCCTTCAGTGCATTCATTATTAATCAGGAAAGTTGAGTTTTTATTCAACTATTTGTCATATTAATTAACTTATGAGTTTTTTTACAACAAAAGGAATGCACCTGAATAAATTTTGTATATCCGCAAAAATAAATAGATAATTTCTTAAAAAAGTAAAACGATATTATGTATAATTTTATATTAATTAATTTAGTTAAGGTTATGTTTAATAATAATTTTATTTCATCAATTTTTTTATCTATAACTATATATAAAGGGGATACAAGTTTTTGGTGTGCCTTATTTTTGTTCCAAAATTACCCTTATTTAATTGTAATATTTTCATAATTATCTATGCAGTTTGTTTTAATTACAACCATGTGTGAGCAAGAATCTCAACCGCTCAACCAAAACGAAAACCGCCGTACACATACATTTAAGTGTGAAACAACTGCTCTTCATTTCAATAGCAAAATAAAAGTAATTACAAAACTTGGTAGAGATTCCTGAATAACAATGGAGTAGACTCTTATCATTTTTTTTCTTTTTTTCTTATCTACATATTATCCTTTCCTTTCTCCATCCCTCTAATCTATTTTTTTTCATGTTTTCACTTTTTAATTTTCTTTTAGATATGTTCTTAAACATGATAAGGTCAAAATATATAAATCATTTAATATTATCACTTTTGTATATGTTCATGTATGTTTTATCGGTTTATTCAATTTAGTTTAATTTTGTTTTGTTCTAATGTGTAGCTTTTGATTTTAGTGTCTGAGTAAAAATACATTGCTCTAATTTTACAGGTTTTGATGAGATTGTCATTTTTCTATGACTAATAATTTAAGAATCATATATATTTTCATCATTTTAGTGTTAATTTAGGAATCATATATATTTTCACCATTTTAGTGTTAATTTAGGAAATCATATATATTCTCACCATTTTAGTGTTAATTTAATAATCATACATATATTTTCACCATTTTCACAATTACTCAGTTTCTTTCTTGTTCAATCTCTACCTTTTCTCCTTCTGCATTTTTCTTTCAGTTTTTACAATTACTCAGTGTCAATCTCTGTTATGGTTAGTTTTATGCATTTTCATTTTTTAGGATAAGCAGATAATGTCACAATAAAACCATGGCAAAGATCAAAAAGGTTGATGATTAATTTGTGGACATGAGTGAAGTTAATATTTGTTTTGGTGAACATGGTAATATATTTTGATATTTAGCATGCATTAAATAGTATTAGAATTGACCATTAAAATCTCTTTATGAAATTGAATGCATTTTTCTAATTTTTTTTTTAAATTTCCCTTACAAATTGTAACTGCTTCTAACATTGTTAACTGTTGAAACTTAAACTGCATAACTCTACCATTTCAGATGCACGACATTTGTTTCCATGTCTTTCATTTCCAAACCCATGATAATAGTAACTTAATGCCACTGTAAATCATTTTTGGATGTTTGGATGCTATATATATTTTTTCAATTTCACATCAACTGAAGGCATAGATTATATATTCTGCATTGTTCAAATTATTTGTGTTTTCCTTCTCCACACATGTAAGTCATGTTTGTTTATCTATAGATTAGGTGTGGTTTGTGTCAATTTGGATGTTATATTCACCAAAGTATGATATGAGAACTAACCATTTACATTGGTGTCTATGAGGTGAATTAAATTTAATTGAATTGCGTTGCAGAAAATAGTTTTGATTTGATATTACAGGAAGTGATTGAAGAAGAAAATTTATGAGAAATCATCTTCTGATGATATATCGGTTTTCAATGAATTATTTTTGCAATGATAGTTCATGGATACCCAATTTAACCACAATACCACTGAGAAAATGTAAAAAAAATATATAATATAGAGATAATTGATTATATTTATTGCATTAAATTATGTGTCTACAATATACACAAAATGAAAGGAGTTGTATTATGTCTTCTCATACAGTTTTCCTTTTAATTATAGGGATTGCTACAATTATGTATTAAAATAAGACCCACAATTTACCAATATCGAAGGTTACGAGGAAAAAAGAAAGTATGCTTTTGTTATCCTTAATGGTATTTATTAAGAAAAAAGGTAAGCTTTTGCTTGCTACCCTTAACAATATTAGTTATTACATAAGACCCTCACTATTTTTTCCTACAAGTACAAGTAGTAGTTGCAAGTATGTTTTGTATTATATCAAAAAGACAAAGGTAAAATGGTTCAATGTATCCCTTTATATCTATTAATCATTTAAGAAGAGAGCGAAAACTTAGAAAATATTAGAAACTTTCTTATTCTTTCTCAGTAGACAATAATATTTTCGTAGTTTAATTATCATCAGTTGTCTTTATGGTATATTGTTATTAATTTTTAAAACTTCTATTATTTTTACTGTACTTTTTATTCTATTAATTATTATTATTTTGGTTTTTTTTATTCTTTTCTATTCCCTTCTTATTTCCTTTTTTTCGGAATTTTTAATATAGTTTAATCCTTTTTTTTTCTTTATATGTTGCGAAGGGGTTGTTCATATTGTTGAGGTATTTTTCAATACATTTTTTATACCCTCTATCTATTATATTTTTTTAAATTTTTTTTTACTATTGTGTATTTCAATTCTTTTGTTTTGTCTTTTTTTTTAATTATATATTTTTATAGTTTATACAATAATGAGGAAGAGAGGGAAATTTCCAGATTCTTTAGGAATTTAAGAATTGTGATGCAATTTTCATGAAGTTGAATTTTAAATTTGAGATTTCCTTTCATTTATGAGATTAAAATTAGTTTAATTATGTTAGAATAGAAAAAGAAGTTTAAAATGTGAGGTGATCATTAGTACAAAATAATAACCATCATCATATAATAAAGATTAAAAAATAAGTCATTTATATGCTAATCATAACTACAAAATAATGACAATGATTCATTGTAGTAATAGGTTTTTTTTATAACAATCCTTTTTTTCTTTAACAGTTATATTAAAGTTTTAATTGACAAGATTGAAATAGTATAAAGATAAAGACTAGGATTTTTTAACCAAATCATCCTTCACTAAAGGTTTTGTATATTTACTGTATAGAGTCAATGTTAATCTAATATTTTCATGTCTAAAACAAACTTTTTAGAAATATTTCCTTTTACAAGTACATATACATGAATATTTATTTTAAAGACATATATGAATATTTATATGTGAGAGAGATAGAGATAGAGTCTAAATAATATCAGTATCTTTAGAAAACATATGTTTTTTTAATAAATAAAGTAATATTATCTATACTAATATATAAAGGCAAAACATTAGTTTGGTGTAGCCTTTTTTCTTCCAAATTTACCCTTTTTAATTTTTGTTTTAATTTTTAATTTTTTTCTCACAACGGCGGTTACACGACGGTTTATTAACCGCCAACGGTTTATTATTTTTCATATCATTATCTTTAATTACTTTATAAATAATTTATAATTAAATTAAAATTAAATAATCTATCTATAACTATATATAAAGGGAACATGGAATTTTTTACTGACCTATTTTTATTTCTATTTTATCATTTAAAATATAGTTTAGTTAATTTTAAAAACTAAAATACAAATAAAAAAATGAAGTTTTTATTAAATGATGGTAGTTATTTTGAATTGTGGTAACTCCATAACTACTAGAGTTGGTTTTTTATTTTATTATATATATATATATATATATATATATATATATATATATATATATATATATATATATATATATATATATATATATATATATATATATATATATATATATATATATATATATATATATATATATATATATATATATATATATATATATATATATATATATATATATATATATATATATATATATATATATAAACCTCTCAAGGTGTGATGCATAACATAAATACAAATTTATAGAGTAAACAAAACATGTTCATTTAATGTTTCATCTCATGCTTCTTCATAATTTATGGTTTATGGGTGGTTAATAATTTGCTTCTTTGTCATTGTTTGTATTAGAAGTCCTATGGAAGTTTCAATGTTTGCTTCTGTGTTGTTTTTGTATTAGAGAGCAACATCAAGATTGAAACTAATTTATGCTTATATTGTCTGATCTTATTACACTAGCATTCCATCATCAAAAGAGGTAATTTGAATTTCAAAGATAACTATTTCAAATAGCATTGTTTTTTTGTGTGCCTATTATATGTTTTAAGAACAATAAAGAGAAAGAAACAAATTTTACTATTAATTGTTTACTGGGAGAGGTTTTTATTAAAATTCAAAGGAATCTAAATTTAAATTTGCCTATTAAATTAAATGAATAGAATATTAACATCATTGGATCATCCATGTAGGATGCTTAATTCATTAATCATCATTAATTTTTCTAAATATCATTAATTTTTTACAGTTGTTATTCCAATTTACAATCCCAACCCAAATTGAAATGGATGGTTCTCTTACTTTTCCATTTAATTTTTAATAGGTGAAGAAAGTGAAGCACAGTGAATTGATTAGTGGTTATATAAGAAGATTTTTTAAAGTGGAGTGAATCTCTATGAATGTAAAGGATCATATTTTTGAAAAATAAATACAAAATGTGTGATGTATGAGAGAAGTTATGAGTGTAAGAGAAAGAAAATGGAAAAAAAGCTAAGAGGATTCGTGGCTTTAAATTTAACTATCTTTTCATTATTCCACTTTTATTCTTTTGCATGCATCAATTATTATAATTGTATGTTAACGAAAAAAATGGTGTTGAGTAAACAAAAGTGTAGTTTTCAATTGGTAATACCAATGAAAATGAGTTACTATCTTTACACCAAAATAGACAAAGTGCCTATCTTATCTTTTAAAGTTTAGTAATTGATTTGTTTTATCACACTATATATATATATATATATATATATATATATATATATATATATATATATATATATATATATATATATATATATATATATATATATATATATATATATATATATATATATATATATATATATATATATGTATATATATATATAAAATAGGAATTGTTTATACTTTTTTAAATATTGGAACAAATTAGAATAAAACATATTTTTATTCTAAAAATACTGATATTACATGGTATAGACATTTTAATTGGTTGTATATGTAAAATTGTATCACAGTGACAATGCAATACCTTTAAACCCTTAAAATATTGTGTGATTAGTAACTTCAGAAGGATTTGAAAGATAACTTCTATATCTTTTATTGTCGTGAAAGAGAAGAAGAAAATTATAGAATACATATTTTTATGACGGAGACATTCTTTAAGAGTGCCAAACAAATGAGAACTCTCATGCATTATCCTATTTATTTGTAGGAGCTATATAAATTGTAATGGTGTTTGCCTCAAAAGAAGAATTGGTATTATAGAAATTTGGTAATATTTTTTTTAGATAAGTGGCAAGATGTCATGTTTAAGCGTACAAACGGGTATGCCCGTTTAAATGCTATGTAAATAAATTAATTTAAGATCAAAATTAAATTAAAAAATATGTTTATGTTTTAACACGTGTGTATACTAAAAAGGCAAACAAACGAGTTTCTATGTTTTAAATTCTAATTGTATTTAATATTTGTAGATAATTGATAAATATATATCTATGTTTATGTATTAGTGCAATAATAGTTAATATTAAACTGATAATTTACACATACACATACTCCAACAACAAATGTCAAAATAAGTAGTTATTATATCAGTATATAATTTCAAAAATAATATTAAACTGGGTTTAAAAAAAGTTTCATATAAATAATTTATACTAAAATCAATATAAATAGTTAATATTAAAATCAAATTTATAAAAAGATACGTTAGTTAATATTTTCACGCGTTAGCGCAATAAAAAAAGCGGACAACCGTTTGGACGCTAGTTATTCATAAAGGTATTAGGGATATCCTAACCCATTTACAAAGTTCATCATATACTATATCCTCCTAGATACAAAAAGATACAAAATAATTTTTGATTTTGACGGCTGATCAGAACCTGAAGTGGGTTAGAGACAACGTCTGTAATACTGAGTGTGAGAGATGATGAAGAGGGTGTACCTACAACGCAATCCGATGCTAAAGTAAGAATTGGGGAAAAAGAGTGCAAGTACAGAGTATGTGTGTATTATGATGAATATTGAATACCTGACCCTCTCAAATGAGAGGGTTTTTATAGTGCCACCAGCACTTTGCCACTTTTTTTTTAATTATAAACAATATATTTTGTTTAATTTTAATTTTAATATTAATTATTTATATGATAAAAAATGTAACATATATTTATATTTTTTGTTTACGAAATATTTATATGATTAAGGAACATTTTATGGTATAACTGATAAAATAGGAAAACAAGAGACCTAAAATTTAAGTATTAAGGTTTTATAGATTTCCAATTCAATTTATATCAATGTTTGGTCTCTATGATTAAAATATGAGAAAAAAGAAAATGTACCGACAGTGTATTATTTTTAAACCCTAAAAATATATATTAACATCTATGTTTTATATCATAACCAAATTATAACTACTCTCTCTTTAGCTGAAATGATATATCATTTTCGTCTAATATACTTTTTGAAGAACTAATAGAGCAATAAGGATTTTTTTTAAAGCTAATGAACCAAAATAAATTTTGAAATCAAATGTATGATTAAAAAGATATTAAATATTTCATTTAAAAAAGAAAAAAAGTATTTTATAGAGAGATATTTCAGGATGTATTTGTAGTTTTTTAAAGCTTAATAGCACATTGATAAAAGGATGTATGAATAATTAATTCAAATCTTTAACAGATAAAAAAATACTATATTACACTAATTACTATTAATTTTACTATTTTTTTCTCTAAAAAAATTCTAATATGAGACTCTTACATTTTTTATTTAATACGCAAAACAATGGCAGAAAAAAGAAACTTCTTAGAATAAAGATTTAATGTTCGGTCTTCCTATTAAAAAACATTATTGATTATATAGTATAAATAGTACTTTGTATTATTCGGTTATTTAATATATTTAGAATAACTTTGTTTATCATTTTCAAAATGTAATAATATTATTAGCATAATTAGACTACATATTTTTTTATCTAAATTTTATTTAATTCGGTATGTTTAAAATAATAGTAGCATTAATATATAGTCAATTCACTAAAGTATTTTTAGTATATATACATTTATCATCCTGATTTTAAGACTACTTGAGGATATTTAAAAATATTATTTTTAATTAATTGTAAGTATGATAAATACTTCATACAAAATATATACACGTTTATTTTCCTATGTTGTGCGCATTAAAAAAAGCGGACAGACGGACACGGGAGTGTCCATCTGAACGCTAGTGAAATATTAAGTCAGTTGACATGTAGAAAACACGTGGAAGTCTAGTAATTTAAATTGTTTTAATTTATTCATGTTTTAATTTATCAACTTGATACCTATTCGTTTAGATATTTTTTCTTAAATATCAGTTTGGCATGCTCATCATATGTAATATGTAAGGATGTTTTCTTAGTTATGAAAGAAATAAGGTTACAATGGAATGAAAGGGAAATGGATATTAAGATATGACATTAAAGTGGTAAAATCATTTTTCTTAAAAATCACATCCATAATTTTAAGAGACACAACATTTATTGTTATGTATTAGTCTTTGGACTCTTTGTAAACAAAATATGCATCTTTAACACAAGAAAATATGCTTATTATAGCCAACATTTACTTCACAAACATATACAAATGTTGTGACACTAATTTGTATTTTTTTTCTCTTTATAATTCACTTATGCTTTTATACAAGCGGTAACCCACATGTTCAATTTTATTTTGTATAAGCAAGATTTTCATTCATTAAAGGTATTGAGGGAATCTTAACCCAATACATCCACCAAACAATTAAAGTACACCAAACAACTTAAATGAAAAGCCATATACATTTACTCTAAATGTAATAGTTGCAATTACTTCTACGATTAGGTTGCATAGTTAACGACCACCAAGATAAAGCCACAATCCTCTGCATAATCATATCAGGATCCTCAAATGTGTCATTGTACATAATTTATTTTCTGGTTCACTAGATACACCCACACACCACCAGCCATATACCAGTCGCGCCCGCCAATGACACTTTTCCTTTCAACTTTAGGATCCAAGCTAACAAATGATTGCAACATGTATCTTCTATAACGTTTTCCAACTCGAACCAAGGTAAACATATCTCCACAGAGTCCTAGTTTTAGAAAAATTTAGAAAAAGATTAGTAGAGTCTTCGCATTGCATTAAACAAAATACACAAAAAATATCGTGCAAGTTTGTAATGATGCCATGATTAGCCAAGTTAGGGTGCGTAGGACGCCTCACAATAAGTATTCTCCAATCAATAATATTAACCTTGGATGCAATACATGATTCCAAACAACCTGCACCAACAGTTTACACATCTCATCTAGCTCAGATCTCGTTGTATCTGCATTTATCCTATGATAACACGACTTCATCGAAAAATGTTTGGACACACCAAATGGCCAGGACACCCTGTCAAAAGAAAGCTTAATCGACGAGACTCCCTGCAGCAAAGAAATAAGGTTATTGTACTCATCCTGCATGGTGTCATCATTCTCCCACCCTTGTAAACCCACCTGCCAAATCCACTTTTTCCCAACCCAGCACCCCATATCTCGCACCGCGACAAATTTGTTTTTAGAAATAACATATAGACCTCGGAGCAAAACTTGCAGGGGCCTATTGCTACACCATATTTCATGCCAAAACCATGTTGATGAACCATCACCAAGGATGATAAAAATCAGATCCATGAACGAATCACCTCCAGGATTATTACCAAGATTTAAAATATCTCTTCACCATAATGAACATTTCTTGATGAAGTTGCAGGCAGCTAGCAAACGATTTTCTTTGTGAAGCTACCATATCTCCGTGCTAGAATTCTAACCCAAAGGGCGTATCTCTCCACTAAAAATATACATAGACACTTGGTTATCAAGGCAATATTAAAGAGAGAGAGAGAGAGAGAGAGAGAGAGAGAGAGAGAGAGAGAGAGAGAGAGAGAGAGAGAGAGAGAGAGAGAGACATCTCTAATGCCTAACCCACCTTCATTTTTGTTTTCTAAACAAAAGCCCAACTTACCCAATAAACCCCGTTGTAATTCTTTGCGTCGAACCACAAGAATTTTCGTTGAATTGAGATCAATTCATGCAAAATTTTGTGCGATACCTTGTAGAAAGACACAAATTGAATAAAAATGTTCATCAAAACAATATTGATCATAGTCGCACGACCTCCTATAGATAACAACCTCCAATCCACAAGGACACTCTCGCTTTCATGCCTTCAATGACAGGATTCCAAAATGCCACGCACCTATTATTATCATCAACGACTAACCCACGAAACTTAAACGGAATTGAATCAATTTTGTAGTCCAAGAATTGCTCTGAGCCTTTAATTAATGATTCTCCGATTCGCACACCATATAAACTACTCTTTCTTATGTAGATTTTTAAACCATACAAAATTTTGAAACCCTTAAGAATAGATTTAAACGCCCATATATTACCTCAAGCAACTTTGCATATTAACATCGTATCATCCATGTACTGAAGTAGATTTTAAGATACACCTTTGATAACCTCAAATCCTCTTAGGATATATACCTCTGCAGCTATTCGAACCAATATTGCCAAGCCTTCAACCACAATGGTAATTAGAAAGGGAGACAAGGGATATCCTTGTCTTAATCCCTTCATCACCTTAAAATCTTGAGTTTGACTACCGTTAACAATAACTGACATATAACTACTCAAAACACTGTCCTTAATCCATTTCACCCATTTACTTCCAAAACCCATGGCTGCCAACATGTACCTTAGATAGCCGCAGTCCACACAATCATAAGTCCTTGTAAAATCTACCTTGAGAAGGACACAACCTTTATTCTTCCTCTTTGCAAGATCAATGACTTTGTTCACCACAACGACTCAGTGTACTAGCTTCCCGCCCTTGATGAAAGAAGTTTGAGAACTTGCAATAATGTTTCCTATAACACCTCTAATCCTAGAGGCCAATAACTTGGATAAAACCTTATACAGACACCGAATAAGACAAATGAGCCTATAATCATCCAATTGTTAAGGATTATCAAGCTTAGGGATAAAAGTAATAAATGAAGAAGTTATAGCCTTAGGCCACGAAGCTTCATAGTAAAATTGTTGAATGCACCGAACCACGTTCGCACCCAAGACATCCCATGTTTTTTGTAAAAATTCAATGTTAAAACCGTCCGGGCCAGGGCTTCTATTACCTTCACAATCGAATACCACCTCCCTGATTTCGTATTCACTAAAAAATTCCTCTAATCTAGCACTTTCTTCCAAAGAAATTCTAGCAATTCCATTCAACCCTAACCTTGGTGTGCGCATTGGTTTATTTTGGAACCTATCTTCAAAATGACCCTTCACGCAATTCTTAACCAAATTCACGTCCTCCACAACTTCCGAGTTTACCATGACAGAATTGATGGAATTCCTTCTATTCCGTTGGCGGAAAATTGAATGAAAGTACTTAGAATTCAGACCACCTTCTTGTATCCACCTAACTCTCGCTCAATGTTTATATTTTTACAAATATTAGTTTCTTTCTTCTTCCATGACAAGTTTAACTCTGTTTATACAAAAGCTTAATTTCTCTTTAAATAAATATGAGACTTTGAACTTCAATTGTATAAAACTATCTTGTTGTTTTTCAATTTGTCTTTACCAATATGGCTTTTATGAATTTGAAGATAGTTTGACTATGCAAGATTGAATTAAATTTGCATGATAATGTGAGTTTGAACTTCAATTGTATTAAATTATCTTGTGTTGAAGTTAGGTTTGTCTGTGCGATTAGAGGAAATCAAAGCAAATTTGATCTTTAACTATTTTTATGGATGTCTTTTTGCTCATCGAGTATTTGTCAATTTTTTTATAAGAAAATTTCAAAAATATTGTATTTTCATTATTGTTGTTATTTTGTTCCAGTCAATTAAAAACTCCAAAGTATCTTGTTTTTCCAATAGGTGTCTTATTTGTACTAGTTGGTATTAAATGCAATAATCCTGAAAAAGATAATCAACTTATCATAACATGATACCATTTTACACACTACTAGAAATGTTCCATCAAAAAGTAATTAAGTTATTTGCTGTTATAAGATTTCAAAAGAAAAAGATAGAATAGCTGTATCAATAATAGAAATTCAAAAGTTCAAAGCAATAGATCCAAATTCCTAAGCCGAAAATAAAAGTAAATTACTAATACGAATAATATACTCATTGTTTTAAATTGTGGTTGTAGTCGCGGATGCGATTGTGTGTGTTGCGATTGCGATCATTGTAGTTGCTGCAATGCATATTCCGACCATTGCAGCATGAATTTTATTGAAAAATATTTGAAATGCACCATTGATAAACTCATGATATTAATCTTTTATGTTGCAAGTTAGATATGTAAATTGAGTTTTTTAGTTTCAAACTTTGAGTTATGATGAAAATATGTGAAGAAACCTGGGCGAAGTTGTTTGATGTGAATTCTAATGCAGTCAGATGCGTGATTTCAATCCACACCACAATTGCGGTACAATGTGAATGCGGTGATTATCGCATCAAAAATATTGTAGTTGTAATTCCAGTTGCGGATCACAATTTAAAACCATGAGTATATTATTCGTATTGAAAGATTTTTCCTTGAAATTTTATTAGAAGGAAAGGGATGGTATATGGTTTTATATAGTGTGAAAGAGATTTGAAGGAGATAGTTTGGTGAACTATTAAGAGCATTTGGAATCTTAAGTTACTACAACTTCCCGTGTCCTATTTTGACAAATAAGAATTTATTTGGTTATGTGCTACAATTAGAAACTAAATACTCCTAAAGTTGCTTTGATGCATATTCTTAGCACGTATTGGAATTCAACCTTATGATTTTGAGAGAACAAATATTTCAAGTCTCAAGTATTCATCATTTGTTTTCATATTTTAAAATTGTTCTATGATTAAATTAGTTTCAGTATTTCTACAAAAGATCTCTGCATTTGATAAAAATATTCAACAATTTATCTCTTAAAAGGATAGATATTTGATCCTCCATGAAATCTATTGTTGAAAACAACACCCAAAATAAAAAATACATCATAGGAATTCAATATTATTATAATATACTAGCGTCCAAACGGACACTCGTGTCCGTTTGTCCGCTTTTTTATTGTGATTATGCGTTAAAATATAAATCGGTATTTTTTTTTTAATTTTGTGATATGTACTCATGTGTCTATTTGTCCATTTTTAGCGCGCACACTTGTAAAATAATAAGCAGTATTTTTTAATTTAATTTAATTTTAAATATTTATGTGATTCATACATATTTCTGTATATGTTTTATTATAAATTATTTATATACAGATATTAAAATTTAAATTAAGTTCATGTACGCTCTCTCTAAAAAAAACATATAATATTTTCTTAATTAAACATCTCTCTGTTTATCATTATATTATAGTAAACGATATAATTTAAAGTTTTCTTCTAACTATATAGTATTTATAAAAGATAAAGTTGAAATAAAAATAGTTCATATCACTTATGTAGTTATATAGAATATATAAGTGAAAAGTCATTTTAGCATAATTAATACATGATATGAGAAGGTAAGTAGTTACATCCATATTTTTGTTGCATAAACAGTAAACATATATAGAATATGTGGTATTTTTGCCCCTTTGTTCTATTGAATTCTTTAGTATTCAGTTATTTTTTTCTCGCAATAATCCAGTCATGAAAATTAGTTTTGTTTGTACAACTCACATTACATAACATATAACTATATATGAAACAACCATTTAAATTATATATGAAACAATGATTTAAGATATTGTATTTGTTGTGATTTTGTGTGAATATAAAAGTGACAAACAGAATTGATGATATCATACTTTTATTATTTGCAACAAAATACTCTTATTGTTTACAAAAGAACAAAAATAAAATAGCAACAAATAAATGAAAGATAAATTTAAAGATAAAATCAGAACAAAATGGTAGAAAAAGAGTTATAAAAGAATATAATAAAAATAAAACATTGAATCTCATTTCTTTGTTACAATAGTTTTGAATAATTGCACAATTGATTGTGTTGTGATCCACATAAGTGTACATATACATGAATGAGTCAGTTTTTTTTCTTAATTACTCGATAGTTATGTACAAAATATTTGAATTGACAACACAATACAAATCTTCCATTATTAGTTTAGATGAAGAAAATATAACCACGTGAAGAATCAAATTTAAATCAAGAAATCAAAAAAATCCATTTTTTTCTGTTCCATATGAAACGTATAAATCTGGAAATAAATAAATGAAAATAACAATTAACACTAAAAAAACATTTTAAAACAAGGGCAGGGAAACATTTTCTACTATCGAGTGATTGCTATTGTGTTGCAACAATTTATTTATCTTTTGATTTTTTCTTAGCACATCTATTGCAGAGAAAATGACGCATTTCATTTCTCCGATTCCTTCACGTTATAGGAGAATATTTCCATTATCTAAGAAAAATGGTTAAATATTGGAAAATAATAATAGCAAACCATTGAAAAGAGAAAAACACTCATTCAAAATCAAATATTACATTGAAATAAAGGAAGAAAAAAAAAAGTAGAAAATAGAGGGGAAAGTGGAAGAAAATGTGTTACCATTTTATGTGAGAAAACTTAACTAATATTTTTGCATCTACAACAAAAATAATATGTTAAAAGTTACAAAGTTAAGAGATAAATTTAAAATTTAATTGAACAAATTTGTTTCAACATCAAAACAGTCAATTAAAAAACTTGAAATTAAAGACACAAAGTGATGAGAGAGATAGAGAAGGAAAAAATTATCCATTGGATCTTTGTTTTCCTTTATGAAGTTTATATTCTTATGAAGTTATATTTTTCTCTCTTTCTTATAACTTCTAGATAGTTATTGCATGTCTCTAGTCTCTCTTTCACAATAACTTCTAGGCGGTTATTATATGTGGAAGTTATCTAAATTAAGGCTTTGAATGGTAAAATATGAAGTAAGTGAAGGATAATTAAAGAATAGAAAATAGGTCATACCAAAATTGTGTATTCCCTTTATATATAGGTATAGATATATAATACTACTATAAGTGGTTTACAAGTGAAAATAAATGTGTAATTCAATGTATTATTGTATATATAAATTACAAACAATGTGTCAAATAACTTGAAAAAAATATAAATAAATTTTATCATTCAAAAAGGAGTAGCGATAATTGTCCGCTTTACATCAATTTCGGTGTAATTCATACTATATTTATCAGTCATCCAATTAATAGAACAAAAATACTACTATCAATATAACCTCATACAATTTCATCACACAAATGAGACATATATTTATCTGATTACATAATCCAACTTGTAAACCACTGTTTAAGGCTTAGAGATTGAAAGTGTTTGGGAGAAAAATGGAAAGAAGGAGAAAAAGGAAGGGGGTGATTCGGGAGTGGTGGAAACTGGAGTTGGAGCTGGTGATGACACTGGTGGAATGCTGAAAGATAGATCGATTGATGGAAAGCTAGAAAACGGTGGAAGACTTCCTTTCATTAATGATTCAAATACATACAAATCTCGTGAATCCAACAAAGATGATTTTGGTAAAGATGGAATGGTAGGGTTTGAGAGTGTGGTTGTTTGAAGAAGATGGCGTGCCTCCACCTTCATGTTTGACATTGTTGCGACAATGAGCAAAGCTAGAATGAAGGATTTGGAGGAAGCCATCTATGATAACTTGAAGATCGTATTGAGAGAAGTTGGTTTGAGATTTGATGAGAATGAAAAGGAGGATTGATGGTTTATATAGGGTGTGAGAGATTAGTAAAACTTTCTATATTTTAATTTGCTAAAAGTATTTTGTGGTTAGATTTGTTGGCTAATCATAGCATTTCAAAATTTTAATTATTGCCTTCAATGCATTCATTATTAGTCATGAAAGTTGAGTTTTTATTCATATATTTGTCATATTAATTAACTTATGAGTTTTATTCCAACAAAAGGAATGCACCTGAATAAATTTTGTATATCCGCAAAAATAAATAGATAATTTCTTATAAAAGTAAAATGATATTATATATAATTTTATATTAATTAATTTAGTTAAGGTTATGTTTAATAATAATTTTATTTCCTCAATTTTTTTATGAAATATTAAGTCAGTTGACATGTAGAAAACACGTGGAAGTCTAGTAATTTAAATTGTTTTAATTTATTCATGTTTTAATTTATCAACTTGATACCTATTCGTTTAGATATTTTTTCTTAAATATCAATTTGGCATGCTCATCATATGTAATATGTAAGGATGTGTTCTTAGTTATGAAAGAAATAAGGTTACAATGGAATGAAAGGGAAATGGATATTAAGTTATGACATTAAAGTGGTAAAATCAATTTTCTTAAAAATCACATCCATAATTTTAAGAGACACAACATTTATTGTTATGTATTAGTTTTTGGACTCTTTGTAAACAAAATATGCATCTTTAACACAAGAAAATATGCTTATTATAGCCAACATTTACTTCACGAACATATAACAAATGTTGTGACACTAATTTGTATTTTTTTTCTCTTTATAATTCACTTATGCTTTTATACAAGCGGTAACCCACATGTTCAATTTTATTTCATATAAGATTTTCATTCATTAAAGGTATTGAGGGAATCTTAACCCAATACATCCACCAAACAATTAAAGTACACCAAACAACTTAAATGAAAAGCCACATACATTTACTCTATACATAATAGTTGCAATTACTTCTACGATTAGGTTGCTTAGTTAACGACCACCAAGATAAAGCCACAAACCTCTGCATAATCATATCAGGATTTCCAATTGCGTCATTGTACATAATTTGTTTTCTAGTCCACTAGATACACCCACACACCACCAGCCATATACCAGCCGCGCCCGCCAATGACACTTTTGCTTTCAACTTTAGGATCCAAGCTAACAAATGATTGCAACATGTATCTTCTATAACGTTTTCCAACTCGAACCAAAGTAAACATATCTCCACGGAGTCCTGGTTTTAGAAAAATTTAGAAAAAGATAAGTAGAGTCTTCGCTTTGCATAAAACTCAATAGACAAAAAATATCGTGCAAGTTTGTAATGATGCCATGATTAGCCAAGTTAGGGTGCGTAAGAAGCCTCACAATAAGTATTCTCCAATCAATAATATCAACCTTGGATGCAATGCATGATTTCCAAACAACCGTCACCACCGGTTTACACATCTCATCTAGCTCAAATCTCGTTGTATCTGCATTTATCCTATGATAACACGACTTCATCGAAAAATGTTTGGACACACCAAATGGCCAGGACACCCTGTCAAAAGAAAGCTTAATCGACGAGACTCCCTGTAGCAGAGAAATAAGGTAATTGTACTCATCCTGCATGGTGTCGTCATTCTCCCACCCTTGTAAACCCACCTGTCAAATCCACTTTTTCCCAACCCAACACCCCATATCTCGCACCGCGAAAAATTTGTTTTTAGAAATAACATATAGACCTCGAAACAAAACCTGCAGGGGCCTATTGCTACACCATATTTTATGCCAAAACTGTGTTGATGAACCATCACCAAGGATGATAAAAATCAGATCCGCGAACGAATCTCCTCCAGGATTATTACCAAGATTTAAAATATCTCTCCACCATAATAAACATTTCTTGATGAAGTTGCAGGCAGCTAGAAACGATTTTCTTTGTGAAGTTACCATATCTCCATGCTAGAATTCTAACCCAAAGGGCATGTCTCTCCACTAAAAATATACATAGACAATTGGTTATCAAGAAAGTATTAAAGAGAGAGAGATATCTCTAATGCCTAATCCACCTTCATTTTTGTTTTGCTAACAGAAGCCTAACTTACACAATAAACCCCTCTGTAATTCTGTGCGTCGAACCACAAGAATTTTCGTTGCATTGAGATCAATTCATGCAAAACTTTGTGCGATACCTTGTAGAAAGACACAAATTGAATAAAAATTTTCATCAAAACAATATTGATCATAGTCGCACGACCTCCTATAGATAACAACCTCCAATACACAGGGACACTCTCGCTTTCATGCCTTCAATGACAGGATTCCGAAATGCCACGCGCCTATGATTTCCATCAACGACTAACCCACAAAACTTAAACAGAATTGAATCAATTTTTCAGTCCAAGAATTGCTTTGCGCCTTTAATTAATGATTCTCTAATTCCCACACCATATAAACTACTCTTTCTTATGTTGATTTTCAAACCATACAAAATTTTGAAACCCTTAAGAATAGATTTAACAGCCCATATATTACCTCAAGCAACTTCGCATATTAACATCGTATCATCCATGTACTGAAGTAGATTGTAAGATACACCTTCAATAACCTCAAATCCTCTTAGGATACCTACCTTCGCAGCTATTCGAACCAATTGTTAGAACACAAATTGGTTCTTAATAATAACTCTTTGTTTTGATGATAACTGTTAGGAAATTTTATATTTAAGAATTATATACTCTAAAATTTGTTTGAGAGTTTTACTGCAGATTGAAATGAAATTAACTCTCTAGAAGCAAATTTGTATTGTATACAAGAAGTTATCCTGACTCTGAAGCGCCAGATGCATCTTACAGAAGAATCTGATTGCCCTTTACAGAAGATCCTGAGTGTAGTCTCCAGAAGGATCTGAAGCAAGAAGCTCCAGAACATTCTGAGTCAGAAGCATCTGAAGATAGTCAGAAGCATCTGAAGCTGAAGCGTCTGAAGCAAAGAAGAATATTATTTGAAGAGTTTCTCAAAGCATAATTCTATAGAAGTTTCTGAAAGTACCAACGCTGCCAAGTACTGAAGTTCTATGTCAAATATGCTCTGATGATCAACACGCTGAAAGCACACATGCTGCAGAAGACTCTGATACAGCAAAGTTATGAATATCATTAGAAGACTCTGATTCATTCAGACTCTGAAGAACTTGCTGAAAACTGAAGAAGAAATATTCAAGAATATATCCGTTGGAGTAAATCAACGTCTCTTTCCTCTTTTGTGCTAGACACAATTACACAGACAAAAAGGATTTTTCTGTGTTATCTACTTCAAGGAAAGGTCACTTGATGTGAAGACAAAAAGGCTCAGACCTTTTTGGGACTCTCTTTTCAACGCTCAGCATCCTTGGATCAGCTGCCTATAAAAGGAGAACTCCACCACTTTCTTCAGTTA
The DNA here is from genome assembly GCA_963859935.3 of Lathyrus sativus. Lineage (NCBI taxonomy): Eukaryota > Viridiplantae > Streptophyta > Magnoliopsida > Fabales > Fabaceae > Lathyrus > Lathyrus sativus. The sequence continues at coordinate 599,328,452 of OZ012741.1, read as the reverse complement.
CACAATTTGCTGAAAAGAAATCATATTATTCTAAGCTCTCATTATTTCATATTCTTCTTAGAATTTCTTGTACTTAAACTTAAGAGAAAAATCACTGTTGTGATAAAAGCTTTATAGAAGCATTAATACTCTTGTATTTAATTTACATTGATTGTAAAGGTTATTCCTTAAGAGGATTCAGTTGGAATCAGTAGCTCTTGAGAAGACTAAGAACAGTTGTTCTTGGGTGTTACTATTGTAATCAGTTTGATTTAATAGTGGATTAAGTCCTTGTTGAGAAAGGCAAATCACTCTGGAAGGGTGGACTGGAGTAGTTGTTTAAACAAACCAGGATAAAAATAATTGTGTGATTATTTTTAAGTCTTAATCTTTCATACTTATTCAACCCCCCCCCCCCCCCCCTTCTAAGTATTATCTCACCTTCAGTTGGCATCAGAGCTCCGGTTCTGAGTGTGCTACCACTTAACAGTGTCAGTAAAGATCCAGAGAGAAATACTTTGTTATATATTTATTTGTTACAATGGCTGATAATTCAACATCCAATATTAACAATAAATATGAAGAAAGGGATAGGATTAGCACCAAACCCCCAATGTTTGATGGGGAGAAATTTGACTACTGGAAAGACAGAATTGAGAGTTTTTTCCTAGGATATGATGCTGATCTATGGGATCTAGTCATAGATGGATATGTCCATCCCACAGATGGGAATGGCAAGAAGATTGACAGAAAATCTATGACAGATGCTCAGAAGAAAGATTTCAGGAATCACCACAAAGCCAGGACTATATTATTGAATGCAATTTCACATACAGAGTATGAGAAAATTACAAACAGGGAGACTGCTTTTGATACGTTTGAATCCCTAAAAATGACTCATGAGGGAAATTCTCAAGTTAAGGAGACAAAAGCTCTGGCTCTGATCCAGAAGTATGAGGCCTTCAAAATGGAAGACTCTGAATCTGTTGAAGCCATGTTCTCCAGATTTCAGATGCTCACTGCTGGGCTGAAAGTTCTGGACAAGGGATACTCTACATCAGATCACGTAAAGAAAATCATCAGAAGTCTTCCTACCAGATGGAGACCAATGGTGACTGCCTTGAAGATGGCTAAAGATCTGAACAAGATCTCTCTAGAAAAACTCATCAGCTCACTGAGGAGCCATGAGATTGAGCTTGAGGAAGATGAACCTCAGAGAAAGAAAAAGGTAAATCAGTTGCATTAAAATCTAACAAAACTGCTAAAGCTTTGCAGGTCATTCAAGAAAGCTCTGAAGAATCTTCTTCTTCTGAAGAAGATGAGTTATCCATGCTGTCCAGAAGGATTAACAGACTCTGGAAGCACAAGGGGAAGAAGTTCAACAACTTCAGAAGATCTGATAATAGAAAGGGATCTTCTGGACACAGAAGATCTGCCAAGAAAGAAGTTGTGTGCTATGAGTGCAAAGAACCTGGGCACTACAAGAATGATTGCCCCAAACTTCAGAAAGAAAAACCCAAGAAGAAGTTTAACAAAAGGAAGAAGGTTCTGATGGCAACATGGGATGACTCAGATGAATCTGAATCATCTTCTGAATCAGAAGAAGAATGTGCCAATGTTGCACTGATGGCTAGCACAGAGGATCAAGAGGAAGGTACCTCAGGATATGAATCAGAATCTGAATCTGATGATGACGCAGAAGAGGTAATGGCTAAACTTACCAAAGAAGAACTCATAAAAGTTTTAACAGAAGTTCTTAAAAGTTATAACAATATCAAACTCAAATACAAGAAGCTGAAAAGCAATCTTGAATCTGAGATTGATCTTCTGAAAACAGAACTTGTTGAGCAAAAAGAAATAAATCTGAAAATCAAAAATGACTTTGAAATAACTCAACAAGAATCTGAATCTGAGACTAAGTCATGTGAAAATATTTTAGAAAAATATGACTCTAGCTTTCAGAGATTTCTTACTAAGAGCATAGACAGAAGCAAGATGGCTTCTATGATCTATGGTGTTAGTGGAAACAACAGAAGAGGTATTGGATATGAATCTTCATCTGGAAGCAATCCAAAACGTGTTGACAAACTTTTTATCAAGAAGACACCTCTGTATTCTTAATTTAAATTTGGTCACTTAAATGACATTAAACACACAAGCTCTGAGAAGAATACTTATGTGTTTAAACCCAAGGCAAGTCAGAATAAACATTATGTTGAAAAACAGAAGTTTAGACAAACCTACAAACCAACTAACCCCAAAGGACCCAAGAAGATCTGGGTACCTAAAAACAAAATAATTCCTGTTGCAGATGTTCTTAGCAGCAAGGTCAGGACACCAATCATGGTACCTGGACTCTGGATGCTCACGACACATGACAGGAGAAAAGTCTATGTTCCAAAGCCTGGAACTTAGATCTGGAGGTGACGTGAAGTTTGGAGGGAACCAGAAGGGCAAGATCGTTGGATCTGGCACTATTGGAAATGGTAAACTTCCCTCTATTACTAATGTTTTACTTGTTGAAGGGTTAAAGCATAACTTATTGTCCATAAGTCAATTAAGTGACAATGGTTATGATATTACCTTTAATCAAAAATGTTGTAAAGCTATTAGTCAAAAGGATGGCTCTATCCTATTTAGTGGTAAGAGGAAAAACAACATTTATAAAATAAATCTTTCAGAACTTAAAGTTCAAAATGTTAAATGCCTCTTGTCTGTTAATGAAGAGCAATGGGTCTGGCACAGAAGATTGGGCCATATTAATATGAGACGTATATCTCAGATTAATAAACTTAATCTTGTCAGAGGACTCCCTAATCTGAAGTTCACTTCAGATGCTCTTTGTGAAGCATGCCAGAAAGGGAAGTTTTCAAAAACATCTTTCAAATCAAAAAATGTTGTTTCTACTTCTAAACCACTAGAGCTACTTCATATTGATCTGTTTGGACCAGTGAAAACTGGATCCATCAGTGGCAAGAAGTATGGATTAGTCATTGTTGATGACTTTAGCAGATGGACATGGGTAAAGTTCTTAAAACACAAGGATGAGTCATATTCTGTGTTCTTTGACTTCTGCAAGCAAGTCCAGAATGAAAAGAATTTCAAAATTATAAAAGTCAGAAGTGATCATGGTGGTGAATTTGAAAATAAATATTTTGAAAAATATTTTTCTGAAAATGGCATTGCTCATGATTTTTCCTGTCCTAGAACTCCACAACAGAATGGGGTTGTAGAGAGGGAAAACAGAACTTTGCAAGAAATGGCCAGAACCATGATCAATGAGACAAATCTGGCAAAACATTTTTGGGCAGAAGCAATCAATACAACATGTTATATTCAGAACAGAGTGTCTGTTAGACCTCTTCTGAAAAAGACTCCTTATGAACTGTGGAAGAACAAAAAGCCCAATATTTCATATTTTCATCCTTTTGGATGTATCTGTTATATGTTAAACACTAAGGAAAATCTGAACAAGTTTGATTCCAAAGCACAGAAGTGTTTCATGCTTGGATATTCTGAACGCTCTAAAGGCTACAGAGTATACAACACTGAGACACAGATTATGGAAGAATCCATTCATGCCAGATTTGATGATAAGCTTGGCTCTGAAAAGCCAAAGCAGGTTGATAACTCTGCAGATAGGGAAGTAGTCTTTATTGACTCTGAAGTTCCAGAAGCAGACACAATTCAAGTGAAGGAACCAGAAGCAACTCCAGATGCTACTCCCTTAACTTCTCAGATGAATAATCTAAACATTTCTGAAGAGTCAACTATCAGAGGATCATCATCCAGAATTAAAGCTTCTCATCCAGAGGATGTCATTATTGGAAAGAAGGATGATCCCATCAGAACAAGATCCTTTCTAAGATCATCTGAAGCATCACTATTTGGACTAGTGTAAGAAATTGAACCATCTTCTGTAGAAGAAGCTCTGCAAGACAATGATTGGATTATTGCCATGCAAGAAGAGCTAAATCAATTCAGCAGAAATGATGTATGGGATCTAGTTCAAAGACCTCAAGGATTCAATATAATTGGTACAAAATGGGTCTTCAGAAATAAACTAAATGAGAAAGGAGAAGTTGAGAGGAATAAGGCAAGGCTGGTTGCTCAAGGGTACAGTCAGCAAGAAGGTATTGATTACACTAAAACATATGCTCCAGTGGCAAGGTTAGAATCTATACGCGTTCTTATTTCCTTTGCTGCACAAAATAACATCACTCTGTATCAGATGGATGTTAAAAGTTCCTTTCTTAATGGTATTATAGAAGAAGAAGTTTATGTCCACCAACCCCCTGGTTTTGAAAATGAAAAATTTCCAGATCATGTTTTCAAATTAAAGAAATCTCTATATGGATTAAAACAAGCTCCCAGAGCTTGGTATGAGAGATTGAGTAATTTTCTTCTGGAGAAGAATTTCATCAGAGGCAAAGTGGATACAACACTATTCTGTAAAACCATTAAGAAAGATCTTCTAATTTGCCAAATTTATGTAGATGATATTATTTTTGGATCAACAAATATTATGCTTGGAAAGGAGTTTGCTACATGTATGCAGGCAGAATTTGAAATGAGCATGATGGGAGAACTCAGATTCTTTCTAGGAATCCAAGTTAATCAAACTCCATAATGCACCTACATACATCAGACAAAGTATGTTAAAGAACTTCTGAAGAAATTCAACATGTATGACAGCAAGCTGGCAAAGACTCCAATGCATCCTACTAGCTCACTTGGCAAAGAAGAGGTAAGTAAGAAAGTAGACCAGAAGCTCTACAGAGGTATGATTGGCTCTCTTCTTTATCTTACTGCTTCTAGACCTGACATATTGTTCAGTGTTTGTTTGTGTGCTAGATTCCAATTAGATCCTAGAGAATCACACTTGATAGCTGTCAAGAGGATTCTAAGGTATCTGAAAGGTACTTCTAATGTGGGTTTGTGTTACAGAAAATTTGATGATTTCAAATTAGTTGGATTCTGTGATGCTGACTACGCTGGAGACAGAGTGGAAAGAAAAAGTACTTCTGGAAGCTGTCAATTTCTAGGAAGAAATCTAATCTCCTGGTACAGCAAGAAGCAACTCACAATTGCACTTTCAACCACAGAGGCTGAATACATTGCTGCTGCTGGATGTAGCACGCAGATGCTCTGGATGAAGAGTCAACTAGAAGATTATCAAATTTTTGAAAGTAACATTTCTATCTTTTGTGATAATACTTCTGCTATATGTTTGTCCAAGAATCCCATTTTACATTCTAAGGCAAAACATATAGAAATTAAGCATCATTTCATCAGAGACTATGTTCAGAAGGGAATCATAAATTTAGCCTTTGTTGATACAGATCATCAATGGGCATATATTTTTACAAAACCCCTTGTTGAAGATAGATTCAATTTTATTCTGAAAAATATTGGTATGGATTTTTGTCCAGAATGATATTTATCAGAAGCAAATTGTTACAGATGCAAAAATGCTTAAATGCTCTGAAGTATTTCTTCTGTTTATTTATTCTATTCTGATCAATATTTCTGATGTGAAACTCTGAACTAACCATCTTTAGAAGATCTGAACGTTGGCTAACGTTTCAGTTCTTAAGAGAATTCAGAACAACATGCAAGTAAACACGTGTCACACAAAATCTGAAGAGGTGGCGCGTACATAACTGAAGATACGTTTGAGGTGAAGTTTGAATAGTAAGAATCTTGGTTTTCCCCCCAAAATTGTCAGAAGCATTTAATGTTTTGAAATGATTTTTATTCTCTTCATTTAATGCTTGTTCAAACGTGCATTTTTTTCTGACTGTTGATGTGCCTAAGTGTTTAGTATAAATACTTGTCTTGTATTCACTTTCACACTTTTCACTCTCTCAAAATTTACATGCGTTTTCATCTCCTATTTTCTCTGCATAAAAACCCAAAACCTAAGTGTTTGACTAAGCATTCTTCAATGGAGTCTTCATCATCAACAACTGCTCAGTTCCAATCTACTATGGCTGCTGTGACTTCAGAAAACATGGGTGTTGCTCCATACTCTCCTCCCAAAAGAACACTTCTAACGCCTGTTGATAAACTAGAAGTTCTGTGTGAATCTATGGTTGAGTTTGATTCTCTGGCAGATAATGGGTTTGAGTTTTGTTCTATAATTAGATCTCAAGGATGGGTTAAGTACTTTGATAGGCTGTTTGGACCAGTTTACCCTCTCCTTGTGAAAGAATTCTGGATCCATGCATCAGTTTATCCCAAGTTCATCTTATCTTCTGTACTGGGAAAAGAGATTGTCATCACAGAGGATCTGATAAGAAGATTGATAGGATATGAAGAAACAGATGGTGTTTCCCACTTGCTAGTTGGGCGTGTGGACATGGATGAGGTTTATAAAGAAGTAATGACTGCTGGTCAAGCTTCTAACAAATTCAAAGATCTGAAGCCTGATTACAAGATCTGGGCCAAGATCTTCATGGGATGCATCCACCACAGGAAATCAACCAATTCTCCAGACTATGTCAATAATGAACAGCTCTATTTCATGTATTTCCTTAGTCAGAGCACCAAGGTAGATCTTCCATACATTCTGTTTATGCATCTGTGGAACTATATCAATGCATCTAGAGAATCTGTGAAAGAGAAAGGACAGAAGATCAGACCTTGGATCCCCTTTGGAAGACTGCTCTCAGATCTTCTTACTGAAAATGGCTTGGTAACTGCTCTGTACGCTGCTGGAGTTACAGAGGAATTAGAGTTTATTATGGGAAAACCTCTGAACGCTAAAAGTCTTCTGAGACTCAAAATTGTTGATGAACTCACTACTGCTCCAAAGAGGCTGAATATGTCTGAATTGAATAAGAGGGTTCCTGTAGCTGACTTTCCTCTATTCTTTGCTGAAGAACCCAGACATATAGTGCTTATGTATATAGGAGAATGCAAGAAGGAAGGAATACCTGTTCCTGCCAATGTGTTTCAGCTAGTTAAACAACCACTACCAGATGCAGGAGAAGAAGAAGCACCACTTCAGAGGAAAAGGACTCAGCCTGTAGAAGAATCTGAACCTATCCAGAAGAAGGTCAAGATTGCTGAGAAGCCCAAGAAGCTCTTGAAGAGAAAAGATTCTGAAGAAGCTACCTCTGTACCTGCCAAGAGGATTAAAGTAAAAGGTACTAAATCATCTGTAACTTCTGCAAATCTTGTTATTAATTATTCTAATGTTAAGTCAGTTCCAAAACCACCTGTTACTCAAACCACTTATGTTACTGCCCCCAGTTCTGTTTCACCTCAAAAACAAACAACTGCTTCTGTATCAAAACCATCTCAACCCAAAATACATATCAAACACTTTGTTCCACGACAACAACCATCAGATCCACAACCAACAAATCATCAACCATCAGAACAACCACCATCTGAAAAACAAACATCTGTTCAACAACAAACCTCAGAACATCCAGAAAACCAACCAAAAGAAGCTCAACCAGAAAAAGCCTCTGTCAATCCACCATCAAATAATCCACCTTCTGAGCCTATTGCACCTGTTACTTCTGAACCTACAAAAGTAACTTCTGCTCCTGTTTCATCAGAACCACCATCCAAACAATCTGACATTCCTTCAGAACCTACCAACACTTCTGAACCTCACATCCCTGAGACATAAGTTCTTGATGTCACTCCTTTAAAAACAGTGTTTCAAGTATCTTCTACCTCTTGTACACCTACAACATCCTCCAACTCATCAGAATCAGAAATCCACCCAGATTTTCTTATCTCTCCATCTGCCAAATACTCTGAGGTAAACCATTCTGAACCTGAACCTGAACCTACCATACCTTCTAAAACTCCCATTCCAGAGCCTATGCCTCCACCTGCACCATCATCTGAGATATTAATCCCCAATTCCAATCCAACATCATCTGGTATATCTTGTGCCCAAGTTTCTTCTCTTTATCATAATCTATCTTATGGTTTCAAACTGAAAGATTTTTATGATAGAGTTGAACCTTCTGAACCCCTCAACCCTCTGAAACCAAAACTCAGACAGGCCCTTCCATCTGTGATTCTATCATATATTCAATCAATGACCAATGAAGGATCTTTAGCAACCATATCTGCCACATCTGGTAAAGCTGTTGTTTCAGCTCTGCAACTTGCATATGATAATACAGTTGCATTTGTTGAACCACCAACATCTGCTTTCAAACCATACTCAAATGAACCTTTTGATGATGTTTACCCTCGCACAAGACCAAAACCTCATTTGCTTAATGCTTTGAACATATCCTTACCTCCAAAACCAGAAATTCCTTTCATTCCATATTATCCTCCTCCTCTGATTTCCATCCAAAAATCACTTTTTCCACCAACTCCCAAACCTAAACATATAACTCTGGAAACCTTGCTTAAACCACAACCCAGACTTAATATTGATCATTTATTTCAAACTTTTTTGCAAGAAATACAGATGTTTTTAGGTACTATTCAGAAGAGATGCTCTGAAACAATGGATGCAAATGAATCTGACATCATTTGGAAAGGATTCATAAACAGATTCAACACTGTAGCTTCAAATCTGAAGAACGTCTATTCTGATGAGGCAAAGCTCAGAGCTGAAAGAACTCTATTCTGGACTGTCAACAAAACTGAACCTCTGCTTCGTTTAGATGCTCCTCCACCTCCAACAGAATCTACTACTAATGCATTGACTATGACTCTGGTAGAACCCTCTTCAGGATCTACAAAACCAATGGCAATTGACTCTGTTCAGGCTGCAGAACCTCCAACTTCTTCATCTGAGATAAAGACAGAACATCCAGACTTTGGAGACAAGATTGCTGCTCTGGAGGCTGGACAGTCAGAGATAAAATCCTGGATGGCTAAGCAGGATAAGAAATCTGAGGATATGACAGAATGGATGTCAAATCAAGATGAGAAGAATGAAACTATGACTAAGTGGATGTCCAAGCAAGAGCAATCCTCCTCTGAGATTACAGATCTATTGAAGATGCTTTTGTCCAAACACTCTTAGATTTTTTTTTCATTCTAATGTTTTTGCATCTATTGTTTGCATCTGTACCTTATTGCTATATCTTCTGATGATTATATATGTACTCTTGCTCTGATATTTTGAATGAATCAAGTTTTCTCCATTGAATTATCTTATTTATTGTTCCTTTTCTTTGTCTTTTTAAAAGTTTTTACTTTTTGCTTATGACAAAAAAGGGGGAGAAAATATAGATCTGAACTGTTTCATATAACTTCACCAGAATGAATCTTCAGACATATCTATTCTATCTAACATTTAACTTGACTATTTCAGAACATTTGATAAGAACACTCTATAAAAGAAACTCTGAGTCTCTCAGATCATTTGTCTATTATCAAACTCTGAATCTTATATCTGCAAGACTTTCTGACCCTAATATGTTATAAGAACAAACAAGATCTAACTCTGAAGATTACTCAAGACAAAAGGGAAGTTTCTATTCCTTTTTCATATTTAACTCAGGGGGAGATTCATTATCTCAGGGGGAGTTATAATTCTATATTTTTAGTTAAATAAAATTTCTGATACTTTTTGTCATCATCAAAAAGGGGGAGATTGTTAGAACACAGATTGGTTCTTAATAATAACTCTTTGTTTTGATGATAACTGTTAGGAAATTTTATATTTAAGAATTATATGCTCTAAAATTTGTTTGAGAGTTTTACTGCAGATTGAAATGAAATTAACTCTCTAGAAGCAAATCTGTATTGTATACAAGAAGTTATCCTGACTCTGAAGCGCCAGATGCATCTTACAGAAGAATCTGATTGCCCTTTACAGAAGATCCTGAGCGTAGTCTCCAGAAGGATCTGAAGCAAGAAGCTCCAGAACATTCTGAGTCAGAAGCATCTGAAGATAGTCAGAAGCATCTGAAGCTGAAGCATCTGAAGTAAAGAAGAATATTGTTTGAAGAGTTTCTCAAAGCATAATTCTACAGAAGTTTCTGAAAGTACCAACGCTGCCAAGTACTGAAGTTCTGTGTCAAATATGCTCTGATGATCAACACGCTGAAAGCACACATGCTGCAGAAGACTCTGATACAACAAAGTTCTGAATATCATTAGAAGACTCTGATCCATTCAGACTCTGAAGAACTTGCTGAAAACTGAAGAAGAAATATTCAAGAATATATCCGTTGGAGTAAATCAACGTCTCTTTCCTCTTTTGTGCTAGACACAATTACACAGACAAAAAGTATTTTTCTGTGTTATCTACTTCAAGGAAAGGTCACTTGATGTGAAGACAAAAAGGCTCAGACCTTTTTGGGACTCTCTTTTCAACGCTCAGCATCCTTGGATCAGCTGCCTATAAAAGGAGAACTCCACCACTTTCTTCAGTTACACAATTTGCTGAAAAGAAATCATATTATTCTAAGCTCTCATTATTTCATATTCTTCTTATAATTTCTTGTACTTAAACTTAAGAGAAAAATCACTGTTGTGATAAAAGCTTTATAGAAGCATTAATACTCTTGTATTTAATTTACATTGATTGTAAAGGTTATTCCTTAAGAGGATTCAGTTGGAATCAGTAGCTCTTGAGAAGACTAAGAACAGTTGTTCTTAGGTGTTACTATTGTAATCAGTTTGATTTAATATTGGATTAAGTCCTTGTTGAGAAAGGCAAATCACTCTGGAAGGGTGGACTGGAGTAGTTGTTTAAACGAACCAGGATAAAAATAATTGTGTGATTATTTTTAAGTCTTAATCTTTCATACTTATTCAACCCCCCCTTATAAGTATTATCTCACCTTCACCAATATTGTCAAGCCTTCAACCACAAGGGTAATTAGAAAGGGAGACAAGGGATCTCCTTGTCTTAATCCCTTCATCACCTTAAAATCTTGAGTTTGACTACCGTTAACAATAACTGACATTAATTATAAATAGATAATTTCTTTAAAAAGTAAAACGATATTAATTATAATTTTATATTAATTAATTTAGTTAAGTTTATGTTTAATAATAATTTAATTTCATCATTTTTTTATGAAATATTGAGTCAGTTGATATGTAGAAAACACGTGGAAGTCCAGTAATTTAAACTGTTTTAATTTATTCATGTTTTAATTTATCAACTTGATACCTATTTGTTTAGATGTTTTTTCTTAAATATCAATTTGGCATGCTCATCATATGTAATATGTAAGGACGTGTTCTTAGTTATGAAAGAAATAAGATTACAAGGGAATGAAAGGGAAATGGATTATTAAGATATGACATTAACGTGGTAAAATCTATTTTCTTAAAAATCACATCCATAATTTTAAGAGACTCAACATTTATTGTTATGTATTAGTCTTTGGACTCTTTGTAAACCAAATATGCATCTTTAACACAAGAAAATATGTTTATTATAGCCAACATTTACTTCACTAACATATAACAAATGTTGTGACACTAATTTGTATTTGTTTTTCTCTTTATAATTCACTTATGCTTTTATACAAGCGGTATCCCACATGTTCAATTTTATTTTATATAAGCAAGATTTTCATTCATTAAAGGTGATCTGACCTGATCAGAAAGGGATCGCTGGATGCCCCGTGTCTTCGACTTGTTGCCTGCTCACCGGTATTGAAGAAGAGGAAGGGGGTGTACCTGTAAGACACTCTCATGCTAAAATAAGCGTATGGGCAGAGTCATCACAAGTACAGAAAGAGGGTAAGAAGTGAATTATCTGACCCTCTTGTGAAAGAGGGTATTTATAGAGAGACCCCAGCGCTGGGCCAACGGTCACTTGTATTGGGCTGGAATGCCAGGCCCAACCCAGGTGACTGCTAGGGCTTACATGGTGTAGTGAAGACCAGGACGTGGTCTTCGCCTTAGTCCAATTGTCCCGTGATCTCCGGAAAGTAGGTTTGACCTGCTCTTTCGGAGGTGGGCAGTTGGTAGGTGACGTGTCCCTGCGGAGGGGAGCACGTGGAGAACGTGTGAGGGACACATTGTCCTGCCCGACAGGGAAGCAGGTTCTTCCCGCGGAGGGGCAGGTCCTGCCCGCGGAGAGGGTAGTGTCTAGTTGATAGGAGAGTCTTGTGCTCGACACAGATGGGCAGGTTCTGCCTGCGGAGGGGCATTACCTGTCCGTCGGGGACCTTGTGCTCGGAGGCTGCGGTCCAAGCTGGACTGGGTTTGGCAGGATATTATTGGGCTGGACCTGCCTGGCCAAGTCGGGGCCCAGGCCAGGACAAAAGGTATTGAGGGAATCTTAACCCAATACATCCACCAAACAACTAAAGTGAAAAGCCACAGACATTTACTTTATACGTAATAGTTGCAATTACTTCTACGATTTGGTTGCGTAGTTAAATACCACCAAGATAAAGCCACAATCCTCTGCATAATCATATGGGGATCTCCAAATGCAATCATATCGGGATCTCCAAATGCGTCATTATACATAATTTGTTTTCTGGTCCACTAGATACACCCACACACCACTAGTGTCATACCTTAATTTTAACCCTAAGATCTCGTTCCTTTGTACGTCATCTCGCATTGCATCTCTAGGTCCTATAGTCTTCGTGTGCATGCTTATCATGACTAACAAGTGTCTGCAGGTACATTAATTTTAAGAGTGGATGATAGTTATTCTCATAGTCAAATACTTTAGGGCATGACCAATCAATACATATATAAAGTGGTCCTAGGGCTCCTACCGGATATGGGCTTCACTTCTAGATTTCTTTCTTCACTCTTTGGCCATTCTTGGATCGATACCTCAAGGAAATCTTGGAAGGACTTTCGGGTGATAACTCAGTAAGATCATGACCAAATTTGTTTTTATAAATCAAGGGTACTTTAAGATCAAATACTAGAGCATGTTGGTTAATGCTCCATTGTTACTTTAGATGAGAACGCGTCAGATTTAGTTTCTTCTCAATTTCTCAAGTCTTTTATCTACCATGGTCATTGGATTGAGGAAGGCTTATTAATAAAAATTGCAAGTCATAGATTGTAGGTTTGTTGGAGGGCTCTTTGAGATTCAAGTACAGGCCGTTGGCTTTAGGATTCGAGAGTTTCCAAATTGTCCTAAGGATTCTTTTTCTTTCTTTGAAATCTCATGAATTAAGTTGTTGCCAATTCAAATTTAAAGTTCATATTCTCACATAGGAGTTAGATTCATTTTCAAGATATATGCAAGTTCAAACATTCAAAGTGCATAAAGAGTCTCAATATTATTTCTATGCTTCCAAAATCCCAAATCGTAAACCTCACTTTCCAAAATGTCTACAAAGAAGCACCGAGTTCAAATTATATTAACCATCCCAAAAATTCCTACAAAGAAGATTCAAGGTCTTAAAGATCAATGGAATTCACATATTCAAGGTCACCATTCCAAATTTCAAAGTTTAAATTCGAGAAGATTTCGTATATTTGTTCTCGTGTAATTTCACCAAATTTAATTCAAAGAGTTCAGAACGTCCCATTTTTCTCTACAAGATAAATTCAACTAGTTTCAAGAGTTTTGACATGTTCCATATTATGGTTTTTTAATCATACACAAAGAGCTACTGAAATTACAAGAATTCATGTTGAAGAAAACGTTTACATTAAGCCTCTGCATAGTGGTTACTGTTGGTGCAAAGGTGAATAAATGATGATCAAAGGAAATATTCTATTAAGAATGACGGCTACAAAACATGATAAAAGTTACAATGATTGTCACCCTATTTATAAGCTAAAACTAAAGTTACTAGAATAAGATAAAATACTAAAATACCCTCTAACAAACTTAGGGGCTAAGAAAATAGTACAACTAAATAAATATGAATTACTATTAATATTCTAATACCATCCCTTAATTCATATTCCATCAAAACTTGTAACACCAATTCCATCCCTTAGTCTGAGAAATTGATCAGTCTTGATAGCTTTCGTCAGAACATCTGCCAACTGCTTCTGAGTGCTGCAGTGTACAACTTCTAACACTCCACTCTGAACTTGATGTCTCAGAAAATGATACTTGGTCTCAATATGCTTGCTTCTCCCATGCAACACTGGGTTTCTGGCAAGATTGATTGCAGACTTGTTGTCAATCATCAACTTCAGAGGTTTGTCTACTTTAATCTTCAGATCCTGCAACAGATTCAGAATCCACATAGCTTGGCATGCAGTAACAGCACCTGCAATGTATTCAGCTTCACAGGTTGACAACGCCACAACAGGTTGCTTCTTGGAACACCAAGAAATGGAACCTCCCAGAAATTTGAACAAGTACTCAGATGTACTTCTTCTGTCAACTCTGTCTCCACACCAATCAGAGTCTGAATAACTCAGAAGTTCTGACTCATTATTTCCTCCAGAGGGAAATAACACTCCATACTTCAGAGTTCCTTTGATATACCTCAGAATCCTGACAGCAGCTTGGTAATGGGACCACTTAGGTTTACTCATGAACCTACTAACCATCCCAACTGAGTAGAAAATATCAGGTCTGGTATTGCACAGATACCTCAGAGAACCAACCAACTGTTTGAAGGTTGTAGCGTCGACATCCTTTCCTTCAGAGTCTGAATCCAGTTTCTGATTTGTATCAGAAGGTGTGACAGCCATCTTACAATTCTTCAGATTAAACCTCTTCAGAAGTTCTAATTCATACTTGAGCTGATGCAAAATGATACCTTTCTCAGAATATCTGAACTCCATCCCTAGAAAGTATGTCATTTTGCCTAGATCAGTCATTTCAAATTCATTCATTAGAACCTTCTTGAACTTGGCTATCTGCTGTTCAGAACTTCCAGTCAGTAGTATATCATCAACATATAAACATACCATAGTCATATTGCCTTCAGAAGTATGCTGAACATAGACACCGTACTCCATCTCACATTTCTGAAAGCCTTGCTTCTTGAAAAATGAATCAATCTTCTGATTCCAAGCTCTGGGCGCTTGTTTCAATCCATATAGAGCTTTGTATAATCTGTACACCATCCCTTCCTGATTCTTTTTTACAAATCAAGGAGGTTGTGACACGTAAACTTCTTCTTCTAATGGACCGTTCAGAAATGCATATTTTACATCTAAATGCATCAGAGGCCAATTCCTGTTAGCAGCTATTGCAATCACCATTCTGATTATTTCATGTCTTTCTACAGGTGCAAACACTTCAGAATAATCCAGCCCAGGTTTCTGTAGAAATCCTCTGGCTACCAACCTTGCTTTATGTTTGCCAATTGAACCATCTGGCTTTAACTTCTGCTTGAAAACCCATCTAACGCTGATGGCTTTCTTGTCTTTTGGAAGTTCTGTCAGCTTCCAAGTCTTGTTTCTCTCTATAGCATCAAGTTCTTCTTTCATGGCCTTCAGCCAGAGCTTCTACTTAAGAGCCTCTTCTGTACTTATGGGTTCAAAGTCTACCATCATGGCACACTGAATAGCTTCTCCTTCAGAGTCTACTTCAGTGTCTTGCAGCATGTCAAATTCTGCATATCTTTTGGGGACGTTTCTGATTCTTTGTGGTCTCTGAACTTGTTCAGAGTTTTGGGCTTCAGATGATTGACTTTCTCCAGAGCTTTGACCAACTTCAGGATCTGGCATATTTCCAGAGTCTTGAACTTCAGAATTTCTAGCTTCAGAGGCTTGACTTCCTCCAGAGCCTTGGCCATCTTCAGAGTCTGGATCATCAGAGTCTGGATCATCAGAGTCACCTTCATCTTCTGAGTCTTCTCCAGAGTCAGAATCACTATCAGAGTCAGAATCAACGTCAGAATTTACTCCAACTTCAGAAATTCTTAACTCTGACCTTTCTTCAGGAGTTCTAACATCAGAATCAGATTGAGACTTATCCCAATTCCAAACTTCTGATTCCTTCACAATCACATCTCTGCTGAATTCAATTTTATTGGTTTCTGGACAATAGAGCTTGTATGCACCTGTACTGTGGTACCCTATCAGAATAATCACTTTGCTTCTATCATCCAGCTTCTGTCTTCTGGCTTCTGGAACATGTTTATAGCAAACAGAACCAAACACCTTCAGATGACTAACACTTTGCTTGTCTCCAGTCCACTTCTGCATAGGAACTATTTCCTTTAACTTCTTCGTAGGACATCTGTTGAGTACATACGTTGCAGTGGCAACAGCTTCTCCCCAGAGCTTCTGAGGAAACTTCTTCTCCTTTAGCATGCTTCTCACATATCAAGCAAAGTACAGTTTCTTCTTTCAGCAAGACCATTGTGTTGAGGGGTATAAGGAGCAGTAACCTCATGCTCAATTCCATTCTCCTCACAGAACTTCTGGAACTCTTTGGAGTTATACTCACCTCCACCATCAGTTCTAAGAATCTTCAACTTCTGACCACTCTGATTCTCAGCCTTCATTCTGAACTTCTTGAATTCATCAAACACCTCATGTTTAAATTTAATAAGGGATACCCATGTCATTCTTGTGAATTCATCAACAAACAACATAAAGTATTTATTCCCTCCAACTTATGCTACTGGAAATGGACCACACACATCAGAATGTACAACTCCCAAGGCATGTTTTGCTCTTGGAGAAGCTTCTGACGCAAATGGCAATCGTGGTTGTTTTCCTTCCATGCAAACTTTGCATGATTTTTCAGGCTTCTTAATTGCAGGAATTCCATGTACCAACTTCTTTGAATTCAGATGTTTTAAGCTTCTGAAATTCAAATGACCAAATCTTCTGTGCCACAGCTCACTCTCCTTCTCAGCACATGTTGCACTAAGACATTCTGAGTCTGCAGTTCTGACATTCACCTTGAATGTTTTATTCCTTCCCTGTTCTGACTCCATAATCAACTTTTGATTGTAGTCATACAGTTTCAGAAGTTTGTCCTTCATGGTAACTGAAAAACCTTTCTCAATTAATTGTCCCACACTCATCAGATTGCTTCTGATGCCAGGTACATACCACACGTTCTGAATCAATGATGTTTTCCCATTGTTCAGAGTCACTCTAACATTTCCCATACCTTCTGCATTAAGATATTTGTCATCAGCACATCTGATCTTTGTTCTCTTTTCAGAGTCAAAGTCAACCAGCCATTTCTTGTTTCCAGTAAGATGATTTGAACAGCCAGTGTCCATATACCACCAGTCTATCAGATCCATATTATCAGATTCATAAGCCATCAATAACACAGATTCGTCATCAGAACTTCTGGCTATATTTGCTTCTTCTGATTTTCTCTCCTTGTTTGACCAACAATCTCTAGCAAAGTGACCAAACTTCTTACAACAGTAACATTGGATCTTCTTTTTGTCATACTTCTCTTTTCCCTTCTGAGCATTCTTTTGCCTATCAGAGATTGAGCTTTCTGACTTCTGACCACCATCAGATCTTCTCTTGGCTTCTGACTGCTTCTGATACCTCCTATCAGAAGTTGCTTTCAGAGCCTGCTGCTCTACTTCCCTTTCAGAAGTTCTCTCAGTCAAACGCAACTCTTGCGCTTCTAAACTGCTCTGCAGCTCTTCAATTCTCATGGTACTCAGATCTTTGGAATGTTCTATTGCTACCACAATGTAATCAAATTGAGAGGTAAGGGATCTCAATACCTTCTCCATGATTGTTTGTTCAGAAAGAGTTTCTCCACACGCCTTCATCTCATTAGTGATCAGAATCACTCTGGAGATGTATTCAGAAACTTTCTCATTATTCTTCATGTTGAGATTCTCATATTGCTTTCTCAAGGACTGAAGCTTCACCTTCTTCACTGATGCGTCACCACCATAACATCTAACCAGTGTGTCCCATGCAGCCTTTGCTGTCGTTGAATCTGCAATCTTCTCAAACACATTTACATCAACACATTGATGAGTAAAGAATAATGCTTTCTGATCCTTCTTCCTTACTTCCTTCTGCGCGTTTTTCTGTTCATCCGTTGCATCTGCTGCTACCGGAACATAACCATCAGTGACAAGATCTAAAACATCTTGAGCACCAAACAGTACACGCATTTGGATCATCCAACGATTCCAGTTTTTACCATCAAATACTGGAAGCTTGGTGTTCATGTTGCCGTTTCCGTTCATCTTCACCTTGCACAATACACTCAGATTTCTCACACAGTGTTTCCCAACCCACAGAATAAAATTCTAATCAGATTTTGTTCAAGATTCAACATGAATCTAAGAATCAAAATCAAACACACAAGACCTCACGTTCACTCGTGTTTCCCGTGTTTCCCAATGAATCTGAACCGGAGCTCTAGATACCAATTGTTGGTGCAAAGGTGAATAAATGATGATCAAAGGAAATATTCTATTAAGAATGAGGGCTACAAAACATGATAAAAGTTACAATGATTGTCACCCTATTTATAAGCTAAAACTAGGGTTACTAGAATAAGATAAAATATTAAAATACCCTCTAACAAACTTAGGGGCTAAGAAAATAGTACAACTAAATAAATATGAATTACTATTAATATTCTAATAGTTACAAGTAAAATTGCCCAAAATCTTCAAGTTACACAAGGAAGTCGCTAGCAAAGATCTAGCCCAGCACTTGGAAGACCCTCACTTTGAAATTGCGCAAGCCGCTAGAAAAGATGGTGTTGGCGTATCGGAGACCTTTGAGGGAGTGTTACCCAATGTCCTCTACTAAGTTCATTGATCCAAAACCTACTACAACATAAGCATCATTATTTAGAACAACTTTCAAACCTTATCAAAGAAGAAAAAACCAAGTTGTGCTTAAAACAAGTTACAACAGACTCGATCAAAATCATTTCAACAGTGAGCAAGGAAAGAAATTCAAAGAGTGTTTGAACATGTCGATATTATCGTCACAAGAACGTATTAACAACTGTATAGGTTCTTTCCAAAGTGAGCATTCAACATAATCACAACAGCCAGCTTCTTTTCCTCCAAACAAGATCAACATTTAAACATAAAAATAGGCAAAATAGTTGCATCGTGCATTTCTATCTTGAAGTTGATCAGGATAACATTGTTCAATCAAATTGATACTTTGATTCTAACACAAACCCAACGTAATCAGATAAGAGAAGGAAACTCCCTCAACTATATTGTTGTAGACCCGTATCAATTCAACTACAAACAATGTGAAAGGAAATAACTTACCTTTTGTTGCGGTGAAAATTGGATATCAAGCTATTAATTAACTTGAACCTTATTTCTTTTACAACCGGTCTTTAATTTATCCAAAGGATAGGTCTAAAGAAAGAAAGAACCTTTTGCGCGATGTGACAACAACGCTTTAAGAGATTCGGGGATTCGGGGGTTGGTTATATCTAGGGAAGGTATTAGCACCCTAAATATCTGTAGTACTCTACAAGAACCTTTTGTTTAATTACTTGCTAAGTTTGTGAATTGTGCACTATGGCTTAAGGATTGGGAATTGAGATAAAATAAATAAAAAGGCCTAAGTGGTTTTCTAAGTTTGCTCGCAAAGGCATCGCACCTTCTGCCTACGTATCCTGACTAGGATAGAATCAGAGCAATCGTAGTTCACCTCACAAGGGGATAGAACTCTTGATGATGATCAAGGTTCAAAGGGGGGAACAAACATGACAATGTTTGTGTGGAGTTTGACAAAACTCCCTAATCTAAATTGAAAGGGGAAGTAATAAATCATGACGATGATTCTCACGCAGAGTTGACGAACTCTTTCCTAGGGTTCTAGTTGAAGAACACTCCTAGTATGGGTGGGTTTCTTAGACTTCAGGCAAAGTCTAAAGGTTTTTTATCTTAGGGTTAAAGTGACTTAACAAAGTCAAAGGGAAAGTAGAGAACTTGGTCCAAGACGTTTGACAGTCAAGTGGACAGACCTTCCTTTGGAGGGACAGATAATTGGCAACTGGATGAAAGCTAACAAGCTTCGTCGCCTGTTAATGATCCTATTTAGCAAGCCAAGAAATGTTGAGAAAACCAGAGACTCCTTGCTTCAATTGTTGGCTTTTGAGTTTTCTTCCACTTTAAGCAATAACACACTTTCAATGCCAAATGAAAAGATATGAACTTCTAATGGTTGGTGAGTGTTTGGACAGTTGATATATGTTATATGTGAGGTGTCTGAGTGATCAAAACCTCAAGAAGATGTTTGGAACTTAGTTTGGTGTTTTTGATGGATTTTGGTCAAAGTAAGCCAAATGCAATGTTGACTTTTTGATTCCTTGTGATTTTTGGTGGTTTAATGATTTGTACACCTTCTATATGTGATTTAGAAGGTGTGTGGATGATGATTTGGGTGCTGGAACATGTAGAACTTGATGTGGTAGCAAGAATGCAAAGTGCAGAGTTTTGGCTATTTTGGACACTTTGGTGATTTTGCAAATTGCTAGCAAGAGTGAGATGTGATGAGGGAGCTTGGTTTAGCAGGTTTTCAGAATAATATTGATGATTTGAATGAGGGGTATGAGGTCCCTATTTATAGCAAAAAGCAAGGAGGTGCTTGCTTGAGAACTTTACTTACACATGAAGTTTCCTTTGATATTTTCATCCATTTGCCAACTTGCCTTGCTTTTTCTGATCTTTGGTTGTCTCCTTAACCCAATGGGCAAGTTTAAATGATGTTTCTACTGATAAATTGCAGCCTAGATGCTTGGTAGAGTGGCTGGAGCAGAATCACTTTCCACCTCATGCTTGGAAAAGTCAAAAAAGACAACTTAGGCAATGAACTTCCAATCTTTAATTCTATGCTATCTCCATGCAATTTCTTTGCTTCAACCTGCTTGAGATGTTCAATATATCAGATAGTATGAGTTTGACAAGTTAGAATTGGCTCAATTGAATGGTAGAGATGATTTTGCAATTTTGATCAATGTGGAGCTAAAGTGACAAAATACCAACTTTGAACACATGTATCTCTCAGCTCATAAATCACCTTGAGATGTATTTGTACTTTTTAGAAAGCCCTCACATAGTACTAAACCTTTCATGTTGGCCAGAAGTCTTGATTCTATTTGAAACTAGTTGAAAAATTCCCTTGAAGTTGGCTGCACACAAGTTTTAAAAGTGAAAATAACTTAGAAATTTTCTAAGTTATTTTCCCTTCTAGGAATGTTTTTGCTTCTATCTCCAAAAGTATGCATTTTCTGGTTGTGGACTAGTATGGGACTTTTGTAGGACTTTTCAAGAGCTTTCAAATGAGACTAGAACCAACTCAATTGGATGTGTGGTTAAGGAGATACGGTTTAGCCCTTTTCAAAAACCCTAATTTCCCGATTTCTCGATTACTCTCTCATCCTTGATCGAATGATCATGAAAATTGATATGCAAGTCCATTATGACATAAGGAACAACTTTTATTCACAACTTGGATTCCAATTCTCAAAATTTGAGGAGTTGACTTTTCGGTCAACCGTACGATCGATCGGTGCCGATTGAGTTGCCTGTTGACATTCTGGACATCCTGAGACTTTGATACTTCTTGAATAGTCTTTAATAGTCTATATGAACTTCATGGACCTCAATATCACCATTAAAACCTCTTCCAATATCAAAGTCAAACCACAGTTGACTTTTCACTAGTTACAAACCCTAATCGGGGCCTCCTGACTGCACTGTTCTTGATTCTGAAATGATTTCTTCAAATTGACTTCTCTTTTGACTTTCATATTATATTTGATTTCATTCAATGATTGAGTTGGCCCAAATCATTGGCTAATCATTCCTTGGTTTCCTTGAATTTGTCGGTGCGAAAACCCTGGTTCGTCTGTAACTTGACAATAATAAACTTGCACTGATTTAGGGTTAGATAATTCATGATCACGCTTCTAAAAATGATAATGAGGATCTAAGGGGTCAAAATTTGGGGTACAACAGTTGCCCCTATTTAAATATCTTCACGAGATGACTGAGAGATGACAATTCTCGGAAGATCGCAGTGAAAGGTATTTAAATATAGAGAACCAAAAATTTTGTCCCTTAGATCCGATGCCATGCTAAAGGACAAGTTATGATATGCCATGCACTCTAAATGACGTTTTATGATGCTTGAATGCAAACAACATGGACGCAACGATAATGATAAAAGAAACAGTAAACAAACAGTGACAAATACAAGGACTCGACACTGGGGACTCGTACTGAAAAACTAAATTAACAGTTCAGACATGACTGCTAGCGTAAGAAGAAAAACTTCACATGGGGAAGAGACAAATCCAATAAAGATGACAATCTTATTGGAACAGAGGTACTCCACCGGGGAGAAGAATAGACTTCTACTGGGGAAATGAAAAATTAATTCCATCGGGAAAAGAGAATCAGGATTCATTGGGGAAGCGAAAGACTGGATACAACCTCACTGGGGATGATCAGATGAGGAACTTCCTATAGTGAAGAGTTCAAACGGGATCTTCAGGAATGGACTAGAAATAAGACTAATCACACGTGGAGGATACTAGTGACGACTAGATCTCCGAGACTCAACTGGGAACATGGATCACTGGGGATACATCCTCAGCTTCTGCAAATAGTTCACACAGTGCTGGTAATCAATAGACTTCCTGGGGAATTGGTAACGACCAGAATTCCAAGCGATGCTAGTGACGACTGGTCTTTTAATGGTGATTGGTGACGACCAAATCAGGGTACCAATAACGATTGGTTTTAAACAATGCCAGTTACGACCGGATTTTTTAATGAAGATGGTGACGACCGTACTGGGGAATACCAATGACAATTGGTTATACAAAAATGCTAGGGATCACCAAATCTTCTAGCTGGAGATTGGTGACAACCAAACTGAAATAGACTCCAAGTAACGATTGGACTCTAGACGATGATACCAGTTACGACTGGGTTTCAAAGGGAAAGATCGGTTAAAACCTCAAGATAATAATGACGATTGGATTTAGGCAGTGCCAGTGACGACTGGACTTCATGGGGAGAGTTAGTGGCAACTAACAAGATACCAATAATAATTGAAACAATACCAGTGACGACTGGATTTCCCGGGGAAAGGTTGGTAACAACCAGACCAAGAGGCGCCAATGACAATTGGACTTTTATTTAGTGCCAGTGACGACTAGATCTCCAGGACTTATACGTGGATTTGTTAGTGACAACTAACGAGACACCAATGACGATTGGATCTAGACAATGCCAGTGACGACTGGGCTTTAAAAGGACATGGATGGTGACGACCAAATGAATATCAACAACAATTGGTTTGAACAAAATGCCAGTTACTACTGGGCTTGTACTTGGAAACGAAGTGCGTAATAACCTAGACTTCGCGGGGATTGATAGATGTCACCGACTCGGGGAACAAACGAATCACACTGATCCCATGATGAGGGGCGTATGTAGACTTGGGAAATAAACCCGAAGACCTACTGGGGAATAAAGCCTGTAGGTAGATTTTGCTGAGGTGAATTCAAACAGATGTCCAGAAATACTTTGTTGGGGGAGGAACCTTCATATCATCATAAGAAATCCTGAGGGATAATCTTCAATCTTTGATAACCATACATGGCCAAAGGACTCTTCGTTGCCCAACTTGCTAGCATTTCATTGGGGAATGTAAATTCTGACTGTGTATCAAGACTCCTGCCACCCTGAGATTTTGGGGAAGTATGATTTCCCTCGAGTCTTTCCACAAGTTAAAACATTTTGTAAAATCCTTCCAAGTTATGATTTTATTTTTTTCAAAAATTTGGACTTTAATGCTTTCAAAAACAATCGTTGACTAACGAACGGTATTTTGCATAACAAAGAAAATAAGGAACTGATAATTTGCACAAGAAGGAAAGGCTCAAAAGGCTGATTTTATTTAAAGGATGAAATTTTGCCAATGACAATATTCCATGGAAATTTTACAAGTAAAATGGCAAAAGTGGATAAGGTTACACTGAATCCTGTGACCTAACTATCCCTAAAGACTAGAATTCTCCAAGATCCTTGCTTCTGACGAGAGTTGTTGAGATGAATCTTTGTTGAGTCTGCAGTGTTGATGCCTTTGTCTGATGCAGCGAAACGCCTTTGTCCCTAATTTTTGCCTGGATTGCCCTTTCGGGTTTTCAATCCACCGGGACGCTCATTTTTGCCTAAGCCGCCCTTTCGGGTTTTCAACTTAGCGAGCTTTTTGATTTCTTTTCTCTTTTTCCTTTCCTTCTCTTTTTCTTTTCTACCCTAACTTTTGCATAAACCGTTCTTTTGGATTTTCCGGTTTATCGGGTACTTTTTAGGCGTAATATTTCCGAACTGCGTCAGAGTTTATCGGGTGTGTAAGTTTTTCTCCGTCCATGGTAGTAAGGATCAGTGAACCTCCGGAGAATACTGTCTTCACAATAAAGGGGCCATCATAATTAGGCATCCACTTCCCTCTTGCGTCTTTGTGAACTGGTAAGATCTTCTTGAGCACAAGTTCTCCTTCGCGGAATTCTCTGATACGGACCTTTTTATCGAACGCTCTCTTGATTCTTTTTTGATACAACTAGCCGTGACACATCGCAGACATGCGCTTTTCATCGATGAGATTCAGCTGATCAAATCTTTCTTTAATCCATTCTTCCTCTTCTAACTTGGTTTCCATGATGACTCTGAGGGATGGTATCTCGACCTCGATGGGAAGAACTGCGTCCATTCCATATACTAGAGAAAAGGGGGTTGCCCCTGTGGAAGTGCGGACAGAGGTTCTGTATCCGTGCAGGGCAAATGGTAACATTTCATGCCAATCTTTGTAGGTTTTAACCATTTTCTGCAAGATCTTCTTGATGTTTTTATTTGCAGCTTCCACAGCTCCATTCATCTTTGGACGGTAAGGGGAAGAGTTGTGGTGTTCGATTTTGAAGTCATCACATAATTCTTTCATAACTTTGTTGTTCAGATTGGTTCCGTTGTCTGTTATAATTCTGCTTAGGATCCCGTAGCGACAGATGATCTCCTTTTTAATGAGACGAGCCACCACTTGACGTGTAACATTGGTGTAGGATGCAGCTTCAACCCATTTTGTGAAATAGTCGATGGCAACCAGAATGAAACGGTGTCCATTTGAAGCTTTTGGCTCAATTGCCCCAATCATGTCAATCCCCCACATAGAGAAAGGCCATGGCGACGACAATACATTCAACAGTGTTGGAGGCACATGCATTTTGTCCGCGTAGATCTGACATTTGTGACATTTTCTGGCATACTGAATGCAGTCGGTTTCTAAAGTTAACCAATAATTACCAGCTCTCAAGATCTTTTTGGACATGGCGTATCCGTTGGCATGAGTACCAAACATTCCTTCATGAACATCTTTCATTAACAAGTCCGCTTCTCTTTTGTCAACACATCTGAGTAAGACCATATCATGATTTCTTTTGTAAAGTACACCATTGCTGAGGAAGAATTTGGATGCTAATCGTCTTAGTGTTTTCTTGTCAAGTGCCGTAGCATCTGTGGGATATTCTTGCTTCAACAGATAATTCTTTATATCATGATACCAGGGTTTGCCATCGGTTTCTTCTTCGATCATTTGACAGTAAGCAGGTTCTGTCTTGCGTTCAATTTTGATAAGTGTGCCATCATTGACATCTTTAATTTTCCACATTGAGGCCAGCATGGCTAAGGCGTCGGCAATGTGATTCTCTGCTCTTGGAACATGTTTAAAAGTGATTTCATCAAAATGCTTAATTGTTTCAACGATATAAGCTCTGTAAGGAATCAGGTTTTCATGTCTTGTCTCCCATTCACCTGTGACTTGGTAGATAACCAAAGCTGAGTCTCCACTGACTTCGAGATTTTTGATTTGGAGATCAATGGCTGCTTCGAGACCAAGGATACATGCTTCGTATTCAGCAATGTTATTTGTACAATCGAAGTCTAATCTGGCTGTAAACGGAGTGTAACCCCCTTCAGGATTCATTAAGACTGCACCTACGCCATGTCCGCTATAATTGGAGGAACCGTCGAACATCATTTTCCACCAATTCTCTGTCTGTTGACCTTTGTCAGAACTTGTTTCTTCACAATCTGTTACTAGCATGATATCTTCATCCGGAAAATCAAACTTCAGAGGTTCATAATCTTCGACAGGTTGATCTGCGAGATATTCTGATAACACACTGCCTTTGATAGATTTCTGAGCCACATATTGAATATCATATTCTGATAGTAACATATGCCACCGGGCGAGTCTTCCGGTTTGTGCCGGCTTCTCAAAGATGTACTTTATTGGATCCATTTTCGAGATCAACAAAGTGGTGTGACAAATCATATACTGCCTCAAACGCTTAGCGGCCCATGCTAAAGCACAACAAGTCTTTTCTAGGAGTGAGTATCTGCTTTCACAATCAGTAAATTTCTTGCTCAAATAATAAATGGCATGTTCTTTCCGTCCAGAGTTGTCTTGTTGACCCAGAACGCAACCCATTGAGTTTTCAAGCACTGTCAAATACATAAAGAGAGGCTTTCCCGGAACAGGTGGTATCAAAATTGGAGGTTCTTGGAGATAACCTTTGATTTTATCGAACGTTGTTTGACAATCAGAATTCCATACAATCGTTTGATCCTTTCGTAACAACTTGAAGATCGGTTCACAGGTGGGGGTCATATTGGAAATGAACCTGGATATGTAATTTAACCTTCCAAGGAAGCTTCTAACCTGATTTTCAGTCCGCGGAGCTGGCATGTCTTGGATGGCACGGACTTTGTCTGGATCCACCTCAATCCCCTTGTGGCTGACAATAAAACCGAGTAATTTTCCTGATCTGACCCCGAAAGTGCACTTTGCGGGATTCAACCTCAACTGATATTTCCAGAGTCTTTTGAATAACTTCACCAAATGTTCTAGATGGTCTTCTTCATTTTGGGACTTGGCGATCATGTCATCCACATATACTTCTATTTCTTTGTGCATCATGTCGTGGAACAAAGCCACCATAGCTCTTTGATAAGTTGCGCCTGCGTTTCTCAAACCGAATGGCATAACCTTATAACAATAGGTGCCCCATGGAGTGATGAAGGTTGTCTTTTCCATGTCGTCAGGATCCATTTTGATTTGATTGTAACCAGAGAACCCGTCCATAAAGGAAAACACTGCAAACCGAGTTGTATTATCTACCAAAGTATCAATATGTGGTAGAGGGAAGTCGTCCTTTGGACTGGCTTTGTTTAAATCTCGATAATCCACACACATCCTTACCTTTCCATCTTTCTTTGGTACAGGAACAATGTTGGCTACCCATTCTGGATACTTGGCCACTGCAAGGAAGCCTGCATCAATCTGCTTTTTTACCTCATCTCTGATTTTGAGAGCCATGTCGGGTCTGGTTCTTCTGAGTTTCTGTTTAACCGGTGGGCATTCAGGTCGGAGTGGTAGCTTGTGAACCACTATGTCTGTATCCAAACCAGGCATATCCTGATAAGACCAAGCAAACACATCTACATATTCTCTTAAGAGTTCCTTTAACTGCTGTTTTACCTCTGCCCCTAGGGCTGCCCCAATTTTGACTTCTTTTTTATCTTCTTCGGTACCAAGGTTGATAACTTCTACCTGTTCCTTATGGGGTTGAAGCTCTGCATCCTCTTTTTGGGCCAATCTTACCAGTTCATCAGGAATTTCACAGTCCTCATCCTCGTCTTCAGCTTGGTAAATTGGTGAATCAAGGTCAGGAGGAGATGCATGGTCACAGGATTCAATGGGGTTATGGTCATCACTGCATGTTTGAAGGGGTTACTTTATTAAAACACACAATCAACAAATGCAACACACACAGAGAAAGAGAAAATTGTTTTTGTTTTGGTTTTTTGTATTGCCATTTTTCTTTCAAAGTAAAAGCAAAAAGACGATAAAGAAACAACACGAGGATTTTTAACAAAATAGTTCATTCTCATTGATATTTCTTTGAAAGCATGGGGCCCTTACAAAACGTTCCTATAGCCTTGGGCACGGCTATGGAGATTTTAAAAATAACAAAGAAAAATAACAAATTACTTTAACTTGGGAAAAACTACAGGAACTTTGATAGCCTCCCAGTTGTTCAGAGTAGCTTCGTCATGATACACTAGTGCTTCTATGTCTTCACTTTCAAGATTTCCTTCCACGGTGTTAATTTGAAAACCGCCACTGATAAATATTTCTTGAATAGCCTTTGGCCGACTGTTGTCATGCCTTGGTTCTTCACTTTGAGCTGGTTTGTAACCCAACCCCTGGCGGTTCATCTTCGGCTTTACCTCAATGACTTCTCCCCATCCTGCGGGAGTGCCTTCTTCCATTGTAGCTTTGGCGCCTTGAGCAGATGCGAAAGTTGGACCACTTTTTGCCACCGTCTCCTCTATCATCACTGCGTTTGCCATTTCTAGTGCTTGGAATGATGTCTCTAGCGCGTCTTCTTCTGCTTCAATGTACCGGAATGATGAAAGATTACTGACCATTAATTCCTCTTCACCGTGAACAATCACCAGTTTATCATTTACCACGAACTTCATTCTTTGGTGCAGGGTAGAAGTTACCGCCCCTGCTTCATGGATCCAGGGATGTCCCAGTAAGCAGCTATAAGCTGGATTTATGTCCATCACCTGAAATACAATGTTAAATTCGTGGGGTCCCACCAAAATTGGTAATTCTACTTCTCCGATGACCGTCCTCCTCGAACCATCAAAAGCTTTTACAATTAATGAGGTTGGTTTCATCTCTGCCCCAGCATAGGCTAGTCTGGCCAGTGATCTTGCGGGTAACACGTTTAACGAGGATCCTGTGTCGACCAGTACTCGTGCCAAAGTATCTTCCTGGCATTTGATGGATATGTGTAGTGCACGATTGTGATCACGTTTTTCCTTCGGTAACTTGGCGTCGCTGAAACTTAAAGTATTGCATGTCGTGATGTTAGCCACTACTGAATCAAACTGCCCAAGTGAAATGTCCTTAGTTACGTGTGCTTGTCTCAATACTTTCTGTAATGCTTCCCTGTGAGCTGGAGAATTTATCAAGAGTGACAAGATTGATATTTTTGATGGCGTCTGATGAAGCTGATCTATTACCTTGTAATCACTTCTTCGGATAATCCTAAAAAATTCATCATTTTCTTCTTCTGTGCTCGGAGCTTCTTTTTCTTTGACTACCACAGCAGGAATAACTTCTTTTGGAATAGCTACTGATTCTTTTGGCTGATAGATCCGACCGCTGCGGGTCATCTTGCTAGTGCCGGCAATATTGGTCACATCTTTCTGATTATCTGTCTGAACAATCTTTCCTGTTTCTTGGTCTACCACGGTCACATCGTATTTCCACGAAACAGCTTTTGTATTGTCATAATGGAACGGTCTTGGTTTCTGAACTACGATTGGTCGTGGTTGACCTATAGCAGCTCTGTTGAAAACTGGCCTTGCACCCCTGTTAAACACTGGAACTTTCTCTCTTTTCCTGGATAGGTCGAAAACTGGCTCTATTACAGAAACCTCTTCTTTCCTTTCCTTACCACATACTTGTAACATCCCCTCATTTATCAATCTTTGTATATCTTCCCGTATCCCATTACATCCACTGGAACTAACGGTACGTTTTTCACATTGGTTATGAACATCTCCCAACAACCCTGCTTTGGTCAGCTTATCATGCAATGTCTTCAATGGCGTTCTGATTTTTGACACATCATTAATTATCTCTTCATCTGACTTTTCAATGGCATTGACCCCTCCATGGTTTGGCAGTGGGTTACTTTTGACGTTAGGTGGTACATCATCAAAGGACAAGATTTTCTTCTCCATCAACTCTCTTACCAGATGTTTTAAGGCAAAGCAACCTTCTAAGTCATGGCCGGCAGCACCTTCATGGAAAGCACAATGGGCATTTGGGTTATAATATGGAGATGTGGTATCCGGATTAAGTGGTCTTGTCGTGATCAACCCCTGCTGAACCAAAGATGGATATAACTCAGTGTACGTCATTGGTATTTGTGGGAGTGGAGGTTTTGTGGTTGGCCTCTGGTTCTGGTATTGTTGTCTGGGCTGTGGTACCCTCTGCTGCTGATTTTGTTGAAAGGGCGGAGCGTTGGGCGCTCGTTGATGCCCTTGCTGGTTTTGCTGATACATGGGCGCTGGTCGCCCTGGTTGATAGTTTGAAGTGGAATGGTTGAATGCTGGGGTCACAGCTGCTACATATTGCTGAGGGGCATACTGTACCGGGTACACGGGTCTTTGTTGATGAAACTGTTGAACATAGTTAGGCTGGATTGGCTGGAAGAAACTTTGTTGAGGCGGCTGATATTGCTGATATGGAGGTCTCAAGGTACGATTTCTTCTTCCTATTACGGCATTTGTTTCACCTTCTTTCTTCTTGTGAAACTCACTGCTGACCTTCTTAATACTGCTGTTGTTAGAACTGCTGGAGCTGCTGGCTACCTTTCCACTTTTCATTCCCAACTCTACCCTCACTCCCACGGCCACAATGTCTGAAAAACTTGCAGACACACTGCTGATCATTTTCTCATAGAATTCCGGTCTTACTGTGTCAACAAACCAGTCTGTCAGTTCCTTCTCACTTAGAGGTGGTTCTACCTGGGATGCTGTTTCTCTCCACCGTTGAGCGTATTCTTTGAATGACTTTGTGCTTTTCTGGGACATGTTCAACAATTGCCTTCGGTCAGGTACCATATCCATATTATATTTGTAATGTTTCATGAATGCATCTGCCAAATCTTGAAAACTGTGGATTCTGGACTGATCTAGACTTAGATACCATTTTGCTGGAGCTCCTTTGAGACTGTCTTGGAAGCAATGGATCATTAACTTGTCGTCTTCGACGTGTGCTGCCATTCTTCTATAGTACATGATTAAGTGAGTTCGTGGGCAAGTAGCTCCTGAGTACTGATCGAAATTTGGGATTTTGAACTTTGGTGGTATTACTAGTCCAGATACCAAACACATTTCTCTGGCGTCAGTGCCAAAGGTATCATTTCCTTCCATTGCTCGGATCTTTCTCCCTATCGTTTCAACACTCTCCCTCAACTTCTCATGTGATTCATTTTCCTCTTCATACCCTTCGGGTCCTTCGTATACCGGTGGTGGATTATGAAAGATGGGGCGTGCTTGAACCTGAACTGTAGCTGGAGTGTAGGTGGGAATAACTTGTGGAATCTCACCTCCCAAGGGAATTGTCTGTTGAGTCACTCTCGGCGGTGGCACAAAGCCTGGAGGTAACCCATAGGTTGGCACATTGGTAATAGTAACAGCTGTCGGGATTGGTTCTGCAGTGATTTCAGAGACAACGGTGGCTTGAGTGTCCAACATTGCCCAGATGACTTGCAAGGCTTCTTTGATCTGTCCCATGCCTCCTCGGAGCTCTTCGAGTTCATTGTCGATTCTGTTTACATCCAAGTTCTGCTCTTCCATCCTTAAGCGAGCTTGGGCTCGTGTGTTGTACTGATGGCGAGGTTTTAGTGTGATTCTGTTGACAAGACAGAGGGATGAGACTCGACTCAGGAACATGTATATGCAATGTTTATGAAATGCAGACATGCGAAATGCAGATTTTAAACATTCAAGGGAATAAAAGCGTTATTTGCGAATATTATAACAATAAATAGGAAAAACAGCCAAATCTTCATTGATAATATCTGGAGAGTTTACAACATCAAACGGGAAATGAAAATACAAGCTTCTACAAAATACGAAAAACAACAACAATAGATTCTAGATTCTTCTGCTAGATGGTCCTTCATCTTCAGACTGATTCCTTCTTCCACCTTGACATACCAATTCTTGAAGTTCTTCTTTCTCTTGCATAGCCTTGAAATACTTATCTCTCCACATTTTCCCTTCTTTCTCAGCTTTTGCCAAGGCAGCTTTCAATTCTTCTACGAGGGTAGGCTCGGGCGAGTCAGGCTCAAAGCGGGTATAGAACATCTTCATTGCCGCTTCTCTTACCCATGATAGGTAAGATTCTGAAACAGTAGCGTTGTGGGGGCATAGGGCAGTTACTCCTCCTGTGTGGACATAACGCCAAGCGTACGCGATTCGAGCCCTATAAGCGGGATTCTTCCTTTCCTCCAAGTAAAATTTCCTCAAATAGTCTGGATCTGGTTCATCTTCCATGGGGTGCCCCAGCTGTCGACGGGCCAGAATAGGATTATAGCTGATGCAACCATTGACGCTGATGAGCGGTACATTCGGGAAATCTCCACAGCTTTGGATCATGGAAATTCCTCCGTACATAGGATCAAACCATTTAATGTCTGAGTGTTTGAGCAACAACAGTTTTTCCGTCCATGAGAGTCCATTTTGCTTATCCCAAATGGCTGGAATTTCTGACAAGTGTGAAATAAACCACTTGTGCAGGAGAACGGTGCAACATTCAATTCGTCCAACCCCGTAGCGGTTCCTTCGGTGGAGGGTAAAATAAGTTTCGGCCAGCAAGGTGGGTACAGGATTTTTGATCAAGAAGAGATTGATTGCGTCTGCATCCACAAAATCACTAGCAGTTGGGAACAAGAATAGTCCGTAAATAAGCAACACCAGGACGGCTTCAAATGCTTCAGTATTTTGTGACAAGGCATAGCTCTGAGCTTTTTCATATAGGAACATGGCTGAAATTCCGTACAATCCTCCCTTAGCACCCATATGAGATCGCACTTCGTCTAATTCCAAATACGCGGCCTCTGCAATTGCTCTTTCATTAGGAGTTCCCTCCCTTCCAAAAAAGGGACTGGGGGTAACGCCTACCCCCATTAGGGCGGAATACTCCTCCAAAGTTGGTAGCAACTGATAATCTGGAAACGTGAAGCAATGATAGGTTGAATCATAGAATTTCACGAGTGCGGATAACATTTCTTCATACACTTGAACTTCCAGTAATGACAGCATATTCCCATGTCTTCCTCTGAACGCCTCGGGGTCTTCTACCAAACTTACCAGTTTCTTCAGGTTCTCTAGTCTCGGTCTTCGGAACACAACCTCTTCTCTCTTTCCAGAATCCATCCTATAATATCTGCAAAATAATCTTTTAGTTCCTTGAATGTTTAAAATAACAAGAATGCAACCCTAAATGTAAAAGTTTTATGGAACTCAATTTTACCAAAATATCCTTTCATTTCATTGATTTTTCAAAAAGGGTATTACAAAAGATTTTTTAGTACATCTTACAAAAAGCCCTAATATTACAACTCAATATGCTCTAAAAGAAAATCCTCTCTCTTCTTGATTCTTCTGAGCTCTTCTTCCACCTGTGCTTTCTCAAGGATGAGTTTGTCTACCATAGCTTTCCACGGAGTTGATTGATGGTTGGAATAAAATGCATCTTCCTGTGCCTTCCTCTTCTTGCTTGCAACTGCTTCCTCTTCCTTCAACTGAATTTGTTTGCGGAGTTCCTCGTTCTCTTTCATAGCCACCTGATATTTGTATTTCCAGGATATCTCAGTCTGCTGTGACTTCCTCAGAGCAATCTTCAGCTTCTCTTCTTCGGACATGAAAATCAACGGTTGTTCTTCTATTAATACCATAGGCTTTTGTGGAGGATAAGGCATTTTCAACTGAATGGCCCTCTTTCGTACCCATTGGAGATAAGGTTCAAAAGAGATGCAGTTAGGTCTTCCCAAGTCCTCTTTTCCTTTTCTGTGTATATGCCCCCATGTTTTGAGAATTTCATCTTTTAATTCTGAAACTCCTATGAAGAAGATACCTTCTACGTGAGCGCTGCAAGGTTTGTCTTTCAGTGGATAACCAAATTGTCGACGAGCAATCACAGGGTTATAGCTGATTCCCCCATTTGTACCAAGGAGAGGTATATTCCCGAAGCTTCCACAACTATCAATGATTTTGATTCCATCATAACTACGGCTGTACCAGTCAATATCGGAGTGAGTAAGAGCCATAATCTTTTCAGACCACCATCCTTTTCTCCAAAAAGTATGGGCTTTGGGTAGATGAGAAACGAACCATTTATACAACAACGGAGCACAACAGACGATCATTCCTCCTTTGTGAAGATTTCTTTGATGAACAGAGTGGTAAGCATCAGCTAGTAGGGTAGGTACTGGATTCTTCTTCAAGAATATTTTGATGGCATTGAGATCCACAAAGTTGTCAAAGCTCGGAAAAAGAAAGATCCCATAAATAAGTAAGGCTAGAATAGCCTCAAAAGCATCCATACTCAAGTGATCGGCATAATACTGAGCCTTCCCAATCAAGAATTTTGCAGTCAGCCCAAAGATTCCTCCTTTAGTAACCATGTTCTTCTGAATGTCTACCAACCCGATACGTGTGGCTTTAGCAATTTCTTCCTTTTTAGGGTCCTTCTCCATGACGGGAAAAGGAGATGCATCAAGGATGGGTAACCCAACCAGACAGGAATACTCTTCAAGTGTTGGCACTAACTGATAATCCGGAAATGTGAAGCAGTGATAAAGTGGATCATAGAACTGGAGTAATGTGGAAAGGAGTCCCGAATCCATTTTCTTCCTTGTTTTCAGTAGAGACAACAAATTCCCGTACCTGCTCTTGAATCCTTCTACATCTGTGATCAGAGTGCTCAACCTTTCAATCTCATCTATATTAGGGCTTTTGTAAGTGTACTTTATAGTTTTCTTTTTTCCGTTGTCCATGATTTTCCTGATATTTTATAAATAAACGACTCTGAGTTCCATAAAACTTTTATGACATGATGTTTATGGATGCATGAATGCACAAACACAGGTAATCACATATTCACAGATTTACACAAGTAAACAGACAAGGTTTCGGGTTTGGAAAATATGAGCAAGGAGTCAAGGTCTACCCTCCCCAAAGGTATGTACTAAGGTTTCCATAACTGCAGAACAAGGTTCTAGAAGATTTCCTGGAGTCCTCGACCCATCTTTCGGATATTATCAATTTCCCAAATACTTGGTGGTCGATAATATTCTCAAGAGAGTCTCGTCCAAGTGTAGTATCGCGTATCAACTACTTTGGAATTACTTCCTTATAGTCACCACACTACATCCTAATAAAGCCATAGTGGGGGAAAAGGTATCTAAAGGTCCTCAGTGTCATGGGCACCTATGTAGAAAGTAGCATTGTTTTCACGAATACTCGATCAACAATACTAGCTCTCTAAAGGGCCTCCACTGAGCGGTGATTTTCTCAAGACAACTTGGTCGGGAATCTACTCCCTATAAGCCTTCTTGAATATATCACCTTCCTATCATAAGTACGCTTGAGCACGGGTGTAGTGCTGTTTCACCATTTCAAGTTTCCCAAACCAACAGAGCATAAATATATACAAGTATTCACAGATAGCAATTAGTTAAACAAAATAGGTTGAACCCTCAAAATAAAAGCAAAAGCAAAAACTCCCCAATGAAGTCGCCATTTCTGTTGCGGTGAAAATTGGATATCAAGCTATTAATTAACTTGAACCTTATTTCTTTTACAACCGGTCTTTAATTTATCCAAAGGATAGGTCTAAAGAAAGAAAGAACCTTTTGCGCGATGTGACAACAACGCTTTAAGAGATTCGGGGATTCGGGGGTTGGTTATATCTAGGGAAGGTATTAGCACCCTAAATATCTGTAGTACTCTACAGGAACCTTTTGTTTAATTACTTGCTAAGTTTGTGAATTGTGCACTATGGCTTAAGGATTGGGAATTGAGATAAAATAAATAAAAAGGCCTAAGTGGTTTTCTAAGTTTGCTCGCAAAGGCATCGCACCTTCTGCCTACGTATCCTGACTAGGATAGAATCAGAGCAATTGTAGTTCACCTCACAAGGGGATAGAACTCTTGATGATGATCAAGGTTCAAAGGGGGGAACAAACATGACAATGTTTGTGTGGAGTTTGACAAAACTCCCTAATCTAAATTGAAAGGGGAAGTAATAAATCATAACGATGATTCTCACGCAGAGTTGACGAACTCTTTCCTAGGGTTCTAGTTGAAGAACACTCCTAGTATGGGTGGGTTTCTTAGACTTCAGGCAAAGTCTAAAGGTTTTTTATCTTAGGGTTAA
This sequence comes from Lathyrus sativus, assembly GCA_963859935.3. Classification (NCBI taxonomy): domain Eukaryota; kingdom Viridiplantae; phylum Streptophyta; class Magnoliopsida; order Fabales; family Fabaceae; genus Lathyrus; species Lathyrus sativus. The sequence continues at coordinate 599,292,605 of OZ012741.1, read as the reverse complement.
AGTGACTTAACAAAGTCAAAGGGAAAGTAGAGAACTTGGTCCAAGACGTTTGACAGTCAAGTGGACAGACCTTCCTTTGGAGGGACAGATAATTGGCAACTGGATGAAAGCTAACAAGCTTCGTCGCCTGTTAATGATCCTATTTAGCAAGCCAAGAAATGTTGAGAAAACCAGAGACTCCTTGCTTCAATTGTTGGCTTTTGAGTTTTCTTCCACTTTAAGCAATAACACACTTTCAATGCCAAATGAAAAGACATGAACTTCTAATGGTTGGTGAGTGTTTGGACAGTTGATATATGTTATATGTGAGGTGTCTGAGTGATCAAAACCTCAAGAAGATGTTTGGAACTCAGTTTGGTGTTTTTGATGGATTTTGGTCAAAGTAAGCCAAATGCAATGTTGACTTTTTGATTCCTTGTGATTTTTGGTGGTTTAATGATTTGTACACCTTCTATATGTGATTTAGAAGGTGTGTGGATGATGATTTGGGTGCTGGAACATGTAGAACTTGATGTGGTAGCAAGAATGCAAAGTGCAGAGTTTTGGCTATTTTGGACACTTTGGTGATTTTGCAAATTGCTAGCAAGAGTGAGATGTGATGAGGGAGCTTGGTTTAGCAGGTTTTCAGAATAATATTGATGATTTGAATGAGGGGTATGAGGTCCCTATTTATAGCAAAAAGCAAGGAGGTGCTTGCTTGAGAACTTTACTTACACATGAAGTTTCCTTTGATATTTTCATCCATTTGCCAACTTGCCTTGCTTTTTCTGGTCTTTGGCTGTCTCCTTAACCCAATGGGCAAGTTTAAATGATGTTTCTACTGATAAATTGCAGCCTAGATGCTTGGTAGAGTGGCTGGAGCAGAATCACTTTCCACCTCATGCTTGGAAAAGTCAAAAAAGACAACTTAGGCAATGAACTTCCAATCTTTAATTCTATGCTATCTCCATGCAATTTCTTTGCTTCAACCTGCTTGAGATGTTCAATATATCAGATAGTATGAGTTTGACAAGTTAGAATTGGCTCAATTGGATGGTAGAGATGATTTTGCAATTTTGATCAATGTGGAGCTAAAGTGACAAAATACCAACTTTGAACACATGTATCTCTCAGCTCATAAATCACCTTGAGATGTATTTGTACTTTTTAGAAAGCCCTCACATAGTACTAAACCTTTCATGTTGGCCAGAAGTCTTGATTCTATTTGAAACTAGTTGAAAAATTCCCTTGAAGTTGGCTGCACACAAGTTTTAAAAGTGAAAATAACTTAGAAATTTTCTAAGTTATTTTCCCTTCTAGGAATGTTTTTGCTTCTATCTCCAAAAGTATGCATTTTCTGGTTGTGGACTAGTATGGTACTTTTGTAGGACTTTTCAAGAGCTTTCAAATGAGACTAGAACCAACTCAATTGGATGTGTGGTTAAGGAGATACGGTTTAGCCCTTTTCAAAAACCCTAATTTCCCGATTTCTCGATTACTCTCTCATCCTTGATCGAATGATCATGAAAATTGATATGCAAGTCCATTATGACATAAGGAACAACTTTGATTCACAACTTGGATTCCAATTCTCAAAATTTGAGGAGTTGACTTTTCGGTCAACCGTACGATCGATCGGTGCCGATTGAGTTGCCTGTTGACATTCTGGACATCCTGAGACTTTGATACTTCTTGAATAGTCTTTAATAGTCTATATGAACTTCATGGACCTTAATATCACCATTAAAACCTCTTCCAATATCAAAGTCAAACCACAGTTGACTTTTCACTAGTTACAAACCCTAATCGGGGCCTCCTGACTGCACTATTCTTGATTCTGAAATGATTTCTTCAAATTGAATTCTCTTTTGACTTTGATATTATCTTTGATTTCATTCAATGATTGAGTTGGCCCAAATCATTGGCTAATCATTCCTTGGTTTCTTTGAATTTGTCGGTGCGAAAACCCTGGTTCGTCTGTAACTTGACAATAATAAACTTGCACTGATTTAGGGTTAGATAATTCATGATCACGCTTCTAAAAATGATAATGAGGATCTAAGGGGTCAAAATTTGGGGTACAACACCTTTCTCGGTGGTTCGACAATATTTGTCAAACTACCAGCAACCACCAACCTTTGATCAACCTAGGTACCATCATTCCCATGCTATCATTTGCAATTCTGCCAAATCAAAATGAAATAGACTTGAGAAGATTATGAAAACCCAACAATAATAATCGTCTCCTATTACAAGCACAACCCCAATGTAATATTTTGAAAACGGAAAGTTTCATCGCAAGCACCCTTTGACGAAGGAGGAATCAAGGGAGTTCATATGAATAAATCGAAACTTGCTTCAAAATCGTTTGAAATCGTTTCAAACATTTAAGGAAAGAATTTCAAAAGTGTTTAAACATGTTTCGACTAAAATAGAAACAACATTTATCACGGGTATTACAAAATCACAACATAAAAGTATATCCATTCAATGCATGATATCGTTTCCTAATCAGTCTCAGACAAAAAATCCCAAAACATACACCCTTTCATTATGCAATCAAGGTCATAATAAGGACTTCCTTTTCAAGAACAGAGTGAGAAGCACAATCTTAGGCATTCAATGTATAATCGGCATCTTAAAGAAGAATGAAGTGTATAAAAGGAGATTATTTTTTTCACAAATGGGGGTACAAACTACAACATCAAAAAAAGGAAGAAGGAAAGACCGGCTATAAGAACCGCATTCGAACCTTAACTGGAGGTTTAGTGGACTTGTGAATTTCAATTGATCATTTAATGAAATTTCTCGATGAACTTTTGAAAATTTTGTCATTGATTATTACCATGATATGCTTATTGCTTCTATCTGCTTCCTTATAATATACTTGCACATGTTCATGTCCAACGGGAAAATTTGTGTGTGATTTTATAAGTTATACGCATTGCATCATTTACTTGCATCATCTCCCCTGCTTGATCCTGAGTTCCTTTCAGGTTGATCAGCTTAGTTACGTGCTCATACCTTAAGATTGGAATTTCCATATATCTTCAACTTAGACAACTTATCAAATTCATTCCTCTATTCTCCCACAAGAGAATTAGACGTGATTCATTTGTGTAGTCGAGATAATTCTCCTACCCCCATAATAAAATAAAAAAATGATGTAGCATCTTTTCCGCTCGAGGGAGGTATCTGGCATACTCGTCGATTATATATCTGAGTTGGAGTCCTTCTCTCAATGCGACACAAAGACAGTCTTCAATATGTTTGTGGTGGTTAAGTCGAGTTTTCTCCCTAAGACGACGATTGGTTTCTTCTCCTAGAATCAACCAACAAACCTTTCTCCCTCCTGGAACTTTGACCACATTGAATGGTTCCTCAATCCCTTTAGGGGAACTACGAATACTCTGATTCCATTCCCGTCAGGATATGTAGGCACGAGATACAATTTCTTGGCAAGTAAACTTAGAAACAAACCCCCTAAGTCTTTTACCCTTAGCAAACAACAATAACAGAATAAAACAAGAGGTTCCTGTAGGGTACTACAGATACATAGGATGCTAACACCTTCTCTAGGTATAACCGAGACCCGAACCTTAGACTCTCTAGCTTTGCACTGCATTACATATTTTGGGTTATTCGCTCCTTTTCCCTTCCCTTGGATAAATTAAAGATCGGTGATGAGTTAAGAATTGTGATTCAAGTTAATTAATAGCTTGATATCCAATTCACACTGTAACAACTAGACATATACCAGCCGCGCTCGCCAATGACACTTTTCCTTTCAACTTTAGGATCCAAGCTAACAAATGACTGCAACACGTATCTTCAATAACGTTTTCCAACTCGGACCAAGGTAAACATATCTCCACAGAGTCCTGGTTTTAGAACAATTTATAAAAATATGAGTAGAGTCTTCGCTTTGCATAAAACAAAATACACAAACCATATCGTGCAAGTTTGTAATGATGCCATGATTAGCCAAGTTAGGACGTGTAGGAAGCCTCACAATAAGTAATCTCCAGCCAATAATCTTAACCGTGGATGTAATACATGATTTCCAAACAACCTGCACCACCAGTTTACACATCTCATCTAGCTCAATCCCCGTTGTATCAACATTTATCCTACGATAACACGACTTTAACGAAAAATGTTTGGACACATCAAATGGCCAGAATACCCTGTCAAAAGCAAGTTTAATCGGAGAAACTTCCTGTAGCAAAGAAATAAGGTTGTTGTACTCCTCTTGTAGGGTGTCATCATTCTCCCACCCTTGTAAACCCACCAGCCAAATCCACTTTTTCCCAACCCAACCCCCCATATCTCACACCGCGACAAATTTATTTTTAGAAATAACATATAGATCTGGGAGCAAAACCTGCAGGGGCCTATTGCTACACCATATTTCGTGCCAAAACCGTGTTGATGAACCATCACCAAGGATGATAAAAATCAGATCCACGAACAACTCTCCTCCAGGATTATTACTGTAACACCCCGTTCCCAAAAATAAAATAAATGCAATTAAAATAAACAATTATCAGAGTTTCACACCACAAAACGGGATGTCACGGAAACAAACTCAACACAAAACATTACCATTAAATGATTTGCAACAAATATAACACAGCGGAAATTCGTCTTCATATATATATATATACATATAAACACCATATACATGTCATATTCATCATCCTCGGCCAACTGCCCAAAATACACCAGACATATATTCACTAAAAGAACTCATCAAAATATGATACGCCACTGGGGCACACAAAATCATCAAATAGACAACAACTCCCCAAAGCCCGGGTGTTACGTATCAGAGCATCCCTACGACACGACTCGCCACACTCCAAGATAGCTACATACCTGGATTGCCTGTACTTTCGAAGAAGCACAGACCACAACAAAAGCAAGGGGTGAGAAATCACGATCAAAATATAACGGTAATGATATACATGAATAAAAGGCAGTAAATCACATAATTATCATTCACATACATCGACCCGGACCTACTGTCCCACACCAACATAGCATATAAGCCAATGCAACACATGCAACTCAACCCATGATATGCGGTACCGACTCAACAACAACACCGATGGGCACCGAGCCATCAACCTTTCCCGAAGGAACATATCATCATCACCGATGGGCACCTGGCCATCAACCTTTCCCGAAGGAACACATCATAAACAGGATAGATCACTTACGCTCCCCTGAGACATGATATATCCCTCACAATCACCGATGGGCACCTGGCCATCACCCTCCACACAAGAGCACATTATCACTAACGATGGGCACTAGGCCATCACCCTCCACACAGGAGCACATCATCACACCATGCTATGCATAACCCCAATGCACAACACACAACATCAGATACACTAAGTATACACAATTCCACTGATCACATTTCATCACACATCATATATATATATATATATATATATATATATATATATATATATATATATATATATATATATATATATATATATGTGTGTGTGTGTGTGTGTGTGTGTGTGTGTGTGTGTGTGTGTGTGTGTGTGTGTGTGTGTGTGTGTGTGTGTGTGTGTGTGTGTCTATATATATATATAGACACACACACACACACACACACACATATATGTGTGCATGTATATATATATGTGTGCATGTATATATATATATATATATATGTGTGCATGTATATATATATATATATATATATATATATATATATATATATATATATATATATATATATATATATATATATATATATATATATATATATATATATATATATATATATATATATATATATATATATATATATATATATATATATATATATATATATATATATATATATATATATATATATATATATATATATATATATATATATATATATATATATATATATATATATATATATATATATATATATATATATATATATATATATATATATATATATATATATATATATATATATATATATATATATATATATATATATATATATATATATATATATATATATATATCACTCATCACCACATTCATACACAATCACATGCACCGAATTCAATCATTTAAATTAAACGAGTATCAAGGAAGTCATATCCCACACCACACACATACTCCCCATATTTCAATAACAATATCATAATCAACCATGACCAACAAGGGTCCAACATCATGAGAGAACCCAACAGCACAGCTCAAAACACAAACATTATGTCACGCTCGCTGGCTCATTCGCTAGGCGAAGCATCAGCGAATGCTCGCTACTTGCTCGCTCAGCGAACTCCCTATCGAAGCCAGACAGTGGCTACTGGAAGCATTCGCTACCCAGTTCGCCCATCGAATCCCTAGGGAAGATTCGCTACTCGCTCGCCCAGCGAAGCAGCTGGCGAACGTCTACGATTTCAGAAAATTAACACTGCTCAGAGTCGGTAGAAATGCTCCGAACTCAGCCGATTCTACTCAACCCAGTTCCCATAACATCAGCTCAACATTCAACAACTTAATTATAGAATTTACTCTCGGTTTAACCCGATTAAATGTCAGCTCTACTTAATTAATCAATTTTCGGTATAAAACTTCGAACTACTCGGAACCCCCAAATCGATCTTACAGCACATGCAATGGTTTCAACATATCATCAACAACTCAGAATTCACAACACACATCAAAAAAATCATCACAACCTAATGGGGTTAAGGGAAATCCCCTTCTACCTAATATTCATGCAACATACCAATTTTAACCGATTCTTCCCCCTACCTCAAATGCAACTTTGATCGAAGAACTTCAAGAATCCAAAGCCTAGCTCCCTCCTTCTTCTTCCTCAAGCTTGTTTTCTTTGATTCGTGTTCTTCTCCTTGACCGTGTTCCTCTTTAATCGTGTTCTACTTTCTCCAATTCTTCCCAATGCCACTTCTACCCTTAATCCCAAATAAATCCTCATTTTCTTTTAATTCCAAAATTAATATAAACTTCATAATATTAATAATAATAATAATAATAATAATATCAATATTAATATTAATTATGAATTATTATCATTATCAATTATATGATATTAATATTATGTCCCTTATTCCTCAATACTCCCACACCAAGCATGCCGATAAATAAAAATAACACCGGAAAAACTCAAATAATTAAAATGGGCGTTACAACTCTCCCCAACTTTAATTATTTTCGTCCTCAAAAATACCTGATGGAAACAATTCTGGATACGCATCCCGCATCCTGCTTTCCAATTCACAGGTCACACTGCCTCCTGCAGCACCTCCCCAAACCACTCTCACCAAAGGTATCTCTTTCCCTCTGAGTCGCTTCATCTTGCGATCCTCGATCCTCAATGGCATTCTCTCAACAGTGAGATTTTCCCGGACTTGCACTTCATCTCTCAGAATCACATGAGACGGATCCACGATATACTTCCGAAGTCGTGACACATGGAACACGTCATGCAAATTCGAAAGCTCCGGCAACAACGCCACCCTATAAGCCACAACACCAACTCTCTGCAAAATCTGATACGACCCAATAAACTTTGGATCCAACTTCTTGGACTTCAACGCACGACCTACACCGGTCACAGGATTAACTCTCAGGAACACGTGATCACCTTCACTGAATTCCAACTCTTTCCTCCGGTTATCGTGATAACTCTTCTACCTATCCTGAGACGCTTTCATCTTCTCATGAATCATTTGAACGGTCTCAGTGGTCTGCTGCACAATCTCTGGTCCCAATACAACATTCTCACCCGACTCATACCAACACAGAGGAGTTCTGCACCTTCTACCATAAAGAGCCTCAAACGGTGCCATCCCGATACTGGAATGGTAAATGTTGTTGTACGTGAACTCAATCAATGGAAAATGAGTATCCCATGCACCACCTTTTTCTAACACACAAGCTCGCAACAAATCTTCCAGTGTCTGAATAGTCCTCTCCAATTGACCATCAGTCTGTGGATGATAAGCTGAACTCAACTTCAACTTGGTACCCAAAGCTTCCTGCAAACTCTTCCAAAATTCTGACGTAAACCTCAGATCTCTATTTGACACAATACTCGATGGCACACCATGAAGCTTCACAATTACCCGAATATAAATCTCTGCCAGCTTCTCCAACAGAAAACTGATATTAACCGGCACAAAATGGGCAGACTTCGTAAGCCGATCCACAATTACCCAAATGGCATCAAACCCTCTCGCTGTGCACGGAAAACCCGTAACAAAATCCATGGTAATGCAATCCCACTTCCAAACTGGAATCTCTAATGGTTGCATCAATCCACTAGGCTTCTGATGTTCCACCTTCGATTTCTGACACGTCAAACAGGCATACACAAACTGAGCTATATCCTTTTTCATACCTGACCACCAAAACATCTTTCTTAAATCATGATGCATCTTCGTAGCTCCCGGATGTAGACTCAAACCACTGCGATGTCCTTCACTCAGAATCGACTTCTTCAGCTCATCATTATCCGGCACACAAATCCTACCTCGGAACCTCAACACACTTGAACCATCCAACTTGAAATCACCATCGGAGTCTCTTCCCACTTCAGACATCACATCCATTAGCTTCACATCCAGCTTCTGGCCTTCTCTGATCATATCCAAGAAATCATTGTTCACTTGCAACTTGCCCAACATCACGCAATCTGCCGAGGTTTCACAAACCATGCTCAAATCTCTGAACTGCTCAATAAGCTCCATCTCTTTCACCATCATAGCCGACATATGAATCGCCTTTCTGCTCAAAGCATCGGCTACCACATTAGCCTTTCTCGGGTGATAACTTAGGCTAAAATCATAATCCTTCAAGAATTCTAACCTTCTCCTCTGCCTTATATTTAGCTCTTTCTGGTCAAACAAATACTTCAGACTTTTATGATCGCTGAACACCTCAAATCTCGAACCATATAAATAATGCCTCCAGATCTTCAACACAAAAACGACCGCAACCAATTCAAGATCATGAGTAGGATAATTCCGCTCATGCACCCTCAGTTGCCGCGAAGTATACGCCACCACTTTACCATTCTGCATAAGAACTCCGCCTAATCCCATCTTAGACGCATCACAATACACCACAAACGGTTCACTTGGAGTCGGTAACACTAACACCGGTGCCATAGTCAATCTCTTCTTCAATTCCACAAAGCTCTCTTCACAAGCAGCATCCCACACAAAAACTTGGTTCTTTCTCGTCAACTGAGTCAACGGCAACACCAAAGTGGAAAATCCTTCAACAAATCTTCGATAGTACCCTGCCAAACCCAAAAAGCTTCTAACCTCCGTCGCTGTCTTCGGCGGTTCCCATTGCAACACTGCACTCACCTTAGATGGGTCTACCGATATACCATCACCAGAAATAACATGCCCCAAGAAACTCACTGTCTTCAACCAGAACTCACACTTCGACAGTTTCGCAAACAGCTTATTATCCTTCAACACTTGCAAAGCAATTCTCAAACGTCCTGCATGCTCTTCTTCAGACTTCGAATAAATCAGTATATCGTCAATGAACACAACAATAAACTGATCTAAATAAGAATGGAAGATCCGGTTCATATACTTCATGCACTCCCGGCGCATTCGACACTCCAAAAGGCATCACAGCATACTCGTAATGTCCATGTCGAGTTCTAAACGCCGTCTTCTGAATATCACCTTCTTTCACTCTAATCTGATGATAAACCGACCTCAAATCAATCTTACTGAACACACAAGCCCCCACCAACTGATCCATCAAATCATCAATCCTTGGAAGAGGATATTTGTTCTTGATGGTCACTTTATTCAACTGACGGTAATCGAAGCATAAACGCATACTACCATCCTTCTTCTTCACTAAAAACATTGGAGCTCCCCATGGCGACACACTTGGCCTGATAAACTTCCTATCCAACAACTCTCCAATTTGAGACTTCAATTCAGCCAACTCCACTGCTGACATCCTGTACGGATCCATAGATATAGGCCTCGTACCAGGTACAAGATCAATGCTAAACTCAACTTCTCGCTTCGGAGGCAATTCTGTAATATCATCAGGGAACACTTCCGATAACTTATTCACCACCACCAACTCTTCCAACAACGCCTTGCTGTCCACCGATAATGATGCAAATAAAGCAAACATCTTAGCTTCGTCCTCCAACAAGGTCCTCAACTCCTTACCAGACAAAGAATCCGCCAATGCTTCTTCCTATGGAGTAAGAAACAACAACACCTTCCAAAAACAATCGATGTAGACTCGGTTGAACTCTAGCCAGTTCATACCCAGAATAACATCCAACTTACCAAGAGGCAAACAAATCAGATCCACCCCAAAATCTCTACCGAAAATAGTCAGTGGATACTTCAAACACACCAAAGAAGTAGTCACTGAACCAATAGAGGGAGTCTCAATAGTCATCCACCGCTCAAGAGTAGTCCGCACCAAACCTAACCTCTTCACACAATCAACAGAGATGAACGAGTGGATCGCACCCGTATCAATCATAGCAGACAAAGGAACATTATTGATGAAACAAGTACCTTGGATAGAACGATCCTCACTAGCAACTTGAGTTCCCACCACCGCAAACACTTTGCCACTGGTCTGAGGCACCTGAGCTGGCTTCGGCTTCTCGCAATGCGTACTGATGTGGCCCTTCTCACCATAGTTGTAACAGGTAGGCATAGCGACTCGGCAATCAGCCATCACATGGCCCGACTTACCACACTTGAAACACTTCTTCGCCTCATGAAAATAATCATCAGCACGATGACCCATGCCACCGCACTGGAAACACTTCACACCAGTAGACACTCTTCTTTCTCTGGGCTTCTTATTAGCAGTACCCTTAAACTTTCCCTTATAAGTAGGAACACTGTAAGGCGTACCACTGAACCTCTTCTTACCTTTACGGTCATTTGCAGCCTTATAATGCGCGATCCTCGCCCGATTATCATTATCATAAATCCTGCTTCTGCTTATCAGCTCAGGATAATCCCTGATCTTCTGACAAGCTATTCCCATCTTCACTTTCGGACGCAGCCCATTCTCAAACTTCAAACACTTGGAGGTCATCACTCCGTCAGTATTGTAATGAGGACAATACTGCACTAGCTCCTCAAACTTGGCCGCATACTCAGCCACCGTCATACTACCCTGCTTCAACTCTAGAAACTCGATCTCTTTAGCACTTCTGATATCCTCCAGAAAATACTTCTCAAGAAAACCAGTTTGGACCACATCCCAGGTAATTGGAGTTCCTGCACTCTCCAACCTCTAGCGACTGTTGTCCCACCAAGTTTCAGCTTCTCCCTCTAACATGTGAGTACCGAACCTCACCTTCTGCTCATCACTGCAACCCTTCATCCTGAAAATCTTCACTATCGCCTTAAGCCACTTCTGCGCCGCTTCAGGGTCCAAAATTCCTCCTTGAAACGTTGGCGGCTTGTTACTCTGAAACTGCGCCAAATCCCTGAATTACGCACCCGCAGCGTGGTTCTAATTAGCAACCACCTGCACCATCGCTTGCATAGCTACAGCCAACGCAACATCATTCCTTCCCGCCATACTGCTCAACAACAACGACAGGTTAACAGAAAACAAACAAACTCTATCCTACAGACAGACTCAACTACTACACTGGCCGGACGGACCGACCTGCTCTGATACCAGCTTGTAACACCCCGTTCCCTAAAATAAAATAAATGCAATTAAAATAAATAATTCTCGGAATTTCACACCATAAAACGGGATGTCACGGAAACAAACTCAACACAAAACATTACCATTAAATGATTTCCAACAAATATAACACAGTGGAAATTTGTCTTCATATATATATATATATATATATATATATATATATATATATATATATATATATATATATATATATATATATATATATATATATATATATATATATATATATATATATATATATATATATATATATATATATATATATATATATATATATATATATATATATATATATATATATATATATATATATATATATATATATATATATATATATATATATACATATAAACACCATATACATGTCATATTCATCATCCTCGGTCAACTGCCCAAAATACACCAGACATATATTCACTAAAAGAACTCATCAAAACATGATACGCCACAGGGGCACACAAAATCATCAAATAGACAACAACTCCCCAAAGCCCCGGTGTTACGTATCAGAGCATCCCTATGACACGGCTCGCCATACTCCAAGCTAGCTACACACCTGGATTGTCTGTACTTCTGAAGAAGCACAGACCACAACAAAAACAAGGGGTGAGAAATCACGATCAAAATATAACGCTAATGATGTACATGAATAAAAGGCAGTAAATCACATAATTATCATTCACATACATCGACCCGGACCTACTGTCCCACACCAACATAGCATATAAGCCAACGCAACACATGCAACTCAACCCATGATATGCGGTACCGACTCAACAACAACACCGATGGGCACCGAGCCATCAACCTTTCCCGAAGGAACATATCATCATCCCCGATGGGCACCTGGCCATCAACCTTTCCCGAAGGAACACATCATAAACAGGATAGATCACTTACGCTCCCCTAAGACATGATCTATCCCTCACAATCACCGATGGGCACCTGGCCATCACCCTCCACACAGGAACACATTATCACTAACGATGGGCATTAGGCCATCACCCTTTACACAGGAGCACATCATCACACCATGCTATGCATAACCCCAATGCACAACACACAACATCAGATAAACTAAGTATACACAATTCCATGATCACATTTCATCACACATCACCACATTCATACGCAATCACATGCACCGAATTCAATCATTTAAATTAAATGAGTATCAAGGAAATCATATCCCACACCACACACATACTCCCCATATTTCAATAGCAATATCATAATCGACCATGACCAACAAGGATCCAACATCACGAGAGAACCCAACATCACAGCTCAAAACACAAACATTCTGTCACGCTCGCTGGCTCATTCGTTGGGCGAAGCATCAGCGAATGCTCGCTACTTGCTCGCTCAGCGAACTCCCTAGCGAAGCCAGACAGTGGCTACTGAAAGCATACGCTACACAGTTCGCCCAGCGAGTCCCTAGCGAAGATTCGCTACTCGCTCGCCCAGTGAAGCAGCTGGCGAACGTCTGCGATTTTAGATAAATAATACTGCTCAGAGTCGGTAGAAATGCTCCAAACTCAGCCGATTCTACTCATCCCAGTTCCCATAACATCGGCTCAACATTCAACAACTTAATTACAGAATCTACTCTCGATTTAACCCAATTAAATGTCAGCTCTACTCAATTAATCAATTTTCGGTATAAAACTTCGAACTACTCGGAACCCCCAAATCGATCTTACAGCACATGCAATGGTTTCAACATATCATCAACAACTCAGAATTCACAACACACATCAACAAAATCATCACAACCTAATGGGGTTAAGGGAAATCCCCTTCTACCTAATATTAATATTCATGCAACATACCAATTTTAACCGATTCTCCCCCTACCTCAAATGCAGCTTTGATCGAAGAACTTCAAGAATCCAAAGCCTAGCTCCCTCCTTCTTCTTCCTCAAGCTTGTTTTCTTTGATTTGTGTTCTTCTCCTTGACCGTGTTCCTCTTTGATCGTGTTCTACTTTCTCCAATTCTTCCCAATGCCACTTCTACCCTTAATCCCAAATAAATCCTCATTTTCTTTTAATTCCAAAATTAATATAAACTTCATAATATTAATAATAATAATAATAATAATAATAATAATAATAATAATAATAATAATAATAACAATAATAATAAAAATACTAATATCAATATTAATATTAATTATCAATTATATCATATTAATATTATGTCCCTTATTCCTCAATACTCCCACACCAAGCATGCCGATAAATAAAAATAACACCGGAAAAACTCAAATAATTAAAATGGGCGTTACAATTACCAAGATTCAAAACATCTCTCCACCATAATGATACATTTCTTGATGAAGTTGCAGGCAGCTAGCAAACGATATTCTTAGCGAAGCTACCATATCGCCGTGCTAGAATTCTAATCCAAAGAGCGTGTTTCTCCACTAAAAATATACATAGCCACTTGGTTATCAAGGCAATATTAAAGAGAGAGAGAGAGATATCTCTAATGCATAATCCACCTTAATTTTTGTTTTGCAAATAGAAGCCCAACTTACCCAATATACCCCGTTGTAATTCTTTGCGTCGAACCACACGAATTTTTTTTGAATTGAGATAAATTCACGCAAAACTCTGTGTGGTACCTTGTAGAAAGACACAAATTGAATAGAAAGGTTCATCAAAACAATATTGATCATAGTCACACGACCTCCTATAGATAGCATCCTTCCAATCCACAGGGACAATCTCGCTTTCATGCCTTCAATGACAGGATCCCAAAATGCCACGCGCCTATGATTTCCATCAACGTTTTAGTCCAAGAATTGCTCCGCGCCTTTAATTAATGATTCTCTGATTCCCACACCATATAAACTACTCCTTCTTATGTTGATTTTCAAACCAGGCAAAGTTTTGAAACCCTTGAGAATAGATTTAAAAGCCCATATATTACCTCAAGCACTGTTGCATATCAACATCGTATTATCCATGTACTACAGTAGACTGTAAGATACACCTTCAATAACCTCAAATCCTCTTAGGATACCCGCCTCCGCAACTCTTTGAACCAATATTGCCAAGCCTTCAACCACAATGGTAATTAGAAAGGGAGACAAGGGACCACCTTGTCTTAATCCTTTCATCACCTTAAAATCTTGAGTTTGACTACCGTTAACAATAACTGACATATAACTACTCAAAACATTGTCCTTAATCCATTTTACCCATTTACTTCCAAAACTCATGACTGTCAACGAGTACCTTAGATAGCCTCAGTCCACACAATCATAAGTCCTTGTAAAGTCTACCTTGAGAAGGACACAACCTTTATTCTTCCTTTTTGCAAGATCAATGATTTCATTCACCACAACGACTCAGTGTACTAGCTTCCCGCCCTTGATGAAAGCAGTTTAAGAACTTGCAATAATGTTTTCTATAACACCTCTAATCCTAGAGGCCAATAACTTGGATAAAACCTTATACACACACCCAATAAGAAAAATGGGCCTATAATCATCCAATTGTTGAGGGTTATCAAACTTAGGTATAAAAGTAATAAATGAAGAAGTTAGAGCCTTAGGCCACAGAGCTTCATAGTAAAATTGTTGAATGCACCGAACCACGTCCGCTCCCAAGACATCCCATGTTTTTTGTAAAAATTCAATGTTAAAATTGTCCGGGCTAGGGCTTTTATTACCTTCAAAGTCGAATACCACCTCTCTGATTTCGTCTTCACTAAAAAATTCCTCCAATCTAGCCCTTTCTTCCAAAGAAATTCTAGCAATTCCATTCAACTCTAACCTTGGTGTGCGTTGGTTTATTTTGGAACCTATCTTCAAAATGACCCTTCACGCAATTATTAACCAAATTCACGTCCTCCACAACTTCCAAGTTTACCATGACAAAATTGATGGAATTCCTTCCATTCCGTTGGCGGAAATATGAATGAAAGTACTTAGAATTCATAGCACCTTCTTGTATCCACCTAACTCTTGCTTAATGTTTATATTTTTACAAATATTAGTTTCTCTCTTCTTCCATGACAAGTTTAACTCTTTTTATCAAAAGTTCAATTTCTCTTTAAATAAATATGAGACTTTGAACTTCAATTGTATAAAACTATCTTGTGATTTTTCAATTTCTCTTTACAAATATGGATTTTACGAATTTGAAGATAGTTTGACTATGCAAGATTGAGTTACAATTGCATAATAATGTGAGTTTGAACTTCAATTGTATAAAAGAATCTTGTGTTGAAGTTAGGTTTGTCGGTGCAATTAGAGGAAAGCAAAGCAAATTTGATCTTTAACTATTTTTATGGATGTTTTTTTTCTCATAGAGTATTTGTCAATCTTTTTATAATGAAATTTCAAAAATATTGTATTTTCATTATTGTTGTTATTTTGTTCAAATCAATTAAAAACTCCAAAATATCTTGTTTATCCAAAAAGTATCTTATTTGTAGTAGTTGGTATTAAACGCAATAATCTTGAAAAATATAATCAACTTATCATAACACGATACCATTTTACACACTAATAGAAATTGTCCATCAAGAACTAATTAAATTATTTGCTGCTATAAGATTTCAAAATAGAAATTCAAAAGTTCAAAGCAAGAGATCCAAATTGCTAAGCCAAAAATAAAAATAAATTTGTAATACGAATAATATACTTATCGTTTTAAATTGTGGTTGTAGTCGTGCATGCGATTGCGTGTGTTGCCATTGCGATCATTGCAGTCGATGCGTATTCCAACCATTGCAGTGCAAAATTTATTGAAAAATATTTGAAATACACCATTGAAAAACTCATGATATTAATCTTTTACATTGCAAATGAGATATGTAAATTGAGTTTTTTAGTCTCAAACTTTGAATTATGATGAAAATATTTGAAGAAACCTGGGCATGGTTGTTTGATGTGAATACTAATGCAGTTGGACGCGTGATTTCAAATCACACCACAATTACGGTAGAATGCAAATACGGTGACTATCGCATTAGCAATATGGTAGCCGCAGGTCCAATTGCGGATGATAATTTAAAACCAGGAGTATATTATTCGTATTGAAATATTTTTCTTTGAAATTTTATTAGAAGGAAAGGGATGGTATATGTTTTTATATAGTGTGAAAGATTTTTGAAGGAGATAGTTTGGTGAAATATTAAGAGAATTTAGAATTTAAGTTACTATAACTTCCCATGTTCTATTTCGAAGAATAAGAATTTATATGGTTATGTGCTACAATTAGAAACTAACTACTCCTAAAACTGCTTTTATGCATATTCTTAGCACATATTGGAATTCAAACTTGAGATTTTGAGAGAAGAACTCTTTTAAGTCTCAAGTCTTCATCATTTGTTTTCATATTTTAAAATTTTTCTATGATTAAATTAGTTTCAGTATTTTTATAAAAGATCTTTGCATTTAAAAATATTCAACAATTTATCTCTTAAAAAGATAGATATTTGATCCTTCACGAAATCTGTTGTTGAAAACAACATCGAAAATAAAAAAAACATCATAGGAATTTAATATTATTATAATATTATATGTAAAATACTACTATAAGTGGTTTACAAGTGAAAATAAATGTGTAATTCAATATTATTATAATATATATAAAATACAAACAATAGTGACAAATAACTTGAAAAAATATAAATAAATTTTATCATTCAAAAAGGAGTAGCGATAATTGTCCGCTTTACATCAATTTCGGTGTAATTCATACTATATTTATCAGTCATCCAATTAGTAGAGAAAAAAATACTACTATCAGTATAACCTCATACAACTTCATCACACGAATGAAACATATATTTATCTGATTACATAACCCAACTTTTAAACCACTGTTTAAGGCTTAGAGATTGAAAGTGTCTGGGAGAAAAATGGAAAGAAGGAGAAAAAGGAAGGGGGTGATTTAGGAGTGGTGGAAACTGGAGTTGGAGCTGGTGATGACACTGGTGGAATGCTGAAAGATAGATCGATTGATGGAAAGCTAGAAAATGGTGGAAGACTTCCTTTAGGTAATGATGGAATTACAGACAAATCTCGTGAATCCAACAAAGATGATTTTGGTAAAGATGGAATGGTAGGGTTTGAGAGTGTGGTTGTTTGAAGAAGATGGCGTGCCTCCACCTTCATGCTTGACATTGTTGCGACAATGAGCAAAACTAGAATGAAGGGTTTGGAGGAAGCCATCGATGATAACTTGAAGATCGTATTGAGAGAAGTTGGATTGAGATTTGATGAGAATGAAAGGGAGGATTGATGGTTTATATAGGGTGTGAGAGATTAGTAAATCTTTCTATATTTTAATTTTCTAAAATTATTTTGTGGTTAGATTTGTTGGCTAATCATAGCATTTTGAATTTTTAATCATTGCCTTCAATGCATTCATTATTAACCATGAAAGTTGAGTTTTAATTCAACTATTTGACATATTAATCAACTTATGAATTTTAATCCAACAAAAGGAATGCATCTGAATAAATTTTGTATATCCGCAAAATAAATAGATAATTTCTTAAAAAAGTAAAATGATATTAACTATAATTTTATATTAACTAATTTAGTTAAGGTTATGTTTAATTATAATTTTATTTTATTAACTTTTTTTATGAAATATTGAGTCAGTTGACATGTAGAAAACACGTGGAAGTCCAGTAATTAAAATTGTTTTAATTTATTCATGTTTTAATTTATCAACTTGATACCTATTTGTTTATTTTTTTTCTCTTAAATATCAATTTGGCATGCTCATAATATGTAATATGTAAGGATGTGTTCTTAGTTATGAAAGAAATAAGGTTACAATGGAATAAAAGGGAAATGGATATTAAGATATGGCATTAAAATGGTAAAATCAATTTTCTTAAAAATCACATCCATAATTTTAAGAGACACAACATTTATTGTTATGTATTATTCTTTGGACTATTTGTAAACCAAATATGCATCTTTAACACAAGAAAATATGCTTACTATAGCCAACATTTACTTCACGAACATATAACAAATGTTGTGACACTAATTTGTATTTGTTTTTCTCTTTATAATTTACGCATGCTATTATATAAGCGGTAACCCACTGTCGTACCTCGAAAAATACGATCCTCGCTAAGGACACGGAAAAAACGTTCAAACAGAGTCGCCATCGAACTTTATTCATTTCAAGGAAGGAATAGGAAAATATCGATAAAACCTTTAAAGAGATAAGGACATGGTCATCACAACCAAATTTTAGGTTTGGGAGTCAATTATGTAAAGGGAAGGTATTAACACCTTCTACGTCCGTTGTACTCAACGGGAACCTCTTGATTCAATTCGAGAGAAAAGTTAGCTAGGTTGTTCGTTTTCTTCTAATGATTTACTTTTAAGGAGAAATGGGTGGTTTTATATTAGGGTGCTCGCCAAGGATTAGGGCCCTTGTGCCTACGTACTCCCTTGTGCAATGGGAAAGTCAAAGCATCGTAGTTCGTAGGACTACGGGAAAAGGTTTGAGGTTAAAAGAAAAAGGTAGCTCGCTAGGATCTCGCAATCCTATGCCTACGTATTCTCATTGATGAATGAGAAATCAGAGCGTCCGTAGTTCAGAAAACTACGATTAGTTGGTTTGTGTTGGAAGGGAACGAGTGTTTAACTCGCATTCTAACTGCTAAATGTTGGCTTGTCTGCTCGCTAGGGGAGCCTGAAGCACGAGTTTGTATGCGCGGAAGAAGTGACTAAACAATGTTCCTTGGAAAAGGCGTTTGAGTTTTGGGTCGCACGGGGGAGAGAAAAGAAAGTTTGTCGTGTTGGATGTTTTGGTTTGGAGAAGAGAATATATTTGAATAGGTTTTAAGGTTTTGATCGCACGGGGCGAGGAAGATGAGGTTTGTTAGGTATTTTGATGGAGAATGACGACTATTCGATAAACGAGACGTCAGCCTCGCAACCAATTAATTGGGGCGTTATTGAAATGGCAGATCCCAACGACATCTTTTTCATTCAATTAACTACGAAATTTTGTTTGAATGGTCAATGAAAGTACCATATGGAATGCTAGATTCCAATGGAATTTCTTTGTCCAAATAATTAGGGCGAGCATTTTAGGAACAAAATATCGAGCTACCCATAACCCAAGGCGTGCGCTCCAAGAACGGTCACTTCAAGAATTCAAAGAATGTGAGACTCTAAGAACTCAGTTCTTTTGTAATTTGATTAAAAAAAGACTTTGCATTTAATTAGTGTGCATTAAGGTTTTAGATTGAGAAAAGAGTTTGAATTGCGTAGGTTTAGGGTTCGATCGCACGGGGGCGAAAAAATAAAGTTAAGTTGGTTGAAAATTTTAAAGGAGAATGACGATTATTCGATAAACGAGACGTCAGTCTCGCAACCAATTAATCAGGACATAACGACACATGAACGTCGAATCCATGGATCACAGTCCGAAACAAATCATGAACTTATCAAGAGTAAATTAACAATCACAATTTTCAATTGGCCCAAATATAATATTTTCTTCTAAATACAATTAACAAAATTAAAGGAAAATTTTAAAAATAAAAATGGATGAAAGAGAATAATATAACCAAAATACTAAATTATATTCAAGAATTAATACTAATTAAATTGAAACATACCATTTTACACAAAACTCACATGACCATGAGTGTGAGTGTGTTTTACTGTAGGTAGTAAGAACTAAAAAAATGACAATGCATTCTATTCAACCACACACAACCGCTTGGTTCATGTTCAGCTAGCAAGTAATACAATGAAACCACAAATCTTTAGTACAGTAGCAACATGAGATTGCAATGGCTTCTAATAACATCTATATATATAAAAAGGCACATTAACTAATATTTCAACAACAAAGTAGATGCATTCTAGAATCTAAAATCACACGGGAAGCAAATTCTACATAAACAAATATGATTTATACATAAGTCAATATCGGACAAGCATTATCCGCTCAGCTTCCTAAATATTCACAAAGAAGTCGCAAGCAGAACCCAAATAACAAATCGGATCGAGATACCTACCAATGCTACGGATTCTTCAATCGACGCTGATTTATGCTATAGGATCGAGAGCAGAGCCGGTGAATGGAAATGTTAACACAGTGTCCTTGTATTTTCGTGCCTAACTTGCAGCCAAGTGGTAGTCGTGATTGTTGTTGTGAAATAGTGCAGAACTTGAGCTGCTGCCGTGATGTTAAATGATGAGCATGGCTACGCATCTCTTCTCCATTATTTCCCACTCAAGTTATATTATTTATTATGTTATTATTATTATATATTATTATATTGTTAATAAAATATAAAAAACAAATAACCAACAAAACCAACACTAAAATGCCACTTGTCAGTTTTTTATTGGATAGAGTGACAAAAAAAATGAAAATCACTTAATTGTGGTTGGACAAATGTCTTTAATGACAAGAATAAAGAGATTATATATCTTTATGAGTTTTTCTAACAATTAAATCAAAGATAAAATAAAAAGTTAAAATATGATTGGTCAGTAAGAAAAAGTGAGGATTATGCATGTGCACCCTTGATTAAATTCAAATCTAACGATCCATATTTAATTAAAGAAGCACACCCTATCTAAAATGCCAAAATTCCGCTTTCTAAAAGTTTTAATTAATTTAATAGAATTAAATCAATTAAAAACTATTAGAAATCCAGAATTTATTGATTAAAAACAATAAAAATAAAATGCAAGCATAGAAAATTCTAATTAATTATTCTGGACATTTTGATGAAAATATAAAAATAAATCGAGTGAAAATAAACAGAAATCGGGCGACAAAGTGCCTGAAAAATTAAAACGACTGCACAAAACAGATTAACGCGAAATAAATAACCTGGAAAGACGCAACACTCGGTCTATTTTGAGAATCGACCGGGACTGGTAAAAAGGCTCATACTGATCAAAAGTTATTTAAGATTTGTCGAGAGATAAGACAAGCGCGTTAGGTCAAGCCGATTTGAAACTTTTCAATCACCAATTTTTCTATCATTTTTTAATCACTGATTTTTCTCGTATATTTGAAACACAATTCGACTAATCTATCCACATATCCAAGATATTTATTCTGGCTAATCATTTTGTGAATTATTCATTCTGAGAAACACGTTATGCTGTACAAGCGATACAAAATGAAAATAAAGTCAGACGAATGAAAATTTGAAACAGGTAGGACATATTTGGGGTATGACACCCACATGTTCGGTTTTATTTTATATAAGCAAGATTTTCATTCATTAAAGGTATTGAGGGAATCTTAACCCAATACATCCACCAAACATTTAAAGTACACCAAACAAATTAAATGAAAAGCCACAAACATTTACTATATACGTAATAGTTGCAATTACTTCTACGATTTGGTTGCATAGTTAACCACCACCAAGATAAAGCCACAATCCTCTGCATAATCATATCGGGATCTCCAAATGCGTCATTGTATATAATTTGTTTTCTGGTCCACTAGATACACCCACACACCACCAGCCATATACCAGTCGCGCCCACCAATGACACTTTTCCTTTCAACTTTAGGATCCAAGCTAACAAATGACTGCAACACGTATCTTCTATAAAGTTTTCCAACTCGAACCAAGGTAAACATATCTCCACAGAGTCCTGGTTTTAGAACAATTTAGAAAAAGATGAGTAGAGTCTTTGCTTTGCATAAAGCAAAATACACAAACCATATCGTGCAAGTTTGTAATGATGCCATGATTAGCCAAGTTAGGACGCGTAGAAAGCCTCACAATAAGTAATCTCCAGCCAATAATCTTAACCTTGGATGTAATACATGATTTCCAAACAACCTGCACCACTAGTTTACACATCTCATCTAGCTCAAATCCCGTTGTATCTGCATTTATCCTGTGATAATACGACTTCACCGAAAAATGTCTGGACACACTAAATGGCTAGGACATCGTGTCTAAAGCAAGCTTAATCAACGAAACTTTCTGCAGCAGAGAAATAAGGTTGTTGTACTCCTCCTGCAGGGTGTCATCATTCTCCCACCCTTGTAAACCCACCTACCAAATCCACTTTTTCCCAACCTAACACCCCATATCGCGCACCGCAAAAAAATGTTGTTTAGAAATAACATATAGACTAGGGAGCAAAATATGCAGGGGCCTATTGCTACACCATATTTCATGCCAAAACCGTGTTGATGAACCATCACCAAGGATGATAAAAATCAGATCTGCAAACGAATCTCCTCCAGGATTATTACCAAGATTCAAAACATCTATCCACCATAATGATACATTTCTTGATTAAGCTGCAGACAGCTAGCAAATGATTTTCTTAGCGATGCTACCATATCGCCATGCTAGAATTCTAACCCAAATGGCATGTTTCTCCACTAAAACAATACATAGCCACTTGGTTATCAAGGCAGTATTAAAGAGATAGAGATATCTCTAATGCGTAATCTACCTTCATTTTTTGTTTTGCAAACAGAAGCCCAACTTACCCAATAAATCCCGTTGTAATTCTTTGCGTCAAACCACAAGAATTTTCATTGAATTGAGATCAATTCACGCAAAACTTTGTGCATTACCTTGTATAAAGACACAAATTGAATAGAAAGGTTCATCAAAACAATATTTATCATAGTCACACAACCTCCAATAGATAGCAGCCTTCCAATCCATAAGGACAATGTCGCTTTCATGCCTTCAATGACAGGATTCCAAAATGCCACTCGCCTATGATATCCATCAACGACTAACCCAAGAAACTTAAACGTAATTGAATCAATTTTACAGTCTAGGAATTGCTCTGCGCCTTTAATTAATGACTCTCCAATTCCCACACCATATAAACTACTCTTTCTTATGTTGATTTTCAAACCAGACAAAATTTTGAAACCCTTGAGAATAGATTTAAAAGCCCATATATTACCTCAAGCACCGCCGCATATCAACAACGTATCATCCACATACTGCAATAGATTGTAAGATACACCTTTAATAACCTCAAATCCTCTTAGGATACCCGCCTCCGCAGCTCTTCGAACCAATATTGCCAAGCCTTTAACCGCAATGGTAAATAGAAAGAGAGACAAGGGATCACCTTGTCTTAATCCCTTCATCACCTTAAAATCTTGAGTTTGACTACCATTAACATTAATTGACATATAACTACTCAAAACACTGTTCTTAATTCATTTCACACATTTACTTCCAAAACTCATGGCTGCCAACATGTGCCTTGGATAGCCCTAGTCCACACAATCATAAGTCCTTATAAAGTCTACCTTGAGAAGGAAACAACCTTTATTCTTCCTCTTTGAAAGATCAATGATTTTGTTCACCAAACCGACTCAATGTACTAGCTTCCCTCCCTTGATGAAAACAGTTTGAGAACTTGCAATAATGTTTCCCATAACACCTCAATTCTAGAGGCCAATAACATGGATAAAACCTTATACACATACCGAATAAGAAAAATGGGCCTACAATCATCCAATTGTTGAGGATTATCAAGCATAGGGATAAAAGTAATAAATGAAGAAGTTAGAGCCTTAGGCCACGAAGCTTCATAATAAAATTGTTGAATGCACCGAACCATTTCCGTACCCAAGACATCCCATATTTTTTGTAAAAATTCAATGATAAAACCATCCGCGCCAGGGCTTCTATTTCCTTCACAATCGAATACCACCTCTCTGATTTCGTCTTTACTAAAAAATTCCTCCAATCTAGCACTTTCTTCTAAAGAAATTCTAGCAATTCCATTCAACCCTAACCTTGGTGTGCGCATTAGTTTATTTTGGAACATATCTTCAAAATGACCCTTCACGCAATTCTTAACCAAATTCACGTTCTCCACAACTTCCGAGTTTACCATGACAGAATTAATGGAATTCCTTCTATTCCGTTGGCAGAAAATTGAATAAAAGTACTTAGAATTCTGATCACCTTTTGTATCCACCTAACTCTCACTCAATGTTTTTATTTTTACAAATATTAGTTTCTTTCTTCTTCCATGACAAGTTTAACTCTTTTTATACAAAAGTTCAAATTCTCTTTAAATAAATATGACACTTTGAACTTCAATTGTATAAAACTATCTTGTGATTTTTCAATTTCTCTTTTAAAATATGGCTTTTACGAATTTGAAGATAGTTTGACTATGCAAGATTTAATTATAATTGGATAATAATGTGAGTTTGAACTTCAATTGTATAAAACTACCTTGTGTTAAAGTTAGGTTTGTCTGTGCGATTAGAGGAAAGCAAAACAAATTTGATCGTTAACCATTTTTATGGATGTCTTTTTGCTCATCGAGTATTTGTCAATTTTTTTATAATGAAATTTCAAAAATATTGTATTTTCAGTATTGTTGTTATTTTGTTCCAATAAATATTAAAAACACCAAAATATCTTGTTTGTCCAAAAAGTATCTTATTTGTACTAGTTGGTATTAAACACAATAATCCTAAAAAAGATAATCAACTTATCATAACATGATACCATTTTACACACTAATAGAAATTGTCCATCAAGAACTAAATAAGTTAATTGCTGCTATAAGATTTCAAAATAGAAATTCAAAAGTTCAAAGCAATAGATCCAAATTCCTAAGCCGAAAATAAAAATAAATTCGTAATAGAATAATATACTTATCATTTTAAATTGTGGTTGTAGTCGCGCATGCGATTGCGTGTGTTGCCATTGGGATCATTGCAGTTCCTGCGGTGCATATTCAAACCATTGCAGCGCAAATTTTATTGAAAAATATTTGAAATACACCATTGAGAAATTCATGATATTAATCTTTTACATTGCAAATGAGATATGTAAATTGAGTTTTTTAGTCTCAAACTTTGAGTTATGATGAAAATATGTAAAGAAACCCTGGGCGAAGTTGTTTGATGTGAATACTAATGCAGTTGGACGCGTGATTTCGAATCACACCACAATTACGATAGAATACGAATATGGTGACTATCGCATTAGCAATATGGTAGCCGCAGGTCCAATTGCGGATCATAGTTTAAAACCATGAGTATATTATTCGTATTGAAAGATTTTGCTTTGTAATTTTATTAAAAGGAAAGGGATGGTATATGGTTTTATATAGTGTGAAAGAGATTTGGACAAGATAGTTTGGTGAACTATTAAGAGCATTTGGAATCTTAAGTTACTATAACTTCCTATGTCATATTTTGAAGAATAAGAATTTATTTGGTTATGTGCTACAATTAGAAATTAACTACTCCTAAAACTGCTTTTATGCATATTCTTAGCACATATTGGAATTCAAACATGAGATTTTGAGAGAAGAACTCTTTCAAGTCTCAAGTCTTCATTTGTTTTCATATTTTAAAATTGTTCTATGATTAAATTAGTTTCAGTATTTCTGTAAAAGATCTCTGGATTTAAAAATATTCAACAATTTATCTCTTAAAAGGATAGATATTTGATCCTCCACGAAATCTGTTGTTGAAAACAACATCGAAAATAAAAATACATCATAGAATTCAATATTATTATAATGTTATATGTAAAATACTACTATAAGTGGTTTACAAGTGAAAATAAATGTGTAATTCAATATTATTATAATATATATAAAAAATACAAACAATAGTGTCAAATAGCTTGAAAAAAATATAAATAAATTTTATCATTCAAAAAGGAGTAGCGATAATTGTTCGCTTTACATCAATTTCGGTGTAATTCATATTATATTTATCAGTCATCCAATTAGTAGAGCAAAAATACTACTATCGGTATAACTTCATACAATTTCATCACACAAATGAGACATATATTTATCTGATTACATAATCCAACTTGTAAACCAATGTTTAAGGCTTAGAGATTGAAAGTGTTCGGGAGAAAAATGGAAAGAAGGAGAAAAAGGAAGGGGGTGATTCGGGAGTGGTGGAAACTGGAGTTGGAGCTGGTGATGACACTGGTGGAATGCTGAAAGATAGATCGATTGATGGAAAGCTAGAAAACGGTGGAAGACTTCCTTTCATTAATGATTCAATTACATACAAATCTCGTGAATCCAACAAAGATGATTTTGGTAAAGATGGAATGGTAGGGTTTGAGAGCGTGGTTGTTTGAAGAAGATGGCGTGCCTCCACCTTCATGTTTGACATTGTTGCGACAATGAGCAAAGCTAGAATGAAGGATTTGGAGGAAGCCATCTACGATAACTTGAAGATCGTATTGAGAGAAGTTGGTTTGAGATTTGATGAGAATGAAAGGGAGGATTGATGGTTTATATAGGGTGTGAGAGATTAGTAAAACTTTCTATATTTTAATTTGCTAAAAGTATTTTGTGGTTAGATTTGTTGGCTAATCATAGCATTTCAAAATTTTAATTATTGCCTTCAATGCATTCATTATTAGACATGAAAGTTGAGATTTTATTCATATATTTGTCATATTAATTAACTTATGAGTTTTATTCCAACAAAAGGAATGCACCTGAATAAATTTTGTATATCCGCAAAAATAAATAGATAATTTCTTAAAAAAGTAAAATGATATTAATTATAATTTTATAATAACTAATTTAGTTAAGGTTATGTTTAATAATAATTTTATTTCATCAATTTTTTTATGAAATATTGAGTCAGTTGACATGTAGAAAACACGTGGAAGTCCAGTAATTAAAATTGTTTTAATTTATTCATGTTTTAATTTATCAACTTGATACCTATTTATTTAGATATGTTTTTCTTAAATATCAATTTGGCATGCTCATCATATGTAATATGTAAGGATGTGTTCTTAGTTATGAAAGAAATAAGGTTACAATGGAATGAAAGGGAAATGGATATTAAGATATGACATTAAAATGGTAAAATCAATTTTCTTAAAAATCACATCCATAACTTTAAGAGACAAAACATTTATTGTTATGTATTAGTCTTTGGACTCTTTGTAAACCAAATATGCATCTTTAACACGAGAAAATATGCTTATTATAGCCAACATTTACTTCACGAACATATAACAAATGTTGTGACACTAATTTGTATTTGTTTTTCTCTTTATAATTCATGTATGCTATTATACAAGCAGTAATCCACTGTCATACCTCAAAAAATATGATCCTCGCGATGGATGCGGAAAAAACGTTCGAACAGATTCGCCATCGAACTTTATTCATTCCAAGGAAGGAATAAGAAAATATCGATAAAATCTTTAAAGAGATAAGAACATGGTCATCGCAACCAAATTTTAGGTTTTGGAATTGATTATACAAAGGGAAGGTATTAACACCTTATACGTCCGTTGTACTCAACGGGAACCTCTTGATTCGATTCGAGAAAAAAGTTAGCTAGGTTGTTTCTTTTCTTCTAATGATTTGGTTTTAAGGGGAAAATGGGTGGTTTTATATTAGTGTGCTCGTCAAGGATTGGGGCCCTTGTGCCTACGTACTCCCTTGTGTAATGGGAAAGTCAGAGCATCGTAGTTCGTAGGACTACGGGAAAAGGTTTGAGGTTAAAAGAAAAAGGTTGCTCGCTAGAATCTCGCAATCCTATGCCTACGTATTCTCATTGATGAATGAGAAATCAGAGCATCTGTAGTTCAGAAAACTATGATTAGTTGGTTTGTGTTGGAAGGGAACAAGTGTTTAACTCGCATTCTAACTGCTAAATGTTGGCTTGTCTGCTCGCTAGGGGAGGCTGAAGCACGAGTTTGTATGCGCGGTAGAAGTGACTAAACAATGTTCCTTGGAAAAGGCGTTTGAGTTTTGGGTCGCACGGGGGCGAGAAAAGAGAGTTTGTAGTGTTGGATGTTTTGGTTTGGAGAGGAGAATATATTTGAATAGGTTTTAGGGTTTTGGTCGCACGGGGGTGAGGAAGATGAGGTTTGTTATGTATTTTGATGGAGAATGACGACTATTCGATAAACGAGACGTCAGACTCTAAGAACTCAGTTCTTTCGTAATTTGATTAAAAAAAGACTTTGCATTTAATTAGTGTGCATTAAGGTTTTAGATTGAGAAAAGAGTTTGAATTGCGTAGGTTTAGGGTTTCGATCGCACGGGAGTGAAAAAATGAAGTTAAGTTGGTTGAATATTTTAAGGGAGAATGACGATTATTCAATAAATGAGACGTCAGTCTCGCAACCAATTAATCATGGTATAACGACATATGAACGTCGAATCCATGGATCACAGTCCGAAATAAATCACAAACTTATCATGAGTAAATTAACAATCACAATTTTCAATTGGCCCAAATATAATATTTTCTTCTAAATACAATTAACAAAATTAAAGGAAAATTTTAAAAAGAAAAATGGATGAAACAAAATAATATAACCTAAATACTAAATTATGTTCAAGAATTAATACTAATTGAATTGAAACATAGCATTTTACACAAAACTCACATGACCATGAGTGTGAGTGTGTTTTACTGTAGGTAGTAAGCACTAAAAAAATGACAATGCATTCTATTCAACCACCACAAACAACGAAAGGTCCTAGGTTAGAGGGACAATGAGCAGACTCAAGGTCTACCCATCTTAAAAGGTATGTACTATAGGTTAGTTGTACCTGCAGAACAAGGGTTCTAAAGAAGTGCCCAAAGTCATCAGTCCATCTTTCGGATATTATCAATTTCCTGACTGACTCGGTGGTTAATAATATTCTCAAGAGAACCTCTTTTGAGTGTAGCATCGCGTAGCAACTATTTTGGGACTACTCCTTCATAGTCCTCACACTACGTCCTATATAAGGCCAAGGTGGTGTTAAGATTCTACAGTCCCCAGTATCAAAGACTCCAATCGACAATAGTAAAAGTTTTCACGACTACTCGTTCAACCGAACCATTTTCGAAAGGGTCTCAACTGAGCGGTGATTCTCAAGTCAGCTTGGTCGGGACTCACTCCCTATAAGCCTCGTCGAATATATCACCTTCCTATAATAATTGCACTCAAGTCCGGGTGTAGGACTTATCTCACAACAGCAGATATCCCAAGCAAGGTACAACAGATATATATGTACAAATAAATAATAATGAAGTAAATAGTAAAATAAACAAAGTAAGGGTAACCTTTAAAAGTTAGGATCGTCCCCAGTGAAGTCGCCATTTTCTGTTGCGGTTAGAATAGGATATCAAATTATTAATTAATTTGAACCACATCTTTAGTTCACAACCGATCTTTGATTTATCCGAAGGATAAGGTCAAATGAAGGAAAACCTAATTTTGCATCGTAAACACAATGTGGGGAGAGACCTAGGTAAGGGGTTGGTTAAGCTTAGGGAAGGTACTAGCACCCTAAACTTCTGTAGTACTCTACAGAAACCTTTTGTTTAAATTTTTCTATTTTTCTTGATTATCTGCTTAAGGGTATATTGCTAAGGGTTAAAATGACAAAGAGACCTAAGTATCCTGGGTAGGGGATGGAATCAGAGTAATCGTAGTTCCCCTCGAAAGGGAGGAAGAGAAACTTCTTGACTGTGGTCAAGGTTTCAATGGGGAATAAGCGTTCTTAAGGAAGCGCTTACGTGGAGTTCGGCGACTCCTATTTCTATGTTGTAAAGAGTTGAAATTTGGGTTAACTAGGTATTGCACGGCAGGAAACCCTAAAACGTACGACGACTCCTTAACCAAATGCTAGGGTAAATGGTATTTTCGTCCACGGCAGGACACCTAAGCAATTAGGGTTTTGAATGTGTCAAAGGAAAGGACTATTGACTCGGTTGTCAAACTGCTAGACCTAATCCTTCTGAGGGAGAAATTAACAGTAAATGATGACAAATTAATTACGTGGCAGAATGTAAATACGGGAAAGTGTAAGAACAGGAACGAAATTAAAAACGACAGCGACAATAGCCTCGCATACATTACAAACCAAAATTAAACGGAATTGAAAACAAAAGCGACGATAGCCTCGCATTAATTACAAACAAGAAAAAATACAAAAATATAAAAGAAGTAGCAATCGGGATGAATGAGAGCCAACAAGAGCCAGACAATAATTAACGGGAATGTTAAGCATTTTTATGGTTTTTAACAAATGGTTTTAATTTAAAACCTCTTCAAAATACGGTTGGAATAAATCCTAAATTAAAGCAAAGGTTAATTTTAATTTTGAAAATTAGATGTAAGTTTTTATTAAAACATTAAGTTTTAAGAAACACTTTCAATTATGTGTAAAAAAAGAAAAGTTTTAATTAAATGTTTTAATAAAAAAGATGATTTTAAAATTTTCATGTTTTTAAAGAGGGTTTTAATTTTAATTTGAAAAAGATTTGAAAAAAGGATTTGATTCTTATTAAAAAATTTTTTTATTTATTTAGCCTTTTTACTAAAAGAAAGTGGTTTAATTAGAAAAAAATTTCCTCATTAAAAGCTTTAGTCTTTTTAAAAAAATAATTCAATTTTTAACAAGATTTTGATTAAAAAAAAATGTTACCTTGAAAGAGGTTTACGTTTAATAGAAAAGTTTAACAATTTTCTAACTACACTAGACTTATGGAAAATCATGTTTAATGGTCCTAAACTACAAAATATCCTAATAATATTGCCTAACGATACTATTTATTAAAATAAAATGCAAAATAGCCAAGCAGAAACACAAACGTTAAGTTGGGAGAGGGGCATCGTTGACTGAAACAAACATTTTTTAGGGCTTCCTTCTTCAAGGAAACTGGCGGCGGCTATGGATGTTTCTCAAAGCTTTTCTTCTTCTCCCCCGGTCTTTGCATGTCCATTCATATCCTTCTTGCTCTCTTTTTTCGGCCCTCTCATCTCCTAAAAAAAAAAAACAAACACAAATAAAGGTCCGGTGAGGCTTACGTTGTGATGCCGGTGGCGATCCCTAAGGTTGTTGACTTCCGCGGTTGAGCCTTGAGGATGACGATGATGATGGACTTCCGTCCGTCTGAGTCTGGCTGGATTCCATTTTGAATCGATCTCTCCTCCTTCTGATGGTGGCGGGTTCGCCCGTTCTTCCCCTCTATCTGGCCGATGATGGAAGTTGAGGCCGAATCTCGATCTTTTAACGATGGTGGTGGCTTCGCGGCGACTTTCGTTCGCTGACGGCGTCCTCCCTTTTGAGGTTGTTCTTGATGTTCTTATATATTTTTGTTTGATGGGTCGAATCTATGATTCTTTGCTGGATTTGTGTGGTTTGACAGAGTTTCATGTAGATTTATTCGGCTTATTTGTTTGCAGCTGCGAAAATAATGTGATTTTTCCTAGATGTTTGTTACGTTTGTGGTTGCCTTGCGAAATTGTTGTTGATCTTTGGTGATTTTGTTTGGCTACGATTTGGCTGTCATTCGTCTTCAGGAACTTGCTTTGATTATTATGCTGGGAGTGAGGCAGAAACCGTTGCGTTTTTGTTGGCTTAATTGTTGCTGGAAACTTGGTTTGACTCGTTGGCTTCCTGAACTTTGTTGGTGCGCGCTGAGTTTGATCCATGGGCTTTGGAAAATTTCTAGGAAATGTGTTAAGGCCGTGTTTGGCAAAACCATCTTTCAGAAGAAAAAGTGCTTTTTTCAAAAGCACTTTTTTCAAAATCATTTTTTCGCCAATCACTTCAAAAAAATCACTTTCTCTCTCTCTCTCTCTCTCTCTCTCTCTCTCTCTCTCTCTCTCTCTCTCTCTCTCTCTCGGAACAAAACGAACAGATATTGCCTGATTTACCGAGGTCGGAAAATAAGTCGGGAGCTGGCTTCGACTTTGTCGTTGCCCTCTCGACATACCCGATGATGACATTAAGCTGAGGGTATCGGGACCGGTAAAACCAAATTGCTAACCATAAAAAATGTTGCTCTATTTATTTTGCAGGTTCGGGGAAGACGGATCGTGATCAAAGAATCGGACTTGAAGGGTAGTTTAGGAATTTTAGAAACTTAGGAAAAAATGTAATTTAATTCCTTTGTAATTCTTTTATTATTTGGATGTTGTAATAATAAACATAATAGCATAAATAAAAACTTAATTTTAATAAAATAAATTCTATTTTCTATTAATTCGAAATTCTCAATCCAATTCAACCGATTAAATCCAATCTCCGATAAAATTCCCGAATAATTCATCCGATAACTTAAACGAATAACATCATCTATCTTGCTCGATTAAATCCCAACGGCTGAACTCTTCATCCAAATAAAAATCAAATTAATTAAATTCCTCAAATGATATTTATCCAATTTCCAACTTCGAACTAGGCAATTAAACATTTTGTACGGTTTAGATCGGACGTAACTGAGCTCAAAAAAATCATCTGGCAAATTAATTTGTGGCCGATAATAAAGTCAATGAGTGAATATGGCCTTGAACAGATAAGTAAAGAATCCATTTTCCTGCAAAAACCAAACGACTGAACAAACCGGTTAGCGGTTAGTTAAAAATGCCATGCAGGATGAGATGACGTGGGAAATGAACCTAAAAATCTCGGGGCAAAATTTGGGGTATTACAAAATCATAAATTTCTGGCAACCAAATCATCAGCTTATGAAAACAACAAAAACATTAAACACCTCAGAAAAATAGAAGTAACAAACCACATTCAAATCGAAAAAAAACTCACATACCCCAATCAAATTCTACATAAACAAAAATGATTTATACATAAGTCAATATCAGACAAGCATTATCCACTCAACTTTCTAAATATTCACAAAGAAGTCGCAAGCAGAACCAAAATAACAAATCGGATCGAGATACCTACCAATGCTACAAAATCTTCAATCGACGCTGATTTATGCTATAGGATCGAGAGCAGAGCCGATGAATGGAAATGTAAACACGGTGTCGTTGTATTTTCGTGCTAAACTTGCAACCAAGTGGTAGTCGTGATTGTTGTTATGAAATAGTGCAGAACTTGAGCTGCTACCGTGATGTTAAATGATGAGCATAGCTACGCATCTTGTCTCCATCATTTCCAACTCAAGTTATATTATTTATTATGTTATTATTATTATATATTATTATATTGTTTATAAAATATAAAAAATAAATAAACAACAAAACCAACACTAAAATGCCACTTGTCAGTTTTTTATTGGATAGAGTGACAAAAAAAATGAAAATCACTTAATTGTGGGTGGACAAGTGTCTTTAATGACAAGAATAAAGAGATTATATATCTTTCTGAGTTTTTCTAACAATTAAATCAAAGATAAAATTAAAAGCTAAAATATGATTGGCCAATGAGCAAATTGAGGATCATGCATGTGCACCCTTGATTAAATTCAAATCTAACGATCCATATTTAATCAAAGAAGCACACCCTATCTAAAATGCCAAAATTCCCCTTTCTAAAAGCTTTAATTAATTTAATAGAATTAAATCAATTAAAAACTACTAGAAATCCAGAATTTATTGATTAAAAATGATAAAAATAAAATACAAGCATAGAAAATTATAATTAATTATTCTGGACATTTTGATGAAAATATAAAAATAAATCGAGTGAAAATAAACAGAAATCGGGCGACAAAGTGCTTGAAAAATTAAAATGACTACATAAAAAAGATTAACGCGAAATAAATAACCTAGAAAGACGCAGCACTCAGTCTATTTTGAGAATCGATCGGGATTGGTAAAAAGGCTCATACTGATCAAAAGTTATTTAAGATTTGTCGAGAGATAAGAAGAGCGTGTTAGGTCAAGCCGATTCGAAACTTTTCAACCACCAATTTTTCAATCATTTTTAAATCACCGATTTTTCTCGTATATTTGAGACACAATTCGACTAATCCGTCCATATATCCAAGACATTTATTCTGGCTAATCATTTTGTGAATTACTCATGCTGAGAAACACGTTATGCTGTACAAGCGATGCAAAATAAAAATAAAGTCAGACGAATGAAAATTTGAAACAGGTAGGACATATTTGGGGTATGACACCCACATGTTCGGTTTTATTTTATATAAGCAATATTTTCATTCATTAAAGGTATTGGGGGAATCTTAAACCAATACATCCACCCAACATTTAAAGTACACCAAACAACTTAAATGAAAAGCCACAAACATTTACTATATATGCAATAGTTGCAATTACTTCTACGATTTGGTTGCATAGTGAACCACCACCAAGATAAAGCCACAATCCTCTGCATAATCATATCAGGATCTCCAAATGCAATCATATCGGGATCTCCAAATGCGTCATTGTACATAATTTGTTTTCTGGTCTACTAGATACACCCACATACCACCAGCCATATACTAGTCGCGCCCGCCAATGACACTTTTCCTTTCAACTTTAGGATCCAAGCTAACAAATGACTGCAGCACATATCTTCTATAACGTTTTCCAACTCGAACCAAGGTAAACATATCTCCACAGAGTCCTGGTTTTAGAACAATTTAGAAAATGATGAGTAGAGTCTTCACTTTGCAAAAAACAAAATGCACAAACCATATCGGGCAAGTTTGTAATGATGCCATGATTAGCCAAGTTAGAATGTGTAGAAAGCCTCACAATAAGTAATCTCCAGCCAATAATCTTAACCTTGGATGTAATACATGATTTCCAAACAACCTGCACTACTAGTTTACACATCTCATCTAGCTCAAATCCCGTTGTATCTGCATTTATCCTGTGATAACACGACTTCATCGAAAAATGTTTGGACACACCAAATGGCTAGGACACCATGTCAAAAGCAAGCTTAATTAGCGAAACTTTCTGCAGTAGAGAAATAAGGTTGTTGTACTCCTCCTGCAAGGTGTCATCATTCTCCCACCCTTGTAAACCCACCGGCCAAATCCACTTTTTACCAACCCAACACCCATATCTCACACCGTAAAAAATTGTTGTTTAGAAATAATATATAGACTTGGGAGCAAAACCTGCAGGGGCCTATTGCTACACCATATTTCGTGCCAAAACCATGTTGATGAACCATCACCAAGGATGATAAAAATCAGATCCGCAAACGACTCTCCTCTAGGATTATTACCAAGATTCAAAACATCTCTCCACCATAATGATACATTTCTTGATGAAGCTGCAGACATCTAGCAAACGATATTCTTAGCGATGCTACCATATCGCCGTGCTAGAATTCTAACCCAAAGGGTGTTAGAACACAGATTGGTTCTTAATATATCTAAATGTTTTGATGATAACATTAATGAAATTTATATGAAGTAAATATATACTCTAATTGTATTCAAGTGTTTTTGTTTCAGATATTAAAAAAAAATTCCTCTGAAAGCAAAAATTCCTCTGAAAGTTAAGAATCAGAAGACTCTGAATGCTACCTGAAAGAGACTTTGAGCGAAGCTGCCCGAAAGAGACTCTGAGCGAAGCTACAAAAGACTCTGAGCGAAAAAGCATATGTAAAGAATTAGAAGACTCTGGAAGTACTTAACACTGCATGTACAGAGGCTATGATATTCAAGTCTGCTCTGATAAAGATCATTCACGCTAAAGCACATGGCTGTAAATACTCTGAATAGAGTAACTCTGATCTGAAGAACAAGGAACATCATCAGAGGATCTGATGCAAGACTGTTCCAGATTTTTTGAAGAAGATGTTGTTCAAAGAAAAATCCGTTGGCATATTCCTTGTCCTTATCCAAACGACTCTTTCCTCATTCGTGCATGACACAAGAATTCAGACAAAAAGGATTTGTATGAACATTCCTCTTCTGGGAAAGAAAAGTCAAAGAAGACAGAATTCCAATTGCACGCCCTTTAAGAAATGAAAGTGAAGTTCTATTTAAACAAGACTTCTACATCATTTCTAAGTTGACGAATTACTGAACAATCAAAGAACTATATCCAAACATCTCTCAACTTCCTTCTAGATTGAATTCGTTCTTCATTTGTGTAAAATCACAATTGTGATATAGCTTTTTAGAAGCAACTCTTAAACACACATTGTATTTTTACTTGTTGTAAAGTTCCTTAAGAGACCAAGTGTGGTCAAATTTCTTGAGAAGACTAAGACTGTTTGTCTTAGTGGTTATCACTGTAATAAGTTTGATTTAGTGGATTAAGTCCTTGTTGAGAAAGGCAAATCACTTTGGTAGGGTGGACTGGAGTAGTTTGAGTTCAAACGAACCAGGATAAAAATACCTTGTTATTTTTACTATTGTCATAGTTGTTATTTGAAACCCTTATTCAACCCCCGCTTCTAAGTGTTTTTCCTACCTTCAGTTGGTATCAGAGCTCCGGCTCTGTAGTGCTATCACTTAACAGTGAAATAGAAAGATCCAGTTGGGAAAAACTCTTGATTTATTATTCTTGATTTATCATGGATGAAACTTCAACTTCAAACAACAACAAATATGATGATAGAGATAGAATCAGCACCAAACCTCCCATGTTTGATGGAGAGAAATTTGACTATTGGAAAGATAGAATAGAAAGTTTCTTTCTAGGCTATGATGCTGATCTATGGGATTTGGTCACTGATGGTTACATTCACCCCACTGATGGTGAGGGCAAAAAGGTTGACAGAAAGTCAATGACTGACCAGAAGAAAAAGGATTTCAGAAATCATCAAAAAGCTAGAACCATTCTGTTAAAAGCTATATCTCATGCTGAGTATGAGAAAATTAAAAATAGTGAAACAACATTTGACATGTTTGAGTCATTAAAGATGACACATGAAGGAAACTCTCAAGTGAAGGAGACAATGGCCTTAGCGCTTATCCAGAAGTACGAAACTTTCAAAATGGGGGAGTATGAATATGTGGAAACTATGTTCTCAAGATTCCAGATCCTAACTTCTGGTTTGAAGATTCTGGTTAAAGGTTACTCCACTTTTGACCATGTCAAGAAAATAATCAGAAGCTTACCATCAAGGTGGAGACCAATGGTTACAGCGCTGAAGCTGTCAAAAGATCTGAATAAGATCACTCTAGAGGAACTTATTAGTTCCTTAAGAAGTCATGAGATTGAGCTGGAAGAAGACGAGCCTCAAAAGAAAGGTAAGTCTGTTGCGTTAAAATCTAACAAATCTGCTAAAGCTTTGCAGGTAATTGAAGAAAGCTCTGAAGAATCCTCCTCAGAAGAAGATAAACTGTCTTTGCTGTCCAAAAGGATAAATCAACTCTAGAAACATAAACAAAAGAAGTTCAGAAACTTCAAGAGATATGATCAATGTGGAGAATCTTCTAGACACAAAAGATCTGGCAAGAAAGAAGTTGTATGCTATGAGTGCAAGGAGCCAGGTCATTACAAAAATGAATGTCCCAAACTTCAGAAGGACAAACCCAAAAAGAAGTTTGAAAATAAGAAGAAAGTTCTGATGGCCACGTGGGATGACTCAGATGCTTCTGAATCCTCATCAGAGTCAGAGGAAGAATGTGAAAATATGGCACTGATGGATGACGTGGAAGACCATGAAGAAACATTTAAATCTGGATCAAAATCAGATTCAGAAGAGATGTCCTTAGCAGCAAAGTTAAGACACCAGTCATGGTACCTGGACTCTGGCAGCTCACGACATATGACGGGAAGAAAGTCTATGTTCCAAAGCCTAGAACTTAGATCTGGAGGTGATGTGAAATTTGGAGGGAACTAGAAGGGCAAATTCATTGGCTCTGGAACTATTGGTAATCGTAACCTCCCTTCCATCACTAATATTTTACTTGTTGAAGGATTAACACATAATCTATTGTCCATAAGTCAATTAAGTGACAATGGTTATGATATAATCTTCAATCAAAAATGTCGTAAAGCTGTGAGTAAAAAAGATGGTTCAATCCTCTTTAATGGGAAAAGGAAGAACAACATTTACAAAATTAATCTTTCAGAACTAAAAGTTCATAATGTAAAATGCCTTATGTCTGTTAACGATGAGTAATGAGTCTGGCATAGAAGATTGAGTCAATTAGTATGAGACGCATATCTCAGATTAATAAGCTCAATCTGGTCAGATGACATCCTCAGTTGAAGTTCAACTCAGATGCTCTTTGTGAAGCATGTCAGAAAGGAAAATTTTCAAAATCTTCTTTCAAAGCTAAAAATGTTGTTTCTACCTCTAGACCATTAGAGCTACTTCATATTGATCTATTTGGACCAGTGAAAACTACATCCATTAGAGGCAAGAAGTATGGATTAGTCATAGTTGATGACTACAACAGATGGACATGGGTAAAATTCCTGAAACACAAGGATGAGTCACATTCTGTATTCTTTGACTTCTGCAAACAAGTCCAAAACGAAAAAGAATTTAAAATTGTTAAAGTCAGAAGTGATCATGGTGGAGAATTTGAAAATAAATATTTTGAAAAATATTTTAAAGAAAATGGAATTGCACATGATTTTTCTTGTCCTAGAACTCCTCAACAGAATGGAGTTGTAGAAAGGAAAAATAGAACATTGCAAGAAATGGCCAGAACCATGATCAACGAGACAAACATGACAAAATTTTTTTGGGCAGAAGCAATTAATACAACATGTTATATTCAGAACAGAGTGTCTGTAAGACCTCTTCTGGAGAAGACTCCTTATGAATTATGGAGGAATAGAAAGCCCAACATTTCTTATTTCCATCCTTTTGGATGTGTTTGTTTTATTTTGAATAATAAAGACAATCTGAACAAGTTTGATTCTAAAGCACATAAGTGTTTCATGCTTGAATATTCTGAATGCTCTAAAGGCTACAGAGTATACAATACTGGGACACAGATTGTAGAGGAATCAATTCATGTTAGATTTGACGATAAGCTTGGCAATCAAAAGCCAAAGCAGCTTGAAATTTCTGTAGATAGAGAAGTGCTTCTCACAGACTCTGAAGATTCAAAAGCAGAGAAAGCTCAAGAAAAAGCACTAGAAGCAACATCAGATGCTACTCCTTTGACTGCTCAGATGGACAACTTGACCATTTCTGAAGAACCCCCTCTGAAAGGATCCTCCAGAATCAAAGCCTCTCATCCAGAGGAAATGATAATTGGCAAGAAGGATGACCCTATCAGAACAAGATCCTTTCTCAGATCATCTGGAACGTCATTGTTTGGTTTAATATCAATCATTGAACCTACCTTTGTGGATGAAGCTTTGCAAGATAATGATTGGATACTTGCTATGCAAGAGGATCTTAACCAATTCACAAGGATGATGTTTGGGATCTGGTTCCAAGACCAAAAGGATTTAATATTATTGGAACTAAGTGGGTTTACAGAAACAAGCTGAATGAGCTAGGAGAAGTTGTCAGAAATAAAACAAGACTGGTTGCTCAAGGCTACAGTCAGCAAGAAGGAATTGATTACACAGAGACATATGCTCTTGTGGCAAGGTTAGAATCTATTCGTTTATTAATTTATTTTGCTGCACAGAATAACATCAGTCTGTATCAGATGGATGTTAAAAGTGATTTCTTAAATGGTTTAATTGAAGAAGAAGTTTATGTTCATCAACCTCCTGGTTTTGAAAATGAAAAATTTCCAGAACATGTTTTTAAATTAAAGAAATCACTCTATGGTCTAAAACAAGCTCCCAGAGCTTGGTATGAGAGGATAAGTAATTTCCTTCTGGAAAACAATTTTATCAGAGGAAAGGTGGATACAACTCTATTTCATAAATCAATTAAGAAAGACATTTTAATCTATCAGATTTATGTAGACGATATTATTTTTGGTACAATAAATATTACGCTTGGAAAGGAGTTTGCTCAATCCATCAAGGCAGAATTTGAAATGAGCATGATGGGAGAACTCAGATTCTTTCTGGGAGTTCAAATCAATCAAACTCCAGAAGGCACCTACATACATCAGACAAAGTATGTGAAGGAGCTTCTGAAGAAGTTTAATATGACAGAAAGTAAGTTGGCTAAAACTCCAATGCATCCAACAAGCACTCTAGGAAAAGAAGAGGTAAGTAAGAAGGTAGATCAAAAGCTCTATAGAGGTATGATTGGATCTCTTCTATATTTGACTGCTTCTAGACCTGATATTATTTTCAGTGTTTGTCTGTGTGCTAGATTCCAATCAGATCCTAGAGAATCTCACTTAACAGCTGTTAAGAGGATTCTGAGGTATCTGAAAGGTACTACTAACGTGGGTTTGTGTTACAGAAGATCTGATGAATACAAACTTGTAGGATTCTGTGATGCTGATTATGCTGGAGACAGAGTAGAATGTAAAAGTACTTCTGGAAGCTGTCAGTTTCTGGGAAGTCATCTGATCTCATGGTTCAGCAAGAAGCAACCCACAATAGCACTTTCAATAACAGAAGCAAAATATATTGTTGCTGCTGGTTGTAGTACTCAGGTGCTCTGGATGAAGAGTCAGCTAGAAGATTATCAAATATATGAGAGTAACATTTCTATCTTCTGTGATAATACTTCTGCTATTTTCCTATCTAAAAACCCTATTTTACATTCTAAGGCAAAGCATATAGAAATTAAACATCATTTCATCATAGACTATGTTCAGAAGGGAATTATAAGTTTAAACTTTGTTGATACAGACCATCAATGGGCTGATATCTTTACAAAACCCCTTGCTGAAGATAGGTTTAAATTTATTCTGAAGAATATTAGTATGGATTTTTGTCCAGAATAACATTATTATTCAGAAGCAAATTTACTCAGATGAAAATTGATTAATGTCTATACTCTGGAGTGTTTTCATCTGTATTTCATTTGTTACCTTATTTCTTTTGAAACTCTGAACTAACAACCTTCAGAGGATCTGAACGCTGCTAATGTTTCATTTCCTTAAGAAGTTTCAGAGACACCCAAACATTAAACATGTGTCACACAGAATCTAAAAAGGTGGAGTGTAAACAATGAGACGCCGTTTGAGGTACTGTTTGAATCATTACAATTCTCGTTTTCCCCCACTTTTGTCAAATCTCATTAAATGCTGAAAATCATTTTGTTTTATTTTTTAATGTGACTAATTGCTGAGTGTGAATTTGTGCCCTAAATTTTGTCCCTATATATCCCACATTCTCACACTTCTCACACTTTTCACTCACGTTCACACCTATATGCATTTTTGCTTGTTACATTTCTTCATCTTCTCGTCTAAATCAAAATCTTCAAGAAGATCAAGTTATCTCTCTAGTTCTTCAATGGAAACCTCATCATCATCAACTCAAAAGCTTGCATCTACAATGGTTGGATCTACATCTGAAATGGGTAACGTCACTTATAAAGAACCTAAAAGAACCCTTCTCACTCCTGTTGAAGATTTGGAAGTTCTTTGCGAATTCATGGTTGATTTTGACAGCATTGCAAAGAATGGGTTTGATTTGCGACCAATTGTTTCTGCACAAGGATGGACTAAGTACTTTGATAGACTGTTTGGTCCAGTCTTCCCTCTTTTGGTGAAAGAACTCTGGATTCATGCAAAGGTATACCCAAAATTCATTATTTCGTATGTGCTGGATAAAGAGATAATCATAATTGAAGACTTGATTCGCAAATTAATTGGATATGAAGAAGTAGATGGTGTTCACAATCTCTCTGCTGGACGTATAGACATGGATAATGTCTACAGAGAAGTTTTTACAACTAGGCTGACCTCAAGCAAAATCAAAGATTTGAAAGTGCACTACAAGATCTGGGCGAAGATCTTTCTGGGATGTATTCACCATCGGAAATCAACTAACTCTCCAGATTACGTCAATGCAGAACAATTGTACTTTATGTACTGCTTGGGAAATAACATCAAGGTGGATCTGTCACACTTGGTTTTTGCTCATCTGTGGAGCCATGTAAAACAGTCCAGAGAGGAAATCAAAACAATGCATCAGAAGATCAGAAACTGGATCCTAATGGGCAGATTGATTTCTGATAT
This sequence comes from Lathyrus sativus, assembly GCA_963859935.3. Lineage (NCBI taxonomy): Eukaryota > Viridiplantae > Streptophyta > Magnoliopsida > Fabales > Fabaceae > Lathyrus > Lathyrus sativus. The sequence continues at coordinate 599,250,170 of OZ012741.1, read as the reverse complement.
TCTGACAGAAAATGGTTTAGTTGCACATCTGACAGAGGCAGGTCAGACACAAGAATTGGTTCCAATTCTGGGAAAGGCTTTGGATGGGAAAAGTCTGTAGAGGATGAGACTTGTAGAGGAACTTCAATCAGAGCCAGTCAAGATGGACTCTGATGCTGTACACAGAAGAAGAATTCCTGTGGCAGATTTTCCTCTCTTCACTGCTGAAGAACCAAGGGAAGTTCTTCTGAACTACATTGCTGCATGCATAGCAGATGGAACCCCCATGCCACCAGACTTGATAAAAAGAGAAAATGAACCTGGACCAGATTTCTTTGAGGAGAACAAGAGAAAAAAGAGAAAGGTCTCAGAGGAAGGATCTACAAGGACTAAGAGGAAAGCTTCTGGAGAAGCATCTTCTGTAAAGGTCAAACGCTTAAAGAAGAAAGGTAACCCTTCTGCAAATTTATCTGCTATTTTGGAACAAGTAAAAGAACCATCAACATCTAGATCTCCTCCTCCCTATGACCTCATACCTACTCCCTCTCCAACACACACTACCTCTGAACACTTTTCATCTGAAAATGTTCATGAATCTGTTCCCCCTTCTCAACCTCAACCATAAAATAACTCCCCTCAACAGAACCAAGCACCTTCATCTGATCAACACACCACTTCTGAACCAAACCCTTTTGTAAACCAACCATCTGAACAACAACCATCTGAACCACAAAACTCTGAAACAATACCATCTGATCCTGAACCTGAAATTCTTGATCTCCAACCCCTTAAAATAGTGTTTTCTGTTTCATCTGGATCATGTTCATCATCTGAATCATCTGATTCATCTGATGCATCTTCTGGTACATCAGACGCTATCTCTCACACACAACTCCCCAATCCATTCTTCTGATATTCCTGAAATAATCCAACCAGTTATCCCCTCTGAATCTAAGGTTGTTACTACCTCATCTGTTCGTATTCCATCTTCACCATATCCTCCTGTAATCATTATTCCTACTTTTTCTATACCTTCAACCTCTGCTCCCATTAAAACATCACCTTTAAAAGCCTACCTAAAACCCAAACCTAGGCTAGATGTTGGTGCACTGTTTTCTGGTTTTGAAAAAGAGATGAATATGTGGTTGTCTTCTGTTAAAAAGGAGTGCCTCACAAGCATAAACCCTGCTGATTCTGAATCCATCTGGACAAGATTCAGAACTAGATTCAACTTTGTAGCTTCAAACCTTCAAGATATTTTCTCTGACGATGCGAAGGTGAGATTTGCTGAAGCTGTCAGACTCACTCTTCTAAGAGTTAGCAGAACTTCAACTCTACTTCTGGAAAATACACCTCCAAAGGTTGTGTGTTCTTCTTCTGAAGAAACTGCTACACTTCAGATGACTGAGGTTTCTCAAACTGAGAAAGTTATCACAGTGGCTTCCATTCCTGAAGACGTTTCTGCATCTGCTCAACCTTCTCTTATGGAAATAGAGAATGAATCTGAAATGGTTATTGACAATGCATCTGCTTCTGTGAGTTTTCCAGACTCTTCTAAGTTGAAGACAGAAGAAGTTGTAGATTTGAAGATTAAGGTTGAAAAGCAAGAAGCTGAAAACGCTGAGTTCAAGACATGGATGATCAAACAAGAGAAAACAATAGATGAAATAAAAGACTGGATGGCGAAGCAAGAAGAGTCAACCTCTGAGATAACGAATCTTTTGAATATTTTGGCTTCTCGTTCTTCTTCTTAGTTGTTTTTGTTATCTGTGCACTGTTGTGTTGTTTTGCTTATCTTGTTTATCTTCTGAATTTCTTATCAATGCATCTGCGACTGTTTGGTTTTTTCATCTGATTATATGATATGCTTTATGTTTTTCCTCTGTTATCGTTTCATGTCTTAAAAAGTTTTTCTTTTTGATATGACAAAAAAGGGGAGAAAATGGAAATTCTAATTGTTCACATAAACAGTTACTAAAATGGAACTCAGACATGTTTAAATTTAACCAACTTTGAATTCAGTATTTCAGAGCTCAAATTTTTTCATCAGATAAATTTCATAGAGTAATTCTGAACAAACTCTGAGAGTCTCAAAAGTTTGCTCTGACTCTGGAAAGAATAATTGTGCTGAAAGGGAAGTAATTATTTTTTTCTATCAGTATTCAATTCAAGGGGAGATTCATAATCTCAGGGGGAGATTCATAATCTCAATGGGAGATATATATATATATATATATATATATATATATATATATATATATATATATATATATATATATATATATATATATATATATATATATATATATATATATATATATATATATATATATATATATATATATATATATATATATATATATATATATATATATATATATATATATATATATATATATATATATATATATATATATATATATATATATATATATATATATATATATATATATATATATATATATATATATATATATATATCTTTCTTTGTTTTGAACAAAATTTCCTATTGTTTTGTCATCATCAAAAAGGGGGAGATTGTTAGAGCACAGATTGGTTCTTAATATATCTCTATGTTTTGATGATAACATTAGTGAAATTTTGTATGAAGTAAATATATAATCTAGTTGTATTCAAGTGTTTTTGTTTCAGATATTAAAAAAAATATTCCTCTGGAAGCAAAAACTCCTCTGAAAGTTAAGAATCGGAAGACTCTGAATATTGCCTGAAAGAGACTTTGAGCAAAGCTTCCTGAAAGAGACTCTGAGCGAAGCTACAGAAGACTCTGAGCGAAAAAAGCATATGTAAATAATCAGAAGACTCTGGAAGTACTTAATACTGCAAGTACAGAGGCTCTGATATTCAAGTCTGCTCTGATAAAGATCATTCACGCTAAAGCACATGGCTGCAAGTACTCTGAATAGAATAACTCTGATCTGAAGAACAAGGAACATCATTAGAGGATCTGATGTAAGACTGTTCCAGATTTGTTGAAGAAGATGTTGTTCAAATAAAAATCCGTTGGCATATTCATTGTCCTTATCCAAATGACTCTTTCCTCATTCGTGCATGACACAAGAATTCAGACAAAAAGGATTTGTCTGAACATTCCTCTTCTGGGAAAGAAAAGTCAAAGAAGACAGAATGCCAACTGCACGCCCTTTAAGAAATGAAAGTGAAGTTCTATTTAAACAAGACTTCTACATCATTTATAAGTTGACGAATTACTGAACAATCAAAGAACTATATCCAAACATCTCTCAACTTCCTTCTAGATTGAATTCGTTCTTCATTTGTGTAAAATCACAATTGTGATATAGCTTTTTAGAAGCAACTCTTAAACACACATTGTATTTTTACTTGTTGTAAAGTTCCTTAAGAGACCAAGTGTGGTCAGATTTCTTGAGAAGACTAAGACTGTTTGTCTTAGTGGTTATCACTGTAATAAGTTTGATTTAGTGGATTAAGTCCTTGTTGAGAAAGGAAAATCACCTTGGTAGGGTGGACTGGAGTAGTTTGAGTTCAAACGAACCAGGATAAAAATACCTTGTTATTTTTACTATTGTCATAGTTGTTATTTGAAATCCTTATTCAACCCCTCCCCCCCCCCCCTTCTAAGTGTTTTTCCTACCTTCAGTTGGTATCAGAGCTCCGACTCTGTAGTGGTATCACTTAACAGTGAAAGAGAAAGATCCAGTTGGGAAAAACTCTTGATTTATTATTCTTGATTTATCATGGCTGAAACTTCAACTTCAAACAACAACAAATATGATGATAGAGATAGAATCAGCACCAAACCTCCCATGTTTGATGGAGAGAAATTTGACTATTGGAAAGATAGAATAGAAAGTTTCTTTCTAGGCTATGATGCTGACCTATGGGATTTGGTCACTGATGGTTACATTCACCCCACTGATGGTGAGGGCAAAAAGGTTGACAGAAAGTCAATGAATGACCAACAGAAAAAGGATTTCAGAAATCATCACAAAGCTAGAACCATTCTGTTAAATGTTATATCTCATACTGAGTATGAGAAAATTAAAAATAGAGAAACAACATTTGACATGTTTGAGTCATTAAAGATGACACATGAAGGAAACTCTCAAGTGAAGGAGACAAAGGCCTTAGCGCTTATCCAGAAGTACGAAGCTTTCAAAATGGGGGAGTCTGAACCTGTGGAAACTATGTTCTCAAGATTCCAGATCCTAACTGCTGGTTTGGAGGACCATGAAGAAACATCTGAATCTGGATCAGAATCAGATTCAGAAGAGATGTCCTTAGCAGCAAAGTTAAGACACCAGTCATGGTACCTGGACTCTGGCTGCTCACGACATATGACGGGAAGAAAGTCTATGTTCCAAAGCCTGGAACTTAGATCTGGAGGTGATGTGAAGTTTGGAGGGAACCAGAAGGGCAAATTAATTGGCTCTAGAACTATTGGTAATGGTAACCTCCCTTCCATCTCTAATGTTTTACTTGTTGAAGGATTAACACATAATCTATTGTCCATAAGTCAATTAAGTGACAATGGTTATGATATAATCTTCAATAAAAAATGTTGTAAAGCTGTGAGTCAAAAAGATGGTTCAACTCAGATGCTCTTTGTGAAGCATGTCAGAAAGGAAAAATTTCAAAATCTTCTTTCAAAGCTAAAAATGTTGTTTCTACATCTAGACCATTAGAGCTACTTCATATTGATCTGTTTAGACCAGTGAAAACTGCATCCATCAGAGGCAAGAAGTATGGATTAGTCATAGTTGATGACTACAGCAGATGGACATGGGTAAAATTCCTGAAACACAAGGATGAGTCACATTCTGTATTTTTTGACTTCTGCAAAAAAGTCCAAAACGAAACAGAATTTAAAATTGTTAAAGTCAGAAGTGATCATGGTGGAGAACTTGAAAATAAATATTTTGAAAAATATTTTAAAGAAAATGGCATTGCACATGATTTTTCTTGTCCTAGAACTCCTCAACAGAATGGAGTTATAGAAAGGAAAAATAGAACATTGCAAGAAATGGCCAGAACCATGATCAACGAGACAAACATGGCAAAACATTTTTGGGCAGAAGCAATTAATACAACATGTTATATTCAGAACATAGTGTCTTTAAAGGGCATGTTTCTCCACTAAAAGTATATATAGCCATTTGGTTATCAAGGCAGTATTAAAGAGATAGAGATATCTCTAATTCCTAATCCACCTTCATTTTTTGTTTTACAAACAGAAGCCCAACTTACCCAATAAATCCAGCTGTAATTCTTTGCGTCGAACCACAAGAATTTTCATTGAATTGAGATCAATTCATGCAAAACTTTGTGCAATACCTTGTACAAAGACACAAATTGAATAGAAAGGTTCATCAAAACAATATTGATCATAGTCACACGACCTGCAATAGAAAGCAGCCTTCCGATTCACAGGGACAATCTCGCTTTCATGCCTTGAATGACAGGAATCCAAAATGCCACTCACCTATGATTTCCATCAACAAATAACCCGAAAACTTAAATGAAATTGAATCAATTTTACAGTCCCGGAATTGCTCTGAGCCTTTAATTAATGATTATCCAATTCCCACACCATATAAACTACTCTGTCTTATGTTGAATTTCAAACCAGATAAAATTTTGAAACCCTTGAGAATAGATTTAAAAGCCCATATATTACCTTAAGCACCGCAACATATCAACAACATATCATCCATCTACTGCTGTATATTGTAAGATACACCTTCAATAACCTCAAATCCTCTTAGGATACCCGCCTCCGCAGCTCATCGAACCAAAATTGCCAAGCCTTTAACCACAATGGTAAATAGAAAGAGAGACAGGGGATCCCCTTGTCTTAATCCCTTCATCACCTTAAAATCTTGAGTTTGACTACCGTTAACATTAAATGACATATAACTACTCAAAACACTGTTCTTAATTCATTTCACCCATTTACTTCCAAAACTCATGGCTGCTAACATGTACCTTGGATAGCCCCAGTCCACACAATCATAAGTCCTTATAAAGTCTACTTTGATAAGGAAACAACCTTTATTCTTCCTCTTTGCAAGATCAATGATTTCGTTCACCACACCGATTCAGTGTACTAGCTTCCCACCCTTGATGAAAGCAGTTTGAGAACTTGCAATAATGTTTCCCATAACACCTCTAATCCTAGAAGCCAATAACTTGGATAAAACCTTATACACACACCCAATAAGATAAATGGGCCTATAATCATCCAATTATTGAGGATTATCAAGCTTAGGGATAAAAGTAATAAATGAAGAAGTTAGAGCCTTAGGTCACGAAGCTTCATAATAAAATTGTTGAATGCACCGAACCACGTCCGCACTCAAGACATCCCATATTTTTTGTAAGAATTCAATGATAAAACCGTCCGTGTCAGGGCTTCTATTACCTTCACACTCGAATATCACCTCTCTGATTCGTCTTCACTAAAAAATTCCTCCAATCTAGCACTTTCTTCTAAAGAAATTCTAGCAATTCCATTCAACCCTAACCTTGGTGTGCGCATTGGTTTATTTTGGAACATATCTTTAAAATGACCCTTCACGCAATTCTTAACCAAATTCACGTCCTCCACAACTTCCGAGTTTACCATGACAGAATTAACGGAATTCCTTATATTCCGTTGGCAGAAAATTGAATAAAAGTACTTAGAATTCTGATCACCTTTTGTATCCACCTAACTCTCGCTCAATGTTTTTATTTTTACAAATATTAGTTTCTCTCTTCTTCCATGACAAGTTTAACTCTTTTTATACAAAAGTTCAAATTCTCTTTAAATAAATATGAGACTTTGAACTTCAATTGTATAAAACTATCTTGTGATTTTTCAATTTCTCTTTAAAAATATGGCTTTTACGAATTTGAAGATAGTTTGACTATGCAAGATTTAATTACAATTGCATAATAATGTGTGTTTGAACTTCAATTGTATAAAACTACCTTGTGTTAAAGTTAGGTTTGTCTGTGCGATTAGAGGAAAGCAAAGTAAGTTTGATCTTTAACCATTTTTATGGATGTCTTTTTGCTCATCGAGTATTTGTCAATTTTTTTATAATGAAATTTCAAAAATATTGTATTTTCATTATTGTTGTTATTTTGTTCCAATAAATTAAACGCAATAATCCTGAAAAAGATAATCAGCTTATCATAACATGATACCATTTTACACACTGTCCATCAAGAACTAATTAAGTTATTTGCTGCTATAAGATTTCAAAATAGAAACTCAAAAGTTCAAAGCAATAGATCCAAATTCCTAAGCCGAAAATAAAAATAAATTTGTAATACGAATAATATATTTATCGTTTTAAATTGTTGTTGTAGTCGCGCATGCGATTGCATGTGTTGCCATTGCGATCATTGCAGTTGCTGCGATGCGCATTCCAACCATTGCAACGCGAATTTTATTGAAAAATATTTGAAATACACCATTGAAAAACTCATGATATGAATCTTTTACATTACAAATGAGATATGTAAATTGAGTTTTTTAGTCTCAAACTTTGAGTTATGATGAAAGTATGTGAAGAAACCTGGGCGAAGTTGTTTGATGTGAATACTAATGCAGTCGGACGCGTGATTTCAAATTGCACCACAATTGCGGTAGAATGCGAATACAATGACTATCACATTAGCAATATGGTAGCCATAGGTCCAATTGCGGATCATAATTTAAAACCATGAGTATATTATTCGTATTGAAAGATTTTGCTTTGTAATTTTATTAGAAGGAAAGGGATGGTATATGGTTTTATATAGTGTGAAAGAGATTTGAAGGAGATAGTTTGGTGAAATATTAAGAGCATTTGGAATATTAAGTTACTATAACTTCCCATGTCCTATTTTGAAGAATAAGAATTTATTTGGTTATGTGCTACGATTAGAAACTAACTATTCCTAATACTTCTTTTATGCATATTCTTGGCACATATTGGAATTCGAACTTGAGATTTTGATAGAAGAACTATTTCAAGTCTCAAGTCTTCATTTGTTTTCATATTTTAAAAATGTTATATGATTAAATTAGTTTCAGTATTTCTACAAAAGATCTCTGCATTTGAAAATATTCAACAATTTATCTCTTAAAAGGATAGATATTTGATCCTCCATGAAATATGTTGTTGAAAACAACATCGAAAATAAAAATACATCATAGGAATTCAATATTATTATAATATTATATGTAAAATACTACTATAAGTGGTTTACAAGTGAAAATAAATGTGTAATTCAATATTATTATGATATATATAAAAAATACAAACAATAGTGTCAAATAACTTGAAAAAAATATAAATAAATTTTATCATCCAAAAACGAGTAGCGTTAATTGGCCGCTTTACATCAATTTCGGTGTAATTCATACTATATTTATCAGTCATCCAATTAGTAGAGTAAAAATACTACTATCGGTATAACCTCATACAACTTCATCACACAAATGAGGCATGTATTTATCTGATTACATAACCCAACTTGTAAACTACTGTTTAAGGCTTAGAGATTGAAAGTGTTTGGGAGAAAAATGGAAAGAAGGAGAAAAGGGAACGGGGTGATTTGGGAGTGGTGGAAACTGGAGTTGGAGCTGGTGATGACACTGGTGGAATTTTGAATGATAGATCGGTTGATGGAAAGCTAGAAAATGGTGGAAGACTTCCTTTAGGTAATGATGGAATTACAGACAAATCTCGTGAATCCAACAAAGATGATTTTGGTAAAGATGGAATGGTAGGGTTTGAGAGTGTGGTTGTTTGAAGAAGATGGCGTGCCTCCACCTTCATGCTTGACATTGTTGCGACAATGAGCAAAGCTAGAATGAAGGGTTTGGAGGAAGCCATCGATGATAACTTGAAGATCGTATTGAGAGAAGTTGGTTTGGGATTTGATGAGAATGAAATGGAGGATTGGTGGGTTATATAGGGTGTGAGAGATTAGTAAAACTTTCTATATTTTAATTTTCTAAAAGTATTTTGTGGTTAGATTTGTTAGCTAATCATAGCATTTCAAAATTTTAATTATTGCCTTCAATGCATTCATTATTAATCATGAAAGTTGAGTTTTTATTCAACTATTTAACATATTAATTAGCTTATGAATTTTAATCCAACAAAAGGAATGCATCTGAAATTTCTTTTGTATATCCACAAAAATAAATAGCTAATTTCTTAAAAAAAGTAAAATGATATTAATTATAATTTTATATTAACTAATTTAGTTAAGGTTATGTTTAATAATAATTTTATTTCATCTATATTTTTATGAAATATTGAGTCAGTTGACATGTAGAAAACACGTGGAAGTCCAGTAATTAATTTTTTTTAATTTATTCATGTTATAATTTATGAACTTGATACCTATTTGTTTATATATTTTTTCTTAAATATCAGTTTGGCATGCTCATCATATGTAATATGTAAGGGTGTGTTCTTAGTTATGAATAAAATAAGGTTACAATGGAATGAAAGGGAAATGGATATTAAGATATGACATTAAAGTGGTAATATCAATTTTGTTAAAAATCACATCCTTAATTTTAAGAGACACAACATTTTTGTTATGTATTAGTCTTTGGACTCTTTGTAAACCAAATATGCATCTTTAACATGAGAAAATATGCTTATTATAGCCAACATTTACTTCACGAACATATAACAAATGTTGTGACACTAATTTGTATTTGTTTTTCTCTTTATAATTCACTTATGCTTTTATACAAGCGGTAACCCACATGCTCAGTTATATTTTATATAAGCAAGATTTTAATTCATTAAAGGTATTGAGGGGATCTTAACCCAATACATCCATCAAACAATTAAATTACACCAAACAACTTGAATGAAAAGCCACAGACATTTACTATATTCGTAATAGTTGAAATTACTTCTACAATTTGATTGCAAAGTTAACCACCACCAAGATAAAGCCACAACCCACTGCATAATCATATCGGGATCTCCAAATGCAATCATATCGTGATCTCCAAATGCGTCATTGTACATAATTAGTTTTATGATCCACTAGATACACCCACACACCACAAGCCATATACCAGTCGCGCACGCCAGTGACACTTTTCCTTTCAACTTTAGGATCCAAGCTAACAAATGACTGCAACACGTATCTTCTATAATGTTTTCCAACTCAAACCAAGGTAAACATATCTCCACATAGTCCTGGTTTTACAACAATTTAGAAAAAGATGAGTAGAGTCTTTGCTTTGCATAAAACAAAGTACACAAACCATATCGTGCAAGTTTGTAATGATGCTATGATTAGCCAAGTTAGGACGCGTAGGAAGCATCACAATAAGTAATCTCCAGCCAATAATCTTAACCTTGAATGTAATACATAATTTCCAAACAACCTGCACCACCAGTATACACATCTCATCTAGCTCAAATCCCGTTGTATCTGCATTTATCCTATGATAACATGACTTCACCGAAAAATGTTTGGATACACCAAATGGCCAGGACACCCTATCAAAAGCAAGCATAATCGATGAAACTTCCTGCAGCAAAGAAATAAGGTTGTTGTACTCCTCCTGCAAGGTGTCATCATTCTCCCACCCTTGTAAATCCACCTGCCAAATCCACTTTTTCCCAACCCAACACCCCATATCTTGCACTGTGACAAATTTGTTTTTAGAAATAACATAGAGACCTGGGAGAAAAACCTATAGGGGCCTTTTGCTACACCATATTTCGTGCCAAAACCATATTGATGAACTATCACCAAGGATGATAAAAATCAGATCCGCAAACGACTCTCCTCTAGGATTATTACCAAGATTCAAAACATCTCTCCACCATAACGATACATATCGCCGTGCTAGAATTCTAACCCAAAGGGGATGTTTCTCCACTAAAAATATACATAGCCACTTGGTTATCAAGGAAGTATTAAAGGAACAGAGAGAGAGAGAGAGAGAGAGAGAGAGAGAGAGAGAGAGAGAGAGAGAGAGAGAGAGAGAGATCTAATGCCTAATCCACCTTCATTTTTTGTTTTGCAAACAGAAGCCCAACTTACCCAATAAACCCCGTTGTAATTCTTTGCGATAAACCACAAGATTTTTCGTTGAATTGAGATCAATTCATGCAAAACTTTGTGCGGTACCTTGTAGAAAGACACGAATTTAATAGAAAGGTACATCAAAACAATATTGATCATAATCACATGACCTCCTATAGATAGTAGCCTTCCAATCCACAGGGACAATCTCGATTTCATGCCTTCAATGACAGAATTCCAAAACGCCACGCGCCTATGATTTCCACCACTGACTAACTCAAGAAACTTAAACGGAATTGAATCAATTTTGCGTTCCAGGAATTGCTCTGCGCCTTTAATTAATGATTCTCCGATTCCCACACCATATAAACTACTCTTTCTTATGTTGATTTTCAAACCATACAAAATTTTGAAACCCTTAAGAATAGATTTAAAAGCCCATATACTACCTCAAGCAACTTCGCATATTAACATCGTATCATCCGTGTACTGAAGTAGATTGTAAGATACACCTTCAATAACCTCAAATCCTCTTAGGATACCTGCCTCCGCAGCTCTTCGAACCAATATTGCCAAGCCTTCTACCACAATGGTAATTAGAAAGGGAGACAAGGGATCTCCTTGTCTTAATACCTTCATCACCTTAAAATCTTGAGTTTGACTACCGTTAACAATAACTGACATATAACTACTCAAAACACTGTTCTTAATCCATTTCACCCATTTACTTCCAAAACCCATGGCTGCCAACATGTACCTTAGATAGCCCCAGTCCGCACAATCATAAGTCCTTGTAAAGTCTACCTTGAGAAGGACACAACATTTATTCTTCCTCTTTGCAAGATCAATGAGTTTGTTCACCACAACGACTCAGTGTACTAGCTTCCTGCCCTTGATGAAAGCAGTTTGAGAACTTGCAATAATGTTTCCCATAACACCTCTAATCCTAGAGGCCAATAACTTGGATAAAACCTTATACACACACCCAATAAGACAAATGGGCCTATAATCATCCAAGTGTTGAGGGTTATCAAGATTTGGGATAAAAGTAATAAATGAAGAAGTTAGAGCCTTAGGCCACAAAGTTTCATAGTAAAATTGTTGAATGCACCGAACCACGTCCGCACCCAAGACATCCCATGTTTTTTTGTAAAAATTCAATGTTAAAACTGTCCGGGCCAGGGCTTCTATTACCTTCACTATTGAATACCACCTCCCTGATGTCGTCTTCAATAAAAAATTCCTCCAATCTAGCACTTTCTTCTAAAAAAATTCTAGCAATTCCATTCAACCCTAACCTTGGGGTGCACATTGGTTTATTTTGGAACCTATCTTCAAAATGACCCTTCACATAATTCTTAACCAAATTCACGTCCTCCATAACTTCCGAGTTTACCATGATAGAATTAATGGAATTCCTTCTATTCCGTTGGTGGAAAATTGAATGAAATTACTTAGAATTCTGATCACCATCTTATATCCACCTAACTCTCGCTCAGTGTTTATATTTCTAAAAATATTAGTTTCTATCTTCTTCCATGACAAGTTTAACTCTTTTTATACAAAAGTTCAATTTCTCTTTAAATAAATATGAGACTTTGAACTTTAATTGTATAGAACTATCTTGTGATTTTTCAATTTCTCTTTACAAATATGGCTTTTACGAATTTGAAGATAGTTTGACTATGCAAGATTGAATTACAATTGCATAATAATGTGAGTTTGAACTTCAATTGTATAAAATCATCTTGCGTTGAAGTTAGGTTTTTCTGTGCGATTAAAGGAAAGCAAAACAAATTTGATCTTTAACCATTTTTATGGATGTCTTTTTGCTCATTGAGTATTTGTCAATTTTTTTTATAATAAAATTTCAAAAATATTGTATTTTCATTATTGTTGTTATTTTGTTCCAATCAATTAAAAACTCCAAAATATCTTGTTTATCTAAAAAGTGTCTGATTTGTACTAGTTGGTATTAAATGCAATAATCCTTAAAAAGATAATGAACTTATCATAACAAGATACCATTGTACACACTATTAGAAATTGTCCATCAATAACTAATTAAGTTATTTGCTACTATAAGATATCAAAGAAAAAGACAGAATAGCTGTATCAATAATAGAAATTCAAAATTTCAAAGCATTAAATCCAAATTCCTAAGCGAAAAATAAAAATAAATTCCCAATACGAATAATATACTCATCGTTTTAAATTGTAGTTGTAGTCGCGCATGCGATTGCGTGTGTTGCGATGACGATCATTGCAGTTGCTGCGATGGGTATTCCGACCATTGCAGCACGAACTTTATTGAAAAATATTTGAAATACACCATTGAAAAATTTATGATATTAATCTTTTACATTGCAAATGAGATATGTAAATTGAGTTTTTTAGTCTGAAACTTTGAGTTATGATGAAAATATGTGAAGAAACCTGGGTGAAGTTGTTTTATGTGAATTCTAATGCAGTTAGACGTGTATTGCGGTACAATGCGAATGCGGTGACTATCGCATCTGCATATCAATATGACGGAGTGGAAAATGATCCTTTGGTCTCTCTCTATCCAGGTCTCTATAATCAACACACATCCTGACTTTGTCGTCCTTCTTAGGCACAGGCACGATGTTCGCAACCCACAGAGGATAGTTTGTCACAGCAAGAAATCCGGCGTCTAACTGCTTCTGGACTTCTTCTTTGATCTTCACTGCCATATCCGGCCTGGTTCTTCTCAACTTCTGTTTAACAGGAGGACACTCTTCTCGAAGACGCAGGCGATGGACTACAATATTTGTGTCGAGTCCAGGCATATCTTCATATGACCAAGCAAAAACATCCCTGTACTCTTGGAGTAACTCAACCAGTCTTCGCTTGACATCATTTTGCAGTGCGGCCCCTATTCTGACTTCCTTCTTATCTTCCTCAGTTCCCAGGTTGACGACTTCAACTTCCTCCTGATGAGGCAGGATGACCTTCTCCTCTTGTCTTAACAATCTGGCAAGTTCTTCGGGTAGGTCTTCGTCTTCATCAATCTCTTCTTCTGCTTGAAAGATCGGGTTGTCAAAGTCACACCGAGTCATAGGCGAGTCTGAGTCGATGGTATCTGAAATGTGTAACCTGCAATGATGATGATTTTATGCTTAAATAATATGCAAACAAACAAACACAAACCACATTGCCATTTTATTGTTAGAAAATAAAAACAAGAAAAATAAATTCTCACAAAATTTTGAATGAAAAAGACACCTTTTTTATTGATAATGATAAAAGATTGCTTGCGCACATAATAGATAAGGCCCTACAAAATAAAGACCATTATGCTCCGGGAAGAACATAAGGTGATACATTAATTAAAACAAAGCAATTACTCTTCATAGGTCACACAGATGACTTCCTCCACAGTCCAATTCTTCAAACCCTGGCCAGGGACACATGGCTTGATCCACGCATCCATGTCGCAGTCGCTGTCTCCTTCCTCGTCAGATACGACATTGATTCTTTCAAATATCACCCCACCACTGGTGAACTGAACAGGTCCTTTGTAACGTGGAACGTCTTGTGAAGAAGATGCATACGGGTTGTACCCTAATCCAAACTTATCTTGTTTGTTGGGGACGCTTACCACTTTACCCCATCCTTGTACTGCTCCAGATTCCACTACAGCTTGGGCTTCCTTGTATGATGACATGGCAACTTCTGGAGTTTTGACCTCGATCGGCGCCTTTTCCTTGATTTGAACAATTTCAATGGCCTGACACAATGTTTCATGAATCTCACCATCTACCTCCACATACTTGAATGAGGACATATGGCTCACCATGATGTCTTCTTCTCCACAAACAGTCACAATATTCCCATCCACCATGTACTTCAACTTCTGGTGCAACGTCGATGTTACAGCTCCTGCTGAGTGTATCCAAGGCCGACCCAAAAGGCAGCTGTAAGCAGGATGGATATCCATGATGTAAAAAACTGCTTCAAACACCTCCGGGCCTATTTGGATAGGCAGAGTTATCTCCCCAAAAATAGATCTTCGAGTTCCATCAAAAGCTCGCACAACCAAATCACTAGGCGTACAATAAAGACCTTGATGATCTATCTTCATCAATGCTTTCTTTGGCAACACATTCAAGGACGACCTTGTATTAACATGGACGTGCGACATCATTGTTCCTCGACACTCAAGTGAAATATGCAAAGCCAAGTTGTGGTATCTCCCCTTCGGTGTCAAATCACGATCAGTGAATCCCAACCCGTTACCTGCATTGACGTGGGCCACCACCCCTTCCAACTGATTTACGGATATCTCTTGAGGTACGTAAGCATTATTCAAAACCCTGAGCAAAGCATTCTTGTGAACTTCAGAACATAATAGCAATGACAAGATGGAAATCTTTGAAGGAGTTTGTTGTAAATGATCCATAATTTTGTAGTCACTCTTCCTTATGAAACGCATAAATTCCTCTGCGTCCTTCAGCAAGGATTCCCTTTCTTTAGTCTGAGAACTCTCTTCAACCACTACTTTCCCTTTTCCTTTGTCGGTTCTGTCTGCATTTGCCTCGGGAGGTGCAAACACTCTTCCACTTTGAGTCATTCCTCCAGTTCCCACCAAATTATCAATCGAGTCCAAGGGCGAATTCTTTAATTCCTGCTTCTTCCCATTGCAATAGACCTCGGCCCCATAGTTCCAAGGGATTGATTTGGTGCTCTCGTAAGGTACAGGCCCCGCTTTTGTGAATATAATAATTGGTCTCGCAGAAATTGTAATTGTTTTGTACGGGATGGAGATAATGGCCACCTCCTCATCTTCAATGGCTACCTCTTCAACATTCTTCTCACAGATTCTATCAAATTGCAATAGACCGTCATCCATCATGCATTGTATATGGTTCTTCAGATTCCGACATTCTTCGGGACAAACCAAACATTCCTCACAATCCTCTTCAGAGCCCGAGAACACCCCTCCTTCTAACATCTTGCTCTTCATAAAACCTAACGGTGTCTTCATATTTTCCACATTGGACACCAAGTTCAGGCCTTCTTCACTGACAATAGCATTCACACCATCACCCCTACCATGGTTAGGCATGGGATTTTGATCCATGTTTGGCGCATCCTGATTGAAGTTGATAGCCTTACTATCAACAAGGTCATGTACCTTGTGTTTGAAGGCTTTACAATTGTCGATGTTGTGGCCAGGGGCGCCAGAGTGGAATTCACACCTAGCGTTGGCGTCATACCCGGGAGGTGGTTGGCTAGTTAGAGGTGCCATTGTCCTTTTCTGAACCAACTGCAGCTGAATTAAGTGTTGTAATAACTGAGCATAGGGCATCGACGGTGTGTCAAAATGCCTATCCATCATCCTTCTCCGATCTTGGAACTGTCTCGGTGCATAATTCTGTTGTTGAGGTCGTTGTTGTTGCTGTTGCTGACGTGGTTGTTGTTGTTGAGGTTGTACCGCCGGAATGGCAATACTAGCCACTTGTGGAGGTTGCTGATAATACGGTCGCTGCTGACGCTAATTCGGATATCTATTTCGATTGTCAAATCCGGACACTGCATTTGTCTCGTTATCTCTCTTCTTTGCACCGAAAATCTTTCTTCCGCCTCCAGATGAGGTCCCTTCTCCCACTTGTATCTTTCCCATCTTAATACCGTTTTCAACCCTCTCGCCGGTAATAATAAAGTCCGAAAAGCTCCCAGACATGCTACTCACTAACTTATCATAGTAAATTCCCGGTAATGTGGCCACAAACAGATCAATTAGTTCTCTCTCCACCATGGGAGGTTGAACTCTAGCAGCAAGCTCTCTCCATCTCTGTTCGTATTCATTAAAACACTTGTTACCTCTCTGCGATAAATTCCGAAGTTGCACTCGGTTTGGCGCTAAATCAGTGTTGTATTGGTAGTGCTTAACGAAAGCTTCTGTCAAATCTTTCCAACTTCTAACCTGAGTGGGCTCCAGTCCCATGTACCACACAAGTGATGGTCTAGACAAAATGTCCTGGAAGAAGTGTATCAACATCTTTTCATCACTTGAATACACAAACATCCTTCGGTAGTATGATCGCACATGAACCCTCGGGCAAGTATCCCCTTTGTATTTGTCAAACGTGGGAACTATGAATTTGAGTGGCACCCTTAAGTCTGGAACCAACCCTAGATTGGCCATTTCCAGCCCCATAGAGTTCTGATTAGAAAGGTTTCTCATCTGTTCCTCCAACAACTTAAATCTTCTATCAGCTTCAGCGGACATTTCATCTTTCACCGAGAAAAGGTCTTCCTGTCGATCTTCAAGCCATGGCTGATACAAATTACCCTGGTTGACTCCATTAACTTCATGCCTGTACCCATTTCCTTGACTGATATTTCCAGTGTTCCCTGCATTTCGGGCTTCAGTATTACCAACTCCGGTGTTACCAATTCCTCCACCGATATTACCATTGGTTTCAAAGTTTCCATTATCATTCCCAGTGGCGTTTACATTTCCAACACAATTTTCGTTTCCGTTCCCGCCAGCATTGGGGATAGCGTTATTGGCGTGCTGAGGCTCAACATGAGGTGGGTTAGTAACTGTCCCTCCATGTAATACACCGTCGTCGTCAACCCGTGCAATCAAAGGTTGCACCAAAGTCCTAAGTTGGTCTTTCCCACTGGCTACAGTCTGCATAACTTCCATGAATTGAGTCATTCTATCTCTCATTTCTTGCATCTGCTCTTGCACTTGTTCCATGATTCTTCTCTGATTGCCTCTAGTTGCGTACCGGTGACCTGCTTTATCAGCAATCCTGAAACAAACTAAAAGTAGACAGGAGATAATAAAACAGTTCCGATGCATCTGCAATGCAAAAAAGATGCTAAGTCCAGACATGTATATATGCAACAGGGAGATTTCCTCCTCAATTCTAGTTTCCAGAAGAAGAAACAACCACAGAGAATCCCATAGACAAGTGATCGCGACTTTCTATGTCGAATACAACTTAACTGCAAGTGCACAGTCTATCGCGTAGTAATAAAAGATATCGATCCCACAGGGACTCGTAATCAAACTAGTGTTCTCGGGAGTTACTATGTTTAGCTAGGTAGATAATGTTTAAGGGAATACTTTTTGTCACTAAAGGGAACTAAAAATGTTACTTGAATTATAATTACGTGAATCGATATGCAGTAATTATTTTCTTCGGGGATTTGACAAGCTACCGGTATATGAAATATTTTCAGAATTTATTTAAGCAGAAAATAGTGATCTGAAGACTTTTGTCTCACGATGGTTGTTGACGCTAGTCATAATTCTAAGGGCCGAATGTACGCTTTCGCTGTCCCATTCGGGGTTAAAACTACTTTTTGGAAATCTCTAAGTTCTAATCCATTTTAAAGTGCTTTCGCTGTTATTAAAACAAATGCCTAGTGTTTACTATCTGGTCTTACCGCAGTTGTCGCTTGTTGGTTCGTACCTTAATTAATTTCCCACTGTCGTGGCAAAACTACTTTTAAATAAGTCCTCGCTTTCGCGACGAATGTTTATTCAGTAAATAAGTTTAAACACTCAGACCATACACAACATTTGAAAAAGAAAGTTTTCAACCAGTTATTATCAAATCCCGTCTGAATTATTATTACATATCGATTACTCTGATTTAGCTAGACATGGATTTGGGAAAGGTAAAACATAAATAAAAACAGAAACTTAGAACATTCATATTACTGAGAATTAAAGTTACAATTAACGAAATAATGAAAAACCTGTAACGTATCCAATTGGCTTTTGGCCAAATCCCAACGATGTCGGCAGGATTGTGTCTTCAAACCAATAGAGCGCACAAACGAATATTGTCGAAATGGAATACAAGAATAAAGAAAGGAAACAAAAACAGAAAGAATAAAACTAAATTTTTGCTCTGGAAATAAATTTGGGCAGTACTTCGTTGTCTGAATGCGGCTCTCTTTCTCAGCTCCCCTCCTTCCCCTTTTATAGAAGTAGAATTCTAACGGTTGTAATTTGAAGAAGGTGGACTTGGAGGCAGAAATATCAGGGAGTAGTGGTCCATTATTTGGGACTTGGAACTGCATTTTGCACGTTCATTTGAAGTTGTGCGTTTTTGCCTGCATGACGGTCGTCATGGTGTGTGACGATCGTCACTCGTGTGACGGTCGTCATGGAGGTGTGACGGTCGTCACAGCAGCAAAATGTGCATTCTGCGTTTTTCATGTTGTTTTCATCTGGTTTTCGTCCATATTTCATCTGTAATTGCTTCTTTTCTTCATATTGCTTTGTTTAGACATGATCATCAAATACCTGCAAAATATCAGACAAATACATGGAAAGAACCCGAAATCGGATTTAAAACAGTCAAACATCAGTTGAATTATGCATCAATATATATATATATATGCGATTTCGTGTTATCAAACTCCCCTAAGCTTGAATCTTTGCTTGTCCTCAAGTAAAACAGGAAAAAGTCGGCAAGCACGAGGCAGCTTCCTCATTCACAAAGTTGGTAAAAACCGGGATTCTTAGTAAGAACAAAACGAGTACGGTGACGACACTGGACTACAAGTCTTCGGAGGTCTCCTTCTTATGCAAATCGGTCCCAGTCATGCTACTGTAGCTTGGTATCAAGGTTCTCGCGTCAAGTTCACCCTGTTTGTTCTTGCGCAATCACATTAAGCCCGTTGTCCATACACTTTCATGGCAAGTCAACCTGTTAGTGAATATGATCTCATTTCTGTTTTGATCTTTTTCATTGCTCATAAGCTTATCCATGGATTTTTCAATGAGTTTTTGTACCGTTGGGCTAAATGCTCGGGTGAGGAGCACCTAACTTAGAGGGAACATGTCTCTATACTTGGGCTAAATGGCTTTCTTTTCATGATTTTTCATCTTTTTGGAGATCATACACTTATTTGCATTGGTCGCTCGCTTAGAAGTGTTTTAGGATGGTGCTGAATGCTAGTATAAACTACTTGGGGCTGAGTTTGCGTAGAAACTTGAGAGTTTGGTACACGTAGGTAGTGAAACCGACTCGTATAAACCGGAGGTCTAAGGTGTCAGGACGGTACTGGTTTTGTTAGAATTTTTGTCTCGGAGTTTCAAAACTTGGTTTGAACTTGGGCGCATTCTCGTGATGCTTTTGCTTTTGAGGAACGAACGAAAAAGTTTTTGTTTATGTCGAATAAAGTGGGGATGTTTGCGTAACAGAAGAAGATATATAAAAGAGCTTTTATTTGCTTAAACGTGAAAATGTTCGAATTGAAATTACGGAATTAAAAGTACGAGGGAATGGGAAATAAACGCTCCGCTCCCACACTATCTCAATCAGTGTCCCCACTGATCTGAAAGAATGCGAGAGGGAAATACAAGGTAAATGAAAATACAAAGAAACTGAAAATATAGTAAACAAATAAGGAAAATAATAACTAATCACGACCTCTGCCTCGGTCACGTCCTCTGTCGCGTCCTCTGGCTCTGACTTGGTCGCGACGGGCCTCAAAGTCCAGTGCTCCGGTGTGATAGACATAGTCGCGGAGTCCTTCGAACTGCAAGGTAAGATTCGCCAAGTTCTCAGTGATGGTATCCTGGCCGGTTTGGAGTTGTTGCATTTGGGTCCGATGCCAAGCTTCGAACTGCTCTGCTCGCTGATTCTGCTGCTGCATCATAGCGAGTATCTGGGCCTGCTGGTTGAGGGATCGACGGAGGTCTTCTTCAGAGTAGTCGGGCTCTGGACGATGGCGGCGGTAGGATGTACCTTCAGAAGGAAGTGGTTGCGATGCCTCCGAGTGCTCAGTTCTGTCCAACTCGTCTTGCATTTCGTCACCAGAACCTTGGGTGTGGGTCGGAGTTGGAGCAGCGGTAGCAGCAGGGGCATTGAGGTCAAAGAGCTAGTTGGCACGATCCTGTGGGTGCATCCGGGTGCGTGATGGCAGGATGATACTTCTGACGGTTTTGCCACGCACGACCGGGTGGTACTTGCCATCGGCCCTGGAACGGATGAGGTGAGAAGCTCTGCAGTGGTCGGTGTCGAGGAATACCGAGGGAATGGCATGGAGATGCTGGAGGCGGTCACCGAGGTTCAGCCCGAGTGCAATGGAAGTAACTGAAGGTGAGAAAATTACTTAGAAGGGGGGGTTGAATAAGTAAGACTAAAAATCAAAGATTAGAACACAGATATTTTTATCCTGGTTCGTTGAAAACAACTAGTCCAGTCCACCCTCTCAAGAGTGATTTGCCTTTCTCTGTCAAGGACTTAATCCACTATTTTAATCAAACAGATTACAAATAGCAACACCTAAGAACAACCGTTCTTAGTCTTCTCAAGAGCAGCTGATCCCAACTGGATCCTCTTAAGGAAAACCTTTTACAAACAAAGTAAAACTTTTACAAGAGTAAGAATGCTTCTAATAAGCTGTTATCACAACAGTGATATTTCTCTTAGTTTAAGAATAAAGATAAAGCAAAGTAATATGATAAAGAGCTTTTTGAGATTTGCTTTGAGGAGTGATTTTTCTAGAGATTCAATTACTGAAGAAGATGGAGTGGACTTCTTTATATAGGCACTAAGATCCAAGAAGTCTTGTTACGTTGAAGGCTGTGCAGAAAATCCTAGAGCCTTTTGTCTTCACATTGGAGGCTGTGCTGAAACAGGCCTGATGCTTTTTGTCTTCACTTGCAGAATACTTTCCTCAGAATGGAATGCACAGATAAAACCTTTTTGTCTGTGTCCTTGTGTCTAGCACAAAATAGGAAAGAGCTGTTGAGAAGGACCAACGTACATATTTAAATCTTCTTCAAAGTGAGTTCAGCTTTCAACATAAGAATCTGAATCTTCAGAGTCTTCTGATCAAGGATCATCTGGATCTTCAGAGTCTTGAATGTTCTTCAGATTGAGCTGAAACATAGTATGTGCAGCTAGTGTGCTTGAGCGTGTAAATCCTTCAGAGCAGAGTCTCTATGCTTTAGAGGCTCCTTCTTCAGAATCTTCAAGAGACAGTAGTCAGATTCTTCTGGGAGCAAAGTTCAGATCTTCACTTAAGATGCTCTTGAACTTATGAAGTCTTTCATACAAACAATGTTCAGATGCAATTTTGCTTTCTTAAGATAATTTACTTTAGTGCCTGTAGCAAACAATCTAGAACACGTTTAGAGTATATAATTCTTGAATACAAAATTCATAATTGTTATCATCAAAACATAGAGATAAAACTAAGACATAATTTGTGCTTTTACAATCTCCCCCTTTTTGATGATGACAAAACATGAGAAAATTTTGTTCAATAAAGAGTAAGAATTAGAAACTCCCCCTGAGATAAACAATCTCCCCCTGAAATAAATACTACAATAGAATAGAATACTTCCCTTTCTGATTGAGTATATTTCAGATTCAGAGCCTGATGAATGAGTTCAGAGTCAAATCTTGATGCCAGATGATTGAATAAATGTATCAGAGTAAGATATCAGAGTTGATTGAATACTCAGATTTTCTTTAGAGAATCAGGTTCTGGTTGACACAGTCTCAGGGTAACTTCAATGAATTATGTCAGATATAACAGTATAATCTGAAAGACTTAAATTCAAATAAGTTAATAAAATGTCTGAATTTTAGTTTTGGTAAATGCTTATAGGTTGAACACTCAGTTTCTCTTTTTCTCCCCCTTTTTGTCATAATCAAAAAGATATACAAAGACGGAAAGAAATAAAAGAGAAGAAGCAAAAATAGGAGCAAACCATGTTAGCATGCAATTAAAACAAAACAAACCAAAGTTCACAGACAAACAGGCAGAGATCAAAAACTCAGTTCATGTGCAAAACAACAAATAAAACTAGGTCTGGCGAGAGGCAATGAGGGTCAGAAGCTCTGTCATCTTGGCAGCTGACTCTTCTTGCTTAGACATCCAGGTCTTGATTTCATCGGTTGTTTTCTCTTGCTTGATCATCCAGTACTTGATATCCTTCACATCATTCACAAGTTCTGAAACCACAGATGAAGACGGAGCAGATGCAGCAGCAGCAGGGTTCCCTTCAGATTGGTTTTCAACAGAAGCTTGTTCAACCATTTCAAAATCAGGAACAACCGGAGGAGCAGCTTCCAATAGTAACACAGGAGGAGGAGGAGGCATGTTCATCAGTGTCACCTTTATTAACTCAGCAAATTTAATCTTAGCAAGCTTAGAGCATTTTGCTCTAACTTTTAGGGCAGCTTTGTTAAACATCCAGATGAAGCGCTTCCAAGCAGTATTCGAAACATTTGGGTCCAAACTAGACATACATATAGCCTTAACACGATCATATTCAGAATCTAACTCCTTTTTGAAAATATCAAACATAGCATTAACACAAGATCCTAAATCTGACTGTTCATTCTGACCAGAGGAAAAAGGATTAGGGGTGTTAGCAGGAGTAGGTTCAGATGGTTGTGGTTGAGGTGTGGGTGGTTGAGATGTGTGGATGACAGATTGAGGGAGTTCAGCTGAGTGAGGAAAAGTTTGATTCTCAGATGGATTAGTTTCAGGTGGTTGTGGAATGGTTTGGTTTTCAGCTGTTTGAGTGTCAGAGGGTTGAGCTTCAGATGGTTGTTGAGATGGAGAGTTTGGTGGGGTATGAAACAAAGCAATGTTAAGATGTTTCTTCATAACACTCTCAGAGCGAGCTTGTTTAAGTGATTCTGAATCATAGTCAGATGAATTAGATGAATCAGAGGATTCATCTGAGTGAACAGATGTAGACGAAATTTCAATTGTTTGGTTGAGGGGTGGAATATCAAGAATATTGTCAGAAAGATTTGGATCTTCTGAGGGAATTGCTTGTTCAGAGTGTTCAGGTTGAACAGTCTCTGGATGATTTTGTTCTGAAATAATTATTTGTGGTTGGGGAGTCTCTATGTGGGGATTCTCTTGTTGCGGCAAAGTTGGTTGTGGAGGTGTTGTTGGAGAATTTTCTGGTTGAGTTGGTTCTGGTGGAGTTATTGTTGGAGAGTTTTCAGATAAAATTGGTTCTGGTGGTGGAATTTCTGTTTGAATAGTTTGATGTTGTGGATTAGATGGGATTGGTGCTGGAGATGATTGTAAATTTACTGGTTCAGAGGATAGTGGTTCGGATGAGATATTAACAGACTTTCTAGATTTTGAAGTTCTTGGTATGAGGTTTGGAGAGAGTTGTGGTGAAGATAGTGGTGAATGAACAGTAGGAGTAGGATCAGAGGCTAATACCTGTTGAATGGTGTCTCTGATTTCTTCCAGAGTAGCTTCTCTTGGACTGCTTCTGGCCTTCTTTCCTTCTTTCCTCTTCTTTCTTGATGCTTCAGGAGCTTTTCTCTTCTTCTGAACGGATTCTTTGTCAGCCTTCCTCTTACTGCGCCTTTCCTTCATCTGATTAGGCAATTCTTCTCCAGGCTTCTGAACGAGATTGGCAGGTAAAGGGATTCCTTCCTTTAGGCATTCAGTAATGTACAGCCAGACAAATTCCTTAGGTTCATCTGCACTGAACAGTGGAAAATCTTCCACAGGAACTCTTCTACCTTGAATCTCGTCAGAGTTGATCTTCCTGAGTTGTCCTTTCAATTCTGAGATGATTTTCATCCTCTTCAGATTAAGCCCATTAATTTCAGAGCCAATGATGTGAGTCAGATCCTCTGTAATCTTCGCATCAGTCAGATGTTGAACCAGTTTGTTCTCAACAAGTATATCAGAAATCAACCTTCCCAGGGGTATCCATGTCCTTACTTTACCAGCTTTCGCCCTTACTTCCTCTCTGGTTTCTTTGACATGAGTTAATAAATGACTGAAGATGAGATACGGTAGATCCACTTTGACATTTTTGCTAATGCAGTACATAAAATACAAATGTTCAGAACTCACATAATCTGGAGAGTTTGAAGGTTTTCTGTGGAAAAACGTACTCATAAAGATTTTCGCCCAGATCCTATAAATGGGTTTTAAATCTTTAACCTTGCTTGAC
The DNA here is from genome assembly GCA_963859935.3 of Lathyrus sativus. NCBI lineage: Eukaryota > Viridiplantae > Streptophyta > Magnoliopsida > Fabales > Fabaceae > Lathyrus > Lathyrus sativus. The sequence continues at coordinate 599,225,200 of OZ012741.1, read as the reverse complement.
GGCAAACCAGCAATAGTAACTTCTTCATAAACCCTAGCCATATCGATGCGAGAAGAAGCAAGCTTTGAAACACCATCAGACTCAGTATAGCTAAACAGTTGTCTGATCAGGTTTTCAGTGATGACTATCTCCACTCCAAGAACCGAAGAATGTATAAACTTGGGACCCGCGCTTGCATGTATCCAAAATTCCTTAACCAGTGTTGGAAAAACAGGCCCCATTAGCCTTTCAAAATATTTTTTCCACCCTTGAGCTTTGATGGCAGAAATGAGATCAAACCCATTTTCCTTTAAAGAGTCGAGGTCAATGAAGCTTTCACAGAGCACCTCTAGATCAGCCACTGGAGTGAATAAGGTTCGTTCAGGTTCTTTGTACATGATGGTCTTGTTAGGTTTTGCAGCAGTGTTTGAAGTTGACGCCATTGAAGAAGAAGAATACCTTGGTTTCAGTTTAGGGTTTTGGAAAAGATTGAAAAGGAAGCAGAAACGCATGAATGAAGTGAATGTGGAAAGTGTGATAGAAGTGTGATAGGTGATATATATAGGAAACCAAAAAAAATAGGGCACACAAAAGACACTTACGCACGTTTGGACAGCATTAAATGAAAAGTAATCATTTCACATTAAATTATGACAGCTGGGGGAAAAACAAGAAAAGTGAGATTTTCAAAGCATTACCTCAAACGTCAAATCAGTTATGCACTCAATTTTTTCAGAAATTGAATGCCACGTGTTTGCTTTGTTGGCTCATTTGATTTCTCTCACGAAATGAAACGTTTCCAACTTTCAGATCTTCTGAGCTAGTTAGTTCAGAGTTTTACCCAAAACGAAATAATCAAATAAATATAAATGAATAAAATAGACAGATGAAATACTTCAGATTATTAAACATTTTGCATCTGAGAGGTTGCCTCTGAGAAATATTACTCTGGACATAAATCCATACAAATATTTTTCAGAATAAACTTAAATCTATCTTCAGCAAGGGGTTTTGTGAAAATGCCAGCCCATTGATGATCTGTATCAACGAAAGCTAGATTAATTACACCCTTCTGAACATAGTCTCTGATGAAGTGATGTTTAATTTCTATATGTTTTGCCTTAGAATGCAAGATTGGATTTTTTGACAAACATATAGCAGAAGTATTGTCACAGAAGATAGAAAGGTTACTCTCATAGATTTGATAATCTTCTAATTGACTCTTCATCCAGAGCATCTGAGTACAACATCCAGCAGCAGCAATGTATTCTGCCTCTGTAGTTGATAGTGAAATGGTAGGTTGCTTCTTGCTGTACCATGAGATCAGATGACTTCCAAGAAACTGACAGCTTCCAGAAGTGCTTTTACGTTCAATTCTGTCTCCAGCATAGTCAGCATCACAGAATCCAACTAATGAAAATTCATCAGATCTTCTGTAACACAAACCCATGTTAGCAGTACCTTTCAGATACCTCAGAATCCTCTTAACAGCTGTTAAGTGTGATTCTCTAGGATCTGATTGGAATCTAGCACATAAGCAGACACTAAACAAAATATCTGGTCTAGAAGCAGTCAAGTATAGAAGAGATCCTATCATACCTCTGTAGAATTTTTGATCTACCTTCTTACTTACCTCTTCCTTACCTAGAGTGCTTGTAGGATGCATTGGAGTCTTTGCCATTTTGCTATCAACCATGCTGAACTTCTTCAGAAGCTCTTTAACATATTTGGTTTGATGTATGTAGGTGCATTCTGGAGTCTGATTGACTTGGATTCCCAAGAAGAATCTCAATTCTCCCATCATGCTCATTTCAAATTCTTCCTGCATACATTTAGCAAACTCCTTTCCAAGCGTAATATTTGTTGATCCAAAAATAATGTCATCTACATAAATCTGACAAATCAACAGATCTTTCTTAACAGATTTACAGAATAAAGTTGTATCCACTTTTCCTCTGATAAAATTTTTCTTCAAAAGGAAGTTGCTCAACCTCTCATACCAAGCTCTGGGAGCTTGTTTTAATCCATAAAGGGATTTCTTTAATTTGAAAACATGATCTGGAAAGTTTTCACTTTCAAAACCAGGAGGTTGGTGGACATATACTTCTTCTTCTATAATACCATTAAGAAAAGCACTTTTAACATCCATCTGATACAGAGTGATGTTATTCTGTGCAGCAAATGAAATAAGAAGACGAATAGATTCTAACCTTGCCACTGGAGCATATGTCTCAGTGTAATCAATACCTTCTTGTTGACTATATCCTTGAGCAACCAGCCTTGCTTTATTCCTTTCTACTTCTCCCTTTTCATTCAGCTTATTCCTGAAGACCCATTTTGTTCCAATGACATTGAATCCTTTAGGTCTAGGAACCAGATCCCAAACTTCATTTCTGGCGAATTGATTCAGCTCTTCTTGCATAGCTATAATCCATTCATTATCTTCCAGAGCCTCATCTACAGATGTTGGTTCTATCATTGACACTAAGCCAAATAAGGAAGATTCAGAAGTTCTGAGATATGATCTTGTCCTTATGGGATCATCCTTCTTTCCAATTATCACATCTTCTGGATGAGAAGCTTTGATTCTGGAAGAAGATCCTCTGACGGTTGGTCTTTCAGAAATATGCAAGTTGTTTAGTTGTGAAGTCAAAGGTGTACCATCTGGGGTTGCATCAGATTCTTTGTTCTTTGCCTTTTCTGCCTCTGAGACTTCAGAGTCTGTGAGAATTACTTCTCTATCTGCAGAACTTTCAAACTGCTTTGGCTTTTCAGAGCCAAGCTTATCATCAAATCTGACATGAATAGATTCTTCCACAATCTGTGTTTCAGTATTGAATACTCTGTAGCCTTTAGAGCGTTCAGAATAACCAAGCATGAAACACTTCTGTGCTTTGGAATCAAACTTGTTCAGATTATCTTTAGTATTAAGCATATAACAAATACATCCAAAAGGATGAAAATAAGCAATGTTGGGCTTTCTGTTTCTCCACAATTCATAGGGAGTCTTTTTCAGAAGAGGTCTTACAGACACTCTGTTCTGAATATAACAAGCTGTGTTAATTGCTTCTGCCCAGAAATGTTTTGCCAGATTTGTCTCGTTGATCATGGTTCTGGCCATTTCTTGCAATGTTCTATTTTTCCTTTCTACAACTCCATTTTGTTGCGGAGTTCTAGGGCAGGAGAAATCATGTGCAATGCCTTTTTCAGAAAAGTATTTTTCAAAATGTTTATTTTCAAATTCTCCACCATGATCACTTCTGACTTTAATAATTTTACAATCTTTTTCAGTCTGGACTTGATTGCAGAAGTCAAAGAACACAGAATGAGACTCGTCCTTGTGTTTTAGAAACTTTACCCATGTCCATCTGCTGTAGTCATCTACAATGACTAACCCATACTTCTTGCCTCTGATGGATGCAGTTTTCACTGGTCCAAACAGATCAATGTGAAGTAATTCCAATGGTCTGGAGGTAGAAACAACATTTTTTGATTTAAAATGAGATTTTGAAAATTTTCCTCTTTGACATGCTTCACACAGAGCATCTGAGTTGAACTTCAACTTAGGAAGTCCTCTGACCAGATTGAGTTTATTAATCTGAGATATACGTCTCATATTAATATGCCCCAATCTTCTATGCCAGACCCATTGCTCATCATTCACAGATAAGAGGCATTTTACATTTTGAACTTTAAGTTCTGAAAGGTTAATTTTATAAATGTTGTGTTTCCTCTTTCCATTGAATAGGATAGAACCATCCTTTTGACATACAGCTTTGCAACATTTTTGATTAAAGATGATATCATAACCATTGTCACTTAATTGACTTATGGACAATAGATTATGTTTCAATCCTTCAACTAACAGAACATTAGAAATAGAGGGTAGGTTGCCATTACCTATAGTTCCAGAGCCAATGATCTTGCCCTTCTGGTTCCCTCCAAATTTCACGTCCCCTCCAGATCTAAGTTCCAGACTTTGGAACATAGACCTTTCTCCCGTCATGTGTCGTGAGCATCTAGAGTCCAGGTACCATGATTGGTGTCCTGACTTTGCTGCTAAGGACATCTGCAACAGGGATTATTTTGTCTTTAGGTACCCAGATCTTCTTGGGTCCTTTAGGGTTAGTTGCCTTGTAGGTTTGTCTAAACTTTTGTTTTTCAACATAGTTTTTGTTTAGACTTGCCTTAGATCTAAACACATGAGTATTCTTTTCAGAGCTCGTGTGTTTAATATCATTTAAATGACCAAATTTAAAATTAGAGTATAAAGGAGTTATCTTAATGATCAGATCATCTACAGGTATTGGTCTTACATCTTTTTCAAGAGAAGAAGATTGAAATCCAATTCCCTTTCTTTTATTCCTACTAACTCCATAGATCATAGAAGCCATCTTGCTTCTGTCTATGCTTTTAGTGAGGAACCTCTGAAAACTAGAGTCATATTTTTCCAAAATATTTTCAGATGACTTAGCTTCAGAGTCAGATTCTTGTTGAACAATTTCCAAATCATTTTTTATTTTTAAATTTATTTCTCTCTGCTCAACAAGTTCTGTTTTCAGATTATCAATCTCAGATTCAAGATTGCTTTTCAGCTTCTTGTTCTTGAGTTTGATATTATTGTAGCTTTTCAAGACTTCAGATAACACCTTTATAAGTTCATCTTTGGTAAGTTTGGACATTACCTCTTCAGCATCAGAGTCGGAGTCTGACTCAGATTCAGATGATAATTCTTCATTCTGATCTTCTATTCCAGCCATTAATGCCATGTTGGCACACTCTTCTGACGCTTCAGATTCAGATTCAGATTCATCTGAATCATCCCAAGTTGCCATAAGAACCTTTTTCTTTTTATCAAACTTTCTCTTGGGTTTCTCCTTGAGAAGTTTGGGGCAGTCATTTTTGTAGTGCCCAGGTTCCTTGCATTCATAGCATGTGACCTCTTTCTTTCCAGATCTTCTGTATCCAGAAGATTCCTTCCTGTGGTCAGCTTTCCTGAAGTTGTTAAACTTCCTTCCCTTGTGCTTCCAGAGCTTGTTGATTCTTCTGGAAAGCATGGACAGTTCATCTTCTTCTTCAGAAGACGATTCTTCAGAACTTTCTTCTTTTACCTGCAAAGCTTTAACAGGTTTGTTAGATTTTAAAGCTATGGATTTACCTTTATCTTTCTTCTGGGGCTCATCTTCCTCCAGCTCTATTTCATGACTTCTCAAAGAACTGATAAGTTCTTCTAAGGAGATCTTATTCAGATCTTTTGCCATCTTCAGTGCAGTCACCATTGGTCTCCATCTGGTGGGAAGACTTCTGATGATCTTCTTGACATGATCTGACGTTGAGTAGCCCTTATCCAGAACTTTCAGACCAGCAGTAAGAATCTGAAATCTAGAAAACATAGTTTCTACATTTTCAGATTCTTCCATTTTAAATGCCTCATACTTCTGTATGAGCGCCAGCGCCTTGGTCTCTTTAACCTGAGAATTTCACTCATGAGTCATTTTGAGTGACTCAAACATGTCATGAGCAGTATCTCTGTTTGTAATCTTCTCATACTCAGTATGAGAGATTGCATTAAGCAATATAGTTCTGGCTTTGTGGTGATTCTTGAAATCTCTTTTCTGTACTTCAGTCATTGACTTTCTATCAATCTTTTTGCCATCCTCATCAGTAGGATGTTTATATCCATCAATGACCATATCCCAAAGATCAGCATCATACCCGAGGAAAAAACTTTCTATTCTATCTTTCCAATAGTCAAATTTTTCCCCATCAAACATGGGTGGCTTGGTACTGATCCTATCTCCTTCATATTTGTTGTTGCAAGTTGATGTAGCTGTTTCCATAATGACAACAACACAAATATCAAAGTATCTTTCTCACTGGATCTTTAACTGTCACGGTTAAGTGGAGCACACGCAGAACCGGAGCTCTGATGCCAACTGAAGGTGAGAAAATTACTTAGAAGGGGGGGTTGAATAAGTAAGACTAAAAATCAAAGATTAGAACACAGATATTTTTATCCTGGTTCGTTGAAAACAACTAGTCCAGTCCACCCTCTCAAGAGTGATTTGCCTTTCTCTGTCAAGGACTTAATCCACTATTTTAATCAAACAGATTACAAATAGCAACACCTAAGAACAACCGTTCTTAGTCTTCTCAAGAGCAGCTGATCCCAACTGGATCCTCTTAAGGAAAACCTTTTACAAACAAAGTAAAACTTTTACAAGAGTAAGAATGCTTCTAATAAGCTGTTATCACAACAGTGATATTTCTCTTAGTTTAAGAATAAAGATAAAGCAAAGTAATATGATAAAGAGCTTTTTGAGATTTGCTTTGAGGAGTGATTTTTCTAGAGATTCAATTACTGAAGAAGATGGAGTGGACTTCTTTATATAGGCACTAAGATCCAAGAAGTCTTGTTACGTTGAAGGCTGTGCAGAAAAGCCTAGAGCCTTTTGTCTTCACATTGGAGGCTGTGCTGAAACAGGCCTGATGCTTTTTGTCTTCACTTGCAGAATACTTTCCTCAGAATGGAATGCACAGATAAAACCTTTTTGTCTGTGTCCTTGTGTCTAGCACAAAATAGGAAAGAGCTGTTGAGAAGGACCAACGTACATATTTAAATCTTCTTCAAAGTGAGTTCAGCTTTCAACATAAGAATCTGAATCTTCAGAGTCTTCTGATCAAGGATCATCTGGATCTTCAGAGTCTTGAATGTTCTTCAGATTGAGCTGAAACAGAGTATGTGCAGCTAGTGTGCTTGAGCGTGTAAATCCTTCAGAGCAGAGTCTCTATGCTTTAGAGGCTCCTTCTTCAGAATCTTCAAGAGACAGTAGTCAGATTCTTCTGGGAGCAAAGTTCAGATCTTCACTTAAGATGCTCTTGAACTTATGAAGTCTTTCATACAAACAATGTTCAGATGCAATTTTGCTTTCTTAAGATAATTTACTTTAGTGCCTGTAGCAAACAATCTAGAACACGTTTAGAGTATATAATTCTTGAATACAAAATTCATAATTGTTATCATCAAAACATAGAGATAAAACTAAGACACAATCTGTGCTTTTACAGTAACAATCCCGCCAAAGTAAAATGGCTTAGAGCCACGGTTACAGTTGGCCTGAATGTGGGCCAGGAGGAACGGAGCGGCGTTGATGGGCTCGGAGTTGAACACACATCGGAGAAAGAAGAGCTCTTTCGAGTTCACCTTATGGTTGCTATCCTGGGCGAAGATGGTGTTGCTTAGTGCTCGGTGGAAATACCGGATGGTCGGGTTATAGATGTGCGTTGCATGCAGAGAATCCCAGCCATCGGCATTGATTCCGGTTAACTGGTACCAGAGCGCAAAGGCTTCGTGCTGAAACTGTTCGGTGAGGCAGCAGTGAGCATTGTTGCCGCGAGGGAATTGTAAGATGTCGGCAATCTGGTTCTGGTTCAGTTGATAGTTCGTGCTGAACATACGGAAGCATGCGGCGCCGAAGTGTTGGCTGAGGTCGCCGCTGGAAGTGAAATAGGTGAACCAACTGAGGAACTCGAGGGTGAGTTGTTCGTACGTCGGTTGCAGATTTGTGCAGAGGTGCCAGATGCCGGCTCTTTGGAGCATCCAAGTGACGCCGTCAAGGAGGACGAGCTACGTGAGGGATGGGATATGCGGATAGTGGGTCGGCTGTAGCGACCGTTGATGGAAGGAGATATAGTTGGCTCGCTGTTTCTCTCCGGAGTCGCCGTCGCTGAACACGATACTGCTGAGGTCTGGGGTTTCGTTGTTTCTCGCCATTGTTGGAGGATGCTGAGGAAATGTGGATTGAGTTGGTTCTGTGGAATGAAAAATGTTACAGAAGTGGATTAGGAAGTTGAAATAGGAGTTGGAATATATGTAGCAAGGTGGGAAAACGAAAATTGGAAGTGGGGTTTGAGTTTGTGATGATTGGAAGTTGAAAGGATGGGAGTGGGAGAGAAAACGCAACCCCTGTTATAGCAGATAACAGTTTTGGGCTCGTGACAGTTGTCACGTATCTGTGACGATCGTCACCCGTGTGACGGGCGTCAGGCTCCTGTGACGGTCGTCACACCAGCAAAATCTGCAGAACGCAGAATTTTGCTATGGGGGTGTTCTTGCAATGGTTTTAAGGTGTATAATTGATATGGCAATGTATTATATCGGCCAAGAAACATAGGATAACGTAAAAACAGAATCAATGAATAAAGAATAAAATTGAAATAGCATGTGATTAAACTGATTGTTTGTAATGTAATACATAAGGGAAATTAAACAATGTGAGAATCAAAGTAATTGAAAATGGACGGAAAACAGAAGAAATTAAACTAAACTAAACTAAATCTAATATCTCAGTCTTTTCGTGCCTTCAATTCGTCGAACTTCTGGGCATAGTAGTCGAGCTGGTCACAGACTAAGTCCATGAAGACTACGAGTTCACTGTGTATGCTTGTGATGTCTTCTTTTACGGTGGTCAGAGTTACGTCAACATTGTCTAATCGGTGCAGAACGGTATCCATTTTGTCAGTGGTTTCCTCAGGAATGGGCTCAGGATAGGTGTTGTAATGCGGAGGGGTCGTAGGGTCTACCTCAGCTTCTGATACAGCATCCTCATAGTACATATAATCATGTGCTTCAGAGATGTGATCGTTGTCGTACATGTAATTCTGTGGTGTTGATTGAGGTGAAGGAGGTCCCATAGGCTCATCCAATTCATAAACCCAGTTGTCCTTGTTATGGATACTTTTCATCTGATGATTTGGCAATGTGAACAGCTGGACAGGTTTGTCATTGATGAGGTACTCATAAGGTCCAGGTCCCATAGTTCTTAAAATGCGTCTGTTAAAGCAAAACTGGATATTCATGGGTCGGATGGTGCCAAAACTAGTGCTTGCATTTAGGTGGAATCTAAGGCCAAGCTCGTGGGCAATCATTGTTACAAGGCCTCCTATTAGAATAGGTGATTGTGGGTCCTGAGTGAGGCGTCAGAAGGATCTCATCATAAAAGGTACGACATTCACTGTACGGCCCTGAGAAGCACAGAACATGATGAATAACTCTTCTTTAGATACTGTAGTAATATTTTCTTCTTTTCCGAAGAGAGTGTGAGCTAGGATCTTATGAAAGTATCTGAAAGCTGGGTTATGAATCTCATCATTATACATGCTATTTGGGTCAGGGTGATAGTCGCCTATGATTCTACCCCAGAACTGGTTGAGTTAAAAATCAAGATCGTCATCTTCGGCACTGATGAACACATGTGGTCCGCTAGGAAATCCTAGGAGGTTAGCTAATGACATCCGACTATGGGTTTGGTCCCTTCCAAACATCCTAAAGGTGATCAGCTCTGTGTTGGATCCAAAACCATAGTTGGGCAAGTACCTGAAGGAACTAAGGAATTCGTAGGTGAGGTCCTTATAGGTAGCAAAACGGGTTTTCAAAGAAGTGTTCTCCCAGCCTAATTGATTAAACAGGTATTGGATGCTACGAGTAATTCCTAGTTTCTCCATGGTAGACTTATCATAATACAGTGTTAAGGCTATGTCTCTTTCAGTTAATGCTTCAAATCTTGCCTTTTGAGCTAATCCTCGAAAATGAACCTTTGTGAAGTCGTACGCGGCCATACTCGCAGGTAAGTCAGAGAAAAAACAGGAGGAAGGTTTGAAGGCTTTTAAAATCCTGAAAAGTTTAAAACAGAAATTTGAAGTCAAGATTTTTAAAAACAAAAGGCGGTAAAAACAAAAATAAAAGAGAATAATAAAATAAAAAATTAAAATAAAAGAAAGTAAAAATAGTAGCAATTTTAAGTTTAGAATTTTTGTTAAAGTTTCAAAGTAGAATTTTAAATAAAAAATGAGAATGAAATACAGTAACGAGAGAAATACGGGAAAATTGGGTTGCCTCCCAGTAAGCATTGTTTTTAACGTCTAAAGCCTGACGATAGCTTGGTGACAAGCTATTCGGGTGTTTGAGCTGGAAGCTCAAGCAATGCTATACTGCAGACTTGAGGGCTGTTTTCGTTCTTATTATAATGTTTTAGACGTTGCCCGTTTACGATAAACGGTGCATTTGTCTTATCGGTAATTTTAACAGCTCCACTCTGAAGTACTTTAGTCACTTCAAAAGGTCCAGACCACCTAGATTTTAGTTTACCTGGGAAGAGTTTTAATCTTGAATTAAATAGCAGTACGATGTCTCCCACACTGAATTGTTTCTTGACTGAACGTTTATCATGCCACTTTTTAGTTCGTTCTTTGTAGATACGGGCATTTTCGTAAGCGTCCAATCGAAGTTCTTCTAATTCGTGTAAGTTAAAGATTCGTTTTTCTCCAACCTCGGTGTAGTTGAAATTAAGTGTCTTAATGGCCCAGAAGGCCTTATGCTCTAATTCTACAGGGAGATGACAGGATTTACCGTAAACTAATTTGTAGGGTGTAGTACCTATTGGTGTCTTAAAAGCGGTCCTATAAGCCCATAAAGCTTCATTTAGCTTTGATGACCAATCTTTCCTTGAGGTAGCGACAGTCTTTTCCAATATCTGTTTTATTTCCCTGTTCGAGACCTCTACTTGTCCGCTAGTTTGCGGATGATAGGGTGTAGCTACTCGGTGTCGGACTCCATATTTAGAAAGAAGTTTATCAAAGATTCGCGATATGAAGTGTGATCCGCCGTCACTAATGACGAGTCTGGGTACACCGAATCTAGGAAAGATTGTGTTTTTGAAGAGTTTGATTACTACTCGTGCGTCATTTGTTGGAGCAGCAATGGCTTCTATCCATTTAGACACATAGTCTACAGCGACGAGTATGTAGTTATTACCAAAAGAAGGCGGGAATGGTCCCATGAAATCTATTCCCCATACGTCAAAGATTTCTACCTCTAAGATTCCTTTCTGAGGCATTTCATCGCGTCGTGAGATGTTGCCAGTTCGTTGGCATCGATCACATTTTAGCACAGCGATGTGAACGTCTTTCCAGAGGTTAGGCCAGAATAAGTCGGCTTGGAGAATCTTAGCGCACGTCTTGGATGTACTTGCATGACCACCATATGGTGCTGAATGGCATTGGGAAATGATATTTTCTATTTCTTCCTCTGGGACACAGCGACGGTATATGTTGTCGGTCCCTCGCTTGAAGAGTAGAGGTTCGTCCCAATAATAGTGTTTCAGATCGTGGAAGAATTTCTTCTTTTGCTGATAAGTGAGATCCGGTGGAAGCACGCCTGCAGCTAGGTAATTAACGATGTCAGCATACCACGGTAATGTGACTTGGGCATATACGGCTTCTACGGTTTTTTCGAGTTCTGGATCTTCCGAGATTAAGTTAGGCATGTCACTTTCTAATTTGGCTATCAAATGTTCGTACGGGAAATCGTCATTTATCGGTACTGGTTCATGTTTGATGCCTTCTATTCGGGATAAGTGATCTGCAACAACGTTCTCGGTTCCTTTCTTATCTTTGATTTCTAAGTCAAACTCTTGTAATAACAGGATCCATCTCAATAATCTTGGTTTGGTATCCTTTTTGCTTATTAGGTACCTAATGGCAGCGTGGTCTGTGTATATGATAATTTTTGCTCCTACTAAGTAAGAACGGAATTTGTAAAGCGTAAATATAACTGCTAGAAGTTCCTTTTCTGTTGTAGCGTAGTTCATTTGGGCAGGATCTAAGGTTCTACTGGCATAGTAAATGGCATGGAGTTTCTTGTCCTTCCTTTGTCCTAGAACTGCGCCTACGGCATAATCACTCGCATCGCACATGATTTCGAACGGTAGTCGCCAATCGGGTGGTTGCATAATCGGTGCGGTGATAAGGGCTGATTTTAATGTTTCGAATGCTTTTAGACAGTTTTCGTCAAAGACGAACTCAACATCTTTCATCAACAGGCCGGTCAAAGGTTTTGTGATTTTTGAAAAATCTTTTATAAATCTTCGGTAGAAACCGGCATGTCCTAGAAAACTCCGTATTTCTCGTACGGATTTTGGAGGTTGGAGATATTTTATAATCTCTATTTTAGCTTTGTCGACCTCAATTCCTTTATTTGATATGACATGTCCTAGAACTATTCCTTGTCGGATCATAAAATGGCATTTTTCCCAATTTAGGACGAGGTTTACTTTTACACAACGTTCTAATACCATTTCTAAGTTTTGTAAGCATCCTTCGAAACTTTGTCCACATACCGAGAAATCGTCCATAAATACTTCCATGATGTCGTCTATGAAATCTGCGAAGATTGCCATCATGCATCTTTGGAAGGTTGCTGGAGCATTACAAAGTCCGAACGACATTCGGCGGTAAGCAAAAGTACCATAAGGACAGGTGAATGTAGTCTTTTCTTGGTCATCAGGATGGATGGGAATTTGGAAGAATCCTGAGTAACCATCTAGATAGCAGAAATATGAATGTTTGGCTAGTCTTTCCAACATTTGGTCTATGAAGGGTAACGGGAAGTGATCTTTGCGCGTAGCCTTGTTAAGCTTCCTATAATCAATACACATCCTGCTTCCAGCCACGACTCTTTTTGTTATCGATTCTCCTTTTTCGTTTTTAACTACTGTGACTCCTCCTTTCTTTGGTACGACGTGAACTGGGCTAACCCATTCACTGTCGGAGATCGGATAGATGATTCCTGCATCTAGTAATTTCTTTACTTCATCTCTGACTACAGTGCTCAGAATGGGGTTTAGTCTTCTCTGATGCTCTCGAGAAGTTTTAGAGTCTTCCTCTATTGTAATTCGATGCATACAGATTGAAGGGCTTATACCTTTTAGATCGCTTATGTTATAGCCTAACGCGGTGGGGTACTTCTTTAGGACTTCTAATAGCTTTACGGTTTCTGGTTGTCCTAAGTCGGCGTTGACTATCACTGGTCTTTTTAGTTCATCGTCTAGAAATTCATATCTAAGGTTTTTGGGTAGTGTTTTAAGTTCTAAAGATAGGTTCTTCGGACCTGGCATATGGTTTGGGGTCAGTGCTAAGCTTTCGCTTAGGCTGTCGTCTTTATACGGTTTACGCCAATTGTTGTCTTCAGAAATGTCGAGTATTTGAATCTTTATTATTTCTGAATACGTGGTCTCTTCATTTTCAAGTTCTCTTATGCATTCGTCGATTTCGTCCACTAAATAGCAGGTATCGTCTATTGCTGGTGCTTGTAAAAACTTGGTGAGAATGAACTCTATCTTTTCTTCTCCTACTTCGAATGTTAGCCTTCCTTTCTTCACGTCTATAATCGCTCCGGCTGTAGCTAGGAATGGTCTTCCTAGGATAATTGGGGTTACAGTATCTTCCTTGATGTCCATGATTATGAAGTCGGTTGGAATGTAAAATTGTCCTACGCGTACTGGAACAGTTTCCAGTATTCCGACGGGGTATTTTACTGATCGGTCAGCTAATTGAACGAACATTTTGGTTGGTCTGAGGTCTCCCATATTCAGATTTTTGCATATAGATAAGGGCATAACACTGATACTGGCTCCTAAATCGCATAGAGCTTTGTCTATTACGAACTTTCCTATGACGCAGGGTATGGAGAAACTACCTGGGTCTTTTAATTTAGGAGGCATGCGGTTTTGAATAATAGCGCTACACTTTGCAGTAAGTGTAACTGTTTCGTTATCCTCGATCTTTCTCTTATTTGACAGGATTTCTTTGAGAAATTTAGCGTATGACGGCATTTGAGTTATCGCTTCTGTAAAAGGAATAGTGATATTAAACTGTTTAAGGAGCTCTACAAACTTCTTAAATTGTCCTGAAGTTTTGGAGTTTATTAATCTTTGAGGATAAGGGATAGGTGGTTTATATGGCGCTGGAGGTGCTTGAGTTTTTTCACTTGCTGTATCCTCCTTCTCGTTGTCTTCCTTCTTCTCTAACTCGAATTCCTTTTCTGCTTGTTCAGTTGGTTTTTGTTGCATGGCTGAGTTTTCGGTCCTCGGATCGATCGGTTCGTCCAATTCTTTTCCACTTCTTAATATGACAGCATTTGCTTGACCTTTTGGATTCTGTTCGGGTTGTCCAGGAAATGTGCCAGCGGGTGCGGCAGCAGAGGCTTGTTGTTGAGCCACTTGTGATATCTGTGTTTCTAACATTTTGTTGTGGGTGGCTAAAGCGTCTACTTTTCCGGTCAGCTGTTTAATTTGCTCGCTAGTGTGTATGTTTTGATTCAGGAATTCTTTATTTGTTTGAGCTTGAGTAGCTATGAATTTTTCCATCATCAACTCAAGGTTTGATTTCCTAGGTGCAGTCTGAGCAGTAGCTGGTTTCTGATATCCTGGCGGAGCAGTAGGCATTTGCAATGCATTATCGCTTTTGTAAGAAAAGTTTGGATGATTTTGCCACCCTGGGTTATAGGTATTTGCGTAAGGATTTCCTTGAGCATAATTTACTTGGTCTGGTGGGATTCCGGCCAGCAATGGGCATTCGGGCGCATTATGAGTGGTGATTCCGCATAACTCGCAGTTTGGAGTTACGGCAGCGACGGTTGCAGTGGGGTTAACGGTCAGACTGTCAATCTTCTGTGCTAGAGCGTCTATTTTAGCGTTGAACTTTTCAAGGCTGCTGATCTCGTACATCCCACCTTTCGCTGCGGGTTTCTCTGTTGGAGTGCGTTCACCTCCCCATTGGCAGTGGTTCTGAGACATGTTTTTGATTAGTTGATAGGCTTCGTCGTATGGCTTATCCATAAGTGCACCGCCCGCGGCGGCGTCTACCGTTAATCTGGTGTTGTATAAAAGCCCATTATAGAAAGTATGGATCGTCACCCAGTCTTCTAGACCATGGTGAGGACATGTTCTTATCATATCTTTGAATCGTTCCCATGCTTCGTAAAGAGATTCTGTATCTTTTTGTCGAAATCCGTTGATTTGAGCTCTAAGCATAGCAGTCTTGCTTGGCGGAAAATATCTCGCTAAGAAAACGTTCTTCAACTGTTCCCACGTCGTAACGGAGTTGGATGGTAAGGATTGTAACCATGTCCACGCTCTGTCTCTAAGAGAGAAAGGGAAAAGACGAAGTCTTATTGCGTCTGGAGTTACTCCATTTGCTTTCACTGTGTCTGTGTATTGTACAAACTTCATTAAATGTTCGTTTGGGTCCTCGGTTGCATTTCCTGAGAATTGGTTTTGTTGTACAGCTGACAGCAATGAAGGTTTCAGCTCAAAATCGTTTCGAGTAATAGCTGGGGCAGCAATGCTACTTCTAGGCTCCATCTGAGAGGGTGTAGCGTATGCCTTCAGCGGTTTGTTTTGAGGTCCTTAGGCCATCTTTGATTCTTCTTCGGATTTGGGAATGGGAGTGAGAGGATCGAGAATGTTATGTTTTAGTTGGTACTCAATGATGCGACTTCTTAAATGTAAGAAGCGCTCTAGTTCTGCGACTGAAGGTTTTAAGATATCTCCTTGTGGGCGATTACTTGGCATACAATCGACAGAACTAGTAAAGGAAAAATGAAATTGTTAACCTAGTGTATACGGCGTAACAGAAGGTTACACTATTGACTAAACGGGTCCCCGGCAACGGCGCCAAAAACTTGATCGCGACTTTCTATGTCGAATACAACTTAACTGCAAGTGCACAGTCTATCGCGTAGTAATAAAAGATATCGATCCCACAGGGACTCGTAATCAAACTAGTGTTCTTGGGAGTTACTATGTTTAGCTAGGTAGATAATGTTTAAGGGAATAATTTTTGTCACTAAAAGGAGCTAAAAATGTTACTTGAATTATAATTACGTGAATCGATATGCAATAATTATGTTCTTCGGGGATTTGACAAGCTACCGGTATATGAAATATTTTCAGAATTTATTTAAGCAGAAAATAGTGATCTGAAGACTTTCGTCTCACGATGGTTGTTGACGCTAGTCATAATTCTAAGGGCCGAACGTACGCTTTCGCTGTCCCATTCGCGGTTAAAACTACTTTTTGGAAATCTCTAAGTTCTAATCCATTTTAAAGTGCTTTCGCTGTTATTAAAACAAATGCCTAGTGTTTACTATCTGGTCTTACCGCAGCTGTTGCTTGTTGGTTCATACCTTAATTAATTTCCCACTGTCGTGGCAAAACTACTTTTAAATAAGTCCTCGCTTTCGCGACGAACGTTTATTCAGTAAATAAGTTTAAACACTCAGACCATAAACAACATTTGAAAAAGAAAGTTTTCAACCGGTTATTATCAAATCCCGTCTGAATTATTATTACATATCGATTACTCTGATTTAGCTAGACATGGATTTGGGAAAGGTAAAACATAAATAAAAACAGAAACTTAGAACATTCATATTACTGAGAATTAAAGTTACAATTAACGAAATAATGAAAAACCTGTAACGTAACCAATTGGCTTTTGGCTAAATCCCAACGATGTCGGCAGGATTGTGTCTTCAAACCAATAGAGCGCACAAACGAATATTGTCGAAATGGAATACAAGAATAAGGAAAGGAAACAAAAACAGAAAGAATAAAACTAAATTTTTGCTCTGGAAATAAATTTGGGCAGCACTTCGTTGTCTGAATGCGGCTCTCTTTCTCAGCTCCCCTCCTTCCCCTTTTATAGAAGTAGAATTCTAACGGTTGTAATTTGAAGAAGGTGGACTTAGAGGCAGAAATATCAGGGAGTAGTGGTCCATTATTTGGGACTTGGAACTGCATTTTGCACGTTCATTTGAAGTTGTGCGTTTTTGCCTGCATGACGGTCGTCATGGTGTGTGACGGTCGTCATGGTGTGTGACGGTCGTCACCCGTGTGACGGTCGTCATGGAGGTGTGACGGTCGTTACAGCAGCAATATGTGCATTCTGCATTTTTCATGTTGTTTTCATCTGGTTTTCGTCCATATTTCATCTGTAATTGCTTCTTTTCTTCATATTGCTTTGTTTAGACATGATCATCAAATACCTGCAAAATATCAGACAAATACATGGAAAGAACCCGAAATCGGATTGAAAACAGTCAAACATCAGTTGAATTATGCATCAATATATATATATGCGATTTCGTGTTATCAACAAGCGAATAGAATCATAACTCCTCATATAATAACAGGCCAACAGACAGTGTGCATACATCAACTGAATACAAGATAGACATGACCCCAATCAACAAGCCTGATGATGGTCGATATACAAGCGAAACGAACAAGATACAAAGAAAAAGATAAGGATAGTCACGCTGGACGGCGAGTCCGGAAATCCACAAGCAGCTTTATTGTCTCGGGATGATCAGGTCTGGCAAGTAGACCCTGTATGAGTTGCTCTCGCCGATCAATGGTGAGCTATAGACTATCAACATGGTCGCCCCAGGCTTCTTTTCCAAGGCATGCTTCAAGTCTGCTTCTCTTGGTATCTTCCCTCAACCTACACTCCTTCAAGTCTGCGATAACTTGGCTCAATTTATGCTCGCTGTGATATCTGAGAGCTTCTTCCGCTGATATCTTCTCGTCTTTTTCTCTGAGTTGACTCTTCAATTTGGCGATTTGTTGTTTCAGTTTGTCCTCACGCTCTTTGTTGTTAGTGAGCGTGGAATTCCACAAAGAGTCAAATTTAGAGATCTTCGAGTAAGCTCTGTCTAGATCCTCTTTTTTGGTAGCAAGCACACCATAGACAGCGTTCAGATCTCAACTTGTGCGTTCTTTATCACTAGTCTCCTTTGTCAAATCCGTACCTAGCCTGTTAACAAGTTTAGTCTGTCTTTTGAAGGCATGAACAACATCAATCTTCTCACTTCGGATTTGGATGATTTCTTTCTCTAATTCTTCGTTTGCTCTCTTCAGCTCTTCTTTTTCACGCAACAGTTGGTTGTACTTCTGAATATCCACGGTAGTAGGTTCTTCAGGCATGACGGGGTACAAGAGCGCAACTGAGGGAAATGGCATTAGAGACGTGGTACCTCTATCCTTGATCCAAACAACGTATGGGTCATACGCTCGTTTGTTGCTCTTTCCTAACATTGCCTTACCTCGTCTGTGAATGTTACTCCATGCATACTCCATTCTAACCAAAGTATCGGCTTCTAGCAATCCTGTGAGATATAGAGATTCCTGTATCTCTTCTTCCTTAGGAGGACTCTTCAAAGCGTATCCAAATTGTTTGATCAACAACGAGGGATTATAGTTAATACAGCCCTTCCTTCCGACCAACGGGACATTCGTAAAACCGCTGCAACTATATATGATTTCAGTGCCAAGTATGTCATGATCAACCCATACGATGTTTTCTGCAGATAAACCCATCAACCTAGCAGACCAATCTGAGGTGCTAACACTAGCAACAAACGGTCCTTTCTTCGGAAGATGACTGAAGAACCACCTATACATCAAGGGTACACAGCAAGACACATTTTTACCTCTTTGTTTTTCGTTCTTGTAATGGATGGAATGGTAAACATTCCTAACAACGTTGGCACTGGATTCCCTGAAGCAAGGATATAGAAAGCATCTGTATCCACAAAATCTGGCAAGTTGGGAAACAGAATGATACCATATATGCATAGAGTGAGAATGGCATTGAACACATTCCAACAACCGTCTTTGGCAAACTGTAAAGCCTTGTCGACCAGAAAAGGTAGAGGAAACCCATACACCCCATTTAGCTTGGTCAATCTTCCTGAGAACTCTGAAGCATCAAGATGGATAATTGCAGCAAGCTTAGCTTGGTCAGGCTCGGTATCAACATGGTAAAAAGGCATCCGATTCAATATTGTAACTCCTAGTAACGCAACGTACTCTTCCAATATCGGCGCCAGAACATAGTCAGGAAAAATAAAACATCTCAACTGAGGGTCGTAAAACTGGAACAGAGCATATAAGCCATTCAACTCGAACACTGAAGGCTTGTACACCAAACTGAGTAACTTCCCATAGGATTCCTTGAACTCTGCTTTCACCTTCTGATCTGTTAAAGCAACCAAACCCAACAAGGAACTGATGTCAGGAGAAGGGAGCTTGTAGGAAACTGTCTTCTTCAAGGTCTCCATGTCAGAAAAGGAACAAAGATCACTAGAATCAGGGAGGAAAAATACACCTGCAACACAGATACATGTTAATGATATGCAAATGAAAATTCAAAATGCACATGCAACAGGGGATCAAGATTGTTGTGCTGTAGTTTGAGACGACTGGCGCTTCGCTTTACTCATAACCACACACTGACATTAGGACCCCTTGATATCAAGAACACAAATCTAAACTGTAAAGAACCGGGTAGTCTGAAGGCTAGAGTTTCCTGCACCCTCATCCCTCTCACAAGTAAGGACCTATCCACTAACAAGGTTTGGCATCCTATGCGTTCATTAGCGTCACAGACTTTTTAGAAATGATGATACGTTCACCATTCCTGGTTTGGCATCATCATCTCCTGAAGAGGCCTCACTTAGCTGACTAACAAGTGATCAGTTCCCAGAGTCGACAATCCTCAGATCCAAAATCCCTTTGAGCCCAAAGGGCCAGAAAGAAAATCGTCAAAGAGAATCTCGTCTGAGCGCGAATTTCATGGCTAGCTGGTGCATGCAAGGCATACAGGCTCACCACTACTTTCCACTTCTAATGCTAAGTCTATACTCAAGCCTGGGTCTGGCTTATCTTTCAACAGAATAATTCCTCCCCACAGCACAACAATAGTGATATATGATGCGGAAAATAAAATGTAGAAAGCGAATAAAGATAAAGCACATATGTACACACCCCAAAAATAAACAAACAAGCGCTAGGATTGACTCGCATAGGGGATATTACTCTCCCCAACAGAGTCGCCAGCTGTTGCTACTGCGAAAATCGAGGCCGACAATGACAGAAGAGTCCCCACCATGCGTTATTTATCCCAAGAGAAGGAAAGGAAACACTCAGAGAAAACCTAACGAAAAGAGGGATAAGATCGATCATCGCAACCAAATCTCGGGTTCGGGAGTCGGTTATGCAAGGGGAAGGTATTAACACCCCTCACGTCCGTCGTACTCGACGGGATCCACGCTTGTTGTCTATCTAAAAAGGTGATTGAAACTATCTAGCTATAGGCTTGAGGGCAAAAGAAAAAAGAAATGACTCGGCAAAGCAACGACGCTTTGTGGCTACGTATCTCATCTGAAATGAGAAGTCAGAGTCAACGTAGTTCGAATAACTACGAGTGAAAGGGGGAAGGTTGCACGGCAAGACATCGCGTCTTGTGCCTACGTACTTTCATCTGGTATGAAAGATCAGAGCAAGCGTAGTTCGGGCTAAAAGGGAACACAGGTTTGTTCAACAGTTTTTTAGGCCCGAGTAGGGTTAACAAATAGTTCTAGCAGTTGGTGTATGCAGCTCGAGCATGGGAGACTTAGGCGTTACCGTTTGCGGTAGAACTAAGAGTTAACAACACTCTTGTCATGAAAATGGTTTTCCAAAGTTAAAGTCCCCAAAGGGCAAAAAGAAGTTTGAATGATTTTGTTTTTGTGTTTTTTTAGAGGAGGAGTGTTTTTGAATTGGTTTGCAATTCATATCGCACTAGAGACTATGACTTAGGAATGCTTGCGTCGCATATCACCCAAGGGGTGCTATACTAAACAATCAAGCCATTGAAAGGAAACCCTTCAACAACCATTTCTCAAGTAGCTTAAGGCTCGTAACGTACAACATTCATTAACCTTTATTAGGTGTTTTGGATTGTTTAGGAGATGAGAAGAGAAAGGCACAAACTAAAGGGGGACTAAACCAAACTTAAAGTTGTCATACAATGGTGATCCTAAGATTGAGACAAGGAAATTCTACCTAATGTTATCATACATGGTTAAGATCCTAATGTCTATCACAACCTCTCTTGAACAAGAGAGATTAGAGGCCCTAAGGGAAAAGAGACAAAAGAGGAAACAAGAACAACATAAACATGTAAGAATGTAAACATGGAATGAGGGAGGAAATTGGTGTGGGGCATAGACCACCACAAGCTCATCTCAACCTCAAACAACAATATGAAATATGCAAGAGAAGAAATGACAAGAAAATGCACCAAAGGAAACACACAAGTGCACAAAAATGGGATGAAATGGCCTAAACCAAGCAACATCAACCATAAGGCACAAAAACAAACACAAATGAAAGGTAACCAAAACCTAAAACAAAGTGAGATGGGAGATCATATTAGGACAGCAAGGAACTCATATAAACACTCAACCATGAGCATCACAAGCAAAATACAAAGAAGCACAAAGAAATCACCAAGAAATGTCCTCAAGGATTCCATCATTTTAGGTATGCTTCAAGTACCTCCAAAGGAGGGACCAAGCCACCTTAAATGACACTCCTAGGTCATTGGACAGCAAGGTACATAAACTAAAAGCTCTCAAAATCTAAATCAAAACAAAGCACAAAGGAGTGCAAGTCAATTCCCAAAGGGAAGCACACATGTTTCACAAAGAAACCCTAATTGAAAGCTCAAAAGTAAGAAACCAAAAGAACAAGCTAAACACAATATAATGACCTAAAAATGGGCAAGCATCATATGCAACATGTTGGCAACATGAATCAAAAGGCTTTGAAGGTTCAAAGGATCCAAAAATGTCATATCCAAAGCAAACTAGGTCAATGTGTTTGTATGGACCTTCCTTTGAATAGCTTGACTTGAAAGCTACCCTAAAAACAGGAAAATGATCCAAAAATTATCAAATAAAATTCAAGAAGACCATAAATGTGTTGGAAATCAGAGGCCAAAATATCTCAATCAAAGTCACTTCACAACATCACTATAGAAATTGATTCACAAGGGTGCTCCATTGTGAAGGAGGATTGCATAGGGTCAAATGTAAGGCAACAAAAGTCAACTCAAAAGTCAACTAACAGGGGCAAAATGGTCCTAAAAAATTCATCAACTCATCCTTGATATGAGGATTGAGTATTACTCATTGGATCAAAAAGGAATGGAAGAAATAAATTCAAGAACAAAACATGTTAAAAATTAGGTCAAGTAAGACACTTCCAAAGACAAATTCCTTTTTTAAATTAAAAATAACTCATAAAATAAAATGAAATAACCTAAATTCAGAGGACATCTCAAGGAATCCAAAACATATTTTTATGGAATTTTATGGTCATTGGAAGTATTTTTCTTGATTTAATTTCTAAACAGATGCAAAATAAAAATAGAAAGAAAAAACAAAGAAATAAAATAAACTCATGGTGCCAATAGCAGTCCAATGCAGTTCAAATCACGTGTGGGCTCAACAAGGGGGTGCCAATAGTAGGCCCAACCCATCAAAAAAAAGACAAAGAAGAAAAAAACGTGTGAATCCCATGCTGTATGGTCAACGGATGTGCACGGTACTCCAAGTTCCAAACCGTGTGATCAAGAAGTCATCAGATCATGTGACAAACAGCAACACACGTGGCAGGCAAAATAAAATAAATAAAAAGTTGAATTAAAAGTGCTTGTGTGTGGCTGGGTCAAAGACGGAACACCATACGTCTTAATCTAGACCACTGAATTGAAACGTATGCAGATCCAACGCGCACGAGTGAGCCAGCACATCATCCCTAACCTTTGAAAGGGGAAATGGAGGGAAGAACCAGACGGTGGCCGAAGCCAGCTCCGGTCATCTTCAACCTCACGTCCGGCCACCACACGAAATGCAGGTGTGTCAAAATCTCACCAAAATCAACAAATCTTATATAAAAAATACTCTACTTATCACAAGGAACATGAATCCAACCTTATTTTTTCATAAAAATGCCTTAAACAAGAAAAACGAAAAGAAATGAAAAACAAGCTCAGTTATGAAACTTCATGAACAACCACCAAAACAACCCAAAAATGAACTATGATGCTCAAGAAGTTCAAAGTTATGAAAATGGCGTATTAAAGATGCATAAAGAGTGAGAAATTTTGAAAAGTAAGAAACCTAAATGTAAGCTTCCTCAAAGCTCACTGTATGGTCAAAGCTTGTGGTAACCTACCCATAATCGTTCTACAACACTCAAGGAAGCTTTTAGGATGCTTAAAGTTGATTGAAACTTAGTATAACTCAGAAAACGAATTTGACTTTCTCACCACTTTTTCTCAATGCTCTCTCACTCAATATCTCACCAAAGTCAGCTCTGAGGGTATGGAAATGATCCTGAGAATATATGTGTTGGATTCAGATCAAGAGAAAGCCCAATGGAAAGCTCCTTAAGCCCAATTGGATTTCAAAGTTTCACTTTTTGGCCACTTGCAAAGTACACGAATTTGTACTTGCTAAGCTGTGAAATTGACATGGCTGACTTGCATAATGAGTAGGCTGATCAAAGGGCTGAAAAGGATCCCTTGTTTTCATCTTATGGTGTGCTTTTGATGTGTTGCTTATTCTTGAAGAAATCATGGAAATGGCCAACAAGATGCACTCAAATTCCAAATCCAATTATGGAATTATGTTCCAAATGTGTTTTGCACTCAAAAAATGCACCAAGTTGATACAAAATGATTCCAAATGAACTAAACATGATTTTCTCATTTTAAGGCGTTTTTCATGGAAATTTCATTAGGGATTCTTCAATCCAAGCCAAAGAAATGGTACCTTGATGTTTGATTGAGCAAATGACCCCATTTGGAGCAAGTTTTATGTTGGAAAGATTTCCATTTGAAGTGTGCAAAGTGGTGAAAATGACCTATAATGAAAATGACCTGTAATCTTACTTTCCCAAAATACCCTTGCCTTACAAGCCTCATAACATGAGTTCTACAAATCAGATGAAGGACTTCTAGTACTCATTAGAAAGCTAAGACCATGCCCTAAAACTTTCATGTTGGCCAAAAGTTGAGGAGAAACATACTTATAGGTCAAAAATGGCTTGGAAGTTGGTTGACTTTTGTTGACCAAAATCACATTCATCTGAGGACCTGTAACTTGTCTGCATCATAACTTGAGTTCTATAAATCCAGTAAAGGACTTCTAGTACTAAAAATAAAGCTAAGAACATGCTCTACAAGTTCCATGTTGGTCAAAAGTTGAGATGAGACTTGTATCTTGAGATAGGTGGTCTTGAAGTTAGGCACTGAATAGGGGATTTTACCCTAAGAACCCTAATTCAGTCACTCCTTATACTCTTGATTATTGATGAATTGATCTTGAAATGATATCCCATGTATCTTAACACTATATTAATTGACCACAAAGACTTGGAATTGAGTCTTAATCTCCTTTAATCTCACAGTTGACTTAGGGTTGACTAGATGAAAACCCTAATTGCACCAACTTCAACTGTAACTTTCCACATTTGTCATTAACACTTGAATGAACTCCACAATGACTCTCAAGGCCTCCAATGAGCTTAAATGAAAATCTCCCCTCATGACCATGGACTTGGGATCCTCAGGTGACCTTCAAATGGCCTCCTAGACAGGAGGTGAACCACATACACTTATCTGCTTATCCAAAGGGCTTTTCCTTGTCTCTGATGATGATAACCTTCTTGTTGACTTGAATACAGCCTCTTGATTAGGTTTAGAACCTTTGGCACATCCCTCTTGTTACACACACATATCTTGATCCCCTGTAAAAAAAATGCAAAATGCTATGCAATGCAATATGCTAGAACAAATGAAACATAAACTAAGTAAAGAAAAGGTTGGGCAAATTTTGGGGTACAACAAGGTTAAAAGAAAAAGGTAGCTTGTTAGGATCTCGCAATCTATGCCTAGGTATTCTCATTAATGAATGAGAAATTAGAGCGTCCGTAGTTCAGAAAACTACGGTTAGTTGGTTTGTGTTGGAAGGGAATGAGTGTTTAACTCGCATTCTAACTGCTAAATGTTGACTCGTCTGCTCGCTAGGGGAGGCTGAAATAACATATAGACTTGGGAGCAAAACCTGTTGGGGCCTATTGCTACACCATATTTTGTTTCAAAACCGTGTTGATGATCCATCATCAAGGATGATATAAAGCAGATCCGGGAATGACTCTCCTCCAGGATTATTACCAAGATTCATAACATCTCTCCACTATAATGATACATTTCTTGATGAAGTTGCAGGCAACTAGCAAACAATATTCTTAGCGAAGTTACCATATCACTGCGCTAGAATTCTAATCCAAAGGGCATGTTTCTCCACTAAAAATATACATAGCCACTTGGTTATCAAGGCAGTATTAAAGAGAGAGAGAGAGAGAGAGAGAGAGAGAGAGAGAGAGAGAGAGAGATCTCTAATGCCTAATCCACCTTCATTTTTTTTTACAAACAGAAGCCTAACTTATCCACAAGAATTTTTGTTGAATTAAGATCAATTCATGCAAAACTTTGCGCGGTACCTTGTAGAAAGACACAAATTGAATAGAAAGGTTCATCAAAATAGTATTGATCATAATCACACAACCTCCTATAGATAGCATCCTTCCAATCCACAGGGACAATCTCGCTTTCATGCCTTCAATGACAGGATTCCAAAATGCCACGCTCCTATGATTTCCATTAATGACTAACCCAAGACACTTAAACGGAATTGAATCAATTTTGCAGTCCAGCAATTGCTCCGCGCCTTTAATTAATGATTCTCTAATTCCCACACCATATAAACTACTCTTTCTTATGTTGATTTTCAAACCAGACAGAATTTTGAAACCCTTGAGAATAGATTTAAAAGTCCATATATTACCTCAAGCACCGTCGCATATCAACATCATATCATCCACGTACTACAGTAGATTGTAAGATACACCTTCAATAACTTCAAATCCTCTTAGGATACCTGCCTCCGCAGCTCTTCGAACCAATATTGCCAAGCCTTCAACCACAATGGTAAATAGAAAGAGAGACAAGGAATCACCTTGTCTTAAACCCTTTATCACCTTAAAATCTTGAGTTTGACTACCAGTTAACAATAACTGACATATAACTACTAAAAAAACTGTCTTTAATCCATTTCAACCATTTACTTCCAAAACTCAAGGCTGCCAACATGTACCTTAGATAGCCCTAGTCCAAACAATCATAAGTCCTTGTAAAGTCTACCTTGAGAAGGACACATCCTTTATTCTTCCTTTTTGCAAGATCAATGATTTCGTTCACCACAACGACTTAGTCTACTAAACAGTTGTCGCGGTGCGAATCGAATATCAAGCTATTGTATTAACTTGAATCACAAATCATAAAATATTACCATCGATCTTTAATTTATTCGAGGGAATGGGAAAAGAAAGAATGACCCATAAATAAAAAATCAAAGCAAAAAGCAAGGTCTAAAGCTAAGCAAAATAGAGATCAAAGGTACGAGGGTTGGTTATACTAAGGGAAGGTACTAGCTCCTTAAGCATCTGTAGTACTCTATAGGAACCTCTTGAAATATTTGTGTTATTGCTGAAATTGTTTGCAAAAGGTAAGGATGGGTAAATAAAAGAGAAAAGGTGGAAAAAACAAAGGTAGAAAAAAATAAAAAGGTAGAAAAAAGAAAAAAAGTAGCTCACTGGGATCTCGCAATCCTATGCCTACGTATCCTTGATAGGAAGTTAGAGCTGTCGCATCACTGCGAAGGGGGACCGGCAAGGACAGAAGAGTCGTCACCGCTCGTTATTTATCCCAAAGAGAGGGAAAGGAAACGATCAGAGAACACCTATAAAAAAAGGGAAAAGACAGGTCATCGCAACCAAATATCGGGTTCGGGAGTCGGTTATGCAAGGGGAAGGTTATACTCAACAGGATCCACGCTTGCTGTCTAAATCTATGGGTGAAAAAACAAACTATCTACGGTTGCTGCTAAAAGGAGAAGGAACTGAAAGAACTGACTCGATAGGACATCCCCCCTATGCCTACGTATTCCCTCATGCAATGGGAAAGTCAGAGTCTACGTAGTTCGGGAAACTACGGGAGAGGTTGCTTGCCAAGACATCGCGTCTTGTGCCTACATTTTCTCATCTGGTATGAGAAATCAGAGCAAAACGTAGTTCAGGATAACTACGGGCAAATAGGGTGTTCTCGATCGCACGGGGAGCGAGAGAAAAGATCCGGGTAGACGATACTAGAGTACGCATTCTAGCAGTTAGGTGTATTGATGCTCGACCATTGGAGACTTATGCGTTACCTGTTTGCGGTAGAACGGACGTAGTATGTCATTGGTTAAAAGGTGCCGGAACCTAAAGGTTTAGAACAACAGGCTAGTCTTGATTATGCTATGGCAAGAGAAGGGGAGATTAGTCGTTAGCGGGAAAGTCTCGATTGCACTAGGGCGATAGAAAAGAGAAGTTAGTTGTTAGTGTGCTCGCCAAGACATCGCGTCTTGTGCCTACATATTCTCATATGACATGAGAAATCAGAGCAGCCGTAGTTCATCCAACTACAGGAAAATATCTCGATTGCACGGGGGCGAGAGAAAAGGTTAAGAGTGACATTAAGTCTCCATTCCTGCAGTTAGGGGTGATGCCTGTTTGCGGTAGAACGGAAAAGTAACGTACTCGAGTGAAAAGGAGGGAGAGTGCTCGCCAGGATCATCGCAATCATGTGCCTACGTATTCTCTACGGGTATGAGAAATTAGAGCAGCCGTAGTTCGGAAAACTACAGAAAGCAGTCTTGATCGCAAGGATGCGAGAGAAAAGGAGATCTCGATCGCACGGGGGCGAGAGAAAGGAAACAGGACGCAAACGCTAAAACCTAAGACATAGGAGCGAATGCGTCACATATCGTCCAAAGGACATACGCTAAACACTCTAAATGAATGAGAAGAGGCTCCCTACTCATCATTTCCCACGTGTCTATCGCTTACTCACAATGCTCGACGATTGAATAAAAGATTGAAATTAGAAAATGTTACCGAACGGAGTGGTTCCGTTGACCCTTTACATTGCGTGCAAGCTTTATTTCCAAGCTCCTCTCCTTTGATCCTTGATGATGATGCTTCGAAATGAGGTTCGAAAGGGTCAAAGTGAATTGAATCAGGTCCAATGTGACGCTAAACCGTCGTAGCTCGACTTATGAATGGAAGTCAAACTTTAAGAGGTCGCGTATTGATATTCGTGCTAAGGACAAGATAGAGAAATGATATTGAGGATCATTCTCCAATTAAATCGTGTCGCATAGACTAAAAGTGGGATCTCGTCTCAATCGCAAAGATAATGTCGATTAATCGAAGGTAGTCTATCGCGATCCCAAAGTAGAGAAGATGACCCAAATGATCATCTTCCATAGATTTGAAATCGGGAAGGTTATCGACTTCGAAAATCTGACACTTACGGATACAAGACTTCATCGATCCAAGAAAGTCAAAATAAAATCGAAAGGTGAAGAGAAATAAGGACAAAAAGAAGTGGTCTCGGATCCAACATTATTCATCAATAATTTGACTAGTAATGAATTACGGAAATGTCATCATCGACCAAAACAGAAAATAGAATAAAAAGCCCAATAACAAAAGAGAAATGGAATTCAACTTCTAAAAAGATATAAAATGCTCAGATTCTAAAAAAAGAGATTACTAAAACTTCTAAAAGAAATAGATAAAAATTTAGAATAATATATATATAAAAGCTAAAATATAATGTATTTACAAAAATAATAAACTGTCTTATATAATATATTTACAAAATAACTAAACTGTTTTATATAATATATTTACAAAATAACTAAAATGTAATATACATAGTATGTTAACGTAATTAATTAAACAGAGGGGGTAGTAAAAAAAGGGAATGGGGTGAGAACCGAGAATTAACGGTGAGTTTAGAAGCCCAACCAAACAACCAAGACACAACTCGGTCAAAATGTCCAAAACAACATCAATTTCAAAGGTTTTCTCTTAACAGAAGATGAAACCACAACAACCTTCTCCGTGTATCACAGCCTCATTCCGTCTTTTCTTCTTTTAATTTTCTGAGAGTGAAAGTAGATCTCCAGTTTTCATACTTGGGGCATTTAGGTTGAAGATTGTGGAGTTGAAGAAAGAAAAGTGGGTTTCGATGGAAGTTTGGGTTCTGAAATTTGTTTGGGTATTCGAAGGTTGGATTTGAAGTTAATGGTGGGTTGTTGAAGAAACGGCGGATGGAGACGTTTGGAAAGAGTTTTCACAAGTTTGGATTTGATATGGGTTTCGTTTAAGAAAACTGGGTTTATGAGTTTCGAAAGGGGATTGTATGAAGAACAGGGGAGGGTTTGGTGTTTTGTTTGAGTTGCTGTTGTTGTTTTGAGGATAAATTCGCGGAAAAATCTGGTGAGTGAGGGATGTCGTGATTTCCGGTTGACGGTTTGGAAATGGTTTGAGCGAAGGTTGTTGCTGGGAATATTGGTGGGATGTTTTTGAGTTTGAGTTTGAAATGTCAATGGATCTTGAAGGAGGTTCCCGGGTTCCGTTTTTGAGGTTGAATGGGTTATATTGGTTGAAGCTTGAAGGAGGTTGTGAGAATGATGAAGGTGAGTTCGGTGAATAAGATCTGGGTTGGAAAAATGGTGGCTGTTGTTCAGAAGTTGGAGAATGAGTTCGAACGGAAATGGGTTGCATGAGTTGAAGCTTTGAAGTTGGATTTCTGGGTTTCGCCATGGATGATGATGAACAAAGATGGTAGCTGATGATAATGTGATGATGATGTTGGTGAGGGTGGAGGCGCCTAGGGTTCCTTAGAAGGCGATGATGAATAGTGCTTGTATATATAGGCTCGCGACACGTGGCACAGGCTGCCCTCATTTGTTTTTGACTTTGATTAATTAATGCTAATGATGCTGATAAATGAAAATCTGGTTTAATGTTAATCCTAATAAAAATGCACCGTTAATGATTACTGACTATAATTAAATAAACCACCTAATTAATTCTAATTAACTAACACTTAATTCTATTCTCACCTAAATTAACTCTTAACCTCTAATTAAAAACCTAAAACTATTTCAAAATATTTCTAACAAACCAAAATAAACAAAATCTATTTTCTTAAAAAAAAACAAATATTCTATTTTCTAAAAACCATAAATCTAACTTAATAATAATTCTAATTAAAATAAAATAATTCTAAAGAAAATTCTAATATCTATTCTTAAAATAAAATTTTATATTAAAATCTAAGACTATTTCCTAAACTAAAATTCTAAGTCAAAAACATAAAATAAAAATCTATTTAATAAAAAACTAAGACTATATTATAAAGCTATAAAAAGCGGAGAACAAGAATAAAATCACACAAAGCAGTGAAATAAATATCCAGACCAACAGAAAGAGCAACCTCCGCTCGATTCCGAAACAAATATCCTTATTTAAACTGGTTTAAAATCGCCTGAAACGCGAGCAAAGCGGCTGTAACCCCGATAAATCCAATCTGACTGACAAAATGCACAGTATGCGATAAATGATATGCATATGCAAATGAAATGAAGCATAAGCCAAACGCAAGAAAAGGTTGGTCAAATTTTGGGGTACAATAGTTGTCCCTATTCAAATGACTTGGACCTGAAGGGATGAAAAGCGGACAATTTTCAAACATTCAAGGTAAAAGACGGCTGAATACAAAAGGACCCAGAAATTTGCCAACCGCAACAATAGCAAACTATAGAACTGATCCACCGAAGTGGAAGTAGAATCATTGGAGAAAAATGTATCTGGTGATTGCAGGGACAATGAGTTGACTCACTACCCATTAGAAAGCATCGACACGCAGTCAGGAAAAACATATGCTAACACGCAGGCCACGACACTAAGTCGGTAAGAACATCTAACCTCTCCGCCAGCATCTGTTAAAAAAACAGGCATCGAACCCGAAGGTCGGTTCAATACGAAGTTGAGAAGAACATCTAACCTCGCTGTCAGACATCTGTTAAATTAAAATATGCATCAAACCCGAAGGCCGGCTTGACACGCAGCTGAGAAGAATATCTGACCTCATCGTCAGGCATCTGTTAAATAAAAACAGGCATCGAACCCGAAGGCCGGCTCAACCCGAAGTTGAGAAGAACATCTGACCTCGCTGTCAGGCATCTGTTAAATAAAAACAGGCATCGAACCCGAAGGCCGGCTCAACACGTAGCAAATAAGAACATCTGACCTCACCGTCAGGCATTTGTTAAATAAAAACAGGCATCGAACCCGAAGTCCGGCTCAACCCGAAGTTGAGAAAAACATCTGACCTCGCCGTCAGGGTGAAGGAATCCGTTGGTGAATTATGAACTTGCAATAGTAAACTCCGTTGAGGAAAATGTGATAAGATGGACAAATCCATCAAAGACATCATTCTGCCGGGGTCTGGATACCATACAGGAAAGACAAATCATTGGTCGGGGTATGGATACCACACATGCCAATAGAAACAAATGGTGTGAGCCGGGGTCTGGATACCACACGGGCAAAAGAAAAACACCATCACTAACTAGGGTCTGGATACCACGCCGACTAATGACATAAACGCTAACCAGGGTCTGAATACCACACATGCTAATAAAAACAAATCGGTGTGAGCCGGGGTTTGGATACCACACGGGCTCAAGAAATAAACCGGTGAGAGTCGGGGTCTGGATACCACACGGGCTAAAGAGATAAACTAGAGGAAGTCGGAGATGCACCTGAAAACAAAAAGGTAACAACCTTGCTTATGTTTCAAATGCACATGTTTGAATATGGCGTAATGCTCCATACGAAATGGAAATGCTACGCGTTTTAGGATGATATGCACAATGCAAATGCAAAGGAACCGCTCCAGCAAAATAAATGCTGAAGAGACAGAGCCAACTTCGTTGGGGATGATCGGGTGCCAAGTACATTTGGACTTTTGCTGGGAGAAAAAAGCCCTGGATGGCTTCGTGAAAGAGAAACCTCTTGGGTAAACTGTTCTGATGAGAATAAGATCCGCTCCGCTAGGGATCACAAAATCAACTCTGCTGAGGAAAATGGCCTTGGATGGCCTACCAGAATACAACTCTCCTGGGGGAACAAACGACATGGCTGGGGAAAACAGATCCACCCTACCGGGGAAATCAGCCCTGGATGGCCTGCCAGAATATAACACTCTGGGGCGACTTGTCAAAGGTGTATCTCCGGTGTGATCACTGTTCCCCCCAAAAAGTGAAGTTTGTGCATCTCTATCCCTAGTAGAGTTGTATGCAAGTTAAGTGAGTAGTTAAGTGTGTATGCTTATCTCCTGCAGTTGGTCAACACACATTTAGCTCCAGCTGTGTGTTTGTATGCACTCATCCTTCAGAAAATCAGACTGAGGTCTTTTGCAAAGTAAAATCATCCTCAGAGGGTCGAGATTAATGTCCCCACACAGGTCAGGTATGTACCTTTGTCCCCCTGCAGGTGCGCCTATACTCCCTAGCGAGTCGAGATTGGATTCCTCTCCGACAGGCAAGTCTGAGATTATTTCCTAGCAACTAGTCGAGAAGGGATTTATCCCCGCAGAGTCTGAACAGGTGATTTTGTATCCCCTCAGAGTTCGAGTTGGCATTGATGAATTTGTTACTCGTTTCCCCAAGCAGAGGTTGATGCAGATTCCCTCATGGCTTCGTTCTCAGCGATGTTGGCGGAGTAGTTGTCTCCCTAGTAGAGTGGGCAGAGTTTTATCCTCAGCTAGGTCAGCAGCGGTGGTGGTTCCCCATTAAGTAATCTACAGCAGAGGTAGATTCTTCCCCAATTGAGTAACCAGACTGATGGGTTTACGCTTTCACAGTTTGCGTTTACTTTCCCGGCAGAGTTGTCTGTTCCCCAGAATGTTATATCCTGGCAGGACACTCAGAGCTTGATTTTCTCGGCAGAGCATGTTTAATCTCAATGAGTAGTGCTAATTCCCATGCAGAGTTGCCTGTTCCCTGGAATGTTATATTCTGGAAAGCCATTCAGGGCTAATTTCCTCGGTAAGGTATGATCAACCTTGGTGTTTGGTTGTACTTTCCCCGAAGAGTCATTAATTCCCCATCATGGTGGATGTTTTCTCACGTCTGGTTGTCTTTCCTCAGCCGAGTTGTTGGCTATTTTCTTTGAAAGTTGTATCCTGGAAGGCAGGTCAGGGTGTTGTTCTCCAGCAGAATAGAATGGTTGTTTAGCACGTGGTTCTATTTCCCCAGTAGGGTTGCCGATTCCCCAGAAGGTATGTATTCTGGAAGGTCGTTCAAAGCATTTTCCTCAGCGGGATTTGATCTAATCCCCAGCAGAGTAGAATTACCGTCCAGCAGGATGGCTTTCTCTCTCCAGCATTTATTTTGCTTATTCGGTTACGTTGCATCTGAATTCATGAATAGCATCCTTCTAGATGCGCAGCATTTCCATTTCGTATGGAGCATTACGCCATTTTCAAACATATGCATGGGAAACATAAGCCAGGTGGTTATCTCTTTGTTTCAGGTGTATCTTTGGAAGATTGATCTTACTGCCCGTGTGGTGTTCAGACCATAACATTTTTCGTTAACCCGTGCGGTATCCAAACCCAGGCTCATGTTATTCCCCAGCGGAGTCACCTGACTACGGTCGGTAGTGGTATCGTTCATTCCCCGCAGTGTCCAGACCATGGGAAGGTGGTGACAATGTTTATCTAAGTCCGTACAGATATTCAGACCTCGGCAAAAGATCCATGATAGATGTGTTCATCTTATCATGTTTTCCTTAACATAGTTACTTAGTTAAGTTTCTCTTTTCTCCCTATCAGAGTTGCTTGGTTAAGTTTCTCTCTTTCTCAGCGGAGTATTATTGCGATTTGTTAGACGTTTATCAACTGCGTGTTGATCCGGGCTTCGGGTCCGATGCTCGCTTTTATTTAGCGAATGCCTGACGGCAATGTCAGTTGTCCTTACCTTCGGGTTCGTTGCTCGCTTTTATTTAGCGAATGTCTGACGTCGATGTCAGATGTCCTTACCTTCGAGTTCGTTGCTCGCTTTTATTTAGCGAATGCCTAACAACGATGTCAGATGTCCTTACCTTCGGGTTCGATGCTTGCTTTTATTTAGCGAATGCCTGGCGGCGATGCCAGATGTCCTTACCTTTGGGTTCGTTGCTCGCTTTTATTTAGAGAATGCCTGACGGCGATGTCAGAGGTCCTTATCTTCGGATTCGATGCCTTTTTTTATTTAACAGATGCCTAGCGGCGATGCCAGATGGTTCTTCTCAGCTGTGTGTTGAGCCGACTTTTGGTTTGTTTCCTATTATGTTCAACAGATTCCTGACGACTATGTCAGAGGTGTTTTCTGACTTGGCATCGATGCCTGACGGTGAAGTCAGATGACTGACGACGATGTCAAATATGTGTTTTCTTACTTAGTGTCGATGCCTGACGACGAGGTCAGAGGCCCGACGGAGAGGTCAGAGGTGTGTTTACCAACTTGATGTCAATGCCTGACGGGGAGGACATATGTTTTTCCAAATTGATGCAGAGGCCTGACGGCGAAGTCAGGGGTTCATTATGATTGCATGATATGAGATGATCTTTCCGACATAGTGTCGATACCTGACGGCGATGTCAGATGATCTTTCTAACTTAGTGTCGTTGCCTGCGCGTTAGCAGATGTTCTTCCAATGGTGTGTCGATGTTTTGATCAGTAATCAGTCAGCTTATTGCCGTTGCAACTATTGTTCAGTTATTTCCGGAGATTTTTGTCCCCAATAAGAGTTTACAGTTCTATTTTTGCGGTTGGCAAATTTCCGAGTTTGTTGGTATTCAATCGTCTTTTACCTTGATCGTTTGAAAGCCATTCGCTTTTCACTCATTCAGGTCCAAGTCGTTTGAATATGGGCAGCTGTTGTACCCCAAAATTTGCCCAACTTTGTTTTTCTTTCTTTACTTGGCTTGTGTTTCATTTCATTTCTCTAGCATCTTTGCATTGCATAGCTTGGTTGTTTGCAGGGGATCAAGAGAGGTGTGCATCTCAAGAGAAGGTTATCAAGGATTCCTAGCTCAAGCAAGAGGGCTCAGTTCAAATCATCTGAGGATTACAAGCTCATGGATATGGATATGAGATGATGGAGAAGCTCATTGAGTGCTTTTGAAGCCATTATGGAGCTCATCTAAGTGATTATATCATGTGCAAGAGGTTGCAGTCAAGGGTTGCATCCCTAGGGTTTCATTTGTTTAGTGCAAAGTCAATTGGGGACTTGAAGGTGTTTGAGACCTAATTCCAAGTCATTAGAGTCATGGACAGTTATGTTGAGACATCTAGAATGTTATTTCAAGATCAAATCAAGGAGAATCAAGAGTGTGAGAAGTTACTAAATTAGGGTTTCAGAGGTTGTCAGTGTAAAATCCCCTATTTAGTGCTTGACTTCAAGACCACATATCTCAATATACAAGTGTAATATCACTTTGATGCAAACACGAGACTTGCAGAGCATGTTATTAGCATTCTTTTGAGTACTAGAACTCATCCATTGGGTTTGTGGAACTCAAGTTATGATGTTGACAAGTTAGAGGTCTCAGATGAACCAGATTTTCAGTCAACAAAAGTCAACCAACTTCTAAGGCACTTTTGACCTAGAATTATGTTGATCCTCAACTTTTGATGAACATGGAAGTTGTTCCTTATAATCTAGGCTTTACAAAAAGTCCTAGAAGTCCTTCATCTCATTTGTAGAACTCAAGTTATGAGGCTTGCAAGGCATGGGGTATTTTAGGAAAGTGAGATTATAGGTCATTTTCATTATAGGTCCTTTTCATCCACTTATGCATTTCAAATGAAACTTTGATCAACATGAAAGTTACTCCAAATGGTCTTAATTTCATCATGGAACACCAACTTGTCAAGAATTTGGCAAGGATGAGGAGATTGGTGAAGAAAATCAAGTGAATTTGAACTTAAAGTCATGAATTCAATTGAATTAGTTTTGGAACATTTACATGCCATATTTGTGCTCATTTTGATTCACATTTGTCCAACAAGCAAGATGAACCAAAACGTTTTGAGGTATGAGGTGAAATACACGTGCAATTTAAAGCTTACTTCAAGAAGAAGTTTCACATCAAATCTCCACCATTGGATCAAACTAAGGCTTAACTTCCATCCACATGATCAATTCACCTTGCCAGCAGCTGATTCAAATCAAATTCAAGGGGAATTAGACGGAAATTCACGTGTGCATGAAGCTTGCATTTCAACTTTGGGCATTTTGAAATTACACTCAAATAAGGCTATGTTGGGCCTCAAAATCATTCCAAATCCATTACATAAAAGCTCCAGATGAAGTTTGAGCTCTCATTCATGCAAATTCGTGGAGGGAGAGCATAGTTGCAGTTTGAAAATTCAAGAGCAATTCCAAAATCGTGAATCAGAATTGAAGCAAATTCAAGCCAAATCAAATCAAGCAACATCTTCCTTGAACTTCATAGAGTGATTCTACACGTTTTTGCTTAAGCTCAACACCAATTGAAGCTCCAACGGAGAGACTCCGTTAGGTAAGCTTCTTGCTCAAAATTCTCTCATGTTATAGATCTAATCCATGTCATTTTTGTTGCAAACTGAAGACCTACACTTGTAGGCAAATTCTTGATAGTTTATTGATGTGTTTATGGCAATTTCAGTTTCGAGCATGAATTTTCAATCGTTCGATTTGCTTTGTGTGTGCATGATACATGAATTTTGAGCTTGGATCTATAATCTACATGAGTTCCTCTTTCGATTGGTATATAATTTCATGTTGTTTGGTGATGTTTTGAACCTGCAACTCCGGCAGCCTTGCCGGAGAAGATGACCAAAATAGTGGTTCCGTCGTCTGGTTCAGTTTCTGTCCAGCTTGCGTGTCCCGGCCTTGACTTGTTGATCGAGCGAGATCAACGGATGAGATTAGTGCTGACTTGCACGTGTGTGCTTTGACTTGCTACCTCAATTAAGTTATGCGTTGCGTTTTAATGTGGCTGGCTTGGTTTTTGGTTTGGGCCTCACACGTGCTATTCACACCCCCTCCCAGTCTAGCCCAATGTTTTTGCCTGCAGATCTTGCTATTTGCACCATTTCAATTATTTGTTTTATTTTATTTTATATTTGTTTGCTGTTTTGATTTAATTCTTTTAAAAATACCTCAAAACATTGGAAAAATCCATAAAAATATTTTTAGGACACCTTAAGGTGTTAACTAATTTTGGTATTTTTTTATTTTCATTTTTGGTTTATTTTTTAATAAAAAAAGGAATTAAATGTTTGGAGTTGTTTTAATTGGATTATTTCTTGTTCTTGCTTGTTCATGCCTAGTTGCTTGATCAATTATTATCTCCAATGATTGAAACTTTTTTCTCATATCAATGATGAGATGAAGAGTTTTATAGGATGGTTTTCCCCTGGTTTAGTTCATTTTGGTTTGACTTTGATCTCATTTTATTTGACCCTCGATAACCCTCCTTCAAAGTGGTGCATCCTTGTGAATCAGATTCTTTGATGATGCTTTGAAGTGACTTTGGTTGTAATCTTTTGGCCTCTGGTTGCCAACTCTTTGATGTTCCTTTGAGATTTTATTTGTTTTATTTTGAGCCTTTTTCCAATTTTTGAAGCAACTTGCAAGTCAAGTTACTTCTAAGGGTGGTTCATACAAGCACTTGACCTAGTTTGAAAGGGAAATGACTCATATGGATCCCTTGAGCTCTCAAATCGTGTTGATTCATACTTATAACATGTTGAGGTATTTGAATGCTCATTTATAGGTCATAAATTTGTTTGATGCCTGTGCTTGAGTTGCATTCTTCTAGGCTTTCCATTTGAAGTCCAAATGTTGAAGTTGGTTAAGACCTAGGTCTTTTTCCTTGCCTATGCTTGCACTTCCCCTTGATGTGTGTGCTTCTTGCTTTGTGCAATCTCTTCTCTCATCCCCACTTTTGTCCAATGACCTTTGAGTCCCATTTGAAATGGTTTAGCCCCTCCTTTGGAGGAACTTTGAATATATCATGAATGGTGATTCTTTGAGGACTCTTTTGTGTTTTCTTGCATGATTATGGTGTTGCTTATGGTTGAGTTTCCCCTTTGAGTTCCTTGTTGTCCTCACATTGCCTCCCATTCTCCCATTTAATCATGGCTTCTTCCCTTTCCCTTTTGGTTTTCTTTTGGGCTTATGGTTGTTGACAAATGGTTGTATGAATTTCGTTTCTCCCATTTCATCTCACTCTTGTTGTGTGTGTGCATTCATTTCTTTGTTTGCATCCTTTTGCATCTTCTCATATGCATGCTTGAGGTTGAGATGTGCTTGTGGAGGCTACTGCCCCACACTTTGTTCCTCCCTCACTTTCATTCTAATTGTGCATAACATGTTTGCATACTTTCTTTATCTTTTGCTTCCTTCTTCTTTCTTCTTTGCCATGGTCCATTAGGACCTCTAATCTCTCTTGTTCAAGAGAGGTTACGATAGACCTTAGGTTTGAATCCATGTATGATAACATTAGGTAGCATTCCTTTTCATCCCAATCATAGGTGCATTTTGTATGAGAACATTAGGTTGAGTCTTAGTCTCCCTTTAGAGGTGTCTCTCTCTTCTCATCTTCAAACACTTTCAAGTCACTTAATAAAGGATAACGAATGTTGTATGCTACGAGCCTTAAGTATTTGAGAAATGGTGATTGGGGGGCCTCCTCTCAATTTTCTAGAGTGTTTAGCGTTGTCCTTTGGACGATATGCGACGCATTCGCTCCTAAGTCATAGTCTTTAGTGCAACATGAATTACAAACAACAATCGATGCATTTCTTCTCTAAAAAACACAAAAACAAACTCCAAACTTTTTTATCCTTCGGGATCTTATTTGGAAAACCTTTTTCATAAAGAGAGTTTTGTTAACTCTTGGTTCTACCGCAAACAGGTAACGCCTAAGTCTCCAATGGTCGAGATGCATACACCTAACTGCTAGAACTAAGGTTTAACCCTACTCGGGTCTAAAACATTTGAACCAACTGGTGTTCTTGTTAGCCCGAACTACATTTGCTCTAATTTCTCATACCAGATGAGAATACGTAGGCACAAGACGGCGATGTCTTGGCGAGTAACCTTCCCCCACCCTTCACCCGTAGTTTCCCGAACTACGTTGACTATGACTTTCCCATTGCACGAGGGAGTATGTAGGCATAGAGTGGTGATGCTCTGTCGAGTCTCTTTTCTTTTCTTTTGTCCCTGTGGCCTTTAGCGTAGATAGTTCAACACCCTTTAGGTAGATAAAAAGCATGGATCCCGTCGAGTATGACGGACGTGAGGGGTGCTAATACCTTCCCCTTGCGTAACTGACTCCCGAACCCAAGATTTGGTTGCGATGACCTGTCTTCTCCCGTTTTTGTTAGGTTTTCTCTTATCGTTTCCTTTCCCTCTTTTGGGATAAATAACAAACGGTCTGTCCTTGTCGGTCC
Source organism: Lathyrus sativus (assembly GCA_963859935.3). NCBI lineage: Eukaryota > Viridiplantae > Streptophyta > Magnoliopsida > Fabales > Fabaceae > Lathyrus > Lathyrus sativus. The sequence goes on along the minus strand of OZ012741.1, from coordinate 599,186,040 downwards.
TTCTTCGCAGCGATGCGACAACTGTCGACTCTACTGGGGACTCTGTTTCCCTATGCGAGTCAATCCTAGCGCTTGTTTGTTTATCTTTTGGGTGTGTATATGTGTGTTGTACTTCATCTTTATTGCATTTTTACTTTCAGCATTATATATATCAGTTTTTCTATGCTGTTGGGTGGGAATGTTCCATTGAGTAAGACGCCAAACCCAGGCTTGAGTATAACCCTAACATTAGAAGTGGAAAGTAGTGATGGACCTGTATGCTTTGCATGCACTAGTTCCCATGAAATTCGTGCTCAGATGAAATTCTCTTTGATGATTTCCTTTCCAGTCCTTTGGACCGTTGAGAGGATTTTGGATCTGAGGATTTTGGATCTGAGGATTGTCGACTCTAGGGACCGATCATTTGTGATTCTGCTAAGTGAGGCCTCTTCGAGAGATTATGATGCCAAACCAGAAATGGTGAACGTATCATTGTTTCTCGAAAATCTGTGACGCTGATGAACGCATAGGAGGCCGAACCTTGTCAGTGATAGGTCCATACCTGTGAGAGGGATTGGGTTATTACAGGAAACCTTGACTTTCAGACTACCCGGTTCTCTTTGCAATGTGAGTATGTGTTCTTGATACAAGGGGTTCCTATCAGTAACAATGCTATGTTATTGCCAAAGCAGAGCACTGGTTCTTCTCAATCAACAACACAACAATCTTGATCCCCTGTGTGCATTTGCATTTGCTTTTGCATTTTCATATGCATTTTCATTGACATGTATTTATGTTGCAGGTGCATATTTCTCCCTGATTCTAGTGATCTTGTTCTTTTGTCTGACATGGAGCTTATGAAGAAGATAGTGGCATACAAGCTCCCAACTCCTGATATCAGATCTTTGTTGAGTTTGATCTCTGTGGCTGACAAGAAAGTGATGGAAGACTTCAAGCAATCTTATGGGAAGCTTTTGAGTTGTGTCTGCAAGCCTTCAGTATATGAGTTAAATGGTCTTTATGCTCTTTTGTTGTTCTATGATCCGCAGCTGAGGTGCTTTACTTTTCCAGATTATGTACCGGCGCCTACCTTAGAAGAGTATTCTGCGTTATTGGGTGTTCCTATCTTAGACCGGATGCCATTTTATCACACTGATGTTGAGCCTGATCTGACTAAGCTTGTTGCTGCTCTGTATTTGGATGGTTCTGAGCTGAAGGGGAAGTTGGCCAAGAGGAGTGGGGTGTCTGGTTTTCCTTTACCTTTTCTGATTTACAAAGCTCAGTAGTTTGCCAAAGATGGTTGTTGGATTGTGTTTAATGCTATCTTAACACTATGTATTTATGGTATCATGTTGTTTCCTAACCTTCCAGATTTTGTAGACTTGGATGCGTTTCACATATTTGCTTCAGGGAATCCTGTACCTGCGCTTCTAGGCGACGTTTATCATTCTGTGCACTACAAGAATGAGAACCGAAGAGGAAAGAATGTATCTTGTTGCGTACCTTTGTTCTACGGGTGGTTTGTTAGTCATCTCCCCAAGATTGGTCCTTTCATTGATACTGTAGGTACTTTGGAGTGGTATGAGAGGTTGATGGGGTTGACTGCTGATAACATCATTTGGTTTGATAGATACATGCTGGGTACTAAGATCAGTTACAGTTGCGGTGGATTTCCTAACGTCCCATTGGTAGGAAAGAAAGGATGCATCAATTATAACTCATCCCTATTGGTGAGATAGTTTGGATACGCTTTGAGAGATCCTCCTAAGGAAGAGGAGATACAGGAATCTCTGTATCTCACTGGTTTGCTGGAGGGTGATACTTTGGCTAGAGTTGAGATAGCTTGGAGCAGCATCCACTGGAAGGGGAAAGCTTTGTTGGGGAGGAGTAATAGTCGATCCTATGACCCTTATATCACTTGGATCCGTGACAGCGCAGATAGGGTATTGATGCCTTTTCCATCTCGTGAGCCTTTGTATCCTCTGATGATTGAGGAGCCTACCACCGTTGACATACAAAGGTATAATCAATTGTGGTTTGATAAAGAAGAGTTGCGCAAGGCTAATGAGGCGTTGGAAGAAGAGATTACTCAGCTCCGGGGTGAGAAAAGTGATGCTACTTATGCAGCTAAGAAGCAAATTGAGTTGGTAAACAAGTTGGGTACAAATTTGACCAAAGCGATTCGCGCTCGGGAACATTTGGGTTTAGATCTGAAGGCTGTCAGTGACTTTCTTTCTTCTAAAAAGGAGTTGGATAAAGCTTATCTCGAGATCTGCAATTTCAATGCACATTGGAATGCTACTCTTACGAACAATATGGAGCGTGAGGATGGATTGAAGTTGCAGATTGCTAGATTGAAGACTCAGCGTACCTTGAAGGATGAGAAGATTGCAGCTGAAGCTTCACTTAGATGGGATAGTGATTGCATACTAAATGAAGCTATTGCAACCAAGGAGGATTACAGAGCTATAGCTGATACGAAGAGGTGCAAGTTTGAGGAGGTCTTTGGGGAGGGTGCCTGGGAGGACTATACTCAGGGTTTACAGACCACGATTAGCCAGCGAGATTTGCTTATTCAGGGATTTCTCACCAGACCAGATCATCCCGAGACGAAGGAGCTGCTAGATGATTTTCAGTCTCGGCATCATAGTTGATAGCTTTCACTTTTGTGTATTTTGTGCTATTGATGTATTTTGACCATCACCAAACCTGTTGGCTGAGATCTCTTTCTGATTCCATTGTACTCATTGTTACTCTTGTATATTGCCTTTTGAGCATATGTTCTATGTATGAGGAGTTTTGCTCTATGCTTGTCTATGAGTTCTCCAGTTTCGTGCTGTTATCCTCGGAACTAGAATCGAGGGGGAAATATCCCTAAGGCATATATACATGTCTGCATTTTTGCATCATTCTTCATTTTTGCATAGCATGTGCATTAGAACCGTTAACCTTATTTCCTGTGGTTTGTTAGTTTGTTTCAGGATAGACAATCAGACAGTTCACTATTACGACACCTGAGGGAATCAATGCAGGATAATGGAACAAGTGCAGGCTGAGATGCAGGAGATGAGGGATAGGATAACTCAGTTTATGGAGCTAATGGAGGGTGTTGCATATGGTTAGGAGCAACTAAGGACCTTGGTGCAGATTGATTGTCAGAGTTGGCAATAATGGTGTGCTTCACTGAGGAACTGCTGCTAATCCTCCTCATGGTGATGGTATGCCATATGCTCACGCTATTTCTACAACAGTTATCCCTTCGGGCGGGGGTAATGCAGGTGGAATCCCTGAGGTGATGTATGCTATGCATGGCAACAATATTCCTCAGTGGGAGGAAGATCAGCAGGAAGATGCATTCTCTCTGCGCGATGTTGGTGCTGGACTTCCGTCTGAGTCTGATAAGAGGTTTAGGTTGATTGAAGAGAAGATGAGATCTTTTGAAAATCAGCACTCCATGGGACTAGACATAGCCAATCTGGGGCTGATCCCAGACTTGAAGGTACCACTAAAATTCAAAGTTCCCGACTTTGATAAATACAAAGGCACGACTTGTCCTCGGGTTCATCTGCGCTCTTATTATCGTAAGATGTCTGCTTACTCAGATGACAAAAAATTGCTGATGCATTTTTCCAAGGCAGCCTTTCTGGACCTTCTCTTGAGTGGTATATGAGCTTGAAACCAATTAATGTTCGCAGTTGGAGGGACCTAGCTGAAGCCTTTGTGAAGCACTATCAGTACAATATCGACCTTGCACCAAACATGGTCTAGCTGCAAAATCTTTCCCCAGAAGAACAACGAATGCTTCAAAGAGTACGCCCAGAGGTGGCGTGAGCTAGCAGTTAGGGTGTAGCCTCCCATGGTGGAGTGTGAGTTGATTGATATTCGTTGCTACGTTGCCGAGCGTATACTATGAGAAGTTGATCAGTAGCATGTCAGGTAGCTTTTCTGATCTGATCATCACTGGGGAGAGGGTAGAGAATGGCATTAAGCTCGGTAAAATTCATGCTGGCGAAGTATCCTCAACTGGAGGAGGAAGAAAGCCGTTTGGCAATAAAAAGAAGGAAGGTGAGACTAACGCAGTGTCTAGCTCTCGTAACAGGAATAGAAATCAACACCAGCAATATCGTCAGCAGCAACCCCAAGTTGCGAGTATCACAATTTTTGCAATACCTCAACAGCAACAACCACAACAGAATTAGAATCAGAAATATGCTCCACAAAGATATCAGGATCGGGGCAGAGTGGTGAATAGACAATTTGACGCGCCTCCGATGCCGTATTTTCAGTTTCTTCAGCATTTGTTGCAGTTGCAGTTGATACAAAAGAGAACCATGGCTCCTTTGATAGGTGCTCCACCACCTGGGTACGATGCCAATGCTCGTTGTGAGTTTCATTCAGGTGCACCGGGTCACAATATTGATAACTACAAGGCGTTTAAACACAAAGTTCAGGATTTGGTGGATAGTAAAGCTATAAAAATTTCTCACGACGCGCCCAATGTCGTACAGAACCCCATGCCAAACCATGGGGCAGCTGGAGTCAGTGCTATCATTGAAGATGAGAACTTGGACTTGGTATCGAATGTCAATGAGTTGAAGACGCCGCTGAGCTTTGTAAAAGACAAGTTGTTGAGGGGAGGTATATTCCCGGGCTGTGATGAGTTCTGTGCTGAATGTTTGAGTTGTCCCGAGGGATGTGATAGGCTGAAGAACCGTATTCAGGGTCTGATGAATGATTGTGTCTTGCAATTTGATAGGGTTGCTGAGAAACAAGCTGAGGAAGTAGTGACTGAAGAGAAGAATGAGGTTGCGACAATCTCAATTCCGTATAAGACTGTTACTATCTCTGCGCCTCCGAGGCCGCCAACCATTATCATCACCAAAGCTGGTCCTGTGCCCTATGAGAGTACCAAAGCAATTTTGTGGAATTACAGAGCTGAGGTATATTGTAACGGGCCAGGAATTGAAGAGTCTACCGGTGGATTCTATGGATAATCTAGTTAGAGCTGGGGGAATTACTAGAAGCAGAAGAGTGTTCTCATCACCTGAAGTAGCTGCTGATAGAGTTGACAAAGGGAAGAAAGTGGTGGTTAAAGAAACTTCTCAAGCGGGAGAGAAGAATTCTTTGGAGAAGGAAGCGAAGGAGTTCATGAGATTGATAAGAAAGAATGATTACAAGATTGTTGATCACTTGCAACAGAGTCCCTCCAAAATCTCTATCCTGTCATTGTTATTGTGTTCGGAAGCACACCGAAATGCTTTGTTGAGAATCCTGAATACAACTTACGTACCTCAAGAGATTTCTATAAACCAACTCGAAGGGGTTGTAGTGCATGTCAATGCAAGTAATAGGCTGGGTTTCACCGATTTGGACTTAACGCCGAAGGGAAGGAATCATAACTGTGCGCTGCACATATCTATTGAATGTCGGGGAGCCATTATGTCATATGTGCTTGTTGATATTGGGTCATCCTTGAATGTGCTTCTGAAGAAGATGCTGATGAAATTAGATACTCAAGGTAGTATATGTACTCCAAGTAACCTGGTAGTACGTGCTTTTGATGAGACTCGTAGGTCCATATTTGGGGAGTTGACGCTGCCGATTCAAGTTGGTCCCAAAGTGTTTGACACTGTATTCTATATCATGGATATTCAGCCAACTTATAGATGTCTGCTGAGACATCCCTGGATTCACGTGGCAGGCGCCGTAACATCCACGTTGCACCAGAAATTGAAATACATGGTGGGTGGCAGCGTTTTCACTGTATATGGAAAGGAAGATATAATGATTAGTCATTTATCTTTGTTCATGTACGTTGAGGTGGATGGCGAAATCCATGAGACCTTATGTCAAGCCTTCGAGATGGTGAAGATTAAAGATAGAGCATCGGCTGCGAGCAAAGCGCCCGAAGTGGCCATGTCATCTTTCAAGGAAGCCTAAGAAGTAGTGAAGGTTGGGGCATTGCAAGGTTGGGGTCAAGTGCTGAACATACCCAACAAGCAGGACAAGTTCGATCTGGGATACAACCCATCTTCATCCTCACAGGGCGCGCCGTGCTATAAACGGCATGTCCGGTTTACTAAAGGTGGGGTAATCTTCGAGCAGATTAATGTCGTCTCAGACGAAGAGGGTGACAACGACTGTGGTATGGGCGCTTGGATTTGGCCATGCATCCCAGGACAAAGCCTCAACAACTGGTCTGTCGAAGAAATCATCCAAGTGACGTCAGAAGAGTAATGACTTGTTTTTATGATTATTGTGTAGCCCTATGTTCTACCCGGAGCATAGTGGTATTTGTCTTCAGGGTCTAATTATTTATGCTTGAACAATCTTTTATCAATCAATCAAAGGACGTTTTTTTGCATTCAAATATTGTGATCCTTGTCTTTCATGTTTTATTTTTACAATAAAATGGCAATGTGGTTTGTGCTTGTTTGCATATCATTTTAAGCATTTAATCATCATCATTGCAGGTTTCACATTGCAGATGACACCGATCCAGAACCGTCTATGACTCGCTTTGACTTTGATAATCCGATATTTCAAGCTGAAGAAGAGATTGATGAAGATGAAGACTTACCAGAAGAGCTAGCCAGACTCTTGAAACAGGAAGAGAAAATCATTCTGCCTCATCAGGAGGAAATTGAGGTCGTCAACCTGGGTATTGAGGAAATTATAAGAGATGTCAGGATAGGGGTTGCGTTACAGAGTGATATCAAGCAAAGATTGGTTGATATGCTCCGAGAGTATAGTGATATCTTTGCTTGGTCATATGAAGATATGCCCGGTCTTGACACTGATATTGTGGTTCATCGCTTGCTGTTGCGTGAAGAGTGTCCGCCAGTCAAGCAGAAGCTCAGAAGGACTAGACCAGATATGGCTGTGAAAATCAAAGAAGAAGTCCAGAAGCAGTTGGACGCAGGGTTTCTCATTGTAACAACTTACCCTCCGTGGGTCGCTAACATCATACCGGTACCAAAGAAATACGGTAAGGTACGGATGTGTGTTGATTATAGAGATCTGAATAAAGGGAGCCCGAAGGATGACTTCCCGCTCCCTCACATTGACGTATTGGTTGATAATACTGCGCAATATTCCGTGTTTTCCTTCATGGACATTTTTTTCGGGTATAATCAGATTAAGATGGCACCGAAGGATATGGAGAAAATAACGTTCATTACACCGTGGGGGACGTTCTGTTATAAGGTGATGCCTTTTGGGTTGAAAAATGCAGGGGCAACCTATCAGCGGGCTATGGTCACTTTGTTTCATGATATGATTCATCATGAGATCGAGGTCTATGTTGATGACATGATAGCAAAGTCCCAAATAGAGGAGGAACATCTGGTCAACTTGTTGAAGTTGTTTGAGAGGCTTAGGAAATTCAGACTGAGGTTGAATCCGAACAACTGCACCTTCGGGGTGAAATATAGAAAGTTACTGGGGTCTATTGTCAGTGAAAAAGGAATCGAGGTCGGTCCTGCAAAGATAAAAGCAATACAAAACATGCCAGCACCGAAAATAGAGAAAGAGGTTTATGGTTTCTTGGGGAGATTGAACTACATTTCTCGATTCATATCTCATCTCACAGCCACGTGTGAACCCATGTTCAAACTGTTAAAGAAAGACCAGGCGGTTGTCTAGAATGAAAATTGCCAAAGGGCATTTGATAGAATAAAAGAATATTTGCAGGAGCCTCCGATACTGATACCTCTAGTAGCTGGAAGACCATTGATCATGTACTTAACGGTCCTTGAGAACAGCATGGGTTGTGTTCTCGGTCAACATGACGAGACTGGAAGAAAAGAGCACACAATATACTATTTAAGTAAAAAGTTCACAGACTGTGAATCTAGGTACTCAATGTTGGAGAAAACGTGTTGCGCACTCGCGTGGGCTGCCAAACGTTTGAGACAATATATGCTGAATCATACAACCATGTTGATTTCGAAGATGGATCCGATTAAATATGTTTTTGAAAAGCAAGCACTTTTGGGTAGAATTTCCAGATGGCAGATGGTTTTGGCAGAGTACGACATTCAATATGTTTCTCAAAAAGCCATCGAGGGAAGTGTTCTGTCAGAATACCTTTCCGAACAGCCGATTGATGATTATCAACCTATGAAGTTTGAATTCCCCGACGAAGACATCATGTTCCTAAAGATGAAGGATTGCGAAGAGCCATTACCCGATGAAGGTCTGGAAAAGGGTTCTCAATGGCAGATGATATTTGACGGCGCTGTCAACTCCTATGGTAGTGGAATTGGGGAAATTATCGCGACGCCCCATGAAACTCATATCCCGTTCACTTCAAGGTTGACATTCCCTTGCACTAATAATGAAGCCGAGTACGAAGTGTGCATTATGGGTTTGGAAGAAGCCATTGATCTGAGGATCAAGAACTTGGATGTTTATGGCGATTCAACGCTAGTTGTCAATCAGATCAAGGGAGAATGGGAAACCCGACAGCCTAATCTGATACCTTACATGAACTATGCAAGGAGGCTGTTACCTTTCTTTGATCGGATAGAGTTCCATCACGTGCCTAGAGCGGAGAACTAGATGGCAGATGCTCTGGAAACGTTGTCTTCAATGTACAAAATGAATTTATGGAATGATGCTCCCAGAATAGTCATCTCTCGCCTTGATAGGCCGGCATTCGTATTCGCCATTGAAGAAGCTTCGGACAACAAGCCGTGGTATTACGATATCCAGAACTTTATTAAGAACCAAGAGTATCCGCCAAGGGCGTCGACCCGGGATAAGAAGACTCTGAGGAGGTTGGCTGGAAAATTTTATCTGAACCAGGATGGAGTACTCTACAGGAGAAATTATGACTTGGTGCTTTTATGATGTGTCGATGAAAAAGAAGCTAGATTGCTTATGGAAGAGGTCCACGAAGGAGCCTTTGGCACACATGCCGATGGGCATGCCATGTCTCGAAAGCTGTTGAGAGCAGGGTATTATTGGCTGACTATGGATTCCGATTGCTTCAAGTACGCTAAGAAGTGTCATAAATGCCGGATTTATGCAGACAAGATTCATGTGCCACCGAGTTCGTTAAATGTTATGGTATCTCCTTGGACTTTTTCCATGTGGGGCATTGACATGATTAGCAAGATTGAGCCTACCGCATCTAACAGACATCGTTTCATCCTTGTAGCCATTGATTATTTCACCAAATGGGTGGAGGCAGCTTCGTATGCTAATGTTACTAAGCAAGTGGTAGCCTGATTTATCAAGAGGGACATCATTTGTTGCTATGGAATACCTGAGAGAATCATTACTGACAATGGTTCAAATCTTAACAACAAGATGAGGAAGGAATTATGCCAGAATTTCAAAATCGAGCATCACAACTCATCTCCCTATCGTCCGAAGATGAACGACGCTATTGAGGCGGCCAACAAGAATATCAAGAAGATAGTGCAGAAGATGATTGTAACCTATAAGGATTGGCATGAGATGTTGCCATTTGCCTTGCATGGATATCGTACCATGATACGCACTTCAACAGGGGAAACTCCTTTCTCGCTAGTGTATGGTATGGAAGTTGTCCTACCATTGGAAGTCAAGATTCCTTCTTTGAGAGTCCTGGTCGACGTCAAACTCGACGAGGCAGAATGGATAAGAAATAGACTGAATCAGCTTAGCCTGATGGACGAGAAAATGCTAGCATCTATTGCATATAGTCGAATGAAGAAAGCTTTCGATAAGAAAGTGCGGCCTCGAAGCTTTCAGACGGGTGATCTTGTGCTAAAATAGATTCTCCCACCACAAACAGATCACATGGGCAAATGGACTCCCAACTATGAAGGTCCTTATGTTGTACGAAAGGTCTTCTCCGGAGGAGCCTTGTTGTTATCCACCATGGATAGTGAGGATTTCACATCCCCTGTGAACGCAGACGCAGTTAAAAAAATACTTTGCTTAAAAAGACCCGCTGGAAAGAAAAGAAATATCCAGGCAAAAAAGGGGCATCCTGGCGAACCATAAAAAGAATGGGTTCGAGAAAAAATTAGATATAAGAAAAAGATGTAAACCCGCAAAGTTGAAAACCTGAAAAGGCGACTTTGGCAAAAATGGGTATCCCGGTGAATTGAAAACCCGAAAGGGCGATTCGCGCAAAAGTTAGGGATTTCAAAAGCAAATGACTGCGGTATGCGTATTGAGCTTCATAGATTAGTGGATTGAGAGAGGACCTAAGGGTCGTTTATCCGAATCAATCTCTTCAGAAGACGAAGTGTCGGAGAATCATCGAAGTCAGACAAGTCATAGAGGGATTAACTCATGGTGTTTATCTGTGCCATATTGCCGACATTCTATACATTTCTGTATATTTTCTGCGCAGCTTCCTCTTTTCAGGGGTTGCATCTGTTGTAAAATCTGCCTATTTATAGGCCATTTATCAATAAAACATATACTATTCAGTAATTTGTTTGCATTGCTTTAATCTTTACTGATTTGTTTGCGAAAACGACCGATGTTTTTGATGAAATTGTGCATACATAAACTTACAGGCCTTGGCTGATAATCGGTAAAACTTTGATTTATTTGAACAATGTCACGGATGATGACCTAGATAGTTCCCTTTGTGCAGGATATCTTGTCTATTTTGTTCATTTTTGCAGGGTCGTTACCCTTGGGGAGACTTGTCAAAGGTGTACCTCCGGTGTGATCACCGTTCCCCCCAGCAAGTGGAGTTTGTGCATCTCTATCCCTAGTACAGTTGTATGCAAGTTAAGTGAGTAGTTAAGTGTATATGCATCTCCAACAGTTGGTTAATACACATTTAGCTCCAGCAGTGTGTCTGTATGCACTCATCCTTCAACAATTCAGACCGAGGTCTTTTGCAAACTAAAATCATCCTCAGAGGGTCGAGATTAATGTCCCCACGCAGGTCAGGTATGTACCTTTGTCCCCTTGCAGGTGTGCTTATACTCCCTAGGAAGTAGAGATTGGATTCCTCTCCGACAGGCAAGTCTGAGATTATTTCCTAGCAACTAGTCGAGACTGGATTTATCCCCGCAGAGTCTGAATAAGTGATTTTGTATCCCCTCAGAGTTTGAGTTGGCATTGGTGAGTTTGTTACTCGTTTCCCCAAGCAGAGGTTGATGCGGATTCCCTCATGGCTTGGTTCCCAACAAAGTTGGCGGAGTAGCTGTCTCCCTAGTAGAGTGGGCAGAGTTTTATCCTCAGCTAGATCAACAGCGGTGGTGGTTCCCCATTGAGTAGTCTACAGAAGAGGTAGATTCTTCCCTAGTTGAGTAACCCGGCAGATGGGGTTACGCTTTCAAAGTTTGCGTTTACTTCCCCGACAGAGTTGTTTGTTCCCCAAAATGTTATATCCTGGAAGGCCACTCAGAGCTTGATTTTCCCGGCAGAGCATGTTTAATCCCAGTGAGTAGTGTTGATTCCCATGCAGAGTTGCCTGTTCCCCGGAATGTTATATTCTGGCAGGCCATTCATGGCTAATTTCCTCGGTAAGGTATGATTAACCTTGGTGTTTGGTTGTACTTTCCCCGAAGATTCGTTGATTCCCTAGCATGGTGGATTTTTTCTCACGTCTGGTTGTCTTTCCTCAGCCGAGTTGTTGGCTATTTTCTTTGAAAGTTGTATCCTGGAAGGCAGATCAGGGCGTTGTTCTTCAGCAGAATAGAATGGTTGTTTAACATATGGTTCTATTTCCCTAGTAGGGTCGCCGATTCCCCAGAAGGTTTGTATTCTGGAAGGCCGTTCAGAGCATTTTCCTCAGCGGGATTTGATATAATCCCCAGCAGAGTAGAATTATCTTCCAGCAGGGTGGCTTTCTCTCTCTAGCATTTATTTTGCTGATTCGGTTCTGTTGCATCTGCATTCGTGCATAGCATCCTCCTAGATGCGTAGCATTTCCATTTCGTATGGAGCATTACACCATTTTCAAACATATGCATGGGAAACATAAGTCAGGTGGTTATCTCTTTGTTTCAGGTGTATCTCCGGAAGATTGATCTTTCTGCCCGTGTGGTGTTCAGACCATAACAGTTTCCGTTAACCCGTGCGGTATCTAGACCTAGGCTCATGTTATTCCCTAGCGGCATCACCTGACTACGGTCGGTGGTGGTATCCTTCATTCCATGCAGTGTCCAGACCATGGCAAGGTGGTGACAGTGTTTATCTAAGTCCGTACAGATATTCAGACCTCGGCAAAAGATCCGTGATAGATGTGTTTATCTTATCATGTTTTCCTTAACAAAGTTACTTAGTTAAGTGTCTCTTTTCTCCTTGTCAAAGTTGATTGGTTAAGTTTCTCTCTTTCCCAGCGGAGTATTCTTGCGATTCGTCAGACGTTTATCAACTGTGTGTTGATCCGGCCTTCGGGTCCAATGCTCCCTTTTATTTAGCGAATGCCTGACGGTGATGTCAGATGTCCTTACCTTCGAGTTTGTTGCTAGCTTTTATTTAGCGAATGCCTGAAGGTGATGTCAGATGTCCTTACCTTCGGGTTTGTTGCTCGCTTTTATTTAGCGAATGCCTCACAGCAATGTCAGATATCCTTACCTTCGGGTTCGTTGCTCACTTTTATTTAGCGAATGCCTGGCGGCGATGTCAGATGTCCTTACCTTTGGGTTCGTTGCTCGCTTTTATTTAGCGAATGCCTGAAGGCGATGCCAGAGGTCCTTATCTTCGGATTCGATGCCTTTTTTAATTTAACAGATGCCTGGCAGCGATGTCAGATGGTTCTTCTCAACTGTATGTTGAACCAGCTTTTGGTTTGTTGCCTATTGTTTTCAACAGATGCCTGACATTGATGTCAGAGGTGTTTTCCGACTTGGAATTGATGCCTGACGGCGAGGTCAAATGACCGACGACGATGTCAGATATGTGTTTTCCGACTTAGTGTTGATGCCTGACGGCGAGTTCAGAGGCCTGACGGTGATGTTAGAGGTGTGTTTACCGAGTTGATGTTGATGCCTGACGGCGAGGACAAATGTTTTTCCAAATTGATGCAGAGGCCTGACGCAGAAGTCAGGGGTTCATTATTTGTTGCATGATATAAGATGATCTTTCCGACTTAGTGTCGATGCCTGATGGCGATGTCAGATGATCTTTCTGACTTAGTGTCGTTGCTTGCGCGTTAGCAGATGTTCTTCCGACCGCGTGTCGATGTTTTGATCGGTAATCAGTCAGCTGGTTGCCGTTGCAACTATTGTTCAGTTATTTCCGGAGATTTTTGTCCCCAATAAGAGTTTATAGTTATATTTCTGCGGTTGGCAAATTTACGGGTTTGTTGTTATTCAATCGTCTTTTACCTTGATCGTTTGAAAGTCGTTCGCTTTTCACTCATTCAGGTCCAAGTCATTTGAATAGGGGCAGCTGTTGTACCCCAAAATTTGTCCAACCTTTTTTTTTCTTTCTTTACTCTGCTTGTGTTTCATTTAATTTCTCTAGCATCTTTGCATTGCATAGCTTGGTTGTTTGCAGGGGATCAAGAGAGGTGTGCATCTCAAGAGAAGGTTATCAAGGATTCCTATCTCAACTAAGTGATTATATCATGTGCAAGAGGTTGCAATCAAGGGTTGCATCCCTAGGGTTTCATCTATGTCGCGGTGAAATTTGGATAACAAGCTATTAATGAGCTTAAATCTTATTTGTTTGCAACCGAACTTTGATTTGTCAAAAGGAAGGGATAAAGATCGAAATTCCCAGAATGCAATGCAAATGCAAGCTAGAGAGTTATAGGTTCGGGGGTTGGTTAAACTTAGGGAAGGTGCTAGCATCCTAAGTTTCTGTAGTACTCTACAGGAACCTCTTGTTTTATGTTTGTTTATTGCTAATGTTTATCTGCTTAAAGATTGAAAGACCTAGGGGTTTATTTCTAAGTATACTCGATAAGATATCGCATCTTATGCCTACATATCCTTACGGGAGTGGAATCAGAGTATCTGTAGTTTCCCTAAAGGGTTTGAGGAGTTCTTTGAATGTGGTCAAAGTTCCTACGGGTTTAGGGTAGTTGGTTGATTGATTTTAGGAGAAAAGATGAGTTGTCATTTTAAGAGAGATTTAACCGCCACAAGTGTAAGAGATTGTATTTGTTGTGGGATGGAGATTCTATCTCGCTTAAGATGATTAACATCTTTCTCTAATGTTTGAATCTTTGTGTTGAGTTGTTTCGTTTGTCTCTATGTTGTAAAGAAAAGGTTCTTCCTATGGGGTAGGATCTATCTTAAGTGGTCGACTTGAATGGGATCAAGGATCAAGTGGGGGTATGATGCAAATGTAGATACGATACACACAAGTGTTAAGTCATGTGTAGGTTCTTCCTTTGGACAAGATGCGATGCGAGAATATAAGTTACGATAATGTAAATTGCTGTGAAATAAATTGCAAAAATGATAAAGGACAAATTGATAAAACATACATAAACACATGAAAGCGCTAAAGTGCACGTGAGTGAGTGTGAGTGCGTGAATGGTTAGGTTACATTTTACGATGTGAGTTGATTTTAGTTGGTTGATTTTAAGCGAGAAGTTGATATAAATTAAATTCTAAGGTTTTAAATAAAATGCGATAATGATTTAATTTTATTATCTAAAAAAACTTAGGTGAAGTGATTTATTTTTATTATGGGTATTATTAAAAGTTAAATTATATTATATTGGTTATGGAATAAAAAGGTATTTTTATTATTTATTTCTAAAAGTTAATTAAATACTAAAGATTTTGTTATTAATTAAATAAATTGGCAAAAAGGGGTAACTTATTTATAAAAGTTTTTATTATAGTGAACAAATACTTAATTTGAAAAAGTCTAATTTAATTAATTAGCAAAATATTTTTAATATGAATTAAAAGGATAAAAAAAGGGTTGTTTTTTAAGATAAAAAAAGGGTTATAAGGTTGATTAAATTGGAATTAAAGATAAAATAAATAATTATTAAATAGGATGAATTATTAAAAGTGAGTTAACTAAATAATTAAATTAGAAGGATAAAACTGATTAATAAAAGTTGATTAGTTTATTTAGAAAAAGATTACTTAGTTAATTAAATCAAAAGAAAAAATAAACAGATTAAAGGGTTGATTAGAGGAGATTAGCGGTGATTAGTGATTACGTGTGGTTACCAGGTGAGTGTACATGGTAAGTGTGCGTGTGTGAGTAAAATACAGTCTCAAGCATATACGAAAGAGCAAAAAAAGCAACAAAAGACGGAAGAAACCCTAATCTTCTTCGCCTCCCAGCCCCAAATCAACCTTTCGTTCTCCTTCATTCACCGTTTCTTACCATTTTTTGATCCTGAAAGCAAAACAGAAACATCAGTAGTTCAATAATATTGATAAGAGCATAAATTTACCGAACGTAGGCGACAACGACGTTTGAGATGACGAGAACGGATGCTTCGTATGTTGGACTCGCGGTGGTGTGCGATGGCTTCAGCGGTTTGAAGAGATAAGCTTCTTCAACAGAAGAGATAAGTTCTCTCTCTCGATCTCTTAGGTTTACAGACTTAGGTTTCTTACGATGATTTTCGATTCCCTTCCTTATCTCTCAGGTTCTCTTTTATAGGCTTCAATCGAGCATCTCTGATTGAATATTGATTACCGTCTTGAATGTTGATTAGACTTTCCCTTTTAGGATGAACCAGATTTGAAATCTTCCATTTTTCGTCTGATTGCAATGATATGTATTAATGAAAAATTCCAACTTATGGTATCTTGAATTAATCATGGTTAATGCTTTTGTCTGTCCAGATTCGTTGTTCTGAAGATTTGGATTGGATCTTTTCTTCTAACGGGAATATTCCTCAACAAATTCTTAACTTGGATTTGCAACTTTGACAGGGGCGGATAGCAAGGGATTTGGGCCAAGAGAAAAAGGTCAGCCCGGAGTGAATACAGTAACAGAATTGGGGGATTAGCTGCACCTCTAGGAGCAACAGTCTACTCATTAATACATCTGATGACAAGTTAATGCAATGAGCTTCATCTTTTCCTGATACTCTTTGATGAAGATTTACATGAAGTTGCTGGTAATAACAATATTTATCATCTCGAACTTCTCTTTTGCGAACAAGGGAGTTGGGTGTATGATATGCTGTCTTGTGGACTTTGGCCGGCAACGATAAAGGAAGTTGGTCGCTAGTAGTCGTGATCTTTGGTCTCTGAGCGTTAGCAGCTGCATCATAATAGAAGAAGGGCGAGGTTGTTGTTCTTCCTTCCACTTTGTTCTCTATTCTTGTTTTTAGGTCAAGTTTGTTATGCTTCTAACATTGTTTTTCCTTTTCATGATGGTGTTTAGGGGAACTGGAGTAACACATTGTGCAAGTCGTTACTCTCATCATGGTTACCAACTGATCAAAATCAAACTGCAGGAGCTGGTGGCTGGGGAAGCAAGAGAATAATATAGCCAAGAGAGCATACGACACTTCAGGTGTATCATGTCATCCTCAACTTATCAATTACTTGAAATTAATTCTTACTCTAACGCGACGACTCTGATCAGAGTTTCAGGGCATATGGAGTATCGAACCTCTCCTGGGAAAGTTATCCATGTGGGGCTGCCTTAATTCAAGTTTGAACATTTCTGCTACTAATATCCCAACAATAATATTACAATCTTGTTACTAGTGGGGGTAATGCTTGAGAGCTCTCACACGCGTCAGATTCTCAGAGGTATCCTAATCCATTTCTAACATCTTGTTGAAAACATAGTGCTGCAGCATACTCACAGTTCTGTTGCCATCTCGCAGGTGTTGACTTCATTGGCATATTGCAGTCAAAACTATAAGCTTTAATCTCTTGGCACAGGGGGGTGTATCGTAATGGTGATAATAGAGCTTGTAGTCTGAGGAGAAAATATGAGGGTAAGACGAGGACAACTTCCACGACAGGCTTCCAAGTGCAACAATCAGCTTCGCATAGCCTTCAACTGACGGGTAACCTCTTCTATCATAGTTAAAAGAATTTCCATGAGGTTTCATGCTCTGCCAACGAATCAAGTTGCATCAATCCTTTAATATCTAGGTCTTTGGGATGTTTGGTTGTATTCTTACAAACTTCAAGTCTTCCATGTCTGCTCTTGTTTTGCAGGTTTGGCATTGGTTGTGGCTGCGTGATCTGCTATTGAGCTGAACTGCTCAATTCTCAACTAATTACAATAGCTTTGTTGCAGTGGGTGTGATGCTGCTGGCGTGAGGTTACTGCTCTTGATTACAATTACTGATGTGCCCAGGTATTTTCTCTTGGTTCCTGATCATTAGTCACTGATTGTTGCTTTCACTCGTGAATTGAGAAGTAATGGCATGGGGGGAATTTGTTTCAGGATGCCTTATTGCCAGGATAACCTGCCTTTCAGTCTGAAGCTGGTGAGCTGGTAGTTGTGCATCAATGAAGACCTTTCTTGGCGCGCCTCAAAGCAAGTTGCGCAATCTGCTAGTAAGCTGCTGAGGTATCTAGTTCTTCGTAGTTGAACAAGCTCAGACATTCAAAAGTTTACAAGGTGCCCGTGATTTTGAATGATGATTGCTGAATTTTAGCTAAAACAAATCTGCCATACCCTAATAGAATCAATACTTGAATGTGATCAGGTGAAAATAATATCCAAAGGTTGGTGTCTTGACGAATCAAAGTGTTAGCGTAAGAACTTTGTGTGGTCTGCAACCAGCTCACAGTTGATGCTCGTACCGAGACGGTCGAAGGCTAGAGGTATTATAAGGAGTTGAACTTGTGTAGGCCCTGGTTCCTTGTATCTGGAGTGTTTCGGAAAGTGCGCACGACAATTGTTGCAGTTGTAGTATCCGGGCTTGGTGCTGGCTCGTCCAAGAGATGGTCAAAAGGCTCAGCAATAAATTCTGATAGCAGCAGTGGGTTTCTCCCTCGTTCCAGATAAACCACTTATTCCAAGAAGTCTCTACTAGAACTTTAATGGATGCAGCTCCAATGAGTTTCAAAACTCCTCCAACAAACATCTTCCGTGTTTCTCCTTCTGACTTGCAAGTGTTTCCTTTTTCTTTTATGTTGGATTTGTTGATGACTTGTAGTTGTGGATATTTCTTAATTAAGTGAAAACTTGTATGACCAATAACTCTTTGGCTTGTATATCCAATTCTCCTCTCGTTATCGTTTTCAGCTTGTAACGGTTTCTTAAATGATATTATGTCATTAGTTTGCTTCATGCTAAAATTACCAAACATGTAAATCCATCCCTGCCTTAAGGTTGCGTACAATATCTTTAAATATTTGCAGCGGTAAATGATGCTCTTGAAGCTTGATGTTTGTTACCATAAAAGGGGCGTAGTGTACTTTCCATAACAAACTAATCCTTAGAGGCCAAACTCATACAAGGAAAACCAAACATTGTGACAACACCCACGCTCAAAGTTTATGAACCACATCTATACACCTCCAACGTTTACGCTTGACACCAATGGCATTGATAACCTAAACCTTGAAGTGCTCGGCAGTAATAATTCACACTTGACATCAATGTATCTGCACAAATATGTTAGTCGTAACACACGCTTGTATAATAAGATAAATGAGCAAGAAGTAAGCACAAAGAGGTGGGACTTTATGGTAAAAAATTAGGGTGTGACAGATGCCCCTATTTAAGTTACTTCTATCCGGAGATATGGAGATTGAAATCTTCTTCTCGACGAGATAGAAGGGACTTAAATATAAACATTGCATGAATTTTTGGCCCTAAAATGCCACCGAATGAAAATGATATGCAATGATATGAAAATGCAAGACAAACGGTCCTGTGAGGAAAGATGTCACAAGGGGTGAACTGGACACAACACGCGAAACATAGGAGCAACAGACACAACGGAACGAGACCCTACGAGGATAGGAAACAAACATCGATGGGGAATCTCCAAAGTATAGCAATGGTACATACACCAAGGATATAGCGACTTAAGCAATAAATGAGAGTCTTGTAATCGAAGGATAATTTATTACCAACATGGGGTAATCCAGACGACGGTAATAACCAAAGCGAAATTATTTTTTTTTATTTTAATTTTTTGTCGTGTTCTTTTTCTTTTTTTTTCTCTTCTTTTTTATTATTTTTATTTTTTTTATTGAAATCCAACTGGAAATAATAAAATGTAAAACTTCCCCGAGCGTCATGGTCTGGGTGCCATGAGCTAGTCTCAGTCTCTGATGTAGAACCTCCCCGAGCGTCATGGTATGGGAACCATGAGTTGGTCTCAGTCTCTGATGTAGAACCTCCCCGAGCGTCATGGTATGGGAACCATGAGATGGTCTCAGTCTCTGATGTAGAACCTCCCCGAGGGGATCGTAAATTTTTGGAGATTATAGATGTCAATGTATATTGTAGATGTAATTTGTAGAACTTCGGCTGTAAGCCATAATGTACTGAAGTTTGTAACGATTTATCGGGGATCTTCGGAAGAGATGTACGCGGATTAGATCATAAAACATGTCCTCCCAAATAAAGAGAGTGATATGATAAACTTCCTCAACTTCTCTGGGGAGATGTCACTTGATGGAAATAACTTGTGTGGTGAACTTACTGGGGAGTTCATCCTTGAGGAGCATCTTTACTGTAGTTGTAAAATATTTGAAATTTTGTAATGGAAATTCTCAAATAAAGAGAAGTATTTTATAATGTCTTCGGCGAACTTCTCTGATGGATTCGTGAAGCAATGCCATTTGACGAATTGATGATGTTGAAGAACCCACTGAGGGTGAATGAATTGTCTTGTAGAAACTGTCGTTTGTCGTTTTGAATAAGATCTTAGTCAAAACGAGTTGCTCAAATAAAGAGATTGTTTAAAGTCCAAATGTAGAGGGTTGAGAAAACCTGTGATATTATCGTTGGAGCAATGTCTGTCTTCGTGAATATTTTCCTGGGGAATATAGTGTAAAATAAATGCATACTTAATCCAAGTCCGAAAGTTGGGGATTATCCACAATGTGATTGCCAAGGGCCGAAATTCAATTCGGGAAGTAGCCGAAGAGAAAATGTCAAGCAAGACTCGACCATTGAGGTACGAACTCAAATGGAATGTACTAAAATAACCGTCTTCCACGAGGACCGACCTTCATGGGGAAAGTAGAAACATTGTGCTCTTTCTGCCTAGGGCTGACAACTCTATTTGGAGGGATGAGACACACCCAAATGCCTGGGGGTAACCACGGCCAAAGCGATAGAATAAAACAAACACAAAGAGATGCAACAAAAATGTGCATGCCATGCTATCTATCTATATGCTATGCGTATGTTGACAAACTGGGAGAGGTGAAAATAAACGACTCAAACGGAAGGGTACCCAAGCAAAATCTCCATAGACCTCTTACCACCTGTAAAGAAATCTCGAACGTAAACAAACTTCATCTCTGGATAAAATAAATATCCCACCGTCTCTGGGAATCATGAATGATTATCGTTTCTCCATGGACGAAATAAACGTCCATGGTCATCCTTTTGTTATTCATATATCAAGTAAAACAGGTTTTTAAATGAATCTGGATTTTGCTATCAAGAATAAAGATTTTTGATAAATGAAAGAGGAAAGAAAACTTTTATTGAATGGTGGTCCGCAGAAAGGCGAGACCCTAGTATTACAGTGTTGGAAAATAATAGGGATTACATCAAGGGAATAACAACTTGCATTTCCTAAGTTAACGAGAACTTCCCGAGTTCTAAACGAAATACTTTTTGACAGTGTTCGTGTTCATAGGACGGGTGATTTCTTCTCCATCCATTGTTGCTAACGTCAAAGCACCTCCTAACAAAACCTTTCTTACCATGTACGGTCCATCATAGTTCGGGGCCCATTTTCCTCTGACGTCAGTGAGGAAAGACTGAATCTTCTTGAGCACGAGGTTGCCTTCCTTGAATACGCGGGGGCGAACTTTCTTGTCAAATGCCTTCTTCATCTTTTGCTGATACAACTGTCCATGGCATAGCGCCGCCATCCTCTTTTCTTCGATTAAGTTCAACTGATCGTATCTGTTCTGGCACCATTCAGCTTCTGATGACTTTGCATCCATCAAAATCCTCATAGAAGGAATCTAGACTTCTATCGGGAGTACTGCCTCTATACCGTAGACCAGTGAAAACGGAGTTGCCCCAGTTGATGTGTGCATCATCGTATGATACCCATGCAAGGCGAATGGGAGGATTTCATGCCAGTCCTTATAAGTAACGACTGTTTTCTGAATGATCTTCTTGATATTCTTGTTAGCGGCCTCAACAGCCTCATTCATCTTTGGTCTGTAAGGAGAAGAATTGTGATGATCTATCTTGAACTCTTTTCACAATTCTTTCATCATTCTGTTATTCAAATTGGAAACATTGTCTGTAATAATTCTGTTCGGCACACCATATCGGCAGATAAGATGATTCTTGATAAATTTAACAACCACGTGTCGAGTTACATTAGCGTAAGAAGCTGTCTCGACCCACTTGGTAAAATAATCAATGGCTACTAAGATGAATCGGTGTCCATTAGATGCTTTCGGCTCTATCATACCAATCATATCAATTCCCCACATAGAGAACGACCACGGGGATGAGATAACATTCAACAAAGTCGGAGGCACATGAATCTTATTTGCGTAAATCTGACACTGGTGACATTTTCTAGCAAACTTTTAACAATCTGATTCCATTGTGATCCAATAATAACCAGCTCTTAAGAGTTTCTTAGCCATGGCATGTCCATTGGCATGAGTGCCAAAGGATCCTTCGTGAATTTCCGTCATCAACATATCTGCTTCTTGCTTGTCAACATATCTTAGCAAGACCATGTCAAAATTCCGTTTGTATAAAACATTGTTACTCAAAAGAAAACTCCTAGCCAACCTTCTCAAAGTTTTCTTATCCTTGCTGGAAGCTCCCAAAGGATATTCTTGAGTTCTAAGGAATACTTCAATGTCGTGGTACTAGGGTTTGCCATCTTCAACCTCCTCGACGACAAAGATGTAGGCGGGTCTGTCAAGACGTTTTACTTCAATCCGAGGACACTCATTCCAAAAGTTCACTACAATCATGGAGCCCAAAGTTGCCAACGCATCTGCCATTCTATTTTCGTCACGAGGGATATGATGAAAGTCGACTCTGTCGAAGAATGGTAACAGTCTTCTAGCATAATCTCTGTATGGGACCAAATTATCTTGTCGAGTTACCCATTCTTCTGTGATCTGGTAGATTACCACTACAAAATCACCAAACACATCCAAATTCTTAATTATCAAATCTATTGCTTCCTCAAGACCCATGATGCACGCTTCATACTCAGCTTCATTATTAGTACACTTGAATGTTAATCTAGAAGTAAATGGGATGTGGGACCCTTGAGGAGTCACAATAACAGCACCTATCCCTTTTCCATGAGCATTGACAGCTCCATCAAAAACTAAACCCCATTGAGATCCTGGTTCTGGTCCCTCACTATGCAAGGGTTCTTTACAATCTTTCATCTTTAAAAACATAACATCTTCGTCGGGAAAATCATCGTTTGAAGGTTGATAATCCAAAATAGGTTGGTGAGCCAAATGATCAGCCAGAACACTTCCTCTAACCTCTTTCTGAGTATGGTACTCGATATCATATTCAGATAACAACATCTGCCATCTAGTAATTCTCCCAGTCAAAGCGGGCTTCTCAAAAATATACTTGATAGGATCCATCTTCGAAACTAACCACGTGGTGTGATTCAGCATGTACTGGCGCAAACGTTTGGCGGCCCACGCCAAAGCACAACAAGTCTTCTCTAACATATTGTACATTGTTTCACAATCGGTAAATTTCTTGCTCAGGTAATAAGTGACATGATCTTGCTTTCCCATTTCATCTTGTTGACCGAGTACACAACCCATTGAATCTTCCAAAACAGTCAAATACATAATCAAAGGTCGGCCTTCAACTGGCGGTATCAGGATAGGTGGTTCAAGCAAATACTCTTTGATACTATCAAAAGCCTTTTGACAATCTTCAGTCCAAACATACCCTTGTTCTTTCCTCAGAAGCTTGAAAATAGATTTACATGTGGCAGTCATGTTGGATATAAACCTAGATATATAATTCAAACATCCTAAAAATTCTCTGACTTGTTTCTCGGTGGTAGGAGTTGGCATTTCCCGAATAGCCTTCACCTTGTCGGAGTCCACTTCAATCACTCTTTGACTGACAATAAAACCCAATAGTTTCCCTGATCACACTCCAAATGTACATTTTTTGGGGTTCAAGCGGAGCTTGTATTCCCTCAAATGACCAAACAGCTTAGATAGGTGTTTAACATGATCGTCCTCAGTCTTCGACTTAGCTATCAAATCATCCACATAAACCTCTATCTCGTTGTGCATCATATCATGGAACAAAGTAGTCATAGCTCTCTGATATGTTGCCCCTGCATTCTTCAATCCAAATGGCATAACTTTGTAGCAAAAGGTGCCCCAGGGCGTGATGAATGACGTCTTCTCTCTGTCTTCGGAAGCCATTCTAATCTGATTGTGACCTGAAAAACCGTCCATAAAGGAGAAAACCTCATATCTTGCGATACTGTCAACCAAAATGTCAATGTGAGGTAACGGGAAGTCATCTTTCGGACTGGCCTTGTTCAAATCCTTGTAATCTACACACATGCGAACCTTACCATCCATCTTCAGAACGGGCACAATATTAGCCAACCAGAGCGGATATTCGACAGTGATAAGGAAACCTGCATCAATCTGTTTTTGTACCTCCTCCTTAATCTTTAGAGCCATGTCGGGTCGAGTTCTTCTAAGCTTCTGTTTTACTGGCGGGCACTCTGGCTTCAAAGGTAGACGATGTTCAACTATAGCAGTGTCTAATCCAGGCATATCCTCATATGACCAAGCAAACACATCAACAAACTCTCCGAGCAAAACAATCAACTGTTTCTTCACCTCAGGCTTGAGCAAAGCTCCAATTTTCACTTCCCTACGGATTTCTTATGTTCCCAAGTTGATTACCTCCACTGGCTCTTGATGGGGTTGGATAGCTTTCTCTTCTTTCTCAAGCAGTCTGGAAATTTCCTCTGGAATATCATCTTTTTTGTCTTCAGCTTCATACACGGGAAATTCAAAATTCGGAGAAGGCAGTGGATCATTGTTCCCAGGATGTAATCTATGTAGCAATTTTGATATATGAACGACAACAGGGGCCTCAACCACACTCCAGTTCTTAACAGAAACTCCTGGGGTTACAAAGTCTGGAACATCCCCATCTGAATCTTCCTCGGTCATAGCATAGACTCCAAAGCTGTAGTCAAACTCATCTGAAACATAACTTGGATCTTCCATATAGGGCTCATAATCTTCGTAAGGAATGGAGGACCTTGCAGAACCATCTGATATGTAACCTTCATGCTCATCTTCTAACATAACATTAACTTGAGAATGATGGACGACCCCTCCACTACGGAACACCTCGTTAATTAGCAGAAACCCTTGACTCTTGGTAGTTTGTTGAGCAGAACTGTTGGTGAAGCCAATACCTTATTTATTCCTGTTCTTTGGCAAAGACAACACCTTGCCCCAAATTGTCTGGGGACCGCCGTTCACTACACTAAGGCTGAAACTGCGTACCAACTTCCTCCTCAGCTTCAACATACGAGAAGGATGACAAATGACTCACCACTAAGGCTCGTTCCCCACAAACTATGACCGTTTTTCCTTCAAAAACATATTTCAACATCTAATGCAGGGTGGAAGTAACTGCCCCAGCTTCATGTATCCATGGCCTCCCTAGCAAACAGCTATAGGCAGCACGAATGTCCATGACCTGAAACGTGATCATAAAAGTCTGTAATCCAATAGTCATTGGCAAATCTACCTCGCCAATTACTGTTTTCCTAGACCCATCAAAAGCTTTGACGATAACATGACTTGGCCTCATCGGTGGTCCCTGATAGGATAGCTTAGATAGAGTAGTTCTAGGCATCACATTTAGAGAAGATCTAGTATCAACTAACACACCGGACAGAGAATCATTTCCGCAATTCACAGAAATATGTAGGGCCATGTTATGTTTCTTCCCTTCCTCCGGGAGATCGTCCTCATTAAACCCAAAATTGTCACATGAAGTAATACTACCAATGATGTTGTCAAACTGTTCCATATTCACATCTTGTTCAACATACGCTTGCTCTAAAATCTTCTGGAGCGCTTCTCTATGAGCCTCAGAACTCATCAGCAGTTGCAAAATAGAAATCTTCGACAGAGTTTGCAGAAGCTGATCTGCAACCTTATATTCACTTCTCTTGATCACTTTTAGACATTCATCTGAATTGGACAAATTGGATCCACCAGATTGCCCCACAATTAGATCTTTTGAGCCTGGTTGTTCCAATGAGACCTCCTTTTCTTTTGGCGGTACAGTCGGGTAAACTCGACCACTCCTTGTTACTCTGCTGACATCTGCGATGTTAACTACTGAAGGTATAGTGGGAAAAGGTAATTCCTTTCCATTTTCCACCATTGTGGCGTTGTATCTGTATGGGATAGCCTTACTAGAAATGTAAGGGACGGGTCCAGGCACGTTGATTACCAAAGGAGTCATAGTCAGCTTTCTGCTATTATACACGATTTCGATACGCTCCACTTCCTTAAAGTAAGGCACTATAACACAAACCTCTTCAGCCCTTTCATCTGAAACTTCTTGATCATTATCTGCCAAATAGTCTTGAATCATGTTAACAGAGGGTGAACCATGCGAGGGTAACGGATTAACCTGCACATTAGGGTCGGAATCCTTGAAGGACAAAATTGAGCACTTAATGAGCCTCTGGACATCTGTTTTCATAACAAAACAAATCTCAATATCGTGTCCTGGAGCACCCTGATGGTAAGGACACAACTTATCAGCTCTATAAGAAGGAGGAGGATTTGCGGGAACCATGGGTGGAGCTTTTGTCTGAATATGACCCTTTTGGATCAAAGCTAGAAACAAATCAGCATACTTCATAGGAATGGGCTCAAAGTTTATCTTTCTATACACACGGCCCTGATTATTGAATGGCCGATTCTGCTGGGGATACTGCGGATTTTGCTGAGGCTGTGGCTGTTGAGCATTGGGGGACTAGGGTTGCTGACTCGGTTGCGGAGACTGTAGTTGATAAGTTGGAGCATTGAACACTGGTGATACTGTTGCAACTTGGTGTGACGGCGAATACCTTTTTCTAAATTGTCCCTTTTGAACGGCGTTCACCCCCTATTCTTTTTTCTTTACAAACCCACTCCCATACTTCTTAACATTGTTAGGAGCACTCTCTTCCTTAGCCAGTCTTCCTTCACGGACACCTTCCTCTAAACGCATTCCCATATTGACCATTTCGGTGAAGTCACTGGGTGCACTTGCTACCATTTTCTCATAAAAGAAAGGACCAAGGGTCTTCAGAAAAATCTTGGTCATCTCTTTTTCTTCTAACGGTGGTGTGACTTGTGCGGCCAACTCGCGCCAACGTTGATCATATTCCTTAAAATTCCCCTTATCTTTCTGTGTCATAGCTCTCAATTGATCTCAGTCGGGTGCCATATCCACATTATACTTATACTGCTTGACAAAGGCTCCCCCTAGATCATTGAAAGTTCGAACCTTCGTACTATCCAACCCCATGTACCACTTGAGTGCAGCACCTGTCAGACGATCTTGGAAATAGTGAATGAGCAGTTGATCATTGTCAGTTTGTGCAGGCATCTTTCTAGCATACATAATAAGATGACTCTGAGGGCAAGTATTCCCTTTGTACTTCTCGAAATCAGGGACCTTGAATTTCGGTGGAACCTTGACATTTGGAACCAAGCACAGCTCAGAAGCGCTCTTTCCAAACAAATCCTTCCCACAAAGGGCCTTCAACTCCTTTTGCATCCATCCTTTCTTCCAAATCCACAGTTTCGGTTGGCGACCCCTGTAAAATTGGCTCATCCAGAATATACGGAACAGCGTTCACATGTGGTGGTGCAGTAGTCATCACAGCAGTTACTGCAAGAGTAGCTTGGACAGCAGTCACACCAGGGATCTTAGGCACAGACGGACGGTAGCCGGTCGAAAAGAAATTGGGAGACAACCCCCACGGGAAACCTTGAGGCATGCTGTAGGTCACTTCGGCAACAAAAGACACCACTAGGATCGGTGTTGGTGTCACTTCAGAGATCACAGTCCTTTGAACATCTTGGTTGTTGAGTGCGGCTTGATTGGGCAGAGCTTCCACCAGACCATTCAACCTCTCCAAACTTTCTTTTAGAATTGCAACTTCATCACGGAGCACCTTGTTCTCTTGTTCAAGCTGGTCCATCTTTTGGCGTTGATTAGCTCGAGTGTTGTATTGGTGATTCAGCTTGTCTGTGGAGATGAAGCAAGAATGAGACCCTGGAATGCGAACAATGCTATGCTTATGCAAAAATGCAAATGAGTATGAAACTTCAAGAAACTCAAATTATCTTCGGTATTATAACGTTGGGAAAAAAACTTATATTTTGATATTAGAGAGGCATTACAAAGCAAAGTACTCTTTTAAGAGCTTATTACATTGAACTAAAAGCAAAAGAGAAACTCGGAGATCTACTCCCTATGCTCCTTCTGTGCGCGAAGTTCTTCTTCTAACTGGCTGACGCGTTCTTGTAAATCGGCCTTCTCATTGATGAGTCGATCGACACATTCTTTCCAAGCCACAGCAGCTGGGGGAAGATCACCTCTGGTGTCAGTTTTGGAAGAGGTGTGAGGGGAAAGTAAATCTTCTCGCGTCTTTCTCTTCTTTGCGAATTCTATCTCTGGCAGCTTCTGGGACTTCTCTTTCTCTACTTTGAGGGTGAAAAAATTGTTCCTCCAAGCGGTCTTCAGTTTCCGAGCCTCATCCAAGGCGGCCTTCAACTGATTTACTTCACTCACATCAAACCAATCGGGATCATGAAAATTCAGCACCATAGGTTCATGAAAAGGGAACGACATCTTGAGGTCGAGAGCCCTTTCTCGCACCCAATATAGATATTCTTCAGAGGCGTCGTCATTTGGGAACCCTAAAGCAGTCATCCCTTCCTTATTGACGTATCTCCATGCGTAAATTATGACGGTTTTCAGGTCTGGATCTTCTCCTTCCTTGAGAAAGATCCCTTCCAACAGAGCTTGGTCCGGTATTTTGATCATGGGATGCCCAAATTGTCTACGGGCCAAAGCGGGATTGTAACTTATGCATCCTTCTCTCCCAACAAGCGGTATGTTGGTGAATTCTCCGATGCTGGGAATCATACATATACCTCCATAAGTAAGGTCATACCATAAAATATCAGAGTGAGTAAGGGCCATAACTATCGCGGACCAATGGGGTGTTTCTACCTCCCAAATAGACGGATGCCGAGTTAGGCGAGCGATGAACCATGAATACAGCAAAGCGGTACAACAAACAATATGTCCTCCCCCTTCAGCATTCTTCGAGTGGATTGAATGGTACGTGTCAGCTAGCAAGGTGGGAACTGGATTCTTGAGTATGAACAGTTTAATTGCATCCATGTCGACAAAATTATCAATCTTTGGGAACCAGAAAATCCCATAGACCAACAAAGCAAAGGTAGCTTCCAAGATAAGGACCTCCTTTCTTTCAGCATGGTAACGGACTTTTTCGATCAAGAAATCATCTGGGAATCCAAGGACTCCTTCCTTAGTGGTTAAGTGTGCTTGGACATCTGCTAGGCGGAGATGAGTAGCATTTGCAATTTCTTGGTGACTGGGTATGTCTTCCTGGCCAGTGAATATAGGTCGGGCCGTCACAGGTATCTTCAAGAAATCAGAATACTCTTCTAGAATGGGCATCAACTAGTAATCCGGAAAGGTGAAACAATGGTACAACGGATCATAGAACTGAACAAAAGTCTCCAACAGCCCTTCTTTCATCTTGAGCTCGAGAAAACGGAAGGCTTCTCCATATTCTATTGTGAAAGCGTGACGGTTCTCGATGAGATCTGCTAGCTCTCTTAAGCTTTCAATGTTAGGACTCTGAAAAGTGTACTCCAATGCTTCTCTCTTGAAGTCCATGGTTGCAATATCTGTGAAATAAAATTGAGTTTCTTGAAGTGAATAAAGAAAAAATGCAATGCAAGATGAATAGTGTAACAGCCCAAATTTCATTAAATAATTAATTGTAGTAATTAATTGATTTAGTGGGATTTTTACTAATGTGGGAAATTAATTTTATTAATTGGAATTAATAGAGAATTGAGAAGGAATTGGAGAGGAAGGAAAATGAAGGAAATATATAAGAGAGAAAGAAAAGAAAAGAAAGTTAGAAAACATTTGGAAAGAAAGAGGAAAGAAGAAGAAAGGAGAGAAAGAGAAGAGAAGAAGAGGAAAAGTGGAAATCATCAAGAACCAACATCAAAGCTCCGATTAATCGAGGTAAGGGTGAGAAATGTTTCTATTTGATCATTGTATGATGTTATGTATGTTGGGTTGGGGCTTGGTAGAGTTTTCATCACTTTCCAATTAGGGCAAAAGTTGGAATAATCGGTAGATTGATGATTTAATCGGTTGAAACTGAGGAATGATGCCGTAGAATAGTCGGGTAACATGTGTTGATGCTGTTTGTACTGATTTTGTTGTGTGAGAAGTTGGATGATGGTGGATTGTGGAGGTGGAACAGAATAGGGTTCTGTTCTGCGCAGGTTCGCTGGCTCTCGCCAGGCGAGCGAAGGCGAAGCTTCGCAGGGCGAAGCCTAGCGAATGTTGGCGAATAATTATGATTAAGCCCCAGTGGACTTCGCTGGCGAGTTCGCCAAGCGAAGGTGGATAGCGAAGGTTCGCCCAGCGAAGGTGCTGGCGAATGGAGGCGAATGAAGTCAGTAGCTACTGACTTGGGCTCGCTGGGAAGTCTCGCCAGGCGAAGCCTAGCGAGTGTTCGCTGAGGGAGTTCGCCAGGCGAAGGCCAGGCGAAGGTTCGCTGCGAGGGTTCGCCAGGCGAATGAAGGCGAATGTGACAACATTTTTCTTTTGCTGTGTTGCTCATGTGGTGAGTGTTTGATTGATTCACATAGGTTAATACCTCTATGATATGATATAGATATGATCTATTGTGATGATGTGTGCTGTGGGTAGCCTACGGGCGTGAATCCTAGTACATGTGAATACAATGATGAATGTATGTGTATTGTCTAATGAACTTGCGAATGCTTAATGGGTATACAATTATGTGATGTGTATGCATGAGAACATTGTGGATATGTGTGCATGACTTATAATTGTATAAATGGTATTGTGATGTGAATACCTTGATTGTGTGATATATGTTGTATGTGCAATCATTGTGTAATTCTTGAAGAGATGAATTATGTAAATGCATGAGATTAAGATGTCGGTCTTAAGTGCATTTGTCGTGATTGATTGTACATGCATCATTTAGTCAAGAGGCAATGTCTGTTAGTTTCGTGGAAACTAGTGGCTTGTCCCAAACCTAGAAGTGTGGGTTTGAAGGCTTAGAGGACAGACCTTTGTGGTTATCGGTCTAGAAGTGTGGACCCGGTTTAATGTAAAAACCGAAAAAAGATAACGGGTTATCGGTCTAGAAGTGTGGACCCGGTTTAATGTAAAAACCGAAAAAAAGATAACGAGAGTCGGTACCGCATTGCATGAGTTGCATTGAGTTGTTGAGTCACATTGATATATGACATATGCATGAAGTGATGCTTATGTGTGAATGATGAGACTGTGGAAATTGTAAGTGTATACATAATGTGGGAATGCTTTGTGAATATCCATGTTTGTATATATATACACGTGTGGTAAATATATATGACTAAGAGAATGAAGTGTGGTGAGAAATGTGAATATGTGTTACATGATTACCTATATATATATATATATATATATATATATATAATCTTATGCTTTGATTATTATGGTTATATTTCTCACCCTTCTACTGTTTTATAATGCTCTATGAGGCATTGCAGATTAGGATGCTGGAGTCCTTTGTGAAGTTAGTCTTCATTCTTTTGAGTCGGCTGCTCTGATATGTAACACCGGATAGTTAGACTAGTATAGTCATTCTTTTGTGATACATTGCGATGTATCAGCTGATGTGGTTTTGTAATCTAACTGATATGATGTATTAATCTGGATGACTTATGTGCATTTGAATTAATATTTTGGAAACGATTAAATGATTTGATCTTCCGCTTAATTTTGAAAATGTTACATATTTTATGGAGCAAAATGTGAAAGTGTTTTATTGGTGAAATTGTGGCATTCTTCTTTTATACCTTATCCTAAAATTTTTACTCTGATAATTTGTATGTGCTTAATTGTTTTGTATGCATTTATTTGGGGTATAGAAGGGGGTGTTACAATAGTGGTATCAGAGCAGGTCGGTCCGTCCGGCCAAGTTGTTAGAGTGTTTTTCCCTGTGTGTTATTGATATGCGTGTGATGCATTATCAATATTGGTTGTTCTTACGTAGTTCTGTTGTTGGAATTAGTAAGATGGTTGCAGGGAGGAACGACGAAGCGATTGCGGAGGCATTGACGAGATTGGCAGGGGCAATTGGGCAGAATCCTCCGGCCAATGTGAATGTGAGGAATCATGCTGATGATGGATTCCGTGCTTTGGGGAAATTCCAAAAGAATAACCCTCCGGTCTTCAAGGGAACTCATGAACCGGACAAGGCACAAATTTGGTTGAAAGCTGTGGAAAAGATTTTTCGAGTTATGAATTGCTCGGATGCACAGAAGGTGCAGTTTGGGACTCATATGCTCGAAGAAGAAGCTGAAGATTGGTGGGGTAATACTCGCCAAAGATTTGAGGAAGATGATATTGTGATTACTTGGGATTTGTTTAGAGAAACCTTTCTGGAGAAGTATTTTCCAGAGGATGTGCGGGGGAAGAAAGAGATCGAATTTCTTGAGTTGAAGCAAGGTAATTCGACGGTTGCTGAGTATGCGGCGAAATTTGAAGAGTTGATCAAATTTTGTCCTCACTATAATACTGGTAATGCTAAGAGGTCTAAGTGCCTCAAGTTTGTGAACGGTTTGAGACCCGAGATTAGACAAGCTATTGGATATCAGGAAATCAGGCGGTTTTCTGAGTTGGTTAACAAGAGCAGAATTTATGACGAAGACAGTAGGGCTAGGTCCAGCCACTACAAGAGTCTAAGTGACAAGAAAGGAAAGGGACAATTCAGAGGAAAACCTTACGTAACTCCTGCTGATAAGGGGAAACAAAAGGTTGGTTTTGTCAAGAAGCCAAGTGGGGGAGTTTCTACCCCAGTTAGGTGTTACACTTGTGGTGAAGCGGGGCATCGTGCTCCGGAGTGCAAAAGTGTTGAACCGAGGTGTTTTAAGTGTGGCAAGCCAGGCCACAAGGCTCTAGAGTGTAGAAGCGGTGCGGGTGTTACTTGCTATAAATGTGGTGAGCGAGGGCACATCAGTACCAAGTGCGATAAGCCGAAGAAGAATCAAGGGAGCGGGAAAGTGTTCGCCCTATCTGGATCTGAGACTGCTAGCGACGATCGATTGATCCGAGGTACGTGCTTCATTAATGGTACACCTTTGATCGCTATAATTGATACCGGAGCTACGCATTCTTTTATTTCTTTGGATTGTGTTAGAAGGTTAAATCTTGAGTTGTCTGTGATTGGTGGCGGTATGGTTATTGATACTCCTGCTATGGGTTCGGCAACTACACCGTATGTTTGCTTGAATTGCCCGTTGAGTATTTTCGGTAGAGATTTTGGGATTGATTTAGTGTGTCTTCATTTAGATCAACTGGATGTCATTCTTGGAATGAATTGGTTAAAATTCAATCGTGTGTATATTAACTGTTTTGACAAAACGGTTATTTTTCCCGACTCGGATGTTGAAAGGGAATTGTTTATGACGAGGAAACAAGTGAAGGAATCGGTACAAGATGGGGCTAAGGTATTTATGCTTATGGCAACTTTGAGGACTAGTGAAAGTGAAGAGATTGATGCTTTGCCCATTGTTAGGGATTTTCTGGAAGTATTCCCTGAAGAGATAAAGGATTTACCGCCGGAGCGAGAAGTGGAGTTTTCGATAGATTTGATTCCTGGAACTAGTCCGATATCGATGGCTCCATATCGTATGTCGGCCTCGGAGTTAAAAGAGTTGAAGAGTCAACTTGAGGATTTGCTTGAAAAGAAGTTTATTCACCCGAGCGTGTCACCGTGGGATGCACCGGTGTTGTTGGTTAAGAAGAAAGAGGGTTCGATGAGGCTCTGTGTGGATTACAGACAGTTGAACAAGGTGACTATTAAGAATAAGTATCCACTTCCAAGGATTGATGATCTGATGGATCAGTTGGTTGGTGCAAGCGTGTTCAGCAAGATTGATTTGAGATCTGGGTATCATCAGATCCGCGTGAAAGCTGAGGATATTCAGAAGACGGCCTTTCGGACGAGGTATGGACACTATGAGTATTCCGTGATGCCATTTGGTGTGACTAATGCACCAGGTGTATTTATGGAGTACATGAATAGGATTTTCCATCCTTATTTGGATAAGTTTGTGGTGGTGTTTATCGACGACATCTTGGTTTATTCGAAGAGCGAAGGAGAGCATGCCGAGCATCTGAAGATTGTGTTATCTGTGCTGAGAGGGAAGCGGTTGTTCGCGAAGCTTTCTAAGTGTGAATTTTGGTTGAAGGAAGTTAGTTTCCTTGGTCATGTGATTTCTAGTAGTGGTATTGCGGTCGATCCGTCGAAGGTTGAAGCGGTGTCGCAATGGGAGACTCCGAAGTCAGTTTTTGAGATTAGAAGTTTCCTTGGTTTAGCCGGTTATTATCGGAAGTTTATTGAAGGATTTGCTAAGTTATCGTTGCCGTTGACGCAGTTGAATAGGAAAGGTCAAGCCTTTGTTTGGGACGCCAAGTGTGAAGCGAGTTTTCAAGAACTTAAGCGAAGGTTGACGACAACTCCTGTTTTGATTCTGCCAAATCCAGGAGAACCATTCGTTGTGTATTGTGATGCTTCTTTGATGGGTTTAGGAGGTGTGTTGATGCAGAATAACCAAGTTGTAGCTTATGCTTCGAGGCAACTCAAGGTGCATGAGAAGAATTACCCGACGCATGACTTAGAGTTGGCCGCCGTTGTGTTCGTGTTGAAACTTTGGAGGCATTATCTATTTGGCGCAAGATTTGAAGTGTTTAGTGACCACAAGAGTTTGAGATATCTTTTTGATCAAAATGAATTGAATGCAAGACAAAGAAGATGGCTTGAACTTTTGAAGGATTATGATTTTGGCTTGAACTACCATCCGGGTAAAGCGAATGTAGTAGCGGATGCCTTGAGTCGGAAATCATTGCATATGTCGGCATTGATGGTGAAAGAGTTAGAATTGATTGAGCAATTTCGAGATTTGAGTTTGGTATGTGAGAGGACTTCTTTTGGATTTAAGTTGGGTATGTTAAAGCTTACAAGTGGTATTTTGGATGAAATTCGAGAAGGACAGAAATCGGATTTGAGCTTAGTTGATCGGTTGACTTTAATCAACCAAGGCCAAGGTGGTGATTTTCGGATTGATGAGAATGGTATTATGAGATGTCGGGATCGAGTTTGTGTTCCAAATGTGGTTGAGCTGAAAAGGATTATCCTTGAGGAAGGACATCGTAGCGGATTGAGTATTCATCCGGGTGCTACTAAGATGTATCAGGATTTGAGGAAAGTATTTTGGTGGCCTAGTATGAAGAAGGATATCGCGGAATTTGTATATTCTTGTTTGACTTGCCAGAAGTCAAAGATTGAGCATCAGAAGCCATCGGGTTTGATGAAGCCGTTGTTTATTCCTGAGTGGAAATGGGATAGTATCTCCATGGATTTTGTATCGGGTTTGCCGAGGACGCCGAGTAATTTTGAGGCTATTTAGGTTATCGTGGATAGGTTGACTAAATCTGCTCACTTTATTCCTATGCGTATGGATTACCCTTTGGAGAAGTTGGCTAAGTTGTATATTGAGAGGATTGTGTGTCTGCATGGTATTCCGTTAAGTATTGTTTCGGATAGAGATCCGCGGTTTACTTCGAGATTTTGGGAGAGCTTGCAGAGTGCTTTGGGTACTAAGTTGCGTTTGAGTTCAGCGTATCATCCTCAGACTGATGGTCAGACGGAGAGGAAGATTCAGTCGCTTGAAGATCTTTTGAGGGCTTGTGTATTGGAAAAAGGAGGAGCTTGGGACAGCTACTTGCCTTTGATTGAGTTTACCTACAACAACAGTTTCCATTCGAGTATTGGTATGGCACCATTTGAGGCGTTGTATGGTAGGCGGTGTAGAACACCATTGTGTTGGTTCGAGTCCGGAGGGAGTTCTGTTGTTGGACCCGAGTTAGTTCAACAGACTACTGATAAGATCAAGATGATTCAAGAGAAGATGAGAATTACTCAGAGTCGTCAGAAGAGTTATTATGACAAGAGGAGGAAGGCACTTGAATTTCAAGAGGGAGATCATGTGTTTCTTCGAGTCACTCCGATGACAGGTGTTGGTAGGGCACTGAAGTCGCGCAAGTTGTCGCCGCGTTTCATTGGTCCTTATCAGATTTTGCAAAGGATAGGAGAAGTGGCCTATCGTGTGGCTTTACCACCGTCGCTTGCTAATCTTCACGACGTATTCCATGTATCTCAGTTGAGGAAATACATTGCGGATCCGTCTCATGTAGTCCAAATAGATGATGTGCAGGTGAGAGATAACCTGACTGTTGAGACATCACCTATGCGAATTGAGGATCGGAAATTGAAGCAGCTTCGAGGTAAAGAGATTGCGTTAGTGAAGGTCGCTTGGGGAGGACCGGCTGGTGGAAATGTTACGTGGGAGCTTGAGAGCCAAATGAAAGAGTCTTATCCAGAGCTGTTTGAATCAGGTAACATTTTCGAGGACGAAAATTCCTAAAGTGGGGGAGAGTTGTAACAGCCCAAATTTCATTAAATAATTAATTGTAGTAATTAATTGATTTAGTGGGATTTTTACTAATGTGGGAAATTAATTTTATTAATTGGAATTAATAGAGAATTGAGAAGGAATTGGAGAGGAAGGAAAGTGAAGGAAATATATAAGAGAGAAAGAAAAGAAAAGAAAGTTAGAAAACATTTGGAAAGAAAGAGGAAAGAAGAAGAAAGGAGAGAAAGAGAAGAGAAGAAGAGGAAAAGTGGAAATCATCAAGAACCAACATCAAAGCTCCGATTAATCGAGGTAAGGGTGAGAAATGTTTCTATTTGATCATTGTATGATGTTATGTATGTTGGGTTGGGGCTTGGTAGAGTTTTCATCACTTTCCAATTAGGGCAAAAGTTGGAATAATCGGTAGATTGATGATTTAATCGGTTGAAACTGAGCAATGATGCCGTAGAATAGTCGGGTAACATGTGTTGATGCTGTTTGTACTGATTTTGTTGTGTGAGAAGTTGGATGATGGTGGATTGTGAAGGTGGAACAGAATAGGGTTCTGTTCTGCGCAGGTTCGCTGGCTCTCGCCAGGCGAGCGAAGGCGAAGCTTCGCCGGGCGAAGCCTAGCGAATGTTGGCGAATAATTATGATTAAGCCCCAGTGGACTTCGCTGGCGAGTTCTCCAAGCGAAGGTGGATAACGAAGGTTTGCCCAGCGAAGGTGTTGGCGAATGGAGGCGAATGAAGTCAGTAGCTACTGACTTGGGCTCGCTGGGAAGTCTCGCCAGGCGAAGCCTAGCGAGTGTTCGCTGAGGGAGTTCGCCAGGCGAAGGCCAGGCTTCGCTGCGAGGGTTCGCCAGGCGAATGAAGGCGAATGTGACAGCATTTTTCTTTTGCTGTGTTGCTCATGTGGTGAGTGTTTGATTGATTCACATAGGTTAATACCTCTATGATATGATATAGATATGATCTATTGTGATGATGTGTGCTGTGGGTAGCCTACGGGCGTGAATCCTAGTTGATGTGTGATGTGTGTTAATCGTGATAAATAGAAATACATGCGAATACAATGATGAATGTATGTGTATTATCTAATGAACTTGCGAATGCTTAATGGGTATACAATTATGTGATGTGTATGCATGAGAACATTGTGGATATGTGTGCATGACTTATAATTGTATAAATGGTATTGTGATGTGAATACCTTGATTGTGTGATATACGTTGTATGTGCAATCATTGTGTAATTCTTGAAGAGATGAATTATGTAAATGCATGAGATTAAGATGTCGGTCTTAAGTGCATTTGTCGTGATTGATTGTACATGCATCATTTAGTCAAGAGGCAATGTCTGTTAGTTTCGTGGAAACTAGTGGCTTGTCCCAAACCTAGAAGTGTGGGTTTGAAGGCTTAGAGGACGGGCCTTTGTGGTTATCGGTCTAGAAGTGCGGACCCGGTTTAATGTAAAAACCGAAAAAAGATAACGGGTTATCGGTCTAGATGTGTGGACCCGGTTTAATGTAAAAACCGAAAAAAAGATAACGAGAGTCGGTACCGCATTGCATGAGTTGCATTGAGTTGTTGAGTCACATTGATATATGACATATGCATGAAGTGATGCTTATGTGTGAATGATGAGACTGTGGAAATTGTAAGTGTATACATAATGTGGGAATGCTTTGTGAATATCCATGTTTGTATATATATACACGTGTGGTAAATATATATGACTAAGAGAATGAAGTGTGGTGAGAAATGTGAATATGTGTTACATGATTACCTATATATATATATATATAATCTTATGCTTTGATTATTATGGTTATATTTCTCACCCTTCTGCTGTTTTATAATGCTCTATGAGGCATTGCAGATTAGGATGCTGGAGTCCTTTGTGAAGTTAGTCTTCATTCTTTTGAGTCGGCTGCTCTGATATGTAACACCGGGTAGTTAGACTAGTATAGTCATTCTTTTGTGATACATTGCGATGTATCAGCTGATGTGGTTTTGTAATCTAACTGATATGATGTATTAATCTGGATGACTTATGTGCATTTGAATTAATATTTTGGAAACGATTAAATGATTTGATCTTCCGCTTAATTTTGAAAATGTTACATATTTTATGGAGCAAAATGTGAAAGTGTTTTATTGGTGAAATTGTGGCATTCTTCTTTTATACCTTATCCTAAAATTTTTACTCTGATAATTTGTATGTGCTTAATTATTTTGTATGCATTTATTTGGGGTATAGAAGGGGGTGTTACAAATAGGACTTCATGGGATCCCAACTATTTATAAACATTGCGGTAAAAGAAAAACGTTTTATTAATTTTGAAACGGATTGCAAATAATTGCTTTTAAAAGTTCCAAATAAATAGCTAAATAAAAGCTAATGAAAGCCCTAAAGAAGTTCTGAAATCTGCTGCTTGAGCTCTTCTTCCAACTGGGTCTTCTCACGGATAAGGTTGTCCACAATTAGTTTCCAAATAGTACATTGTGGGTCGGAGAAAAATAAATCCTCCATGGATTTCCTCTTTTTGCAAGGAAGTAACTCTTCATCCTTCAACTGTAGCTGCTTCTGAAGTTCACTGTTCTCTGCAACCACTACTTGATACTTGTTCTTCCGTGACTCTAACTCATGTTGCGATTTCCTTAAAGTGACCTCTAACTTCTTAGCTTCGGACATAAAGACATAAGTGGGATCTCTTCTCGGAGATATAGGATCTTGACGAGAATAGGGCATTTTCAATTGAATTGCTCTCTCTCTGACCCACTGAAGGTAGGGCTCCAAGGACACACAATTAAGTTTCCCAAGGCTTTTCTTCCTCTGCTTATGCAAATGATCCCATGCAGCCAGAATCTTGTCTCGAAGTTCCTTGTCATCCCTAAAGAAAATGCTCTCCACTTGAACACTCTTAGGCGGTTCCTTCAACGGATATCCCAACTGTCGACGAGCTAAAATTGGATTGTAACTGATCCCTCCATTAAAACTGAGTAACGGTACATTAGCAAAATCACCACAACCATCAATAATTAAAGTTCCATCATACGCTCGATTGTACCAAACAATGTCTGAGTGGGTCAACGCCATAACCCTCGGAGACCAAATCCCTCTATCGAGATTAAAAAAAGAACTAGACCTAGGCAAGTGCGAAATAAACCACTTGTAGAGTAAGGGCACACAACAGGTGATCATTCCTCCACCATAGAAGTTTCGGAGATGCACAGAGTGATAGACATTCCCCAAAAGAGTTGGTACCGGGTTGTTCTTCAAAAAGATCTTAATTGCATTAAGGTCGACGAACCCTTCAAAACTTGGGAACAGGAACACTCCATAAATAAGTAAGGCGAAGATTGCTTCGAATGGAGTCTTGTTCGTATAATCGACATAAAACATAGCTTTACTGATTAAGAACTTCGTAGTCAAACCAAAAATACCACCTTTGCTAATTAAATTTCCCTTGACATCGGATACCTTTAGATAAAGAGCCTTAGCAATATCTCTTTCCTCAGGGTCCTTCTCCAAGAAAGGGAAGGGAGATTCTTCTAGGATAGGTAGACCAACCAAAAAGGAGTACTCTTTCAATGTAG
Source organism: Lathyrus sativus (assembly GCA_963859935.3). Classification (NCBI taxonomy): domain Eukaryota; kingdom Viridiplantae; phylum Streptophyta; class Magnoliopsida; order Fabales; family Fabaceae; genus Lathyrus; species Lathyrus sativus. Next base: position 599,146,616 of record OZ012741.1, on the reverse strand, counting down.
GCAATAGTTGAAAATCTGAGAACGTAAAACAGTGATAAAGCGGATCATAAAACTGCAATAAAGTTGAAAGAAGTCCTTCGTCTACTTGGTGACTCAATAAAGATATTAGCTTCCCATATTTGATCTTGAACTTCTCTTGGTCTTCAATCAAGGTTACCAACTTCTTTAGGTCATCCAATTTAGGACTTTTAAAAGTGTATTTCAAAGTGTGTCTTCTGTTGGGACCCATGGTGCCCTACAATGTTCATAAACAAAGGTAAATCCCATGAAGTCCAATGCGGTATGATGTTTTATGAATGCAACAAACACAAGTAAGCACGTAGATGCACAAAGATAAACAAACAAAGGGGGACCCTAGGTTTGCAACGAGCATGGAGCCAAAGGGTATACCCATTCCCAAAGGTCATGGACTAAAGGTCGATTGTACCTGCAGAACAAGGTTCTAATAAGGTTCCCAAAGTCATTAGCCCATCTTTCAGATATTATCAACTTCCCAAGTACTCGGTGGTTAATAATATTCTCAAGAGAACCTCTTTTGAGTGTAGCATCGCGTAGCACTATTTCGGGGGGTACCCCCTCATAGCCCCACACTACATCCTAATAAAGGCCAAAGTGGGGTTAAGGTAACTACGGTCCTCAATATCATAGGCTCCAACATCGAATATAGTGCATGTTTTCACGATTAAGAACTCGTTCAACAATACAACTTTCGAGAGGGCCTTAATTGAGCGTGATTTTCAAGTCAACTTGGTCGGGATTCCACCCCCTATAAGCCTCTTTGAACATATCACTATCCTATCTTAAGTTCACTCAAGTCCGAGTGTAGGACTTTGTCTCACCACTCAAGAGTAACAACCCAAGGCAATAAACAAACAAGTAAACAATTATACAAATAACAGATATAAAGCAATAAACAAGTAAGAAAAACAAGATAGGGAAACCCACTGAGGCATCCCCAGTGAAATCGCCATTTCTGTCGCGGTGAAATTTGGATAACAAGCTATTAATGAGCTTGAATCTTATTCGTTTGCAACCGAACTTTGATTTGTCCAAAGGAAGGGATAAAGATCGAAATTCCCACAATGCAATGCAAATGCAAGTTAGAGAGTTATAGGTTCGGGGGTTGGTTAAACTTAGGGAAGGTGCTAGCATCCTAAGTTTCTGTAGTACTCTACAGGAACCTCTTGTTTTATGTTTGGTTATTGCTAATGTTTATCTGCTTAAAGGTTGAAAGACCTAGGGGTTTATTTCCATGTATACTCGATAAGATATCGCATCTTATGCCTACATATCCTTATAGGAGTGGAATCAGAGTATCTGTAGTTCCCCTAAAGGGTTTGAAGAGTTCTTTGGTTGTGGTCAAAGTTCCTACGGGTTTAGGGTAGTTGGTTGATTGATTTTAGGAGAAAAGATGAGTTGTCATTTTAAGAGAGATTTAACCGCCACAAGTGTAAGAGATTGTATTTGTTGTGGGGTGGAGATTCTATCTCGCTTAAGATGATTAACATCTTTCTCTAATGTTTGAATATTTGTATTGAGTTGTTTCGTTTGTCTCTATGTTGTAAAGAAAAGGTCCTTCCTATGGGGTAGGATCTATCTTAAGTGATCAACTTGAACGGGATCAAGGATCAAGTGGGGGTATGATGCAAATGTAGATGCGATACACACAAGTGTTAAGTCATGTGTAGGTTCTTCCTTTGGACAAGATGCGATGCAAAAATATAAGTTGCGATAATGTAAATTGCTGTAAAATAAATTGCATAAATGATAAAGGGAAAATTGATAAAACATACATAAACGCATGAAAGCGCTAAAGTGCACGTGAGTGGGTGTGAGTGCGTGAACGATTAGGTTACATTTTACGATGTGAGTTGATTTTAGTTGGTTGATTTTAAGCGAGAAGTTGATATAAATTAAATTCTAAGGTTTTAAATAAAATGCGATAATGATTTAATTTTATTATCTAAAAAAACTTAGGTGAAGTGATTTATTTTTATTATGGGTATTATTAAGAGTTAAATTAGATTATATTGGTTATGGAATAAAAAGGTGTTTTTATTATTTATTTCTAAAAGTTAATTAAATACTAAAGATTTTGTTATTAATTAAATAAATTGGCAAAAAGGGGTAACTTATTTATAAAAGTTTTTATTATAGTGAACAAATACTTAATTTGAAAAAGTCTAATTTAATTAATTAGCAAAATATTTTTAATATGAATTAAAAGGATTAAAAAAAGGGTTGTTTTTTAAGATAAAAAAAAGGGGGGTTATAAGGTTGATTAAATTGGAATTAAAGATAAAATAAATAATTATTAAATAGGATGAATTATTAAAAGTGAGTTAACTAAATGATTAAATTAGAAGGATAAAACTGATTAATAAAAGGTTATTAGTTTATTTAGAAAAATATTAATTAGTTAATTAAATCAAAAGAAAAAAAACAGATTAAAGGGTTGATTAGAGGAGATTAGCGGTGATTAGTGGTTACGTGTGGTTACCAGGTGAGTGTACATGGTAAGTGTACGTGTGTGAGTAAAATATAGTCTCAAGCATATATGAAAAAGCAAAAAAAACAACAAAAGACGGAAGAAACCCTAATCCTCTTTGCCTCCCAGCCCCAAATCAACCTTTCGTTCTCCTTCATTCACCGTTTCTTACCATTTTTTGATCCTGAAAGCAAAACAGAAACATTAGTAGTTCAATAATATTGATAAGAGTAGAAATTTATCGAACGTAGGTGACGGCGGCGTTTGAGATGACGAGAACGGATGCTTTGTATGTTGGACTCGCAGCGGTGTGCGATGGCTTCAGCGGTTTGAAGAGATAAGCTTCTTCAACAGAAGAGATAAGTTCTCTCTCTCGATCTCTTAGGTTTACAGACTTAGGTTTCTTATGATGATTTTTGATTCTCTTCCTCATCTCTCAGGTTCTCTTTTATAGGCTTCAATCGAGTATCTCTGATTGAATTTTGATTACCGTCTTGAATGTTGATTGGACTTTCCCTTTTAGGAGGAACCAGATTTGAAATCTTCCCTTTTTCGTATGATTGCAATGATATGTATTAATGAAAAATTCCAACTTGTGGTATCTTGAATTAATCATGGTTAATGCTTTTGTCTGTCCAGATTCGTTGTTCTGAAGATTTGGATTGGATCTATTCTTCTAACGGGAATATTCCTCAACGAATTGCTAACTTGGATTTGCAACTTTGACAGGGGCGGATAGCAAGGGATTTGGGCCAAGAGAAAAAGGTCAGCCCGGAGTGAATACAGTAACAGAATTGGTGGATTAGCTGCACCTCTAGGAGCAACAGCCTACTCATTAATACATCTGATGACAAGTTAATGCAATGAGCTTCATCTTTTCCTGATACTATTTGATGAAGATTTACATGAAGTTGTTGGTAATAACAGTGTTTATCATCTCAAACTTCTCTTTTGCAAACAGGGGAGTTGGGTGTATGATATGCTGTCTTGCGGACTTTGGCCGACAATGATAAAGGAGGTTGGTCACTGGTAGCCGTGATCTTTGGTCTCTGAGCATTAGCAGCTGCATCATAATAGAAGAAGGGTGAGGTTGTTCTTCCTTCCTCTTTGTTCTCTATTCTTGTTTTCAGGTCAAGTTTGTTATGCTTCTAACATTGTTTTTCCTTTTCATGATGGTGTTTGGGGGAACTGGAGTAACACATCGTGCAAGTCGTTGCTCTCATCATGGTTACCAACTGATCAAAATCAAATTGCAGGAGCTGGTGGCTAGGGAAGCAAGAGAATAATATATCCAGGAGAGCATACGACACTCCAGGTGTATCATGTCATCCTCAGCTTATCAATTACTTGAAATTAATTCTTACTCTAACGCGACAACTCTGATCAGAGTTTCAGGGCATATGGAGCATCGAACCTCTCTTGGGAAAGTTATCCATATGGGGCTGCCTTAATTCAAGTTTGAACATTTTTGCTACCAAAATCCCAACAATAGTATTACAATCTTGTTACTAGTGGGGGTAATGCTTCAGAGCTCTCACATGCGTCAGATTCTCAGAGGTATCCTAATCCATTTCTAACATTTTGTTAAAAACATAGTGCTGCAGCATACTCACAGTTCTGTTGCCATCTCGCAGGTGTTGGCTTCATTGGCATATTGCAGTCAGAACTATAAGCTTTAATCTCTTGGCACAGGGGGGTGTATCGTAATGGTGATAACAGAGCTTGTAGTCTGAGGAGAAAATACGAGGGTAAGACGAGGACAACTTCCACGACAAGCTTCCAAGTGTAACAATCAGCTTCGCATGGCCTCCAGCTGACGGGTAACCTCTTCTATCATAGTTAAAAGAATTTCCATGAGGTTTCATGCTCTGCCTACGACTCAAGTTGCATCAATCCTTTAATAGCTAGGTCTTTGGGATGTTTGGTTGTATTCTTAAAAACTTCAAGTCTTCCATGTCTGCTCTTGTTTTGCAGGTTTGGCATTGGTTGTGGCTGCGTGATCTGCTATTAAGCTTAACTGCTCAATTCTCTACTAATGACAATAGCTTTGTTGCAGTGGGTGTGATGCTGTTGGCGTGAGGTTACTGCTCTTGATTACAATTACTGATGTGCCCAGGTATTTTTTGTTGGTTCCTGATCATTAGTCACTGATTGTTGCTTTCACTCGTGAATTGAGAAGTAATGGCATGGGGGGAATTTGTTTCAGGATGCCTTATTGCCAGGATAACCTGCCTTTCAGTCTGAAGCTGGTGAGCTGGTAGTTGTGCATCAATGAAGACCTTTCTTGGCGTGCCTTAAAGCAAGCCGCGCAATCTGCTATTAAGCTACTGAGGTATCTAGTTCTTCGTAGTTGAACAAGCTCATACATTCAAAAGTTTACAAAGTGCCTGTGATTTTGAATGATGATTGCTGAATTTTAGCTAAAACAAATCTGCCATACCCTAACAGAATCAATACTTGAATGTGATCAGGTGAAAATAATATCCAAAGGCTGGTGTCTTGACGAATCAAAGCCTTAGCGTAAGAACTTTGTGTGGTCTGCAACCAGCTCACGGTTGATGCTCGTACCGAGACGGTCGAAGGCTGGAGGTATTATAATGAGTTAAACTTGTGCAGGCCCTAGTTCCTTGTATCTGGAGTGTTTCGGAAAGTGCGCACGACAATTGTTGCAGCTGTAGTATCCGGGCTTGGTGCTGGCTCGTCCAAGAGATGGTCAAAAGGCTCAGCAATAAATTCTGATAGCAGCAGTGGGTTTCTCCCTCGTTCCAGATAAACCACTTATTCCAAGAAGTCTCTACTAGAACTTTAATGGATGCAGCTCCAATGAGTTTCAAAACTCCCCTAACAAACATCTTTCGTGTTTCTCCTTTTGACTTGCAAGTGTTCCCTTTTTCTTTTATGTTGGATTTGTTGATGACTTGTAGTTGTGGATATTTCTTAATTAAGTGAAAACTTGTATGAACAATAACTCTTTGGCTTGTATATCCAATTCTCCTCTCATTATCGTTTTCAGCTTGTAACGCTTTCTTAAATGATATTATGTCATTAGTTTGCTTCATGCTCAAATTACCAAACATGTAAATCCATCCCTGCCTTAAGGTTGCGTACGGTATCTTTAAATATTTGCAGCGGTAAATGATGCTCTTGAAGCTTGATGTTTGTTACCATAAAAGGGGCGTAGTGTACTTTCCATAACAAACTAATCCTTAGAGGCCAAACTCATACAAGGAAAACCAAACGTTGTAACAACACCCACGCTCAAAGTTTATGAACCACATATATACACCTCCAAAGTTTATGCTTGACACCAATGGCATTGATAACCTAAACCTTGAAGTTCTTGGCAGTAATAATTCACACTTGACATCACTGTATCTGCACAAATCTGTTAGCCGTAACACACGCTTGTATAATAAGATAAATGAGCAAGAAGTAAGCACAATGAGGTGGGACTTTATGGTAAAAAATTAGGGTGTGACAGTCTGTCTAGTGCAAAGTCAACTGGGGACTTAAAGGTATTTGAGACCTAATTCCAAGTAATTAGAGTCATGGACAGTTGTGTTGAGACATCTAGAATGTTATTTCAAGATCAAATCAAGGAGAATCAAGAGTGTGAGAAGTTACTAAATTAGGGTTTCAGAGGTTGTTAGTGTAAAATCCTCTATTTAGTGTCTGACTTCAAGACCACATATCTCAAGATACAAGTGTAATCTCACTTTGATGCAAACAAGAAACTTGTAGAGCATGTTGTTAGCTTTCTTTTAAGTACTAGAAATCATCCATTGGGTTTGTGGAACTCAAGTTATGATGTTGACAAGTTAGAGGTCTCAGATGAACCATATTTTCAGTCAACCAACTTCTAAGGCACATTTGACCTAGAATTATGTTTCTCCTCAACTTTTGATGAACATGGAAGTTGTTACTTATGATTTATGCATTCCAAAAAGTCCTATAAGTCCTTCATCTCATTTGTAGAACTCAAGTTCGGAGGCTTACAAGGCAGGGGTATTTTTGGAAAGTGAGATTATAGGTCATTTTCATTATAGGTCCTTTTCATCCACTTATGCATTTCAAATGAAACTTTGATCAACATGAAAGTTACTCCAAATGGTCTTAATTTCATCATGGAACACCAAATTGTCAAGAATTTGGCAAGGATGAGGAGATTGGTGAAGAAAATCAAGTGAATTTGAATTTAAAGTCATGAATTCAATTGAATTAGTTTTGGAACATTTACATGCCATATTTGTGCTCATTTTGATTCACATTTGTCCAACTAGCAAGATGCACCAATTTTTTTGAGGTATGAGGTGAAATACACGTGCAATTCAAAGCTTACTTCAAGAAGAAGTTTCACATCAAATCTCCACCATTGGATCAAATTAAGGCTTAATTTCCATCCATGTGATCAATTCACCTTGCCAGCAGCTGATTCAAATCAAATTAAAGGGGAATTAGAGGGAAATTCACGTGTGCATGAAGCTTGCATTTCAACTTTGGGAATTTTGAAATTACACTCCAATAAGGCCATGTTGGGCCTCCAAATCATTCCAAATCCATTACATAAAAGCTCCAGATGAAGTTTGAGCTCTCATTCATGCAAATTCGTGGTGGGAGAGCATAGTTGCAATTTGAAAATTCAAGAGCAATTCCAAAATCGTGAATCAAAATTGAAGCAAATTCAAGCCAAATCAAAGCAAGCAATATCTTCCTTGAACTTCATAGAGTGATTCTGCACGTTTTTGCTAAAGCTCAACACCAATTGAAGCTCCAACGGAGAGACTACGTTAGGTAAGCTTCTTGATCAAAATTCTCTCATGTTATAGATCTAATCCCTGTCATTTTTGTTGCAATCTGAAGACCTACACTTGTAGGCAAATTATAGATAGTTTATTTATGTGTTTATGGCAATTTCAGTTTCGAGCATGAATTTTTAATCGTTCGATTTGCTTTGTGTGTGCATGATACATGAATTTTGAGCTTGGATCTATAATTTACATGAGTTCCTCTTTCGATTGGTATATAATTTCATGTTGTTTGGTGGTGTTTTGAACCTGCAAGTCCGGTAGCCTTGCCGGAGAAGATGACCGGAACAGTGGTTCTGTCGTCTGGTTCAGTTTCCGTCCAGCTTGCGTGTCCAGGCCTTGACTTGTTGACCGAGCGAGATCAACGAATGAGATTAGTGCTGACTTGTACGCGTGTGCTTTTACTTGCCACCTCAGTTAAGTTATGCACTGCGTTTTGATGTGGCTGGCTTGGTTTTTGGTTTGGCCCAATGTTTTTTCCTGCAGATCTTGCCATTTGCACCGTTTCAATTATTTGTTTTATTTTATTTTATTTTTGTTTGCTGTTTTGATTTAATTCTTTTTAAAATACCTCAAAACATTGGAAAATTCCATAAAAATATTTTTAGGACACCTTAGGGTGTTAACTAATTTTTGGTATTTTTTTATTTTCATTTTTGGCTTATTTTTCAATAAAAAAAGGAATTAAATGTTTGCAGTTGTTTTAATTGGATTATTTCTTGTTCTTGCTTGTTCATGCCTAGTTGCTTGATCAATTCTTATCTCCAATGATTGAAATTTTTTTCTCATATCAATGATGAGATGAAGAGTTTTATAGGATGATTTTGCCCCTGGTTTAGTTCATTTTGGATTGACTTTGATTTCATTTTATTTGACCCTCGATAACCCTCCTTCAAAGTGGTGCATCCTTGTGAATCAGATTCTTTGATGATGCTTTGAAGTGACTTTGGTTGTAGTCTTTTGGCCTTTGGTTGCCAACTCTTTGATTTTCCTTTGAGATTTTATTTGTTTTATTTTGAGCCTTTTTCCTATTTTTGAAGTAACTTGCAAGTCAAGTTACTTCTAAGGGTGATTCATACAAGCACTTGACCTAGTTTGAAAGGGAAATGACTCCTATGGATCCCTTGAGCTCTCAACTCTTGTTGATCCATACTTCTAACATTTTGAGGTATTTGAATGCTCATTTATAGGTCATAAATTTGTTTGATGCTTGTGCTTGAGTTGCATTCTTCTAGGCTTTCCATTTGAAGTCCAAATGTTGAAGTTGCTTAAGACCTAGGTCTTTTGCCTTGCCTATGCTTGCACTTCCCCTTGATGTGTGTGCTTCTTGCTTTGTGCAATCTCTTCTCTTACCCCCACTTATGTCCAATGACCTTTGAGTCCCATTTGAAATGGTTTAGTCCCTTCTTTGGAGGAACTTTGAACATATCATGATTGGTGATTCTTTGAGGACTCTTTTGTGTTTTCTTGCATGATTATGGTGTTGCTTATGGTTTAGTTGCCCATTTGAGTTTCTTGTTGTCCTCACATTGCCTCCCATTCTCCCATTTAATCATGGCTTCTTCCCTTTCCCTTTTGGTTTGCCTTTGGGCTTGTGGTTGATGACAAATGGTTGTAGGAATTCCATTTCTCCCATTTCATCTCACTATTGTTGTGTGTGTGTGCATTCTTTTCTTTGTTTGCATCCTTTTGCATCTTCTCATTTGCATGCTTGAGGTTTAGATGTGCTTGTGGAGGGTACTGCTCCACACTTTGTTCCTCCCTCACTTTCATTCTAATTGTGCATAACATGTTTGCATACATTCTTTATCTTTTGCTTCCTTCTTCTTTCTTCTTTGCCATGGTCCCTTAGGACCTCTAATCTCTCTTGTTCAAGAGAGGTTACGATAGACCTTAGGTTTTAATCCATGTATGATAACATTAGGTAGCATTCCTTTTCATCCCAATCATAGGTGCATTTTGTATGAGAACATTAGGTTGATTCTTAGTCTCCCTTTAGAGGTGTGTCTCTCTTCTCATCTTCAAACTCTTTCAAGTCACTTAATAAAGGATAATGAATGTTGTACACTAAGAGCCTTAAGTATTTAGGAAATGGTGATTGGGGGGCCTCCTCTCAATTGTCTAGAGTGTTTAGCGTATGTCCTTTGGACAGTATGCGACGCATTTGCTCCTAAGTCATAGTCTTTAGTGCAACATGAATTACAAACAATAATCGATGCACTTCTTCTCTAAAAAACAAAAAAAACAAACTTCAAACTTTTTTATCCTTTAGGATCTTATTTGGAAAAAATTTTCATAAAGAGAGTTTTGTTAACTCTTGGTTCTATCACAAACAGGTAACGCCTAAGTCTCTAATGGTCGAGCTGCATACACCTAACTGCTAGAACGAAGGTTTAAACCTACTCGGGTCTAAAACATTTGAACCAACCGGTGTTCTTGTTAGCCCAAACTACGTTTGCTCTGATTTCTCATACCAGATGAGAATACGTAGGCACAAGAAGGAGATGTCTTGGCGAGCAACCTTCCCCTACCCTTCACCCGTAGTTTCCTGAACTACGTTGACTCTGACTTTCCCATTGCATGAGGGAGTACGTAGGCATAGAGTGGCGATGCTCTATCGAGTCTCTTTTCTTATCTTTTGTCCATGTGGCCTTTAGCATAGATAGTTCAACACCCTTTAGGTAGATAACAAGCGTGGATCCCGTCGAGTACGACGGACGTGAGGGGTGCTAATACCTTCCCCTTGCGTAACTGACTCCCGAACCCAAGATTTGGTTGCGATGACCTGTCTTCTCCCGTTTTCGTTAGGTTTTATATGATCGTTTCCTTTCCCTCTTTTGGGATAAATAACGAACGGTGGCGACTCTTTTGTCCTTGCAAGCCCTTCTTCGCAGCGATGCGACAATAATCACAAAGGAATATCTGGAAAAACATCAGATAAGTTCTGGCAGAACATCAGAACAAAAGACTCAATTTGGAAAAACATTATAATCAAGAAACAAATATGGAAAAACATCAGATAGATTCTGGAAAAACATCAGAATTAGAGGGATATCTGGAAAACCATCAGATAAATTCTGGAAGAACATCATAACAGAGACTCCTTCTAGAAGAACGTTAGAGAGAGAAACATAAATAAGGGTGACATCCAAGAATGACAGTGGATAAAAAGTGTACCATACATCCAATAATGGCTTTGAATGAAAGGTATAATCATAATATCTGAAAGTGGTATTAGGGGTAAGAGGAACAGACATATCCGGAAACAGTCGGATAAGAAACGTCATATCTGGAAGAACATCAGATAGACACAACACAAAACTGTGGTTGGTGCCAAGTGAATTAGACTTTGACCACGAGGTGAGACATGGATAAAACATGACCTCGGGAGAAATGCAATTGAGGATGAAACACACATGATATGCATATGTACGTGAGTTTTGCAAATGATGTATGATCAAATAAAAATGCAGACGCTAACGACATGACTTGACTCTTTTGGTAAAATGACAGGACTGGAAAACCAATTCCTCAACACAGAAATCACTTTCCTTATGATTTAAGGACTAAAGATGTTACTGTTGAACACATCTCTGCCACACTTCTAAACTGTATCAAGTTGATAGTCCTTGTAGGAAAACTGCCCTAGATAAAACTGTCTGATTGTCTGATTTTGTAGATGATTGTGCTGCTATGCCCCTGGAAGGTCTGCCCCAGTATGGGTCTTGAAGGATCTTCTAGATAAACTGATTCTGAGAAGGATTTGCCCCTGAACCACGAATCTTAAATTGATTCTCAATAGGATCTGGAAGGAACTTGCCTCTGATAGGATCACCGACCAAGCTTTTCATTGTTTGAAAATTCCTTAGAGGAAATCCAGTTTGCAAGCAAAAATATTCATACAAACATGGTAATGCAAAGTTCATGCAACTTTTGAAACCAAAATCATTTTTGAAAGATGAAAAATAAATGATTCGTTAGTCAGAACAAAGTGGTTCAAGACGCTCAAAGTTTAAAACAAAGGTGTACTGCTAAAATAAATGATTCGCAAAGATCTTTTGGAGTCAGCCTACACAACCTTGTTGTAGTGTGCTTTCAAAATAACTTTGCTTCAGTTAGGTCTTTTGAGGGTTGTAACGTGGCCTGGTTCACGGTTTATGAAACAAAGGATAAAGCCTCAAAATTTATTTGTACCCACCCAATCTACGTGATAATCTTCATTCCTACGCTCAGTTAACTCCTATTATGCATTTAGGTTCCTATAGGTTAGGAATTGCACTGATGGTAGCAATGATGGTTCAGAAATCAAGGGACCTATGAAAAGGCAGCCACTACTTCCCTATAACATTTAGTTGTTTTGACATTAAGAATTTGCAGGGTAAGGATTTAAAGGTCCCCTCTTTTTATTATCCCTATCTTTTTCCTGAACTGTTTCTTTTAAAGCACACAGTCAGCGGGATGCCCCAGTTTTGCCTAAGTCTCCTTCGTAGACTTTGACTTAGCGGGCTTTTTCTTTTGATTTTTTTTTGGAAGAAAGTGAGCCTAACTCTAGTGATTACGGTGAACCATCATCGACTTCTTAGCTTGAAAACATCTTTGATACTTGTCTATTGTGTGCGAAGGAAAATTGTGAGTGCAACCTTTATATGAAAGGCGTATTGTAGGAAAGCACAACCGAGTTAACTAAGAACCTACCCATGCCCCAGGTTAAGATTGCGGGTTTTCTATAAAGAAAGAAACTCTAACTTCTAGGCTCGAATGGGTTGACAAGGGATTAACTTCCTTATTTCTCCAGTGTTTGGGAGTTGAAACAATGCCTTACATCGTTAACAAAGCTTGATTGAAAGCATACTGACAACAGTTATGGGTATAACGTTTTCATCATCCTCCCTCCAATCTTTGCATATCAAAAACTTGAACAAAGGTGCATATTTTAAAAGATAAAGCATAAAGATGCAAACAATGGACAAAATGAATTGAAATTGAAAGTCGCAATACTCATTTCATTGGTATGAAAGTACAAACATAATTTGAAGGCAAACAACTAATATAAAAATAAGGAAAGTACAAACAACGAGAAACAAAAGGCATAGTGACTAAATCAGTACAAAGATGAGTCGTCCTGTGTGAAACACTGGCGTTTAGGAAAATAATCCGCCGGGGTCAGGCCGAAGCTTCACGTTTGATGCACTGGTATCGCTACCATGAAAATAAGGTGCCGGAAAAACAGAAGAGTCGCCACCTTACGTTATTTATCCCACAGAAAGGGAAAGGAAACGATCGGAAAAACCTGACGAAAAGGCATAAGACAAGGTCATCGTAACCATGTCTAGATTTGGGAGTCGGTTACGCAAGGGGAAGGTATTAGCACCCCTCAATTCCATCGTACTCGATGAGATCCATGCTTGTTGTGTTTATCTGACGCGTTGGTTTATCTATCTACGCTAAAAGTCTGGTTTGAAAAGAAAAGAAAATGACTCGACAGAACACAGCAGTTCTATGCCTACGTATTCCCGTCTGGAACGAGAAATCAGAGTCAACGTAGTTTGCCTAACTACGGGTGAGCAGGGGGGAAGGTTTCTCGCCGAGATATTGCATCTCGTGCCTACGTACTTTCACACGGCGTGAAAGATCAGAGCAAACGTAGTTCGGGCTAACAAGACCACAGGTTGGTTCAAACGTTTTTTTCTGAGTAGGGTTAACAAACGGTTCTAGTAGTTGGTGTATGCAGCTCACTCGTCGGAGACTTAGGCGTTACCGTTTGCGGTAGAACCGGGAGTTAACAGAACTCTCCTTATGAAAAAGGGTTTCCAAGGATTAAAGGTCCCAAGGGACAAAAAGGATTTGAATGTTTGTTTTTGAAGTCTTTTAAAGAAGAAGTATCTTTTATGGATGTCTGCAACTAATATCGAACTAGAGACTATGACCTGGGAGTGAATGCGTCGCATGTCACCCAAAGGGTACCATACTAAACATCCTGATTATTGGAAGGAAACCCTCCAATAACCATTTCCCAAGTAACTTAAGGCTCGTAGCGTACGATATCAATTAACCTTTATTACTGTATTTAGATTTGTTTAATGATGAGAAGAGAAAGGACGCACTAAAGGGGACTAATCCAATACTAAAGTTGTCATGCAAAGTTGATCCTATGATTGAGGTTAGGAGGGAGTTACCTAATGTTATCATGCCTGGTTAGAACCCTAATGTCTATCATAACTTCTCTTGAACAAGAGAAGTCAGAGTCCCTAAGGGAACATGGCAAAGGAGAGCAACAGCAAAAGAAATAATTTGAAAGAATAAAAATGTAAGTAAAATGCATGCAATTCATCAATACAAGCAGAAGGAGACAAACTCGACTTCTAGAGCAAACAAGCAAGAGCAACACAAAACACAGGCAAGGGAGACAAACTCAACCTTCAGCCAACAAGCAAAGCCAAACAGTAACAGACAAGCAGAGGGAGACAGACTCAACCTCTAATGCAGACAAGCAAGGGGAGCCAGGCTCAACCTTTCAATGCACTTAGGCCTAAACCAACTATATGAAAGCCTATTCTAATGCAACACACCAGACAAACAGTCAATCAGCAAATACAGCAAACAAAACAGCAAGCCAGCAGCTCAACAGCAAAGCAGTCTTCTAGCAGTAAAGCAGCCCAACAGTCTGTAGCGGTCTTCATGTCCAAGTTATCCATCAAGAGAAAAGGGAATAAGGCCTTCACCTTCAAGCTTCAACTTGCTCCATCAAGAGATGATGTGAATTAACACAAAGATCATTGCATGATGAGGGGAAGCATGATGGAAACCAAAGGAATCCATCATGGCACTCAACCACTGATCTAAGACTGGTATCCTTAAAGGTTTTACCTTTTGTGGTAGGCCTTTAGTCCTTCCAAGGGAGGGACTAGGCTCCCACAAAGGAACCTTGCATCATTGGATAGGAAACGAAATGCAAACCGAAGCAACCCACAATTTTGAAAAAGGAGAAAACCCCTAAAGGCTCTAAAAACCTAATTCTACAAAGCTCCAAAAGCAACCCTCCAAAGGGAACTAATGCACCAAATTAAACCTTAAGATTAAGTCTACAGAAGCATTAACATGCCTACTAAACCATCAAAAAGGATTTGGAAATTTATCATGAACTAATGGCCACTTTTGAAGTTCAACTAGGGTAAGTACTATGTTAGAAGCACCCTAAAAACTACCTAAGTATTAAATCTAATTAAGATACTAAATCACCTTCTAAAAATCTATGAATTTTTCTAAGGGACCCTAAATGTGTTGGGAACCTAGGGTAAAAAGATCAGAACCTAATTCAATGTTGAAGGTCACTTAAGAAATTCTACCCCAAGAGATGCCAAAGGAAAAGCCAAAAGGGGAAGTCTCTAAAAACCTACTCCAAAGCAGAACTTAGATTTATCTAAAATTCACCACAGAAATCCTACAATCCTCTTAATGTGCCTAATACCATCCAGCCAAAAATTAACTCCTAATTCTATACCAAAATGGAATACAAAAATCAGAAAGAAACAAGCATAAAATGCCAAATTAAATGAAATCAAGAAAATGGAAAAATAGCAAATAAATTGGAGCATTCTCATATTTTTGTTATATTTTTCTGATCATTATTCAAATTAATATGAATTTTAGAAAATTAAAGCAATTAAAGAAAATTAAAATGAAATAAAAGAAATAAAAAGCCAGGAAAATGTAACAGCCTTTGGATCAAGGGACTAAGTCTACACATCCAAGAGACACGTGCGTGCCAAATCAGTTGCCAGCAGGGATTAGTGAAACGCCTGCGTTTTGGTGTGGTCAAGGTCAATGTCTTCAGAGCGAATCTCATGCGTACGATTTGGAGACTAAGTCCACCATTTCAAACTCATCCAAGGGTTCCCCTTCATCTTCCTCATTTGAATTCTGAATAGGGAGGGAAGAGTGGACGGTGGCCGGATAAGACCTCCGGTTGTCTTCTCCGGTGGCTCTGCAGGGGCTCATCATGAAACCTTCACCAAAATGCACAAAACCTATACAATTCTCCTTATTTTTTCATCCTGATCATGAATCCGAGCTTCATTCTCACCAATTCTCAAAGAACAATTAAATTCGAAGCCAAACAGAAAAATCACCATTTCCACAATCATCACCAAACTTCAAATTAATGCCACAGATCTCTTCCTCATCTCTCAGGGATCATCCTAAGCTATTCAGTTCATGGTAACACCTCAAGATCAAGTAGTTACGATCTCAAACAAAAATTGGATCATGACCTAAATTGTCTCTAAACTCCTAAATTATGAACCTAAATCCATCTATATTCTTCCCTAAGCCTTAACCACAGTCTAAATCATGCTGAAACAGCCTAGAACTAGAGCAATGTTGAAATTTACCAACCTGAACTGAAGCTTGCAATTGAGGTAGTTGCAGTGTGATTCTTTGTTCCAAACTATGCAGATTCCTTCCTTGATGATCCCTGGTGCTATTGGAATGCTTAATTCTTTTTTATAAGATCTTGAATCCAAAACACAATTTCCACTTTTTGTGCTTGAAGCTCTAACTGCCACAACTGAATTCTTTACCAAAATGCCTCCAAAATTGATATGGAATGGACCTTGAGCTTATATATGATGAGTTTGGATAGTTTCCAGGCCTAAAGCAAGCCTAATTTGAGATATCCAATTTTCAATTTTCCATCAAAGTTGCAAACATGGAATCCATGAATTTGCTCTGTCTCAGCCTCAAAAATGCTTCATATGTCTTGCTCATGACTTGTTGAGTATGAATGGACAGGATTGAGTCCTCAATTTCATTCCATGGTGGATCTTGGATGTGTAACTTCACCATGAAGTAACAAAGTGAAAGTCCATGAAATGTGCATCAAACTGATTTTCTAATATTGCCATTATGTTCAAAATGTTGTTTCCACTCAAAATATGCACTCATTTGTCATTCCTTGACCACTCGTGAATTATTTTGGATTTTCCTCTTTTAATGCCTTTAAAAATGCCTTTTGTCAAATTCCTTCAAACCAACTCTTGTTCTAAGCCAAATCAATGCCTCATGGATACATGGTTGACCTTAAAATCCCATTTTGAGCAAGTTTCAAGTTGGAAAAAACTTCATTTGGAGTGTGCAAGATAGTGAAAATGACCTATAATGCAAAATGACCTATAATCTCACTTTCCCAAAATACCCCTGCCTTGAAAAGCTTATAACTTGAGCTCCATAAATCCAATAAAGGACTTCTAGGACTTTTTGGAAAGATAAGATCATGAGGAACAACTTTCATGTTTATCAAAAGGTCATGTGAAAATTCCTTCTAGGTCAAAAATGTCTTGGAAGTTGGTTGACTTTCATAGATAAATTTCACATTCATCTGGTGACCTGTAACTTGTCTGGCTCATAACTTGAGTTCTACAAATCCAATGGAGGACTTCTAATACTCAAATTAAAGGTATGAACATGCTCTACAAGTATCATGTTTGGGCCAAAGTCATGTGAGACTTGTATCTTGACTTATATGGTCTTGAATTTAGGCAATAAACAGGGGATTTTACACTGAGAACCCTAATTTAGCAACTCCTCACACCCTTGATTTTTCTTGATTTGATCTTGGGACAACGTATCAAATGATTCAACATAATATTCCATGAACACCATGACTTAGAAATAGGCTTTGATCCTCTTCAATTGCACAATTGACTTAGGGTTGACCAGACAAAAACCCTAATTGCAACACCCTCAATTGTGGCTCTTCACACTTAGCATAATGACTTGACTGAGCTCCACCATGACCCTCAAGGAACTCCATGAGCTCTATCCACATACCATATCCATGATCAAGGCTTCACAACCCACTGCTGGTCTTCAATTGGCCCCCAAGTTAGGAGATGAACCACATACCAGCATCCAAACTTCTCAAGAACACAACCCACTTTCTGATGACTTTGGTGACCTCTCAAGCTTGAATAAGACCTCTAGATAGACTCCTCTTGATATAAACCACACTTGATCCCCTGCTAAATGAATAATTCTATGCTATGCAAATGCTAGACCAATGATATTCTAATGCAATCAAACAAAAGCCAAGTAAGAAAAAGGTTAGGCAAATTTTGGGGTGCAACAGTTGCCCCTATTCAAGCTGCTTGAACTTGACTGGATGAAAAGCGAACGGCTTTCGAACAATCAAGGTAAAAGACAGTTGAATACCAAAGAACCCGAAAATTTTCCCACCAAAGAAAATAAATTGCACAAACTGTTTGGGGAACAAAATCCAAAAATTTGAATCTGGTTGTCACGGCAACAACTGACCAATCATCTGATAAAGAACAGCTGATTTTACCATCAACCACCCGTGTGACGCCACAGGCGTTGAATCAACAAACTAGATCAAAAAAAAATCAAACTTCAAAGATACACCACAATAAACGGGCATCGAGCCATAGGACCACACCAAAATACCATCTTTGACTTTCCATCTCCGAAGGGACGAACAAAGCACTGCGTAAAGCGCGAACCAGGCATCCGAAGACCTGAATAAGCAACTCTGTGAGAAACATTTCCGACACTACGGGTATTTGCAATATGTAAAGCGCGAACTTGACATCTTTTTCCGAAGAAACATGCGAAGCACTAAATAAAAGTGCTAATTTGGCATCCGAAGACTTGAACGAACAAATCCACGGGACTTACTCCGTCAACACGGGTAACAACTCTGTCAACACAGGTAATAACTCCGTCACCACGGGTAATAACTCTATCACCACGGGTAATAACTTCGTCACCACGGGTAATAACCTCGTCACCACGGGTAATAACCCCGTCACCACGGGTAATAACTCCGTCACCACGGGTAATAACTCCGTCACCACGGGTAATAACCCCAAAGGTTTAATCCATGAGATTTTTTAACTCTGACGTAACAGCAATCTGAGGAAAACTCCGCTGGGGAAGAAGGGAAACTTAACCAAGTAACTCTAATAAAAGCACACATGATAGGATGAACGTTATCATCACATATCTCATGTCGAGCATTTGAATATATGAAAACCATCCTGAACAAGAATTCCAATCCCCTGCAGGGAAAACACCTGAAAACAAAGAGGTAACCAACCTGGCTTATGTTTCAAAATGCATATGTTTGAAAATGGCGTAATGGTCCATACGGCATGGAAATGCTACGCGTTTGGGTAGATGTTATGCGCGATGCAAATGCAAAAGGGGCACTCCAACAAAATAAATGTTGGAGAACCGAAACCAAACTTTCGCTGGGGGAAGAAACAATCATGCTGGGGGATAGCTTAACAAATCCAGAGTTACGAACTCTGCAGAGGATGATCAACCCTATTGGAGGAAAGACAACCTGCTGGAGAACCGAAAGGACAGTCCTGCGTGGGGGTGATCCTTCTAAACCGACGAAAACCTGGTTGCACTCTGTGGGGACTCCACTGGGAGTTGAATGTGCACATGACCAACTGCTGGGAATGTACGTACTGCCTGACTGCTTGCTAGCTTACATCCAACTCTTCCGGGAATAAAATGCAAACTCCATCTGCTGGGGAGGAATAAGTTTTACATAGAGTCTACTCCTACGTTAAGGGACTCCGACTGGGGAAACACGATCCCTTGGTTGTTTGCTTCAGAGGTAACGACCCTGCAAAATATAAACGAAACAAGACATCCTACACAAAAGGAACTATCTTGGTCATTATCCGCGACAATCTGTTCAGTTAATTCAAAGTTTTAACAATTATTGGCCAAGGCCTGCAAGTTTATGCACGTGCAAGTTTATCAAAACATCTGCGTTTTTCACAAACAAAACAGTAAAAGTTAAAACAAGAAACAACCGTCAAGTATTGAATAGTATGCGTTTATTGATAACAGGACTGTAAATAGTATGCGTTTACTGATCCTCCTATGACTCGCCTGACTCCGACGCTTTCCCGATGCTCCATCTTCGGAAGAGATTGACTTGGATAATCGACCCTCAGGTACTCCCAAACCACTGAGCGATGTAGTATCAAAACTCGGACCGCAGTCGTTTGCTTTTTCAATCCCTAACTTTTGCCTGAATCGCCCTTTCGAGTTTTCAATTCACCGGGATACCCTTTTTTTATCGAAGTCGCCTTTTCAGGTTTTCGACTTCGCGGGTGTACATCTTTTCAATTTTTATCCCTAATTTATACCCGAACCCTTTTCTCTTTTTTTCTTGGTTCGCCGGGATGCCCCATTTTTGCCTGGACTTTCTTTTTTCTGTCCAGCGGGTCTCTTTAAGCAAAGTATTTTTTAACTGCGTCCGAGTTCACAGGGGATGTAAAATCCTCGCCATCCATGGTGGATAACAATAAGGCTCCTCCAGAGAAGACCTTTCGAACGACATATGGACCTTCATAGTTGGGAGTCCATTTGCCCCTGTGATCTGATTGTGGTGGGAGAATCTTCTTCAGCACAAGATCGCCCGTCTGAAAGCTTCAAGGGTGCACCTTCTTGTCAAAAGCTTTCTTCATCCGGCTCTGATATAACCGACCATATGCGATAGATGCAAGTCTCTTCTCATCCATCAAGCTGAGCTGATTCAGTCTATTCTTTATCCACTCTGCCTCATCAAGTTTGACATCAAGCAAAACTCTAAAAGAAGGAATCTCAACCTCCAATGGTAGGACAACTTCCATACCATACACTAGTGAGAAAGGAGTTGCACCGGTTGATGTGCGTACCATTGTACGATAACCGTGTAAAGCGAAGGGCAACATCTTGTGCCAATCTTTGTAGGTCATAACCATCTTTTGAACTATCTTCTTGATGTTCTTGTTGGCCGCTTCGACAGCGCCATTCATCTTGGGTCGATAGGGAGATGAGTTATGATGCTCAATCTTGAAATTCTGGCACAATTCTTTCATCATCTTATTATTCAAGTTCGAACCATTGTTAGTAATGATTCTTTCGGGAATTCCGTATCTGAAGATGATGTCCTTTTTGATAAATCGGGCTACTACTTGTTTGGTAACATTAGCGTAAGACGCTGCTTCAACCCATTTGGTGAAGTAATCGATAGCTACCATGATGAACCGGTGTCCGTTGGAGGCAGTGGGCTCAATCTTACCAATCATATCAATGCCCCACATGGAGAAAGGCCACGGGGATGCCATAACATTCAAAGGGCTTGGAGGCACATGAATCTTGTCTGCATAAATCTGGAATTTATGGCATTTCTTCGCAAACTTGAAACAATCTGTTTCCATCGTCAGCCAATAATACCCTGCTCGTAATAACTTTCGAGACATAGCATGTCCGCCGACATGCGTGCCGAAAGTACCCTCGTGGACCTCTTCCATAAGCAGATTAGCTTTTTTCTCATCCACACATCGCAATAACACCAAATTGTGTTTTCTCCGGTACAGAACACCATATGGATTCAAGTAGAAGTTGCCAGCCAATCTCCTAAGAGTCTTCTTATCGCGGCTGGATGCCCCAGTCGGATACTCTCGGTTCTTTAGGAAATTCTGGATATCAATATACCACGGCTTGCCATCAGAAGCTTCCTCAATGGCGAATATGAAAGCGGGCCTATCAAGGCGAGAGATAACTATTCTGGGAGCCTCATTCCAGAAGTTAACTTTGTACATCGAAGACAACGTTGCAAGGGCGTCTGCCATCTGATTTTCTGCCCGCGGCACATGGTGAAATTCTACTCTGTCAAAGAAAGGCAACAACCTCCTTGCATAATTCATGTAAGGTATCAGATTAGGCTGACGAGTCTCTCATTCTCCCTTGATCCGGTTCACGACTAGCGTGGAGTCTCCGTACACATCAAGATTTTTAATTCTCAAATCAATAGCCTCCTCGAGACCCATGATACACGCTTCATATTCAGCCTCATTGTTGGTAATTGGAAACGTCAATCTGGCAGTGAACAGGATGTGAGTCCCATGGGGAGTAGTAATGGTTGCCCCAATTCCACTTCCATATGAATTAACAGCACCGTCAAATATTAATTGCCATTGGGAACTCCGTTCAGGACCTTCACCGTGCAATGCCTCCTCGTAGTCTTTCATCTTTAGGTACATAATATCCTCGTCAGGAAAATCAAACTTCATTGGCTGGTAATCACCGATTGGCTGCTCGGCAAGGTACTCTGACAGAACGCTACCTTTGATAGCCTTTTGCAAAACATACTGAATGTCGTACTCTGTCAGTACCATTTGCCATCGGGCAATCCTTCCTGAAAGCGCCTGCTTTTCGAAGACATATTTGATCAGATCCATCTTAGAAATCAGCATGGTTGTATGATTTAGCATGTATTGTCTCAAACGTTTGGCAGCCCAAGCAAGTGCACAACACGTCTTTTCGAGCATCGAGTAACGGGACTCACAATCTGTGAACTTTTTACTCAAGTAATAGATCGCATGCTCTTTTTGTCCAGTCTCGTCGTCTTAACCGAGAACACAACCCATGCTGTTCTCAAGAACCGTCAAGTACATGATTAGTGGCCTTCCGGCTACTGGGGGTGTCAATATCGGAGGTTCCTGCAAGTATTCTTTTATTTTTTCAAACGCCTTTTGACAATTTTCATCCCAGACAATCGCCTGATCTTTTTTCAACAATTTAAACATTGGTTCACACGTGGCTGTGAGATGAGATATGAACCGAGCAATGTAGTTCAATCTCCCCAAAAAGCCACGAACCTCTTTCTCTGTTTTTGGTGCTGGCATTTCTTGTATAGCTTTTATTTTTGCAGGATCAACCTCAATTTCCTTTTCACTAACAATAAAACCCAATAGCTTTCCAGATCTCACCCCAAAGGTGCACTTATTAGGATTCAGCCTCAGCCTGGATTTCCTAAGCCTCTCAAACAAATTCAGAAGATTCACCAGATGCTCTTCCTCCGTCTGGGATTTGGCAATCATATCGTCAACATAGACCTCAATCTCTTTATGCATCATGTCATGAAAGAGCGTTGTCATAGCACGCTGTCGCACCTCGAAAATTCATTGAGACATTTCGGAGAAATGACCCTCGCGCGAAAGGCGCGGAAATGCGGTTCGACGGAGTCGCCACCGAACTTTATTTTCCCCGAATAAACGGGAGAGGAAAATATCGAGAAAACCTCTTAAAACGAAAAGGATAGGAACAGGGTTGTCGCAACCATGTTCCGGGTTCGGGAGTCGGTTATGCGAGGGGAAGGTATTAGCACCCCTCACGTCCGTTGTACTCAACGGGAACCTCTTATGGTATTTTGTGGAGAGTGTTGTCTAAGTTTACTTGTTTTTTTTCTTGATTATAAAGGTAGAATTGGTAGGTTAAAAGGTTAAAGACGCTAAGGAGAGATGGGTGGTTAGAAGATAGGGTGCTCGCTAAGGATTGGGGCCCTTGTGCCTACGTATGCTCATTCAGACGAGAATGAGAAATCAGAGCGTCGTAGTTCGACTACGGGAAAGGATGGGGGATGGACGAAATAATGGAGGAAGATAGAAGTGTGCTCTCCAAGATCATCGCAATCTTGTGCCTACGTATCTTATATTCAAGAATGAATAAAGAATTAGAGCGTTTGTAGTTCGTGGTAACAACCACGAAAGAAACTGGATTTGAATTGAGTTGAAGTCTGAGTTTGAGACGAAAGAGTGACTGACAAGCAACCCAAGAGCGTGCCTCAAGAGCTTGTCACTCAAGAATTCAAGGAATGCGAGATTTCAAGAACTCAGTTCTTTCAGAAATTGACTGAATAGGTTGAAGATAAATAGTTGGAAGTTTTGAAATCGAAAGAATGAACTAATAACAACTCAAGGGCGCACCTCGAGAGTTACTCATTCTAATATTCAAAGAATGCTAGATTCTAAGAATATCCCTCTTTCGTAAGTTTAAAAACCGTTTGTAGAAAGATTGATTAGAAAACGGAGTGCGAGGCAAAACGAGATTGATTTAAAAATGTCTCGATGACGTGTCGAGGAGCTGGTTGAAGATAGAACCAACTTGACGACGTGTCAAGGGTTAAGATTTTGAGAAACGATATTAGTCCCTAAGGGTTCCCCTGATATCGAAACAACGAGGAATTATGAATGTGTGTGCAAAATGTCGATAGTTGCGAATGCGTACGAGCACTCAACTTAGGAGAGCGTTTAAAAATGTTTGAGTTTAAAAATGTCGAAAGATTGAGTGAATAACAACTCAAAAGGCGTGCCTCGAGAACTATTCACTCAAAAATTCAAAGAATGCTAGATTCCAAGAATCTCCTTCTTTCGGAGTTTTAATCGAAAAATATTTTGAAAAAAGTCAAAAGATTGAATGAATAATAACTCAAGAGCGTGCCTCGAGAACTATTCACTCGAAGATCCAAGGAATGCTAGATTCCAAGAACCTCCTTCTTTCGGAGTTTGAATCGGTAAAATGTTGAGAAAATGTTTGAAAAAATTCGAAAGATTGAGTGAATAATAACTCAAGGGCGTGCCTCAAGAATTATTCACTCGAAGATCCAAGGAATGCTAGATTCCAAGAACCTCCTTCTTTCGGAGTTTGAATTGGAAAATATTTTTAAGTGAAAAAGATATGAAAATAAATGTGTGTGAGAGGTGAGGTTTAAATTTGAAAATTGTTTTGAGAAAAAGCTCAATATCTTAGAAAAAAACATTTTAACTTGAATAATGAAGTATAACTTCCTAAAGATAATAATTTTAATTAATAAGAGATCCTAATTGATTGAAATTTTTTAGAGACAAAAGACGGAATAAACACAACTTGAGGCGTGCACCTCAAGAGTGGTTATTCAAGAATTCAAGAGGTTCTAGACCCCAAGGACTCACTACTTCCATTATAAAAACTTAATTGTTTCTTGTTAAGAAAATAATTAATCAATTAGGATCTAATCAAACAAAAACTTAATGTTAAAGAAAAAGACCTCACTCTTAATTGTCTAATCAAGACACCACTTATTTCCTAATAATCTACTGATAAATACATAATAGGAGTTCTATAAGTAAAGATAATATTTCTAATTAAATTGAATGGATTATGGGAATAAAATACGTTTTCTATCCCAACTAGACCCAAAACCCTCCTTAATTAATCCAACATGGGCCAGTTGTACGTATTACTGAACCAAATTCCAAAGACCTTATGCCTATCCTAATTGGAGAAGGTTCGTTGGATACTAACGGAAAAAAAAGAAGAACACGGCTAGTCAACAGCCACCACACACGTCTCACCTGGGAACTAACAGCTCATAAATGGCATTAACTAGTGAAAGCTAATTATTAAGAATATGAATATACGAGAACAAACCACTCATATTTCAAACATAACTTATGATCTTCTTCTGATAACCCTGTCACTACCAAATTCTTTCATCTTCCTCTTATTCTCAACCGACCCTCTTTAACAGAAACCCCCAAATCTCCTTTGCACTCCTTAAACGTTCCTACCTATCTCTCTAAACACAAATGCACCGTTCATATAACATGTATAAAACTAAACATCGCCCCCTTTTTCAAACCCTAGTACCACAATAAAAAATCTTGAAACTAAGCTAACAGATTGAAGGCAAATTGGTGAGGGAGAGAGACGAAGTATACACCGGAAGACAACAGTTGGATACGAATTCGAAGTCGTCGGAAATCTACCGCTCAGAAGCTTCGATGGCTATAGTGAGCGATCTGTCTTCCACTTTGAGTCCTTCACCTCATTTCCTGTTTGCTCGTTCTTCCTCCTCTGCTACCATCGCAAAAGTCGCGTCTATTTGTTTTGGGTTCGTGAGTGAAGGCTTAGCTCGAGATTGTTGAGTTTCAGTGTGAAAGCTCAGCAATCTTGATGGAGGATTTGAGCTTTTAAGTGATGGATCTGGATTTTCTCAACGAGATTTCGTTAGGGTTTTCTTTGATTTGAAATTTGGCAGCATTTCGGTAAGATTTTTTTCTTTGTCCGCCTTATTCTCTTCTTTCTACTAACTTTGTTTCTCTAAATCCGTTGTGATTGTTCTGTGCTTGATTGTGAATTCATTGGTTTTGCAGGCGGTGGAAGCGTGATGTACCATAGGTTTCACTGAAGATTAATGAAGAACTTGTGGAATTCATAAGCTGTTGTGTCTGTTTTTTTTTCTTGAGTTTTGCAGTTATGATGGTGACTTGAAGAGAGGACGAAGATGCATAATAGCAGAATTTGGTTTTGAAGATCGTGGCAATTGAAGAGAGGATGAAGAATTAGTGGAATTCCCTGGTTATGAAAGAAATGGTGAAAAAAGGAAGACCCAAGGTGAAGAATTGCCTCCCGACTATCAAAGAAAGAAAGGTACTTGTAGGAGAATTTTAGAGGGTAGAATAGGAAATGAATCCAAATTCTGTTAGAGGTTAGTTTAGGAATTCTGATTGAACATTTGGAGGTAGTGACTCTGTTATGATGAGCTGTAGAATTCTGTTGTGGCTAGTAATGTCCTTTTCCTGCTAGCGGCTTGTACGATTTGTTTGTGCTACATGAATCATGCGTTCTCCTTATGAGGCTCAATGGAAAGCGGTTATGGTATTATGGCTGGAATTATGGACGGTTTCTTCTTGTGGGGCCACCGAGATTTTTGTTCAAACTTTGTACAAATGTGTCTGCATAATGGTTGAATGTGTCGTGCTGTGAATTTTAGGTACCAGGCCTTCCACACAAGGTCTTGGTTATTCGTTTGGGTCTGTAAGGAATGCCACTTGTTACCAAGAAATACGCACCCGCGATTTTTGGTTGTGAAATGAAGGTTGGCATGCTTGCTGCAAAAAGTCAAGGTTCAGTTAAATGGATTTCAAGGTTGTTTGGGGAAAAGTGGGAGTTCTTAAGGTCTGGGTCTAAAAGAATATTGAAGGTGGAGGGTCATTATTGTGCGAAAGGTTGGTGGTACGATACACAGATACTGGTGGTGCATAGTTTAATGAACAAAAGAAATTGTGACGGTTTTTGTAACAGGTTTGTATCAGTTCTGTTGTGGGGTCACTCTATCCTTTATGTTGATGGCCTTGTTATGACAGAGACGATTTGTGAGGAGTGTGCTGGAAGGGCAAGTTTTGTCCTGGGAGTGGTGCGTTAATTACGGTATGAAACCGTTTTTGTTTTTATCTTCTCCTTTTGTACTGTATTTTTGGTTTTCTACATGGATGCGTGCAGCGCATTTGTTTAGTGCGTAAATTGATTGCTGCGAGAATTTTCGGTATTGCAGGTGGTACGACGCGAGGTCATATTGCTACGCAGGTGCCGTTTGTGGCTGTGCTTTGTAGGATGGCTTGTGGGGTGACCCTATTGGCTAAAGACAAACATTGTGAAGCATGTGATAGGTGAAATGACCCGTGACTTGTGTAATTTGATCCTGTACGTGGATGTTTTTTCATTTGTATATGCTTTGGGTCTTCAATTAAATACACTTAACAAAAGAAGTCATGGAATCTGTTGTAGTTTTGTGGAAAATTATTGTAAATGGTGGGCTTAATAAATTATGAACTTTCTTTGTTTTGCTATACAATTGGACTCTTGTGGACATTTGAATGGGCCTTGTAAATGACATATTAATGACTTTTGATGAGATCTTGCAATAACCATCAAATGGTATATAGACTTTTGCTATAATTTCTCTCTGGATAATTGAGCTTATAAGAACAATGACCTTCTAGAATCCCTTTTCTTTCCTAAGTGGACTTGATATATTGTAATGGAATCTCAAGTTGAATTATGGCTTCCTTTAGGTCTTGATAATTACTACCTGCATCATGAAACTTGCTTAAATAATTCTTTAATTTTTGATCTTGAATTAGCAACCGTTTTGATTAAAGTCTTTGTGAAAAGAAGCCAAAAAATAATTGAATCCAAATTGCACCCAACCAAATGGATCATTACTGAATCTTGATTTAACATTTAAAAACAATTTCCCACGGATCTTTGAATTCTTCTTGAACCAATACTTTGAATTAATCACCGCTCCTACACATCCCGATCCACATAAAATCGATCCAAAATGGCATAGAATAATATCATAAACCCAACCACCATATGATTCGAACATCATGGTCTGGACAAATGAAAAAACTTTTTTCTTGATAAACTTGAGATAAACCTCACTTTCCTTCCACCTGACCTTGTGACGTCTTGAATTCAAACTTGCAACAACTTAGACGGAAGATAACATATTTTTTTGGATTTTCGGATAATTGTTGGTGAATGGATGGGTGTACAGGATGAAAGTGATATACAAAGGTAGGGCAAATTTGGGGTATGACACACGCTGATATGTTGCCCCAGCGTTCTTCAAACCAAAGGGCATCACTTTGTAGCAGAACGTTCCCCACGGGGTAATGAAAGTTGTTTTCTCCATATCCTCCGACGCCATCTTAATCTGATTATAGCCCGAAAAGCCATCCATGAAGGAAAACACAGAGAATTGAGCAGTATTGTCAACCAATACGTCAATATGAGGAAGCAGGAAGTCATCCTTAGGGCTCGCCTTGTTCAAATCCCGATAGTCGACACACATCCGTACCTTACCATCTTTCTTTGGTACAGGTACTATATTGGCAACCCAAGGAGGGTAAGTTGTAACAGCTAGAAAACCAGCATCCCATTGTTTATGTACTTCCTCTTTAATCTTTACGGTCATATCTGGTCTCGTTCTTCTGAGCTTCTGCTTGACCGGCGGATATTCTTCATGCAATGGCAAGCGGTGGACCATAATATTAGTGTTTAACCCAAGCATGTCTTCATAAGACCAAGCAAAGATGTCACTATACTCTCAAAGCATCTCGATCAGTCTTTGCTTGATATCGCTTTGCAGCGCAGCCCCTATCCGAACATTCCTGACAACTTCTTCGGAACCCAAATTAATGACCTCAACTTCCTCCTGATGAGGCAGAATAAACTTCTCTTCTTGTCTTAAAAGTCGAGTCAGCTCTTCTGGTAAGTCGTCGTCCTCAACAATCTCTTCCTCGGCTTGAAGTATCGGATGCTCAAAGTCAAAGCGAGTCATAAGGACTTCTTGATCGGTGTCATCTAAAATATGGATCCTGCAAGGGAAATGGTTAAATGATTCAAATGATATACAAACAAAGCACACAACCACGTTGCCATTTTATTGTTAAAATAAAAACAGAAAAACAGGGAGCACAAAATTTGCATGAGAAAAACGCCTTTATTTGATGATTAAAGCAAAGCATACACATAAACAAGTAGGCCCTGAAATAAAACCTCTATGCCCCGGGTAGGACATAGGATTGTACAATAATCGAAAAAACAAGGCATTAGTGTTTCGTCGTCACTTGAATAAAGTCCTGAATAGACCAGTTGCATATGCTTTGTCCGGGCACGCTGGGCTTGATCCATGAATCTATGTCACAGTCGTTATCTCCATCTTCACTATCAGACACAACATTAACTCTTTCAAAACTGACCCCTCCTGGGGTAAACACGACTGGCCCCTTGAATCTTGGCACGCTCGGTGATGAAGATGACGACGACGGGTGATAACCCAAACCAAACTTGTCCTGCTTAACAGGAATCTCCAGGACTTGGCCCCAACCTTTAGTCTCCCCGGCCTGAACTACCGCTTGGGCTTCTCTGTACGAAGACATAGCCACCTCTAGCCCTTTGCTTATGAAAGGAGATTTGTCTTTGATCTGCACCCCTTCAAAAGCTTGGCACAATGTCTCGTGGATCTCACCATCCACTTCGACATATTTGAACGACGACAAGTAACTTACCAGGATATCTTCTTCCCACATACGGTGACAATGCTACCACCGACCATATACTTGAGCTTTTGGTGCAATGTAGACATTACAACCCATGCAGAGTGAATCCAAGGTCGTCCAAGCAAACAACTATAAGCTGGCTGAATATCCATGATGTAAAACACAGTATCAAACACCTTTGGACCGACCTGGATTGGTAAAGTCAATTCCCCAAACACGAACCTTCTAGTCCCGTCAAAAGCTCTCACCACCAAGTCTCTTGGCGTGCATATTATACCTCGGGTATCCAACTTTAACAGTGCCTTCTTGGGCAAAACATTCAAGGACGAACCGGTGTCAACGAGGACATGAGACATAACAGTGCCCCGACACTCGACTGAGATATGCAACGCACTGTTATGGTTGCGGCCTCTGGACGTTAAATCAAAATCTGTAAATCCAAAACCATGTCTCACGTTCACATGCGCAATCACCCCTTCGAGCTGATTGACGGATATCTCCTGGGGTACATAAGCAGTGTCAAGAGCTTTCAGCAAAGCGTTCTGATGAGCTTCGGAACAAAGCAACAATGACAAAATCGAGATTTTGGAAGGCGTCTGCTGCAGATGATCAACAATTTTATAATCACTCTTCTGGATTAGTCTCATAAATTTTTCCACATCTTTAGTCAAAGCCTCTTTTTCCTTCTCTTGAGAAGATCCTTCTTCATTGACTTTACCTTTCCCTTTGGCGATTCTCTCGGCCTCTAAACCGGGTGCCGCAAAAATTCTACCGCTGCGGGTTATGCCCCCCGCTCCCACAAGATTATCAACGGACCCTACCGGCGAGCTTTCCAGGTTAATCTTTTCTCCATTGCAGTAGGCCTCTGCCCCATAACTCTAAGGAATGACTTTAGTGCTTTTGTATGGAATGGGTCCAGCTTTGGTTATGGTGATAATCGGCCACTTGGGAGGCGCTGATATTGTGACAGTCTTAAACGGGATCGTAACTGTTACAACTTCGCCCTGCTTTTCAGCTATTGCCCCAACGGGCTTCTCTTCAGCAGTACGGTCGAATTACAGCGTTCCTTCATTAATCAGACCTTGAATACCTCTCCTTAAATTGTCACATCCCTCAGGCCGGGCTAAACAGTCAACACAATATGCATCACAACCAGGGGAAACTCCCCCTTTCAGCAACCTGCTCTTTACACAGCCCAAAGGCCTTTTCAGCTCATCTACATTCATGATCAAATTCAGACTGATATCTTCCAAGATAGCACCCACCTTTGCCGATCCATGAGGCGGCATTGGATTTTTCTCGACATTGGGTGGACCATGATCAAAATTTATAGCCATACTATCTATCAGGTCTTGCACTTTGTGCTTGAATGCATGACAATTCTCTATGCTGTGATCGGGGGCCCCGGAGTGGAATTCACAATGTGCATTGGCATCATAACCAAAAGGAGGCGTGCTCTTCGGCGGCGCTAACGTCCTTTTCTCGACAAGCTACAACTGTAATAAAGTCTGAAAGAGCTCAGCGTATGACACTGGAGGCACATCGAATACCCTCTTCGCCTTCCTATCCATATCCTGAATTCTTCGCTGAGCAGGATGCTGTTGTCTCTGCTGCTGTGGCTATTGTTGTTGTTGAGGTGCAGGAATTGTCACACTAGCAATCTGTTGCTGATGGTATTGGTTCCAACCTCTACCTCTTCCTCGGGAGTTGTATACTGAATTAGCATCCCCCTGCTTCTTATTCCCAAAAACCTTTTTACCACCTCCAGCTGAGGTTGATTCTCCTGCTTGAATCTTACCGATCTTGACGTCGTTCTCTATACGTTCTCCCAAGAGTATCATATCATAAAAACTACTCATCGTACAACCAAGAAGCTTATCATAATACAAACCAGAGAAAGTGCCCACAAAAAGATCCATCAACTCACGCTCTACCATGGGTGGCTACACCCTCGCTGCAAGCTCACGCCACCTTTGGGCGTATTCTTTAAAACTCTCGCCATTCCTTTGGGAAAGATTCTAAAGTTGGACCTTGTTCGGAGCAAGGTTGTTGTTATACTGGTAGTGTCTTACAAAGGCTTCCGCCAACTCCTTCCAGCTACCGATCTGAGAGGGCTCTAGCCCCATATACCATTCCAGTGACGGTCTAGACAAGTTATCCTGGAAAAAATGCATCAGCATCTTTTCGTCATTAGAATAAGCAAATATTCTCCAATAATAAGACCGTACATGAACTCTTGGACAGGTATCTCCCTTATACTTATCAAAAGCAGGCACTTTGAACTTGAGCGGTACCCTCAAGCCAGGAACCAACCCCATATTAGCCATGTCTAACCCCATGGCTAATATGGAGTTTTGATTGGCAAGACCTCTCACTTGTTCCTCCAACAGCTTGAACCTTCAGTCATTTCCTGTGGGCATCTCGAGATTCATGCCTAGCGGAGGGAAAGCATCTTCTTGATGATCCTCGCCCCAATGAGGATCCTCATTATCATACCCAGCATAAGCAGCATTAGGACCAAAGCCAGTCTGATTAAACTTGGGACCATACCCCACATTATCAAAGCCCTGATTAGCAGCACCTGGACCAAAGCCAGCGTTGTAGGCACCCATCCCGAAACCGTTGTTGCTTGCATTGCCAAAACCTGCATTGCCAAAGCCCTGATTGCCATAGCCTACATTGGCACCACCAATAGCTACACCAGTGTTTCCAGTACCAACACCGAAACCAGCATTTCCAGCTCCAACATTAAGTCCAACATTCCTAGCTCCAACATTTCCGTTGATTTCCGCATGTCCGTTACCATTACCAGCTACATTCCCATTCCCAGCTCCATTACTGTTCTCATCAGCATTGAGAATGACCACCGGTACAACATCACCCGCTCGAGGAGTCCCGACTTGAGAAGGATTAGTAGCAACCCCACCATGTAGCACACCGTTACCATCGACTCGTGCAATCAGAGGTTGCACCAGAGTCTAAAGCTGCTATTGGCCCTTGGCCACAGTTTCCATAACTTGCATGAATTGCGCCATCCTGTCGCGCATCTCCTGCATCTCAGCTTGCATTTGATCCATAGCTTTCTTGCAATTACTTTTTGTAGAGTAACAATGAATTCTCTGATCGGCAATCCTGAAACCTGCATCGACAGAGGGTTACGACAACAGCTCAAGGTACCTGTTATGCAAATGATTCATGCAAATGCAAACGTGTGTCTGTGCCTTAGGGAGATTTCTCCCCCGATTCTAGTGCCAGAGTGTCAGTGCTGATAATAAGAAGTCCGGATCCAGTCATGGAAATAACGTCTAGTATATATATAAAGCCCAACAAGGCAACATACAATATCACTGAATACATGGAGAATCAACAGCATGACCTCGACCAAAAAGTCTGGTGATGGTCAGCATACAGCAATGATCAGAAAATACAAAGGATTACAAAGTAGTCAAGTGCGGCAATGGGCGCGAAACTCTTCTAGTAACTCCTTCGTTTTGGGATGATCAGGCTGAGTGAGTAACCCTTCGACAAGTAACTCCCTTTGCACAACGGTGTACTAGAGACTTTCAACGGAGTCTTCCCACGCTCCTTTGCCAAAACAATCTTCTAACCTTCGCTTCTTAGACTCAAAAGTCTGCTTGCGGTCCTTTAGGTTCGCAATAGCCTTGTTTAACATGTCTTCAGTGGCGTACCTATGAGCAGTTTCATCATCAAACTTCTTCTCGCTGGCCTTCAATTGAGCCTTCAACATGGAGATCTATTGCTTTAGCTTGTCCTCCCGCTCTTTGTTGCTGGCTATGGTGGCATTCCACTGCTGGTTGAACTTGGAGATTCTTAGGTAAGCACTATCCAGGTCTTGCTTTTTGGTGGCAAGCACATCGTTGACAGCCTTGAAGTCCAAACCTAAACATTCACGGTCAGCCATCCGTTTGGTCAAGTCTGTGCCTAGCCGATTCATCAGCCCTGTCTGTTTTTTGAAGGAGTAGACGACTTTGTTTCTCTCGCTTCTAAGTTGTACCAGTTCTTTCCCCAACTCCTCGTTGGTCTTCTTTAGCTCTTCCTTCTCAGCTAATACCTGATTGTATTTCTGAATGGACACCGTAGTAGGTTCTTCAACCACTGGAGGGAACTCTTGCTTAGCAGGTGGAAAAGGCATCCCTATTGTTTCTGCCCTGCTCTTAATCCAGGTCATATAAGGAGCATAAGCCTGGCTATTTCTCTTAACCAACAATGTTTTCCCTCGTTTGCTGACGTCATTCTAAGCATGCTTGAGCTTGGCTAACATATCCCCCTCTAGGATCCCTGTGAGGTACAAAGATTCCTGCACCTCTTCGTCTTTCGGCGGACCTCTCAAGGCGTACGCGAACTGTCCGACAAGTAATGAGGGATTGTAGCTAATACAGCCTTTTCTTCCAATCAAGGGCACATTAGGAAAACCACTTCAGCTGTAGATGACTTCGGTACCTAGCATATCCCAATCAAACCAAACGATGCTCTCTGCTGATAAATCCATCAAACGTTCAGACCACTTAGCTGTGGCTGCAGAGGAAGCAAAGAGACCCTTCTTGGGCATGTGGCTATCAAACCATCTGTAGAGTAAGGGCACACAAAACGACATATTCTTACCCCTTCTGTTTTTATTCTTGTAATGGACAGAATGATATACATCACCAATCAAGGTGGGCACTAGATTTCCTGATGCGAAGATGTGGAAGGCGTCCAAATCTATAAAGTCCGGCATGTTGGGAAACAAGATGATGCCATAGATGCAGAGGGCGAGAATAACATTGAATACGATCCAACAACCGTCTTTAGCATACTGTTGGGCTTTCCCAAATAGAAACTGTTGAGAAAATCCAGGAACCCCATTCCAACTGGTCAGAAACAGCTCTGAGGCATCCAGGTGAAGGGCAGTAGCTAGGTTAGCCAGATTAGGCTTAGCATCCATGTGAACAAACGGCATCTGATTCTTAACAGGTACACCCAACAACTCAGCATACTCCTCTAAGGTAGGTGCAAGAATGAAGTATGGAAAAGTGAAGCACCTCAACGGAGGGTCATAGAACTGCAGCAATGCATACAACCCGTTCAACTCATAGACTGAAGGTTTATGAACCAGACTGAGCAAATTCCCATAAGATTTCTTGAATTCCCCTTTCACTGTATCATCTTCCAAGGCAACCAAACTAAGCAGCAAAGTAACATCTGGGGTAGGGAGCTTGTAGGCCACATTCTTCTTCAATGATTCCATGCTAGCAAACAGAGGGCAGGATTACCGGAACCGGGGGATAGTATATGCACCTGCAACACAGACACACATTAATGATATGCAAATGAGTATGCAAAAATGCTATATGCAATCATGCAACAGGAGATCAAGAGTGTGTTGTTGAGGAGACCAAGGCTCTGTTTCAACATAATCACATCACTGCCCTGACCATAGAACCCTGAAGAGGACCAATAATTATGCACTGTCGAGAACGAACACATCTCTGATGATAAGAAACCTCTGATACCAACAATACTGATTCACTGTCAAGAAAACCAGGTAGTCCAAAGGTTAAGGTTCCCTGAAATAAACTGACCCCGCTCACAAGTATGAATCCTATCCACTGATAAGGTATGGCATCCTATGCGTTTCCCAGTGTCACAGACTTTCAAGAAACGATGATACGATACCCAGGAAGGTGTGGCATCATCATCTCTTGAAGCGGCTTCACTTAGCTGAGTCACAAATGATCGGTCCCCCAGAGTCGACAATCCTCCAAACCAACAACCCCTCAAACCCAAAGGGCTGGAAAAGAAGTCAACCGGGAGAATATCGTCTGAGCATGGATTTTGTGAGACACTAGTACATGCAAAGCATGCACGCGCCCGCTACTTTCCACAACTAATGCTAGGTATACACTCAAGCCTGGGTCTGGCTTATCACTCATCAGAGCCTCCCTTCCACAACAGCACAATAATGATATCATACTGAAAATAAAGTGCGGAAAGTAACATGCGATAAATAAATGCAAACCCAACAAATAAACACGCAAGCGCTAGGATTGACTCGCATAGGGAACCAGAGTCCCCACCAGAGTCGCCAGCTGTTGCTACCGCGAAAATAAGGTGCCGGTAAAACAGAAGAGTCGCCACCTTTCGTTATTTATCCCACAGAAAGGAAAAGGAAACGATCGGAAAAACCTGACGAAAAGGTATAAGACAAGGTCATCGCAACCATGTCTGGATTCGGGAGTCAGTTACGCAAGGGGAAGGTATTAGCACCCCTCACGTCCATCGTACTCGATGGGATCCATGCTTGTTGTGTTTACCTGACGGGTTGGTTTATCTATCTACGCTAAAAGTCTGGTTTGAAAAGAAAAGAAAATGACTCGGCAGAAACAGTAGTTCTATGCCTACGTATTCCCGTCTAGAACGAGAAATCAGAGTCAACGTAGTTCCCTAACTACGGGTGAACAGGGGGGAAGGTTGCTCGCCAAGATATTGCATCTCGTGCCTACGTACTTTCACACGGCGTGAAAGATCAGAGCAAACGTAGTTCGGGCTAACAAGACCACAGGTTGGTTCAAAAGTTTTTTATCCGAGTAGGGTTAACAAACGGTTCTAGCAGTTGGTGTATGCAACTCGCTCGTCGGAGACTTAGGCGTTACCGTTTGCGGTAGAACCGGGAGTTAACAGAACTCTCCTTACGAAAAAAGGGTTTTCGAGGATTAAAGGTCCCAAGGGACAAAAAGGATTTGAACGTTTGTTTTTGAAGTCTTTTAAAGAAGAAGTATCTTTTATGGATGTCTGCAACTAATATCGCACTAGAGACTATGACCTGGGAGTGAATGCGTTGCATGTCACCCAAAGGGTACCATACTAAACATCCTGATTATTGGAAGGAAACCCTCCAATAACCATTTCCCAAGTAACTTAAGGCTCATAACGTACGATATCAATTAACCTTTATTACTGTATTTAGATTTGTTTGAAAATGAAAAGAGAAAGGACACACTGAAGGGGACTAATCCAATCCTAACGTTGTCATGCAAAGTTGATCCTATGATTGAGGTTAGGAGGGAGCTACCTAATGTTATCATGCCTGGTTAGAACCCTAATGTCTGTCATAACTTCTCTTGAACAAGAGAAGTCAGAGTCCCTAAGGGAACATGGCAAAGGAGAGAAACAACAAAAGAAATAATCTGAAAGAATAAAACTGTAAGTAAAATGTATGCAATGCAGCAATACAAGAAGAAGTAGAAAAACTCGACTTCTAGAGCAAACAAGCAAGAGCAACATAAAACACAGGCAAGGGAGACAAACTCAACCTTCAGCCAACAAGCAAAGCCAAACAGTAACAGACAAGCAGAGGGAGACAGACTCAACCTCTAATGCAGACAAGCAAGGGGAGCCAGGCTCAACCTTTCAATGCACTTAGGCATAAACAAACTATATGAAAGCCTATTCTAATGCAACACACCAGACAAACAGTCAATCAGCAAACACAGTAAACAAAACAGCAAGCCAACAGCTCAACAACAAAGCAGTCTTCTAGCAGTAAAGCAGCCCAACAGTCTGTAGTGGTCTTCATGTCCAAGTTATCCATCAAGATAAAAGGGAATAAGGCCTTCACCTTCAAGCTTAAACTTGCTCCATCAAGAGATGATGTGAATTAACACAAAGATCATTGCATGATAAGGGGAAGCATGATGAAAACCAAAGGAATCCATCATGGCACTCAACCACTCATCTAAGATTGGTATCCTCAAAGGTTTTACCTTTTGTGGTAGGCCTTTAGTCCTTCCAAGGGAGGGACTAGGCTCCCAAAAGGAACCTTGCATCATTGGATAGGAAATGGAATGCAAACCGAAGCAACCCACAATTTTGAAAAAGGAGGAAACCCCTAAAGGCTCTAAAAACCTAATTCTACAAAGCTCCAAAAGCAACCCTCCAAAGGGAACTAATGCATCAAATTAATCCCCACGTCTGGACTCCCCTCAGATCCTCAGGACCGGAAAGGAGCACCTCTGCGAGAATCTCGTCTGAGCGTAGATTTCGTAGGGAACTGTGCCTGCTCAGCAGACAGGTTCGTCTACTACTCTCCACAACTATATCTAGGTGCATACTCAAGCCCAGGTCCGGCTTCTCACTCACAGTAACCTCCCTTGCCCACAGCAATAATCACAATAATATAATGCTGGAAAATACATGCGGAAAGGTAAAGGTACGGAAAAGTAAAGTGCGAAAAAGTAAAACACATATGCACAACACCCAACAAATAAACATCCAAGCGCTAGGATTGACTCGCGTAGGGGATGGGAAACGGTCCCAGCATAAGGGATGGGAAGAGTCCCTAGATGCTATAAATCCCCAGCAGAGTCGCCAGCTGTCGCTACTGCGAAAATCGGCGCCGGCTTGACAGGAGAGTCGCCACCGTGCGTTATTTATCCCTCAGAGCGGGAAAGGAAACGCTCGAAGTAAACCTCGCAAAGACGGGAAAAAGGTATGGTCATCGCAACCAAAACCTGGATTCGGGAGTCGGTTACGCAAGGGGAAGGTATTAGCACCCCTCACGTCCATCGTACTCGATGGGATCCACGCTTGGTGTTTATAAGGAAAAGGGTGTTTATCTATCTACGCTAATGGTCGGTCTGAAAAGAAAATAAAAGGACAGGACTCGACAGAACATACGGTGTTCTGGGCCTACGTATTCCCTCGTGCAGTGGGAAAGTCAGAGTCAACGTAGTTCGACTACCTACGTCTAAACGGGAAAAGGTTGCTCGCCAGGACATCGCATCCTGTGCCTACGTACTTCCACACAGCATGGAAGATCAGAGCAAACGTAGTTCGACTAACTACGGCTAAACAGGGGGCTCTCACACAGCAGTGAGCAAGACAAACTGGTCCTAAAGGTTCGGGAACCTACAACTACGATCTGGTCTCAAATGCACTCGGGCAATAGAAAGGGATAACGATTAGTCGTCAGCGGGAAAGTCTCGATCGCACAGCCGCGAGAGAACAAAGGTTAGTTGTTAGTGTGCTCGCTAGGATATCGCATCCTATGCCTACATATCCCCGTCTGGCACAAGGAATCAGAGCAGCTGTAGTTCAGCTAACTACGGATCAAGCTACCCAAAAGCTCCTACTGAAAGGAAAGGGAAAAGACACCCTAAAACTATAGCTGACAAGGGGAATCTACCTACTGCTATCATGCCTGGTTGACCATCCTAACGTCTATCATAACGACTCCGCAGCGGAGAAGTCAGAGCTCCTAAGGGATCATGGCAACAGGACTATACAACAAACAGAAAATACTGCAAAGTAAAGAAATACTGAAAATATGCATGAATGCAACAACTAGACAAACAAGGCGCAAAGGCCGCAAACCACAAAGGCAAGGGAGCTCAGCTCTACCAAATACCAACAAGCAAAGCCACTCAATAACAAACAAGCAGAAGGAGGACCACCTCAACTTCTCATGCACACGAAGTCCACTTCTAAGATGCACCTACCTCAGAACTATCTAGATGAATACCTAAGTCTAATGCAACACAACACCATACAAGTCAAACAACACAAAGAGACTAACCCTGAGCAGGGCCCCTAAACAAAACCTGAAACAAACTCCTAATCTATCTCTAGACAAGACCCTATGCAACACCTTAAGCAAAGATCTAAGCAAAAACTCTAACCAGAACCCTAAGCAAGAGGAATCAATCCCAGTCTCCAAGCTTCAAAACAAGCTTACCAGAGAAAGGGAGCTAAGCAGACAAACTCATAGTGCCTTCCTCGGGAAAGTACCAGGAGGTTACTACTCAGGAGTCATATCCTATGCGGCTCGACAACTGTGATCAGTTTACATTCCTCCTCAGGAGAAACTAAACTCACATGAAGGCTCCGGCATCACTGGATACTT
This sequence comes from Lathyrus sativus, assembly GCA_963859935.3. NCBI lineage: Eukaryota > Viridiplantae > Streptophyta > Magnoliopsida > Fabales > Fabaceae > Lathyrus > Lathyrus sativus. The sequence goes on along the minus strand of OZ012741.1, from coordinate 599,107,727 downwards.
GAGAAATCCTATCTGCACTAAGGGAACTAAGTGAACAGACCCATAGGACCTTCCTCAGGAAAGTACTAGGAGGCTGACACTTAGGAATCGTATCCTACGTGGCTCAACAACTGTGATCAGTTTACATTCCTCCTCAGGAGAAATTAAACTCACAAGTTGGCTCCAACATCATTGGATACTTGAGAAATCCTAGATAAACTAAGGGAGCTAAGTGAATAGACCCCTAGGACCTTCCTCAGGAAAGTACTAGGAGGCTTCCACTTAGGAATCGTATCCCATGTGGCTCAACAACATGTGATCAGTTTACATTCCTCCTCAGAAGAAATTAAACTCACACGTTGGCTCCAACATCATTGGATACTTAAGAAAGAGGTGAGAAGAAAGAATGAAAGTCATTCATAGTGCCTTCCTCAGGAAAGTACCATAAACTCCCCTCAAACTTCAAGATCTCGAACCTCACAAACAGAGAACAAGCTCCTAGACTAAGCCTCAATCCAATGCATCCTTGCAAGCTCTAACAAGACTTCAACCAGCTCCCATCTTCAAGAGGAACCCACAGATCCCCCAAACCACAAGGAACTATCTCTGAAGTTCAACCACAGTTGAACTTCAAAGTCAGAAGCCATCAAGACTTCTCCTATTCTCAAGCTTAGACTAAAACATATCAGAACATCCTACAAAAATCTATCAAAAATCTATGGGAAACCTACATGGCTCTATGACAACATACTAAAAAATCAGAGCAAAACTCAATACCAGATGAAAGAACCAAAATCAACAAAGCAGACATATCCACAAACCAATTATTCAATATCAAAACAATACAAAAAATGCAATTAAAATGAAAATGCATGATTAAGCTAATGTTTTTTGCACTATAAAATTCTATATTGAATTACGAGTCTACAGAAAAAAGAATGGAATTATTTGATTAAACCTACTATTTTTTATGAATTTTCTAATAATATGCATGCACCAAAAATATTAAAAGAAGTCAATTAAATGGAAAATATATCAAAAATAGTAAACAAAAATAAAATGGCATTTTTATTTTTATACAATTTTCTAGACCTTTTCATGAAGTAGTGGAAAAAACAAGAACTCAAAAATCAATCGTTTTTATTTTCTTATGACTTTTTCAATATGCAAGAAAATAAAAGAAATTGAAAAAAACAAAATTGAAATAAAATTGGAGGGGGGGGGTGCTAACAGCAATGTTTCTAAGTTCATTTCCTAAGGTGGGCCTGAATGGGGGGTGCGCTCAGCACTTAGGCGCTGGCCCAATGACATCAAAAAAAACAATTAATAAAAACAGAAAGAAGAAAAACGCACGGGGGGTGCAGCCTAGTAAGTTTTCACGCTAATTCTCATTGGGCTTACGCCCCAGGGGGTGTGAATAGCACTTGGGCCTAAGGCCCAAACCACCATCATCTGTCTCTCACACGCCAGGGGGGGGGAACGAGCAAATGGGGGGTGTTCTCTCAGCAAACGAGATTGGGCCTAACACCCAGCCCAAACCCTAACTAGAAACCCTAATCAACAAAACCTAATTTCTCCTCTCAACACAGATCACTGTTCACGTTAACCTAGCCGTCGTCTTCTCTCATCTTCCTCACCCTATCTGAAACTCTCATCTCCTTCTCAAGAACTCTCAATCCATTCACCCTCACAGCCATCATAACACAAGAACAAACAAAATCACCCTATACTATTAATCCCTAACCAATCAGTTTATCCTAATCGAGGCCACTTTCATCAATGGCAATGGAGATATGACGAAGAGGGACAAACCTGGGTTTACGCGAGGGGAACGATGGATCTTCGAAGAACCTCAAACGAGCTCACAGCGATCCTTGAAGATTTCTGGATATTTGCTGAAGATTTGATGGCGCGAAGAACAACTCGTAGTGATGAACAGCGATGAGATCTTGATGAAGATCTTACAAGTCTTGGAACTGACGAATCTTGTACAGATCTGGGGAAATATTAGGTGATCGTTGTTGAAGGTTGTTGACGGATCGTTCGTTGGTTGATGAAGGGTTCTGGAAATTCCAGATGAGCGATGAACGTTTGATGATGTTCTGGAAAACTTCTTGAAGAACGTTGAATCTTTGCTGATTTTCTGGAGAATTGCATGAAGGTTCTGGCGCAAACGATGAGTTTTCCGGCGCCGTTGAGGTCTCCGGCGAGGTAGTGATGAATAATGGACGGAGGAAGATGGAAGGAGAACGAGGTGTTTGGAGGATTCTGGGTTTTGTTGTAGTTTCCGGCAAGGACGGTGGCCGGAGACGGTTAGAGTGGCCGGCGGTGTGGTGGTCACCGGCTTTGCATGCCGGTCAAGGGCGTCTCCGGTGACGCGTGTGGTGATGCCACGTAGTGAGGAAGGTGGCAGGGGGAGCGGTGCAGGCGAGGCACGTGGCTTGGAGAGAGAGAGGGAGAGATAGTGGTAGCCAGCTGGGGGCGACGTGGCGTGAGCAGGAGAGTTTCTGAGTGGTGTCGTGGGGTCCTCTGAGTGCGTAACGTGGGGCCCTTTATATACTGCCAAGTGTCATTCTCTTGCCAAAGACCTGCACAAAAACGTATTTGGACTGATATGAAGTGGGCTTCCCAAAAAACTGCTTTTCTGGGCCCACGAACTTGAGACCCAAAACCTGAAAAAGAGCTGAATAAAAAAATGATTAAAGGGAAAATCAAGCTCAATTAGAAGCTAATCCAAGAATTAATCCTAATTAACTAATTAACACTACAATTAATTCTAACTAAAATTAATCTATCCTAATTAATTCTAACAAATTCAATTAACTTCTAAACAAAAGATTAATCCTAATTAAATCTAAAACATGGTTAAATCTAATTAACTCTATATTAAACCAAAAAGATTAAAACTCTACTAATTCCTATAACATCTCTATTTATTTTCTATAAAATTCTATTAAAATCTATACTATTATTTAATATCTACTTAAAAGGAAAACTATATTAAAACAATACCCTATTTAAAACTATTAAAATCTCTATTAACTAAAAGAAAAACTATATTCCCCTTTTCTCTTTATTATTCTAAAAAAACAATTAAAAACAAATTTAAAATCTATTATATCCTAAAAATGATTAAAAAACTATTAAATCTATTTAAAAATTCTATAAAATTCTAAAAGAAAGATTTAAACTATTAAAAATATCTAAAAATCTATTTAAATCCTAAAAAATCCTAAAGCCTATTTAAAAAGTCTATTAAACCCTAAAAATGCAGATGAATGCAAATGACCACCGTAAAAGAGCGCATGAGACCAGATCGAATCGAACAGAGAACCCCGGGCATCAGAATATCCCAAAATCACTATGCAAGCTAAAAATCACCGAGGAGCGCATAATTCCCCGAAGAATAAAACCCTGGTGATCTAGACTGGATCTGCCATATCTGATAGACGAAAATCAAGCTGTAACTCTGATATCCTCTGTCTGTGCACAAATATCATGCGTCTGATCGGCGAATATGAAATTAAACCACGAGTCAGATAGGAGAATCGGTTGGTCAAATTTTAGGGTGCAACAGCTGCCCCTATTCAAGCAACTTGGACCTGAAGGGTTTGAAGAGCGCTCAGCCTTCAAACATTCAGAGGTACGAGACGGTTGAATACAAATAAAACCCGAAAATTTGCCAACCGCGAGAATATACTGTAAACTGCTTGGGGAATAAAGTCCTGAAAACCGAGTCCAGTCATTACGGCGCCAAACTGGTCAATCATCGGGTAAGGAACTCCTGATTTGAATGCTAATTACCTGTGATACCCTATATAACAAACCCTAGGGTTGCACCAAAACACCTGATCCTTTCACATTGCCTACTGATAGACAGGAAGAGAAATATACTCACATCGTCCAAAGATGGACGGGAAGACACCTTGATCGACTACTCACCTCGTCTAATGATGGACGGAATCATCCTAATTGATGAAACAAATCAATATGCACATCGTCTAAGGATAGACGGGAAGAAATAATCTCCATACTCACATCGTCTAAGGGTAGACGGGAAGACACCATTAATCTCCATATTCACATCGTCTAAGGATAGACAGGATCATCCTGATTGATGAAACAACTCAATATTCACATCGTCTAAGGATAGACGGGAAGAAATCATCTCCATACTCACATCGTCTACTGATAGACGGGATCATCCTGATTGATGAAACAAATCAATATTCACATCGTCTAAGGATAGACGGGAAGAAATAATCTCCATATTCATATCGTCTACAGATAGACGGGATCATCCTGATTGATGAAACAAATCAATTCACATCGTCCAAGGATAGACGGGAAGAAATAATTTCCATACTCACATCGTCTAATGGTAGACGGAAAGAAAACTACGTTCAAACTCAAGACGTCTAATGATAGACGGAGAAATCCACTTATTGGAGGAACACATCGTCAATATGAATTGACGGGAAGAAACGTCTGCCGATACCAGATGACCGACTGATCAAAGCACAACTATTGTATGATCTGAAATACTGATAATCCGCTGAATCGCCTGAACGCGGTTGTTGGATAAATGCCCCTGTACTGATCACAGAGTAATTCACGCGCCATATGAGGCTGATAGAAAATCGGACTTATGCTTCGTATGCATATGCATATGCTTTATTCTTTCTACGACGTAATGCTCCATTCAGGATGGAAATGCTACGCATTTTGACAATGATATGCAAGTATGATGCAAATATGATAATGCATGCAATATGCTAATGCAGGCTCGAGCTGCCGGAGAAAGTCGGGTACAGAAAACCATTTCAGCAACATAAATGCTGAAGACGAAGCCAACTCCGCTAGGGGTAAACCGGATATCACTGAATTATCCCAGCAAAATAAATGCTGGGAGAGTGAAATCAACTCCGCTGGGAATATTGGGAACTTAACCGAACACCTCGACGAAGTAATACCCTGCTGGGGATATAACTCCGCTGTGAAATAGCAGATGTGCCGAGTATGATTGGACTCCTCTAGGGATAGCCCACCCATGCCACTGACAAATTAGGCTTTGCTGGAGAAGAATAGACGGAGTCTTCCTGCGTACTGATGAAGCTCGGATCTGGAAACTGATGCGCCAACACTGATGGGCCTCACAATGATTGCCAACATGGATTTGAACTCTTAGGCTGTCTATGATGGGTCATGTACAACTGACGCTGGAAACACTCTGCCTGAATCCACAGCCTTTTAGTGAAGAGTCAAGGGATAGTGACACGACTTCCCGCATTCGTCTCGCTTTCGAAAGATTGGCTAAATCTGCTCGAATAACTCTGAATAGCCCTGCTGATACGGAGAAGACCAATCCCTTTGCTTTTGATATGCCCCAGCCTACGGGATCTCGTGTGGGGATAGTCCTCGAAAGGAAATCTGCAAATCTGTTCCCTGATAGTCTAATATAACATGCCTCAGCGTTCTGAGCTTCGGAGAGATGCTTCCCATCAAATGCTCCTCGAATAAAGAACAACCTCTGCGCTCTTAAGATGGCCTGCCCCTGACGGCAATGACCTTGCCCCTGATTATCTGATTTAGAGTAGTGCCCCTGACTACGACGTATTTGCCTGAATCTCAACCTGATTGTCCTAGGATAACGGACTTCGAAAAGCTGACTTGACTGGGGATCACGGTAATAGCTTGCCCCTGCTCTCGGAACATTCGGGCGTTCTGCATTCTATCCTGACCGTACCTTCCATTGTAGGAAACTTTTCTGCTGTCAAGCGCTTACTCGCAAGTAAAACAAGTTGTTCTGCGTAAAAGATGTATTAATGCAACACATATGACAGCTTTGACATCCAATCTGTTCACTGGGAAAAGGAAAAACAGTTTATAACATATAATGCGCAAACATTTATCAAGAATATCAACATCAGTACCAACCTGGTATGAAGAACCCTTTTAGGAGTCAGAATCGACGCGACCTTTACCGGAGTATGCTTTCGAAACAACCTGCTTCAATTAGGACTTTTGAAGGTTGTAACGTGGACAGGTTCATGGTTTTGAAGGAAAGGATAAAGGCTCAAAGATTATTTTAACCCACCCACTCTCCTTGATGTTCTCCCATCCTACGTTCAGCTAATTCGACCTTAGCGCTCACCTCTCAGAGGCTGAAAGATAGGAGTGATAGTTCGAGAAACTATGAGTTTTCAGAGTGACAACCACTCATTTTTCGTCTTTGACACTTGAGGTCACACGACTCGTATTTCCTTTGAGGATTTTTCTTTTGATCCTTTTCTTCTTTTTCTTTTCATATCCCTAACTTTTGCCTGGACTGACTCCTTTGGAGTTTCTTTTGATTTTTTTAAGTCCAGCGGGATGCCCTCATTTTTGCCTAAGTCAATTGTTTTCTTTTCTTGACTTAGCGGGCTTTTGGTTCTTCCTTTTTTCGCTTTCTCTTTTTTCGAACAAGTCGTGTGACGCTGGTTGTCTGACTCTTTGGAGAATAATGTGACTGTCTCACTCTTGACTTAACCGTTGTGGTTTTTTTTTTAGGCACGACCTCTAGAGGTGTGATTGATCCTCGAACAGGCACTCCTGTTTGTAATTTGAACGCTCGGTAAAATTAGCTAACATCTACCCTGCCCCAGGTTAAGATTGAGGGTTTTTCATTCACAGAAAGAAACTCCTACTACAAGGCTCAAAGGGGTTGACAAGGGATTATCTTCCTTATATCACCGGTGTTTAGGGATTTGAAACAATGCCTGTACATCATCAACAGGTTTTATTTCAAAAGCATACACTTATCGGAAGCTGCGTGTCGTTCATTTTCGTCGTCCTCCCCAGATTCCTCTTAACCAGGCGTTGGACATTTGTAAAAACAATTAGTGAACGCGAATGGATTTAATCAAAACATGCATATTTATTTCATTATCATCAATTGAATGAAAACAACAAGTTTTACAAACAATATTGCAAATTCAAACAGGAAAGAAACTACAAATGTAAAGAAATGACAAGATAAAACACAGATAAATGCCAGCTTCCTAGAACCGGGCTTTCATATCTGCTCTGCTGCTGAACCAGCCATCTTCACAATCAGTTATTAGAGGCAACTCGCTGTTGTCTTGATCTGCTTTCAACGACTCAACCAAACTATAGAGCCCTTCCTCCTTATTCAGATGATTTTGGGCCCTTCCTGCCCGAAGTTGATTGCTGCCCTATCAAGTAGATCCTGCACTTTGTGCTTAAAAGCTTTACAATTCTCAATCGTATGGCCAGGTGCCCCAGTGTGGAATTCACAAGTAGCATTGGCATCATACCCCGGTGGTGGTGCCCCTGTTAAGGGAGCCATCGTCCTTTTTTGAACCAATTGGAGCTGAAGCAACGTATGCAGAAGCTGTGCATACGACATAGGAGGAGTTTCAAAATGACGGCTTGCCAGGGGAGCCCAATTCTGATATCTTTTGTACCCCTGATTATTCTGCTGCTGAGGCTGCTGCTGCTGGTATCGGGTTGACTCTTGAACACCCTTCGTATCAAATGCAACATCGGTTTCTTGACCTTCAATGTATTGATTAACGCCCTCCTTATGCTTAGCCATTTTCTTTCTCAGATCTGCCCCAGGAATAGGCAACAGTTGTGGGCCTGGAGATTCTGACACCATGGAGTCCAGGATACGCTTCTGACCCACCGCAGCTTTAGGAACATCTGTCATCTTAGCATCGATCGAGACAGGAGCAATACGCACAGCTACGCCGCTCGGCGTGAATTCAATATCGTGCGAATCAATCAGGTCTTGAACCTTGTGCTTAAAAGCATGGCAACCCTCGATGTTGTGTCCGAGTGCCCCAGAATGAAACTCACAATGCTTACTGGCATCGTACCCATGAGGAAGCGCTCTCGTGGGTGGTTCCAACGTTCTCTTCTCAACCAGATTAAACCTCAATAAAGTCTGCAAGAGCTCAGCATATGTCATAGGCGGCGCCTCAAATATCCTCTTTGGCTTCCCTTCCTGGATCCTCCGTGGAGCCGGATGCATCTTCTGTTGCTGTTGCTCAGGTTCCACAGGCACAGGTGGCGCGAGCTTCTTCATTGCGGCTTCAAATAGCTGATCGTCTTCTTTCCTAAGCACATTCTTGACTACTTCCATGATCAAGCTCATTTGGGTCTTCAGCTGACTGTTCTCCTCTTTGAGAATCTTCTGTTCCAGGCGCATCTCTTGCATGTCTCTCATCATCTGCCCTAGCTGGCTTCGGACTTCAATCAATTCAAACTGATTCTGTTCCATCTCTGAAGGAATTCCTGCAACAAACTGGACGATGAGGAAATAAGACCCACAGTTCTGATGTACCTGTTAAATGATAACGCAATGCAGAAAGCAACCACACATTCATAACGAGACAAAGAGAAACTCAAGCTATAAGCATACAGACGGACATCTCCCACATATGTATAACCAACAAAAGCAGAACGTAAGCACAAATGAGTACGAATACAATGACCCCAGCCAACAATCCTGGTGGTGGTCGACAAATACTGATGCACAAAAGCTAAACGGGTTATGCAGGGAAAACAGATGCGACACCCGTCACAAAAACTTCTAGAAACTTCTCCCATATTCAACTGAACTCTCTGATTGACAATCTTCAGAGCACACACTTCCTGTGGAGTCTTCCATGACATTAACTGACGAACCCATACAACTGGAGGATGGAAAATCATTAATCTGAACAAAACCCTGAGGAGTGATGCAAATACGGCTAGAGTCTAACAGATCTTGAACCTGGCTTCTAAGCACCTTACAATCATCGGTTGAATGCCCCTGTGCCCCAGCATGGTACTCACAGCGGGCGCTGGCATCAAAACCTGGAGGATACGGTGGAATCACCGGCTTAGTCTCTTTCGGCACTATCAATCCGCTTCTGACCAGATCTGGCAACAACTGACTGTACGACACCGGTAGCTGAGTAAAATGCCTTTCAGGTTTCCTCGGTCTCCGTGGGGCGTGCTGACGCGCTCGATGATAGGATGACCGTTGACTTGAAGTGTCTGAAAACTGATCCTGAGATGCTAGAGATTCTGAGATGGCGTCATCTCCTTCCCACTCTTCTTGAGAACTGACAACTGACTCATTCTTGTCAACTGTGACATAAGGAACATCTCGAAACTTTCCACTCCTGAGTCCTCTCTCAACAAGCTCTCCCAGTCTCATCAGGCCCACAAAGTTTGTGCAACTGAACAATTTGTCAAAATAATGGCCTTTCAGAGTTCCCAAGAAGATGTCAACCAGTTCTCTTTCCGGAAGCGGTGGTTGAACACTAGCAGCTAATTCTTTCCATCTTCGCAAATACCCTCTGAATGATTCATTCTCCGCCTGAGATAATTCTTGCAGATGTACGAGACTAGGAGCCAAATCCAGGTTGTAATCGTACTGCTTCAGGAAAGCTCTGGCTAAATCCACCCATGATCGAATCTGATTACTCTCCAATTGCACATACCACCTCAAGGATGCCCCAATCAGGCTATACTGAAAGCAATGGATCATCAACTTGTCATTTCGCACAAACGAAGTCATCCTTCGACAAAACATCATCAAATGCAGCTTCGGACAGCTATCTCCCGTGTACTTTTCGAATTCCGGTACTTTGAACTTGTAAGGCAACACCAGGTCAGGGACCAAACACATGTCTACAGCATCCAAGTTAACGGCATCTTTCGCTTCTAAGGCTTTTATACCTTCTTCCAACGCTCGGAGTCTTCTACCATTTTCGAGAGCTCTTGGATCTACTATCCCGGCCATTGGAATATCTCTTCGGTAATTCATCACAGGGAAAGTAACACCTTGATTGTTAGCAGGAGGATAACGTTCATTTCGGGCAACGAACTGCTCATGCCGATCTCGGTTCTCAACAGTAGGCTGTACAACTTGGTCTGCGGTAAGGTTGTTCGCTTGCGGGAAGCCTTCCATAGAATCATACTGATGGCTGGACGCCATAGTAAACCCTGTCAAGGTGTTAGGAGCCTGGAAATTGCCTTCAGCCATAGCTACCAATTACCTGTAACTGACTACACTGCTTGATTCTGCTCAAATCTGCTTCAGCCCCTTGGTCGTCTTCAACACTCCCCTCTTGCCTCAAACAGTCCCCCGAGAATCACTCTCTGGTGAAAACAAAGGCTGGATAAGTGCTCTGGCATGCTAAAGAAATGCTATGCAATATGATTTATGCAAACAGAAATACAAAAAATGCTAACGTGCATGTGTGCATTGGAGATATTTCCCCTCCAATTCCAGTGTCAGTGGTAGCAAGACAAGATAAACCATAAAGACAATATTTAGAAAAACCCTCATATATTCATTAGAATAACAATCTTGTCAAGAGGTTACATAACTATGCTCCATACATCTGATACGATAAGGAAGATCCCAGCCAACATGCCTGGTGGTGATCTCAACACACAGAATACAAGAGAGAAATCAAGTACGGGTACGGTTGCGGAAGTCCTCAACCATCTTCTTCGTCTCTGCGCGACCCGGTTGATAAATCAAACCTTCTATCAGCTGATCCCTTTTTCTGACCGTCCCCTGGATGTCTCTGACAAAGTCTTCCCAAGCCTTATCCTGAGCACCATCCCCAGGTTTATGTCTCTTGGCGTCTGCTCTATGCTGAAAATCTTCTAAATTCTTCATGGCATCTGTCAGCTTGCGCTCGGCCTCGTATCGGCGGCAGGCTTCCTCTTCAAGCTCTTCAGTCTTCACTTTGACCTGTTCTTCTAACTGAGCAACCTGTGTCTTCAGCTCTTCTTCCCGCTCTTTGCGCTTGGTCATAGTGAGATCCCAGTGCTCTCTGAACTTAGCTAGCTTCGTGTAGGCCCTTTCCAGCTCTTGCTTCTTAGTGGCCAGCACACTACTAACTGAGTCTACATCTAACTCCAGACGCTTCTTGGTTTCAGTCAATTCCAATAGCGTGGTCTTCAGATGTTTCAGAGTTTCAGCCTGTTGCTTAGAAAAATATCCCGTTTCAATCTTTTCATGACGAAGCTGGGCATTCTCCTGCTCTAAAGCCTCTTTAGCCTTTGCTAGCTCTTCTTTCTCCGCCATCAGCTGCTTGTACACCTGCATGTCCACAGTGGTGGGCTCCTCCACCGGAGAAGGATGCGATGGCTGAACCGCTGGATAAGGCATAAGGAATTTCACAACTCGCTCACGAATCCATTCCACATATGGGCCAGGAACTCGAGTATCCCCTCTGCTACCTGAAGGCTTCCCTCTCTTGTGCAAGTTCTTCCAGGCTTTCTCAAGTTTGGTCAGCATTTCTTTCCCTATTGCCCCGGTGAGATACAGAGATTCCTGTATCTCCTCGGGTTTCGGCGCTCCTTGAGGTACATACCCAAATTGCCTGATCAATAAGGAAGGGTTGTAGTTGACACACCCCTTCCTTCCTACTAAAGGAACATTCGGGAATCCTTCGCATTTGAGTATAACCTCCACTCCGAATACCTCTTCGTTAACCCATACCACGTTCTCAGCAGTCAATCCCATCAAGCGCTCGGGCCATCCTAGCGAATCGATAGAGGTGACAAAAGGGCCTGACTTAGGCATATGACTGGTGAACCACCTGCACAGGAGAGGTACACAACAAGACACATTCCTTCCTCGCCGTTTTTCATTCTGGTAGTGGGTAGAATGGTGGATATCTCCCAGCAAAGTAGGAACTGGGTTCTTCGCAGCCAAAATATGGAAGGCATCTGAGTCAACAAAATCAGGAATGTTCGGGAACAGCACGATGCCATACACACATACAGCAAGGATGACGTCAAAAATACCCCAGCTACCCTTCTGGGCATACTCCCGAGCCTTCTCCACCAAGACATCCAATGGAAATCCCCATACGTCTCCTCTTCTGATCATCTTCCCGGACAGCTCAGACTCTCTCAAGCACAGGATGGCGGAAAGCTCAGCCAGATTAGGCTCAGCGTCCGTACGATAGAAAGGCATCTGCTCGCGGATCGGTATATCCAGAAGTGCAGAATACTCCTCCAGGGTAGGAGCCAAAACAAAGTCAGGAAATACGAAGCACCTGAGCTCCGCATCATAGAACTGTAACAGGGTATAAATGTCGCTGATCTCGTAGGCCGATGGCTGATAAACATAGGTCAGAATCCTCCCATATCTCTTTCTGAAGTCACCCATTACCCTCTTCTTAGCAATAGCAATCAATTCTAACAATAGACTAATATCCGGAGATGGAAACTTGTAGGTCAATACTCTCTTCAGGGTTTCCCTGTCTTGCTAGGAGCAAACACCAGAACTGGGAGGGAAAATATGTACCTGCAATACACACACGTTAGTTGAATGCAAAATGGTAATGCAATGATGCAATATGATAAATAATGCAATCTGTGAACACAGGGGCTATGCTGTAGCCTGAAGAGGAACATCTCTGTGATCGAGAACAGAAAACCACCACAGTCACCAGAACCTCAGGACATTAACTATCATCTGATACTCAAAATATCAATCCCCTGGTAAGAAATCCATCTGAACCTCTGTATCTGACGAGAAAACCATCTGATAATAGAATCACCCATCTGATCCAGACAACACACCTGGAGATGAATCAAGAACACCATCTGACAAATACTGAACCATGGTTTCTGAAGGCCGGTTTTCCTGCAATAACCCAATCCCTCTCACAGGTATGATAAACCTAATCCACGGACAAAGGTACGGCATCCTATACGGTCATCAGCGTCACAGACTTTCATGACTGACGATACGATTCCCAGAAGGAGTGGCATCATCAAGTCATGAAGAGGCCTCACTTAGCTGACTTCCAAATGATCGGTCCCCAGAGTCGACAATCCCCACGTCTGGACTCCCCTCAGATCCTCAGGACCGGAAAGGAGCACCTCTGCGAGAATCTCGTCTGAGCGTAGATTTCGTAGGGAACTGTGCCTGCTCAGCAGACAGGTTCGTCTACTACTCTCCACAACTATATCTAGGTGCATACTCAAGCCCAGGTCCGGCTTCTCACTCACAGTAACCTCCCTTGCCCACAGCAATAATCACAATAATATAATGCTGGAAAATACATGCGGAAAGGTAAAGGTACGGAAAAGTAAAGTGCGAAAAAGTAAAACACATATGCACAACACCCAACAAATAAACATCCAAGCGCTAGGATTGACTCGCGTAGGGGATGGGAAACGGTCCCAGCATAAGGGATGGGAAGAGTCCCTAGATGCTATAAATCCCCAGCAGAGTCGCCAGCTGTCGCTACTGCGAAAATCGGCGCCGGCTTGACAGGAGAGTCGCCACCGTGCGTTATTTATCCCTCAGAGCGGGAAAGGAAACGCTCGAAGTAAACCTCGCAAAGACGGGAAAAAGGTATGGTCATCGCAACCAAAACCTGGATTCGGGAGTCGGTTACGCAAGGGGAAGGTATTAGCACCCCTCACGTCCATCGTACTCGATGGGATCCACGCTTGATGTTTATAAGGAAAAGGGTGTTTATCTATCTACGCTAATGGTCGGTCTGAAAAGAAAATAAAAGGACAGGACTCGACAGAACATACGGTGTTCTGGGCCTACGTATTCCCTCGTGCAGTGGGAAAGTCAGAGTCAACGTAGTTCGACTACCTACGTCTAAACGGGAAAAGGTTGCTCGCCAGGACATCGCATCCTGTGCCTACGTACTTCCACACAGCATGGAAGATCAGAGCAAACGTAGTTCGACTAACTACGGCTAAACAGGGGGCTCTCACACAGCAGTGAGCAAGACAAACTGGTCCTAAAGGTTCGGGAACCTACAACTACGATCTGGTCTCAAATGCACTCGGGCAATAGAAAGGGATAACGATTAGTCGTCAGCGGGAAAGTCTCGATCGCACAGCCGCGAGAGAACAAAGGTTAGTTGTTAGTGTGCTCGCTAGGATATCGCATCCTATGCCTACATATCCCCGTCTGGCACAAGGAATCAGAGCAGCTGTAGTTCAGCTAACTACGGATCAAGCTACCCAAAAGCTCCTACTGAAAGGAAAGGGAAAAGACACCCTAAAACTATAGCTGACAAGGGGAATCTACCTACTGCTATCATGCCTGGTTGACCATCCTAACGTCTATCATAACGACTCCGCAGCGGAGAAGTCAGAGCTCCTAAGGGATCATGGCAACAGGACTATACAACAAACAGAAAATACTGCAAAGTAAAGAAATACTGAAAATATGCATGAATGCAACAACTAGACAAACAAGGCGCAAAGGCCGCAAACCACAAAGGCAAGGGAGCTCAGCTCTACCAAATACCAACAAGCAAAGCCACTCAATAACAAACAAGCAGAAGGAGGACCACCTCAACTTCTCATGCACACGAAGTCCACTTCTAAGATGCACCTACCTCAGAACTATCTAGATGAATACCTAAGTCTAATGCAACACAACACCATACAAGTCAAACAACACAAAGAGACTAACCGTGAGCAGGGCCCCTAAACAAAACCTGAAACAAACTCCTAATCTATCTCTAGACAAGACCCTATGCAACACCTTAAGCAAAGATCTAAGCAAAAACTCTAACCAGAACCCTAAGCAAGAGGAATCAATCCCAGTCTCCAAGCTTCAGAACAAGCTTACCAGAGAAAGGGAGCTAAGCAGACAAACTCATAGTGCCTTCCTCGGGAAAGTACCAGGAGGTTACTACTCAGGAGTCATATCCTATGCGGCTCGACAACTGTGATCAGTTTACATTCCTCCTCAGGAGAAACTAAACTCACATGAAGGCTCCGGCATCACTGGATACTTGAGAAATCCTATCTGCACTAAGGGAACTAAGTGAACAGACCCATAGGACCTTCCTCAGGAAAGTACTAGGAGGCTGACACTTAGGAATCGTATCCTACGTGGCTCAACAACTGTGATCAGTTTACATTCCTCCTCAGGAGAAATTAAACTCACAAGTTGGCTCCAACATCATTGGATACTTGAGAAATCCTAGATAAACTAAGGGAGCTAAGTGAATAGACCCCTAGGACCTTCCTCAGGAAAGTACTAGGAGGCTTCCACTTAGGAATCGTATCCCATGTGGCTCAACAACATGTGATCAGTTTACATTCCTCCTCAGGAGAAATTAAACTCACACGTTGGCTCCAACATCATTGGATACTTAAGAAAGAGGTGAGAAGAAAGAATGAAAGTCATTCATAGTGCCTTCCTCAGGAAAGTACCATAAACTCCCCTCAAACTTCAGGATCTCGAACCTCACAAACAGAGAACAAGCTCCTAGACTAAGCCTCAATCCAATGCATCCTTGCAAGCTCTAACAAGACTTCAACCAGCTCCCATCTTCAAGAGGAACCCACAGATCCCCCAAACCACAAGGAACTATCTCTGAAGTTCAACCACAGTTGAACTTCAAAGTCAGAAGCCATCAAGACTTCTTCTATTCTCAAGCTTAGACTAAAACATATCAGAACATCCTACAAAAATCTATCAAAAATCTATGGGAAACCTACATGGCTCTATGACAACATACTAAAAAATCAGAGCAAAACTCAATACCAGATGAAAGAACCAAAATCAACAAAGCAGACATATCCACAAACCAATTATTCAATATCAAAACAATACAAAAAATGCAATTAAAATGAAAATTCATGATTAAGCTAATGTTTTTTGCACTATAAAATTCTACATTGAATTACGAGTCTACAGAAAAAAGAATGGAATTATTTGATTAAACCTACTATTTTTTATGAATTTTCTAATAATATGCATGCACCAAAAATATTAAAAGAAGTCAATTAAATGGAAAATATACCAAAAATAGTAAACAAAAATAAAATGGCATTTTTATTTTTATACAATTTTCTAGACCTTTTCATGAAGTAGTGGAAAAAACAAGAACTCAAAAATCAATCGTTTTTATTTTCTTATGACTTTTTCAATATGCAAGAAAATAAAAGAAATTGAAAAAAACAAAATTGAAATAAAATTGGAGGGGGGTGCTAACAGCAATGTTTCTAAGTTCATTTCCTAAGGTGGGACTGAATGGGGGGTGCGCTCAGCACTTAGGCGCTGGCCCAATGACATCAAAAAAAACAATTAATAAAAACAGAAAGAAGAAAAACGCACGGGGGGTGCAGCCTAGTAAGTTTTCACGCTAATTCTCATTGGGCTTACGCCCAGGGGGTGTGAATAGCACTTGGGCCTAAGGCCCAAACCACCATCATCTGTCTCTCACACGCCAGGGGGGGGGGGGGAACGAGCAAATGGGGGGTGTTCTCTCAGCAAACGAGATTGGGCCTAACACCCAGCCCAAACCCTAACTAGAAACCCTAATCAACAAAACCTAATTTCTCCTCTCAACACAGATCACTGTTCACGTTAACCTAGCCGTCGTCTTCTCTCATCTTCCTCACCCTATCTGAAACTCTCATCTCCTTCTCAAGAACTCTCAATCCATTCACCCTCACGGCCATCATCGCACAAGAACAAACAAAATCACCCTATACTATTAATCCCTAACCAATCAGTTTATCCTAATCGAGGCCACTTTCATCAATGGCAATGGAGATATGACGAAGAGGGACAAACCTGGGTTTACGCGAGGGGAACGATGGATCTTCGAAGAACCTCAAACGAGCTCACAGCGATCCTTGAAGATTTCTGGATATTTGCTGAAGATTTGATGGCGCGAAGAACAACTCGTAGTGATGAACAGCGATGAGATCTTGATGAAGATCTTACAAGTCTTGGAACTGACGAATCTTGTACAGATCTGGGGAAATATTAGGTGATCGTTGTTGAAGGTTGTTGACGGATCGTTCGTTGGTTGATGAAGGTTTCTGGAAATTCCAGATGAGCGATGAACGTTTGATGATGTTCTGGAAAACTTCTTGAAGAACGTTGAATCTTTGCTGATTTTCTGGAGAATTGCATGAAGGTTCTGGCGCAAACGATGAGTTTTCCGGCGCCGTTGAGGTCTCCGGCGAGGTAGTGATGAATAATGGACGGAGGAAGATGGAAGGAGAACGAGGTGTTTGGAGGATTCTGGGTTTTGTTGTAGTTTCCGGCAAGGACGGTGGCCGGAGACGGTTAGAGTGGCCGGCGGTGTGGTGGTCACCGGCTTTGCATGCCGGTCAAGGGCGTCTCCGGTGACGCGTGTGGTGATGCCACGTAGTGAGGAAGGTGGCAGGGGGAGCGGTGTAGGCGAGGCACGTGGCTTGGAGAGAGAGAGAGGGAGAGATAGTGGTAGCCAGCTGGGGGCGACGTGGCGTGAGCAGGAGAGTTTCTGAGTGGTGTCGTGGGGTCCTCTGAGTGCGTAACGTGGGGCCCTTTATATACTGCCAAGTGTCATTCTCTGGCCAAAGACCTGCACAAAAACGTATTTGGACTGATATGAAGTGGGCTTCCCAAAAAACTGCTTTTCTGGGCCCACGAACTTGAGACCCAAAACCTGAAAAAGAGCTGAATAAAAAAATGATTAAAGGGAAAATCAAGCTCAATTAGAAGCTAATCCAAGAATTAATCCTAATTAACTAATTAACACTACAATTAATTCTAACTAAAATTAATCTATCCTAATTAATTCTAACAAATTCAATTAACTTCTAAACAAAAGATTAATCCTAATTAAATCTAAAACATGATTAAATCTAATTAACTCTATATTAAACCAAAAAGATTAAAACTCTACTAATTCCTATAACATCTCTATTTATTTTCTATAAAATTCTATTAAAATCTATACTATTATTTAATATCTACTTAAAAGAAAAACTATATTAAAACAATACCCTATTTAAAACTATTAAAATCTCTATTAACTAAAAGAAAAACTATATTCCTCTTTTCTCTTTATTATTCTAAAAAAACAATTAAAAACAAATTTAAAATCTATTATATCCTAAAAATGATTAAAAAACTATTAAATGTATTTAAAAATTCTATAAAATTCTAAAAGAAAGATTTAAACTATTAAAAATATCTAAAAATCTATTTAAATCCTAAAAAATCCTAAAGCCTATTTAAAAAGTCTATTATACCCTAAAAATGCAGATGAATGCAAATGACCACCGTAAAAGAGCGCATGAGACCAGATCGAATCGAACAGAGAACCCCGGGCATCAGAATATCCCAAAATCACTATGCAAGCTAAAAATCACCGAGGAGCGCATAATTCCCCGAAGAACAAAACCCTGGTGATCTAGACTGGATCTGCCATATCTGATAGACGAAAATCAAGCTGTAACTCTGATATCCTCTGTCTGTGCACAAATATCATGCGTCTGATCGGCGAATATGAAATTAAACCACGAGTCAGATAGGAGAATCGGTTGGTCAAATTTTAGGGTGCAACATAGAGCAATGTTGAAATTTACCAACCTGAACTGAAGCTTGCAATTGAGGTAGTTGCAGTGTGATTCTTTGTGCCAAACTATGCAGATTCCTTCCTTGATGATCCCTGGTGCTATTGGAATGCTTAATTCTTCTTGAGAAGCTCTTGAATCCAAAACACGATTTCCACTTTTGGTGCTTGAAGCTCTAACTGCCACAACTGAATTCTTCACCAAAATGCCTCCAAAATTGATCTGGAATGGACCTTGAGCTTATATATGATGAGTTTGGATAGTTTCCAGGCCCAAAGCAAGCCCAATTTGAGATATGCAACTTTCAATTTTCCATCAAAGTTGCAAACATGGAATCCATGAATTTTCTCTGTCTCAGCCTAAAAAATGCTTCATATGTCTTGCTCATGACTTGTTGAGTATGAATGGACAGGATTGAGTCCTCAATTTCATCCCATGGTGGTTCTTGGATGTGTAACTTCACCATGAAGTAACAAAGTGAAAGTCCATGAAATGTGCATCAAACTGATTTTCAAATATTCCCACTATGTTCAAAATGTTGTTTCCACTCAAAATATGCACTCATTTAACTGCAACTAATATCGCACTAGAGACTATGACCTGGGAGTGAATGTGTCGCATGTTACCCAAAGGGTACCATACTAAACATCCTGATTATTGGAAGGAAACCCTCCAATAACCATTTCCCAAGTAACTTAAGGCTCGTAGCGTACGATATCAATTAACCTTTATTACTGTATTTAGATTAAAAATGAGAAGAGAAAGGACACACTGAAGGGGACTATTCCAATCCTAATGTTCTCATGCAAAGTTGATCATATGATTGAGGTTAGGAGGGAGCTACCTAATGTTATCATGCCAGGTTAGAACCCTAATGTCTGTCATAACTTCTCTTGAACAAGAGAAGTCAGAGTCCCTAAGGGAACATGGCAAAGGAGAGAAACAACAAAAGAAATAATCTGAAAGAATAAAACTGTAAGTAAAATGCATGCAATGCAGCAATACAAGCAGAAGGAGAAAAACTCGACTTCTAGAGCAAACAAGCAAGAGCAACACAAAACACAGGCAAGGGAGACAAACTCAACCTTCAGCCAACAAGCAAAGCCAAGCAGTAACAGACAAGCAGAGGGAGACAGACTCAACCTCTAATGCAGACAAGCAAGGGGAGCCAGGCTCAACCTTTCAATGCACTTAGGCCTAAACTAACTATATGAAAGCCTATTCTAATGCAACACACCAGACAAACAGTCAATCAGCAAACACAGTAAACAAAACAGCAAGCCAACAGCTCAACAACAAAGTAGTCTTCTAGCAGTAGACTAGCCTAACACTTTGTAGTGGTCTTCATGTCCAAGTTATCCATCAAGAGAAAAGGGAATAAGGCCTTCACCTTCAAGCTTCAACTTGCTCCATCAAGAGATGATGTGAATTAACACAAAGATCATTGCATGATGAGGGGAAGCATGATGGAAACCAAAGGAATCCATCATGGCACTCAACCACTCATCTAAGATTGGTATCCTCAAAGGTTTTACCTTTTGTGGTAGGCCTTTAGTCCTTCCAAGGGAGGGACTAGGCTCCCAAAAGGAACCTTGCATCATTGGATAGGAAATGGAATGCAAACCGAAGCAACCCACAATTTTGAAAAAGGAGGAAACCCCTAAAGGCTCTAAAAACATAATTCTACAAAGCTCCAAAAGCAACCCTCCAAAGGGAACTAATGCATCAAATTAAACCTTAAGATTAAGTCTACAGAAGCATCAACATGCCTACTAAACCATCCAAAAGGATTTGGAAACTTATCATGAACTAACGGCCACTTTTGAAGTTCAACTAGGGTAAGTACTATGTTAGAAGCATCCTAAAAACTACCTAAGTATTAAATCTAATTAAGATACTAAATCACCTTCTAAAAATCTATGAATTTTTCTAAGGGACCCTAAATGTGTTGGGAACCTAGGGTAAAAAGATCAGAACCTAATTCAATGTTTAAGGTCACTTAAGAAATTCTACCCCAAGAGATGCCAAAGGAAAAGCCAAAAGGGGAAGTCTCTAAAAACCTACTCCAAAACAGAACTTAGAGTTATCTAAAAATCACCACAAGAATCGTACAATCTTCTTAATGTGTCTAATACCATCCAGCCAAAAATATACTCCTAATTTTATACCAAAATGGAATACAAAAATCAGAAAGAAACAAGCGTAAAATGCCAAATTAAATGAAATCAAGAAAATGGAAAAATAGCAAATAAATTGGAAATTGCACAAAAAATAAAACCCAAGGGCATCAAAAAATCATAAATTAAATCAGGAGCATTCTCATATTTTTTTTTATATTTTTCTGATCATTATTCAAATTAATATGAATTTTAGAAAATTAAAGCAATTAAAGAAAATTAAAATGAAATAAAAGAAATAAAAAGCCAGAAAAATGTAACAGCCTTTGGATCAAGGGACTAAGTGTACACATCCAAGAGACGCGCGCGTGCCAAATCAGCTGCCAGCAGGGATTAGTGAAACGCCTGCGTTTTGGTGTGGTCAAGGTCAAAGTCTTCAGAGCAAATCTCATGCGTACGATCTGGAGACTAAGTCCACCATTTCAAACTCATCCAAGGGTTCCCCTTCATCGTCCTCATTTGAATTCTGAACAGGGAGGGAAGAGTGGACGGTGGCCAGAGAAGACCTCCGGTTGTCTTCTCCGGTGGCTCTGCAGGGGCTCATCATGAAACCTTCGCCAAAATGCACAAAACCTATACAGTTCTCCTTATTTTTTCATCCTGATCATGAATCCGAGCTTCATTCTCTCCAATTCTCAAAGAACAATTAAATTTGAAGCCAAACAGAAAAATCACCATTTCCACAATCATCACCAAACTCAGATTAATGCCACAGATCTCTTCCTCATCTCTCAGGGATCATCCTAAGCTATTCAGTTCATGCTAACGCCTCAAGATCAAGTAGTTACGATCTCAAACAGAAATTGGATCATGACCTAAATTGTCTCTAAACTCCAAAATTATGAACCTAAATGCATCTATATTCTTCCCTAAGCCTTAACCACAATCTAAATCATGCTGAAATAGCCTAGAACTAGAGCAATGTTGAAATTTACCAACCTGAACTGAAGCTTGCAATTGAGGTAGTTGCAGTGTGATTCTTTGTGCCAAACTATGCAGATTCCTTCCTTGATGATCCTTGGTGCTATTGGAATGCTTAATTCTTCTTGAGAAGCTCTTGAATCCAAAACACGATTTCCACTTTTGGTGCTTGAAGCTCTAACTGCCACAACTGAATTCTTCACCAAAATGCCTCCAAAATTGATCTGGAATGGACCTTGAGCTTATATATGATGAGTTTGGATAGTTTCCAGGCCCAAAGCAAGCCCAATTTGAGATATCCAATTTTCAATTTTCCATCAAAGTTGCAAACATGGAATCCATGAATTTTCTCTGTCTCAGCCTCAAAAATGCTTCATATGTCTTGCTCATGACTTATTGAGTATGAATGGACAGGATTGAGTCCTCAATTTCATCCCATGGTGGATCTTGGATGTGTAACTTCACCATGAAGCAACAAAGTGAAAGTCCATGAAATGTGCATCAAACTGATTTTCAAATATTCCCACTATGTTCAAAATGTTGTTTCCACTCAAAATATGCACTCATTTGTCTGCAACTAATATCGCACTAGAGACTATGACCTGGGAGTGAATGCGTCGCATGTCACCCAAAGGGTACCATACTAAACATCCTGATTATTGGAAGGAAACCCTCCAATAACCATTTCCCAAGTAACTTAAGGCTCGTAGCGTACGATATCAATTAACCTTTATTACTGTATTTAGATTTGTTTGAAAATGAGAAGAGAAAGGACACACTGAAGGGGACTAATCCAATCCTAACGTTGTTATGCAAAGTTGATCATATGATTGAGGTTAGGAGGGAGCTACCTAATATTATCATGCCTGGTTAGAACCCTAATGTCTATCATAACTTCTCTTGAACAAGAGAAGTCAGAGTCCCTAAGGGAACATGGCAAAGGAGAGAAACAACAAAAGAAATAATCTGAAAGAATAAAACTGTAAGTAAAATGAATGCAATGCAGCAATACAAGCAGAAGGAGAAAAACTCGACTTCTAGAGCAAACAAGCAAGAGCAACACAAAACACAGGCAAGGGAGACAAACTCAACCTTCAGCCAACAAGCAAAGCCAAACAGTAACAGACAAGCAGAGGGAGACAGACTCAACCTCTAATGCAGACAAGCAAGGGGAGCCAGGCTCAACCTTTCAATGCACTTAGGCCTAAACTAACTATATGAAAGCCTATTCTAATGCGACACACTAGACAAACAGTCAATCAGCAAACACAGTAAACAAAACAGCAAGCCAACAGCTCAACAACAAAGCAGTCTTCTAGCAGTAAAGCAGCCCAACAGTCTGTAGTGGTCTTCATGTCCAAGTTATCCATCAAGAGAAAAGGGAATAAGGCCTTCACCTTCAAGCTTCAACTTGCTCCATCAAGAGATGATGTGAATTAACACAAAGATCATTGCATGATGAGGGGAAGCATGATGGAAACCAAAGGAATCCATCATGGCACTCAA
Organism: Lathyrus sativus; assembly: GCA_963859935.3. Taxonomy (NCBI): domain Eukaryota; kingdom Viridiplantae; phylum Streptophyta; class Magnoliopsida; order Fabales; family Fabaceae; genus Lathyrus; species Lathyrus sativus. The sequence continues at coordinate 599,084,781 of OZ012741.1, read as the reverse complement.
CCACTCATCTAAGATTGGTATCCTCAAAGGTTTTACCTTTTGTGGTAGGCCTTTAGTCCTTCCAAGGGAGGGACTAGGCTCCCAAAAGGAACCTTGCATAATTGGATAGGAAATGGAATGCAAACCGAAGCAACCCACAATTTTGAAAAAGGAGGAAACCCCTAAAGGCTCTAAAAACATAATTCTATAAAGCTCCAAAAGCAACCCTCCAAAGGGAACTAATGCATCAAATTAAACCTTAAGATTAAGTCTACAGAAGCATCAACATGCCTACTAAACCATCCAAAAGGATTTGGAAACTTATCATGAACTAACGGCCACTTTTGAAGTTCAACTAGGGTAAGTACTATGTTAGAAGCATCCTAAAAACTACCTAAGTATTAAATCTAATTAAGATACTAAATCACCTTCTAAAAATCTATGAATTTTTCTAAGGGACCCTAAATGTGTTGGGAACCTAGGGTAAAAAGATCAGAACCTAATTCAATGTTTAAGGTCACTTAAGAAATTCTACCCCAAGAGATGCCAAAGGAAAAGCCAAAAGGGGAAGTCTCTAAAAACCTACTCCAAAACAGAAATTAGAGTTATCTAAAAATCACCACAAGAATCGTACAATCTTCTTAATGTGTCTAATACCATCCAGCCAAAAATATACTCCTAATTTTATACCAAAATGGAATACAAAAATCAGAAAGAAACAAGCGTAAAATGCCAAATTAAATGAAATCAAGAAAATGGAAAAATAGCAAATAAATTGGAAATTGCACAAAAAATAAAACCCAAGGGCATCAAAAAATCATAAATTAAATCAGGAGCATTCTCATATTTTTTTTATATTTTTCTGATCATTATTCAAATTAATATGAATTTTAGAAAATTAAAGCAATTAAAGAAAATTAAAATGAAATAAAAGAAATAAAAAGCCAGAAAAATGTAACAGCCTTTGGATCAAGGGACTAAGTGTACACATCCAAGAGACGCGCGCGTGCCAAATCAGCTGCCAGCAGGGATTAGTGAAACACCTGCGTTTTGGTGTGGTCAAGGTCAAAGTCTTCAGAGCAAATCTCATGCGTACGATCTGGAGACTAAGTCCACCATTTCAAACTCATCCAAGGGTTCCCCTTCATCGTCCTCATTTGAATTCTGAACAGGGAGGGAAGAGTGGACGGTGGCCAGAGAAGACCTCCGGTTGTCTTCTCCGGTGGCTCTGCAGGGGCTCATCATGAAACCTTCGCCAAAATGCACAAAACCTATACAGTTCTCCTTATTTTTTCATCCTGATCATGAATCCGAGCTTCATTCTCTCCAATTCTCAAAGAACAATTAAATTTGAAGCCAAACAGAAAAATCACCATTTCCACAATCATCACCAAACTCAGATTAATGCCACAGATCTCTTCCTCATCTCTCAGGGATCATCCTAAGCTATTCAGTTCATGCTAACGCCTCAAGATCAAGTAGTTACGATCTCAAACAGAAATTGGATCATGACCTAAATTGTCTCTAAACTCCAAAATTATGAACCTAAATGCATCTATATTCTTCCCTAAGCCTTAACCACAATCTAAATCATGCTGAAATAGCCTAGAACTAGAGCAATGTTGAAATTTACCAACCTGAACTGAAGCTTGCAATTGAGGTAGTTGCAGTGTGATTCTTTGTGCCAAACTATGCAGATTCCTTCCTTGATGATCCTTGGTGCTATTGGAATGCTTAATTCTTCTTGAGAAGCTCTTGAATCCAAAACACGATTTCCACTTTTGGTGCTTGAAGCTCTAACTGCCACAACTGAATTCTTCACCAAAATGCCTCCAAAATTGATCTGGAATGGACCTTGAGCTTATATATGATGAGTTTGGATAGTTTCCAGGCCCAAAGCAAGCCCAATTTGAGATATCCAATTTTCAATTTTCCATCAAAGTTGCAAACATGGAATCCATGAATTTTCTCTGTCTCAGCCTCAAAAATGCTTCATATGTCTTGCTCATGACTTATTGAGTATGAATGGACAGGATTGAGTCCTCAATTTCATCCCATGGTGGATCTTGGATGTGTAACTTCACCATGAAGCAACAAAGTGAAAGTCCATGAAATGTGCATCAAACTGATTTTCAAATATTCCCACTATGTTCAAAATGTTGTTTCCACTCAAAATATGCACTCATTTGTCTGCAACTAATATCGCACTAGAGACTATGACCTGGGAGTGAATGCGTCGCATGTCACCCAAAGGGTACCATACTAAACATCCTGATTATTGGAAGGAAACCCTCCAATAACCATTTCCCAAGTAACTTAAGGCTCGTAGCGTACCATATCAATTAACCTTTATTACTGTATTTAGATTTGTTTGAAAATGAGAAGAGAAAGGACACACTGAAGGGGACTAATCCAATCCTAACGTTGTTATGCAAAGTTGATCATATGATTGAGGTTAGGAGGGAGCTACCTAATGTTATCATGCCTGGTTAGAACCCTAATGTCTATCATAACTTCTCTTGAACAAGAGAAGTCAGAGTCCCTAAGGGAACATGGCAAAGGAGAGAAACGACAAAAGAAATAATCTGAAAGAATAAAACTGTAAGTAAAATGAATGCAATGCAGCAATACAAGCAGAAGGAGAAAAACTCGACTTCTAGAGCAAACAAGCAAGAGCAACACAAAACACAGGCAAGGGAGACAAACTCAACCTTCAGCCAACAAGCAAAGCCAAACAGTAACAGACAAGCAGAGGGAGACAGACTCAACCTCTAATGCAGACAAGCAAGGGGAGCCAGGCTCAACCTTTCAATGCACTTAGGCCTAAACTAACTATATGAAAGCCTATTCTAATGCGACACACTAGACAAACAGTCAATCAGCAAACACAGTAAACAAAACAGCAAGCCAACAGCTCAACAACAAAGCAGTCTTCTAGCAGTAAAGCAGCCCAACAGTCTGTAGTGGTCTTCATGTCCAAGTTATCCATCAAGAGAAAAGGGAATAAGGCCTTCACCTTCAAGCTTCAACTTTCTCCATCAAGAGATGATGTGAATTAACACAAAGATCATTGCATGATGAGGGGAAGCATGATGGAAACCAAAGGAATCCATCATGGCACTCAACCACTCATCTAAGATTGGTATCCTCAAAGGTTTTACCTTTTGTGGTAGGCCTTTAGTCCTTCCAAGGGAGGGACTAGGCTCCCAAAAGGAACCTTGCATCATTGGATAGGAAATGGAATGCAAACCGAAGCAACCCACAATTTTGAAAAAGGAGGAAACCCCTAAAGGCTCTAAAAACCTAAGTCTACAAAGCTCCAAAAGCAACCCTCCAAAGGGAACTAATGCATCAAATTAAACCTTAAGATTAAGTCTACAGAAGCATCAACATGCCTACTAAACCATCCAAAAGGATTTGGAAACTTATCATGAACTAACGGCCACTTTTGAAGTTCAACTAGGGTAAGTACTATGTTAGAATCATCCTAAAAACTACCTAAGTATTAAATCTAATTAAGATACTAAATCACCTTCTAAAAATCTATGAATTTTTCTAAGGGACCATAAATGTGTTGGGAACCTAGGGTAAAAAGATCAGAACCTAATTCAATGTTTAAGGTCACTTAAGAAATTCTACCCCAAGAGATGCCAAAGGAAAAGCCAAAAGGGGAAGTCTCTAAAAACCTACTCAAAAACAGAACATAGAGTTATCTAAAAATCACCACAAGAATCGTACAATCTTCTTAATGTGTCTAATACCATCCAGCCAAAAATATACTCCTAATTTTATACCAAAATGGAATACAAAAATCAGAAAGAAACAAACGTGAAATGCCAAATTAAATGAAATCAAGAAAATGGAAAAATAGCAAATAAATTGGAAATTGCACAAAAAATAAAATCCAAGGGCATCAAAAAATCATAAATTAAATCAGGAGCATTCTCATATTTTTTTTATATTTTTCTGATCATTATTCAAATTAATATGAATTTTAGAAAATTAAAGCAATTAAAGAAAATTAAAATGAAATAAAAGAAATAAAAAGCCAGGAAAATGTAACAGCCTTTGGATCAAGGGACTAAGTGTACACATCCAAGAGACGCGCGCGTGCCAAATCAGCTGCCAGCAGGGATTAGTGAAACGCCTGCGTTTTGGTGTGGTCAAGGTCAAAGTCTTCAGAGCAAATCTCATGCGTAAGATCTGGAGACTAAGTCTACCATTTCAAACTCATCCAAGGGTTCCCTTTCACCGTCCTCATTTGAATTCTGAACAGGGAGGGAAGAGTGGATGGTGGCCAGAGAATACCTCCGGTTGTCTTCTCCAGTGGCTCTGCAGGGGCTCATCATGAAACCTTCGCCAAAATGCACAAAACCTATACAGTTCTCCTTATTTTTTCATCCTGATCATGAATCCGAGCTTCATTCTCTCCAATTCTCAAAGAACAATTAAATTTGAAGCCAAACAGAAAAATCACCATTTCCACAATCATCACCAAACTCAGATTAATGCCACAGATCTCTTCCTCATCTCTCAGGGATCATCCTAAGCTATTCAGTTCATGCTAACGCCTCAAGATCAAGTAGTTACGATCTCAAACAGAAATTGGATCATGACCTAAATTGTCTCTAAACTCCAAAATTATGAACCTAAATGCATCTATATTCTTCCCTAAGCCTTAACCACAATCTAAATCATGCTGAAATAGCCTAGAACTAGAGCAATGTTGAAATTTACCAACCTGAACTGAAGCTTGCAATTGAGGTAGTTGCAGTGTGATTCTTTGTGTCAAACTATGCAGATTCCTTCCTTGATGATCCTTGGTGCTATTGGAATGCTTAATTCTTCTTGAGAAGCTCTTGAATCCAAAACACGATTTCCACTTTTGGTGCTTGAAGCTCTAACTGCCACAACTGAATTCTTCACCAAAATGCCTCCAAAATTGATCTGGAATGGACCTTGAGCTTATATATGATGAGTTTGGATAGTTTCCAGGCCCAAAGCAAGCCCAATTTGAGATATCCAATTTTCAATTTTCCATCAAAGTTGCAAACATGGAATCCATGAATTTTCTCTGTCTCAGCCTCAAAAATGCTTCATATGTCTTGCTCATGACTTATTGAGTATGAATGGACAGGATTGAGTCCTCAATTTCATCCCATGGTGGATCTTGGATGTGTAACTTCACCATGAAGCAACAAAGTGAAAGTCCATGAAATGTGCATCAAACTGATTTTCAAATATTCCCACTATGTTCAAAATGTTGTTTCCACTCAAAATATGCACTCATTTGTCTGCAACTAATATCGCACTAGAGACTATGACCTGGGAGTGAATGCGTCGCATGTCACCCAAAGGGTACCATACTAAACATCCTGATTATTGGAAGGAAACCCTCCAATAACCATTTCCCAAGTAACTTAAGGCTCGTAGCGTACCATATCAATTAACCTTTATTACTGTATTTAGATTTGTTTGAAAATGAGAAGAGAAAGGACACACTGAAGGGGACTAATCCAATCCTAACGTTGTTATGCAAAGTTGATCATATGATTGAGGTTAGGAGGGAGCTACCTAATGTTATCATGCCTGGTTAGAACCCTAATGTCTATCATAACTTCTCTTGAACAAGAGAAGTCAGAGTCCCTAAGGGAACATGGCAAAGGAGAGAAACGACAAAAGAAATAATCTGAAAGAATAAAACTGTAAGTAAAATGAATGCAATGCAGCAATACAAGAAGAAGGAAAAAAACTCGACTTCTAGAGCAAACAAGCAAGAGCAACACAAAACACAGGCAAGGGAGACAAACTCAACCTTCAGCCAACAAGCAAAGCCAAACAGTAACAGACAAGCAGAGGGAGACAGACTCAACCTCTAATGCAGACAAGCAAGGGGAGCCAGGCTCAACCTTTCAATGCACTTAGGCCTAAACTAACTATATGAAAGCCTATTCTAATGCGACACACTAGACAAACAGTCAATCAGCAAACACAGTAAACAAAACAGCAAGCCAACAGCTCAACAACAAAGCAGTCTTCTAGCAGTAAAGCAGCCCAACAGTCTGTAGTGGTCTTCATGTCCAAGTTATCCATCAAGAGAAAAGGGAATAAGGCCTTCACCTTCAAGCTTCAACTTTCTCCATCAAGAGATGATGTGAATTAACACAAAGATCATTGCATGATGAGGGGAAGCATGATGGAAACCAAAGGAATCCATCATGGCACTCAACCACTCATCTAAGATTGGTATCCTCAAAGGTTTTACCTTTTGTGGTAGGCCTTTAGTCCTTCCAAGGGAGGGACTAGGCTCCCAAAAGGAACCTTGCATCATTGGATAGGAAATGGAATGCAAACCGAAGCAACCCACAATTTTGAAAAAGGAGGAAACCCCTAAAGGCTCTAAAAACCTAATTCTACAAAGCTCCAAAAGCAACCCTCCAAAGGGAACTAATGCATCAAATTAAACCTTAAGATTAAGTCTACAGGAGCATCAACATGCCTACTAAACCATCCAAAAGGATTTGGAAACTTATCATGAACTAACGACCACTTTTGAAGTTCAACTAGGGTAAGTACTATGTTAGAAGCATCCTAAAAACTACCTAAGTATTAAATCTAATTAAGATACTAAATCACCTTCTAAAAATCAATGAATTTTTCTAAGGGATCCAAAATGTGTTGGGAACCTAGGGTAAAAAGATCAGAACCTAATTCAATGTTTAAGGTCACTTAAGAAATTCTACCCCAAGAGATGCCAAAGGAAAAGCCAAAAGGGGAAGTCTCTAAAAACCTACTCCAAAACAGAACTTAGAGTTATCTAAAAATCACCACAAAAATCCTACAATCTTCTTAATGTGTCTAATACCAGCCAGCCAAAAATTAACTCCTAATTTTATACCAAAATGGAATACAAAAATCAGAAAGAAACAAGCATAAAATGGCAAATTAAATGAAATCAAGAAAATGGAAAAATATCAAATAAATTGGAAATTGCACAAAAAATAAAATCCAAGGGCATCAAAAAATCATAAATTAAATCAGGAGCATTCTCATATTTTTGTTATATTTTTCTGATCATTATTCAAATTAATATGAATTTTAGAAAATTAAAGCAATTAAAGAAAATTAAAATGAAATAAAAGAAATAAAAAGCCAGGAAAATGTAACAGCCTTTGGATCAAGGGACTAAGTGTACACATCCAAGAGACGCGCGCGTGCCAAATCAGCTGCCAGCAGGGATTAGTGAAACGCCTGCGTTTTGGTGTGGTCAAGGTCAAAGTCTTCAGAGCAAATCTCATGCGTACGATCTGGAGACTAAGTCCACCATTTCAAACTCATCCAAGGGTTCCCCTTCATCGTCCTCATTTGAATTCTGAATAGGGAGGGAAGAGTGAAAGGTGGCCTGAGAAGACCTCTGGTTGTCTTCTCCGGTGGCTCTGTAGGGGCTCATCATGAAACCTTCGCCAAAATGCACAAAACCTATACAGTTCTCCTTATTTTTTTCATCCTGATCATGAATCCGAGCTTCATTCTCTCCAATTCTCAAAGAACAATTAAATTTGAAGCCAAACAGAAAAATCACCATTTCCACAATCATCACCAAACTCAGATTAATGCCACAAATCTCTTCCTCATCTCTCAGGTATCATCCTAAGCTATTCAGTTCATGCTAACACCTCAAGATCAAGTAGTTACGATCTCAAACAGAAATTGGATCATGACCTAAATTGTCTCTAAACTCCAAAATTATGAACCTAAATGCATCTATATTCTTCCCTAAGCCTTAAACACAATCTAAATCATGCTGAAATAGCCTAGAACTAGAGCAATGTTGAAATTTACCAACCTGAACTGAAGCTTGCAATTGAGGTAGTTGCAGTGTGATTCTTTGTGCCAAACTATGCAGATTCCTTCCTTGATGATCCCTGGTGCTATTGGAATGCTTAATTCTTCTTGAGAAGCTCTTGAATCCAAAACACGATTTCCACTTTTGGTGCTTGAAGCTCTAACTGCCACAACTAAATTCTTCACCAAAATGCCTCCAAAATTGATCTGGAATGGACCTTGAGCTTATATATGATGAGTTTGGATAGTTTCCAGGCCCAAAGCAAGCCCAATTTGAGATATGCAATTTTCAATTTTCCATCAAAGTTGAAAACATGGAATCCATGCATTTTCTCTGTCTCAGCCTCAAAAATGCTTCATATGTCTTGCTCATGACTTGTTGAGTATGAATGGACAGGATTGAGTCCTCAATTTCATCCCATGGTGGATCTTGGATGTGTAACTTCACCATGAAGTAACAAAGTGAAAGTCCATGAAATGTGCATCAAACTGATTTTCAAATATTCCCACTATATTCAAAATGTTGTTTCCACTCAAAATATGCACTCATTTGTCTACAACTAATATCGCACTAGAGACTATGACCTTGGAGTGAATGCGTCGAATGTCACCCAAAGGGTACCATACTAAACATCCTGATTATTGGAAGGAAACCCTCCAATAACCATTTCCCAAGTAACTTAAGACTCGTAGCGTACGATATCAATTAACCTTTATTATTGTATTTAGATTTGTTTGAAAATGAGAAGAGAAAGGACACACTGAAGGGGACTAATCCAATCCTAACGTTGTCATGCAAAGTTGATCATATGATTGAGGTTAGGAGGAAGCTACCTAATGTTATCATGACTGGTTAGAACCCTAATGTCTGTCATAACTTCTCTTGAACAAGAGAAGTCAGAGTCCCTAAGGGAACATGGCAAAGGAGAGAAACAACAAAAGAAATAATCTGAAAAAATAAAACTGTAAGTAAAATGCATGCAATGCAGCAATACAAGCAGAAGGAGAAAAACTTGACTTCTAGAGCAAACAAGCAAGAGCAACACAAAACACAGGCAAGGGAGACAAACTCAACCTTCAGCCAACAAGCAAAGCCAAACAGTAACAGACAAGCAGAGGGAGACAGACTCAACCTCAAATGCAGACAAGCAAGGAGAGCCAGGCTCAACCTTTCAATGCACTTAGGTCTAAACTAATTATATTAAAGCCTATTCTAATGCAACACACCAGACAAACAGTCAATCAGCAAACACAGTAAACAAAACAGCAAGCCAACAACTCAACAACAAAGCAGTCTTCTAGCAGTAAAGCAGCCCAACAGTCTGTAGTGGTCTTCATGTCCAAGTTATCCATCAAGAGAAAAGGGAATAAGGCCTTCACCTTCAAGCTTCAACTTGCTTCATCAAGAGATGATGTGAATTAACACAAAGATCATTGCATGATAAGGGGAAGCATGATGGAAACCAAAGGAATCCATCATGGCACTCAACCACTCATCTAAGATTGGTATCCTCAAAGGTTTTACCTTTTGTGGTAGGCCTTTAGTCCTTCCAAGGGAGGTAATAGGCTCCCAAAAGGAACCTTGCATCATTGGATAGGAAATGGAATGCAAACCGAAGCAACCCACAATTTTGAAAAAGGAGGAAACCCCTAAAGGCTCTAAAAACCTAATTCTACAAAGCTCCAAAAGCAACCCTCCAAAGGGAACTAATGCATCAAATTAAACCTTAAGATTAAGTCTACAGAAGCATCAATATGCCTACTAAACCATCCAAAAGGATTTGGAAACTTATCATGAACTAACGGCCACTTTTGAAGTTCAACTAGGGTAAGTACTATGTTAGAAGCATCCTAAAAACTACCTAAGTATTAAACCTAATTAAGATACTAAATCACCTTCTAAAAATCAATGAATTTTTCTAAGGGACCCTAAATGTGTTAGGAACCTAGGGTAAAAAGATCAGAACCTAATTCAATGTTTCAGGTCACTTAAGAAATTCTACCCCAAGAGATGCCAAAGGAAAAGCCAAAAGGGGAAGTCTCTAAAAACCTACTCCAAAACAGAACTTAGAGTTATCTAAAAATCACCACAAAAATCCTACAATCTTCTTAATGTGTCTAATACCAGCCAGCCAAAAATTAACTCCTAATTTTATACCAAAATCGAATACAAAAATCAGAAAGAAACAAGCATAAAATGCCAAATTAAATGAAATCAAGAAAATGGAAAAATAGCAAATAAATTCGAAATTGCACAAAAAATAAAATCCAAGGGCATCAAAAAATCATAAATTAAACCAGGAGCATTCTCATATTTTTGTTATATTTTTCTGATCATTATTCAAATTAATATGAATTTTAGAAAATTAAAGCAATTAAAGAAAATTAAAATGAAATAAAAGAAATAAAAAGCCAGGAAAATGTAACAGCCTTTGGATCAAGGGACTAAGTGTACACATCCAAGAGACGCGCGCGTGCGAAATCAGCTGCCAGCAGGGATTACTGAAACGCCTGCGTTTTGGTGTGGTCAAGGTCAAAGTCTTCAGAGCGAATCTCATGCGTACGATCTGGAGACTAAGTCCACCATTTCAAACTCATCCAAGGGTTCCCCTTCATCGTCCTCATTTGAATTCTGAACAGGGAGGGAAGAGTGGACGGTGGCCGAAGAAGACCTCCGGTTGTCTTCTTCGGTGGCTCTGCAGGGGTTCATCATGAAACCTTCGCCAAAATGCACAAAACCTATACAGTTCTCCTTATTTTTTCATCCTGATCATGAATCCGAGCTTCATTCTCTCCAATTCTCAAAGAACAATTAAATTCGAAGCCAAACAGAAAAATCACCATTTCCACAATCATCACCAAACTCAGATTAATGCCACAGATCTCTTCCTCATCTTTCAGGGATCATCCTAAGCTATTCAGTTCATGCTAAAACCTCAAGATCAAGTAGTTACGATCTCAAACAGAAATTGGATCATGACCTAAATTGTCTCTAAACTCCAAAATTATGAACCTAAATGCATCTATATTCTTCCCTAAGCCTTAACCACAATCTAAATCATGCTGAAATAGCCTAGAACTAGAGCAATGTTGAAATTTACCAACCTGAACTGAAGCTTGCAATTGAGGTAGTTGCAGTGTGATTCTTTGTGCCAAACTATGCAGATTCCTTCCTTGATGATCCATGGTGCTATTGGAATGCTTAATTCTTCTTGAGAAGCTCTTGAATCCAAAACACGATTTCCACTTTTGGTGCTTGAAGCTCTAACTGCCACAACTGAATTCTTCACCAAAATGCCTCCAAAATTGATCTGGAATGGACCTTGAGCTTATATATGATGAGTTTGGATAGTTTCCAGGCCCAAAGCAAGCCCAATTTGAGATATCCAATTTTCAATTTTCCATCAAAGTTGCAAACATGGAATCCATGAATTTTCTCTGTCTCAGCCTCAAAAATGCTTCATATGTCTTGCTCATGACTTGTTGAGTATGAATGGACAGGATTGAGTCCTCAATTTCATCCCATGGTGGATCTTGGATGTGTAACTTCACCATGAAGTAACAAAGTGAAAGTCCATGAAATGTGCATCAAACTGATTTTCAAATATTCCCACTATGTTCAAAATGTTGTTTCCACTCAAAATATGCACTCATTTGTCATTCCTTGACCACTCGTGAATTATTTTGAATTTTCCTCTTTTAATGCCTTTAAAAATGCCTTTTGTCAAATTCCTTCAAACCAACTCTTGTTCTAAGCCAAATCAATACATCATGGATACATGGTTAACCTTAAAATCCCATTTTGAGCAAGTTTCAAGTTGGACAAAACTTCATTTGGAGTGTGCAAGATAGTGAAAATGACCTATAATGCAAAATGACCTATAATCTCACTTTCCCAAAATACCCCTGCCTTGCAAAGCTTATAACTTGAGCTCCACAAATCCAATCAAGGACTTCAAGGACTTTTTGGAAAGCTAGGATCATGAGGAACAACTTTCATGTTTATCAAAAGGTCATGTGAAACTTCCTTCTAGGTCAAAAATGTCTTGGAAGTTGGTTGACTTTCATAGATAAATTTCACATTCATCTGGTGATCTATAACTTGTCTAACTCATAACTTGAGTTCTACAAATACAATGGAGGACTTATAGTACTCATATTAAAGGTATGAACATGCTCTACAAGTATCATGTTTGGGCCAAAGTCATGTGAGACTTGTATCTTGACTTATATGGTCTTGAAGTTAGGCACTAAATAGGGGATTTTACACTGAGAACCCTAATTTAGCAACTCCTCACACTCTTGATTTTTCTTGATTTGATCTTGGGACAACGTCTCAAATGCTTCAAAATAACATTCCATGAACACCATGACTTAGAAATAGGCTTTGATCCTCTTCAATTGTACAGTTGACTTAGGGTTGACCAGACAAAAACCCTAATTGCAACACCCTCAACTGTGGCGCTTCACACTTAGCATAATGACTTGACTGAGCTCCACCATGACCCTCAAGGAACTCCATGAGCTCTATCTGTATACCCTATCCATGATCAAGACTTCACAACCCACTGATGGTCTTCAATTGGCCCCCAAGTTAGGAGATGAACCACATACCAGCATCCAAACTTCTCAAGAACACAACCCACTTTCTGATGACTTTGGTGACCTCTCAAGCTTGAATAAGACCTCTAGATAGGATCCTCTTGATATAAACCACACTTGATCCCCTGCTAAATGAATAATGCTATGCTATGCAAATGCTAGACCAATGATATGCTAATGCAATGAAACAAAAGCCAAGTAAGAAAAAGGTTAGGCAAATTTTGGGGTGCAACAACTGGCAGCATTATACTCATAGAGAGGGTTCTCAAAGGGAGCTTGGACATTCTGGTTAATAGTGTGGACCATAGGTCTGGGTTCGGCAAGGACGGGACCTTGAAAAACTGGTCGGACAGTCTGACCAATCAAGCAGTAGATGCAAGAGATGGAGAGTAGTTAGGAGGTAAACCAAACTCTGGCCAAGTAGATAGTGGTAATTAAACAAAAGGTGGATCAGCACTTGAAACTTCTTGAATGACGATCCTCTGAGGTGGCTCTCCTCTGGAAATCAGTACTTGAAGCATCTCGGTGAGCTTGGTCATGCCTGATTTCAACTCATCAATCTCCGTTTGGAGTTCCGCATTATATGTCTCTTGCTCTGACATCTGGAGTCTATAGTTAGCTCTAGTCTGATATCTGTGTCGAGGAATCAGCTTGACGACACAAAGGTACACTGGAAGGCGAGAGAACTGAGAATGAGAAACCGGGGGGAAAATGCAATGCAAGACCTGATGCTAGTGCAATGCAATGGTTTCAAGAACTTCAAGATCGATTGCAAATGTTTTCTAAGAAAAGCTGGAAAATGTTTTAGACTTTAAAATGTAATACTTTTTGAATTTTCAAAGGACAGTTGAATTCCTTGAAACTAGGAATGATATGATGCTTTATGGATGCAATGCACAAACACACACAAGCACACAAGGGTCCTAGGTTAGAGGAACATGAGCAGAGCCAAGGTCTACCCATCTCAAAAGGTATGTACTATAGGTTAATTGTACCTGCAAAACAAGGATTCTAAAGAAGTGCCCAAAGTCATCAGTCAATCTTTCGGATATTATCAATTTTCTAACTGACTCGGTGGTTAATAATATTCTCAAGAGAATCTCTTTTGAGTGTAGTATCGCGTAGCAACTATTTTGAGAATACTCTCTCATAGTCCTCGCACTACGTCCTAATAAAGGCCAAAGTGGGGGTTAAGGTAACTGCGGTCCCCAGTATCACAGACTCATAGCCGGAAATAGTAAGGGTTTTCACAAATATACTCGTTCAACCGAACTAAATTTCCGAAGGGTCTCAACTGAGCGGTGATTCTCAAGTCAGCTTGGTCGGGATTCGCCTTCCTATAAGCCTCGCCAAATATATCACCTTCCTATAATAATGTCACTCAAGTTCAGGTGTAGGACTTATCTCACAACAAAGATACCCCACGCAAGGTATAATAAATATATACATACAAATAAATAAGCAAAACAGCAGGCAAATAAACAAGATAGGGGTAACCCTTAAAAGTTAGGACTGTCCCCAGTGAAGTCGCCATTTTCTGTTGCGGTGAGAATATGATATCAAATTATTAGTTAATTTGAATCGCAAATCTTTAAGTCACAACCGGTTTTTAATTTATCCGAAGGAAAGGTCAAAGAAAGGAAAATCCTACTTTTTGCATTGTAAACAATGCGAGGAGAGATCTAGGTAAGGGGTTGGTTAAGCCTAGGGAAGGTATTAGCACCCTAAACTTCCGTAGTACTCTACAGGAACCTCTTATTTAAAGTTTACTATTTTACTTGATTATCTGCTTTAGGGTATATGCTAAGGGTTAAAGGTGAAAGAGAGACCTAAGGGTTAGTCCTAAGTTTACTCGCCATGACTCGCATCTTGTGCCTACGTATCCGAGGTAGGGGATGGAATCAGAGTAATCGTAGTTCCCCTCTAAAGGGAGGTTAGAAACTTCTTGACTGTGGTCAAGGTTTCAATGGGGAATAAGCGTTCTTAAGGAAGCGCTTACATGGAGTGCGGCGACTCCAATCTCTACGTTGTAAAGAATGAATTGAAAAGGGTAAAATAGGTATTCCACGACGGGAACCCTAATATGAAGTGCGGCGACTCCTTATCCTATTGCTAGGGTAAAGGGTAAACTTGTCCACGGCGGGACTCCTAAAAAATATGAGTACGGCGACTCGGAGTTTCTAGGTTTGAAAGATGAGATGTAAGGGTTAAGGACTATTGACGCGTCGGTCAAACGGCTAGACCTATTCCTTCGGAGGGATTTAACGGTGAATAATGCAAATGAATAATTGATTACATGGTAGAATTGAAATATGAGAAAGCGTAAGAACGGTGACGGAATAAAAGCGACGATTACCTCACATAATTACAACCAAAATAAATGAAATGCGAAAAGTACGGGGAATTGCAAAGCGACAATATCCTCGCGTAAATTACAACTATAAAATGAAATATGAAAAATGAAGTATTATAACAGTACGACTGAGAAAGCAATGAATGGACCGACATAAAAATTATACGAGAATAACCGGCAAGGTTCAATGTGAAATTGAAAGCGCAATATTAGACGATTTTAGGAAAGGGATTTAAACTAAATGAGAAATTTACAAAAAAGGAGTTTGAATTTAAAATGTTAATTTTTAATTTTGCCTAATTTTAATGGATTAATAAAAATATTATTTTTTCAAAAAAGGTTTTTTCAATCGAGGAATGTTGAATTTTAAAGAAATGTTCTAATCAACTTTTAAAAAAAGGTTTCTAGTTAACTTTAAGAAAAGGTTTTAAAAAAAGGTTTTTAATTTTAACAAAGGGTTTTGAATTTTTGTTTTAAAAAACAAAGGCTATCTTCAAGCAAGGACTTTTTGTTTAAGAAAGGTTTTAATTTAAAATAAAAAAAAGGTTTTAACTTAAGAAAGGTTTTAATTTAACCTAATTAAACTAAATTGTAAAATAAAAATAATAAAAAAGGTTTTAACTTTATGAAAGGTTTTATCAACCTAATTAAACCAAAATATAAAGTTAAAATAAAAATGAATGAATGGTTTTAATGAATTTAATTTTCTTAAACTATAAAAATATAAAATAATACTAATAATAATAATAAAACAATGAAATAAAGAAAAAGAAAAAAGATAAAGCAATTGAAATAAAAATAGGGGAGGGGGCAGCACAGCTTCTCCGTTGTTGTTCTTTTGAAGCTTTTCGCTCATTCCTCCCACCATTCTTGCTCTTCCCGGTAGGATTCTGAAAACACAAAGTAAACGAAAAAAACTTGTTAGTATCAAAATTGTTCACCTTTTTCGCGAGGTTTGAAGCGATTTAAGTTGGTTCTTTTTCACTTTTTTTTCCTTATTTTTCTGCTGATTGAACTTCCCTTTTTCTTCCCCCTTCTGGATTTCCTTTTTTTTTATGATGAACGGATGGTGAGGCTGCTGTTTATATAACACTTGTTTGCTTGGGCCTAGGCATGCTGGTTGTTGCAATTTGCATGGCTGGTTGTTGCAATTTGCATGGCTGGTTTATTGATTTCTTTGACCTTGTTTTGCTAAAATTTTGGGAAAGTTGTTTCTACTGGCTTTGACCCCGTTTGGTGGCAAGGATTTAGGGAAAGTTGTTTCTGAACTTGGATATCTATTTTTCCTTGATGGATTTGGATATCCACTTTGGTTCTATGGATTTTGGATGTCTTAAGTCTTGTTTGGCTAAAACAAGAAAAATCACTTTTCCCAAATAAACACTTTTCCAAAAAGCACTTTTTCAAAAAAATCACTTTTTCTCTCTCGGAAACAAACTGGACAGATTATTGCCGGGTCTGAAAAGTCGAAAGTTGAAGAATTGGACGCGGAGACAATTAGGCTTTTTAGGAAAATAATTAGAAATTAATTTGGAATTGTAATTGTCTTTGCAAATTGTAATAAAAAAACATAGAATTTAAATAAATAAATTCCATTTTTCTTACTAAACTAAATTTAATTCCTGATCAAATTTCTTCGCATAAATTCACCCGCTTACACTCAAGCAACTAAATTCGCTCGATTACGTTCCACCGATCAAAATCATCTGATTAAATTCAAACGACTAGATTCCTATGATGAAACTCATCTAAATAAATTCGTCTGATTAAGCTTTGACGTTCCAAATCCTGAATTCGACAATTAATCATCTTGCACGATTTAAATCTGACGTAACTGTTGAGTTCAAACAAGTCTCTTTTGCCCTTCATATATTAAATTGTACACAACGTGATTTTCCTGCAAGTAAAACCAACAGACTGGACAAACTGGTTAGCGGTCAGTTAAAATGCGATGCAGAATGAGATGAGATGCGAAAAGAACCTAATCATCTAAGGGTAAAATTTGGGGTGTGACAGTTTTCTCTATTTAAATAGCTTCACCGGATGATTTAAGCAACGTAGACTCGAGAAATCATGGTGAAAGAGATTTAAATACAGATAACCTAAAATTTAGGCCTTAGACGCAATGCTATGCAATGCTATGGACAAAATGAAAAAAACTATAATGCTAACAATGTTATGAATCTAATATGATGTGTATGCTAGAATGATAAATGTAAGAATACAGACGACATGACGAACAACCTAGACTAGGGAATACGACGCACTGGGGAAACATCACGACACTGGGGAATTCTAAAATGACGGCCAACTGGTGCGAGCATGACCGATTGTCATTTTAGAAGGAACGGTAAGAATGAGATCCTCAATGGAGATGGCACCGGCGAGACGGCCTCCACTGGGGAATATCCAAGAGTAATTGTGCAATGGATGCAGGCATGACCGGCTGACACTCTAGGATGACAAGGTAACACAGGATCCACACGGCGGTAGGATCAGGTAAACGGCAAGTGCTGGAGTTTTCGGGACATTCCTTTAAACGAAGAGATCGAGTGGGATCTTCAAGAATCGTCGAAAAATATACAGGGAGAAACAAACATCAGAAACATCCGGAAGAACATCAAAAAGTTAGTAATAATAAATGAAAAAGTTAATAAAAATAATAGTAAATAGATGAAACATGAAAAAGTTAGTAATAGAGAAAAAAATATTAGTAATAATAATAGTAATAATAAACTAAATAAATAAAGTAAAAGAAAAAAAAAACTGACAAAGATTAGATGAGGGAGTATTGTGTCTAGATGGAGGATGATGTTTTATGTGAAGTTAGAGGTACCATGAAGAAAAAGAAAATGTAGGTTTGGTTTATTATTGGGAAAATGAAGGTGAGTTATTCATATCATGGAAGATATTCTGTATGAAAGAGTGATGATAGAATATGGTGGATAGTGAGTTTTTAGTTTTTGTGGAAGTGTGAGGGTGATGGGAGTATGAAAAAGTAGTATGGTTTATGTGGTTTTAAAGAGAGAAAAGTAGTAGAAAGTGTGTAGTGTAAGCTTTGTGTGATGAAGTGATGACACATAACATGGGGAAGGAGGAAATTATAGGAAAGTGGTCATGTAGATGGGAACTCAAACAAATCACTTTTAAGAAACTTATTTGACAAATTTCTAAAAAAATAAATAAAATTTATGAGATTTATTTGACAAGTTTCTACAAAAATAAATAAAATTTATGAAAATTATTTGATAAGTTTCGAAAAAATAAATAAAATTTAAATTTAAATTTAAAAAATTAAGTATAGAATAAGAAAAGGTATTAAACAAACAAAAATGAATAAAACTGATTAATTAAAAAATATATTAATAAAAATGGTAAAAAAACGAATAATTGAACCGGTACCGAAGTGGTCAAAAAAATAAAATGAATACACCAAAATGATCAGCATAAAATATACGATTTAGAAAATACAACGTTTGGTCAAATTTTGAAATAAATTTTACCCGCTAAAATGGCTTAAACTGTCCAAAAAAGTGACTGAAAAGTGATCGAAAAATTTAAATGAGCACAGTTGATTTTACCCGCTAAAATCACAGACGTTTGCAAGCTCTATTTTAAATATTTTCGTTCATTGATTTTACGCACAACTGACTTTTAGTTTGACCGATTCAGCTGTAATTCTAAAAAGTTTATTTCAGCTAATAAATTGGGTATTATGCAAGATGCAAGACATGATAAACAACACAGTTGATGCAAAAAGATGTGGGATCTTAGAGTCAAATATTAGGGTGTGACAACAGTTTGAGAACTTGCAATAATGTTTCCCATAATACCTCTAATCCTAGAGGCCAATAACTTGGATAAAACCTTATACACACACCCAATAAGACAAACGGGCCTATAATCATCCAACTGTTGAGGGTTATCAAGCTTATGGATAAAAGTAATGAACGAAGATGTTTGAGCCTTAGGCCACGAAGCTTCATAGTAAAATTGTTGAATGCAGTGAACCACATCCACACCAAAGACATCCCATGTTTTCTGTAAAAATTCAATGTTAAAACCGTCTTGGCCAGGGCTTCCATTACCTTCACAATCGAATACCAACTCCCTGATTTCGTCTTCAATAAAAAAATCCTCCAATCTAGCACTTTCATCCAAAGAAATTCTAGCAATTCCATTCAACCCTAACCTTGGTGGGCGCATTGGTTTATTTTAGAACTTATCTTCAAAATGACCCTTCACGCAATTCTTAACCAAACTCACGTGCTCCACAACTTCCAACTTTACCATGACAGAATTAATGGAAGTCCCTATATTCCGTTGCTAGAAAATTGAATGAAAGTACTTAGAATTCTGATCACCTTCTTGTATACACCTAACTCTCGCTCAATGTTTATATTTTTACAAATATTAGTTTCTCTTCTCTTCCATGACAATTTTAACTCTTTTTATACAAAATTTCAATTTCTTTGTAAATAAATATGAGACTTTGAACTTCAATTGTATAAAACTATCTTGTGATTTTTCAATTTCTCTTTACAAATATGGATTTTACGAATTTAAAGATAGTTTGACTATACAAGATTGAATTGCAATTGCATAATAATGTGAGTTTGAACTTCAATTGTATAAAACTATCTTGTGTTGAAGTTAGGTTTGTCTGTGCGATTAGAGGAAAGCAAAGCAAATTTGATCTTTAACCATTTTTATGGATGTCTTTTTGCTCATCGAGTATTTGTCAATTTTTTTATAAGAAAATTTCAAAAATATTGTATTTTCATTATTGTAGTTATTTTGTTCCAATCAATTAAAAACTCCAAAATATCTTGTTTATCCAAAAAGTGTCTTATTTGTACTAGTTGGTATTAAACGCAATAATCCTGAAAAAGATAATCAACTTATCATAAAATGATACCATTTTACACACTACTAGAAATTGTCCATCAAGAACTAATTAGGTTATTTGCTGCTATAAGATTTCCAAAGAAAAAGACAGAATAGTTGTATCAGTAATAGAAATTCAAAAGTTCAAAGAAATAGATCCAAATTCCTAAGTCAAAATAAATATAAATTCCTAATACGAATAATATACTCATCGTTTTAAATTGTGGTTGTAGTCACACATGCAGTTGCATAGTGTTGCGATTGCAATCATTGTAGTTGCTGCAATGAGTATTGCGGCCATTGCAGCGTGAATTTTATTGAAAAATATTTGAAATACACCATTGAAAAACTCATGATATTAATCTTTTACATTGCAAATGAGATATGTAAATTGAGTTTTTTAGTCTCAAACTTCGAGTTATGATGAAAATATGTGAAGAAACCTGAGTGAAGTTGTTTGATGTGAATTCTAATGTAGTTGGACGCGTGATTTCAAATCACACCACAATTGTGGTACAATGCGAATGCGGTGACTATTGCATCAGCAATATTGTAGCCGCAATTCCAGTTGCGGGTCACAATTTTAAACCATGAGTATATTGTTTGTATTGAAATATTTTGCTTTGAAATTTTACTAGAAGGAAAGGGATGGTATATGGTTTTATATAGTGTGAAAGAGATTTGAAGGAGATAGTTTAGTGAACTATTAAGAGAATTTGGAATCTTATGTTACTACAACTTCCTATATCCTATTTTGACAAATAAGAATTTATTTGGTTATGTGTTACAATTAGAAACTAACTACTCCTAAAACTGCTTTGATGCATATTCTTAGCACATATTGGAATTCAAACTTGAGATTTTGAGAGAAGAACTCTTTCAAGTCTCAAGTCATCATCATTTGTTTTCATATTTTAAAATTATTCTATGATTAAATTAGTTTCAGTATTTCTACAAAAGATCTTTGCATTTGATAAAAATATTCAACAATTTATCTCTTAAAAGGATAGATTTGTGATCCTCCATGAAATTTGTTGTTGAAAACAACATTGAAAATAAAAATACATCATTGAAATTTAATATTATTATAATATATATAAAATACTACTATAAGTGGTTTACAAGTGTAAATAAATGTGTAATTCAATATTATTATTATTATTATTATTATTATTATTATATATATATATATATATATATATATATATATATATATATATATATATATATATATATATATATATATATATATATATATATATATATATATATATATATATATATATATATATATAATACAAACAATAGTGTCAAATAACTTGAAAAAAATATGAATAAATTTTATCATCCAAAAAGGAGTAGCGATAATTGTTCGCTTTAAATCAATTTCGATGTAATTCATACTATATTTATCAGTCATCCAATTAATAGAACAAAAATACTACTATCTGTATAACCTCATACAATTTCATCACACAAATGAGGCATATATTTATCTGATTACATAATCTAACTTGTAAACCACTGTTTAAGGTTTAGAGGTTGAAAGTGTTTGGGAGGAAAACGGAAAGAAGGAGAAAAAGAAAGGGGGTGATTTGGGAGTGGTGGAAATTGGAGTTGGAGCTGGTGATGACACTGGTGGAATGCTGAAAGATAGATCGGTTGATGGAAATCTAGAAAATGGTGGAAGACTTCCTTTAAGTAATGATGGAATTGCAGACAAATCTCGTGAATCCAACAAAGATGATTTTGGTAAAGATGGAATGGTAGGGTTTGAGAGTGTGGTTGTTTGAAGAAGATGGCGCGCCTCCACCTTCAAGCTTGACATTGCTGCGACAATGAGCAAAGGTAGAATGAAGGATTTGTAGGAAGCCATCGATGATAACTTGAAGATCATATAGAGAGAAGTTGATTTGGGATTTGATGAGAATGAAAGGGAGGATTGATGATTTATATAGAGTGTGAGAGATTAGTAAAACTTTCTAAATTTTCATTTGCTAAAAGTATTTTGTGGTTAGATTTGTTGGCTAATCATATCATTTCAAAATTTTAATTATTGCCTTCAATGCATTCATTATTAATCATGAATGTTGAGTTTTTACTCAACTATTTAAGATATTAATTAACTTATGAATTTTAATCCAACAAAAGGAATGCACCTTAATAAATTTTGTATAACCACAAAAATAAATAGATAATTTCTTAAAAAAGAAAAATGATATTAATTATAATTTTATATTAATTAATTTAGTTAAGGTTATGTTTAATAATAATTTTATTTCATCAATTTTTTATATGAAATATTGAGTCAATTGACATGTAAAAAACACATGGAAGTCCAGTAATTTAAATTGTTTTGATTTATCCTTGTTTTAATTTATCAACTTAATACCTATCAGTTTGGCCTGCTCATCATACGTAATATGTAATATGTAAGTATGTGTTCTTAGTTAGGAAAGAAATAAGGTTACAATGGAATGAAAGGGAAATAAATATTAAGATGTGACATTAAAGTAGCAAAATCAATTCTCTTAAAAATCACATCCATAATTTTAAGAGACACAACATTTATTGTTATGTATTAGTCTTTGGACTCTTTCTAAAAATTGATTACCTATAATATTAGGAAGTAAAAAGTGTCAAATGCAGATTATATGAAAGAATGTTAATTGTCAAAACACATATTTTTATGTTTGGCTACTTTACTGGAAGTAACTTTGAGGGATGTTTGTCATAGAATAAAACCTTTATTCCTTAGTCCAACAAGTAGAGAGACCTAAATTAAGTCCGCACATGCATGTTTCTCACATATCCACCATACACCGGAACATTTGTTGGTAATTGTTTCATACACCGGCACATTCATTGGTAAGTGTTTCCATCTTTCATCATAGGGGTCAATAAAGAAATTCACAGACACCTCTTTCTTCAAAAATACTCATGTTTGCAAAAATTCATAAAAAATACATACCTAATAAAGTCATACTGGATTTAAAGGTTGAAAGCACCCTATGAGGAAAATTTTGTTCCTCAAAGGTATACATGCAAGCTTTAAGACAAAAAGGTAAAACCTCATCAATATGAAAAAGGGAATCACCAATAGTGGAGAAAGGGTAATTTGCACTTGTTTTTTTTTTTTTTACATTTAACACCCGTTATTATAGGGTGTGAATTCAATGGGTAAGAAATATTTGACAAATTTACACCTGTTTTAAAATGAGTGTAAAATAAAAGTTATATTACACTGTTTTTTGTCGAAAACAGGAGTAAATAAATTTCATATTACCCTTTTTTTATATAGAAAATGGCTATATATATATATATATATATATATATATATATATATATATATATATATATATATATATATATATATATATATATATATATATATATATATATATATATATATATATAAAAGTTATATTACACCGTTTTTTGTCGAAAACAGGAGTAAATAAATTTCATATTACCCTTTTTTTATATAGAAAATGGCTATATATATATATATATATATATATATATATATATATATATATATATATATATATATATATATATATATATATATATATATATATATATATATATATATATATATATATATATATATATATATATATATATATATATATATATATATATATATATATATATATATATATAATTCATTTTTTTTATAGAAAACGGGTGTAAATGTTTAAATAATTGCATTTAAATCAAACGGATTTACACCCCATTTGATAAATATCAGATATAAAATGAGCAGTGTTTACTTTAAACCCTATTTAAAGAAAATAGAGTGTAAAAATGCGGTATATTACACCCGGTTTACTATGGATGTTGGCATGTTTACACCCTATTTTCTTTAAATAGAATATGTTTGTTTTTGTTTCGTAATTATATTATTTTTAATTTAATTTAGACCTTATTTCATTTAAACAAATCTTTTTGTATACAGCTAAACATTCAGTAAACAAAAAGCACAACCAAAACAAACATAACCTAACATCTTTGTATATATAAATCTTTTCAAAATCATATTATCTAATAGCATAAAGTCGTACATCAAAATCATATCAACAAAAACTTTATATATATATATATATATATATATATATATATATATATATATATATATATATATATATATATATATATATATATATATATATATATATATATATATATATATATATATATATATATTTTTCTCCTATGCTCTGGTTTTGTCAAATATTTATATGTCTTCTTGGTCCTCATGTTCTTCAGCCATTTGCATTTGCTCTGCAACCTTTTTCTCTTCGGCCATTTCCAAAAAGTATTGAGTCCAAAGTTGTAGCATGTGGTCAATTGTATCTTTTTCATAGGATGAGGTGTTTGTGACAATCTACAAGTTTACAGATAATAATTAAAACAACTAAATGTTAAAAAAGTAATTTATATTTTTTTCAATAAATACATGCAATACAAAAATATTTTAACTTATCCAACATCATTAAATCTTTCAACAATCGAAGTATCAACGATGTCAAACATAGTCTTCATGATATAATATCCACATGCCCGTCCGTTATATTGAGGATGTGTTGACAATAAGACACCAACAAATGTATGATAGCTGTCAGAAAAAAGAAAAGAATATTGTAATTATAAGTGGCCTTGAAATGAGGTAATATTCATCAACTACAATGTTAATTTCCAAATATTGTAAGGAAGAAGTTCTACAGGTGATCTAAATCAAATATGGTATCTTTAATACGTTAAGTCATTTCATTTCATGTTGTATAGAAATTTGGAACTAACGAACTTGTATGGAAGAAGTTTTGGAGGTGATGTGAATTAGATAACTAC
Organism: Lathyrus sativus; assembly: GCA_963859935.3. Lineage (NCBI taxonomy): Eukaryota > Viridiplantae > Streptophyta > Magnoliopsida > Fabales > Fabaceae > Lathyrus > Lathyrus sativus. Next base: position 599,060,261 of record OZ012741.1, on the reverse strand, counting down.
AACAAATGGAAAAGATTATTATTAATTGCGTTACATAACGATCACAATATTGATAATTGTACAATCAATGAGAAATAAAAAAAAAATTATTTTAATCAAGTGATCCTTGTACTAGAGTCTATCCATCAACTACAATGTTAATTTCCAAATATAATTTGAAAATTAAGTCATAAAAACGAACTAAAAAATATTAAGTCTTTAGCACAATGTAAAAGTACAAGAGCGGCTAGTAGAAAAGAAGGAAATATACAAGTACAATCACATCTTATAACCCCAAATACAGTTATATTATTCTTACTATTGTTATGGAAATAATCAATGACTTTTTGGAGTCAAAATTCATAACTACGGCTAAATCGAAATTTGTTTCCCAAATATAGCAAATTTTACGGTCTGATCTTCATCAAGAAACTGCAGAATAATAATGCAATTTCTAAATTACTGCTTCCCCTAGATAACTAGATGAGCTGCTAGTAGAAAGGAAGGAAATAAGTAAGCATAATCACATCTTATAACACCAAATGCAGTTATATTATTCTTATTATTGTTATGGAAATAATCAACGACTTTTTTTAGTCAAAATTCATAGCTACAGCTAAAACGAGATTTGTTGCTCTAATATAGAGAATTTTTATGATCTGATCTTCATCAAGAATGTGCAGAATAACAATGCAATTTCTATATTACTGCTTCCGCAGTTATCTGTAGTTTGCAGGCTCAACCTCTGCTGGATAGTCTGCCCCAAGCGAGTCTAGTAGGCAAGCAACACCGATAAGTATACCATAACAAATTATTAAACTTATGAGGCATCTGGATACGCCAAATAAGGTCTTATCTTTTGCCAATTTTAATGTTTAGTTCATAATCACACGCTCGATATGTACTTTTAACTTAATATTATCTGTTGTTTTCAACTTTCCATATCCTAATATCCCCTGTGTTACCTAAGGAAACAAAGGCGTGTGATGAATTTCATTAATTGCGGATGAATTTGTCCCTTAAGTTTATAATGTGGAAACACTAAGTTGATCCAAATGAGCATTCTCTTGGGGGAGGTTTTGAAATTAAAAAGCCATTATGCAGTCTTATCCCACAGCGGGATATTTGTGTCGGAGCCTATATACATATTTTACCTATTCAAACTATGAATTTAGCACTATAAATACAACAAAAATATGAGTAATACAAAACATTAATCATTAACCATTAAATATGGGTGGTACAGAACATTAATCATTAAATATGTAGTTGTGGTAAAACAAATTGCAGTAAAAATATGGGTAGTATAGAATATTAACCATTGAATGTGCATCTTTGGTAAAACAAATTGCAGCAGAAATATGGGTAGTACAACTATGGTAAAGAAATATGGGTAGTTCAAAACAACTCCTTGACAATCTTTCAACTAGACTTCTTATTCTTAATACCTCTTAATAGATGACATCCTTCTACAGCTCTGATAAGAAAAATTGTAGCAGAAGTAAGTTATAAATATAAAGTTAAAAGGTACAAAAATTAAGTATAAATGATATTTCTTGATTTAGGCTTCTTACCCCTTAAGTATGACCTTAATATTTTTCTTGAGATATTTGTTTAATGAACAAAACCAAAATATATCATTATCTTTAAGACAAATTACAAACAACTGCCAATGATTGTTGTACTTCCAAAACAAAAGTGTTAGAATCACTAAAGTTCAATTACTACAAAATAACATATAAAAATAACTATAAAACCTTGAAGGAAACATGTACTTATAATTTTAGCAATGGCCCTGAGTAACCCTTTTTTGACTCGCCATCCAACTTATTTTGTATGTATGATTGGATTACTTCGGTCGACCTGGTAGAAATTAACTTCCTATGTGGATCAAGAAACCCAAATAGTTTGTTGACATTCTTGGAGGTGTGATGTAGATATCTGAGTTATTAAAAGAAATGTTAATTATAAACGATATATAGAAAAAATAACTAAAAATATAATAAGATACTTACGAGCACCATACAAACAAGATAGATGTGGAGAGCCATTTAGTACCAGCAATTAATTCATTCAAGTCGACCCTATCAATAGACGATTAACTTGTTTCATGAATCACATCTAGTGAAAAGGAATCTTCCTTGAGATCTTCAATCTTTTATAAGTAATCTTCAGAAGCACCAATGTTTTTTATTACATTTTCAGTAGTCAAAACCTTAGAGAAACTTTCGTTAATGCTCGTACCCAGAGATGGCACATTCTGTAAAAAAAAGTAAACATTAATTAAATTATAAAATTTGTAAATTTTTAATCGATTAATTAAATAAAATTACCCACACCTCTTTTAAAAAGACCTATTTAGTCCTCTTAGGGTAGTTCTCCAATTACATCTCTTGTAAGAATTAAACTCTCTCTTCTTTCATCTCTTTTTTCATTTTCTGTTGGAGCTCTATTCTTTATTGTTTGAGATCTTTTTGTAATTTATGTTGGAAATTTGCATTCGGTCTTTTCTGCAAGGCTAGAATGTCATCTTGAGAGACACCTACTGAGATGAGGCGTGAATTTTTTCCAAAGAATTTCTTAAAACCCACACCCCTTATAGTAGTGTGAATCCGACCAGGGTGTTCATTTGTTCCAAGGGCAACAGTCAATACACCCTCCTGTCCTTCAAAAATAATATCACCTTGTGTACTTTTTTCCACTAAGTCACCCTAAAATGATAAAATACATATACACATGATATAAAATGACTACTAAGTTATAAATAAGATTCAAATTTATAAAGAATTTTTTATTACTTACAATTATAGAAGCTACTATATTTGTTGCCTTAGATGAAAAATCTTCAGATGGCTTCTGCCGAGCCATCAACCATGCCTCATATTGTTTTATTTCTAGAGGATCACCTGTTAAACTTTTATCATCGTTGGCCTCTTCAAACAATTATTTCATCCTCTCTTTCATTATGTTTGCCCTAAGCTTTTCATAACCACCATGAGATAAAATATGAGGATGGATATTCTTTGATGCTTGCATCTTTCCTTTTAGCCTTTTCTCCTATTACAAACAAATAACATTAAATTAAATGTCAAAACCAAATCAATTTAGATAACAAAAATAACTATTTAAATATAAATAACTTGAAAATATTCTTTTCTTCGAGTCTCGACAAACAAATCCCAATCTTCTTGTTTGATGAATGTATACTTTTCAAACGACATTGTATTTCCATTCTTATCGCCTTTCCAAAATATATAGACAATGTCTTAAATTGCTTCAATCGTTCCCCCATATAAACAAACCAATGCTTCCTAAATTTATCATCAGTGGGGCAAGTGAACTTATCCTACAAAACATGAGAAGTGTTAGTAATTTAAAGAATTATTGAAAATAAATTATAAAGAATTAATTAAAATTACATACCGTAATATCATTCCATATGACGCCCTTCATATTTTTGCTTATTTTTTCCCATTTCTTTTCATTTAAATTAACCTGGCTACGTGCAATGAATAACAAATAACTCTTAAACTTTGCAGCATACTGACCAATAGGTTGGAAAGTATCCAGATCAAAATCAATGTGGTATTTCTCACTGTAGCACCCCAAAATTTGCCTCATCGTTTTTGGTCTACTGGCTTATGTTTCTCTGCATTTTTGCATTTCTGCATACGCCCCATTCGTGGAAGTGGAGCCATTATTTCATGATTTATCCATGCCTCCTCTAGACTTAGATATTTCATTAGGACTTCCCTCGACGTTCACTCATGACATCTCTCCCATAGACGAGCTTCCTAACATTTCTTCGACACGTGTGCCGTAGTGGGAGCTGGACGTAGATGAGGCAGAGGACAACGACACTTATAATCCCTCAGAGCATGATTATGAGAGTAGATATGATGAGGATGGCTCCGACCACACCCTGGTGAGCGCTTGTAGTGGATTGTGTGGAGCTGGGGCGGGTTGGTATTGTGGTTGTCGTTAGGTTTCGACCGACTTAGCTAGGGAATGGAGAATGTTGTTGGTAGGAGTATTTTAGTACTAGATGGAAGGTGCCATATGACTTTTACTATGCATGGTTAGAAATTTTCTCCTTGGGGCAGTTCTTCTACGCGAGTGTCTGCCGAGGACTTTTACTCATTTTTGTTGATTATCGGTTATCAGTAATTTATGTCTTATGACGCTTAGTCATCTATATGTATAGTATGTTATTATGTTCTAATCCTATTTATTAATTTCTTTCATAAAAAAATGCTTTGCTCTTAAAATAAATTTTGATACAAAATATTAAAAAATATATATAGCAGTATTTTTGTACAAGGAAAACCTTTAATTGATCATTTATAGAAATAGTATCTTTTAAAAATACACTCCCGCTGTATAAAAATAGGGGTGTTACATTGTGGTATCATAGCTTAGGTTTAATCTTCTTGGGGATTGTAAGATTAATATACTGAGCTGATCATATGTCAGGTAGAGTTTTAGAGCTTATATCCACATTTTTGGGATCATTAAATTTTGATATCCACTCACGATTTGGAAGTGAGATATTGGAAATTCTTCTGAAACAAGTAATGAGAATTACAATTGGGTGTTGGTTTTGTAGGAAAGATATGCCTCCAAGATGTGACAATACTAACAATGGGATCAACAACTATCAGGTGGATCAAATGGTCCAAGCTATGACTAATATGGCAGCTATTGTCACCTCTCAAACTACCGCTAAGAACCCTCGAGATTTGGAGAAGCAGGACAGAGAAGTACGAGCTGGGGAATTAAGAGGATTGATTGATTTCCGCCACCACGATCCACCTAAATTTCAAGGGGATGTTATTCCTGAGAAGGATGACTTATGGTTACAAGAAATTGAAAAGATCTTTGAGGTAATCAATTATCCACCAGGAGAAAAGGTGTTGTATGTCACATATCTTCTCCTAGGCAATGCAGAGTATTGGTGGAGAAGCACTAGATTGATGATGGAGGGTGCAAAGGAAAAAGTAAATTGGGAAGCCTTTAAGACAAAATTCTTAGACAAGTACTTTCCAATAAGTGGGAGGATTAGGAGCCGATTTTATGAAACTTCGTCAAGGAAGTATGACTCTAGATGAGCATGCCGCCAAGTTTGAAATTTTATCCAATTATCTTTTATTCTTTAGGGAGGAAGTGGATGAAGTTTACATGTGTCACCGTTTTCAAGAAGGACTCAAGTACGAACTACAAGATTCGGTGGTGCCACTGGGGATACAACGCTTTCAACCATTGGTGGAGAAATGCAGAGAGGTGGAGGAAATGAAAATAGGAGGGCGGATCACAGGGCAATCCAGAACTCTAGAGGACTTAATCGTCAAAATTTTCAGAATCATGGACGTAGTAAACAACAGATCAGGCCATATGAACGTCCACACTATAACAATCAAGGATCTCAACAAACAGATAACCATAACACTAAAGGAGGAGGAACTTAAGCTACCTCAGGGGTACATTGTTACCAATGTGGTGAGGGTGGGCATTATGCGAATGAATGTCCTAATATGGGTTCTATCAGTTTCAAATGCAACAAAAGGGGACATATGGCTAAGGATTGAAAAGCTCCAAAGGCAGAGTTAATTGTTAATACTCCCCGAATTGTCCGGCCAAGTGCTCAAGGGAGAGTGTATTGCATGGATGCAGAGGGAAGATCTTCGTCCAACAACTTAATCTAAGGGAATTGTGAAATTGAAGGTACCATTTTAACTGCACTTTTTTATTTTAGAGCAACACATTTATTCATATCCAAGAACTGCGTTGATCGATTAAAAATGATAGTAACCCCACTACCTTTTGACTTGGTAGTGTTTACCCCTGCCAAGGTTCCAACTGTGAACACTGCATGCTTATTATGTAAAGTAGTTGTTCAAGAGAGATAATTTCTAGTAAATCTAATATGTTTACCCCTACAATCTCTCGAGATTATTCTCAGAATAGATTAGATTATGCTCAAAAGTTGGTCATTTTTCCTGAGACGGGGGTTGTTAAATACCTATCTGCTAACCAACTCAAAGTTTCTCTAAAGAATGGAGCCTTTAACATTTCAATACTTACTAGTGAGGAGGTGATTGCTAAATTTAAGATTGAAGACATGTTATTTACTCAATACTTTCATGATGTGTTTCCCAATGAGATTCCCTGTTTACCACCTGTAAGAGACATTGAATTCTTCATTGACTTACACCCGAGAATTGGACCCATTTCCATTGCACCATATCGGATGGAGCCAAAAGAACTCCAAGATTTTAAATAACAATTGTAAGACTTGATGGAGAAAGGACTCATTAGCCAAAGTGTTTCCCCATGGGGAGCTCCAATACTCTTGGAAAAGAAGAAGGATGGGTGTTCTCAACTATGTGTGGACTACAGACAACTTAACAAGGCGACCGCAAAATATTGATATCCCTTACCTTGTATTAATGACTTTATGGACCAATTTACATGAGCATTTGTATTTTCTAAGATTGGTTTGAATTCTTGCTATCATCAAATTCGGGTAAGAGAAGAAGACATACGAAAGACTGCATCCAGGACTCGTTATGGACATTATGAGTATATAGTCATGCCATTTAGAGTGACTAATGCGCCCACTATTTTCATGGATTATATGAACCAAAATTTCCACTCATTTTTCGATAAATTCGTGGTTGTATTCATTAATGATATTCTTGTTTACTCTCGAAGTAAAATGGAACACAAAGAGCATCTACGTCAAGTGCTACAAATTTTTACGTGAAAAGAAGTTGTATGTTAATCCATCCAAATGTGAATTCTGGCTAAAAAGGGTAATTTTCTTGGGACATGTCATATCAAAGGAAGGCATTTTTGTCAATCCAGCAAATATTGAGATTGTGCTTGCATGGGATCAGCCTCAGACGGTCAGTGACATAAAAAGTTTCGTAGGATTAGTTAGATGCTATCGATGGTTCATTGAAGGATTTGCAAAGATACCATCCCCATTGACTCAAGTAACTAGAAAGGATCAACCTTTTGCTTGGGCTGAGAAATGTGAAGCTAATTTTCAATTGTTAAAGAAGAAACTTACGCTGTCTTCTATATATATTCTGCCACAACCTGAGGAACCATATAAAGTTTATTATGATGCATCTCATCAAGGATTAGGATGTGCGTTGATGCAACATAGGAAGGTGGTAGTATATGCTTCAAGACAATTGAAGACTCGCAAAAGGAATTATCCTACTCATGATTTGGAGCTTGAAGTAGTTGTTTTTACCCTAAAGATTTGGCGCCATTATCTTTATGGATGTACATTCACAGTGTTTAGCGATCATAAGAGTTTAAAGTATTTGTTTGACCAAAAGGAATTAAACATGAGACAGAGGTGATGGATGAAAAACTTGAAGGACTGCGATTTCACATTACAATATCACCTAGGAAAAGCACACCTGGTAGCAGATGCATTGAGTAGGAAGGGTGTCCTTGCAACAACATCACTGATGGCCAAACAACAAGAGTTATAGGAAACATTCAGAGGCATGCACCTAGACGCAAAGTTGGGACACTTAACTCTACAGTGTGGAATGATTAGGATTTCTAATGGACTTTTGGAAGACATTAGAAACTGTTAGAACAATCCACTCTTGGAAGTTAACTCCTAAGTTTATTGGGCCCTATCAAATAAATCCAAAAATTCCACCCTTTCTATCTGGAATACATGATGTGTTCCATGGCTCACAACTACGAAAATACATTCAGACCCTTCCCACGTAATCAAACCAGACACCATTCAACTTAAAGACAACTTATCATTTGAAGTCATTCCTGTTAGGATCGAGGATAGAAAGATGAAGCTGTTGAGAAATAAGGAAATTTTGTTGGTAAAAATAATTTAGAACCAAGCCACTAGTGATACAACTTGGGAAATCGAGAGTGCAATCTGTGAGAAATACCTGGATTTGTTTACAGACACGTAGTTTCAAGGACGGAACTCTTTGGAGGGGGATGTATTGTAAGACCTGTGATTTTAAAATAAATAAACATTTTAAGATTATAATATATTCGCACATCTATAGTTGATTATAATCAGATATAAAATTAAATAATATCTATATTAGTGAGTTCAAGCTATGCTCAAAATATTTTAGTATTTTTATTTCATTAGTGGTTCATGATAAAAAAATTCTAAAAATCTTGATTTCAACCTCTTTAGCGTTAGTTAAAATTAGTCGCCTGGATTTTTGAAGCAACCCCTTTTAGTAACGAAATTTTAATGAAAGAATAATAAAATTATTTATGATAGAATTATAAATAGAAACATTTCTCCGTTTGAACTAATTTTTAGTCTCTCCAATAGACGGTAGTTTTACCTGCTTAAAATTTTATAATAGTCTCTATTCATAATGAAATTTTATCGATGGAATCACAAAATTATTTTTCGATAGATTAATAAAAAGATAATAGAAATAATAAATTTCATTTTCTTGATCAATTTTTTTATATTGTAGTATAGAATAACCAGAAAAGAGTTTTATTATCAGCAAAAATTATTTCAGACATTTTTATCAGTGTTACGTAACACTCGAAGCAACATAATTTATGATGAAATTGACGTAAACAGATATGGAAAGATATGTGTCAATATTCATGATAATTTGTATTTATGAGAAATGACAAGAGAGCTGATGACATAGTTACTAATAGTTGAAAACTAACTGAATGAGAAAAACTAATATGGAGTGCCTCGTTTACCACTTCTCATCAGTATTGTTAGATCTTGTGTTGAGAGTCTACTATAAAACATGAAAAAGAAGAAGAAGATGATGATGATGATATGATGAAAGTTGCACAAAATTATTCCAAAGCGTGTGTTTACAAGGTTCGATTCGTCCCCACCAATTTATGCAAATTGGATGCAAAAGGTTAACCGACGAATCCCCTTCAAGATACTTTGGAAACCTTAACATGAATCGCACATTCACATTAAGCATATCGATTATGATATTTTACTGAATAAAGTTTCCTCATTTATTCTCGTGCACAAGAAAAATAAAAGAATAACTTAGATATAATTGTTGGCACTTATAACAAGTAGTTTTTGTGTCTTTCTTATGCATAACAAGTATCTCTATTTATAGAAAAACTTGTATCAATTGGTGAGGAGAAACAATGTTTCAATGGTTTAAACATGACTATTCGCGAACTATTTTATATCAATAAAATAGCAAACCATTACTTGAAAAGTTGTGTTGATCTAATGGTTGCACCTTATGACCATGCGCCTAATCACAATAAGGTCTTTGGTTCAATTCTAGAGAGTTGCAACTCTTGGCCATTTATTTTGGTAATTTAACCATTATTATTAATATGACACATTTAATAAGGTCTTGTGTCTCATATCCTTTTCATGAGAATTTAAGAGTTAAACCCTTGAACTCTATGAAGCGGTACCACTTCATTCTCATATATGGTGGACTATATAAGAAATGCACCCATAATTATGCATTCTAGCAAGATTTTTCCAAACTTTAATAAATTCTAAATATTCAATTTTTCAACTAATCATGCATATGATTACTTTATGTACTCTTGATAATATTTGTCATCTATCATCAAATCATAACACTTTTGTCATATTAGTACAATTTCTATATACAACATATGTTCTATATTTTTGATAGTTTCGACAAACTATCATCATGACACTTTTGTCATTTATTTTGTCATATACACACATTTTATGTCATTTTTTATTTGCTAAACTTTTTAATTTAAAGTTTTACTTCCACTTAAATATATCTGAAATATATTAATGCATTAAACATTTATAGTCATCGACAACCACGATCAAACAAATTTATCATGAGTAACTTTTATTTCATGAATTGAATTTAAATATGTAATTCATAAACTCCATATAAATACAACACCGTAGAATTCATTGCTATTCTTTTAAAATAAACAGTTTTCTTACATAGCTAATAGGTATAACAAATTTTATTTGATAAATTCATGTTTCATATTTAACAATATTCTATGGTACATCCAAATAAAAATCACTATACAAAGTAAACAATGAATTCACATCATTAATATTTTCTATAACTTTTCTCCATAAGTATTTGTTAAATTGCAATAATCTAAAATATACCAAAATTGCTTTTAATATCAAGATGAAAAAGAAATAATACTTTCATATTATGATACATATAATATGAGATAAAACATTTTAAATGTAATAAATTCTTGAAAAAATTAAAATGCAATTTAAATATGTCCTTGATATTTTTAACATTTTATTTACATAATTTCATATTACCAATACACGTACCATACATTCAGATTCATGATTTTTTCGCCAAATCATTTAATCCAAAATTAATGCATTATTATTTAAAACAAATTACTTGCACCAAAAATAATATTTAACATGTATTTTATATTTAAATATACTCCATAAATCAAACATATTCTTAATTATTCAAATTCACATACTTGAATAATTTATAAATCATGCATATATAAATTTATTCCACATGTTAAATTAAACATAAATAATATTATTTTTAACATATTTTACATGAATTTAAAACATCATATAAATGACATATTTATTTAATATGATTATGTACCTTTCACCATATTGATGAATAAGAAAGTATGAATGTTCATTTCTCCGTTTTAGTCACAAATTAACCATAAACAAAAAGATCCATAAATCAAAATTCTATAATTTTAAAAATTATACGAATTAACTGTGTACCTTTCACCGTCAATAAAATTTGTTACCATCTTCATTAAAATTGCATCCTTTAATATTAATTATAAATAAAGTATGAATCAAAATCGAAAATCGAACCTAAGGATTATTAGATCTTGTGTTGGGGGTCTGCGGCAAAACATGAACAAGAAGAAGATGATGAAGACGATATGATGAAAGTTGCACAAAATTATTCCAAAGCGTGTGTTTACACTAAGTTTTAGGTTTGATTCGTCCCCACCAATTTATGCAAATTGGATGCAAAAGGGTTAACCGGCGAATCCCCTTCAGGATATTTTGGAAACTTTAATATGAATCGCACATTCACATTAAGCATATCGATTAATGATATTTTACTGAATAATGTTTCCTCATTTATTCTCGTGCACAAGAAAAATAAAAGAATAACTTAGATATAATTTTTGGCACTTGTAACAAGTAGTTTTGGTGTCTTTCTTATGCCTAACAAGTATCTTTATTTATAAAAAAAACTTGTACCAATTGGTGAGGAGAAACAATGTTTCAATGGTTTAAACATGACCATTCGTGAACCATTATATATCAATAATAGCAAACCATTTCATGAAAAGTTGTGTTGATCTAGTGGTTTCACCTTATGACGTGCCTTATCACAATAAGGTATTTGGTTCAATTCTAGAGAGTTGCAACTTTTGTCCATTTATATTGGTAATTTAACCATTACTATTTGTCAATTTAATATTTTGGAAATTTCTCCAACAATTACTACCTTAATCTATTACTATCTTACTACTATTACACTTAGAACATAACACAAATATGTCTTCAAAAATTCCTCTTCACTCTTCCAAAGCCATTACTTTATTTTGCTAAACTCTCCAGTCACTTCATTAAGGTGCACATACAACCGACCGACTTCAACAAAACTTCATTTCCCATAAAATTTGTAACCCTAAGGGCGTCTCTCTATTTTCATATGCTTATTCTAATAATAAAAATATATTTTATATCTATATCTGCTCTGTATCTTCTTATGTGTTTTTTTTTAAGATGACTAATTATGAAGGTGAGTAAATTTATGAATGAGATAAATTATTACATATGAAATGTTGTGATGTTACACATGTGTTGAGATGCATATATGGGGAATTCTATGCTCATATATTTCATGGTTACGTGGCTCCCGAAGAGGAATCACGAGGTGCACACCGGAGAGGATGCACTGGGTGTGTGTACGAGATTAAACCGCCTTATCTCGACGTGGATATTTGAGTCTGATTGATGGTGTAGATACTCATCACCTTAGTAGCGCTAAATCTTGAAGCGATACCACGACCCTTTGCGGAGGGATTTCATACCCAAATTTGTCCTACTTGTATATTACCTTCATCTGTATTTCCATCCATTAACTATTATTCAGAAAATCAAAAAAAAATTGTTGTCCTTGCTCAAGGTGTTGTTATGGTGAATCAAGTTTCACAAAAAGGTTGTCAGGTCAGGTGTGTGTAGTATGGATTGAGGTTCAATGGTTTTGACCTAATTTGTTAGTCAGGAAAGGGCTTATTTCAAGATCAAAGACAGGGTATGTGTGACTCAAGTGGTGTGTGTCTGGAGTTTCAGTTAGGGTTTCTGTGTGAATTCAGGTTGTCTATGGATTAGGTTATCAAACTGTGCTGAATTTAGATGTTTCATGATTGTGGATCATCATCAGAGATCATTTCCTTTCCAATCAAGGTTTTTTGGAACAATTGTGATACAATTCATACTTTAAGTCATGTTTTTTTTTATCTATTTAGCCCATAGTGAAGATTCTGATTTATCATGATCATTCAAATGGATGGGTGTGTAAGATTTGTTCCTTTTGGGATTGAGTCAAGGTATTGCATTGGTTGAAGAAATGTTCAAAGGTGTTTTTACGTTAATTGTTGGATTCAAGTCAATTGGCATCAACATCAAGTTCAAGCTTTAATAGTCATAATCTTAATCAAAGAATCAAGTTGCAAGTTTCATTCATGACCAAGTTTTTCAACAAAATTCAAAATTGGCATATGCAAGTTACAAATCACAAATTCCATGTAATTTTTCAATAAAGGCATATAACCATTACACTTCGTTACACACAAAAAACACATTATTTATACAAAGTCCATATCACACCAACACAATTGCTGTAAAATTCCAGCCACGCATACAAAATTCTAGTTGTTGTTAGATATCTAAGTCAAGCCAACAAAATAATGTGCCAAGCCACAACAAAACCATCGAAGCTACCATCACAATCTCTACGTGAGCCATCAATACAAGTCGCCTGCGCATAACACAAACAATAATAAAAACGGACCCCACAACCAATTTATAACCTGTACGATATGAATAACAATTCACAAAACGACTTCGTCTCACAAAAATCTCATAACAAATAATTCAAATCAACCTCCTATCTTTATAAATAACCTTCAACCTTTCTTCATTTCCCTTAAGCTCAAGTAGCCACGAAAGCTCTGCCAAAAAAAAATCCCAAACCTTCTTCTTCTTCAATCCTTCATACACCATCTATTCAACAACAACCTCACCTTCAATTTCAATCCTTTAATCCACCCTTTCAAACCAAATTATTCAAACCCACTAATCTGAAATGAAACCAAAACAAAACCCATATCGAAGCAGAAGTAAAAGAAGAGAGAAATTAAGTAAAACGAGATCTAAATCAAACCCACAAACCTGGATTGCAGAGAGACGAAATTAGAGAGAAAAGGTTGGAATAATATGATGTTCATTATTTTTGTTTTGATATTCTGAGTTTGGCCCTTGTTTTGAACTGGTTTTCACCGAGCTTGTTGTCATTGTTGATTTCTTCGATTTGTGCCTCGTGGATATGAGAACAGAGCATCAGGATCTTGGTTTTTGTTCTTAACCGTGTTATGGGCTCATACTGTTTTTGCTCACTACCCTTTTTAGGAAATTTTATCCCATACCCCTACAATTATATCCATATTTGTTCCGACATGGACCCAACCTCGGCAGGCCCAATACCGCGTACGGCCCAACAAGCGAATCGGGCACGCCGGGCACGTGCATCCCTCAAGACGAGCAGGGCAAACCTCCGAACACAAGCAATGTCGCAACAACCTTTCCTCGTCCACCACACCGGACGAGCAGAACCATCCCCGGCTCACCAAAGCACGTCCCTTGGTTCCTCCCCTCCGCGGGGAGAACAACGCGCTCCCGGGAACCTCCGGAGCTCCCCTCCGCGGGGAGAACAACGTGCCCGGTGCACGTTCTCCACGTGCTCCCCTCCGCTGGGACACGTCACCAGCCAACTGCCACCTCCGAAAGAGCAGGTCAAACCCACTTTCCGGAGATCTAGGAGTGGTTGAACTAGGGCGAAGACCACGTCCTGGTCTTCACTACGCCACGTAAGCCCTAACAGTCATCAGGGTTGGGCCTGGTCATCCAGTTCAGCCCTAATGACCGTTGGCCCAGCGCTGGGGTCTCTCTATAAATACCCTCTTCCTCAAGAGGGTCAGGTAACTCTTTTGCCCCTTTTTCTGTACTATTGCTTCCACTCTGCCCAACTTCTTACTTTGGCATCGAAGTGTCTTGCAGGTACACCCCCTCCTCCTTCTCACCCCGGTGAACAGGTAGCAGCCCAACAGAGTGTGGTTAGTCCGTGATCCCCTTCTGATCAGGTCAGATCAGTGGCGCCGTCTGTGGGAAACTGAAACTTCCCCGTTACTCCGAGCAGAAAACCAAAAGTTTCACCAAACCTCCACGATCATGGTTAGCCCACACCGCGACGACACTCCGCACGACCTTGCGCTCAACGTCGCCACCAACGGGAAGCAGACAGGAACGGCACATCCGACGGAAGCCGATGAAAGGGACGGGCAAACTGCTTCACCATCATCCGCGGAACGGCCCCTTCAGGCCGATCACCGCCCCCCGAGCCCGCCAGCATTCCACCCCGTTCCCATCCCGGCGGGAGCAGACCCGACGGTGGCCGCTCTCTTTACGGCCATCAACCAGACGAACCAGCTGCTGTTCCAACAAAATGCGAGAATTGGAGCGTTAGAACGCGTCGGCCCTCCGAGGTACCCCCAGCAGGAAGACCAGAACGGAGGTTCGAGGAGTCCCTCACCTCGACCCAGAAACCTCCGACCCCGGCTGGAGAGACACCGCCCGCAGGCGACACGAGAACGCACCAGATCCCCGGCAAGACACGTTCGCGGGAGGAACCAGAACGCCGCGACGATCCCAACCGAGGACCCCCGAGGCGAGAACTCCGGCAGGAGGTCGAGAACTCGAAACCAGGGGCACACCTTGAACGGCTTATCTCCCCACAGATCCCCGGCACACAGCGACGAGGATGATTACCGCACCCCGCTATCCCGGGAGATCATGGCTGCCCCCATACCCCAGGGGATGGAGAAACCACCGACGCTGTCGACATACGACGGCACCTCCGACCCGGACGATCACCTGGAAAACATCGAGGCTATGCTCGACTACCGAAACGTCCGGGGAGCTATCAAGTGCAGACTTTTCCCGACGACTCTGAGGAAAGGCGTTATGACCTGGTACAAAAGTCTGGAGCCCGAATCAGTTACCTCGTGGAGGGTCTTGAAGGACCTGTTCTCCAAGCACTTTACGGCGTCCCGACGTCACCCGAAGACGGAAGCAGTCCTCGGGGCAATCATCCAAGGCCCCGACGAACCTCTCCGAAAATACATCGAAAGGTTCACTCGGGAAGCCGTGCAAGTGACAACCTCCGACGAAATGAAACGCTACTTAATGGAACAAGGCCTACGCCACGACTCCAAATTCTACGAGGCCGTAGGCATACACCGGCCCACGTCCCTCCAAGATTTCCTCGACAGAGCCGCGCATTACATCCGATTCGAGGAAACACAAGCGGCCAACTCCGCTCGCGACACTCGAGACAGAGAGGCCCCCCGCGGGCACCGAGACGACGGAGCTTCGAGCCATCGACGAGGAGGAGACCGCCGTCGGGAAGACCGCCCCCGCGAGCCCCGCGAACAACGCGAGCCACGCGGCCCTGCAGGAAGATTCACAGAGTACACAGCCTTGGTCGCTTCGCGCGAACGCATACTGGCCGAATGCGCTAAAACCGAGTTCGTTCAGGGAGGTGTCCGATTTCCACGACCAACGCCGCCCAAACCCAACGTGGACAAGTCAAAATACTGCCGATTCCACAGGACCCACGGGCACGTGACAGAAGACTGCATCCATCTCAAAGATGCGATCGAAATTCTAATCAAAGACGGGCACCTGAAGCGATACACCCGAGGAGGTGAACCACCTAGGCCAGAGGCTCCGGAAGCCAAGAAAATCGAGGAGCTTCCCTCTCCAGAGGACAGCAGCAGGCTCCAGGTCGCGTTGTGCGTCAGCCGCCCCGAGGATTGGTTCGCGAGCAGAGAATTTGGCATCCCCGAAGGACCCAACCTAGTCGACGAGCCAATCCGACCAACCAGACGATGGGAATACTTCCCCAGAGCCATGGTCATCTCTGATGGAGCCACGAGGAGTCTATCCATAGGATCTGTGAAAAGGAAATTCGACGAACTCATCGCGAGCAACTCCGGCAAAATGAGCACGCTCGACAAATTCCGAGGCCGCTCCAACCCGATCACATTTTACCTCGAGGAACTACCCGGGGGATCTCCCAATTCCAACATACCCTTGCTCATACGTGCCCGAATGGCAAACTTCGACGTCAGGCGCCTCCTCGTCGACGGCGGGAGCTCGGTTGACATCATGTACTCACATCTGTTCACAACTCTCCAGCTCGACGAATCCAACCTTTCTCCCTACGTAGGCTCCGACCTTCAGGGGTTCAACGGGACGACGACGAGACCTTGGGGATACGTAGAATTGAAAGTCACCTTCGGAGAAGAGGAAACTGCCAGGGACATCAGCATCCGTTTCTTAGTCATCGAATGCCCGTCCCTCTATAACTGCATCCTGGGCAGGACGACGATAGCAGAACTCACCGCGGTACCCTCCACCGTCCACCTGAAGATGAAGTACTACACGAGAAGGGGAGCCGTGGTAACCCTCAACGGAGACATCGAAGCCGCTCGAAGATGTTTCGAAGCCGCGTTGAAAGGCCTAGACTCCATCGCTCCATCGACCAAAAAGTACGCGTCAAGCGCTACACCAAAGGACAAACCAGCAGAGCTGGTCGGATCCGTTGAGCTCGACAGTCGCTTCACCGACGAGCTCGACAATAAAACAAAGACCGACGAAGTCAACGGGCAGCCCCCACACCCAGCGCGCCCCATCCCGGATGGAGAATTCGAACTCATTCCCCTCGGGGAAGACACGAGCAGAACCGTGAGGATAGGCGCAGGACTCCCAGACCTCGCGAAACGTCAGCTCCAAGCCTGCCTCCGTGAGAATGACGACCTCTTCGCTTGGAGCGCCGCGGAAATGCCGGGACTCGACCCCGAGGTCGCCTTCCACCAGCTGTCCATCAACCCAACCGCAAAGGCCGTTGTACAACGCCGACGTCGCCAGTCCCCCGAAAAATCGGCAGCGGCCGAACAAGCTGTAAAAGACCTCTTAGAGGCAAATTTTATTTCGGAAGCCCGGTATTCAACCTGGATGTCCAACGTTGTACTCGTTAAAAAGAATAATGGAAAATGGCACATGTGTGTTGACTACACTGACCTCAACCGGGCATGTCCTAAGGACGCCTACCCCCTCCCCAATATCGACAAGCTTGTCGACAACTCTGCGGGCTTCAAGCTCTTGTCCTTCATGGACGCGTACTCGGGATACAACCAGATCCCGATGGCCGAACACGATAAGCAAGCCACGGCCTTCATGACGGCGTCGGGCAATTACTATTACAACGTGATGCCCTTCGGCCTCAAAAACGCCGGGGCCACATACCAGCGGATGATGAACCGCGTCTTCCGCGACGAAATCGGGGACATGCTCGAAGTATACATGGACGACATGATCGTCAAATCCGGCACGGAGGACGACCACGCGGCACACCTCCAAAAGGTCTTCAAGACCGCGAGGTCATGTCGCATGCGTTTTAACCCGGAAAAGTGCACCTTCGGCGTCTGCGCCGGTAAATTCCTCGGCTACTACTTGACCGAACGGGGGATCGAAGCCAATCCGGACAAATGCCACGCCTTCTCCAATATCACCACGCCGACCATGAAGAGGGCCATCCAGTCCCTCAACGGCGTACTCACCTCCCTCTCGCGATTCATCGCGAGATCGGCCCAACACGCCCTCCCATTCTTCAAACTGCTCAGGAAGGAGACCAAATTCGAATGGACGGACGAATGTGAGAAAGCCCTCTGCCACCTCAAACGCATCCTATCTGAACCACCAGTGCTGACGTGCCCCGCGACGGGCGAAACCCTATACTTGTATCTGGCCGTATCCGACGAAGCCGTCAGCGCCGTCCTCGTGAGCGAAGCCGGGGACGGACAAAAGCCCATTTACTTTACTAGCAAAACTCTCCACGGCCGAGAAATCCGATACCAGCTGATCGAGAAAGTCGCCCTGGCCCTCGTGACAGCGGCACGCCGACTCCGACACTATTTTCTCGCACACACCATCGTGCTCCGCACCGATCAGCCCATCCGCCAGCTACTCGGCCGCCCCGACATGGCCGGACGCATGCTGAAATGGTCGCTAGAACTCTCCGAGTTCGACATCACCTACGAGAGCCGACACGCCATCAAGGCTCATGCTTTGGCCGATTTCTTCGCCGAGATGACCACACCCCCCGACCCTACCACCGGGAACCACTTCTGGACCATCTTTATGGATGGCTCCTCCAACTCCACGGGTAGTGGTGCCGGCATCGTCCTCGATAACGACGAGGGTACGGTCATCGAAGTCTCCCTCACACTGGCTTTCCCAACGACTAACAACCAGGCCGAATACGAAGCGTTCCTCGCCGGCCTTCGCCTGGCATCCGACCTGGGAGCCAGGGACATCCGAATCTACACGGATTCCCAGTTGGTCGCTTCGCAAGTCCGAGGCGAATATCAAGCAAAAAACGACACCCTGGCCGGTTACCTGGCACTCATCACCAAAAAACTGAGAGGTTTCGACTCAGCGGAGATTCAGCACGTCCCTCGCGAGCAGAATACCCGCGCCGACATCCTCTCCAAAATGGCAAGCACCAAAAAGCGAGGCGGCCACAAATCGGTCATTCAAGAAATCTTGTCGCAACCAAGTACCAGCGCGACCACCACACACCTCGATATCAACGCCATCGGAGACGCTGGCTGCTGGATGACCCCGCTCCACACCTATCTCAGCACCGGCCGTCTGCCGGCCAACTCTAGCGAGGCCAACGCGACGAAACGACGGGCCTGCTCGTACGTCCTCCTCGAGGGACGACTATACCGCCGAGGCTTCGCAATCCCACTCCTCAAATGCATAGATAAGTCCCAGAGTACGACCGTTCTAGAAGAAATCCACGAAGGCATCAACGCGCAGCACCTCGGCGGAAGATCCCTAGCACGCAAGGCCCTACGCGCAGGCTACTACTGGCCATCAATGCAGTCCGACGCGAAGGAACACATCAAACGATGTGATAAGTGTCAACGACACGGGGACATGCACCTCGCCCCCCCGACCGACCTCACGTCCCTCTCATCTCCGTGGCCGTTCGCCTGGTGGGGGCTGGACATCCTCGGGCCCTTCCCCCTAGGTTCATACCAGAACAAGTACCTCATCGTGGGTGTCGATTACTTCACCAAGTTGATCGAGGCCGAAGCTCTGGCCAAAATCACCGCCCACAACATACTCCGATTCTACAAACGCAACATCCTCGCCAGATTCGGGGTCCCGCTCGCCATCGTCACCGACAACGGCACACAATTCACAGACAAAAACTTCCGTGACTTCGTCACCAAGCTCGGAACCAAACATCACTTCGCCTCGGTCGAACACCCTCAGACAAACGGCCAGGCGGAGTCGGCGAACAGAGTTATACTCAGAGGACTCAGACGACGACTCGGCGACGCCAAACGAGCATGGGTCGAAGAACTCCACAGCGTCCTCTGGGCATACCGCACCACTCCCCACTCAACCACGGGGGAAACCCCATTTCGTCTCACGTACGGAACCGAGGCCGTGATACCGGTCGAAATTCGCGAACCGTCCCGACGAACGGAAGCTCCCCTGGACACCAATGACAACGACGGCTCCCTCCGTGAAGAGCTCGACCTCGTCGAAGAAATCCGCTCAGGGGCAGCCCTCCGCGAAGCCCGGCTGAAGCAACAAGTCACACTCCGCCTTAACAACAAAGTCATAAAACGCGATTTTCAAACAGGCGACTTAGTCCTACGCAGAAACCAGAAAGACTCCCATGAGGGCAAACTGGCTGCGAACTGGGAAGGCCCGTACCGAGTCCGGGACAAAATGGAGCATGGGGCCTATTACCTCGAAAACCTGCACGGTGAACACCTAGCTCGACCATGGAACGCCGCGAAACTCAAGCGGTACTACAGTTAAAACATTGCCCGCGACGACCCATCGTCCCGACCACTAGGGGGGCGACATGGTACCACCGCACACCCCCGCGTCCACTAGCGACCAAAGAAAAGCAAGCCCTGCCTCTCGTGTGCGCGGGCAGACGGCCTTGCTCGGCAGGGAATACCTCGACCGAGACTCCTCGTCATCGTACCAAAAGAGGCAGGACACCCAGCTCGCGATGGGACGTCCACGCCCCGGGGAGAACTACCCCCGAAATGGCCCGGCTACATCGCCGGCCAAACCGGCCTGTTCCCTGCACTACCGGTAACAAATTGTCGAGCTAAACACACCGAGCGCACACTTAGAAAATTTACAAGAAATGTCATACACATCAGAGGCATTCAAACAAATACGAAAAACGAGCATAAAACGACATGCAAGTAACGAGCGCACACTTAGAAAATCCACGATAAATATATTAAACAAAAGCGGGCACCAGCCCAGTAGTCAATGGTACAAATACAGAGCACGCAGGCCCAAAGAAAGAGATAACAAACATCGGCACGCAGGCCATAAAAACAACGAGCACGCAGGCCCGGCAACCTATGCTTCCTCGTCCGCCCGGTCAGCAGCCACGGGTTCCTCCTCGGGGATAACAAGATAGGGATCGATCACCTTCCCATCAACAATCTCGTGGTACGGCCCTATCCCGTCCACGGCCAGCACGACACTAGGGTTGGCGACCTGAACCTGCTCGACAGCACTCTTGAACCCGACCTCAACAGCCTCCAGACAGTCGCTCTCCAACACCCGGATACGAGCGATCAGGTCAGCACGAGTGATTAACCGTCGATCCTCGTCAGTCTCGTCCTCGGCCGGACGAACCGCGCTATCCAAAACCTCCGTGCGGACCTTCAACGCCTGCACCTCGGCCGTCGCTGTCCCCAGTTTTTCCTCCAGCGAAGTCACCTTCCCCTCAGCACCCTCTGCCCGTTTCCGCTACTCAGCAACATCCTTCTGGCTCTTCTCCAACTCCTCAGTGAGCTTGGCCAACCGCGACTGCGTGAAAGTGAGATCCCCTTGCAGTTTGGACAGCTCAGCAGCGGAGCAACCCTCCTCGTTCAGCACAAGAGCCGTCGTGAACGTCCGCATCATTGCGGCCAAGTCCTCAGCCAGGACACGTCGACGAGTCTCTCAATCGGCCTGACGAACAGCCTTCACCTCCCCAGCGGAGACAGTGGGAGAACGGGCACCATGAAAATATCCCGGATGCTGGTGGCAGGGAGGGACGACATAACCTTCCTCGACGGTGCCGACCGTCAGATCCACCACTCGGGGCTCCTCGGACCTCTGCCTCTTCGACGCTCCTTGAGACGCAGGAGATTGGCTCTCTTGAGGCGAAGAGGACGAACTTTGCCCCCCCGGCGTCGCGACCTCCTGTCCAACCAGCTGGCTCACCCTCGTCCTCGGGGCCGCGGCATTCCTAGTAGCACGCAACTGCTTCACCCGCTCCTCGACGGAAGACATGTTTGCTGCAAAAACAAAGAAAAGAGTTAGCGACGGTCAAAAACCCCGACCACGGGGAGAAAAACGAACATTCCTACCTAGGTAATCCAGAGCGGCCGCCCCGGTCGCACAGCCGAGCAAGGTCTTAGTATTTATCAAACGCTTCTTGGTACGTACATTCCCCTGCGCGTCAAGGATATACCGACCGTCGGGCGTTACTAGCTTCGACGGAGGGAGAGACCGCACAAAAGAAATTATTTTCAAATAGGCGGCCATGTCCTTCTCCTCGAGGGTCCCCGCACGGACGATATACCTATCCGTCCCTCGACTGAAATGCTCCGCGGTCCACAGTAGGTGTATCTTAGGAAGCCACGCGCGGAATCGCTGGCCATCTACCGTTCGCTCGCCCTCGTCGAAGAGAGTGTCTGAGCCGTGCTGCGTAATCGGCTTGACGAGGTAGAACCGGTTTTTGAAATCTTTGACAGAATCGCTATACGCTTTGAAAATTTTTGTCGATTGCTTAAAAGAAACCCATCCGTGGCGGCCATTCACCGTCTGCCGCTGCAGATGGAAAATGCGGAAAAATAACGGCACCGTCGGCTCCACCAAGAGGTAGAAACACACCACCTCGAAAGCCCGGATGAAAGCCAAGGCATTGGGGTGCAGTTGGGACGGGGCGAGGCGCAGCCAGTCAAAAAGCCCCAGATGGAAGGAGGAGAACGGTAACCGGAGCCGAGCTTCTTTAAAGTAGAATTCATGCATCGGGAACATCCGCCGCCCATATCGCGAGCAGATGCGGTGATGTTCTTTTGGTCGGTACACCTGCCAGTGTTGTGGCTCTCCTATAGGCGTTTCCTCGACCGTGGCGTACACGTCGGGCGCGTCGGCCACAAAGCAAGAAGGAGTAGAAAGCGGCTCCTCGGCCGCCCACTCCTCGGACGGGGCAATACGCTCATCGTCATACTCCGGAATCTCAGGTTCATTGTCTTCGACCATTATCCCCGACACCAGAGCCGAAATCTACACCTAAAAGCAGAGGACAACGATGAATTCGATAGCCAGGATCAAATCCACCCTTCCACCGCAAGTCAAGTGAAAGGGCGACAAAGGCCAGGAAGCGACGAGCAAACACTCGCTCCTCGTCTACCCTCCTCGGGGGATCAAAGGCCGACCCCCGCATCCCCCCTCGGGACAGCCATCGGAGAAGGTACTTATCCCCGTGGCATTCATCGGAGAAAGCCCCCCGTCCTCGGGGAGTTCATCAGAAAAAGCTCCCGTCCTCGGGGCATTCATCGGAACCAGCCTATCCTCCCCGGGACACTCATCAGAAAATTTGCCAGATACGGTGGATCTCGCGTCCCTCCTCGGGGAGTTCATCACGTCCCGACCACACGGTCCAATTAAACGACGGAAATAAAAAGGGAGGGAAAAGAAGAACTCACTTGTAACGGCGGCGGACGGAAGAAAAGATCAAACGGTACGGCGGCGATCGGCGGCAAGTGGCGGACGAGCAGAGACGACAAAGCTTAGCAGACACAACGGCAGAGAGAAAAGTAGCAGAATGAGCGGGGACCCCCATATTTATAACCCGGCGCGGGACTCGAAGCGACCCTAGGCTCATTAATGACATAGGGTAGCCGCCCCTACGACCGCTTAACGCAAGACACGTGGCGACAGCCTGACAGTCACGTCCCTCCACCTGCCTCCTCCCCGCTCTGCCGACGACCAGAGATCTTCGCACGAGTGCCCGTTCCAGATGCGGCGACCTTAAGTCCTCGCTCTCTCCCTAGAGCTTCGACTTGGGGGGCTCCTGTTCCGGCATGGGCCCAACCTCGGCAGGCCCAATACCGCGTACGGCCCAACAAGCGAATCGGGCACGCCGGGCACGTGCATCCCTCAAGACGAGCAGGGCAAACCGCCGAACACAAGCAACGTCGCAACAACCTTTCCTAGTACACCACACCGGACGAGCAGAACCGTCCCCGGCTCACCAAAGCACGTCCCTTGGTTCCTCCCCTCCGCGGGGAGAACAACGCGCTCCCGGGAACCTCCCGAGCTCCCCTCCGCGGGGAGAACAACGTGCCCGACGCACGTTCTCCACGTGCTCCCCTCCGCGGGGACACGTCACCAGCCAACTGCCACCTCCGAAAGAGCAGGTCAAACCCACTTTCCGGAGATCTATGAGCGGTTGAACTAGGGCGAAGACCACGTCCTGGTCTTCACTACGCCACGTAAGCCCTAGCAGTCATCAGGGTTGGGCCTGGTCATCCAGTTCAGCCCTAATGACCGTTGGCCCAGCGCTGGGGTCTCTCTATAAATACCCTCTTCCTCAAGAGGGTCAGGTAACTCTTTTGCCCCTTTTTCTGTACTATTGCTTCCACTCTGCCCAACTTCTTACTTTGGCATCAGAGTGTCTTGCAGGTACACCCCCCTCCTCCTTCTCACCCCGGTGAACAGGTAGCAGCCCAACAGAGTGTGGCCAGTCCGTGATCCCCTTCTGATCAGGTCAGATCAATATCCCTACACTAAATTTTTTTGGGACCAAAATACCCTCGTATAAAAAGTTATAATTTTTTGTTTTGTTTACCAGAAGACTTTTTGGAAGTCTTCCGGTTCACTTTTTTTTTTCACCGGAAGACTTTTTAAAAGTCTTCCGCTTTACATTTTTTTTATTTGTTTATCGGAAGACTTTTTGAAAGTCTTTCGGTTCACATTTTTTTGATTTGTTTACTAGAAGACTTTTTGGAAGTCTTCCGGTTCATATTTTTTTTTAATTTTTAATTTTTCATTTTTTTTAATATTCAAATTACAAATATATTTATTCTATTTACTCTATTTTAGTTAATTAATATATTTATTCTATTTACTCTATTTATTCTATTTATTTATTTAATAATAATTATTCTATTAATTTTATTTTTTATTAATTTATTATATTTATTTACTTAATAATAATTACTCCACTAATTTGGTATTGTTTTTTTTAATCAATAAAAATAAAATTTGTTAACTAATTTATATATTGGGTGTGTTCTTTAAAGAAGAAAATTAACAATTTAATAATATATTTATATGAAAAATAAAAATAAATATCATATTTAAATTATAATCCTATCATTTCTTCTATCAAAAATTTTCACCAAAAAATTATAATATATAACATTTATAATTATTTAAACAATATTTTATGGGGTAAAATATTAACTTTTAAAAATATATTTTATGGGGTAAAATATACTTTTAAAAATTTTCACCATAAAATATTACCTTTTAAAATTTGTAGTGGTAAAATATTTTATAGGATAAAATATTAACTTTTAAAATATTAAAAATTAATTAAATCATAAACATTTCCTTCTGAGTAATTATAGTGTCTCAAAATTCTCAGGTATATCTAGAATCACAAAGTCGACTGAAAATGATAGAACATTTACTCTTACCGAGACATCTTCAAGAATTCCATATGGGCATGTGATTGATCTATCCGCCAGTGTTAAAATCATTTGAGTAGATTTCTACTCACCATATTTTAACTTCCTCATCATGGACAATGATATCAGATTGATGCTAACTCCTAAATCACACAGAGAAATGCTAATATTTAGCGAACCAATAACATAAAGAATAGTGAATCTACCTGATTAATGATTTTGGGTGGAAGCTTCCTTTGTATGATTTCACTACACTCTTCTGCAAAAGCATGTTTTCATCACTCTTCTGCTAAATATTTATGATTTAATTAGTTTTTAATATTTTAAATGTTAATATTTTACCCCTACAAATTTTAAAAGTTAATATTTTATGGTGAAAATTTTTAAAAGTATATTTTACCCCATAAAATATATTTTTAAAAGTTAATATTTTACCCCATAAAATATTGTTTAAATAATTATAAATGTTATATATTATAATTTTTTGGTGAAATATTTTGATAGAAGAAATGATAGGATTATAATTTAAATATGATATTTATTTTTATTTTTCATATAAACATATTATTAAATTGTTAACTTTCTTCTTTAAAGAACACAATCAATATATAAATTAGTTAACAATTTTTATTTTTATTGATTAAAAAAAACAATACCAAATTAGTGGAGTAATTATTATTAAGTAAATAAATATAGTAAATTAATAAAAAAATCAAATTAATGGAATAATTATTATTAAATAAATAAATAGAATAAATAAAGTAAATAGAATAAATTATTTATTAACTAAAATAGAGTAAATAGAATAAATATATTTGTAATTTGAATATTAAAAAAAATTAAAAATTAAAAATTAAAAAAAAAAAATATGAACCGGAAGACTTCCAAAAAGTCTTCCAGTAAACAAATCAAAAAAATGTGAACCGAAAGACTTCCAAAAAGTCTTCCGGTAAACAAATCAAAAAAAAATGTAAACCGGAAGACTTTTAAAAAGTCTTCCGGTAAACAAAAAAAAATGTGAACCGAAAGACTTCCAAAAAGTCTTCCGGTAAACAAACCAAAAAATTATAACTTTTTATACGAGGGTATTTTGGTCCAAAAAATTTTAGTGTAGGGGTATGGGTATAATTGTAGGGGTATGGGGTAAAATTTCCCCCTTTTTAATTGGCATTGCCTAGACTTTATGTAGGTGAGTGGGCTGTGTGGCCCATGATAATTTCTTCAGCACCACCATTTTCCTTTTGAAGCCAAGCCGTGTTTTTTGTGGATGATGGGTTTTAGCCCATATGATTTCACTCCACACACCCAAATTCATTTATGCGCCCCCTTTCTTTGATTTCAATGTGCTTATTTTTATTAATTCTTATTTTTCTAAACAAGCTTTTATTATTTTTTATGTTTTTTTTATTTGGTTTTTCTATGTGACCAATCTCAATCTACTATCACTTTTATTTCTTTTCATTTTAATTTTTCATTTGGTCAATAAAGTCTTTACCATCATGAATGTTGGTTTATTGAGGTTGTTTAACCTTCATTATTTCAAATCTGTATGGATTGATCCTTTGGATTATTTTCTATACTTTGGGATCATGATAGATTACCTTCAACTAATCGATAAAAGTTTATGATTAAGACGATATCGTTCCCTTTTTCTTTTTGTGTGGCACAATTCTTAAAGAATGATCTACATATCATTTATCTATCGTGTTTTAGCACAAAACATTGTTATTGACCGACTTTCCATAGCATGATCTTCCTCATAGATCGTACTACAATTGCTTAACATAGCACTACAGTGGACCAGATTCAAAAAGCAATCATCCAATCATTAACAATTAACAACTAACAACTGACTTTAGTTTCAGCTTATTATACTCTTGCTTTATCTTTCTATCATTATACCACTGTCTATATATCATTGTCAATATATCCCTGATCATATTATCATTTCAAGCTAACCTTTTCCTTGTTTCTCATCTTATTCAAAAATACAAAAAAAAAACATGATAAAATAAAAAAAGACAAAAATATTGATTGTGGTTACTATCCTTTGCAAGGAGATCCGAATCTGAACTCTTGCTTATTCTTCAATTTAGGACACCTTGCACACACACAACTTCCTCTTGGGCTACCTGACAGTGACCCATTTATTTCTCGCAATCCCGTGTACTTTACATGTACCCCCCCCCCCTTTTTGATGTACGCACTTTACTCGTTTTCTTTTGATTGTGGTTTTGCTTACTAGGAGCATCCCTATAGACTAGCATAGACTAAACCATTTTCAAACTAATTCCAATTTGATGTCGAGCCATTTTTAAAACACCCTTGTAAGTCGATTGCTTTTTAGCATCGCCATCAATCTTATGTACACACTTGCACCTTTTCTTTATGGTTTCGTTACTAGGAGCACCCTTAAGGACTAGGATCGACCCAAACCTCTTTGCAAACCCTTGATTCAACGTCAAGTGGAATTTTTTTCAAACTCGTAAGTCGATTGCCTTTTGCTTCGCCATTAACCCAAGCCCAAATCCAAATAAACCTTTGATCCAACATAAATTGGATTTTCTCAATAAAACTTCAAGACATATAACAACTATAAAAACTCTTTTAAATAATGGTGAAATAGGGGGGTTAGAGCTTTCGATTCCTTTCCTCGATTGTTTGGGTGCGAGATGCATTTCTCGTGTTTGAACAATTATCACCTCTCAATCAACCAACCCGTAGTTCCACAAACTACAAATGCTCTGATTCTTCATCCTCGTCCGAATGAAGATACGTAGGCACAAGGACCCCAATCCTTGGCGAGCCACCTTTTCTTTTTTCCACGTTTTCCACCTCCTTTTCCTATCCAAACATATTTTCCCGTATTAAGTGGTCTTCAAATCCATACCAGAAATAGTGGTGGTCTCAAGTACGTTCCCAGTGAACGAGACCTGGGGCTTCGAACTGGCACTAGGACAGGTCTCGTTCACTGGGAACGTACTTGAGACTACCATTATTTCTGATATGGATTCGAAGACTACTTACTCTCGTAGGACTATGACCTTCTAGATCCCATCCTCTTTGATCATCTCTATCTTCCTTTTGGGAGTGAATGACCATTTTGGATTGTTGATCCCTCCTTTAACCCCACCTAGACCCTCATACGCCCTAGCCGTGGAAGGGGAGTCATTCTTTCGTGATTTATCCATGCCTCCCCTAGACTTAGATATGTCCTTAGGACTTTCCTCAACGTTCACTCATGGCATCTCTCCCATAGACGAACCTCCTCACATTTCTCTGACACGTGTGTCATTGTTAGAGCTGGACGTAGACGAGGAGAGGACAACGACACTTATGATCCCTCAGAGCATGATTATGAGAGCGAATATGATGAGGATGACTCTGACCACATCCTGGTGAGCGCTTGTAGGGGATTGTGTGGATCTGGGGCGAGTGGGTATTGTGGTTGTCGTTAGGTTTCGACCAGCTTAGTTAGGGAATAAAGTACGTGATTGGTATAATTAGTTTAGTACTAGATGGCGGGCGCCATATGACTTTTACTATGTGTAACACCCCCTTCTATACCCCCAAATAAATGCATATACAAATTTATCAGAGTGAAAATTTTAGAATAAGGTATAAAGGAAGAATGTCACAATTTCACCAATGAAACACTTTAACATTTGCTCCATAAAATATGTAACATTTTCATGGTTTTAGAAATCACATTTCAACATTTAAATTTAAGCGGAAGATAAAATAATTTAATCATTTCCAAAATATTAATTCACATACACATAAGATATCCAGATTAATACATCATGTTAGGTAATTACAAAACCACATCAGCTGATACATCGCAATGTATCACAAAAGAATAACTATACTAGTCTAACTACCCGGTGTTACATATCAGAGCAGCCGACACAAAAGAATGAAGATAACTTCACACAAAAAAAGACTACAGCATCCTAATCTGCAATGCCTCGTAGAGCATTATAAAACAGCAGAAGGGTGAGAAATATAACCATAATAATCAAAGCATAAGATTTTATATATATATATATATATATATATATATATATATATATATATATATATATATATATATATATATATATATATATATATATATATATATATATATATATATATATATATATATATATATATATATATATATAGGTAATCATATAATTCAACTCCATATTTCTCACCACAATTCACCCTCTTAGTCATATATATTTACCACACATATATAGACAACATGAATATTCACAAAGCATTCCCACATCATGCATACACTCACATTTCCATAATCATATCATTCACACATAAGCATCTCTTCATGCATATGTCATATCTCAATGTGACTCAACAACTCAATGCAACTCATGCAATGCGGTACCGACTCTCGTTATCATTTTTCGGTTTTTACATTAAACCGGGTCCACTCTTCTAGACCGATAACCCGTTATCATTTTTCGGTTTTTACATTAAACCGGGTCCACTCTTCTAGACCGATAACAACAAAGGCCCGTCCTCTAAGCCTTCAAACCCACTCTTCTAGGTTTGGGACAAGCCACTAGTTTCCACGAAACTAACAGACATTGCCTCTTGACTAAATGATGCATATGCAATCAACCACAACAATGCACTTAAGACCGTTCTCGCATCTTAATCTCATGCATTTAATAATTCATCTCTTCAAGAATTACACAATGATTGCACATACAACATATATCACAACAATCAAGGTATTCACATCACAGTACCAATCATACAATTACAAGTTATGCACACATATTCACAATGTTCTCATGCATACTCATCGCATAATTGTATACACATCAAGCATATACAAGTTCATTAAATAGTACACACATAATCACCTATTATGTTCACATGTATTTATACTTGATGCAATTAACATTCAGATCACAATTCTAGGATTCACGCCCGTAGGCTACCCACAGCACATATCATCACAATAGATCACATACATACTCAAAATGTAGAGGTATTAGTCTATGTGAAACAACTAAATCATCAACACATAGAAACCACAGCAAAGAAAAGATGCTATCAAATTCGCCCATATTCGCCTGGCGAACCCTCTCAGCGAACACTCGTTAGGCCTTCGCCTGGCGAGACTCCCCAACGAGCCAAAGTCAGTAGCTACTGACTTTGTTCGCCACCATTCTCCAGCACCTTTGCCGGGCAAACCTTCGCTAACCAGCCTTTGCTGGGAGAACTCGCCAGCAAAGTCCACTGGGACTTAATCATAATTATTCGCCAGAGTTCGCTAGGCTTCGCCCGGCGAAGCTTCGCCTTCACTCGCCTGGGGAGAGCCAACGAACCTGCGCAGAACAGAATTTTGTTCTGTCTTCTCCTTCTCAAACCACCACCAACCAACTCCCAAACATCAAAACCAGCTCAAACAACATCACTACATGTTACCCGACTATTCTACGGCATTATTACTCAATTCCAACCGATTAAATCACAGTTCTACCGATTATTCCAACTTTTGCCCTAAATGGAAAAGGATGGAAACTACACCAAAACCCCAACCCAACCTATATAACATCATGCAATGATCAAATAGAAACATTTCTCACCCTTACCTTGATTAATCGGAGCTTTGATGTTGGCTCTTGATGATTTTCCACTTTCCTCTTCTTCTCTTCTCTTTCTCTTCTTCTTTCTTTCCAAATGTTTCTCTCTAACTTTCTTTTCTTTTCCTTTTCTATTATATATTTCCTTTATTTTCCTTCCTTCCAATTTCCTTCTCAATTCTCTATTAATTCCCATTAATAAAAATTAATTTCCAACATTAATAAAAATCCCACTAAATCAATTAATTACTATAATTAATTATTTAATGAAATTCGGGCTGTTACAACCCTCCCCCACTTTAGGAATTTTCGTCCTCGAAAATGTTACCCGGTTCAAACAGTTCTGGATAAGACTCTTTCATCTGGCTCTCAAGCTCCCAAGTAACGTTCCCACTAGCCGGTCCTCCCCAAGCAACCTTCACTAAAGCAATCTCTTTACCTCGAAGCTGCTTCAATTTCCGATCCTCTATCCGCATAGGTGATGTCTCAACAGTCAGGTTATCTCTCACCTGCACATCATCTAATTGGACTACATGAGACGGATCCGCAATGTATTTCCTCAACTGAGATACATGGAATACGTCATGAAGATTAGAAAGCGACGGTGGTAAAGCCACACGATAGGCCACTTCTCCTATCCTCTGCAAAATCTAATAAGGACCAATGAAACGCAGCGACAACTTGCACGACTTCAATGCCCTACCAACACCTGTCATCGGAGTGACTCGAAGAAACACATGATCTCCCTCTTGAAATTCGAGTGCCTTCCTCCTCTTGTCATAATAACTCTTCTGATGACTCTGACCAACTCTCACCTTCTCTTGAATCATCTTGATCTTATCAGTAGTCTGTTGAACTAACTCGGGTCCAACAACAGAACTCTCTCCGGACTCAAACTAACACAATGGTGTCCTACACCGCCTACCATACAACGCCTCAAATGGTGCCATATCGATACTCGAATGAAAACTGTTGTTGTAGGTAAACTCAATCAAAGGCAAGTAGTTATCCCAAGCTCCTCCTTTTTCCAATACACAAGCTCTCAAAAGATCTTCAAGCGACTGAATCGTCCTCTCCGTCTGACCATCTGTCTGAGGATGATACGCTGAACTCAAACGCAACTTAGTACCCAAAGCACTCTGCAAGCTCTCCCAAAATCTCGAAGTGAACCTCAGATCTCTATCTGAAATAATACTCGACGGAATACCATGCAAACACACAACCCTCTCAATATACAATTTAGCCAACTTCTCCAATAGGTAATCCACACGCATAGGGATAAAGTGAGCAGATTTAGTCAATCTATCCACGATAACCCAAATAGCCTCAAAATTACTCGGCGTCCTCGGCAAACCCGATACAAAATCCATGGAGATACTATCCCATTTCCACTCAGGAATAAACAACGGCTTCATCAAACCCGATGGCTTCTGATGCTCAATCTTTGACTTCTGGCAAGTCAAACAAGAATACACAAATTCCGCAATATCCTTCTTCATACTAGGCCACCAAAACACTTTTCTCAAATCCTGATACATCTTAGTAGCACCCGGATGAATACTCAATCCGCTACGATGTCCTTCCTCAAGGATACTCTTTTTAAGCTCAACAACATTCGGAACACAAACTCGATCCCGACATCTCATAATCCCATTCTCATCAATCCGAAAATCACCACCTTGGCCTTGGTTGATTAAAGTCAACCAATCAACTAAACTCAAATCCGATTTCTGTCCTTCTCGAATTTCATCCAAAATACCCCTTGTAAGCTTTAACATACCCAACTTAAATCCAAAAGAAGTTCTCTCACATATTAAACTCAAATCCCGAAATTGCTCGACCAATTCCAACTCTTTCACCATCAACGCCGACATATGCAATGATTTCCGACTCAATGCATCCGCTACTACATTCGCTTTACCCGGATGGTAATTCAAACCAAAATCATAATCCTTCAAAAGCTCAAGCCATCTTCTTTGTCTTGCATTTAATTCCTTTTGATCAAAAAGATATTTCAAACTCTTGTGGTCACTAAACACTTCAAATCTTGCACCAAACAGATAATGCCTCCAAAGTTTCAACACGAACACAACGGCGGCCAACTCTAAGTCATGCGTCGGATAATTCTTCTCATGCACTTTGAGTTGCCTCGAAGCATAAGCCACAACTTGGTTATTATGCATCAACACACCTCCTAAACCCATCAAAGAAGCATCACAATACACAACGAACGGCTCTTCCAGATTTGGCAAAATCAAAACAGGGGCTGTCGTCAACCTTTTCTTAAGTTCTTGGAAACTCGCTTCACACTTGGCATCCCAAACAAAAGCTTGACCCTTCCTAGTCAACTGTGTCAACGACAAAGATAACTTAGCGAATCCTTCAATAAACTTCCGATAATAACCGGCTAAACCAAGGAAACTTCTAATCTCAAAAACTGACTTCGGAGTCTCCCATTGCGATACCGCTTCAACCTTCGATGGATCAACCGCAATACGATTACTCGAAATTACATGACCAAGGAAACTAACTTCCTTCAACCAAAACTCACACTTAGAAAGCTTTGCAAACAACTGCTTCTCTCTCAACACAGATAACACAATCTTCAGATGCTCGGCATGCTCTTCTTCGCTCTTCGAATAAACCAAGATGTCGTCGATAAACACAACCACAAACTTATCCAAATAAGGATGGAAAATCCTATTCATGTACTCCATAAATACACCTGGTGCATTAGTCACACCAAATGGCATCACAGAATACTCATAGTGTCCATACCTCGTCCTAAAGGCCGTCTTCTGAATATCCTCAGCTTTCACGCGAATCTGATGATACCCAGATCTCAAATCAATCTTGCTGAACACACTTGCACCAACCAACTGATTCATCAGATCATCAATCCTCGGAAGTGGATACTTATTCTTAATAGTCACCTTGTTCAACTGTCTGTAATCCACACAGAGCCTCATAGAACCCTCTTTCTTCTTAACCAACAACACCGGTGCACCCCACGGCGACACACTCGGACGAATAAACCTCTTTTCAAGCAAATCCTCAAGTTGACTCTTCAACTCTTTCAATTCTGATGCTGACATACGATAAGGAGACACCGATATCGGACTAGTTCCAGGAATCAAATCTATTGAAAACTCCACTTCTCACTCTGGTGGTAAATCCTTTATCTCTTCAGGGAAAACTTCCGGAAAATCTCTAACAATTGGTAAAGCACCAATCTCTTCACTTCCACCAATTCTCAAAGTTTCCATAAGCATAAATACCTTAGCTCCATCTTAAACTGATTCTTTCACTTGTCTCGCTGTCATAAACAAATCTCTTGCAATGTCCGATTCCGGAAAAATAACCGTCTTGTCAAAACAGTTAATATATACCCGGTTGAATTCCAACCAATTCATCCCAAGGATGACATCGAGTTGGTCTAGGTGAAGACACACTAAATCAATTCCAAAATCTTTACTGAAGATACTCAACGGACAATTCAAACAAACATACGGTGTAGTTACCGAACCCATCGCAGGAGTATCAATAACCATACCACCACCAATCACAGACAACTCAAGATTCAACCTTCTAACACAATCCAAATAAATAAAAGAATGCGTAGCTCCGGTATCAATTATAGCGATCAAAGGTGTACCATTAATGAAACATGTACCTCGGATCAATCGATCGTCGCTAGCAGTCTCGGATCCAGATAGAGCGAACACTTTCCCGCCCCCTTGATTCTTCTTAGGCTTATAACACTTGGTACTAATGTGCCCTCGCTCACCACAGTTGTAGCAAGTCACACTGGTACCGCTTCTACACTCAAGAGCCTTGTGGCCTGGCTTGCCACACTTGAAACACTTCTGTTCAACACTTTTGCATTCGGGAGCACGATGTCCCGCTTCACCACAGTTATAACATCTAATCAGAGTAGAAACTCCCCCACTTGGCCTCTTGCCATGACTCATTCTCTGCTTCCCTTTGTCTGCAGGAGTCACATAAGGTTTTCCTCGGAATTGACCTTTTCCTTTCTTATCACTTAAACTCTTGTAGTGGCTAGACCGAGCCCTACTGTCTTCATCATAGATTCTGCTCTTGTTCACTAACTCAGATATAGCGATTATAGCGATCAAAGGTGTACCATTAATGAAACATGTACCTCGGATCAATCGATCGTCGCTAGCAGTCCCGAATCCAGATAGAGCGAACACTTTCCCGCCCCCTTGATTCTTCTTAGGATTATAACACTTGGTACTAATGTGCCCTCGCTCACCACAGTTGTAGCAAGTCACACTGGTACCGCTTCTACACTCAAGAGCCTTGTGGCCTGGCTTGCCACACTTGAAACACTTCTGTTCAACACTTTTGCATTCGGGAGCACGATGTCCCGCTTCACCACAGTTATAGCATCTAATCAGAGTAGAAACTCCCCCACTTGGCCTCTTGCCATGACTCATTCTCTGCTTCCCTTTGTCTGCAGGAGTCACATAAGGTTTTCCTCGGAATTGGCCTTTTCCTTTCTTATCACTTAAACTCTTTTAGTGGCTAGACCGAGCCCTACTGTCTTCATCATAGATTCTGCTCTTGTTCACTAACTCAGAAAACCGCCTGATTTCCTGATATCCAATACCTTGCCTAATCTCGAGTCTCAAACCGTTCACAAACTTGAGGCACTTAGAAATTTGATCAACTCTTCAAATCTTGCCGCATACTCCGCTACCGTCGAATTACCTTGTTTTAACTCAAGAAATTCAATCTCTTTCTTCCCTCGCACATCCTTTGGAAAATACTTCTCCAGAAAAGTCTCTCTGAACAGATCCCAAGTGATCACAATATCATCCTCCTCAAATCTTTGGCGAGTATTACCCCACCAATCTTCAGCTTCTTCTTCGAGCATGTGAGTCCCAAACTGCACCTTTTGTGCATCTGAGCAATTCATAACCCGAAAAATCTTCTCCACAGCTTTC
This sequence comes from Lathyrus sativus, assembly GCA_963859935.3. Classification (NCBI taxonomy): domain Eukaryota; kingdom Viridiplantae; phylum Streptophyta; class Magnoliopsida; order Fabales; family Fabaceae; genus Lathyrus; species Lathyrus sativus. The sequence goes on along the minus strand of OZ012741.1, from coordinate 599,024,578 downwards.
AACCAAATCTGTGCTTTGTCAGGCTCAAGGTTTCCCTTGAAAATCGGAGGATTGTTCCTTTGAAACCTCCCCAAAGCACGGAATTCATCTTCAACAACATTCCCCGCATTCACATTGGCCGGAGGATTCTGCCCAATCGCTCCCGCCAACCTTGTCAAAGCTTCTGCGATCGCTTCATCGTTCCTCCCTGCAACCATCTTACTAATTCCAACAACAGAACCACGTAAGAACAACCAATATTGATAACGCAACACACGCATATCAATAACACACAGGGAGAAACACTCTAACAACTTGGCCGGACGGACCGACCTGCTCTGATACCACTGTTGTAACACCCCCTTCTATACCCCCAAATAAATGCATATACAAATTTATCAGAGTGAAAATTTTAGAATAAGGTATAAAGGAAGAATGTCACAATTTCACCAATGAAACACTTTAACATTTGCTCCATAAAATATGTAACATTTTCATGGTTTTAGAAATCACATTTCAACATTTAAATTTAAGCGGAAGATAAAATAATTTAATCATTTCCAAAATATTAATTCACATATACATAAGATATCCAGATTAATACATCATGTCAGGTAATTACAAAACCACATCAGCTGATACATCGCAATGTATCACAAAAGAATAACTATACTAGTCTAACTACCTGGTGTTACATATCAAAGCAGCCGACTCAAAAGAATGAAGATAACTTCACACAAAAAAAGACTCCAGCATCCTAATCTGCAATGCCTCGTAGAGCATTATAAAACAGCAGAAGGGTGAGAAATGTAACCATAATAATCAAAGCATAAGATTATATATATATATATATATATATATATATATATATATATATATATATATATATATATATATATATATATATATATATATATATATATATATATATATATATATATATATATATATATATATATATATATATATATATATATATATATATATATATATATATATATATATATATATATATATATATATATATATATATATATATATATATATATATATATATATATATATATATATATATATATATATATATATATATATATATATATATATATATATATATATATATATATATATATATATATATATATATATATATATATATGTAATCATATAATTCAACTCCATATTTCTCACCACAATTCACCCTCTTAGTCATATATATTTACCACACATATATAGACAACATGAATATTCACAAAGCATTCCCACATCATGCATACACTCACATTTCCATAATCATATCATTCACACATAAGCATTTCTTCATGCATATGTCATATCTCAATGTGACTCAACAACTCAATGCAACTCATGCAATGCGGTACCGACTCTCGTTATCATTTTTCGGTTTTTACATTAAACCGGGTCCACTCTTCTAGACCGATAATCCGTTATCATTTTTCGGTTTTTACATTAAATCGGGTCCACTCTTCTAGACCGATAACAACAAAGGCCCGTCCTCTAAGCCTTCAAACCCACTCTTCTAGGTTTGGGACAAGCCACTAGTTTCCACGAAACTAACAGACATTTCCTCTTGACTAAATGATGCATATGCAATCAACCACAACAATGCACTTAAGACCGTTCTCGCATCTTAATCTCATGCATTTAATAATTCATCTCTTCAAGAATTACATAATGATTGCACATACAACATATATCACAACAATCAAGGTATTCACATCACAGTACCAATCATACAATTACAAGTTATGCACACATATTCACAATGTTCTCATGCATACTCATCGCATAATTGTATACACATCAAGCATATACAAGTTCATTAAATAGTACACACATAATCACCTATTATGTTCACATGTATTTATACTTGATGCAATTAACATTCAGATCACAATTCTAGGATTCACGCCCGTAGGCTACCCACAGCACATATCATCACAATAGATCACATACATACTCAAAATGTAGAGGTATTAGTCTATGTGAAACAACTAAATCATCAACACATAGAAACCACAGCAAAGAAAAGATGCTGTCAAATTCACCCATATTCGCCTGGCGAACCCTCTCAGCAAACACTCGCTAGGCCTTCGCCTGGCGAGACTCCCCAATGAGCCAAAGTCAGTAGCTACTGACTTTGTTCGCCACCATTCGCCAGCACTTTTGCCGGGCGAACCTTCGCTAACCAGCCTTCGCTGGGAGAACTCGCCAGCAAAGTCCACTGGGACTTAATCATAATTATTCGCCAGCGTTCGCTAGGCTTCGCCCGGCGAAGCTTCGCCTTCGCTCGCCTGGCGAGAGCCAGCGAACCTGCGCAGAACAGAATTTTGTTCTGTCTTCTCCTTCTCAAACCACCACCAACCAACTCCCAAACATCAAAACCAGCTCAAACAACATCACTACATGTTACCCGACTATTCTACGACATTATTACTCAATTCCAACCGATTAAATCACAGTTCTATCGATTATTCCAACTTTTGCCCTAAATGGAAAAGGATGGAAACTACACCAAAACCCCAACCCAACCTATATAACATCATGCAATGATCAAATAGAAACATTTCTCACCCTTACCTCGATTAATCGGAGCTTTGATGTTGGCTCTTGATGATTTTCCACTTTCCTCTTCTTCTCTTCTCTTTCTCTTCTTCTTTCTTTCCAAATGTTTCTCTCTAACTTTCTTTTCTTTTCCTTTTCTATTATATATTTCCTTTATTTTCCTTCCTTCCAATTTCCTTCTCAATTCTCTATTAATTCCCATTAATAAAAATTAATTTCCAACATTAATAAAAATCCCACTAAATCAATTAATTACTATAATTAATTATTTAATGAAATTCGGGCTGTTACACTATGCATATTTGGAAATTTTCTTCTTGGGGCAATTCTCCTACGCGAGTGTCTGCCGAAGACTTTTATTCATTTTTGTTGATTATGGGTTATCAGTACTTTTTGTTTTATGACGCTTCGTCGTCTATATGTATAGTATGTTATTATGTTCTAATCCTACTTATTAATTTCTTTCATAAAAAAATGCTTTGCTCTTAAAATAAATTTAGATATAAAAATATTATAAAAAAATATAACAGTATTTTCGTACAAGGAAAACATTTAATTGATCATTTATGGAAATAGTATCTTTTGAAAATACACTCTCGCTGTATAAAAGTAGGGGTGTTACAGTTGTCATGGACGTTTGATTTTATATCAATACAAGAAGAGACCCAACAAAGGAAGGCTTTTTGGGAGATGCCCGTTTTAGAAGGGCAATAACATATGTGATTTGTTCATATGGAATGAAGACACGAGAGAAAAAGTTGGAAATGACGATGGGAGAAATATCAATGAGTTGGAAGTTATGGGTTATATGAAGGAGTTGTATGAAGATTCAAATAAAAAGAACAAGAGTTTGACGAACAAACTCAGTTCACAGAAATTTTCTAGAAAAATGAAAATGACATGTATTGTAATCTCTTTATGATTAATGTGTACTTTACTTTGAAATGTAAAAGTTAAAGGAATGTGTTAATGATCGAAAGACATTGATGTAGTGTTGAAAATGCACAACATTCAAATCTATGTATTGACAATGCTAGATAATGAAATGTTGATTTTCGTTAAACAATTTTTATGGCTAACACATATTTTAACATGTCTAATATTTGTTTGATTTGCCCAAATTGTGCATAGTAACACTTTAATTTTGGACTGAAATTGGCATAGTAACACTTTAATTTGGGACATATATTTTCCTTTCTTGACTAAAATTTGGCATAACAAAATTTTAATTTTAGGCATGGTCTATACGTAATCTGGATCAATCATTTGAAACCTGATATGATAGTACAAAACAGATATATAACCACTCCCTATAAAACTCGTGAAAAATATAAAAGTAAAACTTTTGTAAGAATTCTTAACATTGATGGTTTAATTTTATACAAGAATTCTTTAAGTACCAAAACATATACAACTACTTTGACAAACCAAAATTCTTACAATACCAAATTCTTAGTCACATTAATATAATTTTACAGTATACAAAATACTTAGAGTAAAAATAAGTTAAGATGATACATAATACTTAAAGTACAAACAAATGTCAAAAAAAGAAGAAAAAAATAGACAAGTAATGACAAAACTTCATCTCCTTCTGAATAATTGAGATAACTTGTTTTGAATTTCATACCAACTATTTATTTTATTAGCACTTCTTCCATCAAATGATTCTTCTTCTTCTTCAGTAATCACATGTGGATCTTCTGGATTCTTTCTAGGTCCTACAATGTCTCGTGTCTTGAGCGTCATAAGTCTACCACTCTTTATTTTTTTGAAGTGGAACATGATTGACCTTTTTCTTTTTTTTATATCATGATTTTAACTTATAATGATAACATAGTTTTAGCATAATGGACAATTGGAGATACTAAGTATAACACAATAATTACCATAACACAACTTACATGATAACTGCTACTTGGCTTGTAAGTAGATTCCTTGATAGCTTATGGTTGTTTGAATGCGGTAAACTTAGTAGACTTAGATATTTTTGGTCTAACACCAATGAATATTCTAACAATATTCCACTATATTTGTTCTTTAAGTGAAATCCGTCTAAACCTATAAATGGTTTATATGCCAATGTCCATACTTTTTTTTCCCATTAAAACACATGTAACACCTCTCAAACATTGGTTGCAAGCTAGGTTCTGGTTTACTAATGTTTAACTTGAATCTGTTTCCTGGTGAAGCCCTCCTACATTCAGTTCCACATGACCATAATAGACTACATTACTTACTTGAGTCCCCTTCAAGAATTTGTCTAGCAAACTGCCTAACTTTAAAAGTCGTATAACCAGTGATCTCAATTGAAAACCTCAACCTTACATTTGACACTAATTTATTTAACTTCATCTTAGTATTATCCTTATACTTGTCTACAATTATTTTAGCAACTCAATCAGCCTTGGAATAACTATCTGCCACATTTGTGTTTGTGAAACAAAGTCTTAACCTTATATGTTGTGGTTCTTAAAACCCTATTGCATAACATTGTGTAGTTACAATGCATCTTGTGCTTACAAACAACTCTACACCTCATGGCATCATTTTTGGAAAATATAACCTCCATATAGGGCCGGCCCAACACATTTAGAGCCCTGAGTCAAAAATTTAAATTAAAAATTTAAATATAATAAAAAAAATTATTTTAGATTAATGAATTCTAATTTTAAGTTTTTAAAGTGTCAAAATATTAAATTATTCTAATCAATTTCATTTAATATTTTATTTTTAATTGATAATAAAATCAACAAATCTAAACACTCTACTAATCACTTTTAAAAAATTATAATTAAAACATTACAAAAATTCGTAAATAAAACCTTAAATTTTAATTAAAAAAATCGTAAAAAAATAATTCATTAAAACATTACAAAAATTCGTAAAAATTCATATAACAATGAGGCCCTAGGCAGTAGTAGCCTTGGTGGCCTACCCCTAGGGCCGACCCTGCCTCCATACCATTCAAGATGTTGTACTATAGTATAACCTTTTTGAATTTCTTTAGAGAGGAAAACTCCATTCCAATCTTGAATGTGAAATTGTTTGTCATTGTTTCTTTTTCATTAAATTTATAGGCTTGTCCTCACAACTATCTTTATCTTCCCCACTTTCAAGTTTATCAATCATGCAATCTTTTTATATGACATGTTCTTTATCCATATCTCATGTGGCAAAGCTACAGTTGGGTGGTTCGTTGGTGGCAAAACCATCAACATCCTCCCTCATAGGATCACTTTCATCCAACCTAAAACTAAACCCTTAATCAAAGTCTTCATCAAAACCATATATTTTCTCTTCTTCATTGTTTTCAAAGTGTATACATTGATAATTTCATAACTTCATTCACTACACTGACAATCATTCTTCATTGCCCCTTATTATTTCTCTCTTAACCTCTCTAATCATTCTCAACACTTGATTGTCATATATATGAATTCACCTATAGATGGTTTGAGCTTAGTATAAATTTCAATTTCACATTGATTCTTCTCAGCAAACAAATATAACAATGATGCATATCCTCATCATTTCTAAAGGATATTAGATATTTTTTCAAACTATCACCTTCATGTTTCCACCATATTTTCACATCATCAACATTAAACTCTGAGTTCATCCCCTTAACTAGGTCACGAGCTTCAAAAAAGAACTAAAAGTAAATGTCTTGTCCACTGTATAGATATGTATTCCCACATTCATATCTTAACTTAAGGTCTTTTACAAAACAACTCTTTGTGTAAAATACCAAAATAAATAATCCCATCTCCTATACATTAACATATTAACATATGATAAGGGATACATTTGGCAATAATTTTACATAACTACACTATAAAGATCATACCGTATAGTGGTGATTTGTTAGTGACTTAACTAACTAACTAATTAGTAGTTAAGTTCGTTTATTAACCAACAAACTACTAGAGGAAAACTTATGTAAATTCAGTTTAAAATTCAATTCTTTCTAGACAAGTTTCAAAAACTTTTGCACCTTTAGTTTTCAATTCCTTCTGGGGAAATTTCAACACTCATTCCATTGATCATTATTCACTCTTGTGTGCACCATTAAAAAAACGAGTTCAATAGATATCCAAATTTGTCACCAAAATACCAAATACACCGCAAGTCCATAATTAAAACCTGTCTATGGGACCACAAATGAATGGCTACCATGACTCTATATATGATATGTCTGTGAAGTGTTCTTTCGACATGTCATCGATGCAAGTTGTAATATGGCTTGCATGTACGGAAATCAGTTTACCAAGTATTGGAAAAATAAAAAAACTAGACAAGTATTTACACTTTCAAAAAGAATCTTATAATACTATCATGAAAGAGTGCATTCGAGGTAACTTATGAATAAAAAAATTAAATTATAAATATTCCTTATTAATAACCATTGAAAATATTTCTTTTTATATGCTTAGCTAATTTTCCATCTAAATTCAATAGAGAAAATTATAAATATTTCACTCACACAATCATAAATATTTAAATTTAAACTTAAATAATAGCTTTCAGTTTATGAATGTAGATTGAATTAAGATTTAATGAAATCACTTCAATCTAAATATAATATGATAAAATAATATATGAGTTCTTAGAATTGTATTTATTGAAAGTAGTAAGAAAAATGTAATACAAAAATAGTTTTGTACGGAAACAAGAAACAAAGACAGGAACATGACCATGAAAAGAAAGGAAACAACCTCACCCTCACATCATGTTAATTACTATATCTCAATCTCAACTTGCAGAAAATGTTGTTTGGGAATCCTAAATAGTAGTTCCCTTCCAATCTCAATAAAAACTGGTCTGGTTTAACTTCTGCTTTCTCTCTCCTCATAGTTCATAAAGTAACCTAAATTTTGAGGTGAGTGCAGTTTAAGGTACAGATACAAATTAAGTATATTTTTTTCTAATGCTTTAATTTGGATCTGTAATGGTTTAATTTGGCTGATGATTATAGAGAGAAGAAAAATAGTATGACTAGAAAGAAGATACAGATCAAGAAAATTGACAACATCAGTTCAAGGCAAGTGACTTTCTCGAAGAGGAGGAAAGGGCTTTTCAAGAAAGCTCAGGAGCTTTCAACTCTCTGTGATGCAGACATAGCTCTTATGGTTTTTTCTGCAACTAACAAGCTCTTTGAGTATGCTAGTTCAAGGTATTATTTTCATTTCGAATATCACTATGTTATTTATTTTCTTATATATATATATATATATGTTTATATCTATGATTCTGCCCTTAAATATAGAGAGAGAAAGAGAACTAGATAAATGGTATTGCTTTGCCACATTTATGACTTATGGTTTATGAGTTTATTTTGATTCTAAAGATTATTGTATTTGCCTTTTTGATTGGGAGAATATCTATTTGAATGTGTTGATTAATAAAAAAATTAGTATAGTTATTTTTATTTCAAAAAGAAGAAAATCAAGTGATATTATATGTCTCAACATTATATCCAACCTCTTTACTGAAGTAAAGCAAAGTTAAATTGAAGGAAGAAGGAACGAGAATAGCGAAAGGGAATGCGAGAGTGAAGACGAAGAAAAATTAGGGTTGGGGAAAATACGATTGTTTCTCGTACTGTGTAACAAGGCTCAAGTTAAATTCACAAGCTAAAAATTAATTAAACAGTAAAATGCAAACACGTGTATTTTCTTTAAACAAACATAAAAAAATTAATATTTTAATTGACGTGTACTGCCACGTCATTTTCTGTTAGAGATATTTAATGTCAAAGATCAATTATGTGGATGGAAAATTTTGAAAGGATTATTCTTTAAAGAAAATTTTTACATGGACTAAATTGAAGGTCATTATATTTACGAGATCAATAATATATATAACCCAATTTTTAAAATGATGCGTTGGACTTTTCTCCTCGATTGATAATTTTAACCAAGGTGAATGTAGCTCTAATTTTTTCTATTGGCAGAGACTTTTAACCGAGGGGGCATGTGTGAGGGGATCACTTTTTTCCTTGATTGAGACATTTAATTTAGGGAAAATCTAATGTATTTTCTATCATTTATGTGTTGGATCAATTTTGAAGTCCAAACATTTTTTTATTAATATATGTATTTCATAAAAATAAAATTATTTGTCAATAAAAAATAAATTGCATTATCTAGAGAAGATATTTCAATTCAGAAAGAAAATGATGAATGATAAAAAAAATTGAAAAGGAAGCAACACAATGTGTTGTTTCATTTTTATTTTCTAACTACTCGCCATTTTTTTTTTGAATTGCAATATCTTTTCTAGATGTTGATATTTAGCCTTTTCTAAACAAATGGTTATACTTTTATGAAATAGATAAATTAATAAAAAATAAATCTTCCTTATTTGATTGTTCATTCATTGAACGACTTTTATTTTATTTAGCCCAACATGTCAAGAGTACAGTAGAGTGGTAAAAGATACAACCAATAGAAAATCACAATTTACATGAGGAACACATAAATCTAACATAAGACCTTATCATTTTACTATGCCAATTTTCTTACGAGAACTTGAATCATTTCTCTGTATGAACCTGAGCAAGAACAATTCCCACAACAACAACAATCACAACAACAACAAAAGCAAAATCAATAGAATCGTTAAACATTTAATCTCAACAACATTAACATTTTACCCAACACATCAATAAAAGTAACTAATGGTGATAAGTTAAATCCATACTTTCATTATCTCATTAGATTTTTGAGAAGAGATGATGGAGATTCGAAATTCGTTAATGGAAGAAATGATGTTTTTGAGTTTAGTTTATGGAGCAAATGATGCTTTCAAGTTTGGTTTAGTGGAGAAATCGAGTTTCTTTAATATAAGAAGAAGTTTGGAGGTAGAAGGTTGTTGTGAATCGGATACTTTGAAACAAAATATAAACGGTTTCTTGATGATCAAGAAACACACAAGGATTAGGGTTAACAAAGAAAACAAGGTAAAATAACAAGGAACAACAAGGATTGATTATAAACTGTTATTCTTTCCTTTCTCTTAGAACAAGTATACAAGAATAACAAAATAACCTCTCTCTCTTGAAATTAGAATTTTATCTTCCTATTTTTCCTTATACCAAGATGAGAGACTAGCATCCTATTTATAAGAAAAATAACACACTAACCTAATGGGTTTTTTAATAATACTCATTACAAGCTAACTTAGGGTACAAGCTAAGTTAAATAATTGGACTTAGAAGCAAGGCTCAATTCAACATGGTAACAACATAGCAATATTGACTAATGCATGTTAGAATAAACTTCGACTACAACACGCATTACTGGCGAACCGACTTCGACCATACTAGAGTTTGATCCAATATCTCACAAACCTCCACCATGGATCTAACTCTATAACATCAAGAAAATAGCTTTCTTCATGCAGCTTTATCAACTGCATACGGTGGAAAAACTTGCAACTGGCCAACGTCTTGGTGATCATATCAACAACATTATGATCTGTCGAAACCTTCAACACTTGGACTTTCTCACGCTCGATTATCCCTCTGACAAAATGCAGCCTCACATCAATGTGCTTGGTTTGCTCATGATAGGCTGAATTCTTCGACAGGTGTATTGCACTTTGACTATCACATTTAGCAGTGATAACTCGACCTTGAAGTTTCAGCTCCTTTGCAAAACCTTCAAGCCACAATGCTTTCTTCACGGCTTCAGTTAGGGCGATATATTCCGCTTCAGTGGTTGATAAGGCAGCGACCTTCTGAAGTGTAGCTTTCCAACTGATTGTCGTCCCAAACATAGCGAACACATATCCAGAATAGATTTTTTGGAATCCATACAACCTACATAATCAGATTCGACATATCCTTCAATTGCTGCTTTACTATCTTCACCCAAGGCTCCATCATAAATTAGGACTCTATTCAGAGACCCATTTATGTACCTTAGAATCCACTTCAATGCTTGCTAGTGAGCCTTTCCAGGATTCACTATGTACCTGCTTACAAGACTTACTGAATATGCTATGTCAGGCCTAGTACAAACCATATCATACATCAAAGAACCCACTATATTAGCATATGAAGTCCTATTCATATAAGTTCTTTAAACATTAGTGTTGAGAGACTGATCTATACTCAGCTTGAATTGAGGGTTTGTTGGAGTCACAACAGGATTTGAATTCGACATACCAAACTTTTCGGGAATCTTCCGTAGGTATGCCTCTTGAGATAAGCATAACTTCGACTGCTTTATATCTCTTTGGATGTCAATCCCAAGAATCCTGGACGCATCTCCTAGATCCTTCATGTCGAACTCCTTATTGAGTTCAGCCTTCACCCTCGTTACATCTTCGACATTATTGCTTGCTATTAGAATATCATCCACATAGAGCAACAAAATAAAAAAAATTAATTACCCTGTCAAAATTTGAAGTAAACACAGTGGTCGAACTGACTTCTGATAAAACCTATGCGTGCCATGAACTTGTCGAATCTCCTATTCCAATGTCGAGGAGATTGTTTCAGTCCATATAAAGATCTCTTCAGTTTGCACACATAATCTTCCTTCCCCCTTTCGACACACCCTTCAGGTTGCCTCATTAGGATTGTTTCATCTAAATCACCATACAAGAACGCAGTCTTCACATCCATCTGTTCCAGTTCAAGATCGAACTGTGCCACTGTAGCAAGCAACATTCTATTAGATCTGTGCTTCACAACAGGAGAGAACATATCATTGAAGTCGACACCTTCTTTCTGAGTGAACCCCCTAGCGACCAATCTTGCCTTGTATCTCTTCGACGCCACTCCTTCGATCCCTTCCTTAACTTAGAAAATCCATTTACAACTGACTAACCTGGCTCCATCGGGTTTCTTGATCAATTCTCAAGTGTTGTTATCATGAAGATATTTCATCTCATCATCCGTGGCCTTCAGCCATTTAGTCTTCTTCCGACTCCTCATAACTTCCGTATAGTCTCTAGGTTCTTCGTCTAGAACCTCACTTGCAGACATAAGCTATAAGATTTGCATACCCAAGTCTCTAAGGTGGCTTGATGACTATCCTGGACCTATCTCTTGCTAGCAGGTAGTCATTATCATTCTCCTCATCTTCAACAGCATCTTCTGCATCTTCTTCGACTTCATCTGGGGTACGCAATTTAGCATCAACATGCTCCACCTCAACAGGAATCTCTCCCTGTTCCAGCTCTTCGTCAACATCATCAGTTTTCTTGAAAGTCATCTCTGCTTCATTGAAAACTACATCTTGACTGATGATACACATCTTGTGACCTGGCTCTAGGCACCATAGCCTATAAGCTTATACTCCTTCAGGGTATCCCATGGACATGCATTTCAGAGCTCTAGGTTCGACCTTGTCTTGCCTAATGTGAGCATAAGCCACGCAGCCAAATACTCTCAGTCTGTCGAGACTAGGTGGATGTCCCGACCAAACTTCTTTAGGTGTCTTCATTCCCAAGGCAGTCGAGGGACATCTATTTATCAGATAAGCTGCTGTCGAAATAGCTACCGCCCAAAACACCTTCTTCAATCTAGCACTAACCAATATGCATCTAACCTTTTCAATGATTGTTCAATTGAATCTCTCAGCTAAGCCATTTTGTTGAGGAGTACCTGCTACAGTCTTATGCCTTGCAATCCCAGACCCAACACAGTAACTGCTGAAAGCTTCGTTGTAGAATTCAAGGCCATTGTCGGTTCTCAACCTCTTAACCTTTCTGCCAGTCCGAGTTTCGACTAGAATCTTCCAATTTTTGAAATTCTCAAAAGTTTGATTCTTTGTCTTCTGAATGAATACCCATAGCTTTCTGGAATAGTCATCAACGATGGATAGAAAATACCTTGCACCTGAGTGTGAAGGATTCCTTGTAGGCCCACAAAGATCAGCATGAATGTAATCCAGGGATCCATGTGTTTTTTGCTTGCCTTTGTTAAACTTCGCCCTATAGGATTTACCAAATACATAAGATTCACAAAACACCAACTTTTTGATTTTGTCACCACCTAGCAGGTTCTGCTTCCCGAATTCGACCAGGCCTCTTTAGCTGACCTGACCCAATCTCATGTGCCATAATTCTGTCTTCGACACAAGTTTCATCGATGCAACATTTTTCGAACCACTTACAACCTCAGCCTCAAGGGTATACAAGCCTTGTTTCTTCACGCCTCTCAAGACTTCCTTCGACCCCTTCATGACTCTTATGATACTTTTGTCTCCTTGGAAAACATATCCCTTTCTGTCGAATTCACCGAGAGAAATCAAATTTCTCTGCAAGTCAGGTACATACCCGACTTCAGTCAATAATCTTATTGACTCATCATGGAGCTCCGATCCACCTTTTTGTTTCCCAGCAGCACCGATCCACCATCTTGATCACATAACTCCTCAAACAATTTTGTGTTTGGAGTCATTTGCCAAGTGCAACCTGAATCCATAATCCACTCATTTCTTGAGTCGCCACTTGAAACCACAAGAACATCAGATGAGTCAAAGTCATGTTGAATAATGGTTGCGTTGCCATTACGTCCATGATCTTTCAGGCGCTCAGGGCACACCTTTCTTGTGTGACCCTCCTTCTTACAATGATAACATCGAATACCCCTATAAGACTTCTATTGACTTTTACATTTCTTCTTGTCGAACTTACCATCCTTTCACAAGAATTTTCCCTTAACGGCCAAACTTTCGCCCACCGTCGAAGGTTTATGCTCCTTTCGTTCGTTCAAGTCCTTAGAATATAAGGCTGATTGAACTTCTTCAAAGCTCAAAGACTCCCTTCCATACAAGAGAGTTTCTTTGAAGTGAACATGTGTTCTGGGTAAAACACACAACAACAACAGTGTTTGATCTTCATCATCGATCTTCACATCAATATTTTCAAGATCAAGAATCAGCTTATTGAACGTATCCAACTGCTCAGCCAACACTTTGTCTTCACTCATCTTGAATAAATACAAAGCTTGCTTCAGGTAGAGTCGATTCACCTGAGATTTGGTCATGTACAAACCTTCAAGTTTCACCCATAATCCCGATGTTGTAGTCTCCTTTGATACCTGTCGAAGAACCTTATCACCAAGGCTCGATAATATTGTGATGTGGACTTTCTCAATAATGCCCGTCTTTTCTTTTGTCGTTAACGCAGCGTCCATGGCTGCCTCTCCCTTCAACGCTTCCAAATAACCCTGTTGGACCAATATGACTTTCATCTTCAAGCACCACAGACCGAAGTCGTTCACTCCAGTGAACTTTTCAATCTCATACTTTGTTGAAGGTATATTCTCCACGCTCACCGCACCAATTTGTTGTGAATCGAATACCTTGAAACAAAGTATAAAGTATTTCTTGATGATTAAGAAACACACAAGGGTTAGGGTTAACAAAGAAAGCAAGGTAAAACAACAAGGAACAACGATGATTGGTTATAAACTGCTATTCTTTCCTTTCACTTAGAACAAGATTACAAGTATACAAGAATAACAAAATAACGTCTCTCTCTTAAAATTAAGATTTTATCTTCCTATTTTTCCTTATACCAAGATGAGAGACTAGAACCCTATTTATAAGAAAAATACCACACTAACCTAATGGGTTTTTCTTAACAATTATTCATTACAAACAAACTTAGGGTACAAGCTAACTTAAACAATTGGGCTTAGAAGTAAGGCCCAATTCAACATGCTAACAACCTAGCAATAATGACTAATGCATGTTAGAACAAACTTCGACTACAACATGCATTACTGGCGAACCGAATTCAACCATACTAGAGTTCGATCCAATATCTCACAAAGGTGATGTTTGTCTAGGTTTTGTTAACGAAAGATTTTATTTATGCAAAACTGAATGAACATAGAACGTTATATATCTTGGAAAAACAAAACTATACGAGTTTTTCCCTCGGTTATGAGTTCCAACCTAAGGGAGATGTAATTTATTTTTAATTTAAAAAATGAAGACACCACTTTTATTATAAATAAAACACAAAATTATTGACGCTGAGAGCCAAAATGACCCCTGCAACTGTTCCCCTTAATTGGGAGTTCCAACCGCGATGATATTTTTTTATATTTTAATTTTAAAATAAAAAGGAAGGTTTTCAGAGCCCAACATATGACCTATTCAACTTTATTATTCAAATGGGAGTTTCAATGAACTGAAATGTTATTTATTTTAACTTTAAAAATAAAAAAGGAAGGCACTAGGAGTTGAACACATGATCTGTGCAGCTTTTTTCCTTAATTGAGAGTTTCAATCGTGACGAAATGTAATTTTTCCATGACATTATGTTGAGATGCAAGCATCGATTGTGACTTCTAACAAAAGAAACATGGAGAGCTGAAGACTTATAAGAATAATACATACTGATGTTTGAGGACTAACGAGTACACCCTCACTCTTCTTTGATGACAATTTAGAATAACTTAAATTTATTTTACAATAACAACAATAAAAAAAGTCAATTTTTTTAAGATGGCTTGGCTACATGAATCAAACTACAATATAATGTTCTAAAAAAATCATGTTTTTATCCAATATATTTAAAACAAGAGAATTTTAAGAATAACTTTGAGAAAATTTCAGAGATATTAGAGATGACCTGGCCTTTTAAAATCCTTTATTTTTCGCTACGTGATAACTGCGTCTAATTACTAAAATATCTTTTTTAGTATTAAAATTTAAGTTTGACCTAACTCATCTTTACAAAAAGGACTTGTAAGGTGAATGATGTCATTCTTTATAAACTTTTTTTAGGCTCTATATTTGACCAATGTGAGATCTAATTTTTTTTTCCTAATACACCCTCTCACTTCCAACAACATTGGACTTTGTGCGTAAATATAAATGGTGGGTGACCCAAATTGTCAATATGTGAGGCTTAGTTTCTTCGGTACACCCCCTCATGTCCAATATTATTAGGCTCAGTGCATGGAATAAATGGCGGGTGCTCTAGCTATTAGAATTTTGATACCATATTAGAATTTAAATTTTTTCTAACTCATCAGTAGGAAATCAACTTAAAAGATGAAGGGTGTCACGTTTTATAAACCTTTTTTAGGCTCTATCAATATCTAATGTAAAATATGAGTTTTTTTTTACAATACTTCGTATAACAATGAATTAACAAATTAGTTACAACCAACGTCTTCACTCTTAACCATCTTTTTAAATTTAATCGCAACACCCTAATGTCTTAGGTTAGATCATAATTAAAGAAAGTTTTAGATAATGTTAATTTCTACTACAACAAGCAAATAATCCAATACTTCTAAAATGATTATATTTTGAACAGTTAAATTAGTTCGAGTCTGAACAATGATGGCCAATAATTAGTTTACACGAGGGATCAATTCATACATTTGTTAATATATAAAAACAATAAGGACAAACTTAAATCAATAATTAGATTGATAAATGCATATATTAGTACTTAACATACAACATGCTCAAGTAGTTCAAAATAAATTCATAATTAAATTAATCATTGCTAAAGAGGTGCTTTATGTTTACCTCTTATTATAGCTAAAGAGTTCTTTTAGCTTTATCCAATATGATCGCAATGCATTTTTCACATAAATCATTCTCTTCTTCCTTATCATGCTTCTCAAGGTTCTTTGATCTCTACCTCTTATCACCATAACATTCATAATGTATGAACATCATAGAATTGTCTCGTTAGAGTAATCCGAGATACAATGAGGCTTTAAGCATATGTCTTAACTTCTTCTATAAGAAACTCAAATATATGTAACATTAATCAAAATTTCAGCTAAATGACTTTAAAAACTAATAAAAAGTAATATGATAGATTGTCATCAGTTATGAAGAATATATTCTCAAGAAGAAAACATCGATAGTGACTTTTAACAGAAAAATCATAGAGTTAAAGACTTGCTAGAGTTAATACATACCGAATTCTGTGGACTAACGAGGACACCCTCACTCTTTTTTCATCATTTTAATTTATGATTATTATAGAATGACTTCAATCTACTTACAAAAAAAAAAATAACAACCAAGTCTTCTTTCACTATATAGAGCCGACTACGTGGATCAAATTAGGCTATATTATTCTATATAAAACCCTACTTCTATCCAACTTATTTATTTAGATATTCTTAGAAATGTCTCTTATATATTTTATTGGTCTTCCTCTGCATTTAGTAATTTAACTATCCTCTATCTAATCCACTCTCTTTACTTTCGAATCTACGTGTTTTCTCTTTACTTGTTTAAATTACATAATTTTAGTTTCCACCATCTTTTCAAATATATGTGTTCCTGCTCCAACATTCTCTATAATATTATCATTTTGAATCTTCTCCAACATTCTCTATAATATTATCATTTTGAATCTTCTCCAACATTCTCTATAATATTATCATTTTGAATCTTATATCGTCAAATCATACCACATATCTTCATCTTTCTTACACACCTATTTTATTTTCATTAGATCTTTATAACCCAACATTTTGTCTCATACAACATCTTCAATTTTACTTCTTCTAAAACCTTGATAGCATGAAAAATTGTACATAATCACCTTTAAGTAAAATATCATAAAATTTTATTTGCAAGGGGTATTCTAATTTATATCCTTACAGTAATTAAATTATTAAATTAATGAAATTTTATGTATCTTAAACATGTATTTAGAAGAAAAAAAATTTCAAGATTATGTTTGAGAAAACTTCTAAGATTAGTGATGATCAAGTCTTTTTCAATTCCTTTATTTTCTGCTACTCATTAATTGCGTCTAATTACTACAATTGCTTCCTTAATATCATAAATAATTAAGAAATTAGTTACCGTCAATATCTAGGCTCGCAACCCTCTCCTTTAATTACAACATTACAAAGGAGAATTTTTAATTAAATCAAATTTAAAGAACATTAAGTCATAATATCACAAACAAATAACCTAATATATTTAAAGTGATTATCTGTTGAATAATTAAATTAGAGACTTTCAACATTTATGGTTATTAATCTATTGATATTTGGGATCATTTCATACATTTGTCAATATATGATAATATTGGATTTGGATCCTCTCCTTTTTTATATATCATGTCATCTCTCATGTTTTTAATCTAACGGTTCAGAATTTATAACGAATAATTAAATAAAAAAACAAAGACAAATTACTTATACATTTCTCTCTCCTATTAAATGACTTTTTTTTATTTAATTATTCATTATAAATTCTAAACTGTTAGATTAGAAACATGAAAGATGACCTGATATATAAAAAAAAAAGAGGATCCAAATTCGATAATATTAGGTACAAACTTAACTAAATAATACTAGATTGAAAATAACATAACTCAACAACTTACATAGCTCTAAGAAAATTCATCTCAAGACCTCATCAAATGGGATTTTATCTATTCATAACTGAATTAATCGTAGCTAAAATTTTCAAGAAATTATACATGAATCAAAGATGAAATATAAGCTTCAATGGTGTTGAAGTATCAATCTCTATCTCTGATAATCTAAAAATCGCGATCTCAATATAAAAGTTCTTAGCCCTTCTTCTAATTTGATATTTTTGCATTTTATAGGGACTTTTAAAAGTATCGATAAGAGAACATCGATTATGACTTTTAAAAGTATAAACATGGAGAATTTCATCACCTTTGTTGATAATTTTTTTAGAATGACTTGGATAAACTTTACAACAAAAATAACAACTTCCAAACTTGTCTGATACATAGATCAAACTACATCATAATATTCTATCAAAATTTATGCTTCTATCCAACTTATTTATCTCTAGATCATTCTTAACAATTTATCTTATACTTTTCAAGGACTTACTCTATCTATAATGATTTAACTACCCTCCATCTGAGTTGCTCACTTCACTACCAAATTCACAAGTTTTTTTTATCTACATATTTTAATCATCTAAGTCTAGTTTTCAAAATTTTGTAAACTATATATATATATATATATATATATATATATATATATATATATATATATATATATATATATATATATATATATATATATATATATATATATATATATATATATATATTATTGATCTGACCTAATCAGAAGGGAGTCAGTGACCTACCACGCGTCGTTGATCTGCTGCCTGTTCACTGGAGGTATGGAAGAGGTGGGGGTGTACCTACATGACACTCCGATGCCAAAGTGAGTAATGGACCAGAGTGGAGCAAATACAGAAGAAGGGTTAAGAAGATAATACCTGACCCTTTAGTGAAAGAGGGTATTTATAAAGAGACACCAGCACAGGACCAACGGTCATTTGCATTGGGCTGGATGGTCAGGCCTAACCCAAGTGACTGCTAGGACTTATGTTGCATAGTGAAGACCAGCACGTGGTCTTGACCCTAGATCAATTGTCCCGTGATCTTCGGAAGGTGGGCTGACCAGCTCTTTCAGAGGTGGGTAGTTGTTGATGATGTGTCCCCCGCGGAGGGGGCACGTGGAGAACGTGGGGAAGACACGATGTTCTGCCCGACAGAAGGAGTGTTCTTCCTGGTGGGGGCATTGTCTGGTTGACGGGAGCACATGTGCTCGACATTGGCGATTTGGGCCTGTTTGGGTCATCCCCATATATCGTTGGGTTAGGTCTGCCCGGTCAGGCCTGGACTCAGCCCAGAACAGATACCTTAACACTTTCTTTAATATTGTGATTTTTAATCTTAGCTTATCAAATAGTACCGCGCATCTTCCTATTCTCTACACTTAATTTATTTTTGTGTGGTTCTTTACAACCCAACATTTAGTCCAGTACAACATCAACGTTCTTAGAGATGTTCAATGAAATTTTTCCTTTAGTTTGAGCGCTACTTTGGTATTATATACTTGAGGCACTCATTTATTTTAACATTCTATATTGATTATAATGGTTTACGTTTCCTTCTATTTCTCAATAGTTTTGTATTGTAAATCCAATACATTCAAACTGCATAGCTTGTAGTAAGATAATATCTTTTATTTATTCCTTTAAGGTTGAATCACTTCTCTTTTTTGTTAAACTTACATTCAATATAATTCATCTTTCCGTTAAATTCAAGTGTGTGGTTAGGTCTCAGATCGATTAGAAATTATAGAAATGTTGAATTTATGAGAGAGAGATGACTCATATACCTAATGTCTTAAGATTTTTGGTAGATATGTGGTGTCAAAGTCTCTTAAATCCTAGATGTTTAGCCTATTGATACTTCTGACACTCTCCCGACTCCCCAAACAAGTTTTATTATAACAATTTTAGATTCCATGGGAGAGAGGGAGTTGGATGCTAGTATGAATCATGGCTAGTAATATGGGTTACTCACACTTGTATGAAAGTGTTATATAAGTACATCCAAAACTAAATTAAATAGGTAAGGGCTTTGGTTTGAACCTTCGTGCAATCTTATTCGTATGGAAAAATCTCCAGTCTTTATGCCATGTGTCCTCACACTTGTCGAGATCCCCTCATGCATATCATAGATTTCTCAAATATAAGAAATTCTAACTATTTTCTTCTTCAAGGGTTTCTACAAAATTTCTAAAAAATCTATCATACACCTTCTTTAAAACAATGAAAAATAAGCGCAAGTCTTGTTGATCCATCTAATATCGCTCCATCACATGTCGCAGTAAATCGACTGCTTCCACGGTCAACCTTTCAGGCAGTAACCTGAGTCTATTTGTATAGTCTTTCTCGATAACTCTTTTCTATAACTTCATGATAGGATTCTTTTCTATAACTTTATGAGTCACTCAATACCTCTATCTATAAAACTTTTTCACAATTCAATAGGTGCATTTTCTTGCCCATCTTTCTTATTATCACTTATCATTTTCAACGTTTATTTTACCTCCGATTTTTTAATTTGATAAAAGTAGTTATAGTTTGGTCATATCATATATTGTATAGCCTATTCAAATATGCTAATATCTCATATACTTCATTAAATAAATTATAAATAAATTATGAAAATACTTCTTCAATTAATCATTTATATTCTTTGTCCGAATATAAAATTTTCCTTTCTCATATTTAAAACACTTCACTTGGCTCTAGTGTTTTTTATTTCTTTCTCTTCCATATATATATATATATATATATATATATATATATATATATATATATATATATATATATATATATATATATATATATATATATATATATATATATATATATATATATATATATATATATATATATATATATATATATATATATATATATATATATATATATATATATATATATATATATATATATATATATATATATATATATATATATATATATATATATATATATATATATATATATATATATATATATATATATATATATATATATATATATATATATATATATATATATATATATATATATATATATATATATATATATATATATATATATATATATATATATATATATATATATATATATATATATATATATATATATATATATATATATATATATATATATATATATATATATATATATATATATATATATATATATATATATATATATATATATATATATATATATATATATATATATATATATATATATATATATATATATATATATATATATATATATATATATATATATATATATATATATATATATATATATATATATATATATATATATATATATATATATATATATATATATATATATATATATATATATATATATATATATATATATATATATATATATATATATATATATATATATATATATATATATATATATATATATATATATATATAATTCCTCCCAAAAATTTCTTTAAGGTATTTTGTTCACCCAATCTTAAGCGTTTAAGGACTAATAACATTAAAGTTAACATGTTCCTCTATAAATGTTAGGGCTATGATATGATCTCCTAACCCTTTTACATCTATAATATCGTTCTTGCATTTTTTGTCAACAACATTTTCCATCCAATTTCTCAAAGAAAAATTAAATTATTTTAGAATATTTCAATATTTAAGACCTTTTGTTAAAAAATAAACATATCATAATTGTAAGAGTATTTTGATAAATATTGCAAGGATGAATGCATCAAACAAAATGGTGTGTGTGTGGCAAACAAACATCAATAAAGCATCTAAGAGGTTTTGGATTTATCTAATACATGCACGTTTCTAACAAAAAAAAATACACAATATAGAAGACAAGACCATAAGAAGTAACGTCCAGAAGTGTAACACGATTCTTTACTGCATCAAGGTCGGTGAGAAGATCATTACCATGTCTCAAAATAAAAATATTCTTAGTTGTATATTTCACCTTGACAGTGTTATACAAAAAAAAAAAAAGAAGCAATATTTCTATTACCATGTCCCAATACATTTGCATCAAAAAGCGACAATATTAAAAAAAAATCTTAGATAGAACAAACTCAACACCACAGTAGTTTTTATAAATAATCAATCATAATTTTTTTTATTAATTGGAAATCAAAAATAAAATATTGCCTCTTTTTTTTTTGTTATGACCATCACCCTATAATTCCAATTAAAAAAGAAATTAAATTTTAAATAAATTTAAAATTTTAATTTAAAATAACAATACCTTATTAGTTGTTTCTTAGAATATGCTGTGAGTTTCCTTACAAAAAATGTTCACAGTAATATATATAGTTCTCAAATTTCAAGAGCATTGATAATTTATTCAGAGGAAACTACTTCCTAATATAATGAGTTTTCATGAAAAAATTTCTCACAGTTCTCAAATTTCATGAGCATTGATCATTTATTCACAGGAAACTAGATCCTAATAAAATAGTTTGTTGTTTTCAGTATGCAAGAAGTTATTGAAAGGCGCAATGGTTGTTCAGAAAATCATAGATCAATGGATCATCATCCATCTACTGATCAGTTTCAGGTAATCTTCTTGAATTATGAATTCATGATATGTCTTTTTGACAAAAACATATAGTGGTCTAGCTATAAATCATGCACACACCTCTAAACCTAGACATGCCTCACTGTCCGACACTCATCCAACAAGTGTCAAATAACTCAAAATCATATTTTTAAAATTTATTTTTTACTTTAGGCCTAGTAATATATTGGCTCGACAGGTGTTTTAAATTGCGGTTGCAGATGTGATTGCAGTTGCGGGTCTTGGGATTAATTTATTGCCCACCGTGTGGCAGTGTGAATTTTGATTGAATAGTGTTTGAAATACAATATTGAAATTAAGATTTTTTATTATATCCGAAAGTAAATTGAGTTTTTTGATTCTAAATTTTCGAGATTGATCAAAATACTTGAAAAACATAGATGACATTGTCTGACGTGGTTTTTAAAGCGCCCGAACGTGTGATTTTAAATCACACTGCAATTACAGTTTGAAATAGTTGTATAGTGCAATTTAAAACCCTGGATCGACCATGACTATACCGTGTCTATTTTAGAAGCGTCGACGTGTGCTTGCTTGTCTAAGTGCTTGCTTTGCAGTGTTCTGGCCTATATATACTTATTAGTATTATTGCATGATAAAAGGAAGACAAGGAAAACTGCATTTGAGAATTGTCATTTAACATTAATTTGCTAACATAAAAAAGAATACAAATTTTTTTGACAGGTTGAGAGTGAGTCAAGCGACAAACTGCGCAAGAACTTAGAAGATAAATCTCGCGAATTGAGGTACAATGCTAATACTTTTAGTACTAATTAGGTGCATATATATATATACATACAAAGTTAATGAATCATATAAATCAGCTGAGACTCAGTTTTCACCATCAACACAGACAGATGAATGGAGAAGATTTGCAAGAATTGACAGTACAAGAACTTCAGAAACTAGAGACTACTCTTAGAAGAAGTTTGTCGAGTGTCTCAAAAATGAAGGTGTGTGGCTTACATTATTCATGCACTAGTTCATTTCTCGCAAGGGATTTGCAAGATTTGACATGTAGGATATATGTTTCAGGATGAAATGTTTATGCAGGGTATCGACACCCTTAAGAGAAAGGTAAAAATGCTAAACCAAAAACTCCTCGGTTTTTTTTAACAAATGGTATCAATCAATGTTGGAGTTTAATGTAATGATATCATCCAGTATTTATACTTGATGAACTTATAGCTCTGACTCTCTTCCTACAACTTTTTTTGATTATATTGTCTCCATGCAGGAAGTGGAACTGATCCAAGAAAATGAAAGATTGAAACATGTGGTAAGCTTTTTCAAACTCTTGTATATCTTTGACGGATAACTCGCAGCAGTAAAGTAATGAAATGTGGATTTCAGGTACCAGACCTGATAATTGGACAAAGGCAACAGTCATTGGAATCGGTTATTAGCGGTTCGTCTTATTTTCTTGAAGACGATGGCAGTGACACATCTCTCAAGTTGGGGTTAGTTATTTTCCTTTCAGTTTTTTTTATGAATCAAAGCGACAAGACTCTCTCTCTCTTCACTTAAACATATATGAAAACTAATACATTTATGTTTGCAGGTTAACATTACATAATTAAATAAATAAAGTTTGGTTTAGACGACTGTGAAAAGAAGATGATAAAGTTTCGCCTCCTTTCTACGTTGCTGATCAAATCAACCAAATAAATCAAGTAAAGTAACTTGCTGTTTAAAAATAAGTCATGTAAAGTAATACAAATCTAGTCAAGAAATATGAGGTCTTGCTTGTAGAATTGTACTTCAATGCCAATTGTTCTATATTTTCATATGGCAAATTGATTCGCATAAAATGTTAACATTTATGCCCGAGTTGGTATCAGTTTTAGAGGATTGCGGGCCATATGGATGGGTTAGAGTATGTAACACTCCATTTTTATCTCATGCTTACATGTACTACATGCACTGTTATGTGATAATATGCTAAATCAAAAAAAAAATGTTACTATTTCACTACTCCACGTAACACATTTAATTATGGTTAAGAAATAGATATAATCATGGTCTATTTGCCGTGGTAAAAACACATTAGTGCATAATTGTCGCACCTCGAAAAATCTCGTAGAGATAATTTGGAAACACAACTCTTGTGTAAAAGGCGCGGAAATGTGGTTCGACAGAGTCGCCGCCGAACTTTATTTATCTCAAAAAAGAAAAGGAAAATATCGAGAAAACCTTTTAAGACGAAAGGACAGGAACAGGGTCGTCGCAACTGATGTTCCGGGTTCGGGAGTCGGTTACGCAAGGGGAAGGTATTAGCACCTCTCACGTCCGTTGTACTCAACGGAAACCTCTTAATTCGAATTGTGATGAACATTAGTTAAGCTTAGTTGTTTTCTTCTCAATGATAAATGCGAAACGGTACAATAAGATGGATAAAGATACTAAGGAAAATGGGTGGTTTAAGAATAGGGTGCTCGGCAAAGATTAGGGCCCTTATGCCTACGTATGCTCACTCAAACGAGAATGAGGAATCAGAACTCTCGTAATTCGACTACGGAAAAGGATGGGGGAAACGGAAGATGGAGGGAAGGTAGCTCGCCAAGATCATCACAATCTTGTGCCTACGTATCTTACATTTAGACGAGAATGAAAAATCAGAGCGTCTGTAGTTCGTGGTAACGACCACGAAAAGATGAGGGGTTTGAATTAGTTTGAAGTTAGGTTCGGATGACTATTACTTGAAGCTTAAGAAAGGCTCTTCCGGCCTAAGTAATCGGGAGAAACAGCCAAAGACTTGGCTCTCTCTCTTTTTCATCTTGAAATGAAGTTGTGTTTGAAAGGTGTTTGAATAATGAGTGGTTAGAAGATGGTTGGATACTATCGAGTTGGAAATGTTTTAGAGGCGTCAATTGCTCACACACGAGTAAGATAACCCGCATCCAAACAACTGAAGGAAGATCAAAGGCTCAATCCCCCTCTTTTCACCTTGAAAAGAATTAAATAGTTGTTAATTGATTTAATTAATAGCTTATTGAGAAAATCCGTTTGACGTTAGATCAAGGGTTTGACTTATATTCGCATGCAAAACCATGGTAGAATGTAAATGGGTTGAAAATGGCTCGACGACGAGTCGAGGGTTTGATTGAAGATGGAACCGGCTTGACGACGAATCAAGGGTTAGGTTGTGAGAAATGATACTAGTCCCTGAGGTTGACAGTTGTAAATACATACATGTCTTCAGAGACAAACCCAGTTGCAACCAATCTGTACCAAGTCATATAATTAATAATTGGTATAGACGAGGTTGCCATCACCGGGTCATGTAAGACATGGGCGTTGCGGTTCATCCATTTACGACGCTCAAATTTTGCAAAATCCCTCCAGCCGGAAAAGTCCCAATGATCATTAACTCTTTTTAGATGCCATTTACTGATGTCAACAAAAGGATTTGGGATGTTTTGATGCACTCCAAATTGTAGTTGACACGGTAACTATTGTGCATCTCCGCAGTTATGAATCTGATGATCAGGACACATGCAGTCCAAACGACACCATCTTCCTCCCTGACTTCATGTAGGTGTTCCATGTTTAGATATGGACGTCATATGAACTGAAGAATAGAAAAATATTAGATCATAAACTAGTTGATATAAAATATAAATTTATTTTTTTAGAGGTCTTACATCTGCAGGTGTTAGGTCATCCAACATATTGCAGTATTGAATGATACAACGTCTATGGCATCTATTGTAAGTCATACCCTTAGCCGACCATCTAAACCACAAAAAGTTCAAATTCAATTAGTTAGACACAATAATTAGTAAGTGAAAATTCTGGCAAGAGCACGATGGATGTTATTCCCAAAGTTATAACATCCACTGTGACATCTGCTACTTAACAGCTAATAATCAGGAATAATAAAAGCAGTAGATAACACAACAATTGTTTACCCAGTTCAGTGTCAACAACACTTACATCTGGGGGCTACCAAGCCAGGGAGAAACTTCACTATTAGCAGAATTAATTCAGAGTCAAACAACACAGTTTGCACTCCTCACTTAAAACCTACCCAATGACAATTCAGCCTAGAGACACTCTAGACCCGAGTATACCCACTCACTCCCCCTCAATCAGCACAGTGATATACAATTCACAATTACAGATTAAATATGAAGAGACACTTCATACACACCTTGATCTTGCTTCACAACTTTGATCAAGGAACTCACACACTCTTGCTTCACAGCTTTGAGTGAGACACAGCCTAGAATCTACCTATCCAATGCAAATCATCCACCAGACAATTGCTTGGAGTACAAGTATTCCTAGACAGAATTCACACGTGAAGACTAGCCTTCTTCACTTACAAGGACTCTGCAATCTGCACTCTCTATTCTTCTTCTATCAAGAGCTGCTGTTCAGGATTACTTCTTCTGATCTTTATAGCAGTTGTCGGTCCTTTTTGGGCCTTGGTGCATAAATTAGGTTTTATTTATAACAAACCTATTTTCAATGATCTGCACGCTTGCCACTTATTTCAGGGATATTCTAGTTCGCCTAGGGCTTCTAGAAAGTCTCCTGATATCCAGCTTGAGCTCCTATTCTGTTTCCTGGTTTATAGCTACCAGAAAAACAAACCTGCGCAAACCTGCGCTTGATGTCATACGACCCAAGTCATAACATTGGGTATGACATCCAACTTAACTTGCTTTTAGCTAAGTCAACTTACCCTGCACTGTCCACATTATGTATGCACTAACATCAGTTATGACATACATACATGCTCTAGTGTTTTGCCACAAAATGCAGCCAATCAAGAGCACTTATAAACTCCCCCTTTGACAAATTTTTGGCTAAAACACTCTGTTCTTATACCAGAGATTTACACACAGCAGAAGACTTATCATATACCCTATCCTGCAGGAAAGTTACTAGTTACACTCTCTCAAAATCCTCTCAGTTAGCTCTCAGCCCTGTTGTAACTCACCTTGTTAACCATCTGTTAATTACCACTACAGATGGTACACTTTGCTGAGTAACACACTGGGTTACTCCCCCTCAACTGATCAGATTAGTTGGGTACACAACCTGCACACAGCAGTCACTCATATTCATCCAGTCTGCTCTGGATGTTATGACCTTCAGGATAACATCCTGAAGTACACACACATGTGCTACTCCCCCTGAAGAGTTGCACAACACTTCTCATTCTGCTCACAACTTGCAGACACATAGTATAGCAACTTCAGCACAGACTAGGAGATTCCTAGTACTAATAGGCATTCTTACACAAGCACAAGCTAGAAATCTACACCCATAGCATCAGTTTATTACTAACAGCACTAGCATCTGTTATCACACATGCATCTTCAACATCACCTGTAGTTATACCTGCAAATATGCAAGTCTAATATTGTATGCACAATGGCACATATGCCCAAACACTGTTCTGCCAGCTCTTATCAGTTGTTCTTCCACCTGTTCTTTTATTTCATCTGTTGTACCTGTTGTTGCTATCTTTCTTTCTCTCCCCCTTTTTAGCCACAAATGAAGATCTAACTAAGGACTTAGCATGGATCAAAAGTGTAACATTATAATTGTGAAGTGCACATTAAATAAACTTCTCATAGAGAGCATCACACAACTAGTGCAGTTCTTGCTGTCAAATAGGTCTAACAAAAAAAAAACTTCAAAACAACAGTTCACAAAAATCAGCTCAGCAACAAGCATCTTGATCTCCACAGCACTTCATCAACATATGCCATTCTTCTTCTTCAGATGCAGAGATGGACCTAACTTTGTCAGATTCTCCATCACTAGTCTCCTCAGCCTCAGGGGAGCCATCTTCACTGTTCTCTCTCCCATTCTCTGAATCAGCTGCCTGGCTATCATTCTCTTCTGACCCATCATTTTGCCTATCCTCATCAGTGAACTCAGCATTTTCATTTTGCTCAAGGGTCCTGATTAGTGCTTCAAGGGTTTTCTTCCTTGCATCCAGCTCCTGACATGTTTCCTTTAGTCTGATAATCACTTCAGCTTTTCTTGATGTAGACTGGGATGTCTCAGCTGATGTTGCAACAATGTCAGGAACATGAGTTCCTAGAAACTGTAAAACCCTTTTTCTACCCCAAAAATATCAAGGCAAAATAACACATAAATCAGAGTGAATAAATAAATCTCATTAAAATGCCACTAAAAGGGCGTACATTCTCAAATTCATCAAAATAGGATCCATACTCCGTAACTGCGGGTTTTTCCCAAAAATACATCAAAGCATCATAAACAACGGAATTCAAAACATACTTCAAATTCTTCCTCAAAGAGGGAAATTAATCAAAATAACATCAATAGTATAAAATCAACTCAAGGAACCCAACCCGATGTTACATATCAGAGCAAGACCCTCTAAGCTTACCAAAAGACTAAAATGCTCAAAAACTTCAAAACTAACTCCTTGCCGGCGTCCATGGCTAAACTGGATCATCTGCATGTTACCCACGTAGAGGTAACATTCAAACAGGCAGGGTGAGTAAAACAATTCATAATAATAAATGTATGACAATTAATGCATAACGGAAACATATTCATATTCAACACATTCATGTTACTCACATATGCCTCAAAGGTCACAACATCATAATTTATACACAAAGACTCATAAATGCAATGCACACAACTCAATGCATGTGGTACCAATCATCACAGCTCGATGGACACTGGGCCATCAACCCTCCATAGATCCCCATCAATAGGATCAGAGCACGTCAAAATACTTCACATCCACACAGTGGGATTGAAGCCAAAGAAATCGAATGTGCATGAATGCATGATGCACACGTCACAATAATAATCCTCACAATACGGCATATGGTGCATCATCATTCGTCATATTCATCATAATCACATAATTCACATAAACCATCATAACATAATATTATCATGTAATTCACCCAAAATTCATAGTAATATCATCATATTAATTCAACCCAACACATCATAGAACCATCATAACATAATGCACATATCACCCAAAACCCACCGTCATACTCATGGCAACTCATACCAGAAATCCCAGAATCACACATCACGGCCTCGCTGCACAACAATCAATTTTGCGAACTTCTGCCACGTTCGCTGGCTCGCTCTCTAGGCGAGTCTCGTAGCGAGCCCCTCGCTGGCTTGCTTGCTAGGCGAGCCTCTAGCGAATCCTCGCTAGGAGAGTCTTGTAGCGAAGCTTCGTTAGCTTGCTCGCTAGGCGAATAATGCGATGACAACAACTTCTGCTACGCACCAGAACTGATTTCCACCCAAAAACTCATATGAATCATTCACCCAATGCCCCCAAAGTATCCCTAAATCATCCCTAAGGTTATACGACAATAACAGTACAAACTCTATGGTTCATTAGGCTAATCTGGCAACATTTGCACTGCCTAAAACACTATTTTCCTGCAATTGCTCTGAGTACATCAGAGTTACTCACATTTGAATATTCATATTCCTACAGGGTCAAACATATCACAATCCAAAGTTTTGGTTTCCAAACTCATGTTACACATCAAACAGTCCGATAAGGTTTCCTAAATTCAAGTCAATATTCAGGAATACATATCATAACCCACAATCTCAGAGTTCTATAATCGAATCTCTTAGCCTTCCCAATTCAACTCAGAAACCCTTAAATCCTAAATCCACCATGAATACATCTAAAGGCATACATGGAAAATCATGAACATAAATACTCCTCATACCTTAGTCGATTCGCAGCTTTCACGATTTCTCTTTGGGACCTTCTGCCTCCAACCTTTCCTTCAGAGCTCTGGCCACACCAAACTTTCACGTTAAACACAAATGAATTCCAATTTCCTCTCAGAACTCAATTTTGTCTAACTTAGTCATGGGCCTCACAAATTGGGATTTTCCCTCATTACCCTTACTAACTTCCTAAAATGCCCAAATTGCCCTTATTTCACTTATATTCATTTAATTAATAATAATATTAATAATAATATTAATAATAATATTAATAATTTAATATTATATGCTATTAATCAAATAAATATCCGAAAATACATATTTTTCCAATATTCACAAAACCACCAGAAATTCACCGAAACATGAATATTCTCAATTAAATAATTAATTCAATTTTCATGATTAAATTTGGGGTGTTACAGAAACAGCTTGGGATGGAATGACAAGGGGATTTCTCGTTTGCTTGCAGCATCACTCTTTTTGAGAATGTTTGGATACTGTTTCAAAATTATGCCACATATGAGTGAAGGGAAGGCAATGGGACCCTTGATGCTATAGCTGCCTGCATGTTTCATTGTTTGATCAAATACATATATTCCAAAGTCAAATTTGGCCTTGGTCCCAATAACATAGATGATCTTTCCAAGAACAGTTGCCACAGTAGACTTATGGTTTGTGGGCACCCAATTTGCAGCTCCAATCTTATGCAACATAACATATTTGACACTCAATTTGCTGGCAACTAGCTTTCCTTTGGATGACCATCTTTGCACCTGGTTGCCTGTTATCACTTGACACATTTTGTTTTCAGAGACAGTTACACCAGGACGAGCTCTATCTGATCTTCCAAGATATTTATTGATTGTTGTTGGAGAGAAAGTAACACACTTCCCTCTTACATGCACCTTGCCAAACTCTTTAGATTTCCTGTCAGCACGTTCCTCTGAGACATTAAAGATGAATTCTTTGACAAGTAACTCATAGAATGGAGAGAATTCACTAACTGTTTTCATAAATCCTGCATCATGAATGAGATTCATGATTTCTTTACTCTCAGGAACATTCTGTCCCAGCTTCATTTCCACTGACAGTCTTTTCTGAACCACATACTTCCATCTATTAACACATGAGGGGTAATGAAATAAAATGTTGTCAATTGGAACCTCAGGGGCCTTTTCAGCCAGTTTTCTCTTTGAGGGTTTCTTCTTATATTGGATGTCAGTGACATCCTCAGCAACATCAAACTCAGTCTCTGATTCAGTACCAGATTCAGCCTTTCTCTTCTTGGTGACTACTTTGCTCCAGGCTTTGGGAGGTCCAACTTGTCTTCGTTTAGTTCTAGCCTTCTTCGAGGGGGTGTCATGTTCAGTTGTCTTCTTTGTAAGGTTGTTGTTGCACCCCAAATTTGTCCTACCTTTACATAGTTTCTAGTGCCACTTTATTTTGAATAAATAAAATGACACAACTGGCAAGAGACCGTGTGTAAGGAGTTGTGAGTGTGAGAGGTTGAGAGTTCGAATCCCACCTTCTTCACTTTTTGTTTTTCTTTTATTTTTATTCTAACTTTTCTATTTTTATAAAAAAAAATAACAAAATAGTTTTTTTATTATTTAATAATTATTTTCGTATTTTATTTAAATTATTTTTTAAAAAATATTATTTTTTAAAAAATATTATTTTTTCACTTTTTTCCATATTATTCATAAAAACATCATAAAATTAAAAATATTAGAAAAGATTTTATTCTTTTAAGTTTGTTTTAGTTTGTTTTTTTTAGTTTTGACTAATTATTTAAGTTGGGCTTTAAAATAGGCATTAGGTTAGAGTTAACCCTAATTTGTTACCTATTTTTGTCTCCTTCTCCTTTTTATCAAATGCAACTCATGTTTATATAGGTGTTGCACCCCAAATTTGTCCTACCTTTACATAGTTTCTAGTGCCACTTTATTTTGAATGAATAAAATGGCACAACTGGCAAGAGACCGTGTGTAAGGAGTTGTGAGTGTGAGAGGTTGAGAGTTTGAATCCCACCTTCTTCACTTTTTGTTTTTCTTTTATTTTTATTCTAACTTTTCTATTTTTTAAAAAAATATTATTTTTTCACTTTTTTCCATATTATTCATAAAAACATCAAAAAATCATAAAATTAAAAATATTAGAAAAGATTTTATTCTTTTAAGTTTGTTTTAGTTTGTTTTAGTTTTTTTTTTTTTAGTTTTGACTAATTATTTAAGTTGGGCTTTAAAATAGGCATTAGGTTAGAGTTAACCCTAATTTGTTACCTATATAAACATGAGTTGCATTTGATAAAAGGAGAAGGAGACAAAAAGAAAAAACGGCGGCCGTTCTCACGATTTATTAGAAGCGGAGAGATTTTTGAAAAACCTTCAAGGCTTCATCATCAAGATCAAAGATTCACCACCATCGTCCGATAGAAGCTTCGAATCCGGCCGTTATTCCGTAAGAAATTTATCAAAATTGATTTATGGTTTTGTTTTCATGGTTTTTTTTCAGGGACACATTCAGCGGGAGAGGAACCGCACATGCAACACGGAAGAGATGAGAGAAGCTTTGGAAAAATGGAGCGAAAAGCTCTTTGGAGCTTTAATGGCCGCCGCGTGGGACAAAGAGAATGAAGAAGATGAGAAACCTCTTATAATAACAAATGATTCGTTTCCCCCTCCCCCTTTAATTAGGTTCCTTTTCTTTTTTTTTTCTTTATTAATTATTAATTATTTTATTATTTTATTAGTTTATGATTTAATAATACTAATAATTAATATAACATTTTTCTTAATTAATCTTTTTCCTTTAATAAATCTAAAATAAAAACTATGTTTTTCATTAAAAAAAAACTTTATTTTTTCTCATAATAAAATAAAAACTATGTTTTCATAATAAAAAATCTTTATTTTTTCTCATAATAAAAATATAAACTCTTTTTTTTTTATAATAAAATTTAAGACTCTATTTTTCACAAAAAGTTATGAACTCTTCTAAATTTAGATCTTAAAATAGCCATGAAATTAACACATTTGTTTTTAGTAAAAATTCGAAATCCATTATTCTTTTATAAATAAAAATAAAAAAA
The DNA here is from genome assembly GCA_963859935.3 of Lathyrus sativus. NCBI lineage: Eukaryota > Viridiplantae > Streptophyta > Magnoliopsida > Fabales > Fabaceae > Lathyrus > Lathyrus sativus. The sequence continues at coordinate 598,991,278 of OZ012741.1, read as the reverse complement.
ATAAGAAGTTCCTAACGTTCCCGTCCTTTTTCTTTTTCGTCTAACACTCCTTAATTTGTTTGTTTCAGCTTATTATTATTTTATGTGTTCGTCTTTGTCCCATGGATGTAATTTACGCGAGGCCATGGTCGCGGTTTATTTTTTATTTCGCATTTTTTGAGGATTTGTAATTTACGCGAGTGATCGTCGCGATGCTTTCTTTATCGCTTTCATTATTTTCCGTACTTTATTTCTGCCGTATAATAATTTGCTATATCTTGCATGATTTGCCGTTAAAATCCCCTCCGAAGGAATTAGGTCTAGTCGTTTGACCGCCGAGTCAATAACCCTAATTTTTGACCGTTTCAAAAACCCTAATAGCCTAGGTGTTCCGCCGTGGACGAAAATGCCCTTTACCCTAGCATTAGGTCAAAGAGTCGTCGTATTTTGTTTAGGGTTTCCCGCCGTGGAATCCCTAATTTAACCCTAATTTCAATTAACAAATTCAACATAGAAATAGGAGTTTTCAAAGACTCCACGTAAGCGTGTCCTTAAGATATGTTTAGTCCCCATTGAAACCTTGACCACAGTCAAGAAGTTTCTAACCTCCCTTTCGAGGGGAACTACAATTATTCTGATTCCATTCCCGTCAGGATATGTAGGCACAAGATGCGACGTCTTGCCGAGTAAACTTAGGACTAACCCTTAGGTCTTTAGGTCACTCTATCCCTTAGCTCAATATATATTAAAGCAGATAATAAAATATAAAAAAAAAGCATACAATAAACAAAAGGTTCCTGTAGAGTACTACAGAAGTTTAGGGTGCTAGTACCTTCCCTGAGCTTAACCAACCCCTTACCTAGATCTCTCCCCGCATTGTCTTTACGATGCAAAATTAGGTTTTCCTCTTTTGACCTTTTCCTTCGGATAAATCAAAGAGCGGTTGTGAACTAAAGATGCGATTCAAATTAATTAATAATTTGATATCATATTCTAACCTCAACAGAAAATGGCGACTTCACTGGGGACCCTCCTAATTTTTAAGGGTTACCCCTATTTTGTTTATTGTATGATATTTTATTAATTATTTTTCTATATCATTGTACCTTTTGGGGATACCTGTTATTGTGAGATAAGTCCTAACCCGGATTTGAGTGACCTTATTATAGGAAGGTGAGATATTCGACGAGGCTTGCCGGGAGTGAGTCCCGACCAAGTCAACTCGAGAATCACCGCTCAGTTGAGACCCTTTCGAAAATGGTTCGGTTGATCGAGTGCAGTCGTGAAAACTTTTACTATTTTCAATTGGAGTCTGTGATACTAGGGACCGTAGTACCTTAACACCACCTTGGCCTTATATAGGACGTAGTGCGGGAACTATGTGGCAGTAGTCCTACAATAGTTGCTACGCAATACTACACTCAAAAGAGGTTCTCTTGAGAATATTATCGACCTCCGAGTCAGTTGGAAAGTTGATAATATCCGAAGGATGGACTGATGACTTTGGGCACCTCTTTAGAACCTTGTTCTGCAGGTACAACTACCCCATAATACATATCTTTGGGGAAGGGTAGACCTTAACTTCATTCATTGTTCCTCTAACCTAGGACTTTGTTGTTTGTGTGTATTTGTGCATGGCATTCATAAAACATCATTCCTAGTTTCAAGGAATTCAACAGTCCTTTGCGAATTCAAAAGTCTTATATTTTAAATTTTAAAATTGTTTCCAACTTTCCTAAAAAAGAAATTTTTGCAATCGACCGTTGAAGTTCTTGAAACTATTGCATTGCATTAGCATCATGTCTTGCATGGCATCTTTCCCCAGGTTTCTCATGTCCAGTTGTCTTTATCTTCCAGTGTTCCGTTGAGTCGTCAAGCTGATTCCTCGACACAAATATCAGACTAGAGCTAACTATAGACATAAGATGTTAGAGCAAGAGACATACAATGCAGAGATCTGAATGGAAATCGATGAGTTGAAGTCAGACATGACTAAGCTCACTAAAATGCTTCAAATACTGATTGCCAGAGGACAGCCAGCTCAGACTCCTCAATGCCCAGTTATCATACAAAACCAGAAATGGAACAGAAGCCACTTTGATCCTATGACTTACACCGAGCTATATCTTGACTTGGTTCGACGAGGACTGATCACCACAAAGGCTTCGCCACCTCCTCCTAATCCCTATCCGGTTGGGTTTAGGACCGATCTCCATTGTGCTTTTCATGAGGGTGCCCCAGGCCACAACTTGGAACATTGTTTTGCGCTGAAGGCTAGAGTGCGTGAATTGGTTAGAACCAGAATACTTAATTTTACAGACGGTCATTCGAATGTTCAGAAGGATCCCTTGCCAGTGCATCAGAAATGAAGTTTTATAACTAGGCCTTTTATTCCTTGTTGTTTGCATTTTTCTTATTTCGTATTAGTTGTTTGCTTTCAAATTATGTTTGTACTTTTACATTAATGAAATGAGCATTGCGACTTTTGATTCAATTCATTTTGCCTACTATTTGCATCTTTATGCTTTATTTTCAAATATTTACTTTTTGTCCAAATTTTTGATATACTAAGATTGGAGGGAGGATGATGATAACGTTATACCCATAATTGCTGTCAATATGCTTTCAATCAAACCTTGTTGACGATGTAAGGCATTGTTTCAATTCCCAAACACTGGAGAAATAAGGAAGTTAATCCCTTGTCAATCCCTTCGAGCCTAGAAGTTGGAGTTCCTTTCTTTACCAACAAAAAAACCCGCAATTTTAACCTGGGGATGGGTAGTTCTCAATTAACTCGGTTATGTGTTCATGCAATATACCTTTCATATAAAGGTCGCACTTACAATTTTCCTTCACACACAACAAACAAGTGTCGAAGATTATTTTTAAGTCAAAAACACTGATGATGGTTCACCGTAATCATTAAACCAGGCAGTCATGTTTCAAAAAAAAATCAAAAGAAAAAGTCCGCTAAGTCAAAACCTATGAAGGAGACTTAGGCAAAACTGGGGCATCCCGCTGACTGTAAAACAGTTCAGGCAAAATTTAGGGATAATACAAAGAGGAGTTTTAAATCTTTACCCTGAAAATCCTCAATGTCAAAATGACCAAATATCATAAGGAAGTAGTGGTTGCTTTTCATAGATCCATTGACTTCTGAACCATCATTGCTACCATCAGTGTAATTCCTAATCTATACGAACCTGAATGCATAATAGGAGTTAACTGAGCATAGGACTAGAGATCATCATATAGATTGGGTGGGTATAAATAAATTTTGAGCCTTTATCCTTTGTTTCATAAACCGTGAACCAGACCACGTTACAACCCTCAAAAGACCTAATTGAAGCAAGGTTATTTTGAAAGTATACTACAACAAGGTTGCGTAACCTGACTCCAAAAGATCTTTGTGAATCATTTATTTGGAAATACACTTTTGTTTTAAATTTTGAGCGTCTTGAACCACCGTGTTCTGACCAACGACTTATTTTTCATTTTTCAAAAATAATTTTGATTTCAAAAGTCGCATGAACTTTGCATTACCATGTTTGTATGAATATTTTTGTTTGTAAACTGGCTTTCCTCTAAGGAATTTTTAAACAATGAGAAACTTGGTCAAGTGATCTTATCAGGGGCAAGTTCCTTTTACATCCTGTCAAAGAATCAGTTCAAGATTTATTCAAGACAAGATCTTCTCAAATTTGGTTTATCCAAAGGTTTTTTTCCCAAGACTCACACTGGGGCAAACCTTCCGAGGGTACAATAAAACAGTCATTTTCAGAATCAGACAAGCTGAAGCAATTATCAGTTCATCTGTAATGGACAATTTAATCTGGGGCAGTTTACTTGAAAGATCTCCAAGCGGCTTTCCATCCTTCCTACGAGGACCATTAACCTGATTACAATTTAGCAAGTGGCAGTGATCTCCGGGTTGAGGAATCAGTTTTCCAGTCTTGTCATCTTACCAACAAATTCGAGCCTTGTCGTCGACATATGCATTGTCATTTGATCATCTATCATAGCATGATTTATACACATGTGCATATCATGGGTGTTTTATCCCCATTTGCTTTTTCTCTTGAGGTCGTGTTTTACCCGCGTATTACCTCGTGGACGAAGTCCAATTTACCTGGCATCATGGGTGTTTTATCCCCATTTGCTTCTTCTCCCGAGGTCGTGTTTTACCCGCGTATTACGTCGTGTTTTACCCGCGTATTACCTCGTGGACGAAGTCCAATTTACCTGGCATCATGGGTGTTTTATCCCCATTTGCTTTTTCTCCCGAGGTCGTGTTTTACCCGCGTATTACCTCGTGGACGAATTTATTTACTTGGCATCATGGGTGCTTTATCCCCATTTGCATTTTTCTCCCCGAGGTCGTGTTTTATCCGCGTCTTACCTTGTGGACGAATTTAGTTACTTGGCAGCATGGGTGTTTTATCCCCATTTGCATTTTTCTCCCCGAGGTCGTGTTTTATCCGCGTCTTACCTTGTGGACAAAGTTCAGTTTACTTGGCACCCATCGACTATTTTGTGTCATGTCTATCTGACGTTCTTCCAGATACGACGTGTCTCCTTTTTGATGTTCTTCCGAAATGTTCTGATGTTTGTCTCTCCCTATATGTTTTCTGGTGAGTCCTGAAGATCCCGCTCGATCTCTTCAAGGAATGTCCTGAAAACTCTAGCGTCTGTCGTTTACCTGGTCCTGCCTCCGTGTGGATCCTATGTTACCTTGTCACCACCGCGTGTCTTCTTCCCCAGTGCAATTCTTCGCTGCGCTGTCCCCTATGACGTCGTGTCGTCTGCATCCTTGCATTCATCATTCCATCATACACATCATATTAGATTCATGGCATTGTCAGCATTATAGTTCGTGTTATTTTGTCCATATCATTGCATATCACATCATCTAGGGGCCAAATTTCCGGTTATCTGTATTTAAATCCCTTTCACCGCGATTTCTCGAGTCTCCGCTGCTCAAATCATCCGGTAAAGCTATTTAAATAGGGGCATCTGTTGCACCCCAAATTTGTCCTACCTTTACATAGTTTCTAGTGTCACTTTATTTTGAATGAATAAAATGGCACAACTGGCAAGAGACCGTGTGTAAGGAGTTGTGAGTGTGAGAGGTTGAGAGTTCGAATCCCACCTTCTTCACTTTTTGTTTTTCTTTTATTTTTATTCTAACTTTTCTATTTTTATAAAAAAAATAACAAAATAGTTTTTTTTATTATTTAATTATTATTTTCGTATTTTATTTAAATTATTTTTAAAAAAATATTATTTTTCACTTTTTTCCATATTATTCATAAAAACATCAAAAAATCATAAAATTAAAAATATTAGAAAAGATTTTATTCTTTTAAGTTTGTTTTAGTTTGTTTTTTTTAGTTCTGACTAATTATTTAAGTTGGACTTTAAAATAGGCATTAGGTTAGAGTTAACCCTAATTTGTTACCTATATAAACATGAGTTGCATTTGATAAAAGGAGAAGGAGACAAAAAGAAAAAACGGCGGCCGTTCTCACGATTTATTAGAAGCGGAGAGATTTTTGAAAAACCTTCAAGGCTTCATCATCAAGATCAAAGATTCACCACCATCGTCCGATAGAAGCTTCGAATCCGACCGTTATTCCGTAAGAAATTTATCAAAATTGATTTATGGTTTTGTTTTCATGGTTTTTTTTCAGGGACACATTCAGCGGGAGAGGAACCGCACATGCAACACGAAAGAGATGAGAGAAGCTTTGGAAAAATGGAGCGAAAAGCTCTTTGGAGCTTTAATGGCTGCCGCGTGGGACAAAGAGAATGAAGAAGATGAGAAACCTCTTATAATAACAAATGATTCGTTTCCCCCTCCCCCTTTAATTAGGTTCCTTTTCTTTTTTTTTCTTTATTAATTATTAATTATTTTATTATTTTATTATTTTATGATTTAATAATAGTAATAATTAATATAACATTTTTCTTAATTAATCTTTTTCCTTTAATAAATCTAAAATAAAAACTCTGTTTTTCATTAAAAAAAAAACTTTATTTTTTCTCATAATAAAATAAAAACTATGTTTTCATAATAAAAAATCTTTATTTTTTCTCATAATAAAAATTTAAACTCTTTTTTTTTATAATAAAATTTAAGACTCTATTTTTCACAAAAAGTTATGAACTCTTCTAAATTTAGATCTTAAAATAGCCATGAAATTAACACATTTGTTTTTAGTAAAAATTCGAAATCCATTATTCTCTTTTAAATAAAAATAAAAAAAATAAGAAGTTCCTAACGTTCCCGTCCTTTTTCTTTTTCGTCTAACACTCCTTAATTTGTTTGTTTCAGCTTATTATTATTTTATGTGTTCGTCTTTGTCCCATGGATGTAATTTACGCGAGGCCATGGTCGCGGTTTATTTTTTATTTCGCATTTTTTGGGGATTTGTAATTTACGCGAGTGATCGTCGCGATGCTTTCTTTATCACTTTCATTATTTTCCGTACTTTATTTCTGCCGTATAATAATTTGCTATATCTTGCACGATTTGCCGTTATAATCCCCTCCGAAGGAATTAGGTCTAGTCATTTGACCGCCGAGTCAATAACCCTAATTTTTGACCGTTTCAAAAACCCTAATAGCCTAGGTGTTCCGCCGTGGACGAAAATGCCCTTTACCCTAGCATTAGGTCAAAGAGTCATCGTACTTTGTTTAGGGTTTCCCACTGTGGAATCCCTAATTTAACCCTAATTTCAATTAACAAATTCAACATAGAAATATGAGTTTTCAAAGACTCCACGTAAGCGTGTCCTTAAGATATGTTTATTCCCCATTGGAACCTTGACCACAGTCAAGAAGTTTCTAACCTCCCTTTCGAGGGGAACTACAATTACTCTGATTCCATTCCCGTCAGGATATGTAGGCACAAGATGCGACGTCTTGCCGAGTAAACTTAGGACTAACCCTTAGGTCTTTAGGTCACTCTATCCCTTAGCTCAATATATATTAAAGCAGATAATAAAATATAAAAAAAATATACAATAAACAAAAGGTTCCTGTAGAGTACTACAGAAGTTTAGGGTGCTAGTACCTTCCCTGAGCTTAACCAACCCCTTACCTAGATCTCTCCCCGCATTATCTTTACGATGCAAAATTAGGTTTTCCTCTTTTGACCTTTTCTTTCGGATAAATCAAAGAGCGGTTGTGAACTAAAGATGCGATTCAAATTAATTAATAATTTGATATCATATTCTAACCTCAATAGTTGTCTTGCTCAGCAACCTGCTCAACTGCCTTTTTCTTGGGGGAATCTTTATCAGCCACCTTTTTATCTTTCCTTGTCATAAGCCTTTTGGCTATGCCAGGATTGATTTTTGCTATTAGATCATTATCAGAATATTCATCAAGGTCCACCAACTCAGCATTCTTGGTGCCTTGCACATCATCACCTCCACTATCAGATACTACCCTCTTGTTCTTCTCTTCTAATGTATGATCTTTCAAGGTTCCAACATTGGGCATAACATCACTTTGATCATGCACAGTTGGAACAGACCTCTCATTGTTGGGTGGAATGGGGATGTTCAGGGCCCTAGCTACCATGCCAGCAATTATGTTGTGCATTTTCTTGGCTTCATCATTATTAATATCAGAAGTTGCAGGAGTAGGAGTTTTACCTGAGACAAGGTCTTTGGGCCTTCTTGCATGTTGGCTCCTTGGATTCTTTACCAGAACTCCTTCTGGAGTCATCATGCGCAGGGGTGTTATTTCAAGCACTGAGTTAGGGTTGCTTGACTCAGTTCCTATCTCAGACTCTTTAGTGGATATTCTCTTGGAGGGAGAGGATTTTGGTGAATGTTGAGACATTGCACAAGACGTTGATCGTGTGGAAAGGAGTTTTCGTTCGTTGGAGGTTGTAGGGAAGATGAACATTTTGATAGGGAACCAAGTGGTGTAGAAGTTTGATGTGTAGGGGCTCAATAGATGATATGGCAAATGAGGAGGGAACTTAATGTATTGACCAATCAGTAAATCCTTGAATTTTAAATTATAATTCCCTATTCCCATTAATTGCTATAACTCACCATTACTCAAGGGCCTCAATTTTTGTAGATCATTTTTAAATTTATGGTCCTTGACACTTCTTGCACCAATTACAGCCCTATTCATTGCATAATCATCAGGTAACGCAAAAATCCATTTACACGAGTTACCTCTGAGCATGCCTCCCTTGAACTCACCAGGACTTGGTTGACTAGTGCGCTGGATGTCACAGAACAAGGCCATGACATCCAAAGTAACATTGCTTCTTTTAGGCAGGGTAGCATCCATGGACTCCATCAGGTTCCAGTATAGCCTATCTAGCTTTCCCTGATGACCAATGTATGGGTATCCCTTCTTGGCTTGCTTTCCTACATGAAGTTTCTTACATCCTGTCCTTCTCTCTGAAGTATACTTTGAAAATCTTCTTGCTGATTTGTTAGACCTTCTATTTTGTCTGTCTTTCACCAGCCATAACTTGTCCTTAGTTTCCTTTTTCTCCATGTTATTGAGGATACTTCTGGGCTCCCACAGGTAGCAATTATTCATGCTCTGGATCCCCTCATTTCTTCCTCACCTTCTTCATTGACAACCACACACTTATCCTTTGAAAAGTGGACTTTTAAACCTTGATCACATAACTGACTTATGCTTATTAGGTTAACAGTCAGCCCTTTAACCAGCAAGACATCTTTCAATTTTGGGGCTTTAAGACTGTCAAGTTGTCCAACACCTGTGATTTTCCTCTAGCTCCATCACCAAAGGTTACATAACTAGATGTATGAGGGTTGAGTTTTGTCAAGAGATCCTCAATTCGAGTCATATGTCTGGAACAACCATTGTCAAAGTACCAATCCTCTTGGGTTGGCTTCCTTAGAAAAGTGTGAGTTGCTAAGGCCATATTCTTGGTAACCCAATGCCTTTGCCTGTTAGGAGCACCCTTCTTAGTTCTTGCTTGATGCTGCCTTTTGACATGAGCTCTCTGTTCTTGATGAGGATGACTAGGTAATCCATGCAGCCAGAAACACAGATTTGATATGACCAAATTTTCCACAGTGGTAACATCTATACCCTTGGAATCTACTTTTGACTTGATTCTAGTTTCTGTTAGTAGGATGTTTTGACATTGGTCGTGACATCGTCTTTGGATTCTGGACCTCAGGTTGTAATGTCTTGAGTTTTAGCACAGGATTTTTTTTGTCAACAAATCCTAGTCCAGACCTATCTCCTGAGGTTTGTCCACTCTGAAGGATTTCCTCTAGGGTGTCAGTCCCAGAATTGAGCATCCTTATGGATTTTTCCATTTGATACTTTTTACTTTTCAACTCATTCACTTCACTTCTGAGTGTGTCTATTGTGGCTAGATGCTCTCTCTTTTTAGCTTCTAACTCCTTGATGATTTTCTTCTGTTGCTCTTCTTGCTGAACCAGTTCTGTACTTCTGATGTGCAGTTTTTTGTATGAGGCTGCAAGCTTCTCAAAAGATAACTCTTCATCACTTGAATCATCATCAGAGATGCACACACTGTTGAGAGCAGTGATATGTTTAGCTTATTCCTCTTTTGATCCACTGTCAGAGTCTTCATTAGACCAAGTGACTATTAAGCCTTTCCCTTCTTTTTGAGATATGTGGGGAACTCTTTTCTAATATGTCCATATCCCTCACACTCATGGCACTGAACTCCTCTGCTTTGGCTGACTTTATCTTTAGATTTCTCTTTATCAGAAGGCATGTTTTTGGTATAAGGTTTAGACCTAGCATCTATCCTTTTGACCAGTTTATTGAACTGTCTTCCAAGCAAGGCAATTGCTTCAGACATATTCTCCTCCTTTTCACCATCTGAATCAGCAGTGTTTGAGACAAGAGCTATGCTTTTGTTCTTTTACTCCACAGCCTGATCACTCATTCCTATTTCAAAGGTTTGAAAGGAACCAATGAGTTCATCCACTTTCATGTGGCATATGTCTTGGGCTTCTTTAATGGTTGTAACTTTCATAGCAAACCTTTTAGGTAGTAACCTTAGAATCTTTCTTACAAGCTTCTTTTCAGTCATCTTTTCTCCCAGAGCTCCTGAGGTGTTTGCAAGTTCAAGAACATTCATGTAAAACTCATGAATGGTCTCATCTTCCTTCATTCTCAGACCTTCAAATTTTGTGGTCAGCATTTGAAGTCTTGACATTTTTACCTTGGAAGTTCCTTCATGAGTAGTCCTGAGAGTGTCCCAAACATCCTTTGCTAGTTCAAAGTGGTGTACCAACCTGAAGATGTTTTTATCTATACCATTGAATAGAGCATTCAAGGCTTTAGAGTTCTCAAGAGCTAGAGCCTCTTGCTCTTTGTTTCATTCCTCTTCAGGAATTAGCACATATACTCCATCCTTGTCAGTCTTCACAGGATGTTCCCAGCCTGAATTCACAGCTCTCCAAGCCTCGTAGTCTATAGATTTCAGGAATGCAACCATCCTTGGTTTCCAATAACCATAATTAGATCCATCCAGAATTGAAAGTCTATTAGTGAAACCTATATCTTTATCCATAGTACCAGAATTTTTTTCCCTAGATCTCACCCAGAATAAACAGGCAGGGTGCCTGCTCTGATGCCAATTGAAAATTCTGGCAAACACACGATGGATGTTATTCCCAAAGCTATAACATCCACTGTGACATCTGCTACTTAACAACTAATAATCAGGAATAATAAAATCAGTAAATAACACATCAATTGTTTACCCAGTTCAGTGTCAACAACACTTACATCTGGGGGCTACCAAGCCAGGGAGGAACTTCATTATTAGCAGAATTAATTCAGAGTCAAACAACACAGTTTGCATTCCTCACTTAAAACCTACCCAATGACAATTCAGCCTAGAGACACTCTAAACCTGAGTATACCCACTCACTCCCCCTCAATCACCACAGTGATATACAATTCACAATTACAGATTAAATATGAAGAGACACTTCATACACACCTTGATCTTGCTTCACAACTTTGATCAAGGAACTCACACACTCTTGCTTCACAGCTTTGAGTAAGACACGACCTAGAATCTACCTATCAAATGCAAATCATCCACCAGAAAATTTCTTGGAGTACAAGTATTCCTAGACATAATTCACACGTGAAGACTAGCCTTCTTCACTTACAAGGACTCTACAATCTGCACTCTCTATTCTTCTTCTATCAAGAGCTGCTGTTCAGGATTGCTTCTTCTGATCTTTATAGCAGCTGTCAGTCCTTTTTGGGCCTTGGTGCATAAATTAGGTTTTATTCATAACAAACCTATTTTCAATGATCTGCAGGCTTGCCACTTATTTCAGGGATATTCTAGTCCGCCTAAGGCTTCTAGAAAGTCTCCTGATATCCAGCTTGAGCTCCTATTCTGTTTCTTGGTTTATAGCTACCAGAAAAACAAACCTGCGCAAACCTGCGCTTGATGTCATACGACCCAAGTCATAACATTGGATATGACATCCAGGTTAACTTGCTTTTATCTAAGTCAACTTACCCTGCACTGTCCACATTATGTATGCACTAACATCAGTTATGACATACATACATGCTCTAGTGTTTTGCCACAAAATGCAGTCAATCAAGAGCACTTACAGTAAGGTGAAATAAAAAAATATTAAGTTAGTAACTTATTATTGTGCATACGGGAAGGAAAAGTTGTTGTAGTTAACGTGCGCTAGGGATGGCAATCTAGAAAAACCTCATGCTTGGAGAAAAACGGCGCATCCAGAAAAAGTAGATGTGTGTTTTTTTGCGCACTTACACAAAGAGCTATACAAATAAGGCAAACAAGCGGAACCCCAACTATACTCTCTTGTTTTAGTTAGGTCTCTCAATAAAGGTAAATACATAATATGCATAGAAGAACCAGTGCCTTCGGGAAATAAAAATAAACCAATTAAAAGCATAAGATAACACCTGGTTTTTATTATTTTCATTTCTTCTGTAGAATTGCCATCTAATATAAAACTGGCATGCCATAATTTTAGGCACGAAAGTAAGATAGCTTGGCCTCTTGAGTTCTCATCTAGCAAGTCGGCACCCAAAAGTTCCTCACAAATTGAACCATGAAGGTTTGTTGTTCCATTAACCGCCTTACCATCAATACGTAAATCGAGTAACACGTACACATCCTCTAAGGTCACGGTACATTCACTGGTTAGAAAAAAGAAGATGTGTGTCTCTGGGCGCCATCTCTTTTGCAAAGCTAGTATAAACTTTGCATCAACCGAGTAAGACATGATTTTGCTTACATGTCCAAAATCGGCGAGATCAATATATGGTTAAATTAATTCGTTGGGTGCAACATATTCATGAGCACGACACCGGAACTTAGATACTTCCTACATAATAGTCAAATACAATAAAAATTAACAGAGACATTAAAAATTATACGAGACATTAAAAGTTAACATATACAATAAAAATGAACACTTACATAATTCACGATATTTGCGACTGTGCCTCTATGCGTTTCACCCATTGTCAACAAAGCCATTATAACTGATTAAATGTGAATCAGATAAATGATATACTAACACTTTAGACTTGTTATTACCTATTTGCAACAAGTATGAATCAGATGATGCATTTATCCATACCTCTAGATTTCTTATATAGGGAACTAAGAGTCGCATGTGATAATATTCATCTGAACCATGTCACCAGACCAATTGGCATCTGCCTTCACCTTTAAAAAGGGGCGCCAGTCCAATTGGCGACTCTTGGTAGACTGAATATAGTTGTGCACGTAGCTGAGGTTTCCTTATGCATGTATAGCATGATGACACCCACATGGCGGCACAATGTCTAAAAGGTTGTACCATGTCACCAGACCATTTGGCGACTTCATTTAATGTTTTTGACTGTGTCGCTAATTCATGTGGCAAATTAATGTGTCACATGCATATTAATATGTTCCCATGCATGCAGACATTGATAGAAACCAAAATAAGCAAATTTATTAAGTCTGTAACTAGTTCTTTTAGTGTGTCATCTGCAATGAGATATATTGTTAACACCCACTAGAATAGAGAGACATATGTCTCTCATGTATCTGGGTTTGGTTTTCAAAACATCGATATTGTCTGATTCCCAATCAATAGAAAAACAAGTTTCTTGTATTTCAAAGAAAGATTGGAATCGAAATTAGGGCTTGGTCCTATAGGACAAAAAATATTTCAAAACCAACCACGTTAAATTTTATCCATTTAAAGTGCGAGATGACAAAGATGTTGAAAATATGTTTGTTAGTCACGAACATTCTGGTTTCAACTATATTGAGTTGTATACGTTCCTCCAACAAAATATTCCATCTCAACAGTCTCAATCATTGATCAATCAACAGTTTTAAACTCAGATGAAACCGAATTAGAATACTCAGATGAAACCGAACTGGAGGTCAACATCGTTGATGAAGAAGAAGAAGGAAGCGAGACGTTTGTTGATCAACTGTTAAACGACAACATTGAAGATGACGAGCAAGTGCCAATACCTCTAGGTCATGCATATTGTCCGCCTCAACATATGAAAAACTTGGACTTGCAAGATGATGTGAGATCTGCATATATGTTTCACAACTCGTATATACGGCCAGGGAATGAATTAAAAGTGGGAGACCAGTTTCGTACCAAGGAGGATTGTGTACGAGTCATTAAAAAATATCACATGGAAAACTCTATTAATTTTAATGTACACCGAACTGATTCCAGAAGGCATGTCATTATTTGTCGTAATCCACTTTGCAAGTTTCGTCTTGCTGCGACTTACAGCAAGAGAAGTGATTCTTGGAAGATAGCTTCTATAGAGCCACCTTATAGTTGCACTACCACAAATATTGTTCAAAATCACCGAAAGCTAAGCGTAGAATTGATATGCAAGACACTTTGCCGCTTGTTAACCAGGATCCTTTAATCAAGGTGAGTATAATAATCTTTCATATCGTGACGCGGTATAATTATACTCCCTCGTACAAGAAGGCGTGAATTGCAAGGACAAAGGATGTTGAACAGGTATTTGGAAATTCGGAGGGTTCATACAAGGAATTGCCGCGATTTTTGGTAGCGCTAAAGACATATACACTGGGAACTATTGCAATCATGGAGACAGCGCCGACATGTAGGCCATATGGAACTATTGTTGATGGAAATGTCATCTTTCACCGTCGCTTTTGGTCGTTTCAACCATGCATAAGAGGTTTTGCATTCTGCAAACCTGTTATTCAAATTGATGGAACATGGCTCTACAAAAAATACAAGGGCACCTTGCTTATGGCTGTTGCACAAGACGGTAACAATAATGTCTTTCCCATAGCCTTTGCTCTGGTTGAGAGTGAGACCTCTTCTGCTTGGAGTTTCTTCCTTAAGAATCTCAGAACACATGCCGCTCCACAAGCCAATCTCTGTTTGATTTCAGAAAGGCATGCTGCTATAGAGAGTGCATACAATAACCATGATAACGGGTGGCATAATGCTCCTTCTACTCATGTATATTGCATTAGACATATTGCACAAAAGTTCATGCGTGCAATCAAAGACAAGAACCTTCAAAAAAAAGTTGTGAATGTCGGGTATGCTCTAACTCAACCAACATTTCATTACTACCTTAACGAAATTAGGATGTCAAATGCAGATGCAGGAAGCTGGTTGGATAACATTCCACTTGAAAAATGGACAAGGAATTTTCATGGTGGATATCGTTGGGGCCACACGACGACAAACCTTGTGGAGTCCATGAACGGGGTATCCAAAGAAATTAGAAACCTTCCAATCACCACTTTGGTGAGATCAACATATTATAGGTTGGCATCAATTTTCACAACAAGAGGCAAAAGATGGAGTGCAGTGTTAACATCGGGTCAAGTATTCAGTGAAAACATAATGAAATTGATGAAAGAGGATACTATCAGAGCTAGCACACATGCAATTACAGTCTTTGATCGTTATAGGAAAACATTCAGTATACAAGAAACAATGGAACATAATGAAGGGAGACTCAATTTATCCTATGTTGTCAGACTAAACAGATGTTGGTGTGACTGTGGCAAGTACCAGGCCTTCCGCATATCTTACTCACATGTCATTGCAGCAAGCGCACATGCTCGTCAGGATGCTTATGGCTATCTATCTGATGTTTACAAGGCGATTAATGTTATGAACATATACAACGAAGGCTTTGCAGTGCTACCAATGGAGGATTATTGTCTTCATACCAAGGTGACATAGTTTGGCACAACGATGAGATGAGAAGAAAGAAAAAGGGACGCCTAAACAGAAAGCATATAAGAACCGAAATAGATATCGCTAAAAAAATGATAAGATTGTGTAGTATAAGTCGTAAGCCCGGACACAAACCAAAAAATTGTCCCATGTCGGAGGCACGTCTGCATCATGATTTAGCTTATCGTTTCATTTGTTGTAACCAAATATTTTCATATATTGATGAGTCTTTGTTACAACGGTCTTACCAACAAACAACACTAACAACACACAACACATACTAATTTCATAAAGCATAAAACATTAACTAGGTGATTACAATATTCCTAACTGATTACAATAATCAAACTAATTTCATTTGGTCCAAACATGACTTCTCTCGCATCTTTGTCAGTCTTAACACGAACCCATCCATGCAGCCGATCAAGTCTCTCGATACTACGGATTTTTCCCCCTTCACCAATGTCTCCTTCCAACCACCGATTCAGCTCTCTCTTAAGTTGATTGAAACTTTGTATGTTCCAAAACAGCATGTCCATCGAAAACTTCTCGCTCGAATAGACGACTTTTCTCTACCAACGACGATACATGTTATCAGTAGAATAAAGATATAAGATGAGATGTGCAACTAAATGATCAAAACACCTCTATTTATAGAAAATATTCAGTTTCTAAGGAGTCTCCAGATGAACTCGCGACTCCCTTATGTGTCTATAACACAGGCGCCAATTGGATTTGAGACTACGTGAGGTGTCTCCAATCCAATTGGCGACACCCTTATGCCCTTAACAAAGGGTCGCCAATTGGAATGGCGCCCTTGAGTAAACAGAAAGTCTAACTGGGATACTTTGGAAATATTTTTATAAAGTGGGGTATTTTGAGATTTTTTTTATAAAATTGAGTTATTTGGATAAAAACTTTTATATATATATATATATATATATATATATATATATATATATATATATATATATATATATATATATATATAATTCATTATCTTTAATATTAATAGCATTACACGGCTATAAAAAAAACAGCTACTAATATAAATATTATTTAAAAAGAAATATTACTATAAATATTATTTATATTTAATATTTATTAAAATTGATCTATCACTATTCAATTTGAATCAACAAGAATTAATTTAACTCTATAATAGAAAAACATAATTTTATCATCTATAAAAATAATAAAGTTTATTTGTCACTAAGAGATTCAATTATTTTTAAGACAAAAAAATCAGAAACTATTATAAAAAGTTATTGAAAACATTAATGTCATATAAATTAATATCATCGTTACAAAAATGAATGTTGATAAAATATTTACGTTAAATTATATTTAAATGAATGCAATAATGAATACGTTAAATGAATCCAATAATGAATATAATAAATATTTAAATTTTCTATTATTAATAGTATTATTGAAAATTGAAAAATTAATTGAATTACATTATTGTAGCGGGAAAATTTGTGAAAATTTGTGAGTGTAAGCTATTTATTAACTTAACTCAAAAATGCAAGAGTCGCCACCGCACTTTTATTTTATCAAAAAAAAAAGAAAGAAAAAAGAGCACACAAAACCTAAAAGTTCTAAAACAAGAACAAAAACAGAGAGATCTGGGTAAGGGGGTTGGTTACGCAATGGGGAGGTGTTAGCATCCAAAACGTCTATAGTACTCTATAGGAGCCCTTTGAAATATTTAGGCTTTTTGGTTTGAAAAAGGTTTGTTTGAAAAGAGATTGAGGAGATGAGAATAGAATTATTTTTTAGATTTTTTGTGTTTGGAGACACTTATCGCCTCGTGCATACGTATCCACAAAGTGTAATATAGGATCAAAATCTCGTAGTTTGTGGTACAAATAACAAAAATTTGTTGGTTTTGATTAATTTTTAAATGTAAAGACAAATCGTCATTTTAAGGAGAAAACTACGACTAGTCACCCACAAGTATAAGACAACATTTGCATCACCTAAAGATGGAGGATTTTGCTTGGATTACCAACAAGTCTATCACTCAACATCTAAGTGGAAAATGTCAACATCTTAATACTATAAAGAATAGGAGAATTATATTTTAACACTGGAAATGACTCATGTCTAAACTTTATGAAAAAATTTAAAATGAAAAGTGCACAAAGGCACAAAAAGTTTGAATGAGGTAAAGTGTTTTTTATATCTTTTTGAAATTGGTCAAAATATGATTAATATTGATTGACATTTATTAGGAAAAACAAAGTTTGAAAATCACTTGACAAAAGTCAAAGTTTTATTGTGAAAGAGGTTTTAAGTTTGAAAACAAGAAAGTTTTTGAAAAAGGGAGGAGATTTTGAAAATTTAAGAAAAGGAAGAAGATGAAGTGACTACTCTAGAAAGCAAAATAGAAGCTAGAGACAAGAAGGATCTAACCAACTTGTAGCACACACCATAGCAAGGCAAATAAGAACTCTATCCATCTTGAAGCATAAGCCAATAAGCAAGCCAAATAAAGGAAAAGATTCATAATACTCAAACATAGGGAAAGAGTCATAATTCTAAGTCCAAGGGTCCAAGAATAGTCCAAGAGGTCCAAGGTCTAATAATAGTTCAAGAGCATAACCACAAAGTTAAAAACACCAAATTTTTTAGAGGTTTAATCATTTATTAGTGTTTTAAACAAGATATGGTCCAAGTGGACAAAAGTAAAGAGCGGAAATATAAATACGTGTCCAACGGACAAAGGAAAAATAACGGAAGAATAAACAATAATATGATATGAGATGATAATAATGGAGCATAAAGATAAAAGAGAGATAGGGATCAAGAAAAAAACATTAAAAAAATTAGTACAATGATATCGTTAGTGATTAGTTGGTATAGCAAATGATCAACGATGGTTGACTCATGCACTTAAGTCAAAGTTGATGAAAACTCATTAGAGGATTCATAAAATCAAAGCCTCCTAACAACAAGCTTCATAGGTGATGGACCTAAGACAAATAATCAATCATACTTGGAATTTCAAACATAGGTTTGAGCCACGAATGATCACTTTTCGATTACGGGACAATTTAGCGCTATATTAAGCAATCGTAATCGGGTTTATGTAGAAACAACGACTATCTGAGGTCGGTCAATAATAATGTTAGTGTTAATGCATGCTTGAGAAGTGATATGTAGATCACTCTCCGAAAGCAATACCGCATGAAAAGAAAATAGGTAACAATCTTATCTTCATCAAGAACTTGAAAGAAATTCAAACGATATCAAATATTTTCATCGATCAAAAGAAAAAGAGAAGAGGAGAGGGAATGCCAAATTGAATTAAAAGTTCAAGATCATTCAATCTTTAAGTTCATCCACTTATCTCGGTGGATTAAAGTACTAAATATATCATTAACTCAAAGCACCTAAAATGAATTGAACAATTCACTTTAAAGATAAATTTGAATTAATGAATGTTTATCAAACTTCATATACACCCTAAGTCCAATGAATTTAAAGAGGAAAAGAACCTATAAACGTGCATTCAAAGGCAAAAATCAAAAGGAAATGGAAGAAGAAGAAGAAGAAGAAGAAGAAGAGGAAGAAAGAACCAAAACCCTCCCAAAACAGAGCCAAAAATTCAAAATCAACACTGGGTAATCGATTACCCAATACTGGTAATCGTTACCACTGCTAAAACAACAGCAAAATAGCTTTAAAAAGTGCAGAAACTTGATCAATCATTTCTTCAAATACCTCATGATCAAGGATGCAATTGAGTACGAAAATTCAAGTAAAATAACAGCAATCAACACCAATAGAACACAATTTGCAAGATCCAAATATCAAGCAATAAGAATCAACAATATATCATATTGTGGAAGATGTATCAAGAACAATAATGATGGATCAAGAAATAACCACTCCAAATCTGAAAATTCTTCAAATCGGCTCCACAAACCACACTTCAAAGCCTTGATCCACTAGAACTGATGATGAAAAAGTGAATGGATGAAGGTTTAGCTCAAAGATTAGTAAGTTCTAATGATGAACTTACTAACTTTCAAAGAAAGAAAGAGCTTTGGTGAATTTGGTAATTGGAGAAAATTGAGAGTCAAGAAGGAATTTGACAAGGTGATTTTGGCTATCAAAAGCTTATGAAATGAGAGAAATGAGACCTCTATTTATAGGATTTAGGCTTGGAAAATTTGGTGGATTGGAATTTGGTTTAGAATCTAAATTAGGCTTGGAATTTGAATTTGGGGGGAAATTAATGATCAAGTGGTGATTAGTGAAGGTGTATGGTGGAAATTAATTATAATGAGGTAGGGGATTTAAAGTGAAGTGATATAGAATATCTTCATGTCGCAATATTTGAATTTAGTGCCAAAAATGCTGCAGAGTTTGAATTTGCCTAATTTTCACAAAATTCACACAGGGTAATCGGTTACCCAATATTGGTAACCGATTACCACAGACAAAAATGGTGAAAAATGGCCTTTATGATGTACTGCCTTGGCTCTGACTCGATTCTTTTGCTTGTCAAAGAAGCCATGAAAATAAACACATGAGCCTTGAAGTCTCTTGAATAAAAGTCAATCAAATCTTGGGAAACTCTTGATTAGATGATTTTGAAATGGTTGCAGATCAACTTCGACTTTGTTCAGATGAAATTCATTCGAGCTGAATGACTGATATTTGATATCTTTGCTCCAAAATCTTCCTGAAGAAGTTAGTAAAGGAAAACAAACATTTTTTTTTTATTTTAACCAATGATTAGTAAACATAAACATAAACAAATATCAAACAAACAAGAAACAAAGGTGTCCGGTGATCGCTCAAGAATAAACCTACGGAGGAAGGCAAAAGAAAACCAAAGCTTGAAAACTTGTTTGTGGGATGAGATGCAAATGATATGTGGGATCTTAGGGATAAAAATTAGGGTATTACAATTACATTATACTTTTGACTATCCATATGTAATTTAATTTAATTTTTAATTTTTATTACTAAAAAATAAAATCACATCAACTTACAATTATTTATTTCGTAATGACAATAAAAAAATTATCAATTTGATTTGTGAACTAAATTTAAATATTCATTACAAATAAAAATTTAATAAAAACTTTAATTGTAATTAAAATGAATCAATGACACTAACTTCCTTTTAACCATTTATATTATCATTTTAATATAGTATCTTATTTATCACAAAAGGTATAAACAAAATAGTATTTATGAGCATAAAAAGATCATAAATGATTGTTAAAAAAATATTGAAAAATATGATGTCATAAAAATTAATTTCGTCATTAAAAAATGTCAAAAAGTTAAATAATAAATATAATAAATAATTAAATTTTGTATTATTAACATTATTATTAAAAATTGAAAAATGCATATGAATAATAACTAAACATTAAAAAATTGATTACATATATTATTTTATCCCAAATATTAATAGCACATAATAAAATATTATAAAAATAAAATAAAATAAAATAACTTATAGCATCACTATTGAAAATTGAAAAATGCATATGAGTGATTCACAATTACAATTCAAATGTTTATTAAAATAATATATTATTCATATGCATTTCAATGTCATCTTTATTAAAGTAATATATTACCCTCTCACGCCCTCTCACTCAATTTTCAATGCATATAAATGTTTATAATAATAATATACATCTTTATTAAAATAATATATTACCCCTTTCACTCCCCCTCAACCACACAACAATGATGACAACAAAAACAATCAAAGATGAGACACACTTCAATAAACAGAATTCATTTTTGCTTAAAAGCTTATGAGTGATTCACAATTACAATTCAACTATTAATTCAGCTCTAGCATCGTGATACGAGAATGACTCACAAACAACAAAGAACATAATAAACACTTAAAAAAACTCTCACACAATACAATTGCTCTCTTCTTAGGTTTAGAGTTGTCCTTTAAATAGTCTCAAAATAACATGAGCTTCGGGCTAAATAAACAAACACACAGCAGATCCGAAATAGACTACTGCACAAAGTTCAGCATAATTTTCAGAACAAAATCAAATGTTCCCTTAAATGCTTTGACATCCATTCTTAGGAAACACGACAAATGTGGAACCTTCCATTGCGCATCTAAAACAAACACTTCTTGGACCTCATAATACGTGAATCAAATCTTCAACGAATCTTCAGAATCTCACGCTAAAAAAAAATCTTCCAAAAATGTAAAACCACAGCGTGAAATGATGTCGTACAAACTTGTCAAGACATCTTGTCCAACATCTTGCTATTTCACTTATTTTTAACAAAACGCTGTCAATCACAATACAAGCAACTTAAAAATCTCCCCCTTTGGAAAATTTTGGCTAAAATAACCTTTACATAACTCATCTTGCATATACCAATAAACTTACATAACCAACCAAGAATATAAGGGATATATTGCCAAACTCTTTATCATTTAAACTTAAATACTACCAAGAACATGAGGGATATACTACCCCATTCTTTATCATTTTAACTTAAAGACTCATCTTGAAAGAAGGTAAAACTTCAGGAATACCTCAGAAAAAACACAATAACAATTGGAACCTCACTAAGACACATCATATGCATACACAACAAAATAAGATACATCCAGCCTCACAGAGCACAAAATCAGAGACAAATAAACTCTCAAAAAAGAACCTTCTTCAGAGAAAAATAAATTCTCACAGTTAGGATATCAAGACATCAGGTATGATCCCACATGTAACCAAACATCAAACACACAAAGTAGCACTATATTAGCATGGCATCATTAAGCTGGAAAATAAAACCATAAGGAAAAACATGCTCCACTTAAATAGTAGATAAAAAATAAATATTACTCCCCTCAAGTAGTACTCCTCCTTAAGGGAAAATAAGGCATAAAATAAAATCTAACAAACTACTCCCCCTTTTAGCCATAATTTTGAAAAAACAACCATACATTTACCAAGAGCAAAACCAACTTCTGTAGCAAATACAAAGGCAATAATAAAAAAACAGCAAAACCAACTTCTGTAGCAAGTACAAAGGCAATAATAAAAAAAACAGGGCACAACAGATGTTAGCACTCCTATATGCTTCCTCGTCTTTATCACCACCTTATTAGATGTCACAACAATGTCTGAGACATGTGTGCCTGTAAACAACCTATAGAGCAAAGAAATAGGAGATTCCCTCTTACATGCAATATCATAGCTGACCAAAATACCAAGGTACTGACTGTGAATAACACCATTGTCAGTCACTTCCACCTCAGCTTGTTCCTCCTCGCTCATACCTATAAACATGTTGATAATTTCAGGAGAAAACTCCATACATTTACCTCTGACATAAACCTTTTTGTACTCCTTGCTCATTTCACTATCACAGCCCTAAAAAATGTTTACAATAAATTTCTTCAATAGCATCTCAATGAAGGGACGAGAAAGTATTTATTGCACTCCTTCACACCTGTAATTGTTATAACTCCTCAAACGTGAAAATTTCCAATTTTCCCCTTAACTTCTCAAACTGATTTGCATCCAAAGCTTTAGTAAATATGTCTGCCAATTGCTTCTCAGTAGCCACATGCTCAAGAGTAAAAATTTTGTCCTTAACAAGATCCCTAATAAAATGGTGACGAATATCAATATGCTTTGTCCTGCTATGTAGAATGGGATTCTTGGATATATTGATTGCACTCATATTGTCACAATATAATGTCATGACATCTTGTTTAACATTATATTGCTTTAGCATTTGTTTTATCTAAATCAATTGAAAGCAATTACTTCTTGTAGCAATATACTCAACCTCAGTTGTTGACAAGGACGCATAATTTTGCTTCTTACTGAACAAAAAGATAAGATTGTTTCCCAAGAAGAAACATCTTCCAGAAGTACCTTTTTTATCATCAGCACTACCTGTCCAGTCTGCATCACAATACCCTACAAGCATGAAATTAGGACTATGAGAATACAACATTCCATAATCACTAGTACAATTGATGAATTTTAAGATTCTCTTCACGTGAGTAATATGGATCATTTGAGGCTCAAAAATTGATATAGCATAAACTCCTACAGCAAAAGTGATGTATGGTCTACTAGTTGTAAGATACAACATACTTCCAATCATACTTCTTTACAAACTTTGATCCACTCCAAAACCTTTTTCATCCTCGGTTAGTTTCACGTGTGTCGCTACGCAAAAAATGACACAGAATCACCACCGATTATCGTAATCCTATACCTACGTACTCTCAACAGGTATGAGAAATTAGAGCAGCCGTAGTTCGGCCACTTGAGAAATGATTGTGTGTTGGTTGATTTTATACCTTGAAAAAGGGTTTTCGGATGATGCCCTAAGGCGAAAAAGAAGTTTGATGAATTGATGTTATTTTTATGGTTTTGAAAAGAAGTTCTTGATTAGGATCACACTAAACACTTTGGGTAGAGATGAATATCTCGAATATCCAAGTCGAGCGCCTTGTATTCAAACTATTCGAAACGAGTGTAGGAGTGGTTCCATTCTCATTCCTTCTCCACCACTTTAAAGCTCGTGGTGTGTAACCCTAATCATATCTTTATTGTGTTTTGGATTTTCTATGAGAAAAATACCACTTGATATTGGATCAAGGGTTCTATTGCTTGTTAAAAAAAGTTTGAGGTGATGCGAACAAGGTTGATGGCAATGCACAAGGCAATCGACTTACAAGGTTGAAAATGGCTCGATAAAATCGAGAGTTTATTTTTGAAAATAGTTTTTGGAACCAAAAGTCAAAAATGACCATAATAATATCCACATTCAATGGCCATACAACCACATCTGATTAATCGACTTGAAAATACGAATAAAAACAAGACATGAAAAAGAATTATTTTTTTTTTGAAAACTATGAAAAGTTCGCTGTGCGAACTTCTTAGGTTTTTTAAAAACAACACACTATTCAGAAAAAGAAGCAAAAGGCACTGAAGTTCGTTTTGTGAACTTGCCACAAACCTCACTAAGTTCGTTGTGCGAACTTTCTAGCGAATACACACTATTCACAAACATAGGCGAAAGGGGCCAAAGTTTGTTGTGCGAACTTGCCAGCAAACCTGCCCAGAAACAACATCAAGAAGTTTGTTGTGAGAACTTCATGCTATTTTGCCTAAAATATGCCTTTTTCATAGAAGCAAAGGGGAAATGGGGCAAAGTTCATTGTGCGAACTTGCCAGCGAACATGACAACATACATGAGTATTTTTCAACTCATGTCACTATGAAAACTAAACTATGTCCTTTCCTTTTTTTTGGTGGTTCTTACAAAATTTTTTGGTCACTCTTGAGACCTTACTACAATATGTACAACACCAATATTACTTAGGAGAGAAAATAAAAACATGCAAATATGTAAAAAGATAAGAGTTTGAAAGAAAAGATACCCAAGAGCTACTATTCTCCTTCTAATCACCAATGGCTTTTGTTGAATGTCCTCTATGATTCACTTCCTTCTTCTGGTTTTCTATCACTCTCTTGTTCTCTCAATGGTTTTTTTTCTTCTTTTATTTTTCTTAATGATGTCCTCAATGTTTCTCCATCTCTTATTTTTTTCCTGATTTTTCCTCCTTATCTCTTGCTCTCTATCCTCTTTCCTTCATGAAGTAGGCTCCCCCTTATAGTCAAAGCAATAGGATTCTCACTTATTTCAAAACTTCATATTTTTCATTGAGAAATGCCTCTTACCACTTTCTTGATGTCACTATCTTTCTTTCCATTTTCATGTGTGTTGCTCTTCTGCACTTGCTACTGCACTTGCTTAGGCCTATTTTTTCTGCTGCACTTTGTATTGCTCTGAAATCCTAAACCCCTTTGTTTGCTTATGCTTGGACTGGCCTTGTGGTCCATGTTTCTACCTTTGACAGAATTTTGAAATTCTGATATTTGATATGTAGGTGCACCATCATGAGTTCATACCTTTGGTTTTGTGAACTGTTTGGTTATGAGATAATTTGTCATTTCTTGCTTGGGGCATGCATGGGGATGTTTTGGACTAACTTGAAAATGTCTTGAAATTGCCCATGGATAAGCACAAATGGTCTTGATTTTGAAATGTTCCAATATTGAATTGAACCTTAATTATTTTCCTTGGATGTTTGTAGGCATAATGAGGAACATGTGGACTTGACGGGGCGTGAAGGGTACCATAGCATGAAGTTGATTAGAAACTTGAATTAAGATTAGAAATAGCTTAATTTTCTAGGCATTACTTAGAGTTAGAAACTTTGTAACAAATGTGACATTCTTGCATTGTCATGAAATTTCCCTTTGTAATTTTCTTGAATCTAATCTTGAATTCATGAATTTGGAATTTGGAATGATGTGTTTCCCTTATGCCATTGAATTTGAAAGGGATGAAGTCTTGAATTATGAACTTGTGATCTTTTGAATTCCACTTGAACATAGAATTTGAAACAAAGTTGGATGAAGAAATCTTGAATTAAGCCTTGCACTTCATGTTCATTAGGAATATTGATCTTGAATATCCTAATATCTTTCAAGTAACTTCTCCTTGAAGGAATCTACATGAGTAGACTTCCCAACTTGAACCAAACCATAGATGATGAACCTTTTCTTCCATGTAGCCCATGATAGGCAATTTATCTTATTTGGAATGGAAAACAACGAACCGACCTAATCCTTACCTTGTGAACCCACATGCTCGATATGCAATAGAACGATGTATGATATGATGAATGTAGGACATGAAAGGCTAATGGTAAAAATGAGGGTGAGACAACGTGTGTTGCAGTAAGTGTCCTTTTGTTGCTAGCACTTTATAGATCAAACTTCTTCACTATATTCTTAACATACTTGCTTTAAGAAATGAAGATAGTATCATTCATTTGTTTGACTTGAGACCAAGAAAATATGTTAATTCACCAACAAGACTCATCTCAAATTTAGATTGCATCTTCTAGACAAAATGTTAGACCATCTGACTCGACATCCCTCTAAACTAATGTCATTCACATATATTTGAGCTATCATGAGTTTACCATGCTCTTATTTTACAAACAAGGTCTTATTTGTTCCCTATTTCCTGTAGCCATTGTTGAAAAGAAAATCATTTAACCTTTCATACCAAGCTTTAGGTGCTTGCTTCAATCCATAGAGATATTTCCTTAGTTTGTAAACATGATCTGGAAAACTAGGATCTATGAATACCTTGGTTTGTTCAAGATATACTTCTTCATTTAAGTACCCATTCAAGAAGGAAGTTTTCACATCCATCTAAAATAACTTGAATTTTAGCACGCAAGTCACTCATAAGAGCAATCTTATGGATTCAATACGAGGAACGGTTGTAAAATTCTCATCAAAATAAACCCCTTCAATCTGAGTGTATCCTTGAGCAACAAGTCTAGCCTTGTTTCTGGTCACAATTCCATTTTCATTAGATTTGTTCTTGTAAATCCATTTTGTGCCAATAACATTCATCCCTTCAGACCTAGGTACTAGGTCTCACACTTCATTCCTTTTAAACGGTCCTAGTTCTTCTTGCACAATGTTGATCCAAAATTCATCAGTCAAGGCCTCCTTCACATTTTTAGGTTCAAAATTTTAGACAAAGCAATAATTGGATATCACATCTTTGGATCTAGTGGCAATCCCTTCATTAAGATTTCCAATAATAGTTTCGTTTGGATGATCTTTCTGAATTCTGATAGAGGGACCTTTATTGGCTTGTGGGTTATCTGGTTCAGTCCATGCTGGCTCAATGTTGGACTCCATGTCTTCCATATTTTCTAAAGCAACAGTCTGCTGATATGATATTCCAACATCTTCATCGACATCAGTTCCTTTCACAAAAATTGAATCATCAACCACAACATTAATGGATTCCATCATGACCTTGGTTCTGGAGTTAAATATCCTGTAAGCTCTGTTGTTTGTAGAGTAACCAAAAAATATCCTTTCATCACTTTTGGGATCCATCTTTCTCTTCTATTCACGATCAGCCAAAATATAGTATTTACCCCCAAACACATGAAAATATTTAATAGTAGGTTTCCTTCCTTTCCATAATTCATAGAGAGTAGACAATGTACCAGCTCTCATAGTAACACGATTGTGAATATAACAACCATTGTTCGTTGCTTCAGCCCAAAAATGATAAAGAATGTTTTTTACATGAAGCATGACTCTGGCTGATTCTTGTAATGTTCTGTTCTTGCATTCTACAACTCCATTTTACTAAGGAGTGATGGGAGATTAGAATTCATGACCAAGACCTTCAGAAGAACAAAATTCAGAAAATTTTGCATTTTTCAAACTCCTTGCCATGGTCACTTTTGATTCTGAAAATCACATTTTCCTTCTCTCTTTGAAGGCGTTGATAAAAGGTCTTTGAATACCTCAAAAGTATTTGATTTTTCTTTAATATAGTTCACCCAAGTGTATCTTGAAAAATCGTCGACAACCACATAGACATACCTCTTTCCACCAAGACTTTTAACTTGCATCCGCCCCATTAAGTCCATATGAAGAAGTTCTAGAACTTTGGAAGTAGCCTTATGTTGCAACTTCGGGTGTGACATCTTGGTTTGCTTCCCAATATGACACTTACCACAGACTTTACCCTCCTCAATTTTGAGCTTT
The DNA here is from genome assembly GCA_963859935.3 of Lathyrus sativus. Lineage (NCBI taxonomy): Eukaryota > Viridiplantae > Streptophyta > Magnoliopsida > Fabales > Fabaceae > Lathyrus > Lathyrus sativus. Next base: position 598,963,410 of record OZ012741.1, on the reverse strand, counting down.
GATAGACCTCTAACAACTTCTTCAGACATAATCTTCTTCATACCTTTAAGATTCAAATGTCCAAGCTTCTAGTGCCACAACTTAACTTCATCTTCCTTGGACATTCAACATGTGGAAGAATAAGTAGTTTCTTGTAGTACCCACAAATAAAAATTATCTTTAAACCTAACTCCCCTTATCAGAATATGATTCTTCTTATTGGTAACCAAACATTCTAACTTGGTAAAATTTACTTTTAGACCTTGATCACATAGCTGATTGATGCTGATCAAATTAGTAGTCAATCCTTTTACAAGAAGAACATCATCAAGTCTAGGAAGTCTAGTACACACTAACTTTCCTCTCCCTTTAATTTCACCTTTACCTTTATCAGCAAAAGTGACAACACTGGTGGAATAATACTTAATGTCCACTAAATGCTTCTTGACCCCTATCATATGTCTAGAACATCCACTGTCAAAGTACCAGACTTCTATAGATGAAGCTCTAAAAGAAGTATGGGCTATAAGACTAGTATTAAAAACCTTAGGTTTCCACTCCTTTCTAGTTTTAATCATCACATGATTAGTCCTAGGTTGTGTTGGATGTTTTGGATAACCATATAGACTGTAACAGAAAGGCTTTATATGACCATATTTATAACAGTAATGGCATTTCCAAAGCAAAACTTGATTTTAGTTTGAGTTTCCTGATGTCTGGCTGGATGTTGTAACATTTGGTCGGACATCATCGACTCATACTTCCTTTTTGGAGGAATAAATTTTGTCATAGGGGTTTTTCCTTTCAAAGATTGGTAATTAAAACTTATACCTATTAGGTTTCCAGACTCTATCCCAACTTGAAGAATTTCATCTAACATATTAGACCCATTTTTCAAAATTCTTATGGATTTGGTCATGTTTTTAAGTTTAGATTTCAGCAGGGTAACCTCATCTTGAAGACCATAGATAGTAGATAAAAGTTTCTCTTTTTCATCTTGCAATTTAGTTTTGATTGTCTTTTGCTTTTCTCCTATCTTACATACTTTTTCACTTCTGGCACAAAGCTCTCTATAGGAAGTAGCCAATTCTTCATAAGAGACATCCTCATCACAGGAATCTTTATCAGGCTCACATATGCCAGTGAGGGTTGTAACATGCTTAACAATTTCATCATCAAGTTCACTTTCAGAATCATTAGACCAAGAAATCGACAAGCCCTTCATTTGTTCTTTAAGGTATGTGGAACACTTTGATCTAATGTGACCAAAACCCTCACATTCATGAAACTGAATACCTTTTTCTTGATTTGGCTTCTCCTCTGTTCTTGCTTTACTCTGATAATCACTGTTCTTACATATGTCAAATGACATGTTCTTGACATTTGGTCTTGGCTTCCTATCCATTTTCTTCAGCACCTTATTGAATATCCTCCCAAGAAGCACAATATCATTAGAAATTCCTTTATCAGTCTCCATGACACATTGGACCTCCTCATCATTAGTGTTGTCGATAAAAGATATGCTTCTTTTCTTCTTTTCAGATCTATCCCTGATAGCCAATTCAAAAGTCTAAAGTGACCCAATAAGCTCCTTCACTTTCATGTAGATGTCTTGTTCTTCTTTAATAGTTGTGACCTTCATGTCAAAAAGTTTAGGCAAAGACCTAAGGATTTTTATAACGAGCTTCTCCTCTGACATCTTCTCTCTCAGACACTAGATGAATTGGAAAAATCAAGAATATTCGTGTGAAAAGCATGAATAAACTCATCATCTTTTATCCTGAGATTCTCAAATTTGATGGTGAGAAGTTGGAAGTATTGACATTTTTACCTTTAATGTGCCTTCATGAGTGGTTCTGAGGATTTCCCATGCATCTTTGGCTACAATACAAGTATTTATTAACCTGAATATATTTTTGTCAACTCTATTGAACAAGGCATTCAAGGCTTTGGAGTTTCCAAGAGAAAACTCATCTTCTTCCTTAGACCAGTCCTCTTCAGGCTTCAAATTAGTTGTGTCCTTCCCATCTTTGTCCTGCACCATAGGATATTCCCAACCTTTGATAATTGCTTTCCAAGTTTTTCTATCCATAGATTTTAGAAAATCCATTATACGCGTCTTCCAGTAATCATAATTGGTACCATCTAGAATAGGTGGTCTGTTAACAAATCCTCCTTCCTTGTCCATAGTACCAGAAAATATCTCCCTGGAGCTAACCTAAATAGAACAGGGTGTCTACTCTGATGCCAATTGAAATTTTGGCACAAGAATACATATATTGTATATGATGTCAGAACAACAAGATGTTGAAAACAAAGTAAAGACATCGTAACAACATAGTAAAATAATGAATAACTTAAACAACATGCTCGAAGTAAATAACACAAATCAATTGTTAACCCGGTTCAGTTCAACGTCACCTATACTTGGGGGTGTCCATGCCAGGAAGGAAATCCACCATAATAGTATTAATTTGAAGTTCTAAACAACTTCTGGTTTTACAAAATTCTCACCTAATCACTAGCCGTGGAATTTCTATCTAAGACTCTCCTAAATATGAGACCTCTCTCACCCCCCCCCCCCCTCAATCACACAACAGTGATGACAACAAAAACAATCAAAGAGGAGACACACTCCAACAAACAGAATCCACTTTTGCTTAAAAGCTTATGAGTGATTCACAATTATAACTCAAATATTAGTCCAACTCTAGCATCAAGGTGATACGAGAGTGGCTCACTGTTAGATACCCAATTGTGCTTATTTGAGCTATCAAATATGGGCATCTTTCGCTCCTTTTTGTCTAGTTTGTGTTCAAAACCGCCTTGCTTTTGTTGATATGTAACATTATGTGAAATGCTCTTGGTCCTTTTAATTTGTGTGTTATTGTGTAGTATTTAAGCATGAAAGAGTAGAATTTGAAGACACGAGAAAAATGACAAAGGAATCAAGAAAGAACAAGAGAAAAATCATGTTCGCTAGGCGAACATTTGACGAGTGTTGCAGCGAGTTGTTCGCTAGGCGAGCTCGTAGCGAGCTGCTAGCGAACACTCCCAGACTTGGGCATAATCAAATTGGCATCATTCACTGGCAGCGAGGAAGGTGGCGAAGGACTCGCTAGGCGAGCACCTGGCGAGCAAGTAGCAAGGCATTCCAGAATCAAATCTTCAGTCCTCGCTAGCATGTTCGCTAAGAGATTTTTGTGCCTTAGAACCAAAATATCTCTCATTTCTTCATCTCTTAACATTATTCTACAAAAAGAAGGTGGATTCTCATCCAAGTTGGATTCTTCGACTCGGATGTTCATCAACCTTCTTCCGAAACTTCTTGTGCAAGCTACCATGAAAATGAGTAGCTAAATTCTTTATTTTGTCAAGGTTAGATGTAGGTGATCATTAAGCTTTGTATGTATATGGATGATCTTCATTTGTAAACTCTTTGATGATGAATATATGGTGAAAACCTTGCTTTATTTATAACTCTTTGTGTTGGTTTATGATTGAAAGATATTTTTCAACTCTTGACCTAGGTTTTCACCCATTTATTTTTTCAAGGTAGAAATAGTTTTGAATGTGGTTGTTCATGAAAATGTTAAACCTAAATGTTGTCATTTTGATAGATTGTGTGAGAAATCAACAATGGATCAAAATGGGAAAAATCACAATGTGAGTTAGAAATAATCACATTGGGAGGATGTTGTGAATGTGTTTATCATCTAAAGGAGTTTATGCCTATTGTTGATCGAACATATACAAGCAAAGTGATTACCGAACCCTAACTTTGACAATCTTTATTAAATCGTAAAACCAATCTTTTACCGCAATTTATTACTTTTTATGCAAGATACCGTGACTAAAAACAAACCCCCTTTTGTTACTATAAAGTTAAGAATTTAACAACTATCGAACGACGGCAATATCTCAGATTCCCTGTGGAGACGATAACAAAAACCCGATATTTTACCACTGTTCCAACACTCACAAACAACAAAGAACAGACTAAACCCTAAAAAATCTCTCATATATTACAGTTGTTTTCTTCTTAGGTTTAGATTCGTCCTTTAAATAGATTCAGAATAGCATGGGCTTCAGGCTAAACAAACAAACACACAGTAGATCCAAAACAAACTGCTACACAATGTTCTGCATAATTTTCGGAACAAAATCAAGTGTTTCCTTAAATATTTTGACATCCATTCTTAGAAAACACGAAAAATCTGGAACCGTCCATTGTGCTTCTATAACAAACACTTCTTGAACCTCATAATGTGTGAATCAAATCTTCAACGAACCTTCAGAATTTCACGCTAAAAAACAAATCTTCCAAGAATGTAAAACCATAGCGCGCCACAATGTCGTACAAGCTTGTCGAGACATCTTGTCCAACATCTTGCTATTTCACTTGTTTTAACAAAATATTGTCAATCACAATACAAACAACCTAACAATAAGATTAAATATTTTTCATTTATATACATATAAATAAAAACAAATATTTCTATAAGAAAATATTCATAATCAATATTTATTAAAATTCATCCATCACCATTTAACATATATTTTAGCTATATGAACATTGCTACCCATTAATTAAAATATTAAAACAAAATTCATTTGAATCATCAAAAATTAATTTAGTCTCCGTAAAACATAATGTTTATTTGTGATACTAATAAAAGAAACCACATCTTGATAAAATATTTACAATAATCTTATATTTAATGTTATTCACAATTAAATTGAATAATAAAAATAATAATATTTAAATTTTGTATTATTACTCAAAATTGAAAATACATATAAATAATAAATATGTTATATTATCTCACTTTAACATTAAAAAGAAATAATAGATATAATATTTTATCATAAATATTAATAGCACATGATAAAACGTTACAAAAATAAAAAATTTCATTTTATAAATACTTTAATAAAGAAGTATATTATTATTATTATTATTATTATTAATATTTATATTATTTATTTAAAAATATAAAGCATGAATTAATGACAATAAAAAAAAAACTATTTTGTAAATTATGAAAGATAACCTATGAATTGATGGACTTGAATTATATACATATTTAATTATTAAAATTTTCAATTTTATTATAATTAAGAATCAATTGGATTCAATTTCATATTCAATGGTTAACTCTTGCATAGAATCATCATTTATTATTATCACCATTGCATTCATTAGTCGTTTAAAAACTATAAACATAACAAAACAACATTCATAAGAAAAGTGATACGAACACATTGTTGTATATAAACAACAATCATCATTTATTATTATCACCATTGCATTCATTAGTCGTTTAAAAACTATAAACATAACAAAACAACATTCATAAGAAAAGTGATACGAACACATTGTTGTATATAAACAACAATCATCATTTATTATTATCACCATTGCATTCATTAGTCGTTTAAAAACTATAAACATAACAAAACAACATTCATAAGAAAAGTGATACGAACACATTGTTGTATATAAACAACAATCATCATTTATTATTATCACCATTGCATTCATTAGTCGTTTAAAAACTATAAACATAAGAAAACAACATTCATAAGAAAAGTGATAGGAACACATTGTTGTATATAAACATCAATCTGTTAACTATTTTAATACAACACCATAACAACGATCGATATCATTTCACTATATCTTCATATTACCGACAATAAGCAATGAAAAATATAATCTTACATCTTAACGCCGATAATAATGTTTGGTTACTTCGAATCGTTCAAATGTGGGACATTTATAATCTGCGTAGTAATGAAGAACAAACATTCGTAGAAATAATTTTATTAAATGAAAAAGTAATAACTCTGTATTCAAAATATTGTGTTTGTTGTTCACAAAATATACTTCTATATTCAAAATACTTAACATTATTATTTTTTCTTTATAAACACTACTACACATTTGACCTATAATATTGCACATTTAATATCCTTTTTATGTAAAGTGCTATTAAATATATTATCCAAATATCTATAATAGCACTTTTGTTATGGGCGCTATTGTAAATTGTCATATAATAGCGCTTTCTTCAAAAGCGTTATTATAGGATAAAAAAATTTGAAAACAAAAATTCTTAAGACTATGATAGCACTTTTAGTACGGGCGCTTTTATAAACAGTAGTAGAATAAAAAATTATTTAGACATATAATAGCGCTTTCTTCAAAAGCGCTATTATAGGATATAAAAAATTGAAAAAAAAAATTGCCTGACACAATGATAGCACTTTTATTACGGGCGCTTTTATAAGTTATAGTAAAATAAAAAAATTATTTGGACGTATAATATCGCTTTCTCCAAAAGCGCTTCTTTGATATCGAAAAATAGAAGAAAAAAATATATATTCAAGCTAGCCAGATTCGAACCTGAGACGGTAGCTTTAAATTTTACATGGCGTCTATAATAGCGCTTTCTCAAAAAAAACACTATCTTTGATATAGACAACTAAAAAAAAGTAATATATTCATGCCGGCCAGATTCAAACCTGGGACGGTGGCCTTAAATTTTACTTGGTGCTTATAATAGTGCTTTTGGTAAAGCCTATCTTAAATAATTAAAAAAATCAATATTTTAATTTTGCCTGTCAGGCGGATTTGAGGACAGGTCTTTAAGGTTACATAAAAACCTTAACCCGCTGACCTATTTTATAAACTCACAAGTATTATCACACACACATGCACACACGTGCGGCACACATACACACACATAAGTATAGGAAAAATTGAATAAATCAACTTTTTATTCTCTTTTAATATCCCGTGCGCGTTGCTTCTTCTTTTCAGAAATTTTTTTCTCAAAATCCTAAAAATTCATGGATTTGCTATCTCATCTCATTCAAACTCTAAAACACTGTTAATTCTTAATCCTTATTTCTTCAAAACTTCAGAATCGATCTTAATCCTTAATCCTTATGTAGCATGTTTAACAATTCCTTTGAACATATTATGAATAAGTTCTACTAAACATGCTTCGGTTGACTTGTTTCAACAATTACCACTTCTATGCTTTTTTCTCATTACTATACTAAGACATGTATGACTTGTCACACGTATATGTTTAATAAGTTCTTTGAATGTAAGTGATTTTAATATCAATTATTATTATTATTATTATTATTATTATTATTATTATTATTATTATTATTATTATTATTATTATTATTATTATTATTATTATTATTATTATTATTATTATTATTATTATTATTATTATTATTATTATTATTATTATTATTATTATTATTATTATTATTATTATTATTATTATTATTATTATTATTATTATTATTATTATTATTATTATTATTATTATTATTATTATTATTATTATTATTATTATTATTATTATTATTATTATTATTATTATTATTATTATTATTATTATTATTATTATTATTATTATTATTATTATTATTATTATTATTATTATTATTATTATTATTATTATTATTATTATTATTATTATTATTATTATTATTATTATTATTATTATTATTATTATTATTATTATTATTATTATTATTATTATTATTATTATTATTATTATTATTATTATTATTATTATTATTATTATTATTATTATTATTATTATTATTATTATTATTATTATTATTATTATTATTATTATTATTATTATTATTATTATTATTATTATTATTATTATTATTATTATTATTATTATTATTATTATTATTATTATTATTATTATTATTATTATTATTATTATTATTATTATTATTATTATTATTATTATTATTATTATTATTATTATTATTATTATTATTATTATTATTATTATTATTATTATTATTATTATTATTATTATTATTATTATTATTATTATTATTATTATTATTATTATTATTATTATTATTATTATTATTATTATTATTATTATTATTATTATTATTATTATTATTATTATTATTATTATTATTATTATTATTATTATTATTATTATTATTATTATTATTATTATTATTATTATTATTATTATTATTATTATTATTATTATTATTATTATTATTATTATTATTATTATTATTATTAAATAGTCATATAGACATGAAAAATGTAATTAAGTTCTAACTCAATTTTGTGTTGTATTTATATTTGAAGTACTTTCCTGCACGCAAATGTGTTATTTATTTTAAAAATAAATTAGTTGAAGTCAAAGATGATTGAACTTCGTATATGCTATAAGATGTTATTCGTGAGTTTCATTTGTCTTCTTTTTTAATTTTTTTTAATAACTTTGTTTGAGCTTTCAGTCCAAAACAAATAGTAATGACATAGGTTTATTAGTAAGAAGCTTGGTCAATTAACAAAACTTGAATAGTTATAAAAAATACATATTATGTGTGGGTTTGAGTTTACTTGAATTCTCAATCATATAAGTTTTGACCCTTTTTTATTTAGTTTAGTGTGTTTTTATTAATGAGTTTTTTATTATTTGTAGTTGGATGTAATCCTTGTGTTGATTGTGTTTGGCACTTAGGAGTTTTCATAGTATTCATATATATAACAACACGAATTCAAAAGGTTTAATTTATCGTATTGTTCTATGCTGCTTTACATAAATGATTTTTTCTTTTGTTCCACAGGAAAACAAATGGGGAAATAATTCATGCCCTCAATGTTGGATAACTTATGAGCTTCTCTGGCCTAGTATTTTTGGTGGTTCTATACCTACTTTTGTTAAAATTAAGTTTTAACTAAAGAATATATTTTATTGATACAAATTAAGTTCTTTCTTATATGATATATTATTTATATTTGCAACATTAGTTTTATTCACCAGTATATTGAATCACTCAAAAATATCTCATAGGTATTAAAAAAACATGAAAGGTACGTATAAGAAAATGTAAAGAAATTTAAAAAAAATTGTAGGTATAATAGCATTTTTTAATAAAGCGCTATTATAACATAGCATCTAACATAGCGCTAATATTAAAAAGCACTATTATAATATAGCATATAACGTAGCGCTTGGAGAAAAAGCGCTATTAAATGCTAGCAATAAATTAGACATACTACAAGAATATGTTAGCGCTTATAAAAGAAACGCTATTAAAAAGAGACTTTAATAGTGCTTTAAAAGCGCTATTATAAGTCGTGAACTTATAATAGTGGCGGCTTTAATTTAAGCGCTATTAAAGTATAAAAAAGCGCTATTAAATAACCTTTTTGGGACATAGTAAAAATTGTTGATTTCAATAAAAGCTATATTTTAACTAGTGAAAATTGTGAAAAAAATAACTATTGAATTTGAAAATTTGATGGCAGGTCAACCAGAAAGAACTAGAATTGTTGCAATCACCTCTACAACAATGAAGATGTTTAGAGGTAACTATATATTTTAACATTATAGATATTTTGTTCACTCATAAGTATTCTATAAATGAATACTTGATCAACTCAATTTCAGCAACCCAAATTTATATCAATTTCAAAAATCCACAATTCCAACGCCTAAAATATTAATGTACCAATCAAATATACTTTATATGCTTACTAAAATTTATTAATGATCATTTTTAGACAACTAAAATTTAAAGTTAGTCTTTCATATCTCTTTTTAGTTTGTATAAATTATATAGTCCATCAAATGCTCAATTAGAAATAAAGAAGATTACAATCACTAAGTTTTTAAATATATCACTTCAAAAGAGAATGACTCAAAATAAAAATACACTACAAAATATAATGACAATGACATGAGAGTCAGATACTCAAGTACACTATAAATTTTATTTAAAAACTCTTTTGTAAATACAATTTTAAAGTTATTTTATTTACCAATTTTCTAAAATTTTAAATATATGAGATTTTCATCACAATTTCAATAACTATAAATAAAATTGATGATATGTTTGGATGGTATTACAATGGATATGAAAAATTTATGAAGACACTTAAACAAGAAGGCCATGAATTAAAATATCCTTCTTGTGAAACACCTTTCAAGTACCCAAAATCAAGCTTAGACATTTGTGATTATAAACCATTTTATCAAAAAAAATATATTAATATAAGATAATGCTAACATGTTAAGGGTTAAATGTAGAATTTTTTTTTGGAAATTGTGTGTTGTTTTTATTAAAAAATGATAGTTTATTTATTTATTTTTTTTCCAACACAAACTTTCCATTTTTAAATTTTATAACATGTCTCCTTAGTATACAAGTTAACATTACCCATTAATATAATATAAAGAACATTTAATCACTGATTCAAGATAATACTGAAAGTGTTTGATGAAGCCGCTAAAGCAACTTTGATATTATTTGATCAAGAGACATCAAAACTACTTAATAGAACACCTCAAATGAACTTTAGATACTATCCTCGAACCATGAATCACTTCTTATACACAATTTAAAAACTCAAAAATTCATTAAAGCTAAACAAAAGAACAACAAAGCCTCATCTAAGAAAAATAACCAAAAGACATAAAAATTGATTCCAATTGTGAAGACGTCTTTTATGTTTTAACATTTAATTTAATGTTTCACCTTGCATTTTCATTATTCATAAATATATTACTTTTAAATTAAAATTAGACTATTTTTTTTGTTATGCTAATGTTATTATATATATTATAGAGTTGTTATAATAAATAATATATATCATAAATAAAATTTTATTTTATTTCAACGACTTCTATTTATAGTCTTCTTTAAATGCGCGGGTCAAGTTCTCGTTGAGTAATAAAAATAAAATACTACAACTTTGTTAAATAATTAATTTGTAATAAAGGTGAAGGATTTTATAATTTATGTTATGTGAGAGCTCTTTTGAATCAAAACTATATTATATGAGAGCTCTTTTGAATCAAAACCATTCATGAGAAATGAGTAGTGAATTAGAAAGAAATATGGAAAAGAAAAATTCTTAAACTATGATGAGTATAAATTTTTTATTTTGAAGATTAATTGGTGATTTAAGGATGTGTGTTATGGTGTACTTACTGTTTGCAAAATGTTATTTGAAAAGAATATGAAATTTGGAGTATATATGTTTCATTTTCCCTCAAGTAGAAACAACACAATAACAACCTTGCTTATCTTGTTATTTCAAATTCATACATCTAAGGTCATTCAAAAGCTAGAAGGGAAATAATTCTTCACTTATCTTTCTTTCGTTTCTTCATTAATTTGTCTTAAAAATGAGAGGTTCGTTAAAGATTTTTCTTTTTGAATAATATTTTATTTATAGTAGCGTAGGTGGAATTTGTCAAAATATATTGGTTAAAATTTAGATCTAAGTGTTGTAATATTAATCATGAAAAAAAAATCATTGGTGAGCATTTTAAAAGAAAGTTAAACCAAATTCTTGGAAAATTTTATTGAGATAAAAATTTACTTTATTAATTTTATTTTATTTCAATTAGAGCTATCACAAAATATAAATTATAAAAATGTTTGTGAAAAAAGAAAGCCTCAAATTTTTATGAGTTTTGAGTTTATGATTTTGAAAATAGTTGTTAGGTGTGGAGTTAAACTAAATTGAGTTTGTTTATGTGAAATTTGTGATTTCCTAAGTATTTTAATTGAATTGAATTTTTGAAAAACAAAGAACTTTGAGTTAGTTTTGGTTCTGACCAAAATTTAAAAAGTCATTTAGATAATTTTAAAATTGATAATTTGTCCTAACAAGTCAACCATTAGATCTTCTTTTTCGAAACAATCAAAATGGACATGTGGTTCGCTATGATCAAACAAAGATTCAACGAATTATAGCTATTTTAATTTTGAATTTGTTTAAATGTCATTACATGAACTAAAAATATTTTTTGTTCGACTAAAACGGATTACCAAAGATACCATCCTCGAAAAATATTTAAAATCGATAGAGCTCTTTTTCCCTAAATCTATTTGAAATTTTGAAAAGAATTTTAAAGTTGTTTATTACCTAAGTGTCTAAACTAGAATTTCACCAAGTTTAGAGAACTTAATTAGGCTAGTGAAACTATGAGAAAACCTAACCCTAATTAATTAGGTAACTGGCCCAGACAATTCCCTAGTTTTAGAGGTAGTCGAGTTTGTAATAACTTAAATAAGTTGTGTAATTTAAAAGGTGGAGAGTGTGAACCGATGCTCGCAGTTTAGTGTGTCTAAATAAATCTGACTGCAAGTATACAGTCGTATCGCATGTTTTAATAGATTATCAATCCACAGAGACTAGAAACCGAACGTACCGTATTCTAATGTTACTATGTAAATCTAAGGCGAATTGTTTTAGGAAAGTTAAATGCGAATGAAATTAAATCTAAAAAATGCTAAAATTTCTAAAATCAATAACAGGATGTCATTATGCAATGCATCAATCGTCGGGAATTTAATAAATAATCGATGTAAGTTAGGTTGTTCAAAATACTTTTTATTAAAAAAATACTTATTTAAAAATCCTTACCCTCGCACTCTCGTGTTTATCGATTCAGACTATATCGTTAAATCAAAATGAGTGCTCTCGCTGTATCATTCGAATTAAAGATACCTTTTGAAAATAAATAAGTCCTAATTAATTCTAAAGTGCTTCCACTGTATTTAGAATTAATGCCTAATCTAAACTATCTAGTTAAAACCTCAAACTCTCGTTTATCTTGACCTTAACCTTAGTTTCCCCTTTTTACTCTCGCAAGAAAGGTTGATTGATTAAAATAAGAAACTAGAGCCTAAAAAATAATTTGTAAAGAAAAATAACACCGATTATTATTTAATCCCTTCTGGCAGATTTGTTACATACCGACATCAACTACTTTAGCCGGACATAGTGAGAAAATTAAACATTCTAATATAGTGCAAAATAATAATAATAATCATGCTGCAATACGATGAATAAAAACAGAACAATTGAAACCTGAAAAATGGAATTAACTGGAAATAAAAGTTGGGGACAAGCTTGATGGAATAATACTGCATTCTTCAAACAGGTACAAAACTAATCACTCTGGTGCGAAAAATAACAAAAATAATATTGCGCTAACCGCTGGAATGAAAACTGAAACAAAATAAATTTCTCGTGAAAATTCTCGGACCCCCGTTTTGGAGGCTGTCTCTGGTTTTTATACTGGGTTGAGGAGAAGAAGGCGTCGCTTCAGTTGCGTGAGAATCGTGAGAAAACTGTGCGAGGAGTGGAACTGGAAAATAGGACTTGAGCCACATGTGTGGTGGTGGATCCACCCTTTTATTATTATTATTATTTTTTCTTTTCTTTTGTTTTCTCTCCATTTGTTTTCTTTTCTTTCCTCTTCATTTCTTTTCTCTTCTTTTTCTTTCCTTTCCTAATTCTTCACTTCGAACTGAGTACCTAAGAAACACAAACAAATACAAGTAATATAAAGCATAAATCGGGGGAAAATCAAATAAAACATAGTATAAACTCATACATGTCAAGTCAGATACACGATATAATTTCACGTTATCAAACTCCCCCATACTTGAACATTTGCTTGTCCTCAAGCAAATAAAACTCTTTAGGCACGGGTATGAAACAAACATATATTCCAGTCAAGCTTCAGTCAAAAATATAGGTACTAAATATCAACAATAAGGATACCGTAGTGACACAATTTCAAAAAATCCTATCCTATGCAAACGAATCCGAATCATGTTATTATTGAAGGTGAGATAATACTTAGAAAGGGGGGGATTGAATAAGTATGGAAAATTAATACTTGAAAATAATCACACAATTATTTTTATCCTGGTTCGTTAAACAACTACTCCAGTCCACCCTTCCAGAGTGATTTGCCTTTCTCAACAAGGACTTAATCCACTATTAAATCAAACTTATTACAATAGTATCACCTAAGAACAACAGTTCTTAGTCTTCTTAAGAACTACTGATTCTAACTGAATCCTCTTAAGGAAATATCCTTTACAATCAATGTAAATTAAATACAAGAGTTTTTAATGCTTCTATAAAGCTATAATCACAACAGTGATTTTTCTCTTAAGTTTAAGTACAATGAGATTCTATGAAGAATTTAAGAATGAGAGCTTATAGAATATTATGATTTCTTTTCAGCAAGAGAGTAGCACTGAAGAATGAAGTGAAGATCTCCTTTTATAGGCAGCTGAATCATGCAAGTTGAACATTGAAAAGATAGTCCAAAAGGTCTGAGCCTTTTTTGTCTTCACATGCACTGACCTTTCCTTGAAATAGATGGCACAGATAAATCCTTTTTGTCTGTGTAAGTGTGTCTAGCACAAATAAGGAAAGAGACGTTGAATAGTTCCAACGGATACATTCTTGAAAACACTTCTTCAGTTTCAGCAAGTTCTTCAGAGTTTGAATGGATCAGAGTCTTCTGATGAGATTCAGAACTATGCTGTATCAGAGTCTTCTGCAGCGTGTGTGCTTCTAGCGTGTTGATCATCAGAGCATTTTGAAACAGAACTTCAGTACTTGGCAGCGTAGGTACTTTCAGAAACTTTTGTAGACTAATGCTTTGAGAAACTCTTCAATCAATATTCTTCTATACTTCTGATGCTTCAGCTTCAGATGCTTCTGATTATCTTCAGATGCTTCTGACTATCTTCAGATGCTTCTGACTTAGAATGTTCTGGAGCTTCTTGCTTCAGATCCTTCTGGAGACTACGCTCAGGATCTTCTGTAAGGAGCAAACAGTTTCTTCTGTAAGGTGCATCTGGCGCTTCAGAGTCAAAATAGCTTCTTGTATTCAAGGCAGATTTGCTTCTAGAGAGTTAATATAATATTAATCTGCAATAAAACTCTCAAACAAATTTTAGAGTATATAATTCTTAAATATAAATTTCCTAACAGTTATCATCAAAACAAAGAGTAATTATTAAGAACCAATCTGTGTTCTAACAATCTCCCCCTTTTTGATGATGACAAAAAGTATCAGAAATTTTATTTAATTGAACATAAAGAATTATAACTCCCCCTGAGATGATGAATCTCCCCCTGAGTTAAATATGAAAAAGGAATAGAAACTTCCCTTTTTATCTTGAGTAATCTTCAGAGTCAGATCTTGTTTGTCTTTGTAATAATCAAGGGTCAGACTATCTTGCAGATATGAGATTCAGAGTTTGATAAAATATAAATGATCTGAGAAACTCAGAGATTCTTTTATAGAGTGTTCTTATCAAAAGTTCTGAAATAGTCAATTTTGATATTAGAAAGAGTAGATATGTCTGAAGATTCATTCTAGTGAAATTATATTAAATAGTTCAGATCTTTATTTTCTCCCCCTTTTTTGTCATAAGCAAAAAGTAAAAAAACTTTTAATAAAGACAAATAAAAGGAACAATAGCAGATAATTCAATGGAGAATAACAAACTGATTCATTTAATCATAACAGAGCAAAGGTACATTGGAAAATATCAGAAGATATAACAATAACATACAGATGCAAAAACAACAGATGCACAAACATGAGAAAAAAATCTAAGAGTGTTTTGACAAAAGCATCTTCAATAGGTCTGTGATCTCAGATTGTGATTGCTCTTGCTTTGACATGAACTTAGTTATAGTCTCATTCTTCTCATCTTGTTTAGACATCCACTCTGACATGTCCTCAGATTTCTTGTCTTGCTTCGCCATCCAAGATCTGATTTCAGATTGACCAGCTTCCAGAGCAGCAATCTTGACTCCCAAATCTGGATTTTCTGTCTTTATCTCTGATGATGGAGGTTCTGTATCCTGAACAGAGTCAATTGCCATATGTTCTGGAGATCCTGAAGAGGGTTCTACCAGAGTCATAGTTAGTGTAGTGGCAGTTGGTTCTGGTGGAGGAGCATCCAAACAAAGCAGAGGTTCAGTCTTGTTTACAATCCAGAATTGAGTTCTTTCAGCTCTGAGCTTTGCATCATCAGAACAGATGTTCTTCAGATTAGAAGCTATTGTGTAGTTGTTGATGAAGAAGACGCCATTGAAGAATGCTTTTTAGAACACTTAGGTTTTGAGTTTTTATGCAGAGAGAACAATAGATGAAAATGCATATAAATTCTGAGAGTGAAAAGTGTGAAAGTGAATACACATCAAGTATTTATACTAATCACATAGGCACACCAAGAGACAGAAATAACGCACGTTTGAGCAGCATTAAATGAAAAGAATAAAATCATTTCAAATAATAAATGCTTCTGACAGATTTGGGGGGAAAACCAAGATATTTACTATTCAAATTTCACCTCAAACGTCTTTTCAGTTGTCCACACGCCACCTCATCAGATTTTGTGGGACACGTGTTTGCTTGCATGCTGTTCTGAATTCTCTCAAGAAATGAAACGTTAACCAACGTTCAGATCTTCTAAAGATGATTAGTTCAGATTTTCACATCAGAAATATTAATCAGAATAGAATAAATGAACAGAAGAAATACTTCAGATGAATTAAGCATTTTTGCATCTGGAACAATTTGCTTCTGATAAATATCATTCTGGACAGAAATCCATACCAATATTTTTCAGAATAAAATTGAATCTATCTTCAACAAGGGGTTTTGTAAAAATATCTGCCCATTGATGATTTGTATCAACAAAGGCTAAATTTATGATTCCCTTCTGAACATAGTCTCTGATGAAATGATGCTTAATTTCTATATGTTTTGCCTTAGAATGTAAGATGGGATTCTTGGACAAACATATAGCAGAAGTATTATCACAGAAGATAGAAATGTTACTCTCAAAAATTTGATAATCTTCTAGTTGACTTTTCATCCAGAGCATCTGCGTACTACATCCAGCAGCAGCAATGTATTTAGCCTCTGTGGTTAAAAGTGCAATTGTGGGTTGCTTCTTGCTGTACCAGGAGATTAGATTTCTTCCTAGAAATTGACAACTTCTAGAAGTACTTTTTCTTTCCACTCTGTCTCCAGCATAGTCAGCATCACAGAATCCAACTAATTTGAAATCATCAGATCTTCTGTAACACAAACCCACATTAGAAGTACCTTTCAGATACCTTAGAATTCTCTTGACAGCTGTCAAGTGTGATTCTCTAGGATCTGATTGGAATCTAGCACACAGACAAACACTGAACAATATGTCAGGTCTAGAAGCAGTAAGATAAAGAAGAGAGCCAATCATACCTCTGTAGAGCTTCTGGTCTACTTTCTTACTTACCTCTTCTTTGCCAAGAGAGCTAGTAGGATGCATTGGAGTCTTTGCTACCTTGCTGTCAGACATGTTGAATTTCTTCAGAAGTTCTTTAACATACTTTGTCTGATGTATGTAGGTGCATTCTGGAGTTTGATTAACTTGGATTCCTAAAAAGAATCTGAGTTCTCCCATCATGCTCATTTCAAATTCTGCCTGCATACATGTAGCAAACTCCTTTCCAAGCATAACATTTATTGATCCAAAAATAATATCATCTACATAAATTTGGAAAATTAGAAGATCTTTCTTTATGGTTTTACAGAATAGAGTTGTATCCACTTTGCCTCTGATGAAATTCTTCTCCAGAAGAAAATTACTCAATCTCTCATACCAAGCTCTGGGAGCTTGTTTTAATCCATATAGAGATTTCTTTAATTTGAAAACATGATCTGGAAAATTTTCATTTTCAAAACCAGGAGGTTGGTGGACATAAACTTCTTCTTCTATAATGCCATTAAGAAAGGCACTTTTAACATCCATCTGATACAGAGTGATGTTATTCTGTGCAGTAAAAGAAATAAGAAGGCGTATAGATTCTAACCTTGCCACTGGAGCATATGTCTCAGTGTAATCAATACCTTCTTGCTGACTGTATCCTTGAGCAACCAGCCTTGCCTTATTCCTTTCTACTTCTCCCTTTTCATTCAGCTTATTTCTGAAGACCCATTTTGTTCCAATAATATTGAATCCGTTAGGTTTAGGAACCAGATCCCAAACTTCATTTCTGGTGAATTGATTCAGCTCTTCTTGCATAGCTATAATCCATTCATTATCTTCCAGAGCCTCATCTACAGATGTTGGTTCTATTATTGACACTAAGCCAAATAAAGAAGATTCAGAAGTTCTGAGAAATGATCTTGTCCTTATTGGATCATCTTTCTTTCCAATTATCACATCTTCTGGATGAGAAGCTTTAATTCTGGAAGAAGATCCTCTGACAGTTGGTCTTTCAGAAATATGCAGGTTGTCTAGTTGGGAGGTCAAAGGTGTAGCATCTGGGGTTGCTTCAGATTCTTTGATCTTTGCCTTTTCTTCCTCTGAGGCTTCAGAGTCTGTGAGAATCACTTCTCTATCTGCAGAACTTTCAAACTGCTTTGGCTTTTCAGAGCCAAGCTTATCATCAAATCTAACATGAATAGATTCTTCAACAATCTGTGTTTCAGTATTGAATACTCTGTAGCCTTTAGAGCGTTCAGAATAACCAAGCATGAAACACTTCTGTGCTTTGGAATCAAACTTGTTCAGATTATCTTTAGTATTAAGCATATAACAAATACATCCAAAAGGATGAAAATAAGAAATGTTAGGCTTTCTGTTTCTCCATAATTCATATGGAGTCTTTTCCAGAAGAGGTCTTACAGACACTCTGTTCTGAATATAACAAGCGGTGTTAATTGCTTCTGCCCAAAAATGTTTTGCCAGATTTGTCTCATTGATCATGGTTCTGGCCATCTCTTGCAATGTTCTATTTTTCCTCTCTACAACTCCATTTTGTTGTGCAGTTCTAGGGCAGGAGAAATCATGTGCAATGCCTTTTTCAGAAAAATATTTTTCAAAATGTTTATTTTCAAATTCCCCACCATGATCACTTCTGACTTTAATAATTTTGGAATCTTTTTCAGTCTGGACTTGATTGCAGAAGTCAAAGAACACAGAATGAGACTCATCCTTGTGTTTTAGAAACTTTACCCATGTCCATCTGCTGTAGTCATCTACAATGACTAACCCATACTTCTTGCCTCTGATGGATGCAGTTTTCACTGGTCCAAACAGATCAATGTGAAGTAATTCCAATGGTCTGGAGGTAGAAACAACATTTTTTGATTTAAAATGAGATTTTGAAAATTTACCTCTTTGACATGCTTCACACAGAGCATCTGAGTTGAACTTCAACTTAGGAAGTCCTCTGACCAGATTGAGTTTATTAATCTGAGATATACGTCTCATATTAATATGCCCCAATCTTCTATGCCAGACCCATTGCTCATCATTCACAGATAAGAGGCATTTTACATTTTGAACTTTAAGTTCTGAAAGGTTAATTTTATAAATGTTGTTTTTCCTCTTTCCACTGAATAGGATAGAACCATCCTTTTGACATACAACTTTGCAACATTTTTGATTAAAGATTATATCATAACCATTGTCACTTAATTGACTTATGGACAATAGATTATGTTTCAATCCTTCAACTAACAGAACATTAGTAATAGAGGGAAGCTTACCATTTCCAATAGTGCCAGATCCAATGATCTTGCCCTTCTGGTTCCCTCCAAACTTCACGTCCCCTCCAGATCTAAGTTCCAGGCTTTGGAACATAGACCTTTCTCCTGTCATGTGTCGTGAGCATCCAGAGTCCAGGTACCATGATTGGTGTCCTGACCTTGCTGCTAAGAACATCTGCAACAGGAATTATTTTGTTTTTAGGTACCCAGATCTTCTTGGGTCCTTTGGGGTTAGTTGGTTTATAGGTTTGTCTAAACTTCTGTTTTGCAACATAATGTTTATTTTGACTTGCCTTAGGTTTAAACACATAAGTACTCTTCTCAGAGCTTGTGTGTTTAATGTCATTCAAGTGACCAAATTTGAATTGAGAATACAGAGGTGTCTTCCTGATGAAAAGTTTGTCAACAGGTTTTGGATTGCTTCCAGATGAAGACTCATATCCAATGCCTCTTCTGTTGTTTCCACTAACACCATAGATCATGGAAGCCATCTTGCTTCTGTCTATGCTCTTAGTGAGAAACCTCTGAAAACTAGAGTCATATTTTTCTAAAATATTTTCACTAGACTTAGTCTCAGAATCAGATTCTTGTTGAGTTCTATCAAAGTCATTTTTTATTTTTAAATTTATTTCTTTCTGCTCAACAAGTTCTGTTTTCAAAAGATCAATCTCAGATTCAAGATTGCTTTTCAGCTTCTTGTATTTGAGTTTGATGTTGTTATAACTTTTAAGAACTTCTGTTACAACTTTAATGAGTTCTTCTTTGGTAAGTTTAGCCATTACCTCTTCTGCATCATCATCAGATTCAGATTCTGATTCATATCCAGAGGTACCTTCCTCTTGATCTTCTGTCCTGGCCATCAGTGCAACGTTTGCACATTCTTCTTCTGATTCAGAAGATGACTCACACTCATCTGAGTCATCCCATGTTGCCATCAGAACCTTCTTCTTCTTGTTGAACTTCTTCTTAGGTTTTTCTTTCAGAAGTTTGGGGCAGTCATTCTTGTAGTGCCCAGGTTCTTTGCACTCATAGCACACCACTTCTTTCTTGACAGATCTTCTATGACTAGAAGATTCCTTTCTGTTATCAGATCTTCTGAAGTTGTTAAACTTCTTTCCTTTGTGCTTCCAGAGTTTGTTAATCCTTCTGGACAGCATGGATAGCTCATCTTCTTCAGAAGAAGAAGATTCTTCAGAGCTTTCTTGAATGACCTGCAAAGCTTTAGCAGTTTTGTTAGATTTTAAAGCTATGGATTTACCTTTATCTTTCTTCTGGGGTTCATCTTCCTCCAGCTCAATTTCATGGCTTCTCAAAGAACTGATAAGTTCTTCTAGAGAGATCTTGTTTAGATCTTTTGCCATCTTCAAAGCAGTCACCATTGGTCTCCATCTGGTGGGAAGACTTCTGATGATCTTCTTGACATGATCTGACGTTGAGTAGCCCTTGTCCAGAACTTTCAGACCAGCTGTAAGAATCTGAAATCTAGAAAACATAGTTTCTACATTTTCAGAATCTTCCATTTTAAATGCCTCATACTTCTGTATGAGCGCCAGAGCTTTGGTCTCTTTAACCTGAGAATTTCCCTCATGAGTCATTTTGAGTGACTCAAACATGTCATGAGCAGTATCTCTGTTAGTAATCTTCTCATACTCAGTATGAGAGATTGCATTACGCAATATAGTTCTGGCTTTGTGGTGATTCTTGAAATCTCTTTTCTGCACTTCAGTCATTGATTTTCTATCAATCTTTTTGCCATCCTCATCAGTAGGATGTTCATATCCATCAATGACCAAATCCCACAGATCAGCATCATACCCAAGAAAAAAACTTTCTATTCTATCTTTCCAATAGTCAAATTTTTCTCCATCAAACATTGGAGGTTTGGTACTGATCCTATCCCTCTCTTCATATTTATTGTTGATATTTGACATTGAATTATCAGCCATGATAACAAATAAATATATTGATCAAAGTATATCTCTTTGGATCTTTACTGACACTGTTAAGTGATAGCACACTCAGAACCGGAGCTCTGATGCCAACTGAAGGTGAGATAATACTTAGAAAGGGGGGATTGAATAAGTATGGAAAATTAATACTTGAAAATAATCACACAATTATTTTTATCCTAGTTCGTTAAACAACTACTCCAGTCCACCCTTCCAGAGTGATTTGCCTTTCTCAACAAGGACTTAATCCACTATTAAATCAAACTGATTACAATAGTATCACCTAAGAACAACAGTTCTTAGTCTTCTTAAGAACTACTGATTCTAACTGAATCCTCTTAAGGAAATATCCTTTACAATCAATGTAAATTAAATACAAGAGTTTTTAATGCTTCTATAAAGCTATAATCACAACAGTGATTTTTCTCTTAAGTTTAAGTACAATGAGATTCTATGAAGAATTTAAGAATGAGAGCTTATAGAATATTATGATTTCTTTTCAGCAAGAGAGTAGCACTGAAGAATGAAGTGAAGATCTCCTTTTATAGGCAGCTGAATCATGCAAGTTGAACATTGAAAAGATAGTCCAAAAGGTCTGAGCCTTTTTTGTCTTCACATGCACTGACCTTTCCTTGAAATAGATGGCACAGATAAATCCTTTTTGTCTGTGTAAGTGTGTCTAGCACAAATAAGGAAAGAGACGTTGAATAGTTCCAACGGATACATTCTTGAAAACACTTCTTCAGTTTCAGCAAGTTCTTCAGAGTTTGAATGGATCAGAGTCTTCTGATGAGATTCAGAACTATGTTGTATCAGAGTCTTCTGCAGCGTGTGTGCTTCTAGCGTGTTGATCATCAGAGCATTTTGACACAGAACTTCAGTACTTGGCAGCGTAGGTACTTTCAGAAACTTCTGTAGACTAATGCTTTGAGAAACTCTTCAATCAATATTCTTCTATACTTCTGATGCTTCAGCTTCAGATGCTTCTGATTATCTTCAGATGCTTCTGACTATCTTCAGATGCTTCTGACTTAGAATGTTCTGGAGCTTCTTGCTTCAGATCCTTCTGGAGACTACGCTCAGGATCTTCTGTAAGGAGCAAACAGATTCTTCTGTAAGGTGCATCTAGCGCTTCAGAGTCAGAATAGCTTCTTGTATTCAAGGCAGATTTGCTTCTAGAGAGTTAATATAATATTAATCTGCAATAAAACTCTCAAACAAATTTTAGAGTATATAATTCTTAAATATAAATTTCCTAACAGTTATCATCAAAACAAAGAGTAATTATTAAGAACCAATCTGTGTTCTAACAATTATGACTTGACCTATACTTTTTTTCGCACCTCTCTTTCATTCTAGTGCAATCGCATTAAGCCTGTTATCTCTGCACACCCATGGTAAGTAAACCTGTTAGTGTTCAACCGATCTCATTTCTCAAATTTCTTTAGATTTCCTTTTGTTTTTCTTTTAATTTCGAATTTCAAGAGTCCGATCCGTTGGGCTAAACGCTCGGGTAAGGACCACCTAACTTAGAAGGAACATATCTTTAGTTCGCATTTGGCATTAAATTCATAAACAATTTTTTATTTTAGTTTTTTGGTTTTGAAATCAAACACAAATTTGCATCGGCTTATCACATAGGTTGTGCTTTAGGATGGTGCTGACTGCTGGTATAAACTACTTAAGAGGTTGGTCTTGGCATAATACGTATTTAAATTCATTTGTATAATCAAGGGGTTCAAGGTGTCAAGACAGTACTGATACTATTAACACTTTTTCAGATCTTTTTAACTTAGCATAATGCTTTTAAACTGCCATGTCATGTATCAAACCAAAAATTAAAATTTTTGTTATGGCTCAAGAAAGATGGGAGAGTCCAAATAATAGCAGAAACTATGTGTAGAGACTCGACAATACATGAATTTATTTATTTTATTGAATCATAAATATTAAGCATACTAATGAAAGGAAATAAGCATAAAATTTTAAATCTACCTAGAAAACAATAAATAACCAAAACAATTAAATAAAAGGGATAAAACTTCCTCCCCCAAACTTAAATTGAGTATTGTCCTCAATGCAAAATGTAAGGTGGAAAAGGAAGGAGAAACTTGGAAAATCGGGCTACTGGCGTCCTCTTCCTCGAGTTCGTGGTTGCCTGACATTTCTGGTTTCTGGTCTGACGTACCCAAATCCGGATATTGGCCTTGTCCTTGAAAGGGCATACCGGTCATCCCCTGTATTAGCTCTGCCATCCAAGTTTGGCCTTGCTGCATTTGTTGTAAGATTTGTATCATCTCTGACTGTTGGGTGTACATTTGGTTTTGTTGGGCCATCATTTGAGCTTGCTGAGTTTCAAGGCTTTGCAACCGTTGGTCGCGAAGAGCGTTTGATTCGCTCTATCTCATCACCACAACATATATGCTATCTAGCATTCCGGATGATTCTTCCTCTCGTCTCTTAGGCATGCATCTGGATGATGTACTTGCAACAAATTCAGAGAAGGATGGTGCGGTGTGTGATTGTGTGTTAGTTCTATCCCCGCCAATAGCAATATTCTCAGGAATGTGCGTGGGTCCTGGGTTGTCAGTATAACAAAGGTTTCTCTTATCCTGCACATATGTGCGACCAAAGTTGGGAAGTGTAAAATAAAAAAAACCTTATTATCAATTAATAAATCATATTTACCATCTTGCATTCTCTTTACTAAGTTCATGTGTTCAATCATTTTTAGATCTATAGTAAGAGATGGAAGTGGTGTCATACATGCGAGCTTATCTTCGAGATTTAGCATTCGAGCTATTGTTGTTATTAGACCGCCAAAAGTTATGGCACCTTTATACGAGGCGGTTATCATACACATATGGTTAAACATAAATAGTACATGGTTAATCTTTTTGGGTGTAAAGAAAGGTGTTGAGCAAATAGAGAAACTCTTTCTCATTCACTTTGTTAGAGTTCGACCGACCGAAAATAGTTGTGGCCAATAATTGGCGAAAATATCTTATGGCCGGGTTTTGAATGAGAATGGCCTTATTTCCTTCGCAACCATGTGCATCGGTGGCGGTTAAGCTTTTCCAGAGACAACAGTAATTGTGGACCCATTGAGGTCCACTCGGGATGCCATAAACTACACCATTTCCGACGGGGAAACCAAGTATTACAGTCAGCTCATCAAAAGTATATTTATATTCTTTGTTAAACATTCTGAATTGGACCTTTCCATCCGGATCATAGATAAGGGAGCTAAGTAATTCCACGATTAGTGGTTGGTAAACAGGATCTTTATTAGACAAAAATTGTTACAAATTGATTCTATCTAATAAAAACTCTACGCTTTCAGTAAGTCCTAAGGTTTCTAAACAAATAGTATTTGTATACCTTGTTGGCTCTATCTTGCGTTGTACAAGTGACCGGAGAAGACTAGTCTGGTCTTGATCTCTGCAAAGTATTTCATACCCTTGTGGTTCCATAGCAACTACTCACTCACAACTAAATTTTTAAGTTTGAATGCTTGTAAAATAATACTGAAAGTAAGTTAGTACTAGTATTATTTATAGGTGAAAAGGATAGTTTATAATATGGGTAGTTGGGGTGGGTGGTGGTCAAAGAGATTTAGGGTGTGACAAGTGTCTGCATGCTTTGCATGCATAGGTGAGATTTTATATGGGGGGCATAAGGGAAAGGGTGGCCGAAGCCACATGAAATTGAAGTGGCTGGAGCCACATTTATTGAAGTGGCGAGAGCCATGCATGAAAGTGGTGCAAGCCACATGCTTGTGGAGTGGTAAGAGCCACATGCAGAGATTCCTCTCACTTTTTTATGCATGTGTTACTATTGGTATTTTCTATTATGCATGAAATTTCATTGCACCAACCATGTTTTGTCTCTATTACACACCTTTTTTGCTTTTAACCATGACCAAGACCATGACAGATAGATACAGCATATAACAGTGAAAAATATAACAGTGTCAGTATGCCTTTTTTATACTATATCAGTCAATGGAAATAAAACCGAAAGGAAATAGATAATAAAATTGTAAAAACTGATATGCAATAAAACTCCTAAAGTAAAAAAAATAAATAATAAACAGAACGAGGAGATAAAATCCTAATTGATTAAAATAGAGTGAAGACATTAAGTGCTGATATAGAAAATAGCGGTATCAAAATTTATGTGGCAGTATCAACATTAATTACCATGCTCAATCAATCAATCAAAAATATTAGATTGAATACAAAAACTGAAATTAAAATTGAAACAGATTTTAAATCCAGGAACAAACATTCCAAAAATGTATATAATCCGATACATTAAAGTTATTGTGAAATTTAAAAAATGCAAAAATGCAAGAATAAAAAATAACTAGAAAACGGGAAATCTGGTTAAAATCTTCCTTCCCCCCACACTTAAAATGTACAGTGTCCTCAATTTTTAAGCGTAGAAGTTGGAATGCCATAATATATGCTCTCCTAGCCACTTTGATTTTGATTGATGGCGAGTTCTCTGGAAAATAGTTGTTGATAAAAGTGATCCAGTTGTTCTACTATGATATCCATAAATCCATGGAACTCGATGCTAATAGTGGTGAGTTTGCCTTGTAGGCTAGTCATACAGTTCTCTAATGCAGTAATGGCAGCAGTGAAATCAACGGGTGGAGGAGGAGCTACAATAGGTGTGTGAGATTCAGCATTGGAAACATAGTCGTCATAATGGTCATAAATCTGTGGAGTCTCAGGAGGTGATGATGGGGCGTTATTTGGTTCATTTAGGTCGTACAGCCAGTTATTTCTGTTATGCACACTAGTGCGTTCATGGTTTGGTAGAGTGAAAAGTGGACAAACTCACTATCAATCAGGTAGTCAAAGGTGTCCGGCCCCAGGTTTCCTATGATTTGTTGGTTAAAACAGAAATTAATGTTCATAGGTCGGATGGTACCTAAAGGGTTTAGCCTGTTCATAGGATGTCTCAGCCCTATGGCATTTGCTATCATGGTGACTAAGCCCCCTATAATGATTGGTGTGCAAGCATCCAGAGCAAGACTAACAAATTTGGCAATCATAAAGGTAGCTGCATGTACTGGTCGGCCCTGGGAGGCACAATACAAAAGGAAAAGTTCATCTCTTGATACTAAGGTATCATTTTCTTCTTTTCCAAATATGGTGTGGGCTAGAATCTTATGAAAATAGCTGATAACAAGGTTGTGGATATTCTCAGAAAACATGCCAAAAGATTCAGGGTGTAATTTCCAGTGATGTTACCCCAAAAATAGTTCAGTTCAAGGTTAAGGAGTAATTCTTCTTGGACTATGGTAATCGCATCAGGGCCACTAGAGCATCCTAGAAGTTCAGCAAGTTCTCTATAATTATAGCTATATTCATTACCAAATAGCCTAAAAGTGACCAGCCCGCTATGGAATCCATATCCATGGTTAGGGATGTGAGTCAGGGAGCTTAGGAACTCAAGGGTAAGCTTATGGTAGGAAGTAAATCTTCTTTAGAAAGCAGCATTATCCCATCCCATTTGGCTAAACAAATACATAACACTATCTCCGATACCTAACTTATCCATAGTACGTCCATCATATTAAATAGTGAGACCCATATCTCTCAGAGCTAACACCTCAAATCTCCTTCTCTGAGCTCTGCCTCTAAAAACAATGCCCATGTAGTCTACTCGTTGCATCGTGAAAGTTAGTTACTAACTAAACTAAGTTAGCCTGTAATTAAGTAGATAATAGTTTGCAAAGTTAGTGATTAAAAATATATAACTTATGGAATTCAGAATGGAGATGAAGGAGAGAAAATAAAAATACAAATAAGCATAAAAATAAAAATAACAATAAATGCAATAAAAGGTAAGAAGTATTAAAGGGATAAAATTTACAAAATTAAATAAAATACGTGGGTTGCCTCCCACCAAGCGTTGTTTTTAATGTCTTAAGCCTGACATAGTTCTAGTGCAACGTCAGTTTTTAGAATGAACAGGCAGCTGTATGAGCTTTAAACTAGCGGAGTAGTCCTTATTGTCTACATAATGATAATGTTTTAAGCGTTGTCCGTTTACTACCAATGGTTGACTAGATTTGTTTTTTATTTCTACGGCTCCACTTGGAAAGACTTTAGTTATTATAAAAGGACCGGACCACCTAGATCTAAGTTTTCATGGGAAAATTTTAAGGCGTGAATTAAATAATAACACTACGTCGCCTTCATTAAACTCTTTACGGGAAATTCGCTTGTCATCCCATTTTTTAGTTCTTTCTTTATATGTCCTAATATTCTCATATGCCTATAAACGAAGTTCTTCTAGTTCGTGAATGTCTAGGACTCTTTTCTCACCTGCGGCAGTATAATCTAAGTTAAGGGTCTGAATGGCCCAGTAAGCTTTGTGCTCTAATTCTACAGGTAGATGACATGATTTTCCGTAAACTAACTTAAAAGGTGTGGTTCCTATTGGGGTCTTATAAGTCGTCCTATATGCCCATAGAGCTTCATGTAATTTTGATGCCCAGTCTTTCCTAGAGGGTACTACAGTCTTTTCTAAGATTTGTTTAATTTCTCTGTTTGAGACTTCGACCTGTCCACTTGTTTGTGGATGATATGGTGTTGCTACACGGTGTCGGACTCCATACTTCAACAGAAGTTTTTCAAATATTTTTTATATAAAATGGGAGCCTCCATCACTGATGGCAAGTCTTGGCATACCAAATCTAGGGAAGATTATGTTTTTAAAAAGCTTAATTACTACTCGTATGTCATTTGTTGGAGAGGCTACAGCCTCGATCCATTTTGAAACGTAGTCAACAGCAACGAATATATACTTATTACCAAAAGAAGATGGGAATGGCCCCATGAAATCAATCCCCCACACTTCAAAGACTTCCACTTCTAAAATACCCTTTTGTGGCATTTCATCGCGTCTAGAGATGTTACCAGTGTGTTGGCACGGATCGCAGTTTAATATCGCGATATTGATATCTTTCCATAAATTAGGCCAAAAAAGGCCAGATTGTAAGATCTTAGCACAAGTCTTTGAAGTGTTTGCGTGTCCACCATAAGGAGCAGAGTGACAATGAGAGATTATGTTTACTATTTCATCTTCCGGGACACATCGAAGGAAAATGCCATCGACACCTCTCTTAAAAAGCAGAGGCTCATCCCAACATTATTTAAGGTCGTGGAAGAATTTCTTCTTTTGTTGATAAGTTAGATCTGGTGGAAGTACTACGACCGCTAAGTAGTTGACAAAGTCAGCATACCACGAAAGTCTTGTGTTTGTTTGAATTTCTTCCACTGATTCTTTTAATTTGATATCGTTCAAGGTTTTTTCAGACACATTGCTTTCTAATTGGGCTATGAGTCGTTCGTATGGGAAATCATCATTGATAGGCACTTGTTCAGGCTTAATGCCTTCTATTCTTGACAGATGGTCTACAACTACATTTTCGGTTCCTTTTTTATCTTTTATCTCTAGATCGAATTCTTGTAAGAGTAAGATCCATCTTAACAGTCTTGGTTTGGCATCTTTCTTACTTAATAGGTATCTAATGGCGGCATGATCGGTATAGATAATTATTTTTCCCTACCAAGTAAGAAAGAAATTTATCCAAAGCGAACACGACAACTAAAAGTTCTTTTTCGGTGGTGGCGTAGTTCATTTGGGCAGGATCTAAGGTTCTACTCGCATAGTAAATTGCATGGAGTTTTTTGTCCCTTCTTTGCCCCAAAACTGCACCTACGGCATAATCACTCGCATCACACATAATTTTAAATGGTAGTCTCCAATCTGGCGGTTGCATGATAGGTGCGGTAATGAGAGCCTTTTTCAATTGTTCAAACGCTTTTAGACATTTCTCATCGAAGATAAATTTAGCGTCTTTCATTAATAAATCGGTCAGTGGTTTGGTAATTTTCGAGAAATCTTTTATGAATCGTCGGTAGAAACCGACGTGTCCTAAGAAACTTCGTATTTTTCGTACGGTTTTCAGAGGTTGAAGATTTTCTATAATCTCTATCTTAGCTTTATTAACTTCAATTCCTCTGTCAGATACTATGTGTCCAAGTACGATTCCTTGATTGACCATGAAATGGCATTTCTCCCAGTTTAATACAAGATTGACTTTTACGCATCTTTCAAGTACCATCTCTAGTTTCAATAGACATCTTTCAAAACTCTGCCCACAAATAGAAAAATCATCCATAAATACTTCCATGATGTCGTCTATAAAATCAGCAAAGATTGACATCATGCATCTTTGGAATGTGGGTGTTACGTAGTCCAAACGACATTCGTCGATAGGCAAAGGTACCATAGGGACATGTGAAAGTTGTCTTTTCTTGGTCATCGGGATGAATAGGGATTTGAAAGAATCCTGAATAACCATCTAAATAGAAGAAGTGAGAATGTTTGGCCAATCGTTCCAACATTTGGTCAATGAATGGCAATGGGAAATGATTCTTACGAGTAGCTTTGTTTAACTTTCTATAGTCGATGCACATTCTACTTCCAGTTACTACTCTATATGTTATAGATTCACCTTTCACGTTCTTAACGACTGTAACACCTCCCTTCTTTGGTACGACATGTACTGGGCTAACCCATTTACTGTCTGATATCGGGTATATAATTCTCGCTTCTAAAAGTTTTTTCACTTCATTCTTTACTACAATACTTAAGATTGGATTGATCCTTCTCTGATGTTCTCTAGAGGATTTACAGTCTTCCTCTAACATAATGTGATGCATACAAATAGAAGGACTTATTCCTTTAAGGTCAGCGACGTTGTAGCCTAACACAGTTGGGTATTTTCTTAAGACATCTAAAAGTTTCTTAGTTTCGATATGTCCTAAATCTGCATTGACTATCACAGGTCGTTCGAGTCCTGTATCCTGGAATTCATACCTTAAATTATTAGGTAGTGTTTTCAGTTCTAGAGCTGGTTTCTTTGGGCAAGGTAGATGATCAGGTGTAAGTGCTAAACATTCGCTTAGGTTATCGTCTTGGTAAGGTTCACGCCAATTATCATCTTCAAAAATAGGAGGTATTAGAATTTTTATAATATTTGAATATGTGGTTGGTTCCATCTCCATTTCTCTTGCCCATTCATCTATGACACCAAGTAGATAATATGTGTCGTCTATAATTGGTGCTTGTAAGAACTGTGTCAAAATACACTCAACTTTCTCTTCACCGACTTCAAAGGTTAGCTTACCTCTCTTCACACCTATAATGGCTTCGGCAATAACTAAGAATGGTCTTCCTAATATGATACGATTAGTGCAGTCTTATTTAATATTCATGATTATGAAACCGGTAGGAATATAGAATTGACCTATACGAACTGGAACATTCTTTAGTATACCAATGGGATATTTAATAGAGCGGTCAGCTAATTGAACAGACATCTTAGTCGACCTCAATTCTCCCATATCAAGTCTGTTACATATGGATAAGGGCATTACACTAATACTGGCTCTTAAGTTGCATAGAGCTTTGTCTATGACGAACTTTCCAATTACACGAGGTATGGAGAAAATACCTGGGTCTTTCAGCTTAGGAGGCATATTGTTTTGAATTATTGCGCTGCACTCAGCAGTAAGTGTAACTGTTTCGTTATCCTCTATCTTTTTCTTATTGGATAAGATTTCTTTAAGGAACTTAGCATATGAGGGCATATGGGTGATAGCTTCTGTAAAAGGTATTGTTATGTTCAATTTCTTCAGAAGTTCAACAAATTTCTTAAATTGCCCTGCAGTTTTAGAATTTGCAAATCTTTGAGGATACAGAATAGGTGGTTTATATGGTGGTGGAGGCACATAAGGTTTTTATTTATCTACGGCCTCTTGGTTATTATCTTCCTTTTCCTCTGGTTCATTATCCTTCTCAGTTGTTGTGTTATCAGGCTCTTGATACATGGCTGGATTCTGAAGTCTCGGATCAATGGGTCCATCTAATTATTTTCCACTTCTTAATATAACAGCATTTACATGTCCTTTCGGATTAGGTTGTGGCTGTCCAGAAATGTTCCTGCAGGAGAAGCAGTAGGTGCTTGTTGTTGTGCCACTTGTGAAATTTGTGTTTCAAGCATTTTATTGTGGGTGGCCAAAGCGTCTACTTTGTTTGCTAATTGCTTAATTTGCTCACTAGTGTGTATATTTTGATTCAATAAGTCCTTGTTTGTTTGAGTTTGGATAGCTATAAATTTTTCCATCATTAATTCAAGGTTAGACTTCCTAGGAGCATTAGGAGCAACTGCGGAAACCTTTTGATAACATGGTGGTGTACCAGGTGCTTGACCAGGTGCATACATTGCATTGTTGTTTTTTAGGAGAAGTTTGGATGATTCTTCCAAACAGGATTGTAGGTATTTGCATAAGGGTTTCCTTGAGCATAATTCACTTGGTCTGTAGAGGCTCTTGCCAAAATTTGGCATTCAAGGGCAGCATGTACAGGTGTTCCACATACTTCGCAGTTTGGAGCTATAGCAGCCACGGTGGCTGTGGGTGTTATGGTCAAGTTATCTATCTTTTAAGCAAGGGCATCTACCTTAGCACGAACGTGATCAAGGCTATTAACCTCGTACATTCCACCTTTTGGGTGGGATTTTTCCACTGGATTTCTTTCACCTCCCCATTGGTAGTGGTTATGAGCCATACTTTTTATTAGTTGGTAGGCTTCTTTGTAAGGTTTATCCATAAGTGTACCACCAGCGGCGGCATCTATTGTCATTCTTGTATTGTACAAGAGACCATTGTAAAACGTGTGGATGATTAACCAATCTTCAAGACCGTGGTGCGGGCACATCCTTATCATGTCTTTAAATCTTTCCCACGCCTCAAAAAGAGACTCGTTGTCTTTTTGTCGAAAGCTATTGATTTGGGTCCTCAGCATGGTTGTCTTGCTTGGTGGAAAATAACGTGCTAAGAAAACCTTCTTTAACTCTTCCCACGTAGTGATGGAGTTTGATGGCAAGGATTGCAACCAAGCCCAAGCTCTGTCTCTCAATGAGAAAGGAAAAAGGCGTAGTCTTATCGCGTCTACGAACACACCATTTTCCTTCACTGTGTCTGCGTACTGCACAAACTTGGTCAAAAGTTCATTGGGATCTTCTGTAGGGTTTCCAGAAAATTGATTTTGTTGAACTGCAGACAACAACGAGGGTTTCAACTCGAAATTGTTTCGGTTGATAGCAGGTGCAATAATGTTGTTATGCGGTTCTTGCTGAGACGGGGTAGCATAGTACTTAAAAGGATGGTTTTATGGTCTGTCGGCCATGTCTTGGTTAACTTCAGATTTAGCTTCAGATTCTGACTCGGATTCTGAGTCAAATTCAGGTTCGGTTTCAGATTCAGGTTCTGAATTAGGAAAAGGGATTTCGTAGGCTTCGTAGTATTCTCAGATACGTCTGCTTACGGTAAGAAGATGTTCAAGTTCGTCTGTTAGTCGTGCGAGGTTCTCTCCTTGTAAGCGAGTACATGCCATACAATCTAATCAATAAGAAATAGGGTTTTTGCCTTAGTCTATACGGTGCAACAAAGGAGTTACGATATCGACTTAATTAGTCCCCGGCAATGGCGCCAAAAACATGATCGTTGTTTAGTGTGTCTAAATATATCTGACTGCAAGTATACAGTCGTATCACGTAGTTTTAATAGATTATCGATCCACAGAGACTAGAAATCAAACGCACCGTATTCTAATATGTAAATCTAAGGTAAATCGTTTTAGGAAATTTAAATGCGAATGAAAATTAAATCTAAAAAATGCTAAAATTTCTAATAAGAATAATCAACGGGATGTCAGTATGCAACGCATCAATCGTCGGGAATTTAATAAATAATCAATGTAAGTTAGGTTGTTCAAAATACTTTTTATTAGAAAAATACTTATTTAAAAATCCTTACCTCACACTCTCGTGTTTATCGATTCAGACTATATCGTTAAATCAAAATGAGCGTTCTCATTGTATCATTTGAATTAAAGATACCTTTTGAAAATGAATAAGTCCTAATTAATTCTAAAGTGCTTCCGTTGTGTTAAAAATTAATGCCTAATCTCAACTATCTGGTCAAAACCTCAAACTCTCGTTTATCTTTACCTTAACCTTAGTTTCCCCTTTTTACTCTCGCGAGAAAGGTGGGTTGATTAAAATAAGAAACTAGAGCCTAAAAAATAATTTGTAAAGAAAAACAACACCGATTATTATTTAATCCCTTCTGACAGATTTGTTACATACCGACATCAACTACTTTAGCCGGACATAGTGGGAAAATTAAACATTCTAATATAGTGCAAAATAGTAATAATAATCATGTTGCAATACGATGAATAAAAACAGAATAATTGAAACCTGGAAAATGGAATTAACTGGAAATAAAAGTTGGGGACAAGTTTGATAGAATAATACTAGCGTTCTTCAAACAGGTACAAGACTAATCATTTTGGTGTGAAAAATAACAAAAATAATATTGCGCTAACCGCTGGAATGATAACTGAAACAAAATAAATTTCTCGTGAAAATTCTCGGACCCCCGTTTTGGAGGCTTTCTCTGGTTTTTATACTGGGTTGAGGAGAAGAAGGTGTCGCTTTAGTTGCATTAGAATCGTGAGAAAACTGTGCGAGGAGTGGAACTGGAAAATAGGGGAAGTGGGAGAAAAATTCTCCTCACATATAGGTGGCTTGCGCCATCTCCCCATATCTCCTATGTGGCTTGCCCCACTTTTCCCTCTTGGTGGTGGGCGCCACCTCAATTTGGTTTGAGCCACATGTGTGGTGGTGGACCCACCCTTTTTTTATTATTATTATTTTCTTTTCTTTTCTTTTCTCTTCATTTCTTTTCTCTTCTTTTCTTTTCTTTCCTCTTCATTTATTTTCTCTTCTTTTTCTTTCCTTTTCTAATTCTTCACTTCGAACCGAGTACCTGAGAAACACGAACAAATACGAGTAATATAAAGCATAAATCGGGGGAAAATCAAATAAAACATAGTATAAACTCATGCATGTCAAGTTAGATACACGATATAATTTCGCGTTATCAACTGGATTGGAGACCTTGTCGTAAGAGACGAATCATTTTCGCGAAGCATAAGTTGAACATGTTAGAAGATTGCCAAGGTAAGGGAACTTCTAACAATATTATATGTGATTGAATGCGTGTGTGTTTGTATTTATGATTGTGTGTCCAATTGGGAATGTGTGTTGTTTGTGTGTCCAATTGGGGATGTGTGTTTATGCTAAACTTGTGAATCTGCTTCTTATGATTTTGAATAAATATATGATTTTCTTGTCGAGTGTATGTCGAAATGACTGCGCCAGGTGAGGACTCTAGAACGGAGCCCACCTAATTATACTGAATACTATTCATATGATTTGTTAAATATATGAACTGATATGTGGTTGTGATTACATATGTTGAGATTATGTAAATTGTTGCATTTGTATAAGTAGAGAAAGTATATACTCATGCATATCATAGTACGTGTTAGCCAGTTAGAGTCTTCACGGGGCATAATTATCGGGAATAAATTTACATTAATCCTGCGTGATTTATTGAGTCGATGCTAATCAGATGGATTAGTCAATATGGGAAGATGCCATTTTGTGCGTCAGATAGACCACACAAAAATTAGTATCGGTTGCTTACGACTCTCTTTACAGAGAGGTTAAATTTTGTAATTCATACGTGTGAGGAACCCAGTTAGGGCGATCACACTTATGTTGAGTTTACATTAGGCTATTTGCACATTGCATTATGGATTGAAATAAATGTTGTAAATGTTATATATATATATATATATATATATATATATATATATATATATATATATATATATATATATATATATATATATATATATATATATATATATATATATATATATATATATATATATATATAAACACACACACAGACATATATATATATATATATATATATATATATATATATATATATATATATATATATATATATATATATATATATAAACACACACACATATATATATATATATATATATATATATATATATATGTGTGTGTGTGTGTGTGTGTGTGTGTGTGTGTGTGTGTGTGTGTGTGTGTGTGTGTGTGTGTGTGTGTGTCTACAAATATACATATACACAACACACACACACACACACACACACACACACACACACACACACACACACACACACACACACACACACACACACACACACACACACACACACACACAGATATATATATATATATATATATATATATATATATATATATATATATATATATATATATATATATATATATATATATATATATATATATATATATATATATATATATATATATATATATATATATATATATATATATATGTGTGTGTGTGTGTGTGTGTGTGTGTATGTTTGTGTGTGTGTATTCTTTCATATATGTTGTTTTTAGATTGTGATTCTTTACTATTATTGTGGAATGGGCTTATTCTTTAGGTTCATAGAGTTTTGAGTTGTTCTTAAAGATGTGGTGAAACAGTTTTTGGATCAGTGATCTGAAGCAACAAGGCTAGATATTACTCGATGGTTTAGCACCTAGTCATCTGCAGTTAAAGTCTAAAGATCAGTTTAATGTTTTATTTGAGAGTGATGTCCTTTTCTTTTGAGAAGGATGTTGTTATAATAGAATGTTTATGTGTGTATGTTGTACTGACTTTTACTTTTCGTAAAATTATTTGTGGGAAAATATATCAAAGTGGTCAAAATACTTTATTCCTTTAGACAAGTCCCTAATTGTATTGGAAAAATATTTTTAAATACAATTTTTTACTCTGATTACTATTTTACAAAAAGGGACAACAATGAATGAATTCTATTATTATGTTGTAGTTTAAAAAGAAAAAAAATGAACTCCCGCTGTTAAAAATCGGGGTGTTACATAATTGATCACTAAGGACGACACACCTTAAGATATTCTCAAGACCCTTTGTTTTGACCTTTGTAATTGATATTTTCCATTATTGCGCATTCTTGGATCAAATACTTTATACAAATTATATACTTGGAAGTATACTCTTTCTTTGCACAACTCCATTAATAATTGTAAAAGCTTTGAGTTGCAATACATACTTGCAAAACACTAAGATTTCACCTTTAATACCTAAATCTTCTTGGGCCCAGATGCATTAGTTCTAAAAGATATAAGGTTTTTACCTTTAGATCTTTTCAATTTGTCAAAACAAAAAGGTTATAAATGGACAAGTCTTTTGGAGTGTGTGCATTGATAAAATGGATGATTATTTTCCTTGTGATCTACACCCCTTACTAGGCTTTTTTTATTCTTTTTTAATCCTAGTCTATTTTTATTTAAGGAAGATGAATCGATAGTATCAAGTTTAGCTTTTATTTCCCTTGGATAAACTTACCTATGGTTTCATGCAAATCATTGACTTTCTTTTTCAGAAAGACACAAGTCTCATAAGTTTTTTTGAATTTATAATTTTAGTTATATCTTGAATGATTTATTAATTTGTTCAAGAGATATTAAGGACTCGTTAATAACTAAGTTGTGTTCTCTAAGTTATCATTTCCTTTAACCAACTTAGCACTGATTCTAAACAATTGTTTGTAAGGTGGTTTAGTTACCTGAATAGTATCTTTCTTGTAGGATGCCTTTAAGCAAACTTCATCTTCTTTGTCAGAAGAAGATTCTTTTATGTTTACCCGTGAGAATAATGTATCTCTTCCTTTTCTTGTTTCAAATATTTCACTTGAAGATACTTCTTATTCTTCATAATTTCTTAAACATGAGTGTCATACCCCAATTTTGACCCTGAATCGCCGATTCATTACATTTATCACATTATCTACATAGCATAGCATAACATGCATTTCGTCTTGTTCAATGCCCAAATTGTCAGCCGGAATAAATTTGTTAGATCTATAGACATATCTGTCAAATTAAATCTCAATTGTCCACAAAACCAATGGGCAAAAAATTTCAAAATCGAGCTTGCATATGTCATTTATATTAATCCACATTTCATGTAGTTTAACCTAGTGTGCTAGTTTTAATTTTTCAACACTTTTTTCTTCGGTCTCATTTTGATCAATATGAGCCTTTTAACCGGTCTGAATTTATTTCAAAATCCGACAAAATGCTGTATTTTTTTAAGTGGCTTATTCCACTGATAATTTTTGTGCAGTCTCTTTTATTTTTCGAGCACTTTGGTGTCCGGCTTTTTTATTATTTTTAATCATTTTTTATTTTAAATTTTTAGATAAAATAATCATTTAGTTCATTTTAAATTAATTAGAAATAGTTTAAGTTTATTAGTTGATTTTATTTTTTTAATTTAACTATCCACACATTTCTTTTCTTTTAAAAATAATTCAAAAATATTTGTTCTTTTATCTCTTTTTAGTAGACTTTTTCACTAAGTTTTGGAAAGAAGTTTCTTGCTTTGCTTCATTTATAAAACCTAGAATATATATTGCAAGAGACTAATCCAAGCAAAAGGAGGGCACTGCAATTGAATAATCTTTCTCTCATTTCACACAATCAAAAAGAGAAAAAGATTGAAAGAAAAAGGATCAGACACTAGTTAATATTCTTCAGTATGCATGTTTCCTTCCACACTCTTCACGCATAGAACATCACACTTCCTCTTTTCATTCACTCAAAACCATAACCCACACATTCTTCTACCTTTTTTTTAATCATTAACTACAAGCATGTGAACGACTCACTTCAACATCATTCGTTCTTCATCATTATTTCTTCACTTTTCCATCACCATGAACATACACGAGTACCTCATAACAACACAAAAAATTCACTAAATAATATCTCTCTTTACTATCCATAATATAGAAAGAAAAGAAAAACAAAATTTCTGCAAACTCTTCAACTCTTCTTCTACTCACCCATAAACACTTCATACATCCAAATCAATCTTCTACCAAATCATATCGTCATCATTTTGACTCTTAAAAAAAACACTTCTTCACAATCCATTCCTCAAAAATCTTTATAAAAACCATTTTTGTTTCAACTCACATAAACCAAAATTATCCAACTTCTATCCGCATCAACAACAACTTTGTAACAGCAAGCTAAAAGGGATGAAGAGCAATCATATTTTCATTAAAAAAATTAAAAACAGAGTCGAAGCAAGAGGAGTAAAAAAGGAACCACGACACCTCCGACCTCCATAAGTCAGCGCCTCCGTGAGCTCCGACGACGCCACTCCCTTTGCGATCGTCGCTACCCTTTGACCTTATCACCGATTGCATCGTTCGTGCAGTCCACGACATACACGATCACCATTCACCTCCGACCGCACCACAACGCCGGAGCCACCACTAATTTCGCACACGCTTGGTATTTGTTATCCTTCCCTTTCACGATTTATGTTGTTTTCGATGATTTTAATTTTGATATCTCGTAATGTAGCTGGATCTGGGGATAAACACTGCTTGATTTGGTTTATGTTCATTAGAAAATTATAGTTGTTATATGTTTGTGAGGTAAAAGTAAGATTTTTTTATTTTGTTATTATCTCTGTTTATGAAGGAGATGATATAAAATTGGTATTGTGATGAAGCTATTCTTCCATTGAAGAAGAGATAACAAGATGAAAGAAGAGAGAAAGTACAGCTTCATTGATTTAACATGTGATAATACAAGCTTTATATAGTTCACTCTAACCAATCAAAAGGAATCTAACTAACTCATAACCACCTAATTAACAACAGCCTTATCAACTATATGGATCAACTAATCTAATTAATGATTAAAAGTAGCTAATCTTAACCGCCCCTCTCAATCTAAGCATGGTGAATGTTGATCATGCCAAGTTTGGAAATAAACTTGTTGAAAGTTGAAGTTGATAATGCTTTAGTTAGAAAATCAGCGAGTTGTTCATGAGTGGAGATTGGTAGGAGCTGCAGTAAACCTTGCTGTAGTTTTTCACGGACCAAATGGCAATCGATCTCAAGATGTTTGGTCCGTTCATGAAATACCGGATTGAGCGCAATATGCATTGCACTTTGGCTATCACAGTAAATGACAGAAAGTTTAGTACATGTGATGTGTAGTTCCTTCATAAGAGTTATCAACCAAAGCAATTCACATGTGGCAAATGATAGTGCCCGATACTTAGCCTCTGATGATGATATGGAGATAGTATCTTGTTTCTTTGCGCGCCATGATATGAGAGAGGTACCAAGGAAAAAGCAATATCATGAAATAGACTTCCTTGAATCAAGGCACTCTGCCCAATTAGAATATGAGAAGCCAAGAAGTTGTAACTCAACATTCCTGCGAAACAGAATTCCTCTACCAGGGCTATTCTTTAAGTAGCGTATGACTCTACAAGCAGCGTGGTAGTGTGTCATTGTTGGATTGTGAAGAAACTGGCTGAGTTGCTGAGTGGCATAGGTAATGTCTGGGCATGTGGTGTTGAGGTACAGCAGACGACCTATTAAACGTCTATAAGCTCCAATGTCTTCAAAAGCTTTTCCACTATCAGCATGTAGCTTAACTGATGGATCAAGAGGAGTGGGGGCTGGTTTGGATCCAAGCATACCAGATTCCTGCAAAAGATTAAGACAATATTTTCGTTGTGATAGTGAAATCCCTTCCTTTGAGTGAGCAACCTTGAGGCCAAGAAAATAATTAAGTATTCCCAGGTCTTTGATGCTAAAAGTTTCATCTATAATGAGTTTGATACGATCAAATTCAGACATAGAGGTTCCAGCTAAGATTACATCATCGACATAGACTAAAATAGTTGTAAAGTGTGCATCAGTTTTCAAAGTGAAAAGGGAATAATCAGAAGTAGATTGAGTATACCCTTGCTGAAGTAAAAGTGATGTCAGCTTTTCATACCATTTGCGACTGGCTTGTTTCAGACCATATAAACTCTTTTGAAGTTTACACACTTGATTGGGCATGTGGCATGGAACACCTTTAGGTATGGTCATGTACGCATCTTCCTACAATTCCCCATGCAGAAAGGCATTGTTAACGTTGAGTTGATGTAAGAACCAATTATCGATGGCTGCAGTCGCAAGAAGAGTTCTGACATTTGTAAGCTTTGCTACAGGTGAAAACATATCAAAGAAATCAAGCCCTTCAATTTGGTTGTAGCCCTTGGCAACAAGTCGAGCTTTATACCTCTCTATTGTGCCATCTGCTATATGTTTTACTTTGAACACCCATCTGTTACCAATTGGTTTGACATGTGGTGGAAAATCAACTATATTCCAAGTTCTATTCTTGTCTAATGCATCTAATTCAGACTTCATGTCCTTGATCCAATGTTCAGACAAACATGCTTCTTTGTAGTTATTTGGCTCATGTGTAAGAGCGATATTAGATGCAAAAACTTAATGAGATGTAGACAGAAAATGCAATGAATCATAATTTGAAATAGGATAGAGAGTTTTGGTTGTACCTGATGATGACTTGCCTACTGATGCATCAGATGTATTGCACACATAATCTGAGAGATAATGAGATGTGTGTTTGGCTCTAACAGATCTAGATGGAATGTTGTCATTGTAAATATCAGATGTATCAGGCACAGATTGAATGCCATGGTTTTTATCATTATTTTCTAAAGATTCAGGATTGATGGTTGTGTTAGAATGTTGGTCATGTTCCTCAACAGTAGGTTCAATACTTTGTGGTGGAATAGGTATGATAGGATCATGTTGTGGTGAGTTAATAAGATCTTTGTAAGGGTGATAGTCCCAATTAATAGAATTGGCATTTGAATAAGGAAAGATGTGCTCATGATGTATGACATTTCTAGAAACCAGAATTGTATGACTGTTAATATCATAGAGCACCACACCCTTCATACCATTCTTATATCCTAAGAAAACACATTTTCAACCTCTTGGCTAAAGTTTTGTTCTATGCACATTTAATGTGGATGCAAAAGTTAGAGATCCAAACACTTTGAGACTATGCATATCAGGATGTGCATTATGCATTATGAAATGAGGAGAAAGATTGTTCAAAACCTGTGTGGGAAGTTTATTTATAATGAATGTTGCATGTAAAATGGCATATGACCAGAATTTCTTTGGAAGTTTTGACTGAAAAAGAAGAGCTCTTCCAACATTAAATAAATGTTGATGTTTCTTCTCCTCTATACCATTTTGTTGTGGAGATTCAACAAAACTAGTTTGATGGATGATTCTTTTAGATGCATAGAATTCAGGGATGCTGAATTCAGGACCATTATCATTTCTAATAGTTTTGACATGCATCTTATGTTAATTTCCTATGAGGTTAATAAAATTTATGACATGTTGTCTAGCTTCAGATTTAGCTTTCATTAAAGTTATCCATGTGTATCTGCTGCAGTCATCAACAGCAGTTAAGAAGTATAAATGACCATGTAAAGATTGGACTGCAAGAGGTCCCCAAATTTCAAAATGGATCAAGTCATAAGGGTGAGCAGCTCTATTATTACTAACAGTATAGGAAAGCTTTCTTTGTCTAGCATAACAACATACATCACAAACATTTTTATGATTTACTGTGATAAAGGGAAATTGAAAGTGTAAGTACAAAAGTCTGTTTTGAGATAAGTGTCCTAATCTAAAATGCCATAAGGCTCTATCTAGTAAAGTGACATTGGCTGCTAGAGCAGAGGTTAAAGCAGGTGTGTGTGTGTGTGTGTGTGTGTGTGTGTGTGTGTGTGTGTGTGTGTGTGTGTGTGTGTGTGTGTGTGTGTGTATGTGTGTGTGTGTGTAGTAGGTGAATCATTATCTCTTAGAGTTAAGTAGTACAATCCATCTTTCTGCTCAGCAGAATCAGTCATCTTTAAGGTGATTTGTTATGTACAACACATTGTGAATTGAGGAAATTGACATTGCAATTAGAGAATCCACACAATTTTGAAACATATAAAAGGTTTAAATAAAATTCAGGAATTAAAAGAACATTATGCACAATAAAGTCATAGAAAAAATGGATTGTGCTAGAATATTTAGCAATAAGGCATTGTCCATTTGGCAATCTAACATTGATGGGAATAATCTTCCAATATGAATGGAACGATTTGACAGAACTACATATGTGATCTGAAGCTCCTGAATCAATGATCCAAGAACCACTATTGCTACTATGTATGCAAGGATATGTGTTACCTGTTGATGAATGACCAACAGCAACTTGGTTGGAAGAAGCATGTCCTGAAGATTGACCAATGCTTGATTTCTGAATTAGCTCCATTAAAGCAGTGAATTGACCTTGAGTCATAGGTGAATTGTCACTTTTGATGTCAGCACCATTGGGGTTAGATCCATCATCATTGCCATCTGATGCCACATTGTTAGTTGAATTCTGAAATTGCTTCTGCATATGGGGTGGTACACCATGTTTCTTGAAGCAATTTTCAACAGTGTGATTAGTATTGCCACAGAAAGTGCAAACACGAGCTCCATGCTTGACTGTATTGTTTCTTGCACCAAACTTCTTGGAATCAGCAACATTAATTAGGGTTTAAGACTCATCATTGGGAATAGAGATCTGAATTTGTCGCTCATGTTGAATAACCATGGAGAATATCTTGTTCATATTGGGAAAAGGATCCATTAACAAGATTTGAGACTTAACTACAGCAAATTGGTCATTCAAACCAGTCAAGAATCTGATAATTTGCATCAGTTAGTGATTAGATCTTGCAATGCGCATAGCTTCACAAGAACACTTTATGCGACATGTACAAGTGGGTAAAGGTAAATACAAATCTAATTCTTCCCAAAGAATTTTAAGAGCAGAGAAAAATTCAGTTACCGATTTGGTTTCTTGCTTGAGATTGTATATTTCTTGTTGTAGCTCAGAAATACGAATGAAATCACCCTGAGAGAACCTTTCTTTCAAATTGTTCCATACATCAAGCGCATTCTCCATGAAAACGATAGAGTGAGAAATTGAATCTGAAACTGAATTCATGATCCAAGAATGTACAAGCATGTTGCAGCGATTCCAAGCACGCAAAGATGGGTCAAAAGAATCAGCATGAATAGGGAGAGATCCACCAATGAACTCAATTTTCATTTTGCCACCAAGAGTCTTCTTCATGCTTTGAGCCCATGAATGATAGTTGGAACCAGTGAGCTTTGGAAGAGCTGTAACAGAACCGGGGCCATCACTGGGGTGAACAAAATAAGGTGAAGTTTGATCCAAAGCTAGATCAAGTGATGAAGCTCGAGAAGGAGCCATAGATGCAGAAAAGAGAACAAAGGAAGAACTCAATTGGGTAGCAGCGGAATGAAGATCGAATTGGCGAATGATACCATATTGTGATGAAGCTATTCTTCCATTGAAGAAGAGATAACAAGATGAAAGAAGAGAGAAAGTACAACTTCATTGATTTAACATGTGATAGTACAAGTTTTATATAGTTTACTCTAACAAATCAAAAGGAATCTAACTAACTCATAACCACCTAATTAACAACAGCCTTATCAACTATATGGATCAACTAATCTAATCAATGATTAAAAGTAGCTAATCTTAACAATTGGGACTGGAAAAAATAGAGAGTGCTGAGAGAGAGAGAGAGAGAGAGAGAGAGAGAGAGAGAGAGAGAGAGAGAGAGAGA
This sequence comes from Lathyrus sativus, assembly GCA_963859935.3. Taxonomy (NCBI): domain Eukaryota; kingdom Viridiplantae; phylum Streptophyta; class Magnoliopsida; order Fabales; family Fabaceae; genus Lathyrus; species Lathyrus sativus. The sequence goes on along the minus strand of OZ012741.1, from coordinate 598,919,472 downwards.
GAGAGAGAGAGAGAGAGAGAGAGAGAGAGAGAGAGAGAGAGAGAGAGAGAGAGATCCACGCGAGGAAGTCGTTTATTTCATGTTTGTTTTTCTTTGCTTCTGCAGAATACTACAAAGCAGTGTTTGAGAGAGTAATAAGAGCTTTTGTTTTTTTCTCTTTGCAACATGTCAAATTATGACTAGTGGCTTTTTGAATTTTTTTAAAATATTCTTTACCTTTTATTTTTATGTCCTAGATCACCGCCCCTCCCACTTGGTGGGAATCTTTTTTATTTTATTTTAAATTTTATTAATTATTTTTTTAGGATTAGGATTTATTTGTGAGAATGGGCTTTGAGCTTGTGCTTGACATGTGTGTTTCTTGTTATGCTTCTAACACCCCTAGCACATGCAAGCACCCCTTTTTTATTATCTCTTTTATTTTTATTATTTAAATTAATAGTTGATAAATTGATTAGTTTTTAGTAGATACTAATTTTTAATTAATTATTTTTTTGCTAATTATCAAATGTATTGTTTAATTATCTAGTCATTTGTTATGTGTTTAGTCGATTAATTAAATGATCTTTATCCTTGTTTATACCCTCACATGTAAATAATCACGACCTAAGGCTTCTAATCATTTTCGTAAATAATTTCAAACTTTTTTTCATTAATCACTTTTAATTACATCGAGTGCATTTTCTCAATCAAAACCACAAAATATCTAAAAATATTCAAACATTTTTCATTAATAAAGATGAAAAAGGAGCAGGGTGTAGTCAACGTCTCCCGAAGAGGGGGACACGAGATGTAGTTCTCAATTGTCCAAGTTCTTTCATCAATTCAAAATACTTCAACACATAAAAATCTTTTTTCATGCCATCGTGCGATTTTTCAAATATTTTTTTTACAAACGTGAGATATTTTGTCTTGAGACGGCGCAAAACATTGTTTCGTCCACAAACTATTTGAGTTGAGATAAGAGGAATTTCCCGCGAAAGTCGATTTATAAATCCATTTTGTTGTGATGCAAACATCTGTTTCTCACCTGTTTTTGGTAAAATAATATTTTCTGTCGAATGCGACTAAATATCTTTCGCTAAAATCGACCAATAAACAAACCTTTTACTCAGAACTACGTGTGCCTTGATTTCTCTTTTGAGATACGTAGAAGTAAGATTGTGAAATCTTGTTAGGACCCCTAGTAATAAAACCTTGAGGTCCCCTTTCTCTTTTCTTTCCCCTTTTTAATAAATTGAGAAGTCTAACTTTTGAACAAACTGTAACATGCACAATTAACCTAATGTTTCCCGTTGAGTACCACGAACGTGAGAGGGTGCTAATATTTTCCCCTCGTGTAACTGACTCTCGAACCCTGATATTGATTGCGATGACCATATCCTTGTCCTTTCTTTTTAGGGGTTTTATTCGATATTTTCTCTTTCTCTCTATAGGAATAAATAAATATTGGTGGCGACTCTGTTATGTCCATCCCGCGAGCGTGCGATTGCGCTTCGGGAGGTCGTTCCCATTTTTTGAGGTACGACCATGAGGTTCATCCATTCGATGTTGAATCTTCTAAAGATCATTCAACTAATAATTATGTTATTTCGAAGGATTCCTCCAAAGTTGTTTGATAGGAGTAGGATGAAGTTGATGATTATTCAGTTTTTGTTTCTTCATATTTAAGTAATTGAACTAGTTACTTCAATTTCTCTATGATTTCCCTCTTTCTTCATTTTTCATGAAATTCATGAAGGTCCTCATTATTTGATTTAAGGATTAGATTAAACTTCCAATTCTTAAATCTTAGACATTGATTAGCGAAAAATGTTCCAATATAAATTTCTAATATTTCTAAACTTTGAAAAGCAATTAAAGGTCATATATTCATCTTCTTCATCTCGTGTGTTCATTTCCTCTTTATCGATACTTGGAGAAATTACATATACAATTTCAAGAGTATCTCACATTTAATTGGCGGTTTTGCAATGATGAACATAAAAACATTTACTATCATCTAGAGATATTACGATAAAACTCTTGGTTTTGAAATCTATCTTAAACTTTCTCTTTTCCTCTTTGGTCCAAAGCGGATCAGGTTTATCTACTACTTTTCCATTTACTTGGCATCATGCTCCAATCAAATGGTAAGCTAAAGTAATTGGTTAATATGCTCAAAAAGGTAACAAAAGATATTTAGTCGTTACCACTCATTAAGGTATTGTCCTAATCAATTAGAGCACATTTTTGAACTTCTCCAATCGATTGTTATAAGGTGCTAATTGATTGGAAAGAGCAAAAACTTGCCCATATCTTTTCTGACATTTCCCAAATTGACTGACACTACTTTAAGGCAGTTTTAGAAATGTTTTCTTGAGAAATTAAGTTTGAAAACTTTGTTATGTGTGTGTGACTTAGCCATGCACTTTTACGAGAATTACCTTATGCTTTTATAATGTATACACTATAACATATCGAGGAAGGGATTTCATAATTTCATATAGTTAAAGACTTGTAAGATTTTTTATCTTTGTAGACACTTTCTTAAGCTTGAACTAAGGCTTGAGTTATGTTCTATTTGGTTGCCATCATCAGAGAGTCAAATCCATTAAACCCTAATGATCAGGTTTCATCTTAAACCACTATTTGGTTATCCTCAAATACTTGTTGTCATTATTAAAAGCGTGTTCATTTTTAATACTTTTCATCATCAAAAGCATGTTTCATAGCCTGCAAAATAAGATTCCACACATAAACCCCTAAACAATTCTAAAAACACTATTCATTTGTGTTCACTTGAAGATGGCAGCAAAAAGAAGACAAGGAAAGGAGATAAAAACATCACAAGTGGGTGTTAAATGAATAAAGAGGAATGAAAGTTCTAAAGAGGAGAACCCATATGGAATAACATTCAATAAATTACAACAAAAAGAGTGTTATGATATTCTCGTTCGTCAGAATATCGTTAGTCCATGTTTATCCACAAGCGTGCTATAGAGGCTCAAAGATTCTTAAATGACGCACAATGGATGTTTGAAAAATTGGTTGGAGACCAATTTTGTCTCTAAAACATCTAACTTACGCTAGCACCACACTTGATTTCCTTAGCTCTATGAAAATAGAATTAGGGGTAAGGTTGAGAGATCATTTTAGAGGGATTACATTTAGGTTGTTCCATGAAAAAAGGAAGTAAAAGGCAATTGAACCTACTAAGTTAGGTAACCCTTACCCGATTATTCAGCGTAATGATGGTTGATCTCTAATGCAAAAAAAAAAAAAAAATTGTGTGCATATGTGTGAATATATAGCTACTAATCAAACTAAGTCGAGTATACCTTAAACAGACCGCCCCCAAAAGTTTGTTTAATCTTGTAACATGAATAAAATAGAAAATTCCCTCAACCAAGCTCGCCTATATGTTTTGATTTCTGTATTATTATTTTTAGTTACCTTAAATTGATTGTTCATATGTTTGAAAAGAGAAAAAAAGTATATAGATTTATAGTCAAGTCTGTAGTGAAATCAATTATTTGGGGGAAAATTCTAGTTCCATTTTCACAAAACCTTTAGACTAAACGATTATTGGACAAATTAACCTTTATGTAGAAATGACCATGGATTCCCATATGAGTAATTGTAGTTACACTTTTATTAACTTTTCTCTAATAGCTATGACTTTAATAAAATTCTTTCGATGCAAGCCAAGTTGTTTGAGGACAAACAACGATATAAGTATGGGAGAGTTTAATCAAGATTATTTTCATCGTTTCTAGTTAGGTATTTTCTTAAGTTTTTCATCTCATTTTGTGCGATTTGTTACCATGTTTTTTGTTTTGTATATATTCCAGGCACACGAAGGAAATAAAACTAATTATTAATGATCAGAAAAAGAAAACACCAATTTGGCAAAGATTAAAGGAAATTATGGGTCACCCGTAAAAGTGTGTTACAGTCGTAATTTCCTCTAGAGAGGAGATCCTATTTTTGGTCCAGGTGTAATTACCGTCTTCCTGTTATAATGGGTTACGGGCATTATTTCTCCATACTTAGGGTGACTTTTGAAGATTCTTTCGTTTTATTTTGAAGCCCTTTGGTTTCCAAGCAATTGGCTTCATTTTTAAGTTGTTTTAACTGTCAATTAGTCTTCTAGAGGCCTATATAAGTGATGTAAACATAGAATAAAAACTACCAATGTTTACATATTTTACTTCCTTTTCAATTTACTACTTTCCTACACTTTTGTTTTGTTGTTGCTGATCGGGAAAATGGCAAGTGTACTATTTTGCCAATGTAGTAATAAAGGGGATTTTCTTGAATGTCGATCTTAAGAACTACTTGGAGATTTAGAGTTTTGAGTTCAATTCAATTAAACAAAAGTATTTGGGGTTGAGGATTGTTTGGTGAAATTATAAAACAATTGCATAAAAATAAATAAAGTATTTGAGTGGTTTAGAAAATATATGAGTAAATTATGCTAGAGATGGTGTATGATCTGACTAAGTAACAACTCTGAATTACACTGCAACAACTTATTGTAACTAACCAATTACTGATTCTTTAAAACGTTTACTCCTAAGTCCTTAGTGAGAAAACCTTTAATCATCCATCCTAATTCCTATGTCCATAGAGAATTCCAAATGAAATTAAGCAATCAATTATCAAGAATATTTCGGTTCCTATAGGGTATCCCTAGTCCTAGGTGATATCTATTATAGAGATCCAAAGAAAGCATTAACAACGGAAGTCCAACCTAACCTTTAATCGAAAATTAAACCATGTTGGTCCGACAAGGCAAGCATTAAGAATAGCGAGAAATCAAATCAATTATGAAAAATAAATGAGTTGTTATTGCAATACTAATATCAAAGTCATTTCAGATTCAAATCAGGGACGCCCCCTAGCAATGGGGGTTCAGCTACTCATAATATTCAAAGAAAATACAAAGTAAAAACTAGACATTACAAGATAATAGGATTACTTTGATCGTCAATTACTTTTGCTCATGAAAACCTTCAGTTTTCTAATCACCTTGATCTCTCCAATCTTGATCGTGTAATTCTTCTCCAGTCAAAAGTGTATCTTACCTTTCCTCAAACTCTTCTAAATAGCAAAAACTCAAATAACAGTAGGTGAAAACCCTAAAAATGCCCTCCAGGTCAACATTCAGTGAAAAGTCACAAAAAACGAGAAAATCAGCGTTCAAGCCAACACGGGCCGTGTCAGTTGACACGGGCGGTAGTGTTGGCTCCCTATAATCTGTACAAAACTTTCTCAGTGCCAGACATGGTGACACGGGCGGTCGTGTCAGTTGACACGGGCGGTCGTGTCAGTTGACACGGGCGGCCATGTATGTCAGCCCCCTGGTTCCACATTTTCTTCTTCTTTTTCCTTAGCACGGTTCCTCCTCCTGACATGGCCCATGTCAGGTGAAACGGGTGACCGCGTCAGGCCTCCTGTACTCCAAAATTTGACTTTCAGAATTCTTGCGATTTTTCCTGGTTTTTGCTCAGATTCTTCCTGAATGCTCATCTGAACCTAAAAACACTAGAAAGACACAACCAAAGCGTAAAATCCGGTAAACAGAAATAAAATGCAACTAAACATATAAGAAGATTAACTAAAAATAACGATAAAATAACACATAAAAACCACTAATCAAACTCCCCTAAACTTAAACCTTTGCTTGACCTCAAGCAACAAGCTTGCATAAATATTTTTCAGATCACACGGTATACATCAAATGAAAAACTTGTGAAGGTAAGGCGTTTCGATACTCATACGTGAGCCTTTGTTCCGATTGGCTAAAACTAGTTCTCTTGGTAATCATCCGTTAACGAAGGTATTACACAAACACATACCGCAGTAAAACCACGGACCTAAATCCCCCTTTTGGTTGCCTCTCCAACTATGCTTTGGGCTTAAGTATTTTCTTCGATTTTCTACCCTTTTCATTCAGATAATCAGATTAATGCATTTTTGATCGTTTTCCCTCACATGTTCAAGATTTATCAAGACTTTTTATAAGCACCTTTATATTTTTCCTTGCGCATGCGTTCATTAGTCCACTTTGGGACGACTATTGAGACTCAACCGCCGGTAGGCTAAGTAACCAGGTGAGGGTTACCCAACTTAGAAGAACCGGTTGTCTTTATTGCCATTATTCAAATCTTTTTTTTGGTGCCTTAAATCATTTTCTCAATCAACCATATACATGCAATTATTTTTAATCATGTCAGACTATCACTAAGAACTAATCGAGGAATGCTTCTCAAATCCAAGTACTATGGCACAAATCTACATGTTGGACTTGTTTCCTTACTCTAGAAATCAAGGGTGTTTAGGTTATACCTCAATTTTCAAACTTTCCCAATGTCCCTAATTCTAGCTCCTCTTCTCTCAACCTCTATATACATTCTTGACTACCTCACAAGCACAGTATTCACAAGAAAATTTTTTACGGTCCTAATTCAGGGAGAATTCAAATAGTTTTTTAAATAAAAGCACACAAAACACAAGTAAAAAGTACTTAAAAAAACTCAAAACAGTAAATCCTCCTTCAAACTTGAACTAAACATTGGCCTCAATAATTTAGAACAAGAGAGAGAAGTGTAACTCACCGAGATCCTTACTGAGGAGGCAGAGGATAATGCAACACCAATTGCTACATCATAGCTTGCACCTGTAAGGTATCTTTTACTACCTGTAAACGAAACAAAATAAACAACAAAAAGAAAATGATCAATCATTAAAAACGTGGGTTGCCTCCCACGCAGCGCTTCGTTTAACATCACATACCTCGACGGTTCACTCTCCATTGTTATGGGGGTATTTCAGCTTCCACACTTTGTTGCTTGACCTCTTCGTAGCAAAGAGTCGGTCAGGTTCAGAGATAAGAGCTACTTTGTGTCTCAAGTCATCTCGAACTTCCATATTCTTCCTTTGATGTTCCTTTTTCTTTCTCTTCTTGACTTCTTAAATGAACCTTAGAGTCTTGTTATGTGCCATAAATGATTGAGATACTGCAAACTGAGAGATTATGCCAAAGACTTTTCATGAGATGGCTTTGGACTTTTGCTTTTTCCCACTATTTGGATCATTCCAACTAAAGCTTGATTATCTTCGTCTTCACCTTGCTTCTTGATGTCCAACACTTTTAAGGTTATTTCTTCATTAAAAGATTTCAAGGTTAGAGGACCTGTTTCAATATTAATATTTCACTGACTAGTAAGTAAGAATGGTCGGCCAAGTATGATAGGAGTCTCTTCATCTTCTAGAATGTTCATGATCTCAAAATCAACTAGAAAGGTAAAGTTATCAATCGTCACCAGTACATCTTCTGCTAGCCCATATGACCGCTTAGTGGTGTGATCAGCAAATTTTAAAATTGCTCACCTTTTCAATACCCATCTTTTTAAAAATAGATAATGGCATGAGACTCACACTAGCGCCTGAATCAATTAGGACCTTCTTGAAAGTTATGTTCTTTATAGTGCATGGGATAGCTACAGATCCGGGATTTTTCCTCTTGATAGGGATTCTCCTACCTTGTGGTATTTCACTACACTTCTCAGTTAAAATTTGCTGCTCCTCTCCCATTGGTCTCTTTTTACCGATTACCTCTTTCATGAATTTTTTGCATGTGGCCATTTGCTCGAGTGCTTCAAAGAAAGGCATATTGATCTCTAACTTTTTGAACATCGTGAAAAATTCGTCAAAGTATTTCTCCTTTAGATCTTTCTTTGTCACTCTCAGAGGATAAGGTAGCTTGATCTTTGGTTTAGCTTCCTCTTTCTTTTTCTCTTCAGTTGGCTTCACGGGCGGTAAAGCTCTTTCTGATTCTTTACTGTTTTCTCTCACTTCTAGATCCACCTTTATACACTGATAATCATTTGTTCCCCTTTCTTCCTCTTCTTCAACAACTTTCTGACTTCTTGTTGTGACAATATTAACATTCTCATGATTTTTGGATTTGGTACTGTCGCGCTCGGGAGGGTTCTTTAAGCTTGCATGGAGAGTTGTTGTGCTATTTGTCCCATATGAACCTCCATATTTTTTATAGATGTTGTGGTGTTCCTCTGATTATTTCGGGTCTCTTCTTGGAATTGAATGTTGTGAGCTGTCATCTTTTTAATTGATATCTCCCGCTCTTTTTTCTGAGGAGCTTGTTGTTGGTATTAAAGTTGATTATGATCTTTCCATGAGAAGTTAGGATGATTCTTCCACCCTGGATTATATGTTTGAGAATATGAATTATTTTTCTTTAGAAACTTAATCTCTTCAATTTGTTGCATAGTCACAACGCAGTGTGCAGTAAAGTAGGATACATTACAAATCTCACAGTTCACAGCTTGACCGGTTTGAGCTTGAGCTACTTGTTGAGTACCTAAATTCATGCCCTTGAGTCTTCTCTCTACTTCAGTCGCTACTTGGTCTTTTATCTTTACAACTTGATTTGCAAGTTTCAAGTTAATCACACCCTCGAATTTACTCACACTTCGTTCATATAACTTCAAATGTTCATTTGCAGCAATAGCTTCTATGATCTTCTTAGTACCAGTGGCTATTGTAAAGTTTGATGAGCCACCCGCAGCTATATCAATGAGTTGCTTAGTCTTTATCCTGAGGCTATTCACAAACATCTTCATTTGTTCAGTTTGATCCATGTTGTGAGTAGGGCATGCTACCAAAACCTTCTTGAACCTTTTATAGGCATCACCGAGTGATTCCCCTTCCTTCTACTTAAAATTCACAATATCATATCTTTTTCGAATATACACAAAGGCGGGAAAATACTCATTTAAAAAGTCCTTCTCCGTCTCTTCCCAAGTAGTATTACTCCCGGAAGGTAACGAGTAGAACCATTCTTCAGCATCTGTAGAAAGAGTAAACGGAAACATTCTTAATTTTTTCGCTTCATCAGTGTGCCCATCAATCTTGAGAGTAATGCTCATAGTCAGAAGTTTTTACAGATGTTTATTGGCATCTTTATTAACCTTTCCGGTGAAAGGTCTCCTCTCAAGTTGAGTGATGGTGCTTGGATGCAACTAGAAATTTGTCACATTCACTGGTTGATTCACAATTGTTAACCTACCAGCCGGTGTATTTTCTCCACCGTAATCACCAAGGAGTCTCTCTGCTGGTGGATCTTCAGCCATAATCATAATATCTATATCTGTTTCTGAACCTGAATTTGAATGCTCTGAATGAACATAAACTTTTTCTTCTTCTGGTGCTTGAACTGAAGGCTCTGCTTCTGAATTTGCCAGTCTTGCTTGTCTACGCCTTGCGTGTAACGTTCTTTCAATTTCTGCGTCTAAAAGGAAATTAGCTGAGGATTCTCCTCGCATAAAAATGTCAGATGCAGATTAGTAGTAACAGAATAAAAATAACAACAATAAAACTGAAAATAAAATTTTAGTTAACGAGTAAAAAATTTTCAATTGAACTAAAATTAGAACTCTATATTTTGACAGTCCCCGACAACGGTGCAAAAAACTTGATCGGGAAAATAGCAAGTGTACTATTTTTATAATATAGTAATAAAGAGGATTTCCCCGAATGTCGATCTTAATAACTGCTTGACAATTTAGATTTCTGAATTCAATTCAATTAAATAAAATTATTTGGGGTTGAGGATTTTTTGGTGAACTTATAAAACAATTGCATAAAAATAAAGAAAGTATTTGAGTGGTTTAGATAATATATGAGTAAATTATGCTAGAGATGGTATATAATCTGACTCAGTAACAACTCTGAATTACAATGCAACAACTTATTGTAACTAACCAACTATCGATTCTTTAGAATGTTTACTCCTAATTCCTTAGTGAGAAAACCTTTAATCATCCATCTTAATTTCTATGTCCATAGAGAATTACAAATTAAATTAAGCAATCAATTATCAAGAATGTTCTGGTTCCTATAGGGTATCTCTAATCCTAGGTGATATCTACTATAGAATGATCCAAAGCAAAGAATTAACAACGGCGGTCCAGCCTAATCGTTAACCAAAAATCAAACCTTGTTGGTCCGACAGGGCAAGCATTTAGAATAGCTAGAGATCAAATCAATTATGAAAAACAAAAGAATTGTTATTACAATACTAATATCAGAGTCATTACATATTCAAATTAGGAACACCCCCTAGCATTGGGGGGTTTAGTTACTCATAATATTCAAATAAAATACAAAGTAAAAACTAGACATTACAAGATAATAAGATTACTTTGATCGTCAATTGGTTCCGCTCATGAAAACCTTCTGTTCTCCAATCACCTTGATCTCTCAAATCTTGATCGTGTAATTCTTCTCCAGTCAAAAGTGTCTCTCTCATTTCCTTAAACACTTCTAAATAGAAAAACTCAAATAACAGTAGGTGAAAATCCCAAAAATTTCCTCTAGGTCAACATTTAGTGAAAAGTCACAAAAACGGGAAAATCATTGTCCAAGCCAACACAGACTGTGTCAGCTAACACAGTCGGCCATGCTGACTCTTTGTAATCTATACAAAACTTTCTCAATGCCAGACATGCTGACGCGGGCGGTCGTGTCAGCCCCTCGGTTCTAAATTTTGGCTTTCGGAATTCTTACAATTTTTTTTGTTTTCGCTCTGATTCTTCTTGAATGCTCACCTGAACCTAAAAACACTGGAAAGACATAACCAAAGTATAAAATGCGGTAAACGAAAATAAAATACAACTAAACATATAAGAAGATTAACTAAAACTAACGGCAAAATAACGCATAAAAGCCACCTATCAGTTGCTTGTCGTAAAAGTTTCCTTAAAGCAATCTGTAACAGCGAGATTTACTGCAATACAAGTTTTACTTTTAATTGCTTATTATTTCATCATGTGTATGTCTCTATCTTTTATTTGTATGCATGCTTTAAGTTTTATCATGTCTAAGTAGTTTATTAAGAGTTTAGAATCATGAGGGTTGTCTTATGACAGACCTCATTTAAATTTCCTACTAGTTTGTTACGAGAAAAATCACAAAGTTGTTTTGTTATTCTTGCTTTTCAAGGTATAAGCCTTTACAAAAGTAAAAGAAAAATAGATATTACTCTCACATACTAAAAGGGTGTGGTGTGATATCTAAACGAGAAACATCAGACTATCGAGTTAATGCGACGAAAATGTCTCGAACTCATTAAAGAAAGTTTAACTTTTCATGGTTGGTTTAAAATTCTGAATAAGTATAGTACACTAACAAAATTGGGTACAATATTTGCTCATAATATAACAATATGCTGACGAAAGTGGGTGTTCTTCATTGTTTTCCATTTTCCTACGAGTTGAGTTTCATTTTAATAATAAATCGGAGTTTGCACGAGGTTGTTAGATACATGAATCATAGATCCTAAGTCATGCTTTTTAAGATATATATTTCGAAAATCAAAACATAAATCTTCTTATCTAAACAAAGATTTAATATAATTCAGTAATCATAATTGATCTCAATGGAATGATAGATTTTATGTTACTTCGATACAGTTGTACATTTGCGGCGTGTCACCAATATGAAAGAAAACAAAGTAACTACATATTTAACAGAAATAATCACACAAGAGGACTAAAGCACTCGAGATTAACCGCTATCTCCACTTATCCAAGAGTGCCAAATTAATCAAATGAAGGTCGCGAACACCGAGATCACCTAATTTCTTTAGTTTGCACACATCAATCCACCTCACCCAAACAATCTTGGATACGCCTTTCACACATCCCCTAATGTATTTAGTTATTAAATACTCCTTCATCTCTAGTTATAATGTATTTAGAAAAGAAGTTGTCTCTAAATATAAGTTCATATGTCATTATTTTGATGCATTTATTTTAATGTTTTTTTTAAAAAAATAATAATAAATAAAAAGTTGTAATTAATACACATATGATAGGAAATTTACACACAAAATGGATAAATTAAATGTAATATATATATATATATATATATATATATATATATATATATATATATATATATATATATATATATATATATATATATATATATATATATATATATATATATATATATATATATATATATATATATATATATATATATATATATATATATATATATATATATATATATATATATATATATATATAAACAAATTAAAATGTGCTTATAGGATTGAGGGAATAGTAACTTAAACTTATTAAATTTAAATTTAAAAAAAAAAACAATGTATATTGCAGAAACTACAAACTAATGCAGTCACTTATGGGCACAAAAATCCAATCAATTAAACAAAAGGAACAACGGGTATGTTGTTTATCTTTCCTTTAAGTCATCTAAACAAAGACAAATAGAATTAGAAACAAAATAACGTGATATGCTTTTATCCTTATAATTGCAAGAAATCTTATTCTTCAGCTGCGGCACTTGCAGCACTCAAATCAACAGAAAGATCAAGAACCTGAAAAAAAATCCATATGATCAAGATAAATAAATCTGGGTATTTAGTGTTACATTACATTGTCTACCTTAGATATATGATTTTTCTGAAATTTTTACATACCTTTCCAGTGATCTTACTGTACATCTCAACCACATCTTTTACAGTGGTTTCAAAGTGTGTGGTAGCATCATAGCTCTACAAGGATTTAATTTAAGGTTAGTACAATTTTAAAAAGAAAACATGTTTATCAAAGACTCTTCTCAGTACTTACTGTAGAGATGAAGCAACCATCAGTAGCATGATCATTGGTGGGTTCATATCTGTCATAGATGTCATAGAAAATCTCATCTACTGGTCCAAGAAGATCAATTCCAGGCTTCAATTCAACCTGAGGTTGGTCAGTTTCTGCTTCTGTTGTAACAAAAGCAATATATTTTCCTTTTGGAGCAACATTGTGAGCATAAGAGCAGCAGAAAAGATACCTGCAATAATTAATGAAATCACAAACCAATTAGCTTCGAATTAAGATTAAGAAAGTGCCTTAGAAGTTAGAAGTTCAAACCAAACTTACATGTCCGATTTACGACCAAGTTGCTTCTGTGGCAGAATGACTTGTGCTGAGTGAGAATCATTAGTGTCTGGAATAGGATGGCTCATAATACATACGGCACGCGCAACTTTTCCAACATTCTGAACCTGTTGGATTGATTATATGGTGTCAGGTAAAGATCACAGTTTAGAAATCCATACAAAGTTGCAAATTAACATCTCCAATACCTTATCAGACAGATAAGATGGATCACACACGACTTTCTTGCATTTTGCTGTTTCTCCTTCTGAAGTCACGCCGATGGCTTTTCCAGCATCGTCGAACTCAACCTATGTACCAGAATACTAAAATGTGAGGTGTAATACACAACAGAAAAGAGTCATCACAGAGTTTTCCTAATTCAACTGATTTTCCAGAATATAAAAGTATCATCACAAACTTACCTTGCATTCTGGCTTGTTCAGCATGTAGGTTCCACCATACACAGCACTCAAACGTGCAAATGCCTTCGAGTAATCAAAGGTATCGAAGTTAGTTTCGTAAGTATATTAAACTTAAAAGTGAAAATAGATATGGAAAACCTGAGGCAACTCTCCAAGTCCATATAGTGGATATATGTAAGGTGAACCTCCTTGAAAGCGCGCGAGGGATTCTGCATAAACCTATACAAAACAAACAGCATTATATGATGTTAAATTCTAGAAGATGGTAAAGAAATTTAACTATCGTCTAGTACTTATCTTGGAAGTTTATATTCAACTGCGGTCTACAAAAAAACTGACAGTCTTTCACAACAGATCACTGCATAAAAACAAATGAGGATAATTTGCAAATCAATACCTTAACTCTGTCGACAAAATCCTTGGCTGGCTTATCCAAGTAACTGTCATCAAGATGAAGTGCCAGAGCATGACCAATAAAGTCAATTGTATCATCTTCCAATCCATATTTCCTGCATTTGGACAAATCAATAAGAATGTAGAAGATTGAATAAAAGTAATGAATAGAGTTAGAATAATCGAGATTTCTTGTAGATCATATGTGGCTTGTAGATACATACGAAATCAGCTGCCTTGCTGTAACTTGGTTCAAATCAAGTCCTTCGTGAGATTTGGGATCGTTTGCTTCATAGTCTTGGACATAAATAAAGAACTTGCGAGCTCGGCGCTTCTCAAACAGACCCATCAAAGGTGACTTCAGTGCTTCAACATCTGTTGCTGGGACTTTGTAAATCTGAAAATCAATAGACAGATATGCTGCCATAAGTTTTCATGTAACATAAAGCTTGTAACTTCAAAAAAACGCAACTATGCACACCTTTCCCTTATTATAAACAAAGCTTCCATCTACAGCTTTAAAATTCAAATACTTTGTAACATCTGTGTGGATGAGCACACGAACCAAAGCTCCATTGGCCATCATAAACTACCACAAAACAGTTGAAAAGTTTATTTCGCCGTAAATGAATCGAAATGAAAGACATGTTAGAGAAAAGTTTGAGAAAAAAAGCTATATAATGCATGAAAGAGAACATGAAGCAAATTGCAATATTTTTCCACCTGATATCAATCTTTATGCTGATCTATATAGGTCATGAAAATAAGAGCGAGTTACCTTAGGTATCATGTCAACATTGTATTCTCTGCTTGAGCCCAAACCCTCTGGTGGCTTGTCATCTCCCCTATATCGCTTGAACAGCTGCGTAAGATTAAGAGACGTAGAACCTCCTCCATAGTAGTCATTGCGATCCATATGCAACACCTGAACATAATCATCATGAACACGAATCAGTAAATTATGGAAAAATGATTACAATTACGTAAAGAGTGTGAGAGAGAATGAAATGGAATACTTTGAGGCCATCGACGGAGAGCAGACCGCTGAGAATGCACTCCTTGAGGCCAGTGCCGAGGACGATTACATCATACTCTTCATCCATGGTAGATTGAGATTGAAAGAAGAAGAATGTGGGAGAGAGAGAGAGAGAGAGATTGGAATAAAATGTGAAGAGAAAGATAAGAGAGAATTTGAGGAGTGAGTGAGGAGAGGAATAAGGAAGGATTGAGAGAGATTTGAAGCTGAACACGTCTTTAGCGCCAAACTAACGAGACTAACGCTCCACTGTCCAAAATAACTCATCTCATACTGCTTTACACGTTTTTACTCGTTTTATCGACCAATTGTTTTCCTTCATACTATTATTACTAATACAAATCGAAATTTACTTTTAGTATTTTTAATTTAAAACTCAAAAAAATCATTATTGTATTATATCATATAACTAATTCTAAAATATCTATGTGATTCGATAGAATAAAATATAAATTGATCACTAGATAGTAAGGCATCCTTACATAATTTTAAAAATGTATCATTTTTTCTTCTTTAAGATAGAATACATTTTTCTCGTATTACTTTTTATAATAACTCTACAGTTTAGCATTTTAACTTTAGCACATAAAAAATAATTTATCAAAAATATTCTTTCGAAAGAGTTTTTTTAATAGGATTCTTTTAAATATATATATATATATTATATATATATATATATATATATATATATATATATATATATATATATATATATATATATATATATATATATATATATATATATATATATATATATATATATATATAATTTAAAAATTTTAAGAGGGGGATTGAGAATTTCTCTTTGTCAAATTTGTATAAAATATATTATTAAAAAATCTTTTTAATAGTATATTTTGAAGAAAAAAAAGTACATAATTGAAATGAACTTTGTAATAACCCCGCGTTATTTAGAGGATGGATTGAACAACTCTCTAATGTTAGAAGTTAGAACAGTTGTACCCCAACTAGGTACCAAACAAGAATTGATCCCATTATGTATCCTCTCCCATTTTTTTATCAATTACATGTGAGCTTACATAGATGAAATAGTTAGTTAGCCATATGAAATTTGATTATACTGCTAAGATGAAACTCTACTATGATAATCAAGTTGCTAATTACATCAACCAAACACATAAAAGTAATTGTCACAATCAAATAAAAAGTTCATTAGAGAAATTGAAATTGAATGAGAGTTTCTTATTTTATTTATGTTTTTAAGCCTTCTCGCGATTTTTTAAAATATTCATATTTTTAGAGATATATTTTCGGATACATTTTAATACATATTTTATTTATTTTTGAATCACATCATAATTTTATAAATAAATTTATTTTAAAAATATATTTTTAAAAATTTTCCGAAATTATATTTTCTAAAGCTAAGAAAATATAAATTGTATGAAGCCAAGACAATTGATTCAAAAGCTTTAAATGATGACCGACAATAAGAAAGATGATGATAAAGCCACAATTAACATGTACTCATGTACTCAATTTATACGCAAGTGTCTGGCCTCACTAATTATATTAAATTGAAGAGGCAGTAATATATGTGTCTTTGAGCTAATGCAAGTCCCTTCATACAATTCATATTTTTTTTCAAAAATATAATTTCAAAAATTTTCCAAAAATATATTTCTAAAATAAATTTATTCATAAAATTAAAGTGTGATTCAAAAACGAATGAAGGGGTGATATATCTCCGAAAACAGAGAATATTTTTGAAAATTCACAATGTGGCTTAAGAAATCTTCAATTGAGTTTGTAAAACTTAATGACCAGCCTGCAAGTATTTTAGCAAATTTTTAAAGAGGTCCTTAAATTCAGTTTCTTTTTAACAAGTTTGGTACACATGCCTAGCATGGATTAACTAGAGTTTTAAAAAATAATTTTGATTTTTTTGCTTAATAGTTAATAGTCAAAATTTCACCACTTATAAATGAATAAGTGGAATGTTATGAGCTCAAACTAGCACCACTGCGATCAAATATTTCTGAAATAAATATACAACAGAATCAATTCAGGTTGAGTCAAGAATGCGACAATTTCTCCATCACAGAAGCACATGCAACAGCGCACCGAGCATAATGCATCATTAAACAATGGTATTCATATAATACAATTTCATATGCACCAATTATCAATAGAACTAAGGTAGCATTACAAGAAAAGCATCTTTGCACTTATGGCTTACCATGGTTATACAATACAACGATAAATTGAAGAGACCAAGAGAGACAGGTTTCTGGTCCTTAGCTGCCTAGCTTGAAAGCATCTACAAAGAGGCCCAAACATATGCCTGCTTTCCAGTAGTTCACCATAACTAGAAAAGACTGCAACCTCCCAGTCCTAGTAGCTGGATTTTTATATATTAGCATACCGATTCCCTCTATTGCTGCCACTACAATACCGGCAACCAGAACATCCCAATCCCCGGTTTGACCAAGGATTGTAGCAAGCGCATTTGCCGTGTAGAAACCCAAAAGTACCAGGAATATTTTCATAGGGAAGTTCTTTCTAGCTGAATTCAGCTTATCAAGAAGTTGTCTGCCACCTGCACTCAGTATCCTACCCAATCGAGTGCCACCAAAACTGGAACCAGAATCGTTGAGGCTTTGTTGCTCATCGTTACCCGACAATCCATCTGTGTTCAAGGCTAACACTACTTTCCACCCGGCTCTTCTTCCCAGGAAACTGAACCAAGGTATTGAAAAACATTAAAACAATCGGTATTGCTATGGAAAAAAAGAACCATTTTCCTTCCTCAGCAGTAGAGTGAGAAGAATACCCGAAAAATCCAATTAATCAAAACAATGCAGTCAATTAAACTTGTGATATCCTTGTTTTTAATAGCTATACTTTAATGGGATAGAATGCATGATATACATTTTTGATACTCTAAGATAAAAGAGTTTCAAATACAGAAAAGTATTGACAATAATAAACAAAGTTTTTTTTCAACTAGGTGGCATTAGCTACATAAATCAAATGAAGATTATATAATGCAAATAACTACTATAATAAAATGTCACCTTCATTTTAAAACAAGTGAAAATATATAACGATAAAGTAAGTTCAGTTACCGGCTCTGAGAAAAAGAGGAAGAGTTCATGCCAACGTTTGGAGTTACGCCACTTAAACTTGACTCACAACAACATCGGTAGATTCTAGAAGTTGCAAAGGGTGTAAATGATCTTTTTGAACCTTCATTCTCTATAACTGATAATCTCCACTGCAGATTCATGGATCCCATTTGACAAGCCATTTATTTTGAACAGTAATTCTTAACCAGTTGTACGAGTCTTCAGATTTGTTTATTGTGTTATCAGGCTCCTAATCTGCATCAGTTCAAAGTCTTAAAAAAGTTAAATGCAGAGTTTCACAGGGTGCTTCATTCGTTAAACTAGAAATCATCATCAGTAATATTTCAAACTATATAATATATTGGCCGCATTTTATTGCATAATATAAAGGGGGTTGTAATTGGCAGTCAACAACAATCACAGCGATTTCCAGCCATGTTTCATCTGCATCTTCAAAGTGATTGCAAATTAAACGAGAAACATGATTTGTTTTCTTCACAATCTGCACAATAGCATTTTATTCTTTCTAATGGATTGCCTGAACTCTTCGCCATAGCAGACTTATTGCGGTATTGTTTAATCCATGCAACCAACCACACCTCGCGGAGAAAAACTTTGATTTGATGTTATTGTATTTGTAAAAACTAGGGATACACATAATTCTGTAGTAAATGACAAGAACCAAAAATGAAATAAATTTAAAATAAAAGACTTTGTAGATCATCTTTATTTTCTTTAAATAAAGTGTTTTCCTTTTGTTTTTAGTTCCAAAGAGCCGAGCAGCAAAACCCACACACTAAGTTTTAAGAAGTGGAGATTTGCGGATGCAGTTATCATTTGAGTTATACTTATAGGAACAAAACAAAAAACTTTCTTCAACAAAACCAGTTTATGAGAATTAAAAAAAAGATAGATCTTTCAAACTAGTTTCGTATATCTTACAACTATTATTCTGGGCGGCTCACGAGGCCCGGGACAAAAAACCCAGAGGCAAAGAAAGGAAGCACATGCGAGAAACAGGTGTTCCTCTATCCTCTCTGAGGCATTACCAACTGTCCAGATCAATCAGACAGCTGACCGTGCTCCACACTTTCGGTTTAAACCGCTCCCACTATATAAGAGAGAAAGCACATCATTCTCAGGTAATTAAATCCATTCTTACAACACTTCTCATTCTCTCACTGATTTTGACGTTGGAGTGTTAACCTTGCGGGTCAATCTCATCTCCACCGTACCGAAAGCTCAAGTCCGCCATAAGGAAGCACTACTTCACCGTTCACGGAACAACTCTGGTTCCACAATGGAAAAACTATCATATTTTAATTTGCTGCCAAATTTGGGAATAACTTTTCTAGGTTTGTAATTTTGTATACTTCGAATTAGCACCATTACCAGAGAATTATAATGAATCATTTTTATAAAAACTGAGGTTTGAATTGCATTATATAATGTTCTAAATTTCTAAGTACTGAAATCCCTAAACAGAAAACCTAGTGTTGGGGAAAAGCATTTAGTGCAAGAAAACATGACCTAATCATGAATTTGCTTGCAAAGGCAATTATAATTCAAAACACTGCATACATGAAATAATAGAACTAAATCTAGTGACACCGAGCAAAATCTCTGAAGCGAAGCGAGAGAGCGTTACCTCTATCTTGTTCATAAGAGGATGACGTGAACCGGTGACCGGAAACGGCGAGAGGAAGAGGACCATAGCATACACAAGTGAAAATACTTTGTATTGTATCGCTTTTCATGCCGCTATCCGTCTATTCGGATCAACCCATTCTTCTTCCAACCGGTAAGATTGGGTCGGATAAAATTTTAATTAAATTTTTAATTTATGAAAATCATTAAAACCATTATATATTTGATCAAAAATCTATATATAAATATACTCTCCATCTCATATTATGAACAAATTTTATTTTTTAAATTTATTATAAAATTAATGTATTTGATTTATATATTACATACATTAATTATTTAATAAATTTAAAAAATAAAATTTATCTATAATAGAAGATGGAATAATATAAAATTTAATTGATATCTAACCTTGTATTTTATATTGTTAGTTAAATCCAATCTAATTGTTAAAAGAAATTGAGTTTAAATTTTATTTTAATTCTCTCTAAAATAACGTTTATAAATGGTTGTAATGTAATAATAATAAAACTTGTATATATATATTACAATTAAATTTAAAAAATATCATCGTTTATATGTTTTCTCAGATATTCTATTTTTAATAAAGGATGTTAAATTTATTAACTCAAAAGTATGGAGTTGGAATATCCAACATTAATAGTAACAAAAAAAAGTTAGTAAAAGGTGAAAGAGATGTAAATGTCATTAGAATGAGGTTGAATAGTGATTTTTTTATATTACTAAAAACAAACTTATTAAATAATATGTGAAAAGAATCAATAATGTAATAACTATTGTGTGTGAATGTATATAAAATAAGTTTAATTAAAATGATAAGAGTTAAGAAAAATCACATGGAGATTTATTCTAGTTTATTGCGAATGGTTATTTCCGTCTTTATAAATTGTGAAATTTTTTGTTTGAAGCTCAAGAGCTTGAATGATCTTTTCTTACAATATGTATTTTCTCCTTACAGACTTTTAATGTAGACTATAAAGTTTCAACAAGCTTACATTATCACACGAATTCAAAGTAATTTGATAATATACAAAGTGCATTCGCTAAAAGTACAAATGCATAACAATCTTTAGTGAATAAGGATTGTCAAAGGCTTTAGAGTTGTCGGGGGTAGTGAGAGCTAGCTCACGGGATGTGAGAAGCTACCGTATCAATGTATTTCATATGTGTTTTTACTTCCTCCTCTAGTGCATCACGATATTAAGGTATTTATAATCCCTTGGGTCTAGATCCCAGTCTCCCTAGGATATTGCAACCAACCTAGGGTGGATAGTCGATTCCCTAAAATCTAGGAAGCGTAGTTGAATCCCACGACCCTCAATGCAACATTCTTTGACCTAATACACGTATTACGCATAATCGTGTGTTATGGACAGAGACATCAAGGTCCCGAGCAACGTATCCGAAGAAGGGGCACATTATTCTAAAGAGGAGCACTCGAACCAATAAAAAGGCGAATTGGTAAGGATGGTAGGCTAAGCGTATGCCTTTCGCCCCACCTTCAAGGTCTTTCCAATTATACCACTACATAGTCCCTTAAGCACGAGAGCTCGTAGAGTTCGGGGTGTTTTAACCCTTGACTCATGTTCAGGCCTTTCTCGGGAGGTTAGTTGAAGCTTTATTCCTGCCTTCAATTCTCGAAGTTTCAGATGATCCTTTTGGATGAGGGTTAGGTGAATCCCTCAGGTGAGACTTAGTTGAGTTTCTCAAGAGAGACTTTAATTGAGTCTTCCTCACAAAAATTAGCCGAGTCCCTCGGGCAAGACTTAGTTGAACCCCTCATGCGAGATTTAGTTGAGTATTCCAAATGAGACTTTTGTTGAGTCTTCCTGACAAGACTTTGTTGAGTCCCTCGGGCGAGATTTAGTTGAGTCCCTCATGCAAGATTTAGTCGAGTCTTCCTGATGAAAATTTAATTTAGTCTTCTTGATGAGACTTAGTTGACTCCCTCAGGTGAGACATAGTTGAGTCCCTATAGCAAAACTTAGTTGAGTCCTTCAGGCAAGACTTAAGTTGAGTCTTCTTGATGAGACTTAGTTGATTCCCTCAAAGAAGAATTAGCTCAGTCTCTCAGGCGATATTTAGTTGAGTCATCCTAGCGAGACTTTATTTAAGTCTTTCTTAAGGTTTGAAAAGATCCTCGTAATCCAGTTGCTCGTAGATGGCTAGGACTTCTCTATAGGAAGCCAACAATTCAATTACCGCGTAGGGTGGTAAGCATCTTCCTTAGGAAGTCCAACAATGAATTACCTCGTAGGATGATAAGGATATTCCTGTGTAAGCCTAGAAATGTAATTATCCTGTAGGGAGGCAATGATCTTCTTGTGAAAGTCCAACAATATAATTACCCCGTAGTGAAGGATCAAACTTGAAAAATCCTAAAAGATAGTTTATGCTAAAAGTTTAAGAAAAGTGTGATGGTGCTAAAAGGTTTTCCAACGTAAGGAAATAAATGCAGAAGTACTTGAATGGATAAAAGAGATAAAGAACAAAAATTAAAAAGTATAACAAGTGGGTAAAGAATGCTCGAATTAAAAGTGGGTGGTATGTTCATACATTTATCACTAATTCTTTATCTTTGTGACTTGGATGTGTGAAATCTAAAGAGAATAAAATGAAATGTGAACTCTCATAACATAAATAAAATCTACTTATATAATATGTACATCAATAACTATCAACAACGGATATGTCTCCAACATTTGACATGTATCTTCCACGTGGGATTTTGTCTTCTAATGTGTTTCCAGGTGTCTTTTGTTCTTGAATTGCTTTAAACCATCACTGCTGTCGAAAAATGCCCTCAAATCACCCAACCATATCTGGAGAAAACTCCATTTATCAAATTTGTAACTTGGTGTTGACAACATGACTTAGCTACTTACACTTAGTATTTATATCCACCTCGTACCTCACACTCATGTAGAAAAACTAAATTGAAAATCTCACGCTAATAGATGCCAACAAGATTGAATAAGGTTCATCATCATACAACCTAACCTAAGAGAATATAGCTACATATTATTCAGAGAAAATACCACAGTTGGTAGATGAAAATAACATAAGAAGTTCCTTGAAGAGATGGCTTCCAATGGCTTCAAATGCCCTAAAAATCTCCTTTTGAGCTCCCAAACTCGTGCTTTAGTCTCCAAAAATCATAATCCTTAAAAAAGTGCAGAAAATCCCCTTTTAAAGCTGTCAGAACGGGTCAGAAAAAGCAACCATCATGCACATTACGAAAGCATCTCGCGTGCGATGCATCCTTTTCGCCTCTATCGTGCATGCGATGGCGCACAATACTGTGCATTATTATTCTAGTAGTTGCGTGTTTTTTCACCCTTTTCAATCAGATTTTTCACTAAGTTTCATTCTTCCATACTTGGTTATTTTCACTCATTCTTGGGTCTTTCTTCATAATTTTAGCTCCTCTTTCACTCGTTTTCCCCCTATTTTTTGACTGATTATATGTAATGATAGACTGTCATTAGCCGTCAATTAATTCGGCCTTTATCGACAGATTGAATGTTTATCACTTCCGCTAGAGCTTCCAACCTCTCGTGCAACTTTCTTGTTTCTCTGGTGTCTCCTCCATTGAGTCATAGTCATGGGGTTTTTCCCATGTATTTATGCGAGACATAAGATTATTTTTTCGAAACATGGGAGTTATCTCTGTATGAGGAACCATAATCAACATTCACTAATTTCCATTTGCCCCCATAGGTTTTTGATTTTCGAGCAGGGCGTAACCATTCTTTAGGAGATGCATCTGCAGTGGGGATATAAGTCCTACCTTGGAACTTTGTTGCGCCTTTTCATGTTTGAAAGTCTTAGCAACTTGCATGTGTATGGAGTGTCTGGCTTTAGTTCAGCCACATTAACCTCTTTCTTCTCTAGATACTCCTACTTTGAGTCGGATGAGTTTTTTATGTTGTCAACTTCGACATAAGTTACCTTCTTTTTATTGAACTTAGAAGTTCTAGCCTTTTCAGCCTTTAACTGTTCGACTTTTTTAACTTTATCGACCAATTGGGACATGTTTCTCAAGTATTGGGTGTCTAACTTCTTCCTAATGGAGTAGTCGGGACCTCTTGCTTCCAGTTTAACTAACTCATGTTCTGGAACTTGTGTAAAACATCTCGCTTTTCAGGTTCTAAACCTTTTGAGATAATTGTCGATGCTTCCATCCACCTTTTGCCTCACACTAACTAATTCCTTGAGGCTAATTACATTGCCCCGTGTAGAATTGCTCGTGACATACCCTATCTAATTGGGCCCACGTAAAAATGGAATTTGGAGAAGGGTGGTGAACCATGTAAAAGCTTTATTTGCCAATGAGTTTGTAAAATACTTGATTTTTAAATTCTTATTGTTGGCTAAACCACCAGCCTCGGTCTAGTATCGAGCGAGGTGTTCGATAGTGGACTCACTAGTATTGTCAGCGAACTTTAGTGAGTTTAGGGACTTTCTATCCCCTAGGCAATTCAGTTTGCCTTACCTACTCAGATAATGTGGATATATAGTTTGGCCTATTGAGCCTTACGTTGAGGCCATTTTAGACCAAAACACTTTCGACGACGTTGGTGATATTATCTTGTACCCCTAGGTTGTCCTGTCGGGCTTATCTCAAGACTTAGTTGACATATTAGTTGTGTTGCACAAGGATCCTGTCGAGGCCTTCTGGCCTTTGATTGTTTTCGACAACCCTATTTTTCGAGGGTTAGCTCCCTGAGGAATGTTAGGCACTGGAGTCGATGGCACTGATGGTGCCCCCATAAAATCACTAATCCTACCCATTTTGTGGGTTGACTTTTGATAACTCATATTCGTGTTTTTTTATAAGTGGGCTAAACATGTTGCCTATCTGTTTGTGGGAACCATATTGTGGTTGCTTTCATCCATTAACTGTCTCACGACCTGGAGAGAGTTATTGGTTAAGGACAAAGTACACCAAGGAGGAAAACACCTCATACCTCCTGGTGGTTGTCCTAATTAGCCAAAGCTGCCCATGGTAGACGCTGAAGCCAAATACAGATTAAAGGGTTATGACATTGTCATCGCGTTTTCAAAATATATTAATGTAATACGGTGCAGGCTTCCCATCATTACAGTTGGCATGACATACGGTTGTTCCGTCTGAGATAACGAGAAACCTAGATAAAAAGGCCTTTGGTCTCCTAAATTCTATAAATCCCTAGAAAATGGTTGTGCATTTAATGCTTATGGTGATGAAACTCCCACATCTGGCGGTATAAAATACACCATTTCTTGGCTTATGATAGTGGGCATCTCCTCGAATAAGGTTGGAGCCACAAAACTAATGACACTAGTAACCGTCGGTTGTATAAAACCCTAAATTTCCCCTATAAAATTTTTAAAATAAACATTCAAGTAATTAAACCAAACACACACAACCTAGGATGTTAGGGGTCCACATACAAAACTTGCTCATCTGATAGACTATGTAAAACTTATATTTTAAATATAATCATAAAAACCTGGACATGCCTGAGCATTTCTTTTATTGCAGCGGAATAATAAAAATCATTTATCATTTCATGGTATATAATAGCCATCATGGAATCACATTATTCATCAAAACACCAACTAAACATAATAAAGGAGATGTCCATAAATCTCAAAGATATATAAAACATAAACGCGTTCCACGACTCCCCGGTGTTACAATCAGAGTAGACATCAAACTAAAAAGAAAGGTAATAAGACTCCATCTTCAACTCACATCTGAGTCCTACTGCGGAGTATCTGCACATTACCCACGTGGAGGCAATATTCAAAAAAAAAAGAATGAGATATCATAATAATATAAAGGAAAGTATGATAAAAAATATGCATTGGGTTAACACATGTGTTATCACCATTCTATAACATAACACACCTAACACCAACACTAAGTTATCCAAGCATAAAGATAACACGACGATAATTCAGCAAAATATCTCATATTAATCAACCAACAACATCTTACTAATTATTCCCCAACCAACATGGAAATCACATGATAACAATTCTACATAATTCATACAACACCACACATTTAATAAGATAGCAACATAATTAATATGTAATGCAATAAGGCTTACAACTTGACTCAATGCATATGCATATGGTACTGTCGCATCGCTGCGAAGAGGGGCCGACAATGACAGAAGAGTCGTCATCGTTCGTTATTTATTCCAAAGAGAGGGAAAGGAAACGATCAGAGAAAACCTACGAAAAGAGAATAAGACAGGTCATCGCAACCATGTCTCAGGTTCGGGAGCCGGTTACGCAAGGGGAAGGTATGAGCACCCCTCACGTCCGATGTACTCAACGGGATCCACGCTTGTTATCTAATTCTATGGGTGAAAAACAAACTATCTATGGCGGCTAATGATAAACGGGAGGAACTGAAAAGAACGGAAGGAACTGACTCGATAGGATATCGTCGCCCTATGCCTACGTATTCCCTCGTGCAATGGGAAAGTCATAGTCAACGTAGTTCGGGAAACTACAGGGGTATTGCTCGCCAAGACATCGCATCTTGTGCCTACGTATTCTCGTCTGGTACGAGAAATCAAAGCAAAACGTAGTTCAGGCTAACTACGGGTAAACAGGGTGTTCTCGATCACACGAGGGTGAGAGAAAAGGTAGACGATACTAGCGCACACATTCTAGCAGTTAGGTGTATTGCTGCTCGACCATTGAAGATTTAGGCGTTACCTGTTTGCGGTAAAACGGACGTAGTATGTCATTAGTTTAAAGGTACGGGGAACCTAAAGGGAAGAAAAAGGAAAAGTGCTCGCTAGGATTATCGCAATCATATGCCTATGTACCCTCAACAGATATGAGAGATCAGAGCAGACGTAGTTCGGCTAACTATGGAAAACGGGAAAGAGTGCTCGCCAAGACATCTTCGTCTTGTGCCTACATATTCTCATATGGCATGAGAAATCAGAGCAGCTGTAGTTCAGCTAACTACCGAAAACGGTCTCGATCGCACGAAGACGAGAGAAAAAAGGGGGTCTCGATTGCACGGGGGCAAGAAAAGGGAACTCAATCGCCAGGACACGAGAGAAAGAGTTTCGATCGCACGGGGGCGAGAGAAAAGAGGAACTAGGCCTAACATGCCTAAACAGGAAGGAACTCGGGACACACACGCTAGAACCTAAGGCGTAGGAGCGAGTGTGTCACATATTGCCTAAAGGGTATACACTAAACACTCTAGACGAATGAGAGGAGACCCTCACTCATCATTTCCCACGTATCTATTACTTATAACTCACAACGCTCGGGGGTTGATTAAAAGACTTGATTTAGAAATATGTTACCGAACAGCGTGGTTCCGTTGACCATTGACATTGTCTGCAAGCTCCATTCCAATCTTCTCCTCTTTTGGTCCTTGATGATGCTTTGAATTGGGACCAATGTGACGCTAAACCGTCACAGCTCGACTTATAAGGGAAGTCAAACTTTAAGAGGTCGCGTATTGATTTTCGTGTCAAAGACAAGATAGAGAAATGATATTGAGAATCATTCTCCAATTGAATCATGTCACACGGACCAAAAACAGTAGGATCTCGTCTTGCGGATATAAGACTTCATCGATCACAGAAAGTCAAAATAAAATCAAGAGATGAAGAGAAATAAGGAGAGAAAGAAGTGGTCTCGGATCCAACATTATTCATCAATAATTTGACTGGTAATGAATTACAGAAATGTCGTCATCGACCAAAAAGCGGTGAAAATGAATAAAGATGAAATAAAGTCGAAAACGAGAAAGAGGAGAAAAAGTCGGTCTCGGATCCTTCATTTCTCGTCAATAATTTGACGGAGAATTGAAAGAAACTTCTTCATCGACCAAAACAAATGAAAATGGGACAAAATGTCCAATAACAAAACAGAAATGGAATCTATCTCTAAAATAATAAAATGTAAGCTTCTAAAGAAAAATAATTAAAACCTAGAATTATATATATATATATATATATATATATATATATATATATATATATATATATATATATATATAATAAAATCTTAAAGAAAATAATGGAAAACTATATTATTAAACTAATATAAATATATATTAACAAACTATAATAAATACAAACAAAACTATAAATAATATGTATAATATATTTACAAAAAAGAAAATTAAAATAGAAATATAATATGTATTAAACAACCTGTTTATAAAAAACAATAATAATATTTACAAAAAATAAGATTAATAAAAAAAATAATACAAAATTTTAAAAAAACAAAAGAAGAAGAATAAGGTGTTGGTAAATATAGAAACGGGGGGTGGTGATTCAAACAGGGAAGGGTGAGATCCAAACGGGTTTTACAGCCCAATAACCACAATCAACAGTAAACAAAAAAAATAAACAAAACGAAAACCCAAACACGGTCTTCTTCCTCTCGCTCAACACCACTTTCTTGCAACTCAACTCTCTCTTGCCTTCGATCTGGGTTTGCGAGTTTTGCACAACATCCCCCTCTTTCCACTTTTTGATTCGGGTTTGTACAACAATTCCTCACATCATCTCGTTTTCTCTCTGTTTCATTATCACGTGCGATTGGAGTTGTGAGGAAATGGGTTTTTGTCATTCTGGGTCCGATTTGGATGTTTGGAGAAACGGGTTTGGTGAAGGTCGTGGTGTTTGAGTTTGTTGAAATTGGAGAGTGGGTTTGATGGTGGTTTAAACTGGGTTTTGCATAAGTTTGTTAAGGGTTGGAGATTTGGGATTTGATGTTGCTGAAGAATAAGATGAGTTTCGGTTTGAAGGAATTTTCGGTAAAGGGGATGATTGGAGGAGCGATGAAAATGTTGAAGTTTCTGGGTTGATTTCTGATCTGAGGTGAGTTCGAATGGGTTTCGTTGTTGGTAGTTTGATGGAGGAAAAGTTGTTTTCTGCGTGAAGGTGATGAATGGAGACGATGAAGTTCCGATGAATTCTGGGTTTGTGGATTAGCTTTGTGAGCTTCGAAGATTTCTGGCGAGGGTTAATGGAGGTAAGTTTGAAGTTCTGTTAATGGTGACAGTGAGGATTCGGTGGCATGGGGTTTGAGATGGTGAAGTAGAAGTTGGTTTGATAAGGATTTAATGGTTGATGAAGGTTGTTGTTTGCAACGAAGATGATGATGATTTGCGTAGGGCTGGTGGTTTGGATGCTTGTTTTTGAAGCTTGATGATGAAGCTGGTGATAAAAGATGACGGGAAAGGAGATTGTTGAAAATCTAGGTGAAGATTTAAGGTGGTGATGCGGTGAAGTTTCTGGAGAAGATTTATGGAGGTTGGATACGAAGGAGGGCGGAAATGGTGGAAAGGGTTTGGAAATCTCGGTTGACGATGTTGTTTAATAGAAGTTGATGGTATAATGGAAGTTTGAACAGTGGTTCGATGGTGCTGATTGAAGAACAATGGGGGTTGTATGGGTGGCGGCTGAATCTAGGGTTGATGGTCTGAGGAAAGGGATGATCAACAGTGCCATTATATACCCATATCGTGACACGTGGCAGGGCTTTGTTAAGACTTAAAAGTTGATTAATTAAATGATAAGCATGATTGATTGATAATTAACGTTAACTCCGAAAACATAAATTAATTAAATGTTGACTCAATTGATAAAATGACATATAATGTTAGTTGACTAAAAAAACAGTTAATTAACTCTAAGAAAATAATCTAAATCCTAATTAATCTACACCACTAATTAACTCTAAATCTAAACACTTAATTAATTTGAACTAAACCAAAATCTAAATAATAAAACAAGTTAATCCTAATCTAATATCTAATAAACTATTCTTCTAATAAGAAAATATTAAACTATTTAAAAGAAACTCTAAATAAAATTCAAAATAAAACTATATTCTAAAAATTAATAAAAAAAAACAAATAATAAAAAAAACTAATAAATATTCTATGTTAAAACTATTTTTAATTTTAATTAAAAAAAATATTTTCTAATAAACAATAAGTAAAATAAAAAAAGGGTTATTCTAAAATAAAATTCTAACTAAATAATTAATCTAAATTCTAAACCTATTTAATAAAACTCTAAAAAACTATTCTATTCAAAAAATAAATTAAACTATGCTAGAAATTAATAAAATAAAATTTAGAAAATTATTAATAAAAAAGTA
This sequence comes from Lathyrus sativus, assembly GCA_963859935.3. Lineage (NCBI taxonomy): Eukaryota > Viridiplantae > Streptophyta > Magnoliopsida > Fabales > Fabaceae > Lathyrus > Lathyrus sativus. The sequence goes on along the minus strand of OZ012741.1, from coordinate 598,889,750 downwards.
AAATAAAACAGTAAATAAAAATGGAAAGATCGGGCGAACACTGAAATGTCACCGAAAATACCAACACGGACTGGACAAACAGAATGAGGACAAACTCCACTCGATTCCGAAATAAAATCTCCTTAATTGAACTGGTTTAAATCGCCTGAAATGCGAGAAAAGGGTTGTAATCCCGATAAATCACTCCGACCGACAAAATGCACAGTATGCGATAAATAATATGCAAATGCAGATGAAACGAAACACAAGCCAAATTGCGAGAAACGGTTGGTCAAATTTTGGGGTACAACAGCTGCCCCTATTCAAACGGCTTGGACCTGAAGGGTTGAAAAGCGAACGACTTTCAAACATTCAAAGGTAAAAGACGGTTGAATACCAAAGAACCCAGAAATTTGCTAACCGCAAAAACAGAACTGCAAACTCTGATATAGTGGAACAAAGATCTCCGGAAGTAACTGAATGTGGTAGTTGCAACGGCAATAAGCTGATTGATTACCAATTTCAAATCATCGACACTAAGTCGGAAAGATCATCTGACATCGCTGTCAGGCATCGACGCTAGGTCAGAAAAACATCTGACATCGTCGTCAGGCATCTGTTAATTAAAAACAGGCATCGATATTAAGTTGAATCATCTCAAAGTTGATAGGAAACATTTGACATCACCGCCAGACTTCTGTATTAAGTTGGAAGAAAGCATCTGACATCGCCGCCAAAAATCTGCAAGGGATAAAATTTTCTGGCATCGCCGCCAGACAATCACAACATTGATACACGTCTGGCGTTGCCGCCAAACAACCACAAAGCTGATAAACGTATGACATCGCCGCCAGACAAACGAAAAACTGATAAACATCTGACATCGTCGTCAGACCTCGACATCAAGTCAGTAAAAGCATATGACCTTGCCGTCAGGCCTCGACATCAAGTCGGTAAAAGCATCTGACTTCGCCATCAGGCCTCAACATCAAGTCGGTAAAAGCATCTAACCTCGCCGTCAGAACTCAACATTAAATCTGTAAAAACATATGACTTCTCCGTCAGAACTCAACATCAAATCTGTAAAAACATCTGACTTCACCGTCAGAACTCAATATCAAATCTGTAAAAACATCTGACTTCGCTGTCAGTTCCCAAAATCATTTGACTTCGCCGTCAGCTCTCAAAATAATCTGACCGCCGTCAGGAATTCGCTACATAAAAGCGAGCAATCAAACCCGAAGTCTGGATCAATAACGATTGATCTTCTGCTATCCAGCAGACATCTGTGTAACGCCACTGGCATCGAACCCAGAGGCCGGATCAACCGAAGCTGATAAAATCTGATAATTCACAAAAATACTCCGCTGGGGAAGAGAGAAACTTAACCAAGCAACTCTGGCAGGGAGAAAGGAGAAACTTAAACAAGTAACTCTGTTGGGAAAACATAATAAGATGAACTCGTCCATCAAAAAAATGTATCGTGGTCTGGATACCATCTGGATCGAAGGATGACATTTCTAGTTGTCAGAATCTGGATATTCAATGAGAAAGAGCCGGAGCCTGGATGCTCAATGTAAAAGTAGGAGTCTGGATACTCAACGAAGTTTACCGGAGTCTGGATACTCCACATAATAACCGGAGCCTGGATGCTCGACGTAAAAACCGGAGCCTGGATGCTCGACGTAAAAACCGGAGCCTAGATACTCAACGTAATAAGCTGGAGTCTGGATACTCAACGTAATAAGCCGGAGTCTGGATACTCAATGTAATAAGTCGGAGTCTGGATACTCAATGTAATAAGCCGGAGTCTGGATACTCAACGTAATAAGCGACTTCACTGGGATTTACCGAAGTCTGGATACTCAGCGGAATCTGACCGGAGTCTGGATACTCGACGGACAAAGCAATACGTCACGAATTGAAAATTCACCGGAGTCGGAATACTCCCCGCAATTTACCAGAGTCTGGATACTCAACTGACAAAGGAATTCATCACAAATACTCATCAAGGTCTGGATACCACATGAGTTTAAAACAACACGACCAGCTGAAGTCCGACGACACTGCTGGGAAATAATATGAGTCGTAGTCTGGATACCACACGGGTTGAAAGAAATCATTAGTTGTCAAGGTCTGAATACCATACGGCGACAGAAAATAACAATGTCTACTGTGATCTGGATATCGCAAAACATCAAATAAGCTACCATGGTCTGGATACCATAACTATCTTTTACCGGAGTCTGGATACTCGACGAAAAAGATACAATAACGCCGATTGTCGTGGTCTGGATACCACAAATATCTTTACTGGAGTCTGGATACTCGACGGATAAAGAAATATACCACCAAACTTATCAAGGTTTGGATACCCAACTGACTTTACCGGAGTCTGGATACTCAAATAAAGCATAATAACACCAATTATCGTGGTCTGGATACCATAATGGCATAATAAAACACATAAGTTGCCATGGTTTGGATACCATAAGGGCAAAGAGATCCTGCTACCGTGGTCAGGATACCACAAGGCAAAGAGATCAAACCTCCGGAGATACACCTGAAATAAAGAGATAACAAACTGGCTTATGTTTCACATGCATATGTTTGAAAATGGCGTAATGCTCCATACGAAATGGAAATGCTACGCGTTTGGGAGGATGCTATGCACGATGAAAATGCAAAGGAACCACTTTAGCAAAATAAATGCTAAAGAAAGGAAACCAAATTCCGCTGGGGGAAGACTAGGCACGTCTAGTACGAACGGACTCATGTTGGGGAATACAAGCCTTAGATGGCCTCCGAGAAAACTTCTGGGTAAAACTGCTCTGCTAAGCACAAATCCACTCCGCTGGGGATCAAAATCAAACTCTGCTGAAGAAAACGTCCCGGATGGCCTACCAGAATACGACTCTTCTAAGGAACTAACAACTCGGCTGGAGACCAAAAACTCCATTCTACCGGGGAAATCAGCCCTGGATGGTCTGCCAGAATATAACATTCCGGGGAACAGACAACTCTGCTGAGGAATCAAGGCAGACTGCTGAGGGATGGCTTTATTCTGCCATAGATTCCACTCTGCTGGAAATTTAATCCGCTATCAGCTAGGGATAATGAACAAGATTTATTGGGAGATTATCCTGCACTCTTTCTGCTAAGGATGGAGAATAACAATTCTCCGGACCAATCCCATTCCGCGGGAAGGAAACATTCCACTTGTAATACCCCAAATTTTGCGCTAAGATTTGTCGTCGCATTTCATTGCATTTTTATTGCATTTAATCAATTACTAACAAATTTGTGTAGTCGTTTGACTTTTTGCAGGTAAATATCATATGGCATGCATTTTTTTTTAAAAAGTAAAAATGACATAATTGGCAAGAGGACATGTGTAAGGAGTCGTGAGTGTGAGAGGTTGAGAGTTCGAATCTCACCTTTGTCACTTTTTGTTTTTTATTATTTTTACTCTAAATTTTTCTATCTTTCATTAAAAAATAACAAAAATAGTTTTTTATTATTATTTAATTATTATTTTCGTATTTTAATTAAATCATTTTTTAAAATATTATTTTTTTCACCTTTTTCTAAATTATTCATAAAAATATCCAAAAAAATCATAAAATAAAAAATATTGGAAAAAATTTTGTTCTTTTTATAATATTTTTGATTTTAGGAATCAATAGGATTATTAGTTTTTATTTTAAGTTTATTTTAATTATTTTAAATTATTTAAATTATATTTTTTCTTAACTAATTATTTAGTTTGGGCTTTAAAATGGGCTTTAGGGACATTATTGATAATTTGGTGTTAACCCTAATTTGTTCCCTATATATACATGTGTTGCCTTGTTGAAAAGGGGTCAGAAGGTTTTCTTCAGAAAAGAGGAGAGAGAAAGGGAGAAACAAAGGAGATCCCCAGAAAAAAAAAAGGCGGTCGTTCCCACAACTCGTCAGAAGGATTGGAGCTCTCCAGTGTTCCCTTATTCAAACCTTTTTCACATTTATCGAAGCAAACCTCCGCTTCGTAGGTTAAATTACTAAACCTTTTGCCTTTTCATGTTTATGTGCATATTTTGCCATGTTAATGTGTTTAGGTCCGTTAAATTATTAAACCTTTTGTTTTTTCATGTTTATGTGCATATTTTGCCATGTTAATCTCCATGTGTGTTTAGGTCCGTAGATTTTAATATCAAAACCCTTTTTTTTAAAATCAAAACCTTTTTTTTATTTATTATTAAAACCTTTTTTAGTAAGACCTTTTTTTAAAACTGAAAAGCCTTTTTGTTCCCAAGAAAAAAAAAAACTTTTTTTGTTCCCAAAAACCTTTTTTAAAAACTGAAAAGCCTTTTTGTTCCCAAGAAAAAAAAAACTTTTTTGTTCCCAAAAACCTTTTTTAAAAACTGAAAAACCTTTTTGTTCCCAAGAAAAAAAAACCTTTTTGTTCCCAAAAACCTTTTCCCAAAAAACTGAAAAGCCTTTTTTTTGAATGAAAAGCCTTTTTTGTTCTAAAAAAAACTGAAAAGACTTTTCCCCCAAAAACTTTTTTTATAATTTAAAATTAATTTTTTTTTATAATTTTAACTTAAATATTTTTTATTAAAAAATTAAAACCTTTTTTTATAATTAAAATATTAAAAAATTAAAACCTTTTTTTATAATTAAAATATTAAAAAATTAAAACCTTTTCGTAAGGAACTCCTGATGTTTGATGTTTGTTGTGTCATTTTATGTACCCTTTTATTACTTTTCTTTCTTTTGACATTTCATGTGCATGCTCGAGGTTGAGATGTGCTTGTGGTGGCCACAACCCCACACTATTTTCCTCCCTCACTTCATTCTAAGTGTCATTACATATTTTCATATTCTTCATGTTTTCAGAAATGTTTCTTTATTTCTTTATACCCTCTACCTTTATTACTTTTCTTATTTTTGTACTTTAATTATTCCTCCATATAATGATTTGTCATATTTTCACATTTTTTTACAGTTTTATCCTTCCGAAGGATTAGGTCCAGCCTTTTGGCCGCCGAGTCAATAGCCTTACCCCTTTAATGGATCAAACCCTGTTTAGCCTAGGTGTCCCGCCGTGGGCAAAATTGCTTTTATCCTAGTGTTAGGCCAAAAGAGTCGCCGTACTCTGTTTTAAGGTTTTCCGCCGTGGAATCCCTAACCTAACCCTAATGCACTTAACAATTTATAACATAGAGATCGAAGTTTAAGACTCCATGTAAGCGTGTCCTTAAGATGCGTTTATTCCCCTTGAGACCTTGACCACAGTCAAGAAGTCTCTAACCTCCCTTTTGAGGGGAACTACAGTTACTCTGATTCCATTCCCGTAAGGATATGTAGGCACAGGATGCGATGTCTTGCCGAGTAAACTTAGAATTAACCCCTAGGTATTTTTTAATTTTCAATCCTTTGTATATACCCTAAAGCAAAATAATTAATGAAATAAAAAAAAATAAACAAAAGGTTCCCGTAGAGTACTACGGAAGTTTAGGGTGCTAATACCTTCCCTAAATTTAACCAACCCCCGAACCTTAGATCTCTCCCTTTTAGGTTTTTCCTTTCTTTAACCTTTCCTTCGGATAAATCAAAGACCGGTTGTAAATGAATTAAGATTCAAGTTAATCAATAGCTTGACATCCAAATTTCACCGCAACAGAAAATGGCGACTTCACTGGGGAGTCCTAACTTTTGAGGGTTATCCCCATTTTGTTTATTTTTCATCATATATTTGTTTCATTAATATTTTTGCTCATTTGTATATATATTGTTCAGGGGTACCTTGCTTGGGAATTACTGTGTTGTGAGATAAGTCCTACATCCGGACTTGAGTGACATTAGTATAGGATGGCGATATATTCGACGAGGCTTATAGGGAGTGAGTCCCGACCAAGCTAAATCGAGAATCACCGCTCAGTTGAGACACTTTCGAAAATGGTTTGGTTGATCGAGTGTAATCGTGAAAACTTTTACCATTATCGATTGGAGTCTGTGATACTGGGAACCGTAGTACCTTTACACCATCTTGGCCTTATCTAGGACGTAGTGTGGGAACTATGTGGGAGTAGTCCTACAATGGTTGCTACGTGATACTACACTCGAACGAGGTTCTCTTGAGAATATTATCGACCCTTGAGTCAGTCGAGAAGTTGATAATATCCAAAAGATGGGCTGATGACTTTGGGCACTTTTTAGAACCCTTGTTCTGCAGGTACAATTAATCTATAGTACACACCACTTTGGGAAGGGTAGACCTTGACTCCATTCATTGTTCCTCTAAAATTAGGACCTTTGTTTGCTTATGTGCGTTTGTGCTTTGCATCCATAAAGCATCATATCATTTCTAGTTTCAAGGAATTCAAAAGTCCTTTGCAAATTCAAGAAGTCCTACATTTTAAAGTCTAACAGCTTTTCTCGCTTTCCTAAAAGGGAATGTTTGCAATCGACCGTTGAAATTCTTGAGACCATTGCATGGCATTAGCATCACATTTTTGCATTGCATTTATCTCCCAGTTTCTCCTTCTTGGTCCTATCGTCTTCTAGTGTACCTTTGAGTCGTCAAGCTGATTCCTCGACACAGATATCAGACCAGAAACGGAACAGGAGTCACTTTGATCCTATTCTCATGACTTACACAGAGCTATATCCTGACTTAGTCCGGCAAGGACTGATTACTACAAAGGCTTTACCACCTCCTCTTAATCCTCCGGCTGGATTTAGGGCTGATCTCCATTGTGCTTCCCATGAGGGTGCCCCAGGCCATGACTTGGAGCATTATTTTGCATTGAAGGCTAGAGTATGTGAATTGGTTAGAACTGAAATACTTGATTTTACAGACAGTCATCCGGATGTTCAGAAAAATCCCTTGCCAGTACATCAGAAATGAAGTTTTGTCATTGGGCCTTTTTTTTCTCGTTGTTTGCATTTTCCTTATTTTGTTTAAGTTGTTTGCTTTCAATTATGTTTGTACTTTCATTAATGAAATAAGCATTGCGACTTTTGATTCAATTCATTTCCGTCCATTTATTTGCATCTTTATGCTTTATTTTTCAAATGTTTACTTCTTGTCCAAAATTTTGATATGCTAAGATCGGAGGGAGGATGACGAAAACGTTATACCCATAATTGCTGTCAGTATGCTTTCAATCAAACCTTGTTGACGATGTAAGGCATTGTTTCAATTCCCAAACACTGGAGAAATAAAGAAGTTAATCCCTCGTTACCCCCTTCGAGCCTAGAAGTTGGAGTTTCTTTCAAAAAACCCACAATTTTAACCTTGGGATGGGTAGTTCTCAGTTAACTTGGTTGGTGTTCATACGATACACCTTTCATTAACAAATTTTCCTTCGCACACGTCAAACAAGTGTCGAAGATGTTTTCTAATCAAAAGGTCGATGATGGTTCACCGTAATCATTAAAATCAAACAGTCACTTTCCTTCACACAAAAAAATAATATAAAAAAAGCAAAAGAAGCCCGCTAAGTCAAAACCTATGAAGGAGACTTAGGCAAAACTGGGGCATCCCGCTGACTGTAAACTCTAAAATAAACAGTTCAGGCAAAATTTAGGGATAATACAAAGAGATTTTTAAATCCTTATCTTGAAAATCCTCAATGTCAAAACAATCAAATGTTATAGGGGAGTAGTGGCTGCCTTTTCATAGGTCCCTTTGACTTCTGAATCATCATTGCTACGATCAATGAAATCCCTAACTTATGGGAACCTGAATGCATAGTATGAGTTAACTGAGCATAGGACTGAAGATCATCACGTAGATTGGGTGGGTACAAATAAATTTTGAGCCTTTATCTTTTGTTTCATAAACCGTGAACCAGGCCACGTTACAACCCTCAAAAGACCTAATTGAAGCAAGGTTATTTTGAAAGTATACTACAACAAGGTTGCGTAACCTGACTCCTAAAGATCCTTGCGAATCATTTATTTTGGCAATACACTTTTATTTTAAACTTTGAGTGTCTTGAACCGCCTTGTTCTGACTAACGACTCATGTATTTTCCATCTTTCAAAAATAATTTTTCAAAAATCCCATGAACTTTGCATTACCATGTTTGTATGAATATTTTTGTTTGCAAACTGGCTTTCCTCTAAGGAATTTTCAAACAATGAGAAACTTGGTCAAGTGATCTTATCAGGAGCAAGTTCCTTTTACATCTTGTCAAAGAATTAGTTCAAGATTTGTTCAAGGCAATATCTTCTCAGATTTGGTTTATCCATAGAATTGTTCAAGACCCAGACTGGGGCAAACCCTCCGAGGATACAGCAAAACAGTCGATTCCACGAATCAGACAGCTGAAGCAATTATCAGTTCATTTGACCTGGGGCAGTTTACTTGCATAATCCCTAAGCAGTTATTCATCATTCCTACAGTGACTATCAACTTGATACAGTTTAACAGAATGACAGTGATCTCCGTGTTGAGGAATCAGTCCTCCAGTTTTGTCATCTCACCGAAAGAGTCGAGCCTTGTCGTCGATGTCTGCATTTGCATTTGATCATATGTCATAGCATAATTCCTATACATGTGCATATCTTGGGTGCTTTATTCCCCATTTACATTTCTATCTTGGGTGCTTTATTCCCCATTTACCTTTCTATCTTGGGTGCTTTACTCCCCATTTACATTTCTATCTTGGGTGCTTTATTCCCCATTTACCTCTCTATCTTGGGTTCTTTAATCCTCATTTACATTTCTATCCTGGGTGCTTTACTCCCCATCCCGGGTGTTTTATTCCCCGTTTACCAGATATTCCTGGGTTTACCTAACATCATGGTGTTTTACCCCCATTTACTTTTTTTTTCTCCCTGAGGTCGTGTTTTACTCGCGTCTTACCTTGTGGGCAAAATTTATTTACTTGGCATCATGAGTGTTTTATCCCCATTTGCGTTTTTCTCCTGAGCTCGTGTTTTACCCGCGTCTTACCTTGCAGACAATTTCTAATTTGCTTGGCACCTATCAACAATTCTGTGTCGTGTCTACCCGACGTTCTTCCAGATATGACATGTCTTCTTCCCTAGTGCAATTCCTCGATGGGTCGTCCCCTGTGACGTTGTTTCGTCTGTATCCGTGCATTTGTCATTTTCATCATACGCATCATATCAGATTCATATCATATTTAGCATTATAGTTCGTTTTGTTTTGTCCATATCATTGCATAGCACTGCGTCTAAAGGCAAAATTTTCGGTTATCTGTATTTAAATCCCTCCACCATGATTTCTCGAGTCTCCGTTGCTCAAACCACCCGCTGAAGTTATTTAAATAGGGGCAACTGTAATACCCCAAATTTTGCCCTAAGATTTGTCGTCGCATTTCATTGCATTTTTATTGCATTTAATCAATTACTAACAAATTTGTTTAGTCGTTTGACTTTTTGCAGGTAAATATCATATGGCATGCATTTTTTTTCTAAAAAGTAAAAATGGCATAATTGGCAAGAGGACATGTGTAAGGAGTTGTGAGTGTGAGAGGTTGAGAGTTCGAATCTCACCTTTGTCACTTTTTGTTTTTTATTATTTTTACTCTAAATTTTTCTATCTTTCATTAAAAAATAACAAAAATAGTTTTTTATTATTATTTAATTATTATTTTTGTATTTTAATTAAATCATTTTTTAAAATATTATTTTTTTCACCTTTTTCTAAATTATTCATAAAAATATCCAAAAAAATCATAAAATAAAAAATATTGGAAAAAATTTTGTTCTTTTTATAATATTTTTGATTTTAGGAATCAATAGGATTATTAGTTTTTATTTTAAGTTTATTTTAATTATTTTAAATTATTTAAATTATATTTTTTCTTAACTAATTATTTAGTTTGAGCTTTAAAATGGGCTTTAGGGACATTATTGACAATTTGGTGTTAACCCTAATTTGTTCCCTATATATACATGTGTTGCCTTGTTGAAAAGGGGTCAGAAGGTTTTCTTCAGAAAAGAGGAGAGAGAAAGGGAGAAACAAAGGAGATCCCCAGAAAAAAAGAGGCGGTCGTTCCCACAACTCGTCAGAAGGATTGGAGCTCTCCAGTGTTCCCTTATTCAAACCTTTTTCACATTTATCGAAGCAAACCTCCGCTTCGTAGGTTAAATTACTAAACCTTTTGTCTTTTCATGTTTATGTGCATATTTTGCCATGTTAATGTGTTTAGGTCCGTTAAATTATTAAACCTTTTGCTTTTTCATGTTTATGTGCATATTTTGCCATGTTAATCTCCATGTGTGTTTAGGTCCGTAGATTTTAATATCAAAACCCTTTTTTATCAAAACCTTTTTTTTAAAATCAAAACCCTTTTTTTATTTATTATTAAAACCTTTTTTAGTAAGACCTTTTTTTAAAACTGAAAAGCCTTTTTTGTTCCCAAGAAAAAAAAAACCTTTTTGTTCCCAAAAACATTTTTTAAAAACTGAAAAACCTTTTTGTTCCCAAGAAAAAAAAACTTTTTTTTCCCAAAAACCTTTTCCCAAAAAACTGAAAAGCCTTTTTTTGCATGAAAAACCTTTTTTGTTCTAAAAAAAACTAAAAAGAATTTTCCCCCAAAAACTTTTTTTATAATTTAAAATTATTATTTTTTTATAATTTTAACTTAAATATTTTTTATTAAAAAATTAAAACTTTTTTTCATAATTAAAATATTAAAAAATTAAAACCTTTTTTTTATAATTAAAATATTAAAAAATTAAAACCTTTTCGTAAGGAACTCCTGATGTTTGATGTTTGTCGTGTCATTTTATGTACCCTTTTATTACTTTTCTTTCTTTTGGCATTTCATGTGCATGCTCGAGGTTGAGATGTGCTTGTGGTGGCCACAGCCCCACACTATTTTTCTCTCTCACTTCATTCTAAGTGTCATTACATATTTTCATATTCTTCATGTTTTCAGAAATGTTTCTTTGTTTCTTTATACCCTCTGCCTTTATTACTTTTCTTATTTTTGTACTTTAATTATTCCTCCATATAATGATTTGTCATATTTTCACATTTTTTTACAGTTTTATCCTTCCGAAGGATTAGGTCCAGCCTTTTGGCCGCCGAGTCAATAGCCTTACCCCTTTAATGGATCAAACCCTGTTTAGCCTAGGTGTCCCGCCGTGGGCAAAATTGCTTTTATCCTAGTGTTAGGCCAAAAGAGTCGCCGTACTCTGTTTTAAGGTTTTCCGCCGTGGAATCCCTAACCTAACCCTAATGCACTTAACAATTTATAACATAGAGATCGGAGTTTAAGACTCCATGTAAGTGTGTCTTTAAGATGCGTTTATTCCCCTTGAGACCTTGACCACAGTCAAGAAGTCTCTAACCTCCCTTTTGAGGGGAACTACAGTTACTCTGATTCCATTCCCGTAAGGATATGTAGGCACAGGATGCGATGTCTTGCCGAGTAAATTTAGAATTAACCCCTAGGTATTTTTTAATTTTCAATCATTTGTATATACCCTAAAGCAAAATAATTAATGAAATAAATAAAAAAAAATAAACAAAAGGTTCCCGTAGAGTACTACGGAAGTTTAGGGTGCTAATACCTTCCCTAAATTTAACCAACCCCCGAACCTTAGATCTCTCCCTTTTAGGTTTTTCCTTTCTTTAACCTTTCCTTCGGATAAATCAAAGACCGGTTGTAAATGAATTAAGATTCAAGTTAATCAATAGCTTGACATCCAAATTTCACCGCAACACCACTGACTTTCCTGGGGATCTGCAGGGGATGAATTAAATGGAGATATATCCCAAAGTAAACTCACTCTGACGAATACCAATGACCAACTGGATTCTGCCACGGACCATAATTCCGTTAGGGATCGCCCAATGAGGGAATCAGCGTCTACCTCCGCTTGGGGAAAATGAGAAATAAACTCAACAATATCAACCTCTGCTTAGGGAATTGAGTCAATGACCTAGACTCTGAGGGGAAAGGAGCCAAAAGTTTTAGACTCTGCGGGGAAACAAAACTGAACTCATCCCATTGCTGGGGGGATAATCCCAAATACCTGCTGGAGATAAACACAATCTCAATCTGCTGGGGAGAAACTAGTCATAATCTGTTGGGGAGAAACTAGTCCCTGCCTGCTGTGGGAACATGTAATTCAATCTGTTGTGGAGATAATCTAATCTGATATCAACATCTTGTAGGGATATAGAACCTCTATTGTGGATAAGTGAGATCACTCGAGCCTCGTGTCGGGGAATGTGGTAGCATGCGAGCCACTGGGAATAATTGTGCCAAGTATGGTTTGGCTTTTTAGTTAGGTAGGACCAGGTTTATGGTGATAGGGATTTATTTCTGGTTACCAACAAAAGTGGATTTAAGAGGAAAATACTAGACGAGAACTAGCATTCGAGGGTAGACTACCAAATGAGGACTGGTGGCAAAAGGTTAAGTTGTCAGATGAGAACTAACTTCTAATTTTGGTATCAGACGGGAACTGATTTCTGGTTTGGGTATCAGACGAGAACAGACTTCTGGTTTGCCAGACGAGAACTGGACTTTGAAACTGTATTTGCCAGATGAGAACTAGTTAAACAGTAGGCTACATAAAGGGTGACCAGACGGGAACTGGTTTAAAAGTTGACATGTACCAGACGAGAACTGGTGTTTTGTGAAAGGTTGACCAGGCGAGAACTGGTTTAAAGGTTTGCCAGACGAGAACTGGGCTTTGGAGGTTTGCCAGACGAGAACTGGGATTTGGAAATGATTTCGGGTTACAAAGTTCTGACAGGTAACGGGTTTAGGCTGTTGGATGACGATCCAATGACAGGTAAAGTTATTTGATGAGGTAATGGCACGATTCCCTGACACTTAATGTAACACCCCAACTCTAATACTTACGGATAATAGGAAAGACAACAACTCATATAACCAACAGAGCGCAACAACATAAAAATTGCACGCATGACGATCGTAATGAAGGTGTGACGGTCGTCACACATCCATAATTCTTCATATCAGAGATGTTACATTCAACTGAACAGACAATATGCACTTATGCAACCACATTCAAATGACATACGTAGCACGAAATTGGATGAACAATCAACAATGTATTACTTAACCATTTAATCATAAAACAACTTTCATTACTTCTGGCGGAAGGTAATAAGCTTACAACGGTTCAATTAAAATAATGCAGTAGAAATTCTTCACAAAGTTTAGCAACAAGAACATCAACTAAAGCAATAATATAAATCATTCATCCCCCCCAAGAGTGCTACGTATCAAAGCGACCAACGACACCTTAACAACAAAGCGAAAACTCTATTACGGGTCACCTGCAAATTACCACCAATGGCGGTAACATACAACCTAAAGGGGTGAGATATCAACAACATAATATAAGGCATGATAAAAGTCATGTTAGAAATCATGTCACAACAATATAATCTTCGCAAACTTATAAACATCAACGACAATCGTTTGCAAGCAAATTCATATCTCACGTATGCCATAACAACCGACAACCAACATAATTATGCAGCTTTATGCGACTCAGCAATGCAACTCAACTGTGCATATGCATGTGGTACCATTTAGGAGCCAACACCCTAAAACTCGGGATAGTAACCAACACCCCAAAACCCACTTAGGAGCCAACACTCCAAAACTCGGGACAGGAGCCAACACTCAAAATAACTCATTTAGGAGCCAACACTCCAAATAACGCCAATTCAGGCCAACCAAGATGATATGCCATGAAATGCACCTATTATGGACTACAACACAGCCATAACGACCATACAATAAAGCTTTATGCTTACAGCCAAACTGTTCATAACCGAGCATCATTCTCATACAACTCAAGACACTATCATTTTCCACCTGTTCACGTATGAGAGCAATAACAGCCTTAAATCAACAATTAAGAATTCAACATACGATCTTAATGATAACATATCTGCTCCTATTCACATAATTAATTACAAATCTCTATCAAGGTTTAATTAGGAAACAATTAGGACAACTACCCTTTTGCCCCATTAGGGAAACCTTAGAGCATCGTACTAATAACGATATAACACATTCATTTCTACGTATCTGCCCCATTAGGGAACCTTAGAGCATCGTACTACTAACGTATAACACATTCATTTCTACATATTTACCCCATTAGGGAAACCTTAGAGCATCGTACTACTAACGATATAACACATTCATTTCTACATATTTGCCCCATTAGGGAAACCTTAGAGCATCGTACTACTAACGATATAACACATTCATTTCTACATAGAAAACCTCGTCCCTAACATTTATCGATTAACGGAAATTATACCTATAAATCGATTCCCTATATGAAATCGATCATACCCACGGTTATAAAATTGAACCCTACCCTTACCTTAGAATAGAGGCCAATTCCACGCTTCCGGTTCCGGTTCTGGTTTACGGTAACTCTCCTGCAACTTTCTTCCAAGTTCTCTGATGGAAAATTCTTCTGTTATCAATTTCTCTCAACCACGTTATTTTCTTCCTTTACGGTTTCTCTTTTTGTGAAAACTTCCTAATTCAATTGAGCGTAATGGAATATGAGGATACGTTACTAAATTTTTAACTTTCAGGTGGCCACGTCCCAATTCTGTTTTTAATTTGGATTTTTCGTTACTATGACGAGTGTAACAAGTTCCTGACGAGCGTCACGACCGTCACATGCTTGTGACGACCGTCATATCAAAAAAATTTCATTTTTCTTAGACAGAACATTTCTTAAGCTTTCCAACGCTTCGAACGGGGAGTAAAACCGACTTACGGATCAAGAGATATGAATTTTCGAAGTTTTCCCTAAAACTGCTACGGGATTCTACACTTTTGCTCGAAAATTCGACCGATTCAATTCCTTTCTTCGAAACAAACACATTTTCAAATACGACTACGATGCAACGAGACACGACAAAGTCATAACTAAATTTAATCGAAATAAAACGGGCGTTACACTTAACTCTTGCTGAGGAGAAATAAACTCGCTTGAATAACTTGCCCCAATGTAGTTTAACTTGCCCTAGTCTGATTCTTGGGAGAGTTCATATTAAAAAGAAAGTAGCTTGCCATGAGATGACCTCGAGATGGCTTGCCCCAGAATCCGTATAATGAAATGACCCATCATTGATTAAACAACCCTCAGAATGATTGGCTTTCATTTACTCTTGAAGTGATTTGCCCCTGATTGAGCGTTGACGCGACTTAACTTGTCCTGACTGAACACTGGAGGGATCGCACTCAATTAACAAAAACTCTAGGTGATCTTTCCCTGATTGGTAGAGTCTTGAGATTACTCACTTCTGATCAACTGCTTCTTGAATGATTTTCCCCATAATCAACCGATGCTTTGGGAATTGTCTCAGACTGACTGATTTCATACTCACTGGATGTCAATGCCCCAGATTCACAAGGATACAAAATATACTCGATTATGATCCAGATTGCTGAATAATCCAGTCCTGTTCGATTATTCCCTGTTGGAATTTCCTCCATATCAAATACTGACCTGCAACTAAAATTGTTTGCTCACGGATGGTAATTTTAATGCGGTGTTCATGCAAGTTTTGAAAGAAGCGTCACTTATTAAGTGTCGTGATAGTGAGACGAATGAACTATACACTCCAAACATAGTGCTGATTTGATTAGTGCAAGATACAACAAAAATATGATTAGAAAATCATGTGGGAGTCAGGTTACTCAACCTCATTGTGGTATGCCTTCAGAATAAACCCCGCCTCAGTTAGGTCTTTTAATGGTTGTATCGTGGTCGGGTTCACGGTTCGTGCAACAAAGAATATTAGGCTCAAAGTATGATTTGTACCCACCCCTTCTCCGCGATGATCTACAATCCTAATGTTCAGTTAACCTGGCACAAGAAGTCATCTCTTCAAAAGGTTTGTTGAATGGCAGGAGCGATGGTTAAGGAACTCACAAAGTTTTCGGAGTGACAGTTACTCCCTTTTTGTCTTCGGTGTCCGTAGCCACACAACATTGTCCTTGTTTGAGGATTTTTCTTCTGAGATCCTTTCTATTTTTATTCTTTTGTTCCCTAATTTTTGCCTAGACTCACTCTTTTTTTTAGTTCTTTCTGATTTTGGAGTCCAGCGGGATGCCCTAATTTTTACCTAAGTATTTGCTTTCCAGCTTTTCAACCTAGCGGGCTTTCTTTCTCCTATTTTTTTTTAAAACAAGTCGTGTGACACTGGTTGTCTTGATTTCTCCGAAAGGGTTGTAACTGTCTCACTCCTGATTGGTGAGGTTTAAGCACTGTGGTTGATGAGGGATGACCTCCTTAGAGGGATAAGATGTGATTGGTCCTCGAATGGGGACACTCCTCTATAAAAATTTGAGCGCTCGATCAAGCTAAACTGACAACTACCCTACCCCAGGTTAAGATGTGAGGGTTTGAAAGTCCGAAAGAAACTCCTACTTTTAGGCTCGAAGTGGTTAACTAGGGACTAACTCCTTATATCTCTGGTGTTTAGAGGATTTGAAACAATGCCTGTACGTCATCAGTAGGATTTTATCTGAAAGCATATGACCATCAGTTATCAGTTTTCGTCATCCTCCCTCCAATCTTTGCTAATCAACAGTGATGAAATGGAGTGGATAAAAGGTGCATGTGTCTGTGTTGTGCAAAAATGAGTGAAAGCGACATGATTAATTCAGAAAAATGCATAATCACTTCATTAATATTACCATTCAAAACAACAATACTTAAAAGCAAGTAGCAACTAACAGAAAATAAACTACAAATGCAAAGGATAAAAAGTGTCTGAGGACTGTCAATGTTAAGGACGTCTGCCTGTCTGGACCACTGGCTTCTGGAGATAACTCTTGGAATCTGTGAGCTTAGACAACTGAGAGGTTGACATGAACAACCAAAACTCCTTCTGGAAAGGAAATGTACCCTTTGTCAATCAACTGGTGCACTTTGGCTTGAAAGACTTTGCAGTCTTCAGTTGAATGGCCCATGAATCTGCCATGATACTCGCACTGAACATGGGGATTATACCCAGGAGGGTAAGATTCTGGCACAAGCTTAAGAGTATTAGGCTCCACCAATGAGTTCTGAACCAAATGTGGTAGAAGTTGACTGTATGGCACAAGAACTGGATGAAAAGGAGCATTCCTTCTTTCCAAATTGTTACGAGGCCTGTTTTGATTCTGACGCTGATTCGGATAACCTCAGCCACGGGCTCGTTGATTTGCATGAGGAGCGACCCAAAGTTTCTGATGTGGTGCCCTAGGCATAGTTGTCTGTCCAGAATAACGAGACATAGAAGATACTGACCGCTGAGAAGATGAAGAACCAACAGATTTCACCGATTCACCCTGTGAATACTCAACATCTGCCATGACTGCATTCATCACATTCTCTTCTTTCTCTTGAGAATTACTGAGGGATTCAATTCACTAGCTTGATTGCCCGAGACATGCTGAATTTTTCCAATCTTTACACCATTCTCAATACGTTCTCCTACCATTACCAGTTTAGAGAATTTTGGTGCAATCCCAAGCATCCTTTTGAAGTATGGGCTCTACAAGGAGTTTATGAACATATTTGCCAACTCTTGGTCTAGAAGCGACAGTTGCACTTTGGAAGCAAATTCTCTCCATCTCTGAGCATACCTCCTGAAGGGTTCATTGTTCTCCTGAGACAAGCTTTGCAACTGCATGCGACTAGGAGCCATGTCAAGATTATATTCATACCGCTTCAGAAATTTTTTGGTTAAGTCCATCCATGATCGGATCTGACTACTCTCTAACTTCATATACCAACTCAGAGATGCCCTAATCAAACTGTCCTGAAAACAGTGAATCATCAACTTATCGTCGTGCACAAACGAGGTCATTCTTCTACAGAACATCACCAAATAATTGTTGATATTTATAAATCAACTTACTTGTGATAGAAAAACAAATTGTTGATATTTATAAATCAACAACTTAAAAATAAAATAATAATAATAATAATAATAATAATAATAATAATAATAATAATAATAATAATAATAATAATAATAATAATAATAATAATAATAATAATAATAATAATAATAATAGAGTTAATAATTGAAGAATAGAAAAGCTATATTATTTTATATCTAAAAAAATAAAGATAGCTCAATGTCTGCTATTTAAATATGTTTATATTTAAGTATGATTTATTTTTATTTTTCAGCTACCGAATACATATTTTTATGTTTATGTATTCAATAATTATATATAATTTATTTATCATGTCATTGTACATTTTTTTAGTTACATATATCATTGTACTTTTATTTTATACAAATGAAATAATTTAATAATTTTAGTGGGGATAATAGTGAATTTTTAGTAAAAAAAATATAAAAAATATTTTAATTCAATAAAATATAACAAATTGATAATATATATTAGTGGTGGCAATTGCCAACAATATGTAACACGTAGATCCGTAACACACTTTCCATCATTGGAATACTGAACTTGGAGCCTATCTTTTGTAGAAAGTCGCCCCATGAGGGTGAGACAAAGAGTAAACTTTGCTCTGGGCCTGATAGTCTTGCTGAAGAACATTTTCTTCCAATCCATGTGTTCCTTGTCTCCTTTTAACTCTCTATACATAATAATTGTCTGGTAATTTCTATTATGAATGACTTCATCCCAATACTGAGTTTGTTTAACTTTCTCTCTAGTTTTCAAAATGTTTTTCAGTATCCAAAAACTTTGTTGGGAAGCTTGCCAAGTTCTGATGTCCTGGTTCTTGATGTAGTAGGTATTTATCCACTTTACCCAAAGCTTATCAACTTTGCCTTGAATATTTCAAAGGATTTTTTCCATAGTTTCTTGATTCCACTACATGAAACTTTGGATGACAAGTTTTGTCCCAAGCAACATGAGCCTTTTTACTGATTTCTTCTTTGCCACTCCAGAGGAAGCTTCTGCATATGGCTTTCAGATGTTTAATGGGTTTTTTTGGAAGAGGGAACACCTGCATCCAATAATTAGAAATGGCAAAGAGGACACTCTGTATCAATTGTTGTCTGCCAGCACAACTAAGCAGTTTTGCAGTCCAATGTTTAATCTTAACAACTATTTTATCTATAAGAGGTCTACAATGTTGGACAGTTAACTTTTTATTAGATAAAGGTACTCCTGAGTATTTAAAAGGTAGCATACCAATGGAGAAGTTAGTTACTACTAAAATTTTCTAGTTGATTGCGTTGTGTACACCTCCATAATAAACTCTGCATTTTGTAGAGTTTGCTTTTAAATCAGTGGCATCCATATAGATAAATTTTATTTGACATGACACATTTTATCCTATTCATGTTCTAAAAAAATATTCAATTGTATTGAATGGTATCACTGTATTTTTAGAATAAGAAAAAAAATTTTTATCAAATTTTCTTTTATATATAATTCGCAAACTCAACCCAACCTAAGAAATGATTGAATTGATTTATTTTGATTTTAATTGTGAAATTGTGATTTGAAAAACAAACACAATCCATTAAAATTTAATCAGATTAGATATTATATTGAGTTAAACTCATTCCAACCAAATCGTGTACACCTTTAAAATCTTTAACCAAACAAAAATTAATATATTTATCTTATTATTAAAATCTTTAACCAAAATATATTAATAAATTAATCTTTGGTTGATATTTATTTATTGCATCCAAGTCCCAACAAATAAGGACCATCGATTCATCATCCCATTTGACAGAGAGAAACATGGAGGATATCGAAAACGTAAAGACCGAAGCATTGCAATTGATAGGAGCATTTCAAGTTCTACCAAAGCTCGTAGTTTTCGATCTCGATTACACTCTTTGGCCTTTCTACTGGTTCGTGCATCACATGCATCTTTTCTATTCATCTCTTTCTCATTTTATTACAGCCTCACTAATTCAATCTCATCTTAATTTTAGCGAGTGCCGCTCCAAACACGACTCACCTTCTCTGTTTCCTCATTCTCGAGGCATCTTGACTGCACTCAAAGATGAAGGAATTCATGCTGCTATTGCTTCTAAATCACCAACTCCTCACATAGCAACCACGTTTCTTGACAAACTCAGTATCACCTCAATGTTTGTCGCACAGGTTTGTTTACTCTTTCACTTTTTTTCAGAAAATTCAATCAAAGACTGGTGTCCCCTATAACTCTATGCTCTTTTTTGATGATGATAACAATAACATCAAAGCGGTATTTATATTTACTTTTATAATTTTTTTAATTAAGTTTTCAAATTTTCTTATTTGTGTGGTAGAGATAATCAATTATGTAACATGACTTGCTTTGTGGCAATAACAGATTTCAAAATTGGGGGTAACGAGTGTTTTGGTTATAAATGGTGTGAATCTTGGAGTATTTAGAGAAGGCCTCACAAGATTTTCTCAAGACTGGGATGCCTCAAAGAACAAGCAGAAAAGACGTAGATAATGCTCTCATGAGCAACATTCTTCCAAGTTGCAACCATGATATATGTTTGAGATTATCAACTTTGTGTGCATTTTATTTCAAACATTGTCCACATTGATGATTGGAAATATATTTGTGTTTATTTTTTCTTCTATTAATTTAGTGATTAGAATTTCACCCATATATAAATAAGTGGAATGCAATCGGATGTTATTGCGGTTACTATAACATGTTGCGTATTCTATAACATGTATATGTCAATATGCGTCATGATTGTATCAACTATAATGATTTTGTAAACAACCAACATCTATAATTATCTTATTGAGATGGCTTTTGTAATAGTTTATCATTTTTTATTCTTTAGTTTGTTGGAATGGATCTAGATAGAAAATTATTCAATTATTTTTTTTAATTGATTTAAAATTTTGTTCTTTACTTTTTACTTGAGTGATTCAATCACATACTTGATTGTAAGATGATTCATTTGCATAATAATTTAAAAAAATAAAAGAAAATTTAAAGTTACAAGAATATAGAATTGAGAGAGTGTTGATTATTGAATTGAAAGGAATAATGTGTTGATCTTCTCTTGATCTCAATGATTTGATCTCTCCTTGCAAATACAAAATGACTTCCTATTTACAATGAGACTACTTGCACATCAAGTAATCTCAAATTAACTAAGTAACTAAATTCGATAAGTTGTATTCGACATCGAATACATGCAGATTCTACTATCACAAACATGTGTAACACAAAAAATTACATATTTAACACATTACATAATTCATTGGGTCTAAGTTATCTACATTCATCATAGTTTTCAATTTCTTGAACAATTCCACCTGCACAACCTTGGTCATGATGTCTGCTATCTGATTCTCAGTTCTACAGTATTCTAAGTTCAGTTTTCCATTTCTTACATGCTCTCTAAGATAGATGACTATCATCTCAATGTACTTGCTTCTTCTATGTGTTCTCGGGTTCTTGGTCATATTAATAGCAGACATGTTATCAATCTTCATGATCATTGTTCCATGATTATTTCCTGCAATCAGTCAGATTCACCATCCATGTTGTTTGACATGCACAAATTGAGGCAGCTATGTACTCAACCTCACATGATGAGAGCTACAACTAATTCATTTCTTGAGTTTCAAGTAACTGGTGCACCACCTAGCATAAACACATAATGTTGCGGATTTTCTATCCTAAGCATCACCACACTCACTAGAGTCAGTGTATCCCACTAGTTTGCATTATTTTCCTTAATCTATTGCAGGAAACAAAATGTCATAATCTAGTGTTCCTTTTAGGTACTTGTTAGCCTGCGATTTTTGACTCAGCGCGTTTGATGCAAATATGTGTTGCACCCCAAAATTTGCCCAACCTTTTCTAACCTAGGTTTATGTATCAATTGCATAGTCATTTGCATTGTCATCATGTACATAGTGTATTCATCTGCATTGCATGTCATAAGCAAGTTATCTTAACAGGGGATCAAAGTGCTATTCCTATCTCAAGAGGTATATCCAAGGGTTTCATTCATATTCAAGACTACTCAGGTCATCAGGGAAGAATTTGAGCTTTGAAGAGCTGCCAGGTTGATCAGTGAATTCTCTCCTATCGTGAGGCTAGTGGGGGATCATCAGAGGAAATGTGAGCTATGAGCCAAGAGCATGAGGTGTGTATGGATGTTATGAAGAGTCTAGAGAATCATTTTTGAGGAGAACCAAGTCATTTGAATGATTGTAGGAGCCTCAGTTGAAGTCAGTCAACTAGGGTCAACACTGGGTCAATTCTAGGTCAAAGAAGTGTTTTGAAGGGCATCAAGGATCATTTGAAGAATGGGGGATTCATTATTTGCTAGGTGGATATGGATATGATGTTATGATAAAGAAAAATCGAGAGGAGTCAAGGAGAACTGGAGTTACTAAATTAGGGTTTTATTGTAAAATCCCCTAATTTAGGTCAAACTTCAAAGCAGTGTAACTCAAGATGCAAGCTTCATATGGATTCTTGGTCCACATGAAACTTGTAGAATATCTTCATAGCTTTAATTTGAGTGGTGGAAGTCATCAAGATGATTTGTAGAACTCAAGTTATGGCTCTTGCAAGTTACAGGCCATCTGAGGGCACTGAAATTTGTCTGTGAAAATTGTCTGTATTCCAAGCAACTTTTGACTTTCAAGGGTACTTCAAATGGATTTCTGGCCAACATGAGAATTGTTCCTTATTGTCTTAGCTTTCTAGAATGGTATGGTATGCCTTCATATGATTTATGGAACTCTACTTATGGTCTTGGCAAGCAAAGGGTATTTTGGTCATTTGAGGATTACAGGTCATTCTTAGTATATGCCTAAAACTCATACAAGGAAGCTTCAAATGAAAAACTTCACAACATAAAAGTTGTTCAAAATGGTATTTTAAGGCTAGAAAAGAAGGTGTGAAAGTTTGGAAAAGCTTAGAGCATGGGATTTTAAAATTGGTGCAAATGACTTGAAAATGGCTTATAAGTTGAAAAAGTTGAAATGAAAAATTGGTTTGGGAGATCTACAAATCCAATATGGGTCATCCAATATACCAAATTGATTCCAAACATCATTTTAAAGATATTGGTTCAGCCACTTTTTTGAGTTAGAGTTTAAAAATTGGACTTGCTTTGTATTTTTGTTACTTGCATAATAAGGCAAGTATAGAAAACTTGGCACAAGATGAATTTTCAAGGCAAGGAGCTTACATACACTTCCCATATCTCATGTAAGGAGATTTTGACATAAGTTTGGAAAGGTGCAAGCATGAGATAAGAGATATTCAAAGTATCATGGCATGAGAAGTTCATGAAATTTCCACAACTTTCTAGAATCCTCCAAGATTATTCTAGAAACCTCTAAGTTTGTTAATCATCATCTATATATTGGATTGAGATCATTAAGAGTAAAGGTTGGTGATGGTTGATGTTGAATCCATTTTTCAAATCATATTGAATTTTTTCTCCATTTTTCCCACACTTTCACATTTTGGAATTTCCATTTTTTTTTCTCCCACTTTCCATACTTTTTCTCTTCACCAATCAATTACACAACAATTATAGAGATGGTTCATCATTTTTTTTTAGAGAATTGGAGCAAGAGGAACCTTGTAGTAACATGAAAAAGTGGTGAAAACTCAAATTCCAATTTTCACTTTTTCATCAATTCAAGACTTGTCAAGGCTTCAAACATATTCACCAAGTATTGTTGAGTGATTCTACATCATTTTCTCAAAGAATTGGTGATCGAGTGAAGCTCCATAAGCCATTTTTCGGAGGTATAAAGAATTCGACATAACTCATTATTTAGGAGTCTTTCTTGCATTATTTTTATTGCATTCCATTGCTCTCATCTCCTACATGGATTCTAGTACAAAAAAAGATGGGTTTTATGACAATTTTTGGTTCTTGAGTTTTTCTTGAGGTGCCACGTTTTGGGAGTTAGAGAGAGTTTCAAGAAAATCTAAGACCATATTTGGATTACTTGATTTTTTTCCTTCAAGTTTGACCAAAATTTTGTGCGAAACGGATAATTATTGATGGAGTTATGGTGCTTCAAAGTAGCAAAAAACTCATGTTCATGGGGCTACGGGTTACTATTCACAAAGTTGAAAAATTTGATTTGGAGAAGAAGGTGTTAACACCGTCGGATGCATTTCCAAGTCAAGGTTTCTTCCATTCATCCAACGCCTCTCACTGCGCCACGTAATCGGCCACATAAGCCTCATGCCACTTTTATTTATTCATGTTATTTTCTTTTATCATGCTATTCCATATGTTCTTTTATTTTTCTGTTTTATATGCTGACTTCAAATAATCATAAAAAATAGGAAAATTAGTCTTTTTGATCCCCATTTTTTTGTGCTGAATCTTTAAGATGTCTAGGATTTAATAAAACTGGAATTATAATTTTACCATTTTTTGACATTTTCTTTGGATTTTTTACATTTGGGTCGTCATAAAAAGGCCAATGCTGGTGCTATCATTTTGTTGAATTTCTTTGACCTATCAAAACACAATTTAAATGTCAATCCTTTTGCAGGGATCTCATACACACGTTGAGGTATTGTGATATATTTTTATGGGAATTTTATTGTACCATTTTAATTGGTTTTGGATGCTTTCTTTAACATGCTCCACTTTAATCTTTCCTTTGGTATACATGAGATATCTTGCAATGTTTTCATCTTGTTTGACCATTTATCTTTGGATATTTTTGTGGTATCTCTCACCCCTGGTTTGTGGCTTGATGTAGGGCATTGGAGATTTTTATTTGAATTTTTTAGCACCTTTTGCTATTTTTCTTATGTTTTGTATTCGAACTTGTAATTTGGACTTCCGAACGGACTTTATTTTTGTTAAGGCTCCAACGGCCGCTTTGTGTTTGCGTGATGAACGCCGTGGCTTATATTTCTTATTGTAGATAGGTTAGAGGTATTGGAAGACCCTTAGGTGTCTGTTATTTGTATGTGTAGCTTGCCCGATTATCGACTTGTTTGCATGATAGCACGTTGCGATTCCAAATAGTGGATTACGCGTTTCATTCAGAGTTTTCACTCGATTCTTTGCATATGATCACTTGATATTTTCTTATTCCAACCATGAATGGGCTTGAGGTTGAGATGAACCTTCCTCCCTCCTTTGCATCGCATTTATCATTGCTATATTCATGTTCACTTGTATGCGGTTATTACTTGTATTTCCGTTTCTTCCTTTCGTTTTCCTTTCCCGTAGGACTTCCATTCTTCCTTGTTCAAGGGAGGATGTGATAGACATTAGGAGCTAACCCATGTATGATAACATTAGGGTAGATTTTATTCCCTTTTAACCCTAGGATTTGTAGAGTGTCATCTCTTCTTCCTTCAAAACAACAGAAAAACATTAATAAAGGTTATAACAGAGATTAATTCATTTCTTCCGTCAAAAGATTTGAACAGACATCAACCTTTTTGCAATAAGAAAACCCTTGTTTAAGGTGAGATTTTTCATGAAAAACACTTGAACAGCTTGTGTCGGGCGTAGCCCGAACTACGTTTGCTCTGATCTTCCATGCAGTGTGGAAGTACGTAGGCATAGGATGCGATATCCTAGCGAGCAACCTTCACCCACCTTCCCCCGTAGTTAGGCGAACTACGTTGACTCTGATTTCTCGTTCCAGACGGGAATACGTAGGCATAAAGTGCGATGCTTTGCCGAGTCATGTTTTCTTTTCTTTTCAGACCTCATCCTTTAGTTTAGATAGAAGTGTAATCCGTACAAACCAAACCAAGCAAGCGTGGATCCCATCGAGTACGATGGACGTGAGGGGTGCTAATACCTTCCCCTTGTGTAACCGACTCCCGAACCCAGGTTTTGGTTGCGATGACCATACCTTTCCCTTTTTCGCGAGGTTTACTTCGAGCGTTTCCTTTCCCTCCGTTGGGATAAATAACGCACGGTGGCGACTCTCCTGTCAGCCGGCGCCGATTTTCGCAGTAGCGACAATATGGATGAGGAATGAATATACAAGTGTTAGCTTGAGATTTTCGACTCGGCGTGTTCGAAGAAAGTAGGGATGAGATATAAATATACATGCTAAAGCATAGGTAGTTAAATCATGTTTCGACATTAAAATTACAAGCTTAGACTGATGAGATTCTCGACATGAACAATTGAAGAACCTGAACCTATTTTTGACAGAAGTAATGGTTTACAGCAGTTCAAGAACTGAAGACACGTGTAAGCAAAACAGAGGACACAAGCTCACGTAATAGTGTACATGTCGAATTCTAGACAGTTAACCGTCGAAGACGGTTATTGATATACATGGTATATAAGTAGATTTCTCTTATAAGGAAAAGGTTTGCATTTTCATTCTATTGTCCTTAGAATTCACATACTCGAGTCACAAAGATCAAGAATTCCTGAGAAATGTATGAACTTGCATTCCATTTTTAGTTCAAACACTTTTATCCAATTGTTTTGTTGTTTCTTTATTTACTTTATCCTTTTAAATCAATTATGCATTTACCTATTTACATTATTATCTACTTGTTATGAATTCAAATATAGAACCTTTTAGCACAAACACATTTCTCAAACATCTCGCACAAAAATGCCCTTAGAATTTTTTTCGAGTTTAATCCTTTAAGTGAACTAAAACATGTGATTTGTTTACTAAAAATAATATTAAACAAATTGGCACGCCCAGTGGGACTCTTTTGTTCAAAATTTAAGCTTTAGCAGAGAGTATATGTGCTTTTGTATTTGTTTGTGTTCTTGACATGTAAATGTTGTCATATGTTGAGTGTTTATGCGCCTGAAGAGTGGTAGATTTGTTAGTATGACAAGACCATTAAGAAATTCATCCCCCAGGGAGTTCTTCATCCCTAGAATAACGCTCCAAGTGTAAAAGAATAATCGATCAGAACAGTTGGTGGTACAGACACTTCAACTACTATTGGAGTAACTACTTATATTGTGAGTCCAACATTAGTTTTAACCGCGACCCCAAAAATGGTGATATTACCACCAACTAGTGGTCATATTAATCAAGTGGTTACATAAACCACTGCAGGAGGTATTAGGCCTCAATTTCTTCCAAAATTTACACTTCCCCTTATTGGTAGGGAGTATCCATATGACATGCCAACTGCAATGATGACAAACATACAAGCTAATGTATAGATATACGCACACAGTGCAATGACAGTTGCATCTCCTTTAAATCCATACATGGCATTAGAGTCTACTATAAATAATCCTGGTCGAATAGGTCAAACTCGTGGAGGATTGGGATACACCCCTCGGGTTATACCACTTATGACTAATAATTCTCTATTGGTTGTAAGGCAATAGATGGATGATAGTAACCATGATATGATTAATATGTTGACTCAAAAAATTGGTACATTATTTAATACTTTGATTTAAAATACTAATCATAGTTACCAACAGTTGGCACATCAAATGAGTCAAATTGCTGACTTCTTTGGTGCTCCTCAAGCACTTGTTCAACCAATTCCTAATAATCAAGTGCAACAGTATGTTACACTCTAACCAATCGAACAACCTATACCCAAGGTAGTCGAAGAAGTGATGTTGGTATGCAGGAATAAAAATGCAGATCATGTACTTATGAGAGTCCAACAAATAATTATGGGGGGTAAAATAACATAACTAATATGGTTGAACAATCTTAACTCAAAATGGTCTAAATATTGGCCTTCATAGGCCAGATTTTATATCTGCTTTGTTTGAATATGTATTGCAGACTAGTGAGTCTACTTTTGAGCACATTGCTCGATACTAGACAGAGGTTGGTGTTATGGCCAATGAAAAAAACTTAAAAATAAATTACTTCCCTAATTCTTTGACTAAGAATGTGTTCACGTGGTTCATTACTCTCCCTCCAAATTTCAATCATAATTGGAATTAACTAGAGAGAGTGTTTCATGAGTAGTTTTGTATGGGGCCATAGAAAATTAGCCTGAAAGAGTTAGATAGTGTGAACAAAAATCATTTGAACCAATATATGATTATCTCAATAGGTTCAGACTAATGAAGTCAAGATGCTTTACTCAAGTGCATGAATATGTGTTAGTCAAAATGGTTGCAAGTGGCTTGAATTGTTCCACCAAGAAGAAATTACATATACAATACCTAAGGGATATGGCCCACTTAGCAAACAGGGTTAGACACGGCGAACATCTAAAGAATGAGAAGGCTAGATTAGAAAAGGCCATAAATTGACACCCTATGGAAGAAAAATTGCTTATGGGGAAATAGATGACAATAATGAAGAACCCTGTGTAGTTTTTGATACTACTGAAAGTCTTGGCACAAAGGTCAAATAGGTGACTATGGAAAATCATGTTGAGAAGATGAAAATGGTTTATCCAAAGGATTAGGAAGAATTGATTGACTTCCTGAACAACTGCAAAATTAAAGTCTCTGAAGTAATGTTATGTCTTCATTGTAGCCCAGTGTTCGACAAGGAGGCGACTAAATACCTTGAAAATATAAAGCCCCAACAATCAAGAAAGAGTAGTCAAGACGACATAAAGACCAAGTTTACTTTCGACAAAAGAGATGTTCCTTACAAGACATATTAGAGTATGAATTATGTTTCACCTATCAATGTTCCTCTTGGTAAATGGGTTAAACCTACAAACAAAACAAACACTGACAACAAAAATGGAGGTTGATCAAAGTCGACGCGGACTAATCGTACGAAAATAACTCATAGGTGTAAGAGAAGTATTCATATGCTTGTAAAAATTACTTGGGAAACAAGCCTATGATTAGGATCCAATGGAGAAGGCACCAACGCAAGAAGAAGGCGACTTTCGAGGCTGCAAAATTGAGTAACAATGGAAGACATCCATGAAGAAACTTAGCTTAAAGGTCATCTGAACTTTCACATGACGAGAACATCATAGAAATGATGTTTTTGCTCACTATCATGTCTTTTCTGGGTAAGCCCGTGCTTCACCCAACGAGTCTTCTATTACTTAGCATCTTGGTTTTATGCTTCATCCTGCTAATTTATAAAATCTTTGTTCTTTAAAATGATTTTATTTGATTCAACTAGCAATCAGATGTCACACCCTCATTTTCACTTTTAACCTTTCATACCCTACGTTCGTCATATCATACATCGTTCTGTTGCATATCGAGCATGCGGGTTCACAAGGTAAGGATTGGGTCGGTCCTTTGTTTTCCAATTCAAATAAGAGAAATTTCCTATCATGGGCTACATGGAAGAAAAGGTTCATCATTTAAGGTTTGGTTCAAGTTGGAAAGTCTACTCATGTAGATTCCTTCAAGGAGTAGTTACTTGAAAAATATTAGGATATTCAAGATCAATATTCCTAATGAACATGAAGTGCAAGGCCTAATCAAGACTTCATCCATTTCAAATAATGGTATAAGGGAAATCGACCATTCTAAATTCAAAATTCATGAATTCAAGATTAGATTCAAGAATGTTACAAAAAGAAATTTCATGACATTTGCAAGAATATCACATTTGTTGCCAAATTTTCCAACTATAAGCAATGCTTAGAAAATTAAGTGATTTCTAATCTTAATTCAAGTTTCTAACTAATTTCATGTTATGGTACCCTTCATGCCCCATCAAATCTCCATGTGCTACATATAATTCATAACCAATTAAACCCACAAATATCCAAGGAAAATAATTAAGGTTTAATTCAACATTAGAGCATTTCAAAACCAAAACCATTTATGCTTATTCATGGGCAATTTCAAGGCATTTTTAAATTTATTCAAGACAGCCCCATGATAAACTAATTCCCAACCAAATAAACCATGTCACAAAACTTGATAAACTAGATCATGTTGTTTCACTTACATGCCAAAATTCAGAACTTCAAAATTCTGTCAAGGGGAGAGGCATGGACCACAAGTACAACCCAAGAACAAATGAATAAAGGAAGGCAATGCAGAAAAAACAACACTAGGAAAGTGCAGCAGCAAAAGCAAAAATGCAGCATGCTAGAAATGAAAATAAAATGGGCTGCACCAAGAAAGTGGTAATAAGTATTTCCAAATATAGAAATTTAGAAACTTGAAGCATGTGCAAGCTCTATTGCTTTGGTACAGCAGCAAAAATGCAGCAGAAAAAGTAAAATTTCTAGAGGAAAAGGGTGCACCAAGAAAGTGGCTTTTGGACATTTCTAAGTGTAGAAATTCTGAAGTTTAAAAAACATGTGCAAACCCTAATGCTTTGGATATAAAAGAAAAGCAACAGCGGTAGAAAAGGGAGATTAACACATAGGGAGAGATTTGAGAGCAAGAGGCATTGAGAAAAAAAATAGAAAAAGAGAGATTGAGAAAGAAAAAAAACCATTGAGAGAACAAGAGAGTGATAGAAAAACAGAAGAAGGAGGTGGACCATAAAAGCACATCCAACAAAGACCATTGGTGAAGGAAGATAGTAGCTCTTAGGTATCCTTTCTTTCACACCCTTATCTTGTTTACATTTTTGCATGTTTTATTTTCATGTGTTTTTTCTTGTGTTGCGTAACTATAATAAGGTCTTGATATGACCAAGAACTGTTGTAAAAGAACAAAGAAAAGAGAAAGAGCATAGTTTAGTTTTCATAGCGACGTGAGTCGAAAATACTCATGTATGCTGTCATGTTCGCTGGCAAATTCGTCTAGCAAAGTTTCCCCCATTTCTCCTCTGTTTCCATAAAAATGGCATATTCTGGGCAAAACAGCATGAAGTTTGCACAACGAACTTCTTGATGTTTTCTTTCTGTCATGTTCGCTGGCACCTTCGCCTAGCAAACTTTTCCCCCTTTCGCCTCTGTTTGCGTTTGCTGGGAAGTTCGCACAGCGAACTTTTCCCCCTTTCGCCTCTGTTTGCGTTTGCTGGGAAGTTCGCACAGCGAACTTCTTGTTGTTTTTTCTAGGCAGCTTCGCTACAAGGTTTGCACAACAAACTTTAGTGCATTTTGCCTCTGTTTGCATTTTCTGGGAAGTTCGCACAACGAACTTCTTGCTGTTTCTGGGCAGCTTCGCTACAGCCTTCATCTAGCGAACTTCCCTTAGTTTTTCTAGTTTTTTCCCAAAATTTTTTTTTCAAGGAGTTCGCACATGAACTGTTTTTTATGTTTTGTGCTTTTCAAGCCGACTAACTCGATGTGGTTGCATGACCATTGTATGTGGGTATTGTTATGGTCATTTTTTAATTTTGGTTCCAAAACTATTTTCAAAAATAAACTCTCGATTTTATCGAGCCATTTTCAACCTTGTAAGTCGATTGCCTTGTGCATTGCTATTGACCTTGTTCGCATCACTTCAAATACTTTTACAAACAATAAAAACCCTTGATCCAACATCAAGTGGTATTTTTCTCATAAAAATCCAAAATACAATAAAGATACAATTAGGGTTATTCGCCATGAACTTTAAAGTGGTGGAGAAGGAATGAGAATGGAACCCTCCTACACTCGTTCCGAATATTTTGAATACAAGGCGCTCGACTTGGTTATTTGAAACATTCATCTCTATCCAAAGTCCTTAGTGTGATCCTAATCATGAACAATTTCTTCTCAAAAACCTAAAAATAACATCAACTTATCAAACTTCTTTTCGCCTTTGGGCATCAATCCGAAAACCCTTTTTCAAGGTATAAAATCAAACTACAAACAACCATTTCACAAGCCTCCGAACTACGGAGCTCTGATTCTTCACTTCTTTTAAGTGAGGATACGTAGGCACAAGGGCCACAATCCTTGGCGAGCACTCTAATAAAAAACAACCCCTCTTTTCTTTTAAGCAAGCAAACTTTTAGATTAAAACACCCATTCAAGCTAAACAACTTGGAAGGTTCCCATCAAGTATGATGGATGTGAGGGGGTGCTAATACCTTCCCCTCGCATAACCGACTCCCGAACCCTAAAACTTGGTTGCGATGGCCATGTTCTTTCCCTAAAGGTTTTATCTTTATTTCTCTTTCCCTCCGTGGGATAAATAAAATTTGATGGCGACTCTGTGTCATTTTTCGTGTAGCGACACCAGAGATATTGCAGTTGGAATAAAGAAATAAACTGGAGATGAAGAGAGATACACAATGAAAATAACATAAATAATGAAAATTAAATAGAGAATAGATAAATGCTATATAACAGAGATTTATATAGGTTCAATCTAACAACTTAGTCTACTCATGTCCCTAAGAGTTTTCTCTTGAGAGTTCCACTAAAAAACATTTGAATTTTTTACAAGATTTATCGGCAAACCTTCAACGACAAACAAAAGGGAGATTTTACACAGGTTAAACTTAAGAATCATTAGATAAAGATTTTGCATGGGCTTAACTCAATAAATTTTAAACATATATTTTACACATGTCAAATTTAAGAACCTGCAAACCAGAGATTTTTCACAGGTCAATCTCGAGATCCTACAAATCAGAACTTTTACACAAGTCAAGCTCAATAACTTATAACCAAGCTTTTACACAGGTTTAACTTGGAACATTTTAGCCCTTTATAAAATAAAAACCATAATATAATCACACTCTTGAGTAAAGCAAATTAGGTACATCACTGATTACAACACAAATCTCACAGGGCTTTTTAGTCTTTTAGCACTTTGTCAAATCTTGTGAAAAAGAAAATTTTAAAATAAATAGAGTAGAAGAAAGATAGAAAATTTTTATTCAGAAATTCGCTGTAAATGAGCAAAAGCCTCATTTATATATGAATTTTTTTGGTTAAAACGAAAATGGTCAATGGGTCATTTTAATAATTTAATAGGTTAATGTTACCTGTTAATCATTAAAAGCATCAAAATACAACAACCCTAATCCAAAAAAGAAAACCATAAATTAATCACTTGTATTAATTGATCAATTAATTTTCTAATTTATTAAGAGGTCATCTACCTTGCTGTAATCAATTGTAATAAATCCTTTATCGATTAGGAAATGCATAAATTTTTGTAATTGATTATAAATACTTATTGGTCAATTCCATATAAGCCTTGACATATTTTTAAGATATTTTATGAAATCAAATAGCATTTGAAAAACATTTGTGAATATGTGTGTGTACGTGTGCGAGCGTGCACGTTTGTGTGTGTGTGTGTGTGTGTGTGTGTGTGTGTGTGTGTGTGTGTGTGTGTGTGTGTGTGTGTGTGTGTGTGTGTGTGTGTGTGTCTTACTACTTCAATACTTATTTTTAGCCTCTTAAATTTAAATAGATCACTCTAAGATTTGAAGTACAAGATCAGTCAAGCTTTCACACTTAATCTCTTTCATATTTCAAAATCCTTTACTTGATTCATCAACTTGATTAGCACCTTAATTGGACTCTTGAATTTTATGACTAATTAGATTTAAAATATCTTCTTGATTAGGTGGCATCATTAAGAGCTTTATTTTACATTTGAAATAAGCTTCCCTTGTCACAAAGAACTATCAACATTCAAAAGTCATTTAACATATGGACTTTTTATCTTTAAAGCTCCTTTGTCAGTCGTCATCACCAAAACTAAATGATTATTATACCTGCAAGAACATAGATCTACACCAACTTTATTAGAAATTATGGTTGAATGACTCATCCCCTAAGATATATGGATACTTAGCTAGAAAAAACTGGGGATATATGGGATATATTCTCAATCATAACTTGCACAACCTCACTTAACAAGGATACATAGTGATTGATTCATTCCATAAGATATAAGAAATATGGTCATATCACTCGACTGATTAGCACGTGCTCAACATCAGCTAACCTAATTTCAATCCTCTCTTTGCGTCCCACGAGGTCATGAATGGGTAAGCAAAGATTGTTGGTTATCATATAGGCTTGGGCCATATTACTTAGAACAACATAGTCATAGTTAATATGATTCATTTTATTTTATTCACCTCACATCTATTTGCATTATTCTTATCCTTATTTTTGTTGGTGATATGGTTATTATTAGTTATGATCACACGTCCATTTTAGAACTTAAATAGAAATTACATGCCTTAGTTCATATAAAAGACCATGTCAATTTATATTATTTTTGTGGTCTTCACGGTCATTCTAATTCCAATGATATATTTATCCTTGAACACAAATACTACATTCGTATCAAATTATAAAACATTTTGGATATTTTACATGAATTAAGAAACATAATTAACTTTGTATGAGAAACAAAATTATGTATGACTTTACAATATTGTCCTGCATTTATTTTACATGAAAGAGAAATTTAAAGGATTAAAAGAAGAAATAGTAATAAATGATAGATGATATATTGAGAAAAATATCATTAATGTTGCATTGAAATTGTAAGATGACTTATAATTTGAGAATTTTTTTTGTTGCAAAGTGACTTATAATTTGAGATTGAAGGAATATGCTATTGGTATGATTTCTATGGCCTACCTCCACTTAACTAATCTAGTGGATACTTTACTTGAGATTGATGTGAAATATAATGATGGGGTGATGATTTGAGTGTCCAATACCATATCACTAGCTCGTTGGTAGTCTTAATTACTCGACAATTACATGACCTAACATTTCATTTCCCATTTAGCAAGTAAATCATACCTTGTATTCTCCTCCTGATATTTACTTTGCCATAGTCCGTTGTATCATTCACTATTTGGAAGGTATCTCTCAACGAGATTTTTTTTCCTATTGGAACAACTCCAAAATTGATTGTTTGTAGTTATGCTAATTAAGTTGGATATCTGTTAGAAAGTATTTGCGGCAGTGTTTTATCGTATCCACAGAGATTGAAGTGAATATGTGTGCCGTTCAACGGTTTAGTAACTTAATAATAGGGGGTTTTTAGAATGATATCAATTTTGTGACAAAGGTTTGCAATAATAAAATCGGAACAAAAGTCGGTTTTTAAGTTTGATAAAAGTATGTCAAGATTAGGTTTCGTTAGTCCGTCCTAAATGTATCTATTAACCCAAATATGTGAACGAAGTTCGAACCAACATAACCGCGTAT
Organism: Lathyrus sativus; assembly: GCA_963859935.3. NCBI lineage: Eukaryota > Viridiplantae > Streptophyta > Magnoliopsida > Fabales > Fabaceae > Lathyrus > Lathyrus sativus. The sequence goes on along the minus strand of OZ012741.1, from coordinate 598,854,845 downwards.
CCTCGCAAAAGCGTTTATCTCTAAATCAATTTCGTGAAAAATATGGTTTCGACTGTTAAATGATCTCTCTACCTAACACTCGAAATCATAAGCATTAAGATTGATACAAAGCGGATATAAACTTCTAAATCTATCTCTAGCATTTGTCATAGTTGATAGATGAAGATATTAGGTCAAGACTTGATAAGTTTATCTCTAACACAAACCAAATCATAAATGTAAAAATGGTAGCAAATAACTTCATCTATATTGAATAACAACTTGTTCACATACATTAGATTAAGAAGAATACATAAATTCTGAACCAACTACTTCTTGTAAGAACACAGATTGTTTCTTAGTAATATCTCTATGTTTTGATGATAACACTTATGAATTTTGTATTCAAGAATTATATACTCTAAATTTGTTCTAGACTGTTTGCTACAGGTACTAAAGAAAATATTCTTAAAGAGCAAATTTGGATCTGAACAATGATATTATGAAAGGCTTCAAAGGTTCAAGAGCATCTTATATGAAGATCAGAACGCTGCCTCCAGAAGAATCTGAGTGCTGTCTACTGAAGATTCTGAAGCAGAAGCCTCTAAAGAATAGAAGACTCTGAGATTTCAGAAGCTTAGTCATCAGAAGACTCTGAAGATACTGCGATGCATAAGTATTGAGAATCTGATATAGAAGACTCTGCTCTGACAGAACTACACGCTCAAGCACACAAGCTGCATATACTCTAATTCAGCATAATCTGAAGAACATCCCAAGACTCTGAAGATCCAGAAGATCTCTACTCTGGAGATTCTGAAGATCCAGACTCTGATGTTGATAGCTGAACTTACTTAGTGAAGAAGATTTGAATATGTCCGTTGGCATATCTCAACAGCTCTTTCCTCTTTTATGTTAGACACAAGAACACAGACAAAAAGGTTTTATCTGTGCATTCCATTCTAAGGAAAGTTTCTGCAAAGTGAAGACAAAAGGCATCAGGCTTTTTCAGCATAGCCTCCAACGTAAAGACAAAAGGCTTCAGGCTTTTTCAGCACAGCCTCCAACGTTGAGAAGACTTCATGGATCTAAGTGTATATATAAAGAAGTCCACTCCATCTTCTTCAGTAATGAACGACTTGCAAAATCACTCATAAAAGCAAATCTCTCAAAAGCTCTTATACTCTATTTGCTGTAACATTGTTCTTAAAACTTAAGAGAAATATCACAGTTGTGATAATAGCTTTTTAGAAGCATTCTTACTCTTGTAATAGTTTTACATTTATTGTAAAAGGTTTCCTTAAGAGGATCCAGTTGGGATCAGTAGCTCTTGAGAAGACTAAGAACAATTGTTCTTAGGTGTTACTATTGTAATCTGTTTGATTAAATAGTGGATTAAGTCCTTGACTGAGAAAGGCAAATCACTCCTGAGAGGGTGGACTGGAGTAGTTGAGTTCAACGAACTAGGATAAAAATAACTGTGTTTGAATCTTTGATTATTTGTCATACTTATTCAACCCCCCCCCCCCCCCTTCTAAGTATTTTCTCACCTTCAGTTGGCATCAGAGCTCTGGTTCTGCGTGTGCTACCACTTAACCGTGTCAGTAAAGATCCAGTGAGAAAAGTTACTTTGATATATATTTGTTTGTCGTTATGGGTGATGTTTCTACATCCAATACAGCCAATTGTAACAAATATGAAGGGGATAGAATCAACACAAAGCCTCCTATGTTTGATGGAGAGAAATTTGATTACTGGAAGGACAGGATAGAAAGTTTCTTCCTGGGTTATGATGCTGATTTGTGGGACTTGGTCATTGATGGCTATGAACATCCTAAAAATGAGGATGGCAAGAAAATTGATAGAAAATCAATGACAGAAGCCCAGAAGAAGGATTTCAAAAATCACCATAAGGCTAGGACAATATTGCTTAATGCAATCTCTCATACTGAGTATGAAAAGATTACTAACAGAGAAACAGCTCATGGAATGTTTGAGTCACTTAAAATGACTCATGAAGGAAATTCTCAAGTGAAGGAGACCAAGGCTCTGGCGCTTATACAGAAGTATGAAGCGTTCAAAATGGAAGATTCTGAAAATATAAAAACTATGTTTTCTAGATTTCAGATTCTCACAGCTGGTCTAAAAGTTATGGACAAGGGATACTCCACATCAGATCATGTAAAGAAAATCATCAGAAGTCTACCTACCAGATGGAGACCAATGGTGACTGCCTTGAAGATGGCTAAAGATCTGAACAAGATCTCTTTAGAAGAACTCATCAGCTCACTGAGGAGCCATGAAATTGAGCTTGAGGAAGATGAACCTCAGAAGAAAGAGAAAGGTAAATCTATTGCTTTAAAATCTAATAAATCTGCTAAAGCCTTGTAGGTTATTGAAGAAAGCTCTGAAGGATCTTCTTCTGAAGAAGAAGATGAATTATCCATGCTGTCCAGAAGGATCAACAGACTTTGGAAGCACAAGGGAAAGAAGTTCAACAACTTCAGAAAATCTGATCATAGAAAGGAATCTTCTGGGCACAGAAGATCTGGCAAGAAAGAAGTTGTATGCTATGAGTGCAAAGAACCTGGGCATTACAAGAATGATTTCCCCAAACTTCAAAGAGAAAAACCCAAGAAGAAGTTTGACAAAAAGAAGAAGGTTCTGATGGCAACATGGGATGACTCAGATGAATCTGAATCATCTTCTGAATCAGAAGAAGAATGTGCTAATGTTGCACTGATGGCAGACATAGAAGATCAGGAGGAAGGAACTTCAGGATCTGAATCTGATTCTGAATTTGACGATGACGCTGAAGAGGTAATGGCTAAACTTACTAAAGAAGAACTTATCAAAGTGTTATCAGAAGTTCTGAAAAGCTATAACAATATCAAACTCAAATACAAGAAGCTGAAAAGTAGTCTTGAATCTGAGATTGATCTTCTGAAGACAGAACTTGTTGAGCAAAAAGAAATTAATTTGAAAATCAAAAATGACTTTGAAATAGCTCAACAAGAATCTGAATCTGAGACTAAGTCATGTGAAAACATTTTAGATAAATATGACTCTAGCTTTCAGAGATTCCTTACTAAGAGCATAGACAGAAGCAAGATGGCTTCTATGATCTATGGTGTTAGTGGGAACAACAGAAGAGGTATTGGATATGAATCTTCCTCTGGAAGTAATCCAAAATCTGTTGACAAACTCTTCATCAAGAAGACACCTCTGTACTCTCAATTTAAGTTTGGTCACTTAAATGACATTAAACACACAAGCTCTGAGAAGAATACTTATGTGTTTAAACCCAAGGCAAGTCAGAATAAACATTATGTTGAAAAACAGAAGTTTAGACAAACCTACAAACCAACTAACCCTAAAGGACCCAAGAAGATCTGGGTACCTAAGAGCAAAATAATCCCTGTTGCAGATGTTTTTAGCAGCAAGGTCAGGACGCCAGTCATGGTACCTGGACTCTGGATGCTCACGACACATGACAGGAGAAAGGTCTATGTTACAAAGCCTGGAGCTTAGATATGGAGGTGATGTGAAATTTGGAGGGAACCAGAAGGGTAAGATCATTGGATCTGGCACCATTGGAAATGGTAAACTTCCCTCTATTACTAATGTTTTACTTGTTGAAGGGTTAAAGCATAACTTATTGTCCATAAGTCAATTAAGTGACAATGGTTATGATATCACCTTTAATCAAAAATGTTGTAAAGCTATTAGTCAAAAGGATGACTCTATCCTATTTAGTGGTAAAAGGAAAAACAACATTTATAAAATAAATCTTTCATAACTTAGAGTTCAGAATGTTAAATGCCTCTTGTCTGCTAATGAAGAGCAATGGGTCTGGCACAGAAGATTGGGCCATATTAATATGAGACGTATATCTCAGATTAATAAACTTAATCTTGTCAGAGGACTTCCTAATCTGAAGTTCACCTCAGATGCTCTTTGTGAAGCATGCCAAAAAGGTAAGTTTTCAAAATCATCTTTTAAATCAAAAAATGTTGTTTCTACTTCCAAACCACTAGAATTACTTCATATTGATCTGTTTGGACCAGTGAAAACTGCATCCATCAGAGGCAATAAGTATGGATTAGTCATTGTTGATGACTATAGTAGATAGACATGGGTAAAGTTCTTAAAACACAAGGATGAGTCACATTCTGTATTCTTTGATTTCTGCAAGCAAGTCCAAAATGAAAAAGATTTCAAAATTATAAAAGTCAGAAGTGATCATGGTGGCGAATTTGAAAATAAACATTTTGAAAAATATTTTTCTGAGAATGGCATTGCTCATGATTTTTCCTGTCCTAGAACTCCACAACAAAATGGAGTTGTAGAGAGGAAAAACAGAACTCTGCAAGAAATGGCCAGAACCATGATCAATGAGACAAATCTGGCAAAACACTTTTGGGCAAAAGCAATTAACACAGCTTGTTACATTCAGAACAGAGTGTCTGTAAGACCTCTTCTGAAAAAGATTCCATATGAACTGTGGAAGAACAGAAAGCCCAACATTTCATATTTTCATCCTTTTGGATGTACCTGCTATATACTTAACACTAAAGAGAATCTTAACAAGTTTGATTCCAAAGCACAGAAGTGTTTCATGCTTGGTTATTCTGAACGCTCTAAAGGCTACAGAGTATTCAATACTGAAACACAGATTGTGGAAGAATCTATTCATGTAAGATTTGATGATAAGCTTGGCTCTGAAAAGCCAAAGCAGTTTGAAAATTCTGCAGATAGATAAGTGATTCTCACAGACTCTGAAGGCTCAGAGGCAGAAAAGGCTAAAGAGAAGGAATCTGAAGCAACTCCAGATGTCAGAGGATCTTCTTCCAGAATCAAGGCATCTCACCCAGAAGATGTGATTATTGGAAAGAAAGATGATCCAATCAGGACAAGATCCTATCTCAGAACATCTGAATCTTCATTGTTTGGCTTAGTGTCAATAATTGAACCAACATCTGTGGATGAGGCTTTGAAAGATAATGAATGGATTATTGCCATGCAAGAAGAGCTAAATCAATTCACCAGAAATGAAGTTTGGGATCTGGTTCCTAGACCTAAAGGATTCAACGTTATTGGAACAAAATGGGTCTTCAGGAATAAGTTGAATGAAAAGGGAGAAGTTGAAAGGAATAAGGCAAGGCTGGTTGCTCAAGGTTACAGTCAACAAGAAGGTATTGATTACACTGAAACTTATGCTCCAGTGGCAAGGTTAGAATCTATACGCCTTCTTATTTCATTTGTTGCACAGAATAACATTATTTTATATCAGATGGATGTTAAAAGTGCCTTTCTTAATGGTATTATAGAAGAGGAAGTATATGTCCACCAACCTCCTGGATTTGAAAGTGAAAACTTTCCAGATCATGTTTTTAAACTAAAAAAATCTCTTTATGGTTTAAAACAAGCTCTTAGAGCTTGGTATGAAAGGTTGAGCAATTTCCTTCTGAAGAAAAATTTTATCAGAGGAAAAGTGGATACAACATTATTCTGTAAAACTCTTAAGAAAGATCTGTTAATTTGTCAAATATATGTAGATGATATTATTTTTGGATCAACAAATATTACGCCTGGAAAGGAGTTTGCTAAATGTATGCAGGCAGAGTTTGAGATGAGCATGATCGGAGAATTGAGATTCTTTTTGGGAATCCAAGTCAACCAGACTCCAGAGTGCCCTACATACATCAGACCAAATATGTTAAAGAGCACTCTAGGTAAGGAATTCAACATGGTTGATAGTAAGATGGCAAAGACTCCAATGCACCCTACAAGCACTCTAGGTAAGGAAGAGGTAAGTAAGAAGGTAGATCAGAAACTCTACAGAGGTATGACATGATCTCTTCTATATTTGACTGCTTCTAGACCTGATATTCTGTTTAGTGTCTGCTTATGTGCAAGATTCCAATCAGATCCTAGAGAATCACACTTAACAATTGTTAAGAGGATTCTAAGGTATCTGAAAGGTACTACTAACATGGGTCTGTGTTACAGAAGATCTGATGAATTTTCATTAGTTGGATTCTGTGATGCTGATTATGCTGGAGACAGAGTTGAACGTAAAAGCACTTCTGGAAGCTGTCAGTTTCTTGGAAGTCATATGATCTCATGGTACAGCAAAAAGCAACCCACTATTGCACTATCAACTATAGAGGCAGAATACATTGTTGCTGCTGGATGTTGTACGCAGATGCTCTGGATGAAGAGTCAGCTAGAAGATTATCAGATCTATGAGAGTAATCTTTCTATCTTCTGTGATAATACTTCTGCTATATGTTTGCCAAAAAATCCAATCTTACACTCTAAGGCTAAACATATAGAAATTAAACATCACTTCATCAGAGACTATGTTCAGAAGGGTGTAATAAATCTAGCTTTTGTTGATACAGATCATCAATGGGCTGATATTTTCACAAAACCCCTTGCTGAAGATAGGTTTAAGTTCCTTCTAAAAAATATTTGTATGGATTTTTGTCCAGAGTAATATTTATCAGAGGCAACTTCTCAGATGCAAAATGTTTAAAGATCTGAAGTATTTCATCTGATTATTTGTTCATTTATCTTTGATTGATTTATTTGTGTGAAAATCTGAACTAACAAACTCAGAAGATCTGAATGTTGGAAACGTTTCATTTCTTGAGAGACATCAGATGCACATACAAAGCAAACACGTGTCACTCAGAATCTGAAAAGATGGAGTGCTCTACTGAATTGACGTGTGAGGTACTGCTTTGAAAATCTCATTTTTTCTTGGTTTCCCCCATTTGTCATATCTTTAAATTGAAATGATTATTTTCATTAAATACTGTGTAAACGTGCGTATGTGTCTTTTGTTGTGCCCAATGTTTGATTTTTTTTGGTTTTTTATAAATACCACCTATCACAACATTTTCACACTTTTCACACTCACTACACTTATGCGTTTTTGCTTACTCTTCAACCTCTACCAAAACCCTAAACCCAAATCAAAATCTTCATCTTCAGCAATGGCTTCTTCAAATGCTGCTGAAATCTCCAACAAAAATATAATGTACAAGAAACCAATACGTACTCTATTTACTCCAGTTGTGGATCTTGAGGTTCTGTGTGAAAGTTTCGTTGATCTTGAATCCATAGAAGAAAATGGGTTTGACCTAACAACTGCCATTAAAGCTCAAGGCTGGGAGAAGTATTTTGAGAGACTGATGGGTCCTGTGTACCCAACTCTTGTGAAGGAATTCTGGATTCACGCTCATGCTGGTCCTAAGTTCATTCACTCATCTGTCCTTGGGAAGGAGATAGTGATCACTGAGAAACTGATCAGGCAACTGTTTAGTTATAAAGAATCTGATGGTGTTACAAACCTAGCCTCTTCACGTATTGATATGGCTAAGGTGTATGAAGAGATTACTGTAGCTGGAACACCAACAAGCAAGGTTAAAGATCTGAAACCTATCTATAGGATCTGGGCAAAGATATTTATGAGTACAATCTTTCACAGAAAGTCAACTAACTCACCAGACTATGTGAGTACAGAGCATCTGTACTTCATGTACTGCATCAGCAAGAACATTAAGGTGGATCTGCCCTATCTGATTTTCAGTCATCTTCTGACTCATGTCAAAGAGACTAGAGAAGAGGTCAGAGCTAAAGCTGGGAAAGTCAGAACTTGGATACCTCTAGGAAGACTTATTTCAGACATCCTTACAGAGAATCAGTTGGTGAAGCATCTGACAGATGCAAAAACAACAGAGGATTTGTCCTACATCATTGGATCTGAGATAAACGGACTCACTCTGAAAAGAATGAAGATTATTTTAGAGCTGAATGGTAAACTAAGGAAAATAAACTCTGAGGAAGTAAATGGCAGAAGGATACCAATAGAATATTTTCCAATGTTCAGCGCAGATGAACTAAAAGGTATTGTCTGGGCTTACATTGCAGATTGTCTGAAGAATGGAATTCCTCTACCTGCTAACCTTGTTTAGAAACAAGGAGAAGAATTGCCCAATCTGATGAAGGAAAGACGTAGTAAGAGAAAAGCTGAAGAAGGCTCTGTTCAGAAGAAAAGGAAAGAATCTGAAGTTCCAAGGAAGAAGAAGAAAGGAGTAAAGAAAGCCAGAATCAATTCTAGGGATGCTACTCTGGAAGAGATAAGAGACACTATTCATCAGGTATTAACATCTGATCCTACCCCTGCTGTTCATTCACCCCTTTCATCACCTCAACTCTCTCCAACCCTTAGACATAGAACTTCTAAAACCCAACCATCTGCAAACCTTTCATCTGAACCACCTTCATCTACCCCAGTACAATCACAACCATCTTCTGTACCAACAATCTCTGACCCCCAACATCATACTACATCTGAACCCCCTCAACCTACTTCACCAGAAATTCCACAAACAGAAATTTCACAACCAGAAATTTCACAACCAGAAATTCCCCAACCAGAAATTCCCCAACCAGATATAATCATCTCAGAACCAAACCAACCAGAGACTGTTCAAACTGAACACTCTGAACAACCAGCTCCACCAAAAGATCCAAATCTTTCTGAAGATATTCTGGATATCCAACCCCTGAATCAATCCATTAACATTTCTTCAACATCTGTTCACTCAGAAGAATCTTCTGATAGTGAGTCATCTGATGTTGAATCATCTGATTTTGAACCAGAGTCTCTCAAACAAGCTCGTTCTGACATTGCTATGAAGGAACATGTTAACATTTCTATGTTTCATACTCCACCCAACTCCCCACCTCAGATAACCATCCCTCAACCATCTGAAACTCACCTATCTGAAACCCAAACCATCACTCAACCATCTGAAACCAATCTATCTGAAACACAAACCATTCCTCAACCATCTGAACTTACACCATCTGAACCTACTCCTGTTAATACTCCTAATCCCGAACCCTCTGAACAGTCAGATCTAGGATCATGTGTTAATACTATGTTTGAAATATTCAAGAAGGAGATAGATTCTGAGTATGCTCGTGTTAAGGAAGTGTGCTTGTCAAATTTGGATCCGGCTGTTTCAAATGCTTCTTGGAAACGTTTCATCTGGATGTTCAACAAAGCTGCTTTAAAAGTTAGAGCTAAATGTTCTAAGCTTGCAAAGACTCAGTTTGCAGAGTTAATCAAGATAACTTTGATGAACATGCCTCCTCCTCCTCCTGTGTTGCTTCTGGAAGCTGCTCCTCCAGAGGCTCCTGCATCTGAAATGGTTGAACAAGCTTCTGAAGAGAACCAGTCTGAAGAGAACACTGCTGCTACTACATCTGCTCCTTCTTCATTTGTGGTCACAGAGCTTGTGAATGATGTCAAGGAAATAAAAGATTGGATGGTAAAGAAAGAGAAGACAACTGATGAGATCAAGACCTGGATGTCTAAGCAAGAAGAGTCAACAGCCAAAATGACAGAGCTTCTGACCCTTATTGCCTCACGCCAGACTTAGTTTTATTTGTTGTTTTTGCACATGTTATTGCTTCTGATTGATTGTGAACTTTGATATGTTTAAATGAAATTTGATGTTTTTGCTTCTATATATATTTTTTTCTTCTGTATCTTTATGTCTTTAAAAATCTTTTTGATTATGACAAAAAGGGGGAGAAAAAGAGAATCTGATTGTTCAACCTATAAGCAATTACTAAAACTGAAATTCAGACATTTTATTAACTTACTTTGAATTTAAGTCTTTCAGATTACATTGATATATCTGACATAATTCATTGAAGTTACCCTGAGACTTTTCCATCCAGAACCTGATCTTCCAAAGCAAATCTGAGTATTCAATCAACTCTGATATCTTACTCTGATACCTTTACTCTGAAAGATAATTCAAGCAAGATGATAACTAGGCGCTCTGACTGAAGGAAGTCATAATTATCTGGCATCAAGATTTGATTCTGAAAATCAAACCTCTTGCATCAGGCTCTGAATCTGAAATATACTTAATCAAAAAGGGAAGTGTTTTCTTCTATTAGAGTATTCATTTCAGGGGGAGATTGTTAATCTCAGGGGGAGTTATAATTCATACTTTTTATTGAACAAAATTTCTCATGTTTTGTCATCATCAAAAAGGGGGAGATTGTAAGAATACAGATTGTTTCTTAGTAATATCTCTATGTTTTGATGATAACACTTATGAATTTTGTATTCAAGAATTATATACTCTAAATTTGTTCTAGACTGTTTGCTACAGGTACTAAAGAAAATATTCTTAAAGAGCAAATTTGGATCTGAACAATGATATTATGAAAGGCTTCAAAGGTTCAAGAGCATCTTATATGAAGATCTGAACGCTGCCTCCAGAAGAATTTGAGTGCTGTCTACTGAAGATTCTGAAGCAGAAGCCTCTAAAAAATAGAAGACTCTGAGAGTTCAGAAGCTTAGTCATCAGAAGACTCTGAAAATACTGCGCTACATAAGTATTGAGAATCTGATATAGAAGACTCTGCTCTGACAGAACTACACGCTCAAGCACACAAGCTGCATATACTCTGATTCAGCATAATCTGAAGAACATCCCAAGACTCTGAAGATCCAGAAGATCTCTACTCTGGAGATTCTGAAGATCCAGACTCTGATGTTGATAGCTGAACTTACTTAGTGAAGAAGATTTGAATATGTCCGTTGGCATATCTCAACAACTCTTTCCTCTTTTATGTTAGACACAAGAACACAGACAAAAAGGTTTTATCTGTGCATTCCATTCTAAGGAAAGTTTCTGCAAAGTGAAGACAAAAGGCATCAGGCGTTTTCAGCACAGCCTCCAACGTAAAGACAAAAGGCTCCAGGCTTTTTCAGCACAGCCTCCAACGTTGAGAAGACTTCATGGATCTAAGTGTATATATAAAGAAGTCCACTCCATCTTCTTCAGTAATGAACGACTTGCAAAATCACTCATAAAAGCAAATCTCTCAAAAGCTCTTATATTCTATTTGCTGTAACATTGTTCTTAAAACTTAAGAGAAATATCACAGTTGTGATAATAGCTTTTTAGAAGCATTCTTACTCTTGTAATAGTTTTACATTTATTGTAAAAGGTTTCCTTAAGAGGATCCAGTTGGGATCAGTAGCTCTTGAGAAGACTAAGAACAATTGTTCTTAGGTGTTACTATTGTAATCTGTTTGATTAAATAGTGGATTAAGTCCTTGACTGAGAAAGGCAAATCACTCCTGAGAGGGTGGACTGGAGTAGTTGAGTTAACCAGGATAAAAATAACTGTGTTTGAATCTTTGATTATTTGTCATACTTATTCAACCCCCCCTTCTAAGTATTTTCTCACCTTCACTTCTAACCTTGACAAAAGAGGTATTTAGCTACTCATTTCCATGGTTTTTTGAACAACAAGTTTCGGAAGAAGGTTGATGAACATCCGAGTCGAAGAATCGAGCTTGGATGAGAATCCACCTTCTTTTTGTAAAATATTGCTAAGAGATGAAGAAATGAGAGATTTTAGGTTTTTAGGGCACAAAAAAATCTCTTCTCTCCCAAAACTAGTGAAGAAAATATGATATCAAGATAAGTGATAAAGTTATGATCCCTATAAAGCAATATATAAAGTACAAAAGAAGCTCTGTTTGCGCCCATTCGTCAGGCGAAAAGAGACCTTCGCCAGGCGAACATCAGAAACAAGGTACTTCAAAGTGCCTTCAGCAAGCAAACCGCCCTCTAAGATATCGCACCTTCTCCAGGCGTAGCAACCATTCTCCAGGCGAACCTTCGCTGGCTTCACTCGCCAGGAAAATTTCATGCAGGTTTGCTACTGGAATAGCCAAGAGGTCTTCGCCAGCTCCATCTCCAGGCGAATGGCAGCAAAGCTTCGCTGGAACCATTGCCTGGCGAACTTCATGCCCTTTTGGTCTGGGAGTTTAATTTGGAATTACTCGCTTTGGCTCGCCAGGCGAACACTCGCTGACACTCGCTGAGCTTCGCCAGACGAATGCTCTGATTTCCAACTTCTTCTGGCAGCTATGCCTCATCTCTTCCAAGGTGCTCTTACTATTGTCAATCCTGCACACTAACAGCAACATTACAAGCACCATTCACTTGGACCAAAACAAAAATGAAACTAAGTAAATCCAACTACTAATTCATGCACTACTAGATAAAAAAACAAGTAAAAATACTACTAATAAGAGACCAAATAAATACTATAATTGGGATCTAACAACTCTCCCCAACTAACTTATTTGCATGTTGTCGCTTGCGCGAAAATAAGGTGCCGGCATGACAGAAGAGTCGCCACCTTTCGTTATTTATCCCTCAGAGCGGGAAAGGAAACGATCGGAAAAACCTGACGAAAAAAGGGTAAGACAAGGTCATCGCAACCATTGTCTGGGTTCGGGAGTCGGTTACGCAAGGGGAAGGTATTAGCACCCCTCACGTCCGTCGTACTCGACGGGATCCTCGCTTGTTTGTTTACTTGGACGGGTTGGTTATAATCTATCTACCTATCAAGGCTGGCTGAAAAAAAGAAAAGAAAAATGACTCGGCAAAGCGTCGCGCTTTATGCCTACGTATTCTCATCAGAGAATGAGAAATCAGAGTCAACGTAGTTCGCCTAACTACGCGTGAAGGTGGGGGAAGGTTGCTCGCTAGGACGTCGCGTCCTATGCCTACGTACTTTCATCTGGCATGAAAGATCAGAGCAAACGTAGTTCGGGAAACTACGGGTTATCTCCTAAAAGAAGTGTTTTTTATTGTGTTTGCGATTTCAACCGCACTAGAGACTATGACCTGAGAGTGAATGCGTCGCATGTCACCCAAAGGGTACCATACTAAACATCCAGACTGTGGAAAAGAAACTCTCCCACAATCCTTTCTCAGATAGCTTAAGGCTCGTAACGTACGAAAGAAATCATTCATGATTACTGCATCTTAAACTGTTTCGAGATGAGAAGAGAACAGGCCCAACTAGGAGGGGGACTATCAAGTCCTACTGTTATCATGCCATGGATTCATCCTATGGTTGAAGTTTGAACAGGGAACTCCTAGATGTTGTCATGCACAGGTTTTAACCTAAAAGTCTATCATCAAATCCTCATCAGAGGAAATGAGAGTCCTAAGGGATCATGTCAATGATACACCAAAACAGACAAAAGCATCAGCTTTAACAGTAAAATGCATGCAATGCAAGTGAGTGAGGAAATGTGTGTGGGGCTTCAGCCTCCACAAGCTCGTCTCGACCTCAAGCCAGTCATGAAATAACAGTAATCATACTGAAATAAACAACATGCTATCAAGCAAAAATAGTAAAATGTAATCATACAGACAGAAATGAAATGCTATCAAGCAAAATAAACACATGGGCAAGGGAGCTGGGCTCTACCGAATACCCGCAAGCAAAGCCAAGCAATAACAATACAATCAGATGCACTCATGCTCTTAGACTGAACTTATTCTGAATGTGCTTAGTCTAATGCAGCAGACAAATCAGACAAAACACACAATACATCAAAGAAAACAGAAGAAAGCCTCAGCTCCTCCAGCAGCAACCCAGTCTTCAGACTTCAGTGATCACTTGCTTTCCAGGTATCAACCCTACAACATGAGTATCAACTCATCTTCTCCCTTGAGCTTCAGCTCCTTTGATCAGCTCTACCTTCAGGCTTCACTATCTTCAGGGATCTTCAGGCATCAATTTGATCTTCACAGAGTCTTCAGACTTCAATAATCTTCAAGGAATCATCCTCTTCAAGGCCTCAGCTTCTATCTTCAATGGCTCCAATGCTCCAGCAAACAAGAATCAGTTAACAAGATGAGGTGAGGATGTCACAGTACTCACTGACTTCCAAAGGATGCCATTGAGGACTTAACATCAAAGGAAAGGCTCTCTCAAAGTTCTACCTCAGAGGGCAAGGTCACTAATCCCTCCAAAGGAGAGAGGTGAATACCCTTAAGGGACTCTATGTCACAGAGAAGAAAGGAGGTGAACAAGACACTCCTTGTTTATTGAACAAAGTATTCTATCTAGGGCTCTGCCTATGCACCTATAAACCTATAAACAAAACAACAAAAGCTATGCTAAACTCCTCTGCAAGGTCTTCAAAGCTTCCATGATGATCCACAAGGTCTTCAACTCAATCTTCAAAGCTCACACACTCAAAAGAGAAGGAAAGAAAACACAACAATACAACTTATGCCTTTAAGCAACACACATACTATCCATACATTCAAAAATCAATGAAAAATACTAAAACACCATGCAATATTCTAGTAAAATTCTAGGGGATTCTATACATACTTACCCTTAACCCATATATTCCCCATACACTAATTTGGCCTATAAACCCCAAAACAAATTTGTTCAAGTCTACCTGCACAACCTAAAACCCTAATTAGAGCACCTAAATGTCAATTATTCAAACTAACTCAAACTTAATTTCTAAAATCCTAGTATAAAAACCAGAGACTCCTAACACCTATATCTAATTGCACAAAAAAGAATGGGGTCAAAATATGGTGGGAAACTCAAGAACAAAAATATGCAAAATCATGTATGGACTAAAAACAATTAAAAAGGCATTAAAAGGGAAAATACATGAAAAATAGCAAATAAAAAAATAAAATGGCATTTTTATTTTTTTATAAATTTCTAGACATTTAAATGAGTCTATAGCAAAAACAAGAATTGAAAAATATTGATTTTTCATTTTATTAGGAATTTTTGAAGATTAAAAAGAAATGAAAGAAAATTAAAAGAAGTAAAGTGAAAGGGGGTGTGAAAAGAAGGGCCAGATGGTTATGTCAATTGGGCCAGCGCCTGTGGGGGGTGCAGAAAGCATTCTGAGCCCAAAGCTCAACTTAAGTGGAACGCTGCGTTCCATTAAGTTTAATTTTCCCTCCGTTTTTCCTGATCAATCCTGACCACACGATACGCCTCTCAGTCAATGGCTTGACTCTGATCGGAGGGTCCCTAGCCATCGTCCCCAATGCTTCATTCTAGGGTTTCAGAAAACGTGAATTCGTGCAGCATATTTCCATCACCTCATTCTCCTTCAATTCTCCATGATTCTCAAAACTTCCAAAGTCAAAATGATCCTTGAATTACAGAGAATACAACCATATGAATTTTGCTCATAGAATCTTGGTATCATGCACGAACAGAATGGATGAAAGCTAGGGTTTCACATGTTCACTCTGCAATCAATCATGAAGAAACTTAAATCTAAGGGTATGATCTTGTTCTACTCCTCACCCTGATCTCCACAAGCGATAACATGTTAATTGTAACTCATAATCCAGCTTGTTTTTGCAAGTTAAAGATTCAATGCCCTGCCATGAAACTTCTCTGATTGCACTCTAACTTCCCAAGATCCATCCCTAATGGTTGCTAATCATAACTATCCTAACCACATGATCTAGAAATGCATAAATAGAGAGGTTCGAGTGAATTTGCAAACCTGCAAATTGATGATGGTGAGTGTAGTTTCTGTCCACTTCAAGGCTTGAGACTCTCTTGGATGGACTTTTTCTTGATGCTAGAGATTCTGTTTGCAAGAACTTTGGTGTATCACACTTGTATCTCGAGTTTGGAATCAAATTGCTCTTCTTACAAATTGGATATTACACCTTCAATATGCCATGGATCTTCCTCTAACTTGGTATGCAACTCTTGATTGTGATCAGAATAGTGTGTTTGTGGAGAAGGATCAAGTGGAGATGAAGAAGAAAAGGGAGTTTGTTATGAATTTGCAAATGGAATATTTTGGCTCTTTTTGCACTTACTTACCATTAACCATCACCAACCCTTGCATGAATGATCTCTGCTCAATATATAGGCCATAATGGAAGCATCTAGGAGTTGCTAGAAACTTCTAAGAGCTTTCTAGAAGTTTCATGCCATGAACTTATGGATTTCTCACATATCTCATGACATCTCATGATATAATCCTTACCACCCTTTAATTTCAAGTCAAAATCTCCCCATATGAGTTATAGAGGTGATTAGAGTGCTAAAACAACCAATATGTTCACTTATTTCAAGTTTTCCCAAGTTGCCTTAATATGCAAGAAAGAACTTTACAAAGCAACCTCCATTTTTAGGCCTTAAACCAAAATTGTGGCTGAACCATTGTTTTTAAAATGGTTTTTCCAATCAAAATGATATATTGAATGACCTATTTTGGATTTGTGGATCTTCCAAACCAATTTTCAAATTCAACTTTTCAAACTTATAAGCCATTTTTAGTTCATTTTTGACCAATCATGCAAATCCATGCTATGAGCTTTTCCAACAATTCATGACCTTCTTTCTAGACTTAAAATCACATTTTGAACAACTTTCATGTTTTGAGTTTTTCCATTTGAGGCTTGGAAATAGGAGATATGGCATTTGCTTAAAAGTGACCTATAACTGACAAATGACCAAAATACCCCTGTCTTGTTCAAACTATAAGTTGAGTTCCACAAATCCTATCAAGGACTTCTACTACTCAAATTAAAGCTAAGAAGATGCCCTCCAACATTCATGTTAACCAAGAAATAATAGGAACCATCCTACTAGGGCAAAAGTTGTATGCAAGTTGGGTGACTTTCAAGGACCCAGATTCACACACCTCAACTGACCTGTAATTTGTCAAAACCATAACTTGAGCTCTGCAACTCCTATCAAGGACTTCCACCACTCAAATTAAAGCTAAGAACAAGCTCTACAACATTCATGTTATGGGGAAGATGAGATATCAATCACATATAGAGCTAAAACTGCCTGGAAGATAGGGATCAAACTAGGGTTTTTTCACTGCCAATCCTCAGAAACCCTAACTCAAAACTTCTCCAACTCCTCAATCATGATGAGTTGGCCTAGGAATCATCTTTATAACATATCCATACATCATTCCATGATCTCATGGCCCCTGGATTAGGTCTCAACCTTCTCCAAATCTTCAGCTGATCTAGGGTTGACTCAGTCAAAACCCTAATTCTACCCTTCATGGTTGAATCTTCTGAACTCTTGCATAGTGACTTCTCTGGGCTTCATGATGGCTATCAAGACATCTCATAGGCTTTCTCAAAACATCAAGTTCATTCTTAAAGTCTCAGAATCATCTGAGGAGCACCCACAACTCTCAAGCTATGAAGCACACAACCCTGGTTTCAACCAACTCCTCTGAGGATCTCTTGAACTTTCTGGTGAATGTATCAACTTTCAAACAATCAATGAATAAATAATTGTTGGTCAAATTTTGGGGTGCAACACATGTCCTCAAGCAAAGTATGCCTCTCAAAACAAAAAGGAGGATTTGCTCATGAACCAATTCAATCTAAGTGAAAATATTCAGCTCAAATACACAACAAGTGCAACAAGTTACACAATCCCACAATAGACAATGTACAAGAATTTGATTCTAAAAACAATTCAAAACTATGCTTCAAAGAACAACTAAATATCATGACATGTCATTCTAACACTCCACTTCGAAAAAGGATTGAAGCAAACGCGCATGCAAGCACGGGGCAAGAATTCACTCAAATGACAAACAATGCAATACTACACAATTCATACAATATCTAAATGCTCACAACAAAATTATGGAAGTTAAAGATCACATAGGACTTAAAGGGTTGTAGCTTGGTCGGGTTACAACAAAGGGTCATTTATAAGGCCGTTGAAACGAAATCACCTATGCTTAAGAACATTCACTATACAAGTATTTACAACATCACCACTTCATTCACCAAATTCTTTCAAATGCAAACCTTCACAAGCTCCCTTGCACAATTCTTTTTCTTTTTCTTTCCTTCAAGCAAGCATATTACTTTTTTTTTCTTTTTCTCTTTTTTTTATAGATAACTTCTCTTTTAATCCAACCTTTGTTCACACCTCTTATACAGAAACTTTCTTGAAGGATTTACACAATTTATCTTTCGACTTTTTCCGTTCTCCCCAACTAAATTCCAACTCAACCCAAAGTGAATGTTCCAAGCTTTTACGGCAAGAAAAGCAGTTTAAGCATAAATCAAGGTTCAAGAAAAAAACAAACATTAGAAACTCACAAAATGAGCTTTAAACAAGAAGGCTCAAAATGGGCTAACAAAAGTCACACTCCTTACAGGACGTGTATGGGAATGGTTGTGCTCAGTACAAACAAGTGCCTTGATCCTCTCTAAAACTTCCACAAAATTATAAAGAACAAAAGATAAAACATGAATTATAATTATACACAAAGTTCATCATCAACCCATAACATGTGTACAAGTAAAGGGAGGATTCTCACATTTGTGACATAGGACCTAAATGACATATCAATCCACAAAGTTGAAACAAGAAGTAAAGTTAAGGAAAATGTACAAAGAATAACAAGTTCTAAAACATTCTAAATTCTAGAACAAGGTAACTAAGTACCTTGCCAACAAATTTGTGAGAACAATAATATCATCACCATTCCACTTGAAATAAATTCTTGCATATCTACAAAAGAACACTTGTGTTGACAGCAGGGTGTTAACATATTTACAACCACCCTTGAATAAAACTTAAAATAAAACTTAAACAATAAATAAATAAATGACTCAAAATACTAAAAATAACGTTGAATAACTAAAATGGTGTATAACACCAACAATGTCACAAAGTACCTTAAAAGGTACAAGTACGAACATGAAATACACTAACCAAAGTACATAACAAAACAAATAAACGGAAATACAAGAAAAACTTCACTTTGTAGCATAAAGGAAACAACAAAACATAACAGAAATCACTCCTCCTCCTCCTCGGACATGTCATAGTCATCCTCATCATCGCCATCATCCTCACCATCACCATCATCAGCATCTACATCATCACCAGCAGGGTCATCATCCTCTGCATCCTCCCCCTACCAAAACTGGGTCTGTCCACAGGCCATCCAACATGCTCAAGGAATTGCTCCCTTGTCATCATCGAGTGGTCACCGGTAGGCTCACGTATCTGCAGCTGTAAAACCTGCAGAGAGTCATGCAAATCACACATGGCTCGCTGTTGAGCGGCCATCCAATCTCAATTATACGTGCAAATATCCTGTTGGAATGGGTAGTAAGCAGGAGGAACCTGACTAGATCCAGAAAGGCCGCCGACATCAGCACCGACACCAGAAGTCTCACCAACAGAAGGCTTAGCTCTACAAAACTTATCAACATACCTATCATCAATCACAGCAGGAATGGTCACCTGTCACCACTGTGGAATGTCCACACCACTATGAGTACAAAGTGACATGATAAGGCACGGGAAAGCCAGCGGGGCATTCTTGCGAGCCGCCAACCCTCCACGTCCACTTAGAACAACAAAATACATCTCATTCGCAATGATGCGGATAATGTCAATCTGGACATTCTGCAAGATCAAGTGAATCAAATGGGCAATCGGCAAAGGCACCGAACTGTGGTGGGACCTTGGCACAACATTCGTCAGAATAAACAACAAAATCAGCTGCACTAAAGGCTTCATATCAGTGCAAAGATACCGAATATCTACCCCTGAAGAATTACGCACCACAGTGCGTCCACCTAAGCACAAATCTCTGGTCATTGCATCCAAATCGCGATGCTTGTTCAGGTCACGGTGGTACTCATCTATCTGGCTACCTGTAAGAGACAGAGGGTTACCCAAAACATTACTTATAGCTCGCCGATCAAACCTTACCACGACACCACGGACCATCGAGGTCCAACTGAACACTTCACCATCATCTGGGAGGGCATTTGCATAGAATTCCTGAACTATCTCAGCATTGTAACCATCCAGAGGGGTCATCTGACGATCCCACTTTTTCGCCACAAAAAGCGCGTCAATAGTACGGTATTGTCCAGTTTCACTCAATTGGAACCTCTTTTCTGCCACGATATTCCTCCTTTCGAGAGCTTCGTAGCAGGCGGCATGAGTAGCACCGCAAAACCTGTCTAGATCGAATCAGATCGGTACAGTACGAGAAGGTTAATCATCTTAGGTCCCATCTGAAAACAAAGATACAAACAAATGATAACAGAACAAACACGTTAGAAAAAACAGACAGAATAAATCAGTAAAGAAAGAAAACTTATGCTGCATTCGCCTTGGTTCGCTAGGCGAATCCTGGCGAATGCTCGCTACCACTCGCTAGGCGAATGCCAACGAAGGTGCGAAAATGCAAAAAAAACATAGCTTCTGCAATTGTGCAATAGTTCACTCAAAATGTGTTCAATCCCACTTTCACAAAATCAAAATCAATTGAAACATGCTAACACTTAATTGAACAGAAACAGAGAAAGGGGATTTCTAAACCTAACACAATTTCAGAAGCAATGCTTAGGAATTCCAAACCAAGAATGTACAAAGGAAAACAATAGCAAGAGAAAACAACATAAACAATGTACAAATTGAAAGGAAAAATCAGAAAACATACCTTGAGATTGAAGTGCAGGAAATCAAAAAGGAAGGAAAGGGCAAGTAAGAAAGTAGGCAATATGGAAGTGTGAAAGTGAGGCAAGGGAAATAGGAGGTTAGGGTTTCTGAAAGAAACAATAACCGTTCATGGGCCCAACTTACCCATCCTAAAATCCTCCCAAATTAACTGATGTGGCAGTCCAGGGTTCGCTGTTTCTCCACATTCGCCAGGCGAAAGCCATTGAAACTTCGCTTAGGCTCGCCAGGCGAACACTCGCTTCCATTCGTCAGGCGAATGTTAGCGAACATGACAGCAGAAACAGGGCCTGCTGCAAGCTCCTATCACAACAATACACAACCAACTTCTCACAAAATGCAGAAAATAACATAAAACAGGTAAATACTTACAATGTTGAGGTGCCTCTCAACAAGCGCTTGTTTAACGTCGGATAAGCTCGACGGTCCGCTGCGATCACTGATCGCCGAAATGCACGGAGGTGGTGTCCCACTCGAAATCACCACCTAGATAAACCTTCAACCTTTGGCCATTCACTGTCCAAGTTTCTTTAGTCTTAACATTTTCAATAACAATTTCCCCGAAACTCAAAATCTCTCGAATCCGAAACGGACCCGACCACTTGGATTTTAATTTTCCCGGAAATAGTCTCAACCTTGAATTGAACAGTAACACCAGCTGCCCCACTTCAAATGTTTTGGCCATAAGCTTCTTATCATGATACATCTTCACACGGTCTTTGTAAACTTTGTTTGAATCATAGGCTTGAAGGCGGAGTTCGTCCAACTCGTGGAGTTGGCTTTTTCTTTTTTCTCCACTCAATTTTTGATCAAAATTCAACAACTTCAAAGCCCAAAAGGCCTTGTGTTCCAACTCTACCGGAAGATGACAATTCTTTCCATAAACCATTTTGAATTGTGTGAGACCAATCAGAGCTTTGAAAGCGGTCTGATATGCCCACAACGCATCGTCAAGCTTACTTGACCAATCCTTCCGCAAGACAGAAACGGTTTTTTCCAAAATTTTCTTAATTTCTTATTTCGACACCTCCGCTTGTCCGTTAGCCTGTGGATGATATGGTGTAGTGACCCTGTGTATCACACCATATTGCTCTAGAGCCTTGGCTAACTGAGTATTACAGAAGTGTGAACCACCATCACTTAGTAACACTCTTGGGGTACCGAACCGAGAAAAAATATTTTTCTTTAAAAAAATTATTACGGTTTTCCCATCTGCTTTAGGGCTAGCAATTGCTTCTACCCACTTGGAGACGTAGTCCACCGCGACCAAAATGTATTCGTTACCAAAAGACGGTGGAAATGGACCCACAAAATTAATGCCCCAACAATCAAAAACTTCAACTTCAATCATGTTTTGAAGTGGCATTTCATTTTTGTGTTATTCCACCAACTCTTTGGCACTTGTCACAACTTTTAGTGTGCGCGTACGCATCTTTGAACAAGGACGGCCAATAAAATCCCGATTGAAGGACTTTAGAAGTTGTTCTTGTATTATTAAAATGACCTCCATACGGAGAGTTGTGGCAATGCCAAAGAATGTCCTTGGCTTCCTCTTCCGAAACACATCTTCTCAAAATGTTATCGACGCCAAGTTTAAAAAGATGTGGTTCATCCTAAACAAAGTACTTGGCATCAGATAAATTTTTTTTCTTTTGGTGACCCGTTAGATCCTCCGGTATCAATCCGGTGGCTTTGTGGTTAGCCATGTCGGCGAACCAAGGTCTAACTGTCACCATGTACAATTTTTCGTCGGGGAATTCCTCCCTCACCTCTTTTTCATGCTTTGTGACCTCATTATTCACAAGCCGGGATAAGTGATCTGCGACCAAATTTTTGGACCCCTTTTTATCATGGATTTCAAGTTCAAATTCTTGAAGTAAAAGAATCCAACGAATTAATCGTTGCATGGAGTCCGGTTTAGTGAGCAGATACTTAATCGTCGTATGATCAGTGTAAACCACAACTTTCGATCCAATCAAATAAGACCTAAACTTTTCCAATTCATACACTATAGCAAGCAATTCTTTTTCTGTTGTCGCATAATTAATTTGAGCTTCATTAAGAACTTTGCTTGCGTAATGTATCACATGGAAAATTTTTGTCTTGCTTTGGCCTAAAACCGCGCCAACCGCATAATCGCTCGCGTCACACATAAGTTCAAAACCCGGTGCGACGATTATGGGTGCAGTTATTAAGCTTTGTTTCAAAGAATCGAAAGCTGTCATGCAAGAATCATCAAAAATAAAAGACTTATCTTTGTTGAGCAAGTTGCTCAATGGCTTTGCTATCTTTGCGAAGTCCTTGATGAATCTTTGATAAAATCCCGCATGACCAAGAAAGCTTTGAATTCCCTTTATGTTCAGAGGTGGCGGTAGCTTCTCAATCACTTCCACCTTGGCTCTATCAACTTCAAGTCCTTTTGACGAAACCTTGTGCCCGAGCACAATCCTTCGGTGACCATAAAATTGCACTTCTCCCAATTGAGCACTAGATTGGTATCCACACACCTCTCTAAAACAACGTCCAGATTTTTTAAACAACGATCAAATGACGGTCCAAAAACCAAGAAATCATCCATGAAAACTTCGATCGTCTTCTCAATCAAGTCCGAGAAGATCGCTTGCATACACCGTTGAAAAGTTGTCGGCGCATTACATAACCCAAACGGCATCCTCCGGTAAGCAAAAATTCCAAAGGGACAAGTAAAAGTTGTTTTTTCGTGATCTTCCGGATTGACAATGATTTGATTATAGCCGGAATAACCATCCAAAAAACAATAATACTCTTGACCAGAGAGCCTCTCAAGCATTTGATCCATAAACAGAAGAGGAAAATGATCTTTTCTCGTAGCTTGATTTAGCCTACTGATCGCGACTTTCTATGTCTAACTGAACTAACTGCAAATGCACAGTCTATCGCGTAGTAATATAAGATATCGATCCCACAGGGACTCGTAATCAAGCTAGTATTCTCAGGTGTTACTATGTTTAGCTAGGTCGGTATGGTTTTAAGGGAATAAAAGCAAAAGAAGTGTGTATAATAAAGGGAAACAAAAACATTACTTAAGGTATAAATGCGTGAATCGGTATGCAATATGTTGGTTCTTCAAGGATTCGACAAGTCACCGGTGTTTTGGGTGTTTTCAAAAATGTTTAAGAAGAAAATGACGGTTTAAAGACCTTTGTCTCACGATGGTTGTTGACGCTAGTCGCAACTCTAAGGCGGAACGTATGCTATCGCTATTTCGTTCGCGGTTAAAATTACTTTTTGCAAACCATTAAGTTCTAATCCTTTTTAAAGCGCTGTCGCTATTTTTAAAACGAATGCTTAGTTTTTACTATCTGGTCCTACCTCAGCTGTCGCTTGTTGGTTCATGCCTTTATGAATTTCCCACTGTCGTGGCAAATCTACTTTTAAATAAGTTCTCGCTGTCGCGACGAACATTTATTTAGAAAAATTGATTTAAAAACTCAAGCCAGAAATAAGTTTGAAAAGGAAAGAATACACCGGTTATTATCGAATCCCATCTGACTACCTATTACATACCGATTACTTTAATTTAGCCAGACATGGAATATAAACTAAGAACATGTAAACAATGGTAGAATATATAAGCATGCATCATAATGGAAAATAAAATTCAATTAACGATTATAATAAGAACCTGTAAATAATTCAATTGGCCTTTGGGAAATCCTCCACAATGTCGGCAGGATTTAGTCTTGGTACCAATTACTCGTACATAATAGAATTGAAAAGTACAAACACAATTGCAAGGAAGGAAAAAGGAAACAATGAAGAAATTCTGAAACTCAAATTCGCTCTGAAAAATAATTTGGCAGCACTTCGTGTCTTGAATGCAGCTCCCTTTTCTGGTCTCAGCTTCCTCCTTTTATAGATGGAATTTCCAACGGTTAGTTGCTTCAGGAAGTGGGATTGATGTCAGAGAAAGTAGGAGCTAGTGGTCCACTCTTTTTTGTCTTTGAATGCACTTACAGCACGTGCACGTTTTCTGCATTTTTTGTCTGCATGACGGTCGTCATGGGTTGTGACGGTCGTAACACGTATGACGCTCATAATGGGCATGTGATGACTGTCATATCAGCAAAATCCGTATTTGTTGTTCTTGATATGTTTTTCATCTGGTTTTCATCTGTAATTGCTTTTTTTCTTCATCTTGCTCCATTTGAACATGAACTTTGAATACCTGCAAAATACTAGACAAATAACGTGGAAAAACCCGAAATCAGAGTGAAACCAGTCATAGATTAGTTAAAATGTATGTCATTATATATATACGATTTCGCGTTATCAAACTCCCCTAAACTTGAATCTTTGCTTGTCCTCAAGTAAAGGTAGGAAAAATTTAAAAATTTAGCAAGCATGCGGCACGCTCTTCTTTCGAAAAGACTTCTCAGACGTCAAGTTAGGAAACCGGGAGTCCAATGGAAACAAAACGTGTACGGCAATGACACCAAACTGTAAGTCTTTGAAGGCCTCTCTTTTATGCAAGCCAGTCCCAATCATGCTACTGCAGCTCGGCGTCAAGTTTCTTGCAACAAGTTTTACCCGGTTTCGTTCTGGCGCAATCACATTAAGCCCATTGTCCATACACGTTCATGGCAAGTAAACCTGTTAGTGACTATGATCTCTTTGCTAATTCGATTTTTTTTTCTTCGCACATATGTTTATTCTGCTATTGATCTTGAAGAGTTTCGTACCGTTGAGCTAAATGCTCGGGTGAGGAGCACCTAACTTAGAAGGAACATGTCTCCATATTCAGGCTATATGGATTTTCTTTTTCATGATTTTTCATTTCATACTAGAGATCACGCACTTATTTGCATCGGTTTCTTACTTAGAAGTGTTTAGGATGGTACTGACTGCTCGTATAAACTACTGGGGGCTCCATTTGAGTCGAAACTTGAGGCTTTGGTACAAGTAAGTAGTGAAACTGACTCACATAAACAAGAGGTCTAAGGTGTCAGGGCGGTAGTGGCTTTTTTAGAATTTTCTTCTCAGGAATTCCAAACTTGGTTAAGCTTTGGCGTATCACGTGACGCTTTGAGGAGGATAAAAGTTTTTTGTATATGTCGAATAAAGCGCGGGGAGTTCACGTAACGGAGAGAGATATATAAATGAGCTTTATTTGCCAAAATTAAAATACTTTAAATTGAAAATTCTGAATGAAAGTACAAGCGGAATGGGAAATAACAGGGAAATAGGGAAATAACGCTCCGCTCCCACACTATCTCAATCAGTGTCCTCACTGATTTGAAAAGATTGCGGAAGGGAAAGTACAATGGAAAGAAAAACGAAATACAAGAAATGAAAAATACTACTAGTCCTGGCCTCTGCCTCTGTCTCTGCCTCTACCTCTGGCTCTTCCATTGCGTGCGTCGAGGTTCAAAGCTCCTGTGTGGTAAATGTAGTCGCGGAGGCCGTCGACGCGCACTGTGAGGTTGGCCATGTCATCGATCATGCCGGCTTGGCCATCTTGGAGCTGCTGTATGGAGGTCCTCATTTGATCAAGTTATTCTCTCTGCC
The DNA here is from genome assembly GCA_963859935.3 of Lathyrus sativus. Taxonomy (NCBI): domain Eukaryota; kingdom Viridiplantae; phylum Streptophyta; class Magnoliopsida; order Fabales; family Fabaceae; genus Lathyrus; species Lathyrus sativus. The sequence goes on along the minus strand of OZ012741.1, from coordinate 598,828,922 downwards.
AAGCTTTGAACTGTTCAGCCCGTCGGTTTTGTTGTTCCATCATAATCATCATCTGATTCTATTGTTCGATGGAGCGGAGGAGATCCGCATTTGTAAAATCGGCTTCAGGACGGCGGCGGCGACGTGAGGAGGGACCTTCGGCAGGAGGTGGTTGTGATGACTCAGCTTGGTCAGCTCTGTCCAACTCTTCTTGAACTTCATCCATGGGCCCTTAGGCATTTTCTTGAGTTGGGGCAGCAGAGGCATTCAGATCAAAGAGCCAGTTGGCTCTGTCTTGAGGATGCATTCGGGTGCGAGAGGGCATGATAATGCTTTGGATAGTGCGGTCGCGCACTACCGGATGATATTTGCCATCTGCTCGGGATCTGATTAGGTGAGAAGCGCGGCAATGGTCGGTGTCAAGAAAAACAGGAGGCATCTGGCGAAGGTTCTGGAGGTGGTTGCCGAGGCCGAGGCCTAAGGCGATGGAAGTGATTATGCCACCAAAATAGAACGGTTTTGAGCCGCGGTTGCAGTTGGCTTGAATGTGAGCCAAGAGGAACAGTGCGGCGTCAACGGGTTCCGAAGCAAACACACAACGGAGAAAGAATAGCTCCTTCGAATTGACTTTGTGGTTACTATCACGAGCGAAAATAGTGTTGCTCAACACCCGATGAAAGTATCTGATGGTTGGATTGTGGATGTGGATGGCATTCAGAGTCTCCCAACTGTCAGCTGTGGTGCTGGTCAGTTGGTTCCAAAGAGTGAAGGCTTCATGGTAGAAGTGATCGGAGGGGCGGCGATGAGCGTCGTCGCCGTGAGGAAACTGCAGCATGTCGGCGATTCGATTCTGGTTGATTTGGTATTCGGTGCCGAACATGCGGAAGCAAGCGGCGCCGGTAAGCTGATTTGTATCGCCAGGTGAAGTCACGTATGCGAAGGAACTGAGGAACTCCAATGTGAGTTGCTCATAGGTAGGTTGAGGGTTTGTGTAGAGATGCCAAATGACGGCCCTCTGCAGCATCCAGGTGACACCATCCAGAATTCCAAGTTCTGTTAAAGACTCAATGTGAGCATAGCGGGTCGGTTGAAGCGACCGTTGATGGAAAGCCATGTAATTGGTCCTTTGCCTTTCTCCGGACTCGCCTTCTCTGAAGAGGATGTTGCTCAGATTAGGGATTTCACAGTTTTGCCTTTCCATTTTCGTGAGAGGTTCAGAGAGGGAAGGTAGTGAGGGTTCTGTGAATGGAGAACAGGGAAATGGGGAGTTTGATTTATAAGGGTGAAATGGAAGTTTGAAGGAGTGGCTGAGTAATGGGGGATTTGGAACGTGGTAGTGGGATTTGAAATGAGAAAATGCGAAGTTAAGAGAGTGGATGGGGAAAGGTTCGTAACCCCTGTTTTTGACAGAAGCGGGGTTCTATACGCGTGACGACCGTCAGGGATTGTTACGGTCGTAATACGCGTGACGACCGTCACATCAGCAAATTCTGCAGAATTGCAGAATTTTGCATATGGGGCATTTTTCACAGTTTTAAATGGCAATTTTTGTGATATCGCAGTATAAGAGATCAGATAAAAATGGAAAATAACGGAACAACCAAGATTAAAGTAATACTGAAACGAAAATGAAATAACATTAATTGAAATACTTGTTTAATGTAGTACAATAGTAAAAAAAAACAAATGCGAAATTTAAAAACGGGAAATAACGCGAAATGCAATAAACTAAACTAAAAAGAAACTAAAACATCAATCCTTTGGTTGCTTCAATTTGTTGATCTACTGAATAACGTCATCAAACTGGTCGCTAACTACGTCCATAAAAGTAATGACATCCATGTGAAGTTGCGTTAGTTCATCTTTTACAGTGGTTAATTACAACTTGAAATCGTCCATAGTTTTCAGAACATTGTCCAACTTGTCTGTGCGTTGTTCAGGAGTAGGATCAGGAAAGTTATGGTAATTAGGAGGGGTCTCAGGATCTGTATCCTCTTCGGACACATAATCTTTGTAATACATATAGTCATGTGCTTTTGATATGTGATCACTGTCGTGCATGTAGGCCTGAGGTGTGGATTGAGGTGACGGAGATCCCATAGGCTCGTCCAATTCATAAAGCCAATTGTTTTTGTTGTGGATACTCGTCAGCTCATGGTTAGGAAATGTGAAAAGGTGGACAGGTCAATCAGCGATAAGGTATTCGTAGGCTCCTGGTCCTAAGTTACCTAAGATACGTCTGTTGAAGCAAAATTGAATGTCCATTGGTCTGATGGTGCCAAAACGAATGGCTCCATTCAGGTGGTACCTAAGGCCAATTTCATGGGCAATCATGGTGACTAGGCCTCCTATTAAGATGGGTGAATGTGGTTCCTGATTAAGGAGTGTGAATGACCTCATCATAAAAGGTACAACATCGACAGGGTGGCCTTGTGAAGCACAGAAAAGGATGAACAACTCTTCCTTAGAAACTGTAGTAATGTTTTCCTCCTTCCCAAAGAGGGTATGGGCTAAAATCCTATGAAAGTAACGGAGTGCTGGATTATGTATCTCGTTATTGTACATGTCATTAGGTTCAGGGTGATAGTTACCTGTGATGGTACCCCAGAATTGTTCTAACTCGATATCAATATCCTCTTTGGTGTTGGTAAACACATAAGGTTCGCTAGGGAATCCTAGGATGTTAGCTAACAATGTACGGTTGTGGGTGTGGTCCATTCCAAACATTCTAAAGGTTATCAGCTCTTTGGTGGATCCATAGCCATATTCGGGTAAGTAGCTTAAGGAGCTAAGGAATTCGAATGTGAGTTCGCGATAGGTAGCAAATCGGGTCTTTAGAGCAGTTTGCTCCCAGCCTAATTGGTTAAACAGGTACTGAATGCTATCGTGGATTCCTAGCTTATCCAAGGTGGATCTATCGTAGTACAGAGTCGAAGCGATGCCTCTCTGAGTCAGTGCCTCAAATCTGGCCTTGTGAGCTAGTCCTCTAAATACAACGGTCGTAACGTCGATGTCAGCCATACTCGGAAGTTAGTCAGATAAAAATGGGAGAAAGGTAGGACGGCTTTAAAATCCTGGAAAAGTTGAAATCACATTTACTCAGATTATATTTTTTAAGAAGCAAAAGGTGATAAAAGAAAGAAAAATAAAGTAAAGGAAATAGTAGAAAATAAGAAAATAGAATTTTATGGAGAATTATAAATTAAAATGAAAACATAGTTTCACTAAATTAGAAGGGAAAAACGGGGAAAATTGGGTTGCCTCCCAATCAGCGCTGTTTTTAACGTCAAAAGTCTGACGATAGCTTGGTGACAATCTATTCGGGGGTTTGAGCAGGAAGCTCGAGCAATTGCACACTGCTCACGTGGTGGCTGTTTTCGTTTTGATTATAATGCTTTAAACGCTGTCCGTTTACTATAAACGGTGCGTTGGTTTTATCGCTGATTTCAACAACTCCACTTTTAAGGATTTTGGTTACCTCAAAAGGTCCAGACCATCTAGATTTTAATTTTCCTGGGAAAAGTTTCAATCTTGAGTTGAATAGGAGCACGATGTCTCCCACACTGAATTGTTTCCAGACTGAATGTTTGTCATGCCATTTCTTGGTTCTTTCTTTGTAGATGCAGGCATTCTCATATGCGTCCAACCCGAGTTCTTCTAATTCATGAAGATTCAAGATTCGTTTCTCCCCTGACTCAGTGTAGTTGAAGTTTAGCGTCTTAATAGCCCAAAAGGCTTTATGCTCTAATTCCACTGGCAAGTGACATGATTTTCCGTAAACCAGTTTAAATGGTGTGGTACCTATTGGTGTCTTAAAAGCGGTCTTATAGGCCCATAAAGCTTCGTTCAGTTTCGATGACCAATTTTTCCTGGAGGTTGCGACAGTCTTTTCCAATATTTGTTTTATTTCTCTGTTCGAAACCTCCACTTGTCCACTAGTTTGCGGATGATACAGTGTAGCTACGTGGTGTTTAACTCCATATTTAGAGAGGAGTTTGTCAAATATTTGCGATATGAAGTGTGAACCACCGTCACTAATGACGAGTCTCGGCACACCGAATCTAGGAAAGATTGTGTTTCTAAAGAGTTTGACGACTACTCGCGCGTCATTTGTTGGAGCGGCAATAACCTCTATCCATTTAGATACATAGTCGACAGCGACGAGTATATATTTGTTTCCAAAAGAAGACGGGAAAGGTCCCATGAAGTCTATTCCCCATACGTCAAAGATTTCTACTTCTAAAATTCCTTTCTGAGGCATTTCATCGCGTCGTGAGATGTTGCCAGTGCATTGGCACCGGTCGCATTTGAGTACAGTGATATGGACATCCTTCTAGAGGCTGGGCCAAAATAGGCCAGATTGTAGAATTTTAGCGCACGTCTTTGAAGTACTAGCATGACCACCATAAGGTGTTGAATGGCATTGGGAAATGATGTCTTCTATTTCTTCCTTTGGGACACAATGACGGTATATGTTGTTGGTGCCTCGTTTGAAGAGTAGAGGTTCGTCCCAATAGTAATGCTTTAAGTCATGGAAGAATTTCTTCTTTTGTTGATATGTTAGGTCTGGTGGAAGCACGCCTGCGGCTAAGTAATTAACGATGTCGGCATACCAAGGCAAAGTGGCTTGGGCATAGACAGCTTCCACGACTTTTTCAAGTTCTGGTTCTTCCGAGGTTAAGTTGGACATATCGCTTTCCAATTTGGCTATCAGACGTTCGTAGGGAAAATCGTCATTGATAGGCACTAACTCTTGTTTAATGCCTTCTATTCGGGATAAGTGATCTGCAACTACGTTCTCGGTTTCTTTCTTATCTTTAACTTCTAAGTCAAACTCTTGTAATAATAGGATCCATCTCAATAATCTTGGTTTGACATCCTTTTTGCTTATTAGGTACCTAATGGAAGCGTTATCTGTGTATATGATTATTTTGGCTCCTACCAAGTAGGAACGGAATTTGTCAAGTGCAAACACAACTGCTAGAAGTTCCTTCTCCGTTGTGGTGTAGTTCATTTGGGCAGGGTCTAAAGTTCTACTGGCGTAGTAGATTGCGTGAAGCTTCTTGTCTTTCCTTTGTCCTAGAACTGCGCCTACAGCATAATCACTCGCATCACACATGATTTCGAATGGTAGTCGCCAATATGGGGGTTGCATGATTGGTGCGGTAATGAGTGATGTCTTTAGAGTTTCGAATGCTTCCAAGCATTCTTTTTCGAAAACAAACTCGACATCTTTCATCAACAAACCTGTTAGAGGTTTTGTGATTTTCAAGAAATCCTTTATGAATCTTCGGTAGAATCCAGCGTGTCCTAAAAAGCTTCGTATTTCTCGTATTGTTTTCGGAGGTTGAAGATCCTTTATGATCTCTATTTTACCTTTGTCAACCTCAATCCCTTTTTCAGATATGACGTGTCCTAAAATGATGCCTTGTCGGACCATGAAATGGCATTTCTCCCAATTGAGAATAAGGTTCACTTTAGCGCATCTTTCGAGTACCATTTCTAAATTTGACAGGCAGCTTTCAAAGCTTTGTCCGCATACAGAGAAGTCATCATTGAACACTTCCATGATGTCATCTATGAAATCTGCAAAGATTGCCATCATGCATCTTTGGAAGGTTGCTGGAGCATTGCATAGTCCGAATGGCATTCAACGATAAGCAAAAGTGCCATAAGGACAGGGTGAATGTTGTCTTTTCTTGGTCATCGGGGTGAATAGGAATTTGGAAGAATCCCGAATAACCATCTAGATAACAGAAGTACAAATGTTTCGCTAGTCTTTCCAACATCTGATCTATGAAAGGTAAAGGGAAATGATCTTTCCGAGTCACCTTATTCAGTTTTCTGTAATCGATACACATCCTGCTTCCAGTCACAACTCTTTGGGTTATCGATTCACCTTTCGCATTCTTCACTACAGTAACACTTCCTTTTTTTGGCACTACGTGCACTGGGCTGACCCATTGGCTGTCGGAGATCGGGTATATGATTCCTGCGTCTAGTAACTTTTTCACCTCGTCTTTGACTACAGTGCTTAGGATCGGATTTATCCTTCTCTGATGTTCTCTTGAAGTTTTGCAGTCTTCCTCTAGCATGATTCGATGCATACAGATGGATGGACTTATGCCTTTAAGATCGCTTATATTATAGCCTAACGCAGTTAGGTATTTCCTTAGGACTTCTAGTAATTGCTCAGTTTCTGACTGTCCTAAATTTGCATTGACTATTACTGGTCTTTTGAATTCTGTGTCTAAGAATTCGTACCTGAGGGTTTTAGGTGGTTCTTTAAGTTCTAAAACTGGGTTTTTCGGACCTGGCATGTGATTTGGAGTTAGTGCTAAGATCTCGCTCAGACTATCATCTTTGTATGGCGCACGCCAGCTGTCATCTTCATGAATATCAGGGATTTGGATCTTCATGATTTCAGAATATTTAGTTTCTTCCTTCTCCAGTTCTCGTATGCATTCTTCAATGACATTTACTATATAGCATGTGTCATCTATGGCTGGTACCTTTAAGAACTTAGTAAGGATGAACTCTATCTTTTCTTCTCCTACTTCGAATGTTAGCCTTCCTTTCTTTACGTCTATGATAGCTCCGGCTATTGCTAGGAACGGTCTTCCTAGGATAATTGGGGTAACAGGGTCCTCTTTGATGTCCATGATTATGAAGTCGGTTGGAATATAGAATTGACCTATGCGTACTGGAACGTTTTCCAACACACCGACGGGATATTTGGCTGATCGGTCAGCCAATTGCACGGACATTTTAGTTGTTCTTAGTTCTCCCATGTTCATATTTTTGCATATAGATAAGGGCATAACACTTATACTGGCTCCTAGATCGCATAAAGCTTTGTCTATGACGAACTTTCCTATGACGCATGGTATGGAGAAACTACCTGGGTCTTTTAGTTTAGGAGGCATGTTATTTTGAATGATTGCGCTACATTCGGCAGTAAGTGTAACTATTTTGTTATCCTCGATTTTCCTTTTGTTGGACAAGATTTCTTTAAGAAACTTAGCGTATGACGGCATTTGAGTTATCGCTTCTGTGAAAGGAATAGTGATATTTAGTTGTTTCAGAAGGTCAACAAATTTCTTAAATTGTCCTGAAGTTTTGGAATTTATGAATCTTTGAGGATAAGGAATCGGTGGTTTATATGGCGGTGGAGGGACATATGAGTTTTCATCTTTGGCGACCTCTTGCTCGTCACCTTCCTTCTTTTCGGTTTCAGACTCTTTTTCTATTAGTTTATCAGATTTCTGATGCATGGCTGAATCTTCATGCCTAGGATCTGCTGGGCCTTCCAATTCTTTTCCACTTCTCAATATGACAGCGTTTGCATGACCTTTCGGATTAGGTTCTGGCTGACCTGGAAATGTCCCAGCTGGTGCGGCCGCAGAGGCTTGTTGTTGGGCCACGTGTGATATCTGCGTTTCAGGCATTTTATGATGGGTGGCTAAAGCGTCTACTTTTCCGGTCAGCTGTTTAATCTGCTCGCTAGTGTGTATGTTTTGATTCAGGAATTCTTTATTTGTTTGAACCTGAGTAGCTATGAATTTTTCCATCATCACTTCGAGATTTGATTTCCTAGGGGCAGTCTGGGCAGCTGCGGCTGGTTTCTGATATCCTGGCGGAGCAGCCGGTGCTTGCAAGGCATTATTGCTTTTGTAGGAAAATTTTGGGTGGTTCCTCCATCCTGGGTTGTAAGTATTTGCGTAAGGGTTACCTTGAGCGTAGTTTACTTGGTCTGATGGAATTCCTGCCAATAACGGGCACTCGGGCGCATTATGAGTGGCGATTCCACATAACTCGCAATTTGGAATTACAATAGCTACGGTTACAGGTGGTGTTGCAGTCAGACTGTCGATTTTCTGCGCTAGAGCATCCACCTTAGCGTTGAACTTTTCAAGACTGCTGATCTCATACATCCCACCTTTCACTGTGGGTTTCTCTGATGGAGTTCTTTCACCTCTCCATTAGCAGTGGTTCTGAGACATGTTTTCGATAAGTTGATAGGCTTCATCGTATGGCTTATACATAAGTGCACCGCCTGCGGCGGCGTCTACCGTTAATCTGGTGTTATATAGAAGCCCATTGTAGAAAGTATGGATCGTCACCCAGTCTTCTAAACTGTGGTGAGGACATGCTCTCATCATATCCTTAAACCTTTCACATGCTTCATAGAGAGATTCAGCATCTTTCTATCGAAATCCATTGATTTGAGCTCTAAGCATAGCAGTTTTTCTTGGCGGAAAGTATCTTACTAAGAAAATGTTCTTCAACTGTTCCCACATCGTAACGGAGTTGGATGTAAGGATTGTAACCAAGTCCAAGCTCTATCTCTAAGAGAGAAAGGAAAGAGACGAAGTCTTATTGCATCTGGAGTTACTCCATTTGCCTTCACTGTGTCCGCGTATTGCACAAACTTCGTTAAGTGTTCATTCGGATCCTCAGTTGCATTTCTTGAGAATTGATATTGTTGTACAGCTGACAGCAATGACGGTTTCAGATCAAAATCGTTTCGGTTAATAGCGGGGGTAACAATGCTACTTCGAGGCTCCAGCTGAGATGGGGTAGCGTAGTCCTTCAGCGGTTTGTTTTGAGGTCCTTCAGCCATCTTCGATTCTTCAACAGGAGTATGAGCTAGAAGATCAGGAATATTGTGTTTTCGTTGATATTCGAGGATGCGCCTTCTTAAGTGTAAGAAGCGCTCTAGTTCGGTGATTGTAGGTTGTAAGATGCCGCCTTGTGAGCGAGTACTTGGCATACAACCGACGAACGAGTATAGGGAGAGAGAATAGTTAACCTAGTCTATACTGTGTAACAAAGGATTACATTATTGACTAAACGCGTCCCCGACAACGGCGCCAAAAACTTGATCGCGACTTTCTATGTCTAACTGAACTAACTGCAAGTGCACAGTCTATCGCGTAGTAATATAAGATATCGATCCCACAGGGACTCGTAATCAAGCTAGTATTCTTGGGTGTTACTATGTTTAGCTAGGTCGGTATGGTTTTAAGGGAATAAAAGCAAAAGAAGTGTGTATAATAAAGTGAAACAAAAACGTTACTTAAGGTATAAATGCGTGAATCGGTATGCAATATGTTGGTTCTTCAAGGATTCGACAAGTCACCGGTGTTTTGGGTGTTTTCAAAAATAGTTTAAGAAGAAAATGACGGTTTAAAGACCTTTGTCTCACGATGGTTGTTGACGCTAGTCGCAACTCTAGGGCGGAACGTATGTTGTCGCTATTCCGTTCGCGGTTAAAATTACTTTTTGAAAACCATTAAGTTCTAATCCTTTTTAAAGCAATGTCGCTGTTTTTAAAACGAATGCTTAGTTTTTACTATCTGGTCCTACCTTAGTTGTCGCTTGTTGGTTCATACCTTTATGAATTTCCCACTGTCGTGGCAAAACTACTTTTAAATAAGTTCTCGCTGTCGCGACGAACATTTATTTAAAAAAATCGATTTAAAAACTCAAGCCAGAAATAAGTTTGAAAAGGAAAGAATACACCGGTTATTATCGAATCCCATCTGACTACCTATTACATACCGATTACTTTAATTTAGCCAGACATGGAATATAAACTAAGAACACGTAAACAATGGTAGAATATATAAGTATGCATCATAATGGAAAATAAAATTCAATTAACGATTATAATAAGAACCTGTAAATAATTCAATTGGCCTTTGGGAAATCCTCCACAATGCCGGCAGGATTTAGTGTTGGTACCAATTACTCGTACAAAATAGAATTGAAAAGTACAAACACAATTGCAAGGAAGGAAAAAGGAAACAATGAAGAAATTCTGAAACTCAAATTCGCTCTGAAAAATAATTTGGCAGCACTTTGTGTCTTGAATGCAGCTCCCTTTTCTGATCTCAGCTTCCTCCTTTTATAGATGAAATTTCCAACGGTTAGTTACTTCAGGAAGTGGGATTGATGTCAGAGAAAGTAGGAGCTAGTGGTCCACTCTTTTTGGTCTTTGAAGGCACTTACAACATATGCACGTTTTCTGCATTTTTTGTCTGCATGACGGTCGTCATGGGTTGTGACGATTGTAACACGTATGACGGTCGTAATGGGCATGTGACGACCGTCATATCATCAAAATCCGTATTTGCTGTTTTTGATCTGTTTTTCATCTGATTTTCATCTGTAATTGCTTGTTTTCTTCATCTTGCTCCATTTGAACATGAACTTTGAATACCTGCAAAATACTAGACAAATAACGTGGAAAAACCCAAAATCAGAGTGAAACCAGTCATAGATTAGTTAAAATGTATGTCATTATATATATACGATTTCGCGTTATCACCTACGGTAGTCAATGCACATTCTCCATCCCGTCACGGTCTTCGTTGGAATTAACTCATTTTTTCATTTCGGATGACCGTCATTCCATCCTTCTTCGGTACCAATTGAACGTGACTCACCCATGGACTATCGGATATCGGATAAATCATGTCGGCATCCAACATCTTCACAACTTATTTCCTAACTACTTCTTTCATAGTAGGATTTAATCGTCTTTGCGGTTGGGCTACTGGCTTGAAGTCTTCTTCCATGAAAATACGATGCATACAATAGGAAGGATTTATCCCTTTCAAATCAGAAAGAGTCCATCCTATCGCTTCTTGATTTTTCTTCAACACTTCAAGTAATTTCCGTTCTTCCTCCATAGCTAACTCCGCGCTTATGGTTACCGGATTATTTTTTTCTTTATCAAGGAACACATACTTCAAATGAGATGGCAACAACTTCAACTCAAGCTTGCCTTCCTCGTTGTTCTTTTTTTCAACTCTTCCACCTTTTCTTTCGAAAGTGGAATTTCTTCTAGTTCTTCTAGTTCCTTCAAACATTTTTCAATTTCTTGTTCTTCTTCTTCATTGATCTTGGAAAGAGCGTTAGTTAGGACTTGTTGTAATGGTGTGGGCACTTGTAATGATTCTTTGACTTCTTCAATTGCCACTTCTGTTGCATCAATCCTAAAACAATCGGTTTTGTCTTTAGAGAGCTTCATGGCTTCAAAAAGATTAAAGCTAATCTCCTCATCGAGAACTCTCACTTTCATGAGATCATCGTCCATATCAATTTCCATACGAGCCATCTTCATGAAAGGTCGGCCAAGAATCAATGGAGAATCTTCATCTTCCTCCATATCAATGACGACCAAGTCGATTGGGAACAAAAATTTATCCACTTTCACCAACACATCTTCGGCTACACCATGAGGGTGAGTCATAGACTTGTCGGCTAGTTGCAATGTCATTTTAGTAGATTTCATTTCCATATAACCCAATCGCTTCACAATCGATAGAGGTATCAAATTTATGCTAGAGCCCAAATCAATCAATCCCTTGCCAACATAGGTATTTCCAATGGTAACGGGTAAGGTTACTCGTCCCAAATCACTTTCTTTCCGTGGGAGAGTACGTTGAATAATAGCGCTACAACTAGAGTCCACCATAATTGTCTCTTTATCCGTATACCGCTTTTTCTTTGTGAGAATATATTTCATGAACTTTGCATACTTCGGCATTTGCTCCAATGCTTCGGAAAATGGGATATTAATTTGCAATTGTTTGAAAATATCCATAAACCGAGCATAATGTCTAGCGTTGTTTTTCCTTGTTGGTGCATGCGGGTAAGGTAAATTTTGAATTGGTATCAGACTGACTTGCTCTTTTCTTTTTTTCGATCTCTTCACTTTTTCGCCTCTCTTACTTGTTTCTCCTTCCTCATTTTCTTTTACTTTATCATTTTCAACTAATCCTCCCTCAACATTGTTTTCTACTTCTTCCTCGACATTCTCACTCTCTTTTTCAACTACAACTTCCTCCCTCAACTCTTCCTCACCTACTCCCATGTCAATTTCTCTTCCGCTCCTTGTAATAATAGCCTTGCAATGCTCCTTCGGATTTGGAGTAGCGGTAGCTGTGAAAGGCCCTTTTTGTTGGTCAGCCAATTGTTTTGATAATTGACCAACTTGAGTTTCCAAAATTTTGATGGCCGCATCGGTATTCTTTTGGTTAGACATTGACATTTGCATGAATTGGGTAAGATTCTCCTCCATTTTGGATGGGGCATTTTGAGTTTGAGGAGGAGGTTGTGTGTAGTTCTGATAAGGTTGTCGATTTGAAGGTCCGACTTCTTGTGGTCTCCAAGGTTGTTGGTAACCTTGATTAGATCTTTGATAACCTTGGTTTTGTTGTTGATAAGGCGGCCTTTGTTAATATCCTTGATTTTGGTTGTCGGCATAATTGACCTCTTCCAAGACGGAAGGACAATATCCGGTAGGATGATCACCTTTGCACAACTCACAACTTGCCACTTGAAGTTGAGTAGGAACTTCTTGCATTTCTTTAATTTCTTGTGGAAGCTTTGACATTTGTTGAGTCAAGAGTTCCACTTGTTGCGTAAGAAGTTTGTTTTGGGCCAGAATAGCGTCATTTGTACCTAACTCGAGCATACCCGATTTTCTTTGAGCTACCCCACGGTTATGATTCCCTTGATGATCATTAAGTGCCATCTTATCAATAACTGCAATTGCATCATCGGCACTTTTTGACATCAAAGAACCTCCCGCCGTAGCATCCAATAAGGTCTTGTGAACCGGAAGGAGACCATTGCGGAAAATATGAACTTGAGTGAGCTCATCGAAACTGTGTCCCTTGCACTTTCTTAACATAGATTTGAATCGCTCCCAAGCTTCGTTGAGTGATTCACTAGCTCCTTGAGAAAATACCGCAATCGCAGTTTTAGCTTCCATGAACCGGTTATGTGGAAAGAACCGTTCAAGGAACTTCTCTTCTAAAAGTTTCCAATCCGTCATGATTGTTGTCGATTGATCAAGATACCACTCCTTCGCTTTCCCAATCAAGGAATGAGGAAATAGTCTCCTAAACAATGACTCTTCATCAGCGTCGGTTGCTCCCGTTGCACCCGCAATCTCATAGAATTTTGTAAGATGAGTGAACGGATCCTCATGGTCTAATCCTGTGAAAGGATTTTGATAGACTAGTGCTAGGATTCCAGTTTTCATCTCAGCTTGTCTTCCATTTTGAATATTCCGTGTGAACTGAGCTGTATGTCTTGGACTGTTCGTGCATGGAGTGGAAACTGGAGGTGGAGGTGGAGGTGCTGCCATAATTGGTGAGTTAGGTGGAGTGGATGAAGAAGATTCTCCAACCTCTTGTCTTTCGCGAGCTTGTTGCTGTCTTCGCCTAGTGCGATTATTGGTACGCCGTGCGGTTCTCTCAATTTCTGGATCGAAAAGAAGGTTTTCCGGCCGAACCTGTCCACACATAAACGAATTCTGCACACAAACTAAACAAATTAAAAAGCCCAAAGAATTACAAAGATAAGAGATTCACAATACAAAAATCTTAATATCACTAAATTATTGCAATGCTTGCAATATTCAACTAACAATCCCCGACAACAGTGTCAATTTGTTAGAAAGTATTTGCGGTAGTGTTTTATCGTATCCACAGATATTGAAGTGAATATATGTGTGTCGTTCAATGGTTTAGTAACTTAAGAATAGGGGGTTTTTAGAATGGTATCAATTTTTTGACAAAGGTTTGCAATAATAAAATCGGAACAAAAGTCGGTTTTTAAGTTTGATAAAAGTATGTCAAGATTAGGTTTCGTTAGTCCGTCCTAAATGTATCTATTAATCCAAATATGTGAACAAAATTCGAACCAACATAACCGCGTATCCTCGTAAAAGCGTTTATCTCTAAATCAATTTCGTGAAAAATATGGTTTCAACCGTTAAATGATCTCTCTACCTAACACTCGAAACCATAAGCATTAAGATTGATACAAAGCAGATATCAACTTCCAAATCTATCTCTAGCATTTGTCATAGTTGATAGATGAAGATATTAGGTCAAGACTTGATAAGTTTATCTCTAACACAAACCAAATCATAAATGTAAAAATGGTAGCAAATAACTTCATCTATATTGAATAACAACTTGTTCACATACATTAGATTAAGAAGAATACATAAATTCTGAACTAACTACTTCTAACCTTGACAAAAGAGGTATTTAGCTACTCATTTCCATGGTTTTTTGAACAAAAAGTTTCGGAAGAAGGTTGATGAACATCTGAGTCGAAGAATCGAGCTTGGATGAGAATCTGCCTTCTTTTTGTAAAATATTGCTAAGAGATGAAGAAATGAGAGATTTTGGGTTTTTAGGGCACAAAAAAAATCTCTTCTCTCCCAAAACTAGTGAAGAAAATATGATATCAAGATAAGTGGTAAAGTTATGATCCCTATAAAGCAATATATAAAGTACAAAAGAATCTCTATTTGCGCCCATTCGCCAGGCGAACAGAGACCTTCGCCAGGCGAACATCAGAAACAAGGTATTTCAAAGTGCCTTCAGCAAGCAAACCGCCCTCTGAGATATCGCGCATTCGCCAGGCGAAGCAACCATTCGCCAGGAGAACCTTCGCTGGCTTCACTCGCCGGGCGAATTTCATGCAGGTTTGCTACTGGAATAGCCAAGAGAATAGCAAAGAGGTCTTCGCCAGCTCCTTCGCCAGGCGAATGACAACGAAGCTTCGCTGGAATCATTGCCTGGCGAACTTCATGCCCTTTTGGTCTGGGAGTTTAATTTGGAATTACTCGCTTTGGCTCGCCAACACTCGCCAGGCGAACACTCGCTGACACTCGCCAGGCGAATGCTCTGATTTCCAACTTCTTCTGGCAGCTATGCCTCATCTCTTCCAAGGTGCTCTTACTAGTGTCAATCCTGCACACTAACAGCAACATTACAAGGACCATTCACTTGGACCAAAACAAAAATGAAACTAAGCAAATCCAACTACTAATTCATGCACTACTAGATAAAAAAAAGTAAAAATACTACTAATAAGAGACCAAATAAATACTATAATTGGGATCTAACAATATCTTGACATTAGGCGATCTGACATTACGACATTAGTTGGTGCATGTTTCTCGATTATTATTTATTATCATAGAAGAGTAAGAAGCAAACATGGGTATCTAAATCTTCTAATAAATTGAAGTATTGTGTCATGTCTACTTGTTCTCAGATAATTTAGCTATGTGAATTACGTTGAACTTGAATTTTCTCAAATTATTTCAAATTTTATTTTTCATGAACATAAGAAATATGTTGAAGTGAATGGTTACTGTATTAAAGTGAATTGAAATTTTATTAAGTAGACCTTTGATAGTCATGTCACTAAATTTTTTCATTTCAGCACTCAATCCAAGGGCATATTTTTCAATTAGAAAGAGGTAGGTGGATTTAAAATTTTGTTAGGGACTATTTTTTCTCGGTCTCCTATGTGTATCACTCTTTTGGCTTCTTCCTTTTCTTCAAGCAATCCCTCCTTTAGAGGTAATTTGTTTCTGCCCACATTTAGGGTAGATGTGAACTTTCTAATATGATTGTTTTCTCTTGACAGATTATCTTCACATAATGACTTCATAACCTTATTTTTCATATTGATCAATAGCGATCGAGATGTATGACTAGGTTAAGTGTATTGTGTGTGTGTGTGTGTATTTTTTCTTCTTCTTTCTTTGGTGGCTTTTGATCTAGTGGTGGTGGTCTATATGGTTTAAGCTCTAATTTTTATTGGGGTTGCAATTCTTAGAGAGAGGTTGTCCTTGTGTTTGGCTTGTGGTAGCTTTTTATTTTTTTTCTTGCCTTATAATTTTTCCTCTTGTTTTTGTTCAATTTTGTTATGATAATTTTTCATACATTTTATATCATTCGTCTACTCATTTATATACTTATTGTACACTTTCTTCCCTTTATTTATATTATTTTTATTTAAAAATTGTAAGTTGCAAAAAAAAATTCAAAAAATCTAGTGGTTGAAATTCACACTTTAAAGGAATCAACTAAGTACAGCTACCAACCGAGTTGATATAGTGAAACTGCAAAAATCTTTAGCAAAATTGTTCATGTCTTACCATCACTTATTAATAAATTGATGATACTTGACCAATCACATGAGTTTAAAGGGATGTTAGTTAAAAATCTTTCTTATAAGAAGATGGTATGCTCTTGTAAAAACAATATTGCTCTTGTTGATCCCACACACTGTCATGTATGCTTCTATTTCATCCCTGGCTTCTTTTTTCTCTTTCCACGTCTCCAACCAAATTGATAAAAGCATTCTCATTCTTCAAACCCTTTTTTATTACATTGTACCATTTTCTTTCACTTTTTACTATACTGTGCCATTTTCTTTCTCTTTTACTAATCTCCCTGTTCTGGCCTGGGTCCAGCCCAATAACGCACAAGGCCCAAAGAGGGTAATGGCTTGACCGGGCACACTCCCCATCAGGACGGGCGGGACACGCTCTCCGCCAAGCGGAGCGGCACACCTCGAAGCGTGCTCGGCGCCCCCAGTTGGCCGAACGGAGGGCCCTCCGCGGACGACACTCCCCGTGCTATCGGGCAAGAACCCTTGGTTCCCCCACGTCCTCGCGCGCATCCCTCCGCGGGCAGAACTCGCTCCCCTTTCGGGCAGGACTCGCTCCCCTGTCAGGGAGGACTACGTGTCCTTCACACGTTCTCCACGTGCTCCCCTCCGCGTGGACACATCACCAACCAACTGCCCACCTCCGAAAGAGCAGGTCAAACCCATTTTCCGGAGACCACGGGGCAGTTGGACTAGGGCGAAGACCACGTCCTGGTCTTCACTACGCCACGTAAGCCTTAACAGTCACCTGAGTTGGGCCTGGCCATCCAGCCCAACACAAGTGACCGTTGGCCCAGCGCTGGGGTCTCTCTATAAATACCCTCTTCCTCAAGAGGGTCAGGTATTCACTTCTTACCATACTTTCTGTACTTTGCTCTCTCTCTGCCCAATTCCTTACTTTGGCATCGGAGTGTCTTGCAGGTACACCCCCTTTTTTTCTCCTCACCACCGGTGAACAGGCGGCAGTCCAGCAGCGTGTGGCCAGCCCGTGATCCCCTTCTGATCAGGTCAGATCAGTGGCGCCGTTTGTGGGAACAGAAACTTCCTCGTTACTCCGAGCAGAAAACCAAAGTTTCACCAACACTCCACGGTCATGGCTAGCCCACACAGCGACGACACCCCGTACGACTTTGTGCTCAACGTCGCCACCAACGGAAGCAAGCAGATGGAAACATCGCGTCCGGCGGAGACCGACGAGAGAGACGGCCAAACCGCCTCATCTTCATCCGCAGAGCGGCTGCACCAGGCCGACCGCCGGCCCCTGAGCCCGGCAGCATTCCAACCCGTTCCTATCCCAGCGGGAGCAGACCCAACGGTGGCCGCCCTCTTTGCAGCCATCAACCAAACGAACCAGCTGTTGTTCCAGCAGAACGCACGGATTGGAGCGTTGGAGCGGGTAAGCCCTCCGAGGTCCCCCCCCCCCGCGGGAAGACCAGAACGGAGGCTCGAGAAGTCCCTCACCTCGACCCATAAATCGCCGACCGCGGATGGAGAGACACTGAACGCAGGTGGTGCAAGAACGCACCAGGTCCCCAGAAAGACAAGTTCGCGAGAGGCGCCAGAACACTGCAGTGATCCCGGCCAGGGATCCTCGCGGCGAAACCCAGGGCAGGAGGTCGAGAACCCGAAACCAGGTGCCTATTCTAAACGGCTCGTCTCCTCATCAGTCACCTGCTCCTAGCGACGAGGACGATTATCGCACTCCGCTGTCCCGGGATATCATGGCTGCCCCCATCCCCCACGGGTTGGAGAAGCCCCCGACACTATCAACGTACGACGGCACATCCGACCCAGACGATCACTTGGAGGACATCGAAGCCATGCTCGACTACCGAAACGTCCGAGGAGCTATCAAGTGCAGGCTATTCCCGACGACCCTGAGGAAAGGCGCCATGACGTGGTACAAAAGTTTGGAGCCCGAATCAGTCACGTCGTGGAGAGTCCTGAAGGACCTGTTCTCCAAACACTTTACGGCGTCCCGGCGGCACCCGAAGACGGAAGCCGTCCTCGAGGCGATAATCCAAGGCCCCGACGAACCTCTCCAAAAGTACATCGAAAGATTCACCCGGGAAGCAGTGCAGG
This sequence comes from Lathyrus sativus, assembly GCA_963859935.3. Taxonomy (NCBI): domain Eukaryota; kingdom Viridiplantae; phylum Streptophyta; class Magnoliopsida; order Fabales; family Fabaceae; genus Lathyrus; species Lathyrus sativus. Next base: position 598,810,862 of record OZ012741.1, on the reverse strand, counting down.
TAACAACGTCAGACGAGATGAAGCGCTACCTAATGGAGCAGGGTCTACGCCACGACTCCAAAATCTATGAGGCCGTAGGCATACACCGGCCAACCTCCCTCCAGGATTTCCTTGACAGAGCCGTGCATTATATCCGATTCGAAGAAACACAAGCGGCCAACTCCGCTCGAGACACCCGAGACAGGGAGACCCCTCGCGGGCACCGAGATGACGGAGCCTCGAGCCATCGACGGGGAGGGGACCATCGTCGCAAAGATCGCCCCCGCGAGCCCCGCGAACAACACGAACAACGCAGCCCTGCAGGTCGATTCACGGAGTACACGGCCTTGGTCGCTTCCCGCGAGTGCATACTGGCCGAATGCGCCAAAATCGAATTCATCCAGGGAGGTGTCCGTTTTCCGCGACCGACACCCCCCAAACCCAATGTGGACAAATCGAAATACTGCCGATTCCACAGGAGCCACGGGCACGTGACCGAAGACTGCATCCATCTCAAGGACGCGATCAAAATTCTGATCAAAGACGGTCACCTAAAGAGATACACCCGGGGAGGCGAACCCCCGAGGCAAGAAGCCCCCGAGGCCAAGAAAATCGAGGAACTCCCCTTTCCAGAGGACGACAGCAGACTCCAGGTCGCACTTTGTGTCAACCGCCCCGAGGATTGGTTCGCGGACAGAGAATTCGGCCTCCCCGAAGGACCTGACCTAGTCAGCGAGCCAATCCGACCAACCAGCCGATGGAAATACTTCGCCAGAGCCATGGTCATCTCAGGTGGAACCACGAGGAGCCTGTCCGTAGGATCAATGAAAAGAAAGTTCAACGAACTTATCACGAACAACTCCGGAAGAATGAGCACGCTCGAAAGATTCTGAGGTCGATCCAATCCGATCACATTTTACCTCGAGGAACTCCCCGGGGGATCCCCCAACTCCAACATTCCCCTGCTCATACGAGCACGGATGGCGAACTTCGACGTCAGGCGCATCCTCGTCGACGGGGGCAGCTCGGTTGACATCATGTACACGCACCTGTTCACAACTGTTGCGGTGGAAATAGGATCACAAACTATTAATGAGTTTGAATCGCAATTCAATTCACAACCGCTCTTTGATTTATCCGAAGGAAAAGGTCAAAAAGGGAAAACCTATTTTGCATCGTAAACACAATGCGGGGAAAGATCTAGGGTTCGGGGGTTGGTTAAATTTAGGGAAGGTATTAGCACCCTAAACTTCTGTAGTACTCTACAGGAACCTTTTGTTCAAATGTTTACTATTTTGCTTTATTTATTTGCTTAAGGTATATATACAAAGGATTACAAGTGAGAAAAGAGGCCTAAGGGGTTAATTCTAAGTTTACTCGGCAAGACATCGCATCTTGTGCCTACGTATCCTTACGGGAGTGGAATCAGAGTAATCGTAGTTCCCCTCAAAAGGGAGGTTAGAGACTTCTTGACTGTGGTCAAGGTCTCAAGGGGAATAAATGCATCTTAAGGACACGCTTACATGGAGTCTTAAACTCCGATCTCTATGTTATAAATTGTTAAGTGCATTAGGGTTAGGTTAGGGATTCCGCGGCGGGAAACCCTAAAATGAGTGCGGCGACTCTTTGACCTAAAGCTAGGGGTAGTTTTGTAATTTTTGTCCACGGCGAGACATTCGTGAAAAGTTAGAGTTTGTAAAGGGTTTGAAGTTTTGAGGACTATTGGCGCGGCGGCCAAACGGCTAGACCTAATCCTTCGGAGGTGTAGTGGGACAAAATAATTGGTGAAAGTGTGAGAAACTAATCATACGAGCAGAGAAATAATGACAGAAATTAAAGCCATACAAACAAAAATTTAAAGGCAGAAATTAAAGCGCGATTGTTAGATTCGCGGGGTTACATATGAGAAGCGGTTACAACAAAGCAACAATTTGAATAAAACGTGACTAAATAAATAAGACAACATGACGAAGCTGCAAAATAAACGAACAAGATTAGGGGACAGTATTCAGGCGACAACCCATAGGCTGTGACACGCATAAGAAAACGTACGCGAGGCTAGAGATTCTTTTTTGTGGCTTCTTTCTGACGTCAAGCAAAGCTTTTTTTGATCTTTATTTTTTCATATATTTTTTTTATATACATTTTTCTGATAACCTAAAATATGAAAAGTTAATTTTAATATGTAAAATGTTTTACAATTTGTTTTTGAGAAAAGTTCCTATAACTTGTTGTGAAAAGAATTGAATATAATTTGTTTTGAAAAAAATCCTATTATAATTTATTTTGAAAAAATTTGGGTTAATTAGTTTAAAAAAACTTAATATAATTTGTTTTGAAAAAACTTAATAAATCATGTACTAACAAAATGAAGCAATAAGATATGAACAAATAAACCAAGCCGAAGGTTGGGCCGGTTCTTTTCAAGCCCGATGCTGAATATCCACTGAATCAAAGTTGTGTCTAGGGTTTTCTCAAACCCTTTGCGGCGCCGTTTTTCCTCTTCTCCGTTATAGCTTCCGATTCGCTTCTCTCCTTCTCGACTCCACCTGAAAACAATAAACAAACGGGGATTGATAAATCTTGAAGTTGGATTGCTCACTCTTTTAGAGAGTTCGCAGCGATCCAACAATCGGTGATGGCAATGTTCTCTTGAATGTTTGGATCTCGGGATCGTGACGGCGTTTGTAGGCGATGATGAGAGTTGAACAATGCTATCTGAGCCGTCGTGGTTTGCTATCCGCCTTTCTTTGTGCTTTTTTCCATCCCGTCTCCGTCTAGGGTTTTTTTTCTTCACGAGGTGATACTATTCCCTTTTTATAGTCTTTCTGAATCCGTTGGTATTGGGCTTTGATACACGTTTTTACATTACTTTTGTGCTGAGGTTTCGATTGTGATTTGCTTGATATGATTTGATTCCCTTTCCTTTTCTGACTTCGTTTGAATCTTTCTAAATCTTTGCTTCCCATTGTGATCCATTTGACAAACTAGATTGGCTTTCGAACGGGATTTACTTGACACAGTTGGGTTTGCCTCGATTTGCTTTCAGAAACGGGCTTGCTTTAATCCGTTTTGGGACCAAACTTAATTGGATATCTTCTTTGAAACTGATTTGGATTCTTTCCTTTTCAAACATGGATTTTGATTTGGCTATGGCAATCTATTTGATAAACCGTATTGGATTTATTTTGGTTTCACAGATGTGGATTGTTGTTAACTGGTTTCCAATTGGTTCTTCTGATGTAGGTTTCTGGTTTCGTCGCAGACATGTTATCCAAACTTGACACGCCTCTGACTCTTCTTCGAATTTCGCTGTGATGCCTATGGATCCCTCTGATGCGGCTTTGAATGTCTTTGATATCTTGAACAGATTTATGGCTGCGAGCTTAGGGCTATGATGTTCGTAGCTGAGCCTCGGCTTTGCATTTGGTTGAGGCTTACTCCGAACTGATACATTTTTCTGATGCAGTTCTTAGTTTGTACTTCTGTTTTACCGATACGAGCTTATTAACCCTTTTCCTTCTTCATTCTTAGGACAGATGCTGCTGTTTTGGGTTAAGTCAATTTTTGCCGAGGAAAGCCAACGGTTATGATGACGCTTCGTCTGAACCTATGTTGGATGCCATTGCCGTTTGGTTTTGGTCGCATGGCTTTAGCGATGACGACCCACGAGTCTGAGTTGTCATTTTGTGCTTGAGCTGATAGTTTGTGCGAAATTACCGATGCTTGCAGTTCGACGTTCGGTAGGGAGTTGGTAACGGCTTCGGCCGTGGCTCTCCCAGCCGCTCGAATGCTTATGCCCGATGATGGCTAGCTGAGGGCTGATATGACTTCGAATCTCTTTGTTGTTTCTATTGTTTTCATGCAGTTTTCTGACTTGATTGAATCAATTGGATGGCCCGGTATTTTACGCGTGATTGTGGCGTGAATCCTTGCTCTTGTCTTGTGATTAAACTTGGGGACTCATTTCGATGCTCAATTTGGTGTGGTCATTCATGTCCTGTTGCTGATGATTCTTGGCCTCTTTGATATGGTTTGCAAATGTCTGTTTTTTTTCTATGGTGCTTATGAACTATCTTGGTGCCTTGATTCAGGTTTCCCGCAGTTGGGTCCTTCTGTGATATCTTGACAGTAGTACTGTTTTTGTGTTTTTTTCGCGATGCTTGATACTGAAATTTGCTTAACCTCTCGTGGGACTTGCAGATATTGATGTTGCTGATGTGCTTCCATGATGGTTTATGAACTGAGTTGATAGTTTGTGACGATATACCAGCCACCTGATGCAATTTGATCCAGTTGTTTTGGATAGCTGATCCTGCCTTTTCATGATGCAAATCAGTAATAAATCTTGCTTTTGGACGACTTGTTTTTTTCTGATGTATTTGTTCTTGGTACTTTCAGGTGCTGGAAAACCTTGAAAGCAAAGCGATTCAGACCCGCTGGCATCCGGGTCTGAATCTGGATTGGCTATGTTGTTTTACTCTCGTATTAGTTTGGAAAGTAAATTGGGATTTACATGATTTTGAAATGAATCCAATTGCGGCAAAAGCGAATCAGTCCCGCTTCTTTTATCTCTTTTATCTCTCGGTTGTCCCGTATGATAAGAACAGATGCTTTACCTGATCTGACGCCAACGGCGCGGGTCGGTAACGGGGGTAGGACGCAGCTTCAGTTGTGCCACTCCCGGCACTCGATGATGACGATGTTCTGAGAGTGTCAAACAATTTCTAACATCTTTTTTTTCTATTCTGTTTGTTTTGTATTCTCTTTGTTTTTCTTGTGCAGGTGTGAAGAGGAACATTTCTGAAGCAACTCAATGGGGAGAATGGCACGAAGACCCTTATGTTTTAGGATAGCCAAAAGATGTAACAATATGTAGCATTTAATTTGTAAACAAAATGTTTGAATGAAATGAAACTCCACTTTTTCCATTAAAATTCTTCTACTTTTTCCTTTAATCTTCTCTTGAACATGTGTGATTTACGATTTATGAAACTTTGAAATACTTCACCTTTGTGTCGTAAAATTAACACCTATGCACCTCATTGTGAATACCTTTATACCTCTGAGTGTTGAAAACCTCAAAACACGATAATAGAAGGGAGACCTTGTTTTATGAATGGAGTCTGAAATATTCCTTAAAAATAACCTGATTAATCCGTGAACGAATTCAAACTGACTTTCGCTGACCACATAACTTCTCAAAACAAAACCAGTAATCTCCATTTCATTTTCAACCCAAACTTGCGCATTACTAAGAGAAAAGAAAGTGATGAACAAACGTCTCAAATATGATGGCTCAGATGCCTCAAAGCCACAAGACCCTTCTTTTTCAGAATCCGTTGGAACCAACATAAAATGACCAAAACGCCCCTAGAATAACCCCTGCCAAACGAACCTGCTCCATGACTTGTTAGCGATTAACAGATGCAAAAAATGAAATGCTATGCGAAATGACTGACTAAATGTAAGGGTAAAATTTGGGGTATTACAACAACCCTCTAACTCGACGAATCCAACCTTTCCCCCTACGTAGGATCTGACCTTCAGGGGTTCAACGGAACGACGACGAGACCTTGGGGGTACGTAGAGCTGAAAGTCACCTTCGGAGAAGAAGAAACGGCCAGGGAGATCAGCATCTGTTTCTTAGTCATCGAGTGCCCGTCCCTCTACAACTGTATCCTGGGCAGAACAACGATAGCAGAACTCGTCGTGGTACCTTCCACCGTCCACCTGAAGATGAAATACTACACAAAACGGGGGGTCGTGGTGACCCTTAACAGAGACATCGAGGCCGCCCGGAGGTGTTTTGAGGCCGCGCTGAAAGGTTTAGACTCCATTGCTCCAACAACCAAGAGGACAACTCCAATCATAGCGCCAAAAAGCGAACCAAAGAAGCTGGTCGGATCCGTGGACCTCGACAGTCGCTTCACCGAGGAACACGATCCCGAAATAAAGACCAGCGAGGACAACGGGCAGCCCACCCACCCCGCATGACCCATCCCGGACGGAGAATTCGAAATTATCACACTCGGGGAAGACACGAGCAGAACCATGAAGATCGGCGTTGGGCTCCCAGACCTCGCGAAAAGACAGCTCCAAGCCTGCCTCCGCGAGAACGCCGACCTCTTCGCCTGGAGCGCCGCAGAAATGCCGGGACTCAACCCCGAGGTCGCCTGCCACCAGTTGTCCATCAGCCCGACCGCGAAGGTCGTTGTTCAACGTAGGCGTCGACAGTCCCTCGAAAAATCGGCAGCAGCCGAGAAATCTGTAAAAGACCTCCTAGAGGCAAATTTTATTTCGGAAGCCCGATATTCAACCTGGCTGACCAATGTTGTACTCGTTAAAAAGAATAATGGAAAATGGCGCATGTGTGTTGACTATACTGATCTCAATCGGGCATGTCCTAAGGACGCCTACCCCTCCCCAACATCGACAAGCTCGTTGACAACTCCGCGGGCTTCAGGCTCTTGTCCTTCATGGACGCATACTCGGGGTACAACTAGATCCCGATGGCCGAGCACGATAAACAGAGCACGGCCTTCATGACGGCGTCAGGCAACTATTACTACAACGTAATGCCCTTCGGCCTAAAGAACGCCGGGGCCATATACCAACGGATGATGAACAGTGTCTTCTAGGACGAAATCGGCGACATGCTCGAAGTATACATGGACGACATGATCGTCAAATCTTGCACAGAGGACGACCACACGGCCCACCTCAGGAAGGTCTTCGAGACCGCAAGGACATGCCGAATGCGCTTCAACCCGGAGAAATGCACCTTCGGTGTCCGCGCCGGCAAGTTCCTCGGCTACTACTTGACCGAACGGGGGATTGAGGCCAATCCGGACAAATGCCACGCCTTCTCAGATATCACCACGCCAACCACGAAGTCCATCCAATCCCTCAACGGTGTGCTCGCCTCACTTTCCCGGTTCATTGCCAAGTCCCCCCAGCTGTAACACGGTGGGAGAACTGACTTTAAACAATGTTGCGGATAGCAAGAGTCGCCACCGACTTTTATTTTATCCATAAGGAAAGGTTATAAAAGAACAGGAAAGACCTTAGAGAATATTTTGGGTCCGGGGGGTAGGTTATGAAAAGGGAAGGTGTTAGCACCCTTTTCATCCATGGTTATCCATGGGCTCTTAGGTACTTAAGCTCACTTTTGAATTGTTTTGAAATTATAGTGTGTGAATAGAAAATTTTCAGAATAGTTAATAAATAATCCATGTAAGGATGTGTTAAGAACTTGTTTGAAAACTTGTTGAAAATTTGTTTAAGTGCGAAACAGTTTTGAAGTGAGCAAGCACCTAGGAGTAACCTACCCTAATGTTTAAAGGTCTTTCTTATTCTTCATTCTTTCCTTTAGTAAGACTATCCCTACTATAATGGAGTAGGTAGTCCTTACTTTGGATGTTAAGGGACATGTGAGGGACAATTTGACTTTGAAGGCCATTGTGGGATGTAATAAGCACATATAAGGGACCATCATCATTTTTCGAAAGGGACTCGATTCGTAAAGGCAACCATAAGGGACTTTGATGATTTTTCCATTTGAGGGACTTGCTTTATACACCCCACTTAACCATTATTCGTAGGCAACTTGAGGGATATCCTTAGGAAGTGAGACGGCGATTAAAATCGACTTACGTGTGTGAAATGTTTAATTTAATTATCTTATATTAAAATGATCTAATTTATTTTTTTAAATATCATACATATTAGCACTCCCTAATTACTAACCATAATGATAATAATAATTAAATAATTACAATTTACATCCAAGAGGCAATTACAAAATTATAATAAATAAAATAAATAGTAAAATATGATCAAAATAAATATAATAAAAAAAATAACAAATAAGTAAATAAAATATTGGGGTTAGTAAATAATAAGAAAAATTAAATAAGGTTAGTATAAATATAAAGTTAGTGAAAATAATTAGTTGAAACAATAATAATGAGAAAAATAGACAAAGTTAGAAAAAATAATAAGATAGAAATTTCAAAATAATAATAAGCAACAAAATATGATTAGCAATAATAATTAATTAATAACATGATTAAACATAAGATTTGATTTTTATTTAGAAACATAAATGATTAAATAATTACTATAATATAAAGTTCTAAATATCATAAGATTTGATTTTTATTTAGAAACATAAATGATTAAATAATTACTATAATATAAAGTTCTAAATATCATAAGATTTGATTTTTATTTAGAAACATAAATGATTAAATAATTACTATAATATAAAGTTCTAAATATAACATAATTATAAATTTCTTAATCATTTACAAAAATTTAATTATCTCTAATTATATATTAACAATTATTAAGAAAAATATTTACACATTATGATGAAAATAAAGTTTAACTAATCAATAATCACATTCACCAAAATTTTACATTAAGTATTTATAAGGTTTAATTTTATTTACAAAAATTTACAAGAATTATAATAAATATATATATAGAATTATATAGAAAATTAAAATTAGATTTTATTTTTTTTAGAAAATAATTTTTAGGGTTTGTAAGAATTAGGGTTTATATATATACAACAAATTTTAATAAATTAATGATAACAATAATAATAATAATGATAATAATGATAATAATAATAAATAATGATAATAATAATAATAATAATAATAATAATAATAATAATAATAATAATAATAATAATAATAATAATAATAATAATAATAATAATAATAATAATAAAGCAATAATGAATTTTAAATGTGCCAAATAACCCAACAATGTTGCTAACGCAGAAATGCGCTCATCGCAACCAGATCTAAATCGGACGAAACAAAATTTATCGCAAAGAAAAAGAAATTAAGAAAAAAATAGTATTATTGCTCACACAAAAATGCGATCATCGCAACCAGATCGAACTAACACAAATGTCACGCGTCATGCACACAAATGTGCAAACATCGTATCGACATAATTCGATCAAAAATTAATCTTATATATATAAACTCTAACAATTTAAAAATTATATATATATATATATAAACGTAACAGTAATAGATAAAGAAAAAGAAATAACGGTAAAAGATGAAGAAAAAGAAATAACGGTAAAAGATGAAGAAAAAGAAACAACAGTAATAGATGAAGGAAAAGAAATAACGGTAAACGATGAAGAAAAAGAAACAATAGTAATGGATGAAAAAGAAAACTAAATAACGGCAAACGGCACTCACTCCTCTTAGGTTTTTTTTCATTCTCCTCTTTTTTCCAACAAGGCAACACATGTATATATAGGGAACAAATTAGGGTTAACACCAAATTGTCAATAATGTCCCTAAAGCCCATTTTAAAGCCCAAACTAAATAATTAGTTAAGAAAAAAAATAAAATTTAAATAATTTAAAATAATTAAAATAAACTTAAAATAAAAACTAATAATCCTATTGATTCCTAAAATAAAAAATATTATAAAAAGAACAAAATTTTTTTCAATATCTTTTATTTTATGATTTTTTGGATATTTTTATGAATAATTTAGAAAAAAGTGAAAAAAATAATATTTTAAAAAATGATTTAATTAAAATACGAAAATAATAATTAAATAATAATAAAAAACTATTTTTGTTATTTTTTTAATGAAAGATAGAAAAATTTAGAGTAAAAATAATAAAAAAACAAAAAAAAAGTGACAAAGGTGAGATTCGAACTCTCAACCTCTCACACTCATAACTCCTTACACATGTCCTCCTGCCAATTGTGCCATTTTTACTTTTTTTAGAAAAAAAAAATGCATGCCATATGATATTTACCTGTAAAAAGTCAAACGACTACACAAATTTGTTAGTAATTGATTAAATGCAATGAAATGCGACGACAAATCTTAGGGCAAAATTTGGGGTATTACAGTTATTATGATAATATTTCTCACCCAACCTCTCTTTGATGTTGGCAAAAAAAAAAAATCATGAAGTTTGACTTTGGTTTGACCACAGTTGACCTCAGTTTGACCTTTTAACTGCATTGACTGCTTTAGACTTATCTGATCATCTGACTGAGCAAACTTTTGAGAAAAGTCTTGAAACTTGGCATGGGGGTTCTTATACACATATAAGATGTTATGAAGCTCACTTGAAGTCTTGGAAGTCCATTTAGCCTGATTAAAGTCAAAACCCTAGTTTTGGATGCACTGCTTAGGAGGTGCATTGTCTGAGGGAATTGTCAACTCTTCTGACCAATTGTGAACTTTGTGAACCTTGTGAACCTTCTTGGAACACAAAGTCTTGTATTGTGAGGGCAAATTTTGGGGTGCAACAGCTGCCCCTGTTCAATTTTCTGAAACCTGAGGGGTTAGATTGGTATATTTGTCAGTCGTAACCTGGAAGGTTGAAGGGGATTGAACACAAAAGCCCAAAAATTTGCACTCACCAGTGCATGGAGTGATATTGATGGTTGGTTGAACATGATTGAGTGGGCTTAAAGATGCCACTAGGGGAAAGTTCTTCAGTAGTATAATGAGAACTGTCAGGAGTCTGGAGTAATACTGATGTAACAGCATGTCTTCATGAGGATAGAGCAATCAATAATGATAACCCTAAAGCAGTCTTGAAGTGATAAATCTGACCTCAGGAGGATAGAGCAATCAATAGCTCTAAAGCAGTCTTGAAGTAATAATGGCTTCAGGAGGATAGAGCAATCAATAGCTCTAAAGCAGTCTTGAAATAATAATGTGATATGTCTTCAGGAGGATAGAGCAATCAATAGCTCTAAAGCAGTCTTGAAGTAATGATTTCAGGAGGATAGAGCAATGGATAGCTCTAAAGCAGTCTTGAAATAATAATGTAGTTTCAGGAGGATAGAGAAATGGATAACTCTAAAGCAGTCTTGAAATAATTAGATGGCTTCAGGAGGATAGAGCAATGAATAGCTCTAAAGCAGTCTTGAAATAATAATGTGATATGTCTTCAGGAGGATAGAGCAATCAATAGCTCTAAAGCAGTCTTGAAGTAATGATGTAATTTCAGGAGGATAGAGCAATGGATAACCCTAAAGCAGTCTTGAAATAATTAGATGGCTTCAGGAGGATAGAGCAATGGATAGCTCTAAAGCAGTCTTGAAGTAGTAATATGACCTCATGAGGATAGAGCGATGAATAGCTCTAAAGCAGTCTTGAAGTAATAGGATGATTTCAGGAGGATAGAGCAATCAGTAGCTCTAAAGCAGTCTTGAAATAATAATGTGATATGTCTTCAGGAGGATAGAGCAATCAATAGCTCTAAAGCAGTCTTGAAGTAATAATGTGATATGTCTTTAGGAGGATAGAGCAATCGATAGCTCTAAAGCAGTCTTGAAGTAATGATTTCAGGAGGATAGAGCAACGGATAGCTCTAAAGCAGTCTTGAAATAATAATGTGATATATCTTCAGGAGGATAGAGCAATCAATAGCTCTAAAGCAGTCTTGAAGTAATGATTTCAGGAGGATAGAGCAACGGATAGCTCTAAAGCAGTCTTGAAATAATAATGTAATTTCAGGAGGATAGAGCAATGGAGAACTCTAAAGCAGTCTTGAAATAATTAGATGGCTTCAGGAGGATAGAGCAATGAATAGCTCTAAAGCAGTCTTGAAGTAATAATGTGATATGTCTTCAGGAGGATAGAGCAATCAATAGCTCTAAAGCAGTCTTGAAGTAATGATTTCAGGAGGATAGAGCAATGGATAGCTCTAAAGCAGTCTTGAAATAATAATGTAATATGTCTTCAGGAGGATAGAGCAATCAATAGCTCTAAAGCAGTCTTGAAATAATAATGTAATTTCAGGAGTATAGAGCAATGGATAACTCTAAAGCAGTCTTGAAATAATTAGATGGCTTCAGGAGGATAGAGCAATGAATAGCTCTAAAGCAGTCTTGAAGTAGTGATTTCAGGAGGATAGAGCAATGGATAGCTCTAAAGCAGTCTTGAAATAATAATGTGATATGTCTTCAGGAGGATAGAGCAATCAATAGCTCTAAAGCAGTCTTGAAGTGATGATTTCAGGAGGATAGAGCAATGGATAGCTCTAAAGCAGTCTTGAAATAATAATGTAATTTCAGGAGGATAGAGCAATCAACAGCTCTAAAGCAGTCTTGAAATAATAATGTGATATGTCTTCAGGAGGATAGAGCAATCAATAGCTCTAAAGCAGTCTTGAAGTAATGATTTCAGGAGGATAGAGCAATGGATAGCTCTAAAGCAGTCTTGAAATAATAATGTAATTTCAGGAGGATAGAGCAATGGATAACTCTAAAGCAGTCTTGAAATAATAATGTGACCTCATGAGGATAGAGCAATGAATAGCTCTAAAGCAGTCTTGAAGTAATAGGATGATTTCAGGAGGATAGAGCAATGAATAGCTCTAAAGCAGTCTTGAAGTCATGAGAGGCTATCAGGAGGATAAAATAACCCTGAGGTTACAATAAAGCAATCCCAAAGTAATAAGAAGCTCATCAGGAGGATAAAGTAACCCTGAGGTTACAATAAAGCAGTCCCAAAGATCATAAGATTGTTTGTTGGATAATTAACCTGAAAACAAGGTAGCATTCTGTATAACAACATTAGTTTATGCTTTATGTATGACATGATGCGCTTAGGTAATGTACTATAGACATATATGTTATGGTATGATGTAAATGATGTATGTATGCTATGACACTGCTGGAAGTGTCTGGATATCCTTGTATAACAACTGCTGGCCAAGGAAAATAAATCCCGATTCGTTGTTGAAGAATATATAACCCTCTGTCTGCTGGGGATAACAAGGTATAGATAACCTCCCGTTGTTGGGGATAACAAGGTATAGATAACCTCCCGTTGTTGGGGATAACAAGGTATAGATAACCTCCCGTTGTTGGGGATAGTAGGGTATAGATAACCTTCGTTTTCGTTTAATAGTAGGATAAGTATAACATCCCGTCTTCGTTCATCGTGCCCTTATTGGAAAGTAATTTCCCGTATATCCGTATGAGGATAAAAGAGATGGATATAAATTCCAGGGGAAATTAGACTTTGTGAAAATGGATTAGTCCTACTGATGGTTTGTAACTGCCTTGTAAAGATGAACCGGCGAAGCTTCATTGAAATCCTTCCCTCGTTCGTCCTTAGTAAATACTATTACTGCATTTTCATGCATTTCTGGTAAACATCAATCATATTAAAAGCATACATGCATTTCTGGTAAACATCAATCATATTCAAAGGCATACATACATTCAAACACAACCAATGGACGTTTCGCTTATGTAAATAGGGTAAAAGTAAATCTGGATTCAAAAGATGGAATTTATTTATATCAAAAGTGACCCCTACACGGGTAAGTTTGTACAAGGAGACATAAACCCTAGTAAGAGAATTTTGTCATGAAGTTTTACAAAAAGAATCAGCTATGTGGGAAATAATCCTATTGAGTTTCAATTCTACTATTGCCACTCAAGTATCTCATCTTCTTGCTGTTGAGACGGAAACGATTGGATTGAGCTTTATCTGTTTGAGCTTGAGTAAGTAGTACAATTGGTTGCAGTTTCATGAGTGATCCAAACGAGACATAGTCATACGCTTTAATCCCTAACTTTTGCCTGGATTGCCCTTTCAGGTTTTCAATCCACCGGGATACCCTTTTTTGCCCAAGCCGCCTTTTCAGGTTTTCGACTTGCCGGGTGTACATCTTTTTATATATATATCCCTAATTTTTGCCCAAACCCTTTTGGTTTGTCGGGATGCCCTTATTTTTGCCTAGGCCTGTCAACCTAGCGGGTCTCTTTTTATGCGTAGTATTTTTTAACTATGTCTGCGTTTACAGGTTGTGGGAAGTCTTCACCATCCATTGTAGTCAGTATCATGGCACCTCCTGAGAACACTGTCTTGACTACAAATGGTCCCTCATATGTCGGAGTCCACTTGCCCCTAGGATCACCCTGTGGTAATATGATACGCTTGATTACCAAGTCACCAGCCTGATATACCTTTGGCTTAACCTTCTTGTTAAAAGCTTTGATCATTCGTTTCTGGTACATCTGGCCATGACAAACTGCTGCTAACCTTTTCTCATCAATCAAATTTATCTGGTCAAGTCGAGTCTGAATCCACTCATCTTCATCCAAGCCTGCATCCTTCATAATTCTCAAGGAGGGGATCTGAACTTCAATAGGCAGAACTGCTTCCATACCATAGACTAAGGAGAATGGGGTTGCCCCTGTTGAAGTATGTATTGTAGTACGATAACCATGCAGAGCAAATGGTAACATCTCGTGCCAATCCTTGTAAGTAATAGTCATCTTCTGTACAATCTTCTTAATGTTCTTATTAGCAGCTTCAACTGCCCCATTCATCTTTGAAATCAACAAGGTAGTATGGGTCAACATATACTGTCTTAGTCGGCGAGCAGCCCATGCCAAAGCGCAGCAAGTTTTCTCGAGCAGTGAGTATCTTGTTTCACAGTCGGTAAACTTTTTGCTAAGGTAGTATATTGCCTGCTCTTTTCGACCAGACTCGTCATGTTGCCCCAATACACACCCCATTGAGTTGTCCAATACTGTTAAATACATAATCAAGGGTCTTCCATCAACTGGTGGCATTAAAATTGGAGGTTTTAGCAAATATCTCTTGATTTCATCAAAGGCAGTCTGGCACTCATCATTCCATTCCATCACCTGATCTTTCTTCAACAACTTGAAGATTGGCTCACAGATGGTAGTTAATTGGGAAATAAATCTTGCAATGTAGTTCAATCGTCCCAAGAAACCTCTAACCTCCTTCTCAGTACGGGGAGCTGGCATCTCTCGTATAGCTTTCACTTTTGCAGGATCCACTTCAATACCTTTTCCACTGACAATGAAACCCAAGAGTTTTCCAGATCTAACTCCAAAAGTACACTTGTTTGGGTTCACTCTCAACTTGTATTTCTTCAACCTCTCAAACAACTTGTGCAGATGATCAAGATGTTGCTCTTCATTCTGAGATCTGGCTATCATATCATCCACATATACCTCTATCTCATGATGAATCATATCATGAAACAAAGCCACCATAGCACGCTGATATGTTGCCCCTGCATTCTTCAAACCAAATGGCATTACCTTATAGCAAAAGGTGCCCCACTGTGTCACAAATGTAGTCTTTTCCATATCTTCAGGTGCCATCTTGATTTGATTGTAACTAGAGAAACCATCCATAAAAGAGAATACCTTATGCTGAGCAGTGTTGTCTACCAGAATATCAATATGAGGAAGTGGAAAGTCATCTTTAGGGCTAGCCTTGTTCAGATCTCTTTTCTGTTTTCTTCAGTTCCCAGATTCACAACTTCGACTGGCTCTTCATGTGGCTGTATAGCTTTCTCTTCTTGTTGTAACAACCTAGCAAGCTCCACAGGTATTTCACAATCGTCCTCGTTTCCGTCTTCAGTTTGATAGATCGGATTCTCGAAATTGTAATTGGCAATAGTAGAACTGTTATCAACTGGATCCAGAGTGGATGAGGATCGGCATTTTAGTGACGTGGGTGTGTGTAAGAACACATAGCTGATAAAGCAAAAATAAAAGAAAAAGAAAGACAAGGAACGCAATATTTACGAAAACGAAACGTCCATTGATTTCATGGAATGAAGTATGCAAATGAAATGACAACCCGTAACAAGCACACCATTGTGCCCCGGGTAAGGCACATGGCTTGAAAGTTTTAATTGTTAAAAAAACATAACACAGTAATAGTATTTACTCCTGACTAAAGGAGATAGGGATAACATCTTCAGCTTTCCAATTATTGAGTCCAGCACCCACAGTAGGAAAAATCCATGCCTCCAAGTTGTAGTCTTCATCTTGATCTCCCACAGCATTGATAACCCCGAGCATGACGAACAGCCTTCTAGGACTCTTCTTCCACCATAGCTTTTGCATCATTGAGGGAGGCCATTGCCATTGTTGGAGGGTTTCTGATGACCACAGGAACCTTCTTCACAGCAGGAGGAGTCACACAATCCTTAACAGCCCAGGGAACCACTTCAAATGACTGACATGGAGTTTCAATGTATTCACCTTCTACTTCCAGATACTTGAAAGTGTTTACATGGCTGACAAAGTATTCTTCCTCTCCAAAGACAGTAACAACTTTTCCATTCACCGGATATCTCAACTTTTGATGTAATGTGGAGGTCACCGCACCTGCCCCATGGATCCAGGGACGACCAAGCAGACATGAGTACGAAGGACGAATATCCATCACATAGAATGTAGCAGTAAACACCTGAGAGCCAACCTTGATTGGAAGATCAATTTCCCCATGCACTACTCTTCTAGAACCATCAAAAGCCTTTTCCACAATATTACTGGGCTTCAATACCGTATCTTCAGGACTCAGCTTGTTCAGGACTTCCTTAGGCAACACATTCAGAGAGGAACCATTGTCTATCAGCACATGAGACAGGGTAGTGCCCCTGCATTCAATTGAAATATGCAAGGCCCTGTTATGATCCCTCTTGGCAGGGGTCAAGTCAGCATCAGAAAATCCTAACCCGTTGTCATAGGTCAGGTGAGCAACACAATTCTCAAACTGGTCCACAGAAATTGCACTGGGTACATGAGCCATCTTTAGAAACTTGATCAATGACTT
This sequence comes from Lathyrus sativus, assembly GCA_963859935.3. Taxonomy (NCBI): domain Eukaryota; kingdom Viridiplantae; phylum Streptophyta; class Magnoliopsida; order Fabales; family Fabaceae; genus Lathyrus; species Lathyrus sativus. The sequence goes on along the minus strand of OZ012741.1, from coordinate 598,794,251 downwards.
GGCATGAGCCTCAGAACATAATAACAGGGAGAGCATAGAAATCTTTGAGGGAGTATGCCCCAGCTGATCAACAATATCATAATCACTCTTGCGAATGATCTTCAATACTTCTTCCATTTGCTTAGAGAGGTCATCAGCAGCTGGCACATCAGTAGGTACAGGCTCAATAACAGGACCCTTGCCCCGAGCATCAGTGGTGGAAGTAACAGCAGGAGTAACTGCACTCTTAGAAGCAACTGGAGGAGAGAAGACTCTTCCACTACGAGTGATCTTGCTAGATCCAGCAATATTATCAATGTCAACAGGCATATCAGGTAAAGGCTCCTGCTTGACACCATGGATGTAAACATCAGACCCATAGTGCCAAGGCACAGCTTTGTCAGATGTACAAGGAATAGGACCAGGAGTGGTAATGATCAGAGGAGCCACTCTGGCTTCAGCAACAACTTTCACAGGACCTTCAGCGGTAATCTTGATTGGGCCCTGATGGGTGATTTTAATGGGACCCTTTGAAGTGATTCTTAGTGGTACTTTGTCAACCATGTCAACCTCTTCAATCTTCTTACCCTGAGTCAGATGACCCACCATACTTTCTACAGATGCTGGTCTTCTTTCAAACACTATAGTATATTTATCCATGAGACGTTGAATCCCATCTCTCAAAATGAAGCAACTATCCGGCTTATAGGTACAATATAGACAATCTTCATGACAACCTGGAAAGATCCCAGCTTGTACTAACCTCTTTTTGATAACAGACAATGGTGTGCTCAACTCCATAAACAGCGAGAAGATGAGAAACCTGTGCACAATTATAAACCTGTGATGCAATGATATGGGAATGCATATGCAATGTTTTCAAGGACCGCAGGATTTAAATTTGCTTAAACAAACAAGAAAGTAACTTTTTATTAGTAATAACTTGTTTTGCCTTTTAGGCTTACAAAAAATGAAAACGAAATAAGTACAAAAGATGGGGTTTTAAGTCTCCCATGGACGTTTCCTCTTGGTGTTGAGGTATGAGTTGAGGTTTCGTTCCTCATGAAGTAGCTTTGTTAGCTCTAGGATACTTGCTTGGCTTGCTTTGTAATGAGCCTCGAAAGTATCCCTTTTCTCTTTCAGTTGGATCCATGATCTCTGCAAGTCTTCCATATCAGTAGGCATGTCTGGGTGAAGGATGGTATAAGCTGTGTCTCCTTCAGCAACAGGTTCCATGGTAACTGGTAGGATGGCAGGATATGGCATCATGAGTGTCTGAGCACGAAATCGTACCCATCTGAGATAAGCCTCCATAGGAATGGTGTACTTAGGCTCCAGTGTCTTGCTGTCAATCCTGTTTACCTTTCCCCAAGCTCGGATGAATCTCTGACGGTAACCCTGAAGATCGTTGTCGTAATCAAACACAATGCCCTGAATCAACATGTCATGTGGACCATCGCTCCGGGCGTAACCAAACTGTCGTAAAGCTAGAGATGGGTTGTAGGTGATGCCTCCTCTTATGCCTAGAAGTGGCACATTAGGAAACTCCCCACAACGGTCAATGATGGTGACATTCTCCATAGATCTGGAGCACCAATGGATGTCTGAGTGAGAAAGTGACATGATCCTCTTGGACCATCTGAACCCTTGCTCATTCTTCATTACTGAGCGAGGAAGGTGAGAAATAAACCACCTAGAAAGTAAAGGTATGCAGCACATCAAAGTTCCTCTTGCCCTTGTAGTACGGGTGTGAAGAGAATGTAGGATGTCTCCAAGTAAGGTAGGCACTGGATTGTGACTCAGGAATATGTTGATGGCATGAACGTCTATGAACTGATCAGGATTGGGGAACAACACTAAGCCATAAATCAATAAGGCTAAGATCTCCTCAAAAGCATTGTAGCTCATAGCCTTCAAGAACATTTGAGCTTTATCCACTAATACCTTGGCAAGAATACCTTTAACTCCACTTCTCGTCTCTAGAACAATGTCAGACTTCTTCAGATGTAGAGCTGTAGCTATAACTTCTGGTTTAAGCTCCTTCTCTAAGCCTGTGAATGGCTTCTGATCAAGAACAGGTATACCCAGAAGTTTAGAGAACTCCCCCGTGGTTGGAACCAGCTGATAATCAGGAAATGTAAAGCAATGGTGCTTAGGGTCAAAGAACTGAAACAGCACACTCCTCATGTCTTCACTGAACCCTGAAGTAACTAGATCCAATAAGTGACCATGTCTCTTGTTGAACTGGGAATGATCAGGCACTAGGGAAACCAACTCCTTGAGCTTAGCAGGTATCCCTACAAAGTTGATCCTGATGGTGTTTCTACGAGCAGAAGCCATGACCTGAAAAAAGAACAAAGATAAATCCTTTGGTCCTTGAAATGGTTAGGGAAAATGATATGCTTATGATGCATGATGATGTCATGATGTCATGTTCAATCACAAACATGTGGCACACACAAACAAGTCACATTATAGCCCTAGGTTTAAAGGCTTGCATGAGGTTCAAAGGCAAGTACCCTCCCCTGAAGTTAGATGGTTCATCCTGTCCTACAAAAGTAACCAGGTTCTAAGGGATCTCAATATCATTCATCCTTCACAAGGGTGGTTGTTCAGAAGGCAACTTACTTGCCAACCAAAACCCTCCAAGTTTAAGATCTCAATGAGCGTAGTATCGAGTGTCAACCAACTTCAGTCTGCACCAAAGCCGGTTACCTCACTACTTTCTAAAGGCCAAGATGAGTTAACTAGGGTTCTAAAAGTCAGTTAGTGCATTGACAACATATGGCAGCCTCAATATTATCCTCAACTTGACTTAAGGAATATAAGCACCAACCAAGAAGTCGCACTAACTATGGCCACCAGATCAACCGTATCGATATACGTCGTACAGTTTCCTTGGTCTATTGCCATTTACCTAAGGTACACTAGATCCGGGTTAGGACCTTTCACACATAAGAGCACCCCAACAACATAATAATAAAGCAAACAAGGCAAACAATTTAAAGTGATCTTAATTCCTAAGGGTACCCCTCTTAAATAAATCCCCAGCAGAGTCGCCAGTTCTGTAACACGGTGGGAGAACTGACTTTAAACAATGTTGCGGATAGCAAGAGTCGCCACCGACTTTTATTTTATCCATAAGGAAAGGTTATAAAAGAACAGGAAAGACCTTAGAGAATATTTTGGGTCCGGGGGGTAGGTTATGAAAAGGGAAGGTGTTAGCACCCTTTTCATCCATGGTTATCCATGGGCTCTTAGGTACTTAAGCTCACTTTTGAATTGTTTTGAAATTATAGTGTGTGAATAGAAAATTTTCAGAATAGTTAATAAATAATCCATGTAAGGATGTGTTAAGAACTTGTTTGAAAACTTGTTGAAAATTTGTTTAAGTGCGAAACAGTTTTGAAGTGAGCAAGCACCTAGGAGTAACCTACCCTAATGTTTAAAGGTCTTTCTTATTCTTCATTCTTTCCTTTAGTAAGACTATCCCTACTATAATGGAGTAGGTAGTCCTTACTTTGGATGTTAAGGGACATGTGAGGGACAATTTGACTTTGAAGGCCATTGTGGGATGTAATAAGCACATATAAGGGACCATCATCATTTTTCGAAAGGGACTCGATTCGTAAAGGCAACCATAAGGGACTTTGATGATTTTTCCATTTGAGGGACTTGCTTTATACACCCCACTTAACCATTATTCGTAGGCAACTTGAGGGATATCCTTAGGAAGTGAGACGGCGATTAAAATCGACTTACGTGTGTGAAATGTTTAATTTAATTATCTTATATTAAAATGATCTAATTTATTTTTTTAAATATCATACATATTAGCACTCCCTAATTACTAACCATAATGATAATAATAATTAAATAATTACAATTTACATCCAAGAGGCAATTACAAAATTATAATAAATAAAATAAATAGTAAAATATGATCAAAATAAATATAATAAAAAAAATAACAAATAAGTAAATAAAATATTGGGGTTAGTAAATAATAAGAAAAATTAAATAAGGTTAGTATAAATATAAAGTTAGTGAAAATAATTAGTTGAAACAATAATAATGAGAAAAATAGACAAAGTTAGAAAAAATAATAAGATAGAAATTTCAAAATAATAATAAGCAACAAAATATGATTAGCAATAATAATTAATTAATAACATGATTAAACATAAGATTTGATTTTTATTTAGAAACATAAATGATTAAATAATTACTATAATATAAAGTTCTAAATATCATAAGATTTGATTTTTATTTAGAAACATAAATGATTAAATAATTACTATAATATAAAGTTCTAAATATCATAAGATTTGATTTTTATTTAGAAACATAAATGATTAAATAATTACTATAATATAAAGTTCTAAATATAACATAATTATAAATTTCTTAATCATTTACAAAAATTTAATTATCTCTAATTATATATTAACAATTATTAAGAAAAATATTTACACATTATGATGAAAATAAAGTTTAACTAATCAATAATCACATTCACCAAAATTTTACATTAAGTATTTATAAGGTTTAATTTTATTTACAAAAATTTACAAGAATTATAATAAATATATATATAGAATTATATAGAAAATTAAAATTAGATTTTATTTTTTTTAGAAAATAATTTTTAGGGTTTGTAAGAATTAGGGTTTATATATATACAACAAATTTTAATAAATTAATGATAACAATAATAATAATAATGATAATAATGATAATAATAATAAATAATGATAATAATAATAATAATAATAATAATAATAATAATAATAATAATAATAATAATAATAATAATAATAATAATAATAATAATAATAATAATAATAATAATAATAATAATAAAGCAATAATGAATTTTAAATGTGCCAAATAACCCAACAATGTTGCTAACGCAGAAATGCGCTCATCGCAACCAGATCTAAATCGGACGAAACAAAATTTATCGCAAAGAAAAAGAAATTAAGAAAAAAATAGTATTATTGCTCACACAAAAATGCGATCATCGCAACCAGATCGAACTAACACAAATGTCACGCGTCATGCACACAAATGTGCAAACATCGTATCGACATAATTCGATCAAAAATTAATCTTATATATATAAACTCTAACAATTTAAAAATTATATATATATATATATATATAAACGTAACAGTAATAGATAAAGAAAAAGAAATAACGGTAAAAGATGAAGAAAAAGAAATAACGGTAAAAGATGAAGAAAAAGAAACAACAGTAATAGATGAAGGAAAAGAAATAACGGTAAACGATGAAGAAAAAGAAACAATAGTAATGGATGAAAAAGAAAACTAAATAACGGCAAACGGCACTCACTCCTCTTAGGTTTTTTTTCATTCTCCTCTTTTTTCCAACAAGGCAACACATGTATATATAGGGAACAAATTAGGGTTAACACCAAATTGTCAATAATGTCCCTAAAGCCCATTTTAAAGCCCAAACTAAATAATTAGTTAAGAAAAAAAATAAAATTTAAATAATTTAAAATAATTAAAATAAACTTAAAATAAAAACTAATAATCCTATTGATTCCTAAAATAAAAAATATTATAAAAAGAACAAAATTTTTTTCAATATCTTTTATTTTATGATTTTTTGGATATTTTTATGAATAATTTAGAAAAAAGTGAAAAAAATAATATTTTAAAAAATGATTTAATTAAAATACAAAAATAATAATTAAATAATAATAAAAAACTATTTTTGTTATTTTTTTAATGAAAGATAGAAAAATTTAGAGTAAAAATAATAAAAAAACAAAAAAAAAGTGACAAAGGTGAGATTCGAACTCTCAACCTCTCACACTCATAACTCCTTACACATGTCCTCCTGCCAATTGTGCCATTTTTACTTTTTTTAGAAAAAAAAAATGCATGCCATATGATATTTACCTGTAAAAAGTCAAACGACTACACAAATTTGTTAGTAATTGATTAAATGCAATGAAATGCGACGACAAATCTTAGGGCAAAATTTGGGGTATTACAGTTATTATGATAATATTTCTCACCCAACCTCTCTTTGATGTTGGCAAAAAAAAAAAAATCATGAAGTTTGACTTTGGTTTGACCACAGTTGACCTCAGTTTGACCTTTTAACTGCATTGACTGCTTTAGACTTATCTGATCATCTGACTGAGCAAACTTTTGAGAAAAGTCTTGAAACTTGGCATGGGGGTTCTTATACACATATAAGATGTTATGAAGCTCACTTGAAGTCTTGGAAGTCCATTTAGCCTGATTAAAGTCAAAACCCTAGTTTTGGATGCACTGCTTAGGAGGTGCATTGTCTGAGGGAATTGTCAACTCTTCTGACCAATTGTGAACTTTGTGAACCTTGTGAACCTTCTTGGAACACAAAGTCTTGTATTGTGAGGGCAAATTTTGGGGTGCAACACCAGCACGCCCTACCCTTCTTCAAACTGCTCAGGAAGGAAACCACGTTTGAATGGACGGAAGAATGCGAGCAAGCCCTCCGCCACCTCAAACGCGTCTTGTATGAACCACCGGTGCTGACACGTCTCGTGATGGGCGAAACCTTATACCTATATCTGGCCATGGCTAACGAAGCTGTCAGCGCCGTCCTCGTCAGCGAAGCCGGGGAGGGCCAAAAACCCATCTACTTTACAAGCAAAGCCCTCCACGGCCCCGAAGTCCGATACCAGTTGATCGAGAAAGTCGCCCTAGCCCTCATCACCGCAGCACGACGGCTCCGACATTACTTCCTCGCACACACCATCATGCTCCGCACCGATCAGCCCATCCGCCAGCTCCTCGGCCGTCCCGACATGGCCGGGCGCATGCTGAAATGGTCATTAGAACTATCTGAGTTCGACATCACCTACGAGGGCCGGAACGCCATCAAAGCTCAAGCCCTGGCAGACTTCGTCGCCGAGATGACCTCGTCACCCGATCCCACCACCAAAAGCCACATCTGGACCATTTTCGTGGACGGCTCCTCCAAATCCATGGGAAGCGGCGCCGGCATCGTCCTCGACAACGACGAGGGCACCCTCATCGAAGTCTCCCTCACGCTGGCCTTCCCGACGACTAATAACCAAGCCGAATACGAAGCGTTTCTGGCCGGACTCCGCTTGGCATCAGACCTCGGGGCCAGAGACATCCGAATCTACACAAATTCCCAACTAGTCGCTTCGCAAGTACGAGGAGACTATCAAGCGAAGAACGACAACCTCGCCGAGTACTTACTACTTATCACCGAAAAACTGCAAGGTTTCGACTCAGCGGAGATTCAGCATGTCCCGCGCGAGCAGAACACCCGCGCCGACATCCTCTCCAAGTTGGCAAGCACCAAAAAGCGAAGAGGCCACAAGTCGGTCATCCAAGAAGTCTTGTCGCAACCGAGCACCAGAGCGACCACTGCCCTTCTCGACATCAACACCATTGGGGATACTGACTGCTGGATGACCCCACTCCACACCTACCTCAGCACCGGCCACCTTCCGGCCAACCCTAAAGAAGCTAGCACAACCAGACGACGAGCCTGCTCGTACGTCCTCCTCGAAGGAAGGCTGTATCGTCGGGGCTTTGCGATCCCACTCCTCAAATGCATAGATAACTCCCAGAGCGCATCCGTCCTAGAGGAAATCCACGAGGGCATCAACGCGCAGCACCTCGGAGGAAGATCCCTAGCGCGAAAGGCTCTACGAGCAGGCTACTACAGGCCCTCGATGCAATCGGACACGAAGGAACACGTCAAACAATGTGACAAATGCCAAAGACATGAGGACATGCACCTCGCCCCTCCAACCGAACTCACATCCCTCTCCTCCCCGTGGCCGTTCGCCTGGTGGGGGCTGGATATCCTCGGGCCCTTCACCCTGGGGTCCTATCAGAACAAGTACCTCATCGTGGGCGTAGACTACTTAACCAAATGGATCGAAGCCGAAGCTCTGGCCAAAATCACGGCCCACAACATCCTCCGATTCTATAAACGAAACATCCTCGCAAGATTCGGGGTCCCGCTTGCCATCGTCACCGACAACGACACACAATTCACGGACAAAAACTTCTGCGACTTCGTCACCAAGCTCGGAACCAAACACCACTTCACCTCGGTCGAGCACCCTCAGATAAACGGCCAGGCAGAATCCGCGAACAGGGTCATCCTCAGAGGACTCAAACGACGACTCGGCGATGCAAAGCGAGCAAGGGTCGAGGAGCTCCACAGCGTCCTCTAGGCATACCGCACCACTCCCCACTCAACCACGGGGGAAACCCCATTTCGCCTCACGTATGGAACCGAAGCCGTGATACCGGTCGAAATATGCGAACCATCCAGACGAACGGAAGCTCCCCTGGACACCGATGACAACGACGACGCCCTGCGTGAAGAGCTCGACCTCGTCGAGGAAACTCGCTCAGGAGCAGCCCTCCGAGAAGCCCGGCTGAAACAGCAAGTAGCACTTCGCCACAACAACAAAGTCCTAAAACGCGACTTTCAAAACGACGACTTAGTTCTGCGCAGAAACCAGAAAGACTCACACGAGGGCAAATTGGTTGCGAATTGGGAAGGTCCCTACCGTGTCCGCGACAAGACGGAGCACGGGGCCTATTACCTCGAAAACCTGCACGAGGAACAACTAGCTCGACCATGGAACGCCGCGAAACTTAAGCGGTACTACAGTTAAAACACTGCCCGCGACGACCCATCGTCACGACCACTGGGGGGCGACATGGTACCACCACACTCCTCGCGTCCACTAACGACCAGAGAAAAGCAAGCCCTGCCTCTTGTGTGCGCGGGCAGAAGGCCTTGCTCGGTGGGGAACACCTCGACCGAGATTTCCCACCGTACCAAAACCGGCAAGACACCCAACTCGCGATGGGACGTCCACGCCTCGGGGAGAACTACCCCTGAAACGGTCAGGCCACACCGCCGGCCAAACCGGCCAGTTCCCTTCACCGTCGGTTCCAAGTTTGTCGAGCTAACACCCCGGACGGGCCCAAAAAGCATACCAACACATGCATATCAAACATATAATTCAGCAAACAAATAAATGCGAAAATAAGACGAGCATAAACATCGTGCAAACACCGAGCGCACACTTAGAAAATTCTCAAAAGATATATTAAGCAAAAGCGGGCACCAATCCAGTAGTCAATGTTACACGAACAGGGGCACGCAGGCCCAACAAAGAAAACAAGTTACAAAATATTGGCACGCAGGCCCGGGAAACCTACACAACCTCGCCCTCCTGCTCAGCAACCACGGGGTCAGCGTCAGAAACGACAAGCTCGGGATCAACCACCTTCCCGTCGACAATCTCGTGATACGGCCCAATCCCTTCCACGACCAACGCGGCGCCGGGGTTGACGACTTGGATCTGCGCAACGGCGCTCTTGAACCCGACCTCGACAGCGTCCAAGCAATCGCCTTCCAACACCCGAATCCGGGCGACCAAATCAGCACGCGTGATCATCCGCCGGTCCTCCTCAGTCTCGTCCTCGGCCGGACGAAGTGCGCTGTCCAGGACTTCCATGCGAACTTTCAACGCCTGCACTTCGGCCGCTGCCGCCCCAGCTTCTCCTCCACCAAGGCCACCTTCTCCTTAGCACCCTCCGCTCGCTTGCGCTGGTCGGCAGCGTCTTTCTCACTCTTCTCCAGCTCCTCGGTAAGTTTGGCCAGCCGCGACTGCATGAAGGTAAGGTCCCCCTGCAATTTGGACAGCTCGGCGGCAGAGCAACCCTCCTCGTTCAGGACCAGGACCGTTGTGAAAGTCCGCATCATCGCGGCCAAATCCTCCGCCAGGATGCGTCGACGAGACTCCCGATCGGCTTCACGGACAACCTTCACTTCCCCAGCAGAGACGGTAGGAGACCGGGCCCCGTGAAAATAGCCCGAATGTTGATGGCACGGCGGAACGATATAGCCCTCCTCGACCGAGCCAGTCGTCAGGTCGATCAAGCCGCTGGGATCCTCGGACCTCGGCCTCTTCGCAGCTCCCTGAGACGTAGGAGACTGGCTCTCCTGGGAAGAAGAAGACGAACTCTGACCCCCCGGCGTCACGACCTCCTGCCCGAACAACTGACTCACCCGCGTCTTCGGGACCGCGGCGGCCCGTGAGGCACGCAGCTTCTTCACCCGCTCCTCGACGGAAGATATATTCGCTGCAAAAACAAACAGAAAGGGTCAGCAACGGACAAAACGTACGATCACGAGAAAGAAGAAACATCCCTACCTAGATATTCCAAAGCGTCCGCCCCCGTGGCACAACCGAGCAGGGTCCTCGCATTAATCAGCCTTTTCTTCGTCCGCACGTTCCCCTGCGCGTCGAGGATGTACCGACCGTCGGGCGTCACCAGTTTCGACGGGGGAAGATCCCGCACAAAGGCCACTATTTTCATATAGGCGGCCATATCCCTCTTTTCGAGAGTCCCGACCCGCACGATGTACCGATCAGTACCACGGTTGAAGTGCTTTGAGGTCCACAATAAATGTACCTTGGGGAGCCATGCAAGGAACCGCTGGCCGTCTACCATTCACTCTCCCTCGGTAAAAAGAGTATCCGAGCCTTCCTGCGTGATCGGTCTCACGAGGAAGAACCGACCCTTGAAATCTCGGACAGAGTCGTTGTACGTCTTGAAGAGCTTGGTCGGCTGCTTAAACGAGACCCATCCCTGACGGCCATTCACCGACTGGCGTTGGAGGTGGAAGATGCGAAAAAACAAGGGCGCCGTGGCCTCCACCTCGAGATAATGACACACCACCTCGAACGCGCGGATAAAGGCCAGAGCGTTAGGATGCAGCTGGGACGGGGCCAAACGTAACCAGTCGAAAAGGCCCAAGTGGAAAGCAGAGAACGGCAATCTGAGCCGGGCCTCTTTGAAGTAGAACTCGTGCATGGGAAACATTCGCCGCCCATATCTCGAGCAGATGCGATGATGCTTCTTCGGGCGATACACCTGCCACTGTTGCGGCTCCCCTTCCAGTGTATCCTCCACGGTAGCGTAGACATCGGACACGTCGAGCACGAAGCAAGAGGAGGTGGACAACGGCTCTTCGGCCACCCACTCTTCGACGGGGAGGACCCGCTCGTCGAAATCCGGGACCTCGGGATCATTGTCTTCGACCATCGTCCCCGGTATCAAGGCCGACATGTACACCTGAAAAGCAGAGGACAATGGTGAATTCGATAGCCAAGATCAAATCCACCCTTCCACCGCAGGTCAAGTGAAAGGGCGACAACGACGGGAGAACGACGAGCGCGCGGGCGGTCCCCGAGGGACGCTCCCCGCCGCTCCTCCACAGGGCGTTCAAAGGCTAACCTACCACCCCTCCCCGGGGTACTCATCGGAAAAGGCACGCGTCCCCGGGGCATTCATCGGAGAAAGCACCCGTCCCCGGGGCATTCATCGGAACAACAAAACCTCCCTAGGGCGTTCATCCAAACTAACCCAAAAAAAAACCACCAGACACGGCGGAACGCGCGTCTCTCCTCGGGGCATTCATCGCGCCCCGACCACAGACCCTAATTAAACGGCAGAAATAAAAGGAGAAAAGAGGGAAACTCACTTGTGACAGCGACGAACGGGAGAAAGAACTAACGGCGCAGCGGCGATTCACAACAATGGCGGACGAGGAGGAATCTCAGAGTTTCACAGGTAAGACAGCAAGATGAAAAGTGAAAAAATGAGCGGGGACCCCCACATTTATAACCCGGCGCGGAACTCGAAGCGACACTAGGCTTTTGAGTGTCCTAGGTTAGCCGCCCTACTACCCACTCGGCGTACGACACGTGGCGTAACCTGACGGTCGCGCCCCTTCATATGCCTTCGGCCCGCTCTCCTGACGACAAGAAGGCCTCCGCGCGTGCCCGCATCCCCCCGGACACAGGATCGACGGGCCACCCGCCTCGCCACCTCTTTTCCCGAAATAACGACCTTAAGTCCTCGCTCTTCCGCCACAGAGCTTCGACTTGGGGGGCTCCTGTTCTGGCCTGGGCCCAGCCTCGCGGTCCAGCCCAATAACGCACAAGGCCCAAAGAGGGTAATGGCTTGACCGGGCACACTCCCCATCAGGACGGGCGGGACACGCTCTCCGCCAAGCGGTGCAGCACACCTCGAAGCGTGTTCGGCGCCCCCAGTTGGCCGAACGGAGGGCCCTCCGCGGACGACACTCCCCGTGCCATCGGGCAAGAACCCTTGGTTCCCCCACGTCCTCGCGCGCACCCCTCCGCGGGCAGAACTCGCTCCCCTGTCGGGCAGGACTCGCTCCCCTGTCAGGGAGGACTACGTGTCCTTCACACGTTCTCCACGTGCTCCCCTCCGCGGGGACACATCACCAACCAACTGCCCACCTCCGAAAGAGCAGGTCAAACCCACTTCCCGGAGACAACGAGGCAGTTGGACTAGGGCGAAGACCACATCCTGGTCTTCACTACGCCACGTAAGCCCTAGCAGTCACCTGAGTTGGGCCTGACCATCCAGCCCAACACAAGTGACCGTTGGCCCAGCGCTGGGGTCTCTCTATAAATACCCTCTTCCTCAAGAGGGTCAGGTATTCACTTCTTACCACACTTTCTGTACTTTGCTCTCTCTCTGCCAAATTCCTTACTTTGGCATCGAAGTGTCTTGCAGGTACACCCCCTTTTTTCTCCTCACCACCGGTGAACAGGCAGCAGTCCAGCAGCGTGTGGCCAACCCGTGATTCTCTTCTGATCAGGTCAGATCACTCTCCTTCCACATCAATCTGCAGTTGTCAACAATAATATAATTATATGTTGCACAACATAGCCTCATTTTTCACATTATTTCTTCTTATTATTCTGCTACTTTTACAAACACATTTATTTCTATCACAAATTTCCTTTTCAATCATCCAAAAATTTTCTTTTGTAGAATCTCCTCACAACTGAAGACATCATCTTCTTCATTCGTTCATCAGTTCATTCATCATCAATGGAGTAAAGTTTCTTTTACAAACCTTTATTTATTTTGTATGTTTTATTAACTAACCCAATTTTTGTTTTTGTGTTTTTCAATTGTTATTCACCACTCTTCACCAAAGATTTCTCTTCTCATTCATCTTTCAGATCTGAAACAGTTTTCGGAGGAACCACCAGATTTAAAATCGAAACCACCAGATTTAAAATCGAAACCACCAGATCTTAAATATAAATCTTTGGATTTCATCATTCTTTGTTGTTTTTTTTAATCATCGTTACTAACAATTTTTTTTTTGTTTTTTTTTATGTATTCAAACATGGATGAACCCTTATATTTTTACATACTCTAATGTATTTGTATTTGCATGTATGTTTGATCTTTCAAATTGTAAAAGTGTTTATTTTCAACCTTCATCTTCAAGTGTTAGGCTTTATTGATTTCTGAGTTTTTCCCCCTTAATCCCCTTTTCATTGCTCTTCATCAGTGAGGCATAATGGTTCTATTTCATCATGGTTTTTTTTCCTTTAACTCTTTTTTTAAAATTTTTATATGTTATATTTATTCTATTGCATGTTGTTAATGAGTTTTCCCATTAACAAGTTTTTATTTTTCTTTTTTTAGGTTCTCTTTTAGACGTTATCGTTCTTCATCAAGAATTGCTTCCATTTTTCTATCTTTATTAATTTTACTTTTTTATTTATTTGTAAAGATAGATTTGAATGTGAAGGTGTTAGACCTAGAGCTTTTGATCATAGAACTTTCTTACATTCTTCTCTTAACTTTCTTTGTAATGATTAATGGATTAATTTTTAACATAATTTTATTTTTCTTTGTTTTAGAATTTTCAGTGAAGCATGATACTGGTATGATTTCCCTAATATATTTCATATATGGAAGTTATAGAATATGTAAGGATGCTTGATTCAATAAACAGATGTAAGTTTTGCCTACCTCTCTATTTATTACTTTTATTTTTCATAAACACAAAAAGAAAAGAAAAGAAGATTAAGGACGAAATATCTCTTCCCGCCTAGCATTAAGACAAATTTTTTTCATTAAAATTTTCTATAGCTCCCAATATCAAGAACATAAATTAAATATCTAATTTTTTATTTTTAATTGCATGTGTTTTGTTTATTAAAGAACACATATATGCTTTAAAACATATAAAGAATAAATGCAACATTAAATTGAACTTTTTTGTATTTTACTATCCTTTTTTCACGAACAACTCGATTCAGCTTGTTAGGTTCAGCTCGCTTGCTTGCTTTACGGACTTAAAAATTATTTTTTAATATATTTTTTTAAATATTTGACATTTTAAATCAATATTTTTTTAAAAATAAAATATTAAAATAAAATAAAATTACAAATTGAGGCAAGCCCCAAGAAAGTCTAGGTTGGCTCTCAGCTAAATCTTGGTCGGCATCCAGCTCTCTAGGGGGTGGGGTCCTTGAGCAAACTACTCATTGCAGTCTTGCCCCAACCCAAGGTTGTTAAGGTTGGTGAGGAGTATTGTTTTGAGGGAGAGAAAGCGTGGTTGACAAGCCACTTCGAGGAAGTGACTGAAGTGCTTTCATCAAATGATGCATATGGATTGAGTCATTCTCATCCCAAGTGGTGGTCTGATTCGGAAAATTTAACTTTATCTTAAAAATATATTAGTTCAAAAATTATACAACTTTCAAAATGAATCAATAACTCTCCCTTCGAGGCTAAAAGTTGACTCTGAAGTCAGAATAGATATTGGAATTGTAAGAACATGTGTTGTCATATGGGATACCACTCTATATTTTTCAACGTTAGATTAAAAAAAATATAGGGCTAACATTTGGAATAAATCTTTAAACACACTCTTAAATTCAAGTTCAACTCATTTAGTTAACGAACTTAATTTTTTTTACTCATATTTAATTTATTTGGTTCCTAAATCTAGTTCAACGATTTAATTGTCGAACTGTGTTTCAAATTATTTTTGAGTTGGTTCGATTTATTGTCAACCCTACTCATATATATATATCTACCTGATAGATGTGATTATGATTAAGGAGATATGTAAAATGCTTAATTTATTTTTGAATTTTATTACATGTAATATCTATTTTGATTTGTATTAACTAATTAGAAAAAAAAAAATCATTCTATTATACAGAAAAGAGGAAGAGGAAAGTTGTTATGAGGAAAAAGAAAATACGGGAGAATCAATATCATTATGCAGCTTGCCTTATCAATACTCGCATGAGACTGATTTTATAAAATTTAACAAACTTTTTTGTCAATGACAAATTTATTTGATGCTTTGAAAATAGAGTTTCACTATTTCCATCATTAATATAGTATCAGTATAATTGTTCAAACATCTAGCATATCATATGCAATGTTATTTCTTGTAATAATATGTAACAATTTATTATTTTACTACTTTGTGATTGAGTTGTTGCAAATAGGGGTGACAAATCAGCATCTCTGCTTCATTAGACTCGCTTTATAATAGTTTGAAAAAAATGAAGCAGAGTAAACATAATTAAAGGTGCGGACCTAAAACCTTAACCTATCCCGCACAAAAGTGCGGATGGGACAGGCCGGGTCCGCGGTCACTAAACTTTTTAGACATAAAAATGCATTAAATTATGTTCATGTCCATGCTTGCAAAAACTCGAAAAAAATGGGACAAAGCGGAACAGAACAAAGCGAACACATTAAAAAGTAAGAGTCTAAATTATTAACTTTCTCTCACACTAAAGTGTAAGCAAAACACACATGTATAGTAAGTCGGGTCTATTTTACCACCCTTAGTTACACATATTTCTTAAACTCTTTAATTACATTGAAATTTTGATACATAATATAGTAACTTTTAATTTGCTTAAAGTGACAAAAAAAATTTAGGTAATAGTTTATTTTTTTACCATTTTTCTTTTCTCTACCTCGGATGGGTATTGAATGAGATAGGAAAGTTAGTATTATAAATAAATATTTTAATACTCAAATATTTTCTTTAATGAATAGTAGTATAGATTAAATTTGAAATAATATTATTGAATAAATAAAAAATAATTATTTTATAAAAAAACCTTGAACACAAGAGTGTTAAGTATGAAATTTTATAAAATAATTAATGTTAAATATTTAATTGTATAAAATTTTATAAAATAATTAATATTATGTATTTAATATATGAGAAACGTTGCAGAATCATTTAGTAGAAAACGTGAATGTTAAAAGGTTTTGTTCACTAAGTGCATCTTTAATGGGAGTAAACTAAATAGGTAAACTAAGATACTTTTTGTGGGCCCAAAGTGATTTGTATGATTTAAAAAATTTATAGTTGATTTGAGTAGTTTTTACTTTAATGGTGATTGTCTATAAGAAACCAAAACTTGACCCCACATTTTATATTTTTTATTCAAGTTACAATTAATTTAATTATTTAAATTAAAATACATATAATTTTTTAAATAAATTTTACCTTAAAAACTTAAAAATAATATTAAATATATTTTATTATAAAATTAAAAATGATACAAAATTCACAACAATAATACATAAAAAAAATTACATTTTCATAGGAATATAATTATAATAAGGATTCGACTTATTGGGATCGATTTGATAAATAAATAAGATTGAAAATTGAAAGAAAAAATTTAGAAGTAAAACTGTGGGTAAAAAAAATTAAAATTTCTATAGAATTTATAAAAGGTAAAAAATGATAATATGACCGTTACTATTTTCAAATATCATATCCTTAATTTAATGTTGTTGGAATATTTGGAATATTTTATTAATATTAAATAATATTATAATAGGTTTCACATAGTTAACGTTAACTATATAGATGATGGGAACTAAATTTTAGTTCATTTGGATGCCATGTCAGCTCTCCTATAATGCAAATTCCTTATTACTAACGTAAGCTATAAAGAATTTTGGTTTAACAAACCTGCGTTAAAGTTGCTCGTCTGAGTTAATGTGGTGTGGGAAAGATAATTTGAGGTAATTTACAGATGTATAAAATTGATAGAAAATAGTGAAAATTTTTAATATTAAAATTATATTAATGATTTAAATATTTTTATATATAAAAATATAATAGACATCGATTTATCTCTTTTAAAACAATAAATTATTTTTATTATGTATACGTGCGAGTTATAAATGTCTATTCAATATTAGCAAAATATTAGCAAAATCAAGACAAAATTTATAAAGTAACCCCAATAAATTATATATTATAATACAAATGAGTTATAAATGTCTATGCAATATTGGCAAAATCAAGACAAAATTTGTAAAGTAACCCCAAGAAAAGAAGGGTGTTAGTGTTACTATTGACTAAAGCATCTCTACCTCAAATCAAATACATAATAACGAAATGATTCACGTGCGAAAGAAAACAAAATTATGAACTCATCATCCTCATAAATAAATCACATCATCAAGACGAAGAAGAGAATTCCAACTGCTATTCTGATCGATTAGATAACGATTAAGATGGAGAAGTACCAAAACGGAGAAGATAGTAAACAATCGGATCCTTCTGTTTGTGGCTACGATTCCCTTCACAGTCTTCTCAAGGATAATCTCAAACCTCATCACTTCCAGGTCACTCTAATCTCACACTCAAACCAATTTATGGAATGTTTTCTAATGATTCATAGTATCATATATGGATTTGTAGCCTTTGTTTTCCGTTTACAAATTTTCAACGGATCTTGTTAAGCTGAATTTATCATTATATTTTATTACTTTCAAATGATATTTTGAGTTTTTCATTCCTCGATTCTATTATCATCTTTTAAATTTTTTTATGGTGGTGAGAAACTTAGTGTCTCTTCGAAATGGTATTCATAACTAGACCTCCTGGTGGTGGTGACGTTCGTAAATACATGTCAGTACTCTAACGTCCAAGTCTTTAAGACTTTAAAGAAAGTGAGAGGTAGAATGAACATTGCAAGTACTCCAGAACAGTTTGGTGATTTCATTTCATCTCTTTAATGAAATTTTGCTTCCTTCGGGCTCATTCATGCTCTTGTTTTAAATATTATTCAATCTTTAAGGAAGGTGGTTCGCATACGTTCCTTATGAAATTGGTTTAATGGTAATGGTGCTTGCTTGATCACATATTTTCTGATGGCTAGCTATGTGAGTATTGTGTTGCAGGAAGTCAATCGTTTGCTTACCGGGCTTAATTGTGGAAAAGTACTCGAAACAATTGCTCTACCTGAATCTGCTACAGCTCTCTCGGCGGAACATGGTTTTGACCTCCAGGTATGAATAGAATTCCCCTTTTCTCAAATAATTGCAAATAATCCAGGTTTGACAAAATTAAAAACTCACTTTCACTTCTCATTTATCTTATTTTCATTCTTGTCTAATCGGGAGAGCGATTAATCTTTCTATTTCTTGTATGGTTGTCTGTCATTCAAATTATTGTTGGAATCTATTAGCTCGTATTGGTTAGTCGAGATGGCACAACAGCTTTTTTCCTCAGCATTGAAACTTATCTGTTATTTATATTTTAAACTATAATTTTTGGCTGGACTCGTGATTTTAAGTATGTTTCTTTCAGGCTTTCGGCTTTCATGCTGATAAAGAAGTATTAAGGGAACCTCGAATTGTGAGGGTTGGCTTGATTCAAAACTCTATTTCCCTCCCAACAACTGCTCACTTTGTGGATCAAAAAAAGGCTATCTTTGAGAAACTAAGGCCAATTATTGATGCTGCTGGTTCATCAGGGGTCAATATATTATGCTTGCAAGTAAGTTGCGTGCACAGGAGCATTTTTTCAATTGGTTTCTTAGTGCTGTCAGAAAATTTATAGTGTTTGTTTTTATATAATTCCATTGCAGGAAGCATGGATGATGCCATTTGCCTTTTGTACACGAGAGAAGAAGTGGTGTGAATTTGCAGAACCTGTTGATGGAGAATCAACAAAATTTTTGCAAAGCTTTGCGGTGAAGTATAACATGGTAATAATAAGCTCAATTCTTGAGAGAGATTTAAACCACGGAGAGGTTATTTGGAACACTGCCGTTGTAATTGGGAATCACGGCAATGTAATTGGGATACACAGGAAGGTACATTTCCTAAACTTTTCACTTATGCTTCTATTGCAATAGCCCTTCTTTCAGATATATCTAATGAACACAACATTTGGCAGAACCATATCCCAAGAGTTGGAGACTTCAATGAGAGCACATATTATATGGAAGGAAATACAGGTCACCCTGTGTTTGAAACAACATTTGGAAAGATTGCCATTAATATATGTTATGGTAGGCACCATCCTTTAAATTGGTTAACTTTTGGCTTGAATGGCGCGGAAATTGTTTTCAACCCTTCTGCCACTGTTGGTGAACTCAGCGAACCAATGTGGCCAATAGAGGTTAGTCGTCTTTTATCGGCGGAAAACATCTTATACTCTTTCTACTAAGTATTGGCTTAAAGGTGTTATTGTTTTTCAGGCACGTAATGCTGCAATAGCGAATAGTTACTTTGTTGCTTCAATCAACCGCGTTGGGACTGAGACATTCCCGAATCCATTTACTTCTGGTGATGGCAAGCCAGCACATGCAGATTTTGGGCATTTTTATGGATCAAGTTATATTTCAGCACCAGATGCTTCCTGCACGCCGTCTTTATCACGTAACAGGGATGGCTTATTAGTAACAGACATGGATCTGAACTTGTGCAGGCAATATAAAGACAAATGGGGTTTCAGAATGACTGCACGATACGAGTTGTATGCGAAGACACTTGCTCAGTATGTGAAACCAGGATTTGAGCCTCAAGTCATCCGTGATCCGTTACTTCATAAGAGTTCCTCATGACCTGTGCTAGAAAGTGCTCATCGCAATCTTTTCAGACTGTGTTTTCTGTGTGGAATATCATGTGAAATTCAGCTTTCAGGAGTGTTTTTCCATTCTAAGATGAACTGATTGAATTACACATAAATAAAATGAATCTGAAATGGTTTTCCTTTCTGTTAATTATTAGTGGTATTCATCCAATCTCTGTAGCATTTCTTATTTCATTATTCATGCTTCCTCATTGTGTATTGAAAGAGTGTAATGTAAAATTCCTATCCTTGCCTACAATTGCTGGCCCTTTGATCAATATTAGGGTTGTTTACTTCCTTCAAATTTTTTCAATTATCATTTTGGATTTTATGTATAACAACACAACTTCCCTGTTACAACCACCGATTCTCCTTTTTTTAGTTGTTGTTTACTTAACTAGAAATATGTGGTGAAGTGGTGAAACGTGACCAACTTCCCATATACAACCACCGATTCTCCTTTTTTTTAGTTGTTTCCTTTTGAACTAGAAATATGTGGTGAAGTGGTGAAATGTGATCTTGGGTCGGGGAAGCAAGCTTCCAGTGCGACGGAGAGGCAGCTGACTTGTAAGGTTAACACTTTAACACCTAAGTGAGTGAGAGAATGAGAAATAACGTGAGAGTGAGAATGAATTTGAATATTTGAAATGGTGCGATTCACCCTTATATATCAAGAGCGGTTGAAACCGTTTGTGAGTGATACGGTGTGTTGTGCGGACAACTTGAATTAGACGGTGATTGATGCGTTGGAGGGTGGAATCCTCTACTTCTGGACAAAGTGAAGGTTTATATGTTCCATGCACCTATCTATTTGGAGTTCGCTCTTGGGCCTTTTGTCATGGGCCTTGCGGAGAACCCAAAACAATTATCTACTAAGCCCTTGTTTATATTTTGTAGATTGAGAGATTTGTCGCACGTACCTTAGGCTGACTATTAACCGAAGTAAGTGAAAAGTCTTGATGAGATGTCACTAGTGATGAGATTCAGGACTTTTGTTTCCTCAGTGGGCTTAATCTCCTGCTTGTGTTGCTGGATGTTAAGGACACTGTCCTCCAAAGTCTGGTTGTGGCGGTGCAAATCGTTCATAGTGACTGAGATCTCTTCTATGGCCTCATGGATGCTGTTGGAGTTGCAATCGGCTGAATTGGGTGGTCGCATGTTTACCATTTTAGGAAATATGGTGAAGGTAAGTAATAGATTAGTCGTTGATTAAAAGGGTGGCCGAAGTCAGTTTTACCGGGTCTCTGTGGTGGACGCCAATTGTACTTGTTAAAAAAGTACAACGAGGGTAACCTTGTGTTTGCAAGGTTGTCCGAGTGTTTTGGGGGTATTTGACAATGTTAAGGGCTAGCTTACGAAAGGTTGTGAGAAGTTTTGTATATGACTTTTTGGGGAGAAATTAGAGATCCCTTCTCAGTCTTAAGGTTGAGATATTTATAGAAACTCCTTAAGCTTGGGTTAGAGAACAAGAGAGTATTTTACCCTAGTTCTATGACAAAAAAAATTGGCGTAGAGGGGATTCATTCCCCTTGGAATCAAGAGAATGTGGTTATCCCTCCTTGACTGGTCCTGGATTAGTTGCAGCTTTGACACATCATCTCCTACGTTTACTAAGCAAATGGTAAGGGCTAGTTCAGGCGGCCCAAGCCCAATTGGGCGGCCTATTACCCATATTCCGGAAGCCTCCTTCCCAGAATTGGGCGGCCACATATCCCATATCGGGTGATCTACCACCATGTGCGGGATTGGCCGCCCCATGTTGAAACAAGGACTTGCTTCTTATATTCCCAGGCCTCCTTCTTAGGGTTCAATAAAATTATTTCAAAACAAAATTTAAGTGAAACTAGTGTGTATCCACAAAAGTGATATAGTATTGAAAATTATTTGTGAAAGTGAAGGGAGCTGGAACCCATAAATCACTGAAGATTAGAGCAAGTGGTGAAGTGTACTATGTGGTAGAACTTAGAAGAATGAGAGGGGAGCTTGTGAGCTTTTCCTAAACAACATGAAGAATAAAAATTCAGCATTCGTTTATTTACAAATGGAATATTACATTTGTTTAGCACAATCTTTTGAATCTCAGAACAAGGATGTCTAAGTCTATTGTACCACAAAGAGGAAGAATTACTACTTTTGTTCAAACCAGAATTAATAACAGAAGTTGTAGTAGATATGGAACATGCAGTAGGTGCTAGTGAAGATAGGATATTAGGAAACACGTAAAAGCCACCACTACCTAGATTCGCTTGAATTAACACTTCCTTACTAGCCTGTGATTTAACCAGGCATGTGTCAGGATGGAACTCAAAGAAAACCTTGATATCTTTGGAAAATCTGCTCACACTTAAAAGATTTCTTGTGATCTTAGGTACATGAAGTAAGTTATGATGTGTGAGTATGAGTGCAAGGTGTTATGATGATTTGAATTTAGATAAGCCAAAAGAAGATCCACACAAACCTTGTCCCATGCCAATGTAGGCTAGATTTGGATCTTCAAAGGGGGACTGGTGTTGAATGTTGATGTCATAAGATGTTACAAGATGCGGTGCACTAGAGTCTGGATACCAGTTTGTGGATCCATTGAAATAAGAGTTGAGATATAGAGTTGTGGTGTCGTGGCAGAAGCTGTGTGATAGACTTGTGAGAAGGCATGGAGTGCATTTGAGGAGACTGAACTGGTGTAGGAATCAAAGGAAGCTAATATGCAGTGTTCATGGAAGGCATCATAAGTTGAGGTGTGGCAGGTAGTGACATTGAGGGATAAGGAACATGATATTTAGGGCAAGAAATGCTTCAAGAAAAGTAAGGCCGTGGTAGAGGTTCAGAGTGATGACCTGGAGTTTGAGCTCTGATGTAAGAGGCTTGGAGTGAACCATGACTGAGTAGGATACGGTGGAGCATACGATGGCGCATGTGACTCATCCTGCAAGATGGACGGAACAAAGTCACGCTCAAAGTGATGATAAAAAATGAAGGCTTTCTGTCCAAATTTCTTGCCCACTTGGCATATTGAATTGCACGGCCAAGTCCATTACGACCACGACCACCGCATCCATGATCACCACGACCACTATGAGTATTGGAAGCTAACTGATTCTATTGGATCTAGAGTCTACTGAGTTGAATCAGTGAGATTAATCTGAGGATCAATTGAGTAGGTTGGTGAGTTTGATGTTGTAGAAGAAGATTTGCCTTTGCAGAATTTATTGCGTTTTTGTGAGACTGGTCCAAATGCAATCCGCGACAAAGAAATAGGGTTTTGACTTCTTTGGTGGAGACAAAACCAACTTTTCTGCCAAGGTAGATTGACTCAGTTGGTAAGGAGTTGGTTCACACACGGAGAGGTCATGAGTTCAACTCCTGTGGCTGATGTGAGGATCTCTTTGGTGGATTATATGTAGTGCCTTGAGGCCTGCCTTGACTCTGGTGAATCCCCAAGCCTAACTCACCTAAATTTTTTTCAACCAAAAAAAAAACCAAGCTGATAATGGACTCATAACCTTAAGGAAAACCTTTGAGAATCACATCTAGGCCTGCCTTGACTCTGGCGAACACCCGAGCCTAACTCACTTAAATTTTTTTCAACCGAAAAAAAAAAAACAAGCTGATAATGGACTCATAACCTTAAGGAAAACCTTTGAGAATCACATCTAGGTGTTCGCATAAAACTGAATTCCAAAACTGATAGGTTCTCTACTCAGTGATTAACCTCGTAGTAGGAATTCCAAAACTGAATTCTTTTCCAGTTTTGTGTGTCTGAGTTCTAATCAAAGTTGAGAGAGCTTCACTTCAATATGCTAAGGAATATAGGTACGGATATTGTCTAACGTCGTCCATGAATTCTTGAAACCAATAACACGACCAAGCATGTCGCGAGAGATGGTGGATTGCAACCACACAAGTAGAAGCTGATCTTGTTGTTCCTAAGCTTCAAATTTAAGTGAGATGTGATTATGGTTTGCATCTTCAATTGAAGTGAATATCAATGGAATGTGAGGATTTAGAAAAAAATGGTGAAGTTTGTGAGCTTTGATCACAGGTTCCACCTGCTGACACCATAACAGATAATTTTCTGAACCAAACTTCTCAGAAATTGCAGAAAATGAATGTTTCTGCGTTGGAGAAGACGGGTTTATGGGCAGAATAGGAGATGCGGGACCTGGGACCTGAGGCCTCAGGACATTGAGGTGTTTTTACTTATACCATGTTAAGAAATTAATTATTCATTGATTTGTATAGAGAAATCTTAAACTGAATTCTTCTAATTTGTATTATTGTATTGCTATTATTCAATGTAATGAGTGTGAGTTCTAGAAACTAGTGATTAGTTTCCATTTCCTTGATTCTAGGGATCCATTAGTTAGGGTGTAAGAATCTACTGTGCGCCTAATAAAATGATTTAACTGTACAACAATCTGAGAGATCATTGTACTAACATCCTTGCATTCCTCTCCTATTACTTTCACCAATGAAAGGAAGATTGAAGAATATAAAAATGAAAAATGAGAAATAAGATATTGCAATATTGAAGAGATATAAAATAGTTACATGCTCTGTATATAAAGCTTATAAAATATTAACAAACTAACCAACTAACATCTATATTCTATTATCTAAAAAGTGAACTTACCAATTTCTTCTATATTGCTCCAATTCGAATTTTTACTATAAAAACCGTTAGAAATATCAGTAAAGTTGAATGGATTTAGGTATGAATCGTGAACAAAATCACTTTGCTTAAAAGTATTTTAATCACTCTCAAATATGTCTTAGAGTTAGAACGCAAAAATACTCAGAAAAATTCAACTTTATATCGAATTTGCACAAAACTAACGAAAATTTGATTTGTAGTGAAGAGAATTTGAAATTTGTTCAAGAGGATATTTTGTTCGCGATATGATTTTCTGAATTCAGAATGAAGTATTTATAAGTCATGTATGTGATGTTTCACAAGGTTGCAACCCTTGATGAAACAACACATTTTAACTAAAAGTTATATTGTTTTCAAGCGATGTCTATTTTCATTCTGCAACACTTCACGAAGTGTTGCTTCTTTTTGAATTCAAAATCTAAACGCATGCGTCGACCAAAACGAGAGCAATAGTGAGTTCGGCCGCCACCCCATAACGGCGCGAGTAGCCTGATTGCTCTGATGCGTTGTGCCTAAGTGCCGCCTACAAGCCACCACTAGTGTCTCTACGCTTACACTCTCGGACCCAGTTTTAGAGCCGGAGCCGGTGTCGTCGTGTATGGAGGAGACAAGTGACATAATGCTTGGTACCACCACATTTATCCATGTGGCACTTTATCCTCTTTCTATGTGGAACTATTTCCCTTACATTTATTAACATTTACTTCATTCCACTTTTCTTATCATTTTAGAAAACACACATGGACATTGGAAGTTCATGAATTTATAACAATCTCCCACTTGTTCCAATAATTGTAAGAGCACAGATTGTGTCTTAGTTATATCTCTATGTTTTGATGATAACAATTATGAATTTTGTATTCAAGAATTATATACTCTAAACGTGTTCTAGATTGTTTGCTACAGGCACTAAAGTAAATTATCTTAAGAAAGCAAAATTGCATCTGAACATTGTTTGTATGAAAGACTTCATAAGTTCAAGAGCATCTTAAGTGAAGATCTGAACATTGCTCCCAGAAGAATCTGACTACTGTCTCTTGAAGATTTTGAAGAAGGAGCCTCTAAAGCATATAAGACTCTGCTCTGAAGGATTTACACGCTCAAGCACACAAGCTGCACATACTCTGATTCAGCTCAATCTGAAGAACTTTCAAGACTCTGAAGATCCAGATGATCCGTGATCAGAAGACTCTGAAGATTCAGATTCTTATGTTGAAAGCTGAACTTACTTTGAAGAAGATTTAAATATGTACGTTGGTCTTTCTCAACAGCTCTTTCCTATTTTGTGCTAGACACAAGGACACAGACAAAAAGGTTTTATCTGTGCATTCCATTCTGAGGAAAGTATTCTGCAAGTGAAGACAAAAAGCATCAGGCCTGTTTCAGCACAGCCTCCAATGTGAAGACAAAAGGCTCTAGGCTTTTCTGCACAGCCTTCAACGTAACAAGACTTCTTGGATCTTAGTGCCTATATAAAGAAGTCCACTCCATCTTCTTCAGTATCGAACTTCTAGCAAAATCACTCCTCAAAGCAAATCTCAAAAAGCTCTTTATCATATTACTTTGCTTTATCTTTATTCTTAACTTAAGAGAAATATCACTGTTGTGATAACAGCTTATTAGAAGCATTCTTACTCTTGTAAAAGTTTTACTTTGTTTGTAAAAGGTTTTCCTTAAGAGGATCCAGTTGGGATCAGCTGCTCTTGAGAAGACTAAGAACGGCTGTTCTTAGGTGTTGCTATTTGTAATCTGTTTGATTAAAATAGTGGATTAAGTCCTTGACAGAGAAAGGCAAATCACTCTTGAGAGGGTGGACTGGACTAGTTGTTTTCAACGAACCAGGATAAAAATATCTGTGTTCTAATCTTTGATTTTTAGTCTTACTTATTCACCCCCCCCCCCCCCTTCTAAGTAATTTTCTCACCTTCAATAATGACAAGACTAATTCCAAAAAATGAAACAAAGAATGTTAGTACAATTAGGTATCTTTTGATTTAAAACTTAATCTTAATAAATATAACGCAAAGTCTAATTGGAATGTTAGGTTGCAATGCTTTTAAACCATTAATCTATGTGAATAGACTGGTGTTACCTTACACACATTCCTTAAGCTTTCTTTGCCTACATTTCTCGCCTATCACTTATTTATGACAATATGCTTTCCTGTTTCATGAATTTTTCATGAGAGAAACTCCAACTCTCACTTTAAGACAGCAACATCTCAAAATTCACATAGGCGAAGTTCATGTTGGATCATTTTCCATGAGACACATACCATCAGTATTGAACTTCGTTAAGAGTTTAAATAAAAACTCAACCTTCATTTTAAAGGTCAACATTATCATGAAATGTTCGACAAACATCCAAATCAACGATTTGTTGTTACCCATTGAATCTTGAGGTTAATGTTCTGTTAACGTAAGGTTAGGTTGCCACCACTATCGGAACTCTTACTCAAGGAGCTTCAACCTCATGCCTCATGAGTTTGTTTTAATTAAGTCTCTGGTCAGTGGCTTAGTAAATGGATCATCCAAATTATAGCTCGTTCGTATATAGGTGAGTGAAATGATTTCATCTTTAATCAATTTTCTCACAAAGGAATATCTAAGTCCTATGTGTCTAGACTTTCCATTATACACTTCGTTGAATGCTTTAGCTAAAGTGGCTTGACTATCCTAGTGTATCAACACCCTTAAAACATTGTCTTTTGCAAATGGAACTTCTAACATAAGGTCCCTCGACAATTCCGCTTCTTGACCAACGGAAGTAAGAGCCACAAACTCTAATTCCATGGTTGAAAGAGTAATGGATGTTTATTTCTTGCTCTTCCAATTTAGTTCACACACCCCCATGTTTTTATAATAGGTGTCATACCCTAATTTTTGACCCTTAAATTCTGTATTTTTTTTTCCGTTTCGCATCGCCTACATAGCATAGCATGCACTTCATCATGCATAGTGTCTGAAATGTCAGTCAGAATAAAATTGTTGGATTTACAGACAAACTGGTCTAAACTTATTTCAAAATCTGACCAAACGCTATATTTTTCCAATATGTTTATTTCGCACTGATTATTTTGGTGTGTTCATTTTATTTTTTCGAGCACTTTTCTGCCCGACTTTTTATTTCGTTTTTTAATCATTTTTATTTAAATTATCATTTAATTTATTTAAATTTAATTAGATATTTAATATAAATTTTTATTTTTATTAATTAATTTTATTTTTAATTTATTAATGTTTTCTTTTTACAAAACATAAAAACATTATTTGTAATTCTTTTTATTCTTGTCTTATTATAAAAAACATAAAAAAAACATAATTTTTAATTCTTTTTTATTCTTATCTTATCATAAAGTATACAAAAATATGATTTTTAATTCCTTTTATTTTTTTTATCTTAAAAAATATGATTTTTAATTTTTTAATTCTTGTCTTATTATAAAAAAAAACAAAAAAAAAAACATTGTGTTTATTGTTATTATCATTCTTGTCTATTTTCTAGTCATATATATATATATATATATATATATATATATATATATATATATATATATATATATATATATATATATATATATATATATATATATATATATATATATATATATATATATATATATATATATATATATATATATATATATATATATATATATATATATATATATATATATATATATATATATATATATATATATATATATATATATATATATATATATATATATATTGTTTTGTATCTATGTCAATTTCATGTTTGTCTTGGTAGTACCACTTATAGTGTCACGTGGTGTTTGTTTTACATATATTGGTTGAGTTAACTTCTTTAGTTTTATAATTTAAGTACATGAGTTGTTTTAGGTTGCCTATAGTTTATGTTAGGTTCACCATGTATCATATATTTATGTATATATTACATATATTACATTTTAATACTATATATCATAGTGTCACATATCAAATATTAATGAATAGTTTTTTTAAAATTTTTTTAATACCATTACCTCTTAATTATAATTATTATATTCTCTTTCATTATTTTTTTCTAGTTAATACTATATGGCTTTTTCTTTTAAAAAGAAAAATAGAAAGAAGCAAATTTAATTGATTTTAGGATACCCGTTATCATTATTCTTAGTCACTTCTATTAATCAAGTTTATTTTTTATTATTTATATAATGTTAGAAAATACCAAAAATATTTTCTTATTTTTAGTTTATTAGTTAATTTTGTAATATTAAAAAGACTAAAAAATATGTATTTTTTAATTACTTTATTTTAGCACAGAAAGATATAAAAAAATTATTTTAATTATTTTTATAAGGATGAAAATACCAAAAATATTTTAATTATTTATTTTAGTATTTTTATTTCTAGTTTTTCATTAGTTAATTTGAATTATATTAAAATGTAAATAAATTTGTGTCATAATTATTATTTGATATAAATATTTATATTTAAATTAATTAATAATTTCTTGCTACCCGATTCCAAAGCATGATCCCTTGTTGTTGACACTCTTGTCATTTACATTTTTATTTTTATTTTGTATCTTCTTGTATATACTTCTTGTAATCCTAGAACTTGCTATCTCTTAGGATTACCATTTCAACTATAGGTAACTTACAGTTAGTTCCCTTTTTCTCATGAGAGAATTAGACACTAGTCATCATTAGTTGAGATGTAATCCTCCTATCATATGACATATTTGAGAAAGATGTTGACTCTTTTCCACTTGAGAGAGGTATGTGGCATACTCGTCGATTCTAAATCTGAATTGGAGTCCTTCTTCTAATGTGAAGCAAAGACTCGTCTTCCACGTGTTTGTGGTGGTTTAGTTGAGTATTCTCCTTAAGATGACAACTTGTCTCTTCTCCTAAAACTAATCAATAAACATTGTTTTCACCCTTTGAGGGGAACTACGAATGCTCTGATTTCATTCCCGTCAGGATACGTAGGCACGAGATGTGATGTCTTGGCGAACATACTTAGGACTAACACCTTAGGTCTCCCTTTACCTTTTCTTCCTTTAGCAGACAAAATAATAAATAACGCAATAAAACAAGAAGTTCTTGTAGAGTACTACAGATACTTAGGATGATAGCACCTTCCCTAGGTATAACCAACCCCCGAACCTTAGATTCTCTCTCTTGCATTGCATTGCATACTCATGGGTTATTCGATCTTTTTTCCTTTCCTTGGACAAATTAAAGACCGGTGGTGAATAATGATTTGTGATTCAAGTTAATTAATATCTTGATATTCAATTCTCACCGCGACAGAAATAACGACTTCACTAGGGACTTGCTTTCAAGGGTTTCCTCTAACTTTCTTATTTGTGTTTTTGTTGTATATCTATATATATTTGTTTATTGTGTGTGTGTGTGTGTGTATATATATATATATATATATATATATATATATATATATATATATATATATATATATATATATATATATATATATATATATATATATATATATATATATATATATATATATATATATATATATATATATATATATATATATATATATATATATATATATATATATATATATATATATATATATATATGTTTCCGCTTTGGGTTGTTACTTTAGTGAGGTGAGATAAGTTCTACACCTGGACTTGAGTACACTTATGATAGGAATGTGATATATTCGAGAAGGCTTATAGGGAGTTGATTCCCGACCAAGCTGACTTGAGAGATCACTGCTTAGTTGAGGCCCTCTTGAGAATAGTACTGTTGAATGAGTATTCGTGAAAGCACTTACTAATTTCGACCTAGGAGCCTGTGATACTGAGAACCTTTAGTTACCCTTAACTCAACTTGGTCTTTCTTAGGACGTAGTGCCATGATTATGAGGGAGTATCCCAAAATAGTTGATACGCGATACTACACTCGAAAGAGGTTCTCTTGACAATATTATTAACTACCAAGTATTTGGAAAATTGATAATATCCGAAAGACATACTGACGACTTTAGGAACGTTTTTAGAACCTTTGTTTTGCACGTACAATAAACCCTTAGTCCACGCCATTTGGGATGGATAGACCTTTACTCGAGGCTCGTTGATTTTCAAACCTAAGTCTTTGTTTGTTTGAATGTATATGTGTATATGTGGATCTATGTATACCTGTGTTTGAGCATACATCATGTTCATAAAAGTTTCATGGAATTCAAAGCTTTTGTTCACAAACATCATAAGTTTTACCATTGGATTATGAGATTATACCCTATTTTCAATAAAATGAGATTTTCAGTTATCAAAAGTATTGTCCACTTTGTGGTGTTTGCAAACATAACCTTTGAGTTCTTTGAAACCCATCTGCATTGGGGAATTTTCATTCGTCATTAGCATTGCATTCTTTGCATCCCAAGTTCTCACTCTTGCTTCTTCCTTCAGAGGAGACAAGCTAATTCATAAGTATGATACTCAGGCCAATCAAAGAATGAAGATGAAGAACATTGAGCAAGAAAACCATGAAGTCCGTAAGGAAGTGATTGCTTTGAGGGCTAGTATGAAAAGGCTTTCTGCTTTGGTTGAAACTTTGGTTGTTACTCAAAATCAACCTTCTCCTCATATTTCCCAGACTCCGCTTTAAAGGACCGTGATTTCTGAAATCATGTCAATGCCCATTTCAGTGACTCCCCTTAGCGTTGCTAACAACTCTAAAAAGCTTGAGGATGGTTTGTCCAAGAAGAAGGAACAAGTTGTTAATGCTATTTCACGAGAGAAACATGGAGGATCTCGTAGCAAAAGTAAACAACACTTGGATCAGTCTGACCTGATCCTGATGGCCTATTCTGAATTATATCTTGCTTTAGTACAGAAGAATTTGGTGCAAACAAGGACTCTACCGGCCATCCCAAAGAATTTCCCATGGTGGTTTAAGTATGATTGTTTTTGTCCATTTCATCAAGGGGCCCTCGGTCATGATATTGAACATTGTTTTTCTTTGAAAGTCGAAGTATAAAAGTTAGTGCAAAGCGGTATTTTGTATTTTGAAGATTCTAGACCCAATGTCTCAACGAGTTTATTACCCGAGTATGGAAACGATGTGGAAGGATATCTTGGAGAATAATGTATCTCCGACGTGAATTCAATAAGAGGATCTTTGGTGGATATGCACGTCAATTTGTGTAGGCTTATCCACTATGAGCATAACCATGCTTCCTGCAAAATTTGTTCAAAGAATCCTCATGGATGTTTTGTTGTGAAGAAGGATCTCCAGGTTATGTTGGATCAGAAACTTCTTCATATTACTAGAAAAGGTCGAATGGCATAGTTTCGCGTTTTAATATGCCATAACTAGTGGTAATTACGTGCAACAGTAAGAAATCTTCTCTTATGCCTTGTGGATACGATGCTACCCTACTGGAAGGTGGTAAGGCAGTGTTTGTTGATGTTATTCTTGCCGCTCAGGTAATTCTGAATTGTCAATCACAATTTCGTCAAACAACACATTAGAGTCATGCTTAAAAGAATTTTGACCCAATCCCAATGACTTACAGTCAATTGTGGTCCTATTTTACCCGAAACTCAGTAATGGAACCTAGAAAGACCAGGGCCATGAAATCTCGCCCTCCTTGGTACAATCAAGATACCAGTTGTGAGTTTCATGATGGAGTAGTGGGGCATCCGATTGAAGAGTGCAAAGTTTTTCCAAGAAAAGGTTCAGGAGATGATCGACGATGAGGTGTTGATCTTCAAAGGAGGAAGCCCAGTTGTAAATGGAACACCTTTATGGTGATGGATATGAAGACTCAAGAAATTCATTTTCAAGCTGGTGAAATCAAGAGAATAGCTCATCAAGCTGTTTGTTTATTTGCTTGCATTTATTTGTTATTCCTTTGATTAAAAAAGCATGATTTGCATGTAAGAATTAGTTTGTTTTGAATGATTAATGCAATAAATATGTTTGTCTTGAAGAAATTCATTCTTATTCACTCATAAAATTCTTTTTCCTGTTTTGTAATGCCAACTTTACCCAATCTCTTGCCTTGATAGAGAATTGGAGGGAGGATGATGAAAGTGAAAATGCAAGATCTCTTGTTGTATGCTTTTAAATAAAACCCTGCTGATGATGTAAGACATTATTTCAAATCCCAAAACACTAGAGATATACGGAAAATAATCCCTCTTTAACCCCTTTGAGACTTGAAGTAGGAGTTTTCTTTTCCTTTCATACAAAAAAAATCTCATTTTTACCTTGGGGCAGGGTAGTTTTCAGTTAAGCTGATCAAGCGCCCAGACTTTCAAAAGAGGAGGAGTGAACATTCGAAAATCCAATTTATTTATCCCTCACACATTAGGAGGCTGGAAGTCAGATCCATAATAATTATCCCTCAACTGGCTAAAGAATCAGGCAGTCACAATCCTTTCAAAAGGGTCAAAATAACTTATAGTCACACGGCTTGTTCATAAATAAATAAAAATGAAAAAAGAAAAATCCCGCTAAGTCAAAACCTATGAAGGAGACTTAGACAAAATTGAGGCATCCCGCTGGACTTCAAAGTCAAATCCAAAGACTTCGTCCAGGAAAAAGTTAGGGAATGAAAACAAAATAATAATAAAAGGAAACACGAAAAGCAAAAACAAAGGATCATCAAGAAAAATCCTCAATAAATAACAAATTCGTGTGATCAAACACCAAAAGCAAAAAGGTGAGTGACTGTCATGTCCAAAGCCTCAATGGTTTCTCAACCATATCAAAACTTCTCTTGAGAGATCCGTACTCGTGTCAGATTAACTAAATGTAGGGCGGAAGAACACCACGAAGAATGGGTGGGTACAAATAAACTTTGAGCCTTTATCCTTTGTTTCTTAAACTTTGAACCAAGCCACAATACAACCCTCAAAAGACCTAATTGAAGCCAATTTTATTTTGGAAGCATACTCAATCAGATGATGTTTCCTGACTCCTATGAGCTAAGCTCAAAATTTGTGTTGGCTTTGTAAAATTAATTCATATCCTAACTAGTGATTCAGTCAGAGGTTATTATGATATCTTTCCATAAACCTTCAAGACTAACATGTGTGTTGCATTAGCAAATCCAGAATTAACATTTTTTTGTTGCTAACATTGCTTGATATCATAGAAGCTTGCATATGAATAACAATGATGAGCTTAATTGTTTGAGACTTGAGACTCTAATGATAAATGATGAATCATTTCAAAGGGGTGATCATATCTAGGGGCATGATTCCTGAAAAATCTGCTAAGCAGGGGCAAGTTGTTTCCCAGTTGTTGCTTCCACAGTCTGACCATTCATAAGGGACAAGTTCGAAGACTCAATTGTACATAATATAGTCAATCGGGGGTAATTACGTTGAGATTCGATAAATATCTCCAAAAGTTTAAAGACATTA
Organism: Lathyrus sativus; assembly: GCA_963859935.3. Classification (NCBI taxonomy): domain Eukaryota; kingdom Viridiplantae; phylum Streptophyta; class Magnoliopsida; order Fabales; family Fabaceae; genus Lathyrus; species Lathyrus sativus. The sequence goes on along the minus strand of OZ012741.1, from coordinate 598,760,452 downwards.
GAACATTTTGGATGCCAAGTTTTCTGTAAAATCTTCTTGAGATCACTTTTTCTCATAAACAATGTGATTTGGGGCATTTGAGAATTGAAGACTTTTATCCATTCACAACAACTGTTATTTGAAATGGCGGCTACCATATAGTTTATCAATGCAAAATTACATTGTTCTTATGACATCCTTCACCCGTGCCCCCAAAGAGATTTTGTCTCAAGTGGTGTGATGATTCCCCAGTAAGTCTCTACTTCAAGTGGTCATAACCATTCCCCAATGAATCTATACTTCAAGTAGTTATGGTGTGTCTGATGCAAGACTTCCCCAGTTTCTGACCTAAGAATTCCTAGTGAATCTCCTTGGCTTCAACCTTCCCAGTGAAGTGAATGTTATTTCACTTCTTAGTGAATTTCTTACAACTTCAGTCTTCCCCAGGAAAGCGAATGTTTACTTCATCCCCATGAAGTCAACTTTGTCACTTGCAGTTGCAATGTTGATCTAAGCTTCCCCAATAAAGTGGATATTTATTCTATCCCTTGTAAGGCAACAACTATGGCGTCCTCAGTTACAACTTTGATGAAGATCTCCCCAGTGAATTGGATATTTATTTTATCCTTCATGAAGTCTCTAATAATGAGTTTGATTCATTCCCAATGAATCTTTCTCATCCCCAACAGAGTAGCAGGGTTCATCTTGACAGTCCCCTAAGTGAAGTCATGATGTTCATCCTCAAGTGGAATGCTCTATTTTCCCCATAGAAGTTTGAAGCCTTGAAGCAAGTTTGTTCCACGTGTGGCTTTCCATTCACCCCAGTGATGCTTCTATCTTAAGAAGATTGGCCGAGTATCTGTGTCGAGATGTTTATTTCATCTCCGATTTACTTCTCCTTGTTTGTTCTGTCAGCATGAGCATAACATAACATACATTCATATGGATACATGACATATGTGCATTTTTCATTTTTATGTTTGTTTGTTTGTTCACTTTGGTCGTGTTTATCCCCAAGTGATTGGGTTTGTCTTCTCCCTCCAAGTAGATTCGCCAGTCCTAAGCAGAAAGTGCATATTCTTTCTAATTTCCCACTGAGTTCGATCCTCGTGGAAGATGGTTGTTTTAGTTTTCTTTTCCATTTTTGGATAAAGATAAACCCCAATTGATTTCATTCCTCATTGGATAGAGTCTTTCTTGACCCTTTCTTTTCAGTTATTTCCTGAATTGAACCTTGGTCCCTGAACCTATATTGAGTGTGCATTTATTTTGCGCTTTGTCTCCCCAGGATGAATCTATTTGAAGATCACCATTGAAGACAAAATATTTCTCCAGCAGTGTTACAACATTTTCTCAGCAATTTATTCCCAGACAACAAGTGGCAGCTCTTTATTTGAGCATTTTTGTTTTGCTCTCAGGTTTTCTACTTGGATAACAAATGGCAGTCTCCTCAAGACAGCTTGTCTATCCCCAATGAGCTTATCAACATTATCAACTTATCCTCTATCAAATGGAATGTCTCCGGAAATCCATCAGAGAAGTTTGGTGAAGACTTTACAAGTGTTTCTCTTTATTTGAGAATTCCTGATACAAGGACTTTATTTGCTTCCATGAAACTTCAAACTACAACAATGATGCTCCTCAATGATGTTTTCCTCAACGAGTCCACTATTCAATTTTCTTCCATCAAATGGCATCTCTCCGAGAAGTTTGATGAAGATTCAAATGATCTTTCTCTTTATTTGAGAAGACATATTTTGCAAATCAACCGGCTTGCATGTCTTTTAAATCCCCGACGATGTTTTCTAATATCTAGTAAATTATGGATCCCCGTTGAAGTCATAAATCTCCAGTAAAACTCCAATCCCCTGTGAAGATACTCTCTCATTAGTAGTCACCTTTCCAGGAAGAAATTGAGTCCTATTCGTGGGTTATGACCTGAGATGGGGGGAGGTTTATTTTACCCTTTTCAGGTGGAATACTTGATTAAAGAAGAAATTGAGACTCGTTCATAGCATACAACCTTGAAGCGAGGGAAGGTTTATTTTACCCTTTTCAAAAAAGAAACTGAGACTCATTCATGGCATACAACCTTGAAGCGACGACAGATTTATTTTACCATTTTCAAAGAAGAAACTGAGAGTCGTCATGGCATACAAACTTGAAGCGAGGGGAGGTTTATTTTACCTTTTTTAAAGAAGAAACTGATACCCGTTCATGGTATACAACCTTTAAGCGATGGGAGGTTTATTTTACCCTTTTCAAAGAAGAAATTGAGACTCGTTCATGGCATACAACCTTGAAGCGATGAGAGCTTTATTTTACCATTTTCAAAGAAAAAATTGAGACTCATTCATGGCATACAACTTTGAAGCGAGGGGAGGTTTATTTTATAATTTTCAAGTGGGAAAATACTTGATCAAAGAAGAAACTGAGACCCGTTCATGGCATACAACCTTGAAGTAAGGGGAGGTTTATTTTACCCTTTTCAAGTGGAATACTTGATTAAAGACGAAACTGAGACCAGTCCATGACTTATGACCCGAGGCGTGGGGAAGTTTATTTACCATTTCTAAATGAATCATTTAGTTAAAGAACAAGCTTAATCATATTTTGATCATGGAAGGTTATTTTGGTTATTACCTTTGCTTAGGCTATCATATGTTTGATAGTAGGTAATATAACATATATTTTTGGTCAGATGCCTTTTCTTAGGCTACCGAGTTTGGTAGTAGGTGACCTCTCCTTTCAAGTCTATTACCTTTGCTTAGGCTATCATATGTTTGATAGTAGGTAATATATCGTATCGTTTTGGTCAGATACCTTTGCTTAGGCTACCGTGTTTGGTAGTAGGTGATCTCTCCTTTCAAGTCTATTACCTTTGCTTAGGCTATCATGTACTTGATAATAGATAATATATGTTCTTTTATTTCAACTAGATACCTTCGCTTAGGCTACCATCTATTGGTAGTATGTTATCCATCTTTTCAAGTTTCTTGCCTGTTGTTTAGGCTACCATGTTCTTAGTAGTAGGCGATACACACCTTTGTTTTATTTTGGAGATACCATGTGTTTAAGTTATCCCCAGTGGTGGTTAAATACCTTTTCCCCGGTGGAGTTGAGTCTCATCCCTAGTGGAGTTGGACCTTTCCCCGTGGAGTCTTGCTAAGTTGTTCCTCGTCGGGCCTTCCTTTCTTTAACTATGTTTCAGTGTTTTCTGTATGCAGTTATCCCCTGTGATGTTATTCCTCACAAGATTTCTGAATTGCATATCATATCATATCATAAGCATTTTGTGGTGTCTTAGGGCCAAAAATTATGCACGTTTTTATTTAAGCCTCTCCTATCACGTCGAGACAAAGATTTCAATCTCCATATCTCCGGATAGAAGAAACTTAAATAGGGGAATCTGTCATACCCTAATTTTTGACCCTAAGATTCTGTTTTTTTTCGTTTCGCATCGTCTGCATAGCATAGCATGCACTTCATCTTGCATAGTGTCTGAAATGTCAGTCAGAATAAAATTGTTGAATTTACAGACAAACAGATCTAAACTTATTTCAAAATTTGACCAAACGCTATATTTTTTCAATATGTTTATTTCGCGCTGATTATTTTGGTGTGTTCATTTTATTTTTTTGAGCACTTTTTTGCCCGGCTTTTTATTTCTTTTAATCATTTTTATTTAAATAGTCATTTAATTTATTTAGATTTAATTAGATATTTAATATAAATTTTTATTTTTATTAATTAATTTTATTTTTAATTTATTAATGTTTTCTTTTTAAAAAACATAAAAACATTATTTTTAATTCTTTTTATTCTTGTCTTATTATAAAAAAACACAAAAAAATATAATTTTTAATTCTTTTTATTCTTGTCTTATCATAAAAAAAAACACAAAAACATGATTTTTAATTCCTTTTATTCTTGTCTTATTATAAAAATAAAAAAACATTGTGTTAATTGTTATTATCATTCTTGTCTATTTTCTAGTCCTATATATATATATATATATATATATATATATATATATATATATATATATATATATATATATATATATATATATATATATATATATATATATATATATATATATATATATATATATATATATATATATATATATATATATATATATATATATATATATATGCATTAGAAAAAACAAGCAATGACACACAAAAAAAAAGAAAAAAAAATACTCATACCTCATCTTCCTCGCATCCAAACCGCAAAGTTTTTCATAAATCACAACGTAGCATCGAGAGAAAGGGAAAGAGAGGGTTGCGACACGAGGGAAATGACCATTTGAGAGAGGTAAAATTGAAAACTCGCCCTTTATTTTGAAAAATTGATGATGTTTTGTATCTATGTCAATTTCATGTATGTCTTGGTAGTACCACTTATAGGATCACGTGGTGTTTGTTTTACATATATTGGTTGAGGTAGCTTCTTTAGTTTTATAATTTAAGTATATGAGTTGTTTTTGGTTGTCTATAGTTTATGTTAGTGTCATCACGTATCATATATTTATGTATATATTACATATATCACATTTTAATACTATATATCATATATTGTCACGTATCAAATATTAATAAATAGATTTTTTTTATCAATATTACCTCTTAATTATAATTAGTAGAATCTCTTTCATTATTTTTTCTAGTTAATACTATATGGCTTTTTCTTTTAAAAAGATAAATAGAAAGAAGCAAATTTAATTGATTTTTGGATATCGGTTATCATTATTCTTAGTCACTTCTATTAATCAAGTTTATTTTTTATTATTTGTATTATGTTAGAAAAGACCAAAAAGATTTTCTTATTTTTAGTTTATTAGTTGATTTTGTAATATTAAAAAGACTAAAAAATATATATTTTTAATTACTTTATTTTAGCATAGAAAGATGTAAAAAAAATTGTTTTAATTACTTTTATAAGGATGAGAAAACCAAAAATATTTTAATTATTTATTTTAGTATTTTTATTTCTAGTTTTTCATTAGTTAATTTGAATTATATTAAAATGTAAATAAATTTGTGTCATAATTATTATTTGATATAAATATTTATATTTAAATTAATTAATAATTTCTTGCTACCCGATTTCAAACCAGGATCCCTTGTTATTGACACCCTTGTCATTTACATTTTTATTTTCATTTCTATCTTCTTGTATATACTTCTTGTAATCCTAGAACTTGCTATCCTTTAGGAAGTCTCCCTTAGGATTACCATTTCAACTATAGGTAACTTACAGTTAGTTTCTTTTTTCTCATGAGAGAATTAGACACTAGTCATCCTTAGTTGAGATGTAATCCTCCTACCCCTTGACATATTTGAGAAAGATGTTGATTCTTTTTCACTTGAGAGAGGTATGTGGCATATTCGTCGATTTTATATCTGATTTGGAGCCATTCTCCTAATGTGAAGTAAAGACTCGTCTTACACGTGTTTGTGATGGTTTAGTTGAGTATTTTTCTTAAGATGACAACTTGTCTCTTCTCCTAAAACTAATCAATAAACATTGTTTTCACTCTCTTAGGGTAACTACGAATGCTCTAATTCCATTTCCGTCAGGATACGTAGGCACGAGATATGGTGTCTTGGCGAGCATACTTAGGACTAACATCTTAGATCTCCCTTTACCTTTTCACTCTTTAGCAGACAAAATAACAAATAGCACAATAAAACAAGAGGTTCTTGTAGAGTACTATAGATACTTAGGATGCTAGCACCTTCCCTAGTTATAACCAACCCCCGAACCTTAAATTCTCTCTTGCATTGCATTACATACTCATGGGTTATTCGATCTTTTTCCCTTCCCTTGGACAAATTAAAGACTGGTGGTGAATAATACTTTGTGATTCAAGTTAATTAATAGCTTGATATCTAATTCTCACCACCACAGTAAGCCACACACCCCCACACTTTAAAGTAACTGATATTTGGTGCTCTGCCTTTCCATAACTCATATGCGAAAATACCGGTTTTCTTCAAAGGAATTCTGTTAATTATGTGGAAAGCGGTTAGTAAGGCCTCACATACAAATTAAATGGAAAATTGGAATGTATTAACATGACATTCATCATCTTTTGATATGTTTGATTCTTTCTCTCGGCTACACTATTTTGTTGTGGTGTGCGAGGTGTGAAGCATTCATGTATAATGCCATGTTAGTATCAAATTATGTAGAAACGTATTCATTGCATTTTGATACTTTTATTTAATTGATTTTCTATTTCTACTTTGTAAATTTAAAGGCATTAAAAGCATAATATTTGTGCCTTAAAAGATATACATATGTGAACCTTGAAGAATCATCGATGAATATAATGAAATATCTATTTCCCCCACGGGTTAACATGACATTAAATTCACACAAATCTCAATGTACAAGATCAAGGAGATTTGTTTTTGTTTCAAAACTTTTGAAAGGTTTCTTAATTGTCTTTGATTTGACACATAATTCACATTTTTCGAAATTATTTATATTACATGAGATAAAACCAGATTTAATTAGTCTCTTCATAGAACTAATACCAGTATGTACTAATCTATTATGCCATAAAGAAACAGACTCAAGCATGTAAGCAGAAATAGAAATTACATTAATAATATTGTTGGTAGTACATAGTTTGATCATTTACTCAGCGGAATATCATTTTCCTATAAGTACACCATTATAGATCAATATAAGTTTTCCTGATTCATATACAAATTTAATTTCCATTTTATCCAATAAATCCCCACTAACAAGATTCTTATTCATGTCGGGCACATGAAGCACATTAACAAGAGTGACTTTCTTTCCATAAGTGAAATTGAGTTCGATGGATCCGATTCCAACAACTTTAGATCGTACTTCATTTCCCATTTATACTTCCTGTCCATCGTTTGCCTCATAATAGGTTTTAAAATTAGCCTTGTCATAAGAGACATGTACTGTAGCATATGTGTCATACCACCATCCTTGCACTCTGCCTTTGATTGCCATTATTTTTCTCATTGCAGCGATTATTTCGTCATTTGCATGAACAACATTGATGTCATTTTTTGACTTGTTGTGCCTGTAATCCCGAGCATAGTGTTTGGGTTTTCCACATACAAAACAACTATTTTTCAGACCTTTCGGACTGCCTAAATTTTTAACTTGTTATGTTCTTTTTTAGGACCAAGATTACTCTTTATGAAATCATGTTTCTTTTTTCTTTTGGCGGTCACAGGATTGGCTTTGGAAAGACCAGCAGATTCTGATTTCTTCCTTTCCTTTGATTCCTCCTCGATTCTAAGGTGTTTATGGATTTTCTCTAGAGAGAAGTCCTCATAACTATGCAACAATTTCTTTCTATAGAATTTTCACGAATGTGGTGATTTTGCAATGATTGTACCAACTCGAAAGGTCTCAAGAATGTCTATTTTTACAACTTTTATTTTATTCACGGGAATCTGTAAATCGTGCACCTGGGGAAGAATGAGCTAGGAATCTATAAATTTAAAATCAAAGTGTTTAAAAATTAAAAACTTTTTCGTATTTTCCTCTTCGGCCTTGAATTTAAACTCAAGTATTTTCCAGATTTCGGTTGCATACTAGGTATCTGTAAAGAGGTCGTAGAGACGATAAAATAGCGTATTAAGGATATGTCCACGAAATAGTAATTCGTCCTCTTTACGTTTCTTACGCTGCTTTCTGAGTTCATCAGAGTCATTCTCGGTTGGTTTAGGAATTGGTGGTAAGTCAGGATCAAAGACATAGTGAACCTTCAGAGCGATCAATAGGAATGTCATCTTATTTTGCCATATTTTGCCATCGAGTGTAGTTGGTTCCATCAAAGCGATCCAACTTGACAAGGTCATGGTTCATAACTTTGATGCTTGAAACTGCAACGTCGGAAGTCATTATTTGAATACTTTAAAGACTGTTAGAAATATCGGTAAAGTTGAATGGATTCAGGTCTGAATCGTGAACAAAATCACTTTTTTTAAAAGTATTTCAAACACTAGACATACGGAAACTCAATTTGTAGCGGAGAGTTTGGAATTTGTTCAAGAGGATATTCAGTTTATGATATAATATTCATTTCCTCCAACCCAGAGCCGGTGCCCCAGTGGCAACACTGACGAAGGGTGTATGAAAGAGGCAAGTGACATATTGCTTGAGACCACTGTTGCACCCCAAAATTTGACCAACCGGGTCCCGTATCTGGCTCTATGTTTCGACGCATGACCGCATTCGCATTTGCATATCGCATACAGTGCATTTTTCATTTGTTTTGATTTTATCGGGATCACAGCTCTCGTCTCGCGTCTCAGGTGTTTTTAATCAGTTTGGATAGATAGAATCATATTTTTGGGATTTCGGTGCCCGTTTATTTTTACCGGCTATTTTGGTGCGCTCTCGCAGTATTATTGGTGATTTTGTGCTATTTTTGTTCCCTCGGGAATTATTGTGAATTTTCTTGATTTTATCGGTCATTATTAGGGTTTTATTAATTTTTTTAATCATTTTAGGATGATATAGATTTTTTTAGAATATAATAAATAGATTTAAATCATTTTTTAATCATTTTTAGAATATTAATAGGATTTTTAATAGTTTTAATTCTTTTTAGATAGATTTTAATCATTTTAGGATTTAATAGGATATTAATAGTTTTTAAAAATAGTTTTAATATTTTTTTAATCCATTTTTAGAATATTATAGATTGTAAATAGATTTTATCATTTTCTTAATAGGATAATGTAGATTTTATTTTAGATAATAGAATAATATAGTTGTTTTTTAATAGAAGTTTTATAGAGTTTAATAGGTTTTAATAGAATATAGGTTTTTTTCTTTTTAATATAGAAATAGCTTTTTTAATAGGATATTAGGATTTTATTTTCAATAGAGTTTTTTTAATAGACTTTTTGTTTTCATAGAATTTAAATGGAATTTCTTTTAGATAAATAGTCTAGTAGTCCATTAGATCAGGTTTATTTGTCTTTCATATTTCATTAATCCAATCAGTTTCCTTAATCAACATTTAATTAGTTTTTAATTCAGTTTTAGTCATCTTAATTCAGTTTTGGGTTTTTTTTTATCATTTTTCGTATTGGGCCTCATTTCAATTCGTTAGGCCCAGTCTGCGTTTTTCTTCAGAAGGGCCCAGTTTTCCCATTTTTGTCCAAGTTCTAGAAGGATCCAGAAAAATTGCAAGCAGTATAAATTCAGGCTGAGCCACGTGTAAAAGAAGGAGGACCCCACATATCACAATTACCACACGCCACCTCACACTTCAGAATTTCTCACTCTCTGCCACGCATCACCACACGTGGAAGCCATGCATCTACCATCCCCACTCACTGCCACGCCAACAACACGCGTCTCACATGCGGTGATCCCCTCCACCCACGCTGCCACGTATCGCCTCGCCGTCCTTCTCACCGGCCGGCATGCATGGCCGGCGACCACCGTCTACTCCACCGGAAAACCCTAAAACACTCAAAAAAATCCCAGAATCCGATCAACCTTCATCTTTCACCTCCTTCCTTCATCGTCCTCCAATCAACATCATCAACATTAATCTCCAGTTTCCGATCATCCCTTCTGATCAACCTTCTCATCCAAACTTCATCCATTCTCCAGAATTCACCTTCAAGAAACTCTCCGATCAACCTTCATCTTTCTGATCAATATCAGAAACAAGTTGCAACAAGATCTTCATCATCATTGCGTGTTCATCCAATCTTCAACAACAACTGCTGTAATTTTTTCTGGCGATCTTCATCATCATCGCGTGTTCATCCAAGCTCCAGCAAGAACCTTCATAACCACCAGAAAACTCTTCAAATCACCAACGCATTCATCCTTCAAGATACAGAGTCTCCAGAAAAGAAACTTCAAGAACAAAAATCCAGAAGAACACACAAATCTCAAGAACCTTCATCACCAACCTCCTTTCAAATCTTGTTATCCTCAACGGCGAAGGTAATCTCTTCATCAAAACCACCGTGCTCCGCAACCTCGACGACGAAGCCTACATCAACATCCGTAAGGGTAAAATCATTCCCGGCTTCGAGGTGAATCTCACAGTTTCATGGGAAGGTGAAGCGAAAGACTCCGAAGGTAATTCGTTGCTTAAAGTTAACGGTACTGTGGAAATCCCTTACATCTCCGATGAGAACGCGGATGAGGATCCGGATATTAGGGTTGCGGTTGAAGATGAAGGACCGATTGGGAAGAGGATTAAGGATGCGATGTTTTCTAAAGGGAAGGGATTGATTTTGGAGAAGGTTAGGGTTTGGGTTCAGAGTATGGCGAAGAGTGATTCTGTTAAGAGGGAGGTTGCGGAGATAGAGAGAACGAGGAGGAGAACGGCGGCGCCGTGAGAGAAGGAGAAAGAAGAAAATCCCTTAGGGTTTCAGAGTGAATGGAGAAAGAAGGGAGGTGGTCCGTGTGAGGGTTGGGCCAGGCCCAATGGGTTTTTTTTGGATCCAACACCTCCGTTTTAGTTCAACACCCCCCTCTGGGTGTTTTGTTTGTTTTTTTTTCTGATGAACTCTGGGCCTGAGCCCAACGTGTGTTTTTGGCAACATACCCTGATTCACATCCGCACCCCCTGGGTTTCTGTTTGTTTTTTGTGTGAATTGCTTTGGGCTGGGCCCATTCATTTTCTGCAGATTCTACTGCTGCACCCCCAGTTGGGCTATGTACCCCCCCTGTTCTCTTTTTTCTATTTTTTGTTTTATTTCATTTTGTTTGGTTTAAGAAAAATATATAGAAAATAATATTGTAAAAAAAAAAGAGAAAAGAAATAAAAGGAAATATGAAAAGAATATTATGAAAAAAGAAGAGAAAATATATTGAAAAAAGACATGGAAAAATAGTGAGAAAAATAGAAAAAATAGTGAAAGAAATATGAAAAATACATAGAAAAATGTGGAAAAAATATTTTGAGAAAAAAGAATATATTTGAAAAAAAAGAAAAGAAGTGAAAAAAGAAATGTTAGGAAAAAGAGAAAAAATATTAGATGTAATATTTTTTTAGAGTGTATTTTTTTCATAGAGATATTTTCACCTTTTTAGAGGTAGTTTAGAAAGTCCACTTGTTAGGGGACTATTTTCCATTTGATTTTTCAGGATAGGATAGGATAGTATTTCCTAGGAGATTTATTTTCAGTATTCGATCATTGTAATCATTTTCAGAATGTTAATAAAACGAGATTTGAGCTGTGGTCCCGAAGTAGCCGAACTACAGCTGCTCTGATTTCTCGTACCAGACGAGAATATGTAGGCATAGGATGCGATATCCTAGCGAGCACACTAACAACTGACTTTCTGTTCTCTCGCTGCTGTGCGATCGAGACTTTCCCGCTGACGACTGATGTTACCCTTTTTTCTCTCTTGCCCAAGTGCATTTGAGACCAAGCCATAGTTTTGCCCATAGGTCCCCGTACCTTTGCAACCAGTTTGATTTCTCACTGTTGTGTGAGAATACCCTGTTTAGCCGTAGTTAGCCTGAACTACGTAAAGCTCTGATCTTCCATGCAGTGTGGAAGTACGTAGGCACAAGACGCGAGGTCTTGGCGAGCCAATTTCCCTGTAGTCCCGAACTACGTTGACTCTGACTTTCTCTCTTGAGAATACGTAGGCATAGAGTGCGACGCTCTATCGAGTCAATTCCCTTCTGTTTAGATTTAGCAGTCGTAGATAGATTGTTTTTGCATCCAGTAGACAACCCAAGCAAGCGTGGATCCCGTCGAGTACGATGGACGTGAGGGGTGCTAATACCTTCCCCTTGCGTAACCGACTCCCGAACCCAGGTTTTGGTTGCGATGACCATACCTTTCCCCTTTTTTTGCGAGGTTTACTTCGAGCGTTCCTTTTCCCTCCGTTGGGATAAATAACGCACGGTGACGACTCTTCTGTCAGCCGGCGCCGATTTTCGCAGTAGAACAGCTGGCGACTCTGCTGGGGACTGCGATAGTTCCCTATGTGAGTCTGCTGGGGATCCAACGTCCCCTGGCTGCTAAGGACTGCGATAGTCCTTATGCATGTGGGATCCAACGTCCCCTAAGAGAGAGTCAATCCTAGCGCTTGTTTTCCTGTCTATTGGGTGTTTATTTATTGATATTATTTGTTGCTGTTGGGGTGTGACGGGTGTTCTATGATTGAGTGAGAAGCCGGACCTGGGCTTGAGTGCACCTTAGACTTAGAGTAGAAAGTAGTGGGCGCCCGCTTGCTTTGCTTGCCTTGGTGTCCCGCGAAATCTACACTCAGACGAGGTTCTTCTGGTTGGCCTCTTGTCCCACCCTTTGGGTGGCTCGGGTTGCTGGTTAGTTGGATTGTCGACTCTGGGAACCGATCATTTGGAAGTTAGCTAAGTGAGGCCTCTTCAGGACTTGATGATGCCACTCCTTATGGGAATCATATCGTCAGTTTTGAAAGTCTGTGACGCTGACGACCGCATAGGATGCCGTACCTTGTCAGATATAGGTCCATACCTGTGAGGGGAAGGGTTTTTTTTTGCAGGAAACTTGACTTCCAACCTACCCGTTATTTTGGTCTTCTCTTCAGACCGTCTCCGTCAGCAGCGCAGCAGTATTCAGATTGCGTGGGGGTTGTGGTCCCGTTGTTTGCTGCATCTTGCATATCATGTGCATATCAGTGTTGCATCATATTGCATATCATCCTCCAGTTAGCCAGAGTTCTGATTCAGCCTTTGTTTCCTGAAGGTGATTACCCAGAGTTTGGATTGAGCGGCTGTTGATTGTCAGAAGCCTACCTAGGGGTTGAGTAGATTTGAGCAGAATCGAGCATTGAAGTCAGCTGAAGACTATTGGTAGCTATGTCTGAAGGCAATTTCCAGTCTCCTAACACCTTGACAGGGTTCACTATGGCGTCCAACCCTCTGTATGATTCCATGGAAGACTTCCCGCAAGTGAACAACGTTACTGCAGGCCCAGTTGTGCAGCCTTCCGTTGAGAACCAAGGTCGACATGAGCAGTTTGTTGCCCGAAATGAGCGTCCTCCTGTTAACAATCAAGGTGTTGCTTTCCCTGTGATGAATTACCGAAGAGATAGTCCAATGGCTGGGATGGTAGATCCAAGAGCTCTTGAAAAGGATAGAAGACTCCGAGCGTTGGAAGAAGGAATGAAAGCTTTAAAGGTGAAAGATGCTGTTAACCTAAATGCTGTAGACATGTGTTTGGTTCCTGACCTGGTGTTGCCTTACAAGTTCAAAATGCCGAAATTTGAGAAGTACACGGGAGATAGCTGTCCGAAGCTGCATTTGATGATGTTCTGTCGAAGAATGACTGCGTTTGCGCGAGATGACAAATTGATGATCCATTGCTTTCAAGATAGTCTGACCGGGGCATCTTTGAGGTGGTATATGCAGTTAGAGAGAAATCAGATTCAATCATGGATGGATTTAGCCAGAGCTTTTCTGAAGCAGTACGATTATAACCTAGACGTAGCTCCCTTTCGCATGCAGTTGCAAGAATTGTCTCAAGAGAACAATGAACCTATCAGGAAGTATGCTCAGAGATGGAGAGAATTTGCTGCTAGAGTGCATCCACCGCTGTTAGACCAAGAGCTGACAAGCATGTTTGTAGATTCCCTACAAGATCCGTACTTCGAAAGATTGCTCGGGCTTCCAATAAGTTTCTCTGACGTGGTGGCATTAGGAGAACGCCTTGAGTATGCCATAAGAATTGGAAAAATTCAGATTACTTCAAATGATCAAGCTGGTGAAACTGAATATCCTTGTGACTATCAGGATGAAGAAGAAGTGGTGATCAATACAGTCATGCCAAAGGTTGAATATCCTCGAAGCGAATCAGTGAATTTTGTTGGTTCTTCATCTTGTCAGAGATCAGTACCTCCTGTGGCTTGTTATACTGAACAGACAGTCGTGCCTGGGGCACCCTATCAGGAACCTTATGTCGCTTCCATCGCAAAGCAGCGAACTCGTGGCCGAGGTTATCAGACTCAGCGTCAGAATCAGAATCGACCTCGCAACAATTTGGAACGAAGGAAAGCTCCTTTTCACCCAGTGCCTATGTCGTATAGCCAGCTGTTACCATCTTTGATCCAGAGTTCTTTGGTGGAACCTAGAGCTCTCAAGCCCGTTTCAGAACCTTACCCTCCTGGGTACAATCCCCACATTCAGTGCGGTTATCATGGCGGTTCTCCGGGGCATTCGACTGAAGATTGTAAAGCATTTCAGGCGAAAGTACAGCAGTTGATTGATCAGGATCGCATTTACTTTCGAGAAGGGTTTCTGTTTGTTCATCCTAACCGCTCAGTTGTCTAAGCTCGTAGACTCGGAAAGTATTCCCCAGCAAAGAAGCCAGCGATTCAGACAGGCAGGCGCCCTCAGCACTGGCAGTTCTCAGACTTTTATATCATTTGCATTTGTAGTTTCTTTTCTGTTAGTTACTACTTGCTTTTAAACATTGTATGTTTCGAATGGTGATAATAATAAAGTGACTATGCATTTTTCTGAATTAATCATGTCGCTGTCGCTCATTTACTGCATTGCACTGACACTTGCATTTTATTCACTCCACTTTATCACTGTGACTAGCAAAGATTGGAGGGAGGATGATGAAACTGAAACTCATAACCGATGATCGTATGCTTTCAGATAAGACCTTACCGATGACGTACAAGGCATTGTTTCAAATCCCCAAACACTGGAGATATAAGGAGTTAGTCCCTTGTTAACCACTTCGAGCCAGGAAGTAGAAGTTTTTTCAGACTTTTCGAACCCTCACATCTTAACCCGGGGCAGGGTAGTTGTCAGTTAGCTTGACCGAGCGTTCAAGTCTTACAGAGGAGTGTTGTCTTTCGAGGACCAATCAGTTTACACCTCTCAAGAGGTCAAACCTCACCAATCAGGAGTGAGACATTTACAATCCTTTCGGAGCAATCAAGACAACCAGTGTCACACGACTTTGTTCCAAAAGAAAGAAAAAGAAAGCCCGCTAAGTAAAAAGAAAGAAAAAGCTGGAAAGCTAATACTTAGGCAAAAATCAGGGTATCCCGCTGGACTTCAAAAGAAGAATCGAAAAGAACTCAAAATGAGTCAGTCCAGGCAAAAGTTAGGGAATCAAAAGAATGGAAAAGAGGGATAGAAATTTTTCCCCAGCAAGTCACAAAGTCGTGTATACAGACACCGAAAGCGAAAAGGAGTAACTATCACTCCGGAAAGATCTTGTGGATTCCTTAATTGTGGTTCTTACCATTCAGCATACCTCTCGAAGAGGCGAGCGCTTGTGCCAGGTTAACTGAACCTTAGGATCGGAGATCATCACGTAGAAGGGGTGGGTACAAATTAAAAGTTGAGCCAAATATCCTTTGTTTCATGAACCGTGAACCCGACCACGATACAACCCTTAAAAGACCTAATTGAGGTAGGGTCTATTCTGAAGCGCATCACGATAAGGTTGAGTAACCTGACTCCTTCTTGACTTGCTAGTCACATCCTTGTTGTATTTTTCACTGACCACGTAAGCACTACGTTTGAACTCTGGTTCATTCGCCACTCACAATCATGCATGTAAATGAGTGACAGCTCAAATTTTTTCAAAATCTGCATAACCACTGCATTAAGATTACCATTCGTGAATAGACAATTTAAATTGCAGGTTAGTAGTTGGCATGAAAGAAATTCCAGCAGGGAATCATCGAGCAGGACTGAGTAGTTCAGCAGTCTGAACCAGAATGGTGTATGTTGTGAATACCTGTGAATCAGGGGCATTATCTTCTAGTGAGTTCGGAATCAGTCAGTCTGAGGACAAGTCCCGAAGCATCAGTGGATCAGGGGCAGTTTATTTGAGAAGCAGTTGATCAGAAGTGAGTCTTCTCGAGAGCCAATCAGGGGCAATTGTGCAGAGCATGGAGATTTGAAAGCAGAGACTTCAGATGGATAATCAGATCAGGTTAAGTCGCTAGAACGCTCATTCAGGGGCAAGTCATCGCAGAGAGTGTTGAAACCAACTGGGTTGATATGGGTTTTAATGGAGATTGAATTCTGTTGTCATATAGATGCCAGGGCAAGTAATCTCGAAGTCGTCTCGTAGCGAGCTGTTCAGAGCAAGTACTCCCAAGAGTTAGATTGGGGCAAGTTAGACTGGGGCAAGTTGGTCAAGCTAGTCTTTTTATCCCCAGCTGAGTGTACTGGGGCAAGTGGTTCAAGCCAGTTTGTTTATCCCCAGCCGGAGTTGAGTATCGGGGAATCATGTCATTACCCTTATCAAAAAAAACCTGAACCTTTCGAATGAAAAAGAGCCTTGCTGTCATTGGATCATTATCCTGCGGTTTAAACCTGTTGCGTGTCAGTAACTAGTCGTTTCCAAAGTCCAGTTCTCGCCTGGCAAACCGGTAACCAGTTCTCGTCTGGCCCACCCTACCGTAAGCATCAGTTCCCGTCTGGTGCAGTTTATTGTAAGCATCAGTTCCCGTCTGGTGTAGTTTATTGTAGCCAGTTCTCGTCTGGTCACCGTTTCTTCAAGTGTTGTATCAGTTCTCGTCTGGTACATGTCGTCGCGTAATCAGTTCTCGTCTGATCATCGTGTGTTTCAACCTATGTGTTATACCAGTTCTCGTCTGGTGTACGCCTGGTTGTCTATGCCTCAGTCTGTTATCCAGTCAGCCCCGTCTGATGTCCAAGCCAAATCAATTCTCGTCCGATAACCTATCAGTTCTCGTCTGGTAGCCTACCTCTAAATGCTAGTTCTCGTCTAGTATTTTCCATATCTTCCACTGTGTACATAGTCCATGTTTACCCTAAACCAGAAAAACGAAAAACCTAAAGGTGTCTGACACGGTAATTCCTAATGACTCGCATGTTGTCATGTTTCCCGATACGAAGCTCGACGGATACCAGTGCTCCGATTAATGTTTGAATTCCTTGTGGATGTTGTTAAATCAGAATTGCTACTCTTCAGCAGATGTTGCGTATTATCCCCGGAAGAGTCGAGATTGCATTTTACCCCGTATCAGAGTAGGATTAGGAGTATCCTCAGCAGATTAAGATTGATATCCTTGATAGTAGGGGCATTTCCAACAGTGTGCCGCGCGCAATCAACCTCGGTTTGGGTCAATCCCCGCAGAGTACAATCAGTTGCCAATGGTTTGAAGGGAGCATCCCCGAGCAGAGTTGTTTTTTCTTTCCCCAGTAAAGTCGCCAAGCAGGGTTGCCTTTCCATTTCTCCAGCAGGACGGTTATCCCCAGCGGATTTGGTTTCCCTTTTCCATCATTTTTTTTGCTGAGATGGTTCCGTGACTTCGGTTCATCCCCAGTAGAGTTGACGTCTACCTTCGGCATTTATTTTGCCAAGTGGTTTTTAGACCTGGTGTTCTCTGGCAGCTCGAGCCTGCATTAGCATTTGCATATCTAGTTATTGCATTTATACAAGCATATAATATATCCATGTCGTCTGGGCATCGCATTTTCAAGCAGAACGCATAGCATATTCATGTCATATGGGACATTGCATCATTATCAGACATACGCATTTCGAAACATGGACCAGGTTGGTTACCTATTGGATTTCGAATTTATTCCCCTGCAGAGTTGTGTGGTTCAGCTTCTCGTCTTCCCCAGCGGAGTGATTTCTTCATATTTGGTTGTTACGTCAGCATCGGAAAAATAATAACAACAGAGATTGACATATATCAAGTTTCTGAAGCTGCGGCCTGTTGACAGAATGGGTGCCAAGCAGTAGATTCAGAAGTTCCCCAGGAGAATTGTCCTCAAGTTCGCTGTGAACTGAGTTGACAGGATTTGATCCCATAAGAGAGATGGGAATCAAGTCGTTTGCTTTTCGAAGCATTATTCCAATACTTGTGGCGTCACACAGGTGTTGAAAAGGAGAAGAAAATTTTATCAGATAATTGACCAGTTGTTGCCGTGACAACCGAACTTCAGTTTATTGGAGGCTATTCCTCAAGCAGTTTTGCAGTATATTCCCGCGGTTGGCAAATTTCAGGGTTCCATTTGTATTCAACCGTCATCTACCTTTGAATGTTTGAAGGCTGAGCGCTCTTCACCCATTCAGGTCCAAGCCGCTTGAATAGGGGCAGCTGTTGCACCCCAAAATTTGACCAACCGGGTCCCGTATCTGGCTCTATGTTTCGACGCATGACCGCATTCGCATATGCATATCGCATACAGTGCATTTTTCATTTGTTTTGATTTTATCGGGATCACAGCTCTCGTCTCGCGTCTCAGGTGTTTTTAATCAGTTTGGATAGATAGAATCGTATTTTTGGGATTTCGGTGCCCGTTTATTTTTACCGGCTATTTTGGTGCGCTCTCGCAGTATTATTGGTGATTTTGTGCTATTTTTGTTCCCTCGAGAATTATTGTGAATTTTCTTGATTTTATCGGCCATTATTAGGGTTTTATTAATTTTTTTAATCATTTTAGGATGATATAGATTTTTTTAGAATATAATAAATAGATTTAAATCATTTTTTAATCATTTTTAGAATATTAATAGGATTTTTAATAGTTTTAATTCTTTTTAGATAGATTTTAATCATTTTAGGATTTAATAGGATATTAATAGTTTTTAAAAATAGTTTTAATATTTTTTTAATCCATTTTTAGAATATTATAGATTGTAAATAGATTTTATCATTTTCTTAATAGGATAATGTAGATTTTATTTTAGATAATAGAATAATATAGTTGTTTTTTAATAGAAGTTTTATAGAGTTTAATAGGTTTTAATAGAATATAGGTTTTTTCTTTTTAATATAGAAATAGCTTTTTTAATAGGATATTAGGATTTTATTTTCAATAGAGTTTTTTTAATAGACTTTTTGTTTTCATAGAATTTAAATGGAATTTCTTTTAGATAAATAGTCTAGTAGTCCATTAGATCAGGTTTATTTGTCTTTCATATTTCATTAATCCAATCAGTTTCCTTAATCAACATTTAATTAGTTTTTAATTCAGTTTTAGTCATCTTAATTCAGTTTTGGGGTTTTTTTAATCATTTTTCGTATTGGGCCTCATTTCAATTCGTTAGGCCCAGTCTGCGTTTTTCTTCAGAAGGGCCCAGTTTTCCCATTTTCGTCCAAGTTCTAGAAGGATCCAGAAAAATTGCAAGCAGTATAAATTCAGGCTGAGCCACGTGTAAAAGAAGGAGGACCCCACATATCACAATTACCACACGCCACCTCACACTTCAGAATTTCTCTCTCTCTGCCACGCATCACCACACGTGGAAGCCATGCATCTACCATCCCCACTCACTGCCACGCCAACAACACGCGTCTCACATGCGGTGATCCCCTCCACCCACGCTGCCACGTATCGCCTCGCCGTCCTTCTCACCGGCCGGCATGCATGGCCGGCGACCACCGTCTACTCCACCGGAAAACCCTAAAACACTCAAAAAAATCCCAGAATCCGATCAACCTTCATCTCTCACCTCCTTCCTTCATCGTCCTCCAATCAACATCATCAACATTAATCTCCAGTTTCCGATCATCCCTTCCGATCAACCTTCTCATCCAAACTTCATCCATTCTCCAGAATTCACCTTCAAGAAACTCTCCGATCAACCTTCATCTTTCTGATCAATATCAGAAACAAGTTGCAACAAGATCTTCATCATCATTGCGTGTTCATCCAATCTTCAACAACAACTGCTGTAATTTTTTCTGGCGATCTTCATCATCATCGCGTGTTCATCCAAGCTCCAGCAAGAACCTTCATAACCACCAGAAAACTCTTCAAATCACCAACGCATTCATCCTTCAAGATACAGAGTCTCCAGAAAAGAAACTTCAAGAACAAAAATCCAGAAGAACACACAAATCTCAAGAACCTTCTTCACCAACCTCCTTTCAAATCTTGTTATCCTCAACGGCGAAGGTAATCTCTTCATCAAAACCACCGTGCTCCGCAACCTCGACGGCGAAGCCTACATCAACATCCGTAAGGGTAAAATCATTCCCGGCTTCGAGGTGAATCTCACAGTTTCATGGGAAGGTGAAGCGAAAGACTCCGAAGGTAATTCGTTGCTTAAAGTTAACGGTACTGTGGAAATCCCTTACATCTCCGATGAGAACGCGGATGAGGATCCGGATATTAGGGTTGCGGTTGAAGATGAAGTACCGATTGGGAAGAGGATTAAGGATGCGATGTTTTCTAAAGGGAATGGATTGATTTTGGAGAAGGTTAGGGTTTGGGTTCAGAGTATGGCGAAGAGTGATTCTGTTAAGAGGGAGGTTGCGGAGATAGAGAGAACGAGGAGGAGAACGGCGGCGCCATGAGAGAAGGAGAAAGAAGAAAATCCCTTAGGGTTTCAGAGTGAATGGAGAAAGAAGGGAGGTGGTCCGTGTGACGGTTGGGCCAGGCCCAATGGGTTTTTTTTGGATCCAACACCTCCGTTTTAGTTCAACACCCCCCTCTGGGTGTTTTGTTTGTTTTTTTTTTCTGATGAACTCTGGGCCTGAGCCCAACGTGTGTTTTTGGCAACATACCCTGATTCACATCCGCACCCCCCTGGGTTTCTGTTTGTTTTTTGTGTGAATTGCTTTGGGCTGGGCCCATTCATTTTCTGCAGATTCTACTGCTGCACCCCCAGTTGGGCTATGTACCCCCCCCCCCTCCCCCCCCGTTCTCTTTTTTTTATTTTTTGTTTTATTTCATTTTGTTTGGTTTAAGAAAAATATATAGAAAATAATATTGTAAAAAAAAAGAGAAAAGAAATAAAAGGAAATATGAAAAGAATATTATGAAAAAAGAAGAGAAAATATATTGAAAAAAGACATGGAAAAATAGTGAAAGAAATATGAAAAATACATAGAAAAATGTGGAAAAAATATTTTGAGAAAAAAGAATATATTTGAAAAAAAAGAAAAGAAGTGAAAAAAGAAATGTTAGGGAAAAGAGAAAAAAATATTAGATGTAATATTTTTTTAGAGTGTATTTTTTTCATAGAGATATTTTCACCTTTTTAGAGGTAGTTTAGAAAGTCCACTTGTTAGGGGACTATTTTCCATTTGATTTTTCAAGATAGGATAGGATAGTATTTCCTAGGAGATTTATTTTTAGTATTCGATCATTGTAATCATTTTCAGAATGTTAATAAAACGAGATTTGAGCTGTGGTCCCGAAGTAGCCGAACTACAACTGCTCTGATTTCTCGTACCAGACGAGAATATGTAGGCATAGGATGCGATATCCTAGCGAGCACACTAACAACTGACTTTCTGTTCTCTCGCTGCTGTGCGATCGAGACTTTCCCGCTGACGACTGATGTTACCCTTTTTTCTCTCTTGCCCAAGTGCATTTGAGACCAAGCCATAGTTTTGCCCATAGGTCCCCGTACCTTTGCAACCAGTTTGATTTCTCACTGCTGTGTGAGAATACCCTGTTTAGCCGTAGTTAGCCTGAACTACGTAAAGCTCTGATCTTCCATGCAGTGTGGAAGTACGTAGGCACAAGACGCGAGGTCTTGGCGAGCCAATTTCCCTATAGTCCCGAACTACGTTGACTCTGACTTTCTCTCTTGAGAATACGTAGGCATAGAGTGCGACGCTCTATCGAGTCAATTCCCTTCTGTTTAGATTTAGCAGCCGTAGATAGATTGTTTTTGCATCCTGTAGACAACCCAAGCAAGCGTGGATCCCGTCGAGTACGATGGACGTGAGGGGTGCTAATATCTTCCCCTTGCGTAACCGACTCCCGAACCCAGGTTTTGGTTGCGATGACCATACCTTTCCCCGTTTTTTGCGAGGTTTACTTCGAGCGTTCCCTTTCCCTCCGTTGGAATAAATAACGCACGGTGACGACTCTTCTGTCAGCCGGCGCCGATTTTCGCAGTAGAACAACCACCACATTTGTCTATGTGGCACTTTATCCTCTTTTGTCATTTTGTTGCGTTAATATTTTTAACTCTTTATAAAAGCTTTGAATGTGAGTACATTTTTTTATGTAGGACTATTTCCTTTATATTTATTAGCATTTACTCAATTTCATTTTTCTTATTCTTTTAGAACACACATGAACCTTAGAAGTTTCCAACAAGTGTTTCCTCTTACAATTTAATTCAGACACATTTGCATCTTTTTATGTTGATATTAATAAGTAAAGCCGATTAACAGGGAATCGGTGGTGAGATTGAGTCACAATTAGAGAAGATAAGCTAGCTTTCCTGCCGTTAAAACTTTAAAAATATCATAGCTTCATATATAATAATAAAAGAGATGTGACAGAGTTGTTTAGGGGTGTTTCATTCCGTTAAAATTTATTTATAAGAATTATTTATTTGGAAAAATAAATGTAAGAAATTTATTCTATGATATTTTTTGCAAAAATTATTTGGTAAACATTTTTAAATTTCTAAAATAAATTGTAATTTTAATTAATTTTAAAAAATATTATAAAATTTCATGAGAATCATCTTTCCCATCCTTTTATTTGAAAATAATCTCATTAGAATATGAGAAATTATGAAAAGTTTTTTTTTCTTAGAATTTTTATATTCAAATAAATATTTTCAATAAGTATACCCATTTCTTATCATGTATTCCTAAAAATGTAATTACTATTTTCAACGGGAAAAGAAACCGTCCCTCGGAGTGGCATTTGGCATGGCATTATATCCAACAGCAATTGAACGATCAAAACTGTGATGCAGCAATGTCTTAACTCTAACAGCAAAAAATAAAAACACTCAATCATTCTCTTCTGATTCAGCCGCCACCTCCTTTTTCTCACAATACTACCAAACAACAAATACAGATATATATATATATATATATATATATATATATATATATATATATATATATATATATATATATATATATATATATATATATATATATATATATATATATATATATATATATATATATATATATATATATATATATATAATTTTATTTTAAATTTTAAACTTTTTTTGCTTTGCACTCTTTTCTTAGAAAGTTTTCAATGATTTAGATAATATTTTGGTCTAACCTCAAAAGCTGATCGAATAGTGAGAGTTTGGATTTTAAATATGTGATTTTTTCTCAAAAATTTTAAGTTCAAATATCCTTAAGTGCGAACATTTTGTTTAAATTCATACAAAATTTTATTCTGCTTTTAAAAGTAGAGAATGTGAGATTAATCTTTTCTTAAGATAAAGTGATAATAATTATATGGTACAAAAACCATTTTCCTTTTTTGACTCAGTCAATGGCAAAATCTACATCAAATCAAAACAACACGAAACATACTACGTGCCTTATTAAGTAAGAAAATTGGATTCACGTGCTTAGAAAACCCAACATGAAACCATATTATAAATGAACAACATTCCAAGTGCTGTTACACTTGTCTATCATATAGTGTGGGAGATGGAGAAGAAGTTGCAAACCGAGGAAGAGAATGGACAATTCAACCTCTCCAACGATGGCTCTATCTGTGGCTACGATTCCCTTCACCTTCTTCTCAAGGACAATCTTAAACCCCATCACTTCCAGGTTACTCTTCTCTCACACTCAAACCTATTATTCAATCTTCATGGAAAGTGAATTTGATATTTGTGGCAGGAAGTCAATCGTTTGCTTACTGGACTTAACTGTGGAAAAGTACTTGAAACTATTGCTCTACCTCAATCTACTACAGCACTCTCTGACAAACATGGTTTTGACCTCCAGGTATGAATACAATCAGTTTTTTTCCTCTCTGACACGACCCATACAATTTACAATAATGAATAAATTAAACGTAATCATCAGGCTTTCTGCTTTAAGGCGGATAAAGAAGTGTTGAGGGAACCTCGAGTAGTAAGAGTTGGTTTGATTCAAAACTCTATTGCCCTCCCAACAACTGCTCATTTTGTGGACCAAAAAAAGGCTATCTTTGAGAAAGTAAAGCCAATTATTGATGCTGCCGGTTCATCCGGGGTCAACATATTATGCTTACAGGTAAGTTTCCTGCATATATGAACATTTATTGGAAAACCTTTTGTGTGTTTTTCTTTTTTAATATAAAATTTGTTGTAGGAAATGTGGATGATGCCATTAGGCGTTTGGACACGAGACAAGAAGTGGTGTGAATTTGCAGAACCTGTCAATGGAGAATCAACTAAGTTTTTGCAAAGTTACGCAGTGAAGTATAACATGGTTATTATAAGCCCAATTCTTGAGAGGGATATGAACCACGGAGAGGTTATTTGGAACACTGCTGTAGTAATTGGGAATCACGGCAATATAATTGGTATACACAGGAAGGTAAATTTCCTAAACTTTTCTACTTTTTTTTCTAATGCAAAAGCGTTTCTTTCAGATATATCTAACGAACATATATACAAACATTTGGCAGAACCATATACCGAGAATTGGAGAGATGAATGAGAGCACATTTTATATGGAAGGAAATACAGGTCACCCTGTATTTGAAACAGCATTTGGAAAGATTGCCATTAATATATGTTTCGGTAGGCACCATCCATTAAATTCTTTAATTTTTGGTTTGAATGGCGCTGAAATTGTTTTCAACCCTACTGCTACTATTGGTGAACTCACTGAAGCAATGTGGCCAATAGAGGTTAGTTAGACTTTTGGTTCTTTGATTGATTGATGCTAATATCTATAGATAGGCTTAAAGATGTTTTTGTTATGCAGCAACGTAATGCTGCAATAGCAAATAGTTACTATTTTGCTTCAATCAACCGTGTCGGGACTGAGACATTTCCCAGTCCAGTTACTTCTGGAGGTGGCAAGCCAGCACATAGAGATTTTCATTTTTATGGATCAAGTTATATTTCAGCACCGGACGCATCCTGCACGCCATGTTTATCACATCACAGGGATGGACTACTAGTAACAGACATGGATCTTAACCTGTGCAGGCAATATAAAGACAAATGGGGTTTCCGTATGACAGCGAGATACGAGTTGTATGCAGAGACACTTGCTCGGTATTTGAAACCAGAATTTGAGCCTCATGTCATCCGTGATCCCTTACTTCATTAGAGATCCTCATGACCTGTGCTAAAAAGTCCTCATTGTAATATTTTTCAAACTATGTTAGAAAGAAATAAACTCAAATGAAGTTTCCAGACAGGGTTTCGATTATAAGAAAATTGAAATAACCCTAGTTCTTCTCTGGAACTTCAACGATTTTAATGGAATTTGATGAAACTAAAACTTACAGCAATAATGCATAAAATGTTAGTGACAAAGATAATAATACTAATTGCTTAATCATTAAGTTTAATCTCACGCGCTGTATAGAGATCAATGATTACAAATTCTCCACATAGAGGAAGGGGTAGTTCTAAAGGTACTAGAATCATTGTTATGACAACTATTTTGCAATATTACAGCTTCTAGAAGCTGGGTGAAATGCATATGAATACTGAAAATTAAAGATACAAGAATAACATGACATCTTAATATATTTATAGGTTAAAGTTGAAAAGTTTCCAAATACTATTAGAAATATAATTCAGACTTTTTGTATTTTTGGTTTCAATGACAACTTAGAGGCGTTGTAAGTGTAACTTGTAACACAAACAAAATGTCACATCTTCGCGTAAAGATTGGTTAGTTATAACTTTTTTTTATATAAGTCTCTCTCTCCACGCGTGTGTTTGTGTGTAACATTCCTTATTCAATCAATACACTGTTCTCTCAAAATTACTTACTTTAATCTTTCTTTGATTCTTCAATTTGTGAAATAACTTGAAATGCAAGTTATCCAACAAATTAGAATCAAGAGCACTAGTTTAATTCATAGTTTCCATCTATAGAAAATGGGTGCACAACTTCCGATAATTTTTTAATCAACCTACCAGCTTAAAAGAAGAACACTATGATAGCTGATGCACCCAGATGAAAGTCATATATAGACTTTAAGATGTGCTTGAAATTGTTAATGATTGTTTCTTACCATTAGAGGCAAATGCTACTGAGGCGCAAAGAACTAACCATCATGAAATAAACATGAAAAATGTGAAGGGTTTGTTCTAGATCCATCACTGCATGGATTCAAACATATTTGAGAAGATAATAAAGGAAGAAAACACTAAACGTGTGTGGGATATACTTAAGAAGCTATGTGGAAGAGATGAGAAATTGAAGAAAGTTAAACTATAATCTTTGAGGAAACAATATGAGCACATGTAGATGAATTACGACGAAGAAATTGCAGTGCTCTTCTCAAGATTGGTGATGATGAGCAATCAAATGAAATCATGTGGGGAATATATTACTGAAGTACAGAAAGTGGAGAAAGTTCTGAGACCTCTAACCATATTCAAATATATAGTTGTGGCCATTGAAAAGTCCAAATACCTATCTTAAATGAAGCTTGAAGAAGGTCTTGGTTATCATTATAAACTTTATAATCTAAGGACTGATATCTTGATGAAACCATCAGATCCTTTTTCTTCAAGCACTGCACAAAAGAGGTTGAATGCTTACTTTAGGCTTGTTGCTAAAAATAGTAAAGTTCTTAAAGAAATCCATGGGAACATTATGTCTGCTTCTGTTCTTGCCAACATGAAGCTTCTAAAGCAAAGTGAAATGATGGATTCAAAGTGCCTCCCTCAATTAGATGTATTAATTCTGATTATCTTGAGGATTATCTTGTCATCACCAAGATGGACAATTCTGAAGTAATCAGATTATACATTGAACAAGCATTCAAAGAAGGAGTGGTTGTAAGATACAAAGATTTGCCCAATAATCCTACTGAAGTGATTAATCCTTCTAATGAGAGAAAGCATGTTACTTTAGAATCTTATAAGGTGATTCAGAAGCCCTCTAAAAAAAGGAAGGATATTGAGGAAGAGATTGAAGAAGTCATTACATCCACTGTCTTAATGTCATATAAGACAAGAAGTGGAAGAACTCCTCAGAATGTGTCATATTCCTTTGTCTCGTCTGATGCACCTTTAAGGAGAAAGAAGTTGAGGAAGTTCAGGAGAGTGATGTTGCACATGTTTTCACGGGTTTCCAATTATTGGCCTATACTCTGTTGAAGCGTGCGAAAAAGCATCCCGAAACCTCAGATGCTATGGTGGAAGAACCTGTTGTTGTTGGAGTTGATCTGAAGACTACAAAGGTCCAAGCTGCTAAGGTGATTGCTATGTTAAAATCTACTGAAGCTGAAGCTTATGGTGCTCCTGAAGAAGAGACTTTAGAAGCCATTGTTGAAGAGATTTTGACTACTTCAAATGCTCTGAGTACTGATATGACAGGTATAAATCTAAACTTTATTTCAGAAGATGATTTTGATTATTCCACCCTAAACCAAGAATCACTAAATCCCTCACCCAACCTTTCTCCAAAATACCATTCATCACTTGCTATTGATACGAATATTGTTCATGTAATACCCCAAAATTTTCCATACTTTTTTATTTTTAGCTGGCTTATGATCTTCACTTCATGCATACTCATAGTCATTTAGGGCATTCATTCATAATTGCATTTTCCAAATAAGTACCATTGATTTAAAGGTCTTTGTTATTTATGCTTAACGTGGAGCTAGGGTTTTCCCGAGGTTCAAATCTATGGTATCTTGGTGCTACATTGGCTAGTGATGATCAAGGTTGTAGCACCCTAATTGCCTGACCTTTGGCACTTGTGAGTTATGCGAATTGCATCATGGCATTGAAATTAATTGTGTGTTGCAGATATCACATTGGGCAACCATGGGAGATTCATTTGATTGTTTAAGATTCTTTATGGGTTGAGTCATTACCCTTGTGGTGTGAATTCAAGACAAAGCATAACATTCATGGTTTAAATTGCAAAAATCATGTTCAAAGTTTTCAAGCACAATTTAAATTCAAACATTCAAAACTTGGATTTTGGATTGAGAAACAATTTATATTCATTCAAAGAGCCATTTTCATTCAGAAATATCTATAATACATCACAAAAGAGTCTAAAGCAAAAAAAAAATCTACACAAAATTACATCATTTCACCTATAGTTGACTTTTGGTCAACTGCTAACTTTTGGAAGTCAACTACATATTCCTAAACCTTAACTCCCACATTCTCTTCTTCCACAATTAGTGTTCCATGTTTTGACTTCACACTTTGATCAAACATCCATATCAAGCCAATTCCCTTTTTCAACTTTGTCTTACTTCAAGTAGGTTTATGAATTGAACTTTATGATGATTGAAGCATCCCTACCAAAACAACCTGCATAATTCAAACACAATCAAAATCAGAGTTAGTTCCATTCATACATGAAGCAATACATACACATATCTATGCCTAGCTACTACATCATCCATTGTCACATTCCATGCCAGTGCAAATAATCACAACCAAAACTAGCCATGCAAAGTCATGAAATCATAAGGCATTCACAAACAAAAACAAAAAACAATCACATGTCACTAACAGTTCATCAACGTGGTAATTGACCTCTAATCTCCAACAACCTTCAATTTACCAATGTGATCATTATTTAACAAACATTTTACCTAATTCAAGTTCTGACACACATTTTCTCTAACAATTCAAACTCACCAAGTTCAATTTAATCAATACCTAACTGTGAGTTCTGGTCACTAACAGTTGGCTAAGTTGACTGTTACACCCTTAGCTCCAACTATAGCCATAAATCACAAATGTCCACTTCAAACTCCATCTGACTTCCTAACAGTATTCCAATTTCACACTAGCATATTAACATGTTAACAAAATAATCCACTAACTACACTAACATATGTTTAACTTAAACTACATGAGTTGCCTTATGACATTCTTAGCCAAACTAAGCAAGGTAGCTATCAATCAAGGCACTACAAAGGTTAAGTTTCAAGAGGTCTTTACCATACACTAGCTTGCCCACATCAAGCTTGAACCTCAACTACAACCAACAACCACATCTTCATTTAATACACTACTAACCGCATCATTTCAATTTTAATCAACAACATGAATGCATACATGGTTCAGTTCAGGTGTAGAAGTCCTTTCTAATTCAGAACATCAAAGATACAAAAACTTGATTGGCGATTCGCAAGTGCACGAATAGCGTCAAAGTAATACAAAAGATTATCGATCTCACAGAGACCAAATGCCAATCTATCGATTATTATTGTTACAGTGTTTATCTAAGGCAAATCAAATAAAGGATGGTTTGTGCGAAATAAAAGTAAAGTGCGTGATTAAAATTAATAATAAAGCAATAGGCATAGATGCAACTCATATAGCTACGTAGTATTCCAGATGTGCACATATAGGATTCCTTATGGGGTAATATTTTCAACTCATGAAAAGACCTAATTTAACGGGAATTGTCGCTTTCGCGTATTCAGAACTGAGTTTATCCCTAATCGACCCCTCTTATTGTCACTTATAAAAAGGTGTGCATTGCGTTAGGATTAATAAACTTATTTTTAAGAAATATAGTTTCTTGACTTAGTTGCAAAGTATTTTAACCTGAAATTTCTAACAAAAAGAGGTTCTTGCGAACCGGACTTTAAATCCATAAATGCGTTCGAAAACAATTTTAAAATCAATTTTCTTAAACATTAAAGATTCCTAATTGACTGAGCCAAGCGCTTTCGCTTCCTTGAAACAGTCAAAACTAACCAAATTTATCTAAAGGTTGGACGACTTTCGATCTTACCCAACAAATTTTAAGTACAGAAAATAAGTGTTAAAAGTTAAAATAACCCCTAAGTAATTCTACCGACAACTGTGTGGAATATTAATTATAACTATAATCCTCGCATCCTAGCCCTTAAGATTTAGCCGAACATGGTAAGGTAAATAGGCATCGAAAATAAAGTGCGAGTAAATAAATAAATAAAGTGCGGTGCGAAAAATAAACGGTGCGGGAAATAAAGGGTGCGGGAAGTAAAGGCTGGTAAATAAATAGAATGCAATAAATAGACAGAAACCTGCGCTAAACGAGAGGCTTTAAAATCTTGTACAACTGGAAGTAAAAAGCGACAATAAAATGGTGGCAGGTTTAACTTCTACCCAAGTGCTCCAAACTCGATTACATGGTGTAATAACCCCTCGATGTGAGAAGTTTATTACTTTACAATAGGTGAAATTTATGGCTTGAGTTCTGTTCTCAAAGCTTGGATGGTTTGAAATGAATTAGAACTCTTCTATTTATAGAGGCAGGAAAGTACATGTAAAGACAGGAATGCCTCCAACTCCTTTTGGGAGGGAAACATCCGTGTGAAGGTGGCGCCCGCCACATGTACTATGGTGGAAGGGAGTGGGAGACGTGGCAATTGTCAGCAGTTGGCTTGCATCCAAAGTGTGTCGTCCCCTATGTCGCCCACCATGGTGGAAGCCATGTGTACATTTCTTCAGAAAGTAGAGTTTTTAGCTCGTTTTTCTTCATTTCTTCTCGAGTAGCCTTGAAAATACAAAAACCTGAAAAAAGAAACAAAACAAAGGCATAATATAGGGAAATGGAAATAAAATACTAAATAACTTATGCAAAATCGAGTCAAAAAAACAGTATAATTTAAGCCTATCAAATTCTCCCACAGTAAAACCTTTGCTTGTCCTCAAGCAAAACATCATGACAGAACAGGGTGATATCCATAAGTGATTTGGGCAAAAAGTTCTTATAAGTTCAAGCTGGGATGAGGCGATACGTGACGACTCAATGAACCATGGGTATCGGAAACACTTTTCCGTAAATACGGACATAAGCTTCGTTCTTTACCAAAAATCAATCCATACTACCTTACTATACCTAAATCTACTTCCAAATCTCCTTTTGAGTCCTTTTCATTCTGGCGCAATCACATTAAACCCGTTATCCGTATGAAATCATGGGGAAGTGACCGGTTAGTGATTCTGATCTAAGCATTGGGTTCTAGTGCACAAAGTGGTGTAACCCCTTTTATTGGCCCATTTGCAGCTGCGGAGGATCGGATCATAATCCGCCCTACCGAGTTCAGTACCAGATACCTCTAAACCAACTAACAATGGGAAGTATGTTTGTTTTGTTTTGTCTTTATGAATTTTTTTTCCTTTTTTCTTTTTTTTCGAATTTACAACTTTTTGGGTTAAATGACCTTGTGAGGGTTACCTATACCCGAGTTGTAATTATTATTTTTTAGCATACCGATCATTCACTTATTTTCATCGATCCTTCACTTAGATAACACTTTGGCTGGAGCTGACTACTATGGATATTTTATTAAGGCCATGGTACTCAGAGTATCGGGGTCGATTTCCGAATTTGCGAAACCTAAGGTGTTATAATGATACCGATGTTTCAAAGAGAATTTTTCCAAATCATCTGCATCCTAACATGAACTTGTCTCAAAGCCCAAAAAAATTTCAGGATACTACACTATTTGTCAAAAACGTTTTTGGTGGGGTAAAGTAATGAGGGAGTAAAGGTATACTGTAGAATGACTCATTAAGCACAAGTATGCTCTAAAAAACGAAAAGGAAAAATAAGACGGGAAATAAACTAGTAAGCGATAAAAGAAATAAAAATGCGAGATAAAGCGGGAAAATAAATAAATTCTCCTCCCACACTTAAATTGAACATTGTCCCCAATGTTTCAAAATAAGCAAGGGACGAGGTACCTGAGGTGCCTAAGGCATGCTGCCAGTGCTGTCGTCAGCGTGCGGCGAGTACCTAGGACGGTGGGATCTGTTGCGACGACGATCGGTCTGAAAAGCTTCGAACGCGTCGAATCGGGAGGTCAGAGCAGCTTGAGATTGCATAATGCTTTACACGAACTGGCTCATCTGCTGCTGAGACTCTTGCATGAATCTCATATTCTCAGATAGTTGCTGCGAAATGGTATTGAGCAAATTGTCGCGTCTTTCCTCTCTAGCTAATTGTGCTTGCCACATCTGCTCAGATATATAAAAGCTTGGTGCGGTACCTGCAGAATGGTAAGAGGAAGACGATGCAGTGTGTGTTTGTGGTGTGTGGTGAGGCGGCATAGAGTGATCGGGAGATCGCTCTCGCCTGTCATACTCGGTATCAGTATCATCGTCGTCACCAACAGGAATATTTGGGGGTATTAGACCTGTAATGGGTGAAACATCTAAATCATAGGTCCAGTTCCCCTCTATAGTCACATCAGTGCGTCTAGTGCAAGACAGAATGACAGATGGGATAGCCCTCCCATGTATCATAAGCTCGAAGCTCCCTTCCTTCCTTACCTTGCACAGTTTCATATCTTTCAAAAATTTCGAATTAATTGTGCAAGGAGGAAGAGGCTCTAAAGTGGTTATCTCCGCATCTAGGTTTAGAGCTCTTGCAATGGACGTGATCAGTCCTCCGAAGGCTATGGTCCCAGTGCTCTTAATAGAAGCATTCATATGGGCTATCAAAAATGGAACTACATTAAATCTCCTATTTGTGAGGCAGCCTTGCAAGAATAGTAATTCTTTAGCATTCACCTTGTTAGGATTCTCCCGGCCAAAAACAGTATAGGCTAGCATGTAGCGAAACACGCGGATGGCCAGGTTATGGATACCTAAAGAGTAAAGGCAGTTATCGTCCACGTTCCTTGTTAAAGCAATGTCCCGGGTTCGCAGTTTGTCAAGGATTTTCCGTTTTCGTTCCCCGGGCTTTCCTTGATGCATCACGTAACCTTCGTACTCCATGGATGAATGTTGGAGAGCAAAAACAGAGGTTTCTCAACTTCTGCCCCGCATATAGTCCAGACCCCATGGCGGTCGCCATGGACTATATGGCGGGCGCCACCCTTTGAAAAGGCAGTTAGGCCGGATTTGTGTGTTTTGGTTCTGCTCCTTAATTTTTGGGGGTGTGATGCAGTAGAAATCATTTATCTCGGCACACTAATAATTTTATATATATATATATATATATATATATATATATATATATATATATATATATATATATATATATATATATATATATATATATATATATATATATATATATATATATATATATATATATATATATAAAGAGTTTTTGACATGAAAAATGATAATACAAATAAAAATCAGAAAACATAATCAAATGATGTTAAAATATAAATGGTAGGTATAATGTCATGAAAGATAAAAATGTAATTAGAAATGCAATAAGTCTGATAAAAAAGAGAAAAATAAAG
The DNA here is from genome assembly GCA_963859935.3 of Lathyrus sativus. Lineage (NCBI taxonomy): Eukaryota > Viridiplantae > Streptophyta > Magnoliopsida > Fabales > Fabaceae > Lathyrus > Lathyrus sativus. The sequence goes on along the minus strand of OZ012741.1, from coordinate 598,727,400 downwards.
CAAATACTGAAAGCAGTGAAATAGTGTCATCAAGAAGTTGGCTGCTCGTCTGACTGATCGGGATGACGGAGTGAATGCAACTCTCTGTGTAAATCTGAGATCTGTTGATACAAAAGGTTCGTCTCAGTGGCATGGGTCATGTCGGAAACCTTAACCTGTAAAGTAAGATTTGTTACTGTCTGCTGAAATCCAACTATCTTTGAACGTAGTTCAGTTATCTGGGTATATAAGTCAGGTCTTCATAATGCATGATTATTGGAAAACACAGTCGTCCTCAGAGAAGGTGGAGAGGGATGGTATTCTGCTGAAGGCGGTGTATGTGGCTCGTCGATCGTCTCGCCATACCCTTCCAACGCATAACTCCAGTTGGACGGATCGTTCACACTGGTCACAACTGGATCAGGTATAATGAAGTAATGGACCATCTGGTAATCGATGAGAAGTCTGAAAGCATCAAGATGAAAGGATGCCCTTCGCATCAGCCCATGATCCGAACAGAAATCAATGTCAAGCAAGGTAGATCCACAATAAGGGGTCAGATGCAACAACTGATTAGTCAGTCCCAATGCAATGGCTATATGTGTGATTGTGCCTCACACATGAATAACTCCTTCGGATGATCTAGCTTGGCCCTCGAAATTGTTCAGCAAGAAATTCTCTCACATGCTATCGGGCTTAGCCTGTTAGCGCAGAATATCTCTTCCTCGCTAACATGCATGTCAGAATCTTCCTTTCCAAGGAAGGTGTGAGTCAGAGTCATCTGAAAATACCTCATAGTCGGGTTATGAATCACTGGAGACAGCTGAGTCGATGGATCTAGGCTTCCTCCTCCTATAATATCTCGCCAGAACTGATCAATGTCTCTGCTCATAAAGTAGCCCATCGGGAGGTCAGGAATGGAATCAGGGGTGGTCGAAAATCCAAGTAGGTCTCTGAATCCTTTGTTGGTGAAGGCGTACTCCCTTCCAAAAAGTTTGAATGTAGTCAGCCCTTCCTCGTTGACGTATGGCTCATGGTGGAACGAGTTGAGAAACTCTAATGTGAGGTGCATGTAAGTCTGGTGCAGCTCGCCAGCATATTCGCCCCAGTGGAGCTGGTGACAGAGGAATCGTACGCTAGGCTCGATCCCTAGAGCCTCCATACAGGCCTGATCCGGATACCGGGTCGGTGCCATAAGACGCTGTCGAAGAATCGAGTACCTCTCTCTCTCTGCCCGTCGTCTCTGAAGGCGACATGCATGTTAATTTCAATTTAGACTTACTTCTTATAATATAGAAAATGCAAAAATGTTAAATTATTGTTTTTAAATTTTTTTTCTTTTTTCGAAAAATTCACAAATACTTTATTTTATTAAAAGAATAAAATAAAATACTTAGTTTTTATTTAATAAAATTTTAATTAATTAACTTAAGTTTTGTATCTTTAAAACTATTTGTTTTTCTTAATGAATAAATAAAATCTTTTCTTTATTAATTAACTTAATTTATCTGTGCAATTTAATTCAATTTCTAAACACAATTCTAATTTAGACTTAACTTTTAATTTAAAAACCAATTAGATTTTCTAATTCTTCTAATTACAAATCTCACCAAAAAATCATAAAAATATTTATTTCTAACATTTGCCCCTTTTCACATAATTTAATTAATCTAATTCAAATTTCTCAAAACCTTAAAAATCTTCCATTATTTTTTTCTATTCAACTTAATCTAAAATTCTAACATTTTGTAATTACATAAAATTCTAAAAAAAAACAACAAAAAAAACAATTAACTTTTAATTTACACTTAATACCGATTTCACACATCTAACTATCGTACCTCGAAAAATACGATCCTCGCGATGGACACGGAAAATACTGTTCGGAACAGAGTCGCCACCGCACTTTATTCATTCCAAGGATGGAATAGGAAAATATAGATAAAACCTTTGAGGAGATAAGAACATGGTCATCGCAACCAATATTCCAAGTTCGGGAGTCGGTTACATGAGGGGAAGGTATTAGCACCCCTCATGTCCGTTGTACTCAACGGGAACCTCTTGATTTGATTCGTGAGAGAAAGTGGATACGCTTGTTTATCTTCTAAATAATTGCTTACTAAAGGGGAAATGGGTGGTTTTAAGATAGAGTGCTCGCCAAGGATTGGGGCCCTTGTGCCTACGTATCTTCACTTGTAAGAAGTGGAAAATCAGAGCATTCGTAGTTCGTGGGACTACGGGAAAAGAGGGGATTGTGCTCGCCAAGATCATCGCAATCTTGTGCCTACGTATTCTCATTGATAAATGAGAAATCAGAGCAGCCGTAGTTCGGCCTACGGTTTGCTAAAAGGTTTGTGTTTGGAATGAACGAGAATTTGGGCCATATTCTAACTGCTAAACATTAGCTTGTTTGCTCGCTAGGGGAGGCTAAAGCACAAGTTTGTTATGCGCGGAAGAAGGGACTAAACAACGTTCTTGGTAAAAGAATTATTTGAAAGGTAGGTCACGCGAGGGCGAGTAGAGTTTGATTGGTTAAGTATTTTGGTTTTGAAAAGAGGGTAGATTTGAATAGGTTTTAAGGTTTTGGTCGCACGAGAGCGAGGTATTTTGTTAGATGTATTGGATGTTTAGCTAAAGGTGACGATTACCTGAAGCTTAAGAAAGACTTCTCGAACCTAAGTAATCGGGAGAGTGAACCAAAGACTTGGAACTCTCTCTTTTTCAACCTCAAATGCGAGAGGATAGAATTGAGTATGGTTTGAATAAGTTGAACGGATGACGATTACTTGAAGCTTAAGAAATACTTCTCGGACCCAAGTAATCGGGAAAGCGAACCAAAGACTTGGAACACTCTCTTTTTCATCGTAAAAGGAGTTGTTCGAATGGCGTTTAAAAGATAGGATGTGGTTAAAATACTTTAACAGATGAGGATTACTCGAAGCTTAATAAAGACTTCTCGGACCTCAAATAATCGGAAGAGTGAACCAAAGACTTAGAACTCTCTCCTTTTCTCATATAATATTATGAAAGATGTTTAGTATGATTAGAGTATATTAATTGGATGACGATTACTCGAAGCTCAAGAAAGACTCCTCGGTCCTTAAGTAATCGGGAGAGTGAACCAAAGACTTGGAGCTCTCTCTTTTTCACCCTAAGTGTTTATAAAAATAGATTTGAATGGTTTATCGTTTTTTAGAAGACAATTGTTCGAGCTTAAGAAAGACTTCTCGGACCCAAACAATTGGGAGAGAGAACCAAAGACTTGGAACTCTCTCTTTTTCATCTTTTATTGAAATTGTGTTTAAATAGTTATTAAGTTTTTTATTTTGATTTGAAGAAAATTGCTTGATATGAATCGAGATTTAAATTTGAGCGTGAAACAGCTTAAGGGTTTTCGGGAAAACAACTGTTCAAGTATGAAGAAGACTCCTCACACTTAAACAATTGGGCAAGTGAACTGGGAGAGAGAATAGAAGACTCTAAACTCTCTTTCAATCAAATAACTTTGAAGATGATTTGAATATTCACGAAATGAATGGAAAATGATTTCGAAAACGTTTTAAAATTAAGCAGAAGTTAGTTGAAAATTAGTTTGAGAACGAAATTGATCGAAATTATTCGCCTTTGTTGATAAAATGATTATTTTAAAAAAATTATTTTAATAATACTCATTAATTATATATATAAAAAAACTAATATATAAAAAAAAGGATAATAATAAGAATATTAATAATAATGCTTAGATGTAAAATGGGTGACAAGTATCTTTAGTCATATAAAACCACTAACGAGTTGCAGTATATATTGCTTACGCTTTTTGCTGTAATCTAAACCAAGCAAGACATGATCAGTATTCACAATAGAATCTAATGCCCTGTAACATTTCAAATTTTAAAACTCACAACATAAAAACAAACCAAATTATATGGAAGCAACATGTAACCACCAACTATACAAATCACGGCATCATATGAATTTAAAACCGAAAGATTATCGCAACGTCGAATTTGTTGATACAAATCCTCACAGAATTATGTCAACAATATCAGTATCAACCTATCTTACATTAATGCATATTAAGAGACCGTACAGGCATGAAATTAAATTAGAAACCAAACACAAGCGGACATCATTGAATCAAGACTGAACAACAACAATATTAACAAGATTTCAAACCAAAACCAATCAAAATATATACCAAAATTGGCAGTGCAATGTTGAAGGTAAAACTCACTCCAAGATCAGACAATATATATATATATATATATATATATATATATATATATATATATATATATATATATATATATATATATATATATATATATATATATGTGTGTGTGTGTGTGTGTGTGTGTCTGTGTGTGTGTGTGTGTATGTGTGTGTGTGTGTGTGTGTGTCAAAACAGAATTCATATACCACAAGAGTTGTAGTTTGAGTGAGATAAGAAAAAAAACTAGTAGACACAATGTCAGTGGACATGATTGAGTTGCAAAAGGAATCGTTACCTCACTAAAAACGTATCGACAAGATCTGAACAGACACCGTAGAGGTTATTTTCCTTAGATGCGTGATGAAATGCACTATGAACTTGCTATTGTGTTGGGCATGACAGAGTTGAAGTTGCGAAACCGTTGGCACAAGGCGCACTTATCACACCAGCTTGATTCATGTTATGCTTAAAGTCAAACTTGGACCACTCGTTGTTGCAGAATAGATTTGAATTATTCGAATTAATCCACTATTGATGATGAATATTGAGAGCTGCTACTGAGTCTGCAATATATTGTTAGCAGAACCCAGTATCTCCAACCCAAGAAGAAAATGCAACAGAAACTTGTATGTCGATATTGTAGGCACACTCCACAAGTCGATTTCATGCATAAATCCTCACTGATAAACCATTTGATGAGCATATACAGCGGATGCGAGCAGCCGTGAGCATATACAGCGGTGTACCATCTGAGAAACGCATCTGCAATACTGCGAGTGTAAACAGGGTGGTGCACGTTTGTCGCTTGCGCGAAAATAAGGTGCCGGCATGACAGAAGAGTCGCCACCTTTCGTTATTTATCCCTCAGAGCGGGAAAGGAAACGATCGGAAAAACCTGACGAATAAGGGTAAGACAAGGTCGTCGCAACCATTGTCTGGGTTCGGGAGTCGGTTACGCAAGGGGAAGGTATTAGCACCCCTCACGTCCGTCGTACTCGACGGGATCCTCGCTTGTTTGTTTACTTGGACGGGTTGGTTATAATCTATCTACCTATCAAGGCTGGCTGAAAAAGAAAAGAAAAATGACTCGGCAAAGCGTCGCGCTTTATGCCTACGTATTCTCATCCGAGAATGAGAAATCAGAGTCAACGTAGTTCGGCTAACTACGGGGGAAGATGGGGAAGGTTGCTCGCTAGGACGTCGCATCCTATGCCTACGTACTTTCATCTGGTATGAAAGATCAGAGCAAACGTAGTTCGGGAAACTACAGGTTAAAATGGCTCAACTAGGAGGGAGACTATCAAGTCCTACTGTTATCATGCCATGGATTCATCCTATGGTTGAGGTTTGAACAGGGAACTCCTAGATGTTGTCATGCATAGGTTTCAACCTAAAAGTCTATCATCAAATCCTCATCAGAGGAAATGAGAGTCCTAAGGGATCATGTCAATGATACACAGAAGCAGACAAAAACATCAGCTTTAACAAGAAAATACATGCAATGCAAGTGAGGGAGGAAATGTGTGTGGGGCTTCAACCTCCACAAGCTCATCTCAACCTCAAGCCAGTCATGAAATAACAGTAATCATACTGAAAATAAACAACATGCTATCAAGCCATATACAGATAAAGGAAGTGAAGTGCCATCAGGCAAACAAAACACATGCTTGAGAAAGAAAGAATCATCTACTTTCTAATCCTAACCCTAACACAGAATCCTGACCAAATCTAAGCAAAGCCCTAAAGCAAAACCTAACCAAAAGAAACAATCCCAGTCTTCAAGCTTCAGAACAAACTTACCAAAGACAGGGAGCTAAGTAAGCAGACTCATAGTGTCTTCCTCAGGAAAGCACTAGGAGGTGTATACTCAGGAGTCATACCCTATGTGGCTCAACCACTGTGATCAGTTTACATTCCTCCTCAGGAGAAATTAAACTCACAAGCAGGCTCCAACATCACTGGATATTTAGGAAATCCTATCTGAACTAGTGGAGCTAAGTGAATAGACCCATAGGACCTTCCTCAGGAAAGTACTAGGAGGCTTCCACTTAGGAGTTGTATCCTATGTGGCTCAACAACTGTGATCAGTTTACATTCCTCCTCAGGAGAAATTAAACTCACAAGTTGGCTCCAACATCATTGGATACTTGAGAAATCCTAGATAAACTAATGGAACTAAGTGAATAGACCCATAGGACCTTCCTCAGGAAAGTACTAGGAGGCTTCCACTTAGGAGTTGTATCCCATGTGGCTCAACAACATGTGATCAGTTTACATTCCTCGTCAGGAGAAATTAAACTCACAAGTTGGCTCCAACATCATTGGATACTTAAGAAAGAGGTGAGAAGAAAGAATGAAAGTCATTCATAGTGCCTTCCTCAGGAAAGTACCATGAACTCCCTTCAAACTTCAGGATCTCAAACCTCACAAACAGGGGACAAGCCAAGCTCTGGGTCTCTGAGTCTTGATCTACAATCTTCTCTTCATGATGCTCTTCATCAAGGTCTTCAAGGCAACACAAGCCCCACAACAAATTCCCCACAATGAGCCCCAAAGATGAACAGATAACCACAGGGGAGACAAAATCAATAGGCAACTTCAGAAAATACCTAAAAATACTAAATTAATGGGGAAAAATCTAACAATTATTCACAAGGGTCCTCAACACCTACTCATAACATCTACATAGGCCTCTACCTAAAAATCAAGACAAAACTCAATCAAAGAAAGGGATTCTTCACCTAAGCACAATTTAAACCCTAATTAGGACCCCCTAGATCTACCCTAATTAAACTAATCAAAATTTAATTCTAAAAATCTAGAAAAAATCCTATGGGGAACTATGATTCATCATCTAATTGCACAAAAAAGAATGGATTAAAAACCCTAAGGGAAAGGCCTAAAACAATTCCTACAAAATCATGATATAAAACTAAACATATTAAAAGCTATTTTAAAAGAAAAATCTATTAAAATACTAAACTAAAAAATAAAATCCTATTTTTATTTTTATAATTTTCTACACATTTTCATCTAATCATAGAAAAAAGAAGAAGTCAAAAATCATTTTTTATCAATTATTAATGAATTAAACAAAACAAAAAAAATAAAGGAAGAAAATAAAAGAATTAAATGAATTAAAGGGAGGGGGGGTATGAATAGTAAGGCGCGCCAGTTAAAAATAAATGGGCCAGCAAAAAGGGGGGGCGAATAGAAAATAAGCCCAGAACGCCCTTTAAGTGAAACGACCGCGTTTCACTCATTTTAAATCTTCCCTCCAACTCTCAGATTCGCTCACAGCCATTGGATTTGATGAATTGGTCAAACTCTGGAGAGGATCCAAGGGCTCTCCCTCATCGTCTCCACCAAAACCTAGGGTTTTCAGAACCCTCTCCCTCATGCCCTAACCTTCGAGCTCCTCTATCTCTCTCCACACGCCATGGTTTCACATGATTCAAAAATGAAAAATGCTCTACTCAATGAGAGGAATAAAATGGTACGAGTAGTTTTCCCTGATTCGACCTAGGTTGCTCTAACAGAGGCTTGCAATGTCTTGGCACAACCATGTTCATCTGATATCAACTGGTATCGACCTTCACCAAACTTCAGTCTAATGATGCAATCATGTTCTTGATGTTATCCTGGTCATTCTAACCTAATTCATGTTACCTAAAACTCATTAAACAGCCAGTTATTGAAGATTAAAGAACCATGGCTCTGGTGTGAAACCTCACAAATCTTGCTCTAACTCTCAGGGTTACATCAACTAACCTAATGCATAAATTATATACCTAGGAAACTACTGAAAAGTGCATAAATTAGGGGAATCATAGAGAAAAACCAACCTGTCAAAGAGAGGTGGTAGATGCTCGTGGAGATGGTTCCAAGGCTTGAAATGGCTTCAATGAGATCCTCTGAGGATGTACAAGTTTCTGTTTGCACTTGTTGTGAAAGAGAAGGCTTGTGGTGGAAGAATTCTTGAGTTGCTTGAACTTGAAGAAATTGCTTCAATGGCTATCTCTCCCTCTCTCTCCCCTCTGAAAATGCTCTCTATCACCAACCTCCTATCTCAGCATACTCTTCTCAATATATAGAATGATTTAGAAAGCCCTAGAATCATCTAGAACAATCTAATGAGAACTTGAATTTATCATGTCATGACATATGGATTCATCTCATATCATGTACTCTTCCTTGCAATTTAGTCTTAAAATATCCTTACATGAGTTATTGAGTGTGGATGAGTGAAAAACAAGTTCATTTTTTGCTTATGTAGGGTTTTTCAACATTGCCTTCTTTTTCAAGTAATGACTTTTCAAAGCATCACCCATTTTTAGACCTCAAATGAAAATTCTAGCTAAACCAATGTTCTCAAAATGGTTTTTCCAATCAAAATGATATATTGGATGACCTATTTTGGATTTGTGGATCTCCCAAATCACTTTTCAATTTCAACTTTTCAAAGTTATAAGCCTTTTTTAGTTCATTTTTGACCAATCATGTAATCTCATGCTATGAGCTTTTTCAACAATTTGTGACCTTCTTTCTAGACTTAAAATCACATTTTGAGCAACTTTCATGTTTTGAGTTTTTCCATTTGAGGCTTGGAAATAGGAGTTTTAGGCATTGGCTAAAATGACCTATAACTGACAAATGACCAAAATACCCCTGCCTTGTTCAAACCATAAGTTGAGTTCCACAAATCCAATCAAGGACTTCTACCACTCAAATTAAAGCTAAGAAGGTGCTATTCAACATTCATGTTGACCAAGAAACCATAGGAATCATCCTACTAGGGCAAAAGTTGTCTGCAAGTTGGGTGACTTTCAAGGACCCAGATTCACACACCTCTGCTGACCTGTAATTTGTCAAAACCATAACTTGAGCTCTGTAACTCCTATCAAGGACTTCCACCACTCAAATTAAAGCTAAGAACAAGCTCTACAACATTCATGTTGTGGGGAAGATGAGATATTAATCACATCTAGAGCTAAAACTGCCTGGAAAATAGGGATCAAATTAGGGTTTTTCACTGACAATCCTTGGAAACCCTGACTTAAAACTTCTCAAACTCCTCAATCATGATGAGTTGGTCTAGGAATCATATTTATAACATCTCTATGCATCATTCCATGATCTCATGGCCCTTGGATTAGGTCTCAACCTTCTCCAAATTTTCAGTTGACCTAGGGTTGACCCAGTCAAAACCCTAATTCTACCATTCATGGTTGAATCTTCTGAACTCTTGCATAATGACTTCTCTGGGCTTCATGATGGCTATCAAGACATCTCATAGGCTTTCCCAAAACATCAAGTTCTTTCTCAAAGTCTCAGAATCATCTGAGGGGCACCCACAACTCTCAAGCTATGAAGCATACAACCCTGGTTTCGACCCACTCCTCTGAGGATCTCTTGAACTTTCTGATGAAGGTATCCACTTTCAAACACTCAATGAGAAAATAAATGTTGGTCAAATTTTGGGGTGCAACAGCTGCCCCTATTCAAACGGCTTGAACCTGACTGGGTGAGAAGCGAACGGCTCTCAACCAATCAAGGTACGAGACGGTTGAATATCGGTAAACCCGAAAATTTGCCAACTGCACGAGCACACGGTACTCTGCGGGGACAAACCTTCGAACACTGCAACACTAGCTGCTCAACAACTAGCTGGAGAGATACTGATCTGACATTGCCGCCGGAAACAAACATAATCTGAGAGACACTCGACATCGCCGTCGTACCAACATCATCTCTGCTGGGGATTTAAGGAGTCTGACGTTGCCGTCAAACAAACATCCAACCTCGCTGCCGGAAACAAACATAATCTGACCTCGCCGTCAAATCCAAACATCCAACCTCGCCGCCGGACACAAACATAATCTGACCTCGCCGTCGGATAATCAAAATACCCCGCATTGCCGCTGGAGAAAATACAACACTGAACAACTCTGACCTGGGGTTCACCCCTGGTAAATGGAACAAAAGGTACACTTGCGTATTTGAAACTACTCTGCTGGGGATGAGAGACTCAACCGAGCACACTCTGATCTGGGGTTCACCCTCAGAACCATAACGAACATCCAAACACTACTGCCTGCCGTGGAACTTCAACATTAAAGATATATGAAACCCTGGCCCCTGGCCATTTCTAGCTTCAGCTAGAAAAAATCTTCAAGTACTTCTGAAGATAAGCATCCTTGGCCTTCAAGGATGGCAACTCTGCAGGAGGTATCCTCGACTTCAGTCTAAAGGAATGGTCCTTGGCCTTCAAGGATACATGGATCTGCCTTCAGGCAACTCCACCTCTGCTATAGAGCATCCGTGACTTCAGTCAGGGATATACTTCGGCCTTCAGTCCGAAAAATGAATCCTAGGTCATTCATAACCTTGGGGATAACCTTGCCCCCAGGCACCTTCGCTTCAGCTCGGGAAATCTGTGACTTCAGTCAAAGAAATGGTATCCTGAGCCATTCATGACTCTACGGGGATTCAACCACTTTGCCTTCAGGCAGAACTCCGCTTCAGCTGGAGAAACATCTTTGACCTCGGTCAGAAGAAAAACTATCCACCTGATCGCAATCAATCATCTCCTCAGGACAACTGACTTGGTCTTCAGACCCACACGAATCACTCTGTTGTATCTACAACCCTGGAACCTTATCTTCATCCACCCGTTGATTCTTCAACAAGGACATCTGAGCTCACTGGAACCTTCTGATATCGCTTTCAGGCGCTTATGAAATCCATCTTCAGATTAGACATCATCGTTGGAGCAGACATATCACGCTGCTGAGGACTTCAAGAATCATCTTGACCAATCAGATCCATCGGGTATCTTCAAGAATCGTCCTGAACTAATAACCTTTCTGGAGCAAACATTCTGTTGGGAACTCCAGGAATCTTCCTGGGCAACTCTTGCTGGGTACGCTACCGGGGTGCTCAAGTATCATACTAGGCGAACAACTCGGGAAGCTGCACTGGGGTCTTAAGAATCGTCTTAAGCAAACGGCCCTGCTGAGGGATTTGAGAATCATCTCGAACCGAAGACTCCGCTGGGGGTCTCAAAAATCATCTTGAGCGGGCGGACTGTGGGGATTACACCGGGGTCTTTAGAATCATCTAAGAAACAAACTTGCTGGGGAGAACATCAAGAATCGTCCTGAGCAACTAGTCTCTTGGTGGAACACCTGTAAAACAAGGATGATAATGATCTAGATCATGCTTATGATGCGTATGCTTCTGCGCTACGCCCCACACAGTGGAAATGCTATGCGTTTATGCTAAATGCCATGCAATCATGCACAATGCCATGCAATCATGCACAATGATGCGATCCCATCAGCAAAATAAATGCCGAAGGGGGAAATCCTCCTGTCAAGGAGAAAGAACCACTCAGGTAGAGGAATCATCCTGCTGAGGAGATTGTGAACACGCCAATATCAATCAGGCTCTGTCTGGGGAATTGATCTTCCGTTGACTGCTGCAGGGAAAACAACTTCAGCTGACTGCGGCAGGGGATGAAGCTCTACGAGAACTTGGATCTACTGATATCAATCGCGAGAATGAACTGTGCGGCCGTCTTGGCTACTCTTCTGGGGATGACCGCTCTGTGGGGAACCAACTTCAGCTGCTCCACACTCCACTGGGGAAAAACCAATCATGATCTGATCAACTTCCAAGGATTCGGATCTCTTGGACATCTGCAAACTCGGCTGCGGAAGGAGAAATCATTCTGCTTTGATGGAGAGAGTGCGACTCTGGGGAAACACAGCATTAGCTGCCCCACGCTCTGCTGGGGAAAATCAATCATGATCCGATCAATGTCCAGGGATTCTGCTTTTCTGCGGACTCAGCCGGGGAGAGAAATCATTCTACTTCATTGGAGAGTGCAACTCTGATGGGGAATTTGATTCCACTGGGGAAGAAAGGATCATCTGACTTCGGGGGAGAGTGCAACTCTGCAGAGGAATACAACATCAGCTGTTCCAACACTCTACTGGGGAAGAGGGAATCATCGAATCTTCAGGAGAGAGCCTGACTCTGGTGGGGAATCTCAATTCCGCTGGAGACTTCAGTCTGGCACCATCAGTTACTGCATACTTCGGTATACGACTAGCTTCTTGCGAATCCTGCACTTGTGACCCGGTGCTGGGGGGAGACACCTGCTTCGGTGACTTTACTGGGGAAAACACGAGCTTCGGCACCCGAATACTTCTATGAACTCTGCACTTGTGACCCGGTGCTGGGGAGAGACGACGTCATTCTTTGGCGCTTGACTCAGCTGATGAGGTGACGTTCCTTCAGGATGCATCTGCTTGGGGAAGAGAATCACCTCTACCTGGGGAAGACATATCAATGCTCACTATCTGATTCTGATTCCGCGGAAGAGAAACTACTGAACTCTGCTGGAGAAGGAGGACTCATCCTGCTTCGGGGATACGCACGGCACATCTTCTGGCAAGGGTTATACCTGCAACAACATAGACAAACAGACAAGATACCCTCCTCAAAGGGGCTTATCAGGGTTATTATCTCGTGACAACGTTCAGTAAATTAGTTGTTTCAACAATCAATGGGCTTAGGCCCGCAAGTTTATGTATGCGCATTTTATCAAAAAAAACACATCGGCGTTCTCATTCGCAAACAAAACAGATAAATGCTAAACAGACAAGTAGAATTGCTGAATAATGTGCATTTTATTGATGATGAACCCCTGAATGGGCAAAAATGTTTTACAACAGAGGCAAGCTCCTGAAATGAGGAAGCCGCGCAAAAAAGAAAACATAAATATACATCAGTATATACAAATGTCGGCAATCGAGGCGTAGACGAACACCATGAGTTGATCCCTCTAAGACCCACTCGACTTCGATACTTCTCCGATGCTTCAGCTTTGGAAGAGATTGATTCAGATAAACGGCCCTCAGGTCTTCCGAACCACTAAACAATGAAAGTCCATACGTGGAACGCAGTCATTTGCTTATTCAAATCCCTAACTTTTGCGTGAACCGCCCTTTCGGGTTTTCAGTTCACCGGGATACCCTTTTTTGCCGAAGCCGCCCAGTGTAGGTTTTCGACTTCGCGGGTGTACATTTTTTTTAATATATCCCTAATTTTTGCCCGAACCTTTTATTCTGTTTTTGGTTCGCCGGGATGCCCCTTTTTGCCTGGACTCTTTCTTTTTTGTCCAGCGGGTCGCTTTCAAGCAAAGTATTTTTTAACTGCGTCCGCGTTCACCGGGGATGCAAAATCTTCACCATCCATCGTGGATAACAACAAAGCTCCTCCCGAGAAGACCTTGCTGACGACATACGGCCCTTCGTAATTCGGAGTCCACTTGCCCCGGTGATCGGAGTGTGGCGGAAGAATCTTCTTCAGGACGAGATCACCCGTCTGAAAGCTTCGAGGACGCACCTTCTTATCATAAGCTTTCTTCATCCGGCTTTGGTACAGGCGACCAAATGCAATCGATGCTAACCTCTTCTCGTCCATCAGGCTGAGCTGGTTCAAGCGATTCGTAACCCATTCTGCCTCATCAAGTTTCACATCAACCAAAACTCGCAAAGAGGGAATCTCCACTTCTAGCGGTAGGACAGCTTCCATACCGTACACCAAGGAGAAAGGAGTTGCCCCGGTCGACGTACGCACCGTGGTACGATAACCGTGCAAGGCAAACGGCAGCATCTCGTGCCAATCTTTGTACGTCACAACCATCTTCTGAACAATCTTCTTGATGTTCTTATTGGCCGCTTCAACGGCGCCATTCATCTTCGGCCGGTAAGGAGACGAGTTGTGGTGTTCGATCTTGAAGCTCTGGCACAGCTCCTTCATCATCTTATTATTCAAATTCGAACCATTGTCAGTAATGATCCGCTCGGGAATTCCATAGCGACAGATGATGTCCCTCTTTATGAATTTAGCTACCACCTGCTTGGTCACATTAGCGTACGAGGCTGCCTCCACCCACTTGGTGAAGTAGTCGATAGCTACCAGAATAAAACGATGACCATTGGATGCGGTGGGCTCGATCTTGCCTATCATGTCGATGCCCCACATGGAGAACGGCCAAGGGGAGGACATGACATTCAATGGGCACGGCGGCACATGAACTTTATCGGCATAAATCTGGCATTTGTGACATTTCTTCGCGAATCTGAAGCAATCCGACTCCATAGTCAACCAGTAATATCCTGCTCTCAGGATCTTTCTCGTCATGGCATGCCCGCCGGCGTGCGTACCAAATGTGCCCTCATGAACTTCTTCCATGAGCATACTTGCTTCCTTCTCATCCACACATCTGAGTAGCACGAGATCGTGGTTTCTCTTATACAGCACTCCATCAGGGTTGAGATAAAAGTTTCCAGATAGCCTCCTCAGAGTCTTCTTATCCTGGGTTGACGCACCCGCAGGATACTCCTTAGTCATAAGGAAGGTTTGGATGTCGTGGAACCATGGCTTGCCGTCAGTGACATCCTCGATTGCGAACACATATGCTGGTCTGTCAAGACGCGAAAGAACAATGCTTGGAGCTTCATTCCAAAGATTGACCTTATACATTGAAGCCAACGTGGCTAAAGCATCAGCCATTTGATTCTCGGCCCGGGGTACATGATGAAGTTCTACTCGGTCAAAGAACGGAAGCAGCCTCCTGGCATAATTCATGTACGACACTAGATTCGGTTGACGAGTTTCCCACTCCCCTTTGATCTGGTTGATTACAAGCGCTGAGTCACCATATATGTCTAGATTCTTGATTCTCAAATCAATTGCCTCTTCTAGACCCATAATACATGCTTCATACTCAGCTTCGTTGTTGGTAACTGAAAACGTCAGTCTTGCAGTAAATGGGATGTGGGATCCGTGAGGAGTCGTGATGATAGCCCCGATACCACTTCCATAGGAATTAACCGCTCCGTCGAATATCAACTTCCACTGAGACTTCCTATCCGGCCCCTCATCGGGCAATGGCTCATCGCAATCCTTCGCTTTGAGAAACATAATGTCCTCGTCAGGAAACTCGAATTTCATTGGCTGATAGTCTTCGATTGGCTGTTCGGCAAGGTAATCAGACAATACGCTTCCCTTGATGGCTTTCTGGGAGACGTACTGAATATCATATTCTGTTAACACCATCTGCCATCTGGCAATCCTGCCCGAAAGAGCCTGCTTCTCGAAGACGTACTTGATCGGATCCATCTTCGAAATCAGCATAGTGGTGTGATTGAGCATATACTGTCGTAGACGTTTGGCGGCCCAAGCTAATGCACAACACGTCTTCTCCAGCATCGAGTATCGAGATTCACACTCAGTGAACTTTTTACTCAAATAATAAATGGCATGCTCTTTTCTTCCCGTCTCGTCGTGCTGACCGAGAACACACCCCATACTATTCTCCAGAACTGTCAAGTACATGATTAATGGCCGTCCAGCCACTGGGGGTATCAAGATTGGAGGTTCTTGAAGATACTGCTTTATCTTATCGAATGCCTTCTGGCAATCCTCATTCCAAGTAATCGCCTGATTTTTCTTTAACAACTTGAACATCGGTTCACAAGTGGCCGTGAGCTGAGAGATAAACCTTGCAATGTAGTTTATTCGGCCCAGGAAACCACGAACTTCTTTTTCTGTTTTCGGCGCTGGCATCTCTTGGATAGCTTTTATTTTTGCAGGATCAACTTCAATACCTCGTTCACTAACGATAAACCCCAATAACTTTCCGGACCGCACTCCGAAAGTGCACTTGTTAGGATTCAGCCTCAGCTTGAACTTCCTAAGCCTTTCAAACAGCTTCAGCAGATTGACCAGATGCTCTTCCTCCGTTTGGGACTTTGCAATCATGTCATCAACATAGACCTCGATCTCATGATGAATCATATCATGAAACAAAGTTACCATTGCTCGCTGGTAAGTGGCCCCTGCGTTCTTCAGACCGAAGGGCATTACCTTGTAGCAAAACGTGCCCCAGGGGGTAATAAACGTCGTTTTCTCCATGTCCTCCGGCGCCATCTTAATCTGATTGTAACCGGAGAAGCCATCCATGAACGAAAACACGGAAAACTGGGCTGTATTGTCGACCAACACATCGATATGAGGCAACGGGAAATCATCCTTAGGGCTTGCCCTATTCAAATCCCGATAATCGACGCACATGCGTACCTTACCGTCCTTCTTCGGTACAGGCACTATGTTGGCGACCCACGGAGGGTAGGTGGTAACGGCTAGAAATCCTGCGTCCAACTGCTTCTGGACTTCTTCTTTGATTTTTACAGCCATGTCTGGTCTCGTCCTCCTGAGCTTCTGCTTGACTGGAGGGCAATCTTCTCGCAACGGCAAGCGATGAACCACGATATCTGTGTCAAGTCCGGGCATATCCTCATATGACCAAGCAAAGACGTCCCTATACTCTCGAAGCATCTCGACCAATCTATGCTTGACATCATTCTGCAGCGCAGCCCCAACTCTGACATTTCTGATAAGCTCCTCAGAACCCAGATTTATGATCTCAATATCCTCCTCGTGAGGCAGAATAACCTTCTCCTCTTGTCTCAACAAGCGGGCCAATTCTTCCGGAAGGTCGTCGTCTTCATCAATCTCATCCTCGGCTTGGTAGATCGGGCAATCAAAGTCGTAGTGAGCCGTAGAGGGTCCAGAGTCGATGTCGTCTGTTACGTGGATCCTGCAATAACAAGGGTTAAGTTTAAAGCAAGAATATGCAGGTTAGCACGAACCTCGTTGCCATTTTGCTGTTTTTCGAAACAAACATAAAACATGAATAACAGAGAACACAATATTTGATTACGAAGAAAACGCCTTTTATTTATTAACGAAATGCATACACATAATCCAACAAGGCCCTGACAGTAAAACCACTATGCCCCGGGCAGGGCATAGGGTTGTACAAAGATTGTAAAAAGCAAATCATTACTCTTCACTTGTCAGCTCGATAATCTCCTTGATGGTCCAATTGTGAAGGTGCTCGCCTGGCTTGCTCGGTTGAATCCAGGCATCAAGATCACAATCACTGTCCCCGCTGTCCTCCGACGTAGCGTTGATACTCTCGAAGATTACTCCTCCCTTGGTGAATAGGATCGGCCCTTTCCCACGAGACGAGCTACCAGAAGAAGATGAAGCTTCAGCTTCAGGAGAATATCCCAATCCAAACTTATCCTGTTTGATTGGTATATCCAAGACATGCCCCCAGCCTGGGGTAGAACCGGCTTCGACAACGGCCCTAGCTTCCTTAAACGAAGAGAGGTTCACCTCTTGCTTCTCTGCAACTACGGGAGCTACCTCCTTCACCCTGACGGTTTCAAAAGCTTGGCAAAGAGTCTCATGGATCTCACCATCCATTTCGACATATTTAAAGGACGACAGGTGGCTTACCATGATGTCCTCCTCTCCACAGACTGTCACTATGCTGCCCCCAACATCATATTTAAGCTTTTGATGCAGCATGGACGTCACGGCACCAGCAGAATGGATCCACGGCCGACCTAAGAGGCAACTATAGGCGGGCATGATATCCATGATATAGAAAACTGCATTAAACGTCTCTGGACCAACTTGAATTGGCAGGGTCAATTCTCCGAAGACGTGGCGCTTGGTTCCGTCAAAGGCCTTCACGACCAGATCACTGGGCGTGCACAGCAGTCCACGGGTATCCAACTTCATCAGTGCCTTCTTCGGAAGCACGTTAAGCGAGGAACCCGTATCTACTAGGACATGTGACATAATCGTGCCTCTGCACTCTATTGAGACGTGCAAGGCGCTGTTGTGATCTCTTCCCTTGGGAGTCAGCTCCAGATCTGTAAACCCCAGCCCATTACCAGCATTGACATGGGCTACTACCTCCTCGAGTTGATTAACTGATATCTCCTGCGGCACGTATGCAGCATTCAATACTTTCAGCAACGCGTTGCGGTGCGCTTCAGAACACAGCAACAGGTTAAGAATCGAGATCTTTGACGGAGTCTGGTGTAGATGATCTACAATCTTGTAGTCACTTTTCCTGATCAGCCGCATGAACTCTTCTGCATCTTTAACCAACAAGTCTTTCTCTGCCCCTGCAGGAACCTCTTCAACAGCTTTACCTTTGCCCTTGTCCACAGCGTCAGCCCGGACTACTTTCTCCGCCGCAACTTCTGCCGGTGCGAATACTCTACCACTTCTGGTGATACCACTGACTTCAGTAAGATTCTGCGCAGTCGATCCGGATGACTCAAGCTCTATCTTCTGACCGTTACAATACACTTCGGCGCCGTAATGCCACGGGACGGCGTTGGTACTCTCGAACGGGATCGGTCCGGCCCTGGTGATGGTGATAGTAGGCGGACGAGGTGCAGAAATAGTGATAGGGTGGCGAGGAATGGTAATAGTAGCAACTTCGTCCGCCTGCTTCAGCACGACTTCCCCTGACGCATTCTCAATGCTCCGACTGAATTGCAAAATACCCTCGGTCATCAGACTTTGGATACCTTCGATTAACTGCTCACACCCATCAGGAAGTGTAGCACATGCCATACAAAACTCTCCACATCCGGGAAAGAAGCCTTTCTTTAGCAACTTAGCTTTAACAAAACTCAACGGCGTCTTCAAATCTTTGACATCAGTCAGCAGGTCTGAATCCTCTTCAGTGATAACCGCATTTACTCCGCCCCCCCTATGATGAGGCATTGGATTTTTGGTGACGTTGGGCACGCTGTCAGAAAAGTTGATAACCTTGGCGTCAACCAAGTCCTGGACTTTGTGCTTAAAAGCTTTGCAATTCTCAACTGTATGGCCAGGTGCCCCAGAATGAAATTCACAAGTAGCATTAGCATCATACCCTGGTGGTGGTGCCCCTGTCAAGGGAGCCAACGTCCTCTTTTGAACTAATTGGAGCTGAAGCAGCGTTTGCAGAAGCTGTGCATATGACATAGGAGGAGTTTCCAAATGACGGTTTGCGAGGGGACCCCGATTCTGATATCTCTTATATCCCGGATTATTCTGTTGCTGAGGCTGCTGCTGCGGCTGCGGGGGAGCAACTGGGATATTTATGCTAGCGATCTGAGACTGAGGGCCCTTGCCCTTTCTCCTAGCATTAGTGACAGCACTGGCATCGCCCTCTCGACGCTTGCCAGTATAGGGTTTCTTGCTAGCTCCTCCAGATGAGGATGATTCGCCCTGAATCTTTCCGATCTTTATACCATTTTCAACATGCTCGCCCAAAGTGATGAGGGCCGAGAATGTTCCAGTCATGCCACTGATCAGCTTCTCATAATAGACTCCAGGAAGGGTAGCCACGAACATTTGTACCAACTCACGCTCAACCATCGGCGGTTGAACCCGAGCAGCCAATTCACGCCACCGCTGGGCGTACTCTTTGAAGCTTTCATTGCTCCGCTGCGAGAGATTTTGAAGCTGAACTCGGTTGGGAGCCAAGTCGCTATTATATTGATAGTGGAGGACAAACGCTTCAGCGAGATCTTTCCACGTGCGCACAGCAGCGGGCTCCAAACCCATATACCATTCGAGCGATGGGCCAGAAAGACTATCCTGAAAGAAGTGCATCAGCAACTTCTCATCATCAGAATAAGCGGACATCTTTCTGTAATAAGATCGGAGGTGAACATGGGGACAAGTAGTGCCCCTATACTTCTCAAAGATAGGCACCTTGAACTTGTGAGGTACTTTAAAGTCAGCAATCAACCCGAGTTTGGACATGTCAACGCCCAGTGTATTCTGATTTTCTATGTCTCTCATTTTATCTTCCAGCGCCTTGAACCTGAGTCGAGCCTCAGCAGTCAACTCAGCCTCTGCACCTCTCTGAGAGAATATGTCGTCCTGATGGTCCTCCAGCCACGGTTGAGGCACCACCATATTTCCTGCACCAACATTGCCGTTGACCGGCCCCACGGTAACATTGGCTCCCAAACCACCATTGACGGCGCCCGCCGCATTAAGTCCGAGATTAGTCATAAGATTGCCGTTAGCACTACCGTTGCCCCCGGCAGCAGGAACAACGTTCTGTGGAGTATCCCCTTGAGGAGGAGTGGGTACGGCCCCGCCGTGAAGTATTCCATTGCTGTCAACCCTAGAGATGAGAGGTTGAACCAAAGTGCGAAGCTGATCTTGCCCGTTCGCAACTACTTGCATCAGCTCCATAAAACGATCCATCCTTTCACGAAGCTCCTGAACATCTGACTGTACCTGGTCCATGATTCTCGTTTGATTGGCGCGAGTTGAGTAGCGGTGGATGAATCTTTGATCAATCCTGGAGATCGAAAACAGCTCGGAACCTGAGTACCTGAAAAACCTGTCAAGATCAAAGGTTAGGAAAAGCAACAGAATGTATGTCATGCAAGGATGCTTCATGCAAATGCATGCGTGAGTCTGTGTGCTTGAGAGATTTCCCCCGATCCTGGCACCTGCTGACAATAATAAGGAGAGGAATCTGGGCCCAATCATGGAAATAGTAACCTCACATAGCAATAGTCAGATTCGACACATCAAGGACCGAGAACTCATACGCATCAGTTTTCCTGAGAACGGCTGCAGTAACACAATGAGAGATCTTGGATCAGGGAAACGGTACCTGTCACAGACACACGCTAATGGAATGATTATGCAAGCTAATGCAAAATGCAGGTATGCAACAATATATCTAGGTGGCTGCTGTGGAGATTCGATGTCAACAATCGCTGATGAGAAGGAAACCCCGGTGTAAAACCACTGGTCTGATTTGCTGTGAATAACCATCTGATGGGATCGAGATCAAAATCCTGCCCTGACAAGAACGAAGGCTTGATAATAAAGACCCCGGATGCAAGATCAAGGAATATCTGTTGATGAAGTCTTCAGACCCCAAATCACAAATCTGCCCTCTCAAGAACAAACACACAGCTGCTGATGAGATCTTCAAACCCCACTCAAAATCTGCCCTATCAAGAACAAATAACAACTGCTGATGAGATCCTCAGACCCCACTCAAAATCTGCCCTATCAAGAACAAATAACAACTGCTGATGAGATCCTCAGACCCCACTCAAAAATCTACTCCATCCAGAACAAACTTCTGATAATAATACACTGATCAAAGCCTGCTCTATCGAGAACAGACAAACACCCGATGATAAAATCCTCTGATCAAACCCTTGCTCTATCAAGAACATATCTGCAATTGAGAACCCAACATAACTGATTCACTGTCAAGAAAACCAGGTGGTCTGGAGGTCAAAGTTTCCTGCAATATCCCAACCCCACTCACAGGTATGATGGACCTAATCCACGGAAAAGGTACGGCATCCTATGCGGTCGTCAGCGTCACAGACTTTCACGAGTGACAATACGATTCCCAGAAGGAGTGGCATCGTCAAGTCATGAAGAGGCCTCTCTTAGCTGACTTCCAAATGATCGGTCCCCAGAGTCGACAATCCTCACGTCTGGACTCCCCTCAGATCCTCAGGACCGGAAAGGAGCACCTCTGCAAGAATCTCGTCTGAGCGCAGATTTTCGTAGGGAACTGTGCCTGCTCAGCAGACAGGTTCGTCTACTACTTCTCCGCAACTATATCTAGGTGTGTACTCAAGCCCAGGTCCGGCTTTTCACTCACAGTAACATCCCTCTCCCACAGCAGCACAGATAATCATATCAAACTGGAAATAGAACGCGGGAAATAAAGTGCGAGAAGTAAAGATGCGATAAAAATGCGATAAATAAACGCAACCCAACAAGCAAACACACAAACGATAGGATTGACTCGCGTAGGGGATGGGAAACGGTCCCAGCATAAGGGATGGGAAAAGTCCCTAGATGCTATAAATCCCCAGCAGAGTCGCCAGCTGTCGCTTGCGCGAAAATAAGGTGCCGGCATGACAGAAGAGTCGCCACCTTTCGTTATTTATCCCTCAGAGCGGGAAAGGAAACGATCGGAAAAACCTGACGAATAAGGGTAAGACAAGGTCGTCGCAACCATTATCTGGGTTCGGGAGTCGGTTACGCAAGGGGAAGGTATTAGCACCCCTCACGTCCGTCGTACTCGACGGGATCCTCGCTTGTTTGTTTACTTGGACGGGTTGGTTATAATCTATCTACCTATCAAGGCTGGCTGAAAAAGAAAAGAAAAATGACTCGGCAAAGCGTCGCGCTTTATGCCTACGTATTCTCATCCGAGAATGAGAAATCAGAGTCAACGTAGTTCGGCTAACTACGGGGGAAGATGGGGAAGGTTGCTCGCTAGGACGTCGCATCCTATGCCTACGTACTTTCATCTGGTATGAAAGATCAGAGCAAACGTAGTTCGGGAAACTACAGGTTAAAATGGCTCAACTAGGAGGGAGACTATCAAGTCCTACTGTTATCATGCCATGGATTCATCCTATGGTTGAGGTTTGAACAGGGAACTCCTAGATGTTGTCATGCATAGGTTTCAACCTAAAAGTCTATCATCAAATCCTCATCAGAGGAAATGAGAGTCCTAAGGGATCATGTCAATGATACACAGAAGCAGACAAAAACATCAGCTTTAACAAGAAAATGCATGCAATGCAAGTGAGGGAGGAAATGTGTGTGGGGCTTCAGCCTCCACAAGCTCATCTCAACCTCAAGCCAGTCATGAAATAACAGTAATCATACTGAAAATAAACAACATGCTATCAAGCCATATACAGATAAAGGAAGTGAAGTGCCATCAGGCAAACAAAACACATGCTTGAGAAAGAAAGAATCATCTACTTTCTAATCCTAACCCTAACACAGAATCCTGACCAAATCTAAGCAAAGCCCTAAAGCAAAACCTAACCAAAAGAAACAATCCCAGTCTTCAAGCTTCAGAACAAACTTACCAAAGACAGGGAGCTAAGTAAGCAGACTCATAGTGTCTTCCTCAGGAAAGCACTAGGAGGTGTATACTCAGGAGTCATACCCTATGTGGCTCAACCACTGTGATCAGTTTACATTCCTCCTCAGGAGAAATTAAACTCACAAGCAGGCTCCAACATCACTGGATATTTAGGAAATCCTATCTGAACTAGTGGAGCTAAGTGAATAGACCCATAGGACCTTCCTCAGGAAAGTACTAGGAGGCTTCCACTTAGGAGTTGTATCCTATGTGGCTCAACAACTGTGATCAGTTTACATTCCTCCTCAGGAGAAATTAAACTCACAAGTTGGCTCCAACATCATTGGATACTTGAGAAATCCTAGATAAACTAATGGAACTAAGTGAATAGACCCATAGGACCTTCCTCAGGAAAGTACTAGGAGGCTTCCACTTAGGAGTTGTATCCCATGTGGCTCAACAACATGTGATCAGTTTACATTCCTCGTCAGGAGAAATTAAACTCACAAGTTGGCTCCAACATCATTGGATACTTAAGAAAGAGGTGAGAAGAAAGAATGAAAGTCATTCATAGTGCCTTCCTCAGGAAAGTACCATGAACTCCCTTCAAACTTCAGGATCTCAAACCTCACAAACAGGGGACAAGCCAAGCTCTGGGTCTCTGAGTCTTGATCTACAATCTTCTCTTCATGATGCTCTTCATCAAGGTCTTCAAGGCAACACAAGCCCCACAACAAATTCCCCACAATGAGCCCCAAAGATGAACAGATAACCACAGGGGAGACAAAATCAATAGGCAACTTCAGAAAATACCTAAAAATACTAAATTAATGGGGAAAAATCTAACAATTATTCACAAGGGTCCTCAACACCTACTCATAACATCTACATAGGCCTCTACCTAAAAATCAAGACAAAACTCAATCAAAGAAAGGGATTCTTCACCTAAGCACAATTTAAACCCTAATTAGGACCCCCTAGATCTACCCTAATTAAACTAATCAAAATTTAATTCTAAAAATCTAGAAAAAATCCTATGGGGAACTATGATTCATCATCTAATTGCACAAAAAAGAATGGATTAAAAACCCTAAGGGAAAGGCCTAAAACAATTCCTACAAAATCATGATATAAAACTAAACATATTAAAAGCTATTTTAAAAGAAAAATCTATTAAAATACTAAACTAAAAAATAAAATCCTATTTTTATTTTTATAATTTTCTACACATTTTCATCTAATCATAGAAAAAAGAAGAAGTCAAAAATCATTTTTTATCAATTATTAATGAATTAAACAAAACAAAAAAAATAAAGGAAGAAAATAAAAGAATTAAATGAATTAAAGGGAGGGGGGGTATGAATAGTAAGGCGCGCCAGTTAAAAATAAATGGGCCAGCAAAAAGGGGGGGCGAATAGAAAATAAGCCCAGAACGCCCTTTAAGTGAAACGACCGCGTTTCACTCATTTTAAATCTTCCCTCCAACTCTCAGATTCGCTCACAGCCATTGGATTTGATGAATTGGTCAAACTCTGGAGAGGATCCAAGGGCTCTCCCTCATCGTCTCCACCAAAACCTAGGGTTTTCAGAACCCTCTCCCTCATGCCCTAACCTTCGAGCTCCTCTATCTCTCTCCACACGCCATGGTTTCACATGATTCAAAAATGAAAAATGCTCTACTCAATGAGAGGAATAAAATGGTACGAGTAGTTTTCCCTGATTCGACCTAGGTTGCTCTAACAGAGGCTTGCAATGTCTTGGCACAACCATGTTCATCTGATATCAACTGGTATCGACCTTCACCAAACTTCAGTCTAATGATGCAATCATGTTCTTGATGTTATCCTGGTCATTCTAACCTAATTCATGTTACCTAAAACTCATTAAACAGCCAGTTATTGAAGATTAAAGAACCATGGCTCTGGTGTGAAACCTCACAAATCTTGCTCTAACTCTCAGGGTTACATCAACTAACCTAATGCATAAATTATATACCTAGGAAACTACTGAAAAGTGCATAAATTAGGGGAATCATAGAGAAAAACCAACCTGTCAAAGAGAGGTGGTAGATGCTCGTGGAGATGGTTCCAAGGCTTGAAATGGCTTCAATGAGATCCTCTGAGGATGTACAAGTTTCTGTTTGCACTTGTTGTGAAAGAGAAGGCTTGTGGTGGAAGAATTCTTGAGTTGCTTGAACTTGAAGAAATTGCTTCAATGGCTATCTCTCCCTCTCTCTCCCCTCTGAAAATGCTCTCTATCACCAACCTCCTATCTCAGCATACTCTTCTCAATATATAGAATGATTTAGAAAGCCCTAGAATCATCTAGAACAATCTAATGAGAACTTGAATTTATCATGTCATGACATATGGATTCATCTCATATCATGTACTCTTCCTTGCAATTTAGTCTTAAAATATCCTTACATGAGTTATTGAGTGTGGATGAGTGAAAAACAAGTTCATTTTTTGCTTATGTAGGGTTTTTCAACATTGCCTTCTTTTTCAAGTAATGACTTTTCAAAGCATCACCCATTTTTAGACCTCAAATGAAAATTCTAGCTAAACCAATGTTCTCAAAATGGTTTTTCCAATCAAAATGATATATTGGATGACCTATTTTGGATTTTTGGATCTCCCAAATCACTTTTCAATTTCAACTTTTCAAAGTTATAAGCCTTTTTTAGTTCATTTTTGACCAATCATGTAATCTCATGCTATGAGCTTTTTCAACAATTTGTGACCTTCTTTCTAGACTTAAAATCACATTTTGAGCAACTTTCATGTTTTGAGTTTTTCCATTTGAGGCTTGGAAATAGGAGTTTTAGGCATTGGCTAAAATGACCTATAACTGACAAATGACCAAAATACCCCTGCCTTGTTCAAACCATAAGTTGAGTTCCACAAATCCAATCAAGGACTTCTACCACTCAAATTAAAGCTAAGAAGGTGCTATTCAACATTCATGTTGACCAAGAAACCATAGGAATCATCCTACTAGGGCAAAAGTTGTCTGCAAGTTGGGTGACTTTCAAGGACCCAGATTCACACACCTCTGCTGACCTGTAATTTGTCAAAACCATAACTTGAGCTCTGTAACTCCTATCAAGGACTTCCACCACTCAAATTAAAGCTAAGAACAAGCTCTACAACATTCATGTTGTGGGGAAGATGAGATATTAATCACATCTAGAGCTAAAACTGCCTGGAAAATAGGGATCAAATTAGGGTTTTTCACTGACAATCCTTGGAAACCCTGACTTGAAACTTCTCAAACTCCTCAATCATGATGAGTTGGTCTAGGAATCATATTTATAACATCTCTATGCATCATTCCATGATCTCATGGCCCTTGGATTAGGTCTCAACCTTCTCCAAATTTTCAGTTGACCTAGGGTTGACCCAGTCAAAACCCTAATTCTACCATTCATGGTTGAATCTTCTGAACTCTTGCATAATGACTTCTCTGGGCTTCATGATGGCTATCAAGACATCTCATAGGCTTTCCCAAAACATCAAGTTCTTTCTCAAAGTCTCAGAATCATCTGAGGGGCACCCACAACTCTCAAGCTATGAAGCATACAACCCTGGTTTCGACCCACTCCTCTGAGGATCTCTTGAACTTTCTGATGAAGGTATCCACTTTCAAACACTCAATGAGAAAATAAATGTTGGTCAAATTTTGGGGTGCAACAACGTTGTCTCTCAATCAAGATCGACTCACTGGAGTTGCGAGCTGCAAAATGTTACTACTTAAAAATGAGCTGAGCCGTCGAGTTGCTTGTCGTGTCACGGTTGTAGCTTTATGCTGCCGAATTCAATGATTCGTCTTTGGTGAAACCATTCTGCAGCTCTCATTATTGGATCCCTCTGGTTAATGGTGACTTCAGAAGCTTCAACAACCTTCATTGTCATTCACTAATTGAAACCGGCAACGTCGCAACCGAGTTAAATGGATCTGGTGCTGTCATATTGAAATTGAATCGAACCAATATCGCTAATCAACTCTCAACCTGCACATAAATGAAAGCACAAACAAACAGTACTAGAAACCAAAACAAGAATTGACAACGAAAACAAAAGCTAAGCGTATACATAACCCATGCTCTCCTCTTTCGGTGAATCGGCGACATAATACGTACTGATGGGTATCAGTAGAACATAGCACTGCAAAAACAAATAAATGAAGGTTGTTGTGGGATTTGTCGGTGAATGGCGGCAGCTGCAAGTTGCGAGAATCCAGTTACGGTTGTGTAGTCGACGTGTGATGAAACTTGGCAATGTCGCAACCTGTAAAAAAAAAAAGAACAAAACAAACAATATCCAACAGCAGCTGGGACTGACTTGCTGTCTCAAATCCAATGTGGATAGAAGTTGACGGTATCGATTTTGATAACTGAGGAACAAAACCAAGATGCTTCTGAATACCGTTGTCCTGATTTATTGTTGTAAAGCCAAATTGTGATGACGCCAGAAGGTTATCATCATTGCATAATCGAAATGCTTCAGGAGAGAAAATGCTTGTTAACAGACACTGAGATAGAACAAGGTGGAAGCTTAATCGAAACCGGAGACGCGGAGTTGCATTAGCTATGGCATTGAGCGTAACTGACACCATGATTCATGGAACGTATTCAATGCGGCTTCAAACTCGTGTGATTGGAAACACATCTGATATCGAGATTCAGGAACGTCGCGACCTGCATAAAATCAACAGCCAGCCCAAATAGAATAACAGCTTTTAGAGAAATAATAATAAATGAAAACGGAATCAGTGAAAACAAAATTCACGAAAATAAAGTTGAGCTGAAGGTGCGTTTGAAATTGTCGTTGCTGTTAACTAATGCGTGCGCTGTGAGTGTAGAATCCTTATTGTTGTGGTGTTGAATCAAACCAAGACGAAATCATTGTCGATGTTGCTGTGAAACGAGTTGGATTTAAGTTCTGAACCGTGAATTGAATAACCGAAATACGTTGCTGTTAAAACCATCTTCTTCTCGTGACGAAAGTCTCGCGCCGGCTCTTATCCGCTGGTGATTTTGTTTGAGGTACTGCGATGTCGAGCCGTGTTATTGTAAGCAAGAATCAATCAAATGTGGCACAATTCAAGCTTGTATCATGACAACAGCAGTGATCGAAACAAGTTGCAATCTTGATGGCTGACACAGATTACGTCGTGAGTACTGATGCTCATAATCAGGCTTCTGCACTTGTCCTGTGCTAAAGCATCATGGGAAATTCGAAAGAAGAATTAACTGCAGTGAACTTGTACTGTTAACGGCGCCGTAAACACTTGTAATTCTTTGAACCAGCAGTGAGAAAAAAAAGGATGCTTGATGCTTTTGTTGGAACGGTCAAGTAATTGATCTGTTGCAACTCACTTTATCAGTCAAAATCTATACTCATGGTGCAACTTGCTTTATCGGATTTGTTGTTGTAAAAAAAAGGTGTCGTCGTGTTATCGCAGAAGAGGTTGATGTCACGTGATACTGAGTCTAAATTGTCGAAACTGTGGCATATTAGAGACAGGCCAACAACATACTAACAATAGCAGTAAAGAGTAAACAATCATGTAGTATAGCAGCACCAAAACCAACAAGCATGAATCGCATTGATCTCGGTATAAACGGCAAACAACACCGTTAAACGAAAGTTGTCGCGAGGTTATCATTGTCAAGACACGCGCCTTCATTGTAGCTGCTGAATCATCCTCCCACATTTACAGCCTGCACGTGAAACAAACAGCTACCACGATCCAAATCGTCTTTATGAATTTGAAGCCATCAGAACAGATTTTGTGCCACGAGCTTTTGAGGACAAAGCCATTATCGCCGGAGACTGAATCAGACAAGTTGCACTCCAATGCTGAGTTGTGTTATCTAGACTATGTTTCCGTTGTTGCCATAAACATGAGATCCACCAGAATCCTTCATTCATTATGCAAGAAGGAACTCGTGAGCTACTACTACTTTGGGTGTCAAATGCGGCTGATCAATATAATGTTATAACTTATTGATGATAATATGTTGCAGAAGATGGAATCCGAGAATATTGCGTCGAAACCGAATCCATACCGATTCGTTAACCAGTAACAGTGTTTGTAACCCACACACTCCTCAAACTTCTTTCTCTCCGTGAGCTTGTAAACGAATATCGCAACAGCTGGTGTTGTTGTTAAACTAGCAGAAACAGGATTGCTGATTTGAACTGAATGTGAGATTAAGTGAAACCTCGTTATGGGATGTTGCTTGCTCTTTCAATGTTTCAACAATGGCAACTCTTGTGGCAGTATATTCTCCAACATCTTCGTAGTAGAGCAAACATCGGCAGTAACACACCACTACCAAAATATCTCTGTTCGAAACGCATCATTGAACCAATGGTTAAGCTTTCAACTTTGTACGAAACCGAATCGACACATTGTTGCTGGGAACAGATCTGTGGGTGTTGTTTGAAGTTGTAGTTGTTGTCAAAGTTGTTTTGAACACGGGAGATTACGACATAGTTCCATGTATCGATTTTATTCGAGGGTGTTTTGTCGAACACGTTGCGTGCATAAAAGGACCTGGTCTGCAAAATGGAATTTGTATAGTAGAGGGTGAAAGATATATGAGCAATGAGTCGGATTGTTGTAAGAAGAAGAAGGATAAGTGAGGTGAATGCGATGGTGATGGGAATGGAGAAGGCGGACAAAGGTTTTCAAATGGAGGAGATTTAAGGAGGAGTTGAGATGTGGGGTTTCTGGCAGTGAGGGTGAATGTTGGTGAGAGTGAAGGACGATGAAGAGAGAAAAAGGTGAAGTGAGGGTTTAAGGAGATGGCATTTGCGGCTAGGGTTCCCCTTCAGAATTGGGGATGGCGGCTAGGTTTTGTCATTGGAATTGAGAAGATAGTGAACAGTGTTGACCTCTTTTAAACCAAAATTCCCAACCCTAAACCTAATTTCTAACGGTGTCCTTGCTTCGTGTCCTTCTTTTTTTTCTCTTTTTTTAATTTTTCTTTTCTTAATAATTAATAACTAATAATATATTTAAAATACTAATTTAAATTCTAAATTAATTCTGATTATTTCTCTAATTTTATTTTAATTAAAATAATTCTAAATCTATTAATAATAAAAAAACTAGTTAAAATTCTAATTTAATTCTAAATCTAAGTAAATTAATTAACTAATGTTAAAATTATATTATATTTATATATTATAAAAATAAATCATTAAATAAAAATAATGATAAATATATACAAAAACAAATGCCACGTGGCATGCTCTCATTGGGCTAAAGAGTGAAAATGTTCGTTTTTGCTGAAAAAATACGCTACGTTGTATAAGCGAGGTAAATTAAAAAAATAAATTCGGGCGAATGAAAATTTTGAAAAAGATAGGACAAATTTGGGGTATGACAGATGCCCCTATCTAATTGCCTTGAACCTGAGAGAATGAACAGCTGCATGGCGTTCATTTTAGGGTGGAAGTCAATTAGATACAAGAAGACCCCTAAATTTGTCCGACAAGCAAGTAAAATGTAAAGAGATAAGGTATACCAGAGCAGGATGGTAAGATGCAAAAGATGAACGAGATAACCTGATATTCTCTGGGTGGTCGAAGCAGTCCCTTATCCAATAAGGTCCTTCGCGATACCAGAGTAGTATAAACAATCCTCTTTGGGTGGTTGAAGCAGTCCCTCATTCGTTAAGGTTCTTCAATGATACCAAAGTGGTATAAACGATCCTCTTTGGATAGTCGAAGCGGCCCCTCATTCCTTAAGGTCCTTAGATGATACCAAAGCGGTATAAACGATCAAAACTTGAGATTCTTCGGGTGGTCGAAGCAGTACCTTATCCATTAAGGCTCTTCGATGATACCAAAGCAGTATCTCGAACAAAACTTGAGATTCTTCGGGTGGTCGAAGCAGTACCTTATCCATTAAGGCTCTTCGATGATACCAAAGCAGTATCTCGATCAAAACTTGAGATTCTTCGGGTGGTCGAAGCAGTACCTTATCCATTAAGGCTCTTCGATGATGCCAAAGCAGTATCTCGAACAAAACTTGAGATTCTTCGGGTGGTCGAAGCAGCACCTTATCCATTAAGGCTCTTTGATGATGCCAAAGTGGTATCTCTAAACACGTGAGATTCTTTGGGTGGTCAAAGCAATACCTTATCCATTAAGGCTCTTCGATGATACCAAAGCAGTATCTCGAACAAAACTTGAGATTCTTCGGGTGGTCGAAGCAGTACCTTATCCATTAAGGCTCTTTGATGATGCCAAAGCAGTATCTCGAACAAAACTTGAGATTCTTCGGGTGGTCGAAGCAGTACCTTATCCATTAAGGCTCTTCGATGATACCAAAGCAGTATCTCGAACAAAAGTTGAGATTCTTCGGGTGGTTGAAGCAGTACCTTATCCATTAAGGCTCTTCGATGATACCAAAGCAGCATCTCGAGTGAAACTTGAGATTCTTCGGGTGGTCGAAGCAGTACCTTATCCATTAAGGCTCTTCGATGATACCAAAGCAGTATCTCGAACAAAACTTGAGATTCTTCGGGTGGTCGAAGCAGTACCTTATCCATTAAGGCTCTTCGATGATACCAAAGCAGTATCTCGAACAAAACTTGAGATTCTTCGGGTGGTCGAAGCAGTACCTTATCCTTTAAGGCTCTTTGATGATACCAAAGTAGTATCTCGAACAAAACTTGAGATTCTTCGGGTGGTCGAAGCAGTCCCTTATCCATTAAGGCTCTTCGATGATACCAAAGCAGTATCTCGATCAAAACTTGAGATTCTTCGGGTGGTCGAAGCAGCATCTTATCCAATAAGATTCTTCGATGATACCAAAGCAGTATCTCTGAAAAATCGAGATTCTTCGGGTGGTCGAAGCAGTCCCTTTCCCAATAAGGTTCTTCGATGATACCAAAGCAGTATCTCTAAACACTTGAGATTCTTCGGGTGGTCGAAGCAGTCCCTTATCCAATAAGGTTCTTCGATGATACCAAAGCAGCATCTCGAGTGATACATTTGCTGGGGAATAGTTGAGCTAAAATTCCTATTTGAGGAACAACGTTGTCCAAACTCTGTAGGGGAGAAATCTTCAATAAACTCTCAAAGATAACCTCTGCTTGGGGAATCATAAGAGCAACAACTATTGGGGGTTATTGTCATTAACTCATGGTTAAAAAATGACTTGTTAGGGAGTAAAATTCCTGAACTTGCGGGATATCAACTCTTTGCAGAGAAATATTGCCGACTTTGATGAAGGACTGGCCAAGATGCTCGCGAATCGATCCTGGATCCTGCTATGCTGCTATGTTATGTTGCTGAAGACAGCAATGATATACGTTATGATACATAAACATGCAACTAAGATGCAACTGCTAGGGAGTGCAAGATGTGAATGCAAATGATATGCTAATACTTGATATGATTATGATATGATGTTGTATGTCGTGCTTATGATAATGCAGCGACCAGGTACGTTGGGGATAAAATCCTGTTGGGGACATCACCAGGGATTGGATTTGGTAGTTGCCAAATGGATTTGGACTTTGGTTTTATGAGGATGCCATCGAGGATGGACTTTGGTAGTTGCCAAATTGATTGGACTTTGGTAGTTGCCAAATGGATTGGACTTTGGTAGTTGCCAAACGAAGTTGGACCTTAGTTTCATGAGGGTACCAACGGGGTGGACTTTGGTAGTTGCCAAATGGATTAGACTTTGGAATGGTTTGCCAA
Source organism: Lathyrus sativus (assembly GCA_963859935.3). Classification (NCBI taxonomy): domain Eukaryota; kingdom Viridiplantae; phylum Streptophyta; class Magnoliopsida; order Fabales; family Fabaceae; genus Lathyrus; species Lathyrus sativus. The sequence continues at coordinate 598,694,663 of OZ012741.1, read as the reverse complement.
ACAGGAACTGGATTTTAAAATGGTTTGCCAGACGGGAACTGGACTTTAAAATGGTTTACCAGGCGGGAACTGGACTTTAAATGATTTTCCAGACAGGAACTGGACTTTAAAATAGTTTGCCAGACGGGAACTGGACTTTAAAATAGTTTGCCAGACGGGAACTGGACTTTAAAATGGTTTGCCAGGCGGGAACTGGACCTTGGAGATGGTTACACGGTTTTGACAGGTAACAGGTCCAGGCCGTGGGGATGAAACCCAATGACAGTGATGCCCTTTCAGGAGGTTAAGGTTATTTGGTGGGGTGATGGCATGATTCCCCGACACTCAACTCTTACGGACGAGAATAAACTTGTTTGAACAACTGCCCCAGTATAGTTCAACTTGCCCCAGTCTAGGTCTATGAATAAATTTTCCTTGAGCAGAAACTGGAAGCAGTGGTACCATGAGATTAACTCGAGATGGCTTGCCCCAACATTCCATGTCATGAATGGAATTCGGAAGCAGATATACCATGAGATGGTCTCGAGATGGTTTGTTCCAAATTTTAGTCAGGAAGGGTTTTGACCTTGATTAACTGACCCTTGGGGTAATTGGCTTCAAATTATTCTTGAGGTAGTCTGCTCCAGAATGAGTGTTGAAGCGACATGACTTGTGCTGATTGAGCGTTGGAGGGACTCTCCCTTAATCAAAAGAAACTCTGGGTAGCCTGCCTCTAGTCGGATCTTTTGCAGAAGTAGTATACTCGTTCTGGTAAGAACCTAGCTTCTAGCTGATATGTCATGACGGCTTACAAATGTTGAGCGTAGCGACTCATCCAAAGCATTTTGACTGTGCGAGCGTAGAGACTTAACTAATGCGTGTTAGTCGTGCGAGCGTAGCGATTTAACCAATGCATATGGATTGCGCGAGCGTAGCGACTTAACCAATGCATGTTAATCGTACTTTTGCTCAGCCCTAAACCTTTTGACACCTGTTGACCTCAAGCATTGCTGGTCTCTGGCATGGTCAGCTTGACCAATTTGAAAGCATGAAGGGAAATTGCCTCTATTCAACTAATCTACCCCGATTCAAATGGTCTGTCGGGTATTTGAAGGATTTCTTCTGGGATGAGAACTTTGGCAGTGATTATACCAAGATAGAGCTTGAACCCATTTGCCCCAGCGTCTGAACCTTGTAGTGGTCTGCCCCCGTTTGAACCTTGGAGGGACTTTCCCCAGATTTATAAGGTTATGAGGTAGTCTTGATTCGGATCAACACCATTGAATGTTCAAGATCCTTTTTTATTGCTCTTTTGTTGGCATTTCCATAATGTAAAGTACAAATTTGCAGTTAAACTTGTTCATTTAAAAATGGTAATTTTAATGTAACATTCATGCAAGTTTTGAAAATATTATATTTATTGGAATGATGTGAAAGTGTATGACGAGTGGACTATTAGTCCAAACGTAGTGCTGATTTACTGGTGTGTGAAATATATAGCAAGAATACGACACCAATACAGATGATTAGCAAATATGTAGGAGTCAGTTTACACAATCTTGCTGTAGCATACTTTCAGAATAAACCCGCCTCAATTAGGTCTTTTGAGGGTTGTATCGTGGTCTGGTTCACGGTTATAGAAACAAAGGATATAAGGCTCAAAAATTAATTTTAACCCACCCATTCTTCGTGATGAACTCCAGTCCTACGTTCAGTTAATTTTGCACCTGCTTGACAGTGTAAACTTGATGGTTCAAGGTTTGCTTGAAATGGCAGCCACCTTATTTTGATGGATGTTAGTAACCCCTTGATTTGGGTGGCCACTGAATCTTATTTTGTTTTTATTGAGGGTTTGAGGACCTCTTTTGCTTTTGTTTTTGACCCCTAACTTTTGCATGGACGGATTTTGTTCCTCAAGTCCATCGGGATTGCCTTGATTTTTGCCTAAGTCTCCTTTTGAGGTGTTTGACTTAGCAGGCTTTTTATTATATTTTTTTGAAATGCTTGTGACTGCCATGTCAATGGTCATTGATGAACAAACGTCATCTCTTGGATTTTGTCTCGTGATTCGAGTGGGTACTCGAGTTAACTGAACACTACCAATGCCCCAGGTTAAGTGTAAGGGTTTAGAAATTCGAAGGAAACTCCTACTTCTAGGCTCGAAGTGGTTAACTAGGGACTAACTCCTTATCTCTTCAGTGTTTGGGAATTTGAAGCAATGCCTGTACATCATCGGCGAGATTTTATCCGAAAGCATATCATCAGCAATTATGGGTATCATGTTTTCGTCATCCTCCCTCAAATCTTTGCTAAACAGCAGTGCGACAAAGGAAGTGAAGTGAAATATTTTTTGTGATTTTTTTGCGATAAACAAGAAAATGTGAGTGAATACAAATGAATTTGTTCAAAACATGCATAATTATCACATTAACAATACCATTAATAAGAAACAATTTCTAAAAGCAAGTAGCAATTAACAGAAAGGAAATTACAAATACAAATGGTAAACAATGTCCTGAAGTTGCCAGTGTTGAGGATGGCTTCTTGTCCGAACCACGGGATTTAACAAATGCCTCTTGAAGTGTTGGAACTCATTTCGGTGAGAAGTTGACGTGCATAACCAAATTTCCTTCTGGAAAGGATATGAATTTCTTGTTAATCAATTGTTGCACCTTGGCTTGAAAAGCTTTGCAATCCTCAGTTGAATGTCCCATTGATCCAGCATGATATCCACAATGAGCATCGGGATCATACCCAGGCGGGTATGGTTTTGGCAAAGGCTTGATAGCTTTGGGTTCTACCAGCGAGTTTCAGACCAGATGCGGCAAAAGTTGACTATACACCATAGGAACTAGATGAAGAGGAGCAGTCCTTCTTTCCAAGTTATTTCGAGGCCTATGCCGATTCTGACGCTGGTTCTGATAACCTCGGCCACGGGTTTGTTGATTTGCATGAGGAGCAACCCAGTGTTTCTGGTATGGTTCCATAGGCCTGATTGGTCGCCTATAATGATGATATGGCGCAGGCAATGGTAATTGTCGAGAAGAGGATGAACCATACAGTTTTTCTTGTGCACCTTGAGAATACTCGACATTTGCTATGACCACATCAATTTCATTATCCTCTTCCTCTTGAGGATTGCTAAAGGATTCAGTCTCGCCCGTCTTTTTGCTCGAGGCATCCTGGATTTGTTTAGTTTTAAGGTAATTCTCGATGCGTTCTCCTACTATTATAAGGTCAGGGAAGCTCAAGAATGCACTTCCAGCCATTCTTTCATGATAAGATTCATGCAGGCTGTCCAAAAACATGTCGATCAATTCTTTGTCCGAGAGTGGTGGTTGCACCCTGGCTGCTAACTCTCTCCACCGTTGTGCATATTCCTTAATGGATTCATCGCTCTTCTGAGAGAGGCTTTGCAACTGTGTGCGACTGGGAGCCATGTCCAAATTATACTCATATTGCTTTAGGAAAGCATTGGCTAAATCTTTCCATGATTGAATGCAGCTTCTCTTTAAATCCATGTACCAATTCAAAGATGCTCGTTCAAACTGTCTTGAAAACAATGAATCATCAACTTGTCATCAAGGACATGAGAAGTCATCTTTCGGCAGAATATTACCAAATGACGCTTTGGGCAACTGAGACCGGTGTACTTCTGGAAGTTAGGTACTTTGAATCTTGATGGAATTACCAGGTCTGGCACAAGTCACATATCAACAGCATCAAGCCCAGAATTATCACACGCTTTCAAAGCTTGAACTTTTTCTTCAAGGGCACAAAACCTCTCCTCCATAGACTTAGTCAATGGCATCATCTGAGACTGGGTAGGAATATTTATTGGCACAATATTACAACTAGCCATATGATCATACAAGGGATTGGTCGACATAGTGAAACCTGATGAAGAGTTAAGGTTTTCCATCCTAACATGTTGAAAATTATCCTTTGACATAGCTACCCGAGTTTTCCACTTGATTAGTCTGAATAGCTCTTTGTTTCTGCTCCTCTTGATTTCACTTAAACTCGCTTCAACTTCTTTGCGGCTACCACGAGTTCAGTATGAGTGTCGAGAAATCACCTGAGGGTTATGGACAAGGCTGGATAAGCTTTCTGGTTAAGAGAATGATATGCAATGCACATGAAATGCGAATGCAATGGTATGCAAATGTAATGCAGGCGCAAACAGGATCACAGGTTCAATCACGCTATGAGGTCAGATAGAACAACGGATAAATAACTGATATCTCCGATTAAAGGAACCCCATAGGTAGGCTCTAAACGGGTAGGTGCCTAGAGTCATGGATCTTTTCGAAGATATTATTACCATGACAAAGATTCACCTAATAATAATACCATCGAAGGATCTCTTCTAGGTGAGGTTTTCGTGTCGTCCCACGAGAAAGACTCCCCGTGAGTCTCTACTACACAACCATCAATTCCAAGGTTTCTTAAAGGGACCTCAGAGTCATAGATCGAGGTTGAAAATATCATCGTCAGAATAATGATACGTTCAAGAGATCTCATCTAATTGGGGCGTTCGCATCAACCCAAAAAGGAGTTACCCTCATGAGTTAACACTACCAACCACCATGGAAAAAGGGTAAAAGGTCCTTAGAGTTATAGATTCAACCTCAAAAATATTACTGCCATGGCAAAGACTCACCACAACAATAACATCCTTAGGGAATTAACTCTAAGCGGGGCTTTCACTTCCTCCCGACGAGAAAGACTCCTCGAGGGATTCCACTACACAACCGCCATTCTAAATCCTATGTTTTTTCTCGGACTCGGGTGTAGAGCCATCTCACAAAGTTCCAACAATCAGAGAACCCCAATAGTATCACAAGAAACAACAATAAGATATATAAAAGCAAGAAAGCAGTTAAATAACAAATAAATAAAATAAGCAAACAATAGAAGAAGATTCACAAACAAACGGATCCAACTCTTGCGAATCGAGTCAAGTTAGGCTTGACTCTCTCTAGCATAGGGCTATGCTATTCCCCAGCAGAGTCGCCATCTGTCGTACCTCGAAAAATACGATCCTCGCGATGGACGCGGAAAATACTGTTCGGAACAGAGTCGCCACCGAACTTTATTCATTCCAAGGATGGAATAGGAAAATATCGATAAAACCTTTGAGGAGATAAGAACATGGTCATCGCAACCAATATTCCAAGTTTGGGAGTCGGTTACATGAGGGGAAGGTATTAGCACCCCTCATGTCCGTTGTACTCAACGGGAACCTCTTGATTCGATTCGTGAGAGAAAGTGGATACGCTTGTTTATCTTCTAAATAATTGCTTGCTAAAGGGGAAATGGGTGGTTTTAAGATAGGGTGCTCGCCAAGGATTGGGGCCCTTGTGCCTACGTATCTTCACTTGTAAGAAGTGGAAAATCAGAGCATTCGAAGTTTGTGGGACTACGGGAAAAGAGGGGATTGTGCTCGCCAAGATCATCGCAATCTTGTGCCTACGTATTCTCATTGATAAATGAGAAATCAGAGCAGCCGTAGTTCGTCCTACGGTTTGCTAAAAGGTTTGTGTTTGGAATGAACGAGAATTTGGGCCACATTCTAACTGCTAAACATTGGCTTGTTTGCTCGCTAGGGGAGGCTAAAGTACAAGTTTGTTATGCGCGGAAGAAGGGACTAAACAACGTTCTTGGTAAAAGAATTATTTGAATGGTAGGTCGCACGAGGGCGAGTAGAGTTTGATTGGTTAAGTATTTTGGTTTTGAAAAGAGGGTAGATTTGAATAGGTTTTAAGGTTTTGGTCGCACGAGAGCGAGGTATTTTGTTAGATGTATTGGATGTTTAGCTAAAGGTGACGATTACCTGAAGCTTAAGAAAGACTTCTCGAACCTAAGTAATCGGGAGAGTGAACCAAAGACTTGGAACTCTCTCTTTTTCAACCTCAAATGCGAGAGGATAGAATTGAGTATGGTTTGAATAAGTTGAACGGATGACGATTACTTGAAGCTTAAGAAAGACTTCTCGGACCCAAGTAATCGGGAAAGCGAACCAAAGACTTGGAATACTCTCTTTTTCATCGCAAAAGGAGTTGTTCGAATGGCGTTTAAAAGATAGGATGTGGTTAAAATACTTTAACAGATGAGGATTACTCGAAGCTTAAGAAAGACTTCTCGGACCTCAAATAATCGGAAGAGTGAACCAAAGACTTGGAACTCTCTTCTTTTCTCATATAATATTATGAAAGATGTTTAGTATGATTAGAGTATATTAATCGGATGACGATTACTCGAAGCTCAAGAAAGACTCCTCGGTCCTTAAGTAATCGGGAGAGTGAACCAAAGACTTGGAGCTCTCTCTTTTTCACCCTAAGTGTTTATAAAAATAGATTTGAATGGTTTATCGTTTTTTAGAAGACAATTGTTCGAGCTTAAGAAAGACTTCTCGGACCCAAACAATTGGGAGAGAGAACTAAAGACTTGGAACTCTCTCTTTTTCATCTTTTATTGAAATTGTGTTTAAATAGTTATTAAGTTTTTTATTTTGATTTGAAGAAAATTGCTTGATATGAATCGAGATTTAAATTTGAGCGTGAAACAGCTTAAGGGTTTTCGGGAAAACAACTGTTCAAGTATGAAGAAGACTCCTCACACTTAAACAATTGGGCAAGTGAACTGGAAGAGAGAATAGAAGACTCTAAACTCTCTTTCAATCAAATAACTTTGAAGATGATTTGAATATTCACGAAATGAATGGAAAATGATTTCGAAAACGTTTTAAAATTAAGCAGAAGTTAGTTGAAAATTAGTTTGAGAATGAAATTGATCGAAATTTATTCGCCTTTGTTGATAAAATGATTTTTTTAAAAAAATTATTTTAATACTACTCATTAATTATATATATAAAAAAACTAATATATAAAAAAAAGGATAATAATAAGAATATTAATAATAATGCTTAGATGTAAAATGGGTGACAAGTATCTTTAGTCATATAAAACCACTAACGAGTTGTAGTATATATTGCTTACGCTTCTTGCCGTAATCTAAACCAAGCAAGACATGATCAATATTCACAATAGAATCTAATGCCCTGTAACATTTCAAATTTTAAAACTCACAACATAAAAACAAACCAAATTATATGGAAGCAACATGTAACCACCAACTATACAAATCACGACATCATATGAATTTCAAACCGAGAGATTATCGCAGCGTCGAATTTGTTGATACAAATCCTCACAGAATTATGTCAACAATATCAGTATCAACCTATCTAACATTAATGCATATTAAGAGACCGTACAGGCATGAAATTAAATTGGAAACCAAACACAAGCGGACATCATTGAATCAACACTGAACAACAACAATATTAACAAGATTTCAAACCAAAACCAATCAAAATATATACCAAAATTGGCAGTGCAATGTTGAAGGTAAAACTCACTCCAAGATTAGACAATATATATATATATATATATATATATATATATATATATATATATATATATATATATATATATATATATATATATATATATATATATATATATATATATATATATATATATATATATATATATATATATATATATATATATATATATATATATATATATATATATATGTGTGTGTGTGTGTGTGTGTGTGTGTGTGTGTGTGTGTGTGTGTGTGTGTGTGTGTGTGTGTGTGTGTGTGTGTGTGTGTGTGTGTGTGTGTGTGTGTGTGTCAAAACAGAATTCATATACCACAAGAGTTGTAGTTTGAGTGAGAGAAGAAAAAAAACTAGTAGACACAATGTCAGTGGACATGATTGAGTTGCAAAAGGAATTGTTACCTCACTAAAAACGTATCGACAAGATCTGAACAGACACCGTAGAGGTTATTTTCCTTAGATGCGTGATGAAATGCGCTATGAACTTGCTATTATGTTGGGCATGACAGAGTTGAAGTTGCGAAACCGTTGGCACAAGGCGCACTTATCACACCAGCTTGATTCCTGTTATGCTTAAAGTCAAACTTGGACCACTCGTTGTTACAGAATAGAGTTGAATTATTCGAATTAATCCACCGTTGATGATGAATATTGAGAGCTGCTACTGAGTCTGCAATATATTGTTAGCAGAACCCAGTATCTCCAACCCAAGAAGAAAATGCAACAGAAACTTGTATGTCGATATTGTAGGCACACTCCACAAGTCGATTTCATGCATAAATCCTCACTGATAAACCATTTGATGAGCATATACAGCGGATACGAGCAGCCGTGAGCATATACAGCGGTGTACCATCTGAGAAATGCATCTGCAATACTGCGAGTGTAAACAGGGTGGTGCATGTTGTCTCTCAATCAAGATCGACTCACTGGAGTTGCGAGCTGCAAAATGTTACTACTTAAAAATGAGCTGAGCCGTCGAGTTGCTTATCGTGTCACGGTTGTAGCTTTATGCTGCCGAATTCAATGATTCGTCTTTGGTGAAACCATTCTGCAGCTCTCATTATTGGATCCCTCTGGTTAATGGTGACTTCAGAAGCTTCAACAACCTTCATTGTCATTCACTAATCGAAACCGGCAACGTCGCAACCGAGTTATATGGATCTGGTGCTGTCATATTGAAATTGAATCGAACCAATATCGCTAATCAACTCTCAACCTGCACATAAATGAAAGCACAAACAAACAGTACTAGAAACCAAAACAAGAATTGACAACGAAAACAAAAGCTAAGCGTATACATAACCCATGCTCTCCTCTTTCGGTGAATCGGCAACATAATACGAACTGATGGGTATCAGTAGAACATAGCACTGCAAAAACAAATAAATGAAGGTTGTTGTGGGAGTTGTCGGTGAATGGCGGTAGCTGCAAGTTTCGAGAATCCAGTTACGGTTGTGTAGTCGACGTGTGATGAAACTTGGCAATGTCGCAACCTGTCAAAAAAAAAGAACAAAACAAACAATATCCAACAGCAGCTGGGACTGACTTGTTGTCTCAAATCCAATGTGGATAGAAGTTGACGGTATCGATGTTGATAACTGAGGAACAAAACCAAGATGCTTCTGAATACCGTTGTCCTGATTTATTGTTGTAAAGCCAAATTGTGATGACGCCAGAAGGTTATCATCATTGCATAATCGAAATTCTTCAGGAGCGAAAATGCTTGTTAACAGACACTGAGATAGAACAAGGTGGAAGCTTAATCGAAACCGGAGACGCGAAGTTGCATTAGCTATGGCATTGAGCGTAACTGACACCATGATTCATGGAACGTATTCACTGCGGCTTCAAACTCGTGTGATTGGAAACACATCTGATATCGAGATTCAGGAACGTCGCGACCTGCATAAAATCAACAGCCAGCCCAAATAGAATAACAGCTTTTAGAGAAATAATAATAAATGAAAACGGAATCAGTGAAAACAAAATTCACGAAAATAAAGTTGAGCTGAAGGTGTGTTTGAAATTGTTGTTGCTGTTAACTAATGCGTGCGCTGTGAATGTAGAATCCTTATTGTTGTGGTGTTGAATCAAACCAAGACGAAATCATTGCCGATGTTGCTGTGAAACGAGTTGGATTTAAGTTCTAAACCGTGAATCCAACAACCGAAATACGTTGCTGTTAAAACCATCTTCTTCTCGTGACGAAAGTCTCGCGCCGGCTCTTATCCGCTGGTGATGCTGTTTGAGGTACTGTGATGTCGAGCCGTGTTATTGTAAGCAAGAATCAATCAAATGTGGCACAATTCAAGCTTGTATCATGACAACAACAGTGATCGAAACAAGTTGCAATCTTGATGGCTGACACAGATTACGTCGTGAGTAGTGATGCTCATAATCAGGCTTCTGCACTTGTCCTGTGCTAAAGCATCATGGGAAATTCGAAAGAAGAATTAACTGTAGCGAACTTGTACTGTTAACGGCGCCGTAAACACTTGTAATTCTTTGAACCAGCAGTGAGAAAAAAAGGATGCTTGATGCTTTTGTTGGAACGGTCGAGTAATTGATCTGTTGCAACTCACTTTATCAGTCAAAATCTATACTCATGGTGCAACTTGCTTTATCGGATTTGTTGTCGTAAAAAAAAGGTGTCGTCGTGTTATCGCAGAAGAGGTTGATGTCGCGTGATACCGAGTCTAAATTGTCGAAACTGTGGCATATTAGAGACAGGCCAACAACATACTAACAATAGCAGTAAAGAGTAAACAATCATGTAGTATAGCAGCACCAAAACCAACAAGCATGAATCGCATCGATCTCGGTATAAACGGCAAACAACACCGTTAAACGAAAGCTGCCGCGAGGTTATCATTGTCAAGACACGCGCCTTCATTGTAGCTGCTGAATCATCCTCCCACATTTACAGCCTGCACGTGAAACAAACATCTACCACGATCCAAATCGTCTTTATGAAATTGAAGCCATCAGAACAGATTTTGTGCCACGAGCTTTTGAGGACAAAGCCATTATCGCCGGAGACTGAATCAGACAAGTTGCACTCCAATGCTGAGTTGTGTTATCTAGTCTATGTTTCCATTGTTGCCATAAACATGAGATCCACCAGAATCCTTCCTTCATTATGCAAGAAGGAACTCGTGAGCTACTACTACTTTGGGTGTCAAATGCGGCTGATCAATATAATGTTATAACTTGTTGATGATAATATGTTGCAGAAGATGGAATCCGAGAATATTGCGTCGAAACCGAATCCATACCGATTCGTTAACCAGTAACAGTGTTTGTAACCCACACACTCCTCACACTTCTTTCTCTCTGTGAGCTTGTAAACGAATACCGCAACAGCTGGTGTTGTTGTTAAACTAACAGAAACAGGATTAAGTGAAACCTCGTTATGGGATGCTGCTTGCTCTTTCAATGTTTCAACAATGGCAACTCTTGTGGCAGTATATTCTCCAACATCTTCGTAGTAGAGCAAACATCGGCAGCAACACACCACTACCAAAATAGCTCTGTTTGAAACGCATCATTGAACCAATGGTTAAACTTTCAACTTTGTACGAAACCGAATCGACACATTGTTGCTGGGAACAAATCTGTGGGTGTTGTTTGAAGTTGTAGTTGTTGTCAAAGTTGTTTTGAACACGGGAGATTACGACATAGTTCCATGTATCGATTTTATTCGAGGGCGTTTTGTCGAACACGTTGCGTGCATAAAAGGACCTGGTCTGCAAAATGGAATTTGTATAGTAGAGGGTGAAAGATATATGAGCAATGAGTCGGATTGTTGTAAGAAGAAGAAGGATAAGTGAGGTGAATGCGATGGTGATGGGAATGGAGAAGGCGGATAAAGGTTTTCAAATGGAGGAGATTTATGGAGGAGTTGAGAAATGGGGTTTCTGGCAGTGAGGGTGAATGTTGGTGAGAGTGAAGGACGATGAAGAGAGAAAAAGGTGAAGTGAGGGTTTAAGGAGATGGCATTTGCGGCTAGGGTTCCCCTTCAGAATTGGGGATGGCGGATAGGTTTTGTCATTGGAATTGAGAAGATAGTGAACAGTGTTGACCTCTTTTAAACCAAAATTCCCAACCCTAAACCTAATTTCTAACGGTGTCCTTGCTTCATGTCCTTCTTTTTTTTCTCTTTTTTTAATTTTTCTTTTCTTAATAATTAATAACTAATAATCTATTTAAAATACTAATTTAAATTCTAAATTAATTCTGATTATTTCTCTAATTTTATTTTAATTAAAATAATTCTAAATCTATTAATAATAAAAAAACTAGTTAAAATTCTAATTTAATTCTAAATCTAAGTTAATTAATTAACTAATGTTAAAATTATATTATATTTATATATTATAAAAAATAAATCATTAAATAAAAATAATGATAAATATATACAAAAACAAATGCCACGTGGCATGCTCTTATTGGGCTAAAGAGTGGAAATGCTCGTTTTTGCTGAAAAAATACGCTACGTTGTATAACCGAGGTAAATTAAAAAAATAAAGTCGGGCGAATGAAAATTTTGAAAAAGGTAGGACAAATTTGGGGTATGACGCTAACTTACCATGTGAATCCAATTTAACCTCTACCATTCCAATCTTTATCTCATCATCATTTGCATGTCAATTTACATTTTCAAACTATCACCGCTTTATTTTATCGTTATTTCCCCATCGAAGGAAAAGGTTACCCATTTTACCGTCGTGTCAATAACCTGCACCCTTACCTTTCGAACCTTAAGACGTTGAGCCGCCGTACTCATACTTGTTAGAACACAGATTGGTTCTTAATTATATCTCTATATTTTGATGATAACTCTTATGAAAATTTGTATTAAGAAATTATATACTCTAAAATTTGTTTAAGTATCTTTGCTGCAGATATTAAAGTGAATATTATTCTGAAAGCAAATTAGATCTGAACATGGAACTATGCAAGGCTCTGAAGCGTCAGAAGCATCTCTTAGAAGAATTTAAACGCTGCCTACAGAAGATTCTGAGCGCTGTCTACAGAAGGATCTGAAGCAGAAGCTACAGAAGGATCTGAAGCAGAAGCTACAAAAGCATTTGAAGCATTGAAGACTTTTGTATGAAGAATTTCAAGCACAGTTTTTCAGAAGACTCTGATAGTACTGTACGCTGCAAGTACTGAGGATCTGATCCCAAACTCTGCTCTGAATTATTACACGCTGAAAGCACACTCGCTGCAATGCTCTGATTCAGCAAACTATGATGAACATCAAAGACTCTGATCACTCAAGGCTCTGATGTTATTTGCTGAGTATTAGAAACTTGTTGATGAAGAATTCAAAGTTATGTCTGTTGGTTTGGCCAAACGACTCTTTCCTCATTTATGCTAAACACAAGAACACAGACAAAAAAGATTTCTCTGTGCATTCTAGTTCTAGGAAAGGTCAAGTGATGTGAAGACAAAAAGGCTACATCCCTTTTTAGTACACATCCTTCAACGTGAAAAACAACTTGGACTTCTGTGCCTATAAAAGCAAGACTCCAACACTCTTCTTCAATTGACGATAATTGAAAGAAATTCAAAGAAAAGCTCTCATACAATTTATTCTCTTACTGAATTTATTTCATGGTTCTTAAACTTAAGTGTAAAATCACAATTGTGATATAGCTTTCTTAGAAGCATTTAAACACTTGTTATGGTTTTACATTTGACTGTAAAAGTTCCTAGAGAAGACCCAGTTGTGGTCAGTTGTTCTTGAGAAGACTAAGAATAATTGCTCTTAGTGCTTACTATTGTAATTAGTTTGATTAATAGTGGATTAAGTCCTTGTGGAGAAAGGCAAATCACTCTTGATAGGGTGGACTGGAGTAGTTGAGTTCAACAAACCAGGATAAAAATCTTTGTGTTTTTATTGCCATAATATTTTCTCTATACTTATTCAACCCCCCTTCTAAGTATTTTCTCACCTTCAGTTGGCATCAGAGTTCCGGTTCTGTGTGTGCTACCACTTCACAGTGTCAGAAAAGATTCAGTGAGAAAACTTTGATATATATTTGGTTGTTATTATGGCTGAAACTTCAACATCTAACAGTAACAACAGATATGAAGAAAGGGATAGAATCAGCATAAAACCCCCTATGTTTGATGGGGAGAAATTTGACTATTGGAAGGACAGAATAGAGAATTTCTTCCTTGGTTATGATGCTAATTTATGGGACTTAGTCATTGATGGGTATGTTCATCCCACTGATGGGGATGGAAAGAAAATTGATAGAAAATCTATGACTGAAGCCCAAAACAAGGAGTTCAGAAATCATCACAAAGCTAGAACAATCTTGTTAAATGCAATATCTCATACTGAGTATGAGAAGATCACAAACATAGAAACTGCATTTGACTTGTTTGAGTCTTTGAAGATGACACATGAAGGAAACTTACAAGTTAAAGAGACCAAGGCTCTGGCGCTAATACAGAAGTATGAAGCGTTCAAAATGGAAGAATCTGAGTCTATAGAAACTATGTTCTCTAGATTCCAGATCCTCACAGCTGGTCTAAAAGTACTGGATAAAGGCTACTAAATTGCTGATCATGTGAAGAAGATCATCAAAAGCTTGCCTATCAGATGGAGACCTATGGTCACTGCTCTGAAGCTAGCTAAGGATCTGAACAAGATCACTTTGGAGGAACTAATCAGCTCATTGAGGAGCCATGAAATTGAACTTGAGGAAGATGAGCCTCAAAAGAAAGGTAAGTCAATTGCCTTAAAATCTAACAAATCTGTGAAAGCTTTGCAGGTGTTAGAAGAAAGTTCTGAAGAGTCTTCTTCTGAAGAAGAAGATGAATTGTCCTTGCTATCCAGAAGAATCAACAAACTCTGGAAGCACAAACAGAGGAAGTTCAAGAACTTCAAGAAGCCAGATCAGCACAAAGAGTCCTCTGGACCAAAAAGATCTGGAAAGAAGGAAGTTGTCTGCTTTGAATGTAAAGAACCTGACCATTACAAAAATAAATGTCCAAAGCTTCTAAAGGAAAAGCCAAAGAGGAAGTTTGACAAAAAGAAGAAGGTTCTAATGGCAACATGGGATGATTCAGATGAATCTGGATCTTCATCAGAATCTGAAGATGAATGCGCCAACATGGCTCTGATGGCAGGAGTGGAAGATCAGAGTGAAGGATCATCTGGATATGAATCTGATTCTGAATCTGACTCAGAAGAGGTACTTTCTGATCTCACTAGGGAAGAGCTTATTAAAGTTTTATCAGAAGTCCTGAAAAACTATAACTAGATTAAGCTCAAATGCAAGAAGCTTAAATGCAATTTTGAATCTGAGAATAATATGTTAAAGTCAGAAGTTGTTGAGCTCAAAGAAAACAATTTGAAAATGAAAACTAATTTTGAAAAAGCTTAACAAGACTCTGAGTCTGAAACTAAGTCTAAATGCAAAAACATTTTAGAAGAATATGACTTCAGCTTTCAGAAGTTTCTGGCTAAAAGCGTAGATAGAAGCAAGATGACTTCAATGATCTATGGAGTTAGCAAAAACAACAGGAAAGGAATTGGATATGAATCTTCCTCTGGAAAGGATTTAAATCCAATTCATGTTGATAAAATTATTATTAAGAAAACTCCCTTATACTCTCATTTTAAGTTTGGTCATCTGAATGATATCAAACACACATGTTCTGATCAGAACGTTCTTGTGTTTAAACCTAAAGTGAGTCAGAACAAAACTGTTGTAAAAAGACAGAAGTTCAGACCAACTTTTAAGGTAACTAACCCAAAAGGACCCAAAAAGATCTGGGTACCTAAGGATAAGATAATCTCTGTTGCAGATGTATTTAGCAGAAAAGTGAAGACGCCAGTCATGGTACCTGGACTCTGGCTGCTCACGTCACATGACGGGAGAAAGGTTTATGTTCCAAAGCCTAGAGCTTAAATCTGGAGGAGAAGTGAAGTTTGGAGGGAATCAGAAGGGCAAGATTATTGGCTTTGGTACTATTGGCAATGGTAACCTTCCCTCTATATCTAATGTTTTACTTGTAGAAGGATTGAAGCATAATCGATTGTCCATAAGTCAATTAAGTGACAATGGTTATGACATAATCTTTAATCAACAATGTTGCAAAGCTGTTAGTCAGAAGGATGGCTCAATCCTATTTAATGGAAAGAGGAAGAACAACATTTACGAAATAAATCTTTCAGAACTTAAAGTTCAAAATGTTAAATGCCTTATGTCTGTTAATTATGAGCAATGTGTCTGGCACAGAAGATTGGGGCATATTAATATGAGACGTATATCTCAGATTAATAAACTCAATCTGGTTAGAGGACTTCCTAAGCTGAAGTTCAACTCAGATGCTCTTTGTGAAGCATGTCAAAAAGGAAAATTTTCAAAATCCTCTTTTAAAACTAAGAATGTTGTTTCAACCTCAAGACCATTAGAATTACTTCACATTGATCTGTTTGGACCAGTGAAAACTGCATCCATCAGAGGCAAGAATTATGGATTAGTCATTGTTGATGACTATAGCAGATGGACATGGGTGAAATTCCTAAAACACAAGGATGAGTCACATTCTGTGTTCTTTGACTTCTACAAACAAGTCAAGAATGAAAAAGATTTTAAAATTATTAAAGTCAGAAGTGATCATGGTGGCAAATTTGAAAACAAATATTTTGAAAAATATTTTAATGAAAATGGCATTGCTCATGATTTCTCATGCCCTAGAACTCCACAACAGAATGGATTTGTAGAGAGGAAAAATAGAACTCTGCAAGAAATGGCCAGAAACATGATCAACGAGACTAATCTGGCAAAGCATTTTTGGGCAGAAGCAATAAACACAGCTTGTTACATTCAGAACAGAGTGTCTGTAAGACCTCTACTGGAAAAGACTCCCTATGAATTGTGGAGGAACAGAAAGCCCACATTTCTTATTTTCATCCTTTTGGATGTATTTGTTATATGTTGAACACTAAAGAGAATCTTAACAAGTTTGATTCTAAAGCACAAAAGTGTTTCATGCTTAGGTATTCTGAACGCTCTAAAGGCTGCAGAGTATACAATACTGAAACACAGATTGTGGAGGAATCTATACATGTTAGATTTGATGATAAGTTTGGCATTGAAAAGCCAAAGCAATTTGAAAGTTCTGCAGATAGAGAAGTAATTCTCACAGACTCTGAAGGCTCAGAGGCAGAAAAAGCTCAAGTGAAGGAACCAGAAGCAACGCCAGATGCAATTCCTTTAGCTTCTCAAATGAACAACTTGAACATTTCAGAAGAATCAAATGTTAGAGGATCATCGTCCAGAATCAAGGCCTCTCATCCAGAGGATGTAATCATTGGAAAGAAGGATGGCCCCATAAGAACAAGATCCTTCCTCAGATCATCTGAAGCATCATTATTTGGGTTGGTGTTAGTTATTGAACCAACTTCTGTGGATGAAGCTCTGCAAGACAATGACTGGATAATTGCCATGCAAGAAGAGCTCAATCCGTTCACAAGAAATGATGTTTGGGATTTGGTTCATAGACCAAAAGAATTCAACATAATTGGAACTAAATGGGTCTTCAAAAACAAGTTGAATGAAAAAGGAGAAGTTAAGTGAAACAAAGCAAGGCTTGTTGCTCAAGGTTATAGCCAGCAAGAAGGAATTGATTATACAGAGACTTATGCTCCTGTAGCCAGGTTAGAGTCTATTCATTTACTCATTTCTTTTGCTGCACAAAATAACATCACTCTATATCAGATGGATGTTAAGAGTGCCTTCTTAAATGTAATTATAGAAGAAGAAGTTTATGTTCACCAACCTCCTGGTTTTGAAAGTGAAAATTTTCCAGAACATGTTTTTAAACTAAAGAAATCTCTTTATGGTTTAAAATAAGCTCCCAGAGCTTGGTATGAGAGATTAAGCAATTTTCTTCTGGAGAAAAATTTTATCAGAGGCAAAGTGGACACAACACTCTTTTGTAAAACATTTAAGAAAGATCTGTTAATTTGTCAAATATATGTGGATGATATTATATTTGGATCTACCAATGTTATGCTGGGAAAGAAGTTTGCTCAATGTATGCAGGTTGAATTTGAGATGAGCATGATGGGAGAATTGAGATTCTTTCTGGGAATTCAAGTCAACCAGACTCTAGATTGCACTTACATTCATCAGACCAAATATGTTAAAGAGCTTCTGAAGAAGTTTAACATGACTGATAGTAAGATGGCAAAGACTCATATGCATCCAACAATACTCTTGGTAAGGAATAGGTAAGTAAGAAAGTAGATCAGAAACTCTACAGAGGTATGATATGATCTTTTCTCTACTTAACTGCTTCTAGACATGACATTTTATTCAGTGTATGCTTGTGTGCAAGATTCCAATCAGATCCTAGAGAATCACACTTAACAGTTGTTAAGAGGATTCTAAGGTATCTGAAAGGTACTTCTAATGTGGGTTTGTGTTACAGAAGATCTAATGAATTTAAACTAGTTGGATTCTGTGATGCTGATTACGCTGGAGACGGAGTGGAAAGAAAAAGTACTTCTGGAAGTTGTCAATTTCTAGGAAGAAATTTAATCTCCTGGTACAGCAAGAAACAACCTACAATTGCACTATCAACTACAGAGGCAGAATATATTGCTGCTGCTGGATGTAGCACGCAGATGCTCTGGATGAAAAGTCATCTAGAAGACTATCAAATCTTTGAGAGTAATGTTTCTATATTCTGTGATAATACTTCTGCTATATGTTTGTCTAAAAACCCCATTTTACACTCTAAGGCAAAACATATAGAAATTAAACATCACTTCATTAGAGACTATGTTCAGAAGGGTATTATAAACTTAGCCTTTGTTGATACAGATCATCAGTGGGCTGACATTTTCATAAAACCCCTTGCTGAAGATAGGTTTAAGTTTATTCTGAAAAATATTGGTATGGATTTTTGTCCAGAATAATATTTATCAGAAGCAAACTTCTCAGATGTAAAATGTTTAAAACTCTGAAGTATTTCGTCTGTCACTTATTTGATTTATTGAATTTTTTTTGTGTGTATCTGAACTAACCAATCTCAGAGGATCTGAACGTTGGCTAACATTTCATTTCTCAAAGAGAATTCAGAAGCACATGCAAGCAAACACGTGTCACTCTGAATCTGAAAAGATGGCGTGCACTTTACTAAAGAGACATTTGAGGTATTGTTTGAATAGTTAAAATCTTGGTTTCCCCCCCAAATTGTTAGAATTAATTAATGTTTTGAAATGATTATTATTCTTTTCATTAAATGCTGTTAATTGCTAAGTGGAACGTGCTGAATATGTCTGTTTGTGTGTCCTAACTTATCTCTATAAATACCACAAAATCACACCATTTCACACTTTTCACCTCACGAACAAGTATATGCATTTCTGCTTGCTATTTGGTCTTCATCTAAACCCTAAACCTTCATCTAAATCTCCTTCATCTTCTGGTGTATCTGCTACAAAAGCTTTTGCAGAATCTGCTTCTGAAGAAAATCCATTGGCTCTGACAATTGTAAACCAACCCTCTGCATCTGAAGCTCCAGACTCTGCATCTCCAATGGAAATTGACTCTACACCAGCATCAGAATCTACCCCACCTTCTTCATCTGAGATCAAGAAAGAGAATCCAGACTTAGAAGATAAGATTGCAGTATTGGAAGCTGGACAATCTGAGATCAAGTCATGGATGGCCAAACAAGATCAGAAGAATGAGAACATGGAAAAATGGATGACAAAGCAAGAACAATCTTCATCTGAGATCACTCAACTTCTGAAGATGATTCTTTCCGAAAAAACCTAGTTTTATTTTTCTGATGTTTGTGCACCTATACTTGAATTTATTATCTGATTATTTGTATGTTGTTTTTATCTGAATGAATGACTCTGTTGTTTTCTATACTTGAATGTATCTTTTCTCTATTTCCTTTATTTGTCTTTAATGTTTTCTTTTTTGATTATGACAAAAAGGGGGAGAAAATGAAATTATGACTGTTCAATTAAACTCTACCTAAATGAAATTCAGACATATCATTTATAACTAACATGAACTTTTAGTATTTCAGAAGTTATGAAAAATCTGACAAATTCTTTAAAGTAACTCTGAGATCCCCAGATTTAATTTTAACCAATCAGGCTCTGATTCTGAAACATTCATCCAAGTCAAGATCTTTGTTTCTGGAACAATCAGGCTCTGATTCTGTTAAGAATACTCATGCAAAAAGGGAAGTTTCTATTCTCTCTGAAGCATTGAAGACTTTTGTATGAAGAATTTCAAGCACATTTTTTCAGAAGACTCTGATAGTACTGTACGCTGCAAGTACTGAGGATCTGGTCCCAAACTCTGCTCTGAATTATTACACGCTGAAAGCACACTTGCTGCAATGCTCTGATTCAGCAAACTCTGATGAACATCAAAGACTCTGATCACTCAAGGCTCTGATGTTATTTGCTGAGTATTAGAAACTTGTTGAAGAAGAATTCAAAGCTATGTCCGTTGGTTTGGCCAAACGACTCTTTCCTCATTTATGCTAGACACAAGAACACAGACAAAAAGGATTTCTCTGTGCATTCTAATTCTAGGAAAGGTCATGTGATGTGAAGACAAAAAGGCTACAACCCTTTTCAGTACACAGCCTTCAACGTGAAAAACAACTTGGACTTATGTGCCTATAAAAGCAAGACTCCAACACTCTTCTTCAGTTGACGATAATTGAAAGAAATTCAAAGAAAAGCTCTCATACAATTTATTCTCTTACTGAATTTATTTCATAGTTCTTAAACTTAAGTGTAAAATCACAGTTGTGATATAGCTTTCTTAGAAGCATTTAAACACTTGTTATAGTTTTACATTTGATTGTAAAAGTTCCTTGAGAAGACCCAGTTGTGGTCAGTTGTTCTTGAGAAGACTAAGAACAATTGCTCTTAGTGCTTACTATTGTAATCAGTTTTATTAATAATGGATTAAGTCCTTGTGGAGAAAGGCAAATCACTATTGATAGGGTGGACTGGAGTAGTTGAGTTCAACGAACCAGAATAAAAATATTTGTGTTTTTATTGCCATAATATTTTCTCTATACTTATTCAACCCCCCTTCTAAGTATTTTCTCACCTTCAATACTTAGGCGTCCCGCCGTGGACATCCACCCTTTTTATCCTAGCCTTAGGATTAGGAGTCTCTGCACTCCATGTAAGTTTCCATCGTGGAATACTTACTCACACCCTTTTTAATTTAACTCTCAACGTAGAATTAGGAGTCGCCGCACTCCCTGTAAACGCTTCCCTATGAACGTTTACTTCCCCCCAGAACCTTGACCATAGTCAAGAAGTTCTCATTCCTCCCGTTTGAAGGGAACTACGATTTCTCTGATTCCATCCCCTACCTCGGATACGTAGGCAGAAGATGTGAATCTTGGCGTGTAAACTTTGGACTAACCCCTTAGCGTTACCCTTAAACAGATAACCTTAGCAAATAGCACATTTTAAACAAGAGGTTCTTGTAGAGTACTACAGAATTTTAGGATGCTAAAACCTTCCCTAAGCTTAACCAACCCCCGAACCCTAGATCTTTCCCCGCATTGTGTTTACGATGCAAAATAGGTTTTTCCTTTCTTTAACCTTTCCTTCGGATAAATTAAAGACCGGTTATGAACTAAAGATGTGATTCAAATTAATCAATAATTTGATATCCTATTCTCATCGCAACAATGATACTATTGAGTGAGAAGCCCAGTACCAAGGTTTAGAGAGACATATAGGATAAGATTGTGGTCGTGTAGTATTGACTTATCAGACATAGTTATCTTGACGAGTTTTGATGCGAAGACCCTGCCTAGAGTAGATTCCTCGTGAGTTATTGTTGGCTCGTAAGTCACTTTTGCAACAACAATAATACTTTCAAAATGGATCTGTGACTTTTGGAACCTTCAGTAAACCTGTGGTTTTTTAAAGTTGAGGGTGACCTCACTTAGAGGAGATTCCCTTGGGAGTATCATTGACTTTGTAAGTTATTTTTGCACTGATGAGGGTATTCTCAATACCGGATCTATGACTCTAAGAACCTTCATAAAATCCTTAGCACTCACCGATGAGGGGATCTGGGTTTTGTAGGGAACCTAGAAAACTTTACCTACCTTCAGAATCATATGCAGATTATTCAAAACATGCCGAATTTTTGAATCTAAATTATGGCATCATCGAACCTTTGAATCAGTGGATGCTGCATAATTCTTTGCATTCCATCCATAACACATGTATTCATACATTTCCATTTCATGCATGCAAACTAGAAAAGCATACCTTCCTCCCTTCCTCATCCAGAAGGCAACGATTCCCCGACGCCGATGGCTAAGGAATCATGGAACATGTTAAGCCTGAGAACACAATATGCAAGGAAGGTAAGATTGACATGATTTTGGAACTACTCCTGGACAATGTGATAATGTGCTTCTCAGGTTAAGTTGTGATGGGTGAACAAGCTGAGAACGAATTAGAGGTAGTTAAAATCCAGAGTGCAATTGCAGGAAATCTACCGGTTCCCACCCTACCTAATCAAAAGTTCATTCAAGAAAACCAAAACCAGAAGCAGAAGCAAAGCAACCGCCGGAACAATGATCAAGGGAGGAGACAACCTTGCTTTGATCCAATTTCAATCTCTTATACACAGCTACTGCATATTCTGATTCATGTTGAGGCAATTGTGCCCAAGGAGATTGAGCTTGCCAGGTTTCCCTTGCCCGAGTAAGCAGCAAGACTACAAAAGCGTCCCTTGAAATAGTCGACCAAGCTTGAGAGCACATTCCCAACACTGGTAGTCATTATGTCATTCAATTATTTTCATTTGTACTATTTCTTGTTTGTCAAGAAATGTTCACTTATAAAACTTGTTGTTTTCAAATGATAATTGTTAGACTATGGCACGGATCTAGAAGGGGGGGGGGGGGGGGGTTGAATAGATCCCCAATTAAAATTTGAGTCGGCGCTACCAATTTAAAATTGGTTTTAAAAATATTTTAAGTGCGGAAGCGGCCGAGGAAAAATATAGTCTAAAACGAACGGTTATTGGAAAACCAGATATACGTAAGCCTATGGATTAATGACAATTCGGAAAAATAGAATCACAACACAAACTACACTTATCAATTATTTACTTCAGTTGTAAGGATTCCTAGTTCCAATGATTCAAAATCAAACCAAAACTAGATACACAAGTAAGATAACTTTGGTTCAAGCAATATGTCAAACACTTGGTGTGCAAAAACACTCCAAGTGATGTTTATGTTGAGTAAGGGATTTCAACCAACCTAGTACAATGTATTGTTGTACTTTAGAGTTAAAAACAAAGTTTTAACCTCTTACTCAATTAATATCACAATTTTGACAATAGAGCTTACACAAAAATTACTTATTTGAGCTGAAACGTAAATGCTGAAAATAAAGAAGACAAGTAATTTGGTGAGGCAGTTCCCCCGTCGTCCTCGCTTCGGGGTACGTCTGCCCTCAATTCTAAAACTAGAATTGAGATATATTGTATAGATATCACCTATTTGAATGAACAGTTTATACAAGGATTGAGCAACAAATATACAACAAAAATCTCAATGTGTTGAAAGTTGCCTTCACTCCTTGCCCCTTGATTCAAGCTGAATCAAGTTCTTCGATTTGTGTTGATGGACCTCCGACTCCAGCCACCTTATTGAAGAACACGTTGTTATTCAAACCTTTGGCTCCGGATGATCTCAACAGCACCAAATCGAACCCGAGATCTTCCCTTCAAAGTCACCGAATCCGCTACTAGACTTGTGAAAATCACCTCTTCACAATCACCTTCGCTCGATTGATCGTTGATGAAGAACCTCGTCCAAAAACCCCCAAAATTCGAACCAATCTTGGAGGGAAAAACCCCAATGGTTTTATTCAAGAAAGAACCTGTCGCAATCTTCAACCCGAGCTTGATTCTCCAATCTAAGCCTCGAACCTTATCACCTTGAATCTCTCACACATGCATTTCAAAAATGATTGTGTGTAATTGAAATGTTGTGAGATGTTGAAGACGAAGATGATGAATCTTGGACACCTATTTCACTCTTTCTTGTTTTTGAACACATGAATCAAAAGAATATCAAATGTTGTTAGACACAAGTGTTTAAGCAAGTATATATAGTGGCAACAAAATTCAGGATATAACAGTATTTCAAAATTGAGAGGGAAGAAGTTTAAAACAGATTTTCCGCGCGAACGGTCGACCATAACAGGCCTGTGCGTCGACGCATGGCCTGTGCTATTTTGGATTTCTGGAAATTTAACCAGTGTGCGTCGACCATACGGTCGGTGTGCGCTGACCCGTTGAAATCCATTTCCTTTGTGCACCGACCTATGGTCGACCCATTGCTTTTATGCGTTGACCCGCTGGAATGTCATTCCTTCATGCGCTGACCCTATGGTCGACGCATGCTTTGTGCGCTGACTGATTTCCCCTTCTTTTTTTTTTGATAATACGCCGACCCTATGGTCGACCCATGTTCTGCAAGCGTTGCATCTGGTTTAGTGGATCTGGAATTCATACTTTCCAGTCTATCCTGGGAGTTTATCATCATCGAAACCTACATTTACCAATGTCTTGCAGACTTGTGTGATATGTGGCGATTTGCCTCCACAATCTCCCCCTTTTTGATGATGATAACCTCTATACAACTAAAACACCAAATATGCAATGTATACTAGAGGTGGCAATTAAATCCATTAAGGCAAAATCCATCCAATCCATCCATCAAAAAATCCATCCAATCCATCCACCACACAAAAAATAAGTTAATGGATTGGATTAAATCCATCCATTTATATGCATGGATGGATTCAATCCATCCAACATATTTTAAGGATTCAATGGATTATTTTTATTTTCGTTAGATTTATTTTTTTAAAATTAGATTTTTTTAAAAATAATTAAAAAACTATATTTTTTTGAAAAAAAATCTGTTTTTTTTTCAGAACAAAAAACTGATTTGTTTTTCGAAAAAAAAAACCGACTTTTTTTTTGGAAAAAAAATCAGTTTTTTTTTCAGAATAAAAAACTGATTTGTTTTTCGAAAAATAAATAAATTTTTTCTCGAAAAAAAACCGACTTTTTTTTTGGAAAAAAATCGGTTTTTTTTTCAGAATAAAAAACTGATTTGTTTTTCGAAAAAAAAAAACCGACTTTTTTTTGGAAAAAAAATAATTTTTTTTTCTGAAAAAAATCGGTTTCTTTTTTCAGAATAAAAAACTGATTTGTTTTTCGAAAAAAACCGACTTTTTTTTTGGAAAAAAAATCAATTTTTTTTTCCTGAAAAATCGGTTTTTTTTCAGAATAAAAAACTGATTTGTTTTTCGAAAAAAAAATAAAATTTTTTCTCGAACAAAAAACCGACTTTTTTTGTTTAGAAAAAAATCGGTTTTTTTTTTCAGAATAAAAAACTGATTTGTTTTTGAAAAAAAAAGTATTTATTTTTACGAAATTAAAAAAAAAGTTGGATGGATGGATATCAGATGACTTCCAAGAAACTGACAGCTTCCAGAAGTGCTTTTACGTTCAACTCTGTCTCCAGCATAGTCAGCATCACAGAATCCAACTAATGAAAATTCATCAGATCTTCTGTAACACAAACCCATGTTAGCAGTACCTTTCAGATACCTTAGAATCCTCTTAACAGCTGTTAAGTGTGATTCTCTAGGATCTGATTGGAATCTAGCACATAAACAGACACTGAACAGAATATCTGGTCTAGAAGCAGTCAAGTATAGAAGAGATCCTATCATACCTCTGTAGAGTTTTTGATCTACCTTCTTACTTACCTCTTCCTTACCTAGAGTGCTTGTAGGATGCATTGGAGTCTTTGCCATTTTGCTATCAACCATGTTGAACTTCTTCAGAAGCTCTTTAACATATTTGGTTTGATGTATGTAGGTGCACTCTGGAGTCTGATTGACTTGGATTCCCAAAAAGAATCTCAATTCTCCCATCATGCTCATTTCAAATTCTTCCTGCATACATTTAGCAAACTCCTTTCCAAGCGTAATATTTGTTGATCCAAAAATAATGTCATCTACATAAATTTGACAAATCAACAGATCTTTCTTAACAGTTTTACAGAATAAAGTTGTATCCACTTTTCCTCTGATAAAATTTTTCTTCAGAAGGAAGTTGCTCAACCTCTCATACCAAGCTCTGGGAGCTTGTTTTAATCCATAAAGGGATTTCTTTAATTTGAAAACATGATCTGGAAAATTCTCATTTTCAAAGCCAGGAGGTTGGTGGACATATACTTCTTCTTCTATAATACCATTAAGAAAAGCACTTTTAACATCCATCTGATACAGAGTGATGTTATTCTGTGCAGCAAAAGAAATAAGAAGGCGTATGGATTCTAACCTTGCCACTAGAGCATATGTCTCAGTGTAATCAATACCTTCTTGCTGACTGTATCCTTGAGCAACCAGTCTTGCCTTATTCCTTTCTACTTCTCCCTTTTCATTCAGCTTATTTCTGAAGACCCATTTTGTTCCAATAATATTGAATCCTTTAGGTCTAGGAACCAGATCCCATACTTCATTTCTGGTGAATTGATTCAGCTCTTCTTGCATAGCTATAATCCATTCATTATCTTCCAGAGCCTCATCTACAGATGTTGGTTCTATTATTGACACTAAGCCAAATAAAGAAGATTCAGAAGTTCTGAGAAATGTTCTTGTCCTTATTGGATCATCTTTCTTTCCAATTATCACATCTTCTGGATGAGAGGATTTGATTCTGGAAGAAGATCCTCTGACAGTTGGTCTATCATAAATATGCAAGTTGTTTAGTTGGAAAGTCAAAGGTGTAGCATCTGGGGTTGCTTCAGATTCTTTGATTTTTGCCTTTTCTGCCTCTGATCCTTCAAAGTCTGTGAGAATCACTTCTCTATCTGCAGAACTTTCAAACTGCTTTGGCTTTTCAGAGCCAAGCTTATCATCAAATCTAACATGAATAGATTCTTCAACAATCTGTGTTTCAGTATTGAATACTCTGTAGCCTTTAGAGCGTTCAGAATAACCAAGCATGAAACACTTCTGTGCTTTGGAATCAAACTTGTTCAGATTATCTTTAGTATTAAGCATATAACAAATACATCCAAAAGGATGAAAATAATAAATGTTAGGCTTTCTGTTTCTCCACAATTCATAGGGAGTCTTTTCCAGAAGAGGTCTTACAGATACTCTGTTCTGAATATAACAAGCTGTGTTAATTGCTTCTGCCCAAAAATGTTTTGCCAGATTTGTCTCATTGATCATGGTTCTGGCCATCTCTTGCAATGTTCTATTTTTCCTCTCTACAACTCCATTTTGTTGTGGAGTTCTAGGGCAGGAGAAATCATGTGCAATGCCTTTTTCAGAAAAATATTTTTCAAAATGTTTATTTTCAAATTCTCCACCATGATCACTTCTGACTTTAATAATTTTGGAATCTTTTTCAGTCTGGACTTGATTGCAGAAGTTAAAGAACACAGAATGAGACTCATCCTTGTGTTTTAGAAACTTTACCCATGTCCATCTGCTGTAGTCATCTACAATGACTAACCCATACTTCTTGCCTCTGATGGATGCAGTTTTCACTGGTCCAAACAGATCAATGTGAAGTAATTCCAATGGTCTGGAGGTAGACACAACATTTTTTGATTTAAAATGAGATTTTGAAAATTTACCTCTTTGACATGCTTCACACAGAGCATCTGAGTTGAACTTCAACTTAGGAAGTCCTCTGACCAGATTGAGTTTATTAATCTGAGATATACGTCTCATATTAATATGCCCCAATCTTCTATGCCAGACCCATTGCTCATCATTCACAGATAGGAGGCATTTTACATTTTGAACTTTAAGTTCTGAAAGGTTAATTTTATAAATGTTGTGTTTCCTCTTTCCACTGAATAGGATAGAGCCATCCTTTTGACATACAGCTTTGCAACATTTTTGATTAAAGATTATATCATAACCATTGTCACTTAATTGACTTATGGACAATAGATTATGTTTCAATCCTTCAACTAACAGAACATTAGTAATAGAGGGAAGCTTACCATTTCCAATAGTGCCAGATCCAATGATCTTTCCCTTCTGGTTCCCTCCAAACTTCACGTCCCCTCCAGATCTAAGTTCCAGGCTTTGGAACATAGACCTTTCTCCTGTCATGTGTCGTGAGTATCCAGAGTCCAGGTACCATGATTGGTGTCCTGACTTTGCTGCTAAGAACATCTACAACAGGAATTATTTTGTCTTTAGGTACCCAGATCTTCTTGGGTCCTTTGGGGTTAGTTGGTTTGCAGGTTTGTCTAAACTTCTGTTTTGCAACATAATGTTTATTCTGACTTGCCTTTGGTTTAAACACATAAGTACTCTTCTCAGAGCTTGTGTGTTTAATGTCATTCAAGTGACCAAATTTGAATTGAGAGTACAGAGGTGTCTTCCTGATGAAAAGTTTGTCAACAGGTTTTGGATTGCTTCCAGATGAAGACTCATATCCAATTCCTCTTCTGTTGTTTCCACTAACACCATAGATCATGGAAGCCATCTTGCTTCTGTCTATGCTCTTAGTGAGAAACCTCTGAAAACTAAAGTCATATTTTTCTAAAATATTTTCACAAGATTTAGTTTCAGAATCAGATTCTTGTTGGTAAGTTTAGCCATTACCTCTTCTGCATCATCATCAGATTCAGATTCTGATTCATATCCAGAGGTACCTTCCTCTTGATCCTCTGTCCTGGCCATCAGTGCAACGTTTGCACATTCTTCTTCTGATTCAGAAGATGACTCACACTCATCTGAGTCATCCCATGTTGCCATCAGAACCTTCTTCTTCTTGTTGAACTTCTTCTTAGGTTTTTCTTTCAGAAGTTTAGGGCAGTCATTCTTGTAGTGCCCAGGTTCTTTGCACTCATAGCACACCACTTCTTTCTTGGCAGATCTTCTGTGACTAGAAGGTTCCTTTTTGTTGTCAGATCTTCTGAAGTTGTTAAACTTCTTTCCCTTGTGCTTCCAGAGCTTGTTAATCCTTCTGGACAGCATGGACAACTCATCTTCTTCTTCAGAAGAAGATTCTTCAGAGCTTTCTTGAATAACCTGCAAAGCTTTAGCAGTTTTGTTAGATTTTAAAGCTATGGATTTACCTTTATCTTTCTTCTGGGGTTCATCTTCCTCTAGCTCAATTTCATGGCTTCTCAAAGAACTGATAAGTTCTTCTAAGGAGATCTTGTTCAGATCTTTTACCATCTTTAATGCAGTCACCATTGGTCTCCATCTGGTGGGAAGACTTCTGATGATTTTCTTGACATGATCTGACGTTGAGTAACCCTTGTCCAGAACTTTCAGACCAGCTGTAAGAATCTGAAATCTAGAAAACATAGTTTCTACATTTTCAGAATCTTCCATTTTAAATGCCTCATACTTCTGTATGAGCGCCAGAGCCTTTGTCTCTTTAACCTGAGAGTTTCCCTCATGAGTCATTTTGAGTGATTCAAACATGTCATGAGCAGTATCTCTGTTAGTAATCTTCTCATACTCAGTATGAGAGATTGCATTAAGCAATATAGTTCTGGCTTTGTGGTGATTCTTGAAGTCTCTTTTCTGCACTTCAGTCATTGATTTTCTATCAATCTTTTTGCCATCCTCTCCAGTAGGATGTTCATATCCATCAATGACCAAATCCCAAAGATCAGCATCATACCCAAGAAAAAAACTTTCTATTCTATCTTTCCAATAGTCAAATTTGTCTCCATCAAACATTGGAGGTTTGGTACTGATCCTATCCCTCTCTTCATATTTATTATTGATATTTGACATTGAATTATCAGCCATGATAACAAATAAATATATTGATCAAAGTATATCTCCTCTGGATCTTTACTGACACTGTTAAGTGATAGCACACTCAGAACCGGAGCTCTGATGCCAACTGAAGGTGAGATAATACTTAGAAGGGGGGGTTGAATAAGTATGAAAAATTAATACTTGAATAATAATCACACAAGTATTTTTATCCTGGTTCGTTAAACAACTACTCCAGTCCACCCTTCCAGAGTGATTTGCCTTTCTCAACAAGGACTTAATCCACTATTAAATCAAACTGATTACAATAGTATCACCTAAGAACTACAGTTCTTAGTCTTCTCAAGAGCTACTGACTCACACTGAATCCTCTTAAGGAATATCCTTTACAAACAATGTAAATTAAATACAAGAGTTTTTAATGCTTCTATAAAGCTATAATCACAACAGTGATTTTTCTCTTAAATTTTAAGTACAATGAGATTCTATGAAGAATAAGAATGAGAGCTTATAGAATATTGTGATTTCTTTTCAGCAAGTGTGTAACTGAAGAATGAAGTGAGGAACTCCTTTTATAGGCAGCTGAATCATGCACGTTGAAAAGAGAGTCTCAAAAGGTCTGAGCCTTTTTGTCTTCACATGTACTGAACTTTCCTTGAAATAGATGGCACAGATAAATCCTTTTTGTCTGTGTAAGTGTGTCTAGCACAAATAAGGAAAGAGACGTTGAATAGTTCCAACGGATATATTCTTGAAAACACTTCTTCAGTTTCAGCAAGTTCTTCAGAGTCTGAATGGATCAGAGTCTTCTGATGAGTTTCAGAACTATGCTGTATCAGAGTCTTCTGCAGCGTGTGTGCTTCTAGCGTGTTGATTATCAGAGCATCTTGACACAGAACTTCAGTACTTGGCAGCGTAAGTACATTCAGAAACTTCTATAGACTAATGCTTTGAGAAACTCTTCAATCAATATTCTTCTATACTTCTGATGCTTCAGCTTCAAATGCTTCTGATTATCTTCAGATGCTTCTGACTATCTTCAGATGCTTCTGACTCAGAATGTTCTGGAGCTTCTTTCTTCAGATCCTTCTGGAGACTACGCTCAGGATCTTCTGTAAGGAGCAAGCAGATTCTTCTGTGAGGTGCATCTGGCGCTTCAGAGTCAGGATAGCTTCTTGTATTCAATGGCAGATTTGCTTCTAGAGAGTCAATATAATTTTAATCTGCAGTAAAACTCTCAAACAAATTTTAGAGTATATAATTCTTAAATATAAATTTCCTAACAGTTATCATCAAAACAAAGAGTAATTATTAAGAACCAATCTGTGTTCTAACAATGTTGAGATGACTAAGAGAGTTGGTGATTTCTCAATCTTGTCGCTCATGTGATTCAACCAGAGAGTCAATACGGGCGTCCATCCGAGTAGAAAAAGAATTGAACCTTTCATTTTGGGCTTGGAGCTCAACTCTAATCTGCTCCATCTGAGTGTCTTGTCGCCTCATGAAGTTTTGTTGTTCTAACTGCATTGACTGCATCATATTAATGACTTCAGAGTTATCCGACGGCGGAGGAGGTGATGAGTGCTGAGAGGGTTGATAGTCTTGAGGGTAGCCGTGATATGGGTCATAGAATCTACCCAAGGTAGTCCAGCCTGTATATTGCCAATCGCCCCAACCTTGATATGTAGAATCGCCTTCTTGTTCTTCTGATGGGTATGAGTATTGGACCCAATCGGTATTTGTAGTCGTATCTTGGACTGGAGATTGATGATAATCTTGAGTCCCATAGATAGGTTCTTGTATCTCTACATCTGTGTTGTCTTCTGCATCGTCTTCTTCACCTTCCTCGTCACTTTCTTCTCCACTTTGGTCTTCGCTTTCTTCTTCACCCTGCTCTTCACTTTCTTCTTCATCAGAATCGTTACTAGGCACCGGAGGAATATTGGCCCGTCGGACAAATCTGTATGAATGTCGTTCAGCACACCAAAAATACCCCATCATTGCAAGGGTTTTGGTGCTAAATTCTTTATCTGAGGAAACTGATACATATGGAAATGTTGGATACACAACATTCGCAGCAGCAAGAATTTCCGAGATGAACGACCCATAGGCTAAAGCAGTGCCTCTACTTGAGTCTCTCAGAGCAAACATCCTGCTAGCAATATAGTAAGGCCAATTTATTTTGATCCTGTTTTGCAGTATGTAGATAAGATGTACCTCAGCTTGATCGACACACGATAGGCCACCCTTTTTCGGTCGTAGTATACGAGCGACGATCCACTGAAGGATGCGCTCCCCTGTATTGAGTTTCCCGGTTGTGACCGATCGAGGAAAAGCATCGCTGTTGACAATTGCCTCTGGATAAGGTCGTTTGAGCATTCCATTCAGAGCCTTCTTATATTCATAACCTGGCACCGTACGAGTGTCAGTTACCTCATGGAGAGGTGGTGCATCATCATCAACAGTCATATCAAAATATTTGTTCCATACTTCAGAATTGATATTAACCAGTTTATTTCCTATAGAGGTGTGAAAGTGCTGATCTTGAAAGTTACCTCGCATATTTGTGTAAAACACTCTGACCAAATCTTCACTGTACTTTGTATTACATTCCAGGAAATTGACGAACCCTTGAAAGTCCAACAGGGACAGAAGCCGAGTGAGATGCAAGCGCTCACTTGTTGCATGGTAGGAAGCATGTTGTGGAACTATGGCCCTTTTGCTGAGACTTTTGTTGAAGTTTTCAACAGCAGGAGGATGAACAAGAGAAACAGCAGTAACCGGAACTGAAGCAGAGGATGAAGAGGCTCTTGATCTCTTACCGGTAGTTTTGCGGAGAGAGGAAGCCATAGATGATGAGTTTTGGAGGAGTTTGAAGATGAACTTTGAAGAGAATGATTTGGGAATAATGTTGGAGAAGAAGAATACTTAGGTCTTTAATAGGAGGAGGTGTTAGAGTTTTTGGGAAGAGAGAGGAGACAAGGAGACAATTTAGGTGTCTAGATGCAATTCACAAGATGAATGTGTCGCTACTGCGAAAATCGGCGCCGGCTGAATAGAAGAGTCACCACCGTGCGTTATTTATCCCAAAGGAAGGAAAGGAAACACTCAGAGTAAACCTCACACAAAGACGGGAAAGGAATGGTCATTGCAACCAAATCCTGGATTCGGGAGTCGGTTACGCAAGGGGAAGGTATTAGCACCCCTCACGTCTGTCGTACTCGACGGGATCCACGCTTGTTTTCTAGTACGGATTGTTATTCTATCTATTCTAAAGGTCAAGGGTTAAAAGAAAAGAAAATGACTCGGCAAAGTATCGCACTTTATGCCTACTTATTCCCGTCTGGAACGAGAAATCAGAGTCAACGTAGTTCGCCTACCTACGGGAAAGGAGGGAAGGTTGCTCGCTAGGATATCGCATCCTATGCCTACGTACTTTCATACAGCATGAAAGATCAGAGCAAACATAGTTCGGGCTACGGAAGACACAAGCTCGTCTGAGTGTTTTTATCTCCTTATGAAAGGGTTTTTCCTGATTAAGAGTCCAAGCGGACAAAAATGACACATTGATGTTTGTTTTCAGTCTTTTATGCAAGAACTGTTTTTTCATGAGGTTTGCAATCTCTGACGCACTAGGGACTATGATTTGAGGGTGACTACATCGTATGTCACCCTAAGGGTAACACACTAAGTAATCAGATTACTGAAGAGTGACCCTCCAGCAACCTTTCTCAAATAGCTTAAGGCTCGTAGCGTACGGCATCGATCGTCCTTATTACTGTGTTTTGAGTTGTTCTGAGATAGAAGAGAAAGAAGTCTAAAAAACCTAGGGTTAGAAATGGGAATCAAAACTACCCTAATGTTATCATGCATGGTTTACAACCTAATGTCTTTCATAATTCCCTCCTGCATAGAGGAAATCAGAGATCCTAGGGGATAAACGGAAAAGAAACAACAACAATACAATAAACAGTAAGATGCATGAGATGCATCAAAACAAGCGAGGCAAAGAAATCCCACTCAACCTCGAACCTAAGAAAGCAACAGGCAAAGTGAATCAACTTCACTTCAAGCCTAAAGGGCAAGCAGCACAAGCCAACAGACAATACAGAGAAAAACAAAAGATACAGAGGAGGCAGCCCAAGCAGCAGCAACAAACTCCTACAACAAACAGCAACAACACGCTCTGAACAGCAAAGTTGAAATGACAGCAAAGGTCTTATCTTTGAGCTAGATTCCATCTTCAAGCTTCTTCAATCTTCATCTCCAAGCTTTAGCAAGCACACTCCAAGAAGGGATTTGTCATCAAGATCAAGTTGCAATGTTGGCATACTTGCTGAAAACCAAAGGAATTCAACAAGAACCAACATCGAAGTGGAATTGTATCCTCAAAAGTTCTACTCTCTAGGGCATGCCCCACTTCCCTCCTAAGGAGAGATGGAACTTCCCTAAGAGGACTTTGCATCATAGGATAGAATAGAAGCAAACAATGCATTCTATGTTTGATGGAAGAAATGAACTAATTCTACAAAAGCTCTCCCTAAAAGCCTAATTCTACCAACTCCTAAAACAAACTTAAAAGAGAAAGAAAGCTCCACTCCAAGCCCCACTCTTCAAGCCAAAGCATCTTCATCACGTCCAGAAGCTCCTCTAAAAAGGAATCCAAAGTCTTCAAGCTCCAAGTCCACCAAACGCTCCAAACAAGGCAAAGCACTCAAGAGAGAACACCGAAAGCAACAATCATTTGCAAAACCAAAAAAAAAAATAGCAAAATAAATTGTAAAATTCTAATAAAATTCCTATGTGAACATGCAAGTTTGAACATTCTAAAATTCCAGAATCAGGACCTAAATCAATTTCTAGGTCATCTAAACAATTCCTAAATGAAATTTGGTCATGGGAAGGCTCTAACCTACACACCTAAAACAGAATCTAATCAATTTTTCAAAAATCTAAGAAAATTCCAGGGGAAACCTATGTATGTCATCTAAATCATATCGAAAGAATCAGCTCAAAATCATAAAGCATCAAAGAGAACAAAATTAAACAAACAGCAATTTCAATTATGCATAACAATGGATATTAGCACAAAAGAAAATTCGTAACTAATTCAAATAAAATCCTAAAAATGCAAACTCAACTCCTATAGTTTCTTAAGACAATCAAGATCTACAGAAAAAAATTTCATAATTTTTCAATCATTTTTACTATTTTTAACGCAATTAATCCAAACAGCTATTAAAACAGAAAAAAAAGAACGAAAATGAATTAAACTAAGTTAATGTGCATTGGGCCAGGGGTGCGAACAACAGAATTCCAAAGCAATGTCCGTGTGGGCCTCGCGAGTGAGGGTGGGAACAGTACCCACGCGGTACTGTAGCTGTTCCGACGGTGACATTTTTTCGGTAACTTCCGAGCAACATATCTCCATTGATTCTTAACCGTTTCGCACGAAATTTTAGTCAAACTTGAAGGAAAAAAATCAAGGATTCCAAATATGCTCTTGGATTCCATCAAAACTCCATGATCAAAGAGATATATCATCATCAAGAAAACATACTCATCCAAAAAAGTCTCTAATCCTTAATTTCTTGATCCTAATTTCATCTATACATTTTCCACATCCTAACCACATGAATAATCTAATCTAATTCGTCCTAAAATCATAGAAAAAGTGAATTTCACATACCGGCTTCGGAGCGTCGAAACGGAGTAGTTGGAGCTCGTTTTTTCTTGCCAAAAAGTGCGGAAAACCTTTGTTGAAGTTTGTTGGAGAAGATTAAATTCTTGATAACTCTTGAAAATGCCTTGAATCCAACTTTGATCTCTAACTTTTTCTCTTCCAAACTCTAATGTCAATCTATGGTTTTTGCACAAATGAATCACCAACTCTTGCTTTGAACCTCTTCACAAGTATATATAGAATGTATTTGAAGACCCTAGAAAGTTCTAGATTGATCCAATGAGAAAATCAACTTCTCATGTCATGAAAATCTCTTCTTATGCTATGCACATACCATCTCATATTTTGGCTTACAATTCACTTGGTTATGAGTTTAAATTCTCTCCAAATGAGATATTGGAGGTGTATGAATGAAAAGGAGCCTTGCATTTGCTTGGAAGTGTGGTTTTGCATGTGCCTTATGATGCAAGTAGCCCATTTACAAAGCAAGTCCTTGAAATAACCCTCAATTCAAAATTGTGGCAATTCCATTGTCTTTAAAATGCATTTTACAATCAAATTGGTATGTCATATGGCTTGTTTGTGACCTCTAACCCAAAATTTGATTTTTTCCACCAAACTTTATTTGACTTATTCCCTTTTTTTAGGCCATTTTAAGTGACTTTTTTGAAATAAGCCGATCAATCCACCATGATGACTTATTTGACCTAAAAGCATCATTTTAAGCACATTCCATGTTGAACAATTTTTCATTTGAGAAGTGGAACATGGAGATTTTGACCTATGCTCAAAAATGACCTGTAATTCAACTTTCCCAAAATACCCCTGGATTGCCAAGACCATAACTTGAATTCTACAAATCCTCTTGAGTACTTCTAGTACTCAAATTAAAGCTAAGCTCAAGACCTACAACTATTATGTTGGCCAAGAATCCATTTGAAAACTCCTTGATGGGAAAAAGTTGCTTTGAAGTCAAGTGACTTTCACAGATAAATTTCAGTGTCCTTTGATGATCCATAACTTGCAAGAACCATAACTTGAGTTCTACAAATCTTCTTGAAGACTTATAGTACTCAAATTAAAGCTATTGAGAAGTCTACAAGTTTCATGTTGACCAAGACTTCATTTGAAACTTGAATTTTGACTTATCTGGCTTGGAAGTTAGGCCTGAATTAGGGTTTTTTTACACTAAAACCCTAATCTAGTAACTCCTCTTCTTCTTGATTCCTTTTGATTTCTCCTTGGCACAACACCACACATGCATCCACATACCAATTCATGAATTCCACATACTCCAAGCAGGCCTTGATGCCCTCCAATCAACCATTTGACCTAGGGTTGACCTAGGGTTGGCCCAGATGAAACCCTAGTTGACTGCACTTCAACTTTGGCTCTTGTACTTGTATCAATGATTTGTCTCATCTTCAAAATGACCCTCTAGGTCTTCCATGATCTTTTTACACCTTCCATGGCTCACACACTCATTGATGATTTTTAGCATATCCCCCAGATTGGGAGAGAAATCTACTGGTTGACCTTCAAACTTCTCAAAGCTTCAACTCATTTCTTGATTACTTGGATGGTCTTGATCTTGAATAAAACCCCTTGATGGGCCTCTTTCTGATGAAAATGGCACTTGATCCCTTGTTAGATGCCTTGTTATGCTATGTTATGCAAATGATTAGACTATGTACATGACTTAGTATGCAAATGACAATGCAATTGAAACATAAACCAAGTGAAATAGGTTGAGCAAATTTTAGGGTGCAACAGCTGCCCCTATTCAAACGGCTTGGACCCGACTGGGTGAAGAGCGAACGGCCTTCAAACATTCAAGGTACGAGACGGTTGAATACCAAGAACCCGGAAATTTGCCAACCGCAGAAATAAACTGCACCACTGCTTGGGGAACCCCATCCATCCATTGAACCTGGACGACTTCACTGGGGAAGTACTTCTGTCAACAAACATAACTCTGCCAACGATACAGGAAAAGAGCTCCGCCATCACTATGGGCAATACTACCGCCACCACCGCGGGAAATACTCTGGGAAAATAACACTGTCATCACTGCGGGTAATACCACCGCCACCACTACGGGAAATAATCTTGTCATCACTACAGGAGAAGAACACCGTCATCACTACGGGTAATACTCTGTCATCACTACAGGAAAATAACACCGTCATCGTTACGGGTAAACAACACCGCCATCGCTACGGGTAATACTCTGCCATCACTGCAGGGAAATAACACCGCCATCGCTACGGGTAAACAACACCGCCATCGCTACGGGTAATACTCTGCCATCACTGCAGGGAAATAACACCGCCATCGCTACGGGTAAACAACACCGCCA
The DNA here is from genome assembly GCA_963859935.3 of Lathyrus sativus. Classification (NCBI taxonomy): domain Eukaryota; kingdom Viridiplantae; phylum Streptophyta; class Magnoliopsida; order Fabales; family Fabaceae; genus Lathyrus; species Lathyrus sativus. The sequence goes on along the minus strand of OZ012741.1, from coordinate 598,657,378 downwards.
TCGCTACGGGTAAACAACACCGCCATCGCTACGGGTAATACTCTGCCATCACTGCAGGGAAATAACACCGCCATCGCTACGGGTAAACAACACTGCCATCGCTACGGGTAATAACTCTCTGTCACCACTACAGGAAAATAACACCGCCATCGCTACGGGTAATACTCTTGAATACAGCTCCTCTGTCTATCTTTGCAGTAGCTAACTCCATCAGTCAAATGGGTAACACATAATGGTCCAATCTTTCAATCTTTAATGCTGACATGGCAATAAATCTGAAAAGGACTCTACTGGGGATTTTCTGAACTCAAACTGCCAGACACCTACTTCGACATAGGCGGCAGCTTCTACAACTTGATTCGCGAAACCTTTTGATAACGTCATAACAACAATCTTGAAGAAATACTCCGCTGGAGGGGTAAGAGAAACTTAACCAAGCAACTCTGTGGGGAATAATGACAAGGCAAACATTATCGCCACGTGTCTCATGCTGAGACATTTAATATTTGGTAAATGATCTGAGCAAGAGCTCTCTCCACCTGCAAGGGAAACAACACTTGGATACCAAAGGTTAACCAACCTGGCCTATGTTTCAAAATGCACATGTTTGAGAATGGCGTAATGCTCTGTACAGCACGGATATGCTACGCGTTTTTGGGTAGATGCAAATATGACACTATATGCAAATGTGAATGCAGGCTCAAGCTGCTGGGGAAACTTTGACAAGCTTGCTTCAACACAGCTGTTGAGAGCGAATATCACCATGTTGGGGATGAAGGGGTATCATAAAGTCCTCCGGCCAAAATAAATGTCGGGCATACAACCAACTCTGTCGAGGAGATTAAACTTTGATTTCCACTGGGAGGAAAGAACACCTGCTGGGGAGAGTAACTCCACTGGGGAAGAATCGACTCTCTTGGGGAAAGTAAACTGACTGAGCAAGAAACGACTCATCTGGGGAACGATGAAATCCCTATGGAGGAAACGATGTTATCTGGACACAGCTTACAAACTCGGAGTTACCGCTCCGCTGGGGATAATCATCCTGACGAAGGCATGACGACCTGTGGGAAGAAAACCATCTTCTATGGGAATAATCCTTCTGAACCAACTATGACTTGGCTAAACTCTGCGGGAAACCTCCAAACTGGGGATTGATCGTTCACATACTTGACTCCCTGGGGAGTGCAACCTCTGCAAGGGATACTGATTTTAACTGGCTGGGGATATCCTCTGGGGATAAGCTGCGACTAGCTGGGGAAATTGATCCCTCTAGGGATGAAATGCGACCTGCATGGGGATTAGCATCATACAAAATAAAGTCTTTCGCCACGAACCTCCGGCTGGGGGCCATAAGTTCTGAGTGTCCATTTTAAAGGCGAGAACCCTGCAAAACACAAACGAGACAAGACAAATCTATAAAACCAAATATACTCGGGTTAGTGTCCGTGACATTACTCCAGTCAATTCAAAGTTTTAGCAATTATTGGCAAGGGCCAGCAAAGTTATGCACATGCAAGTTCATCGGAACATTGGCGTTTTCCGCATACAAAACAGTAAAGCACAAACATCAAATACTGAATAACATGTTTTATTAATAACAGGCCTCTGAATAGGCAAAGTTTTGTACATCAGATGCAACTCCTGAAAAGAGGAAGTTACGTACACACACATACATATATGCATAAGAAGCATAAAACTACAAATACAACTCGAATTTGTACACATGTCGGCAACATGGTGCAGACAAACATCGTGAGCTGATCCTCCTATGACTCTCCCGACTCTGGCGCTTTCTCGGTATTCAATTTTCGGAAGAGATTGTGTTGGATAAACGAACCCTCAGGTGCTCCCAAACCACTGATCAATGCAGGTATCGAATTCGGACCGCAGTCATTTGCTTTTTAAATCCCTAACTGTTGCGTGAACCGCCCTTTGCGGGTTTTCAATTCACCGGGATACCCTTTTTTGCCGAAGTCGCCCAATGTAGGTTTTCGACTTCGCGGGTGTACATCTTTTCAATTTTATCCCTAACTTTTGCCCGAACCTTTTTATTCTGTTTTTTGGTTCGCCGGGATGCCCCATTTTTGCCTGGAATCTCTTTTTTCTGTCCAGCGGGTCAATTTTTAAGCAAAGTATTTTTTAAATGCGTCCGAATTCACAGGAGACGTAAAGTCTTCACCATCCATGGTGGACAATAACAATGCTCCTCCTGAGAAGACTTTTCTGACAACGTATGGTCCTTCGTAATTAGGGGTCCATTTGCCCCTGTGATCTGTTTGTGGAGGGAGAATCCTCTTCAGCACAAGGTCGCCCGTCTGAAAGCTTCGCGGACATATCTTCTTATCGTATGCTTTCTTCATCTGACTTTGATACAACCGACTGTATGTGAGAGAAGCTAGCCTCTTCTCATCCATTAAGCTCAGCTGATTCAACCTGTCTTTTCCCCATTCTGCCTCATCAAGTTGGACATCTCGTAAAACCCTCAAGGAAGGAATCTCAACTTCCAATGGTAACACTGCTTTCATTCCGTATACCAACGAGAAAGGGGTTGCCCCGGTTGATGTGCGTACCGTCGTACAATAACCGTGCAAAGCGAAAGGTAGCATCTCGTGCCAGTCCTTATACGTCACAACCATCTTTTGAACAATCTTCTTTATGTTCTTATTGGCCGCTTCAACAGCGCCGTTCATATTGGGTCGGTAAGGAGAAGAGTTGTGATGTTCGATCTTGAAATTCTGACACAGCTCTTTCATCATCTTGTTATTCAAATTCGAACCGTTGTCGGTGATGATCCGCTCAGGGATTCCATATCTGTAGATAATATCTCGCTTGATAAACCTGGATACCACTTGTTTGGTGACATTGGCATATGACGCTGCTTCCACCCATTTGGTGAAGTAATCGATTGCCACCAAGATGAACCGGTGTCTGTTTGATGTTGTAGGCTCAATCATTCCAATCATATCAATTCCCTACATCTAGAATGGCCACGGTGATGTCATCACATTCAGAGGACTTGGGGGTACATGGACCTTGTCCGCATAAATTTGGCATTTATGACACCTCTTTGCAAACTTGAAACAGTCTGTTTCCATAATTAGCCAGTAATAACTTGCCCGCAATAGTTTTCTCGTCATAGCATGCCCACCAGCATGTGTACCAAACATACCCTCATGTATCTCTTCCATGAGCAACTTCGCCTCTTTCTCGTCTACACATCTTAGCAACACCAAGTCGTGGTTTCTTTTGTATAGGACACCGTCCGGGTTCAGATAGAAATTACCAGCCAATCTCCTGAGAGTCTTCTGATCTCGATTGAATGCCCCAGCCGGGTACTCCTTGTTCTTCAGGAAATTTTGGATGTCAAAGTACCAGGGTTTATCATCAGATGCTTCGTCAATAGCAAATATGAAGGCGGGTCTGTCGAGCCGAGAGATAACAATCCGGGGAGCCTCGTTCCAGAAGTTAACTTTATACATGGAAGACAATGTCGCCAGGGCGTCAGCCATTTGATTTTCTGCTCACGGCACATGATGCAATTCAACCTTGTCGAAGAAAGGCAACAATCTCCTTGCATAATTCATATATGGTATCAAATTGGGCTGACGTGTCTCCCATTCTCCTTTAATCTGATTCACTACTAGAGCTGAGTCTCCGTATACATCCAGATGTTTGATTCGCAAATCAATAGCTTCTTCAATACCCATGATGCAAGCCTCGTATTCAGCCTCATTATTGGTAACAGGAAAGGTCAATCGAGCAGTAAATGGGATGTGCGACCCCTGAGGAGTAGTAATAATTGCGCCTATTCCGCTACCATAGGAATTCACAGCTCCATCAAATATTAATTGCCATTTGGAACCCAATTCTGGTCCTTCGTCCGGCAACGGTTCTTCACAATCCTTCATCTTCAGGTACATGATATCCTCGTCAGGAAAATCAAACCTCATCGATTGGTAGTCCTCAACAGGCTGCTCCGCAAGGTACTCTGACAAGACGCTACCTTTAACGGCCTTTTGTGAGACATATTGAATATCATATTCGGTTAACACCATCTGCCATCGGGCAATTCTTCCGGAGAGTGCTTGCTTCTCAAACACGTATTTGATTGGATCCATCTTTGAAATGAGCAGGGTTGTATGATTCAGCATGTATTGCCTCAAACGTTTGGCGGCCCAGGCTAGCGCACAACACGTTTTCTCGAGCATTGAGTATCTGGACTCACAGTCTGTGAACTTCTTACTCAAATAGTAGATCGCATGCTCTTTACGCCCAGTCTCGTCGTGTTGACCAAGAACACAGCCCATACTTTCCTCAAGAACTGTCAAATACATAATCAACGGTCTCCCGGCCACTGGGGGTATCAAAACAGGAGGTTCCTGCAAGTATTCTTTTATTTTATCGAACGCCTTTTGACAATTTTCATTCCAAGTCACAACCTGGTCCTTTTTCAACAACTTGAATAACGACTCACACGTTGCAGTTAAGTGAGAGAAGAATCGGGCGATGTAGTTCAACCTCCCTAAAAATCCGCGCACTTCTTTTTCTGTTTTAGGCGTCGGCATTTCTTGTATTGCTTTTATTTTCGCAGGATCAACCTCTATTCCTTTTTCGCTCACGATAAACCCCAACAGTTTACCCGATCTCACCCCGAAGGTGCACTTGTTAGGGTTCAGTCTCAACCTGAACTTCCTAAGCCTCTTGAACAATTTCAGCAGATTAACCAAATGCTCCTCCTCCGTCTGAGATTTGGCAATCATATCATCAACATAAACCTCGATCTCTTTATGCATCATGTCATGAAAGAGAGTCGTCATAGCACGTTGATATGTTGCCCCAGCATTCTTCAATCCGAAGGGCATCACTTTGTAACAAAATGTTCCCCAGGGAGTAATGAAGGTAGTCTTCTCCATGTCTTCTGGCGCCATTTTGATCTGATTATAGCCCGAGAAGCCATCCATGAAGGAGAATATGGAGAATTGAGCAGTATTATCAACCAGCACATCGATGTGAGGAAGTGGAAAATCATCTTTCGGGCTCGCTTTATTCAAGTCACGGTAGTCTACACACATTCGCACTTTACCGTCTTTCTTTGGCACTGGCACAATATTAGCGACCCATGAGGGATATTTTGTAACAGCTAGGAAACCAGCATCCCACTGTTTTTGAACTTCCTCCTTAATCTTCACAGCCATGTCCGGTCTAGTTCTTCGGAGCTTCTGCTTAACCGGCGGGCATTCTTCTTTTAATGGCAGACAGTGCACAACCATATCCGTATCCAACCCCGGCATGTCCTCGTACGACCAGGCAAAAATATCACTATACTCTTTGAGCATCTCAATCAACCTTTGCTTGACGTCGCTTTGCAGCGCAACCCCTATACGGATGTTCCTTTCAACCCCTTCCGACCCCAAATTGATAATCTCAATGACTTCCTCATAAGGCAGAATGATCCTTTCTTCTTGTTTCAATAACCAGGTCAGCTCTTCTGGTACGTTGCCATCTTCCACAATCTCTTCCTCAGCCTGAAATACTGGGTGCTCGAAGTCGAAATGAGTCATAGGCGGTTCATAGATGTCATCTGAAATAGTAATCCTGCAAAGGAAATGGTTAAATGCTTCAAAACGTAGACAAAGCAAATAACCACGTTGCCATTTTATTGTAAAAAATAAAAACAGGAAAAACAAGGATCAGAATATTTGTATATGAAAAACGCCTTTATTCATGATTAAACAACGTACTGTACATAACCAAATGGCCCTAAGCAAAATCATTGTGCCCCAAGTAGGGCACAGGATTATTCAGCAATTAAAAAAACAAATCATTACTGTTTAGTTGTCACAGGAACAGTTTCCTGGATAGACCAATTGCAGAGACTTTGTCCTGGCACGCTTGGCTTGATCCATGCGTCCATATCACAGTCGCTATCTCCTTCCTCAGAATCGGAAACAGCATTGATAGTCTCGAAGCTCACTCCACTAGATGTAATGGTTATTGGCCCTCTGAACTTGGGCGCTCCTGAAGAGGATGCTGATGACGAAGGATGATATCCAAGCCCGAACCTGTCATTCTTCACGGGAATTTCCAACACCTGACCTCAGCCCTTGGTTTCGCCTGCCTGCACTAGAGCCTGAGCCTCTTTATACGATGACACTGCCACATCTGATATCTTGGGTACTGGAGATTTGTCTTTAATCTTTAGCCCTTCAAATGCCTGACAGGGTGTTTCATGGATTTCGCCGTCGACCTCCACGTATCTGAATGAAGACAGATGGCTAACCAAAATATCTTCTTCTCCGCAAACAGTGACGACACTATCCCCCACCATATACTTCAATTTTTGGTGCAACGTGGATGTGACTGCCCCAGCAGCGTGAATCCATGGTCGTCCAAGAAGGCAACTATACGCTGGCTGGATGTCCATTATGTAGAATTCAGTTTCAAAAATTTCCGGCCCCACCTGCAATGGTAATGTCATTGATCCGAAAGCTGACCTTCTCGTACCATCAAATGCCCTGACCACTAAGTCGCTGGGCGTGCAGAGAATCCCTCTGACATCCAACTTCATCATTGCTTTCTTCGAAAGCACATTCAAGGAAGACCCCGTATCCACTAAAACATGGGACATGACTGTGCCCCTGCATTCAACTGAGACGTGCAGCGCCATATTATGCTCTCTCCCTCTTAGAGTCAGATCAAAATCTGTAAAACCCAAACTGTGCCCTGCATTAACATGCGCCATCACTCCTTCTAACTGGTTAACCAAAACATCTTGAGGAACGAATGATGAGTCTAGGATCTTCAGCAAAGCGTTCTGATGAGCCTCAGAACATAATAGCAGTGACAAGATCGAGATCTTTGATGGTGTTTGCTGAAGGTGCTCTATAATTTTGTAATCACTTTTACGGATGAGCCTCATAAACTCTTCCACATCCTTAAGTGATGTTTCATTTTCCTTTATCTGCGAGGGGCCACTCTCGTCTACCTTGGCTTTCCCCTTTGCAAATATTTCTGCCTCTACCTCAGGCGATGTGAAGATTCTCCCACTTCTGGTCATACCTCCTGTTCCAACAATATTATCTACAACCCCAGCTGGTTGTTTATTTACTTCAATTTTCTCACCATCGCAATATACCTCCAACCCATGAGTCCATGGTACTGCTTTAGTACTTTCAAAAGGGATCAGTCCTGCTTTAGTAATAGTGATCGTCGGCCGCCTAGCGGGCGCCGTTATCGTTATTGTTTTCCTTGGAATCGTTACCGTAGCAACATTGTTCCGCTCATCACACAATGCCTCTATAGGCTCTTCAACTGCGGTTCTATCAAACTGCAATGTTCCTTCATTCATCAAAGCCTGGATACCCTGTTTCAACTCCTTACAACCCTCCGGTTGTATCCAACAATCCAAGCAAAACTCGTCACACCCCGGGAATACACCCCCTTCCAACAACCTGCTTTTGATCTCACCTAGCGGTGTCTTCAGCTCATTGACATCCGTCACTAGATTCAAATTCTCCTCGGTCAGGATGGCGTTTGCCCCGTGATTGGGCATAGGCTGCTGTACTATATTTGGACCTACTTGTCCGAAGTTAATAGCTTTGTTGTCCAACAAGTCTTGGACTTTATGTTTAAACGCATGACAGCCTTCAATATCATGTTCGGGCGCCCCGGAGTGGAAATCACAGTGCTTACCAGCATCATAACCAAATGGAGGATTGCCCGTTAACGGTGCCATGGTCCTTTTCTCGACCAACTTTAATCCTAGCAATGTTTGAAGCAGCTCAGCGTATGTGGAAGGAGGCGTTTCAAATACTCTCCTGGGCTTGCCCTCTTGGATTCTACGTTGGGTGGGGTGTTGCCTTTGTTGTTGCTGCTGCTGCGGCTGCTGTTGCTGTTGTTGTTGTTGTTGTGGAAAAGGGATAGTAACGCTAGCGACCTGTTGATGCTGAGTATACTGACTTCGTCCTCGACCTCGGCCCCTGCCGCCAAACACAGCACTAGAATCACCTTGACGCCTACCACCGAATGCTTTCCTGGTACCTCCTGTGGGGGCAGACTCACCTGCTTGGAATCTTCCAACCTTAATACTGTCTTCGACCATCTCACCTATGAGAATCAAATCTGAAAAACTGCTCAACGAAACGTTGAACAACTTTTCGTAATATATCCCCATGAACGTTCCAATGAACATGCTATTCATTTCTCTCTCAGCTAACGGAGGATGTACTCTTGCCGCCATATCGCGCCATCTCTGCGCATACTCTTTAAAGCTTTCCTCTTTCTTCTGCGACAAGCCTTACAATTGAACTCAGTTCGGTGCTAGATCACTATTATACTTATAATGCAGGACGAAAGCATCCGCCAATTGCTTCCAGGTTTTGATTTAAGCGGGCTCCAACCCCATGTACCACTCGAGTGACGGCCCTGATAGGCTGTCTTGAAAGAAATGCATAAGCATCCTTTCGTCATCCGAATACGCGGACATCCTTCTGTAATAAGCACGGACATGCACCTTAGGGCAAGTGTCCCTCTTATATTTGTCGAACGTGGGAGCTTTGAATTTCAGCGGTACCCTCAGCCCAGACACCAAGCCCATATAGTCATGTCTAGTCCGGTAGAATTCTGATTAGCCATACCCTTCACCTATTCTTCAAGCATTTTAATCCTTTGAGTATTGTCGATGGGTCCTTCAAATCCCATGCCTCTTCCAGAAAAGGCGTCCTCTTGACAGTCTTCTCCCCAGTTCACATTTTCATTTCCGTATCCGTTATAACCAGTGTTGCGACCGAACCCTTGCTGATTAGTCATGGGACCTCGTCCCCCATTACCATAACCCTGCCCGAAACCAGTGTTGATAGGCACCGATCCAACACCATTTCCACCATAACCCTGGTTAGTGTTACCAAAACCGTCGTAGCCGAAACCCTGAGCATTGAAGCCGAACTTTCCGCCCTGATTGCCATACTCGAACCCCTGGTCATTATAGCCGAATCCATTGTTACCAAAACCATTACCGCCATTGAAGTTACCACCTCCCAGATTGGTGTCTCCGAATCCAACATTGTTAACAACCGTCTCATTTCCATTCCCTGCGTTGCCGTTGCCAGCGCCAGCGTCATTGTTCACAACCACAACAGGTGGGGTCACTACGGGAGAAACCACAGGTGTAGGGGGCCCATCCTCATGAAGAGTCTCGACATGCACAGAGTTGTGGTCATCGTTGTCGTTCCCATTAGCCCGCGTCAGCAGCGGCTGCACCAATGTCTGGAGATTCTCCTGGCCTTTAGCAATACTCTCCATGGCCTGCATGAACAGGTTCAACTTCTCGCGAATCTCCACCTAGACTTGATCCATGATTCTCTTGCAGTTGGTACGAGTAGAGTATCGATGAATTCTTTGTTCGTCAATCCTGGAAACCTACAGATTCACGAATACCGGTTATGCAATATGAATGCAGATGCAAATGCGTAAATGTGCTACAGGTTATATCCCCCCTGATTCTAGTTTCGGAGAGAAGGCCATGACGACAATGGAGTCCTTATCCAGCAAGCAAGGAATCAGAAAACCCTCATATATAACAAATGCCAAGAGGCTGAGTACAAGAGTACAACTGAATACAACTGAAGAGACCTCGGCCAGCAAGCCTGGCGATGGTCCAAATACAAGTACAAATAACAAAGGCAAGGCAAAGATAAATCAGGCCAAATGGCAGGCTCTGACGTCCTCCAAAATCCCCATTGTCTCCGAGTGCCCTAGTCGGGAGATCAACTCCTGTATCAGTAAAGCATGCCGCTCGGTAGTGGATCTCAGCTTTTTGGCATCATCTTGGTAGGCTCCTTTGCCGGAACTCTCGTCAAATCTGTACCTCTTGGAACCGGCCTTCTCTTCATACCCTCTCGGCTTCTCGTCAATGTCACTTACTCTGAGCTCCGCAGCGCTCCTAAGTGATGTCGCTTCAGTAATCTTTGCGTCTTGGGCTCTAATCTGTGCCTCTAGTGCGGCAATTTGCAGCTTCAGTTCGTCTTCGCGCTCCTTCCGCTTGGTAAGCGTGGCATTCCACAAAGCTTCCCACTTGCTGATACGGGCATAAGCTTTGCTTAGAAGTTCCTTCTTGGAAGTAAGTACCTTGCTAACGCCGTTTAAGGCTATTCCCACTTTTTCTTTCTTGTTGGTCTCTTCTGTCAGCTCTGATCCCAACCTGTTAATCAACTCAATCTGTTCCTTCACAGTGAAGGTGGCTTCATTCTTCTCACGACGTAACTGGAAGATCTCCTTCTCTAACTCCTCATTGGCTTTCTTCAGTTCCTCGTTTTCAGCCAACAATTTGTTATACTTCTCACTCTCTTCCGAAGGAGGTACCTCAATCAATGGAAGATACAGGGGTTCCACAGCAGGATAAGGCATCAAAGAAGTACCAACTCTCTCGCGGACCCAAGCCAAATAGGGATCATAAGCTTTGCTGTTGCTCTTACCGAGCAAAGCTTTCCCCCTCCTATGGATGTTAGCCCATGCATGTCTCAATCTGGTCAAAACGGCTGTGTCTAATGAGCCTGTGAGATACAGAGATTCCTATATCTCCTTCTCAATAAGAGCGTCCCTCAGAGCGTAACCGAACTGCCGTACCAGCAATGAAGGGTTATAGTTAATACAACATTTCCGTCCAATTAAGGGGACATTCGGAAAGCCACTACAACTATATATAACATCAGTACCAAGCATACTCCGATTAAACCAGATGATATTCTCAGCAGCCAGTCCCATCAACCGGGAAGGCCAATCTAAAGTATCAACAGCATCAACGAAAGGTCCTGTCTTCGGAAGGTGCCCCTGGAACCACCTGTACAAGAGCGGAAGACAACAGGAAACATTCTTGCCACGACGTTTCTCATTCTTGTAGTGAATGGAATGGTAAACATCGCCCAAGAGAGTAGGAACTGGATTCTTCGAGGCAAGAATAAGGAAGGCATCTGAGTCGACAAAGTCTGGAACATTAGGAAACAAGACAATCCCATAAATGCAGACAACCAGAATGGCACTGAAAGCAACCCAACATCCACTCTTCACGCATTGCGTAGCCTTCTCAACTAGGACAGATAGGTGAAAACCATAAGCTTCATTCAGCTTAACCAAGCCTCCCGGAAACTCAGAGGCGTCTAAGCTGACAATCTCGGTGAGTGTAGCCAACTCAGGCTCAGCATCAACATGTACAAAGGGCATTTGGTCCAACACAGAAACTCCCAACATCGCAGAATACTCCTCCAAAGTGGGTGCCAGAATATAGTTTGGAAATAAGAAACATCTCAACTACGGCTCATAAAACTGCAATAAAGTATACACCTCAGTCGTCTCGAATGCTGAAGGTCTGTATAACAAGCTAAGCAATCTCCCATAAGATACTCTGAACTCAACCCTCACACTCTCATCTGCCAGAGCAACTAAACCCAGCAATGAACTGATATCTAGTGAATGCAACCGGTAAGCAACTGTCTTCTTCAGGGACTCCATGTCTGGCTAGAAGATATACTAGAATCAGAGGGGAATGATCACCTGCAACATATATACATGTTAATGAAATGAAATCATGAAAATGCACATGCATATGCAAACAAAGGACCAAGTGCAATGCTGATAGACTGAGATGCTCTGTACTGAAGCTTGAGAACCATCCACTCTTTAATCAAACCGACCACTCAAATGAACCTTGTAACCACATCTCACTGACAGAGATAAACCAGGTATTCTGAGGTCAAAGGTTTCTTGCAAACAGACCCACCTACCCCTCACAGGTATGTACTTAACTTGCAGACTGGGTACGGCATCCTATGCGGGTTCAACGTCACAGACTTTCAAGAGCGATGATACGATACCCAGAAGGTGTGGCATCATCATCCCTTGAAGCGGCATCACTTAGTTGAATCCCAATTGATAGGTTCCCAGAGTCGACAATCCTCGGGTCAGACAACTTGTCGAGCCCTAAGGGCCAGGCAAGAAGTATCAAAGAGAATCTCGTCCGAGCGTAAATTTCGCGGCTAGCTGGTGCGAGCTAACCAAGCAGGCTAACCACTACTCTCTACTTCTAAGTCTATGTGTAACCTCAAGCCCAGGTCTGGTTTATCTCTCAACAGATCTTCCCTTCCCACAACAGCAATAATAATATAAGGCTGATAATAAAAGGCGGAAAGTAAAGACAGAAAAGTAAATCTATACAACACCCCTGACGGGAAAACAAGCGCTAGGATTGACTCGCGTAGGGGATATTCCTGTCGCCAGCAGAGTCGCCAGCTGTCATTACTGCGAAAATCGGCGCCAGCTGAACAGAAGAGTCGCCACCGTGCGTTATTTATCCTAAAGGAGGGAAAGGAAATGCTCAGAGTAAACCTCATGCAAAGACGGGAAAGGAATGGTCATCGCAACCAAATCCTGGATTCGGGAGTCGGTTACGCAAGGGGAAGGTATTAGCACCCCTCACGTCCGTCGTACTCGACGGGATCCACGCTTGTTTTCTAGTACGGATTGTCATTCTATCTATTCTAAAGGTCAAGGGTTAAAAGAAAAGAAAATGACTCGGCAAAGTATCGCACTTTATGCCTACGTATTCCCGTCTGGAACGAGAAATCAGAGTCAACGTAGTTCGCCTACCTACGGGAAAGGAGGGAAGGTTTCTAGCTAGGATATCGCATCCTATGCCTACGTACTTTCATACAACATGAAAGATCAGAGCAAACGTAGTTCGGGCTACGGAAGACACAAGCTCGTCTAAGTGTTTTTATCTCCTTATGAAAGGGTTTTTCCTAATTAAGAGTCCAAGCGGACAAAAATGACACCTTGATGTTTGTTTTCAGTCTTTTACGCAAGAACTGTTTTTCATGAGGTTTGCAATCTCTGACGCACTAGGGACTATGATTTGAGGGTGACTACGTCGTATGTCACCCTAAGGGTAACACACTAAGTAATCAGATTACTGAAGAGTGACCCTCCAACAACCTTTCTCAAATAGCTTAAGGCTCGTAGCGTACGACATCGATCGTCCTTATTACTGTGTTTTGAGTTGTTCTGAGATAGAAGAGAAAGAAGTCTAAAAAACCTAGGGTTAGAAATGGGAATCAAAACTACCCTAATGTTATCATGCATGGATTACAACCTAATGTCTGTCATAATTCCCTCCTGCACAGAGGAAATCATAGATCCTAGGGGATAAACGGAAAAGAAACAACAACAATACAATAAACAGTAAGATGCATGAGATGCAGCAAAACAAACGAGGCAAAGAAATCCCACTCAACCTCGAACCTAAGAAAGCAACAGGCAAAGTGAATCAACTTCACTTCAAGCCTAAAGGGCAAGCAGCACAAGCCAACAGACAATACAGAGAAAAACAAAAGATACAGAGGAGGCAGCCCAAGCAGCAGCAACAAACTCCTACAACAAACAGCAACAACACGCTTTGAATAACAAAGTTGAAATGACAGCAAAGGTCTTATCTTTGAGCTAGATTCCATCTTCAAGCTTCTTCAATCTTCATCTCCAAGCTTTAGCAAGCACACTCCAAGAAGGGATTTGTCATCAAGATCAAGTTGCAATGTTGGCATACTTGCTGAAAACCAAAGGAATTCAACAAGAACCAACATCGAAGTGGAATTGTATCCTCAAAAGTTCTACTCTCTAGGGCATGCCCCACTTCCCTCCTAAGGAGATATGGAACTTCCCTAAGAGGACTTTGCATCATAGGATAGAATAGAAGCAAACAATGCATTCTATGTTTGATGGAAGAAATGAACTAATTCTACAAAAGCTCTCCTTAAAAGCCTAATTCTACCAACTCCTAAAACAAACTTAAAAGAGAAAGAAAGCTCCACTCCAAGCCCCACTCTTCAAGTCAAAGCATCTTCATCACGTCCAGAAGCTCCTCTAAAAAGGAATCCAAAGTCTTCAAGCTCCAAGTCCACCAAACGCTCCAAACAAGGCAAAGCACTCAAGAGAGAACACCGAAAGCAACAATCATTTGTAAAACCCCAAAAAAATAGCAAAACAAATTGTAAAATTCTAATAAAATTCCTATGTGAACATGAAAGTTTGAACATTCTAAAACTCCAGAATCAAGACCTAAATCAATTTCTAGGTCATCTAAACAATTCCTAAATGAAATTTGGTCATGGGAAACCATTATTTGGGAAGGCTCTAACCTACACACCTAAAACAGAATCTAATCAATTTTTCAAAAATCTAAGAAAATTCCAGGGGAAACCTATGTATATCCTCTAAAACATATCGAAAGAATCAGCTCAAAATCATAAAGCATCAAAGAGAACAAAATTAAACAAACAGCAATATCAATTATGCATAACAATGGATATTAGCACAAAAGAAAATTCGTAACTAATTCAAATAAAATCCTAAAAATGCAAACTCAACTCCTACAGTTTCTTAAGACAACCAAGATCTACAGAAAAGAAATTCATAATTTTTCGATCATTTTTACTATTTTTAATGCAATTAATCCAAACAGCTGTTAAAACAGAAAAAAAAGAACGAAAATAAATTAAACTAAGTTAATGTGCATTGGGTCAGGGGTGCGAACAACAGAATTCCAAAGCAATGTCCGTGTGGGCCTCGCGAGTGGGGGTGGGAACAGTACCCGCACGGTATTATAGCTGTTCCGACGGTGACATTTTTTCGGTAACTTCCGAGCAACATATCTCCATTGATTCTTAACCGTTTCGCACAAAATTTTAGTCAAACTTGAAGGAAAAAAATCAAGGATTCCAAATATGCTCTTGTATTCCATCAAAACTCCATGATCAAAGAGATATATCATCATCAAGAAAACATACTCATCCAAAAAAGTCTCTAATCCTTAATTTCTTGATCCTAATTTCATCTATACATTTTCCAGATCCTAACCACATGAATAATCTAATCTAATTCGTCCTAAAATCATAGAAAAAGTGAATTTCACATACCGGCTTCGGAGTGTCGAAACAGAGTAGTTGGAGCTCGTTTTTTCTTGCCAAAAAGTGCGGAAAACCTTTGTTGAAGTTTGTTGGAGAAGATTAAATTCTTGATAACTCTTGAAAATGCCTTGAATCCAACTTTGATCTCTCACTTTTTCTCTTCCAAACTCCAATGTCAATCTATGGTTTTTGCACAAATGAATCACCAACTCTTGCTTTGAACCTCTTCACAAGTATATATAGAATGTATTTGAAGACCCTAGAAAGTTCTAGATTGATCCAATGAGAAAATCAACTTCTCATGTCATGAAAATCTCTTCTTATGCTATGCACATACCATCTCATGTTTTGGCTTGCAATTCACTTGGTTATGAGTTTAAATTCTCTCCAAATGAGATATTGGAGGTGTATGGATGGAAAGGAGCCTTGCATTTGCTTGGAAGTGTGGTTTTGCATATGTGCCTTATGATCCAAGTAGCCCATTTACAAAGCAAGTCCTTGAAATAACCCTCAATTCAAAATTGTGGCAATGCCATTGTCTTTAAAATGCATTCTACAATCAAATTGGTATGTCATATGGCTTGTTTGTGACCTCTAACCCAAAATTTGATTTTTTCCACCAAACTTTATTTGACTTATTCCCTTTTTTTAGGCCATTTTAAGTGACTTTTTTGAAATAAGCCGATCAATCCACCATGATGACTTATTTTACCTAAAAGCATCATTTTAAGCACATTCCATGTTGAACAATTTTTCATTTGAGAAGTGGAACATGGAGATTTTGACCTATGCTCAAAAATGACCTATAATTCAACTTTCCCAAAATACCCCTGGATTGCCAAGACCATAACTTGAATTCTACAAATCCTATTGAGTACTTCTAGTACTCAAATTAAATCTAATATCAAGACCTACAACTCTTATGTTGGCCAAGAATCCATTTGAAAACTCCTTGATGGGCAAAAGTTGGTTGGAAGTCAAGTGACTTTCACAGATAAATTTCAGTGTCCTTTGATGACCCATAACTTGCAAGAACCATAACTTGAGTTCTACAAATCTTCTTGAAGACTTCTAGTACTCAACTTAAAGCTATTTAGAATCTCTAAAAGTTTCATGTTGACCAAGATTTCATTTGAAACTTGCATTTTGACTTATCTGGCTTGGAAGTTAGGCCTGAATTAGGGTTTTTTTACACTGAAACCCTAATCTAGTAACTCCTCTTCTTCTTGATTCCTTTTGATTTCTCCTTGGCACAACACCACACATGAATCCACATACCAATTCATGAATTCCACATACTCCAAGTAGGCCTTGATGCCCTCCAATCAACCATTTGACCTAGGGTTGACCTAGGGTTGACCCAGATGAAACCCTAGTTGACTGCACTTCAACTCTGGCTCTTGTACTTGTATCAATGATTTGTCTCATCTTCAAAATGACCCTCTAGGTCTTCCATGATCTTTTTACACCTTCCATGGCTCACACACTCATTGATGATCTTCAGCATATCCCCCAGATTGGGAGAGAAATCTACTGGTTGACCTTCAAACTTCTCAAAGCTTCAACTCATTTCTTGATTACTTGGATAGTCTTGATCTTAAATAAAACCCCTTGATGGGCCTCTTTCTGATGAAAATGGCACTTGATCCCTTGTTAGATGCCTTGTTATGCTATGTCATGCAAATGATTAGACTATATACATGACTTAGTATGCAAATGATAATGCAATTGAAACATAAACCAAGTGAAATAGACCCCGTACTAAGTGGTAATATGTTGTTGGTTGTGAGTTTCGATTTAATCGGGCGAAATCGGGGAAGGTTGTTGTTCCTGCTACATGGGATTTTTCTGAGTACGCAGTTATTCGCTGGGCGAATGAGGGGCGAGCCTTCGCCATAAGAACTAGCCAGCAGATGCTGGCAGAAGCTTCTGTCTGGCTTTGCTAGAGGTTTTGCCAGGCGAATGACAGCGAGTGTTCGTTGCGGGGCTTCGTCGGGAGAATGTGCCCGTGAGCCCGACAAGGTTTTGTGTTTTTGCTGCTGTTTTGTGTTGTTTCCTTTGTGGACTTGGACCCTTGATGGGCATGTTTTGGTGATGAGCTTGCTGGAGAGCTGAGGCGAGTGCATGTCGAAGGTTGTAGGACTATGTGGCCGGCGTTTATCGCCTTAGACATAATCAGGGGATTATGTGTTAAGTCTCGACAAATGTGGATGTGTTTGTGAGATGTGTGCACGATGTGCTAAGTGTGTGAAATATGTGGACCAGTAGGATCAGCACGCCTTGAGTGCGTTGTGGTGATGTGTTGTGATGAGTGGATCCGTAGGATCGATACGTTGATTATGCGTTGCATTTATATGTTGTTGTGTGATATATTTGGGTCAGTAGGACCGACATGCCTTGTGTGCATTATAAGTAATATGTGTGTGGTGAGTTGATCGGTAGGGTCAATGCACTTTGTGTGTTTGTGTATGCATGCATAATATGATGCGATGGGCCAATGAGGTCGTGTGCACTGTGTGTGCTGGGTGTTTATGCATAGTGTCTTGTATAACGTGTGGACGTGAGACATGTGTGGCTCACGTACTCCAAGTGGGGAGCGTGTGGACGTGAGGCCTGTGTGGCTCACGTGCTCCAAGTGGGGAGCATGGACGTGTTGTGTGATACACATACGTGCTCCAAGTGGGGAGCGTGGACGGGATTTGGATCGTTGCTCGGATGAAGTGTATGCGACCACCCGTGTCCCAAGTGGGGGACGTTGATGATTTGGTTATATGGGCTCAGAAGGAGCGTGGTAGGGATAGATCGTTGCTCGGTGGAGTGTATGCGATCTATCATGAGTTGAGTCGGTACCGCATAATTGTTGAGTCGAGTGCATGTGTTGTATAGTCATTGTATGAGTTGTGAATATTGATGATGGGACAGTAGGTCCGGATATGTTGTATGTGAAATAGAGATTTAATATTTTTTGCCTTTTATTTCATGTACCTTTATACCATTATTATTTGATCGTGATTCTCACCCCTTTGTTGTTGTTGTGGTCTGTGCTTCTTCGGAAGTACAGACAATCCAGGTGTTTAGCTAGCTTGGATTGTGGCGTCGTCGTAGGATTGCTCTGATACGTAACGTCGGGGCTTTTTGGGAGTTTTATTGTTTACTGTTGATATGTGTGCTCCTGTGGCGTATCTGACTTTTGCGAGACATGTGTTGATGTTTAATATATTTTTGGGAAGATGGTCGATGGTTGTATATATATGACAATGTTGATGACATGGATGATGTATATATGTTGTTTTGTGTTACGACAAACTATATTTATTTTCCGCTGCAACTTTATTGGAAATTAATTTGAAAAAAATGTTTTGTGAAATTTTTTTATGAGAATTGTGGCATCCCGTTGTGGGGGAAACTCTGATGTGTGATTATTTATTGTGTTATTTTGTTTTGGGAAACGGGGTGTTACAAGTTGGTACCAGAGCAGGTCGGTCCGTCCGGCCAGTGCAGTGTGCTGAGTCTGTCTATAGGATAGAGTTGGTTGTTTTCCATTAACCTATTGTTGTGGTTGTTGAGCAGTATGGCTGGGAGGAATGATGCGGCGTTGGCTGCGGCTATACAGGCTATGGCTCAAGTGGTGGCCAATCAGAATATGGCTGCGGTTGCTCAATTCAGAGACTTGACGCAGTTCCAGAGCAACAAGCCACCAAAGTTTGAAGGTGAGATTTTGGATCCGGTAGCTGCTCAGAAATGGCTGAAGGCAATAGAGAAGATCTTCAGGACCATGGGGTGCAGCGATGAGCAGAAAGTGAGATTTGGTACTCACATGCTTGAGGGAGAGGCCGAGGCTTGGTGGGATAATTATCGTCAGAGGATGGAGGCTTTGGGAACTCCGATTACTTGGGAGGTGGTTCGATCTGGATTTCTGGAGAAGTATTTTCCAGAAGATATTAGAAGCGCTAAAGAGGTGGAATTCTTGGAATTGAAACAGGGTAGCATGTCGGTGGCTGAGTATGCGGCCAAGTTGGAGGAATTGGCTCAGTATTGTCCCCATTACAATAATGAGGAGGCTATGACTTCTAAGTGTATGAAATTTGAGAATGGGTTGAGGCCGGAGATCAAGATGGGGATCACGTGCCAGAAAATTAGGAGCTATCCTGAGTTGGTGAGTAGGAGCCAGATTTATGACAATGATAACTGTGCGAGGATTTCATATTACAAGGCGGTGAATGACCGCAAGGGTAAACAGAGGTTCGGTGGTACACCTTACAGTGTGCCGACCAGCAAGGGAAAGCAGAAGGTTGTGGCTGATAAGAGGTTCAAAGATAGAAAGGCATCGACAGATTTGAAATGTTATCGGTGCGATGTCGCGGGGCATCGTGCCATTGATTGTCCTCAAGAGGCGAAGAAGTGCTTCAAGTGTGGGAAGTCGGGCCATGTGATGGCGGATTGTAGGACTAATATGCCTACTTGCTATAATTGCGGTGATAAAGGCCATATTAGCACTCATTGTGAGAAGCCAAGGAGGCCTCAGGCGCCTCAGGTTGCTGGTAAAGTGTTTGCGGTGGTGGGAACTCAAGCGACGGACGGGGAGCGTTCAATCAAAGGTACTTATTTTATCAATAACATTCCTTTGACTGCTATGATTGATACGGGTGCAACCCACTCGTTTATCTCTGTTGATTGTGTGAAGAGGTTAGGTTTGGTGCCGACTACTCTTGAGCAGCGGATGACTATTGAAACTCCCTCGGTTGGTTCAGTGACTACTTTGCTAGTGTGTTTGAAGTGTCCACTGACTGTCTTTGGCCGAGATTTTGGCGTGGATTTGATTTGTTTGCCACTTGGTGGTCTGGATTTGGTATGAGCTGGTTGGAGTTCAACCGAGTGTACATCGATTGTTTCCGGAAAGTGTTATTGTTTTTTACTCCAAAAGAGGAAGCTCTGGCAGATTCCTTGTCTAGTAAGGAATTGAGAACCTTATTGGAAAATGAAGCGCAAGTGTTTGCTTTATTTGCATCACTGTCTGTTGACAACAAGGCATTGTTGGATGAGTTAGCTGTTGTGAATGAGTTTCTGGAGGTGTTCCCGAATGATATTACGGAGTTGCCTCCGAAGAGAGATGTTGATTTTAGCATTGATCTTATTCCTGGTACGGGGCCTATTTCTATGGCGCCGTACAGGATGTCGGCAGTGGAGCTGGCTGAGTTGAAATCTCAGATTGAAGAGTTGCTGTATAGAAAGTTTATCGGACCAAGTGTGTCGCCGTGGGGAGCTTCAGTGTTGTTAGTGAAGAAGAAGGACGACAACATGCGGTTGTGCATCGATTACCATCATTTGAACAAAGTGACCATCAAGAACAAATATCCTCTTCCAAGGATTGATGATTTGATGGATCAGTTAGTGGGAGCTCGTGTGTTCAGTAAAATCGACTTGAGGTCGGGTTATCATCAGATAAGAGTGAAAGAAGGTGATATTCAGAAGACGGCGTTTAGAACTCGATATGGACATTACGAGTATGTAGTAATTCCTTTTGGAGTGTCTAATGCGCCGGGAGTGTTTATGGAGTATATGAACCGTATCTTCCATTCTTATTTGGATCAGTTCATTATCGTGTTCATTGATGATATACTGATCTATTCTAAGTCTGAGGAAGAACATGCGGAACATTTGAGGATCACTTTGCAAGTGTTGAAGAATAACAAGTTGTTTGCTAAGTTGTCGAAGTGTGAGTTCTGGTTGAAGACAGTGAGTTTTCTAGGGCATGTTATTTCTGGTGATGGTGTTTCTGTAGACCCATCTAAAGTGAGTGCAGTGTTACAGTGGGAACCTCCGAAGACGGTAACTGAGGTTAGAATCTTTTTGGGTTTAGCAGGGTATTACCGAAGATTCATTGAAGGCTTTTCCAGTTTGGCTTTGCCGTTGACTCATTTGACGAGAAAAGATCAAGTGTTTGTGTGGGATGCTGCTTGTGAAGAGAGTTTTGAGGAACTGAAGAAGAGATTGACTTCAGCGCCGGTGTTGGTATTGCCGAATCCGAGTGAGCCTTTCGTGGTATATTGTGATGCGTCTAAGATGGGATTAGGCGGAGTTCTTGTGCAGGATGAGAAAGTGGTAGCTTATGCTTCGCAGCAATTAAGGGTGCATGAGCGGAACTATCCTACTCATGATCTTGAATTGGCTGGGGTGGTTTTTGTGTTGAAGATTTGGAGACATTATTTGTATGGTGCGAGATTTGAGGTGTTCAGTGATCACAAGAGTTTGAAATATCTGTTTGACCAGAAAGAGTTGAATATGAGGCAGAGTAGATGGCTAGAATTCTTGAAAGATTATGATTTTAGTTTGTGTTATCATCCAGGGAAAGCGAATATGGTTGCGGATGCGTTGAGCAGGAAGACAATTCATATGTCGGCTTTAATGGTAAAAGAGATGGAGCTCATTGAGCAGTTTCGGGATTTGAGCATGGTTTGTGAGTTTACTATAGGTGGTGTGACGTTGGGCAAATTGCAAGTGAAGAATGATTTCTTGGATATGATCAGAGAACATCAGAAATTTGATGCGAAACTTGTGGATTTGATGCGGGAAACCGGGAGTGATTCCGATAGTGATTTCGAGTTGGATAATGCGGGTGTGTTGAGGTTTCGGGGCAAAATTTGTGTGTCGGATAATGATGAGCTGAAGAAGTCAATTTTGGACGAAGGACATCGTAGTAGCCTGAGTGTTCATCCAGGAGCTACGAAGATGTATCAGGATTTGAGAAAGTTGTTTTGGTGGTCGGGCATGAAAAAGGACATTGCTCGTTATGTTTATGCTTGTTTGGTGTGTCAGAAATCGAAGGTAGAGCATCAGAGACCTTCTGGGATGATGCAACAGTTAGAGATTCCAGTTTGGAAGTGGGATTGTATTGCTATGTATTTTGTTACAGGTTTTCCGAATACGGCGAGAGGATTTAATGCGATTTGGGTGATTGTGGATCGGCTTACGAAGTCTGCACACTTTATACCGATTAGTATCAGTTTTCCGTTGGAGAAGCTTGCAGAGATCTATATTCGGGTGATTGTAAAGCTGCATGGTGTACCGTTAAGTATTGTGTCGGATAGAGATCTGAGGTTCACTTCTGTATTTTGGAAGAGTTTACAAGAGGCTTTGGGTACCGAGTTGAAGCTGAGTTCAGCTTATCATCTGCAGACGGATGGTCAGTCGGAGCGGACTATTCAGACTTTAAAGGATTTGTTGCGGGCTTGTGTGTTGGAGAAAGGTGGAACGTGGGATACTCATTTGCCTTTGGTGGAGTTCACGTACAACAACAGTTACCATTCCAGTATCGGTATGGCACCGTTTGAGGCTCTTTATGGTAGAAGGTGCAGGACTCCTTTGTGTTGGTATAAGTCGGGTGAACGTGTTGTGTTGGGACCAGAGTTGGTGCAGCAGACTACTGAGACGGTGCAGATGATCCGTGAAAAGCTGAAAGCATCTCAGGATCGACAAAAGAGTTATTATGATAACTGCAGGAAAGAGTTAGAATTCAGTGAGGTTGACCATGTATTCTTGAGGGTTAACCCAGTGACTAGTGTTGGACGTGCTTTGAAGTCCAAGAAGTTGGATCCAAAGTTTATCGGACCGTATCAGATCTTGCAAAGGATTGGTGATGTGGCGTATAGGGTGGCGTTGCTGCCGGAGCTTTCGAACTTGCACGGCGTGTTTCATGTGTCGCAACTTCGGAAGTATGTACTCAATCCGTCTCATGTGATTCAAAGGGATGAAATCCAAGTTAGAGAGAATCTAACTGTGGAGACGTTGTCGTTGAGGATTGAGGATCGCAAGATGAAGCGACTCGGAGGGAAAGAGATACCTTTGGTGAGAGTGGCTTAGGGAGGATCTGCAGGAGGCAGTGTGAACTGGGAACTGGAGAGCAGGATGCGGGAAGTGTATCCAGAGCTGTTTCCATCAGGTATTTTCGAGGACAAAAATAATTAAAGTAGGGGAGAGTTGTAACGCCCATTTTAATTATTTTTCGTTTTTGAGTTATTTTATTCGCGGATGTGTTTTGAGAAATTATTTGGAGGATCAAGAACTCATAATATTAGTATACAGTGATAAAAAGTGATAATTAATGGTAATGTAATATTATTATTAATTATTATTATAGTTATTACTAATACTATTATATGAGAAAATATGATTACATGGATTTTAGTGAATTAAAAGAAATAAGAGGATTATTATTATCATTATTATTATGAGAATTATAATAGTGAGAATAAAAGAGAATTATTTGGGATTGAGGTTAAGATGAGCATTTGGAAAAGTTGAAGGAAAAAGGAGAGAAAGAACACGGTAGAGAGAACGAAGAACAAGAGAAGGGAGTTTGAGCAAGTGTGGCAAGGAGACACCAAGGTTGTCAATTCGAGTGGAATTTCGGAAGTACATCATCATCAGCATCGAATTTGAGGTAGGGGGAATTTAACGGTTAAATGGTTTTACATGAGAATTAGTAGAAAAGGGGAAAATCCCTAATCCCCATAGATTATCGTTGGTTTGATGTTGAATGCATGTTATTATTGCTGAGATAATGTGCTAGATTATGTTAATTTCGTATGCATGTGTTGTAGAATGATGGTTGAGTGAACTGAGAGCCTTTCGGGTAATTTCAAAGTTGATCCAGAAGTTGGTTACTAGAGCAGAGTTGACAATTTTTCGGATTTAATCGGGAATAGACCCCTTACTAAGTGGTAATATGTTGTTGGTTGTGAGTTTCGATTTAATCGGGCGAAATCGGGGAAGGTTGTTGTTCCTGCTGCGTGGGATTTTTCTGAGTACGCAGGTATTCGCTGGGCGAATGAGGGACGAGCCTTCGCCAGGCTTCGCCAGGTAAACTAGCCAGCGAGTGCTGGCAGAAGCTTCTGTCTGGCTTTACCAGAGGTTTCGCCAGGCGAATGGCAGCGAGTGTTTGTTGCGGGGCTTCGCCGGGCGAATATGCCGGCGAGCCCGACAACATTTTGTGTTTTTTCTGCTGTTTTGTGTTGTTTCCTTTGTGGACTTGGACCCTTGATGGGCATGTTTTGGTGATGAGCTTGTTGGAGAGCTGAGGCGAGTGTATGTCGAAGGTTGTAGGACTATGTGGCCGGCGTTTATCGCCTTAGACATAATCATGGGATTATGTGTTAAGTCTCGACAAATGTGGATGTGTTTGTGAGATGTGTGCACGATGTGCTAAGTGTGTGAAATATGTGGACCAGTAGGATCGGCACGCCTTGAGTGTGTTATGGTGATGTGTTGTGATGAGTGGATCCGTAGGATCGATACGCT
Organism: Lathyrus sativus; assembly: GCA_963859935.3. Taxonomy (NCBI): domain Eukaryota; kingdom Viridiplantae; phylum Streptophyta; class Magnoliopsida; order Fabales; family Fabaceae; genus Lathyrus; species Lathyrus sativus. The sequence continues at coordinate 598,633,127 of OZ012741.1, read as the reverse complement.
GATTATGCGTTGCATTTATATGCTGTTGTATGATATATTTGGATCAGTAGGACCGACATGCCTTATGTGCATTATAAGTAATATGTGTGTGGTCAGTTGATCGGTAGGGTCGATTCACTTTGTGTGTTTGTGTATGCATGCATAATATGATGCGATGGGCCAGTGGGGTCGTGTGCACTGTGTGTGCTAGGTGTTTATGCATAATGTCTTGCATAGCGTATGAACGTAAGGCCTGTGTGGCTCACGTGCTCCAAGTGGGGAGCGTGTGAACGTGAGGCATGTATGGCTCACGTGCTCCAAGTGGGGAGCGTGGACGTGTCGTGTGATACACACACGTGCTCCAAGTGGGGAGCGTAGACGGGATTTGGATCGTTGCTCGGATGGAGTGTATGCGACCACCCGTGTCCCAAGTGGGGGACGTTGATGATTTGATTATATGGGCTCAGAAGAAGCGTGGTAGGGATAGATCGTTGCTCGGTGGAGTGTATGCGATCTATCCTGAGTTGAGTCGATACCGCATAATTGTTGAGTCAAGTGCATGTGTTGTATAATCATTGTATGAGTTGTGAATATTGATGATGGGACAGTAGGTCCGGATATGTTGTATGTGAAATAGAGATTTAATATTTTCTGCCTTTTATTTCATGTACCTTTATACCATTATTATTTGATCTTGATTCTCACCCCTTTGTTGTTGCTGTGGTTTGTGCTTCTTTGGAAGTACAGACAATCCAGGTGTTTAGCTAGCTTGGATTGTGGCGTCGTCGTAGGATTGCTCTGATACGTAACACCGGGGCTTTTGGGGAGTTTTATTGTTTATTGTTGATATGTGTGCTCCTGTGGCGTATCTGACTTTTGCGAGACATGTGTTGATGTTTAATGATTATGTTATATATTTTTGGGCAGATGGTCGATGGTTGTATATATATGACGATGTTGATGACATGGATGATGTATATATGTTATTTTATGTTATGACAAACTATATTTATTTTCTGCTGCAACTTTATTGGAAATTAATTTGAAAAAAATGTTTTGTGAATTTTTTTGATGAGAATTGTGGCATCCCGTTGTGGGGGAAACTCTGATGTGTGATTATTTATTGTGTTATTTTGTTTTGGGAAACGGGGTGTTACAAGATTCATATCCAATTCTTTTCCTGTTGTTTCTGCTAACCCCATAGATCATTGAAGCCATCTTGCTTCTGTCTATGCTTTTAGCAAGAAACTTCTGAAAGCTAAAGTTGTAACAGCCTAAATTTCATTAATTAATTATTAATGTTAACTAATTTAATTAATTGACTTATTTTAATTATTGGATTTATTTGGTAGAGAATTTGTGAGAAGAGAAATGGGAAGGAAAGAAAATAAGGAAGTATATAAGGAAAGTGGAAGAGAAAAGAAAAGATAGTAAAATAAAGGAAATAGAAGAGAAAGAATAGAGAAAGAGGAGAAAAGAGAAGAGAAGAGGGAAACTTGGAGAAATCATCAAGAATCAACACCAAGCTTCAATCCAATCAAGGTAAGGGTGAGAAACATTATTATCTAGTCAATGTATGTGGTTATGTATGTGTGGGTTGGGTTTTGTTGTGAGTTTCCACCATTTTTCCATTTAGGGCAAAGGAAATTTAATCGGTAAAATCGAAGTTTAATCGGTTAGAAACTGAAATGGTTAGCATAGACTAGTCGGGTGTGGTTTAACTAAGGTTATTGGGACTGGTTCGGTGAGAATCGGTCGGTTTTTGGAGTATTGATTATTTTGGACAGATTGGAGTTTGCTGGTTTCGCAGGTTCGCTGGCATTCGCCAGGTGAGTGTGGGTGAAGCTTCGCCGGGCGAAGCCCAGCGAATAGCTGGCGAATAATTCCATAAAAACTCCCAGTGGTCTTCGCTGGCAGGTTCGCCAGGCGAAGGTGGGCGGCGAAGGTTCGCCAGGCGAGTACTTTAGCGAAGGGTAGCGAATCAAGCCAGTGGCTACTGACTTTTGTTCGCTGGCGAGTTCGTCGGGCGAAGGTCCCAACGAGCATTCGCCAATGGCTTCGCCAGGCGAAGGGTGGCGAGCAGGACAACATTGTTCCTTTTCTGTTTTATCCATCCAATGGTTGTTTGCTTGGTTCAATTATGTTAACCCTATGTGTTGCACCCTAAAATTTGCCCAACCTTATTCCTTGGATTTATGTTTCATTATCATTAGCATTTGCATATGGAGTCATGTACATAGACTAACCATCTGCATAGCATAAGCATAGCAAGTCATTCAACAGGGGACCAATCATTATTTTCATCTCTAGAAGCCTATCAAGAGGTTATTATCCTAATTCCATCTCATTCAAGTCATCAGGAAAGAATTTGAAAGCAAAGAGTTCAGCAGATCAAGCCTTGAGTCCATCTCCTAGCTGAGGGTATCTGAGGATCAACAAGAGGGTTGTGAACTGTGAATGAAAGCATGGAGAGCATCTAGACATTATGAGAGACTTAGAAAGTCATTTGGAGAAGGAGACAAGTCATTGATGAGTGCATAAGAGCTATAGTTGAAGACAGTCAACTAGGGTTTCATCTGGGTCAACCCTAGGTCAACCCTAGGTCAATTGACTGGTTTAAAAGAGCATTCAAGGCTATTGGAGAGATGTGGGGTTCATCATTTGACATATGAAGAATGATATGGAGATATGACAAGGAGAATTCAAGAGAAATCAAGGAGAAGAGGAGTTACTAAATTAGGGTTTCTCTGTAAAATCCCCTAGTTTAGGTCAAATTTCCAAGCAAGATAAGTCAAAATGCTAGCTTCAAATGGCTTCTTGGCCAACATGAAACTTGTAGAGGATCTCAAGACCTTTAATTTGAGTGGTGGAAGACCTCAAGGAGATTTATAGAACTCAAGTTATGGTCCTTACAAGTTACAGGTCATCTGGGGTGTCTGAATTTTTGTCTGTGAAAGTGACTTGACTTCCAAGCTAGTTTTGCCCCTCAAGGAGATTTCAAATGAATTCTTGGTCAACATAAGAATTGTTCCTCATTGTCTTAGCTTTCTAGAATGGTATGGCATGCCTTCATATGATGTGGAGAACTCAACTTATGGTCTTGACAAGCAAAGGGTATTTTGGGCATTTGTGAATTACAGGTCATTTTAACCTATACCCAAAACTCATACAAGGAGGCCTCAAATGGAAAAACTTACAACATCAAACTTGCTCCAAATGGGATTTTAAGTCTAGAAAGAAGGTCACAAGTTATTGGAGAAGCTCATAGCATGGAGTTGCATGATTGGTCAAAATATGAACTAAAAAGGCTTATAAAGTGAATAATTTCAAAGTGAAAAATGGTTTGGGAGATTTCCAAGTCCAAATGGAGACTTCCAATATATGATTTTGAATGGAAAAACAATTCTAAGAACAATGGTTCACACACTTTTTTGAGTTTAGAAGGAAAAAATGAAGTTATCCATGGTTGCTTGCCTTTTAAGAAACATGATCAAAATGAACCAAAGTTGGAAAACAAGGGAATGTGCAAGATGGATCTAGAATGTACCATTGGGGTCTATATAAGCATGAAATGAGAATTTGGCAAGGGTTGGCCTCATTTGCACCAAGAATTCCACAAATTTTTCTCATGCTTTCTCATTAAGTTTTCATTCCAATTCTCCAAAATCTTCATCAATCTTCCTCAAAATCAATCCAATCATATTCAATATTCATCATAGATCAGAATTGAAGCAAGGATCAAGTGATTATCATCCATTTTCGAGTGCTTTTCTCAAGATCATCAAAATCACAATCTCAAGTGGATAGCATAATTCTGGCCAAGTCTCATCCAAAGCTTGCATACAGAATCAAGTTCCTCAAGGATTGATCAAGATTCAACACTTAGAAGCTTCAGATCCACATCTTCCATAGCTGTTCTCAAGGTTTTACATCAGGTAAGTTTTCCTTCGATTTGCTTAATTCAGTTAGTTTCACATGATTTTATTAGTGTAGACTTGATCTAGGTGGTTAGGAGAGTAAGTTAGATGATTTTGGAACGATTTGGTGATGGTTAGTGACAGGTGCAACAAACTGTTAGTGTTCGAATCTCTTGGATTAGGGCGTTAGAATGTTAGTTGGATGCATCAGATTAACCTCCATTAGGCATAGGTTAGTTTAGGTCAAGTTTGAGGAAGAATGGTGAAGGTTCGTATCAGTGCATTTCAATGGTGGCCAGTATGTGATTCGATCGTGTTTGTTGTTATGGTGAGTTTCAAGTTAATCTAATGCCCTAGGATTATAGAGGGAAAGATTCTGAGCAGGTTTCATGTTTATGGCATGGCATTTCATTGCGTGTAGAGTGAGAACAGTTAGGTGGAATGTTGCTCGTGCATGAGCTTTCATGGCATCCAAACCCTAATTCTCAGAACCAAGGAAGAAGACACAATCGTGTCCGTTCATCTCATGGTAGACCTTTGACTTAGAAGAAGATCCTAGGGCCAGCATTTAATATGATTATTGGAGGGAATTTGAGTTGAGGCCAAAACGCGCCGTTTCATTAATTGAAACGGGCGGGCCTGAGTTGAAATGTGTTAATCCCACCCCCCATGTGAGCCCAATTCCAATTTCTAACGTGATTTCGCTGCTATTTTCACCCCTGCGTGGTTTTTTTTTTCTTTTCAATAATTCTGAATGAATTCTGGGCCTAGTGTAAGCGCTATCTGCACCCCCATTGTTGGCCCATCATGGATAATCAACTGGAGCGAATTGATATTCTAACCCCCCTCCTTCATTTTAATTCCAATTTTATTTTCTTAATTCATTTTAATTTTTCATCCACTTTGAAAATTCATAAATAATTCATAAAAAATGCATTTTAATTCATTCTTTTTACCATATTTTCATTAAAATGTCTAGAATATTATAGGAAAAGAAAATTTCATTTTTAGTTTTATTTCATATTTTTTACATATTTTCTAAAATAAATGTCACATTAAATAATTCATTTCATGCATCATTTTTATGATTTTTGTTCTCTCACATGCTTTGATATTTTTTGATCACTCTTTTCATATTGTTTAGATGAGATGTTAAGCTTGTAGAAATATTTTAGTTCCCATTTTTAGAGGTTAATTTTAGATGATTAATAGATGCTGGAATATCATGAACAAAACTAGGGTTTTAGGTGACAACTTAGGAGTTTGATTTCATTTCCCTTAGGACTTAGGGTTTGAATAGATTAGTTATGGGACTATAGGGGCTATGGGTAGCTATTAGATCCCTTAGAAAAGTTAGGATTCCCCTACTGCTATTATTACTGTCTGTTATATCTGTTGTCTGGTGTGGTGTGCCCTCTGGGGTTTATTGATTGTTTGTATGGGTATTGGGTTTGTCTGGGGCCCTGGGGAAGCTGAAGATTTGTGAAGATGAAGCTATTGGAGATTCAAAGATTGAAGATCAACTGTCAGAGTTGAGGAGGAGTTTCTTGCTGTCAGTTGCTGAGGAGACTAGGGTTTAGGAGCTAGGCAGAGCTCTAGATTAGAAATCTTGCTTCTCAAACATGGATTGCCTTGTCTGCATCCATTCTTCTCTGTGATTCAGAGTCTCTCTAAGACACTCACCCCCTTCCTTTGGAAGGCTTGGTGATAGTATCTATGAGATAGAACTCTTGAGAGAAAATGTCTCTTGTGTTAGAAGCAGTCTGTTCACCACCTTTGGTAGTCAGCTGATTGCTTAACACCCATTCACTCTTGTGACTGATCCCTCATCCTGGAGGTTTGAGCTTGAAGAAAAGCCATTGCAGATGGAAGACTGATGATTAAAGCCCTTGTCTGAAGGCCATGAAGATGGAGATTGATGCTTGTTGAAGCCTGTAACTGATTGGAGAATATTTGAAGCCAGTTGTTGATTTAGAGCTGCTGATGCTGTTTCTTTTGCTGTATTTCATTTGTTGATGTATTGATTGGTTTTCTGAACTGTATTGTTTGCTGTTTACCCTGTGGGGTTGAAAGTGAAGTCTGTTCACTTTCGCCTATTGTTTTCTAGGTTCGAGGTTGAGTGGGACTCCCTTGCCTCGCTTGTGCTGTTGCATCCATGCATTTTACTGCTTTACTGTATATATCTGATATTGTTTCTGTTTCTGCCTATCCCGTAGGATCTCTGTTTCTCTCTGTGCAAGAGAGGAGCATGATAGACACTAGGTCTCAACCCATGCATGATAACATTAGGTTAGTTTGTTTCCCTTCGCAACCGTAGGTTAGAGTTCTGTCTCTTTCTTTCTCAAAACAAACAGAAAAACACATAAAGATTTCAAACACAATAAAAGACACTTCTTCCGTAAAAGAATGTGAACTCATCAAGACGTCATTTTTGTCCGCTTGGACTGTTAATCAGAAAAACCTTTTTCAGAAAGAATAAAAATCAATCAAGGACAGACTTGTGTTGTACGTGGCCCGAACTACGTTTGCTCTGATCTTTCATGCTGTATGAAAGTACGTAGGCATAGGATGCGATATCCTAGCGAGCAACCTTCCCCTCCTTTCCCGTAGGTAGGCGAACTACGTTGACTCTGATTTCTCGTTCCAGACGGGAATACGTAGGCATAAAGTGCGATACTTTGCCGAGTCATTTTCATTCTCTTTTCTTTTTTAACCCCTGACCTTTAGAGTAGATAGAATAACAATCCATACCCGAAAACAAGCGTGGATCCCATCGAGTACGATGGACGTGAGGGGTGCTAATACCTTCCCCTTGCGTAACCGACTCCCGAACCCAGGTTTTGGTTGCGATGACCATACCTTTCCCGTGTTGTGCGAGGTTTACTCTGAGCGTTTCCTTTCCCTCCCGTGGGATAAATAACGCACGGTGGCGACTCTTCTGTTCAGCCGGCGCCGATTTTCGCAGTAGCGACAGCTGGCGACTCTGCTGGGGATCCAACGTCCCCTGGCTGCTAAGGACTGCGATGGTTCTTATGCATTTGGGATCCAACGTCCCTTAAGAGAGTCAATCCTAACGCTTGTTTTCCCGTCGAGGATTTTGTATGGAGTTATTGTATATTTCTAACCTTGTATTTTCAGCTTTATATATTGTTTATTATTGCTGTATTGGGGTGTGACGGGTGTTCTGATATTGAGAGATAAGCCGGACCTGGGCTTGAGTGCACCTAGAATTAGAGTAGAAATTAGTGGGCGCCCGCTTGCTTTGCTTGCTTTGGTGTCCCATGAAATCTACACTCAGACGAGGTTCCTCTGGTTGGCCTCCTGCCCCTTCCTTTGGTTGGCGTGGGTTGCTGGTTAGTTGAATTGTCGACTCTGGGGACCGATCATTTGGAAGTTGGCTGAGTGAGGCCTCTTCAGGATTTGATGATGCCACTCCTTCTGGGAATCGTATCATCAACCCTGAAAGTCTGTGACGCCGACGACCGCATAGGATGCCGTACCTTGTGCCAGTTATAGGGCCACCCACCTGTGAGGGGATTCAGGGTTATGCAGGTAACTAGACCTCCAGATTACCGGTTATTTCTTGATCAGAGATCCGGGTTATTTATGGAGAGTTATGAGGTCTGCCAGAGACCATTTGGAGATGTATTCTGAGGTCTGTCAGAGACCATTTGGAGATGTATTATGAGGTCTGCCAGAGACCATGTGGAGATTTATTCTGAGGTCTGCCAGAGACCATGTGGAGATTTATTCTGAGGTCTGTCAGAGACCATTTGGAGATTTATTCTGAGGTCTGTCAGAGACCATGTGGAGATTTATTCTGAGGTCTGTCAGAGACCATTTGGAGATTTATTCTGAGGTCTGTCAGAGACCATTTGGAGATGTATTCTGAGGTCTGTCAGAGACCATTTGGAGATGTATTATGAGGTCTGTCAGAGACCATTTGGAGATGTATTCTGAGGTCTGTCAGAGACCATTTGGAGATGTATTATGAGGTCTGTCAGAGACCAGTTGGAGATGTGTTATGAGGTCTGTCAGAGACCAATTGGAGGTGATTTGAGGTCTATCAGAGACCAGTGAGTTATGGTTTGAGGTCTGTCAGAGACCAGTGTTGGAGTTCTATTTTAGGTCTATCTGAGACCAGGGTTTGATGACTTCTGGACGGTCTATCTGAGACCTTTCTTGATTGGGTTTAGGCTATTCAGCTGCAGCTTTGGTCCCTGTTGAATGTTACTTGCATTGCATCCTTGCATATCCATTACCATTTGCATTTCACTAACGTGTGTCTGTGCTGCAGGTGCATTTGCATTTCCCTAGTTCTAGTGCCCAGACTTCTGAGTATTCGATCATGACTAGCCTACGGAGAACGGTTGCTTACAAATTGCCTACGCCTGATATTGTTCCTTTACTGGGGTTGATCTCTCTTGCTGATGAGGGTGTTCGTAGGAGTTTCCGGATGAGCTATGGTAGACTACTGAGATTGGTGTGCAAACCTACAGAGGTAGAGTTAGATGGGCTGTATGCTTTGATGCAATTCTATGACCCGGCTTTGAGGTGCTTCACGTTCTCTGATTTTATTATGGGACCAACCTTGGAGGAATACGCTGAGTATGTTGAGCTGCCTGTGCAGAACCAGGTTCCATTCATCCATCATGACGCCAAACCCAAGCCGGAGGAATTGGCAAAAGCCTTGCATATTGATGCTTCTGAACTTGTGACTACTGTTTCCCGTGGAGTTCCAGGCTTCTCATTTCAGTTCTTAGTTGGTAAAGCCCAAGAGTACGCCAAGAATGGGTGCTGGGTTGCTTTCAATGCTGTGTTGGCCTTGTGCATTTATGGCATAGTACTGTTCCCCAACATACCGGATTTTGTGGACTTCGATGCTTTCTACTTGTTCGCCGCTGGTAATCCTGTACCTACCTTACTCGGAGATCTCTACCACTCGCTGCATTACAAGAATGAGAAGGGAAGAGGGAAGAATGTTCATCTGTGTGTGCCCTTATTGAGTATATGGTTTGAGAGTCACCTTCCTAAGAGAGGATCTGCTGCAGAGACTACAATTCCAGTTGGTTGGCCGGAGCGTTTGATGAGGCTATCGTCGGAAGATATGGAGTGGTTTGATAGGGACCTGTTGGGATCGGAGCTCATCTTCAGCTGTGCTGGGTACCCTAATGTGCCATTGATAGGAAGGAAAGGGTGTATCAATTACAACCCTTCTCTATTCATTCGCCAGTTCGGATATGCACTGAAGAATCCACCTCAAGAGGAGGAAGTACAGGAATCTCTGTACTTCACTGGAGATTTGAAAGGGGAATTATTAGCCAAGTTGCGACGTGCCTGGACGAGTATTAACCACAAAGGGAAGCCGTTGTTAGGAAAGAATGACTGTCAGGCCTATGCACCTTATAGAGCTTGGATTCAAGAGAGGGCTAGTCAGTTGAAGATGCCGTTTCCAGATGCACCAATTCTTGATCCTACTCCGGTAGCAGAACCGACTACTGTTTCTAGAGAAGCATATGAACTGGTTGTGAAGGAGAAAGAAGTCTTGATGAAGATTAATGAAGGGTTAGAGCAAGAGCTAGCCCAGGCACGCAGCGAGAAGAACAAGGCCGTATATGCTTTCCAACAACAGATTGAGCTGGTAAACAGGTTAGGAGCTGAGTTGACTGAGGAAAAGAAAAAGCGCGAACGTCTGGGGCAAGAGTTCAGAAGTTCCCACGACATGCTGGAAGCCAAAAAGAAGGCGCTTGACGCAGCACACCGAGAGATATCTTCTTGCAATAAGACTTGGAATGCTACACTCACCAACAACAAGAAGAGGGAAGATAAGCTGAAGCAGCAAATTTCCGACCTCGAAGAGAAGTTGAAGTCTAGCATCAAGAAGTGTGAGGAAGAAGTGATGAACCGGTATAGTGTCCAGCATGCACTGAACAAGGCAATCAAATCTAGAGATGAAGCAGTGTCCCAGAAGCGAAAGTTAGAAGATTGCTTCGGAGAAGCAACATGGGAAGAAACTGCTGAAGACGTACGCCGTGTCCTTAAGAAGAGAAACCAGCTTGTTGAAGGGCTGCTTGATCGACCAAGCCATCCGGAGACCAAGAAGTTGATAGAGGAGTACCAGACTTTTGGGAGGATTTGATCATTCCATTATTTGTATGCTTTATTTGCGTAGTGCTGACCATCACCAGGATTGTTGGTTGAGGTCATGCCATCTTTGTACTCTCAGTGATATTGTACCCTGGGCTTATTGATTCTCTCTGTTATATATGAGGCTTTCTATGATTCAGCTCCGATATTCCTATTGTCAGCACTGTCACCGCACCGGCACCTTCGCACTAGAACTGGGGGAATGAACTTCCCTAATGCACAGGCACATTGCATTGCATTCATATTCATCTTGCATAACAGGTAATATATGAATGGTGTCTTATCTCTTGCTTTGTATCAGGTACTTAACAGGATTCCAGATCAACATCCGCACCGCTATTCTACACGATCCAACTGTCGGAAAGTCATGGACCAGATTCAGAATGAGATGCAGGATGTACGCGAGAAGCTCGCCCTCTTCATGCAAACCATGGAGGCTATAGCAAAAGGGCAAGAGAATTTGCAGGCCATGGTCCAGCCTCTGTTGGCTCGCAATGCTGGTCATGGTAACGAAGATCATCAGTCTGTCCGGGTTGATACTGCTCATGGAGACGGCACTCCCACGCCAGTGGCTCCGCCTGTCGTCAATGTGAATGCTGCTAACGTCAACAACGCTACCGCTGCTGTGAATGGTAACGTCGGAGTCGGAAATGAAACTGCTGTCCATAACGCTGGGCTGGGTGATGTCAATGTGGGAGATAATCTCGGAGGCAATGGCTTTGTCAACGCTGGGTTCGGATTCAACGATCAGGGATTCGACAATACTGGCAAGTATGGCTTTAATGCTCAAGGCTTTGGGCAAGATGGTTATGGTATGGTCAATCAGGGCTACGGAGGTTTTGGAAACGGAAACGGTGCTGGTTTTATGGCTGGAGGTCCTGCTGGAGGTGTTCAAGGGTATGGCAACAGAGGCCGAGTTCCGGGGATGAATCAGGTCAGAGCTGGACGTAATAATGCGTATGATGGATACGGGGCTGGGAACGGTATGTGGCAAGAGGATCAGCAGGAGGACGCCTTCTCTGGAGGGGGTTTTGACGGGCCGATGGATGATTCTCAAAAGATTAGAATGCTGGAAGAGCAAATGAAGGGAGTCCTAAACCAGAGTGCTGTGGGTCTGGACATGGCAACAATGGGCTTGGTACCTGGGCTGAGGGTGCCAATCAAGTTCAAAGCGCCTGCGTTCGATAAGTACAAAGGAGATACATGTCCGAAGGTTCATGTACGAGCTTATTACAGAAAGATGTCTGCATACTCCACTGACGAAAGAATGCTCATGCATTTCTTTCAGGATAGTCTATCGGGTCCTTCCTTAGAGTGGTACATGGGGTTGGAGCCCACTGATATCAAGACTTGGAAGCAATTAGCAGAGGCGTTCGTAGCCCATTACAAGTATAACAGTGACCTGGCACCCAATCGGGTCCAGTTGGCCGGGCTTTCGCAGAAGAAGGGGGAGAGTTTTAAAGAATACGCGCAAAGGTGGCGCGATATGGCTGCCAGGGTCCGTCCCCCTGTGGAAGATAAAGAAATGAACGACATGTTTGTTGGCACATTCACCGGGCTGTTTCATGATATGCTGTTTCATACGTCTCTGGCTAGTTTTTCAGATCTGATTTTGATGGGTGAAAAGATTGAGCGGAACATTAAGCAAGGGAAGTTCCAAGTCGATGAATCAACTGCATCTGGCAGTAATAGGAAAGCTTATGGTGGGCGCCGTCAGGGCGAAGCTAGCGCGGTATTTGGAGGCCGAGGCCGAGGCCGAGGCAGGGGAAGAAATCAATATCGTCAGCAGCAGCAAGTGTCGAGTGTCACCATCCCGTATCAACAACAACCAATTCAGCAACAACAACAGGTTCAGCAGCAACCAATGCCACAGCAGCAGCAGCCTCAGCAGGGGGCACAGCAAGCTCAGAGAAAATTCCAGGGTGGTAAGCCGAGAAGGGTGTTCGAGAAGCCTCCCTCTAACTATGCTGATTTATTGCAGACCTTGCTGGGATTGAATCTGGTAGAGAAAAGAACCTTGGCACCGATAACGGGAACTCCCCCGTTCGGCTATGATGCAAATAGGCGCTGCGAGTTTCATTCTGGGGCCCCGGGCCATGATATAGAAGGTTGTCATGCTTTTAAGCACGTTGTGCAGGATCTCTTGGACAACAAGTCTATCAACTTCGGAACGACCGGTGCGAATATAGTCCAGAAACCCATGCCTAATCATGGGGCGAATGCCGTGCTGACTGAGGAAGGTCTGAATCTGATTATGAATGTTGAGGATTTAAAGACGCCGCTGAGCGAAATAAAAAGCCGACTGTTGCAAGGAGGTGTTTACCCGGGTTGTAATGAGTACTGCTTAGATTGTTGGGCCCTGTCTGGGGGGTGTGAGGATTTGAAGAAAGGCATTCAGGCCTTGATTGATGAAGGTGTATTGCAGTTTGATAGAACAGCAACTGATGAGCCGGCAGGGGCAGTAATGGATAATCAGAGTGATGTTGCCACAGTGACAATTCCTAGGAAGACGATCACTATTTCAGCACCAGCTCAGCGCCCACCGATTACTATAACTAAAGCCGGGCCAATCCCGTATGAGAACACGAAAGCAGTCCCATGGTCATATGGGCTAGAGGTGTATTGTGACGGGATTAAAATCGATGTTAACAAGCAGTCAGCGGAGGTTGTGGATAATGTTGTGGGCTCAGGAGGCATGACGAGGAGCGGCAGGATCTTTATATCTCCTGAAGTGGAAGCCGAAAGGCTAGCGAAAGGAAAGGGGAAAGCGGTGGAAAATGTTCCGGTTCAAGCAAATGAAAAAGAAGCAGCATCTAAGGATGTCGAAGAATTCATGCGCTTAATTCGGAAGAGCGACTATAAAATCGTGGAGCATCTGCAGCAAACGCCATCCAAAATATCTATTCTGTCATTGCTGTTGTGTTCAGAAGCCCACAGGAACGCTTTGCTGAAAGTCCTGGACACTTCTTTTGTACCACAGGATGTCTCCGTGAACCAGCTAGAAGGGGTATTGGCACATGTAAATGCGGGCCACAGTCTGGGCTTTACTGATTTCGACTTGACTCCGAAAGGAAGGGATCATAATATGGCATTACATGTATCTGTTGAGTGCAGAGGGTCGACAATGTCGCACGTATTGGTTGACACTGGGTCGTCTTTGAATGTGCTGCCTAAGAAGGCTATGATGAAGCTGGATGTTCGAGGGATTTTGTGTACACCAAGTGATTTGGTAGTCAGAGCGTTTGACGGCACGCGGAGAACAGTCTTCGGATCGATCACCTTGCCTCTGCAAGTGGGGCCGGAAGTGTTTGCAACGGAGTTTTATATCATGGATATACAGCCTGCGTACAGCTGCTTGCTGGGAAGACCTTGGATTCACGGGGCAGGGGCTGTCACGTCAACCCTGCATCAGAAGTTAAAGTATATGGTCGGAGACAGTGTAGTCACCGTGTGCGGAGAAGAAGACATCCTGGTCAGCCATCTTTCTTCGTTTAAATATGTGGAAGTCGACGGAGAGATCCACGAGACGCCATGCCAGGCATTCGAAGGTTTGCGCATAAAGGACAAGAGTCCCGGGCCAAGCAAAGTGCCAGAGATAGCTGTTTCTTCATATAAAGAGGCCCAAGCGCTAGTGAAGGCAGGAGAAGCCACGGGCTGGGGCAAAGTATTGGATATTCCGGTGAAAATGGACCGGTTCGGACTGGGGTACCGACCGTCGTCATCAACTCCTTCCGTGGGGGCCCCCCATTTCAGAAAGTCAATCACCATCTCTGCCAGTGGAGTATGCCATGAATCTGTCAATGCTGCTTCAGAGTCCGATGAAGGGGACAGCGACTGTGATATGGATGCCTGGATTCAGCCAAGTACGCCAGGACAAGGACTGTGCAACTGGTCTATTCAGGAGCTTGTTCCTGTGACTCTTAAACAGTAATGCTTTGCTTTATTAATTGTTGAATAATCTGATGTCTTGCCCGAGGCATCAGGATTTGCTTAGGGCTGTGTTGTTATAAACATTGCGCGTTAATCATTAAATAAATGGCGTTTTTTCATGTGCAAATACTGTAATCCCTGTTTTTCTTGTTTTGTATTTTTCAATAAAATGGCAACGTGGTTATCCGCTTTATACGCATTTTGAAGCACTTAACCCTTCCTTTTGCAGGATAACATTTTCAGATGACATCCTTGAGCCACCTATGACTCGTCCCGACTTCGAGCACCCGGTATTCCAGACCGAAGAAGAGGTTGTCGAAGATAGCGACGTTCCTGAAGAACTGTCTTGGTTGGTGAAACAAGAGGAAAGAGCCATTCTGCCTCACGACGAGGTTATCGAAATTATCAATTTGGGGACGGAAGGGGTTGAGAAGAATATTCGTATCGGAGCTGCACTGCAGAGTGATATCAAGCGAAAACTGGTTGAAATGCTCCGGGAGTATAATGATGTATTCGCTTGGTCGTATCAAGATATGCCAGGGCTCGATACTGATATGGTTGTGCATCGCCTGCCACTGAAAGAAGACTGCCCGCCTGTCAAACAAAAACTTCGCAGAACTCGACCAGATATGGCAATGAAGATCAAAGAGGAGGTTCAGAAACAGTGGGACGCTGGTTTCCTGGCTGTGACGAAGTATCCCTCATGGGTTGCCAACATCGTACCAGTGCCAAAGAAAGATGGCAAGGTTCGAATGTGCGTGGATTATAGAGATTTGAATAAAGCAAGCCCAAAAGACGATTTTCCACTTCCTCATATTGACGTATTAGTTGATAATACCGCTCAATACTCTGTATTCTCCTTCATGGATGGCTTTTCAGGATATAATCAGATTAAAATGGCGCCAGAGGATATGGAGAAGACTACTTTCATAACGCCTTGGGGAACATTTTGCTATAAAGTGATGCCCTTTGGTTTGAAAAATGCTGGGGCAACGTATCAGCGTGCGATGACAACTCTCTTTCATGACATGATGCATAAAGAGATTGAAGTTTATGTTGACGATATGATTGCCAAATCCCAGACGGAGGAAGAGCATCTGGTGAATCTGTTGAAGTTGTTTAAAAGGCTTAGGAAGTTCAGGCTGAGGCTGAACCCTAATAAATGCACCTTTGGGGTGAGATCGGGTAAACTGCTGGGGTTTATCGTAAGCGAAAGAGGAATAGAGGTCGATCCTGCTAAAATAAAAGCGATTCAAGAAATGCCGACGCCTAAAACAGAGAAAGAGGTACGCGGGTTTTTAGGGAGATTGAACTACATTGCTCGGTTCATATCTCACCTAACGGCCACGTGTGAACCATTATTCAAGCTGTTAAAGAAAGATCAAGCTGTAACGTGGAACGATAATTGTCAAAAGGCGTTCGATAAAATAAAGAAGTATCTGCAGGAGCCTCCTATTTTGATACCCCCGGTGGCAGGAAGACCCTTGATAATGTATTTGACGGTTCTTGAGGGAAGTATGGGTTGTGTTCTCGGTCAACACGACGAGACGGGGAGAAAAGAGCATGCAATTTACTATTTGAGTAAGAAATTTACGGACTGTGAATCTCGATACTCAATGCTGGAGAAAACTTGTTGCGCGCTAGCCTGGGCCGCCAAGCGGTTGAGGCAGTACATGCTGAATCATACAACCATGCTCATCTCGAAGATGGATCCAATCAAATATATATTTGAAAAGCAGGCGTTGTCAGGTAGAATTGCCCGTTGGCAGATGATCTTGACTGAATACGATATTCAATACGTCTCGCAAAAGGCGATAAAGGGGAGTGTGCTGGCTGAGTATCTGGCGGAGCAGCCTATTGAAGAGTATCAATCGATGAGATTTGACTTTCCTGACGAGGATATCATGTATCTCAAGATGAAGGATTGCGAAGAGCCGTTACCAGACGAAGGACCAGAGCCGGGGTCCAAATGGCAGATGATATTTGATGGAGCTGTGAATGCTTACGGTAGCGGAATAGGGGCAATTATCACTACGCCGCACGGGTCGCACATCCCGTTTACTGCCCGATTGACCTTTGCCGTTACCAACAATGAGGCCGAATACGAAGCTTGTATAATGGGGCTTGAAGAAGCCATTGATTTGCGAATCAAACATCTAGACGTATACGGAGACTCAGCTCTGGTGGTGAATCAGATCAAAGGGGAATGGGAGACACGTCAGCCCAACCTGATACATTACATGAATTATGCAAGGAGATTGTTGCCTTTCTTCGACAAGGTGGAATTGCATCACGTGCCGCGGGCAGAAAATCAAATGGCTGACGCCCTTGCCACTTTGTCTTCCATGTACAAGGTCAATTTCTGGAACGAAGCTCCCCAAATCACTATCTCTCGGTTGGACAGGCCAGCTTATGTATTTGCTATTGATGAAGCGTCTGATGGCAAACCGTGGTATTTTGATATCCTTAACCTCCTGAAGAATAAAGAGTATCCGGCTGGGGCATCCAGTCAAGATCAGAAAACTCTCAGGAGATTAGCGGGTAATTTCTATTTGAACCCGGATGGCGTCTTGTACAGAAGAAACCACGACTTGGTGTTGTTGCGTTGTGTAGACGAGAAAGAGGCAAAGCTTCTCATGGAGGAAATTCACGAAGGTGCATTTGGCACGCATGCTGGTGGACATGCTATGACGAGAAAACTGCTGCGGGCAGGTTACTTTTGGCTGACGATGGAAACTGATTGTTTCAAGTTTGCAAGAAAGTGCCACAAGTGCCAAATTTATGCTGACAAAATACATGTGCCTCCGAGTCCTCTAAATGTGATGTCATCTCCATGGCCATTCTCAATGTGGGGAATCGATATGATTGGAAAGATTGAGCCGACGGCTTCTAACGGGCATCGGTTCATCCTCGTAGCAATCGATTATTTCACCAAGTGGGTGGAAGCAGCGTCTTACGCAAATGTAACGAAGCAAGTGGTGGCTAGGTTCATCAAGAGAGATATCATTTGCCGATATGGGATTCCCGAGCGGATAATCACGGATAATGGTTCTAATCTGAACAACAAAATGATGAAGGAGCTCTGTCAGAATTTCAAGATCGAACATCACAACTCCTCCCCTTACCGACCCAAGATGAATGGCGCTGTCGAAGCGGCCAATAAGAATATCAAGAAGATCGTCCAGAAAATGGTGGTGACGTATAAGGATTGGCACGAGATGCTACCTTTCGCTTTGCACGGTTATTGTACGACGGTACGCACATCAACCGGGGCAACCCCGTTCTCGTTGGTATATGGAATGGAAGCGGTATTACCATTGGAAGTTGAGATCCCTTCTCTGAGGGTATTGCGAGACGTTCAGCTGGACGAGGCAGAATGGGTAACGAATAGATTGAACCAACTGAGTTTGATGGATGAGAAGAGGCTAGCTTCTCTGGCATACGGTCGTTTGTATCAAAGACGAATGAAGAAAGCGTACGACAAGAAAATACTTCCGCGAAGCTTTCAGACGGGCGACCTTGTGCTGAAAAGGATTCTCCCGCCGCAAGCAGATCACAGGGGCAAGTGGACCCCCAATTACGAAGGGCCATACGTTGTCAGTAAGGTCTTTTCAGGAGGAGCTTTATTGTTGTCCACCATGGACGGGGAGGACTTTGCGTCACCTGTGAATTCGGACGCAGTTAAAAAATACTTTGCTTAAAATAGACCCGCTGGACAGAAAAAAGAGAGTCCAGGCAAAAATGGGGCATCCTGGCGAACCAAAAACAGAATGAAAGGTTCGGGCAAAAGTTAGGGATAAAATGAAAAATGTACACCCGCGAAGTTGAAAACCTACACTGGGCGGCTTCGGCAAAAAAGGGTATCCCGGTGAACTGAAAATCCGTAAAGGGCGGTTCACGCAAAAGTTAGGGATGAGAAAAGCAAATGACTGCGGTCCGAATTTGATTTTGCAATGAGCATCAATGCGGGATAATATATTTGAGGAATTAGTTATCGAATACAACCTCTTCAGAAGTAGGGATACCGGGAAAGTATAAGAGTCGGACGAGTCATGGGAGGATCAGTTCGTGATGTTCATCTGCATCCAGTTGCCGACATGTGTACAAAATTTATTTTGTCAATATTTATGCTTCTTGTGAATACTTGCATACTTGTATATTTGCTTTGCGTAGCTTCCTCTTTTCAGGAGTTACATCCCGTGTACAAAAACTCCGCCCATTCAGGGGCCCAATCAATGAAAATGTGTTATTCAGTACTTGATGCCTGTTCTTTACTGTTTTGCGCATGATAAAACGCCTAAAGTTTATTGAAGCTAGCATGAGTATAACATTACTGGCCCTTGCCAACAATTGTTAAAGCTTTGAATTAACTGAGTGTAACGTCACTAACCTGAATCGATTTGGATTGCATAGGCTTGCCGTGTCTTGTTTGTGTTGTTGCAGGTTTCATAACTGTACGAGGAAGGTGATCAAAAGATTGCAATAGTGAAAGGCTTGATCCCCACGCGGGTCAGGCATGTTCTTCCTGAAGAAGGATAGAATTCTCCAGCTAGCCGTAGCTTATCCAAAGGACGTGCTCCAGAGAAGTTACTCGTCCTCAGCAGAGTTTAGTGGTTCTGAGATCGTAAGGCTGTATTCAGACAGGTTCATCTTCCCCGCAGGGTCATGCATTCTCCCCCCAGTGGAGTCAGTTAATTTTCCCCAAGAGAATCCAGCCATCCCCAGCGGAGTTCTCTTTTCAGCAAATGTTCTTTCCTTCCAGTGGAATTCGAAGGTCAAGACTCTCCAAAGCAGAGTTGATGTTGGGTCCTGTCATTTATTTTGTCAGAGATACTGGTGATATCGGTTCACATTCCAGCAGAAAGTCCAATCATACTGTGCACATCTGTTATTCTCCAGCAAAGTCATATTCCCCAGCAGGGGGTTACTTCAACAAGACGTGTGGTTTGAGTTCCCAACTTCCCAGCAGGGTCGACTTCACCCTACCAGCATTTATTTTGCCGGAATAATTTTGTAGCATCAGGCTATCCCCGGCGAGTCGGCGTTATCTTCCAGCATTTATTTTGCTGAAGCAGTTTCTGTACTCTAGTGGTTCAGGTGGAGAGAGCTCCTGCTCAAATAAATTACTAAACAGTCAAGATCTCGGCAGGAGATATTCAATAACAATGTCAGTTTCGGCGGTATTCCCCCACAGAGTTATCGTGATAAAACTCTCTTTGTCTCCAGCAGAGTCATTTATGCAAATGTATCTGATTTTCCCCAGCCAGAGTGGCCAGGATAAGAATCTCCTTATTCCCAAGCAAAGTTCGTTTGTCATCAACGAGTCGCATGAATCAGAATTTCAGAGACCACCGCCGGTTATCAGAGCAGGCGTCCGATAGTTGGGTTTCAGACATCCCCAGTAGAGTTCATCTCGAAGTCGCTGTCACGTCAGTGCTAAGAAGTTTGTGGGTGAGGATCATTAAAGAACTAAGTCCTGACGTGGACAATTTACTCCTAGAATGACGGGATTTCTTCAGAAGTGGGCGTCCTAACGTGGACAGGTTTGTTTTACCGGATTGGTAAGGTGCGTTAATCCTGACGTGGATAGATTCGGTCTCTCGAAATTTGGAGAAAGGGAGGTCATGACGTCGACAAAAGATTGGTTACTCTTCGTGTTGGTATCCTGACGTGGATCATTTGTTTTCAGCAGATACCTTTATTCGTAATGGTGAAATGTGCGTCCTGACGTGGACAAGTTTGTAGTTCTTTGTGATGACAAGATACAAGAATCCTGACGTGGACAAATTTATCCTTCTTCGTGTTGTTGGCAAAGTGTAAGTCCTAACGCGGATATTTCCCCAGTGAGTCGAAGGTGTGAGTCCTTACGTGGACAAGTCTTATTTCCTCAGTGAGTCGAAGACGCCTGAGTCCTAACGTGGACAAATCAGGACGAGATCAGTGTCCTAACGCGGACCGATCAAAGAGATTATTATTCCTAACGTGGAAAGATGTAGTCCTTACGCGGACCTATCAACAGAGGTGATTCCTAACGTGGAAAGACGGAGATTCCTAACGTGGAAAAAAGAGAGCCCTTACGTGGACAGATTAAGATGGCATTCCTTACGTGGAAAAATGAGTCCTGACGCGGACAAATCAGAAAGAAGTTGGTATTCCTGACGTGGAAAGATCAAAGTCCTGACGCGGACATATCAAGATTGATTCCTGACGTGGAAAGAAATGGATTATTCCTGACGTGGAAAGAGAGTTTAGTCCTGACGCGGACAGATCGAAGAAGATATTCCTAACGTGGAAGAAGGAAATTAGTCCTTACGGGGACAGATGCAAGAAAAGTTGAGTCCTGACGTGGACAAGTTCAGAAATGGTTGTATTCCTTACGTGGAAAGATCGGAGTCCTGACGCGGACACGTCAAGTGGTATTGGAGTCCTTACGTGGACAGATTGATGCAGTTCTCCTTATGTGGAAAGAAGATTGCTTCCTAACGTGGAAAGATAAAAGCGTTACTCCTAACGTGGACGATGTGATTCCTAACGTGGACAGGTGTTACTCCTAACGTGGAAGAGTGTTATTCCTAACGTGGGCGATTCAGTTTACGGAAATGCAGATGAAGTATCCCCAGCGGAGTTGCCGAGATTTTTTCTGGGTTGACAGCAAGTGGAGTCCTGACGTGGACAGGTTCTAGTTGAGAGTTCTTCGTATTGACAACAGACAGAGTCCTAGCATGGACAAGCAAGCAGTCTGGTATGACAAAATCCTCTTCAGAACGATGAAGACAATCCCCAGCACGGTCGCGCAAGATCAGTGGGTTGCTCTAACAGTCAGATTCAGCTGACGAATGTCATTCCGCAAGCAGGAGCGCAGTTTATTTCCGCGGTTGGCAAATTTCTGGTTTCACTAGTATTCAACCGTCTCGTACCGCGAATGTCTGAAGGCTCCGGGCTCTTCATCCAATCGGGTCCAAGTCGCTTGAATAGGGGCAGCTGTTGCACCCTAAAATTTGCCCAACCTTATTCCTTGGATTTATGTTTCATTATCATTAGCATTTGCATATGGAGTCATGTACATAGACTAACCATCTGCATAGCATAAGCATAGCAAGTCATTCAACAGGGGACCAATCATTATTTTCATCTCTAGAAGCCTATCAAGAGGTTATTATCCTAATTCCATCTCATTCAAGTCATCAGGAAAGAATTTGAAAGCAAAGAGTTCAGCAGATCAAGCCTTGAGTCCATCTCCTAGCTGAGGGTATCTGAGGATCAACAAGAGGGTTGTGAACTGTGAATGAAAGCATGGAGAGCATCTAGACATTATGAGAGACTTAGAAAGTCATTTGGAGAAGGAGACAAGTCATTGATGAGTGCATAAGAGCTATAGTTGAAGACAGTCAACTAGGGTTTCATCTGGGTCAACCCTAGGTCAACCCTAGGTCAATTGACTGGTTTAAAAGAGCATTCAAGGCTATTGGAGAGATGTGGGGTTCATCATTTGACATATGAAGAATGATATGGAGATATGACAAGGAGAATTCAAGAGAAATCAAGGAGAAGAGGAGTTACTAAATTAGGGTTTCTCTGTAAAATCCCCTAGTTTAGGTCAAATTTCCAAGCAAGATAAGTCAAAATGCTAGCTTCAAATGGCTTCTTGGCCAACATGAAACTTGTAGAGGATCTCAAGACCTTTAATTTGAGTGGTGGAAGACCTCAAGGAGATTTATAGAACTCAAGTTATGGTCCTTACAAGTTACAGGTCATCTGGGGTGTCTGAATTTTTGTCTGTGAAAGTGACTTGACTTCCAAGCTAGTTTTGCCCCTCAAGGATATTTCAAATGAATTCTTGGTCAACATAAGAATTGTTCCTCATTGTCTTAGCTTTCTAGAATGGTATGGCATGCCTTCATATGATGTGGAGAACTCAACTTATGGTCTTGACAAGCAAAGGGTATTTTGGGCATTTGTGAATTACAGGTCATTTTAACCTATACCCAAAACTCATACAAGGAGGCCTCAAATGGAAAAACTTACAACATCAAACTTGCTCCAAATGGGATTTTAAGTCTAGAAAGAAGGTCACAAGTTATTGGAGAAGCTCATAGCATGGAGTTGCATGATTGGTCAAAATATGAACTAAAAAGGCTTATAAAGTGAATAATTTCAAAGTGAAAAATGGTTTGGGAGATTTCCAAGTCCAAATGGAGACTTCCAATATATGATTTTGAATGGAAAAACAATTCTAAGAACAATGGTTCACACACTTTTTTGAGTTTAGAAGGAAAAAATGAAGTTATCCATGGTTGCTTGCCTTTTAAGAAACATGATCAAAATGAACCAAAGTTGGAAAACAAGGGAATGTGCAAGATGGATCTAGAATGTACCATTGGGGTCTATATAAGCATGAAATGAGAATTTGGCAAGGGTTGGCCTCATTTGCACCAAGAATTCCACAAATTTTTCTCATGCTTTCTCATTAAGTTTTCATTCCAATTCTCCAAAATCTTCATCAATCTTCCTCAAAATCAATCCAATCATATTCAATATTCATCATAGATCAGAATTGAAGCAAGGATCAAGTGATTATCATCCATTTTCGAGTGCTTTTCTCAAGATCATCAAAATCACAATCTCAAGTGGATAGCATAATTCTGGCCAAGTCTCATCCAAAGCTTGCATACAGAATCAAGTTCCTCAAGGATTGATCAAGATTCAACACTTAGAAGCTTCAGATCCACATCTTCCATAGCTGTTCTCAAGGTTTTACATCAGGTAAGTTTTCCTTCGATTTGCTTAATTCAGTTAGTTTCACATGATTTTATTAGTGTAGACTTGATCTAGGTGGTTAGGAGAGTAAGTTAGATGATTTTGGAACGATTTGGTGATGGTTAGTGACAGGTGCAACAAACTGTTAGTGTTCGAATCTCTTGGATTAGGGCGTTAGAATGTTAGTTGGATGCATCAGATTAACCTCCATTAGGCATAGGTTAGTTTAGGTCAAGTTTGAGGAAGAATGGTGAAGGTTCGTATCAGTGCATTTCAATGGTGGCCAGTATGTGATTCGATCGTGTTTGTTGTTATGGTGAGTTTCAAGTTAATCTAATGCCCTAGGATTATAGAGGGAAAGATTCTGAGCAGGTTTCATGTTTATGGCATGGCATTTCATTGCGTGTAGAGTGAGAACAGTTAGGTGGAATGTTGCTCGTGCATGAGCTTTCATGGCATCCAAACCCTAATTCTCAGAACCAAGGAAGAAGACACAATCGTGTCCGTTCATCTCATGGTAGACCTTTGACTTAGAAGAAGATCCTAGGGCCAGCATTTAATATGATTATTGGAGGGAATTTGAGTTGAGGCCAAAACGCGCCGTTTCATTAATTGAAACGGGCGGGCCTGAGTTGAAATGTGTTAATCCCACCCCCCATGTGAGCCCAATTCCAATTTCTAACGTGATTTCGCTGCTATTTTCACCCCTGCGTGGTTTTTTTTTCTTTTCAATAATTCTGAATGAATTCTGGGCCTAGTGTAAGCGCTATCTGCACCCCCATTGTTGGCCCATCATGGATAATCAACTGGAGCGAATTGATATTCTAACCCCCCTCCTTCATTTTAATTCCAATTTTATTTTCTTAATTCATTTTAATTTTTCATCCACTTTGAAAATTCATAAATAATTCATAAAAAATGCATTTTAATTCATTCTTTTTACCATATTTTCATTAAAATGTCTAGAATATTATAGGAAAAGAAAATTTCATTTTTAGTTTTATTTCATATTTTTTACATATTTTCTAAAATAAATGTCACATTAAATAATTCATTTCATGCATCATTTTTATGATTTTTGTTCTCTCACATGCTTTGATATTTTTTGATCACTCTTTTCATATTGTTTAGATGAGATGTTAAGCTTGTAGAAATATTTTAGTTCCCATTTTTAGAGGTTAATTTTAGATGATTAATAGATGCTGGAATATCATGAACAAAACTAGGGTTTTAGGTGACAACTTAGGAGTTTGATTTCATTTCCCTTAGGACTTAGGGTTTGAATAGATTAGTTATGGGACTATAGGGGCTATGGGTAGCTATTAGATCCCTTAGAAAAGTTAGGATTCCCCTACTGCTATTATTACTGTCTGTTATATCTGTTGTCTGGTGTGGTGTGCCCTCTGGGGTTTATTGATTGTTTGTATGGGTATTGGGTTTGTCTGGGGCCCTGGGGAAGCTGAAGATTTGTGAAGATGAAGCTATTGGAGATTCAAAGATTGAAGATCAACTGTCAGAGTTGAGGAGGAGTTTCTTGCTGTCAGTTGCTGAGGAGACTAGGGTTTAGGAGCTAGGCAGAGCTCTAGATTAGAAATCTTGCTTCTCAAACATGGATTGCCTTGTCTGCATCCATTCTTCTCTGTGATTCAGAGTCTCTCTAAGACACTCACCCCCTTCCTTTGGAAGGCTTGGTGATAGTATCTATGAGATAGAACTCTTGAGAGAAAATGTCTCTTGTGTTAGAAGCAGTCTGTTCACCACCTTTGGTAGTCAGCTGATTGCTTAACACCCATTCACTCTTGTGACTGATCCCTCATCCTGGAGGTTTGAGCTTGAAGAAAAGCCATTGCAGATGGAAGACTGATGATTAAAGCCCTTGTATGAAGGCCATGAAGATGGAGATTGATGCTTGTTGAAGCCTGTAACTGATTGGAGAATATTTGAAGCCAGTTGTTGATTTAGAGCTGCTGATGCTGTTTCTTTTGCTGTATTTCATTTGTTGATGTATTGATTGGTTTTCTGAACTGTATTGTTTGCTGTTTACCCTGTGGGGTTGAAAGTGAAGTCTGTTCACTTTCGCCTATTGTTTTCTAGGTTCGAGGTTGAGTGGGACTCCCTTGCCTCGCTTGTGCTGTTGCATCCATGCATTTTACTGCTTTACTGTATATATCTGATATTGTTTCTGTTTCTGCCTATCCCGTAGGATCTCTGTTTCTCTCTGTGCAAGAGAGGAGCATGATAGACACTAGGTCTCAACCCATGCATGATAACATTAGGTTAGTTTGTTTCCCTTCGCAACCGTAGGTTAGAGTTCTGTCTCTTTCTTTCTCAAAACAAACAGAAAAACACATAAAGATTTCAAACACAATAAAAGACACTTCTTCCGTAAAAGAATGTGAACTCATCAAGACGTCATTTTTGTCCGCTTGGACTGTTAATCAGAAAAACCTTTTTCAGAAAGAATAAAAATCAATCAAGGACAGACTTGTGTTGTACGTGGCCCGAACTACGTTTGCTCTGATCTTTCATGCTGTATGAAAGTACGTAGGCATAGGATGCGATATCCTAGCGAGCAACCTTCCCCTCCTTTCCCGTAGGTAGGCGAACTACGTTGACTCTGATTTCTCGTTCCAGACGGGAATACGTAGGCATAAAGTGCGATACTTTGCCGAGTCATTTTCATTCTCTTTTCTTTTTTAACCCCTGACCTTTAGAGTAGATAGAATAACAATCCATACCCGAAAACAAGCGTGGATCCCATCGAGTACGATGGACGTGAGGGGTGCTAATACCTTCCCCTTGCGTAACCGACTCCCGAACCCAGGTTTTGGTTGCGATGACCATACCTTTCCCGTGTTGTGCGAGGTTTACTCTGAGCGTTTCCTTTCCCTCCCGTGGGATAAATAACGCACGGTGGCGACTCTTCTGTTCAGCCGGCGCCGATTTTCGCAGTAGCGACACTATGTGATATGAATAACTTATGTATTATTTTGACCTTGTTGTGGGTAGCCTTTTTGGGCATGAATACTAGGTTGTGTTATGTGTATTATTTGCATCGATTAGAAATACATGAGAACATAGTAATGATTATGTGTGTATTATTCAATGAATTGTGAATGCATAGTGTTGTATGCAATTGTGTGTTAAGTATGCATGAGAACATTGTGGATATGTGTGCATGACTTGTGAATTACGTTAAATGGTATTAAATGTGAATGCCTTGATTTGTTGAGAATATGTTGTGTGTGCAATCATGTTGTAATTCTTAAAGGGATGAATTATTGAATGCATGGGATTAAGACGCGGGAACGGTCTTAAGTGCATTTTGTTGGTTGATTGCATATGCATCATTTAGTCAAGAGGCAATGTTTGCTAGTTTCGTGGAGACTAGTGGCTTGTCCCAAACCTAGAAGAGTGGGTTTGAAGCCTAGGGGACGGGCTTTGTTGTCATCGGTCTAGAAGGGTGGACCCGGTTTAAGTGTAAAAACCAAAAAATGATAACAAGTGTTGGTACCACATTGCATTGAGTTGCATTGAGTTGTTTTGGAGTCACATAGCATAAATGTCATTGATATATGAAATATGCTTGTGAGTGAATGTATATTGGATAATTGTGAATTGTGCATGATGAGATATGCTAGATGAATATCCATATTTGTTCATATGTATTATGAGATGTATATGACTACGAAAATGAATTGTGGTGAGAAATGTGTATTATATGCAATTGTTACTTGTATATATATATATATATATATATATATATATATATATATATATATATATATATATATATATATATATATATATATATATATATATATATATATATATATATATATATATATATATATATATATATATATATATATATATATATATATATATATATATATATATATATATATATATAATCTTATGCATTGATTATTATGGTAATATTTCTCACCCTTCTGCTATTTTATAATGCTCTATGAGGCATTGCAGATTAGGTTACTGGAGGTTTCTTTTGTGAAGTATAGCTTCATTCTTTTGAGTCGGACTGCTATGATAATGTAACACCGGGTAGTTAGGCTTGTATAGCATTCTTTTGTGATACACTTGTGATGTATCAGTTGATGATGTTTTGTAACATGAATGATATTGATGAACCAACTGGATAACATGTATTTATGTGATCAAATGTTTTAAGGCAATTTAAATGTTTTAATCTTCCACTTTAATTTTAAATATTGAGACGTGGGTGTAAGGACTAAGTTCCTCTACCTTGAAAACTATCCCACGGTTGCATATTTTTATAGAGCAGGTGTTGAGTGTTTTATTGGTGATAATGTGACATACTTCTTTTATACCGTAGTTTAAATTATACTCTGATAAATTTTACATGTGCCTATATATATTATTGTTCTATTTGGGGGTATAGAAGGGGGTGTTACATTAAGAGGTATCAGAGCAGGTCGGTCCGTCCGGCCAAGTTGTTAGTGTGTTGTTCTCTGTGTATATTGATATGTGTGTGTGTGTTGCACTATCGATACTGGTTGTTCTTACGTGGTTTTGTTGTTTGAATTCAGTAAGATGGTTGCAGGTAGGAATGACGAAGCAATTGCGGAGGATTTGACGAGATTGGCTGGGGCAATTGGACAGAATCCTCAGGCCAACGTGAATGTGAGGAATAATACCGATGATGAATTTTGTGCTTTGGGAAAGTTCCAAAGGAATAATCCACCGACGTTCAAGGGAACCCATGAGCCTGACAAAGCACAAATTTGGTTGAAAGCTATTGAGAAGATTTTTCAGGTTATGAATTGTTCGGATGCACAAAAGGTGCATTTTGGAACTCATATGCTCGAAGAAGAAGCCGAAGACTGGTGGTGTAATACTCACCAAAGATTTGA
This sequence comes from Lathyrus sativus, assembly GCA_963859935.3. Lineage (NCBI taxonomy): Eukaryota > Viridiplantae > Streptophyta > Magnoliopsida > Fabales > Fabaceae > Lathyrus > Lathyrus sativus. The sequence continues at coordinate 598,605,502 of OZ012741.1, read as the reverse complement.
AGAGGATGAGATTGTGATTACCTGGGATCTTTTTAGAGAGACATTTCTGGAGAAGTATTTTCCAGAAGATGTGCGGGGAAAGAAAGAGATTGAATTCCTTGAGCTGAAGCAAAGTAATTCGACGGTAGCTGAGTATGCGGCAAAATTTGAGGAGTTGATCAAGTTTTGTCCTCACTACAACACTGTTAATGCTGAGAGATCTAAGTGTCTCAAATTTGTGAATGGCTTGAGACCTAAGATCAAGCAAGCTATTGGTTATCAGGAAATCCGGCGATTTTCTGAGTTGGTAAACAAGAGTAGGATTTATGATGAGGATAGTAGGGCTCGGTCTAGCCACTACAAGAACCTAAGTGATAAGAAAGGAAAGAGCCAATTCAGAGGAAAACCTTATGTGACTCCTGCTGAAAAGGGGAAACAAAGGGTTGGTTTCGGTAAGAAACCAAGTGGGGGAGTTTCTACTCCGGTGAGGTGTTATAGGTGCGGTGAAGAAGGACACCGTGCTCCGGAATGCAAAAGTGTTGAGAAGACGTGTTTTAAGTGTGGCAAGCCAGGCCACAAGGCTCTTGAGTGCAGGAGCAGTACGGGTGTGACTTGCTACAATTGTGGTGAGCAAGGGCACATTAGTACAAAATGTGATAAGCCGAAGAAGAATCAAGGGAGCGGAAAAGTGTTCGCTCTATCTGGATCTGAGACTGCTAGTGATGATCGCTTGATCAGAGGTATGTGTTTTATTAATGGTATGCCTTTGATCGCTATAATTGATACTGGAGCTACACATTCTTTTATTTCTCTGGAGTGTGTTAGAAGGTTGAATCTTGAGATGTCTGTTATTGGTGGTGGCATGGTTATTGATACTCCTGCTATGGGTTCGGTAACTACACCGTATGTGTGTTTGAATTGTCCTTTGAATATTTTCGGTAGAGACTTTGGGGTTGAATTAGTGTGTCTTCACTTAGATCAACTTGATGTCATTCTCGAAATGAATTGGTTAAAATTCAATCGTGTTTATATTAACTGTTTTGATAAAACGGTTATATTTCTTGAACCGGGTGATGAAGGGGACTTGTTTATGACTGCTAAACAAGTGAAAGAATCAGTGCGAGATGGTGCAAAGGTATTTATGTTGATGGCAACTTTGAGTATTGGTGAGAGTGAGGCGATTGATGCTTTACCAGTTATCCGTGAGTTTCCGGAAGTTTTTCCTGATGAGATAAGGGATTTACCGCCGGAACAAGAAGTGGAGTTTTCAATTAACCTGATTCCTGGAACCAGTCCGATATCGATGGCTCCATATCGTATGTACGCATCGGAATTGAAAGATTTGAAGAGTCAACTTGAATATTTACTTGAGAAGAGGTTTATTCGTCCGAGTGTATCGCCGTGGGGTGCACCGGTGTTGTTAGTTAAGAAGAAAGAAGGTTCGATGAGACTCTGTGTGGATTACAGACAGTTGAACAAGGTGACTATTAAAAACAAGTATCCACTACCGAGGATTGATGATCTGATGGATCAATTGGTTGGTGTAAGTGTGTTCAGTAAAATAAATTTGAGGTCTGGGTATCATCAGATTCGTGTGAAAGCTGAGGATATTCAGAAGACTGCTTTTAGAACGAGGTATGGACACTATGAGTATTCTGTAATGCCATTTGGTGTGACTAATGCACCAGGTGTATTTATGGAGTACATGAATAGGATTTTCCATCCTTATTTGGACAAGTTCGTTGTGGTGTTTATTGATGACATTTTGGTCTACTCGAAGAGTGAAGAGGAGCACGTCGAGCATTTAAAAATTGTGTTATCTGTGTTGAGAGAGAAGCAATTATATGTGAAACTTTCTAAGTGTGAATTTTGGTTGAAAGAAGTGAGTTTCCTTGGTCATGTAATTTCAAGCGAAGGTATTGTGGTTGATCCATCGAAGGTTGAAGCGGTATCGGAATGGGAGACTCCGAAATCAGTTTTTGAGATTAGAAGTTTTCTTGGTTTAGCGGGTTATTATCGTAAGTTCATTGAAGGATTTGCTAAGTTATCGTTACCATTGACGCAGTTGACTAGGAAGGGTCAAGCTTTTGTTTGGGATGCCAAGTGTGAAGAGAGTTTTCAGGAACTTAAGAGGAGATTGACGACAGCCCCTGTTCTGATTTCGCCAAATCCGGAAGAGCCGTTTGTTATGTATTGTGATGCTTCTTTGATGGGCTTGGGAGGTGTGTTGATGCAGAATAATCAAGTTGTAGCCTATGCTTCGAGGCAACTCAAAGTGCATGAGAATAATTATTTGACGCATGACTTAGAGTTAGCCACCGTTGTGTTTGTGCTTAAACTTTGGAGGAATTATTTGTTTGGTGCGAGGTTTGAAGTGTTTAGTGATCACAAGAGTTTGAAGTATCTCTTTGATCAAAAGGAATTGAATGCTAGGCAAAGAAGGTGGTTAGAGCTTTTGAAGGATTATGATTTTGGGTTGAATTACCACCCGGGTAAAGCGAATGTGGTAGTGGATGCGTTGAGTCGGAAATCGTTGCACATGTCAATGATGATGGTGAAAGAGTTGGAATTGATTGAGAAATTTCGTGATTTGAGTTTGGTGTGTGAGGAGACTTCGTATGGGGTTAAGCTTGGAATGTTGAAGCCTACGAGTGGTATTCTGGACGAAATTCGGGAAGGACAGAAATCCGATTTGGGTTTAGTTGACTGGTTGACTTTGATCAACCAAGGCCAAGGTGGTGATTTTCGGATTGACGAAAATGGTATTATGAGGTGTCGGGATAGAGTTTGTGTACCGGATCTTGATGGACTGAAAAAGAGTATTCTTGAGGAAGGACATCGTAGCGGATTGAGTATTCATCTGGGTGCTACTAAGATGTATCAAGATTTGAGGAAAATATTTTGGTGGCCTCGTATGAAGAAGGGTATTGCCGAATTTGTGTATTCTTGTCTGACTTGCCAGAAGTCGAAGATTGAGCATCAGAAACCATCGGGTTTGATGCAACCGTTATTTATTCCTGAGTGGAAATGGGATAGCATTTCTATGGATTTTGTGTCTGGATTACCGAGGACGCCGGGTAATTTTGAAGCTATTTGGGTTATCGTGGATAGATTGACTAAATCTGCTCATTTTATTCCTATGCGAATGAATTATCCGTTAGAGAAATTGGCAAAGCTATACATCGAGAGGATTGTCAGTTTGCATGGTATTTCGTCTAGTATTGTGTTGGATCGGGATCCGAGGTTCACTTCGAGATTTTGGGAGAGCTTGTAAAGTGCTTTGGATACGAAGTTGCGTTTGAGTTCAGCTTATCACCCTCAGACAGATGGTCAGACCGAGAGAACTATTCAATCACTTGAGGATCTTTTGAGAGCTTGTGTATTGGAGAAAGGAGGAGCGTGGGATAGCTACTTGCCTTTGATTGATTTTACTTACAACAACAGTTTTCATTCGAGTATTGGTATGGCACCGTTCGAAGCATTGTATGGTAGGCGGTGTAGGACGCCACTGTGTTGGTATGAGTCCGGAGAGAGTTCGGTAGTTGGGCCCGAGATAGTTCAGCAGACTACAGACAAGATTAAGCTGATTCAAGAGAAGATGAGGATTTCTCAAAGTCGTCAGAAGAGTTATCATGACAAGAGGAGAAAGGCACTTGAATTTCAAGAGGGAGATCATGTGTTTCTTCGGGTTACTCCAATGACTGGTGTTGGTAGGGCATTGAAGTCGCGTAAGTTGACGTCGTGTTTCATTGGTCCTTATCAGATTTTACAGAGGATAGGAGAAGTGGCCTATCGTGTGGCTTTACCACCATCGCTTGCTAATCTCCATGATGTGTTCCATGTATCTCAGTTGAGAAAATACATTGCGGATCCGTCTCATGTAGTCCAAGAAGATGATGTGCAGGTGAGAGATAACCTAACTGTGGAGGCATCATCTATGCCGATAGAGGATCGAAAGTTGAAGAAACTTCGAGGCAAAGAGATTTCTTTGGTAAAGGTCGCTTGGGGAGGACCGGCTGGTGGAAATGTGACTTGGGAACTGGAGAGCCAGATGAGGGAGTCTTATCCAAAATTCTTTGAACCAGGTAACATTTTCGAGGACGAAAATTCCTAAAGTGGGGGAGGGTTGTAACAGCCCAAATTTCATTAATTAATTATTAATGTTAATTAATTTAATTAATTGACTTATTTTAATTATTGGATTTATTTGGTAGAGAATTTGTGAGAAGAGAAATGGGAAGGAAAGAAAATAAGGAAGTATATAAGGAAAGTGGAAGAGAAAAGAAAAGATAGTAAGATAAAGGAAATAGAAGAGAAAGAATAGAGAAAGAGGAGAAAAGAGAAGAGAAGAGGGAAACTTGGAGAAATCATCAAGAATTAACACCAAGCTTCAATCCAATCAAGGTAAGGGTGAGAAACATTATTATCTAGTCAATGTATGTGGTTATGTATGTGTGGGTTGGGTTTTGTTGTGAGTTTCAACCATTTTTCCATTTAGGGCAAAGGAAATTTAATCGGTAAAATCGGAGTTTAATCGGTTAGAAACTGAAATGGTTAGCATAGACTAGTCGGGTGTGGTTTAACTAAGGTTATTGGGACTGGTTCAGTGAGAATCGGTCGGTTTTTGGAGTATTGATTGTTTTGGACAGATTGGAGTTTGCTGGTTTCGCAGGTTCGCTGGCATTCGTCAGGTTAGTGTGGGGGAAGCTTCGTCGGGCGAAGCCCAGTGAATAGCTGGCGAATAATTCCATAAAAACTCCCAGTGGTCTTCGCTGGCAGGTTCGCCAGGTGAAGGTGGGTGACGAAGGTTCGCCAGGCGAGTACTTTAGCGAAGGGTAGCGAATCAAGTCAGTGGCTACTGACTTTTGTTCGCTGGCGAGTTCGTCGGGCGAAGGTCCCAGCGAGCATTCGCCAATGGCTTCGCCAGGCGAAGGGTGGCGAGCAGGACAGCGTTGTTCCTTTTCTGTTTTATCCATCCAATGGTTGTTTGCTTGGTTCAATTATGTTAACCCTATGTGATATGAATAACTTGTGTATTATTGTGACCTTGTTGTGGGTAGCCTTATTGGGCATGAATACTAGGTTATGTTATGTGTATTATTTGCATCGATTAGAAATACATGAGAACATAGTAATGATTATGTGTGTATTATTCGATGAATTGTGAATGCATAGTGTTGTATGCAATTGTGTGTTAAGTATGCATGAGAACATTGTGGATATGTGTGCATGACTTGTGAATTACGTTAAATGGTATTAACTGTGAATGCCTTGATTTATTGAGAATATGTTGTGTGTGCAATCATGTTGTAATTCTTGAAGGGATGAATTATTGAATGCATGGGATTAAGACGCGGGAACAGTCTTAAGTGCATTTTGTTGGTTGATTGCATATGCATCATTTAGTCAAGAGGCAATGTTTGCTAGTTTCGTGGAGACTAGTGGCTTGTCCCAAACCTAGAAGGGTGGGTTTGAAGCCTAGGGGACGGGCTTTGTTGTTATCGGTCTAGAAGGGTGGACCCAGTTTAAGTGTAAAAACCGAAAAATGATAACAAGTGTTGGTACCACATTGCATTGAGTTGCATTGAGTTGTTTTGGAGTCACATAGCATAAATGTCATTGATATATGAAATATGCTTGTGAGTGAATGTATATTGGATAATTGTGAATTGTGCATGATGAGATATGCTAGGTGAATATCCATATTTGTTCATATGTATGATGAGATGTATATGACTATGAAAAAGAATTGTGGTGAGAAATGTGGATTATATGTAATTGTTACTTGTATATATATATATATATAATCTTATGCATTGATTATTATGGTAATATTTCTCACCCTTCTGCTGTTTTATAATGCTCTATGAGGCATTGCAGATTAGGTTCCTGGAGGTTTCTTTTGTGAAGTATAGCTTCATTCTTTTGAGTCAGACTGCTCTGATAATGTAACACCGGGTAGTTAGGCTTGTATAACATTCTTTTGTGATACACTTGTGATGTATTAGTTGATGATGTTTTGTAACATGAATGATATTGATGAACCAACTGGATAACATGTATTTATGTGATCAAATGTTTTAAGGCAATTTAAATGTTTTAATCTTCCGCTTTAATTTTAAATATTGAGACGTGGGTGTAAGGACTAAGTTCCTCTACCTTGAAAACTATCCCACTGTTGCATATTTTTATAGAGCAGGTGTTGAGTGTTTTATTGGTGATAATGTGACATACTTATTTTATATCGTATTTTAAATTATACTCTGATAAATTTTACATGTGCCTATATATATTATTGTTCTATTTGGGGGTATAGAAGGGGGTGTTACAAAAGTCATATTCTTCTAAAATGTTTTTGCAATTAGACTTATTTTCAGACTCAGAGTCTTGTTGAGCTTTTTCAAAATTAGCTTTCATTTACAAATTATTTTCTTTTAGCTCAGCAACTTCTGATCTTAACAGATTATTCTCAGATCCAAGATTGCATTTAAGCTTCTTGCATTTGAGCTTAATCTGATTATAATTTTTCAGGACTTCTGATAAGACTTTAATAAGCTCTTCCCTAGTGAGATCAGAAAGTATCTCTTCTGAGTCAGATTCAGAATCAGACTCAGATCCAGATGATCCTTCATTCTGATCTTTAATACCTGCCATCAGAGCCATATTTGCGCATTCTTCTTCAGAATTTGATGAAGATTCAGAGTCATTTGAATCATCCCATGTAGCCATTAGAAGCTTCTTCTTGTGCTCAGGCTTTCTTATGGGCTTTTCTTTCTGAAGTTTTGGACATTCATTTTTGTAATGACCAGGTTGTTTGCATTCAAAACAAACAACTTCCTTCTTTCTAGATCTTTTTGGTCCAGAAGACTCCTTGCGCTGATCTGGATTCTTGAAGTTCTTGAACTTCCTTTGTTTGTGCTTCCAGAGTCTGTTGATTCTTCTGAACAACAATGATAGTTCATCTTCTTCTTCAGAAGAAGACTCTTCAGAACTCTCTTCTAACACCTGCAAAGCTTTCACAGATTTGTTAGATTTTAAGGCAATTGACTTACCTTTCTTTTGAGGCTCATCTTCCTCAAGTTCAATTTCATGGCTCCTTAGTGAGCTGATTAGCTCCTCTAGAGTGATCTTGTTCAGATCCTTAGCAAGCTTTAGAGCAGTGACCATAGGTCTCCATCTGATAGGCAAGCTTCTGATGATCTTCTTCACATGATCAGCAGTTGAATAGCCTTTGTCCAGAACTTTTAGACCAACTGTGAGTATCTGGAATCTAGAGAACATAGTTTCTATAGACTCAGATTCTTCCATTTTGAACGCTTCATACTTCTGTATTAGCGCCAGAGCCTTGGTCTCTTTAACTTGAAGGTTTCCTTCATATGTCATCTTCAAGGATTCAAACAAGTCAAATGCAGTTTCTCTATTTGTGATCTTCTCATACTCAGTATAAGATATTGCATTTAACAAGATTGTTCTAGCCTTGTGGTGATTTCTGAACTCCTTCTTTTGGGCTTTAGTCATTGATTTTCTATCAATTTTATTGCCATCCCCATCAGTAGGATGAACATACCCATCAATGACCAAATCCCATAAATCAACATCATAACCAAGGAAGAAACTTTCTATCCTGTCCTTCCAATAATCAAATTTCTCCCCATCAAACATAGGGGGTTTTGTGCCGATTCTTTCCCTTTCTTCATATCTGTTGTTGTTGTTAGATGTTGAAGTTTCAGCCATAATAACAACCAAATATATATCAAAGTTTTCTCACTGGATCTTTTCTGTCACGGTGAAGTGGTAGCACACACAGAACCGGAGCTCTGATGCCAACTGAAGGTGAGAAAATACTTAGAAGGGGGGTTGAATAAGTATATTGAAAAACTTATGGCAATAAAAACTCAAGGATTTTTATCCTGGTTCGTTGAACTCAACTACTCCAGTCCACCCTATCAAGAGTGATTTTCTTTTCTCAACAAGGACTTAATCCACTATTAATCAACTGATTACAATAGCAAGCACTAAAAGCAACTGTTCTTAGTCTTCTTAAGAACTACTGATCCCAACTGGATCTTCTTAAGGATCTTTTACAATCAAATGTAAGAATAAAACAAGTGTTTAAATGCTTCTAATTAAGCTATATCACAACTGTGATTTTACACGTTTAAGAACAATGAAATAAATTCAGCAATGAGTATAGATTGTATGAGAGCTTGTAATGAATTTCTTTCAAAGATTTTGTCAACTGAAGAAGATTGATGGAGTCTTGCTTTTATAGGCACAGAGGTCGAAGAAGTCTTTCACGTTGAAGGTTGTGTACTAAAAAGGTCTGAGCCTTTTTGTATTCACATCACATGACCTTTCCTAGAAATAGAATGCACAGAGAAATCCTTTTTGTATGTGTTCTTGTATCTAGCATAAATGAGGAAAGAGTCGTTTGGCCAAACCAACGGACATAACTTTGAATTCTTCTTCAACAAGTTTCAGCAAATATTATCAGAGTCTTGACTAATCAGAGCCTTCTGATGTTCATCAGAGTTTGTTGAATCAGAGCAATGCAGCAAGTGTGCTTTCAGCGTGTAATACTTCAGAGCAGAGTTTGGGATCAGATCCTCAGTACTGGCAGCGTAGTACTATCAGAGTCTTCTGAAATAAACTAAGCTTGAAACTCTTCATACTGAATTCTTCAATGCTTCAGATGCTTCTGGCTTCTGCTTCAGATTCTTCTATAGCTTCTGCTTCAGATCCTTCTGTAGACAGCGCTCAGAATCTTCTGTAGGCAGCATTCATATTCTTCTAAGAGATGCTTCTGACGCTTCTGAGCCTTGCATAATTTCATGTTCAGATCTAATTTGCTTCCATAATAATATTCACTTTTAATATCTGTAGCAAACATACTTAACCAAATTTTAGAGTATATAATTCTTTAATACAAAATTTCATAAGAGTTATCATCAAAACCTAGAGATATAATTAAGAACCAATTTGTGTTCTAACACACATCTGGTGGATGCTTCTTCTTAGGGAACAACCTTATATCCTGGTTTAGCAAAAAGCAAAATTGTGTCTCATTACCCACTGTTGGAGCTAAATACATAGCAGCTGGTAGCAGTTGTTCTCAACTGGTCTGGATGAAGCAAATGTTGATCGAATACAATGTCACTCAAGATGTCATGACATTATACTGTGACAATCTAAGTGCTACCAACATTTCCAAGAATCCAATTCAGCATAGCAGAACCAAGCATATAGATATCAGGAATCACTTTATAAGAGACCTTGTGGAAGACAAAATGATCACCCTAGAACATGTGTCCACTGAATTATAGCTAACTGACATTTTTACAAAGGCTTTAGATGCTGCCCAATTTGAGAATCTAAGAGGAAAATTGGGAATTTGCATGTATGAGGACCTATAGCAATTACTGACCAGAGGGAGTGGTCAGGATAAAAGATGTGTTATTGGAAAACATTTGGTCCAACCTGTGTATTTAATGCATTCCGCACCCTTGACCAGTAAAGCTCGGCAGTCCACACCAATTGTCTTATTCCTCATCCAATTCACTCAGTTTCCCTACTCTCCAAAATTTCTCTTAGACCTTCACTATCCGTCTCCGCTCAACATCAAAATGTCTTTCCATCATGGTTCCTCTTAATCCAAGACCCCTCCCAAATCCTCAGTAGATGCTCCTCCCGCTACTAAAACGTCCAAGGTCAAATATCCTCCTCCCACTGCGGACAAACTTAGGCGAATCAGCAACAGGGAAGGCTCAACATACATTGACAAATCCAATAAGGAACTTGTCGATAAGATTTTCCAGAGAGAGCTTCATGCGCGTGGCATAACCATTCACTGGCTCACATTGATCCCCCTCACAGCTCTGATAATGCACCTGGCTCCAGCAGTGCAGTTAGACCAGAGGAAGATTCTGATGACAGTGATGAGGATGTCTCAACAGATAGTGATTCCAGCTCTTCTGAGGAGGACGATTAATATGGTGGTGTTGATGGTTTGCTGGTGTGCCTGAGCTGATGATGTGCTGGTGCTGGTGTGGCTAGTGATGTTTTTTTTTCCTTGCTTAGATTATGTTTTTTTCAGCTGAAATTTGTGTGTTGCTCTTCATGAGCTTTATGTTGTAATGACCCTTAACATCTATACTTGTTGATCTATACTATTAGCTTAGTTATGATATAATTTATGGTTAAAAAGGAGGAGAAGTGGTAGTAGTAATTGAGTAACAGTAGGTGGAAGACTTGAAGACTTCAGGTGGCTGTTGTTGTTGCTGTGCAGGTTTGCATGAGGTGATGATATCTTGCTGCTACTGTGTGAGTTCCTAATGAGTGTAGGAATGTATGTTAGAAGTGTGTGTTATTTTGCTGAAGATGTTAGGAATGTGTGTGTTCTTTGATGGAACCTAGTAGTAGGATAGCTACTAGTTTTGTGTGTGTCTGCAGGGTGTTTGCAGAATGTGTGTGTGGCTTTGGATCTTTTCAGGGGGAGTAACCCAGAGTGTTACTCAAAACATTGTGACATCTGTAGTGCTGACTAACAGATGATTATGTGTGAATAGGTTGATCCTGAGTAGCTGAGAGCTAACCGTGTGAGTGTAGACAACTCTGATAGTGTGTTAGTAGCTTTCATGCATGATAGGTTATATGGTATGATTTCTGCTGCTTGTAAACTCTGATATGTTAACAGAAAGTTTTAGCTAAAAAAATTTCCAAAGGGGGAGTTTATAGATGTGTTTGATTGGTTGAATTTTATGGCAAAACATTGGAGTATGTATGAATGTCATAACTGATGTTATGACATACATGAAGAGTCTTCTGCAGGGAGAGCTAAGAGTAAGTGAAGTTGGATGTCATGACTGAATGTCATGACTTCAAGCGTATGACATCAGGGCGCGCAGTTTTAGTTTTTCTGTTATTAGCTCAGGCTATACTTCAGGAAACATTTTAGGAAGCCTAGTTATCTTAGGCGACATAACATGCACTACTAAGGATAACCTAGAATGCCCCTGACTCAATTGGATATGCGCAGCTTCATGAAGAGAGGTTTATCTTGGGTAAACCTAACTTATGTATGAAGGCCCAAGGACTGTGATCTGCCTATATATACAGAAGGAGCAATCCAAATTGAAGACAGTTCTTGACAGGGTTTTAAAGAACGTGTGTTTGTGAGTGAAGAAGTCTGATTGTATCAATTGTTCTTCACGTGTGTATTGTGTCCTAGGATACTTGTAAGCCAAGCAGTTGTTTGTTGCATAATTGCTTTGATTTAGTGTTTGTGAACTGTTTGTTCAGTGTGTCACTCTAAGCTTTTAAGCAAGAGAGTTATGTCACTTGATCAAAGTTGTGAAGCAAGATCAAGGTGTGTTTGAAGTGTAACTTCATTGCCTTTTGTAACTTTGAATTGGTTAATATCACTGGTGTGATTGAGGGGGAGTGAGTGGGAAACTCTAGTCTAGTACTAGGCTGAGTGTCATTGGGTAGGTCTTAAGTGAAGAGTACAAATGGGTTGTTTGACTCTGAATTAATTTTACTAATAGTGAATTTCCTCCCTGGCTTGGTAGCCCCCAGATGTAGGTGTGGTTGGCACTGATTTGGGTAAACAATTACTGGTGCTATTTACTGCTTTCCATTTACTGCTTAAGTCCAGTAGTTTGTGTTACAGTGGATGTCATAACATCCATGATAACATCCACTGTGTGGTTGCCAGAATTTCAGGGTCAAGCACACAATTTTGCCAACAACACTTAATACTTCATATTAACGGACGAAAGAAATTAATCCTTCTTATGGAGAATTTTTGAGAAATATTGGATAAAATGACCTTAACTCGAATCAATTTGACATTGGAATATCTCTGTTGAAACTTTATCTCCTTTACCTCATGAATCTTGTTGAGTTTCTAACATAGAGCTAATTCAAATTTATATCCAATTTTACCACTACCAATCACGTAATGATTCAACTCCAACAATAAGATTAAGATATTCCTTTCTTGAAAAACCAAAGATTTAAATGGTGGTGAAACTTGATACACAAACCATGCCTTTTGAGGAGTGTTGACTTTGTGTTGACCAATATATCAATGATGAGGAAGGTCTCTCCTTTATTCACCCAATGCAGAGGACTAGAACACACACAAAGCTTCGATAGTCTTTGAATCTCCTATAGCACACCTAACTTCATAAAACAAAAACAACAAACTGGTTAAAAATGGTTAGTTATGCATAGATGATTGACCCATATGATATGCAGAGAGATTAACCAATCTAAGGGTAAAATTTGGGGTACGACAGTTGCACCTATTTAAATATCATCATCGGATGATATGAGTGATGAAAAACTTCGAGAAATCATGGTGAAAGGTATTTAAATACAGATAACCGAAAATTTTGCCCTTAGATGCAATGATATGCGATGATATGGACAAAACGAAACTAAACTACAAATGCTGACAAATGCTATGAACTCTAATATGATGCAAAATATGGAATGCTAAATGTAAAAATGCAGACGAACGAAAGCAAACGGATAGAGGTAAAGTCAACACAATGAGTAACCACTCATTGGGGATGACTACACACTGGGGAATCGAACAAAACTGGGGAAAATCTAAAGTGATGGACCAACAGGTTTAGGCATGACCAGTTGACACTTTAGAAAGAAAGACAAAACAAGATCCTCAATGAAGATGGCACCAACAAGACGACCTCCACTGGGGAAGTATCCAGAGTAGTTGCCCAACAGGTTCAAGCGTGACTGGTTGACACTCTAGGATAAAAGAGTAAAGCAGGATCCACATGGCAGTAGGATCATGTAAACAAAACGCTGGAGTTTTCAAACTGAAATAACATCCAAGTTTCTGGGGATTCATTAAACGAAGAGATCAAACAGGATCTTCAGGAACCATCAAGAAATATATAGGGTAAAAAATCTTCTATATGCTAAAAGAATTGGACTTAATGGGGAAATGCCCTGATAAGCTTCTTGAGAGAGACTGCCACTTATCGTTGAAAGGGACTTACACCACCAAAAACTGGATAAGCTTCTCCAAGGAAGAGACTGCCACTTATCTGAAAAAGATAACACTGATAATCTTTTCAAGAGAGACTGCCACTTATCTAGGGATACGGATAAAAAATTATAAACTGCCACTTATCTGGAAAAGGTAATGAAAAAAGCTTCTCGAGGGAGATGGTCGTTTGTTGTTGGTCATAAAAAATAGGATAAGCTTTTCGGGTGAGACTGCCACTTGTCAGCAACGGTAATAGGGATAAGCTTCTCTGGTGAGACTCCCACTTATCTGGTAGGCAATATGATAAACACGATAGGCTTCTCAGGAGAGACTGCCACTTATCCGGTGAGTAAAACAGGGATAAGCTTCTCTGGTGAGACTGCCACTTATATGGTAGGTAAAGTGACACAATGACAAGCTTCTTGGGTGAGACTGCCACTTATTAGCAATAAGGAGTTGTAAAAGGCTCTGTGAGATAGTGCAAAATAAATGCACGTCCAGGTAGGTTCAGCGATCGACGGGGACCAAAGTTCAATCTAGAATCGAGCTAGAAAGAAACTGTCAAACAAGACTCCAAACCATTGAGGAAATGAGCTCAAATGGGGTTTATCTTATCCGGGCATGGAAAAGATAACTGAAATAACCACCATCCACGAGGATTGAACTTTGTGGGGAACTTAGAAATAGTAGGTACTTTATGCCTAGAGTTGACGACTCTACTTGGAGAGAACGGACAAACCCGGTTACACGGCGGTAACCACAACCAAAGTAACGACAAAAGATAATAAGGATAAAAAACATGCAAATGCTAATGCATATGTCTAAATGAAATGTATGAATGTATGACATGCTTATGCTGACAAAACAGACAAAAGAAGGAGTAAACGGGAGATGAAATAAACATCTCAACGAGGATACTCGGTGGCCTCTGCAAAGGTACATCTACCAAGAGATGAATAGAAAGTTGATGGCGGAACTATAATATTGCTTCAAAGTTCCAATTTCTCTAGGGAGAAGAACATTCCACTTAGGGATATGGTATCATGACTTAACTCGAGGGATTGCCATCATGAATCTGAATTTCTTATTAAAGAAGACCTATTCACTGGGGAGAGTCCTCTTAGGATTAGAAACTTTTGGGGGATAAAATGAATATCCACTTTATCAGGGAAGTATGGAGCTAAAGCAGCTTCCTGGAGAAAGTATAACAACTTAAGTAAGGAAAAGATTATTCCACTGGGGAGTGGGTCCTCAATAGTAGACATGTATCACTTGGAGGATACCGGGGAGATTCTCTGCAGTCTTGAAAAATCGTTGGAGATTACAAGATCTATCCAAAAGTGTCGTCAACTTATGTTTCGCTGGGGATTTGCTGAACAGTGGTTTAAAAGTGCTTCTGCAACATTAAGACTTTTTGGGGGAATAGTGATATCCTTCAGATATTTCCACAGGTCAAAGCAAACTTTATATTCTTTTCAATGCATTTTCAAAAACGATTTTAAGTTCGAAAACTTTTCACTTCCAAAATTATTATTAACAAATAACATTTTGCATAACAAAGAAAAGTAAAGAAAATATAAATGGAAAAAATTGAATAAGCAAAAGGTTTGATTTTATTGAAGGATGGTAGCTTGCTAATGGCAAAGCTCCATGGAATATTACATTTGAAATTAGCAATAAGGAGAGGTTACATTGAATCCAACAACACCTACTGACCCTAATAACTAAGGCTACCCAAAATCATACTTTTGACGAGAGCGGTTGGATTGGATTTGATCTTCTGTAAATGTTCTTTGATGATCAGTGTTATCTGATGCAATGAAATCCCTTTGTCCCTAACTTTTGCCTGGATCGCCCTTTCGGGTTTTCAGCTTAGCGAGCTATTATTCTTTTTATTTTTATCCCTAATTTTTGCCTGGATCTCCTTCGTAGGTTGTGATCCACCGGGATACCCATTGTTGCCTACGTCGCCTTTCCAGGTTTTCGACTTAGCGGGTTCTTTTAGGCATAATATTTTTGGAGTGCATCAAAGTTCACAGGGTGTGCAAGCTCTTCACCATCCATTATTGTGAGAATTAATGATCCTCCGGAGAAAACTGTATTTACAACAAATGGGCCTTCGTAATTGGGCATCCATTTCCAACGCATGTCTTTATGAACTGGAAAGATCTTCTTGAGTACAAGTTCTCCTTGACGGAATTCTCGGGTTCAGACTTTCTTGTCAAATGCTTTCTTCATCCATTTCTGGTACAACTGACCATGGCACATCGCAGTCATGCGTTTCTTGTCTATGAGATTCAGCTGGTCGAATTTATCTTAGACCCATTCTGCTTCGTCAAGTTTGGTTTGAAAGGAGATTGGGGAAAAGAGAATTATTTTTAAGGTTTTTGTGTTTGGAGAGACTTATCGCCTCGTGCCTACGTACCCACAGAGTACAATATAGGATCAAAATTGTGTAGTTCATGGTACAAGTAACAAAAAGAGATTTATTTTTATTGATTTTTAAATGTAAAGACAAGTCGTCATTTTAAGGAGAAAACTACGACTAGTCGCCCACAAGTATAAGACAACATTTGCATCACCTAAAGATGGAGGATTTTGCTTGGATTAAAATCAACAATTCTATCACTCAACATCTAAGTGGAAAATGTAAGCATCTTAAATACTATGAGGAATAGGAGAATTACATCTCAACTATGGAAATGACTCAAGTCTAACCTTTATGAAAAGTTTTAAAATGAAAAAGTGCACAAAGGCACAAAAAGTTTGAATGAGATAAAGTGTTTTTTATATATTTTTTTGAAATTGGTCAAAAAATGATTAACATTGATTGACATTTATTAAAGAAAACAAAGTTTTAAAATCATTTGGCAAAAGTCAAGGTTTTATTGTGAAAGCGGTTTTAAGTTTGAAAATAAGAATATTTTTGAAAAAGGGAGAAGATTTTGAAAATTTAAGAAGGGGAGGAGATGAAGTGACTATCCTAGAAAGCAAAATAAAAGCTAGAGATAAGAAGGATCTAACCATATTGTAGTACACTTCATAGCAAGCGAAATAAGAATTTCATCCATCTTGAAGCATAAGCAAATAAGCAAGTCAAATAAAGGCAAAGATCCATAATACTTCAAGCATAGGGACGGAGACCTAATTCTAAGTCCAATGGTCCAAGAATAGTATAAGAGATCCAAGGTCTAAGAATAGTCCAAGAGGATAACCACAAAGTTAAGAGCACCATTTTTTTAGAGGTTTAATCCTTTATTAGTGTTTTGAACAAGATATGGTCTAAATGGACAAAAGAAAAGAGCGGAAGCATAAACATGTGTCCAATAGACAAAGGAAAAATAACAGAAGCATAAACAATAATATGATATGAGATGATAATAATCATAAAAATAAAAGAGAGATATGGAGTAAAAAGAAAACATAAACAAAATTAGTACAATAATATTGTAAGTGAGTTAGTGATTAGTTGTTAGAACAAATGATCAATGATGATTAACTCGTGCACTTAAGTCAAAGTTAATGAAAACTCATTAGAGGATTGATAAAATCAAAGCCTCTTAACAACAAGTTTCATAAGTAATGAACCTAAGACAAATAATTAACCATACATAGACTTTCAAACATAAGTTTGAGCCACTAATGATTACTTTCCAATTACGGGACAATTTAGCGCTATGTTAAGCAATCGTAATCAGGTTTATGTAGAAACCATGACTATCTGAGGTCGGTCAATAACAATGTTAGTACTAATGCATGCTAGAGAAGTGATATGTAGATCACTCTCCGAAAGCAATACCACACAAAAAGAAAAGAAGGTAACGATCTCATCTTCATCAAGAACTTGAAATAAGTTCAAACGATATCGAAGATTTTCATCGATCAAAATAAAAAGAGAATAGGATAGGGAATACCAAATTAAATTAAAATTTCAAGGTCATTCCATCTTTAAGTTCATCCACTCATCTTGGTGGATTAAAGAACTAAACATAGCATTAACTCAAAACACCTAAAATGAATTGAACAATTCACTTTAAATATAGATTTGAATTAGTGAATGTTTATCCAACTTCATCTACACCCTAAGTTCAATGAATTTAAAGAGGAAAAGGACCTTTAAAAGTGTATTCCAAGAAAAAAATAAAAAGGAAATGGAAGAAGAAGAAGAAGAAGAAGAAGAAGAAGAAGAAGAAGAAAAAACCAAAACAATCCCAAAACAAAGCCATAAAGCAAAAATCAACACTGTGTAATCGATTACCACCAGAAAGGTAGTCCATTACCACTTCTAAAAAAATAGCAAATCCACTTTTAAAATGTGCAAAACTTGATCAATCATTTATTCAAACACCTCACAATCAAGGATGCAATTGAGCATAAAAATTCAAGTAAAATAAAAGCAAACAACACCAATAGAACATAATTTGCAAGATCCAAAGATCAATCAATAAGAATCAATAATAGATCATATTGTGAAGGATGTATCAAGAGCAACAATGGTGAAATATGAAAATTCTTCAAATCAACTCTACAAACCACACTCCAAAGCCTTGATCTACTGAAATTGATGATGAAAAAGTGAATGAATGAAGGTTTAGCTCAAAGATTAGTAAGTTATAGTGATGAACTTACTAACTTTCAAAGGAAGAAAGAGCTTTGGTGAATTTGATAGTTGGAGAAAATTTAGAGTCAAGAAAGAATTTAATAAGGTGAATTTGGCTATCAAAAGATTGTGAAATGAGATAAAAGAGGCCTCTATTTATATTATTTAAGCTTGGAAAATTTGGTTGATTGGAGTTTGGTTTGGAAACAAAATTAGGCTTGGAATTTGAATTTGGAGGGAAATTAATGATCAAGTAGTGATTTGTGAAGGTGTATGGTGGGAATTAATTATGATGAGGTAGGAGAATTAAAATGAAGTGGTCTAGAATATTCTCGTGATGAAACATTTGAATTTGGTGCCAGAAATGCTGCAGAATTTGAATTTGGCAAGTTTTCACAAAATACGCACAGGGTAATCGATTACCCTAATACAGGTAATCGGTTACCACAGTAAAAAAATGTGAAAATTTGCCTTTTTGATGTGTTGTCTTGGTTCTGCCTCGATTATTTTTGCTTGTCAAAGAAGGCGTGGAAATAAACAGATAAACCTTAAAGTCTCTTGAATAAAAGCCAATCAAATCTGGGGAGACTCTCAGATGATTTTGAATTATTTACAGATCAACTTTGACTTTGTTCAGATGAAACTCATTCAAGCTGAGGGACTATTATTTAATATCCTTGATCCAAATCCTTCCTGAAAAAGTTAGTGAAGGAAAAAACAAACATTTTTTTTGGATTTTGAATAATGGTTAGTGTTGCACCCCAAAATTTGCTTAACCTTTTCTTGCCTGATTTATGTTTCATTGCATTTCATTTGCATAGTTACATCCTACACATATTTCAACCATTTGCATATCATAGCATATCAAGTCATCCAATAAGGGATCAAGTGCCATTTATGTCAAAAGAAGCCTATCTAGAGGTGTTCTCTGAGCCTGAGAGCCCATCCAAGTCATCAGAGAAGGGTTGAAGTCATGAGAAGTTTGAGTGCCCACAGGGGGATTTCTCTCCTAACTTGAGGTGTATTGAAGATCATCAACATGGAATGTGAACTTGAGGTGTGTATGGATCTCATGGAATTCCTAGAGGGCCCTATTGAAGCTGAGACAAGTCATTGATTCAAGTACAAGAGCCACAGTTGAGGTGCAGTCAATTAGGGTTTCATTTGGGCCAACCCTAAGTCATTTGAGTAATGGGAGAGCATCAAAGCCTACCTTGAGGTCATGGGGTTCATGTTTTGATATGTTGAAGCATGTGTTTGGATGAGCCAAGACCAAGTTCAAAAGAATCAAGAGTGGTTGGAGGTGTTTGAGACAGGGTTCCTAGGGTAAAATCCCATGTATAGCACTGGACTTCCAAGCCATATAAGTCAAAATGCAAGCTTCAAATGACTTGGACCTCCACATGAAGGTTGTAGAGGATGTTCATAGATTTAATTTGAGTACTAGAAGTCATTCATTGGATTTATAGAACTCAAGTTATAGCCCAGACAAGCTAGAGGTCCTCAGAGGTATCTGAAATTTATCTGTGAAAGTCACTTGACTTCCAAGCAACGTTTTCCCCTCAAGGAGTTTTCAAATGGATTCTTGGGCAACATAAAAGTTGTAGGTCTTGATCTTAGCTTTAATTTGAGTACTAGAAGTCCTCAAGAAGATTTGTGGAACTCAAGTTATGATCTTGGCAATCCAAGGGGTATTTTGGGAAAGTTGAATTATAGGTCATTTTCAAGCATGTGCCAAAATCTCTATCTTCCATGCCTCCAATGGAAAATTGTTCAATATGAAATGTATTTAGAATGTTGTTTTTAGGCCATAAAAGTCATCATCGTGGATTGAATTGGCTTATATCATGAAGTGATTCAAAATGGCCTAAAAGGGAAGTTTTTCAAATGATTCAAAAGAGGGAAAATGTGATTTTTGAATTATAAGTCATAAACATGTCATGTGAATAGTCATTTTGACCAGAAATTGCATTCTAAACACAATGGCATTGGCACAATTTTGAGATGAGGCATGATTACATGACATGCTTTGTAAAGTAATTACTTCATTTACAAGTCACAATCCCAAAACAAAAACCAGGACAATTCAGACTGTGCTAGCTATCCAAACACATTCACAAGGTCGCTTGCAGTTGGAAGGAACCTTCTAGAGCAAGCTGAGAGCTCAGAATCGTGACTGTAGCATTGGAATTTCATGGCCATGACAGAATTTTGGATCAGCTAAATTGGGCTTCAATTTGGATTCAAAAGCCCACAAACAGTTTCTATTTAAGCTCTAGAGTGAATTCAGATTGGGATTGGTGATGATTTCGTGGAGAGAGTGAAGATTGAAGTCGAATTTCAAGAGCTCCAAGTCAGAATCGGTTTTGGAGTTACAAGTTTGATCAAGCCAAATTGAAGTGCCTAGAAGCTTCATCTTGCTTCACTGATCGTGTTTGAAGAGTTTTGGAGCCTGAATCCATCATTTTCTACCTCTGTTGATCCATTTTTTCCAGGTATGTAACTCTCAAATTTCCTCATGATCTAGGCTGAATTAAGTATAATCTTGCATGTGGTTAGGACTTAGGTTGATCAAGGAACGTTTCTGGATTAGAATTTGAGTGATTAGTGAAAATTAGGTTTGATGATCATTTTCTATTTGGAGACGGTTATATATGATCTTGAGGTTTCAAAACAAGTTGGATAGATCATGATGATCACTGAATAATGAGGAACATTTCTATGGTTTCAGTTTGGCAATTAGTGATAATTAGTTTGGATGTCATCTCTGAACATTGATTCAAATTTTAAAATCTATTTAGAGTTGGAACATATGGATAGGAGATTTGGAATCCTGGTGATTTTCTGGTCAAGATAGATATAAGGTTCATCAGTTTTGGTCACCTGAGTTTGGGACCTCACCGGAGAAGACG
The DNA here is from genome assembly GCA_963859935.3 of Lathyrus sativus. Taxonomy (NCBI): domain Eukaryota; kingdom Viridiplantae; phylum Streptophyta; class Magnoliopsida; order Fabales; family Fabaceae; genus Lathyrus; species Lathyrus sativus. Next base: position 598,584,993 of record OZ012741.1, on the reverse strand, counting down.
GTGTTTTCCACCATGGACCACCGCCTGGCAACAGTCTCAGGTCACCTGAGTTTGTGAAGAAGATGATGTCTGGACCCTTAGATCAGTCCTTCAGATGGACTTTGTATGCAGATTGTGTGGTCACCATTTAAACTCAGCTCTCCCTCTATTGATCCAAAGCGCACCGTTTCATTTATTGAGTCAGCTCCCAGTCATCAGCCACATCATGCTCACGTGGACACGCGCTGAGGCTTTGGATTGCTTGACCAGTCTTCTGATCCATTGGCTCATGTTTAATCCAGCTTTTTATTTTCTTTTAATCATTTTAGTATTTTCTTTTATTCCATTTGATTTCTAAAATCCATAATAAATCCAATATTGATCCAAAAAATATTTTAAAAATACCTCAATGATCTTGGATTTATTTGTGATTTTCTGAAATTAATAAATCTTATTTTCAGGCATTTTTCAATTTTATTTGATTTTTCTTATTTTTGTGTAATTTCTTTTATTTGCATATTTGATCATCTGTTTTGTGGAATTTTGTTCTCCCATTTGGTATTGAATTTTGCTTAGATCTTTTAGTATATTGTAGATAACACTTGTATGATCCCTTAGGATTTTTAGTAGATTTTTTAGATATGATTAGGTTCTGACTTAGGGTTGATGATTAGAGCTTTCCCAAACTTGTGGTTCCCCTTGACATATTTCATCTTAGGAATTGTTTAGTGGACTTAGAAGTTGAATTAGGCTTTAACCTTTGAACCCTAGGTTGTTAATCCATGCATGTTCCCCTAGGAAATTGCTTAGAGTTTTACAACTTAGTTTTCTATTTTAAATAGATTTTGCAAGTTGCTTGTGCTTGTGGTGTTCCATCTTTGGTGCCTTGCCTTGTTTTGTTGTGTTGATGGCTTTGGAGCTGGTTTTGCTTGGATACCTTTCTGGAGGAACTTTTGGACGTCTTGTAGCTGCTGTGGCTTGAAGGGTGGAGCTTGGAGTTGAAGCTTTGTTCTCTTTTCGGAGCTTTTTTAGGAGCTTAGGGAAATTAGGGTTTTAGGAAGAGCTTTTAGACTTAGTTCATTTCTTGCCTCAAACATGGAATGTTTTGTTTGCTTCCATCCTATCCTATGATTCAAAGTCCTCTCAAGGAAGCCCCATCTCTCCCTTTGAGTGATGAGTGGGATGCCTTAAAGAGTAGAACTTTTGAGGATACCCTTCTTTGCAGATGATGGTTTCTAGTGATTTCCTTTGGTTTTCACTGGTTCCCATTCATTATAAATTGATCTCAATAACCAATCTTTCTTGGTGGAGCTTGCTAGAGCTTAGTTATAAAGATCTAAGATGTTGAAGATGCCTTTCATAAGGTCTGCTTGAAGATGGAGTTATGTTACTGTCAATTTTGCTGTCAGAGCTGCTGTAGGAGTTTGGTGTTGCTGCTTGGGCTGCCTCCTTTGGGTTTTGTTTTCTGTATTCTTTGTTGGCTTGTGTAGCTTGCCCCCTAGGTTTGAGGTGAATGTTAATTCACTTTGTCTGTTGTTTTCCCAAGTTCGAGGTTGAGTGGGACTCCCTTTCCTCGCTTGTATTGCTGCATTGCATGCATTTTACTGTATTTGTTGGCTTTCTTTTCTGTTTATCCCCTAGGACCTCTGATTTCCTCTGTGCAGGAGGGAATTATGACAGACATTAGGATTCTTATCCATGCATGACAACATTTGGTTAGTTTTTATTCCCTTTTCAACCCTAGGTTTTTTAGAGCTTCTTTCTCTTCTTATCTCAAAAACACAGTAATAAGGTTAATCGATGTCGTACGTTACGAGCCTTAAGCTATTTGAGAAAGGGTTGTTGGAGAGCTTCTTTCCAGTAGTCTGGCTGCTTAGTGTGGTACCCTTTGGGTGACACGCGACGTAGTCACTCTCAAATCATAGTCTCTAGTGCGTCAGAGATTGCAAACAAACTAAAAAACACTTCTTTCGTAAAAGATTCAAAACAAACATCAAAGTGTCATTTTTGTCCGCTTGGACTCTTAATTAAGAAAAACCTTTTTTGAAGGTAATAAAAAAACAGTCAGACAAGCTTGTGTCTTCCGTAGCCCGAACTACGTTTGCTTTGATCTTTCATACTGTATGAAAGTACGTAGGCATAGGATGTCGTATCCTAGCGAGCAACCTTCCCCTCCTTTCCCGTAGGTAGGCGAACTACGTAGACTCTGACTTTCCCATTGCACGAGGGAATACGTAGGCATAGAGCGGCGAAGCTCTATCGAGTCTCTTTTCTCATTTTCTTTTCTTTTTAACCCAGACCCTTGAGTGTAGATAGAATAACAATCCGTACTAGAAAACAAGCGTGGATCCCGTCGAGTACGGCGGACGTGAGGGGTGCTAATACCTTCCCCTTGCGTAATCGACTCCCGAATCCAGGAATTTGGTTGCGATGACCATTCCTTTCCTGTTTTACGTTAGGTTTACTCTGAGCGTTTCCTTTCCCTTCTTTGGGATAAATAACGCACGGTGGCGACTCTTCTGTCATAGTCGGCGCCGATTTTCGCAGTAGCGACAGTTGGCGACTCTGCTGGGGACTCCAACGGTTTCCTACGCGAGTCAGTCCTAGCGCTTGTTTTCCCGTCGTGGGTTTTGTATGGATTTACCTTTCTGTCTTTACTTTCCACGTTTTCATTCAGCTTTATATTGTTATTGCTGTTGTGGGAGGGGGTTATCTGCTGAGAGATAAGCCAGATCTGGGCTTGAGTGCACCTAGAATTAGTTGTGGAAAGTAGTGGGCACGTGCATGCTTTGCATGTACTAGTGTCCCGCAAAATTCACGCTCAGACGAGGTTCTTCTGGTTGACTTCTTTTTCAACCCTTTGGGTTGAGGGGGTTGTTGGTTAATTGGATTGTCGACTTTGGGGACCGATCAATTAGAAGTTGGCTAAGTGAGGCCTCTTCAGGACATGATGATGCCACACCTTCTGGGTATCGTATCATCAGTCTTGAAAGTCTGTGACACCGACGACCGCATAGGATGCCGTACCTTGTGTCAGTTGATAGGACACCTACCTGTGAGAGGGATTGGGACATGCAGGAAACTTGACCTTCAGACTACCCGGTTTTCTTAATATTGGATCAGTATGTGTGGTTACTTGGGGTTCTTCATCAAGACAGTGTTATAGGTCTGTTGAGACCAGGTTGGAGTTTTGTTATAGGTCTGTTGAGATCAAAGTGGAGCATTGTCATGGGTCTGTTGAGACCAGGGTTGAGCAGTATTGTGGGTCTGTTGAGACAGATATTGTGGATGGATCTCTTCAGCAATATATCACTTGATCCCTGTTGCATGTTTGCATATTGCATTGTTGCATACTCATTTTGCATATCATTAACGTGTGTCTGTGCTGCAGGTGCATTTCATACCCTCTGATTCTAGTTGCCCGGATTTCTGTCTGCTGCTATTATGGATACTTTGAAGAAGACTGTGGCATACAAGTTGCCTACTCCAGATGTTACTTCTTTGCTTGGGTTGATGTCTTTAGCTGATGATAATGTGAAGAGAAGCTTCAGGAAGAGTTATGGGAAATTGCTTAGGTTGGTTTGCAAACCATCCACGTATGAGCTGAACGGATTGTACGCGCTTATGCAGTTTTATGATCCCCCGCTGAGGTGTTTTACTTTCCCTGACTTCATTCTGGCTCCGACCATGGAGGAATATGCTGAGGTCTTGGAGTTAACCATTCAGAACAGGGTACCCTTCATGCATATGGGTGCTGAGCCCAAGCTGGAGGATTTGGCTGTTGCTTTGCATTTAGATTCCTCAGAGTTGTTGTTAACCTCGTGGAATGGAGTTTCTGGTTTCTCTCTCAAGTTCTTGGTTAGGAAAGCACAAGAGTATGCCAAAAGTGGCTGTTGGATTGTGTTTAATGCTATCCTTGCTTTATGTATCTATGGCATTGTATTGTTCCCTAATATGCCTGACTTTGTTGATTTGGATGCATTCCATATATTTGCTTCAGGCAATCCTGTGCCTACACTGATTGGAGACTTCTATCACTCTCTGCATTATAAGAACGAGAATAGGAGGGGCAAGAACGTCTCTTGTTGTGTGCCTTTGTTGTATATGTGGTTTGATAGTCACCTGCCCAAGAAGGGTATCTTTGCTGAGTCTGCAGCTACGGTGGAATGGTCTGAGCGTCTGATGGGCTTTCTTCAGAAGATGTTGTCTGGTTTGATAAGGATTTACTGGGATCTGAGATTATCTACAGCTGCACAGGATATCCTAACGTTCCTCTGATTGGGAGGAAAGGGTGCATTAACTACAATCCGTCATTGTTGATCAGGTAATTCGGTTATGCTTTGAGAAGCCCGCCAAAAGAGGAGGAAGTGCAGGAATCTCTGTACTTCACAGGTGATCTGAGTGGAGAATTGTTATCCAAGCTTCAGCATGCTTGGAATAACATCCGCAAGAAAGGGAAGTCGTTGTTGGGTAAGAATGATAGTCAAGCCTATCCTCCGTACCATGTCTGGATCCAAGATAGGGCAAAGGAGGCACTGATGCCGTTTCCTGCAGTATTACCTCCTGCTCCCTTCGTGGATGAGGAGCCAACTACTGTGTCTATTGAGAGATATGAACAGGTTGTGAAGGAGAAGGAAGCTTTGATGAAAGCCAACGAGAAGTTGGAAGAAGAGCTAGTTCAGCTCAGAAGCGAAAGAAATGAAGTCGTATATTCCTTCAAGCAGCAAACAAAGCTGGTGAACCGGTTAGGTGCAGAACTGACTAAACAATGAAAGAAGCGTGAACGCTTGGGGATAGATTTCAAGAGCTCTCATGACATGCTGGAATCTAAGAAGAAAGCACTTGATATAGCTTACTTGGAGATCTCTACATTCAACAAAACTTGGAACGTTACGCTGAAAAATAACAAAGAAAGAGAGGACAAACTGAAGTTGCAGATCTCTGAGCTGGAAGGTCAGATGAAAGCTAGCCAGAAGAAGTTTGAAGAAGAGGTTATGCGGAGATATGATGTTCAGGATGCCTTGAACAAAGTTATCAAGCGCAAGAAAGAGTCTGCGTCCCAGAAGCGGAAGCTAGAAGATTGCTTTGGAGAAGGTGTTTGGCAGGAATCCATTGGGGATCTCCAGCGTGTTATCAGGCAAAGAGACTCGCTCATCGAAGGGTTGCTTTCTCAGCCGAACCATCCCAAGACTAAGAGATTGCTAGAGGAGTATCAGGCATATGGTCGCACTTGATTACCTTATGTACTGTTGTATATGCTTTATTTGCATTGTGCTGGCTATCACCAGGATTGTTGGTTGAGGTCATGCTTTCTTGTTGTACACTCAGTGATATTGTATTCCTGACTTGATGGGCTTTTCAGCAATATATGAGATGTTTTTCCCCGTTAATGGATCCAAGCTTCTTATCACTATCACTGTCACTACACTGGCACTTTGGCACTAGAATCAGGGGTTGATTCCCCTAACGCACGGACACGCATTGCATTTGCATACTCATTTTGCATTTCCAGTTACTTGTTGAATTTGTATCTTATTTCCTGCATCTCACAGGTTTTTCAGGATTGACGAACAAAGAGTCCATCGCTATTCAACCAGAAACAACTGCAAGAAGATAATGGATCAAGTTCAGGTCGAGATGCAGGAAATCCGTGAGAAGATGACCCTGTTTATGCAAGCTATAGAGAGTATGGCCAAGGGCCAGGAGAATCTTCAGACCTTGGTGCAGTCGCTGCTGACGCGGGCAAACGGAAATGGTAATACTGACCACATTTCTGTTGAAACTCCTCGCCGGGAGAATGAGATACCGGCAGTTGTTACTCCACCTGTTGTGATTATCAACGGAAACACTGGTACTGGTGCAGGTGCTAGAGCTGGTAACGGCAATACCGGGAATGGTAGTGATGGGCATGTTGTTAACAACAAAGGCAACACTGTGGATGCCGATCAAGGATTCGTTGATAATGTTGGCTTTGGAAACAACGAGTATGGCAATGTCAATCAGGACGAGAACTTCGGGTTCAACAATCAAGGCTTCGGTAATGACGGCTACGGCAACAATCAGGGGTATGGCTACGGTAATGGTGGATTCGGTAATGTGAATAACAACGGCGCTGGAGCATTTCCTTTCAACAATGGTTTTGGACCTGCTGGGGTCAATCTAGGGTTTGGCAACCGAGGACAGGGTCCTATGTTCAATCAGCAAGGATTTGGCCGTAACATGGGGTACGATGGGTATGGCAATGACTGGAAGGTGGATCAACAGGATGACGCTTTCTCAGGAGGAGGTATGGGACCTGAAGGCCCTATTGACCCTGTTCAGAGGATCAGAATGCTAGAAGAGCAGATGAAAGGTGTGGTTGATCAGAACTCCGCTGGGTTAGATATAGCTACTATGGGGTTGGTACCAGGGCTGAGGGTGCCATTAAAATTCAAGGCTCCAACATTCGACAAGTACAAAGGGGATACCTGCCCAAAGGTCCATGTACGTTCTTATTATAGAAGGATGTCTGCATATTCCAATGATGAAAGGATGCTCATGCATTTCTTTCAAGATAGCTTATCGGGACCATCTTTGGAATGGTACATGGGACTGGAGCCCACTCAGATTAGAAGCTGGAAGCAGTTGGCTGATGCTTTTGTTATGCATTACAAATATAATAGCGATTTGGCGCCAAACAGGGTTCAGTTGCAGAGTCTGTCGCAGAAAAATGGTGAAAGTTTCAAAGAGTACGCGCAGCGGTGGCGCGATATGGCAGCTCGGGTGCATCCTCCTTTGGTTGAAAGGGAGATGAATGACATGTTTGTGGGGACGTTTACTGGAATGTATTATGACAAGTTGCTCAATGTTTCGATGGGCAGTTTCTCCAATATGATCCTTATGGGGGAAAGGATCGAAAATGGAATTAAAATTGGAAAGATTCAGGCGGGCGAATCTACTTCAGCCGGGGGTGAGAGAAAAGCATTCGGTGGAAGACGCCAGGGTGATACAAGCGCAGTATTTAGTGGCAGAGGCCAGGGCAGAGGCAGAAATCAGTACATTCAACCTCAACAGATAGCCAGTGTTACTATTCCAATTCCTCAGCAACAACAACCACAACAACAGCAATAACAACCGCAGCAGCAGCAAAGGCAGAATCAGGGTCAGGAAAGGTTTCAGAATGTAAGGCCAAAGAAGGTATTTGATAAGCCTCCGTCGACATATGCAGAGCTTCTTCAGACACTGTTGGGGTTGAATTTGGTCGAGAAAAGAACAATGGAGCCGCCTGCTGGACCGGTACTTCCCAGGGGGTATGATGCTAATAAGTAGTGTGAATTCCATTCCGGGGCGCCCGGGCACGATATAGAATCTTGTCATGCGTTCAAGCATAAAGTTCAAGACTTGTTGGACAGTAAAGCCATCAACTTTGGCCAAGTAGGGCCTAATATTGTACAACAGCCAATGCCTAATCATGGGGCAAATGCCATCTTGACAGAAGAAAATTTGAACTTGGTGATGGATGTTAACGAACTGAAGACACCATTGAGTGAGGTGAAAAGCAGGTTGTTCAGAGGGGGAGTATTTACTGGTTGTGATGAATACTGTTTAGAGTGCTGGACCCAGCCAGAGGGTTGTAATGATTTGAAGCAGGGCATTCAGGCCATGATCGACGAAGGGACCTTGCAATTTGATCGAACTGCGGTTGAGAAGCCTGTGGAGGCCTTATGTGACGAGTAGACTGATATTGCAACGGTGACGATCCCGAGGAAGACTATAACAATAACGGCGCCCGTCCAGCGGCCAACTATTACGATTACCAAAGCAGGGCCTGTTCCCTTTGAAAGTACGAAAGTTGTCCCGTGGACGTACGGTTTAGAAGCGTATTGCAACGGTGAAAAGATTATGGTGAATAGCCAGCCTGCTGGTGCTGTTGATAATGTCGTTGGAACGGGGGGCATGACCCGTAGCGGAAGGATCTTTACCTCACCTGAAATAGAAGCAGAGAGGTTGGCCAAAGGTAAAGCCAAAGTAAATGAAAGCGGACCTACTCAGTCGAAAGAAAAGGATACGTCACTCAAGGACGTAGAGGAGTTCATGAGACTGATTCGCAAGAGCGACTACAAAATTGTCGAACATCTACAACAGACGCCGTCGAAGATTTCTATCTTGTCGTTGTTATTATGTTCCGAGGCCCACCGGAACGCCTTGCTAAAGATTCTGGATACGTCATTTGTGCCTCAAGAAGTTTCTGTAAATCAGTTAGAGGGGGTAATGGTACATGTCAATGCTGGACATAGCCTGGGTTTCACAGATTTTGATCTAACGCCCAGGGGTCGGGAGCACAACATGGCTTTGCACATATCGGTGGAGTGTCGGGGCACCGTAATGTCGCATGTATTGGTAGATACTGGATCGTCGTTGAACGTATTGCCAAAGAAAGTCATGATGAAATTGGACATACGGGGAATTATTTGCACGCCCAGCGATTTGGTTGTGAGGGCGTTTGACGGGACGAAAAGATCAGTGTTCGGGTCAATAACATTACCGCTTCAGGTGGGGCCGAAAATTTTTGATACCGAATTCTACATCATGGACATCCATCCAGCTTATAGATGCCTTCTTGGGCGCCCCTGGATCCATGCTATAGGGGCCGTAACGTCCACATTGCATCAGAAGTTGAAGTACATGGTGGGTGATAGTGTTGTTACCGTTTGCGGGGAGGAGGATATTTTGGTCAGTCACCTGTCATCATTCAGATATGTGGAGGTCGACGGAGAAATACACGAGACACCTTGTCAAGCCTTCGAAGGGTTGCAAATTAAAGACAAAGCTCAGGGTTCCAGCAAAATGTCAGATGTGGCAGTGTCATCTTACAAAGAGGCTCAGGCTTTAGTGCAGGCTGGTGAGACTAATGGCTGGGGGCAGGTGCTGGAGATTCCCGTGAAGAACGACAAGTTTGGGCTAGGGTATCGACCGACGTCGTCAGCGTCCTCTTCAGGAGCGCCCAGGTTCAAGGGACCAGTCACGATTACGCCAAGCGGGGTGTGCTTTGAGACTATCAACGCTATTTCCGATGCTAAGGACGGGGATAGCGACTGCGATATGGACGCGTGGATCAAGCCAAGCGTGCCAGGACAAAGTCTCTGCAACTGGTCCATCCGGGAAACTGTCCCAGTGACTTTTAAACAGTAATGATTTGTTTTATCAATTGTTGAATAATCCTATGTCCTACCCGGGGCATAGTGATGATACATTAGGGCTACTTGATTATGTGTATTGCACTGTTTTAATCATGAAATAAAGGCGTTTTCATATTCAAATATTGTGATCCCTGTTTTTCTTGTTTTTACTTTAACAATAAATGGCAACATGGTTATTTGCTTTGTTTGCGTGTTGAAGCGTTTAACCATTTCCTTTGCAGGACTAATATTTCAGATGACATCTCATACGAACCGCCTATGACTCGTCTCGACTTCGAGCACCCGGTATTCCAAGCTGAGGAAGAGATTGTTGAGGATAGCGACCTGCCAGAGGAGCTGACTCGTTTGTTGAAACAGGAAGAGAGAATCATTCTGCCTCATCAGGAGGAAATTGAAATTATCAACTTGGAGTCGGAAGAAGTTGTGAGCAACATCCGTATAGGGGCTGCACTGCAGAGCGACATCAAGCAAAGGCTGATTGAAATACTGCGAGAGTATGGTGATATATTTGCTTGGTCGTACGAGGATATGCCTGGGTTAGACACGGACATGGTTGTGCACCGTCTGCCACTACGAGAGGAATGTCCGCCTGTTAAGCAGAAACTCAGAAGAACCAGACCAGACATGGCTGTGAAAATCAAGGAGGAAGTTCAAAAACAGTGGGATGCTGGTTTCCTAGCTGTTACAACTTATCCGTCATGGGTCGCTAATATAGTACCGGTGCCGAAGAAAGACGGTAAAGTGCGAATGTGTGTAGACTACCGTGATTTGAATAGGGCGAGCCCGAAAGAAGACTTTCCACTTCCCCACATTGATGTGTTGGTTGATAATACTGCTCAGTTCTCCGTATTCTCCTTCATGGACGGCTTCTCAGGATATAATCAAATCAAAATGGCACCAGAAGACATGGAGAAGACTACCTTCATTACTCCCTGGGGAATATTTTGCTACAAAGTGATGCCCTTCGGACTGAAGAATGTTGGGGCAACATATCAACGTGCTATGACGACGCTCTTTCATGACATGATGCACAAAGAGATCGAGGTTTATGTTGATGATATGATTGCCAAATCCCATACGGAGGAGGAGCATTTGGTTAATCTGCTAAAATTATTCAAGAGGCTTAGGAAGTTCAGGTTGAGACTGAACCCTAACAAGTGCACCTTCGGGGTGAGACCGGGTAAACTGCTGGGGTTTATTATGAGCAAAAAGGGAATAGAGGTTGATCCTGCGAAGATAAAAGCAATACAAGAAATGCCGACGCCTAAAACAGAAAAAGAAGTGCGTGGGTTTTTAGGGAGGTTGAAGTATATCGCCCGGTTCATATCTCACCTAACTGCGACATGCGAGCCGTTATTCAAGTTGTTGAAAAAGGATCAGGTGTTGACCTGGAATGAAAATTATCAAAAGGCGTTCGACAGGATAAAAGAATACTTGCAGGAAACTCCTGTTTTGATACCCCCAGTGGCCGGGAGACCTTTGATTATGTATTTAACGGTTCTTGAGGAAAGTATGGGTTGTATTCTCGGTCAACACGACGAGACCGAACGTAAAGAGCATGCGATATACTATTTGAGTAAGAAGTTTACCGACTGTGAGTCCAGATACTCAATGCTCGAGAAAACGTGTTGTGCGCTAGCCTGGGTCGCCAAACGTTTGAGGTAATACATGCTGAACCATACAACCATGCTAATTTCAAAGATGGATCCAATCAAATATGTGTTTGAGAAGCAAGCACTCTCCGGAAGAATTGCCCGATGGCAGATGGTGTTAACCGAATACGATATCCAATATGTCTCACAAAAGGCTATTAAAGGTAGCATTCGGTCCTAGTACCTTGCGGAGCAGCCTGTTGAGGACTACCAATCGATGAGGTTTGATTTTCCTGACGAGGATATCATGTACCTGAAAATGAAAGATTGTGAAGAGCCGTTGCCGGACGAAGGACCAGAGTTGGGTTTCAAATGGCAGTTGATATTTGACGGAGCTGTAAATTCCTATGGTAGCAGAATAGGGGCAATTATCACTACTCTTCAGGGGTCGCACATCCCCTTTACTGCCCGATTGACTTTTCTCGTTACCAATAATGAGGCTGAATATGAGGCTTGCATCATGGGTCTGGAAGAAGCTATTGATTTGCGAATCAAACATCTGGATGTATACAGAGACTCAGCTCTAGTGGTGAACCAGATTAAAGGAGAATGGGAGACACGTCAGCCCAATTTGATACCCTATATGAATTATGCAAGGAGATTGTTGCCTTTCTTTGACAAGGTGGAATTGCATCATGTACCACGAGCAGAAAATCAAATGGCTGACGCCCTGACGACATTGTCTTCAATGTATAAAGTTAACTTCTGGAACGAGGCTCCCCGAATTGTTATCTCTCGGCTTGATAGGCCTGCATTCATATTCGCCATTGACGAGGCTCCCGATGGTAAACCCTGGTACTTTGACATCCAGAACTTCCTAAAGAATAAGGAGTATCCGGCTGGGGCATCCAGTCGAGATCAGAAGACTCTCAGGAGATTGGCTGCCAATTTCTATCTGAATCCGGATGGTGTCCTATACAAAAGAAACCACGACTTGGTGTTGCTACGCTGTGTAGATGAGAAAGAGGCGAAGTTACTCATAGAAGAGATACATGAGGGTACATTTGGTACACATGCTGGTGGGCATGCTATGACGAGAAAACTTCTGCGAGCAGGTTATTATTGGCTAACTATGGAAACAGACTGTTTCAAGTTTGCAAAGAGGTGTCATAAATGCCAAATTTATGCGGATAAAATCCATGTGCCTCCAAGTCCTCTGAATGTGATGTCATCACCGTGGCCTTTCTCAATGTGGGGAATTGATATGATTGGAAAGATTGAGCCTACGGCATCCAACGGACACCGGTTCATTTTGGTGCCAATCGATTACTTCACCAAATGGGTGGAAGCAACATCATATGCTAATGTCACCAAACAAGTGGTCGCCAGATTTATCAAACGAGATATTATCTGCAGATATGGAATCCCCGAGCAGATCATCACCGACAACGGTTCGAATTTGAATAACAAAATGATGAAAGAGCTGTGTCAGAATTTTAAGATTGAGCACCACAACTCTTCTCCTTACCGACCCAAGATGAATGGCGCTGTCGAAGCGGCCAATAAGAACATAAAGAAGATTGTCCAGAAAATGGTTGTGACGTATAAGGACTGGCACGAGATGCTACCTTTCGCTTTGCACGGTTATCGCACGACGGTACGCACATCAACCGGGGCAACCCCTTTCTCATTGGTATACGGGATGGAGGCAGTGTTACCGTTGGAGGTCGAGATTCCTTCCCTGAGGGTTTTACGTGATGTCCAACTCGACGAGGCAGAATGGGTTAAAGATAGACTGAATCAACTCAGCTTAATGGATGAGAAGAGATTGGCTTCTCTCGCATACGGTCGGTTATATCAGAGCCGGATGAAGAAAGCTTACGACAAGAAGGTATGCCCTCGAAGCTTTCAGACGGACGATCTTGTTTTGAAAAAGATTCTCCCACCACAAACAGACCACAGGGGCAAGTGGATTCCCAATTACGAAGGTCCCTACATTGTCAGAAAAGTCTTCTCTGGAGGAGCCTTGTTACTATCCACCATGGATGGTGAAGACTTTACGTCTCCTGTGAATTCGGACGCAGTTAAAAAATACTTTGCTTGAAAGTGACCCGCTGGACAGTAAAAAGAGAGTCCAGGAAAAAATGGGGCATCCCGATGAACCATAAAAAATGAATAAAAGGTTCGGGCAAAAGTTAGGGATAAAATTGAAAAAATGTACACCTGCGAAGTCGAAAACCTGAAAAGGGCGACTTCGGCAAAAAAGGGTATCCCGGTGAATTGAAAACCCGCAAAGGGCGGTTCACGCAAAAGTTAGGGATTGAAAAAGCAAATGACTGCGGTCCGGATTTGATACAACATTGATTAGTGGTTTGGGAGTACCTGGGGGCCGTCTATCCAAAAACAATCTCTTCCGAAGATCGAGTACCGGGAAAGTGCAGAGTCAGGCGAGTCATAGGAGGATCAGCTCATGGTGTTTGTCTGTACCACGTCGCCGACATGTATACAAATATTGTTTTGTATTTTATTTATGCTTCTTGTGCATATATGTATGTGTGTGTGTGCGTAACTTCCTCTTTTCAGGAGTTGCATCCAGTGTACAAAAACTTTGCCTACTCAGAGGCCCGTTATCAATAAAACATGTTATTCAGTACTTGATGCTTGTTCTTCACTGTTTTGTTTGTGAAAAACGCCGATGTTTTTGATAAACTTGCACTTGCATAATCTTGCTGGCCATTGCCAATAATTGCTAAAACTTCGAATTGACTGAAGTAATGTCACGGATGCTAACCCGGGTAGATTCTGTTGTATAGGCCTATTTTGTCTCGTTTGTGTTTTTGCAGGGTTCTTACCTTTGGAGCAAACAGTCAGGGATTGTATTCCCCAGCTAAAATCTCTTGACGTAAGACCTGACTCCAGTCGATGTCATTCCCCAGCTAGTCGCAGCTTATTCCCAGAGAGTTGGAATGACGTTATCCCTTACCGAATGAGGGATTATTCTCCCCAGAAGAGTATCCTCAGGGAAGTTGTCCACAGGATATCCCCAGCAAGTCAGAATCAGTGTCCCCTGCAGAAGTTGCGCTCCTTAGCAAATCGAAGGTGCGCACGTTCAATCTCCAACATAGAAGATTCCCGCAATAGTTAACCAAGTTGATGGTTCGAAAGGTTTATATCCGCGAAGAATGGTTTTCTTGCTCCCCACGGGTCATCATGCCATTGACAGGATGTTGATCCTCAGCAGGGTCCGAGGCTCCGAATGTATAAACTGTGCCCAGACAGTGTGCTTTGCCCAGAAGTGTCGCTTCTTCCCCAACTAAGTTTGTTCACCAGCAGGGTGTTTGTTCTTTCCTCCCAGTGGAAATCGATGTGTAATCTCTCCCCGACAGAGTTGGTTGTGCTTCCGGCATTTATTTTTCCGGAATACCTTATGATACTTGTTCTCCCCAGCGGAGTTGGCTTTATCCTCAACATTCATGTTGTTGAGACAACACTATCAGAGTGGCCCCGGCAGCTTGAGGCTGCATTTGCATTTGCATATATCGTCACATTTGCATCTACTCAAACACGTAGCATTTCCGTGCCGTACGGAGTATTACACCATTTTCAAACATACGCATTTTGAAGCATAAGTCAGGTTGGCTACCTCTTTGTTTTCAGGTGTTCTTTCCTACAGGTAGTTGGACTTCTTGTTCAAGATCGTTGTCAGATATTCAGATTTGCGGCATAAGATAGGCGATGATAAGGTTCGTCCTGCCATATGTTCCCTTATCAGAGGTGTTTGATTAACTTCTCTTCTTCCTCAGCGGAGTGTTCTTTACACGGCTTCATCATTGGACTTTGGAGTTATTGTCAAAAATCCCCCGACGGAGTGTTCCCTCGGGTTGCTGTCACGTCAGCATTTTCAGAAAAGATTTCATGGATTAGACATCTGAGGTCATTACTCGTCATCAAGTTGAATGTCTGGCAGTTGACGTCAGAATTCCCCCGGTAGAGTTCTTCCAAGTTTGTGGTTATGGCTTCATAATTAGATTTTGAAGATGTTACCATCATGATGTGGCTCCATAATCTGACTTTGAAGTCATTGTCAGTTGCTTTCAGCGGTCAACGACTTCACGATTAGACTTCGAAGTTGTTGTAAAAGGAAGATTTCAGCGATTAGATGTTTGAAGTCGCTACTTGTTGTTACAGCTTCGTAATTCGACCTTGAGGTTGTTGTTGGCATTTTTCAAGGGGGGTTTCAGCATTTAGACGGCTGAAATCATTATTTTGTGTCACTGCTTCGTAATTAGACTTTGAAATTGTTAGAAGCAGTGGATGGCTTCATAATTAGACCTTGGAGTTATTATCAGTTTATACGGCTTCATGATTCGACCTTGGAGTTATTATCAGTTTATACGGCTTCATGATTCGACCTTGGAGTTATTATCAGTTTATACGGCTTCATAATTCGACCTTGAAGTTATTGTCAGCATTCAACAACTTCATAACTAGGCTTTGGAGTTATTGTTAGGAATTCCCTAGCGGATTTTCCTCGCGTAGCTGTTATGTCAGCATTGCAGACTTCATGATTTGGCTTTGGAGGTCGGCACAGTTTTCTTCGAGTGGCTATTACGTCAGCGTTACACAGCTTCAGAATTAGACTTTGGAGTCGTCGTTAGCGATTCCCCAACAGAGTTTTTCTAGCAGCTGTTACGTTAGCATTGCGCTGCTTCATAATTAGACCTTGGAGTTGTCGTCAACATCAAACGATTTCGTAATTAGACTTTGGAGTTCTTCAGCAGTACCGCATCTTCATGATTGGATTTTGGAGTTGTTGTCCGAAGGTTTTGTCCGCATGGAATAGCTTCATAAGTAGACTTTGGAGTTATTGCCATATTTTTCCCCACAGAGTTGCTTGTTGAAGTTTCTCTTATCCGGCCAGCGGAGTATTTTCTTTAAGTCTGCTGTTCCGTCAGTGTCACAGGGTCTCATAATCAAAATTTCAGGAGTTGTCGCCTGTTGTCGAAATAGGTGCCCGACAGTTAATTGCAGAGCATCCCCAGTGGGTTTGGCTACTGCAAAGATAAAGCGGAGTTATTATCCAGTATGATTGACTGAATTGAATTACTATTGGGTGGAAGAATTCGATCCCCAATGAAGTCATCGTGATTTCTTCATATTGACGAAATATTATTATCCCCAGTAGAAGCCTCCTCAAAGTCGTTTGTGGGTTGGGCCCAACGGAGTTAGCTACTGCAGAGATAAGCAGAGTTTCCTGCGTTTAGGCAGATGATTTTCCCGTATGGATAGACGGATGAAGTTTCCTGTGGTTAGACAGATGATGTCCCCGTATGGATAGACGGATGAAGTTTCCTGTGGTTAGACAGATGATGTTCCCGTATGGATAGACGGATGAAGTTTCCTGTGGTTAGACAAATGGTTTTTCCGTATGGATAGACGGGTGGAGTTTCCTGTGTTTAGGCAGATGATTTTCCCGTATGGATAGACGGATGAAGTTTCCCGTGGTTAGACAGATGATGTTCCCGTATGGATAGATGGATGAAGTTTCCTGTGGTTAGACAGATGTTTTTCCCGTATGGATAGGCGGATGGAGTTTCCTGTGATTGGACAGAAATATTTCCCAGTGAAGTCGACAAATTTATTACCTATGATTG
The DNA here is from genome assembly GCA_963859935.3 of Lathyrus sativus. Lineage (NCBI taxonomy): Eukaryota > Viridiplantae > Streptophyta > Magnoliopsida > Fabales > Fabaceae > Lathyrus > Lathyrus sativus. Next base: position 598,568,589 of record OZ012741.1, on the reverse strand, counting down.
ATAGGACCTCCTCGTGTTGGTAAGAGGCGGCAACTCATCCCCAGCGGAGTAGCCGGGATCTCTCCGTGTTGACAGAATGTAGCGTCCTAACGTGGACAAACTTCTATTCCTATGCTGTTGAGATTTCTTCGGGTTGACGAAATGTGAGTCCTGACATGGACAAATTGGTGTTTATTCGTGATTTGACAAAATTTGGGTCCAGATGTGGACAAGGTTATTCCTGTGACGACGAAGTCTCTATTCGTGTTGGCGAATTTGTTTCTCTTCTTGTGTCGACAAGGTTAGTCTAGTTGTGGACGGAGGGGTTTTGCGAAAATGGTTTGATACCTGTGGCGTTACATAGGTGGTTGATGTTGAAATCAGAGTTATTATCAGATGTTGGATCAGTTGTTGTCATAGCGACCAGATTCAATGGGCGGATGTTGTTCCCCAAGCAGTTGTGCAGTTTATTTTTGCGGTTAGCAAATTTCCGGGTTTCTTGGTATTCAACCGTCTCGTACCTCGATCGTTTGAAGGCCGTTCGCTCTTCACCCAGTCGGGTCCAAGCCGTTTGAATAGGGGCAGCTGTTGCACCCCAAAATTTGCTTAACCTTTTCTTGCCCGATTTATGTTTCATTGCATTTCATTTGCATAGTTACATCCTACACATATTTCAACCATTTGCATATCATAGCATATCAAGTCATCCAATAAGGGATCAAGTGCCATTTATGTCAAAAGAAGCCTATCTAGAGGTGTTCTCTGAGCCTGAGAGCCCATCCAAGTCATCAGAGAAGGGTTGAAGTCATGAGAAGTTTGAGTGCCCACAAGGGGATTTCTCTCCTAACTTGAGGTGTATTGAAGATCATCATTATGGAATGTGAACTTGAGGTGTGTATGGATCTCATGGAATGCCTAGAGGGCCCTATTGAAGCTGAGACAAGTCATTGATTCAAGTACAAGAGCCACAGTTGAGGTGCAGTCAATTAGGGTTTCATCTGGGCCAACCCTAGGTCATTTGAGTAATGGGAGAGCATCAAAGCCTACCTTGAGGTCATGGGGTTCATGTTTTGATATGTTGAAGCATGTGTGTGGATGAGCCAAGACCAAGTTCAAAAGAATCAAGAGTGGTTGGAGGTGTTTGAGACAGGGTTCCTAGGGTAAAATCCCCTGTATAGCACTGGACTTCCAAGCCATATAAGTCAAAATGCAAGCTTCAAATGACTTGGACCTCCACATGAAGGTTGTATAGGATGTTCATAGCTTTAATTTGAGTACTAGAAGTCATTCATTGGATTTATAGAACTCAAGTTATAGCCCAGACAAGCTAGAGGTCCTCAGAGGTATCTGAAATTTATCTGTGAAAGTCACTTGACTTCCAAGCAACTTTTTCCCCTCAAGGAGTTTTCAAATGGATTCTTAGCCAACATAAAGGTTGTAGGTCTTGATCTTAGCTTTAATTTGAGTACTAGAAGTCCTCAAGAAGATTTGTGGAACTTAAGTTATGATCTTGGCAATCCAGGGGTATTTTGGGAAAGTTGAATTATAGGTCATTTTCAAGGATGTGCCAAAATCTCTATCTTCCATGCCTCCAATGGAAAATTGTTCAATATGAAATGTGTTTAGAATGTTGTTTTAAGGCCATACAAGTCATCATGGTGGATTGAATTGGCTTATATCATGAAGTGATTCAAAATGGCCTAAAAGGGAAGCTTTTCAAATGTTTCAAAAGAGGGAAAATGTGATTTTTGAATTATAAGTCATAAACATGTCATGTGAGTAGTCATTTTGACCAGAAATTGCATTCTAAACACAATGGCATTGGCACAATTTTGAGATGAGGCATGATTACATGACATGCTTTGTAAAGTAATTACTTCATTTACAAGTCACAATCCCAAAACAAAAACCAGGACAATTCAGACTGTGCTAGCTATCCAAACACATTCACAAGGCCGTTTGCAGTTGGAAGGAACCTTCTAGAGCAAGCTGAGAGCTCAGAATCGTGACTGTAGCATTGGAATTTCATGGCCATGACAGAATTTTGGATCAGCTAAATTGGGCTTCAATTTGGATTCAAAAGCCCACAAACAGTTTCTATTTAAGCTCTAGAGTGAATTCAGATTGGGGTTGGTGATGATTTCGTGGAGAGAGTGAAGATTGAAGTTGAATTTCAAGAGCTCCAAGTCAGAATCGGTTTTGGAGTTACAAGTTTGATCAAGCCAAATTGAAGTGCCTAGAAGCTTCATCTTGCTTCACTGATCGTGTTTGAAGAGTTGTGGAGCCTGAATCCATCATTTTCTACCTCTGTTGATCCATTTTTTCCAGGTATGTAACTCTCAAATTTCCTCATGATCTAGGCTGAATTAAGTAGAATCTTGCATGTGGTTAGGACTTAGGTTGATCAAGGAACGTTTCTAGATTAGAATTTGAGTGATTAGTGACAATTAGGTTTGATGATCGTTTTCTGTTTGGAGACGGTTATACATGATCTTAAGGTTTCAAAACAAGTTGGATAGATCATGATGATCACTGAAGAATGAGGAACATTTCTATGGTTTCAGTTTGGCAATTAGTGATAATTAGTTTGGATGTCATCTCTGAACATTGATTCGAATTTTAAAATCTATTGAGAGTTGGAACATATGGATATGAGATTTGGAATCCTGGTGATTTTCTGGTCAAGATAGATATAAGGTTCATCAGTTTTGGTCACCTGAGTTTGGGACCTCACCGGAGAAGACGGTGTTTTCCACCATGGACCACCGCCTGACAACAATCTCAGGTCACCTGAGTTTGTGAAGAAGATGATGTCTGGACCCTTAGATCAGTCCTTCTGATGGACTTTGTATGCAGATCGTGTGGTCACCATTTAAACTCAGCTCTCCCTCTATTGATCCAAAGCGCACCGTTTCATTTATTGAGTCAGCTCCCAGTCATCAGCCACATCATGCTCACGTGGACACGTGCTGAGGCTTTGGATTGCTTGACCAGTCTTCTGATCCATTGGCTCATGTTTAATCCAGCTTTTTATTTTCTTTTAATCATTTTAGTATTTTCTTTTATTCCATTTGATTTCTAAAATCTATAATAAATCCAATATTGATCCAAAAAATATTTTAAAAATACCTCAATGATCTTGGATTTATTTGTGATTTTCTGAAATTAATAAATCTCATTTTCAGGAATTTTTCAATTTTATTTGATTTTTCTTATTTTTGTGTAATTTCTTTTATTTGCATATTTGATCATCTGTTTTGTGGAATTTTGTTCTCCAATTTGGTATTGAATTTTGCTTAGATCTTTTAGTATGTTGTAGATAACACTTGTATGATCCCTTAGGAATTTTAGTAGATTTTTTAAATATGATTAGGTTCTGACTTAGGGTTGATGATTAGAGCTTTCCCAAACTTGTGGTTCCCCTTGACATATTTCATCTTAGGAATTGTTTAGTGGACTTAGAAGTTGAATTAGGCTTTAACCTTTGAACCCTAGGTTGTTAATCCATGCATGTTCCCCTAGGAAATTGCTTAGAGTTTTACAACTTAGTTTTCTATTTTAAATAGATTTTGCAAGTTGCTTGTGCTTGTGGTGTTCCATCTTTGGTGCCTTGCCTTGTTTTATTGTGTTGATGGCTTTGGAGCTGGTTTTACTTGGATACCTTTCTGGAGGAAATTTTGGACATCTTGTAGCTGCTGTGGCTTGAAGGGTGGAGCTTGGAGTTGAAGCTTTGTTCTCTTTTCGGAGCTTTTTTAGGAGCTTAGGGAAATAAGGGTTTTAGGAAGAGCTTTTAGACTTAGTTCATTTCTTGCCTCAAACATGGAATGTTTTGTTTGCTTCCATCCTATCCTATGATTCAAAGTCCTCTCAAGGAAGCCCCATCTCTCCCTTGGGGGGATGAGTGGTATGCCTTAAAGAGTAGAACTTTTGAGGATACCCTTCTTTGCAGATGATGGTTTCTAGTGATTTCCTTTGGTTTTCACTAGTTCCCATTCATTATAAATTGATCTCAATAACCAATCTTTCTTGGTGGAGCTTGCTAGAGCTTAGGGATAAAGATCTAAGATGTTAAAGATGCCTTTCATAAGGTCTGCTTGAAGATGGAGTTATGTTACTGTCAATTTTGCTGTCAGAGCTGTTGTAGGAGTTTGGTGCTGCTGCTTGGGCTGCCTCCTTTGGGTTTTGTTTTCTGTATTGTTTGTTGGCTTGTGTAGCTTGCCCCCTAGGTTTGAGGTGAATGTTGGTTCACTTTGCCTGTTGTTTTCCCAGGTTCGAGCTTGAGTGGGACTCCCTTGCCTCGCTTGTATTGCTGCATTGCATGCATTTTACTGTATTTGCTGGCTTTCTTTTCTGTTTATCCCCTAGGGTCTCTGATTTCCTCTGTGCAAGAGGGAATTATGACAGACATTAGGATTCTTATCCATGCATGACAACATTAGGTTAGTTTTTATTCCCTTTTCAACCCTAGGTTTTTTAGAGCTTCTTTCTCTTCTTATCTCAAAACAACTCAAAAACACAGTAATAAGGTTAATCGATGTCGTACGTTACGAGCCTTAAGCTATTTGAGAAAGGGTTGTTGGAGAGCTTCTTTCCAGTAGTCTGGCTGCTTAGTGTGGTACCCTTTGGGTGACACGCGACGTAGTCACTCTCAAATCATAGTCTCTAGTGCGTCAGAGATTGCAAACAAACTAAAAAACACTTCTTTCGTAAAAGATTCAAAACAAACATCAAAGTGTCATTTTTGTCCGCTTGGACTCTTAATTAAGAAAAACCTTTTTTGAAGGTAATAAAAAAACAGTCAGACAAGCTTGTGTCTTCCGTAGCCCGAACTACATTTGCTCTGATCTTTCATACTGTATGAAAGTACGTAGGCATAGGATGTCGTATCCTAGCGAGCAACCTTCCCCTCCTTTCCCGTAGGTAGGCGAACTACGTAGACTCTGACTTTCCCATTGCACGAGGGAATACGTAGGCATAGAGCGACGAAGCTCTATCGAGTCTCTTTTCTCATTTTCTTTTCTTTTTAAGCCAGACCCTTGAGTGTAGATAGAATAACAATCCGTACTAGAAAACAAGCGTGGATCCCGTCGAGTACGGCGGACGTGAGGGGTGTTAATACCTTCCCCTTGCGTAATCGACTCCCGAATCCAGGAATTTGGTTGCGATGACCATTCCTTTCCCGTTTTGCGTTAGATTTACTCTGAGCGTTTCCTTTCCCTTCTTTGGGATAAATAACGCACGCTGGCGACTCTTCTGTCATAACCGGCGCCGATTTTCGCAGTAGCGACTCTGCTGGGGACTCCAACGGTTCCCTACGCGAGTCAGTCCTAGCGCTTGTTTTCCCGTCGTGGGTTTTGTATGGATTTACCTTTCTGTCTTTACTTTCCGCATTTTCATTCAGCTTTATATTGTTATTGCTGTTGTGGGAGGGGGTGACCTGCTGAGAGATAAGCCGGATCTGGGCTTGAGTGCACATAGAATTAGTTGTGGAAAGTAGTGGGCGCGTGCATGCTTTGCATGTACTAGTGTCCCGCAAAATTCACGCTCAGACGAGATTCTTCTGGTTGACTTCTTTTTCAACTCTTTGGGTTGAGGGGGTTGTTGGCTAGTTGGATTGTCGACTCTGGGGACCGATCAATTGGAAGTTGGCTAAGTGAGGTCTCTTCAGGACATGATGATTCCACACCTTCTGGGTATCGTATCATCAGTCTTGAAAGTCTGTGACACCGACGACCGCATAGGATGCCGTACCTTGTGTCAGTTGATAGGACACCTACCTGTGAGAGGGATTGGGACATGCAGGAAACTTGACCTCCAAACTACCCGGTTTTCTTAATATTGGATCAGTATGTGTGGTTACTTGGGGTTCTTCATCAAGACAGTGTTATAGGTCTGTTGAGACCAGGTTGGAGTTTTGTTATAGGTCTGTTGAGATCAAAGTGGAGCATTGTCATGGGTCTGTTGAGACCAGGGTTGAGCAGTATTATGGGTCTGTTGAGACAGATATTGTGGATGGATCTCTTCAGCAATATATCACTTGATCCATGTTGCATGTTTGCATATTGCATTGTTGCATACTCATTTTGCATATCATTAACGTGTGTCTGTGCTGCAGGTGCATTTCATACCCTCTGATTCTAGTTGCCCGGATTTCTGTCTGCTGCTATTATGGATACTTTGAAGAAGACTGTGGCATACAAGTTGCCTACTTTAGATGTTACTTCTTTGCTTGGGTTGATGTCTTTAGCTGATGATAATGTGAAGAGAAGCTTCAAGAAGAGTTATGGGAAACTGCTTAGGTTGGTTTGCAAACCATCCACGTATGAGCTGAACAGATTGTACGCGCTTATGCAGTTTTATGATCCCCCACTGAGGTGTTTTACTTTCCCTGACTTCATTCTGGCTCCGACCATGGAGGAATATGCTGAGGTCTTGGAGTTAACCATTCAGAACAGGGTACCCTTCATGCATATGGGTGTTGAGCCCTGCCAATCTTGGGGGACACACCTGTTAGCTCCCAAATTCGACTCTTGAGTTTTTTTATTAAAGAAAAAATAAAGATAATTACGTAAAGTGATGAAAGTGTTTCGACAGAGCTATTAGTCGAAACAATCCTTTGCGTGAAAGGGAAACTATGAATAAGAAGTTAAGAAAAAATATGTTGAAGATGGTTCGACAGAGATGGTATTTCAATGTGTGATTTGAATTCAAATAAAGGAGGAAATTTTCGTTCTTATCCAGATTTATGAAGAAGGACACATGGAGTTTTTCTATGAGAGAGAAACATGTCGAGCGTCATTTGTCATTTGTTTCTAGTGTAACCGTTAGGGTCGGTAATTTTCTATTATTATAAATAGAAGGTTTTAGTGTTAGGATAATGGTGTTCCAAAGTTTGTACAAAGTTTCTGAAATTACTCAAAGTATCCGCGCGTAGAGAAAAGAGTATGTCGAAGGAAATGTACGTTTGATTACACCATATCTTTATGTTTTTAATCCCAATTTTATCTTTTTAACACAAAGTCTACTTCTTTAGTATTCAAGTTATTTAATTGTCTTTTGATCAAGTTTTCTGCACTTTACTTCTTCTAAAATTCAAAGTTTTTAGTTGTTAGATCATGGATAATATTGGAATCTTTATTATTCTCCAAACTCTTAATTAAGAATTGCTAGCACATGTCTTAAGATTTGTGTGGTCGATCTTGTATGTAACCCAATCTCTTTTAATTGGAAAGACCAACGGTTATTTACAATTTTTCCAATAAACAACACCCCATACACTGTGAGTACTTCCTGGGGTTTAAACCTAACTATGCAACTTCACTAACTCAGAGAACAACAATAAAATAAACACAAAAAACAAAGGCCTGAGAGTTGAACAAACTCACCTTTACAAAGTCTCGCATGAGAGACTTAACTATCTAAGTTCCGCTCAATAATAAATTACCTTTTGCCTAGATTAAATCACTAAGCCATTTCCAAAACATCGTGCTTGAAGGACCGCGTACTAGGATAATTTCATTAGACATAAGAGAAGATAATCCAAGACAAGCCATATATACTAACAACACACGAACACAAAAGTAACACCATAAGCCACCCAAAATTATGCCATTGGCCACCCATAATTGGTAATAACTCACCTATATTGTGCTTGGGCCGTCAGGACCGACTTATTTCTCACCTGCTAATTAAAATGTAGGTAGTCACGTAGCCCCACAACTGCTCACTAAAAGAGTAATTAAATAGGGAAACTATCCCTTCACGATTCAAGGAAGGGTGAAACCCGTTCTCTCCACATTTTATGGTTAAAGAGTCAGAATAATCCACTTTTGATTATTTGACCTAGACTAATGAGCCTCTATAAATATCTCAACCTTAAAATCGGTGAAAGGATTCAATTTTTACTAAGAAAATGATACTAAGAGTTTCACACATCACTGCGTGAATTTATCTTAATCATCGTCAAAATACTATAAACACGACAAACAACCTTACAAACATGGACTGCGGTCATTGAACTTTTTTAACAAATAACAAAACTAAATCATTATGAATTTTAATTTTTATGATAATTATTTACGAAGTAATTAATATTATTGTGATATTTAAAAATTATTACAATGACATGCATAATAATTAAATCATAAATATATAAATATATATAAATATATATATATATATATATATATATATATATATATATATATATATATATATATATATATATATATATATATATATATATATATATATATATATATATATATATATATATATATATATATATATATATATAAAAGCATAGTACTAATAATAATTAAAATTCAATTCCCCATTTATAATTTCAAATTAATCAATAAAATATATATTACCCTAACATTTTCACTCTTACCATTACATCACATTCATCTAAGTCTAAGACATTTTAGTCTTAAAAAAAAACATACATATCAAAGAAAATGTTAGAATGATTTTAATCCTTATCCTTTATTATTCCTGAAAAAAAATTTCAGCGGCGAATATCCATCCAAAATGTTTTGACATTGTAGATCGCAGCCTCATGTTTCGCAACTCGTCGCTCCATTTCATTATACTACCATTCAGTTACAACAAAACAAATAAACCCACTTCATATTCATAAACTTCTCTCTAATTTTCTTTCCCATTTTTTCTCTCTCCTTCATGGCTTCCATTTCGACAATCTCTCCTCCGAACCTCACTTTCCCGAAGCAAAACCTCTCTGTTACCTTCCCTATCAAACGACCCTCACGTCTCCACTTCCCTTCCCAACCTTTATGCCTCTGTCTCAGCTCCGTCGCCGACGACAACCACAGCAGCACAAACAATAACGACGGCCGATGGAATTCGATTCTCCGCGAATTCGTCACCGGCGCTATGAAGCAATTCGAATCGTACGTAAACGCGCTCAGAAAAGGCCGCGCTGCAGCTGAAGACCGCGGCGATGTTAACTATGAAGATTGGGATTGGAACCGCTGGCGTCAGTATTTCGATGAGGTTGACGACCAAGAACGTATTGTCATCATCCTCAAGGTTTTCCCTCGATACATTCCTGTGGTTTCGTTTTGTTTTTTGTGCTTATCGTGAATCAATCGATGTTAGTTTTTATTGACTTCGGTGCCAAAGAAGTTTTATATTGAAAGATTTGATTTCATTCTGACTTAAGAGGAATTGTCACGTGTAGAAGCTCTACTCATTTGATTAAAATAGGCATTCGTTCTTTATCCAATGTTTTGATGATTTTGTTAATTAATTGACTTGACATTCTTTATTATGGAAGTCTTCACCGAATTAAACGTATTCTTAAAATCAATCAAGTAGTTAATTGCTTTGTAAACAACTTGTTAGCCGTTTGCTTTGGTTTGGTAATGACTTAAAGTTATCAAAATCAGAAACAATTTGCTTTTAGTTAACATGAAACAACAGTAAGTCTTGTAAATGGCATAGTCTTGAAAGGAGTTTTTGGTAAATTTTTAATGGTGAGCTGAGTTCGTGATGTTTTATGTCAATCCGGATTCTCATGCCATACTTAAATAGGATTTCTTTGAACCCGTTTATAATTTAAATCATTGCTTGGCTTTTTTATTTTTGTGCTCAACAGTCTCAGTTACGTCATGCTGTATATGTGGAGGATTATGAAGAAGCTTCTAGGCTTCAGGTGGCAATTGCAGCTGCATCTAACAATGACAGTGTTGGAAAAGTGATATCCCTTCTCAAAGTAGGGATTTTGACAAATGGGTGTTATGCTGTTAGCTGATTTTTTTTGCTTTACTTTTTCACTATATTGTGTATTATTTAGTTATGTAAGTATATTTTCTAATCTTGCAGAGAGCCATAAAAGAAGAGCGGTACAGTGATGCAGTTTTTTTAAGAGATAAAGCTGGTGCTGGACTTGTGAGTTCTTATGGAATTTATTTAATGGCAGCTTGCATGCATGTCTTTGAATTGTAGTGGAATTAGAATATCAGATGCAATGTCATAGGGTGGCCCCAGTATTACATATTGGTGCTGAAATTGCTATTACTTGGGTTGATAATTTGTTTTAGACATCAAGACAACAACGCTTTCCTCACCACTTCATTTATGAAACCAATAACTAAATTATAAGATGTTTTTGTAGACTAAATTTATTTTTGTATCTTGCTAATAAGCTGTGGAACCTAATGACAGTCAATATTATGAGAGCCAGGTAACGAATAATAATCCATTTTCGAAAAACATTTAGTTTGCTTATTATCATGATTTCAAATTTTAAGGTGCATTTGTTTTTTCACTTTGATTTTAATATGATTCCAATTCTTGTAAATGTGTTGGTTGATTGCATCCCTAATTTTCTATTAAATAGATTAATGCTGTGGGTTGACATTTTAGTGTTGTATGCTAAGCCAATAATTTGCACCTTTTGCAACATCTGTTTTTGATGTATATTTATAATTTGTAATATTGTTATGTCTCTTGAACTGTTCCATAAAAATCATTAAAACTCACATATTAATTGGCTCTTACAGGTTGGTTGGTGGGCTGGTATTTCAAAAGATGTAAATGATCCACATGGTTTAATTATTCGCATAACTCCAGAGCATGGAAGATATGTGGCAAGGAGTTATAGTCCTAGGTAATTTTTATGTCATGATAATAAGAAACATGTAAGGCAATTAGCCTCTTACATAGGAGGAATGGATTGTGTGAAAATGTCTAAAATATTTGTGTTAAGAGTTCCACTATCTATGATATGTAGCCAGTCATTTTTCTTAGATTGTCAACTGTTCCATGTTTTGCCCAACCTTAACCTGAAACTAAAACCCATAAAACCTTGGTCATTTTTCTGGATAGATGAGGTGTTCAGAACTAAATTTTATCATTTTTGCGTTTTATCGGTTCTGATAGAGTAGCTAGTCTATAGAGGACGTGTCTTGCTTGAGTTTCTGTTAACTCTTTAATGTTTAGGTGTAGTTGGAATTAGAATTATGGTCTAACTGCATTTATACATTACAATACATTCAGACTATATAATTTAGAACACAATTACAGATTCGCTTCTAGAATATTCAATTTATCTCAAAAAACTATTATATCATAATTTTCTCATGTTCTCTCCCTTTCTTTTGACCATTAAAATTTAGCACACCCTGTTAGTCTTAATCCCAAAGTAGCTCTATGCAGGTTTATAAAGTTGTTGTAATAAGCTCATTATGACATGGTCAAAATTACAAGCACTACTTGTACTCCCTCCGTCCCACAATGAGTAACCCAGTTGACCATTTCACACAGATTTAAAAAAAGGAATAAATGAAAGAGAGAAAATGATATTTTTACTAAAGTATCCCGTATCAAGTATTGGGAATGATGAAAGTAATATTAGTATAAGTATTGGGAATGATGAAAGTAATATTAGTTAGAGGGTACAATTGAAAAAAGGTGCATTGGGAATTGGAACAGGTCATTCATTTTGAAACATATTTTTATTCCAAATGGGTCACTCATTGTAGGAAGGAGGGACTAGAATCACATCAATGTGGTGCCTGATTGGAACAGGATTTTTGATTAAGCTTAGGGCATCAAGAGTTTTACTAAGAAGGTAATCCTTGATGGAGCAATTGTTGACCATGTTAGAACAAAGTTCAACACGGTGATGTTGCGCCTTGTCACAAGTTTGTTTTTGAAAATAAATAAGCAAAGAGATGATCCGAAGAGCTTGTATGCATGCAAGCAACCGATAATACATGCACGAGGATTTCACTGAGCAAGGTGGATTGAAGCTAAGAGAGAAGCATTTGGTTGCGCAATCTTCATGAGGCATACGCATGATTGACCTTCGCTGCATGACGATCTTCGTCACCGAGAAATTGTAGAGGAACACAAGGACAAACAATGAACTCTGAGATTGTGAGCATTGACATAAGTCTCGATCTGTTTAATCTTTAATGAATTTCTGAAATTTTCATAATTTGAAGCTTTCATGTGCAACGGAGGAGGAAATAAATTGTCAGTGCCAACGGAGCCATGCGACCGTGGTGGAGGTTATTGAGAAAAATAAGTGTTAGTTGGAAGGATTGAGAATCTAGTGTGAGGTGGAAGTTTCACATTCATTAGAAAAATGAAGATTGAGCAGTTTATAAGTGAGAGAACCCATACTTCTATCACGTTAAGGTTTTGGGTGAGTATGTGGTGTGTCTCTCACAAAGTGTATTGCTCATAAAAAAATACTAATGTAACAGTGGTATCAGCACTTGTTGCAAGTGAGTGACCGACTTCCTTGTATCGAAAGTCCTCTCCACATAGTGGTGGGTGGGAGGCATGTTTCGTTGAAAAAGTGCCAATGGCGGTACAAGTGTATGTGGATGAAAGAGCTTGCACTTGAGAGAGAGTATTGTGGATAGACTCACAGGGGGAGTGTTGAGAAAAACAAGTGTGAGTGGGAAGGGTTAAGAATCAAGTGTGAGGTGGAAGGCTCACACTAATTAGAAAGTTGAAAATTGAGCACTTTATAACTAAGATAATTCATACACCTATCACTTTTTAAGGTTTTTGGGTGAGTATATGGTGTGTCTCTCATAAGGTGTGTTGCTCATAAAATAAGACCCCAATGTAAAAATGTTTCCACATGTTAAACCCCCCGGATTGATGATCCAACAAAGGAGTGTTAGTGTGAGGTCAACCATGGATCTAACTGACAAACTGATACCAATATACCATATTAAAAGTTAGACTAGGGATTCTATGATTCTCACAAATTCTGTTTTCATTGATTGAGTAGTTGGTTTCAATATCAGATACATCACTTGCTTTATAGAAGGCAAGTGTCTACCTGCAGTAGCAGGTCACCCAAACTGCCAGGTGTCAGTCACATGTGCAGCTGTCATAACTACTTTTCTGAGCTAGTTACATTAGACCTATTCTATAGTCTCAAACACATTATATGTGCTTACATCTAATCTACTTTAGAGCTACTCTAGAGTAGATGAACTGAAGAAAGGGTTGCTAGGAAGTAATATGATGGTTTATTCTGTCATCTTAGTCATATTTAAGTTTGTTGAATGACAAAATTGTGATGATTTGTTTCCTTATTCAGTTAGGATTGGGAATCCAATATTAGATATTGATTAGTGCTTTGTCTACAGTAATAACATCCAACATATGATTCATCAATATAATTTTAGTGTTGATATTGATATTATTTTCCTCCCTCTATACCCCAAGAGACTAAAACCCAACTTAAACTGTAATTATACCTGTGGTTTTATGCTCAGATGTCAGACTGTCATTAGACAAAGCATTATACCCTGATTCTGTGTTTAAAACTTACTATCAGTCATGCTATCTATTTTCCCTGTATGAAATATATCTTAAAAATATTGATTTATTACTCACATTTCTTGGAAACAACTTTTCACCTTTTGATGTTTATGTTAGAGTCCCATATTAGATGAAATATGATGTGAACATGAGTTTATAAGTAAGAGAAGAGACATCCCTCATCTTACGAGCCGGCTTTGTAGGTTGACTTAGACCCGTCCAAAATTCTGGATGTCAAATTTATAATGAGAGTCATCCCTCACTTTACAAATTGGTTTTGTAAGGATGAGATAGAGCCTATTGATCCGAGCCACCCGTATTGACCCGAGCCACCCACCCAAGTCCCACATTGACAAGAGATAAGGGCCTGCAAGTATTTTGTAATGAGAAGTATTGACCCGAGCCACACACCAAGCTCAATAGTATTGATTCGAGTCCCCCACCCAAGTCCCACATTGACAAGAGATAAGGGCCTGCAAATATTTTATAATGAGAAGTATCCCTTACTTTTTAAGCCGGGTATGTAATTATGAGTCTCAGACCTATTATAAAAACCTAATAGTTCAAACTATTTTTGCACGTGATACTTTTGGTTGTTCTGCCACTACCTTATGTGGCTTCTGTTGTTAACCCTTCTACCATATTTTCACTAGGCAACTTGCAACATCTGCTGCTGGTGTTCCTCTATTTGAGTTTTTTCTTACAAGGGATAAAAAAGGTGACTTCAAGTCGCAGGTATCTCTTCTTGACTGACCCTAAAACTTATAATTTTTTTGTGTGGGGTAGTTGCATAAAGAAAGCTCATTGCACTGAAGACGGATTCTCTATTCCCATTCAAAATTATGCTATCTGAATATATATGTGTGCTAAGGATCATATTTCATGCTGATAGTTAAGCAAATTTTCTGATACTTATTCTGTATGTGTGCTAAGGATCATCTTCATGCTGATAGTTAAGCAAATTTCTGATAGTTATTCTGTTTAGAAAACTCAAGTTTAACTTTAATCACATGCATGTTGGCTGAGGAACTGGGATTGCATGCAAGAATTAAGTGCATTACTTGTAGCTCACAATCCATTAAATTTCAAATTTTCTGCGTTTCATACGCTAATAATCTCTATCAATACTAGCATAAAATTTTGCTCATTTATTTGATTTTTTAAGTCAATCCGGAGTACCAGCCAATTTGTACTGTAGATGCTGAGTTGGATTTTAAAAATATGGCAATGGAGCCCTCTTGGGTTGGAATTTTCTTTCTTGTTTTCTCTTATTTTTTTTTAGTTGGAAAAATGCAGATTCAAACATACATGAGCAATTTTATTTCCCAGTGTTAATATGGAGGTTCACATTGCCTCTGAATTTTTTATTAAGAAACCCGTCCTCAGAATCTATAAATTAAGTTTATTTTGGGTAATGTTGTCATATTTCTCAGAAATGTCTGACTTTAGTCGTGAGCCTCACTTTATTTCTTTTAGATTCATGCCTAGTTCCCTTAAATAGTTCTCCCTCTATCCCAAATTATAAGTCATTTTGCAAAAAACATTTGTCCTAAATTATAAATCATTTTAGAATTCCAATACAACATTAATGACTTTTTTTTAAAATACCCTCTATCATTTATTACTCTTTCTTCTTTCTATTTTTTTAATTTTGCTTTCAATGTAATTAATGAATGGCAATTTCGTAAAATTATAGATCATTTCACTATCCCATACAACAATCATTGCATTTCTTAATTTGTGTGAAATATCCAAAATGTCTTATAATTTGGGACTGGGACTGGGACGAGGGAGTAAATACTAAGGAGGCCCTCCCAATGGGGAATGTAACCTTTCTCTCCTTGTGTTTAGTTTGAGATTAAACCAAACTTTTGTGGTTACGTTTTACTGATATGCAGCTGAGTTACTACTATTAATGATAAAGTAAAATAACTATTATAATAACTTTTTAAAAAGTTTATAATATTAATAACAATAATATATAACTCAGTCTCAATCTAGTATGTTATCCGAAGGCAATATTGCAATAAAGTATTATTTTCATTTTCAGGCTGTGTACCTAAAACGAAAAGGGTCATACCATGGCCCCCCAACAATGTCCTCTAAAACATCGGATGCTAGTGAGCTGTTTGTTGTGAGTACTGAGGATTCAGAAAGTGGTGATGATAGGAGTGATGGCTCTGACCCTTCTGAGAGAATGCCTGCATTTCAGAATGTCTTGAAAGACATGATTCCTGGTAAGAAGCTGAAGATTTTCAAAGTGATAACTCCAGGAAAAGTTGACATGGATCTATCTAAGGTGATTAAGGAATTAATTGAGGAAGAAGAAAGTGGGAATGAAAATGAAGATGGAGAAGATGACGGCAATGAAGAAGATGACACTGAAGACGAAGACGCAGACGCAGACGAAGACGAAGACGAAGAGGTGATTAAGGAATTAATTGAGGAAGAAGAAAGTGGGAATGAAAATGAAGATGGAGAAGATGACACTGAAGACGAAGACGGAGATGAAGATGAAGAAAAGGAAAATGATACAGTAACTCTGGAACTGGAAGACATTAATTTGGAAACTGATCAAGAGGGAGATGATGAGAACGAGATAAATGCCGATCTGGGAACTTTTGAACGTGAAGAACAGAATGAAATTGCTGTCAAAGTTGTCATTGGTGGTCTTATGCAGAAACTTTCCAGCAATTTATCCCCTAGAGATTTGCTTCGAGTTCCTGCTAAGCTGGAGATGAAGGAGCGTGGTTCATTTTCTTTTACTGTTGAAAACGAAGTCAATCAGCAGGATGGTCATGACAAAGAGAAATCTTCATCAGATAAATCAATTAAGTTTCAAAGTCGTCGCAGAGTTGATCATGTTATTTCTGACATTGCTAAATTTATTGACAAGGAAAATGTACCTGCAAAGGTAAGTAAAGTAATCAAATAAAATCTGCAGATCAGTTTTTGTCAAAATTCATTATTCTTAAATTCTAGTCATAAGTTGCTTTGACTATAATGCATTGGTTCCATCTTATAGATGCTGAAAGAGGTGGGAGAATTATTAAGTCTCACTCTAAGTCAGGCTCAAAATCATCAACCATTATCCGGGTCTACGATTTTCAATCGCATTGAAATACCATCTTCATTTGATCCTCTAAATGGTGATTTTCTAGTGACTTTGTCATTTCATTATTATGAGGTGCTTATTATTGACTGCTGACAGTAGAATGTTTGTGTTGTTGTAATCATAGTATATTGTTAACCAAGTGCCAAATATTCCCATTTTCAATCAGGCTTATATATTGGAACATATGGTCTTTACTCCTCTGAAGTTATTCAAATGAGGCATAGATATGGTCAATGGCAAGAAGATGGTAGGGCAAAGGCGACTTCAGATCTCGAGTTTTATGAGTATGTAGAGGCCTTGAAACTAACTGGGGATCCTTATGTACCAGCTGGCCAGGTAATAATTTCATGAATTTTATTTTTTTGAACTCCAATTATAGTGTTTTAATTTCCTTCCTTCATCATTCTGTGATGTTGGTTTTTATCTATGCAATCCACCTGGGAGAAAAAGAGAGCAGGAGAGGGGTGCACTGTATGATTATGTTAACCAAAGTTGGAGAATGCTGGTGCTGATAAGTGGGAGATATCCGTGAGTTGTAAACCATGATAGCAATGGTTTTTCTATGCCAGTTGTCATTTTCAAGATAGCTGGGTTCATCTTTTTATTTATTAATTTGATAACATTTATTAAAAATAATAACTAATAATGTTTTAATAAATTTAAGTTAGTAAATGATTTTTTAAATTCAAATCAAAATTGTTACATAAGCTAAATATTTTTTAACATTATCTTTTGCAATGAATTGAAAATATCGATAACTTAATGGATACGTACATATATAGAAAAGAGGGTCCCTTATATAGACTCCGTAAAAAATGTTCGAAAGGTGAACTCATGTGTGGTACTATAGAGATGGCATTTCCAAGATACCCAATTTCACCTTTTTCCCACAATGTGGAACTAGGGTTTACAGTGTAGATGTTTCAATTTCTGATGCCCCAAATCTAAAATGCACAAACATTTAAAAAAATTGAAACTGGAAGCATCTCGGTCCATATTAGAGGCTCTCCCTAGATACAGTTGTATACAATTTTGAAGTTAATGATACTTAGAAGACAAGTACAAAAGACTGTACTGATAGAACCAATGGGCCTATCATGTACCCACACAGCAAATTGGTGACTTAGGCCATTCTATGTGTGGTATAAGAGGATATGATTTTAAACAGCTTCACACTTATATGAGAAGATCTCAGGAACTGCTTTTCTTCAAATGTTATCTCATGGATTTTTTGTATTTGAGGTGTTGTGTGCTGTTGGGTTTCAAACAGCTCATGTACAAAATATAGAAGAAGAAAATGGAACTTCCGTACTTCCGGTTAATCATGTATTTTCTAAGATGGTATCAGAGTTTGGTTCAAGATCCAGTGGGCTACCTGCCACCAGGTTTTTGCTATAAGGACCACTCACCATTTATATCCACGCACTAAGCCTAATAATGTCGAGCGTGAGGAGGTGTGTAAGGAGTTCCACATCGGACAATATAGTTTGAAGATATCTTTATAAGTGGGGTTAGTACTTACCTTAAAATCTGGTTTTCTAAAGTTGATTAGTGTTAAGAGTCCCACATCGGACAATATATGGTATGAATATGTGTTTATAAGTGGAGGCAATCCTAGGGTTGAGTTAGGTCCAACCACATTTCTTAACAATTAGGTTCAACCCAAAATTCCAAGAAGTTATTACATCTTCGGAAACAGGTTGTATTTTTTGTGTATGAAACTTGTGGTCTCTTTTTGAAGCTGATTTTTTGCATTATGGATTACTCATCATAAATCTCATTAATCATGTTCTTTGATCCCCTTAGGTGGCATTTCGTGCAAAAGTTGGAAAGATGCATCAACTTCCACATAAAGGGATAATTCCTGAAGAATTTGGAGTGGTATGGAATTATTTTATATTTTATATTGTAGGGGTTCCCATTTTAGTTTCATTGAATCTCTACTCCCTCCAAAACCTTTATTTATTGAATTGGCTTCGATTCACAATAAATAATAGGAAATTATTATTGTTCTGCAATCTTATCTGATTTTATTAATTTCAGATTGCTCGTTATAAAGGTGAAGGAAGATTGGCTGAGCCAGGGTTTCAGAATCCGCGATGGGTTGATGGTGAACTTGTAATTCTTAATGGAAAGGTTTGTATTTTCCACACTGGCCTAGTTATTTAGCCTTTGCTATTGTAATTCCAGCTTAGTTTTTGCAACTTTTTATAGCCGTGTCTTGCTTTTTGTTGATTTTTTTGCAGCACATTAAAGCAGGGCCTGTTGTTGGATTTGTGTATTGGGCTCCGGAGTATCATTTTTTGGTCTTTTTTAATCGGCTTAGGCTTCAGCAGTAGGATTTCGTTGTTCATACTATCAGAAACTTTGTAAATTCTTTCTTCAGACTTCAGCGTAAGTTCTCTTTAAAAAGGCCTTTTTAGCTTAACTGGCTAACTCATCTATTAATTTTATATATTATGCGCCCGATCTAATAATTTTGCTAAAGGCTTGGTATATTTGAACCTATAACTGCCTTTTTTCAATCCTAGACAAGTTTATGCATATTATGAGCATGCAGGGCGAAAAGAGCCCGATATAATAATTTTGCTAAAGGTTTGGTATATTTGAACCTATAACTGCCCTTTTTCAATCCTAGACAAGTTTATGCATATTATGAGCATGCAGGGCGAAAAGGTGGGTGTTTTAATAACATGAGCAAGCCAACTGATATGGACTTTTAGTTCTGCTGATTAGGATCAGTTATGCTAATTAGAATTTATTATTTTATTTATTTTTAATAAATTAGTATTTAGAATTTTTAAATTTGAATTTCATTATTTTTTAGGATAAGATTTAGGTTAAAACAGAATCTTCCTATTAAATAAGATTATTTTCATTTAAATTTAAATGATAGTGATTCTAGGGACTGACCTAATTTAATTAGAAACTTTTCTTCTATTGTAAGCCTATTTAAAGACATTCATATTAAAAATAAAATCATCAATAATTATTATCAAAAAGTATTTGTGAATTTAATAAGAGACTCTGTCAAGGCCGAGCTTGCTTCTACCTTCACCATAGGTCGAAGCAAAGCTTCTACCGCGTCTAGGACTGTGTCAACACGATCCAAGACAAAGGGACATAACAATTTGGTATCTAGAGCCAACATGGATGACGCGGATTTAGCATCAGTCATGAAGGAGTTCATTGAACAAATGACGATCAGGCAGACTGCTTTAGAACAGCAGATGACGGTCCGACATACTGCTTTAGAAGAGCAGATGATAGCGATGATGGCCAGGCAGACAGCTTTAGCAGAACAGATTACTAACCTCTCAATCTTAATTCAAGGAGCGAATAATGGTTCAACCAAAGACAACTCAAGATGGAGGAATTGGTAGTGGCCACAATAATGACCATAGGGACAAAAACAGCTCGCAAATAGGAGGCAGCATGATTCCGCGCTATTCCAAAATGGATTTTTCCACCTATGATGGGACAGGGGACCCATTAGGGTAGCTAAGGCGCTGCGATAGGTTTTTTCTAAACCAAAAAATTACTGAAGGAGAGAAAGCGGGATTAACAACTTTTCATTTGATAGGAGAAGCGCAACTATGGTTCGATCAAATGGAAGAAGAAGAACCCGGAATGGTGTGGGAACGCTTCAAGGAATGTTGCCATATACGGTTCGGACCACCTATGAGCAATAATCCATTAGGAGAACTTGCCAACCTCAAGCAAACTGGATCTGTGCAGGATTATCAACGCCTATTTCAGTCCTTGCTTGCTAGAACCCATGATTTAAGCCTAAGCAACAAGTGGACTTGTTTAGTGCTGGGCTGATTGATGAATTAAGGATAGACGTTGAGCTTCAACAACCACAAAATCTCAGAGCATTTGAACGCAAACTGCAGTGCTTACGAAACCAAAAAGTGAACATACCGCAAGTGTTCGATGACAAGACCTTACCTATCCCTAAAACAGCTCTTTGCAGTAGAATAAATAGATGAATTAAAGAATTGTTAATTCAGCGGGAAGGATATACTCCAGAAGATAAAACATGGGAACCTTCGATTGGTTTCACAAAACTTATCCTGAATTTGAGCTTGAGGACAAGCTCAATACCGAGAGGGGAAGTGATGATATGGACCTGTGGTTTTGCTGATTAGGATCAGTTATGTTAATTAGAATTTATTATTTTATTTAATTTTAATAAGTTTGTATTTAGAATTTTTAAATTTGAATTTCATTATTTTTTAGGATAAGATTTAGGTTAAAACAGAATCTTCCTATTAAATAGGATTATTTTCATTTAAATTTAAATGATAGTGATTCTAGGAAAAGTAGTTACTGACCTAATTTAATTAGGAACATTTTTTCTATTGTAAGCCTATTTAAAGGCATTTATATTAGAAATAAAATCATCAATAATTATTATCAAAAAGTATATGTGAATTTAGAAAGAGGTTCTGTCAAGGCCGAGTCCAACTGTGTGAACACGATCCAAGATAAAGGGAAATGACACCAACCTAGTGCAAAAGTTAGTATAGCCTATTTTCATCTCTAATTTTTAATGGCTTTATTTTAGTGTTCAGTTAATAGTTTCCTAAAATGGATAGTTATAATTTTTGGCTCCGATGGCCCTTTGAAATGGCCAAATGACAAGCCAGATAATTGACGGATATATATATATATATATATATATATATATATATATATATATATATATATATATATATATATATATATATATATATATATATATATATATATATATATATATATATATATATATATATATATATATATATATATATATATATATATATATATATATATATATATATATATATATACTATGATTGAATAAAACTTGGTAGCGTTTATGAATTAAATTCTTTATTTTAAATATGTAGGGGGCTGCTTTATAGTTTTCTTACATTTTCCTCTTATGTCTGTCTCTCTTGTGCAGTGTAAAATAGTTTCTGCCGAGCAGCATAGATTTTGAGCACTGGGCTGCGCTTGTGTAGTCGTAACTCAACTTATTGGGTTATCTTAAGCTTGATTGTCATAGCTTGACTAATCATCATGAACTAGTTTTCCATTTCACGTATTGTAGAGCTGTAGTAGTGTTCAGGTGGCACATCCTTCATCAAATTTGTATAGTGGTCCATTTTTTTCTGATATGTTATATTCAAATGTATCATAACTACATAAAATCATGCTTAGTCTAATGTGTTTAGGGTTTCATTGTTCATTCTGTTAGGATGAATGAAATAAGTTCATTACAAGTGGCATTATTTATCTTCCCACTTTGGATTGTACTCGAGTTTTTTTAGCATATCCTCATTCAATCTATACACACTCCCAAAAGGGTCTTGCCAAAATTTTGAATAATGATTTGTGGGACATGACGAAACTTTACTGTTGTGCCTCTTGTCAATTCTTGCACTTGGGAGTGGTTGCCTAGCTTGCTTAAAGCCTTGTTGTATGGAATTTAATTTATTGAAAATGTGGTTGTAGACAAAAAAAATATTTCATTTTAATTTTTCGAAAACCACAAGAAAATTATTCCAACATTTTTTTATTCCCACCATAAATAGTTCCAGATTTATTTTTTTCCCAAGCAACTCACATGACAAGCACTTACTGTGATCTAGTTGGACATCCCAAGGTTCATGAATCAATATAATTTGGTTTACTCCCTTGTGCTAATTTTAAGGCAAGCATGATGTTTGTTACTCTCTTTTAAATAACAGGAGTTTGCCATAATTTTGGGATAAACTTTGCCATCTCAATTAATTTGTAAGTGAGAGGAAAAACAAGTATAATTTAAGTTTTCATAGTGGGTTTTAGTTGAATTTTAAAAATATATATGCATAACAGAAAGGAAAAGCGTATTACGGCTGTTATTTGCCATTACTTTTTTATTGCATAGCATGATTGTGCCCCAGTAGCAAAAGAAAATTAGATATTGCCGTGAAAAGTCTATCTCTGTATTCTATTGCAGAAGTTTAGACTTACACAAGAAGTACATACAATACAATCTTAATTATAACCTTCCAAAAGTGGGAGCATATATTTTACAAATGATGATATGTCACATAGGACCATTTGCTATTTATTTAGACCAACCAAACTTTAAAATATACCATCTTACAGTTTTATTGATAAGGGCTATACAGCATGTTAATACTTTCTCTACTGACCAAACAACACTTGCTTTGCTATCTTGGCTCCACGTTCTTTGGCCATATACAGACCTACGTGATGCATAAACTCCTGCAAATTGTTCATTAATTCTTTGGTTTTTTTAAAACTGTACGCGTAAATTAGTAGAATGCATTGTTACACATGTACCTGGGGATGGGCTAAAGCTCCTTTGATATTTGTGGCTACGTCAAGAGGGACATTGAAGGTAGCGCATGCATTTGAATACACCACCACATCTTGTAGAGGCTTCAGAAAACCACGGTTTTTAGCAGACATTGTAGAACATACAAAATCCAGAACACATATATCTGTGCATACACCTACCACCACCACCTTCATTTCACCAATTACCAGTAAATTAACAAGTTAGTTACTTTAGTAAGATAATACCATCTTATTATTAAAGTTCATGATTCAATGATTACTGTTATACTCACTGTTTTAATCTTATTCTTCTTCACCCAATCCACAAAAACATTTGAACCATCTTCTTCCATTGACCCAACATATCCATCAAAACAATCCTTACGTCTGATTGTTACATTCGTTTCATTCTCCAGCCATCTCAAGGCTACAATTCCATAAATTAAAATATAATACAGCAAGAAAGTAGTGAAAATATAAAAAAGTGAATAATTGTTAAACCTGGAACTAGATTTGATTCATCAGTCCCAGCAATACAGTGAGGGGGATAAGGCTCCTCTGGCTTGTTAGGCTGATGAGAATCAAGAAAAGCCATTACTGGCAATTTCTTCTCACAGAACAGTCTCGCTAGCCTTGCCGATTCACTGATCATTTCTGAAATTTGTTTATTAGACTCTCTTGGCGCCTGAAAGTATATATAGCAAAACTCAGAAGCAATTAAAAACAAGTATATGGATCTTCATCTATGACTGCTGCACGGTGTCATAACACATAGAACTGTTGGATCATGTCGAATCAGTTGGTTCTACACACCGTGCAGCATGAGTGGATCTCAAGACTTGTGAATGAATAAATACCAGATTTCCAGCACCAACTGTGCAGAAGCCATTTATGATATCAACAAGAACAAGACCATTTACAGCGTCTTCAGCTAAAACCACCGACTCTTGTTCAAGAGGAATCTCGTTCTTCAAAAGTTCAATTGTGTGTGACACCATCTTCTCAGTCTAAATTAATCCGTGTATTCAATTTCAATTTCACTTTTTATAACTATATAGTATTGCGTATGTCGGTGTGTGGAGGGAAAACGACATCTATATCTAATGTAACATAAAGTCAAAAGATTGGTCCACCAAGTCCACTGATTGCTAAGTATATCTAACTTTGAATGTTAATTTAATACTTTCTCAATTCAAAATAGAAGAAAATTCTTGACCAAAAAACATAGCAGAAAATTTTAAGACGTAACATTGAATCCTTGATGGCTACGGTTAAACACTTTAATTTAACATCCGTGACTCTATTAATTAAATATACTCCATATGATTTTACTTATCAGCTTTCTTTTCTTCTATTTTTATTTTTATTTGAAAATATAATAGAGATTGTAAAATACAACATGCATTACGAATTTATTTACAAAAATAATCTTATTTAAAATATATTAAAATATATAAACGGTCTCTTTTTAGGATATTCATAAATAAAAATAAAATATAAAAATACTTTTTTTTTACAAAGTTATTATTACAATCACTTTTTATTTGTTGTAACCAATCCGATTATGTTTATTTGATTCTACAGTGAAGAAATTTTATTCAGAAAGAATCAATTATATAAAATGTATTTGAATGTAAATTGTTATATGTTTAAATTATTTTAAATGCGAGTTACCCAATATATTTCAATAAAAATTAAGTTGACTCAAAAATTACATATAAGTAAAATTAATTTTGAAAATCATAACCAGTTATACTCTAAAGAAATAAATATGCCAAAATAATTTTACAACAATTATGGATGTTCCAAAACTAAAAACCAAACCTACACTATTTTATTTAAGGTTTAATATATTTTTTGATATTGTATCTTAATATCGAATTTCATTTTGGTCCTTTAACTTTAAAAAGGTTCATATTAATTTCTTAATTTTTTAAAATGTTTCATATTAGTCCTTTTTTTCTATTAGCGACGAAAAAATTTAAAAGTTAATCGCTGAATTCGTCGCTAATTAGACAAAAAAGATCATATGAACCGTTTTAAAGAGTTAAGAGGTCAACATGAACCTTTTTAAAGTTAAGGGAAAAAAATGAACCTCGAAGTTAAGATACGAGACAAAAAAAATATATTAAATCTTTCTTTAATTATTTTGTTTGATCTTTTAAACAATTTGATCAAACTCATCATCCTTTCAAATTACAAGTAATATATTTCTATAGGTCTAATATCTTTTACTCCCATAACTTAACTTAACATTTCACTTTAATTAATAAACGCTCATTTTTATCCTTCAAAAGCCATTACATTATTCAAATAGATTCTTTTTATTAAATTATGTGAAAAACGTTAAATTATACATGTGTGACAATGTAATTGAAATTATGTTATTTGACTTGAATTTTTTTTTATTTCTTTCGATGTCAACTAAAAAACTCGATCATTCACAAAAAAAAACTCTGATTAAACACATTCTATTTGTTTCAGAAGAAACAAAACACAAAAACATGTTATCTCTTCTTCCCCTCAAACCCTAACATTGTCGTTACCTCTTTCTCGACCCTATCTCTGGCCATCACCACTTCCAATGGAAAAATTAAACAATATTCATACTCATATCTCATGGTCTTCCTAATGAGCCAACTGAATTTTTATTTCGAAGAACATCACCGTCTGTGTTGGAAATTCAACCACAACCTATGGAGAAATTCACTCAATCAATATTGATCTCAAGATTATTTCAACTCACGTAATGACAATGAAAGAAAAAATTAGAAAGAAAGTAAACATTGAAGAAGAAGATGAACAATTTTTCTGCAGAGAACTCTCTGCCCACAAACTATGGAAATTCTGTTATTTCACTTGCAACTGCAAACTGTGAATTACAAAATATGATGATTAATTTACAAAATAAAGGTTTCTCCCTATTTATAGATTTAGGTTAGCTTGCACCTCATGCCAAAACCCAAAACTATAAAAGCCCAAAATAGCTAACATTACTAAAATAGGCCTAAGTCGAATTCTTGTGTGAAGCAACCTGCTTTGACACTTCGACACATTAAGCAACTTGACACACTAACATATAAGGCTAATATGACTAATCTTTGTTTCTATTGAGCTACAATGCTTCGATACAAGGAATTACAAACTCAACACATCATCTAATCCATTGTGTCTAAGCTATTTACATTCATCATAGACCTTAGCCTTCTGAATACTTCGACTGACACTCCCTTCGTCATGATGTCTGCAATTTGATTCTCATTTCTGCAGTGTTCCAAATTCATCTTCCCTTCTGCTACCTGCTCTCGAAGATAATGAAACCTTATCTTGATGTGCTTGCTTCGACTGTGTGCTATTAGATTCTTTACCAAGTTGATAGCTGACATGCTGTCGATCTTCATGGTAATTTCTCTATGAATTTTTGCTATAATATCTTCAACCTGGTTCACCATCCAGGTTGCTTGGCATGCACAAAGAGAAGCAGATAAATATTCTGCTTCGCATGATGACAATGCCACTATTGGCTCCTTTTTCGAACTCCAAGCAACTGGTGCACCACCTAACATAAACACATAGCCAGCTGTGGATTTTCTATCCTCAGCATCACTACACCAACTAGAGTCGGTGTATCCCGCTAACTTGCATTATTTTCCTTCATCAACTGTAGGAAATAAAATGTTATAGTCGAGAGTCCCTTTTAGATACCTTAGTGTCGCGGTGAAATTTGAATACCAAGCTATTGATGAGCTTGAATCTAATTCATTTGCAATCGGTCTTTGATTTGTCCAAAGGAAGGGAAAAAGATCGAAATACCCACAATGCAATGCAAATGCAAGCTAGAGAGTTATAAGTTCAGGGGTTGGTTAAACTTAGGGAAGGTGCTAGCATCCTAAGTTTCTGTAGTACTCTACAGGAACCTTTTGTTTTATGTTTGTTTTATTGCTAAGGTTTATCTGCTTAAGGGTGAAAGACCTAGGAGTTTATTTCTAAGTATACTCGATAAGATATCGCATCTTATGCCTACATATCCTTACGGGAGTGGAATCAGAGTATCTATAGTTCCCCTAAAGGGTTTGAGGAGTTCTTTGACTGTGGTCAAAGTTCCTACGGGATTAGGGTAGTTGATTGATTAATTTTAGGAGAAAAGATGAGTTGTTATTTTAAGGGAGATTACTTGATTGAACCACCACAACTTTGTAGGAAAATAGTCTTTCCATCGTATTAAGAGAAGGGTTCAAGCACTCAAAATGTAATCGACAAGTATGCCACTATCTCTCTTAAGGCAAAGTCCCCACAAATTGATTGAATTGTTATGGGGTAGGAGTTTTATATCGCTTAAGATGATTAACATCTTATTCTCTAATGTGTTTGAATAGTTTGATATTGAGTTAAATTGATTATTCTAAGTTGTAAAGATAAAGGTCCTTCCTATGGGGTAGGATCTAAACTTAGAAGATCAACTTGAATGGGATCAAGGATCAATGTGGGGAATCATGATGCAAATGAGATGCATACGCACAATTGCTTAAGTTATGCGCAGGTTCTTCCTTTGGACGCTATGCAATGCGATAAAATAAATTGCAGGAAGGTAAATAGGGTAAAGTAAAGGCATACACACGCATGAAAGCGCTAAGGTGCACGAGTGAGTGAATTGTGAAGAATCGGTGTGGAAGCGCAAGCGTGCACGATTGATTGGGGGGGGGGGGGATATTGATTTTAGTTGAATTATACTTATGAGAAAATATATTATTTTTTGTGAGATTGTTTTTTAAGAAGAAGGTTGGATTAACTCGTGAGAAAATGATGAGGTTGATTTTAAGAAAAGTTATATTATATTATGTGAATTGATTTTAAGAAAATGCAATTAATTTGATTAGCCTTATTTTATTAGATTATAAATGAATCAGACGGGTTTTGAAATGTGTTTGGATAAATGGAAATGTTTACTAAATAGAAAAAGGGTTTTATTATTAATATTCACACAAGATAATTATAACTAGAAGATTATATATAAAAAAGGAGGTGAAATGTTTTATTAAATAAAAGGATTTTTTTATTAATTTAAAAGAAGGTTTATTATGGATTAATTGAAATTATTGGATAAATATAAAAAGTAGTGAAAATAAGTTAATTAACAAAGGTTGATTAATTATAACAATTAAAAAAAGGTTTAGCGAAAAGAAAATTATTAATTAAAATATAAAATTGATGATTAAATAAAAGATAATTTGTTAATAAAATGAGTCAATAAAAAAATTGATTAATTAAGTAATAAGATGGGCTATTTGGAAAAAGGTTAATTTAAATAGAAATAGGTTTACTAAATTGCTTTAATTAAAATAATGACTGATTAATTAGAAAAAAACAAGGTTAGGTTAATCATTATTCAAATTAATTAAAATAGGTTAAGTTAAATGGTTTAATTAAACGTTAAATTTGGATTAGGTGAGGATTAGGAGGCGTGCGGGTGATTGGGTGTGGTAGGCCCTAAGGGGATTACCGTGGGGATTGCATTGCGGTGCGTAGGATCAATTGTGTGGGAAATGGTCGGTGATGTGTGTGATGGTTCACGGTAACTACCGTGGGTGTGTGTGTACATAATTACAATATAAAATTTAAGAAAACCAGAAACCCTAAGCCCCCCCCCACCAAAATCCCCTTTCGCCGATGGCTTTCGTCTCTCCCCTGTCTCTGAGCTCTTTGTTTTCCCTTCCACCTTTCGTCCATTCTTCTTGTTCGTCTTCTCCGCTTCTTCTCCTCCTTTTTCTTTAAAGACCTAACAACAACCACAAACAAACATCAATCATGAAACAAAAAACCTTTGAAGAAGACGTTACCCAATATGGTGATGACGATGTCTTCCCCGGTGACTCCACGGTGGCTTCTCGGTGGAGATTGAGGGTTTGGTAGTTGACGACGGCTGATTTGCGGCAAATACTTGGACGGATGGCCGGCGGATTAGGTTTCGTTGTGCGATTCGTCAGCAATTCGGCCGGTGACTCATGGCGGCGACGGAAAGAAACTCAAAGATAAGTTTTTCACTTTCCCTTTTTTTACGAATTGGCTTTTCTAGGGTTTGATTTGTGACTTCTGAATTTGGGATTTTTTGTGTGAATGTTGTGGACTCTGGCTGTATGTGTATCGGTCCCCTTCATCTCAATTTCCCCTCTTCTTATAGTTCATTTTCGAGCCCTTTATTTTTAGGCATCAATGCTTCTGTGTTAAAAGGAATTTATGATTCTGTATCAATAATGTTGGAACAAGACTTGGAGGAAATTGAATTGGTTTGATGACGCCCCATGTTACTTCCATTCTGAGTTGATTTGTTGAATATGTTTCCTTTTCCAACAGACATGTTTGGAATCTTTGATCTTGCCTGATTATTGTTTTTGAATTGATTTAATGAACTTCCTTTTTGGTTTGTACAGGAGAAAACAAACTTGAAATATTTCTGCTTTTAGATCAATCCGTTGAATTGTTTTTTTACTCAACCGGTACGTCAATTTCTGGCCTCAAATTTGTTTCCTTTTCAGATAAACATGCTCAAACACGTTGTTCATTCTGATTAATTTTCTTTGAATGCCTGGTTTAATGTTTCTGTTGTCTAATATGGTATTCTGCTGATACTGATTTGTAGGCTCTTCAATTCCAATTATAACATTCCTTTCAAGTTCCTCTGGAGTAATCCCTCACGCTAGATACATCACGAATTGGAAAATTTTTGCTGGAACCAACTCCTTAGTTCGGTCTATAAAGTGTTCTCCGCTTTGTCTTTTGTTGCTGAGTATGCGTTTCTCGGTAAGAGTTTCATGGTTTTAAAAGATAGCATCTTTGCTTGGTTGTATTAGCGTGGACTAACTTTATGGTTGGTAACTTTGCAGGATAAGACCGCACCGTCGTGAGAGTGACTTGGTTGGAAGGTCTGCAGGTTCTTTGTAAGCTGATGACTTTGGTTATTCTCGCAGGGATTCTGAGGGCGTTGCCGAACGGATCTGAGTTTGAGCTTCGCATTGCATTGAAGCCAACGACTCGAGCTAGTGTGGGAAAAAGTTCTCAGTAGATCCTTCTTCAATGAAGCAGAGGCAGCCTCAATTATTTAAATGTTAGAATAACTATATCTGCAATGTCATGACCAGAAGCAGTATCTATTCATTAATGCGTTTCTCTGTCATCTTATTGCAGTTGCCAATGTCCTTCCATCTTTATAGCAATATAGCCTCTTGGTGGAAGGCATCCTTTCAGAAGGAAATGGCAACGAGGATACACGTATCAACATGCTGGTAGGTCTGTGGTTTGTTCTTAAATGTTTTGAACAGTTTTCTCTCACAAATTAACATCCGCTAAACTAAACAATTCCGTTCCTCCTTGCAATTTGTTAATATTCCATTCAATGTTTTTCAGGGAATTAGCTTGTTGTATGCTGGTTTGCAGTTTTACGTGTCGGAGGAAGGCTGGAGTTAATCCTCTCGTTGAGCTGGGCTGCCGTTTTGTGTCCGTCAGATGATGTCAAAGGTGTTGCCCATGCTATTTCCTTTGTCTTGTCCATATCTCTGCCTTTTACATAGACACAATATTGATGACTTGTTTTCAGAATATTAACAATGCTTGCGTAATCTCGTTTTCCAACCAGGTTAAAGAGTTTGTAAGTTAGGAACTAATTCCAAGTGGACTTGATGGATGGTGTTCTGATACATTTACATCTCGTTCCGGGACGGAGTTGTGACAAAGTGAAGATTGTCGCATTGTGTTTGTTATGTCGCAACTCTCGTAGTTCGAAATGTCATTATAGGTTAGCCTTATATGACTTCCTTAATTTTACGGTTCGAACATTTCTTCCTTAGCTTTCATATGCTAAACTCCTGTGCCTTCATATTGCTGTGCAGAAGTTATGATCAGAGGTTTTCAGGGCTTCGAGTCATACCGGCATGCCTTCAAAGGGTGAACCACAACACTCAAACAAAGGGGCGAATCGATGACTCCTTTCTAGTGGCAAACATAAGTAGTATCTTCCTCAAGAAACAAAGGTTGCAGGATATGCGGCAGTGACGGATCAACCCACATTCAAACAATCAACCAGAGATTACCTAAATTTCGAAAATGGTGTGCAAAAGGCTTAGGAATCATGTAACACAACTTGCAAATAGCGGCACGGTATTGTGGCAGCTGCATCTTTCACTTGTCCAAAGGTTACCTAATGTAAAGCTAATATCAAGTGGCGACATAATTTTAGGCAAATATCTAATTCTTCAACATCCTAAGCTTAGGTTTAGACTCTAAGATGCAAAGCTGGCATTGCTTCTTAATGCGTTTGAAATCTAGATACATTCTTGTGTATTGAAATTCTGGAAACACCTGTGAACCTTTAATTATGTTCTTGTAAATGGCCTCTTAGTTTCATACCGGCATACGATCAATTGAGCTTGTTTTGTATAGAACCAAAGAGTCTTGAACCTTTTAGAACTAGCAGATATTTTTTTTAATGAAAAAAACAGGGATGACATTCTAGAGTTGAATGTTACTTTGGATTGAATGGAAACGGTCTTAAAAATAAATTGGTTTCGTCATGGGTCCTTGATGTGGGTTAGAAGTTCATATCATGACTTGAATGTTATATTGTCTTGTGATGCATTCTTCAAATTTTTGAACCCTTTACGATGAACACTATTTATTTGAAGTAATATTGAACCTTTCAGGCCAAACTGAGCGTACTTTGCAGTACCGATTTTCAGGTTAAAACATGATGTGAACCATATAAGATCTCTTTGTGACCTTAGCTCTCGAATGTTGAATTCTTATGGCGAGATTTAAGTCATTTTTATTCTTATCCAGAGTCTCTTGAACATGTATCCCGAACGAATCTGAACATAATATTTTAAAGCACACTAAATAACGGGAGATCCACATCCCATCTCATACGAATCAGAAGGACCTTAAACCATGATCTAGTCTCTGGGTCGAATCGTTGTTGGACCCTTATTATCTTCGTAGCTAAAGATCAACTCCAGTACGAGAGTCATGCTTCGAAGAATCCTCGTAATGCATCTTGTTAGGAAAGTCCTGTAAGGGTCTCAACTTGAAGTTACCACACCTGCACAAACTAGTTATTCATAATAAACACACACACAAAAGTAAAAAGAAAACATAGAATAAAATGCACAAGGAGGTGGAATCTTAAAGTAAAAAGTTAGGGTGCGACACTTAATATCCTCTTCTCCGCTACTAGGTGTGATACCTTTGACTTTTGCATGAATCTACTTACCGTACCTACACTGTATGCTAAGTCAGGCCTTCTGTGAAAAAGGTATCGAAGTGACACAATAAGTCTTCTATATTGGGTTGGGTCGACATCATCTTCATCTGAATCTATCGACAATTGCAATCTGGTCTCAGCTGGAGTCGAAGTTGGGTTGCAATCTTACATCTCAAATCTCTTGAGTATTTTGCCTACATATTTTCTTTGGTGCATCATCAAACCTCAACTACTCTTGCAGAATTCGATGCCAAGGAAATATGAGATATTTCCCAAGTCTGACATTTCAAACTCCTCACTCAAGTTATGTTTGAAGTCTTCGATCTCCTTCTTGCAACTTCCTGTTATCAACAGGTCATCGACATAGAGGCATAGTATAAGAAATTCACTACTGCTTCTTCTTACGTACACTCCATGCTCAGTCGTACACTTCACAAATTCCTTATCCCTTAAGAAACTGTCAATTTTCTTATTCCAAGCTCTTTGAGCTTGCTTAAGTCCATACGGCTTTATGCAGCATGTAAACCTTTCTTTATTCGCCTCATTTCACAAACCCAGTTGGTTGTGCAACATAAAATTCTTCTCCTAAAGGGACATTAAAGAATGCACACTTCACATCCATCTAACATGTGTACCAATTGTTCACATTTGCTAGACCAACAATAAATCTGATTGTTTCGATCCTAGCAACAGGTGCAAAAACTTCGTCGAAGTCGATTCCTTTCTTATGAAGAAATCTTTTTTCCACAAGTCTCGCCTTGTGTCGAGTTACTTCTCCTTTAGGATTGACCTTCACCTTGTAAAGCCTCTTCACATTAATTTCCTTCTTGCCTTGAGGCAATTCGATAAATGACCAGGTGTCATTGACTTTAATGGAGTCTAACTCATCATTCCTTTCTTTCACATACTTTGAATCTTTCAATGCCTCAGTTGCATTGACTGGTTCGACATCTGCGTAGAAAACATAATGTACTAGCTCACCTTCTTCATCAAACACATCATCTGATGTAATCACACATTCTTGCAACCTTGCAGGCATGTGTCTTGTTTGTCGAGGTCTGCTTGGGCCAGTTTCATCTCTGACTTATTCTTGTCGAACTTCTCTTTCAAATTTAGTGGTTGGTTCTTCACAAGAGATTCTCACTGAATCTTTCTTGATATTCTCAGTCTAATCTCATTCTTTAAGCTCATCTATGATCACTACCTGCTTATTCACTGGGTCAAACAACTTGTAACCTCTATTCGAATGATATCCTATCAACATTGTTGCGGTGAGAATATGATATCAAATAATTAATTAATTTGAATTGCAAATCTTTAATTCACAACCGGTCTTTGATTTATCCGAAGAAAAGGTCAAAGAAAGGAAAAACCTACTTTTTGCATTGTAAACAATGCAGGGAGAGATCTAGGTAAGGGGTTGGTTAAGCCTAGGGAAGGTATTAGCATCCTAAACTTCTATAGTACTCTACAGGAACCTCTTGTTTAAAGTTTACTATTTTGCTTGAATTATTTGCTTTAGGGTATATGCTAAGGGTTAAAAGGTGAAAGAAAAACCTAAGGGTTAGTCCTAAGTTACGTATACGAGGTAGGGAATGGAATCAGGGTAATCGTAGTTCCCCTCGAAAGGGAGGTTAGGAATTTCTTGACTGTGGTCAAAGTTTCGGTGGGGAATAAGCGTTCTTAAGGAAGCGCTTACGTGGAGTGCGACGACTCCTATTTCTACGTTGTAATTGAATTGAATTTAAAAAGTAAAACTAGGTATTCCATGACAGGAAACCTAATACGAAGTGCGGCGACTCCTTGACCTAATGCTAGGGTAAAGGGTGATTTAGTCCACGGCGAGACGCCTACGCAATTAGGGTTTTTGAAAATGAAAGGGTCAAAGGTAAGGACTATTGACACGGCGGTCAAACAGTTAGACCTATTCTTTCGGAAGGCTTAATGGTGTATAATACAAAATAATTAAACGACAATAAGCAAATACAAGAAAGTGCAAAAATAGTAAAGGGAATGCACCGCGACGATATACTCGCGTAAATTACAACTCAAAAATGCAAGAATAAAACGAAATACAAGCGACGATTGCCTCGCGTAAATTACAACCCAAAAACGAAATACGGAAAAGTATTTGTCCAGCTGAGAAAAATGAAAGGAACGACATAAGCGTTAGACGAAAATTAAACAGGCAGAAGTTAGGAATTATGTCAATTACAAATTAGAAGTTGGGGAGAAGTGTTAGGAATTTAAGTTAGAAATATTTTTAAGAAAAAGTTTAGTTAA
Organism: Lathyrus sativus; assembly: GCA_963859935.3. Taxonomy (NCBI): domain Eukaryota; kingdom Viridiplantae; phylum Streptophyta; class Magnoliopsida; order Fabales; family Fabaceae; genus Lathyrus; species Lathyrus sativus. The sequence continues at coordinate 598,534,309 of OZ012741.1, read as the reverse complement.
TGTTTTAAAAAAAACGGTTAGCACTTATTCTTAAAAGATTTGGTATTAACTTATTTTTTTAAAAAAAGATGGATTTTAATTTTAAAGAAAAGTTAATTTTGTTAATAAAATAAAACTTAAAAAATAGGAAGTTAACCTTAATTAAAGTATATTGAAAAATTAAAAAAAATTTAATTAAAAAATGATTTCAATATTAATTAATGTTTTAATAAAAAAAGGATTTTAATTTTCTAACTAAACTAAATTATAAAATGTAAAATGGTTTTAACAAACTCTATTCATGTTAAATTATAAAGATATAATATAAGAATAATAATAATAATAATAAAAGAAAAAGAAAAGAAAAAACAGAAGTAAAATATTGGGGGTGGGGGCGGCCCACATGCTGAGACATCTAGGGTTTGTTTTTGAACAAAACCATCTTCTTCTTCCTCTGAGGCGCGACGCCTCCATTTTTGCTTCTCTGAAGCTTTTCTTTCTTCTTCTTTCTCTGATAACGCTTCCTTGTCCGCCATGGCTATCTGAAAAAACACAAGAAATCAGACATGCAAACAAAAATTCGGAACTGCTCACCTTTTATGGGTTCGAAGCAGTATTCGCCGGTGATTTTTGACGGTGGTAGGTGACGATGATGATGGATCTCCGTTCTTCTGAGTCCAAACCGTAGCTTCGATGGCGGTGTTGCTTTGGACGGGTTCCGATAGCGGCGTTGCCTTGGTTGCATGCGATGGCGACTCTTGGTTTGTGGCGGTCGATGATGAAGCTTATTTTGAGGCTTCGGGGTGGTTGTCTGCCGTCTTTGACTCGTTAATGATGATGGATTTTTTTCCGCCGCCGTTAGGGTTCTTTTTGAAACTCTTTTTGATCTTTGATGATGATCCTCCCCCCCTCTTGAACTTGCATGTGGTTCTTATATTCTTTGATTCCATGGGCCTAGGCATTACGGTTTTTCTCTGCTGAATTTATGTTGTTTAGGTCGCGTGATTCACGGCTTGATTGTTGTTATTACAAATTTCTGGATTTATTATTGTTTGGTTTGCGATTTTCCAAGACTTTTGGTGTTTTGATTGTTGCGACATTCACGGTTTTGGACTTGTCGTGATTTTTATTGCATTTTGCTTGCAGCTTTTTCAGGACTTTGTTGCTTGCGTTTGGCTGTTTAATTTATTTTGGGTCCATAATTTTTGAGAAATGTTGTTAAGGCCCTGTTTGGCAAAAAATCATTTTTTAAAATAGGTGCTTTTTCCAAAAGCACTTTTCCAAAATCACTTTTCCAAACCATTTTTTCTCTCTCCTGGCTAAATTGAACAGATGCTGCCAGATTTGCCGAGGGTGGAAAGTGGAGTCGGGAGCTGGCGGCAGAATTTTCCGTTACCCTTCCGACGTACCCGATGATGAATTTAACTGAGGGTATTAGATCACAAATAAAAAATCATTTTCGATTAATTCCAACACTTAATGATTGTTTTGTCGATTTTTTATGCAGGTTCGGAAAAATTGAAGCCGAAGAGTCGAAGAAACGGGCGCGAAGACAACTTAGAAAATAATTAGGCATTTTAGGACACTTATAATTACCTTTGTACCTTGTAATAAAATATAGAATTTAATTAATTAAATAAATAAATTCCATTTCTTTCTTAATATCCTGAATTTTATCTTTCCGATCAAACTTCTCCAAATAATTCATCCGAGTAAAGTCAACCGAATAACTTCATTTAATTAAACTTATTCGACTAAATTCAACTGATTAAATTCAATCGATTAAAAGCCATCTACTTGAATTCAAACGAATAACTTCATCCAATTAAACTCATACAAATAACTTCATTTAATCAAATTTATCCAATGAAATTTATCCGATTAAGACGTGACGTTCCAACTCCGAATTCGACAATTAATCATTTTGAATGATTTAAATCCGACGTAACCACTAAGTTCGAACAAATTCTTCTGCAAATTAATTCGTACTCGATATTAACGTCAATGAATATGGCCTTGAACGGATAAGCAGAGAAATTCAGTTAAGCGGCAAACCGAACTGCCTTCTGTATTGAAATTTCAAATCGCATCTCGTATGATTTAACTCGATAACCTGAATCAGATCAACTAATAACCATGATCAAACCTACAAATGTTCATTATAAATTCCATATGAACCGAAATTCCATTGTTTTCTTCAGAATCGACTGGTGACTAGCCAAAAGCAGGCAAACACGCGTCTGTTAAAATAAATTCCGCAAAGCAAATTCTCGCATCGATTTAACTCGAATCCACTGATATCTCAACACATTCAGCTCCGTATAGTTTTGGAATCAAACAACATTTCTGAAATCCCACTGACGACTAAATCTCGGCTCTTGAATAAAATGTGCTGTGTCACGAGAAATCTGACGTCACATGACTCGGAGATGGAAACCCTGATCGCTCGAGGGATCCCGGTGGACGAATCAACTTCATAAGTTGTCAGTGGGCTGCAAATTAATGACCATTTTTCCCTTCATAAGCTACGGAGCGCACATTGTGATTTTTCCTGCAAAACCAATAGACTGAGCAAACCGGTCAGCGGTTAGTTTACAATGCAATGCAAAATGAGATGAAATGCGAAATGAACCGACTAATTTAAGGGTAAAATTTGGGGTATGACAGTTGTCCCTATTTAAATAGCTTCACCGGATGATTTGAGCGACGTAGGCTCGAGAAATCATGGTGGAGGGATTTAAATACAGATAACCAAAATTTATTCCCTCAGATGCAGTGAGATGCAATGTTATGGACAAACAAGCTATAATGTTGACAATGCCATGAATCTAGTATGATGCATATGATGGGATGGTAAATGTACAGATGCAGATGACACGATGACACAGGGGACAAACGGGACGCACGAACCATACTGGGGAATACGACGCACTGAGTAAACAACACGACACTGGGGAATTATGAAGTGATGGCCAACTGGTGCGAGTACGACCAATTGTCACTTTTAGAAATAAACGGTAAAAATGGGATCCTCAATGGAGATGGCACCGGCGAGACGACCTCCACTAGGGAATATTCGATAGTAATTGTTCAACAGGTTCGGGTGTGACCGACCGATATTCTAGGATAAAAAGTAAAACTGGATCTGCACGGCTGTATGATCAAGTAAATAGAATGCTGAAGCATTGAGCAAATAATAACACTCGAGCTTCTGGAAACTCTCTGCGTGACGTGATCGAACAGAATCTTCGTGAATCCGTAGAAAATATACAGGGTAAAACCGGTTGTATGCCAAAATAAATGGACTTTAATGGGAAATGCCCTGATAAGCTTCTCGGAAGAGAACTACCACTTATCGCTACGAGACTTACATGCCGAAATGGATAAGCTCTCAAATAAAGAGATTGTGGCTTATCTGGGGATAATAGATGAAATAATTGATAAGCTCCACTGGAGGGAATGCCGCTCATCTGATAAAAATAAGCTTCCATGAGCAAAGCATGACTCATATTTTTATTTTACTAAAGAGTAAAATAAATTTCTTCACGTTTCAGGTCTGTGCTCCCTGAATATGATTAAGTTTCTTCTTTTACTAAAGGGTAAAATAAACTTCTTCACGTTTCAGGTCTGTGCTCCCTGAATATGATTTATTTTCTTCTTTTACTAAAGGGTAAAATAAACTTCTTCACGTTTCAGGTCTGTGCTCCCTGAATATGATTCAGTTTCATCTCCCCCTCTTCAAGATGAAAGGGCAATGGAAACCAGCTGCTCGATGGAGATGGCCATTTGCTGCAAGTCATGATGAAGATAGGATAAGCTTCTCAGGCGAGAAATACCGCTTATTTACAAGAGTAGCAATGATAATCTTCTCGGATGAGAACTGCTCGTAGTGATTTTAAAATGTAATGTAAAGTTATAAATTGTAATGAAGATTATAATGAAGGTTGTAATGAAGGTTGTAATGAATGTTGTAAGGTAATGTGTAATGATAGGCTTCTTGTACGAGAACTGTCGCATACCGATTGATTGTAATGATAAGCTTCTTGTACGAGAACTGTCGCATACCATTGTTGTAATGTTTGTAATGTAATGAAAGTAGCTTCTCGACAGAGAACAATAGCTTATCGGTAAAGGCGTCGTAAGAGGCTCTTTTTGAAAGATAGTGCAAAGTAAATGCACGTCCAGGTTGGTTCGGAGACCGACAGGATCAAAGTTCAATATAGACTCGAACTAGAAATAAATTGTCAAACAAGACTCCATTGAGGAAATGAACTCAAATGGAGATTATCTTATCCGGACGTGGAAAGATAACTGAAATAACCATCGTCCATGAGGTTCGAGCTCTGTGGGGGAAACTGGAAACGAGTAGGTATTTTATGCTTATGGCTGACGATCTACTTGGAGAGAACAGACGAACCCAATTACTCGGCGTTAACGACAAATGATGACATGGGTAGCAAAACAATGTAGATGTGAATGCGTGTGTTAAATGTGTATGTTAATGTGTATGAAAACGCTATGAATATGTTCCTGCTTAGGCTTATGCATATGCCAATGCTGACAAAACAGATGAGATGAGGAAACATGAGATGAAATAAACATTTCAATGGGGATACCCGGTGACCTCTGCAACGGTACATCTATCGAAGGATAGGAAAAGTTGATGGTAGAACCAAATCTAGCTTCAAAGTCCTAACTTCTCTGGGGAGAAAATAATCCACTTGGGGATACGGTGTCATGACTTCCTCACGGGGATACCATACAACTTCACTGGAGAGTATTATGTCATGACTTCCCTGGAGGGATTTCTATCATGAATCATAATTAGCCAAGGAAAATCTCAGGACTAGAGAATTCTGGGGATAAAATAAATATCCGCTTTGTGGGGAAGATGTGGAGCTAGGCAGCTTCATGGAGAAAGCGTAGCGACTTCCTAGGAATAACACATAGACTTCCTGGGAGAAAGGTACATCCAACTTCCCTGGGGATAATGTATCAAACTTCCCTGAGGAGAGGTATATCAGACTTCCCTGGGGAGAGTTCAACAGACTCACTGGGGAGAATTCACCAGACATTCTTGGGGAAAGTATCTTGACTTCTTGGGGAGAATATAACAATCTCCTGGGGAGTATTTTTTTAGGAAAGTAAGGCAATTTTACTGAGGAACAGATAATTCAACTGGGAGCGGGTCCTCAAGGACACAGAACATATGGAGGATACTGGGGATATCTCTGCAGTCTTGAGAGTCACTGTGGATTTATCGGATGGATCCCAAAAGTGTTATCAGCTTAAAGTCTCGCTGGGAACTGGTCTAAGGCAATGATTTAAAAATGCTTCTACAAAGATGAGACCTACTAGGGAATGAAGAGATCCTTCAGAGATTTCCACACGTCAAAGCAACTTTTATTTTCAAGTGCATTTTCAAAAATAGTTTTAAATGTTAAAAATACTTTTCACTTTCAGAATTTTATTAACAAATAGAATTTTGCATAACAATGATGAAATAGAGATAGTATGAACAAGGAAATTAGATAGCAAAAGGTTTAATTTTATTAAAGAACGGTAGCTTGCTAAAGGCATAGCTCCATGGAAAGATTACAATTTGAAATTGGCAATATGGGAAAGGGTTACATTGAATCCAACGACCTCTAGTGACCCTAATGACTTAAGACTACTCGAAATCCTGCTTTTGACAAGAGTGATTGGATTGGAATGGATCTCGTCTATAAAATGTATCTGCAATGCTCGGTGTCATCCAATGCAGTGAAATGCCTTTGTCCCTAACTTTTGCCTGGACCGTCCTTTCGGGTTTTCAATCCACCGGGACGCTCATTTTTTCCTAAGCCGCCTTTTCGGATTTTCAACTTAGCGAGTTGTATATATTTTTTTCTTTAGGCATAATATTTTTGGACTACATCAGAGTTCATAGGATGTGCGAGCTCTTCACCATCCATTGTTGTAAGAATTAGCGATCCTCTGGAAAAGACTATCTTTACAACAAATGGGCCTTCGCAGTTGGGCATCCATTTCCCACGCATGTCTTTGTGAACTGGAAAAATCTTCTTGAGTACAAGTTCTCCTTAGCGGAACTCAAGGATTCATACTTTCTTGTCAAAAGCTATCTTCATCCGATTCTGATATAGTTGACCGTGGCACATAGTTGTCAGACGCTTCTCGTCAATGAGATTCAGCTGGTCAAATCTGTCTTAAACCCAACTGTCTTCATCAAGCTTGGCTTCCATCAACACCCTTAAGTAAGGTAGCTCCACCTCGATAGGGAGGACGGTGTCCATTCCATACATCAATGAGAAAGGGGTTTCCCCTGTTGAGGTTTGCATTGTGGTTCTATATCCATGCAAAGTGAATGGTAACATTTCATGCCAATCTTTGTAAGTCTTGACCATCTTTTGCAGGATTTTCTTCATATTTTTATTCGCAGCTTCAACAGCTCCATTCATCTTAGGACGGTACGGAGAAGAATTGTGATGTGCAATCTTGAAGTTGTCATACAACTCTTTCATAATCTTGTTGTTCAGATTGGTACTGCTGTCTGCGCCTCTTTCACCTTTTCTGCGCCTCCAAACAAATTTTCTATAATCTCCCACGCTTCCTTCGCTGCTTCTACATCACTAATCTTTTCAAAATTATCTAGATATATACATTGATCAATTATAAAGAGAGCTTTATAATCTCTGTTCTTCAGTTCTTTGAATGTAACCTTTTCTTGATCCGTCGTGTTTTCTGCAAGCGTTTTCTCCAAAGATCTTGATAACAGAAAACCACCTTAATCTTCTTGCATCAATTCTTATTGTTATCTTTCTTGATATTTGGAAGGTTTTCCGGAAAGTGGCCGTTTGGATGATCCATCGTCATCATGATTTTCCTTCCTTGAATTGTAATCAGAGCTATAGATACCTGATGTTGGAAATTCAACCACAACCTATGGAGAATTTCACTCAATCAATCTTGATCTCAAGATTGTTTCAACCCACATAATGACAATGAAAAAAAAATTTTAAAAAGAAAGAAAGTAAATGTTGGAGAAGAATAAGATGAACAATTTTTCAGCAGAGAACTTTTTGTCCCAAAACTGTGGAAATTCTCTTATTTCACTTACAACTGTAAACAGTGAATTACAAAATATAATGATTAGTTTACAAAATAAGAGATTCTCCCTATTTATAGATTTAGGTTAGCTTGCACCCCAATACAAAACCCAAAACTATAAAAGCCCAAAGTAGCTAACATTACTAAAATAGGCCTAAGTCAAAATCATGTGTGAAGCAACCTGCTTTGACACACTAAGCAACTTGACACATTAACATGTTAGGATAATATGATAATCCTTGTTTCTATCGAGCTACACTGCTTCGACACAAGGAATTACAAACTCAACAGTCTGCCACCTTACCGTCACCTTCGACCTTGCAATTTCGAACAAAGAAAATGGACCATTTTAGAGCCTTTTTACGCGTAAGATCTTTGATGAATCAAACTGTGAAGGACTCAAGTTCCTTTTCGTCTCTTTCTTCCATATTGGCCACTGACCATCACATCGAATTTACTCAGGCAATTGCGAGCTTCATCCCTTCCTAGAGTGAGCATCATGTATGCTTAAATTTATGGCTTTGTGCTCTCTTGTTGAAAATAATCATGTTGTGTTAAAATCCTAATTTTTTTCCCCTCAAATTATGAATTGGCCTTTAACTTCAAATGTTGATTGGAAACTTTAATCTTCTCCTTTCTTCAAAAACCGATTTCTCTTTAAGTTCATAAGTATTTGATTGCAAGAATGATATAAATGTTAGTTTTTCAAGAATTTCTAAGCTTATATGTGCAGATAATTTATTGATTAATTAATTTAAATTTAAAATTCATTATTAGATGTGAAGAAAGGATATGGTAAATCAAAGTTGTATGAGATCTGTGTTGCAAATAATTAGAAGCCTCCAGTGTAAAGAGGAACGACCATATCATTGTAGAACGTAAGTTTGTAAATGTTACCAGTGCACTACTACAAATAACCCGATTTTACTTTGGACGTGAAGTGGATTGTGTAACACCCCACTTCCCAAATTAAATAAAATATAAACATTATAAATAAACATCAGAGTTTTCACCAAAATATAGTGGGATATCACATCGCCAAAATTCATCAAAAATACTTTATTGATTATTTTCAAAATAATACAGCAGAAATTGTTATTTCAACATGTCGCGGTGAAAATCGGATACCAAACTATTGATTAGTTTGAATCTTTAATTCATTTTGCAACCGAACTTTGATTTGTCCAAAGGAAGGGATAAAGATCGAAATTCCCACAATGCAATGCAAATGCAAGGTTTGATTGTTTTAGGTTCGGGGGTTGGTTAAACTTAGGGAAGGTACTAGCATCCTAAGTTTCTGTAGTACTCTACAGGAATCTCTTGTTTTATATTTGTTTACTGCTAAGTGTTATCTGCTTAAAGGATTAGAGACCCTAGTGGTTTATTTCTAAGTATACTCGATAAGATGTCGCATCTTATGCCTACATATCCTTACGGGAGTGGAATCAGAGTATGTTGTAGTTCACCCTAAAGGGTTAGAGGAGTTCTTTGACTGTGGTCAAAGTTCCTACGGGTTTAGGGTAGTTGTTTTGATTGGGTCTAGGAGAAGAGACGAGTCTTCATTTTAAGGGAGATATAACCACCACAAATGTAAAAGGGGGTCGTAGGAAATGGTCTTTGCATCGTCTTAAGAAAAGGTCTTACATACTCGGATGGTCGCCAAGTATGCCTTTATCGCTCTTAAGGCAAAGTCCCTACATGTTTGATTGTGTTGTTGCGGGGTGGAGATTATATCTCACTTAAGATGATTAACATCTATTCTCTGTTCGTGTTTGAAAAGTTGTATTGTTTTTGATTGTGTTGTTTCTATGTTGTAGAATATAAAGACAGGGTCCTTCCTATGGGGTAGGATCTGTCCTAAACGATCAACTTGAAGAATCAAGGATCTAAGGGGGTATGATGCAAATGACGTGCAACTACACACAATGTTGAATTATGTGTAGGTTTTTCCTTTGGACGGAATGCGATGTATGAATAGATAAATATGATAATGTTAGATGACTGTAAAATAAATTGCGGAAATAAATTGCAGAAAATAAATCCATACACATACGCATGAAAGCGCTTGAAGTGTGTGAGAGTGGAATGTGTCGTGAAGTGCACGATTGCTTTTATATTTTCAAAATGTTGATTAAGTTGATTGATTAAATGATTTCGGTTTGAATTGTGAGAAGATGTTGATTTTGATTTTATAAAAAAGTTAAATTAATTATATTTTTTTGTGAAGGGTTTTATTATTAATATTAGCCATTAAATTGAATCATGTGGTTTTAGAAAAGTAGGTATAATAAAATAGTTATTAATAAATTGGTGTATATAAAATATATTTGATAAATAAAAGGTTGTAGTAGTTATTATTTTAATTTTAAAAAACTGGTTATAATGGATATTTAGTTAATTAAAAAACTAGTGAGGGTTTAACGGTGAGTCATGTGTGTGTGTGGTGATCCGTGTACAACCAAAACGCAAACAACGTGAAAGCAAAACGACAGAAAAAAGAGTGAACCCTAATCCCATTTGCAACCCGAACCCCTGAATCGGAAGCGAAACCCTCTCTTGTTCCTCTCCAATCGATTCGTCCTCGTTTTGATTCGCCATGCTCCGTTCATTTTCCTCCGAGAATCGACCTGCACTAACAAATCGAACGATTAAATAGTTCAGAACCTTAACATGAGTGAGAGCTTTACCGCGAATTGGGCGGCGTTCAAAACGGCGGTAGTGGATTTTTTGATGTCTTGGATTTGCGGTGGCCTGGGAATACTTCGGCGGCGGCTTGAGGAGATAAGTTTCCCCTTTTCTGAGTTTGTCAATTTTCTAGGTTTTCGGTGTTATCGGCTTCGTCTCCCCTTCTTTCTCGTTTCCACTCCTCTTTATATAGGCTTTAAACCTGAGATTTCTGATTGAATTTGTTTTGAATACTGATTAATTGTTGATTTTGGACCTTCCATTTTGGGTTTAGATCAAACGAAAACCTTCCTGTTTTGGTGATATTGTATTAATGTCTGTTGATGATAAAATCTTCTCCTATATGATTTGTCAATCTCGTTTAAAACTTGGATTGTCTAGGTTCATCAATTTGGAGATTTGCTAGCTGTCTTAGATGGATCTTTTAGGTATATTCCCTCGGGTATTACTAACTTCGAATTGGTGATTTCTGACAGGTGTGGATAGTGGCTTGTTTTGGGCCGAGGAGGGTTAACAGCCCATAATAGTAAACCTGCCTCTGATACTCTTTGGTGAGGTCTCTCACGAGAATGCTAGCGACGGTGAGGAGTAAAATGTTTCTCTTGCGAACAAACCGAACACAGGGTGCATGGCTCTTTTCCAATTCGACCTTTACTCCCATCGTCTTTTATCGAACTGAAATACCTCTTAATCCTCGTTCTCAGTTTTCATGTATTTGATGATGTTTGGGGAGAGAAATCTTTGGCTTGCTGAAGAAGTTGGGGCAAAGCAGCTTGGGATTGGCTTCCTTTCGGTGCAATGTTCTTGCGGAGATGGTGGTGCATAATAGGTAATGACTTGTGCAATTTTCTTCTTCACCATCTTGACGCTTATTCCTTGTTATATTTCAAATCGTTTGGTGTGCATTGGTTATCCTGAGACCATACTAACGGTTGTCGCCCTTCCGGTTGGTACACTGCTGGCTTTGTTTGTAGTCATTCGTGAGGGCGAACTACCCCAAGTAAACATGTACATACTGAAGTGGCAGAGTTAACTTCTCGGTATTTTATTTTTGTGTCAGTCTTACAAGCTATGAGGCTTCTGCAACAACTTCTGCGTCCTGGTCTAGTGATGGTAAGACTCCTTCTATCTCGTTTCAACAGGTGGTGTCTGCTTTGGAAATAAAGTATGGCGGTCATCTCCACTCTTGAGCATGGACTTGATTTGAAAAAGCTTGATTTCTATGTGTCTGATGGACGTTATTACCTTGTTGATGGTGGTTTAACATGCCCTTATATCATTACCTGGTTGTATGTTGTCTGATTCCTTTCTGCTGTCACAGGTTTTCGAATACGCTGGGGGATGCGTTGATTTAATTGTTCTTCGCGAGATTCTTGCCTCTGCTGCCGTATTGATCGTCCTTGTTTCTTTTGAGTTCATGTGTAATAAAGGTTAATGGTGATATGCACTTGAAGTTGAATCTTCTCTGGATGTCCTGGTCTGACTTAATTCCAATTTTACTCAGGAAAGAGGAGGAAGCGTTCGAACTAGCGGTCTGGTCACTAAGATTGTCACAGAGCAACAATGGGCTATCTAATCTTGATATAGGTAATCCTGAAGGTTATAGTTATGTTGTCCTGAACTCTTGTCCTAATGACCGCAACTTGCCGTATTATTTGGGGTACTGGAAGATACATTCTAAGTTTGACTGATAATTCAAATCTTTATGGTGGATGCAGGTTACAGGAACATGCCGGCTGAAGTTTGGGGCTTGTTGGTTATTATGTTTTTTTGAAAAAAAGGTGTTGTACGAAGCACCCCCAACTTGCAGTTCTTCCATCAGATTTAAGTTCAATTGGATATAGCCGACTCAGAAGCATGGAGAAAGTATCAAGGGTGTATTCTTCATTGCTGAGATGCTTTGAAAGATAATTAGTCTGTCTATGTTTAGGATGGTACATATACCTGCCAAATGCCATAGCTTCAATGTGAAGAGTAGATAATTGTATATTTTGAGTTAATCGGTTTTGACCCTGCTTGGTGTAGTATTTGTGAAGATGAAATGCAGGCTGAAAGATGAAGTTAATCGTCTTCTTCCATTACAAAGGGAATCTCTGTCTACTGTTGGCTCCACCTTGAGGATTGCTTTTGAACTATCCCTAGAGAAGAAAATCGTCTCAATGTTCTTAAAAGTGGTAAATGGGCTCAGTTTATCAACATCTGTCTCAAAGTGTATGCAGGGTTGTTGTATTTTTATGTTGAGGTTCTATTCTTCAGTTCAAACATGAGTGTTGTATGTTGCCCCCAGTGTGTTTGATGCTCAAGTCCCTCGTTGTGAATGCAGGTGCGTAGATATGCTCGCAGGTGATGCAGAAGTACTCGTAGCTGACTTTCTGCTGATATGCTGGCTGCTGACGCTTAACATGTTGTTGATGGTAACTGGAGAATTACCTCCTTGCGACTGCCTTATTGGTGTTGCTGCTGTCAAATGCGTGCAAGATGGCTCCGGAAGTAAATAATAGGTAAGTCGGTAACGACATACTTGCTTGCGTTTGTATATCTTTTCCAAATTTAGGAGCTTCAGCAGAATACGTTCGATTAAGAATATGTTGGGTATACTGCAGGGAGATAACGTGGCGGAACGGAGTGACGTGGGGAAAAGCCTTGAATGTTCCCGTCTTGGTTCTTCTTGACAAAGGGCGCTAGTAAAGCTATTTCTGGATGAGGAGAAAGTGGACAGTTGGGTTTTACGTGTGACGCGGGTCATGAGTGTTTCGCATTTTCCATTCTATTATTGAAGTTGCTTTCTCGCGGCGCGACGCTGCTTCACCCTTGTTGCTGCTTGTTGAATTTGCTTTGGCTTCACACAGGTTGGCTAAGAAACAGCGTATTCTGAGGCTTTGGATCACCAGAACTTGTAATATGGCATGAAGCTCAATTGCACCTTTATTTTACTATGTAAATTCATGTAATAGTGAGTTCTGTGAGTAGTAAAAAAAAGTCAACGTCTATTAATCCTGGCTTGGTTCCGTATTCATGAGCTGCGACTTGTAATTATTTTTCTTGTTCTGAAAACTATAAACAGGTGGTAACAATTAATATTGGAATGCCTTTTCTCCTCTTTTTCATACGTCGATATCCTCACTCCAAACTTGTATCCTTGAGCAGATGGCAAAACGCCTTGCGGTCACTTTAACTCTTAAATATAAGGCTAACAGAACTCTTTTCATGGTAACCGAAGAAGGGTGCATTTGATGCGTTAATAATACTTGACAAATCTTGACATAGAATTGGGTCATGCCTTCTTGAGATATCTTGAAAACTGTCTGTAAGCACCCCACTCAAACTTGTTTTGGATTTTGAATGTCATAGTCTTCAACGAGATTTTTCTTGTTCTTGGCAATTTTGTCATAATAATAGCTACGCCCATAAACGCAAAACAACGTTGGTTAAATGGTTAGCTAAAATAGGAATGATGGGTTCAGAAAAAATGCACGAGGAGGCGAGATCATAAGGTCAAAAATTAGGGTGCAACAGATGCCCCTATTTAAGTTACTCCTATTCGGAGATATGGAGATTGAAATCTTCGTCTCGACAAGATAGGAGGGACTTAAATACAAACATTGCGCGAATTTTTGGCCATAAGAAACCACCGAATGCATATGATATGCAATGATATGAAAATGCAGGGCAGACAAAAATCTGTAAGGAATAGGTCATAGGGGATGAACTGGACGCGACATGCTAGACAGAAAAGCAACAGATCCAACAAGGCGGGACCCTACGAGGACATGAACAATCACTCATGGGAAATCTCCAAACGTGTAATGGTAACTCATGCATCAGGGATGCGGTGGTTTTGACGATTTGTGGTCGAAAGATACTTTTACTACCAAGGTGGTGGTCAATAGTAACTCAAAATGGATCCTCTTTATTATTTTATATTTTGTAACTCAGCTGAAACGGTAAAATGTATAACCTCTCCTGGCATCATGGTACGGGGACCATGAGCTGGTCTCGGTCTTTGATGTCATTGTAGTTGTAGATGTTGTTGTAGTTGCTGAGCTTCCCCGAGCATCATGATATGGGAGTCATGCGCCGGTCTCGGTCTCTGATGTCAAACTTCCCCTTGCTCCATGGTATGGGAACCATGAGCTGGTCTCGATTTCTGATGTCAAACTTCCCCTTGCTCCATGGTATGTGAACCATGAGCTGGTCTCGGTTTCTGATGTCAAACTTCCCCTTGCTCCATGGTATGGGAACCATGAGCTGGTCTCGGTTTCTGATGTCAAACTTCCCCTTGCTCCATGGTATGGGAACCATGAGCTGGTCTCGGTTTCTGATGTCAAACTTCCCCTTGCTCCATGGTATGGGAACCATGAGCTGGTCTCGGTTTCTGATGTCAAACTTCCCCTTGCTCCATGGTATGGGAACCATGAGCTGGTCTCGGTTTCTAATGTCAAACTTCCCCTTGCTCCATGGTATGGGAACCATGAGCTGGTCTCGGTTTCTACCCACAATGATGGAAACTCGTGAGAGCGTCTTCAAAGAGGGGTTGTAAATTTTTAGATTGTAGATGTAATTGTAGTTGTAAATTGTAATGTTGATGTAGATGTTCGGCTGTGAGCCATAGTGTCATTGTAGATTGTATGTTGTAAATTGTGACACTGTAGAATTGTTGATGTAAATGTTGTAGATGTAATCTTGTAATTGTAGAATTTTGTAGATGTGATCTCGTACTTGTAATTGTAGATGCAATTTGTATTGTATTGGCAATTTGTAGAATGTGCACCGGGGATCTTCAAAAGAGTTGTAACCGGTTGATACGTGGAGTGTCCTCTTGTAAGGAGATATGTCATTGATTGTACTCGTAATGAACCCTCTGGGGAAGATCATTTCTGAGGAGTATCTCTGCTGTAATTGTAAACGAAATGTGAAATTGTAGTAGCAGAAATCCTCAAATGGGGAAGTATCTGTAATGTCCTCTGTTTTGACTTGATAAATCTTGAAATAATCCACTGGGGAAGGACAGATTGTCTCGAGGAAATTGTTGTTTGTCGTTTTGAATATAAGTCAGCCCAAGACGAGTTGCTCAAATAAAGAGATCTTTTGTCATTCAGCTGTAAGATGTTGAGGAAATCTTGTAGTATTGCTGAAGAAATGTCACGTCTTTAATGGTGATCCTCATGACGTCAAAGTGCAAAGTAAATGCACTCTTGATCCACGCTCAAAAGCTGGAGATGTTCATAGCGTGATTGCCAAAGACCGAAGTTCAATTCGGGAAATAACCGAAGAGAAACTGTCAAGCAAGACTCAACCACAGAGGCATAAACTCCAATGGGAATGTACTGAAACAACTGTTTTCCACGAGGATCGAACTTCGTGGGGAAATAGAAATATTGAGTTTTTTCTGCTTAGGGCTGACAACTCTATTTGGAAGGAGCAAGACACGCCCAAATACCCAAGGGTAAACGCGATCGGAGAGATAGAGTAAAACAAACAAAGGATGCACAAAAATGCAAATGTTATGCTATCTACTTATATGATATGAGTGTGCTTATGCTGACAAGACAGACGAAAGCAGCGACCGGAGATGGGATAAACATCTCAAAACAAACATCCGACCAATCTTCAAAGATAGAAGTATCACTGGGGATAAATGAAGAACTAAATATAGGATCCCAATCCTGCTTCAAAACTTCAAAATTTCTCTTGAGAAAAGGTGGCCAATCCATTTGGGGATGTAACATCTTGATAAGTTTGACATGTTGTATGAAATTGTAGACGGAGGTATCCAAACCGGAGTTTCATAGGGGATAAAATAAATATCCTGGGTCTTCGTAGTTGTTGAACATGTTGGGGTCAAGCTTCCTGAGGATGAAATATACGTCTTTTTGCTCCAATCTTCAAATGCCCCAAGTCACATAGTTGAAAAGCACCATCTAGAGAGGATTTTACAGAAAACATGATGTCCCAATGCCCCACTGTTTTCAAACTCTCTAGAGATTCGCCGAATCTCGACGTAACTGCCCCTGATTGGCGGTAAGTGAGTCCTTGAATTTCTTCTAGTTGAACCCAAGACTTGCGCGGATGAAATTTTCTTGGGAAGAATGACTTGTCCCAAGTCAGCAAAGTCTTCAAATATCATCGTCGATGTTTGTATGTGGTCTTTCTAAGATCTCCAGCGTATTTAGCACATTTGAAATATCCATTTTGAAATACAACACACGTTTGTCTTGAAGTTTTGAAAAGGGGTATCGCGGTAACTTGTGATCGAAACCACTAATTAGGATACAAATTGAATCATTATTTATAAAGCCGATTTAAATTTGAGCATAGCTCAAGGAGTCAGGAAACAATATCTCATCGAGTATGCTTTCGAATTAAACCTTACTTCAATCAGGACTTTGAAGGTTGTATATGGGTTTAATTTGGTCTATGAAACAAAGGGATAAAAGGGTTAGAATATATTTGTGCCCACCCAATTTTTGAAGATGTTTATTCTTTTTTTTTGGTGATTACCCTGCCCCAGGTTAAGAAAATGAGGTCGGAAGGGTTGGGGAGAAAGAGAACGGATCCTCAATCAGGGTTTAAAAGAAAGGGTTGACTATCAGGAGGTTTAAAATAATGCCTTACATCATCAGTAGGGTTTTTATTCGAAGCATACAACAAGAGGTCATGTGTTTTACTTCATCATCCTCCTTCCAATTCTCTGTCAGAGCGAGAGATCGGGTAAAAGTCGGCATTATAAATAATTTTGAAAACTATTTGAGTGAAAACGAATGGATTTCTTCAAGACAGACAGTTATTGCATTACTTATTCAAAACAGAAAGTTCTTACATGCCAAATATGCTTTCAATCAAAGAAATAAACATGGACAAAATGAAATGAACTTCTTCGGAGAGTCCTTTCCAGGATCTTTATTGTGCTTTTATGTAGACGGGAAAGACATGCAGAAATGTCTGGTGCGCAACTTTCAGACACGGCGTTGACGACCTTGAATCATGCCTGGGGAGGATGAACCTTGTCGAGATAGGGGGCTATCTCGTACGTAAGGGACGGAACCCTCAAAGAACAAGACTCCATCTTTGACCAAATTTTGGACGTCTGCTTTCATGCCGTAACAGCTCTCGATGTCGTGCCCCGGAGCACCTTGATGATACATGCAAAATTTGTTTGCATTGTACCAGTATGGAAACTTCTTAGGTACCTTAGGTGGGGCTCTAGTCTGGATGTGCCCTCTTTGAATTAGAGCTGGAAACAAATCAGCGTACTTCACCGGGATGGGATCAAACTGGTGAATTGCTTCCCTTGGTGCATCTGGAGTCGTCCTTTGATACCTTTTCCGAAATCGTCGATTCTGTGGTTGATCTGGAGAAGCCAACCTCTGCCTAGGAGATGGTTGTTGTTCACGCTGAGCGGGCATCACATACTGGTGCTGAGGATGGGGTACCGGAGCTATGAATTCTCTGGAAGGTCCACAGTCATCTCTATTGTTCGGGGCTATACCCAAGTTATGATGGTATTGCTTCACAAAAGCAAAAGTTAAGTCTTCCCAAGACTAAATGTGATTCACTTGTAGCTTCATATACCATGTTAACGGTGCTCTACCCAAACTTTCTTGGAAGCAGTGAATCAATAGTTGGTCGTTCCCAAGATAGGCGGTCATCTTCTGACAGAACATCGTCAAATGATACCTTGGACAGATTGTACCTTTGTACACTTCAAAGGCGGGCATCTGGAATCCTGGGGGGATAACTAAGCTTGGAACCAGGTGCGGGTCATGAGCATGAAAATCAGGCGCACGGTTCCTCTTCATCATTTTCCATCGTTCCTCGAAGTCACGAAATTCATTCTTGAATGCTGTAAGCCCAGGGTCGTCCATTTCCTTTTCTTGCACAGGCTGAAGTTGCATAGGAACAAAGTTGTCGGAGGGACGGCGAAGTGTCGGGTTAGACCTTACTCTGAAGCTAGTCATGCGATCCATGTCTTTGTTCTCCTTACTATCCTTTAATGATACTTCCGGCTTGGTCAGATGGTCAAGACGGCGACTGACAGCAAAGATGGAAAACCGAAATGAGCCACAACAAGGGAAAGACACGTGCACAAAATGTAAAATGTCATGCTAAATGCAGAATGCTAATGCGAAAATGCAGATGCAGAAGAGACTTCAAGAAACTCAAAGTGTTTTTTCAGTATTATAATGTAGGATAATTGAAAAACTTTTTATTTTTGAGAAACACTGTAAAGCGAAGTACTCTTTTAAGAGTTTATTACAACGAAAGCAAAAGAAAACTTAGAACTCTACTCCACGGTCTTCTCCTTTGTATGGAGCTCCTCGGTCAACTGGTCAATGCGCTCCTGCAGCGCCGCTTTCTCGATGATGAGTCGTTCCACACACTCCTTCCAAGCCATGGTAGTTGAGGGGAGATCATCATTGGTGACAACACTTGAAGAGGCATGAGGAGAAAATAAATCTCCTTGCGCCTTTCTCTTTCTGGCAACTTCTAATTCTGGGGTCTTCTGAAGTCTTTCCTTCTCTACTTTGAGGGTGAGGAACTTATTCTTCCAGGCAGTCCTCAATTTCCGGGCTTCATCTAAAGCAATCCTTACTTGTTCTATTTCCTCTTCCTCGAACCAGTCGGGGTCATGAGGAGATAATACCATAGGTTCATGGAAAGGAAAAGGCATCTTGAGATCGAGAGCCCTTTCTCGCACCCAATGCAGATAATCCTCGGAAACAGCACAGTTGGGGTATCCTGAAGCAGCTGTTCCTTCCCTATCAATGTATTTCCATGCATAAATGATGACAATTTTTAGATCTAGATCCTCTTCTCCTTTGAAATAGATTTCTTCCAATGAAACTGGGTCAGGCACTTGGATCATAGGGTGTCCAAACTGTCTACGGGCCAAAGCGGGATTGTAACTTATACATCCCTCTCTTCCAACAAGCGGTACGTTGGGGAATCCTCCGATGCTAGGAATCATAGGCACGCCTCCATAGGCGGGATCATACCAAACAATGTCCGAATGGGTAAGGGCCATAAGTATCTCAGACCATCGAGGTGTTGCAACTTCATCCCAAAGGGATGGATACCAAGTCAAACGGGCGATGAACCATGAGTACAGCAAGGCGGTACAACATGCAATGTGTCCTCCTCCTTCGGTGTTCTTCGAGTGAATCGAAAAGTATGTATCAGCAAGCAAGGTGGGTACTGGATTCTTGAGTATGAAGAGCTTGATTGCATCCATATCAACAAAATTGTCAATTTTAGGGAACCAGAAAGTCCCATAAACCAACAAAGCAAAATTGGCTTCCAAGATGAGAGCCTCCTTTCTTTCAGCATGGTAACGGACTTTTTCGATCAAAAAGTCGGCGGGGAACCCAAGGACTCCTTCCTTGGTGATCAGGTGTGTCTGGACATCTTCTAGGCTAAGATGAGTGGCATTTGCGATTTCCTGGTGACTAGGCGTGTCTTCCCTTCCGGTGAACAGAGGTCGAACAGTCACAGGCATCCTCAAAAGTTCTGAGTATTCTTCCAAGGTCGGCATCAACTGGTAGTCCGAAAAAGTGAAGCAGTGATACATCGGGTCATAAAATTGAACCAACGTTTCCAACAATCCTTCTTTCATCCTTAGCTCAAGGAAGCGGAAGACTCCTCCATATTCTGCTGCGAAGGCAAAGCGATCCTCGACGAGTTCGGCTAGTTCTCTCAAGCTTTCGAGGTTGGGACTCTGAAAAGTGTACTTCAGGGTTTCTCTTCTGAAATCCATGATTACAACACCTACAGAACGAATTTGAGTTTCTTGAAGTGAACAAATGGAAAAAGAATGCAATGCGAGATGATTAGGACTTCATGGGATTCCTCTTATTTATGGGCATTGCGGTAAAAGAAAACGTTTTATTAAAGTTGAAACGGACTACATAAATATTCTTTTAAAGAGTCCCAAATAAAAGCTAAATAAAAGCTAGTAAAGACACTAAAGAAGCTTTGAATGCTGTTGCTTGAGCTGCTCTTCTAGTTGCGCCTTCTCACGGATAAGGTTGTCCACAATTATTTTCCAGATAGTGCATTGTGGGTCGGAGAAAAATAAATCCTCCATGACTTTCCTCTTCTTGCAGGGGAGTAGCTCTTCATCCTTCAATTGTAGCTGTTTCTGAAGTTCAGCATTCTGCTTTTGAAGTTCAGCATCGCATTCTGCTTTTGAAGTTCAGCATTCTGCTTTTGACACTCATCATTTTCTGCCACTGATACGTGGTACTTGTTCTTCCAAGATTCCAGCTCGTGTCGAGACTTCCTTAAGGACATCTCTAACTCCTCGGCTTTAGACATAAAGACATAAGTGGGTTCTCTCCTTGGAGCTACGGGATCTTGACGGGAATAGGGCATCTTTAGATTGGTTGCCCTTTTTCTGACCCACTGGAGGTATGGTTCTAAAGACACGCAATTAAGTTTCCCTAGACTTCTCTTCCCTTTCTTGTGTACACTACGCCATGCATGTAGAATCTTTCCTCGGAGTTCCATATCATCTTTGAAGAATATACCCTCTACTTGAACACTTTTGGGAGGTTCCTTCAACGGGTATCCCAACTGTCGGCGAGCTAAAATAGGATTGTAGCTGATTCCTCCATCAAAGCTGAGCAATGGTACATTAGCAAAATCACCGCAGCTATCAATGATCAATACTCCATCATACACTCGGTTGTACCAATCAATGTCGGAATGGGTCAGAGCCATAACCCTTGGAGACCAATGCTCTTTGCCAATGTTTCTAAAAGAGCTAGACTTCGGCAAGTGCGAAATAAACCACTTGTAAAGTAAAGGTACACAGCAAGTAATCATCCCTCCGCCACGAAGGTTTCGGGGATGTATAGAGTGATATGCATTCCCCAACAGAGTTGGCACTGGGTTGTTCTTCATAAAGATCTTGAATGCTTTGAGATCGATGAAACCTTCGAAACTCGGGAATAGAAACAACCCATAAACAAGTAAAGCAAAAATTGCCTCAAATGGAGCCTTATTAGAATAATCAGCATAGAATGAAGCCTTCTCGATTAGGAAACCTGTCTTTAAACCAAGAATTCCATCCTTAGTAACTAGGTTGGCTTTGACGTCAGATACCTTCAAACGGAGGGTTTTAGCAATCTCTTTCTCATCAGGGTCCTTTTCCAAGAAGGGAAAAGGAGATTCCTCAAGGACAGGTAGACCAACCAAAAAAGAATACTCTTCCAATGTAGGTAGCAACTGGAAATCTGGAAAGGTGAAACAATGGTAGAGGGGATCATAGAACTGTAGCAAGGTGGCAAGAAGTCCTTCATTCACTGAGCAACCCAACAAGGATATCAGCTTCCCATACTTGTTCTTGAATTCTTCTTGATCTTCGACGAAACCCCACAACTTCTTTAGGTCATCCAATTTGGGACTCTTAAAAGTATATTTCACAGTATGTCTTTTATTTGAAGCCATAGTGACCTACAATGTCCATAAACGAAAGCAAATCCCATGAAGTCCAATGCAGAATGATGCTATATGAATGCAGCAAACACAAGTATTCACATAAAGATAAACAAACAAGAGGCGCCCTAGGTTTGCAACGAGCATGGAGTAAAGATGTACCCTTCCCAAAGGTTTAAGGACTAAAGGTTGTTTGGTACCTGCAGAACTGGGTTCTAGAAAGGGTCTCAAAGTCATTAGTCCATCTATTGGATATTATCAATCTCTCAACTAACTTGAGGATTAATAATATTCTCAAGAGAACTTCTTTTGAGTGTAGCTTCGCGTAGCACTATTTTGGAAGTACTTCCTCATAGTCTCGCACTACGTCCTAGTAAAGGCCAAAGTTGGGTTAAGGTAACTACGGTCCTCAATATCATAGGCTCCAAAGTCGAAAATAATGAGTGTCTTTACGATTGCTCGTTCAACAGTACTATTTCGAAAGGGCCTCAACTGAGCGGGATTCTCGATTCAACTTAGTAGGGATTCTACTCCCTATAAGCCTCCTCGAATATATCCCATCCTATCTTAATTTCCCTCAAGTTCAGGTGTAGAACTTTATCTCACCACTCAAGGACAACAATCCCAAAAGAAAAACAAGAGAAAGCATATAAACAATTAATCAAGTAGGCAGATATAAAGCAGTAAACAAATAAAATAAGACAGGGAAACCCACTAGAGATTGTCCCCAGTGAAGTCGCCATTTCTGTCGCGGTGAAAATCGGATACCAAACTATTGATTAGTTTGAATCTTTAATTCATTTTGCAACCGAACTTTGATTTGTCCAAAGGAAGGGATAAAGATCGAAATTCCCACAATGCAATGCAAATGCAAGGTTTGATTGTTTTAGGTTCGGGGGTTGGTTAAACTTAGGGAAGGTACTAGCATCCTAAGTTTCTGTAGTACTCTACAGGAATCTCTTGTTTTATATTTGTTTACTGCTAAGTGTTATCTGCTTAAAGGATTAGAGACCCTAGTGGTTTATTTCTAAGTATACTCGATAAGATGTCGCATCTTATGCCTACATATCCTTACGGGAGTGGAATCAGAGTATGTTGTAGTTCACCCTAAAGGGTTAGAGGAGTTCTTTGACTGTGGTCAAAGTTCCTACGGGTTTAGGGTAGTTGTTTTGATTGGGTCTAGGAGAAGAGACGAGTCTTCATTTTAAGGGAGATATAACCACCACAAATGTAAAAGGGGGTCGTAGGAAATGGTCTTTGCATCGTCTTAAGAAAAGGTCTTACATACTCGGATGGTCGCCAAGTATGCCTTTATCGCTCTTAAGGCAAAGTCCCTACATGTTTGATTGTGTTGTTGCGGGGTGGAGATTATATCTCACTTAAGATGATTAACATCTATTCTCTGTTCGTGTTTGAAAAGTTGTATTGTTTTTGATTGTGTTGTTTCTATGTTGTAGAATATAAAGGCAGGGTCCTTCCTATGGGGTAGGATCTGTCCTAAACGATCAACTTGAAGAATCAAGGATCTAAGGGGGTATGATGCAAATGACGTGCAACTACACACAACGTTGAATTATGTGTAGGTTTTTCCTTTGGACGGAATGCGATGTATGAATAGATAAATATGATAATGTTAGATGACTGTAAAATAAATTGCGGAAATAAATTGCAGAAAATAAATCCATACACATACGCATGAAAGCGCTTGAAGTGTGTGAGAGTGGAATGTGTCGTGAAGTGCACGATTGCTTTTATATTTTCAAAATGTTGATTAAGTTGATTGATTAAATGATTTCGGTTTGAATTGTGAGAAGATGTTGATTTTGATTTTATAAAAAAGTTAAATTAATTATATTTTTTTGTGAAGGGTTTTATTATTAATATTAGCCATTAAATTGAATCATGTGGTTTTAGAAAAGTAGGTATAATAAAATAGTTATTAATAAATTGGTGTATATAAAATATATTTGATAAATAAAAGGTTGTAGTAGTTATTATTTTAATTTTAAAAAACTGGTTATAATGGATATTTAGTTAATTAAAAAACTAGTGAGGGTTTAACGGTGAGTCATGTGTGTGTGTGGTGATCCGTGTACAACCAAAACGCAAACAACGTGAAAGCAAAACGACAGAAAAAAGAGTGAACCCTAATCCCATTTGCAACCCGAACCCCTGAATCGGAAGCGAAACCCTCTCTTGTTCCTCTCCAATCGATTCGTCCTCGTTTTGATTCGCCATGCTCCGTTCATTTTCCTCCGAGAATCGACCTGCACTAACAAATCGAACGATTAAATAGTTCAGAACCTTAACATGAGTGAGAGCTTTACCGCGAATTGGGCGGCGTTCAAAACGGCGGTAGTGGATTTTTTGATGTCTTGGATTTGCGGTGGCCTGGGAATACTTCGGCGGCGGCTTGAGGAGATAAGTTTCCCCTTTTCTGAGTTTGTCAATTTTCTAGGTTTTCGGTGTTATCGGCTTCGTCT
Source organism: Lathyrus sativus (assembly GCA_963859935.3). Taxonomy (NCBI): domain Eukaryota; kingdom Viridiplantae; phylum Streptophyta; class Magnoliopsida; order Fabales; family Fabaceae; genus Lathyrus; species Lathyrus sativus. The sequence goes on along the minus strand of OZ012741.1, from coordinate 598,510,619 downwards.
CCCCTTCTTTCTCGTTTCCACTCCTCTTTATATAGGCTTTAAACCTGAGATTTCTGATTGAATTTGTTTTGAATACTGATTAATTGTTGATTTTGGACCTTCCATTTTGGGTTTAGATCAAACGAAAACCTTCCTGTTTTGGTGATATTGTATTAATGTCTGTTGATGATAAAATCTTCTCCTATATGATTTGTCAATCTCGTTTAAAACTTGGATTGTCTAGGTTCATCAATTTGGAGATTTGCTAGCTGTCTTAGATGGATCTTTTAGGTATATTCCCTCGGGTATTACTAACTTCGAATTGGTGATTTCTGACAGGTGTGGATAGTGGCTTGTTTTGGGCCGAGGAGGGTTAACAGCCCATAATAGTAAACCTGCCTCTGATACTCTTTGGTGAGGTCTCTCACGAGAATGCTAGCGACGGTGAGGAGTAAAATGTTTCTCTTGCGAACAAACCGAACACAGGGTGCGTGGCTCTTTTCCAATTCGACCTTTACTCCCATCGTCTTTTATCGAACTGAGATACCTCTTAATCCTCGTTCTCAGTTTTCATGTATTTGATGATGTTTGGGGAGAGAAATCTTTGGCTTGCTGAAGGAGTTGGGGCAAAGCAGCTTGGGATTGGCTTCCTTTCGATGCAATGTTCTTGCGGAGATGGTGGTGCATAATAGGTAATGACTTGTGCAATTTTCTTCTTCACCATCTTGACGCTTATTCCTTGTTATATTTTAAATCGTTTGGTGTGCATTGGTTATCCTGAGACCATACTAACGGTTGTCGCCCTTCCGGTTGGTACACTGCTGGCTTTGTTTGTAGTCATTCGTGAGGGCGAACTACCCCAAGTAAACATGTACATACTGAAGTGGCAGAGTTAACTTCTCGGTATTTTATTTTTGTGTCAGTCTTACAAGCTATGAGGCTTCTGCAACAACTTCTGCGTCCTGGTCTAGTGATGGTAAGACTCCTTCTATCTCGTTTCAACAGGTGGTGTCTGCTTTGGAAATAAAGTATGGCGGCCATATCCACTCTTGAGCATGGACTTGATTTGAAAAAGCTTGATTTCTATGTGTCTGATGGACGTTATTACCTTGTTGATGGTGGTTTAACATGCCCTTATATCATTACCTGGTTGTATGTTGTCTGATTCCTTTCTGCTGTCACAGGTTTTCGAATACGCTGGGGGATGCGTTGATTTAATTGTTCTTCGCGAGATTCTTGCCTTTGCTGCCGTATTGATCGTCCTTGTTTCTTTTGAGTTCATGTGTAATAAAGGTTAATGGTGATATGCACTTGAAGTTGAATCTTCTCTGGATGTCCTGGTCTGACTTAATTCCAATTTTACTCAGGAAAGAGGAGGAAGCGTTCGAACTAGCGGTCTGGTCACTAAGATTGTCACAGAGCAACAATGGGCTATCTAATCTTGATATAGGTAATCCTGAAGGTTATAGTTATGTTGTCCTGAACTCTTGTCCTAATGACCGCAACTTGCCGTATTATTTGGGGTACTGGAAGATACATTCTAAGTTTGAATGATAATTCAAATCTTTATGGTGGATGCAGGTTACAGGAACATGCCGGCTGAAGTTTGGGGCTTGTTGGTTATTATGTTTTTTTGAAAAAAAGGTGCTGTACGAAGCACCCCCAACTTGCAGTTCTTCCATCAGATTTAAGTTCAATTGGATATAGCCGACTCAGAAGCATGGAGAAAGTATCAAGGGTGTATTCTTCATTGCTGAGATGCTTTGAAAGATAATTAGTCTGTCTATGTTTAGGATGGTACAGATACCTGCCAAATGCCATAGCTTCAATGTGAAGAGTAGATAATTGTATATTTTGAGTTAATCGGTTTTGACCCTGCTTGGTGTAGTATTTGTGAAGATGAAATGCAGGCTGAAAGATGAAGTTAATCGTCTTCTTCCATTACAAAGGGAGTCTCTGTCTACTGTTGGCTCCACCTTGAGGATTGCTTTTGAACTATCCCTAGAGAAGAAAATCGTCTCAATGTTCTTAAAAGTGGTAAATGGGCTCAGTTTATCAACATCTGTCTCAAAGTGTATGCAGGGCTGTTGTATTTTTATGTTGAGGTTCTATTCTTCAGTTCAAACATGAGTGTTGTATGTTGCCCCCAGTGTGTTTGATGCTCAAGTCCCTCGTTGTGAATGCAGGTGCGTAGATATGCTCGCAGGTGATGCAGAAGTACTCGTAGCTGACTTTCTGCTGATATGCTGGCTGCTGACGCTTAACATGTTGTTGATGGTAACTGGAGAATTACCTCCTTGCGACTGCCTTATTGGTGTTGCTGCTGTCAAATGCATGCAAGATGGCTCTGGAAGTAAATAATAGGTAAGTCGGTAACGACATACTTGCTTGCGTTTGTATATCTTTTCCAAATTTAGGAGCTTCAGCAGAATACGTTCGATTAAGAATATGTTGGGTATACTGCAGGGAGATAACATGGCGGAACGGAGTGACGTGGGGAAAAGCCTTGAATGTTCCCGTCTTGGTTCTTCTTGACAAAGGGCGCTAGTAAAGCTATTTCTGGATGAGGAGAAAGTGGACAGTTGGGTTTTACGTGTGACGCGGGTCATGAGTGTTTCACATTTTCCATTCTATTATTGAAGTTGCTTTCTCGCGGCGCGACGCTGCTTCACCCTTGTTGCTGCTTGTTGAATTTGCTTTGGCTTCACACAGGTTGGCTAAGAAACAGCGTATTCTGAGGCTTTGGATCACCAGAACTTGTAATATGGCATGAAGCTCAATTGCACCTTTATTTTACTATGTAAATTCATGTAATAGTGAGTTCTGTGAGTAGTAAAAAAAAGTCAACGTCTATTAATCCTGGCTTGGTTCCGTATTCATGAGCTGCGACTTGTAATTATTTTTCTTGTTCTGAAAACTATAAACAGGTGGTAACAATTAATATTGGAATGCCTTTTCTCCTCTTTTTCATACGTCGATATCCTCACTCCAAACTTGTATCCTTGAGCAGATGGCAAAACGCCTTGCGGTCACTTTAACTCTTAAATATAAGGCTAACAGAACTCTTTTCATGGTAACCGAAGAAGGGTGCATTTGATGCGTTAATAATACTTGACAAATCTTGACATAGAATTGGGTCATGCCTTCTTGAGATATCTTGAAAACTGTCTGTAAGCACCCCACTCAAACTTGTTTTGGATTTTGAATGTCATAGTCTTCAACGAGATTTTTCTTGTTCTTGGCAATTTTGTCATAATAATAGCTACGCCCATAAACGCAAAACAACGTTGGTTAAATGGTTAGCTAAAATAGGAATGATGGGTTCAAAAAAAATGCACGAGGAGGCGGGATCATAAGGTCAAAAATTAGGGTGCAACACAACATTCTTAGCCATATGCCTGATTACATAAAAATCTTTATTATTATAATTTGCTAAAATATGATACATCACAGGATTTCAACACGTTTGACATAAAACAATTAAAACACCCATATCCCATGTTACGTATCAGAGCTTCCTAAGACTCGACTCGCACACCGCTATCTAAGCTAGCTATGTACCTGGATTATTTGTACTTCCGAGGAAGCACGGACCACAACAACAACAAAGAGGGTGAGAAAACATGATCAAAATATATCGGTAATTACATACATGAAATAAGAGTAGTAAACAAATCAATCACATAGTTTATCACCCATCATTCAACAAATACGACATATAGTCCACCAACGACACAACACACCATAATGCAAATATGCAACACAACACCATGCATGCGGTACCGACTCATTGGTTCATTCTATGGAACCCGGACAGATCATCTACACCCGGCCTTAGCCATGATCCACCCTCACCATTCCCCACTCAAAGGAATACGAACGAATCACGTACACTCCCCCCGAGCAATGACTCATTCCACCACCACTGCACCATAATATGCATGACACCAGATGCATACAAATGAACACAAGCATACAATATGCACACAATCCACAGATTACTTCACCATACGTCACACATACATATTATTCATCAATTAATTAATTTAATTAACGTCACACGATCTCCCTGATCCCGTCACCATACTCCACGCATATCTCCCACACCAACCTACTTATTAATCACATTGAATAATAAGGGAACTCATATTGAACACTGAGTACACCAAAATCCTCCGATCACTTTACTATACAAACTATATATGCGTATACGCATATAGCTCACCCACCAATTAATTATATCTACTAAATCCAATATTTCATAATCTCACCTTTCAACATCAAGTATAGACTCTTCACCACCGAGCACCATCTCTCCACCAATCACAACCCAAGGGATTCTACAACGATCACACACCACTCAATTATATTAATTACTTAGACATTAAGAGAGTCCACCTTCTAATATTAAGTATCCTCATACTCCGACACGCCGAACGCACACGATCCTATTGCTCACCTCATCCTTACTTCATATACTTCATATGCCAATTAACCATTTACTTAAATTAAACATTAAGCGAGTTTGCACTCTAACACCAAGATAATAACATCCCAACACCGGGGATACACGATCATATTGATCACTTCACCATGCTCCATGTAATTCACATACCAACTAATCGTTCACTTAAAATTAACTATTATGGAATTCACTTCCTATCACCACGTATACATCGGAAATCATCCAATCACCATCCCTACACTCATCATGGTCGAAGGGATCCTACAAGGCTAATGCATAAGGCAAAAAAGCACCAAAAACCACATTCTGCTACTACGCTCCCTGGTTCATTCGCCAGGCGAAGCCCCACAGCGAATGCTCGCTATGGCTCGCCAGACGAACCTGCTGGCAAAGCCTCTCTCAACTATTGCACATTCGCCAGGCGAAGGGATCATTCGCCAGGCGAACCTTCGCTGGCCATACTCGCCAGGCGAACTTCCTACTCTTTCAGTCTGGGATTTAATTTGGAATTACTCGCCACTACTCGCTCACATTCGCCAGGAGAATACTCGTCAACACTCGCTAGGCGAATCCCAGCGAATGCAGCGATACCTCAAATTTCTCACTGCTCTGCAATGCTATCAGAGCCAAATTTAGTCTAACTTCCTACTTCCAACTCTCATCCTATTATCAGTACCAATAGTGCACAATATTCTAATCAATCGCGCCCTAAATCACATTCCAGAATCAACCTTCAGACATCCTATCGATACTTCCAAAGGTCACACAGAACTTCCCTAAAAACCGTAAACACAACCTATGCACCAACCTCACCAATAACAACAATTTATCAACATCATATATCAATTATCATTATCAGATACTAATTATCATTATCAATCACAATTGCAAGCATGCCAATACAAACCTTCATACATCGATACATTCCTACGGGGTTTAGGAATCCCCTCTACCATATTCATGTATAAACCATCCCAATCAAGTTTCTCCCCCCTTACCTGGATAATTATTCTGATCGGCGAAGAAATCCTCCAAAATTGGATTGCTTGACCTTCTCCCTTCTCCCCTGTTCTTTCGCTCTTCTCTTTTTCCCAATTTTCTGCTTTGGCCATTCTATCGTGTTTTTCCTCCTCTTCTCTCACTAACTCCTCATATCCCCTCAACTTCCCATTTACTTATTCCATCCACTAATATTCCCAATAATAATAATTATTATTATTATTATTAATACCCATAATAATATTAATAATATTATTTCACCATAATAATAATATTAATAATAATAGTAATAATATTCCAATAATAATATTAATACTAATAATAATACTAATAGTAGTAGTAATAATAATAATAATAATAATAATAATAATAATAATAATAATAATAATAATAATAATAATAATAATAATATCACCAATATTACTATTAATTATTAAATCATTATATTATTATATCAACTCCACATTTATCAAATAATCCTTATAATTCAAGGATACTCACCAATCATATACAAACACACCCCACCTAAGGGCACCCATCATAAAATAATTAGATTAACACCAAAATGACTAAATAAATAAAATGGGTGTTACAACTCTCCCCCACTTTAATTATTTTCGTCCTCGAAAATTACCTGATGGAAACAATCCGGATACGCCTCCCGCATCCTTCATTCCAATTCCCAGGTTACATTGTCTTCTGCAGCACCTCCCCAAGCCACTTTCACCAAAGATATCTCCTTCCCTCGGAGTTGTTTCTCGTTCAACAAAACGAACTAGCAATGCCTCACCAATCAAATTATTTTTCACTTGTACATCATCCGCCCGATTCAATGTACTTCCTCAACGAGGACACATAAATCACATCATGCCAATTTACTAGTGACAGTGGCACAACAGGCTAACATGCTACTTCTCCCACGCTTCTGCTGCGCCACTCTGATACAAACCATAGAACACGGTGCGAACTTCTGAGACTTCGAAACTCGACCAACACCAGTCACCGGCGTGACTATCAAAACACATCTTTCCTTGGACCCTCCTGATCTTCTCAGCCATCTCAAGCATAATTCTCGGTCTGAGCACAACACTCCCAAAATCTCAACATAACTCCCAAATTTCCACCTGACATAATATTCAATATCTCATACCGCTTCACCACTTCGCCAACATGCATCTCTTATATCCTCAACATAGAACAGTTAATCCCCTAACAATAATCCAAATTAAAATTATATCTTTCCAATTCTTTGGAAATCTCAACACCAAATCCGTGAAAATACTACCCGATTTCCACTCTGGAATATTCAACGACTGCGTCAGACTTAACAGTCTCTGATGTTCAATCTTCAACTTTCGGAAATTCTAACCAACATATTCAACCTCAACCACTCCTCTCCTCATCTATGGTCACCCAAAACAATTTACTCAAATTCGGTTACTTCTTCATAGCACCGGGATGGATACTCCATCTACCTCAAAGTATTTCTTCAAGAGTACTCCTACTCCGTTCAACAACATCTGGTATACATACTCTATCACAACATATCATGGTACCATTTCCATAAGTTCCACAATCGACTCTTCCACTCGGATTAACCAAATTCAACTAATCCACCAACTCAACCCTGATTTCTGACCTTCTCGATTCTTCTCAAGAATACTACTAGTCAGTTCTAACGATAAAAGCTTAACTCCATAAGAAGTCTCTTTACCCATCGAGCTCATATTACAAATTGCTCAATTAGTTTTAACACTATTTGCCATCCTCATCGGTATATGCAAATATTTCCAACTCACTGCCTCAGCTACCACGTCCACTTTACCCGAATGGTAATTCAACTCAAAGCCATAATCTTTCAGAAGTCCCAATTATTTCCTCTGCCTTGTATCCCACTCTTTTAAATTAAACAAACACCTTAAACTCTTAAGATCACCAAACATCTCCGATCTCAGTCTAAACGATCGAAGCCTCCAACTCCGGCACAACCACAATAGCAACCAACTCTAAATCACTGGTCGGATGATTCTTCTTATGTACTTCAAGTCGCCTTTTGCATAACTGAAACTCGCTGAAGTTGACTTTAGTAATTCCCCCAATTATATCAACAAGCACCACAAATACAACAAATAGTCCTGTCGGATTCGGCAGAACTTTCCTCATAGAAGTATATCACCGCTCTTTTTCCAACACTGATAACTCAAGTTCCTTATGCTCAACATAATCCTCTACACTCTTCGAATACCTTAAAATCTCATTGATTAACACAACCATTTCCTTGCTCAAATATTTAAGGAAGATCCCATGCCAAACAGATACACAAGTTGTGAGTTATGGCGGAAACACAAACTGTACCTTCCGTTCTTACCACAACATCCGAACACACTCCCTCCATAACTAACTTAATTCCATGTCATTATTCCATCATCACATAGAGCATTGTAATATATTTCCAACGCTTCGAACCGCGCGTCATTCCGAGTTACGGTTCTCCCGTTACGGCAAAAATACGAAAACCACTTTTTCCTGCCCAAGACGTCTTCGCTGGGCGAACACCGTGGCAAACCTGACAGTCCGAAATTCTATTTTCGACCGTTACCTGACTTCTGAGTGTCCGATTTTGATTCCGTAAAAAGCTGCGATCTCGGAATTCAACGTACAACCACAATTTCATACTTAGGAGGCTATCCAACACACTTTCAATCTTTAAACATTTTAAAACCCGATTACTTCCAATCTCAACAGTAGATCTTGGAGCCTCCTATTACGATACCACTTCGACCTTCGACACCACAACACAATAATTCTACTCAAGATCTCACGACCACAGAAACTCGTGTCCTTCAATCAATTGATCCATCAAATCATTAACTCTTGGAAGCGAACACTTATCCTTGATAGTCACCTTGTTCACTTATCTATAGTTCACCCAAAGCTTCACAAAACCTTCTGTCTGTCTAACCAACAAAATTGGTGCACCTTACGGTAACACACTCAAACAAAAGAACCTCTCCCCCAGTGGGTCTTCAAGTTGACTCTTCAACTTCTCCAATCCCAACACAAACACGCAATATGGAGTCACCAATATCGGACTCGTTCCAAAAACAAAGTCAACGTGTAAGCTTTACTTCACACTCTGATAGTAAATCACTTACTTCCTCAGGGAACCTCCGGGCAATCATAACTAATTGACAAATCTCAATTTTCTCACTTTCCTTCTCATTCAAAGTTTCCGTCAAAGTAAACACTTCAACACTGTCTTACGCCGACTCTTTAAATAATCCCTCAAGCACTTAGCTTAACTCAAGACAATTCACTGCTCACGCCACTCAAGCTTGCAAGACACGTCTATCCCATCCAACACAATCCTGTCTACTATTAACAAGAGATTAAGGGTGACCAGTTCCTCAATTTGTCAATACACAGCCGAAATCATGATGGGGTACAAACCATCCTTACCAAACTATAAGAGCGTTCCCCAACATACTGAGCCCCATACTGCAGCATTCCGGAGAAATACAACTTCTCCCCCACTGGAATCATTCCTCTTCTGCCAACGAAATTAAACAACAACATGTACCGGCAGTGTTTTTACACACATGTCGCATACTAGGGAACAACAACACTAGATAATATTGGTCGGACGGACCGACCTTCTCTAATACCAATTGTAACACCCCACTTCCCAAATTAAATAAAATATAAACATTATAAATAAACATCAGAGTTTTCACCAAAGTACAGTGGGATATCACATCGCCAAAATTCATCAAAAATACTTTATTGATTATTTTCAAAATAATACAGCGGAAATTGTTATTTCAACATTCTTAGCCATATGCCTGATTACATAAAAATCTTTATTATTATAATTTGCTAAAATATGATACATCACAGGATTTCAACACGTTTGACATAAAACAATTAAAACACCCATATCCCGTGTTACGTATCAGAGCGTCCTAAGACTCGACTCACACACCGCTATCCAAGCTAGCTATGTACCTGGATTATCTGTACTTCCGAGGAAGAAGGACCACAACAACAACAAAGGGGGTGAGAAAACATGATCAAAATATATCGGTAATTACATACATGAAATAAGAGTAGTAAACACACCAATCACATAGTTTATCACCCATCATTCAACAAATACGACATATAGTCCACCAACGACACAACACACCATAATGCAAATATGCAACACAACACCATGCATGCCGTACCGACTCATTGGTTCATTCTATGGAACCCGGACAGATCATCTACACCCGGCCTTAGCCATGATCCACCCTCACCATTCCCCACTCAAAGGAATACGAACGAATCACGTACACTCCCCCCGAGCAATGACTCATTCCACCACCACTACACCATAATATGCATGACACCAGATGCATACAAATGAACACAAGCATACAATATGCACACAATCCACAAATTACTTCACCATACGTCCTACATACATATTATTCATCAATTAATTAATTTAATTAACGTCACACGATCTCCCTGATCCCGTCACCATACTCCACGTATATCTCCCACACCAACCTACTTATTAATCACATTGAATAATAAGGGAACTCATATTGAACACTGAGTACACCCAAATCCTCCGATCACTTTACTATACAAACTATATATGCGTATACGCATATAGCTCACCCACCAATTAATTATATCTACTAAATCCAATATTTCATAATCTCACCTTTCAACATCAAGTATACACTCTTCACCACCGAGCACATCTCTCCACCAATCACAACCCAAGGGATTCTACAACGATCACACACCACTCAATTATATTAATTACTTAGACATTAAGAGAGTCCACCTTCTAATATTAAGTATCCTCATACTCCGACACGCCGAACGCACACGATCCTATTGCTCACCTCATCCTTACTTCATATACTTCATACGCCAATTAACCATTTACTTAAATTAAACATTAAGCGAGTTTGCACTCTAACACCAAGATAATCACATCCCAACACCGGGGATACACGGTCATATTGATCACTTCACCATGCTCCATGTAATTCACATACCAACTAATCGTTCACTTAAAATTAACTATTATGGAATTCACTTCCTATCACCACGTATACACCGGAAATCATCCAATCACCATCCCTACACTCATCATGGTCGAAGGGATCCTACAAGGCTAATGCATAAGGCAAAACAACACCAAAACCACATTCTGCTACTACGCTCGCTGGTTCATTCGCCAGGCGAAGCCCCGCAGCGAATGCTCGCTATGGCTCGCCAGACGAACCTGCTGGCGAAGCCCCTCTCAACTATTGCGCATTCGCCAGGCGAAGGGATCATTCGCCAGGTGAACCTTCGCTGGCCATACTCGCCAGGCGAACTTCCTACTCTTTCAGTCTGGGATTTAATTTGGAATTACTCGCCACTACTCGCTCACATTCGCCAGGCGAATACTCGCCACCGTTTTCCAGGCGAACCTTCGCCAACACTCGGCAGGCGAAGCCCAGCGAATGCGGCGATACTCCAAATTTCTCACTGCTCTGCAATGCTATCAGAGCCAAATTTAGTCTAACTTCCTACTTCCAACTCTCATCCTATTATCAGTACCAATAGTGCACAATATTCTAATCAATCGCGCCCTAAATCACATTCCAGAATCAACCTTCAGACATCCTATCGATACTTCCAAAGGTCACACAGAACTTCCCTAAAAACCGTAAACACAACCTATGCACCAACCTCACCAATAACAACAATTCATCAACATCATATATCAATTATCATTATCAGATACTAATTATCATTATCAATCACAAATGCAAGCATGCCAATACAAACCTTCATACATCGATACATTCCTACGGAGTTAAGGAATCCCCTCTACCCTATTCATGTATAAACCATCTCAATCAAGTTTCTCCCCCCTTACCTGAATAATTGTTCTGATCGGCGAAGAAATCCTCCAAAATTGAATCGCTTGACCTTCTCCCTTCTCCTCTGTTCTTTCGCTCTTCTCTTTTTCCCAATTTTCTGCTTTGCCCATTCTATCGTGTTTTTCCTCCTCTTCTCTCACTAACTCCTCATATCCCCTCAACTTCCCATTTACTTATTCCATCCACTAATATTCCCAATAATAATAATAATAATTATTATTATTAATAATACCCATAACAATATTAATAATATTATTTCACCATAATAATAATATTAATAATAATAGTAATAATATTCCAATAATAATATTAATACTAATAATAATACTAATAGTAATAATAATAATAATAATAATAATAATAATAATAATAATAATAAATAATAATAATAATAATATCACCAATATTACTATTAATTATTAAATCATTATATTATTATATCAACTCCATATTTATCAAATAATCCTTATAATTTAAGGATACTCACCAATCATATACAAACACACCCCACCTAAGGGCACCCATCATAAAATAATTAGATTAACACCAAAATGATTAAATAAATAAAATGGGTGTTACAGATTGTACCTCAGTTACTCAGAGGAGGTAACAAAACAACTGCATATTTATTTTTCTAAAAGCCGCCACTTTACCTCTCGATTATTTCTATAACCGAAGGTGTGTGTGTGTGTGTGTGTGTCTATATATATATATATATATATATATATATATATATATATATATATATATATATATATATATATATATATATATATATATATATATATATATATATATATATATATATATATATATATATATATATATATATATATATATATATATATATATATATATATATATATATATATATATATATATATATATATATATATATATATATATATATATATATATATATATATATATATATATATATATATATATATATATATATATATATATATATATATATATATATATATATATATATATTACATGTTTTACATTTTTGTTAATATATGAAAGAAACATATATTTTATATTTTATTAATATACAAAATTACTTATTTTACATTTTATCGTTTCAATCTACAAGTATAAATGTTTGAAAAATTGTGAATTCAAATCATCTTCATCACTGTTCAAATATGGGGTGGAAAATAATGGTATCCCGTGTCATTTGAACCTTGTGGAAGAACAAATATTGGACATTGCATGCATTTGTTTCTGATGTAAAATTAAAAAATGATTAGATAAATAAAATAAATTTAAAGTTACATTACATGATTAGAGATTATGTTAGAAAACCAACATTGAACCAATTTTTTTTTACTCTTGCAATCCATAACATAAATGTTTGGTAAAGTAAATACACTCTTAACAAGTGATATCTTTTCCAACAAGTGGTATCAGAGCTTCGGCTCACCACAGATTTTAACATCTGTTATTCACAATGGATGAGTCAACCTCGACAACATCAGCAACAATGATCAAGTTAACCTCTTGAAATTACTCCATTTGGAAGCCAAGAATGGAAGACATACTATATTGCAAAGATTTGTTTAAACATTTGCAAAGTAAAGGGACAAAGCCAATCGGCAATTCTGATGATGATTGGAATTTGATGAATAGGAAAATAGTTGGACAAATTCAACAATGGATGGATCAAAGTGTATTTCATCGTGTCGCACAAGAAACACTTGCGTATATGTTATGGACGAAACTTGAAACCTTGTACGAAATAAATACAACCCATAATAAATCATCTATTATTCGTCGATTAATAAACCTCAAGTATAAAGAAACTCAAAGTGTTTCTGAACACTTTAGTGATTTTCAAAGATTGATAAATCAACTTACCATTATGCTTGAAGATGAATTGCAAGCATTGTTATTATTAAGTTCTTTGTGTCGCACCTCGAAAAATTCACATTCGAAAATACGACCCTCGCGCGAAAGGCGCGGAAATTGCGGTTCGACAGAGTCGCCACCGAACTTTATTTTTCCCGAATAAACGGGAGAGGAAAATATCGAAAAAACCTCCTAAAAACGAAAGGATAGGAACAGGGCTGTCGCAACCAAGTTCCGGGTTCGGGAGTCGGTTACGTGAGGGGAAGGTATTAGCACCCCTCACGTCCGTCGTACTCGACGGGAACCTCTTAAGGTAATTGTGGGGAGTATTGTCTAGGTTTGCTTGTTTTCTTCTCGTTGATAAGGTAGAATTGGTAGGGTAAAAGGTAAAGACGCTAGGGGAATGGGGTGGTTAGAAGATAGGGTGCTCGCCAAGGATTGGGGCCCTTGTGCCTACGTATGCTCATTCGGACGAGAATGAGAAATCAGAGCGTCGTAGTTCGACTACGGGAAAGGATGGGGGAAAATGGGAGATGGATAGAAGTGTGCTCGCCAAGATCATCGCAATCTTGTGCCTACGTATCTTATATTCAAGAATGAATAAAGAATCAGAGCGTCCGTAGTTCGTGGTAACAACCACGAAAAGATGAGGTTTGAATTGGTTTGATGTTGAGTTGAGAGACGAAAGAGTGACTGACAAACAACCTAAGGGCGTGCCTCAAGAGCTTGTCACTCAAGAATTCAAGGAATGCGAGATCCCAAGAACTCAGTTCTTTCGGAAATTGGGTTGAATAAGTTGAAGATAAGAGTTGGATATTTTGAAAACGAAAGAATGAACTAATAACAACTCGGGGGCGCGCCCAAGAGTTACTCGTTCGAATATTCAAAGAATGCTAGATTCTAAGAATATCCCTCTTTCGTAAGTTAAAAAAAATGTGTTTGTGAAAGGATCGAATCGAAGAATGGCATGCGAGGCCAAAAGGGAATTGTTTTGAACTGGTTCGACGACGTGTCGAAGATTTGATTGAAGATGGAACCGGCTTGACGACGTGTCAAGGGTTAAGGTTGTGAGAAACGATATTAGTCCCTGAGGGTGCTCCTAATATCGAGACCACGAGGAATTGTGAAAGAAATGGGTTGCGAATGCGGACGAGCAATCGACTCAGGAGAATATAGAGAACGGTTGAGTTTGAAAAAGTCGAAAGGTTGAGTGAATAACAACCCAAAGGGCGTGCCTCGAGAGCTATTCACTCGAAAATTCAAGGAATGCTAGACTCCAAGAACCTCCTTCTTTCGAGGTGTGAATCGAAAAAAGATATTTGAAAAAAAAGGTCAAAAGATTGAGTGAATAACAACTCAAAGGGCGTGCCTCGAGAATTATTCATTCGAAGATTCAAGGAATGCTAGACTCCAAGAACCTCCTTCTTTCGAAGTTTGATCGAGAAAATGTTTTAAAAGATAATTTGAAGTGTAAGTGAAATAGTCTCGACTAAAATTATCATCTATCAATAATTTTGACCGATAATAATTATTAAAGTCATCATTGACTAAAATAAGCAAGAAATCGATAAAAATCGAAAAATGAAAGAAGTTAAAGAGAAAATGGTCATCGACCGGAAAAAGTGAAAGAATATGAAAATAAATCCTCAAATAAGAAAAGTTAAAATTTAAACTCTTATTAAAACCACCTATAAAACCCTAGAGTTAAATACTTAATTATTGAAAACATAAAACTTTAAAATAAAATATTAACAATTTGAAGATATTTTCTTTTTATAAAAAGGAACTAAGATGTTTACATCCTTATTGAAAACAGAGGGTGTAAAAAGAAAACACGGGTGCAGAATCATAGGGCTTCTCAAAAGCCCGTCATCTATTCCTCACTCACATCATACGGTTGGGTATTCACAACTGATTGTGTGTGATAATAATCTCAAAATGGGCTTAACCCAACCGTCATGAAGTGACTCCCCAAGACGAAATCAGTTTATTAAATTGAACAATAAATAAAATAAAATAAAAACACAACAGAAAAAAAACGATCTTTATCCCAGCTACCACCAGAATTCGTCAACCCCTTTTTTTTAAAAAATGATCCAGCCAAAGAAATGAAAAGAAAAAAAACCTTACGCTCAGAATGTCGCGAACGTCCTCGCGCCTCAAGATCATCAACGAATCGGCAGAACGACGGCGAAATCAAGCTCACCTCCGCAAGCCTACCTCTTTCGATCCTTCGCTCTATTTCTCCCTCCGCCTCTCACTTCAAGATTTCCTAATAGGTTTGTGTTGGTTTGAGTAAATCTTGGTTCTCCTCCAACTCTATATTCCTCACTATGTTTCGCTTTTTTCCCAGATTTTTGTGTCACTTGATTGGAACCTTTGAAAGTGAGTTTATGATTGTGGTTCGAAGATGAGAACTAAGGGTTTATTTGAGGGGCAGCGGCGTATTAGGGTAGCAAGGGTTTCGGAATAAAAGAGTGCGGGTCGAAGGTTGTTCGAAAATGGATGGAAAGTTTTTATTTCGGAAAAAAAGAATAGGTTGAATGGGGGAGGTAATAATGGTTTGTGCGTTTTGAATCACGTTAGGAGAAATTTGAAGGTGGAAGCAGAAAGTTTATGGGTAAAAGGTTATCGTGGTTGATTTCTGAGGCTGAAGGGTTTATGGATGGATGAAGTTTGAGGGATTATTATGAGAGTTTCCATTATTGTTGGAAGGAGGAGAGAATGATTTTCCTGGTATTGGTGGGCAGCTCGGGTCCTTTTGTTCAAGATTGAAGGAGAAAGAATTTTCTCTTTGAAGGAAGTTCGAATGAGAGGGTGGTGGCTAGGGTTTTTTTGAAAAAGGTCCCCCCTATCACTGATCAAAATTCCTTTTTATATGCAGGTATCTGTTGTATTGGCTGCTCCTGCTGTCCTCTCTCAGAACGTGGTATGATGTGGGAAATAAAGAAAACTCAAGCCTATCTGTTTTGTCTGTAGTGAGGTACCAAAATACCTACTTTTTACCCTGTTTTTTACTGTGTGAATTCTTGAGATTTTCACTGTTATGAACCTGCTGATGTGGCCTTTATTTTGACACTGTCTTATTCTCTCTATTATGAATTTTGTGGTTGCAGTGGAGTAATGGCTCTTTACCGGTTTGGGCTGACTCAGCTTTATTTCTGGTTTTGCAGATAGGCTTTGTGTAATCTCATGCCAATGAATTCCTGGGGCATTGCAGCTTGACTTTTGGAGCTTTGTGATATGGTTATGAAGGCTAAAGAATCGGTGATTCAATGGTGTAAAATTTGGTGTTGCGCGACGCTGCTGCTGTTGTTTCGTGAGTGCTTCGGTTGATTTGCCGAGGGTAACTGTTATGAAAATGACTGTTATGTGTTGAAGGCTGGTATGGTAGAATCATGTGTTGCTGCAGGCATTTTCGCGGTGGGCTGGTTTGCGGTATCTGTCTTGACTTATTCTGCAAGTCATAAGCCTCACACCTCCATGCCTTGAAATAATTTTTTATGCCACTAATTTTTCACACAACACACGGTAACTTTCAATCGCATCCTCCAACGCCCTCACAAACCCAACTCTTAAAGTTTCCTCCCAGTCTTCAAGCGTAATATCAGTGTATTTTGGATGGTGTTTAAGTTTATACAGTTTCATCATAAGCTTATGTATACTGCAAATCTGACCATCTTTTACGGCAACAGGTACAACAAAGACTTTCATACTTTCAATTGTGTCAGCTACAATTGTCTTTCTTTTTCTTTCTTTTTTGTTTTGTCCGCAAGACTGATAGCACTTTCCATAGACTTATTGGATTTCAGGGAGCACGACATAAAGGGAGTCTTGATGTTATCTGAGGCTGCCACCACAATTTCGTGCAAACGAGGAATTCCAAGAGTCACATTCATTTCACTTCGACCAGCAAGATGGAAAGCATTCAAAGTCATCTGTGTTGCCGGTTCTCCCACAGACTGAGAAGCCAACACACCAACCGGTTCATCCGGTTGAGCAAGACTTGAGACGTACTTGTGCTCCATCAACTGTAGGAAATCTTGTTTCAAATGAACCAGAATTTCTCTGTTTTGAAGAGAAATCACGACTGAAGTTTTCTGTTTTCCTTTGAAGAGCAGCAGGCAACTTGTTAATATAAGGACTGGATCTATCTAGCTGACGGCAACAGCTGCTGTAAACCAATTCTCAATTAATTGACAGTGCTTCTAATTTGGTGATAAAGCTAGTTTGATGCACACCTACACCATCTTCTCCATAGTGAAACTGAACAACTGACCCATTGCCATCGCGGACAGTATGATCATAGCAACTTTTAGGCACTCAAGGTTTTCATAAGACATCTTTGCAGGTAATCACTCCTAGATGCTTTGGCTGTAGTGTCAACTAACCCTTCTCTAACAGTCATACAATGAAAGCAATATTCGTGGGACTCATTTTCCTTCCAACTCTCGCTGGCCAAGATGAGAAGATATCTGCTGGAAGTTGACCATACCTCCCTTAGCTCCAGATGTAGTCATAACCTGAATGGGACTTCTATGATTTTTCAGGGTTACAGTTGTGAAGGTTGGTTTTCTAAACTCCTCTTTTTTGCATTTTTCGGCTCATTTTGTGATGAGATTTTATTTGAACTTTCAATGTTAATAACAAAATCTGACCCTGTTTTAATCATGGATGTTAATTTGCCAGGAAGTCTATTTGAGGGACAGTGTATCACCAACAACGAACGGAGAAGTTACGCCAGCCAATAGATACTTGGTGCGGAAGGCAAGCTTAAGATCAATGAAGTCCATCCATCTTAAAGCTTTTAGGTTGCGAGTTTTCATTGGGTCACCAATTATCTGTCGGTGACAGCTAGATTATCATGTTGTGAATTTCATACTTTTGCTTCGGCTTCTGAACAGACTCGGGTTCAGGCTTTGTTGGCCTGTTGGGACTGATTTGCAAGCTGGGCGTATGCGACGTGACGACTTGATTATGCAGGTGTGCTGGCTTAGAAGCTTGACGATGACTACCGACAGAATTATCCCCATCAATCCTTAATTTTCCTTGTGCTTGCTATTCCTTTATTATTGTTTTGTTGCGGTTTTTGATAAAGCAAGAATGAATTGAGGCTTGTGATGTATACTCATTCTGAGTTTTCTTCTTATACGCAACCATGATCTTGTATTCTGTTTGTTTAGTAAAAGTATGGTTATGATTCTTATTTCCTGCTCCCATTTAAGTAACCATGGTTCTGTAGTACTGATGATGTATAGCCTCAATCAGGATAATATGCAGTATATCCTAAATGCCATTTGATAGCACGCTTTCTGTGGTTTGGCTTGAAGGTAATACACATCCAGTTGGTCATGGTTCAGAAAATAGCGCACGGCTTGGGTCATTCCTTGCAATTATGGCTTTTATCTTGACAACATTTAATAACTTGCAAATGAATTGGCATGACCCAACTCAAACTCAGTACCAATTTGCTTATGACTTGGTGGCACCTGCAATTTACCTTGAAAATTTCTAATGGCTGACCCCAGTTAAATGACCCCTTTTTGAAATAACCCGACCAATTTGGAGTTTGTGAACCATCTTAGAACACAGTTCATCGACAAACCAAAATATCTACTATAAATGCCTTTCCTTGACTTAGATATGAAATCAAGTTTCCATCTTCGCTTATGAGCATCGTGGCTCAAAAGACATAAATTATGATCTCATGATTTACCGCAACATCTCCACTTATGACTTGAAACATTACCTCGAAACACCAACAACTACTTGTTTGAACATCCAACATATATATGTATCGATGAGATTGGCCTTGAAGCTAATAATATATGCGGTCCAGTCCCCAAACATATCTTGTATAGTTATGAACTGATGCACTTATACTATAAGCCTTTGAGATGAATCAAAGTATCCTTTGGACAAATTGCATTTAAACCCAAATTCAATCAAGACTTGAATTTTGCACACTAAATCTAAATTTGTCACAAACTGATTTAGGATCCAAACATAGCTTGACGTCTGTAATCAAGTCGAATAAGGTCTGAGGCCAGATAGACCGTGTCTAGAAGCATCATGAGAAGTATCTTGAATTAAATGCATATCGTAACAAGCAACTTGTAATGAGGCCCGCACAACCTTTAGAGGAACTTGTAATCAAGTTAAAACAGTGTTCAAACCTATTGAAAACCAACGATCACGTTGCGAGATAAATCCAATTACGCATTTTTTTTGACTATATCATATTTATCTGATCGTGAAAACGAGGACAAACATGATTTTGGGTATAAGGGGTTGGAGGCACGCTCTTCCCATATAAATTGCTAGGGATTATAACCATAATGAGTACACGTAAATTCTTTATAAACGAAATCTTAGAGAGTCATGGCCAGAAGTCATGAATCAGTAAAACGTTCATTAAATATCAAAGTAGGACAAATTTGGGGTATGACAGATGCCCCTATCTAATTGCCTTAAACTTGAGAGAATGAACTGATGCTTGTCGTTCATTTTAAGGTGGAAGTCAATTAGATATAAGAAGACCTCAAAATTTGTCCGAAAAGAAAAGAGACGCTCGGGAAGTGAAATACTGGAAAACGTAACTCAAAGTAAATAAACGGCAAGAAGTTGTCATCACCAAAAGGATGATGG
Organism: Lathyrus sativus; assembly: GCA_963859935.3. Lineage (NCBI taxonomy): Eukaryota > Viridiplantae > Streptophyta > Magnoliopsida > Fabales > Fabaceae > Lathyrus > Lathyrus sativus. The sequence goes on along the minus strand of OZ012741.1, from coordinate 598,490,741 downwards.
AAAGAAATGAACACGGCTATTACCACCAAAAAGGGGCGGTAGAGCGAAAACATAAAAGAAAACATCGCGCAATCTGATACCGACGAAGTACCAGACCTACCACCAAAAGGATGGTAGAGCGGAAACATAAAAGAAAACATCGCACAATCTGATATCGACGAAATATCAGACCTACCACCAAAAGGATGGTAGAGCGAAAACAAAATTCGCACAATCTATCACTAATGACCATGATAGACCCCCCACCAAAAGGATGACGGAGCGAGACAAGCAAAATTCGCACAATCCATCATTAATGACCATGATAGACCCTCGCCAAAAGGATGACGGAGCGAAACACACGCCAAACAATATCGCACAATCTATCATTAATGACCATGATAGACCCTCACCAAAAGGATGACGGAGCGAAACACAAATAAACACATCGCACAATCTATCATTAATGACCATGATAGACCCTCACCAAAAGGATGACGGAGCAAAACACAAAGCAAATCGCACAATCTATCATTAATGACCATGATAGACCCCCCCCCCCCCCCCCCCCCGCCAAAAGGATGACGGAGCGAAACACAAAACAAATCGCACAATCTATCACTAATGACCATGATAGACCCCCCACCAAAAGGATGACGGAGCGAAACACAAAACAAATCACACAATCTATCATTAATGACCATGATAGACCCCCCACCAAAAGGATGACGGAGCGAAACACAAAACAAATCACACAATCTATCATTAATGACCATGATAGACCACCCCATCAAAAGGATGACGGAGTGAAAACAAATAAATGATCGCACAATCTGACATCGACGAAATGTCAGACCTACCACCAAAAGGATGGTAGAGCGAAAATACAAAAGAAAGCATCGCACAATCTGATATCGACGAAATACCAGACCTACCACCAAAAGGATGGTAGAGCGTAAACACAAATAAAACATCGCGCAATCTGATATCGACGAAGTACCAGACCTACCACAAAAAGGATGGTAGAGCGAAAACACAAATAAAACATCGCGCAATCTGATACCGACGAAGTACCAGACCTACCACCAAAAGGATGGTAGAGCGAAAACATGAAAGAAAACATCGCGCAATCTGATACCGACGAAGTATCAGATCTACCACCAAAAGGATGATAGAGCGAAAACACAAGTAAAACAATCGCACAATCTGACACCGACGAAGTACCAGACCTACCACCAAAAGGATGGTAGAGCGAAAACACAACACACAGGTCACTATCACCAAAAGGATGATAGGACAACACCAACTTGAAGTTTACCAACATCAAAAGGATGCGGGCTAGGTTGAACTGACGAAGTTCGACTATCACCAAAAGGATGATAGTAAGGCAATTGACAACGGTCACGCTTGCTGGGTACAACTCATTGGGGAACCCCTGAGAAGAAGATTGAATTTGAAATGAGTCGACGGGGTACGCCCACCGTCTTTGCTTGGAAATCATAATTTGCTGAAATGATTTCATGGTTACGCCCATGAATTCTGAAGAGGATGCCCCTGACTGGGCTGAATTTGTCTTGATGTCTTGTCTTGCTCAACAAAAGGTTGAACAACTTCATGAGGGACGCTCACGGTCTTGCTGAAGATGCCCCTGCTCGGGTAGGATCTTGCACTGAACTTCTTGGATTTTCCCAACAAAAGGTTGAACAACTTCGTGGGGAACGCCCACAATCTTGAATGGTATACCCCTGATTAGGCTGAATGTTGATTTGCATATTTGACCAACCACGAGGTTGAAATTCGTCACGGGAGACGCCCATGGTATTGAAGAAGATGCCCCTGACTGGGCTGAATCTTGCTTTGAATGTCTTCAAAATTTATGGGAGAAACCCACAATTGCAGAAGATTGCCCCGGCTGGGTTGATGACTACTTTGAAGCTTTTGGAAAATCGTGGGGTAAACCCACCATCTTGCGGAAGATGCCCCCTGACTGGGCGATCGATGGTCTTGGAAATCTTCGAGATTGATCCTGGACCTTGACTTGCATATATGAATGCTGGATGATAAATGATATTCTATATGAGTGGATGTGCAAATGCAAATGCTGACGAGCGGAGATGCAAGAGCTGGGGAAGTATGGTATAATTGGGGTATGCATATGATGCAAGATATTTATGAGATCGAATGCGATGCGCATGATGCATATGATTGCAGATGAGTAATTTGGAAATGCAGGTGAAGACGCCAGCATGGTGGACTTTTGGTAGTCGCCAATGCGAATTGGACTTCGGGTGGTGGGAGGGATTGACTTCCTCGACACGCAGTTTGCTGAAGACGCCATGATTGACACAGGCGAAGATACTTTATATGCCCCGAGTCTGGGTACTTGGTGACTTGTTGTGAATTTTCTTCAGAGAAGGCTGCAACTCTGCTTGTTGGTCAGGACGACCTGGTCTTGCCCCAGTCTGAACTTGCTAGTGGTTTGCCTCAAGTTAACCATCTCTGACATATGGTGGTTGAACTCGGATGACTTGCCTCTGTTCGAGCTACTGAGTGGTTTGCTCCCAGCCTGTGGGTTCTGAGGTAGTCTTGCCTCGTGTACGCCACTGAAAGTCAAGTTCCTCCTCGATTGCCCCTTGCTGGAGTATCTTTGAATACCTAGCACTGATTTGCAAATAAAATTGTACATTCATAAATGGTGACGTTAATGCAAAGTTCGATGCAAGATTTGAAAAAGTATCGTTTTATTGAAGTGTCGTGAAAATGTGAGACGAATGGACTGCTAGCCCAGACGTTGTGCTAATTGATTGGTGTGAAAAATATGTCAAGAGAAGTGACACCAATACTGATGATTAGAAATCATGTGAGGAGTCAGGTTACGCAACCTTGCGATAGTATGCTTTCAGAATAAACCTCGCCTCAATTAGGACTTTCGAGGGCTGTAACGTGGTCTGGTTCACGGTTATGAAACAAGGGATATTAGGCTCAAAGTATGATTTGTACCCACCCCTTCTTCTTAATGATCTCCAGTCCTACACTCAGTTAATTCTGCACTTGTCTGGACGGTGTAAGCTTGATACTTCAAGGTTTGCTCGACGTGGCAGTCACCTTATTTTGGTTTTTTGATGGATGCCAGTGTCCCTTTTGATTTGGGTGTCCACTGTATCTCATTTTGTTTTTTGTTGAGGGTTTCGGGGTCCTCTTTTGCTTTTGTTTTGATCCCTAATTTTTGCATGGATTGACTTCGTTTGTCAGATCCATCGGGATTGCCTTGATTTTGCCTAAGTCCCCTCTAAGGTGTCCGACTTAGCAGGCTTTTGATGCTTTTTGTTTTTTTGTTGTGACTGCCATAGTATGGGTCTATGATGGACATCCGTCTTCTGGATTTTGATTCGAATACGTAATTGGATTAACTGGACACTACCCTGCCCCGGGTTGAGTGTAAAAGGTTTATAGATCCAAAGGAAACTGCTACTTCTTGGCTCGAAGTGGTTCACTAGGGATTAACTCCTTATATCTCCGGTGTTTGGGGAATTGAAGCAATGCCTGTACATCATTGACGAGATCCTATCTGAAAGCATACCGTTTGCAATTATGGGTATCTCGTTTTCATCATCCTCCCTCAAATCATGCTAAACAACAGTGAATAGAGTGGAGTAAAGAGATGTGTCGGTGATAAGCGAAAAATGAGTGAATACGACATAACTAATTCAAAACATGCATAGACGATACATTAATGAAAACCAAATACGAATGGCAATTGTTCAGAGCATACAATACTTAAATAAACAAAGACAAAACATAAGAAGCTGCGAATAATAAAATGGCAACATGGCTGCCTTCTTCGGGGAATGAACTTGACTGGAATCAATCTGACGTTGGCGTTAGTTGACTGGTGGCATTGGATTGTTGATGATATTTGGAGACTTCCCATTGAAGTTGATAGCATCCCTATCAATCATGTCTTGAATTATGTGCTTGAAAGCCCTGCAGTCCTCAATGGTGTGACCTGGAGCGCCCTTATGAAACTCACAATGGGCATTTGCATCGTAATCGGCAGGAATGATAGTTGGAGGAGCTAAATCTCTCGGAACGATAGCTTTCTTCTCCATCAACTGAGCAAAGATTTTGGCATATGGCATTGGTAGACGATCAAAGACTCTATCTGGTCTCCATGTTCTCTGCGGACGCTGTGGGCGAGCACCTTGTCGTTGCTGAGTTGCTTGCATCTGCTGTTGCTGAGGAGGATACTGATATCCTTGCTGGTTATAGGCTTGTTGCTGAGGAGCCTGTTGCCTTGGCATCTGAGCTTGCGCTGCATGGACAGCTGGCTGATAAGGCATTGGAGCAAATTGCGCAGCAGCAACATATGGATACTGATAGTAGGGAACTTGATAAGGCATAGGAGGAGCTTGTTGAGAAGCTTGCCCTTTCTGCACGAAGATGGCATTTGTTTCACCCTCCTTCTTCTTGTATCCATTAAAAGGCCTCTTGGCATTAGCCTGACTGTTAGAACCTCCTGGGATCTTCCCACTCTTCAGTCCTTCTTCAATTCTCTCACCGACGATCACCAAGTCAGAGAATCCAGCGGAGACGCTACCGATCAGCTTTTCATAGTACTGGCCTTGCAAGGTACCCATGAATATGTCAATCAGTTCACGGTCAACAAGAGGTGGATGCACCCTTGCGGCTAGCTCTCTCCATCGTTGCGCGTACTCCTTGAAGGATTCGTTGTCCTTCTGAGTCATACTCTGAAGCTGAGTACGATTAGGAGCAAGGTCAGTGTTGTATTTGTACTGCTTGACAAATGCATCGGCTAGCTCGGCCCAGGTGCGCACACTATTACGCTCCAGCTGCATATACCATTCAAGTGATGCCCCAGACAGGCTGTCCTGGAAGCAATGGATCATGAGCTTTTCATCTCTGGCATAAGCAGCCATCTTGCGACAGTACATCTTCAGATGAATGTTTGGGCAACTGAGACCTTTGTACTTCGAAAATTCGGGCACCTTGAACTTTGGAGGAATGACAACATCAGGCACCAAGCACAATTCCAGAGCACTGAAAGAATTTGAGTTATGCCCCTCCATGGCGCAGAGTTTCTCGGCTAGGTCTCGGCATATTTTCATGGCTTCTGAATCCTGAGCAGCGACAGGACTGGCAATAGGGATAGCAGCATGATAGTTCTGAACGTCGTCATACTGATCCATCAGAGTATCTTCGACATGAGGAACCGGGATTTGCACAGCAGCAGGCTGGGCGTGCGGGATAACTCCAACGGTAACTCCAGGCGCTGGGATTGGCTGAGAAGTATTTCCTTCGACTGCGTTGTTGAAGTTCAGCGGCATCCCATGAGAACTTGGAATTTGAACCAAAGGGATGGCAGTAGACCCTTGTCCATTGTGGTTGACGACAGCGGCGGCTTCACGCTGTTCTTCCTCTCTCCTGGCTGCGAGGATGGCTTCGAGGATCTGGTCGATCTTTCCTTTCATGGAATCCAACTCTTCCCTGAAGGCGACTTGCTCCTGTTGAATCTGCTCCATCACTCGTCTGGTATTGGCTCTAGTTGCGTACTGGTGTCGAGGAATCAGCTTGATTTACTGGAGAAGAAGGAACGGAGACATAAGATTCTGTTGAAGGACTGGAGATGCAAAATGCACAACATATGAAATGCAATGCAAATGATATGCAAGATGCAATGCAAGATACAAGATCCAGGATCACAGGATCACAACTCCAACGACTCCTGAAGCTGGTAACTGTAACAGATAAGTAACCATAATTCCTGCTCAAAGAAAACTGACAGGTACAACCTATACGGGAAGGTCTAAACATTCTACCCATAATCCCACTCACGGGATGGTTTCTATGTTTGGTTCCCAGGATCACGGACACTAATCGTATCAGCGTCACGCAACAGGCTGGCTGCATTACGACGATAATGACGATAAGGTCTCTCCTGAGCGGGGTCCTCGTGCTAGGCACACAAGGAGCGAGTCCTTGGAGACTAACATTACACGACCACCAATATCGGAACTGGTGCTAACAAAAGGTTCCCAGAATCACAGACCCTTCATTAATCAAGTCGTGCAACAGGCTAGCTGCGTTACAACAAGATCTACGAATAGGTCTCCTCTGGAGGAGCTTTCATGCTAGGCCCACAAGGAGCGAGTCCTCGGAGACTAACACTACTCGACTACCAATTCTAAACTATGTGTTCTCTCTGCTTTTACCAAAGCTCGGGTGTAGAGCTTTACTCATGACGTCGTCCCAAGAACCGAAAGGCCCAGATAACAAACACAAATAAAAACCACAAGAGAACGAATACAAAATGAAAACAAATAAAAACAAACACTCCTCACAAACCAAAAGATAGGCTCGACTCTCTCTTTGCATGGAGCAATGCGTCCCCAGCAGAGTCGCCACCTGTCGCACCTCGAAAAATTCACATTCGAAAATACGACCCTCGCGCGAAAGGCGCGGAAATTGCGGTTCGACAGAGTCGCCACCGAACTTTATTTTTCCCAAATAAACGGGAGAGGAAAATATCGAAAAAACCTCCTAAAAACGAAAGGATAGGAACAGGGCTGTCGCAACCAAGTTCCGGGTTCGGGAGTCGGTTACATGAGGGGAAGGTATTAGCACCCCTCACGTCCGTCGTACTCGACGGGAACCTCTTAAGGTAATTGTGGGGAGTATTGTCTAGGTTTGCTTGTTTTCTTCTCGTTGATAAGGTAGAATTGGTAGGGTAAAAGGTAAAGACGCTAGGGGAATGGGGTGGTTAGAAGATAGGGTGCTCGCCAAGGATTGGGGCCCTTGTGCCTACGTATGCTCATTCGGACGAGAATGAGAAATCAGAGCGTCGTAGTTCGACTACGGGAAAGGATGGGGGAAAATGGGAGATGGATAGAAGTGTGCTCGCCAAGATCATCGCAATCTTGTGCCTACGTATCTTATATTCAAGAATGAATAAAGAATCAGAGCGTCCGTAGTTCGTGGTAACAACCACGAAAAGATGAGGTTTGAATTGGTTTGATGTTGAGTTGAGAGACGAAAGAGTGACTGACAAACAGCCTAAGGGCGTGCCTCAAGAGCTTGTCACTCAAGAATTCAAGGAATGCGAGATCCCAAGAACTCAGTTCTTTCGGAAATTGGGTTGAATAAGTTGAAGATAAGAGTTGGATATTTTGAAAACGAAAGAATGAACTAATAACAACTCGGGGGCGCGCCCAAGAGTTACTCGTTCGAATATTCAAAGAATGCTAGATTCTAAGAATATCCCTCTTTCGTAAGTTAAAAAAAATGTGTTTGTGAAAGGATCGAATCGAAGAATGGCATGCGAGGCCAAAAGGGAATTGTTTTGAACTGGTTCGACGACGTGTCGAAGATTTGATTGAAGATGGAACCGGCTTGACGACGTGTCAAGGGTTAAGGTTGTGAGAAACGATATTAGTCCCTGAGGGTGCTCCTAATATCGAGACCACGAGGAATTGTGAAAGAAATGGGTTGCGAATGCGGACGAGCAATCGACTCAGGAGAATATAGAGAACGGTTGAGTTTGAAAAAGTCGAAAGGTTGAGTGAATAACAACCCAAAGGGCGTGCCTCGAGAGCTATTCACTCGAAAATTCAAGGAATGCTAGACTCCAAGAACCTCCTTCTTTCGAGGTGTGAATCGAAAAAAGATATTTGAAAAAAAAGGTCAAAAGATTGAGTGAATAACAACTCAAAGGGCGTGCCTCGAGAATTATTCATTCGAAGATTCAAGGAATGCTAGACTCCAAGAACCTCCTTCTTTCGAAGTTTGATCGAGAAAATGTTTTAAAAGATAATTTGAAGTGTAAGTGAAATAGTCTCGACTAAAATTACCATCTATCAATAATTTTGACCGATAATAATTATTAAAGTCATCATTGACTAAAATAAGCAAGAAATCGATAAAAATCGAAAAATGAAAGAAGTTAAAGAGAAAATGGTCATCGACCGGAAAAAGTGAAAGAATATGAAAATAAATCCTCAAATAAGAAAAGTTAAAATTTAAACTCTTATTAAAACCACCTATAAAACCCTAGAGTTAAATACTTAATTATTGAAAACATAAAACTTTAAAATAAAATATTAACAATTTGAAGATATTTTCTTTTTATAAAAAGGAACTAAGATGTTTACATCCTTATTGAAAACAGAGGGTGTAAAAAGAAAACACGGGTGCAGAATCATAGGGCTTCTCAAAAGCCCGTCATCTATTCCTCACTCACATCATACGGTTGGGTATTCAAAACTGATTGTGTGTGATAATAATCTCAAAATGGGCTTAACCCAACCGTCATGAAGTGACTCCCCAAGACGAAATCAGTTTATTAAATTGAACAATAAATAAAATAAAATAAAAACACAACAGAAAAAAAACGATCTTTATCCCAGCTACCACCAGAATTCGTCAACCCCTTTTTTTTAAAAAATGATCCAGCCAAAGAAATGAAAAGAAAAAAAACCTTACGCTCAGAATGTCGCGAACGTCCTCGCGCCTCAAGATCATCAACGAATCGGCAGAACGACGGCGAAATCAAGCTCACCTCCGCAAGCCTACCTCTTTCGATCCTTCGCTCTATTTCTCCCTCGGCCTCTCACTTCAAGATTTCCTAATAGGTTTGTGTTGGTTTGAGTAAATCTTGGTTCTCCTCCAACTCTATATTCCTCACTATGTTTCGCTTTTTTCCCAGATTTTTGTGTCACTTGATTGGAACCTTTGAAAGTGAGTTTATGATTGTGGTTCGAAGATGAGAACTAAGGGTTTATTTGAGGGGCAGCGGCGTATTAGGGTAGCAAGGGTTTCGGAATAAAAGAGTGCGGGTCGAAGGTTGTTCGAAAATGGATGGAAAGTTTTTATTTCGGAAAAAAAGAATAGGTTGAATGGGGGAGGTAATAATGGTTTGTGCGTTTTGAATCACGTTAGGAGAAATTTGAAGGTGGAAGCAGAAAGTTTATGGGTAAAAGGTTATCGTGGTTGATTTCTGAGGCTGAAGGGTTTATGGATGGATGAAGTTTGAGGGATTATTATGAGAGTTTCCATTATTGTTGGAAGGAGGAGAGAATGATTTTCCTGGTATTGGTGGGCAGCTCGGGTCCTTTTGTTCAAGATTGAAGGAGAAAGAATTTTCTCTTTGAAGGAAGTTCGAATGAGAGGGTGGTGGCTAGGGTTTTTTTGAAAAAGGTCCCCCCCTATCACTGATCAAAATTCCTTTTTATATGCAAGTATCTGTTGTATTGGCTGCTCCTGCTGTCCTCTCTCAGAACGTGGTATGATGTGGGAAATAAAGAAAACTCAAGCCTATCTGTTTTGTCTGTAGTGAGGTACCAAAATACCTACTTTTTACCCTGTTTTTTACTGTGTGAATTCTTGAGATTTTCACTGTTATGAACCTGCTGATGTGGCCTTTATTTCAACTTTATTTTGACACTGTCTTATTCTCTCTATTATGAATTTTGTGGTTGCAGTGGAGTAATGGCTCTTTACCGGTTTGGGCTGACTCAGCTTTATTTCTGGTTTTGCAGATAGGCTTTGTGTAATCTCATGCCAATGAATTCCTGGGGCATTGCAGCTTGACTTTTGGAGCTTTGTGATATGGTTATGAAGGCTAAAGAATCGGTGATTCAATGGTGTAAAATTTGGTGTTGCGCGACGCTGCTGCTGTTGTTTCGTGAGTGCTTCGGTTGATTTGCCGAGGGTAACTGTTATGAAAATGACTGTTATGTGTTGAAGGCTGGTATGGTAGAATCATGTGTTGCTGCAGGCATTTTCGCGGTGGGCTGGTTTGCTGTATCTGTCTTGACTTATTCTGCAAGTCATAAGCCTCACACCTCCATGCCTTGAAAAATTTTTTTATGCCACTAATTTTTCACACAACACACGGTAACTTTCAATCGCATCCTCCAACGCCCTCACAAACCCAACTCTTAAAGTTTCCTCCCAGTCTTCAAGCGTAATATCAGTGTATTTTGGATGGTGTTTAAGTTTATACAGTTTCATCATAAGCTTATGTATACTGCAAATCTGACCATCTTTTACGACAACAGGTACAACAAAGACTTTCATACTTTCAATTGTGTCAGCTACAATTGTCTTTCTTTTTCTTTCTTTTTTGTTTTGTCCGCAAGACTGATAGCACTTTCCATAGACTTATTGGATTTCAGGGAGCACGACATAAAGGGAGTCTTGATGTTATCTGAGGCTGCCACCACAATTTCGTGCAAACGAGGAATTCCAAGAGTCACATTCATTTCACTTCGACCAGCAAGATGGAAAGCATTCAAAGTCATCTGTGTTGCCGGTTCTCCCACAGACTGAGAAGCCAACACACCAACCGGTTCATCCGGTTGAGCAAGACTTGAGACGTACTTGTGCTCCATCAACTGTAGGAAATCTTGTTTCAAATGAACCAGAATTTCTCTGTTTTGAAGAGAAATCACGACTGAAGTTTTCTGTTTTCCTTTGAAGAGCAGCAGGCAACTTGTTAATATAAGGACTGGATCTATCTAGCTGACGGCAACAGCTGCTGTAAACCAATTCTCAATTAATTGACAGTGCTTCTAATTTGGTGATAAAGCTAGTTTGATGCACACCTACACCATCTTCTCCATAGTGAAACTGAACAACTGACCCATTGCCATCGCGGACAGTATGATCATAGCAACTTTTAGGCACTCAAGGTTTTCATAAGACATCTTTGCAGGTAATCACTCCTAGATGCTTTGGCTGTAGTGTCAACTAACCCTTCTCTAACAGTCATACAATGAAAGCAATATTCGTGGGACTCGTTTTCCTTCCAACTCTCGCTGGCCAAGATGAGAAGATATCTGCTGGAAGTTGACCATACCTCCCTTAGCTCCAGATGTAGTCATAACCTGAATGGGACTTCTATGATTTTTCAGGGTTACAGTTGTGAAGGTTGGTTTTCTAAACTCCTCTTTTTTGCATTTTTCGGCTCATTTTGTGATGAGATTTTATTTGAACTTTCAATGTTAATAACAAAATCTGACCCTGTTTTAATCATGGATGTTAATTTGCCAGGAAGTCTATTTGAGGGACAATGTATCACCAACAACGAACGGAGAAGTTACGCCAGCCAATAGATACTTGGTGCGGAAGGCAAGCTTAAGATCAATGAAGTCCATCCATCTTAAAGCTTTTAGGTTGCGAGTTTTCATTGGGTCACCAATTATCTGTCGGTGACAGCTAGATTATCATGTTGTGAATTTCATACTTTTGCTTCGGCTTCTGAACAGACTCGGGTTCAGGCTTTGTTGGCCTGTTGGGACTGATTTGCAAGCTGGGCGTATGCGACGTGACGACTTGATTATGCAGGTGTGCTGGCTTAGAAGCTTGACGATGGCTACCGACAGAATTATCCCCATCAATCCTTAATTTTCCTTGTGCTTGCTATTCCTTTATTATTGTTTTGTTGCGGTTTTTGATAAAGCAAGAATGAATTGAGGCTTGTGATGTATACTCATTCTGAGTTTTCTTCTTATACGCAACCATGATCTTGTATTCTGTTTGTTTAGTAAAAGTATGGTTATGATTCTTATTTCCTGCTCCCATTTAAGTAACCATGGTTCTGTAGTACTGATGATGTATAGCCTCAATTAGGATAATATGCAGTATATCCTAAATGCCATTTGATAGCACGCTTTCTGTGGTTTGGCTTGAAGGTAATACACATCCAGTTGGTCATGGTTCAGAAAATAGCGCACGGCTTGGGTCATTCCTTGCAATTATGGCTTTTATCTTGACAACATTTAATAACTTGCAAATGAATTGGCATGACCCAACTCAAACTCAGTACCAATTTGCTTATGACTTGGTGGCACCTGCAATTTACCTTGAAAATTTCTAATGGCTGACCCCAGTTAAATGACCCCTTTTTGAAATAACCCGACCAATTTGGAGTTTGTGAACCATCTTAGAACACAGTTCATCGACAAACCAAAATATCTACTATAAATGCCTTTCCTTGACTTAGATATGAAATCAAGTTTCCATCTTCGCTTATGAGCATCGTGGCTCAAAAGACATAAATTATGATCTCATGATTTACCGCAACATCTCCACTTATGACTTGAAACATTACCTCGAAACACCAACAACTACTTGTTTGAACATCCAACATATATATGTATCGATGAGATTGGCCTTGAAGCTAATAATATATGCGGTCCAGTCCCCAAACATATCTTGTATAGTTATGAACTGATGCACTTATACTATAAGCCTTTGAGATGAATCAAAGTATCCTTTGGACAAATTGCATTTAAACCCAAATTCAATCAAGACTTGAATTTTGCACACTAAATCTAAATTTGTCACAAACTGATTTAGGATCCAAACATAGCTTGACGTCTGTAATCAAGTCGAATAAGGTCTGAGGCCAGATAGACCGTGTCTAGAAGCATCATGAGAAGTATCTTGAATTAAATGCATATCGTAACAAGCAACTTGTAATGAGGCCCGCACAACCTTTAGAGGAACTTGTAATCAAGTTAAAACAGTGTTCAAACCTATTGAAAACCAACGATCACGTTGCGAGATAAATCCAATTACGCATTTTTTTTGACCATATCATATTTATCTGATCGTGAAAACGAGGACAAACATGATTTTGGGTATAAGGGGTTGGAGGCACGCTCTTCCCATATAAATTGCTAGGGATTATAACCATAATGAGTACACGTAAATTCTTTATAAACGAAATCTTAGAGAGTCATGGCCAGAAGTCATGAATCAGTAAAACGTTCATTAAATATCAAAGTAGGACAAATTTGGGGTATGACACTTTGTTGGACAATTGGGATACACTTGTGGTTTCGTTGAGTAATTCAGCACCACAAGGTGTTCTAACATTGGACATGGTAAAAGATAACATGTTTAATGAAGAATCAAGTCGGAAGGAACAAAGAATGTTGTCAAAGTCTGAGGCATTTGTCATAGAGTATCGTGGAAGAAGTATCCATAAGAAGTTCAATACTAGAGACAAGTCAAGGGGAAAGTCTAAAGATAGTTTTAGGGGAAGATTATGGACAAGAAAAGACATAGAATGTTATCATTGTCATAAGAAATGTCACACGAAGAGAGAATGTAGGAAGCTCAAAAGAGAGCAGCAAGAAAATGGTGAAACAAATTTTTATTTGTGATGATGGTTATGTTAATTTGACATCACAAGATACATGTTGGGTTGTGGATTTTGGTTCATCATTCCACGTAACATCACAAAGGGATTTCTTTTCCTCCTATATTACCGGGGATTTTGGTCATGTAATAATGGGGAATGGTAATACATCTAAAATCATGATAAAATGAGATATTTGTCTAGAAATAAACACCGGTTGTTACCTAACATTTAAAAATGTGAGACATGTCCCTGACATGTGTCTCAATCTAATATCCACCAGACTACTAGACAAAGAATGCTATACTAGTGTGTTTGGGGACCGGAAGTGGAAGCTAATAAAAAGTTCCTTGGTAATAGCCCGAGGCAAGAAAGTGAGCATTCTTTATGTGATAGAAGACAAAGTCAATAATGGGTGGATTAACGCTCTCGGAGAAGACTCCTCGATTGAGCTATGGCATAAACGAATCAGACATGTGAGCGAGAAAGGACTCAAATTCTATCCAAAAAAGGTATTTTGGCAGGTATGAAAGGATTGGAAATGTATCTTAATCCATGTACACATTTCTTGGGTGGAAAGCAACATAGAGCTTTATTTCAATATAAGGCCCCACATAGAAGACCACATGTTTTAGATTTGGTACATTATGATGTTTGTTGTCCAATGACTACTAGTACTCTTGGAGGTGCAAGGTATTTTGTTACCTTTATTGATGACCACTCTAGAAAAGTTTGGGTGTATGCCTTCAAAACAAAAGATCAAGTGTTTGTAGTATTCAAATAGTTGCACGCTAGCGTTGAACGAGAAACTGGAAAGAAGTTATTAAAATGTGTTCGCACTGACAATGGAGGAGAATTTATTGGAGATTTCAAACATTATTATATGAGTAATGGAAATCGACATGGAAAATTTGTTCCGAAGACACCTCAACACAATGGAGTGGCTGAGAGAGTGAATATAACTATTGCTGAAATAGTGAGAACAATGTTATCTCATGCCATGTTACCCAAGAGTTTTTGGGGTGAGGCACTGAGACTTGCAGATAATTTAATAAACTTATCCACTTCAGCTCCATTGAATGGTGATTTTCCAAATAGATTTTGCACAGGTAAATATTTACCCTACAAACATTTAAATGTGTTTGTTTGTAGAGAGTTTGTTCATGTTCCAAAAGATGAGAGATCAAAACTCGACTTAAAGTCGAAGGAATGCATCTTCTTAGGATATGGAAATGAAGAATTTAGGTATATGTTATGGGATCCTGTAGAGAAAAAGATTATCAGAAGCCAAGGTGTTATCTTATTTAAAGACTAGAGTATAGTAGATGTACAAAAGGGAGTTAAGCCTGTTATTTCCAATGAACATCTATTAAACTTGGATCAAATTCCCCCTCTAGAGAATCACATGGGAGATGAAATAAAAGACATTGGAGAAAAAGAAAATGAACCTCCAATTAATAATGGTCCAACTGAAGAAGTAATAGATGGTAATAGAAGCGATGATGATAATGAAAATATCATTGAAGAGTATGAGGATGAAGAACACGAGCCCCAAATAAGAAGGTCATCTAGGATACCTAAACCACAAACCAAATATCCTGCAACAGAATTTGCGTTACTCACTGATGAGGGAAAACTAGAGTCATATGAAGAAGCTAAAACAGGTAACCACAAAAATAAGTGGTTGAAAGCTATGTAAGAAGAAATGAAATCCTTGCACCAGAACTTGACTTATAAGCTAGTAGATTTACCGAAAGGAAAAAAAGCACTAAAAAATAAATGGTTGTGCAAGTTGAAGACTAAGGAAAATAACTCATGACCCAGATACAAGGTGAGATTAGTCGTGAAAGGCTTTAATCAAAAGAAAGGCGTTGACTTTGAAGATAATTTTTCACCTGTAGTAAATATGTCATCCATTAAGGTAGTGTTGGGTTTGGCGACTAGTTTAAATATAGATGTGGAACATATAGATGTGAAGACTGCATTTATTTATGGAGATTTAGATGAAGAAATTTACATGAAGCAACCATAGGGATTCAAAGCCAAAGGCAAAGAAGATTTAGTATGTCAGTTAAAAAAGAGTCTGTATGGACTTAAGCATGCACTGCGTCAATGGTACGAGAAATTTGATTCTTTCATGATTAATCATGGATATTAAAGGACTACTTCTGATCATTGTGTGTTTATGAAGAGATTTGATGATGGTGAGTTCATCATACTACTCTTATATGTTGTTGATATGCTGATCTTAAGACAAAATAGTGAGAAGATAAGTAAGTTGAATAATTAAATCAATAAGTATTTTTCAATGAAAGACATGGGACAAGCAAAGCATATTCTTAGTATGTCCATTTGGCATGATCGAAGGGAAAAAAGTTGTGGCTATCACAAGAAAAATATATTGAGAAGGTATTGAAGCAGTTTCACATGGAAAAGGCAAAGGATGTTGCTACTCCACTTCCTAGTCACTTTAATCTTAGTTTAAAGCAAAGTCATACACGTGAAATTGAAAAGCAAGAGATGCATAAGGTGTCATATGCCTCAACTATTGGTAGTTTAATGTATGCAATGGTATGCACACAAGCAGATATAACACACGTGGTTGGTGTTGTTAGCAGATACTTGGCGAATCCAATAAAGAAACATTGAAATGTTGTGAAGTGGATATGTGATATCTTAAAGGAACTTCCAAAACGAGTCTGTGCTTTGGAAGTAGAAAACATGAACTCATTGGCTACACAGATACAAATATGGCGGGAGATGTTTATTCTAGGAAGTCAACTTCTGGATTTTTTATTACATTTTCAGGGGAGCTGTATCACAGCAGTCGAAGCTACAAAAGTGTGTTGCTTTGTCTACTACAAATGCAGAATTTATTACAACAACAAAAGCTAGCAAGAAAATGTTATGGATGAAGCGATTATTGTGTGAATTAGAGCATGAACAACAGAAGTACATTGTGCATTGTGATAGTCAGAGCACAATCCACTTGAGAAAAAAATTGAGCTTTCACTCGAGATCAAAACATATTGATGTGAGATATAACTGGATACAAGATATGTTGGATTCCAATCAATTACAGCTAGAGAAAATTCATACTGACGACAATTGCTCGGATATGATGATCAAGTTCTTACCTAAGGACAAGCATGAGTTTTGCAAGAGAGTTGCTAGACTGTCGGAGCCCTCCACCTAAATCGAAAGGGGGAGATTGATGGATGTGCTCCTTAGGTGGAGAGATAATTAAGAAATTAATAGAAAATAAATTAACGTATGGAAGAAATTATAGAAATATAATGGAAAGAAAAAGGAGAAAAATGCTCCTTATATTTTATCCACTTATTCCTTACATGCTTTGCTATAAAATCCATTCTCATGTTTCATTTGAGATTATCACTTTCATATTAACACTTCTATTACAACATAATGAAATCCTTGAGAGAAGAAAACCAAAAGAGTCTTTAGCCACCTTTTGTTGGTGAGTTTGTAATAGTAATCATTTTGAAGTTATTCATTTACAACAAATATATTCTTATTCCATTGTTATTATTATATCGTGGGAAAATGTACGATTGGGATGATCATCCACTTGCGTTCTATTATGGTTGTTTCTACTGATATCTTACCCAACATCTTTGGCAAAGTAAAGACACTCTCACCAACCACATATTAAATAAAATAATTTTTTCTAGCTCTTGCAATCTATCACAGTTATACTTTTACTTTGTAAAATCTCATGGTGCTCTGATTAAACGTAGAGGGTTTCACAATAATGTTTGAGTTTCACAACGTAACGCCCTATATATACATGGGTGGCGTTCGCGTTCTGATTGAGCGTAGAGAGTTTCTTGTGGATTTACTGCTATCAAATTTTAATATTCATAATGCTTTTATTATTAGGGTTTTAGGTTTTATGTGAATCACTAATGACCGTGTGTTGAGCGTTGATACTCATTAAATGGACGACAAAGATTTGTTAAAGGAAGGTGATGAAACACGCTTATATTTTACCTCAGTTATTACTCAAAACCAAGGTAAAATCTGTTTCTTTTTAGATAAAAAATACAATAAAATATATTTCAATAAAATATTTTACCTTAGTTATTACTCAAAACCGAGGTAAAATTTGTTTTCTTTTAGATAAAAAATAGAATAAAATATGTCCTATCTGAAGCGCCACATACCTCGGTTTTTATAAAAAATCGAGGAAAAAAATATTTTTATAAATTACATTATTTACACATAAAATTAAAATAAATGGTTAATACATATTTTGCATTCTGTGGACAATTTTTAAAAAATCTCTGTAAAAAAAAATTGGATTCCATCAATGCCTTATAAAGATTCCACTATTTTGACCTCTTAAAAAACTCAGTTATCAAAAATAATAATGTGACCGATTTTTTTTAATTTCTTTTAATGACATAGACTATATTGTTGGTTTTTTATTAAATTATTATTTTTATTAAATGTCTTATGAATATTCGGCTCTTTTGTCCCCTAAAAAAATCCAATAATAAAAAATAATAATGTGACACTCCTTTATAGTTTTTTATTTTTTTACAATATAATGTGGACTACTTAGTTGACATTCTTCTTTATATTATTATTATTTTTTAAATACCATTGATTTTTTATTTTCTTTTTATATATTTTTAAATATTAATATTTCAACTTGAACTAGCTCCGTTTGTTATGCAAAACACACTAGGTCGTGCTACATTAGTGCTTTTTACTGCACTATAATATATATTAGTCTCATTGACTTATTTAGCCTCATTAATTTATTAGTGCTACGTTGACCAATGATACTATATATTGAATAGATTAATAAATTAAAATATCAATGAAACTAAATATTTATTTGCATTGACTTATTCAAGTTTACATATTAACATGTTTATACATTAACATAAGATTTGCGATACTATTTTTTTAGAGAACTTATAAAAAAAAACTCATGACATTGTTTATAAGGTTTTTTTAAACTTACTTTCATAAGTTCTTCACGATAACTAAACTTTACTTTTTATTTTAATTCAAAATACAAATACAATATAATAAGAATAACAAAATTATTCATATTTATTTAAATATGCCGGTCAAATAGACTTAAAGGTCATTTTTATGGCCTCTATTCTAGCCTTTTTAACGAAATAGCCTTATAAAAAATTAGACATTTTTCTATTTGAAAAAGGTCTGACCTGACCTGAGCCTGTGTAGGCTATATCGTAGGTCTCAGTTAGTTGGTCTGACCTATTCCCACACCTAATAACATTTTTTTCCCCGCCATATATGTGACTTTTGATTTTTCCCTCGGTAGAAAAAATGTGAAACCAACCTTACTTTTTCGAAGCCCTGTTAGGTCTATTAGTCTGCATAAAAGCCTATTGTATTTGAACATTTGTAAATATACAATTACATTAACGTTTGAATATATTAACAAATTAAAAGATCAATGAGACTAAATGTTTATTTGCATTGACTTATTCAAGTTTACATGTTAACAAATTTACATATTAACATAAGTTTTGTGATACGATTTCTTTGAGAGAACTTATGAAAACAACATATGACATTGTTCATAATGTTTTTTTAAACTTATTTTCATAAGTTCTTCAGGATAATTAAACTTTATTTTTTTATTTTAGTTCAAAATACAAATACAATATAATAACAATAACAAAGTTATTCAATATGTCGGTTTGATAAGCTTAAAAGAGTTTTCTTTTTATGGTCTTTGTCTTAACCTTTATAACTAAATAGACCTATAAAAAGTCTAGACCTTTTCTATTTGAAAAAAAAAACTTGACTTGATATGAATATGTATAGACTATGTCGTATGCCTCTGTTAGTTAGTCGGACCTATTCCCGCATCTAATAACATTTTTGCCCCTGTAGTGTAGAAAAATGTGAGACTAACCTTACTATTTGAAAATTTTGTCATTTTAGACTTTGAGAAAAATGACTAAGCAAAAACACATGTGGCACGTTGATTATATATATATATATATATATATATATATATATATATATATATATATATATATATATATATATATATATATATATATATATATATAATTTAAAGTTAACTTAAATATATTGTATTAATATATAGTTAGTTTTGTGTAATAAATAATAATAGATTTAATGTCCTAGTGGTAAGAGGTAGCACCCATCACCACCATGTATGGTTTGTAGAGTGAAGGATGTCACTTTATATAAACTCTTTGTGGGCATTATCTTTAATCAATGTAGGATTTAGATTTTTCCCATATAACTCCTTGTACTCAACACTATTGGACTTGATGCATGAATATAAATTATGGGTGGCCCAAATTATCGATGTGTGGAATTTGGTTTTTTCAATCCACCTCCTTTTGCCCAACACTTTTTTAATGGCTTGGTGCGTATGTAAACTATAGATGACTCAAATCAATTGGCTCGTGATACCATGATCGAATTAGAGTTTAGTGTAACTTAACCCTATAAAATTGACTCGTAGGATGAAGGATACCACTTTAGAGAATTTCTTATCCCACCCCATAGGTTTCTTTTCCACCATGTGATTTTCCACAAATGCCCTCAAATTCCAGAGATATATCTCCGGGCGCGCCCCATGGCTTAATAATATTCCAGAAATATATCTCCGGAGCAATTTAAACCTTAAACGGTGACAACATATCTCCCATAGCCCATTTCCATTTGAATTTGTTCGGAGATGCATTTACATAAATTTTCCGAAGATACATCTCTGAAGTGTTTCAGAACAGTTTTTTAAAACACATTGTGTATTTGTTCACGTATGAGCTATAAAATAACAGGCACAACAAAATAACACAACAATATAGTAATAGGATGTCATACGTCACGTAAATCCAAAATGTAATAACAATGTCAGGAAAAACGTACAAATTAAACTACAGTATTAAAATAAAATAAATACAGACAACTACTAGGTACAAAACTGCCTCCTATGCCTGGTCTGAGTCCTCAACCATCGTCTCCCCTGTCCTCGTGCGATGTCTGTTGTACAAAAGTGCCTCATGTTCCTCCTTAGTAATGTCATCCAGTACTCGTCTGACAGCAGACCCCTCAGGGAAGATATCCTCGGCAATGCCTGTTTGCTCATCTCCACTATGTGATGACAACGAGGCAAGACATCCTCAGTATGATCCATCTGAGGCTGCTGCTCCTATAGAATCTCTTGATGAAGGGGTCTTGGTGGATCTCATGGAGCATTCGGCGCCATGTACGAATGTGAGACCTTGAAGAACCACTTGATGTATCTGTCGATATAGCTCCAATCATCCGACGCTATGGTAGTCTGAGCCTCATCTAGTATCAGATGACTATGATAATCAACAAACATCTCCTATATCTGTATACGAGTTAAGGTCGGGGTGCATAGATAACAGAGTGTCTAGGGACGGTCTGGGTGTACACGAACTACCGCATGACGCGTTCAGGCAAATGAGGAGCAGTGTCCGTCAACGAGCAGGTCAGCCATATGGAATATAGTGATATGCGTCAAATGGTCGCGTTTAATGGTGATCCACGTATTAGTTGAAGTAGATGTCCTCAACAACCAAGCGGTCAAGATAGACTCTGAAAGGCTTGATCACCCAGTTCCCTCTCAGCGGGGTAAAAGCACAGGCACGAGGCATCTTCTCAGTGTACTCCTCCCAACACGACCAGCCAGCGATGCACGGGAACTGTTGGAGGATCCAAACTTGAAATAAAATTAAAAAAGAATTCAAGGATCAAGAATTATTGCAAATATGAAATGAAAAAATAAAAAATAATCAATGATAAAAAGTATTACCACCAGTAGGTTCGTGCTACATGTAGTTTGCCTCGTCGTCCATTGGCATCCATCTCTCAACTTCGAATACACGAAAACCTAAAATGAGCACCCCTAGTCCTATCCACCTCCCTCAGCGCCTTCAATGAACCAACCCTAGATGCTCCACTATCATATCGACCGCCTCGTTTTTTATCATCCTACCATAATGGAGAAATATCCTTCTGATCGATAGATGCAACAAACACGAGACATCGTCCAGTATATTTGGCATCTCACTGCATGGAAGATGAAAGGAAGAGGTCCCAGAGTGCCATCACTCCATGAATGCTTCCATCATCCCGTGGTTGACCAAAGTGTAACCGGTCAAGCATAGGTCACTCAACCCAGAAGCGGTGAGAACCGACTGAAATGACTCCGCCTCAGGCTGATGCAATGTTAAAATCTTCTGCTCATGGTTCAAAAACTTCTGGGGATCACGCACCTGCGAATTTCCAAAAATAATTAATGTCAGCAAGAATCAATGTTAGAAATAATCAATGTCAGCAATTTAAATTATTGTAAAATAATATAGTAACAATGTGACTAATGTTACCTCTCCGTCCTAGATATGTCTGGCAGTGTGGTCTGGGTACAAAGAAAGTAGGGACATATCATATGGACCCACTCCAAAAGCCTATGACTTGGCATCAGCAACATCACCCTCCGGAGGTGACACATATACATCACGATCAGCAGGTGCGACCGGGTCAACCAGAGGTGACACTAGATCAACAGGAGGTGGCGCATGTGCATCCCGCTGCCTGCAAGAGGATGGAAGAAGTAACGCGTCAGCTGATGCATCCTATGGTCTGCGGGAAGAAGATGAAGAAGGTGGTGTGAATTGAGACATAGATGAAGTGGGCTGAGATGTAGCTGGAGTGCCATGAGACATAGATAGAGAGGCCTGGGACATAGATCAAGTGGCCTGAGGTGAAGGCTGAACCACAGGAGTGGAGTGAGCCTTAGAAGTGGATTGTACACCAACAGTCGATGCCTCTCCCTGACCAGAGGCACTTGCATCTGAAGCCGACTAGCTCCACTCTCGTCTAATGGATGCATGTTGGGCAACCCGTCAATGTCTACTCTGTCAGCCATTATGTCTGTAAGATATAATATAATTAATCATACAATGAGTTTATGAAATAAGAAAAATTATAAAACAAAAAGAAAAAAACAGACTGAGAAAATTTTGGAGATACATCTCCAAAAAGATTCAACGTTTCATGTACTTTGGGTAATTCCAGATATACAACTACGGAAACATTCCACATATGTGTCTCCAGAATCACCCATAATACATGAAACATTGAATGTTTCCAAAGATGTATCTCTGGAACATTCTGCAACTGAGAAGTCGCACCAATGATGTCCTTTGCCCCTCAGAATTACAAATTTGAGACCCTGATCATCCATTTGAGTTATCAAACAATACATGCGGTTTCTCTAAACTATGCTTTATCTAATTTCTAAACATTTCAACACCTAACAATGGATTTTAACTCGTTTACAACAAAACTCGAATATTTATCGAAAACTTGAAAAACTTACCCGGATTATATGATTCGAAAGATGTTGAATGATGCATTTGATGCAGCTTGATGATTACTTGATCCTCAGACGGAAGAAACCAAATTTAGTGAAGTTTGGAAATTTTGGGAATGAGAGAGATGAAGAGATATGAGAATAGAAATAAAAAAGTGTGGGAGGAGAAGAGTCTGGCGCAACAATATACTCCAAATTGTTTTAAAGATATATCTCCAAAATATTTGAACGTTCAATTGATCTTTGATGTGTCCAAAAATATATCTCCGAAATATCTTAATGTTTAGTTAAAATAAGATAAGATGCCTTCGAAGATATATTTCCGAAAATTATAAACATTATAAAATTTTGGCATTATGTCTAAAAAAAAAACACATAGAAAACTTTAAGAAATTCTTCCGCATTATACAAAATCTTTGTAGGGGATTTTTCCGATAAAAAGTCTCATAAATTGAGTATATAAAAAGGAAAAGAACCCGTACAAATTGGGGGAAAATGTGTCCGCAAATAGAAATGAAAACATTTGGATGAAACTTGGATAAGTTTCAGCAGTATGCATTCAGCCACAACACCACCCTTCTCTCAGCTTTTCACCTTCCAAGCAAACCTTCAAACTTTCCAATCAAGAACTCCCACCCTTTTCTACTCCCCAACAATGTCTTCACTTTCTGGTGCTAAAATCAGAGTGAAACCACCACTCGCCTTGGGTAATTCTTCTCCATCTTCATCCACAGTATCAGACGATGATGGGTCTTTCACATTGATAGAGTATTTAGGTAAGGGAAGAGGAATAGGTGTGAACGATGATTTGGTGGTGTTGATTGATCACATACAGTACGCTTGCAAGAGAATTGCAGCTCTTGTTGCTTCTCCTTTCAATTATACTATTGGAAAACAAACGGGTCTTGCTCATGTGCCAAACACTGGTTCTTCTGATAGGGATGCTCCAAAGCCTCTTGATATTATCTCGGTCTGTTTTTCTTCACTCTTGAATTTTATTAGTTTGTGTACTGTTTTCTACTTTTAGATTACCATGGTTAGTTTTATAAATGTTATTAGACAGACACATCAATACCAATAATAATATGAAAAAAATGAATAACAGACACTTACACAGACACATCAATACCGATAATAATATGAAAAAATGAATAAATTGAAAGTAATCACAAGTATAAGTGTCTGTGTTGAAACTCAGACATAAACACGTTTTGTTTTAGAGGTGTCGGTGGATATTGTTTGCTACATCCAAATTATTTCTAACCATTATTTACCAACTTGTTATATCCCTTGACCATGCATCATTGAAGAATGAAGTGATCTTGTCCTCACTTGAAAAATCTGGAAAAGTTGCTGTCATGGCTTCTGAAGAAAATGATTTACCAACCTGGATAAGTGATGACGGTCCATACGTGGTCGTGACAGATCCCCTAGATGGTTCTCGAAATATCGACGCATCCATTCCAACAGGTACAATTTTTGGTATTTATAGGCGCCTTGAGGAGCTGGATAATCTACCAACTGAGGAGAAGGCTTTGCTGAATTCACTCCAAAGTGGGAATAGGCTGATAGCTTCTGGCTATGTTCTCTATTCATCTGCAACTATACTCTGCATCACCTTTGGTTCTGGTACTCACGCATTCACGCTTGACCGCTCAACGGGAGACTTCGTTCTCACAAATCCAAATATTAAAATTCCTCCCCGCGGTAACATTTTCATCTCACAAGTGTTTATGTCACTAGATAAGTTCAACGGGAGACTAAGTTTATGATGTTATTGACTGCTCTCTTGTTTTGTTACTCAGGGCAAATATATTCGGTAAATGATGCAAGATATTTTGATTGGCCTGAAGGTTTAAGGAAATATATAGATACTGTGAGACAAGGAAAAGGTAGATATCCTAAGAAGTACTCTGCGAGGTATATATGTTCTCTGGTGGCGGATCTCCACCGAACTTTGTTGTATGGGGGTGTGGCTATGAATCCGAGGGACCATCTTCGTCTTGTTTATGAAGCAAACCCTCTTAGTTTCCTTGTGGAGCAAGCTGGTGGAAGAGGGTCTGATGGAAAAAGTAGGATTCTTTCGCTTCAACCAGTTAAACTTCACCAAAGACTTCCTCTCTTTTTAGGGAGTTTGGAAGACATGGAAGAGTTGGAAAGTTATGGAGATGTACAACAGAAAGTAAATCCTGGTTATGAGGTATGAGGCTAGAATATTGAAATTTTGAATGTTCAACCTTCATGTTTCCTAATAACTAATAACAAATTTGTGTATTGTTAGAATGAGACCTTGATTTGTATGGTATATAAGTTACAAGAGTTATGAATTTACATATTTACATATATGCTTATAACATGAGAATAATAAGAAAATGACATGGCAAGACAAACGTTTGTATTTATAGAAAAAAATAATGTAATATAGACAATTTGTATATAGAGGAAGTGAGGGTGGAAGCATTTTGGGATTTATATGAACATAATTTCCACCTTTCTCAAGCACATCCTTGGAGAAGAGCAACTGGTTGCAACCATAAAGGATGTTATAGTAGAAAATGGAAAGTAAAAAACAACAAATATTGTTGGTTCAAGAAACAAAGATGATGCCCTAATCAATGTTGAATCATTACAAACTGATGGTCCAATATTTGATGTTGTTGCACACAAAAATTCAAAGTTGTTGAGAAAGAAAATAAGAAGAATAAGGAAGCTGAGAAGAAAAAGAAGGTGAATTGTGGATGAGAAAGAATAAAAAAAGAAAAACTCCAATAAACATGGTGGAGCATGAGAGAGAATTAGAGAAGGAAGAACAAAACCAAGAGGATGAGGAAGAAGTTGAACCAGAAAAGAAAAAGAAAAAAACAACAACCGGAGCAAGAATAAAAAAAATCACTACAAAGAGCAATTAACTTCAAAGATGGGGTGAATTGTGGAAAAATAATTCAACTGCTTAAAGGAGTTTTTCCTTATACGATTTTGATCCAATTTACATCTTGCAAAATAAGAATCATAATACCCAACCAAAGTACAATTTGTCTCTTTGGAATACCTAAAACCCATATTTTGTGTGTTACTGAGATACCTTATAATGCGTTTGACCATAATAAGGTGTAACTCTTTACGTTTTACTTGAAAATATGCCCACATACAGACACAAAATATGATATCATAATAACTAGTAGTAAGATAAAGATGAAAGTTGATCATACATCTATATTTGCTTTCTTCTATTAGTTTTTCTACCTCGTCTTTATTTAAGTAACATGATATGTTCACGAGAGTTGATATTTCTTTGTAATTTTACATCTCAAATATTTTTAGAAGTTCTTTGCAGTATTTTTTTTATTGATGAAACTCTTTCTTTTGTTTGATGCATTTAAAGTCCAAGAAAACATTGTAGCTCACCCATCATTGACATTTAAAATTCAATTTTCATAATGTTAGAAAAATCCTTACACAAATATTCAATAGGAAGAATGAATACAATGGCATGCTTGGATATTTTAATGAAAAAAGTTGTATATGATGTTCTGCTTATCAAGTATAACATGTTTTCATGATGACAAAGGGGATCAAAGCAAAAGTCATAACACAGAGAGGGAAGTTTGAAACAAATAAAAATTTAAAGGTTTGTGATGATTGGATCAAAAGAATCAAATTCTAAAGAACATCATCAAGACACATTTTCATATGCTAAAAACTCGCTTGTCATCATGTGTTATGTTGTCTTATTTTTTTAATATGGTTGTTTATTGTTGTTTTTAGTAAATTAAATTATAAGTTTTAATTCACTTATAAGATTAAACTCGAAAAAATCCTAAGGACATATTGTGCAAAAATGTAGAAAATTTTTGTGTTCATGCTTTATAACTTAAGTTTAAAAGTAGAACAGTCAGATAAAATCACAAAAAATAAAATGCAGAATTGTTTGATAAGATAAAGTAAATGATGAAAATCATAAAAGGGAATTGAGTAAAATGCTTAGATTAAAAGGTGGGACGCATATTCATATATTTCTCACAAATTTTATGATCTAAATAACTTGTATGTTTGAATTTTATAGAGAACAACGATGAAAAATATGAACCCTTGTTACAGAGATTATATTGACTTATATATAAGTATATTAGTAATCATCGACAACTGTCAGATCTCCAATAATCGAGACGTGCACTGTTACGTGGCCTTCTGTCATTTTCTTTTCTTCCACATGTCTTGATCCCTTGAACTGCTGCAAAACTGCTATTATTTTTGAAAAAACATCTCCAGGTTTCCTAATTGCCTTTGTCGAAAATCTTTCCTATCGGAGCTTGTGACTTTGGTGTCGAAAACCTTTCCTATTGGAGCTTGTGACTTTGGTGTCGAAAACCTTATTTAGCTATCTATACTTAGCATGAATTTGTATCCATCTCCACTTTTGTCGAACATACTGGGTCGAAAATCCCAGGCTAATAGATGTCCTACAAATATGCAAATATTGTTCATGTTTGCAATATGGAAGAAAGGTGGCGTTTTTAATACACTCTCGATATTGTTCAAACCAATATGCATATGTCACCCTCATCATGATCTCTGCCATTTAGCTGTCACATCAGCCTACATGTGTGCACCCACCATCATGATTTCAACTTCCAAGGTCATCGTGAGCCACAAAATTAATTACTTTAAAAGAAAATTATTTAATTAATTTTAATTCAAAAATTAAAAACATTAGTGGATTTTTAGAGGGATCATTAGTGGATCTTCGTGCGTTCGAAGATATAAGGTTTGAGTTAGAGTTCATGGAACATTCCAACCGTGTGTTCCGTTCTTCTCCTTCCACTAATATTGACGCTTATCTTAGTTAGTTACATAGAGTAGAAAAGACAAAAGCATGGAACTGGAAAGATTAAGGTGTTTTTGATTAATTCAACTATCGAAGACTAGACCCAAGCATAACCCTTACATTTTTATAGCTGTTATCTTCTTTTGGGAGTCTTCAGCCAACACTTTCCATGGTACCACGTGGAATAATCACTCTCACTCTTTTCGACATTGATGTTATTACTGGTCTTCGACCAACTTGGGAAACTTTCAACCCCACTCTTAAACACCATCATCTTAGCTTCAGCAACTACACTAAAGACCATCACGATAAAACTAAGGAAGTCTCTAACTCTGAGTACATTGTTTTCCTCACTTCGTGGCTCTCCCATTTCAATTTTTGTTTTAGCTCGCTCCAAGTTGCCAAAAAAATTATACCTCTTGTAACTCAAATTCATGAGGAAAGGGATGTTTTTTCCTTAGTAAACTGATCTTAGGTTTCCTTTATGAGTCTTTAGGAATTACTTCTCTTGACCTTATGACACGAACTAACCCTGAGGATAACTTCCTAGTTTCTGGCCCTATCTGGCTTTTGTAGATTTGGTTTAACACCACTTTTGAGCCCTCCCTGAAAACTAGTGTTTCGTCAAATCTAGAAAGATGAATCAAAGGTATAAAGCTTGATACGCTGACCCCAAAAGACACTAATCTTTCTCCTAAAAAGGATTTTGAAAAGTAGTTTTTCATGTTCAAAAACTATAATAATTTTGTCTTCACTATGACATCATCTGCTAGTCGAAGTTATGGGTCAGAGTGGTTGAGAAGGCCATTCCCATCCTCTTCACTTGGAGGCTAAATTGAAACTCTCAACATTTGAATGGAATTCTTTAAACCTACTATCTTGTCGACTATAATTTCAACTGCAAAAACTGGCTTTGGGCTTGTCGCGTACCAACCATCTTTGGTAGCTCGATAATTTGGCCTCAGTCAATTCCTGCCAAAAATTTCTTTTCAACAAAGAAGACGGGGTTTGTCTTGTTAATGATATGCCAATTGAGGTATTTTACAAGGAATGTTTAAACTTTTACGATAAAAAAGTCATTACTTTGAATCCCTTTAAATTCGAAACCTCTCTCTATTGTACCAAAGAATTTGAAGATTGGTGGTTTGCCTACCACATTCGTGTTGATGTGGACACTTTGACTCTACCTTTAAATCTAACAAATGTTTTTCCTATCTGCAGAATAAAAATAAGAAAATCCAAGGCATGTATGTACATAAAAGAGATTTGAGCTTTTCAATATTACTTATAAATTGTGTATAATCCTTGTCAACTTAGTAGAACTATTTATGATGCAACTGCTACATTAAAACAGAAAGTTATTGAAAAAATTCCTCAACTTCATTTTCCTCCTTATATAAAGGACTTGTATGATTTTGCTTTAGAATTTAATCTTACCAAATTCCCACAATTTCCAACTTGTGAATTTGGCTTAGCTTTTCGGCTGGCATTTCCAAACGGGTTGCCCTGTTAGTCTTTGTTAGCTTTAAATAATAAATTGAAAAACCTACCCAAAGAGTAGTTTTGAATAAGTACAATATACACAATTTCCCACAGCTTTTAAGAATATATCTTGATCATGTTCAAGTCATATCCACCATCCAAAAAGGTCAAATAAAAGGGCTTGTAAAATTCACTAACTCCATTTTATGTCACCAACAAAGGTAAAGAAGTTATTATGAATAATGGCATATCCGAGGAAGAAATAAGGGGGTTACAAGGATTCAAGATTGATAAAATAAGACCATCTAAGATGTCTCAATATCGTACTCAATATTCTGAATTATCTTACGAGGATTGTGTCATTAAAGTGATGGTTGATCGTTAGACTGAAGGCCTCCCAATTTTGAACAACCTATAGTGGTTCAGAAGAATAGTGGTTATGACTCAACGATTCCTTCTCATATGAATGGTGAAAATCATGATAGGATGGTTGGTAAAGCAGGAATTTCTACTTCTCTTCACAACATCTTCTTGCTATTAAGTCTGGTCTAGCTGCTGGTGGAAATATGAATGTTCCACTCAGGTCTGGGCCAATGAGAAATCATCATGACACTTCAATGTCTTCTGGTGAAGATTTACAGGAAACAAAGTTGAGTGGTCCAGATGGTAATAAAGATGTGTTAGACATCATGTCTGACATATTGAAAAAGTCTCAAATGCATAAGGAGAGTGATGATCTTGTCCATGAAGATGTTGAAGTTATTATAGTTGTAGCTAACAGTGGTGGTATTGATAACACTGATCATGCATTAGAAGGTGTGTATACACTAAGTGAAGGAGTGATGGGTAAGAATGAAAGTATTCTTATGGTTAATGCTTCTAATAGCAAAGAGTGTGGAATTATGTCAAAGATCAGACAATTTATAAATGATATAACTCCACATAATGATGAAGATCTCAGTTGTTTTGAGGAGGAACAAGTTGTGTCCATGATGTTTGCTGAAGAACATGGAAGTCTTTGTAATTTTGAAAATTTTGATCATCTTGAAGCAACCCGTTTGATTCCAAGACCTTCTTGTAATCTAAAGCTCCAACATGGTCAAATAGATTTGAAAAATATCTTTCTCAATAGCTATTGGAATGTTACTACTAATATCAATAATTTGGAGGATGTCATGTCAATATGAGAGACTTTAAAGATCTAACAATAGGCACCATGTTGGGTGAGATAACAGAGCATTGTGTTCAAAAAATACTATCTGAATTAGAAATGATCATGGTAGAAGATGTTAGATGCCTTCCTAATTTTAAAGTAAAGCAAATGAAGGATTACACGTGTGATTCCCAAGGTTTAGGTGCTGGAAGAAGTTGCTCTGAACTTTTGTGAAGTAAAAAAGTGCTTAAAGATGTCATCAATGTTGATAAGGAAAATTTCTTCTAGGATGTGCCAAACATCTGAGTGGTATTATGGTAACTTATGTCCCAACTCAAAGGAAGGATGAGCAAGCCGTTCTTGATAACTGTGAAAAAACTAGAATGTTAAGATCGGAGGTAGATATTAAAGTTAATGCCTTGGTTATTCTGATCATCATTCAGAAAATAATGAATTGAAAAGTTCTTCTCACAAAAAAGGAAATAATGTTGAAGGGGATATGGTTGATTACATAAGGATATGCCTTGAAAGGAAACTGTCAAAAGAGGTTTTGACATTTGAAGAAGTGGTACAACTACTGAAGGAAGTTTGTGTTAAAGACAAGGAGAACCTTATGATCAGTTAAACCGGTGATGATGATAGTGATGAATGCTTATCTCTTGTCAACAACATAATATCTTAGGTAAGCAAGTAGAAAATCAGTATAACCTTGTCTTTTGATGAAGCTAAATACACTACTATAGTGGTGAGCAATTTCTCTAGGTGAATAAAATGTTGAAAGAATATAACGTGGGACAAGATGTCATGACATTTGTCTCTAACATTTTCACTAAGTCATTCGATGTAGTTCACTTTGAAAAAGAGGTATGCATTTATGAGAACCAATAGTAGTCAATGCTAGAGAGGTGTGCATGGGAGTTTCTCTCTTTCTCTGTTGGTATGTGTTGCACATTAAATAATATAAATTTATCTTGTTTCAAAACCTCCTTTTATATGGACCTTTGTTACAAGCAAGAATCACATTCTTCTGTTACATTATTGCCTTCTCTTCTCTGCCTCATCTGGATATATTTTTTAATATGAGTTAAAGTCTGAAAATTCAAAGCAGAGATCCTCTAACAAAGGAGTCTCAACCATGAAGGTTGGAGACAACAAGAACAGGGAGCTGAGTCAACCTCTTTTGTAATTAGTGGGGTCATTTTTGTTAGATCATCTAGTGGAGCTTCTCTGACGGGGAAGCCATCTGTGACCAAGATGAATAAGTATAAAGGATGGATCAATGAATAAGTCTAAAGGATGTTGATGTCAGCTATTTTTGGCCCTTGTATTTGGGTTTTTTAATCTGTAAAGGCTCTATAAGCCTTTTTGGACCTTTGTACAATAAAATTGATCTAATGCTTGTGCATCTCTGGATGTTATTCTAGTTGTTACACTCATGTTTTGGTTGTGTATGTACTAACATACTAACCTGTGCATAAATGACCAATAGGTGTTATTTGATGTACTAACCATTTACCAAATTATGAAAAAAGGGGGAGTAGTATGGTGTTGCTGATGTAACACGTGTATTTGTTTAGTACTGACCATCTCTGGTTATTGTACTAATGATGTGCTCACATGTTAGAGCATTAGGCAAGACATCTGACTCCTTTGGAATGAGCTCTTATGTTGGCAAAATTTTGGATATCCTGATATTAATTACTAACTGTTTGTGTTATGCATGACTAAGTATGTGAATGATTACATGTTAATAATTGTTAGCTGATAGGATTATATGCTACTAACTATGAATTGACTAAGTGGCATGCATGACTAAGTTGTGAATGATTGCATGTCTTTCTGATTGATTTTGGAGCATTTTTTGTGTGGCATACATCTATGCTACTAATTTTTTACTAATGTGCTACAAATCTAATGAAGACTGTTGTCGGTGAAAGTGTATGCTCTAATAGTTCTGCTGAATGTCACTATAATTGAATGAGTGCTATCTATTTTGAAGAGTTATTTTTCCACAATTTTCCAAAAAGAGAGATTTTTGTTCCTTTTGGATTAACTTCATTTTGCAAAACAACAACATATAAGTGTTCAAGTTTGTCAAGTTGCTTTAAGATGATTATCTAGTGCATAAGGGACGCATGCTAGACGTGATGTCACATCACGTGGGTATGACATCTAGGCCTTGCTCAACAAGCCAAATTGTTGGGCTTTGGACAAATCTTTTGTTGAAGATTCCGTTAGATTTTTTTGCTTTTACTTAGCAATATCGTTATATGATTTGTTAGGCAGATGTGGAGATCAAATCAAGTTTAAATGTGATTTGAATTAAACCAAATCATATCGTTTTGTTGGAGATATTTATGGAGCAAATAATATCCAACTGATTATGCAAAGATTCTTGAAGAAATTAAAGTTATGATCCAAGGAGAAAATCCCATAATCCTTTTGATATATAAGGAGCTCAAGACCTACATTAGAAAACAAGAAATATTCATTGAAGATTTAGAGCGCTAGGGTTTAGATTCCTTGTTATTGATTTATATACACATCTATGTTTCAGTAAATTATCATAGAAGGTTTGTCTAGCTGAGTTGCAATATTCAACATTGATAATTGGGTTAAACACCAACCGCTAAGGTTTAGTAATTGACAAAAAATGATAAGGATTCTCATATTTAGAGAGAGTCCTAAATAGAAAGTTATTGGGTAGTGTTAGTAAGAGGCATTGAACAATATAGGGTTTGTTGTTTCTTGTAAGACTAAATGTACTAAACTACTAATAGTGAATTTCCTTTCTTGGGTTGGAAGTCAACCCTTTAGACGTAGGTGTTGTTGCATTGATATGAGTTACCAATTGTTATGTTCTTTATTGCTTTTAAGCTCTATCATATTGTACAATTGAATATGTGTTATTTGTGGTGATTATGGTTTAACTTGTTAAACCAATTGTCTAGGATATCGTGTTCGACATCTGTCCCTTGAGGAACATAATTTCAATATGGTTGTTGTTGCTCTTATTACCATTGGTTTTGGTTCTTATCATGTATATTCATCTGAGATTACTTCTCAAATATCTTATATTACAGAGTGGCTCCAAAAGCTTCCTGCCACTCAGTTACGTGCCATGTGTGTCTCGTTTATTAAAGGTTTTAACTCTTCTTGTTTGTCAGGTATATCTTCTTCCATATGGATTCTTGATTCTGGAGCATCACACCATATGTCATATAATATAAAATCATTTTGTCCTTGAATACTACATCATCCATGTCAGTTATAACTGTTGATGGCACTCATATGCCATTAGCAGACATTAGTTTTATCTCCACACCTAATTTGTCATTTTTTTATGTTTATCATATTTATAACCTCACTTTGAGTCTTCCTTTTGTTAGTCAATTATGTAATTCTGGTTACTATGTTATGTGTTCTTCAAATTTTTGTTGTGTGCAGGATCCTCATTCAGGGAGGTTGATTGTGACATACCATAAACAAGGCGAGCTTTATGTTTTGGATGAGTTAAGAGTCCTAGATATTGCAACCTCAACATCTACTTCCATAATTGATTTATTATCCTCCTTTTCATTTGAATTCTTCATCTTATACTTTTTCTTTATGGAATTACCATCTTGGACGTGTCTTTGCTTCTAGATTAAAGTATTTGGCTTCTACTAGAGCTTTAGGAAAGTTACAAACTAGTGATGTTTAAGATCGTTGTGATTTTAAACTTTCTAAATTTTCAGCTTTACCATTTAGTAAAAGTGTTTCCATTTCATATGTACTATTTGACTTAGTTCACTTTGATGTATGATGTCCATCACCGCTCCTTACTAATGGTGGATCTAGATATTATGTTTCATTTATTGATGAATATACTCGTCACTGTTGTGTTTATATTATGAAAAATGGTTATGATTTTTTTGACATTTATTATATGTTTCGTGCTATGGTTAAGACTCAACATAATGTTGTTATAAAGTACTTTTTGTTATGGTTTAGGTGGTGAATATACCTCAAATAAATTCTCCGTATCACTTTCTTTTTATGGTACAATTCATCAAACATATTATACTAATACTCTTCAACAGAATGGAGTTCTGAAAGAAAATATCGTCACATTATTGAGACTACTCGTTCCTTTTTTGTTGTCTGCTTCGATTCATAGTGAGTTTTAGGGTGAAGCAGTTCATACTGTTGTTAATGTTATTAATAAAATCCCAACGACTATCACATTTGGTTTTTCTCCCTTTGAAAAATGTATAACTCTATCCTTAATTCTTCTTCTTTGAAAGTGTTTGGTTCTACGTGTTTTGTTCTTTGCACAAGAGTAGAACGTAGTAAGTTATCTTTTCGTTTGCTATATGTGTTTTTCTTGGTTATGGGGATAGTCAAAAGGGTTTTTGTTTTTATGATCCTGATGCAATGAAACTTTATGTCTCTTGTCATCTTATTTTCCTTGAACACATTGCTTTTTACTCTCTTTCATCTGATTCTCATATTAATAGCAGTTTAAAACTTACCCACATCGATCGTTTTGGTCATAATGATAATGTTTCTAGTGATTGTAATTTTGAGAATTGCAATATTGATAATATCGCTACTCCAAATACTGACATCATTCTTGTTCTCACATCTACCCAATAACCTTTCGTGATTGTTGATCATTTATCTCCCTGTTATCCCTCTCATGACTGTAAGTCTACTCAATTGCCTGATTTTGTCTATTCCTCTTACTCTGCTTCTTTTCTAACCTATATCCATAATTTGTCTGAGGCATATTCTTATAAAGAGGATATTATTGACCCTCTTTGGTAGCATGCTATGACAAAAGAACTTTCTTCTTTGCATATAGATACTTGGTGTAACACTCTTTTCTACCCTACAAATATAATGGAAAATCATTCACATTTATCAGAGTAATATTTTAAACATAATAAAAATCACCTCAAAGGGCATACATTTCTCAATAACTCTAAAAGTCAATGCTTCGTAAACAACAGGTTTTCCCAAAATTACTCAAAAGGCAACAGAACTCAAAAAGACAAATCCAAAGTTTTCCTTGCACAACAACATAATCAAAATAAAAAAAATCAATACAACATAGTTTAACTCAAAGATCCCAACTCGATGTTACACTATCAGAACAAGACCCTCTTAGTCAACCAAAATGTCAAAAACTCCAAAAAGTCTTCGACGACATCCACGGCTAAACCTGGTCATCTCCACGCTACCCACGTGGAGGCAACATTCAAACAAGAAGGGTGAGTAAAATGATTCATAATAATAAATATAGGAATCAATATATAAAATAGCGTCATTTTCATATTCAACATCTTCATAATCATCAAGGAAACATCAAAAAGCCATAATATCATAAATTCCACCAAATTGTCACATAAATGCAAATGCAACAAGACTCATGCATGCGGTACCAATTCATCAAAATTCGATGGGCACTGGGTCATCAACCCTCCATAGATCCCCATCAATAGGATCGATTTTACACAAGAACCGGAGCACAACAAAGTACTTCACATCCGCACAATGGGACTGAAGCCACAAGAATCAAACACTAGACCGAAGTCCAGAATGCATATGAATGCATGATGCACACGTCAATATCATCCTGATATTAAACTCATTAGGTGCATTTTCATTCATCAAAATTATCATAATAATCATGTCATCATATAATCATCAAAAACTCATGGAATCAACATCATAACTCGTCATCATACAATCATATATTAATCACATATGAATCACTGTCATACTCAAGGAAATTCATCCAAAAAATCATATCATCAAAGCATCAAGACAGCACTACACAAGAACAGAATTCGGGAAACTTTGCTATGTTCGCTGGATAGTTCGCCGTGTGAACTCGCGATTACAGCAAAATATTGTTACGCACGAGTAGTAAAACCAGCCCAAAGTCCCTACGATTTCCTTCCCCAATTCCCCAAAAATATCCCTCAATCATTCCTAAGGTATTACGGCGATAAAGGCATAAAATCTATGACTTATTAGGTCAATCCCGTATTCTATTTACGCCTCCAATTTCCATAAAATCCTTACAATTTTCCCACATTCATTAGAGTTCTCATAATCAATCACCCTATACGGTTAAAACCTCAACAATAGATTTTGGCCACGAATACCTAATTTCCCTTACTCCCAAATCAACCTCAAACCTATCAGACCATCAGTTCAAATCCCCCAAACTCATTAAACTCACCAGAAAGGCAACAACAATTCAATACTCAAAACCCCTAAACCCTTAAATCAGCTTTAAATACATTGAATCACATATTGAAAACAATGAAGGTAATATCCCCATACTTAATCAACCTCAAAAACAGGTTTGGCCACAAAGGCCTAATTTCCTCAAACTAAAAAACCTCCTAAATCCTTAAATTAGCTTTAAATACATTGAATCATATATTGAAAACAATAAAGGCAATACTCCTCATACCTTAATTGTCGACTCTAAGTCTTTCTCCTTGATTCTTAGAAACCTCGCGAAGCTTTGTCTCAATCCTCTTCCTCAGAGCTCTGGCCTCTATTTCTTCCCTTTTCATGGTCTAACAAGAATGAATCATAATTCCCTCAAAATTCCTTTTTATTAAACCTAACTTTGGGCCTTAAAATGGACTTTCCAATTTCACCTCACTAACTCCTCCTCAAATGTCCATTTTGCCCTTAATTCACTTATATTTATTTAAATTAATAATAATACCAATATATTCATATTACATACTATTATTTAAATAAATAACCCAAAATTCATAATTCTCAATACTTCATACCAACCACCGCAAATCACCAAAAATACAAATATTCCTATTTAAATAAATTAAATAAATATTCCAATAAATTTGAGGTGTTACAACTCTCCCCCACTTAGAAGAATTTTTACCCTTGAAAATTACCTCAAGGAAACAGAGTTAGATACGACTCCCTCATCTGATTCTCATGCTCCCAAGTCATGCTCCCTCCAGCTGGTCCTCTCCAAACTACCTTTACCAAGGAAATCTCTTTACCTCGCAGTTGCTTCACTTCTCGTTCATCAATCCGTACTGATAATGCCTCAACAGTCAAGTTATCTCTCACTTGTACATCATTCATCTGAATCACATGTGACAGATCTGGAATGTACTTACTCAACTGAGACACATGAAACACATCATGCAAATTCGCAAGCGACAATGACAAAGCAATCTGGTATGCTACTCCTCCCACCTTCTGTGAAGTTTGATATAGACAAAAAAAATACGGTGTAAGCTTTCGAGACTTCAAAGCTCAGCCAACACCAGTTACCGGCGTAACTCTTAAAAACACGTGATCTCCCTCTTGAAACTCAAAAGCTTTCCTCCTCTTGTCGTGATAACTTTTTTGACAACTCTGCGACACTTTCATATTTTCTTGGATCCTCTTGATCTTTTCAGTCGTCTGGTGAACAATATTAGGTCCGAGCATAACACTCTCGCTTGACTCATACCAACACAAAGGAGTCATACATCTCCTACCATACAATGCCTCATACGGTGCCATTCCAATACTAGAATGATAACTGTTGTTGTAGGTAAACTCAATCAACGACAAATGACTATCTCACGATCCACCTTAATCCAACATACAAGCTCTCAGCAAATCCTCTAAAGACTGGATAGTTCTCTCTGTCTATCCATCCGTTTGTGTATGATAGGCAGAACTCAATCTCAACATGGTACCCAAAGCGTCTTGCAAACTCTTCCAGAATCTCGATGTAAATCTCAGATCTCCATCTAACATAATACTCGATAGTATCCCATGCAACTTCATAATTTCCTTAATATACATCTCAGCTAGCTTCAGCATAGAACGATTAATCCTCATTGGTAAGAAATGAGTTGATTTAGTCAATATATCCACAATCGCCCAATTAGAATCATTCCCCCTCACAGTCTTTGGAAAACCCGACACAAAATCCATGGAAATAATATCCCATTTCTAGTCTGGAATATTCAACGGTTTCATCAAACCCAACGGTCTTTGATGTTCGATTTTCGACTTCTGGACAAGTCTAACCAGCATACATAAACGCAACCACTTCTTTCTTCATCCCTGGCCACCAAAACAATTCCCTCAAATCCTGGTACCTCTTCGTAGCACCGGGATGGATACTCAATCTACTTCGATGTCCTTCCTCAAGAATACTCTTTTTAAACTCAACAATATATGTAACACAAACTCTATCACGACATCTCATGATACTATTTTCATTAATCCGAAAATCAACTATTTGACTTTGATTCATCAAATTCAACCGATCTACCAACTCAAATCAGATTTTTGACCTTCTTAAATCTCATCAAGAATAGCACCAGTAAGCTTCAACATACCATACTTAACTCCATAAGAAGTCTCTTCACAAACCAAACTCATATCACGAAATTTCCCAATCATTTCTAACTCTTTTACCATCATCATCGATATATGCGAAGATTTCCTACTCAATGCATCAGCTACCAGGCTTGCTTTATCCGAATGGTAATTCAAACCAAAACCATAATTATTTAGAAGTCCCAATCATCTCCTTTGCCTCACATTCAATTCTTTCTGATCAAAGAAATACTTCAAACTCTTATGATCACTAAACATCTCAAATCTCGAACCAAACAAATAATGCCTTCAAAGCTTCGACACAAACATAATAACAACCAACTCTAAATTCTGCGTTAGATAATTCCTCTCATGCACTTTAAGCTTCCTTGAAGCATAAGCTAAAACTTGCTAATGTTGCATTAACACACCTCCCCATCCCATCAATGAAGCATCACAATATACAATAATGGTTCTGCCGAATTCGGCAAAATCAAAACATGAGCTATTGTCAGCCTTCTCAAAAGCTCTTGAAACTTTCTTCACACTTTGAATCCAAAACAAAAGCTTGAACCTTCAATGGCAAAGATAACTTGGAAAAATCCTTCAATCAATTTTCGATAATAATCTGCCAACCCAAGAAAACTTCTAATCTCAAAAACAGGTTTTAGAGCTTCCCATTGCGATACAGCTTCAACCTTCGACATATCAACCGCAATAACTTTACTCGAGATCACATGACCAAGGAAACTCACTTCCTTCAACCAAAGATCACACTTTGACAGTTTTGCATACAACTGCTTCTCTTTCAACGCTGATAACATAATTTTCAGATGCTCAGCATGATCCTCTTTACTTTTCGAATATATCAAAATATCATCAATGAACGCAACCACAAACTTGTACAAATAAGGATGGAAAATCTTGTTCATATACTCCATAAATACACATGGTTCATTAGTCACACCAAATGGCATCACGAAATACTCTTAATGTCCGTACCTTATTTTAAAAGCAGTCTTCAGGATATCTTCAGCCTTCACACAAATCTGATGATACCCAGATCTCAAATATATCTTACTGAACACACTTGCAACAACCAACTGATCCATCAAATCATCAATCCTTGGAAGTGGACACTTATTCTTGATAGTCACCTTGTTCAATTGTTTATAATCCACACAAAGCCTCACATAACCTTCTTCCTTCTTAACTAACAAAATTGGTGCACCCCATGGTGACACACTCAGACAAAAGAACCTCTCCTCAAGCAGATCTTCAAGTTGATTCTTCAACTTCTTCGATTTTGGTGTGGACATATGATATGGAGCCATCGCTACCAAACTAGTTCCAGGAACTAGGTCGATTGTAAACTCCACTTCACGTTCCGGCGGTAGATCAATTATCTCATCAGGAAAAACTTTTAGATAATCACAAATAATTGGCACAACACCAACTTCCTCACTTTATTAACACTCAAAGTTTCCATCAAAATAAATATCTCAGCACCATCCTGCACCGAATCACCAAAACAATCTGTAAGCACTTAACTTAAATCAAAACAATTCACTGCACACACCATCTAAGCTTGCAAGACACATCTATCCCATCCAACATGACTCCGTCTACTATCAACAAGAGATTAAGGGTAATTAGTTCCTCAATTTGTCAATAGACAGCCGAAAATCATGATGAGGCATAAACCCTCTTTACCAAACTATAAGAGCGTTCGTCGACACACTGAGCCACCACTCCACACATGAAGCATCCTAGAGAAGCACAAGTTTCTCCCCTACTTGTTTCATTCCCGCTTCTGCAGACAAAGGTTAGAAAACAAGGGTGTGCCGATAGTGTTTTCACACACATATCGCATACTAGGGAACAAATAACATTAGACAACTTGGCTGGACGGACCGACCTGCTCTGATACCACTAGTGTAACACCTTTTTCTACCCCACAAATATAATGGAAAATCATTTACATTTATTAGAGTAATATTTTAAATATAATAAAAATCACCTCAAATTGCGTACATTTCTCAATAACTCAAATAAAAGTCAATGCTCCGTAAACAACAGGTTTTCCCAAAATTACTCAAAAATTGCTCAAAAGGCATTGGAACTCAAAAAGGCAAATCCAAAGTTTTCCTTGCACAACAACATAATCAAAATAACAAAAATTAATAAAACATGATTTAACTCAAAGACCCCAACCCGATGTTACACTATCAGAGCAAGACCCTCTAAGTCAACCAAAATGTCAAAAACTCCAAAAAGTCCTCGACGACATCCACGATTAAACCTTGTCATCTGCACGTTACCCATGTGGAGGCAACATTCAAACAGGCATAGTGAGTAAAACGATTCATAATAATCATTATATAAAATAGCGTCATTTTCATATTCAACATCATCATAATCATCAAGGAAACATCAAAAAGCCATAATATCACAAATTCCACCAAATTGTCACATAAATGCAAATGCAACAAGACTCATGCATGTGGTACCAATTCATCAAAATTTGATGGACACTGGGCCATCAACCCTCCATAGATCTCCATCAATAGGATCGATTCTACACAAGAACCGAAGCACAATAAAATACTTCACATCTACACAATGGGACTGAAGCCACAAGAATCAAACACTAGACCGAAGTCCGGAATGCATATGAATGCATGATGCACACGTCAATATCATCCTCATAATACACTCATTAGGTGCATCATCATTCATCAAAATCATCATAATAATCATGTCATCATATAATCATCAAAAACTCATGGAATCAACATCACAACTCATCATCATTACTCATAGGAATCATCATAC
This sequence comes from Lathyrus sativus, assembly GCA_963859935.3. Lineage (NCBI taxonomy): Eukaryota > Viridiplantae > Streptophyta > Magnoliopsida > Fabales > Fabaceae > Lathyrus > Lathyrus sativus. Next base: position 598,449,556 of record OZ012741.1, on the reverse strand, counting down.
AATCATGTATTAATCACATATGAATCACCGTCATACTCAAGGTAATTCATTCAGAAAATCACAGCATCAAAGCATCAAGACAACACTGCACAAGAACACAAATTCGTGAAACTCTGTTACGTTCGTTGGACAGTTCTCTGTGTGAACTCGCGATTATAGCAAAATATTATTACGCACCAATAGCAAAACCAGCCCAAAGTCCCTACGATTTCCTTCCCCAATGCTCTAAAAACATCCCTCAATCATTCCTAAGGTATTACGGCGATAAAGGCACAAAATCTACGACTTATTAGACCAATTCCGTATCATATCTACACCTTCAATTCCCATAAAATCCTTACAATTTTCCCACATTCATTAGAGTTCTCATAATCAATCACCCTATACGGTTAAAACCTCAACAACAGATTTTGGCCACGAAGGCCTAATTTCCCTTACTCCCAAATCAATCTTAAACCTATCAGACCATCAGTTCAAATTCCTCAAACTCATTAAACTCACCAGAAAGGCAACAATAATTCAATACTCAAAATTCCTAAATCCTTAAATCGGCTTTAAATACATTGAATCACATAATAAAAACAATGAAGGTAATATTCCCATACTTAAACAACCTCAAAAATAGGTTTGGCCACGAAGGCCTAATTTCCTCAAACTCAAAAACCTCCTAAATCCTTAAATCAGCTTTAAATACATTGAATCATATATTGAAAACAATAAAGACAATACTCTTCATACCTTAATTGCCGACTCTAAGCCTTTCTCCTTAATTCTTGGAAACCTCGCGAAGCTTTGCCTCAATCCTCTTTCTCAGAGCTATGGCCTCTATTTCTTCCCTTTTCACAGTCTAACAAGAATGAATCCTAATTCCCTAAAAATTCCTTTTTGTTAAACCTAACTTTGGGCCTTAAAACGGGCTTTCCAATTTTACTCTCACTAACTCCTCCTCAAATGTCCATTTTGCCCTTAATTCACTTATATTTATTTAAATTAACAACAATACCAATATATTCATATTATATACTATTATTTATATAAATAACCCAAAATCCATAATTCTCAATACTTCATACCAACCACTGCAAATCACCAAAAATACGAATATTCCTATTTAAATAAATTAAATAAATATTCCAATAAATTTGGGGTGTTACACTTGGGAATTAGTACCTCTTCCTCCTAGAAAATGTGTTATTGGATCTTGTTGGATATACAAGATCAAAACTAAGTCTTATGGGTCAGTTGAGTGCTACAAAGCATATCTTGTTGCTAAGGTATTCTCTATACAATATGGTACGAATTATGTAGAAAATTTTTCTCCTGTTGATAAAATGACTACTATTCACACTCTTTTTTTAGTTGCATATGTTCGTCGGTGGCATATTTATCAAATGGATATTAAAAATGCATTTCTAAATGGTGATCTTCAAGAGGCTGTTTATATGGCACCCCACAAGGTGTTTCTCATAATCAATGGAGAATGTCTAAATTGAATAAGGCATTATATGGTCTGAAACGAGTTGTAAGAGATTGGTTTGATAAGTTTATCATCGTGATTACATCTGTTGGATTTTGCTCTAGTGATCATAACTCTACTTTGTTTGTCAATACCACTTCTCATGGTTGTATTATAATCTTATTATTTGATGACAGTATTATTATGACAGGTGATGATACAAATGAAATTAATGATTTGAAATTATAGTTACCCAAAGAGTTTGAGACGAAGGACTTATGCAATATTTGCTACTTCTTGGGCATTGAGATTGCATACTATCCTAGAGGTCATCTTCTATCTCAATCCAAATATATTTTCAACATTCTTGAACAAACTCCTTTTTCTGATACTAGATTAGCAGATAGTCCTCTTGAGTTTAACATGAAATATACTCCATTTGATGGTGTTCCTCTACCATATTCCACCTTATATCATACTTTGGTTGACAACCTAGTGTATCTTATGACTACTAGACCTGATATTGCTTATGTTGTTCGTGTTATTAGTCAGTTTTTTGTCTCTTCTACTATAGTACATTGGGAAGATGTTCTTTGTATATGCTGTTATCTTCAGGGAACCTAGTTTCAGAGCCTTCTCTTTCCATCGTCGTTCTCATTGGAGCTACATGCTTATTCTAACAGTGATTCGGCTGGAGACCCCACAAATTGTAATTCTACCACAAGATTTTGTATATTTCTTAGAGACTCTTATTTCTTATAAGAGTAAGAAATAAGATATTGTCTCTCGTTCTTCTACATAGGCTAAGTATCAGGTTATGACATCCACCACCACTAAAATAGTTTGATTGCATTGGTTACTTTCTAAAATGGGTGTCATTCTTTCTGAACCAACTCCCATGCATTATGATAGCAAGAGTGCCACTCAAATTTCCCACAACCTAGTCTTCAACATGAGACAATTACTCCATCGTTTTTCTCTTCCACTTTACAGATTGTTGATTTGTTTACGAAGACGCATTCCATTAAACATTTTCGATTTTTGATTAATAAACTCCCAATGCTCTCTGCTAATGCATCTAGAATTTGAAAGGAGATGTTAGATTTTATTATTATTATTATTATTATTATTATTATTATTATTGTTATTGTTATTATTGTTATTATTATTATTACTATTATTATTATTATTATTATTATTATTATTATTGTTGTTGTTGTTGTTGTTATTATTATTATTATTACTATTATTATTATTATTATTATTATTATTATTATTATTATTATTATTGTTGTTGTTGTTGTTGTTGTTATTATTATTATTATTATTATTACTATTACTACTGTTATAACTATTATTATTACTAGCGTCCAGACAGGCACTCGTGTGCCCGTCTGTCCGCTTTTTTAATGCTCATGAATGAAAATATAAACAATATTTTTTGTTTAAATAAATTTTTATTATTATTGTTATTATTATTATTATTATTATTATTATTATTATTATTATTTTATTGTATTTTTATTTGTTATGGTAGTTTGCTTTTTCTTAGTCTTTCCTAGCATAATATATATACTCTGATGTAACCCTTATTCTCTAAGTTTTCTTCATTCTTTTGAAATCCTAAACCAACCAAAGGGTATGTGGTATCTAGATCGAACTCTAGTATCGACAAGGATAGTTTTATGGTTCGACAAGAGTTGTGTATGCTGGAGTCGAAGTTTGTTCAAGCATTTTGTTGAAATATGTTAGCTTTGTGTTTAAGTTAGCATGTCGAATTAGGCCTTGTTTGTAAACCTAATTGTTAAGTTAGCTTGTAGCCTAAGTTATCTTAGTAGTCTATAAATAGACTAATTCTCTCAGGTTGTTGAGAGAGGTTAATTGTTGGTATTCACTTGTAATCTTTGAACTCTTATTGAATAAGTGAATAGAAAAACATTTTTAACCAATTCTAATTCTTATTATTCCTTTTTCTCTATCTTTTGTAAAACCAAATAGGGTTTTTTTTGTTTGTTCAATAAACTCAACATTTTCAATTCACAACAAAATGATGTGGTGAGCATGGATGAGAAGATGCCTTCAACAAAGTATGAGATTGAGAAATTTACCAGTGTGAATTATTTCGGTTTGTGGCGCATGAAAATGCAAGCCCTTCTTATTCAACAAGGTTTGTTAGAAGTGTCGAAAGGATCGAAGAAGATGGAGGCTGCCTTATCAAAGAAGAAGAAGATAATGATGGTAAAAAAAAGAGCCTACAATTCCATTGTATTGAACCTTGGTGATAAGGTTCTCTGGCAGGTTTATAAGGAGAAAACTGCAGTTGTTGTGTGGACGAAACTTGAAGGTTTGTACATGACAAAATCGTTGGTTATGTTCAACAAGTTGATTCTTGATCTTGAAAATATCGAGGTCAAGATTGATGATAAAGATAAAGCATTGCTGTTATTGTGCTCTTTACCTAAGTCTCATGCTCACTTCAAAGAAACTATCTTGTATGGAAGAGAGTCGTTGACCTTTGAAGATGTTCAATCTGCTTTGTACTCAAAGAATTTGAACAAATGAAAAGAGCACAAACCATCTTCTGTCGGTGAAGAATTGTCCGTTAAGGGGAAATTCTTGAAGATTGATGGTATGTTTTAGAAAAAGAAGGGTAAAGTTCTACAAAATTCTTATAATGGTAGTGCTCATACTATTAAGTGTTATCATTGTAAGAAGGAGGGTGATACAAGAAAAGTATGCCATGATCGACTGAACAATCATAGTGGAAAGGATAATGGTAATGCAACTATTGTGCAAGATGGTTATGAATCATCTGATATCTTGGTGGTTTCAAGAAGTGACTCTAACAAGGAGTGGATTATGGATTCATGGTGTACTTGACACATGACTCCAAGCAAATAATTGTTTAAGGAATTTTGTGATCAAGATGGTGGACCAGTGCTGATGGGAAATAACAAAGCTTGCAAAGTTACAGGTATTATCTGTGAAATTCAAACTCTATGATGAGTCAATAAGGATATTGACTGATGTTAGGTACATACCTGATCTTAAGAGGAATTTCATTTCTCTTGGTGAATTCTACAAGAAAGGATATGTTTTCAAAGGAGAGAAAAACATCCTAAGCATAATGAAGGGATCGAAGGAAGTGTTAAGAGGCGTGAAGAAACAAGGCTTGGATACCCTTGAAGTTGAGGTTGTAAGTGGTTCAGAAGATGTGGCATCCACGAAACCTATGTCGAAGACTAAGCTATGGTACAAGAGACTTGGCCATGTCAGTGAAAGAGGCCTGGTTGAATTGTTGAAACAAAATATGTTAGGTGGTGACAAGTTCGAAAAACTGGAGTTTTGTGAACCTTGTGAATTTAGTAAATCATGTAGAATGAAGTTTAACAAAGGTAAACAAGAGAACACGTGGATCCTTTGATTACATTCATGTTGATCTTTGGAGACCTGCAAAAAATCTTTCACACTTAGGTGAAAAGCATTTTCTATCTATAAAGTTGATGATTACTCCAAAAAGTTATGGGTATTCATCCAAAAGGCTAAGGATGAAATTTTGAAAATTTCAAAAGTTAGAAGACTCTGGTTGAAAACCAAACTGGTAGGAAGGTCATGAGTTTGAGGATTGACAATGGTCTTGAATTTTTCAATGAGGCTTTCAACAACTATTATGTTGCGTCAGGTATTGCAAGGCAAAAAAATACTGTAGAAAATCCCCAACAAAATGGTTTGGCTGAGAGGTTTAATCGAACCATTCTAGAAAGGGTGAGGTGCATGTTCGTAAGTGCAGGAATGAAGAAGTTGTTTTAGGCAGAAGCTGTTGTAACTGCATTATACTTGATAAATAGGTGTCCCTCGACAGCCTTGGGAGTATTTGGTTGTTTAGCCTATGCTCATATTAGGTAAGACAAGGTCGAACCTAGAGCTTTGAGATATATGTTCCTTTGGATACCCTGAAGGAGTCAAAGCTTATAGGTTGTGGTGCCTAGGGCCAGGTCACATGAGGTGTATCACAAGTCGAGATGTAGTCTTCAATGAAGCTGAAATGGCTTTTAAGAAAACTGATGACATTAGTCGAAGTTCGAAGATCTCTAAAGAAGAGCTGAAACTAGAAGAAATTCCTGTTGAGGTAGAGAATGATGATGCTGAATTGGATAACTCAGATGAAGTCGAAAAAGATGCAGAAGCTGCTGTCGAAGTTGAGGAGACTAATAATAACTACATACTGGTAAGAGACAGGCCGAGAAGAGTTATCAAGCCCACTGAGAGACTTGGTTATACAAATCTTATATATTATGCCTTAATTTTTGCAAGTGAGGTTCTGAACGAAGAACATAGAGACTATAAAGAAGTTATGAGGAGTATGAAGGTGAGAAAAGTACACAAGAATTAGGGGTCAAATTGTGTTTTAGGTTTTCTTAGTTTGCATCTGATCAGAGTTTAGAATCTAAACTGGTGTTTAGATTCAGGTTAATTCTTAGCAGCGAAATGTTAACAGAAGTAAATAAATAATAACATAAGATACAAATATTTATATTGGTTTCTCCCCTAACTGAGAGTAGTCCAGTCCCTTTGCTTCACAAGATATTTTCATTATAATTAAAACACGATTACAATCGCTTATGCATTTTTCCTAAGACTTTTACAATTACTCAGACCCAAGATCCAAGACTTCAGCTTAAGCTCCTCACTCGAGACTTCTTGCACAGGTTCCACAAACCCAAGACTTCCTTGCTCATGCCTTCATCCGAAGACCTCTGCTCCAAGTCCCATGAAATGAGCCTCTCTGCTTGAACCCCTCAAGTCAAGAGTTACTGCTCTAATTCCATGTTCTGAGCATTCCTACTCAAGCCCCTCAGGCTCAAGACTTCTGCTCCAGGTCCCATGAAACGAGCCTTTATACTTGCACCCCATCGATTAAGACTTACTGCTCTAAGTTTCATAGATCGAGCTATCCTGCTCAAGTCACACTGGCTCAAAACTTTCTTACTCAATCAATCTACTTGATTAAGATTTTCACTTCTGAAGCACATAGCAAGAGACTTATGTGGCTCAAGCATCATGGCTCGAGACTTCCTTTCTAGTATCCCAATGATACAAGACTTATGCTCAATCAATCCACTTGATTAAGAATTTCATAGCTCATGCACATAGCAAGAGAATTATGTGGCTCAAACATCTTGGCTCGAGACTTCCTTGCTTGTATCCCAATGATACAAAACTTTTATCTAAACTACTGAAAAAGCTCAGCAGAATATAGAACAAAGTGTACATGATACAAGTATCAAAGGCACAAAAAATCACCATATCAAAGACCTAAATCACTTAAGATTTCTAAGATATTCAATGTATAAGAAATCTCAAGGCTTTTACAATTACAACTTACATCAGAAAAATTTGCATATACAATGAGTTGTTAATTGATGATCTTGTTACTCCTTCTTCTGGTTGATCCTTGTTAAAGATTTAGCTTGAACCTTTAGCCATATTTATAACCTTTTCAGAAACTAGCGGTTGAAGAGGTAACTTGATCAAGAGTCTTTGTTGTTACTCCATAGTACAAGAGCCGTTGAAGATAGATATACCAGAAGATCTTAATATAATATGTAACATGTTTAACCTTTGAGTCTTCGAGAGATTATGTACTATTAGAGCTATTGAGAGTAGATATCCATAAAACATATTAGTATTTCTTGAGCCTTGAAATCTATAGACTCTAGCTGACAAATTGATTTGACAATACATCTTGCTTTCTGTAGTACGAACAACTTCAGCTTTATCACCAATTCTGAATGGTACCAGAAGCCAATTTACATTCACTAAGTGTAAAGACAATTATGTTTCTTCTTATGATGCTGAGACCTTCAGCTTCAGAGTCTTCGTCAGACATCACTTAGTAATTATTCTTCAGATTCTGCCACCAGAAGCTAGCAATGTAGCAACTATTAGAGTGTGCATAATTTAGAAATGATTTTGACAATAATATTTACATGTATTAGAACCTGCACACATGTAACACACATCAAATAAACCATTGTTCTTTCAATACTTTGTTATTATTAAAACCCAAGGAAAATATGTCATGAATAGATCTTGTTCTAACAGAGTCGAGACAAGACTGAATGGATGAAAGCCGTGGATGATGAGATGAAATCTCTTCATGTTAATAACACTTGGGAGTTGATCGAGAAAACTGCAGGGGACAGGTTTCCTCAGTTGTAAGTGTGTCTTCAAGTTTTAGGATTGAATCAAAGGAGTGATGTTGAAGCATTTTAAGGCAAGGTTGGTTGTAGGGGGTTCACTCAGAAAGAAGGTATCGACTTCAATGATATGTTCTCACATGTTGTAAAGCATAGATCCATTACAATGTTATTAGCCATGATGGCGAAGTTCGACCTAGAACTTGAACAGATGAATGTGAAGACAACCTTCCTCTATGGTGATCTAGACGAAACAATCCTGATGAAGCAATCTGAAAGATATGCAGAAAAGGGAAAGAAATATTATGTGTTCAAGCTAAATAGGTATTTGCATGGCCTGAAATAATCTCTGCGATAATGGAATAAGAGATTCGACAAGTTCATAACACACATTGATTTCACTAAGAGTCAGTTCGACCAATGTGTTTACTTCAGATTTTGACCTGGAAATTCACTTGTTATTTTTTTGCTTTATGTGGATGACATCCTTATAGCAAGCAACAATGTCGAAGACGTTATGAAGGTTAAGGTTGAACTCGATAAGGAGTTCGACATGAAGGTTTTGGGAGCTGCCTCCAGAAATATTGGGATTGACCGGAGAGATAGCAAGCAGTCGAGATTATGCTTATCTCAAGGGGCATACCTGAATAAGATTCTCGATAAGTTTGATATGTCGAATTCAAAGCCTGCTCTAACACCGATTAATCCTCAATACAAGCTAAGTTTGACTCAAAATCGTAGTACTGAAGTCGAAAGAGCCTATATGAATAGCATTCCATATGCTAGTATAATAGGTTCTTTGATGTATGTTATGGTCTGTACGAGGCCAAACATAACATACATAGTGATCCTTTTAAGTAGGTATATGGTCAATCCTGAAAAGACGCACTAACAAGCATTAAAGTGGATTCTTAAGTACATTAATAGGTCTCTAAGCAGAGTCATAATTTATGGTGGAGCTTGTGGTGGTGATAGCAAAGTTAAAATCGAATGATTTACCGACTTTGATTATGCAAGTTGTATGGATTCCAAAAAATTATTTCTAGATATGTGTTCACTATGTTTTGCACAACATTTCAGAAGGTTGTTGCCTTATCAACCACTAAAGTAAAGTATATCGCCATCGTTGAAGTTGTGAAAGAAGCATTGTGGCTTGAAGGTTTTGCTAAGGAGCTGCAACTTCAAGTTCAAGTTATCACTATTAAATGTGAAAGTCAAAATGCAATACAGCTGTCGAAGAATTCATTATATCATGAGCGAACCAAGCACATCAGTGTGAGGCTGCACTTTATCAGAGAGATAATCAAACGTGGAGAAGTCAAGGTACTAAAGGTTTCGACTAATGACAATGTTGCTAATATGATCACCAAGATATTGCCGAGTAACAAGTTTTTCCATTGTATGCAGATGATAAAGTTGCATGATGAAAAATATTTTGTTCCCTTGTTAGTGTAGAGTTTGTTCCAAGATGGAGATTTGTGGTATTTGGATCACACTCTAGTGTCGAAAAGGATAGTTTCATGGTTCGACAAGAGTTGTGCATGCTGGAGTCGAAGTCTGTTCAAGCATACTGTCAAAATATGTTAGCTTTGTGTTTAAGTTAGCATGTTGAATCGGGTCTTGCTTGTAAAACCCAATTGTTAAGTTAGCTTGTAGCCTAAGTTAACTTAGTGGTCTATAAGTAAACTAGTTCTCTCAGGTTGTTGAGAGAAATTAATTGTTGGTATTCTCTTGTAATCTTTGAACTCTTATTGAGTAAGTAATTAAAAAACAATTTTAACCAATTCTAATTCTTCTTCTTCCTCCTTCCCCAACTTTTGCAAAACTTAATATGGTTTCTTGTGTTTGTTCAAGAAACTCAAGCTTTTTCCTCATATTTTATTTTGTTCTTGACGACATCAATTCACAATAGAGTCTTTTTCTTTCTTTATAATTATATATGTTCAATATTGTTAACAATAACATAGTCAGTTTTTCTTTTTCTTTTAACTTGATTACGTTTTTTTATCTCAATTTTATCTCTTTCACAAAATTAATTCTTATATTTTAAATTCTATATTTTGGTCTCATTTCATATTTTTGCATTAAAAATTAATGATATATATATAAATATATATATATATATATATATATATATATATATATATATATATATATATATATATATATATATATATATATATATATATATATATATATATATATATATATATATATATATATATATATATATATATATATATATATATATATATATATATATATATATATATATATATATATATATATATATATATATATATATATATATATTAAAAAATTTCATGGAAAATGACAAAGATCGAGATTACAGACTCAACAAAAATTGAAACTTTTGCATCTCATTAAACTATAAGACAACTTTTTATCCATAATATAAATAATTTAAAATATGAAAAAGTACCTTTTATTTTCTACTAAAAATATATTCTCTCTCTATTTATTTATCTATCCTCTATTAATATTTTAAAATATCCTTTTGTCTTTAATACAACTTATTTAAAATACAAAAATATCTTTTTATTTTTAACTAAAAATATACTCTTTCTCGTCCACTCTATTAATATTTACAATACAAATATATGAAACTACCATTTTTTCTATAGTACAAATTATTCAAAATACAAAAATATTTTTTTATTTTTTGTTTTATATATATATATATATATATATATATATATATATATATATATATATATATATATATATATATATATATATATATATATATATATATATATATATATATATATATATATATATATATATATATATATATATATATATATATATATATATATATATATATATATATATATATATATATATATATATATATATATATATTTCTCATCCTCCTCGGTTAATCTTTAAAAAAAAACATCCTTTTGTCTTTAATACAAGTTATTTTAAATATAAAAATATTCTTTTAGTTTTTATTATAAATTTTTTTCTGTTTTCCAAATCCCTCTCACTCCTCCTCCTCTATTAAATAATATATTTATAAAGATTATTGTAGTAAATTTTAATTTATTTTACTAGCTTCCATTGTCCATCAAACATGATATAAACTATAAAGATTTGTATTGTACAGTTTTGTCTCGTAAATATCCTTTTGCAAAACTTTTTAAGTCATTAAAAATGTTTTATTTTTATTTTTATTAAAATGTTCAAGTATATGAATAACTTTATGTAAAAAAAATACCATCTTACATAAATTTATTTTATCATGTTTTTATCAAACACATCGTATAATATTAATTTTATGGTCTCTATCTTATCTAAAAATGAACATAAAAAAAACATACTAGTGAATATTCATAAATAAAATCTGTCAATAATACGGGTTGAATAATTGTATGGTTATTAATAGATAAAATAAAAGAATATTTTGTTACTCGTTTTTTCACAGACACGATACAGATTTAATGATACACATGTGTGTAAATATCCATATTTGTTAATAATTAACAAAATTATATAATTATCAATCACGTATCCGTCTGTCCGCTATTTTAATACACACATAAAAATTTAAATGATATTTTTTTATCTAATATTAATTTTAAATGAAAGTTAAATAGAAAGTTAATAGTAAAAAATTAGATAGGAAGTTATGTAGGAAGTTAATGGAAGTTATTGAATAAATTATAGTAAGGATAAAATTGATAGAGAAATAAGTTACACCAAAACATCATGTTTTACATTTATATATACTAGCATCTAAACGGGCATTTGCGTGCTCGTCTGTCCGTTTTTTTTAATGCACACGTAAAAATATAAATGATATTTTTTTATTTAATATAATTTTAAATGAAAGTTATGTAAAAGGTTAATAGTAGAAGTTAAATAGAAAGTTAATAAGAGGAAGTTATGTGAAAATTAATAGTAGTGGTTTTTTTAAATAGAAATTATTGGGTAAATTATACATTAAAACAAGGGTAAAATTGGTAGAAAAATATGCTACACCAAAATCAAGTTTTATCTTTATATATACTAGCGTCTAGACGGGTATTCGCGTGTCTGTCTGTCCGCTTTTTTTAATGTACACGTAAAAATTTAAATGATACTTTTTTATTTAATATTAATTTTAAATAGAAGTTATGTAGAAAGTTAATAGTAGAAAGTTAGTTAGGAAGTTAATAGTAAGTTATATGAAATATTATAGTAGTGGTTAAATTGGAAGTTATTGTGTAAATAACAAATTAAAGTAGGGATAAAATTGGTAGAAAATAGGCTACACCAAAACACCATGTTTTACCTTTATATATGTTATAGATGAATAACTTTATGTAAAAAAAATATCATCTTACATAAATTTATTTTATCATGTTTTTATCAAACACATCGTATAATATTATTTTTATGGTCTCTATCTTATCTAAAAATGAACATAAAAAAAAACGTACTAGTGAATATTCATAAATAAAATCTGTCAACAATACAGGTTGAACAATTGGATGGTTATTAATAGATAAAATAAAAGAATATTTTGTTACTCGTTTTTTCACAGACACGATACAGATTTGATGATACACATATGTGTAAATATCTGTATTTGTTAATAATTAACATAATTATATAATTATCAATTTATTTAACTTAAAATTATTATTATTATTATTATTATTAGCGTCTAGACGAGCACTTGCGTGTCCGTCTGTCCGCTTTTTTAATACGCACATAAAAATTTAAATAATATTTTTTATCTAATATTAATTTTAAATGGAAGTTAAATAGAAAGTTAATAGTAAAAAATTAGATAAGAAGTTAGGTAGGAAGTTAATAGAAGTTATTGAATAAATTATACATTAAAGTAAGGATAAAATTGATAGAGAAATAAGTTACACCGAAACACCATGTTTTACCTTTATATATACTAGCGTACAGACGGGCACTCGCGTGCTCGTTTGTCCGCTTTTTTAATGCACTAAAAATATAAATGATATTTTTTTTAATTTAATATAGTTTTAAATGAAAGTTATGTAAAAGGTTAATAGTAGAAGTTAAATAGGGAGTTATGTGAAAATTAATAGTAGTGGTTTTTTTAATAGAAATTATTGGGTAAATCTACTATCTACCCATTGCAAAAATATACCACCATTATTACAAAATTATCCAATAACAAATATTTCAATTTGCTTTCAAAAAGGATAATTTAGTAATCAACATATTCATATTGTTAGAGATGTTAAGAGCTTCCTTCTCATCCACGTGTCAGATACCCATTGGTCCCAAACTTTTTTTCATTTTTCCCTCTCTTCTCTTCTCTATATCTTTCGTTCTTCTGATATTTCACTTTTCTCCTTCTCTCCTCCTCTCTTCTCTCATTTCTCCACAAATCATATTTCACTTTTCTCCACACTTCATACTTCAGAACATCATCATCTCCCTCGTCTGTAGTTCTTGCGAGCTAAAAATAAGAAGGTACGTGCTTCTACTTCCATCGCCTCTCCCTGCACATCATAGTTCAAGCATTGTTTTATTTTTAGTTTTTCTGGTTTTCTGTTTCACAAACCAAGACTCTGGTTTTTTTGTTTCACAAACCAGAGTTCAACCATTGTTTTCTGGGTTTACAATGACCGTGGGTTTGATTTTCATGATGTTGTTCTGAATCCATTTTGAATCAATTTTTTTGGGTTTTGAGATGAATGATGCTTTTTGTTCATATTTTTTTCCGATAAGAAAGCTACGAGATTTGCTAACAATTTCTGTACATTTGGTTATTGTTATTCATCTCTGAAAACACATCTGAAAACCATGTCTGTTATGAACTTATATTGTAGTTGTTACTTTTCAGATCACCATGTCTAGAGCACCTATTATGATTGCTGATTTAAAGCTAGGAAACAATGTATGGAAGCTCGCCATTCGTATTGTTGATCTATGGACTGTAACCGAGCGTAATGGACAACAACATTTTGAATGTGTTATCCAAGATAGCAAGGTATGCATTATTGCTGTAAATATGTTATCTAACTTTTACATAACTTAAAATATGTACTAACAATTTGTTTGATTCATAGGGTGATAAAATACACGTCGTTACCCGCAACAGAGATTTCGATTTGTGGAAACAGAGGTTACAAGAACATATGACTTATATGGTTTATAATGGTGATCCATTAAACAACGATATTCCTTTGAAAATTTGTGAAAATCCTTTGAAGCTTTTTTTCAATAGTGGAACCACTGTAACCATGGTAGATTTACCAGAAATACCACCCCATCAATTTCATTTCAAACCCATCGTCGATTTTTTACACGGAGATTTCCAAGTCAACCGCTTATATGGTATTTAAAATTTTCTTAAACATCATTTGCATTATTACATGTTTGTGAACTAATAGACTAACCATTTGGCCTTACTATCAAACAGATGTCATTGGTGTACTTCACCAAGTAGTCAGGTCTCAAGTTGCAGGGGGCGGAAAGAAGGCTTGTGTCAACATTACCTTATCTGATGAAATGTATATCACATTATAACTTCTTTATTTTAGTGGTTCTTCATTATAACTTCTATATATATATATATATATATATATATATATATATATATATATATATATATATATATATATATATATATATATATATATATATATATATATATATATATATATATATATATATATATATATATATATATATATATATATATATATATATATATATATATATATATATATATATATATATATATATATATATATATATATATATATATATATATATATATATATATATATATATATATATATATATATATATATATATATATATATATATATATATATATATATATATATATATATATATATATATATATATATATATATATATATATACATATATCACATTATAACTTTTTTCGCTCTTTATTATTAGTGGTTCTGAAATAGATATTACACTTTGGGAATCATATGCCAACCAATTCATGGCATACTCGACTGAGCATACCGCACATGGCCATACTATAATAATAATCACTCATGCTATGTGCCAGAAAAGTTCAAGTAATGCTTCAAATTGTTATTTCACTCTTATTCCTTTCATTTGTGATTGACTTCTTTTACTACTCTTACTGTTATGCCATTGTTATTGTTTTGCAGCCACCGAAAAATGGTACATCTCAAATGCTTGGAACGGATCCAAATTGCTTCTTGATTTTGTTCATCCACAGGTCACAGCATTCAAATCCAAGTAAGGAACTATTACTCAATGTGATAAATAGTCAAATCCCTTATATGTACTCCACTGTATATAATGTTTCAATTTTATTTAGGTTGGGAGACAAGGCGAGTTCACAAACTCTTTCACAACCACTCTCCCAACCTTCTGCATCACAAGGGTCGTTTGTGGACCGATCTTTCTCCTACACCAATGATGTCAAAACCATTGCTGACATCATAATTCTTCAAGATGTAAGCATATTAGTTCCTATGCTCCAGTTTTTATCACGACGCAACGTAACCATTTTTTATGATGTTTCCTTCATTTTTACTCAATTACAAGTTTCCAATCATATAACATGCCATGTTTATTTACAGCAAGCTTTTTGTAACACTTTTGGAACCACAAAGAGGTTCAAGTCAAGTAGGTGCGGTTGGTACTATGAGCAGTGTCCGGCATGTAACAGAACTAATAAATTTCCTGGGTAGCCATTCATATGCACATGTTGTGAAAATACACCTCCACCACTCACCAAGTAAGCACATCTTTTTTAGTTACTATATAAATTATCTAAGAACCTTATTTAAACATGGTGGTTAATTTAATTATATTTCAACCATTTCCTTAGGTATAAAATCGAAATCGAGGTCGAAAATGATTGCACGACTGGTTGTTTTGTGTTTTGGGACAAGGAGTGTATCCAATATGTTGGAATGGCAGCACATGCTTTAAGAGAAATCATGAAAAAGGTGCGTTAATATTATGTACTTGTATGTCTGCTTGATACATTCAACGTATACACGTAACCACTATTTGTTGCTCTTATATAAGCTCTAATATATGAAATCATGTGATTGACTATGAGATATTAAACACCTGTAGGATAATATCAATAATAAATAGTTCACACTCATTTCACATAAAACCGGTGAAAGCTCTGTCTAGACTTTAAAGAGTTGCTACAATATACATACATGTATCAATCACTTACTGAAAAAACAAGATGAAAACACTCAGTGTTTTACAAGATACCTCTCTGGTGTAAAATGTTTGCTGTGTTGGATTCAAACTCTAATGCCTTAGCCAAGTCTTCCATAGCCTGACATAGGAAATTGTGGTCAGTGTCACATTTATGTGTTCCTACTTGTGTAAGAAATCATAATATACAATCAGAAGTACTATAATAATACAAGTAGAACAAGCACATAAAAACTATAATAAAATATAGAATCTACTCATGTTTATGGATCCTTCATAAATCAACTGTCAATTGCACATACCATTTTGACATGTACTATTACAGACATATAGATAGGGAACAAAATAAAAGCCTTATAATGCTTACACCACCAACTTCTACCAAAGTAGCAGAAATTTAAAGATTTAAAAAACACTGGGGCATATATTTTCGCCAATCACATGAAATATGCAGTCTCTCTAACTGCAGAGATAATACTCCAAGTCCCCCATCACATATAAAAATATAATAACAACATCAATAAAATATGTGTGGTCTGCTCCTGTTTCAGCATCATGTCTTTGTGGCACTTAGAACACATGTTCATGGTAGCTGCACTTCCAAAAAACCACAGTTGTTGACGCAGAGCATACGACCTTCAGGGGCTGTTTCGCATCCAGTCTGGTCATGGTCCATCTTTTCCTACTTTTCTGCACCGAAGAAATTTAAGTACAAAACCATCTAAACATAAATAGGTCAAGAAATTATTGACAGGTGTCTTTTTGAACATATAATCGTCCAATTACACATGTTAGCCCCTTAAATTCTATAGCATAGTCAACACCATTTCCAAATAACTATCTATGAATGGCCCAAATGAAACTTGGGTCAAAACATGAGCTCCTGAACAGGGAAATAACAGATAAGTTGTGTTTTGATTCAGCATGCCTATGCAAAAGCTCACATACACAATGTTTTATTTTGAAGTAAATTAACTCTTGAGTGAATGAACATGGCCTCTGTCCATCATATTTATTAGTTATATCCTGTCTGTTTCAAATAGTTTTGGCAAAATAATTGTTTTAATGATGATTTTTCATAATTTAGTTTTGCTATTAGTTAGCTTCTACTTTTCTATCATGATTATACTTAGTACAGATTATGTCATGCTGCTATTTCATTTCTTTTGAAATATAGTTATGTAAATCATTAATGTTACTATGTAATATTTACCTTTTATACATTCGTAGTCCAATGAAGATCATCCACAAATCTATCCTGAAAACTTGGACAAACTATTAGAAAAGGAATTTGCTTTTCGCGTGAAGTTTCGGCCGAACTTTAAGCAGGCATCTGTTATCAAGCTTACTGAGGACAAAGAAGTAATCCAAATGTTCAAAGATGTCATTCGTCCAAATGAGGTTTATGATGCATTAAGTCATCAAAATTTAATTACATTCTTCATGTCTTACACTAACATACTGACCACAGAATATATTATCATGTAGTTGACTTCTAAAAACACCATGAATGCCCCGACTACAAAAGGAAAAGAAACTGTTCTTAACCATCATATACTCGACAATGAAGCGGTGACTCCTACTTCCATTCATACAGTAAGTTTGTTTCCAAGTTATATTTGTCTTAATTTATTATTATTGGAAAAATTTTATTGCAATAACAACTCATAGCTTCCATTTCCAACTTCCAGCCAACCATGTCTGCTTCACAGAATTGGAGTGACGAAGCCTATTCAAGCAATACCCCTTCCAAGAGGTTGTCCCAAGAATATTCTATTGAGGAGCTAGGAACTTCAAATATATTGTCACCTAAACAATCTGCAACCAAGACTGTGAAGCATGCCAAGAAGGAATGAGCCTTTACCTTCAACTCAAGTTATTTTGGTACAACCAAATGTTGCTATGTTGTTACAAGTTCCTTCTCTTGCTACTGTTATTCATTTGAATATGGTTTTTTGTAACCTAATGTAGTTGACAACAAACAGTGCTCAACATGTCTTAGTCCTTTTTTGAATATGTTAAGCTTATGCTGATTAACTTTTTTGTAACTTATGTTGTTCCTAAAACCATTATGAACTTATATTATGAAACTTGGCATGTGTCTCCAAGTGGTTAACATATTTTATAGTGGCCTTACTACTGATATAGAACAAAATCACAAAACTGATATAGAACAGCAGCATAAACATATGCAACTATCTACAATCACAAAATCAGCTTAAAACTGATATAGAACAGCAGCATAAACATATGCAACTATCTACAATCACAAAATCAGCTTAAAACTGATATAGAACAGCAGCACAAGTGCATTAACAGAAAATCACCTTAAAACTGATATATAACAGAACCTCAACTGCTGTTTTAACTGTTTTATTAGTATTATTGGTGGTTCTAATTGCACCTTAGTTAACCAAGAACCTAAAATTCTGGTATATTGAGACAATATTTTTGCTCCACCCTAAATGCTTTCTTTCCAAATCACATTAGCTGTGAAATCATCTTAGTTAATCAAAAGGATATATTGTGAAATTGTAAAATTAACCAGGATATGGCATGGATGCACAAGGAGGAAGAAGCAACAGAAGTGCATAACTGCTTTCATATTTACCATATAATAAATAAATCCTAGAAAATATGTTTGAAAGGACAATTATTTCCTGTAACTTATAGTTATATAAATCAATTGCATTAACAACAGATATATTTATTTGCCATTATCTTGTGGAGAGATTATTTTGTTAAGATATACAAACTATTGGCATTAGTTATATTAAAATGTTCTTGCCTTTTATGAATCCATATTTTGTCTGCTTACTTTTTCACAATTCTGCAAAACCTGTACTATTTTACTTGGCACAATTGCTTTAGCTGTATTTTTTGACATATAAAGTATTGTGTTTACCTATGTAAGCTATACTTTGAAGGTTGTGCATTTCTCAGTACTTCCTCTTACTGTTTTAATGTGTAGGTCATAATAGCTAAGTACTTCCTATTGCAGCTGTTTAACATAATAGTATAACTTCACCAGCATCTTTACACTGCACTCATTGACTCATTGCCTTTTTAACATATTAGTATAAGTTATGCAAGTCATGTCTATTTTTCACTGATGGCTGTCATCTCACAGGTTTTAATGCACTTATTTTTACTACACTTCTGCACAAGACAAAAATACATAGTTATCTTTTGCGTGTTTCAATCATGGCTGTCTAGGGACCCTGCAAAATCAGCAAAAGCAAACCAGCCAGTTCTGTCAAAATTGATACTTGTAGACTACCAATTTAGTTACAACTAATTTGGTTTGTATGCAGTTCAAAACATTTGGGGAAAATCAATTCAAAATTGAAGCATATTTGATATTGACTTTTTAAATCCACCAAAAAAGTCAACTACTCCCTTTGATTGACTGTTAGAACATCAACACAAAATTGTTAAGCTTCATCCAAATAGCATAGATTCAATGCAGCTATTTCCACTTTAAGGTAAATTATTTTTTCCTTACAACTGTCCAAGAAGCATGGTATCACCTGCATTCTTATTGTTCAATCTCTTCCTCATGATAAACTTAATTTATATTGATATGTTGTATGCAAACTTCAATTTAATTTGATTTAATATATGATTAAGCTGCAATTTTAAAATGGTGTTACCATTGCCTCCATGTAAATCACAAACTGAGTTATCCTGAATCCTGTGAGTTAATGATTGCAAAAAATTGTGAAGTTGATATTTGATATATGGTAGTCATTTACCAATATGGAATGAGATTAACAACCATATAACAATAATATCAGTACCTGAGTTGCAAGCATGGATTTTGTCTCTTTGTGTTATGTCAATACCATTATAACAATAAGAACAGATTAGGAAATGTTGATGATAGAGCTAGCATTTGCCTTGATATATTGAACATTATATAGTTAGGAAATGTACAATGTTAATTGGTATTTGAGGTGTATTGAACAGGTATTACCATTAGCTCTTTGTGCTACTTTTTTTTTATGCTAGAGGTGTATTGAACAGTATATAGTTGGGAAATGTTGATGATAAGCTAGCATTTGCCTTCATATAGTTCTTAACAACATGAGAAGGCCCCAGCATACAAGAGTTAGCATTTGCCTTCATATAATTCATGTCACAATTCCTTTAAAGTCAGCTTAACAGAAACTGAGGTAAACTTCCAGCATACAAGAGCAGCTTAAATTTGTAAGATTTGAAGCACAGAGAGAACTAAAAGTTGAAAATGATTATAGATTCTAGCAGCCATTTAACTAGGAATGGTACAGGCATATAAAATTGTGGTTTTGAATTTCATTATTAGAGAATGAGTGCATGATTACCTTTATTAATATCAAGCTCCACAGAGTCCAACTCCATCTCAAGCTTTGTCACAAGATCTTGAAGCTGGTCGACATGTGTATCAACTATGTGCACAATGAGATTTGAGACAGATCTAGGAACAGGGTTGTCAGCTTATAAGGAATGATTCATAGTCAACAAGAATTCAAGAACATGCTCCTTAATCACAGTCCGAGTTTCTTCCTTCCGCTGACCATTAAACTGTGACGAGCTTTCAACACTAGGAACTTCCGAAAGTAATGACTCCCCGATACGCGAGAAACCTAGCCGAGGAACACGCCTTAACGATTATGTTCTTCCAAATGATTGAACTTAGCATGCAGAGAATGAACTTTGCAATAACTATAGTCATCGTTTACATTTCTAAGCTCTAGAATTCCAGCACTATTATTTTGACAAGATTGTAGCATCATTGCCATTGAAACCAACAGAGTGATTAATAAAAGTCCAAGAGCTGCAAATCCAGCAATGAAGATTGTTGTAGAAAATGATGTGATATAGAATCCCAATTCTAACATAAAACTGCTCCCCATCTCTGTGACCAAAAAAAAGGAAGAAAAACACATCAAAATTATCATCAAAATTATACAAAAATAATAACTTGAAGTTAACAAAAGATATAGTAGCTAATGATTCAAGGTCAATTAGTTGAATATGAAAATTCTCCATCATATTATTCATTTCGAGATCAGGTCGCAGGCTTGATTAACATGACCGAGAATTTTCAATTTCATTCATGAGCGGAATCTACCACATAAGTGATACTAATTCTTGATCATACCAGAAGCAGCAGAGAGACTCCTTGTGGAATAAGCATGTTCCATTTGATGGCCATAAGCAAACATAATAACAGATTAGGAAATGTTGATGATAGAGCTAGCATTTGCCTTGATATGTTGAACATTATATAGTTAGGAAATGTACAATGTTAATTGGTATTTGAGGTGTATTGAACAGGTATTACCATTGGCTCTTTGTGCTACTGTTTTTTTTATGCTAGAGGTGTATTGAACAATATATAGTTAGGAAATGTTGATGATAAGCTAGCATTTGCCTTCATATAGTTCTTAATAACATGAAAAGGCCCCAGTTTGAGTCATTTTAGATAAAGTAACAGCTTAGGAAATGAAATAAGTTTTAAAATGAGATTTGATCACAATGGTTTTGAATATGTTGCAAATGTTATGGTTGACTACTTCAAGTGTCACTTGATAAAGTAACATATTTATGCCATTGACTATCCTCACCTTTTCATATACTCTATGCTTATTTTTATTGTTTTCTGTGACCATTTTTGTCTCCTATTTCCAAACATTAGGTGCAGGAAGGGATACCACCACGTATGTTCAAAGCTTTCGTAGCTGCCAGCCATCCGGAATTTTCATCTATGAGACAACAGGTATCTTTATCAACTTTTTATTTTCTCAACATGAATTAAATTTGTAAGTAGCGCATGATAATATGTCTTTTGAATAGTCATTGTCCACAGTCTTTGTGAACTCAATTGGAAATGTAGTATTAAGCTTAGCATATATGGAAAATATAAATTTTTTACTCGAGCCTTAATATATAGCCATCTGAGTCATAAACCAGTGGAAGATCAAAGAAAACATCAATAGATGCCGGAAGCATATCAGTCATGGATTTGTTTGGTTTTCTTAACATTATTATCATAAGATTTTGGTGTTCTAATATTTGCTTTTTGTTTCTAGATGATATAAGTCTTAACATCATGAAAAGGCCCCAGTTCTTAACAACATGATAAGCTAGCATTTGCTTTTGGTTTTCTTGATGATATAAGTCTTAACAACATGAAATGGCCTAGATATCTTGACTCAAGATTATCTGTAACTACAACTTCGTGTCATATTGGTGCAATGGTTTTTCTGTGTTTGTTGCATGAAATTTGTGTCATACTGGTGTAGGTGAGAGCTTTCATTCATAACTAGCATCTGTACTGATAGAAAGTTTCAGCACTTCATTTATGATAAATAGAATAACCACTTAAATGGCATTGGTTTAGTTTCATCCACGTTAGCTTTGCAGCTTCAGACATAATGGTTTAGTTTCATCCACATTTATGTTCTGTACAAAACCTGCTTTGAATCATTAATTAGTTTATATTGGTCTTTGTACAATGTTAATTGATATTTGATATTTGTGACATGATTGTTATGTTAGTTACTATGGTTGCATTCAATAATTGGTTGGAATTATAAGCTATGTTATGATCTATTTTTATAGGTTCAGAAATATGGATAAAGACAATTACAAACCTATTAAAATTAGGTATACTTCTTATTGAATTTGAACCTTTCTGTTTAAACTCTTCTATTACATTCCAAATCTTGATAAAATTTGTACTATTTTAGGCTAACTACACATCCCATAATAAAGGTTGATGATTACATTCTACATAAGATTACCGCCAAGAGAGCTAGAATGAAAAGATTTAGTGTTCTTAAAGCCAAACGTTCAAAACGAATCAGATTTTCCAAAGATCACCCTCAAGTTGACAGTACTATTCTGAACTACAAACCTGCTGAAACAAACGCCACAACCCCCAATATTAGATTACCATTATCTGATGTTACTCCATCTTCTTCGAACAATCGACTAATCAACCAAATTGTTAGAGATGGTAAGAGAATTGATTCTATATTGCAAGGAACTTTACCATCCCCGTCAATGCATACATATCGTACACCGCCAAAAGTATTTAATGTTCATAACTTGGGGACAAACCTTATGTCACGATTTGTGGAGCCTGGATCCATGCCGCAAAAGAAGAATGTCTTTGTTGTAACCAATCACCGTAATCAAAAGCCGGATAACACTTCTATGTAAGTCTAATTCATATTTCCATCTTTAAAACTACTATGTTATTTTCTAACCAATTCCATTATACAGGAATAATGCACCGTCCACATCACAACAAATCAAACGTGGTCGAGGTCGTCCTAAAAAATCCCTTGGCGTCTCAGCTTTAGCGACCAATCTTATTTGCGATGAACAACATAAGATACGCCAAAGTCCATCATTTACTACTGAGTACGATTTTGCAATTTAACAATTTCTCTATAATCTGTTCTAGCCAACTCATGAAATATTTTTTGTTTTACAACTATTGTAACAGAAAACGTAAGACTCCTTCACCATCCCATCAAGAACTTAGCATACACAGAGCTTCGATTTCCAACACAACATGTTCACAAACATGTAGTGTTGTCTTAATGCCACACCGCAATGTAATAAAAATTCCGTCATTCCCATCCATGTAAGTGTTTCCATCATAGAGGATAATTAAGTTAGTCTCTATGTATTGTTATTCACTATATCATCCTTCTAATTACTTACATAACCTTTTATAAACAACCCTCAAACTAATGGAGCAAGATCTATACCAATTAATGACAGTTACACAGAAACTGCAACAGTGGCAGCAAGTATGAGAAATACTTCTACTTTATTTACTCCGACGGCTAATTTTGATTTTGACAGTGATGATAACAGAAATGAATCCGACTATGATCCATTCACAGGTAGATCGAAAAACTTACAATTTATATTGTTTATTCTACAGCTCTTACATTTATATATGCCAAAATGATTTATTAATTCACAACTACTTTAATAAGTCAGTTGTAGCATATTTCTTAATGTAATATCACAAGATTACTATACAATGACAAGTTATACATGCAGACCTGTACTGGTTTAGAAACATTCATATAAAGCACAAAAACAGTAAACAGTAGTCCAACCACTTCCCAGTTCAAATTGATAGCTATTATTATGCCTCAAGGCAGCTGCGCAGGACATAAATTAGGTTGAAAATCTATCCTACTTCAATCAAGCCAT
Organism: Lathyrus sativus; assembly: GCA_963859935.3. Lineage (NCBI taxonomy): Eukaryota > Viridiplantae > Streptophyta > Magnoliopsida > Fabales > Fabaceae > Lathyrus > Lathyrus sativus. Next base: position 598,425,487 of record OZ012741.1, on the reverse strand, counting down.
TGATATCAGTTTCAAACAGAATCTAATTCAGCCTAGCAAATGTAGTAAGATTTCAACTCAGATTCCTGAAATTTGGCGCTTTTAGACCTTGCAAAACAGGCGAACTATCAAGCCTGTAAAACTTTTTAACATGAATGTTGAGAGGAAAGTAATCAAAATATCAACAAGCATCTATATGAGTTATGGCACTGTGAAATTTTAGGCTAAGCACCAAATAATTCAATCCAGTTTACGTCCCTACTCATATCCTTCTATTTACTAAAATTAGAAGGATAGGTGTGAAGAGATACACTACATTGAATATCCTCATATACCTTTTAAGATTAAATTGTTGTTAAATGTATATCTCATAATACCTGTTTATTCACATGTGTTTCCGTTCTTGGTATAATTAAAACATGCTTCTTCACATACAATTCATGATATAATTAGTATGTTTACAACAACAATGCAATCTGATGAAGATGAAAGCCTTAATAATGAAAATGGTTTGCCACCTTTTTCAACAGCGAACCAACTAGACATAAACAATGAAGGTAACCAACATAAATCTTGAGTAAATACAAAATGTTACTTTTACTATTATTCTATTCACAGCTTTAATTATAAAATTATTGTATTATACACAGAGTACTTCGATTTGGGAGATCCTTTGATTGAGTGTCGATATTGTAAAGCAATGATGTGGTATCAAGAAAGGATGCACAAACACAAACGTTCAGCAAATCCCAAATTTTTTTTATGTTGTGGAAATGGTAAAGTCGAACTTCCATTTTTAAAACATCCACCACAACCTTTATCACATCTTCTGTTTGATCATAATGCCATGGATAGTAAGAATTTCCAGTCACAAATAAGGACATACAACATGATGTTTGCTTTCACTTCACCGGGAGCTAAGTTGGACAACAGATTTAATAATGGTCGTGGCCCACCTACTATTAGAATCCAAGGACAAGCTTGCCACCGAATTGGTAATTTATTACCACCAGAAGGACATCCACCTAAATTTGCCCAACTTTACATATATGACACTGAAAATGAAGTTACAAATAGAATGGACGGTCTCAGGTAACCAAACATCATGTTTATTTACCTATATCTTATTATCGTTATAATGCACACTAATTAGTTTTTTGTCATTGTTGTAGAAACAAAAACAACATCCTGCCCGAGACTATACAAAAGTTATCAGATATGTTATACACACATAACACACATGCCAAAAGTTTCTTAATGGCTAGACAGTGGCTCAATCACAACAATGTTCATAATTTAAAGCTCAAATTGATTTCAACTAGGTCTACTGATGGAAAATTGTACAATTAACCAACTGTTTCTGAAGTGGCAGCTTTAATTGTTGGTGACATTGACACTGCTGAGGAAAGAGACATTATAGTGCAAGCCAAAGGGGGGCAACTTCAACGCATTGATGAGTTTCATCCAGCTTACTTGTCTTACCAGTATCCCTTGATTTTTCCTTATGGAGAGGATGGATATAGAGACGCCATTGCACACAGAGATCTTGACATTTTTTATGACAGTCAAAGGAACCGACTAACTATTCGAGAATGGCTAGCATTTAGAATCCAAAGTAGGTGCAATGAGGCAAAGACTTTGTTATCATCCAGAAGATTGTTCCAACAGTTTTTGGTGGATGGTTACACAATGCTTGAAGGAGAGAGATTGAAATGGATTAGGAAAAATCAGTCCAAACTAAGAGTGTCAAAGTATACAAGTCTAAATGTAGAGCAAGAACAAACACATGGATCAAGCATAGGAAAAAGAGTCATATTACCATCATCTTATGTGGGGAGTAGACGATTTATGGATCAGTTGTACTATGATGGCATGGCAATTTGTAGTAAGGTGGGATTTCCAGATCTTTTCATTACATTCACATGCAACCCAAATTGGCCAAAAATTCAAAGATTGCTTGCTCCTCTAAATTTGAAGCCACATGATCGACCTGATATCATTGCTAGAATATTTAAAATGAAGTTTGATAACCTCCTAGCGGACGTGACAAAGAAAGGTGTTTTAGGCAAGGTTCTCGCATGTAAGTCTACCATTTCTTTTTTGCTAGCATTTTACTTTATCCAATGTTTACATATAAAGGGGTCTCCCACATGCACACATTCTTATTTACCCAATTCTCATATGTATTTATTTTTTTAACATTTGAAAATATTTTCATATATGTACACAATTGAATTTCAGAAAAGGGGTCTTCCACATGCACACATTCTTATTTTCTTGCATCCATCAAATAAATATCCCACTCCTGAAGACATAGACAAAATCATTTCTGCTGAAGTTCCCGATCCATTGAAACATCCAAGATTGTATAATCTGGTGAAAACCCACATGGTACATGGACCTTGTGGTTTAGAAAATCCTAAATGCCCTTGCATGAAAGATGGTAAGTGTTTCAAGTACTATCCTAAGAAATTTCAAGATGTCACAATTGTTGATCAAGATGGATATCCAGTTTATAGAAGGAGAGATCAAGGTAATACATTTGAGAAAAACGGAGTCACACTGCACAGTGGTCATGTTGTACCCCATAATCCAAGTTTGCTGATGAAATATGAGGCACATATAAATATGGAGTGGTGCAATCAAAGTACGTCAATTAAATATCTTTTCAAATACATCAACAAGGGTTCTGATAGGATCTCGGCTGTTATCGTTCCAAATAACACTGGTCAAGATGGAAATACTGATGAAATCAAGCAATACCTTGATTGTAGATATGTCTCACCAAGTGAAGCTTGCTGGAGAATCTTCTCTTATTCAATTCATGGTAGAAAACCAGTTGTTGAAAGATTATTTTTTCACATGGAAGGAGAGAATTCTGTGTACTACAAAGATTTTGAGCAAATAGGTACTCTCCTACTTAAACCAAGTGTCACATAATCAATGTTTACTTCTTGGTTTCTCGCAAATAGCTAATATGAAGAAGCAAGGTCTTTAACATATGGACAATTTGTGTCAAAATTTGTATATGACAAGAGGAAAAGGTGTTGGAAACCACGTAAAAGAGGTTACACAATTGGCCGACTCATTTGGGTCCCACCAACGACCGGAGAATTGTACTATATGAGGATGTTGTTGACCGTGAAGAAAGGGCCAAGATCTTATGATGAATTAAAGACAATTGAGGGGTTCAAGCACAATTCTTTTAGAGAAGCATGTTTTGCATTGGGTTTCCTAGAAGATGACAAAGAGTTCATTGAGGCAATTAAAGAAGCTTATAACTGGGGTTCTGGAGTATTTTTGCGTAAACTTTTTGTTACAATGTTATTATCCGCTTCATTGAATCGACCAGAACATGTCTGGCTTTACACTTGGATATACTTATCAGATGGAATTCTATATGAACAAAGACTATTGTCACAAAATCCAGGTTAGATTAATACATATTTTTTATATCTATGTCACAATAAGTTATATTTTATCGCCTCCATTTTATTGCTTACAACACTTTTGTTGACAACACTTTTATTCACTTCTACAACACTTTTACTCAATATTATTCTTTCATTACTTAACGTTTATTTTATTTTTTTAGATTTAACTTTGTCAGATGAAGATATTCAACAACTCACTTTGATGGAAATTGAGAAGCAGCTGCAGAAAAATAGAAGAAGTTTGAAAGAATTTAAGCCAATGCCGTATCCAAATAATTATGTCCTTGACTTTCTTGGAAATAGATTGATATATGATGAAAGACAATATGATATCAAGGCTCAAGAAGAGATTTACCACAATCTATTTCAAAAATTAACGGGTATTGATTTTACTATTATTTCAATAATATTACTTTATGCTTTATTAAGCCTTCTATAATAGTTGTTCATCTTCATTCTCATCAAGTTAAACACATATGCGGTATCTATTCTATATTGTTCATGGAGTAGATTTTAGTAATTATATATTCATGATATTCATTATATGGTAATGGTTATGGTATATCTCCTACCAGGAATTGAACATTTAAACTTTGCTAATGTAACAACTTTGATGGTGTGTTCATTTTGAATGTAGATGAACAACATGAAATTTTTAGACAAGTTATGCAAGCTGTCACAAATCAAAATGGTGGAGTTTTTTTCTTATATGGTTATGGTGGGACTGGAAAGACTTTCATGTGGAACACACTTTCTGCTGCTTTGCGTTGTCAAGGAGATATTGTGTTAAATGTAGCATCTAGCGGAATAGCAAGTTTGTTGTTACCAGGTGGGAGAACTGCACATTCAAAATTCAAAATTCCAGTTCCATGTCTGGAATCTTCCATCTGTAACATTGAGAAAAAATCAGATCTTGCTAATCTCTTGAAGGTAACAAAACTCATTATATGGGATGAAGCACCTATGGCTAATAAGTTTTGTTTTGAAGCTCTTGACAAGTCATTGAAGGATATAATGAGTGATGACAATGTTGAATGTCAACAAATTTTTGGAGGTAAAGTTGTAATTTTTGGTGGAGATTTCAGACAAATTTTACCTGTTGTACCAAGAGGTACTAGGTCTGATATTGTCCATGCAACAATAAATGCATCATATATTTGGGATCATTGTAAAATTTTGAATCTAACCAAAAATATGAGATTGCAAAGTGGTCCTAATTTAAGCAATTCAGATGAAATTAGGCTATTCTCAGATTGGATTTTACAAGTTGGCAATAGGAAAGTCTCAGAACCCAATGATGGCTATGTTGAAATAGATATTCCTAGAGAGCTACTCATTAGAGATTTTGTGGATCCAATTGAGGCAATTGTTACAAGTACCTATCCAAATCTACTTCAAAATTACACAAATCCAAATTTCCTTCAATGTCGAGCGATTTTAGCATCAACTATTGAAATTGTTGACGACATTAATGACTACATAACTAATCTTCTTCCAGGTATATTTTAATCTCTATTAGTTATGTCTGATACATGAATACTCTTTTCTTTAAAAATGTGTATTTTAGTGAAGTTGGACTATTAAATATGATATTTAAGAGTTGTATACTCTTTTTGTTTCAAATATATAAATATTTATACCTTAACACTCATTCATTTTCATGAAGGTGAATGTAAAGAGTATTTGAGTTGTGATTCCATTAATAGATCAGAAACAAATGATGATTATGCTTTCGAGTATTTGACACCAGAATTCTTGAGTTATCTTAAAACTTCTGGTTTGCCTAACCATTCGTTGAAATTGAAAATTGGTACAACCATCATGTTGATAAGGAATTTGGATCAATCAGAAGGGCTTTGCAATGGTACAAGGTTGACAGTTACTAAGTTAGACAACTATGTAATACAAGCAAAGATAATTTCAGGTACAAATATCGGAAACACTATTTACATACCACGAATATCTTTGTCTCCTTCTCAATCTCCATGACCATTTAAACTTATCAGAAGACAATTCCCAATTATAGTGTCATTTGCCATGACAATCAACAAATCACAAGGGCAATCATTAGATTGTGTTGGTTTATATTTGCCCAAGAATGTTTTCAGTCATGGACAACTCTATGTTGCTATTTCAAGAGTTAAGAGTAAAGCTGGATTGAAAATCTTAATACATGACAAAGACAACAACTCCTTAACTCAAACAACAAATGTTGTCTTCAAAGAAGTTTTTCACAACGTCATCTAGGTACATTTTTACTATTTCTTTAAATTATTAACTTTATTTATAAAATTCTCTTTTTTTGTTTGCTATATTTCCTAACACCTACATTTCTTTATTAAGCTTTCACACACTATCATTTTTGAAGACATAATACAAATGTCACCATGCAAATGTAAGTCATTTTTTCAAGATCAAAATATTGTTCTCTTTTCTAATTCGAACATTTCTCTAATTCTCATTTTATTTATCATGTTTGTAGGTTATGTAATCTCTTCAATTGCTTCTAACAACGTTTACTGTATTATTAGAATCAAACATTTATTATTATTATTTTTTATTCTATGTTGAACATATTCCAATTGTGTTACGCACTGTGAATATATTTTAAAACAGTTGAATGTTTTCACAATTAATACTGTGAAATTATTATCATTTTGATTTTATTATTTCTATTTAACAAATGCTCTTATATTAAAAATTAACTTTTCTGTGGATCCCGTGCGGACGCACGGGTCTTCTACTAGTTATACATTAAAATAAGGTAAAACTGGTAGAAAAATAGGCTACACCAAAATCAAGTTTTGTCTTTATATATGTTATATTATAGATTATAGATTATAGTATATGTTATAGATGTTAAATATGAAATTATTATTATTATTATTATTATTATTATTATTATTATTATTATTATTATTAGCGTTGTTGTCCGTTTTTTTAATTGCGCTAACGCTTGCAATTTTTTTAATGGTGTTTTTGACATATATTCCATTAAAAATAATATTAATTAGGAACAATTATAAAAAAATAAAAATATAATGATACATATTAACTTTAATATGTTGTAGTAATGTATTCAGAACAATTTAATACTAAAAAAATATCTTGAGACCAATTTAACAATGCAAATGTCAACTTAAAATTAACTTAATAATCTAAAGAGTAGAATGTGAAAATTAAAACTTATCAATAAATTAAATGTTATATAAAATAACATTATTTACATAATTAAAAAAAAATAAAAGTAAGAAGACAACCAATGTATATTGTTTAATGTCTTAAAATTTTAATAATATCACAATGTAGAAATCATACAAATTATAAATGGATATAAAATAATAAAAATAAAATATTCACATATTTTACAATAAAGAACATTAATAATCTTATTATTATTTTTCATGCTCGATTATTTATTTTTGTAACTTACCCCTTTCTTATAACTTATATGTGGATGTTGTCACTAATATATGTTTTTTCTCTCTCTTTTTCTCACTTTCTCTTCGTCTCTCTCTAACTCTTTTTTGATATCACTCATCAGACTCTCTACCTCTCTATATATCCCAATCTCATTTGCACATGACATTTATTTGTTCATCTTTCTTTGTTTTGTTAAGTAGCTAATAACTGGTTATCATTAAACAAAAAATCATGATGAAAACATAAACACTAATACATTCAATCTTTAAACGATATTCAACCTTTAATATCATTCATAGCCTTAAACTTGACATTATACAAAAAGAAAACTCCAAAGCCCATATTTACTGTAATTTTTTTTGTGAACGTGAGTCTTATAGATGACAAGATTAGATATTAATCTCAATAACAACCTACACAATATAATTAAGTATCATATATTTTTTTGGATATTTTAAAAATGATCAATTATTTTCTGATGGATTGATAAAAAAAATTAAATATATATAGTTCAAGTTTGTATTTCTGAGGAGTTGAATGACGGTATAGTAAATGACTTGATAATTGGTAAAATGTAACCACTCTAACTTTCTACAAAACCTTTTTTTTTTTATATTTATACTGTAGGTAATCAAAAAGACACATTGAGAGTATACATAATTCACACAATTCAAAGATTCAATAATAATGGAAAGAAAGACAAAATTGCGTATACATAATTCACACAATTCAAATATTCAATAATAATGGAAAGAAAGACAAAATTGCATGGGAAAGAGAATTTAGATGAAATTATCAATTCATGTGAGAGAGAAAAATAACTTGCAAGTGAAAGAGAGATAATTGTTTAGGAAGTTAAAGATAAGGATGATAAAAAATTGTTAAAGTTTTAAATTGAGAATGAAACAATTATTATTTACTAAATTTATTTTGTATATGTTATTGGTTTTAAAATAACAGTTAAAGGTCAAATATCTAACAAATATACGTTAGTCCAAAATGTTATATTGTCTTTATCTATAGGTATAGATAAGTATAGATTAATGTTTACGTCATATTGTAGAAATTATACAATTTAAAAATTGAGATATTGTTTATATTTTAAAATTTTTGCAAATTATACAGGTAAAATTGAAATAATAATAGATAAAGATTCAAGAGAGGAAACCAAAATTTAAAAAATTTAATAAAAATAGTCATTGTTATTTGATCTAGAAATTAGAACACACTTGTTTTTCTTTAAGTAAGAGATAATGATTCATTTTTCTTCTACAACAGAGAGAAAAATTAAAGTATTAGACATTAAAAAAAATTCAATAATCTCAATTTTCAAACCCCAATTTCACATATGGATTTGTTTATGTAAAAAGAACAAAATAGTAAATGAAAATAAATAAAAAATCAAATCAAAAAATTAGATTGAAGAATCTAAATGCCCTAACAATTAACTCTAACAAAAATTATTGTGTGATTCACAATCCATATTATGGCATCTGCAAGTTGTAGATTTCTCTTTTTGGATTCCAATTTTCCTCGTGCAATCTTTCTTCTTCTCTACTTTTTACTTCTATGGACCCAATGAGTTACAAATGAAAGACATAACTTATAAGGAGAAGTTATTTAAATATAGTTTTTAATTAGAAGTTAAAGTGAGTTTTCTTTTCAAATAAATAATTACTTTATACAATATTCAAATATAAAATGGAGGGAGTAGTTAATTTTTATTTGTGTAACTTCTAAGTAGTTTTAAAGGGTAAAAGAGAAAAGAAAATAGGCTACACCAAAACAATGTATTGTCTTTATATATTGTTATAGATTATGTTGAATATGAAATTATTATTATTTTATTGAATTTAGTATAATTATTTGATAAAAGAAGAAACAAAATAAAAGTGATTTATTTTTTATTATTTTTATGTGTAAAATTCGAAACTATTTTTAATTTTTTTAAAAAAATGAATTATTTAAATACTTTTTAAAAACATTTAAATAATAATATTCACTGTAAATATTTTAAAATTCATAAATATTCATCTAACTAATATCCACACAAGTAATTAATTAATGAGAGGGATAGCAAGAGACTAATACCGGTCTCCTATAAAAGAAATTTATAGATATAATTTTAAGATTATTATTAAAAAAAAATTTATCTTATTAAAAATAAAGTCAAGCATATGAATAATTTTATATCAAACAAAAAATAATACTGTCTACTTTACGACCAAAATTTAATAACAAAGTAAAAGTAAAGCATCAATCCAATTTTTAGTATATAGAACTTTTTAAATTATTAAAGAGATTTGATTTTTATTTTAAATAAAGTCAAACATATGAATATTTTTTTTATAAAACTATAAAATAATACTCCCTCCGTTTTTAATTATATATCGTTTTGAAAAAAAAATTGTGCCAAAATATAAATCATTTTGTAATTTTTATGTATAATTAATTTTTTTCTTCCTAAAATACCCCTAATTCATCTCTTTTTTCTATAATTTTCATAATTAAGTGAATCTTATATTTCAATGCATTAGTCCAACTTTTTATAGAAAAAGTCTTCCTCTCATAAAACTCTATATTAATTTGTGATTTTTTCAAAATTCATCTCTCTTAAGAATATATTAACTCCCAATTAAAACTCAGAAATATCTCTCCTCAATGTGAATTCTCAAGTTTTATATATTGTGCATTTTTTAATCCTTCTTCCTATCATAATACAGGGTGAGTTAGTCTAAATTTATAGAAAATTGATAATACAAAAGAAGTACAATGAAATATTTAGAGGGAAATTTGAAAAAAAATTAATGAAGAGCCATAAGAATTTGGAGGGAAAAAATTTAACCAAAAAAAAATCTTAATTTTTTCTCCCAGAGTGCTTTAGCGTATCTTTTGGTGAGTGATGGAAAATTTAGGAGGGTTAGTGTAGGATAAAAAAAGACACGTATAAATTTAATTAATTCAATGTTTTATTCATGGAATATATTAGAATAAATGCAATCTAGATATTCCATCGACAAATCATAATGATTAATCTGATATATTTTAAAACAAGAGATTTTGAGTGTTTTTAAAAAGGATAATATTGGAATACCCTATAATATATTTACAAAATTAGCAAAAGTTAATAACTTTCTTAGTATCTGTAAAAAGTCTAAAACGACTTATAAAAAAACAGAGGGAGTACCATCTTACCTAAATCTATTTTACAACCAAAATTTAATAAAATATTAAACATTTTTTCGGCTTTGATTATAATTTATTAATGAGATATATCTCTCTATTTTTTTAATATATAAATTCAATCAAATTATACTTTATAATAATTTTTCATTAATTTTCAAACTTTTTCTATGAATATTTTATAATTTAATTTATTACATGCATGCATGTACACGTAAAAAAAATTATTGGATGTATACAAAATATACATAGTATTTTTTCAAAAAAACAATATCTAGAATATTAATTAAAATAAAATTAAAAATAATAATAAATTAATTGAATAAAGAATGCGGCGCGCTCTATCTCATCTCCCACTATCCCTCTCATAAATATCCAATCTCCCTCTCTTGTACTCTCTGCAACTGCTCTATTCAACTTGGAGCAGAGACTGAAACAAATATTTATTTAATTATTTAATCAAATAAATAAAAACTTTATACTATAATATTTATCGAGAATTTCAATTCAACTATGGGGAGCAACACTGTTGAATCACTAGCTTCCACCATTACCGACTCCAGCAATTCCAACGTTTCCTTCAAGCGCACCCGGAGCCACGTGGTTTTCCGGCTTCTCTGCCACGCGTCACGCGTCGGAGCATTCATCGGCAAGGCCGGTGCCGCCATTAAGTCGCTTCAGCAACTCACTGATGCTAAGATCCGAGTTGACAATGCTCCGATGGAGTGTCCTGAGCGGGTTATCGTGGTGGTTATCAAGCTGGATGGTCAGGATGAAGGTGAAGTTCCCAAGGCGACGGAGGCTTTGCTGAAGGTGTTTGAGAGGATTCTTGACGTGGCTGCTGCTGAGGGTGATGGAAGTGAAGTTGGAGATAGGGTGGTTTCGTGTAGGCTGTTGGCGAATGGTGGTCAGGCGGGCTCGGTTATTGGGAAAGGAGGGAAGGTTGTGGAGAAGATTAGGAGTGATACTGGATGTCGAATTAGGGTTTTGAATGACAAGCTGCCGGTGTGCATTAAGGCTTCCGATGAAATCATTGAGGTTATTTACTTACTCACTTTCTCTGATTACTGAAATCAATGTGTTTTTTCGTTGCTGTTGCCATGTTATTGAATAATTACTTTGATTACTTTTGCGTTAGTGATGATGGTGATACACTGATAGTTTCAGTTGGCATTGTAGTTATTAAGGCTTGGACAATTGGGTTAGTTTTGGACTTTATGTTGAATTGATAGATAAGTATAAATGAATGATATTTCTGATGCATACATTTGACATCAAATTCTGACAACAAATTAAATGGTTATCTCAATGTAAATATGTGATTAATTATGTTCAGTGGATTGATTAATGAATATAATAAGGTGATGCAAATCATCAACCATTCACTCAGCCTAATTAACCAGATTTTGAATATCATTAACCACTAGTTTTAAGTGTATATTTTAATGCAAACCATGGTAAATAAGTATCATGTGTATTTAAACACTTGGAAATAGTATATATTTGACACAATTTGGGTCATAAATAATATGTGTATCTGAAAATTATGGTTAATTGTGTTCAGATGATGATTAATGAGTTGTGACACCTTGTTATTTTCATTAACCACATATTTGAATGATGCTAGCTATACAAATTGTTGTCTATTTTTGTTGTTAAAATAACACATCTCTAGATAAATAAACCATTTTGTTTTCTTGAGAAAATATGTTGCATCCATGATCCATTCAATGGATGGATATCTGATCTATTTCCTAACCATGAAGTATGAATCACAATTATATCACTCTATTAAAGCTACTTAAATTTATTGAAAGTATGAATTAAATAATTTGTACTACGGTTCAGTAGTTACATCCAAATGCAATAGTTCTTGAAGAAATAGCATCTGTTAAATGAGGGACCTCCTCCGACCGAACTGATCATAATACCCTCCTGTTGCTTGGTAATGAACAATAAAGGGCAGTCTAGTGCACGAGGCTTCCACCAGGCGGGGTTTGGGGAAAGTAAATGTATGCAGTTATATCACCACAAGTGAAGAGGCTGTTTGCATGATTTGAACCCGTCATCTCTATGTCTTTAGGAAATATCTTACCATTGCTCACATAAATTTTTGATACGTGAAAGATAATAATCGAGATATTAGATTTGATTTTCATTCAATGTAGACAAGGAAAGAAAATGACATTAGTTAGTGCGGTTAAATGGGAAAGCATGACATGGAAATGTGCAAGTTGCCCAACAAAATTTCAAGTCTATACAAGTAAGATACTGGCGGTTAATTGCGTAATTCTAATAAATTATTGTTTGTATAGATCTTGCCATTGATGACATTGGTTAGTGTGGTTAAATGGGAAAATGTAGCATAGATAATGTGTAAATTTCCAACAAAGTTACGAGTTTAAACAAATTGCACTTTAAAGAAAAGTAATATAATACTCAGATGGTTAACTGCGTGTCAAATTCTTGTCTATATACGCCTACATTCTCATGGGCGTTCTTCATTTCGGTACACCACACTAGTAGCGTATGTACAAGCTTGTATTCATTTTCATTAAACAAAACATCATTTAGAAAAAAGAAATAGTTTTTTTTTTCTTCTTTTCGTATTCTTACAATGTTGATACATTTTTTATTCCATTGAATATTCCTTCCCTATTTTCTGCTATATAGATGATCTTATCTTATTTTCGATCTTAATTTTTCTGTTTACCTACATTTTTGTCTGATTCAATTTTGACTTCTTACATATTAAATCAGGAAAGATGTTTCCCTCTATATTTGTATGTTTTATGTTACATTTGTGGTTTTTATCTTGTATAAAATTTAGTCATGTATATATGCTATTTGTTTCTTGTTTAAAAAAATATTATATTAACATATTTATACCTTACTTTGGGAAAAATTTTGTACCTGTATTCGTTCAATTAGATCTTAGAATGGGCTTTCATAGAAGCCATACTGTAAATGATTGATCATCAAAGGAAAATTGTGTGCTATGTGCTAGCTTAGGCTGCCTCTAGGTAACACATTGTTCTGCTCTTGATTCTTGCGTTTTCTCTTTATGATTTGGCCTTAGCTGCAGAATTCTCATGGATATCAAATTGGTTTTCCATGTCATCCATAAACTAGTATGATCTGACTAAATCAGTCCATTAAATTACATTAGTAATTGAATAGATTGGTAGATCTTTCCGCCCTTGTAGAGTTTGAAGTTTAAGTTAAAGGTGTAGACCTAGTTCATGGTTACTATTAAGAGTCTCACATCGGATAACATATGACAGTCCTCGCCCTACCAACCGGTTTTGGAGGGTTGAGTTAGGCCCAACCACATTTCTTGACATGGTATCAGAGCCTATCCTAGATCCATTGTTGGGCTTCCCGCATCCTTAACACTTCGGGCTCATTGAAGCCCAAGCGTGAGGGGGTGTGTTGGACTTTCCGCATTAATTGCGGTCCGCCCCTAGTCGCCTTAATTGCGGCACTTTGGTTTGCCTTAATTGCAGCCCCAACACCTTCAATATGTTGGCTTTGAAGGGGTGAATTTAGTCCCACATTGGTTAGAGATATGGTTTGTGTTGTGTTTATAAGTGAGACAATCCTCACCTTACAAGCCGGTTTTGTAAGGATGAGTTAGGCCTAACCCAAATTCTGAGATGGCATCAGAGTCTTGGTTTAAGATCCGGTGGGCCACCTACTATGGTTTCCGCTATCGGGCCATCTGCCATTTATTTCCACACTCCAGTTGTCTAGTCCTGGGCGTGAGTGGGTGTGTTAAGAGTCCCACATCGGATGATATATGAAAGTTCTCATCCTACCAACCGGTTTTGGAGGGTTGAGTTAGGCCCAGCCACGTTTCTTGACAGTTATTGTTCCTTAAGGTGGCTAGGGAGTCTAGTCTTGAAGGGTATTATAGGTTTCTATTATGTTTTAGCTTTGGCTACCCTAGGTGCAATGTAAAATAGGACTTAAATTTCATGCTTAAGGTTGTGAACATGTTATAGCTCACTAATCAAAAGACACATGAATATGCTAAATGAACTTCGAATTTATTTTGCTATCTAATTTTCAAAATACCGAGTAAATATATATTTTGGGGAGTGTTGTCAGATACAAGGCACCGTGTCATCTGTAAAGAAGGCCCTCATTGCTGTCGCTGGCCGACTTCAAGATTCTCCTCCTGACAGAACAAAAATTATGGGAGCCAGACCTAATGAAGTATCTCAGCATGAAACTTCTGCCGTTCCCCATGAGGGTTTAACTGAACCGAATATGGATTACCGTCTGCAAAAGACCTCTGCATTATCTACCTCACCCATTAGGTCTAATGACAGTGCCTCTAAAGTTCAACCGTTGTCAGCTGAAGCTAATAGAGTCTCAGCCCTGGATCCGGAAGCACTTCAGCAGGAAGTTACCTTTAGAATTCTTTGTTCGGGTGATAGGATTGGCAATGTAATTGGGAAAGGTGAAAGTACTTTGAAAACTCTTCAGAATGAAACAGGAGCTGCTATTAGGGTTGGTCCTCCAGTATTTGAATGCGAGGATCGGCTAATTACTGTTACTGCTTTAGAGGTTTGTCAAATATAATTGTTTTTCTTATTCGTTTGTTTCTTATCTTAGTATTCCAGTATGTGTATTATTAAGTGTACTTGTTAATTTTCCTCTTTCTGATTTCTTCTTTTTTCGGCAGAATCCTGAATCAAGATTTTCTCCAGCACAGAAGGCTGTTGTGCTTGTTTTCTGCAGGTCTGTTGAGGGTTCTGTTGAGAAGGGGCCAGACTCGCGATCATACAAGGGGCCATCTGTCACTGCACGACTTGTAGTCCCATCCAACCAAGTGGGTGTTTTGTTGGGGAAAGCAGGAGCAATAGTCACCGAAATCCGGAAAGCCACATGGACTAACATCCGAGTAATTGGGAATGGTCAAGTTCCAAAGTGTGCATCTTATAATGATCAAGTGGTACAGGTGTGGAGATCATTTGTTTTTTGGATTTACAATCAAAAGATGCTTAAGAATGCTTTTATATTTTCTTAACATGTCATTTTCTGTATTCTGTTAAGTTTAAGAAGAAAATTTTTCACCCTTTAAAAAAATTAAGAGTTTTCTCATTATTCATCATGCTAAATTAACAGTGCCTAATACACCAATTTTCTTTTCTGCAAAAAGCCCAAAATTTTTTAAATTGCAATTCATGTGTATGAATGTGGTCCCTTCCTTAATTATAAGATCAGTTTATTTATTTATTTTTTTGTCCCTTGATGTAATTTTCTTCTCAAAAATTCACATGCATTAATCATGTTTCTACCGAAATCCCCCTATTTAATTTACAATTGGGAAACAATTTTATTCTTTCTCCTATTATATCATTAATTGTAGGATTAGTTATGAAAAAGTAACACTTATTTCTTACAAATATATTGCCACTACTGTTTTTCCTCAATACCTTTGAACTTTGTAAGTAGCTCTTATAATAATGAACAGAGGGAGCAATATCTATTTCTTCATTGGTTGAAATATGTTTGTTTAAAGGCTTCGATAAACTGTGTATCCTGTTCATCATTAACATTTAGGTTCTTGGCGCTGCTCATAGTTGCTATGATATTTTATGCGTCTACTAGTGGTTTTATTTTTCCAGCATTAAGGGTTTAGTAACTTCCGTTATTTTCATACTTCATATCTTATGCTTTGACTGGTTTGTAAGTAATAAACAGATAGGGTGTACCTTGTCTGTCTAAACATGGTATGAGAAATATAAGCTATTTTTTTCTCTTTTATGGAGGGAAAAGGTAACATTTTAAATTTGAGACTTTTCTTTTTTATCTTATTATATACCTGTACCCTTTAAATCACCTTCATATTAGTCAAAATGATATCGATGGTCTTCCTGATGCATGCATATATCAGTTATTGCAATTTGTATTTTGTGGCTGCTCAGTTTTCCTTCATGTGTTTGCATGATCGGGAAATCTGATCTTCACACTTTTCAAAGATGATTTACACAATTTCCTTGGCAAAAGGTGTAGTGATTGTAACATATGCTATGATAATTCAACATATTTTCTTGTTGTATACAAGCATTTACTTTCACCTCTTTTCAGTAATCACAATGCGTGTGTGTTGCTATACTTTGTTTACAAAGTCCACAATCTTGTGGTGACTTCAGGCATTTATTAATTCCTGTATCTTCGCTCATTTAATCCCTCAGATAACAGGTGATTTTCCAAATGTTCAAGATGCATTATATAAAGCTACTAGTAGACTGCGAGATCATCTTTTTCCCATAACACAAAACAGTAATGGAACTGGTTCCTACAGGATTCTGAGGGACTCCATTCCTTTAAGTCTTGGAGGCCAACCCGTTCTTGGTGTTAATCATGACCTCAGTGTTCATTCTTTATCTCAAAGCATAGATCATCTGACTCTTTCTCAAAATTTGGACCGATCTTCTGCACCAGGGGTAAGGCCACCAAAGGTATGACTCTTTCTCTCTATTGGCTGTTTTTCCTTTGCAAGTTTTCCCATGTTATATGAATAAATTTGATGACAGACTGTGGGTGGGATAAGTTCTGGATTCCCTGATGATGTGAGCAGGAGATGGAATCCTCATAAAGGTGGCTTAGAACTTGGCAGGTTGGTGTTATATGTGCAAAATACGAAGAAAAAAAAACAGCTTTAATATGAATCAATTATTTAATGAAGAACACACCATAGGCCTTCCTAGCATCATATGATCAAAGATCTGGATGACTAGGAAATGGTACTTATGTTTTGTGTGCCTGCATGATATTGTTGGTTTGTGTCTTTGAGCTCATACTTTCATATTCTGATTATTACCCTTTTTTGGTCTGCAGTGGGAGTGCAATTTCTGTTGTAACTAATACAACTGTGGAAATTATGGTTCCGAATAATGTTATTGGCCGTGTATATGGGGAAAACGGTAACAATCTGAATCAATTGAGACAGGTGCCTAATTTTGTATAAGTTTTTACACATAAACCTATAGTTTGTTTGGTTGCTTACAAGCTTGTCGTGTTAATTATTGTGAACTTGCTTCTGTGATCTAATTATTTGATTCCATAATTGGTTATCTGCTCAAAATTTTGTTCCAAGATAAAAACCATGCATTGATACTGAAAGTACTAGAAACTTTTGCTGCTTTATATTGTCTCGTGCTTACATGTTTTTCTCTGGATATGTGGCATTGTTCTTATGAACATTGTGACTTGTCGAGAGATATTGTGGAAGGCGCCTGAAAACTGTCTTTTTAACTAGTTGTGTTCTCATTTTCAGATATCAGGGGCCAAGGTTACCATCCATGAAGCTCATCCGGGAACAAGTAACGGAACTACGATTGTCCTATCGGGCACACCTGATGAAACCCAAGCAGCGCAGAGCCTTCTCCAAGCATTTATTATCAATGGATCATCAGCATAATATCACCTGGCTGATGCCCCATAAATTTTCAACAGTTTTCAATTTTGTCAGACTTAGTTTTCCCATTTTTGCAAATAAGTTTTTGACCTCACCGAAAAGCATGTACAGGTCATTAATTTTATGCCGCCAATAATCTTTTGATAAATCAATTCAGCGCAGGCCATTCATTGATCGGTAGTATACTGTCTCAATCCTGTGTTAAACCATTCTTTTGGAAGTATTTTCCTGATAAGGATGTCATGCCATGTCTTGATTCAACTACTGAATGTAGTTTTATTTCATGGTTTTAGACAAACTTGCCTTTAAATATTCACATGTCATATATTACAAACTAAAACTTATATATATATAAGAAGGTAATTATAACACATTGATAGTGGGGTTTCGTTGCACAAAGTTACAACTCAAATATGTTGGTTTTACAATTGATATACAAACCAAATGGTAATGAGTTTAGGAAGAGGTACATATCATAGTTCTCTTCTCAAACAATTTTTCATAAGCCCTTACCCAACGTGCATATATTTTACACACAAAATCACCCAAAATAGAATCACACCAGCCAAGGATGATCAATGATCCTCCACGTTTGAATCAGTTGACAGCAGCAGGGGAAGGATTAAGAGTGATTACCACATTATCATGGACTCCCTGCAACAGTAGCTCACCCTCATATGCAACTACCTTCCGCTTTTTGGCTGCTCTTAGCGTGCCAACAAGCGCTTCAAAAATATTTGCGCATCGATCATCATGAAAGAGTGTTCCGAATGTAACCTTCACAATGAATTGTGTCATACATAGTATCAAAAACACAGACCCATCTTAAGTTTATAGGTGAACTACAAATTAAACATAGATGTGCATCGACAAGACATACCATATGCGTTTGGACCAAGATCCATATTCTATGTAACAAGCTTTAAATCACAAAATAATGATACGATGTTTAGAGCTTACTTCAATGTTTGTTTACGCCGAAAAGGGCAATTATGCATCTCTAGATACATTCGTAATTATACATATGTTCGTGAAAACACATGTTTGTTATGATATTTCCCAATAGAGAATAGATCTATGAACAAATGAAGACCTAATATGGTGATTGATCTTGTGATCTAGATCCATAAGAATAAGAAAGTTACCACATTCAATAAATACAACATATTGATAAATATCTATCAATAGATCTCGATCTGAGTCAAGTGTTTAATTAAAGGGCTTATTTATATGCATCATGAAAAAATATATATATGGATTCTAAGGAAAATATTGAAGAATATAGAAAGATGAAGATAAAGGAGGAATCGTTTTGTTACCTTGTAAGAACCATCTGTTTGAACCTCTCCAAGCCTCTTGATTTCTTCTCTGAGCTTTTCAACCTCTTCTTCTACATTCATCGTTACAATATTCTTCTCGGACCAACAAAAACAGGAAAGTGTCTTTTGTTTATGTGTGAAGTTTTTGTTCAGCCTAAAAGCATTTTATATTTTGTTGTATGATATTTTTTGTATTTACATCTATATACAACTTACTAAATGAAATGTATGGTGGACTTTTGATAGATTAAAGTAATGTTTGGAGTACCAATAATTTGTGGGGCTTTTCAAATACTAAACTATAATAAGTGTATTAAGTGATAAATAATTATGAGAAAATAATACTAATCATTTTTATATCATTTAATTAAAGATAACTGTTAGTATAAAGTTTAGGTGATGTTTTATAGATGTTGGTGCTTGTCACCAAGTATATTTTTTATTAGGGAGGGGTTGAACATGTGATTATGGGAATATGAGCTAATTCCTTTTATTAGTTCCACTAAAAAAATATTTAACATAATTTTAATTTATTATATATAAGAAAATTTAATTTTTTTCTGAGGGTTTTTTTCAGGTTGATATTGTGAGGTAAAAAGCTTTGTTTGAGAATTTCTTTATTTATATATATATATATATATATATATATATATATATATATATATATATATATATATATATATATATATATATATATATATATATATATATATATATATATATATATATATATATATATATATATATATATATATATATATATATATATATATATATAACGTAAAAATACTAAAATGTTTTTAGATATTGGAAATGCATTTTCGGATGCATCTAATTTTGATTTAATGTTAAAATATTTCGGAGATGTATCTTCAAACTTATTCTGGAGATGCATCTCCGAAAGGTATTGCAGATTAAATGGCGTCAGAATCCTTCTTCTTCCTCATTTATAAAAAAAAATACAAAGTTTACTCAAACTTTATTAAAGTGTTTTCCATTAGCCAACTCCCAAAATCAAACAACCAAGCTCAGAGATTCTATGATTAGCATCAAGTTCATCAGAGACATCATCAAAGTGTGAAGTAAACTCTAAATTTGTAAGTTTTTTGATGTTTTGAAAAGTTTTTTAGTTTTTGTGGAAATGAGTAGAAATTGCATGAATGATAGTTTAGACATATTGTAAAACATGTTTGTTAGCTGAAAATGATGATCAAACCATTATTTTTGGACTTTTCATGTATGCATTGCTGCCTTTGACGGACCTAAAGAGTTGCAGAAAATTTCGGATATGCATCTCCAAATTTTTTAATGTTTAAGTTTCCTAATAACCAGAGATGCATTTCTGAAAATTAGCAGTCTATTTTATTTTTTGCTTTTCTTTCTTGTAGTCTTGCTTGCTTACACTAATTATGTGATTTACTTTTACTTACATGTATTATAGTTGATAGACACGATAGATTGAGGCATTGAAGGATTGCTCATCATGGATCAATGTGGCGGGAGAAGAGTCTGGTTTCAGAGGCTCATGTTCACTTTGGCCATGTGAAGACATCTATTTTTGGGGCTCATGCTTCTCCATTTTCTTCTTCCTGTAGGAGATGAGTTTCACCTACTGAAGCATCGCTCTCTCCATCCTCTCGCAGGCTTCAGGTTTCACATATTCAGACACCAGAGGTACTGAGTCACCGGTGGTACCGGAGGCACCAGTGCCACCTCCGACAGATCTTCTGAGATAGTGTCGTCTCCGACTGTTGAGCCAGTGCCACCTCCGGATGGTGAGGCTGTTGAGGATGCTGAGCTAGAGCCATTTGAAAGAGGCGTTGTAGAGTTGTCACCATTGCCTATGTACCTAGACCATACTGCCATACATATCTGGGACGGAGAGGTAGCATTAGTTAGATTCATTCTTTTTAATTTACGTTTATTAATATATTACAAGTTTCTAACATTGATTTATTTTTCTGCAGTACCGTGATCTGCTGAAGTTTATTAACCATATGCGAAATATTACTAGCTTGCCTTAGTTAAATGAGGAGTGGTTTTAAGCAGCTTTGTCCCTATCTAAGATAAAAGATTTGTGCAAGATCGATTATATTACGTTCAACCATTGAATGCTTAATGCACTCGTGGAAAGATGACACATGGAGACCTCGTCATTTTATCTCTCGCTTGGTGAGATGTCTATCACACTCGACGATGTGTCGTGTTTGCTATATCTCCCGATCATGGGAAAACTTTTAGATCATTGGAGGATTAGCAAAGACGAGGCACTCAAGTTGATGGTATATTATCTGAGAATTGGCCTAGAGGCTACGGTGTTAGAGATTAAGAGAGTTGGAGGGGCTCATGCTAGGTTTAAATTCTTGAAAAAGGTATATACAGATGAGTTCCTCAGAGCACAATAGGCTATAGGGGATGACGAGCAGGTGTGACTCCATAGAGTGTATGCTATGAGAGCATACATGCTATATTTGGTTGTCACTATGATTTTTATGGACAATAGTGTCACTTATATAGATGTCGTCTACTTACGATACTTTGATGACTTTGAGCGGATCCATGAGTACAACTGAGGGGTCGTTTATTTGGTCTACTTGTACTTGAAGTTATTATAGAGTTGTAGGTGAAAGACGAAGCAGGTCACATGCAACATCTCACTATTGACGATAATATTTATTGGTCTTTTAATCTTTGTGTCATTTTCATTGCATCTTTGCAATGCCCTTACTGATGATTCGTGTGTTCTAAACTTTTCAGACTTAGATTCTCTAGCACTTTCCGCGTATTTTCTATTGGGCAGGTGTACCGACTTACATTGAGGATATGTTGCATGCTACTGCATTTTCCCCACTCAGAGGGAACCGGGCAATAGATTCGTTCAGAGTGTATTTGATCACTTAGTTGTCAGAGACATGCACTTCAACAACTATGTTGATCACGATGAGACATGGACATTTAACAATATAGTTTTATACTCAGGATGGTTGGCTTGCGGGTCACGTCTCACTACTCCTCATCCGCCCGAGTGCGTGATGCGACAGTTCAGCTACACTCAGATCATTCTCAGACATCATGTTGTCTCTGCTCCCTCCTTCTTTAACACGTTGAAGAACTTAGTATCTTCTCAGCATGATCTAATTGTGCCAACTCATTAGGAGATACTAGAGAAGGAGAAGGCACAATTAGATCATGCTGAGGATATCTTGCCTAACTGTCGTCGCATAATGGAGATTACGCAGGCAGGCATTGACAGAGGTATCTTCTCTGATGGGTCTGATGTAAGGCATGTCCTATATGCCATCATGACGGAGGCACACGTGATATTTATGTACCAGAGACGGTGCCGGAGGATGGGGTATTAAAGGCCGAGGAGCCATAGAAGGTAGGGGAGATGTAGTTTGGATTCATTATGGATTGTATTTTATTTTCACTTCACGCTACTTTATCGTGTATTTCAAATTTATTTATATATGTCATTTTTGGACCATCTGGATTTATATACATCATTTTTTGCATATCGATTGTATGGTTTAAATCTCGTCACATGACATGGTACATAATGTTTATAAATCTTCAGTTGAATAAACATAAACAAAACATAACATGCATTGTGCTGATAGGTTACGAATATGTATCTTCATATAATAAACAAATATGCATCTCCAAAATCATAAACGTGTAAAATGCCTTATGAGTGGGATGCATGGTGTGTGGTTTAAAATATTACAGAGATGCATCTCTGACTCATTTAACCTTTCAAGGTGCGTTCGGAGATGCACCTTCGAAATCTGAGGGGCATTTTAGATTTTTTAGAGGGTATTTTTCCATCCCATTGGGTGGGATAAGAATTTTCCCTTTGTTTTTGGTAGTTTGGACTTTGGGCTGACTTTGTCATGTAATAGGTTAAGATTATTCTTTTCATTCTTAGAGATGTTTTCAACCACCGTGAAAAGTCTCAACTGCACCTTTTTTTATATACTTGTAAATGTAAATTGATAAATTATCTTTATTTTGCTAAAATTTAGTTCGGAGATGTATCTCCGTATCAATATTATGGTGAGCCTGGAGATCCATCTCTAGACGCACCCAAATTAAATTCACCTAATGTATGAGCCACTTTTATTTTACTCAAATTTAATTCACCTAATGTATGAGCCACTTTTATTTTACCCAAATTTAATTCGAATATACATCTCCGAAATATTTTAGAAATACTGGTCTATTTGTTATTACTAAACAACCATAAGTACTCTTGAGTCATACTTGGTATCACTAAACAACCATTCAATCAATTTAAATACAAATTTTAACAATGGTATGCTAAAATCAACATCAAATTATTAAGAGATGGACTTTTAAAGTCTTAATGTAAATTAATTTCATGGAAAAATTCACAAAATAATCATCTTATAAAAAAAATGAAATATCATTATTAGATGGAATAAGTCTTTACTAATTAGTAGATGCTTATGGATAAAAAAACATTAACACAAAAATACTACTATTAAATGTTGTAAGATCATTAGCCTTGTATTTTATTCATCCATGAACTCTTTTTTTTTCATGTTAAGTTGCAAGACCTTTGGATTTTTATTTTATTCACTCATTACTTTCTCTTTCCATATTACATAAGTGCATTCATGAAAATATTCAGATTTAATTTGAATAAAATGGGGTGGCTTACTCATGAATTATTGAGCTTTTAGATGCTTTTGGAGCAACATTTTAAACACTGAATCGAAAATCAAACTGATAAAACTTATAATTTAAGGTTCAATTGGTTAAACATACAGTCGAACTGTTTATTAAATAAACTAATAATATAAAATTAAATTTCATAGAAATGTCACATATTATTATATGTTCTCACCTTAATAAAATAAATATTTCAAAAATTCATTACAAATTTAATACAATAATATCAATAATACATACCATTAATATAGTTCTACACTTCATTTCAACCATCATTAAGAATACTTTGACCAAACTAAAGAATCACAATAAAATAAATTAAACTAATTCAAATCAAGATTAAAAAAATAGAACGTAATAACAAAAATAAAAGTTCAAATAATTAAGAATACATAAATTAAATAAGATAGAATACCAAAATATAAATAATACAATATACTCCATTAAATAACAAAAAATCAAATTCGAGTTGAGCTACGACAAACAATATTGACTTGAACGACAATCAATAGAGCTGAACATCGTGACTATGTTTGAAAGAGACGGTATAATGATGATGGAGTGTGTTATAATGGAGTGACAAAACTTAGAAGTTTGTATGGTTATAAAAAACACACGGAATTAGTTTTTGTGATTGGGGAATGTATCTTAAGTTTTGAAATTAACATATTAAATTTTTTATAAAAAATTTTAAAAAATTGTCAATTTGATGAATTTTTTTGAACCGGACGGTTTTTCAAAACCAACTCCGGTTCGAATGGTTTTGGACGGTTCAATCCGGTATTCCGATTTAACCCCGATTTTGACCCACTAGCAGTTTTGAAAGGTTGACCCAACCGAATTGATCTCCGATTCCCGGTCCAATCGGTTGAACCGGCCAGTTCGGTCCGGTTTTTAAAACATTGGTTTGGAGATATGGAGATGTTTCTTCAAACACACAACATTTTTTTCTTTCAAATTTTCAAAAGTATGAAACTCACCTTTCATGATGGTGTTGGCTGAGATTTCGACGCACATGAATGATTTGAAATAAGCTAGTGGAACTTAAATAGATATTCTAAAAAAGAATATGTTGTTTTCGACAGAAGAATTATGAAAACATAGTCGAAGAAGATCACTTTGCGTAAGGGAAATTGTGATCTGGGACTTAGAAATATTTTTGGTCTAGACTTTAGTTCGACGAAGCTTACTTGGAGTGGCGTTCGACGAGCATAATTCAAAATGAGGCTAATAACTGTTTTTTGGCCTCATTTGTTTCTTGAAGACATGTGGAAATGCAATCGAAATGTGGCATCTTATGGAGTATAGGCCGTTTGATTACAATTATTTTCGATTCATTATAAATAGGAGTCTTAGTAATTAAGATGGGTGTGTTCAAACTTGTACAAAAACTCAAATTTACTCAAAGTATCTATGTGTGTTGGGAAACAAGTTTCCTGAGTGCAATGTACATGCGATCACCATACTTTTATACTTTTCACCAAATCATTTAAGATTTTGTCATTTACATTTCTTACAAATTTACTTCAAAGTCATTTATATTGCAATTTACATTTCTGCATTCTTTTACGAATTATAACATTACCTTTAACAAATCAAGATAACATTGTCGAAATGTTCATAAATAATAATAAAACTTGAAACAAATAAAAGCACATGTCCTAGGATCAATCTAGTCGATCATGTGAGTAACCAAAGTTATAAAATTCGGAAGACTAGTGTTTGTTTACCAATTTCGACGGTAAACAAATTGGCACACCCGGTGGGACCCGTGCTTTATCCAGTTTCTGAAAATATTTTGAAAGTTCTTCATTTTGTAGTTTTTCCAACGACGTTGCATGAGATTAAGAAGTGGTAAAATAACCATTAATAATGAAGCAATACCAAGAAGGAGATACGTAAGAAGGATGACGAATCCTTCAAATAATAATGGAGAACAACCCCTTATTTTGACAGGGGAGACTACGGCCGCAACGTCTGTGTCCGAAGCAATTCCATCCACGGCAAGTACGACGACCATGCCACCGAGAACTCATAGTGGACCAATTTTATCTCCTTTGAGGACACAACGTCAATCAGTGACCCCTCCTCCAGGAGGAACTAGTGTATTCAGTCCATATGTGTCTAGATTTACAATACCTTTAAATGGTCGCGAACAACCATATGGCATGCCAACTTCAATGATGGCGAATTTGCACAATGTAACGTCAGCATTCGCTGACCCATTGGTGAACATGTTTTTGTCTTTGCAAGGATCTGGGTCAGCTATTAACAATATGGATCGAATTAACCAACCCTAGGGATAGGATTTTATGCCCAACAAATGCCCAATTTTACTACAAACTCTACAACGGTTTTAAGGCAACAAATGGACGAAAGTAACCATGACATGGTCCATATGCTTGCTCAACAGACGAGCACGATATTTAATCCCTTGATTCAAAACACCACCCAAATAAACTAACATATGGCAGCATATTTGACATGAAATGCATATTTCTTTGGGGTTCTACAATCGCCTCGACAAATTCGAAGGAAGTTTGTGGTCGAAAACCAAGGAGCAATCCTTGAGAAGGATCCTACCATTAATCAAGCCCATCAAAATGAACCTCATGTCGATGTAGCAAATCCAGGAGTTAGAATCGAACCTCATAGGGTTGAACAACCAGTACCAAGGGAGCAGGAACTAAGAGTGGTAATGGTTAACAAGAATCAAGATGCAGACAAAGTCATACATCGGGTTTGACACGATGGTATAACAAGAGATAACAACTTGACTGCCATGGTTGATAGGATTATTAGGCAAGATGGGGTAAACGTTTGCCTCTATAGGCCAAACTACATTTCCCGGTTGGCTGAGTACATTCTGCATACTAAATTACCTATGCGATTAAAGGTCCCAAAATTCACAATTTTTTTTGGAGACACTAGAGAATCTACTATCGAACATGTGGCAAGGTATCTAACTGAGGCATGGGACATTGTGAATAATGGAAACTTAAGAATAGAATACTTCCCCAGTTCTCTGACTAGGAATGCCTTCACATGGTTCATTATGCTCCCGGCGAATTTGATTTATGATTGGACTCGTCTAGAAAGATTGTTCCATGAGCATTTTTTACATGGTTCAGATGAAGATTAGTTTGAAGGAATTGGCTAGTATTAAATGCAAATTTACTGAGCCAATAGATGACTATCTCAATAGATTCAGTTTGCTAAAGGCAAGGTGTTTCACACAAGTACCTGAGCACGAACTGGTCGAGATGGCCGCTAGTAGTTTAGATTATTCCATCAGAAAGAAATTCGACACCCAATATTTGAGGAATATGGTTTAGTTGTGATAGGGTTCGACAGTTAGAGCGCTTGAAGGATGAAAAGGCCAGAGCAAATAAAAAAAAAGGAAAGAAAGAGTGACATATTTCGAATTAGATGAAGATGATCAAGAAACATATAGTGACCCTTTAAGTTTTAACGAAAGCGAAATCGACCTGGCCGAATTAAACCAAGGGCCACTTGATTCATGCAAGGTTCTTGCGCCTTCGAACGGGAAAAATCCCTTCGAACCAGAAAAGAATGATAAATTCCCTAAAAGAACATATACTTTTGACGTCACTAAATGTGACGAGATTTTTGACTTACTAGTCAAAGATGGCCAAATGATAGTGCCTCCTGATGCTAAAATACCTCCATTAGAACAATGGAAGAAACGAGGTTTTTGTAAATATCACAATTTTTTAGGTCACAAGACCTCGCAATGTTTTCTTTTCAGGGATTTAGTGCAAATGCGATTAAGGATGGAAGATTGAAGTTTAGAGACAAGTCTAAGTCTCAGATGAAGATCGACTCAGACCCTTTGCAAGTGGTGGATGCCCATTACACTGAGCCTGCCATTGTCAACATGGTCAAAGTATCTAAAGGTCGTGACAAGAATACTACTATGGTTGAAACCACTGAGGGTTTCAATCAGGGAACCAACATGAATGAGGCTACTGAGGACCTAGGAATCAAATTGAAAAAGTTAAAGATCACTGATGGAAATAGTATGGAAGTTAACATGGTCGAAATGAGTAAAGAGTATGAGATGGAGGTTGACGGGGAAAGCACCTAATGAAGCAAAAAGCGAGTGAAGGTGGCTTACCCAAAGAATGATGAAAGCTTACTGAAGTTCCTACATCGCTTCCAACGAAAGAAGTCTGAAGTGATGTTGTGCCTTAGGTGCAGTTTTGTTTTTCACAAGAAGGCTGCTAAGAACATAGAAAGAACTCGAGTGGCTAGTCACATAGGAAATTGGAAAGATACCCGCAATCACTACACATTCAACAAAAAGGGAGTCACTCGAAGGCAGGAGCAAGGAGGTTCAAGTCTCCAGGCTAACAGGTCAGCTACTTTTAAGCCAACTACTGACCCTCCTAGAGGAAGATGGGTGAAACCTGCTGAGAAGAGAGAGCGAGGCCAAGAGAAATGGCATAGTTTTGAAGTAGGTAGAGGCTCCTCAATAGCTTATCGAAGGGAATTCCAAGTGTAAAAAACAAAGAACTTATGGATCTGAAATTACTAAGGTAAAAATCCTATGTCAGGGTCTCAATGGCGAAGGCAACAGAGGAGGAGGAAAGCAGAGAGAGAAGCCAACGAGAAAGCGATGGCAGAGTCTAGCACTAACCAGACTCCAAAGAAGGATAGAGGCGAACAGAAAAATCCAGTAGGGAGGAAGTCGTTCCCTGCTCAAAAAGAAGAGTCTAAAGACAAATTTGAATAACCAATGGCGGATGATGATATGATAACTGACAACTTCGACACAGAGTCTGAGCCCTCTCTAGATATTAATTGCAATGTGGTTTAAGTGCTTCCTGTGGAGTATGACCAAGCCACGGAGATCGAAGAGTCTGAGGAAGCTGTTGAAGCTAAAATGGCCAGGCATAGGCCAATGTGTTACTATATAATGAATAACGGCTTTGTCGAGGAACAAAATGCTTTTTTTGAAAGGCATAACGAAGCAATGAAGAATCATCTGAAACCTTTTTTCATTAGAGGAAAGGTGGAGGATGTTGGAATAAATAAATTTATGGTAGATGATGGGGCGGCTGTGAACCTAATGCCACACTTTATGTTGATGAAAATTGGAAAGTTTGATACAGACCTCAAACCCCACAACATGATATTGTTGACTTATGAAGGAAAGATTGGCCATACTTTGGGAGTGATCCAGGTGGATTTAACAGTTGGTATTATCACTAGGCCAACCATGTTTATGGTTATTGCAACGAAGGCTAATTACAACTTGCTTTTGGGCCGTGAATGGATACACGACATTAGAGTTGTACCCTCTTTGCTCCACCAGAGGATCTCTATATGGAGGAATGATGGTATAGTGAATAACATTGAAGCGGATCAGAGTTATTTTATGGCTGAGGTTAACCATGTGGATAGGCGTAATTTCAAAAAAAAATTTGGCAAACATTGCTCCATGCAGTCTTGCTAGTTTTGCATTCACACATACTAATATAACATTTTACTCCCTTCATCTACATCAGAACTATGTTTTTCAGTGGGACAGAGAGGTCGTAGGAGAAAACCTTGAATTTGAAGGGACGTCTGGCATCTAGCCAACTGGGTGGGGAGACAAACACGTTGACTATGTTTGAGTCCAAAACATTAGAAAGGATTTCGGCTTATGTAGCCTAAAACAGACTACAGGCGGCCTTAGGGTCCAAAGTTAAATATATGGTTGTCGAAGCCAAAGAAGTTGATGTGCACTTTGAAATTCTTGGGATAGATTTTGAACTAGAGCCACCTGATAAGATTCAAGACGAAATGTTAAGCCAGAGACTCGACGCTATCTATGATGATGAGCCTTTGGGATTTGAAAGGGACCCACTGGCACCTAATATAAAAATGCTAGTGCAGGATCCCCTAGAGGAAATTGACTTAGGAGAATGAACAGTTAAAAAACCAACATATATAAGCGCCAACCTTGGAACAGAACTCAAAGTCGACGTGATCCAACTTCTGAAGGAGTACAGGGACTGATTTTCTTGGGATTATGATGAGATTATTGGATTGAGTATAGAATTGGTAGAACTTAAGTTGCCAATCAAGCCTAGAAGAAAGTCAATCAAACAAACTCCAAGACGATTTAAACCAGAAATCTTGTCAAAGATCAAGCCAAAAGTTGAAAGGCTTCTCAAATATAAGTTCATCCGTACAATAAGGTATGTCAATTCGATTGCTAATATAGTTCATGCCATTAAAAAGAATGGGACTTTGAGGGTCTGCATTGACTTTAGGGATCTAAATGC
Source organism: Lathyrus sativus (assembly GCA_963859935.3). Lineage (NCBI taxonomy): Eukaryota > Viridiplantae > Streptophyta > Magnoliopsida > Fabales > Fabaceae > Lathyrus > Lathyrus sativus. The sequence continues at coordinate 598,395,726 of OZ012741.1, read as the reverse complement.
TACGACCCCAAAGGATGAATATCTAATGCCAGTGGCAGAGATGCTGGTCGACTCCATCGTAGGCTACGAGTACCTTAGTATGCTCAACAAATATTCTATATACAATCAAATATTCATTGCTAAGGAAGATATACCAAAAACGGTATTTCGATGCCTTAAGGCCTTAGGCGCCTACGAATGGGTGGTGATGCCTTTTGGATTAAAAAATGTTGGAGCAACCTATCAAAGAGCAATGAACTCTATTTTTCATGATTTTATAGAAACATTTATGTAAGTTTACATTGATGATATAGTTGTCAAGTTTGTGTCTGGAAAAAATTACATAGATCACCTTCGACGGTCATTCGAAAGGATGAGGAAACATGATCTAAAGATGAATCTTCTCAAATGTGCATTCTGTGTGCGGGCTTGGGATTTTCTAGGCTTTGTAGTCCACAAGAAGGGGATCAAAATTAATCTGAATAAGACCAAGGCAGTCATGGAGGCGAAAGCACCATTAGCAAAGAAGGAACTACAGTCGCTGCTGGGGAAGATCAACTTCCTAAGAAGGTTTATCTTAAACTTGAGTGGCAAGGCTCATGCCTTTTCTTATCTACTTCGACTAAAGGATGAATGTTTCGAATAGGGGCAAATGTAGCAGGAAGCTTTTGACAAAATTAAAGAGTATCTTGTTCACCCTTCAATTATGTCACCTCCCTATAGAAGTAAAAGTATGAGGTTGTACATTTCTACATCTGATGTGACTATATGGAGCATGCTTGCTCAAAAGGATGAAAATGGCATCGAAAGATCCATTTATTATCTTAGTAGAGTCCTCAATGATGCAGAAATTAGATATAGTATGATTGAAAAATTATGTCCGTGTTTGTATTTTTCATGTACAAAGTTAAAACATTATATAAAGCATGTTGATGTAGGTTTCGTCTCATTTTGATATCATTAAGCATATGATTTCTAAGCCAATTCTGCATAGTCAAATTGGAAAATGGGCACTTTCCCTAGCTGAGTACCCCCTAACTTATGTGACTTTAAAGTCCATGAAGGGACAAGTGGTCGTAGACTCTATAGTCAATCATTCCGTAATCAAAACTTCTCAAAACTATCTAGGGCTTGAGCCTTGGAAATTATATTTTGATGGTTCTAGTCACAAAGATGGAATGGGTATAGGAATATTGATTACATCTTCCAATAAAATTCCAACAAGATTCAAGTATAGGATCGAAGGTCCTGCCTCGAACATTGAGGCTGAATACAAGGCTTTGATAGTTGGCCTTGAAATTCTATTTGAGTTGGGGGCAACTAGAGTCAAAATCATTGGTGACTCTGAATTGGTTGTAAAATAGATGACAAAGGAATATAAATGCGTCAAAGAAAATTAAATAATATACTTTTTAATAGCGAATCAACTATAACGAAAGTCCAAAATGATGAATATTAGACACATTCCTTGGCTGAATAACTAGAAGGCTAATGAGTTGGCTCAAATTGCTTCTAGGTACAAAATTTCTAAATAAAAATTGGAAGATGTGATTGAAGTTCGAGGGAAATTGATGGCAACCAGAATGTTTTTGACATATTTGGAAACAACAAAGTTAGGCTATGTATATGAAGAGAACTTCGAGATATTGGATATCGACAACCTGACATATACAAATTGGAGAAAACCAATAGTATATTACTTAGAGAATCCAACAACATTTGCAGAGCGAAAAGTCAGGTATTGTTCCTTAAGTTATACTCTTATGGGAAATGAACTGTTTAAAAAGACGCTTGAGGGAGTTTTGCTCAAATGCCTTAGTGAGGCTGAAACATATTTAGCTCTGTCAATGTCCATAGTGGGGCATGTGCGGCTCACCAAGTAGGCCACAAGATGAAATGGTTGTTGTTTCAACAAGGAATGTATTGGCCTACTATGCTGAAAGATTACATAAAGTTTGCCAAAGGGTGCAAAAGGCTCTAAGATTTGACTAAACTTTGGTAAAAAATGATGTTAAATAAGACGTTCTAATATGAAGAAATATGTAAAGAACAACATATCGGACAAGATGTCCTATCATGAGGACTCGACATCTTGGTCTGATACAACAGGTTTGTTGCATATCTGTTCCAAGATTTATGGCACAATCAGAACATGGATCAATGAATGAGTGGATAGAGATTTTGAAGCTTATTGGCAGTTGAAGATTATAAATGGAAGACCAAGACCTAGGGAAAATCACTAGTCCTTGTTAAGAATTTTGTAAAGCAAAAGTAAGGGTTTAAGGTTTTGAGAGTCGTGTGCTTTTCTTGTATTGTAAGTCACCCTTTTATCGGTTTGATACATTATGGTAGACATAGTTTTTCATATTCAACAACTTGTAGGTAATTAATTGTATATTGTTCTTAGATGAACCATTTAAGCAAATTCAAGTATTAGTGTTAGTCAAGAGTATTAACTGAATATCGTGTTGAAAAGGTTGTCTTTCAATTGAACAGTTTGATACAATCACTGGAGGTTGTGACTGTTATATATCATTGAGGTGATTTAAGAATTGAGACAGGTTTCTCTTATCTAGATGGTTTTATAGGTAAAAGTTTCACTGGGAAGGGAAATAAGTGATAAGCTACCAGAGGTTGTATACTTAGAATTAATACTACTGATAGTGAATTCATTCCTGGCTTGGTAGCCTCCAGATGTAGGTGTTGTTGTACACCTAATTGGGTCATCATATCTTGGTTTTATTTATCATTCTACTATTTATAATTCAGTTAATTCTTATGCTCTAAAATATATGTCTTAACAGATGTTGAAACATCTATCATGACACTGTTATGACTTTGAGATATCAGAATGTTCTTATTTTGTCCTTGTTTAGTAAAGTATAGATCAATGTCTCAACATTTCTTGGGACATATGTTATTTGTATACCAGAATTTCAATTAGTATCAGAGCGGGAATCTTGTTTTGTTTTTGGATGAGTTTTAGGAAAGATACTTTCTGGTCTTTTAAATAAGGAAGGAGATTGTATGATCAGATCATCCATTAATGTTGTGTTCAATGGGATTGGAAGCTAGGATGATAGATTTTTGAATCCAGCCTAACAACCAGTGATGGTTGACTGATACTTTTGTGAAGATTTTACCACTGCTGCTGATAATGATATTATTATTATGCATGGTGCCTTATAAGATGTTCTGACATCTTACTTGGTGCTCGTTGAAGATGGTGACATCCTCTATAGATGTTCAAGCCATCACTAGATGAGAGTAATATAAAAGAGAGAGAATTGTGATCTGACTTCCATTGAAGGACCTTCCTATGTTGCGTGAGAGATAGTTTCAACTAGGTACCTGGAGAGTAATATGATGAAAAAGGTTGAGTTGAGGTCTTGTTTATCAAATTCATGATCTATGGATTATGTAAACACTCTATGTCACATTCAAAGTAGCCCAAGATACTTGAGTTTTCTCTCAAGTCCACTCATAAAGGGACTCCAAAATGTGTTTGATAAATAGAGTTCATAAGAGAAAATGGTCAAAAAGAAGTTCCACAGGTACTTATTTAAGAAGTGTGACATGAGAATGTCATACCATTGAAGAATGACATGAGCAATTTATTTTTGCTTCCAACCCTATAAGATATTGTCTATGTTTGAGGATTCACTATCAGAATTCTTGGAAGGAAGTCTATTTATGAAAAGAAAAGAAGGAACGGTATGGTTGTTATGTCAGCACAATTGTACTAACATTTAACTAGGTTAGAACTGGAGTAAAAAATTATCAATGTCAAAGCATTCTTATGAGTGTGAAGACATTGACTCTTTGTGGAGAAAATTTCCCCACTGATATAAGAGCAGCTACATGAGGTTTCTAAATCTTAGAAAGCAATCCTGATTATCCAAGGATATTAGTGGTTTGTTTGAAGACTGTCTGATCGCGACTTTCTATGTCTAATACAACTTAACTGCAAGTGCACAGTCTATCGCGTAGTAATAAAAGATATCGATCCCACAAGGACTCGTAATCAAACTAGTGTTCACGGGAGTTACTATGTTTAGCTAGGTAGGTAATGTTTAAGGGAATAATTGTTATTACTAAAGGGAACTAAAAACGTTACTTAAAGTATAATTACGCGAATCGATATGCAATAATTATGTTCTTTGGGGATTTGACAAGTTACCGGTATATAAAATATTTTCAAAATTTATTTAAGAAGAAAATAGTGATCTAAAGACCTTCGTCTCACGATGGTTGTTGATGCTAGTCGCAACTTTAAGGCGGAACGTATGCTGTCGCTATCCCGTTCGGGGTTAAAATCTCTTTTTGGAAATCTCTAACTTCTAATCTATTTTAAAGTGCTTTCGCTGTTATTAAAACAAATGCCTAGTGTTTACTATCTGGTCCTAGCCGCAGTTGTCGCTTGTTGGTTCGTACCTTAATTAATTTCCCACTGTCGTGGCAAAACTACTTTTAAATAAGTTCTCGCTGTCGCGACAAACGTTTATTCAGGAAATAAGTTTAAACACTCAGACCATAAACAACTTTTGAAAAAGGAAGGTTTTAACCGGTTGTTATCAAATCCCGTCTGAATTATTATTACATAACGATTACTCTGGTTTAGCTAGACATGGATTTGGAACAGGTAAAGCGTAAATAAAAGCAGAAATTTAGAACATACATACTGCTGGGAATTAAAGTTACAATTAACGAAATAATAAAAACCTGTAAAGTATCCAATTGGCTTTTGGCCAAATACCAACGATGTCGGCAGGATTGTGTCTTCAAGCCAATAGAGCGTACAAAGGAAATTGTAGTAACAGAATACAGGAAAAAGAAAGGAAAACAAAAACAAGACTTAAACTAAATTTGCTCTGGAAGAAATTTGGGCAGCACTTCGTTATCTGAATGCGGCTCCCTTTCTCAGCTCCCCTCCTTCTCCTTTTATAGAGGTGAAATACTAACGGTTATATCTTGCAGAAGGTGGACTTGGAGTCAGAGAAAATAGGAAGTAGTGGTCCATTATTTTGGGACTTGGAACTGATTTTTGCATGTTTACTGAAGTTTTGCGTTTTTGCCTGCATGACGGTCGTCATGGTGTGTGACGGTTGTCACCCGTGTGATGGTCGTCATGGATGTGTGACGGTCGTCACAGCAGCAAAATTCGCATCTGCTGTTTTTCATGTTGTTTTCATCTGGTTTCCATCCATATTTCATCTGTAATTGCTTCTTTTCTTCATATTGCTTTGTTTGGACATGATCTTCAAATACTTGCAAAATATCAGACAAATAACATGGAAAAACCCTAAATCGGATTGAAACCAGTCAAATATTAGTTGAATTATATGTCAATATATATATACGATTTTGCGTTATCACTGTCTTCTAAGGAAGATTTTTGGTTTGAAGATTCCTTCCTAGGTTGTAGCTAGAGTAAGGAGGGGTGCCAACCTGAAGAAATGGGAGTCTGTAAGGACTGAACAGTTGTAGAGGGTTCATCAGTGAATAGGTTTTTGGAAGATTTAGGAGGATATGGTTTTCATAGTCTGAACACCAAAGAGAAAACTGAATTGTCAAGAGGTTGTGTATCAAGAAGCAAGTTGAGTCATGGATGTTAATCCTAATGTCTCAACATTGTAATCATCATTAGGATTCTCTAGCTATAGAGGAGTCTAATGACATTCGGTGACTGAAGAATACTGAATTGGGTTTTAGAATCAATTGATATTTGTGGCCTTAACAAGTATTTAATTTATTATCCTTTTGCTTAGTGTTCAAGAAAGATGATGTCAAAATGTCACACTAGAAGGTGCAGCTTCAGACAGCTGCAAGAACTCAAGAACCTATTATATGTATCTAATTTGTCTTGAAGAATGGATATAGTAGGTATCATCTATAAAGTTCTCAAAAGGTCCTTATCTTGTCCTTAAATGTAATTAAGGTGTGTAATTTTAGTAATTGCTTCATAACCAATTTCAATGATTTGTTCATTTGAAAAGGAACTGATGTTCAACCAGATGTTGAAACATCATTCCAGAAGAGTGTGTGTAGAATCTTGTTGATCCAAGGAGTGAAATTCTTGGGCAAATGAGTGATGTAACATATGCTCTGGATGCTAAACAAATGTGTGTTGATCAAAAGTGTTGGGAATCTTCTTCCGATTGGACTTGAAGAGACATTTGGTTTGCAGTCTAGAAAGTCTATATCCAAGAAACTTGTTATGAATAGGTGTGCTGGTGGAAGTGAAGATTCACACATGATCATCTTGATGAACATTTCTTAGTTCAGTTTATTTCTGATATAAGCGCATAGGGGTGAATATGCTATGTTTCAGTATCTCCTATAGGAGTATGTGTTCTAATTCCTAGTGGAGGATTGTTAAAGGCATCTCAACCAGACTACATGGAGGTCAAAATCTAATATCTAGGACATTTTATGAGATATCTCGAAGACTCTTCTACTCATAAGAAGCCAAATTCGTGTGAACCTGCTTATGGATACTCTTTTCAAACAGAATAGTCTCTAGTATGGATTATTATGTTGGAGCAAGATGGTTTTTCAGAAGACTGGTTGTTGTTTTTCTTAAAACAGGATGGAGGTTGTTTACTCAAACTTAAATATAAGTTTCAAGTCTATGAGAACATGGAACTCTTGTTCTATTGAGGTAGAGAAATTCTTCAAGGTGGGATGAGCTTTTAAAAAATTATGTCTGGAGCAAGGAGGAGTTAGAATTGAAAGATCCAGTTTCTCTGGTGGATCAAAATACCACTCTTCTAGAACTCTGATTGATCATCCTTGTAAGGAGTTGTGTCAAATAACCATAGTTATTTTTATTCTCAAGGGAGGTTTTGATTTTTATTAAGGTCCAAGAAGTGTGTGTCATCACATGTTTGGAACATTTGATCTTTCAAGTGATGGTGTTCTTGACTTTATGAAGGTATGTGCAAAAGGGTAGTAGACAAAAGGTTAAAGGAGAAATTGTTTATGTCCATGCCTTGGCGCGTGTAGAAAAAATACCAAGGTGCTTAAGGATGATTGATGTCTCTAAAATATCATATAGATTGTTTACACATTTTGTTTCTGGTAGAAGCTTCATGAGATGCATGAGAGTTTACTTCCCTCAGTGGTTTTCTGATTCGTGTGAAGATTAAGCCGATATAAAGGTGTATTATATTAAGATCTTCACGTGTACCTTAACGAGGTGTAATAATTACTATGCAAATGGTAAGTCCTGTGATTGGTGTTTCAAGAATCAAAGTACATGGCTCCTCTGATTGAGACTGATGTCCTAAATAATGTTGGAACATCATTCATACTATTGGTTATTCTTGGAGGATGACTGAGTTTGGTTTTCGTATTTAGAGAGATATCTGTTTATTATGGAGTATGGTGTAGAGCTACTGGTCAAGACTATGTGGATTCTGATTATCTATGAGTAGATGGTAGATTCTGCTAGAAGTATCTCTAGAAAAGATTGTATCAGGATAAATCTTGAGAAGGAAGCAGGCTGAGGATGTAACAGCCCAAATTTCATTAAATAATTAATTGTAGTAATTAATTTATTTAGTGGGATTTTATTAATGTTGGAAATTAAATTTTTATTAATTGGGATTAATAGAGAATTGAGAAGGAAATTGGAAGGAAGGAAAATGAAGGAAATATATATAAGAGAGAAAGAAAAGAAAAGAAAGATAGAAAACATTTGGAAAGAAAGAGGAAAGAAGAAGAAAGGAGAGAAAGAGAAGAGAAGAAGAGGGAAAGTGGAAATCATCAAGAACCAACATCAAAGCTCCGATTAATCGAGGTAAGGGTGAGAAATGTTTCTATTTGATCATTGTATGATGTTATGTATGTTGGGTTAGGGTTTTAGTGGAGTTTCCATCACTTTCCATTTAGGGCAAAAAGTTGGAATAATCGGTAGATTGATGATTTAATCGGTTGGAACTTGGAAATAATGCCGTAGAATAGTCGGGTAACATGAGGGTATGATGTTTGTACTGATTTTGTTGTGTGAGAAGTTGGATGATGGTGGATTGTGGAGGAGGAACAGAATAGGGTTCTGTTCTGCGCAGGTTCGCTGGCTCTCGCCAGGCGAGCGAAGGCGAAGCTTCGCCAGGCGAAGCCTAGCGAATGCTGGCGAGTAATTATATTTAAGTCCCAGTAGACTTCGCTGGTGGGTTCGCCAGGCGAAGTTGGATAGCGAAGGTTCGCCCAGCGAAGGTGCTGGCGAATGGTGGCGAATGAAGTCAGTAGCTACTGACTTGGGCTCGCTGGGAAGTCTCGCCAGGCGAAGCCTAGCGAGTGTTCGCTGAGAGAGTTCGCCAGGCGAAGGCCAGGCGAAGGTTCGCTGCGAGGGTTCGCCAGGCGAATGAAGGCGAATGTGGCAGTATATTTTCTTTGCTGCGTTATCCAAATGGGGATTGTTTGGTGGGTTCGTATATGTTTATACTTCTGTGTTATGAATGAGTATGTGAACTATTACGATAACATGTGCTGTGGGTAGCCTTCGGGCGTGAATCCTAGGGTTGTGGATGTTTGATTGTTGTGTACAATTATGTAGTGAGTATGCATGAGAACATTTTGAATATGTGTGCATAACTTATAATTGTATGATTGGTATTGTAATGAGAATACCTTGATTGTTGTGATAATTAGAGACACATGGGAATACAATGAGAAATGTATGTGTATCGTCTAATGAATTGCGAGTGCATATATGTATGCGATTGTGGTGTGAATGCATGGGAACATATGTGATATGTGTGCATTGTTGTTGAATATGATGATGTGTGAAATGAATACATTGATAAATGTTTGATATATGTTGTATGTGCAATCATTGTGTAATTCTTGAAGTGATGAATTATGTAAATGCATGAGATTAAGATGTCGGTCTTAAGTGCATTTGTTATGGTTGATTGTACATGCATCATTTAGTCAAGAGGCAATGTCTGTTAGTTTCGTGGAAACTAGTGGCTTGTCCCAAACCTAGAAGTGTGGGTTTGAAGGCTTAGAGGACGGGCCTTTGTGGTTATCGGTCTAGAAGTGTGGACCCGGTTTAATGTAAAAACTGAAAAAAGATAACGGGTTATCGGTCTAGAAGTGTGGACCCGGTTTAATGTAAAAACCGAAAAAAGATAACGAGAGTCGGTACCGCATTGCATGAGTTGCATTGAGTTGTTGAGTCACATTGATATATGACATATGCATGAAGTGATGCTTATGTGTGAATGATGAGATTGTGGAAATTGTAAGTGTATACATAATGTGGGAATGCTTGTGGATGTCCATGTTTGTATATATACATGTGTGGTAATATATATGACTAAGAGAATGAAGTGTGGTGAGAAATGTGAATATGTGTTATATGACTACCTATATATATATATAATCTTATGCTTTGATTATTATGGTTATATTTCTCACCCTTCTGCTGTTTTATAATGCTCTATGAGGCATTGCAGATTAGGATGCTGGAGTCCTTTTGTGAAGTTAGTCTTCATTCTTTTGAGTCGGCTGCTCTGATATGTAACACCGGGTAGTTAGACTAGTATAGTCATTCTTTTGTGATACATTGCGATGTATCAGCTGATGTGGTTTTGTAATCTAACCGATATGATGCATTAATCTGGATGACTTATGTGCATTTGAATTAATATTTTGGAACTGATCAAATGATGTTATTTTCCGCTCAAATTGAATGTTGAAATGTGAATTCTAAAACTACGAAATTGTTACATATTTTATGGAGCAAAATGTTAAAGAGTTTCGTTGGTGAAATTGTGGCATTCTTCTTTTATACCTTATTATAAAACCTTTTTACTCTGATAATTTGTATGTGCTTAATTGTTTTATATGCATTTATTTGGGGTGTAGAAGGGGGTGTTACAATAGTGGTATCAGAGCAGGTCGGTCCGTCCGGCCAAGTTGTTAGAGTGTTTTTTTCCCTGTGTGTTATTGATATGCGTGTGTTGCATTATCAATATTGGTTGTTCTTACGTGGTTCTGTTGCTGGAATTAGTAAGATGGTTGCAGGAAGGAACGACGAAGCGATTGTGGAGGCATTGACGAGATTGGCGGGGGCAATTGGGCAGAATCCTCCGGCCAATGTGAATGAGAGGAATCATGATGATGATGGATTCCGTGCTTTGGGGAAATTCCAAAAGAATAACCCTCCGGTCTTCAAGGGGACTCATGAACCGGACAAGGCACAAATTTGGTTGAAAGCTGTGGAAAAGATTTTTCGAGTTATGAATTGCTCGGATGCACAGAAGGTGCAGTTTGGGACTCATATGCTCGAAGAAGAAGCTGAAGATTGGTGGGGTAATACTCGCCAAAGATTTGAGGAAGATGATATTGTGATTACTTGGGATTTGTTTAGAGAAACCTTTCTGGAGAAGTATTTTCCAGAGGATGTGCGGGGGAAGAAAGAGATCGAATTTCTTGAGTTGAAGCAAGGTAATTCGACGGTTGCTGAGTATGCGGCGAAATTTGAGGAGTTGATCAAATTTTGTCCTCACTATAATACTGGTAATGCTGAGAGGTCTAAGTGCCTCAAGTTTGTGAACGGTTTGAGACCTGAGATTAGACAAGCTATTGGATACCAGGAAATCAGGCGGTTTTCTGAGTTGGTTAACAAGAGCAGAATTTATGATGAAGACAGTAGGGCTAGGTCCAGCCACTACAAAAGTCTAAGTGACAAGAAAGGAAAGGGACAATTCAGAGGAAAACCTTACGTAACTCCTGCTGATAAGGGGAAACAAAAGGTTGGTTTTGGCAAGAAGCCAAGTGGGGGAGTTTCTACCCCGGTTAGGTGTTACACTTGTGGTGAAGCGGGGCATCGTGCTCCGGAGTGCAAAAGTGTTGAACCGAGGTGTTTTAAGTGTGGCAAGCCAGGCCACAAGGCTCTAGAGTGTAGAAGCGGTGCGGGTGTTACTTGCTATAACTGTGGTGAGCGAGGGCACATCAGTACCAAGTGCGATAAGCCGAAGAAGAATCAAGGGAGCGGGAAAGTGTTCGCTCTATCTGGATCTGAGACTGCTAGCGACGATCGATTGATCCGAGGTACGTGCTTCATTCATGGTACACCTTTGATCGCTATAATTGATACCGGAGCTACGCATTCTTTTATTTCTTTGGATTGTGTTAGAAGGTTAAATCTTGAGTTGTCTGTGATTGGTGGCGGTATGGTTATTGATACTCCTGCTATGGGTTCGGTAACTACACCGTATGTTTGCTTGAATTGCCCGTTGAGTATTTTCGGTAGAGATTTTGGGATTGATTTAGTGTGTCTTCATTTGGATCAACTGGATGTCATTCTTGGAATGAATTGGTTAAAATTCAATCGTGTGTATATTAACTGTTTTGACAAAACGGTTATTTTTCCCGATTCGGATGTTGAAAGGGATTTGTTTATGACGAGGAAACAAGTGAAGGAATCGGTACAAGATGGGGCTAAGGTATTTATGCTCATGGCAACTTTGAGGACTAGTGAAAGTGAAGAGATTGAGGCTTTGCCCATTGTTAGAGATTTTCCGGAAGTATTCCCTGACGAGATAAAGGATTTACCGCCGGAGCGAGAAGTAGAGTTTTCGATAGATTTGATTCCTGGAACTAGTCCGATATCGATGGCTCCATATCGTATGTCGGCCTCAGAGTTAAAAGAGTTGAAGAGTCAACTTGAGGATTTGCTTGAAAAGAGGTTTATTCGTCCGAGCGTGTCACCATGGGGTGCACCGGTGTTGTTGGTTAAGAAGAAAGAGGGTTCTATGAGGCTCTGTGTGGATTACAGACAGTTGAACAAGGTGACTATTAAGAATAAGTATCCACTTCCAAGGATTGATGATCTGATGGATCAGTTGGTTGGTGCAAGCGTGTTCAGCAAGATTGATTTGAGATCTGGGTATCATCAGATCCGTGTGAAAGCTGAGGATATTCAGAAGACGGCCTTCCGAACGAGGTATGGACACTATGAGTATTCTGTGATGCCATTTGGTGTGACTAATGCACCAGGTGTATTTATGGAGTACATGAATAGGATTTTCCATCCTTATTTGGATAAGTTTGTGGTGGTGTTTATCGATGACATCTTGGTTTATTCGAAGAGCGAAGGAGAGCATGCCGAGCATCTGAAGATTGTGTTATCTGTGCTGAGAGAGAAGCAGTTGTTCGCGAAGCTTTCTAAGTGTGAATTTTGGTTGAAGGAAGTTAGTTCCTTGGTCATGTGATCTCGAGTAATGGTGTTGCGGTTGATCCGTCGAAAGTTGAAGCGGTGTCGCAATGGGAGACTCCGAAGTCAGTTTTTGAGATCAGAAGTTTTCTTGGTTTAGCCGGTTATTATCGGAAGTTTATTGAAGGATTCGCTAAGTTATCGTTGCCGTTGACGCAGTTGACTAGGAAAGGTCAAGCCTTTGTTTGGAACGCCAAGTGTGAAGCGAGTTTTCAAGAACTTAAGCGAAGGTTGACGACAGCTCCTGTTTTGATTCTGCCAAATCCAGAAGAACCATTCGTTGTGTATTGTGATGCTTCTTTGATGGGTTTAGGAGGTGTGTTGATGCAGAATAACCAAGTTGTGGCTTATGCTTCGAGGCAACTCAAAGTGCATGAGAAGAATTATCCGACGCATGACTTAGAGTTGGCCGCCGTTGTGTTCGTGTTGAAACTTTGGAGGCATTATTTATTTGGCGCAAGATTTGAAGTGTTTAGTGACCACAAGAGTTTGAGATATCTTTTTGATCAGAAGGAATTGAATGCAAGACAAAGAAGATGGCTTGAACTTTTGAAGGATTATGATTTTGGCTTGAACTACCATCCGGGTAAAGCGAATGTAGTAGCGGATGCATTGAGTCGGAAATCATTGCATATGTCGGCATTGATGGTGAAAGAGTTAGAATTGGTCGAGCAATTTCGGGATTTGAGTTTGGTATGTGAGAAGACTTCTTTTGGATTTAAGTTGGGTATGTTAAAGCTTACGAGTGGTATTTTGGACGAAATTCGAGAAGGACAGAAATCGGATTTGAGCTTAGTTGATCGGTTGACTTTAATCAACCAAGGCCAAGGTGGTGATTTTCGGATTGATGAGAATGGTATTATGAGATGTCGGGATCGAGTTTGTGTTCCGAACATGGTTGAGCTTAAGAAGAGCATCCTTGAGGAAGGACATCGTAGCGGATTGAGTATTCATCCGGGTGCTACTAAGATGTATCAGGATTTGAGGAAAGTATTTTGGTGGCCTAGTATGAAGAAGGATATTGCGGAATTTGTGTATTCTTGTTTGACTTGCCAGAAGTCGAAGATTGAGCATCAGAAGCCATCGGGTTTGATGAAGCCGTTGTTTATTCCTGAGTGGAAATGGGATAGTATCTCCATGGATTTTGTATCGGGTTTGCCGAGGACGCCGAGTAATTTTGAGGCTGTTTGGGTTATCGTGGATAGGTTGACTAAACCTGCTCACTTTATTCCTATGCGTATGGATTACCCTTTGGAGAAGTTGGCTAAGTTGTATATTGAAAGGATTGTGTGCCTGCATGGTATTCCGCTGAGTATTGTTTCGGATAGAGATCCGCGGTTTACTTCGAGATTTTGGGAGAGCCTGCAGAGTGCTTTGGGTACTAAGTTGCGTTTGAGTTCAGCGTATCATCCTCAGACTGATGGTCAGACGGAGAGGACGATTCAGTCGCTTGAAGATCTTTTGAGAGCTTGTGTATTGGAAAAAGGAGGAGCTTGGGATAGCTACTTGCCTTTGATTGAGTTTACCTACAACAACAGTTTCCATTCGAGTATTGGTATGGCACCATTTGAGGCGTTGTATGGTAGGAGGTGTAGGACACCATTGTGTTGGTTCGAGTCCGGAGAGAGTTCTGTTGTTGGACCCGAGTTAGTTCAACAGACTACTGATAAGATCAAGATGATTCAAGAGAAGATGAGAATTACTCAGAGTCGTCAGAAGAGTTATTATGACAAGAGGAGGAAGGCACTTGAATTTCAAGAGGGAGATCATGTGTTTCTTCGAGTCACTCCGATGACAGGTGTTGGTAGGGCACTGAAGTCGCGCAAGTTGTCGCCGCGTTTCATTGGTCCTTACCAGATTTTGCAAAGGATAGGAGAAGTGGCCTATCGTGTGGCTTTACCACCGTCGCTTGCTAATCTTCATGACGTATTCCATGTATCTCAGTTGAGGAAATACATTGCGGATCCGTCTCATGTAGTCCAAATAGATGATGTGCAGGTGAAAGATAACCTGACTGTTGAGGCATCACCTATGCGGATTGAGGATCGGAAATTGAAGCAGCTTCGAGGTAAAGAGATTGCTTTAGTAAAGGTCGCTTGGGGAGGACCGGCTGGTGGAAATGTTACTTGGGAGCTTGAGAGTCGGATGAAGGAGTCTTATCCAGAACTGTTTGAATCAGGTAACATTTTCGAGGACGAAAATTCCTAAAGTGGGGGAGAGTTGTAACAGCCCAAATTTCATTAAATAATTAATTGTAGTAATTAATTTATTTAGTGGGATTTTATTAATGTTGGAAATTAAATTTTTATTAATTGGGATTAATAGAGAATTGAGAAGGAAATTGGAAGGAAGGAAAATGAAGGAAATATATATAAGAGAGAAAGAAAAGAAAAGAAAGATAGAAAACATTTGGAAAGAAAGAGGAAAGAAGAAGAAAGGAGAGAAAGAGAAGAGAAGAAGAGGGAAAGTGGAAATCATCAAGAACCAACATCAAAGCTCCGATTAATCGAGGTAAGGGTGAGAAATGTTTCTATTTGATCATTGTATGATGTTATGTATGTTGGGTTAGGGTTTTAGTGGAGTTTCCATCACTTTCCATTTAGGGCAAAAAGTTGGAATAATCGGTAGATTGATGATTTAATCGGTTGGAACTTGGAAATAATGCCGTAGAATAGTCGGGTAACATGAGGGTATGATGTTTGTACTGATTTTGTTGTGTGAGAAGTTGGATGATGGTGGATTGTGGAGGAGGAACAGAATAGGGTTCTGTTCTGCGCAGGTTCGCTGGCTCTCGCCAGGCGAGCGAAGGCGAAGCTTCGCCAGGCGAAGCCTAGCGAATGCTGGCGAGTAATTATATTTAAGTCCCAGTAGACTTCGCTGGTGGGTTCGCCAGGCGAAGTTGGATAGCGAAGGTTCGCCCAGCGAAGGTGCTGGCGAATGGTGGCGAATGAAGTCAGTAGCTACTGACTTGGGCTCGCTGGGAAGTCTCGCCAGGCGAAGCCTAGCGAGTGTTCGCTGAGAGAGTTCGCCAGGCGAAGGCCAGGCGAAGGTTCGCTGCGAGGGTTCGCCAGGCGAATGAAGGCGAATGTGGCAGTATATTTTCTTTGCTGCGTTATCCAAATGGGGATTGTTTGGTGGGTTCGTATATGTTTATACTTCTGTGTTATGAATGAGTATGTGAACTATTACGATAACATGTGCTGTGGGTAGCCTTCGGGCGTGAATCCTAGGGTTGTGGATGTTTGATTGTTGTGTACAATTATGTAGTGAGTATGCATGAGAACATTTTGAATATGTGTGCATAACTTATAATTGTATGATTGGTATTGTAATGAGAATACCTTGATTGTTGTGATAATTAGAGACACATGGGAATACAATGAGAAATGTATGTGTATCGTCTAATGAATTGCGAGTGCATATATGTATGCGATTGTGGTGTGAATGCATGGGAACATATGTGATATGTGTGCATTGTTGTTGAATATGATGATGTGTGAAATGAATACATTGATAAATGTTTGATATATGTTGTATGTGCAATCATTGTGTAATTCTTGAAGTGATGAATTATGTAAATGCATGAGATTAAGATGTCGGTCTTAAGTGCATTTGTTATGGTTGATTGTACATGCATCATTTAGTCAAGAGGCAATGTCTGTTAGTTTCGTGGAAACTAGTGGCTTGTCCCAAACCTAGAAGTGTGGGTTTGAAGGCTTAGAGGACGGGCCTTTGTGGTTATCGGTCTAGAAGTGTGGACCCGGTTTAATGTAAAAACCGAAAAAAGATAACGGGTTATCGGTCTAGAAGTGTGGACCCGGTTTAATGTAAAAACCGAAAAAAGATAACGAGAGTCGGTACCGCATTGCATGAGTTGCATTGAGTTGTTGAGTCACATTGATATATGACATATGCATGAAGTGATGCTTATGTGTGAATGATGAGATTGTGGAAATTGTAAGTGTATACATAATGTGGGAATGCTTGTGGATGTCCATGTTTGTATATATACATGTGTGGTAATATATATGACTAAGAGAATGAAGTGTGGTGAGAAATGTGAATATGTGTTATATGACTACCTATATATATATATAATCTTATGCTTTGATTATTATGGTTATATTTCTCACCCTTCTGCTGTTTTATAATGCTCTATGAGGCATTGCAGATTAGGATGCTGGAGTCCTTTTGTGAAGTTAGTCTTCATTCTTTTGAGTCGGCTGCTCTGATATGTAACACCGGGTAGTTAGACTAGTATAGTCATTCTTTTGTGATACATTGCGATGTATCAGCTGATGTGGTTTTGTAATCTAACCGATATGATGCATTAATCTGGATGACTTATGTGCATTTGAATTAATATTTTGGAACTGATCAAATGATGTTATTTTCCGCTCAAATTGAATGTTGAAATGTGAATTCTAAAACTACGAAATTGTTACATATTTTATGGAGCAAAATGTTAAAGAGTTTCGTTGGTGAAATTGTGGCATTCTTCTTTTATACCTTATTATAAAACCTTTTTACTCTGATAATTTGTATGTGCTTAATTGTTTTATATGCATTTATTTGGGGTGTAGAAGGGGGTGTTACAGAGGATGTATCTCTCTTCATATGGAGAAGGGGTTTGATGTCTTCAAAGTGTGGATGACACCTTGGCTAACTAAGGAGTTAAGAGAATTTGTATGTCTCTTTCGAGGATGTGAGCATTCCATGTTTGATTAGATTTATTCTCAAAGAACAAGGTTGTTTATGGCTATAAGATTCAAGATGGATTTATACAATGTGTGGATGTGTTCAGGGGAAGAGTGGTCAATGTTGTTATTTGGTCTCAATCCAAGAGTTTATTGGTTATGGTACAAGTGTTGTGATCCTTGTATTTTCTCACTTATGAGCGTGAAGATGTTCATGTCATTCATGTGAGGTTGTGATTTCATACTAGATGTCTTGACATCGTGGTGTGCTGATCCTTTAACTTAGTAAGTTCTGCTTGTGATTTTGAATTATTACGGCTATTGAATTATTTCAACTATGTTGATGATTCTTAGGAGAGACCTGAGAAATAGGATTGGATATTGTCTGGGAGAATTTATTTTTCTCTGCAGATTGGAATAAGGTTCATGGGAGCTTTTGTTAATAAATGGGAGATGCCACACATAATGTCTTGACATCATGGTCGGTTTTTTCTAATTCTGGATGAAAGGAGTATGCTTGGAGTTCATTGGAAGACACTGTGACTATGCTTCAAGTTTACAAGAGAGAGTAGACAAGGTCTAATTGGGTGCCATGACATTATTTAGGACTCGTGTTTGTTTACAAGTGGCTTTATATGGACGATGTTCCTTAGACGGTGGAAAAAGTGCCTTAAAGAGGGCGTGCAAAACATCTTTCTTTGGTACATGCATATTCTTTGGACGATTCTCATTAAAGAAGAAACATTCAAAATTGAGTTGCCGGTGCACATTCATTTTTGATGAAGTTATCTTCCTTAATTTACATTCTCATTGAATTGATCTTCGTTAATATCAATGGCTCGTTAATTCCTAAGGAAACTGCCCCGAGTATTTAAAGGGTTTTTTTGCTTCTTTTGTCCCAGGTTGTGTTTTTGCTGTGTTGTGATTTCATGGCATTTGTCCGGGTTTGGGTGATTACTGTTTGGGTATGGAGTTGTTTTGGATACTTTTGTCAATTTTTGGCTAAAAATGGGGGGATAGGTTGTGTGTCTATCTCAGTTGTATGTTGTTACTTGCAACACATGACTAATCTTTATTTGTGTCTTGAGTCTGTTCTTGCAGTTGTTTTGCAAGGATGTTGGATAGGATGTTCTAACATCCTATATGTGTCTCAGTTCTTTTTATTCTAAGTCTTCTTTTTGTGTCTTGTGATATGATTTATGAACACAATTGTGTCTTGTGTTATGAATTATCCGGAGTTGGGGTTTGGTCCACTGAGTCTTGATCTGGATAATGGAGGAGGGTAAATTAGGACTGGTTTTGAGGGGTAGTGTCTTGTATCTTCCTCCTCATGTACACCAAGGAAAAGGGTATACATCATACAACATGTGGTGTTTACTGTGTAAATCATCCGAACAACTATCCAGGAAGAATGAAAGCTTGACGAACCTTGATTGGAGTGGCGTTCGACGAGCATAATTCAAAATGAGGCTAATAGTTATTTTTCAGCCTTATCTGTTTATGGAAGACACGTGGAAATCTATAGATAGCGAAGTGCTTACAATCGAAAACGTGGCATCTTCTGGAGAATAGACCGTTTGATTACAGTTATTTTTGATTCATTATAAATAGGAGTCTTGGTAATTAGGATTGGTGTGTTCAAACTTGTACAAAAACTCAAATTTACTCAAAGTATCTGTATATGTTGAGAAACGAGTTTCCTGAGTGCAATATACGTCTGATCACCATACTTTTATACTTTTCACCATATCATTTAAGATTTTTTTCATTTACATTTCTTGCAAGTTTACTCCAAATATTTTTATATTGCAATTTACATTTATGCATTCTTTTACGAAATGAAACATTACCTTTAACAAATCAAGAGAACATTGTCAAATGTTCATAAATAATAATAAAACTTGAAACAAATGAAAGAACATGTCCTAGGATCAATCTAGTCGATCCTGCGAGTAACCAAAGTTATAGAATCTGGAAGACTAGCGCTTGTTTACCAATTTCGATGGTAAACAAATTGGCACCGCGGTGGGACTAGTGCTTTATTCAGTTTCTGAAAATATTTTGAAAGTTCTTCATTTTGTAGTTTCTCCAACATCGTTGCATGAGATTAAGAAGTGGTAAAATAACCATTAATAACAAAGTAATACCAATAAGGAGATACATAAGAAGGATGACAAATCCGCCAAATAACAATGGAGAACAGTCCCCTATTTCGATAGGGGAGACTACAGCCGCAACGTCTGTGTTCAAAGCAATTCCATCCATGGAAAGCACGGTTGCCATATCGTCAAGTACTGATAGTGGACCAATTCTATCTCCTGTGAGGATGCAGGGTCAATCAGTGACCCTTTTTCCAGTAGGAACTAGTGTATTTAGGCCTTATGTGTCTGGATTTATAATGCCTTTGAATGGTCGTGAATAACCATATGGCATGCCAACTTCGATGATGGCGAATTTTCAAATTGCAACGTCAGCATTCGCTGACCCAGTGGTGAACACGTTTTCTCCTTTGCAAGGATTTGGGTCGGATATTAGCAATATGGGTCGAATTAACCAACCCTCAGGGATGGGATTTTCTTCCAAACAAATGTCCAATTTGTATTGATTTTAAGACAGCAAATGGACGAAAGTAACCATGACATGGACCATATGCTTGCCCAACAGATGGACACAATATTTAATCCCTTGATTCAAAATACCACCCAAACGAACCAACAAATGGCAACTCAGTTGACGCGAATTGCATATTTCTTTGGGGTTCCGCAAGCGCCTCAACAAATTTGAAGGGAGTTGGTGGTCGAAAACCAATGAGAAATCCTTGAGGAGGATCCTACCATTAACCAAGACCAGCAAAATACACCTCGTGTAGATGTAGAAAATTCAGGAGTACGTAAACATATATAAATCACACAACGTATTTAGGCAAAAGAATAATTACTCATATGCATACTCAAAAGAAATAAAGGAGGGTTGGAACGATCATACCAATTTAGATGATTTAAGATTTACTTGTTGTATACGATACTTATTAGAAATCAAACCAAGAATAACATAAGCTTTAAAAACAAATAGTCAAATACGAATTGGATAGAAGTCCTATTGCACGACAGAAGAACATTACCAAACTCTCCCTCATAAGGCTTCAGATGAACTTTGAAATGGCAACACTATGATTATTACTGATTGACACAACTTGTCAATCCCGAATCATTGATTCAACTCTTTGATGATTGATTAGAACTTCAATCATATTCCTTGAAACTTTTTTATTTGGTTGATACTTCGGAGAATCAATGCCAATAGCCACCAAACTTCCTTCATATTCTTTTTACGACGACCATGGAAGACTAGGTCACTAGAAGATGCTTTTTTTCTTCTCCTTTTCTCATATTGTAGTATGCATGCATGACATTTTAAATTGGGATCAAACCAAAACAACCTTTAAGAAACAACTTCAAAAACATATTTCACATTTCTCATAATTTTTTTTAGCTCAATCCTGGATGAATCAAAACTTAGAGAACATCTCAAATACAATTAATGCTTCAAGAATACTAGTAAGGTTTTACTTTGAATTAATCTATGTAATGAATTAGAATGAATAATCAAACGCAAGTAAACCAATGTAATTTCCTTGGGATTCATTGAATTGCATAAGCTTCCAAACATTTTGAAAAACTCGTCTAGGATCGAAGGAACCATATCCTTAACTTTTGGAGTCGCTAGACTTTGATCAAAATCCCGACTCTTATGCTAATTTTTGAGTGAGAATATGGATACTAAAAGGTCTAGAGGGGGGGGGGGGTGAGTAGACCTATATTCCTTTAAGACAATTTGAAAAACTTTTTAGGTCTCATAAACAAAATTAGAGATTTTAAGAAGCCCGAAAGAAAAACATAAAAATGCAAGAGCTTGGAAGCATCTCAATGAATCAATCCACATAAAATGGTACATGAGGTTACCATGATATTTCTTGCTTCTAGTGAAAGACACTTACATCACAACTAAAGTCGCTTTAAGATTGATACATCGCAGACATAAGCTTATACATTAAAACGTTATAAGCACGATCTAACCTATATGGTATACAATCAATGCAATCATGCAATCATGCAACAAAAAATACGAATTAGTGCTTGCAAAATAAAAGAGACAGTGAAAGGGAAAGATATACAAACTTTTAGATGTCGATTAGACACAATAAAAAAACCAGACTCTGATACTAATTGTTGGGTGTCAACATTGAAGTAGAAAAATGGTGTAAAGGGGGTTAATATACCCAAATTAAAAAATTCAACGTCGTTTTCAAAATCAAAGTGCTTTCAAAAATGAGTTCCAAGCAGAAGGTTTGATGCGGAAATGAAAATTATACAGTTTGAAAATTGACCAATTCATCATGGATCGTTTCACAAATATCATAGATTAATATGATGAATAGCTTGGTATGAATTAATTTAATTGCGTAATGCACGATAAGTGTTTACATAATTATTCAATTGATTGAGTTCTAAATTCAATTCGGTTATAGATTATTAATCACAAAGATATCTCAACTAGTTATCCAATTCCAACAAAACCTAATACTCACGTAATAAATCTTTATCAATGAAAAAGCGATATAATACAATGGAATTGAAAAGCCTTGGCATGCAATCACTATGAAATTAAATTTAAGAGTAAGAGAGGGAGAGATGTCATTGAAATTTAAAGTGCTTCAGCGTTCGTCTTCACTTTGCCTACGTGCGCCCTTCAATGGTTCCCCATTGAAAGTTGTATAGTTCCATATTAATTGACAAATATTCTAAGAGTTCATATAATCACCAATCCATAATACAACTGAGAAAATAAATCTCCTATTTGGATATTGACTTGTATACAACACACTTTCCAAACTTTTCTATGTAATCTTTACTCGATTATGTTTCTTGAATCTTCCAATAACACCAATTCTACTCTAAGCATTCGTGTGTAGCAATCAACTTCTTAGTCCTACCGATTCCTTAAGTAGTGAGATTGTCCGAAGATATGAGAAGAACTCCACCTTATCCATAGCCTTCCACACAATCACTACTAAGGCAATTCTAAAGATAAGAACCTACTTCTTTTCAATGGAATGTTTCGCCACAATTGACAATCACCTCAATCTTAATAACAACCTGAAATGCTCAACAAAATCTCCAAGAACAGTTAGTTTCAAAAATGAACCTCCTTCAATCAATTACATAACTCTTGCTATCAAGATCTGAACTCAATTAAAGTTGAAGATGTAAGAATTTTGTTGCAAGACTTTGAACACTCTAAACAGAGGAAATTTATTTTTCACTTTAATCACACTTAAAATTATGATTAGAATGATAAATGTTTTTTGAATAATGATAACAAAAAGATTTTATATATGATTGAAATTAAGCATACAAAATGGTTGAAAAAGCTAGTTAGATTCGAATCAATAGCAATCTATGATTTGAATCAAATGAGAAAGTGTAGTGGAATAACAAGAATAACAGAATTTTGAAAAATTGCCAGTTGATTCGAATCACAAAAAGGGTGATACAAATCATGAGCCACATAATTCGAATCATGTGCAAAAATTAATTTAAATTAAATGCCACAGACTAAACAAAAAATTGTTGAAAAAAAATGAATGATTCAAATCATGTACAAATTTTGATTTGAATCAAATCAAACAGAATTGGTCACTAAGAAAATGTTTCAGATCAAGTGAAAAAGTTGATTCGAATCAAATGACTAGGTTTCACTTTTGTCCAATTTGATCAGAATAAAAATATTCAGTGTAAGCTCAATGATTCAAATCAAACATGTAAGATCTCAAATTTTCAAAATTTTAAAGGCAATTTGAGATTTTACTTTGAACCAAACTGAAGCAAAAAACATAAAATGTTTTCATTTCACTTATACGTGCAAATGATCAAAGAACATCATCAAGATCAAATCAAATCAAAGTTATATGCCTGCTAAAAAATGAACCTTTTCAAACTTGATTCTGAGAAATGCAATCGTGAAGGAGGCTCGACAAATAGAAATAAAATAAAATATGAAAGCGATAAGACAAACAATAAAATAATCGGATAGAGATGTTCCCCCTGAGTGAAGTAGGGACATGCAACTACAACCTAGTGGTCCTAACATGTCACCAGGTATGTCGATCATGAGGTATTTAGAGTATGATAGGGAAAGTATAAATATTTAATTTTAATATATTTTAATCTATTAATATTTAATTGAAATTAACTGGTGGTTTATACTTTAATTATTATAGGATTACACCCCATTGAAGGTTGAAAAAATCTCTAAGGCACATGATTAACTTCGAACGCCCTGAATTCTTCCAGCTTCCCATCATCCAGCTTGTGTTACTTCTAGGGCAAAAAGTTATTTGCCTGAGTATCTCCTTTTATTTTGGAAACAACCTATTGGGAGTTAGTTCGTAACTTAATGCATTCGGCCCCCATTTCTTCTATGAGTGTGATCCCGATAATGACGAACTCATATTCGGCCTGGTTGTTGGTGGTCGAGAACTTAAACCTTACAAATACTTCCACTACTAAACTATAATTTTTTTCCTAAGATTACACATGCGTCACTTCCCTTTATTAGATGACTTGTCCGTGAAGACTACCCATCTACGATTTAGCTATGCGGGAACGTGAGTCATCTCAGCTAAGAAGTCAATGAACAACTGAGATTTCAAGTCTTTCCTTGCTTCAAAGGACACTTCAAGCCCGATCATATGAATGACCCACTTCATCAAACGCCCGAACATATTTGTTTGATAAAACACTTTTTATAGGCATATATGCCCAGAATATAATGGGATGTGCAAGCAAGTATCGTCGCAACTTGAGAGACGTTGTTACTAATGCCAGGGATACCTTTTCAATCTTCTGATACCTTGGTTCTGCCCCTGCCAATGCTTTAAAGATGAAATACATTAATCTCTGACGGGCTTCAAAATCGCTAATAAAAACATCAATTACAACTTCTTCAGAAATAACTAAGTATAGATATAAGATTTCCCCCAACGATAGCTGAGTAAGTATCGGGGGCATGATAAAAAGATAAAATGTGTTATGCACACTTTGAAATGATTATATTCAAAGTAGTCAACATATCATTCAACCTTTGAACCTCCTTCTTCAAAGTTGAAGAGTTCATTTGAATTACTGCTTCACATATGTCCAGGTTTGCTTTGATCTGTTGCTCGGTCAAATAGAAACCTAAATATTTTCCTGCCCTTACCCAGAAAGTGATTTTTTCTGGGTTTTGGCGCATATTATATTGTCACACCCTCTTGAACATTTGAAGAAGGTGTTGGGCATGAAGCTCCTCTTGACATTACTTTATGATCATATCATCCATGTACACTTCTAGTGTGTTTCCTATATCTTCTTGGAAGATATTGTTCATCATTCTATGGTAGCTTACATCGTCATTCTTTAATCAGAAGGGCATGACATTGTATTGCAAACTGGCCCACTAAGTCATAAAAGTTTTCTTTATCCGCTCAGGTTTGTACATAAATATCTAATTATACCCCGAACAAGCGTCTATAAATAAAAGTAATTGATATCCGACTAAATTAACTACTAGTTTATCAATGTTTGGGAGCGAGTAAAAATCTTTTGGGAAAACCCTATTAAGATTCGTATAATAAACACACATTCTCCATTTTCTTGAGACCTTCTTTACTAACACTGCATTAGGTAACCACTCTGCATACTTGGCTTCATAAATGAATTGGGCGTCTAATAAGCCCTTAACCGTGCTAGTAGTGGATTTAACTTTATCTGGAGATTGTCTTTTCTGAAGCTGGGAGACTTTAAATTGGTGGCACGCTACGCCAATATCAATGTAGGGCATCTCATGTAGGGTTATGGAGAAAAGTTCAGTGTTTTCCTAGAGGCATTCAACCAGTTCAGCTCTGACTTCTAAAGAAAGTTTTCCACCTCCTTTAAATGGCCTGGTCGGGTCTTTCCCGAGCTGGATGGACTCAAAATTAGCACATGGCACCGGTTGCACCTCGTCTTCATGAGCATCTAATTCGAACGCACCAGGATCCCTCAATTTTACTTCTTCTTCTGCGTCTGGGGCCGTGTCCAATGCCAAAAGATCTTTTTGGATATTTCCTTAATCCACTTCGTTTCATCTACACCAGCAGATACTGAGACTAACATTCATTCAGTGTTGAGATAAGTCACCTTTAAATAGATCGGAGATGTCATCACATCTAGTATTTCTAGGAGGATCTCCATAAGACACCTATGGAGGCACTCCAACATAATATCATTAGAAAATTGAGGATTATTTTTCTTTTGCAACCTCCTTCTCCAACAATCACGATCAGATCCATAACTCCTTAAGGATAAATGATCAAATCCTTGAATTCTAATAGATTTCCTCCTCCATACATATTCAAACCTTCTTGCTTGATACCTATCAGATCCATCATATCTGGGCAGACGATGTTACATGAACTTCCATCCTCCCTGAGGAATCCGGTTAAATTGCGATCTACTATGATGCTCACAAGAATCAGAGGCAGGTCAACATTTGGGATTCCATTGATTTTATCACAATCTAGAAATCCTAATTCAAAACGATCTTTTCTTCATTGAATATCTGCATCAAGTACAAAATTTTATGAAGGATAGGTGATAGATAATGTGATATCATGAAATTCATCAATCGGTGATACCTGAAGAACAGTTGATTCAAGGGATGTATTAAAGATTTTAGACATAACTACCAGAGTTACCCTCTTTACTTCTGCTATTGTGGTTACTTGTCTTATTTTAGATCAAGATTTACCTGAAGATGAAAATCATTAGGAATCAAATGTCAATTCCCATAGATGATGCCACTATTTTGTTCGGAAATCAGAAATGGATGCAGTTGGAAACTAATGATCTTGAACGGTGGTTGTGATCTTCTATACGGCAGCACATGATGGATTTGCATGGTCAACACTCTAACGCTCAATTCAGTTCAAGATTTAAGATGAGTATAGTGAAAAGTTGAAGACTAGAGATTGTACCTTGATTTTAACGTGTGAGCTGTTTTTTATACCTTGGATCAAGTAAAATGGATTTGAGATGGATTGAGCCTCGATCGTTTGGGCCTTAGGCCGGCCTAAAACAAAACTTAAACATTAGTAGATGATTCAAGATATTTCAACATCTTGATAATATCGTCGACAAATCTCACAGCCATCACATCACCTCGATCAGACCCTTTGTTTCGTATCACTGATATGTGTTCCACATAACCTTTAAATCTTCATCTGTCTTCAGCTTAAAGTTGTTGAACTTCTCCTTTCCTTCAGTATCAATCGATGGTCAATATTACTCAATTTTAAACACCTTTTTATTGTCGGTGTGGTGCAGGAGATTATCTAGTTCGAATTTTAGAACAACAAGATAAGTGTTTTATGTGAGCCTAAAATCAATAGGATATTTCACGCCATTGAAATACACAAATACGAGATACCAAAATTGAGGCACCGTGAGGTTTTCTGTTAACAACATATATTGCATATTTATACAGGTTTTAAATCATTACGGATCACACAAAATTGTCGGTACAATCACAATCCTATAAAAGTGTCAGCATAATCTCAACCATTAAAAATTAACACTATCGAATATTTTAAGGTTATAGAAAAAAATCTAATATTCGCTAACGTTTTTGAAAAAATAGGTATAATTTATCAAATACCATATTTTTCAAAATTAAATATCAGATTTTTTTTAATTGATCTACTATATTATTCATGTGAGAGAGTAGGGGTGTGCATGAATAACCATTTAATATGAATCAGTCTATTTTTATGGTTATGGTTTATAGACCAATCCATTTTTATGGTTATGGTTTATAAACCAAATCACTTGTTCCGAACCGGTTTAAAACCAATTCTAAATAAATTTTAATTTTAATCCAAATTATTTAGTTAAATTTAAATTTAATTTTTTAAAATTATATCAATTTTTAAATTTAAATAGTTGAATTTTAATATATTTTTTTTGAAAAAAAAAACATTTTAAAAAACAATTTTTTAAAAAAATCCCTAAAAAACATTAAAAAAATTAAAAATAAAACTGAAAATAAAAAATTCTAAATCAGCAAATTATATGAACTTAAAATGGTGGCTAATATATTATAATACATATATTTGTATATTTCAAAACCTCTATTTATTAGTCGAGAAACCTATAATATTTATGATCATAAAACTTTAATGATCTTCGAGATTTATAAATGAAAACTAGAGTCAAATTCAACAAATTAAATTTTAGTATATTTTCTTGCACATGTCAAATCAAACTCGACGCACTAAGATCTAAGTAATTAATTACTGAAAGTTCGTATAATTAACTGCTAAAAGTACATACAAATTGTGAAGTATTAGTACACCATTTTAGGTAGTTAGAGAATTCGTAAACAATTTTTTTTTTTCATTTTAAAATACAAATTTTTTGTAAAATAACTTTTTTTATAAAATTCAAAAAAATTAACTTTAAAATATTCAAAATATAAAATTGGTTTATAACGTGTATATGATAAAATATGAAAAGAGACAAAAACATATCAATTTAACAAATAACTAAACCACATTATTATTATTATGAAAACATATTTATATTTGAATAACAAAATAGATAATCAAATTTATATTTTAGCATTTAGTTTGAATTTTTAAAAATAAAATAATTTGAATACAAATTTGATTGACAATAACCGATTTTTTTTCACACTACTAAGAGAGAGAATATTTTTCTAACACTCTTAATGAAAAAAATGAGAGAAATGTTTTTATATTAGGAAAAATTTGAAGTGCCGGGAGGGGTGGCAGGATAAGTTCACGTATGCATGATAATTAGATTGTAATGCCAAGCCCAGTCCAGTATCTTTT
This sequence comes from Lathyrus sativus, assembly GCA_963859935.3. NCBI lineage: Eukaryota > Viridiplantae > Streptophyta > Magnoliopsida > Fabales > Fabaceae > Lathyrus > Lathyrus sativus. The sequence continues at coordinate 598,367,894 of OZ012741.1, read as the reverse complement.
GAAGAGAGGCCCATCCCTGAACCTCTCTTTGTATCAGAATTTGATTTGATTGTAGTTCAACTCAACTCAACCACCCGGAAAACGCAGCGGCATTTGCATTCCGCCTCCACCGCGTGCATTCGCCGTCGCGACTCGCGTCTCTAGAAACAGTAAGTTGTTTAATCCTTTCTTGATGCTCTATGCGATCTTACACGCTCCAGTTTATGTTTCTCCACTGCTTTTGAAGTTGTATTGTGCCAATAGGTTACTTTTCTGTTGCAAATTGAACTGATTTGCTATTTTCGATTCTCAAGATATTTTTTTGTTTACAACTTTTTTTTAGGAGTTTCTTTTCTTCAAATATGAATGAGAACATGAAGCACTTTCAAAAGAAGTTAACGGAATTGGAACTTGAAGCTGAACATCTTCTTTTAGCCCGACATCAGGTAATTACATTTACGAATTTCATATTCAAGGTGATTCTGGCGAGCATAAACACTTACAACCAAAATAAGTCTTCAAGGTGATTCTGGCGAGCACAAGCACAAACACTGTTCAAAATATGCTTTATTGTTATGTTAACAAAGGCTGTTTTTCTTCTACTAGATCCCTTGGTTAAAATCTTTTTCTATAAAATTATGTGGCTATGCAATTTTTGTTTTGTTTTGGTGAATGTACAGTTGGTTGAGAATGATAAGTTGAGGAATGGGAATAGAGAAGCACTTACTGCATTAAGGAGAAAGGCTCGAACAACAACGAGTAGTGTTCCATCTCCTTTTGGATCAATAATGAAGGGAGTTTCAAGACCTTTAGTGCAAGAAGTGTGTACCACCTGTGGTAACCATGACTCTTTTGAGCAGACGTGGACAATGTTTCCAGGAACTGATCTGTTTGTTGGAATTCCATTTCATGCTGCTCATACTATATTGGAAACAGGTTTGTTTTATTCCATTCTGCACTCATGCCCCCTAACTGATATGAAAATTAATACTGAGAAAAGAAGTATGAAAAAATATCTGTGTATGTATGCTTGTATTAGTTTCTTATTTTTCGTCTACTTCGCCAAAAATGATGATTGGTCATGCTTCTTTATGTGGCCATTCAGTAGTATTTATTTATTTGATAAAATCATGTAATCATTGGAATTTTTTCATCTTTGCTTCAGTGCAATTTTGGAGTACGTGTGAGATTATTTTCATATTTTCTAGGTTATATGCATTAGTTTGGAGTCTGGAATTTATTTGACATCTCTGTCTTAATGCCTTTTAGTCTATAAGCTGATTTCTATTGAAATTCTGTTGGTATATTCTTACGGGTGTGTAATTACAGATCAAGCTCAGCTTGATTTTGAGGCAAAGAAACTACAGAGCACTGTGAAGGAAAAATCACTTATTATATCAGATACAGGTGCTCTTGCAGACAAGATTAGTCCAGGAGTGCTTAAATCACTTGTAACCTTAAATGACAAACCAAAGTAACATGCTTTATGCCGACTATGGTGTCTTACAGTGTCATTGGAAATAACTTTCTCTAGGCATTTAGGTGTTTATTCAAGTCTTGATTTTGAAGACGAGCGTCATGGATTATCTCTACCTATCAGTTTTACTTCTTCTACATGCACCAACCAGTAACCTATGCATAAGTTTCTCTGAAGTCACACTCTGTAAACTATGAATCTTGAAGTTTTAGAAACTGCTCACGAGACTTATATCACACCCTGAGAAAATAATACAAAGTTTTGAGTTATACACACTTCTTTTTATTAGTTGAGGCTTATTATTACAGTGACATCCTTTTTAGATTTAATTCTCTATTGAGTGGACTCTGTTACCAAATATTTAAATGGTGAAATCATATTAATATTGTCTATAATTTGTAAAACTTATTTTATAGTATATTTATAGTCCACCACCGCGTCCACTTCCTCAAATGATTTCAGAGTAGCTATTTGTTTTTCATAGTAATCTTTCACTCCTACAGGTTCAACTTTCATTATACATATACGTGTACATATAGATTTAGACAGAGAAAGTCTGTGTGAGAGAGAGAAAGAGAGAGACCTTGGCTCAAAGCGGTGGCTTTGGAGAGATCAACATCGAAAGGAGACTCGGAGTCAAGGTTAGAACGGACCTTATCAGGGAGCATGGACATGAAAGCGGATCTGAGAGAGTTAACGGAGTTCCGGCGAGGGATTCGGGTTTTCCGACCGTCGTGTTCCGTGGAGTTCCGATCATTTTTGGACAAAAGTGGGCGCGTGGGATCCGAACCCGAATTCATGTCCAAGTTCGGTTATTAACGTTCAACGAAGGTCATGAAATGAACCATGCAATGTTCTTTTAAATAATGAAAATGGAACCGAACAAAAATAGATAAAATAAATAAAATATTGAAAATGAACGCTCACAGATTTCTATTCTAGTTTTTGATAAGTAATAGCTGGTCACATAAAAAAGATTAAATTATAATAATAAATAATAAATAATAATATTCATACGAGTCCTTTTCAATTGAGTTATACACACTTCTTTTTATTAGTTGAGGCTTATTATTACAGTGACATCCTTTTTAGATTTAATTGTCTATTGAGTGGACTCTGTTACCAAATATTTAAATGGTGAAATCATATTAATATTGTCTATAATTTGTAAAACTTATTTTATAGTATATTTATAGTCCTTTAATATAAAACTCTCTTCAATTTTTCACATTTTTAATGTCTTATTTACAAAAATATGTCTAATAAACTTATAATTGAAAAAAAATACTAATTTTGTTTTTTTTCTTCTGTTATTATTTAATTAAATGCAAGGTTAATCATGTAAAACTAATACTATCCTTTTATAAATTTATAACTATAATATACAGCTACTATTTTTTAAATATCCGTGGAATTTGTAGGAAGACTTATAATAAAGGGTAAATAAAGTACAAAATATAATAAATGTTTAATTTTGATCTCCAAAATTGTGTTTTTAAAATAGGGATCAAATTTTTAAAAAGGAAAAAATAAGAGGATTAAAATTGCAATTAAACTAAAATAAAATTTATTTTTTAAAAAAATATTTTGTTTAAACAAAATAAATACATAAAATTATGGGAAAGTTGAGGATCTCAATTGTCCATAAAAATTCAACTCGGAGACGAAGAATTTTTTGGTACAAATCATGTAAACCTTGTAAAATAAAATATTAAAGTTGTATGTATACCTACAAAATTCTAATTCTAATCATATGTTACCATAATATTGTGTTAAAATGTTAATATTTCATGGGTAAAAAATTATTTTTCTAAAATACTCTTTAATTAGTTTTAGAGAGTGTTGAATAAGGTAGTCGAGAATTTTAAAATTTTAAACAATTTAAATAATATAATTAAAATATGTTTGTTTTTGAATTTTTTTTTGTTTGAATAAAGTATTAAAATTATTTGTTGTTAAAGCAGTTGAAATAAAAAAGTTGTATCTCAAAAATGATTTTTATGAAAAGCTGTTTGAAATAGTTTTAAAATTAAGTGATTTTTTTTTGAAATTTTAATATTAAAAAAAAATTTCAATATAATGATGAAATATCTAAAATAATATTTTAAAAATAAATATTCAAATCAATTTTTCATATGAAAAATTTCTTTGTAATTTGTTTTACATAAAATTATATTACACTATAAAAATTATTTTTTTAAAAAAAGGCAAAATAAATGGACTAATAATTCTCGAAATCTTATATTTTCCTTTCCTATTATAGTTTTATTGAAGCTTTATGCATCTTGAGTTTATCTGCATTCCTCAAGAGGTCAAAATCTGCATTGCTCATTAAATTAATATAACAAATAAATATAACAACACAAAAGACTCATAAATACATAATCCAAAACCAAATCATTGTTTCTCACCTATATAAAATTGCAAATAGGAATTTGCACCAAAACCATAGGAAATAAACCTTTTCTCCATTCTCATCATCACCAACATTGAAAACATGTTTAATCTTCATAAACAAAATCCAAAAACAACCTAAATAAATGACTAATCTATCCAAACTCATAATAATGAAAAACACACACATTTACAAAAAAACTGAAGTATTAGTGCAAGATATTCCACACGTATCAATACCTACTTAGTGTCAAGAAAACCACCCCATAATCGTTCTAAAAAAACCTTGGATAAAAATCACATTATTCTTTGAATTTCCTGACGAATCTACCTCTTCTCTCGCTGCTGAACGAGTCTTCAGCCACGCCACTTATTATTGCTCCTCCGATGAGCCAATAACCATTAATATGGAGATCAATTGAAGAAGAAATTAATATAGGATGAGACAAAAATGATTGAAGACAAAAATAAATGTCGATTGAGAACGATAAATTTTGGGTGAAATCAAGCCATAATTGAGAAAAAAGATTGAAGATGAAAGGGATTGTTTTGTTAGGGTTTGGACATTTTGGGGGAGAACGAAGAATACATTTTCAAGGTTCCGAAATTTACATTTTGAAAAGGGTTTAATGGTGATACACTAACAGTGTAAAAAAGTTTTACACTATCATCTAATAAAAATTTATCATTCTGCAATGTCATATAACTAGTTTAAAATTCTCAATCTGATTTGGTCGGATGCATGGTCGTTATTGGTTGACATTGTAAAAAAAATTTACACGGTTAAGTGCATCATCCCTTTTTTCTTTTGAAAATATAAAAACAATTAAAATATTTTTAATTATATTTTTAGATTTATTATTAATATTGATGAAATAAATTTAATATTTATAAATTAATTAATATGACGTGGAAATAAAGTGGTCAATGTTGATATTTCAAGTCATTTGCTCATGTGCCATGTCATTAAAAATTAGATCCAAATTAAACAAGGTATTAAATACAAAAAAAAATAATTAAAAATAAACCAAAATCCTAATTTTTAAGTTGGAAAAAATCCAAAATCCACTTTTAAGAATATTTTCTAAAGTATCCTAGTTTAGGGATGAGAGTAAGTAATGTTGTCAAACCAATTGACGACAGCTCAGTAACTTTAAAAGGAGTAGTCAATTGGATTGGAGACACTGTATGGTGTTGCCAATCCAATTAACAACAATGTATTAATTCACAAAGGTGGCGCCAATTAATTTGGAGACAGTGTACAATCATAAAATTTATAGCATAAATAATTAACATTAATATTTAATTAAAAATAATATTACATAAACTAATGACGACAATCAAGTTGGTCATACTAGTCACCGGTTCCATATCCCCTAGTTACCCTTACTCTTTTCTCTCGTTGTTGATTCACTCCAGGTGTTTGAGAATTTAAGGTCTCAGGAACATCCCCAGCAGAATCCCCAAGAAGTTCTTGCATTTTTAAGTAGTCTTGTGTATGGAGCGACACACTGCCGTAACTGAGTTCGCCACCCATGCCAGAAAAGTTGGGATGTGTTGAAGGGGTTATTGGTATGCAACCTGGACGATTGAAGGGGGGCATTGGTGTGAATGATTTGCTGGTGAAAGGTTGAAATGATTGTGGTGTTTGAAAGCCATAAGGTTGTTGTGATGTTTGTGTGTGTTGGATATGGTGTGATGTTTAAACATTTTGACTATGGTACGATGTTTGGGCGTTTTGGTTATGGTATGAGGAAAGGTTGGTGTTATATGTTCCTAGGGTGTTTTGGCTATATCTTGATGTTGTGTTGGGGACATATGCATTTTGGGTGTCTTGATAATAGTCATTTTGTTTGCGATGGTATGTGGGATGCTCTTGGTATTATGGTTGGGTGTCTGACATGTTTGGATTATAGGTTTGTGCGTTTATGGGTCGGTAATTTTGTTGGATAAGGGTTGTGAGTAATAGGTCTGATGATTTTCTAGGGGGTTAGAGGTTGAAGCTTCTTATGTGTAAGTGGTTTGTCGTGGGTCATACATATACCTCTCTTAGGAGACAAACCCAATTATAATTGATCTGTACCAAGATGTATAAGTATTAGTTGGTGTATACGAGGTTTCCATCACTAGGTCACATAAGACAAGGGCACAATTGTTCCTATATTTACGACACTCAGATTTAGCAAAATCCTTCCAATCGAGAAAATTCCATTGTTCATTAATTTTTTGTTGGTATCATTTATCGAGGTCAGTCGAGGGATATGAGATGTTTTGATGCATTCCGAACTGTAGTTTGATAGAGTCACTATGGTGCATCTCCACAGTGGCGAATCTGATGATCGACATGCATGTAGTCCAAATGGGTGCATATTCTTCTTTGACTTGATGTTGGTGTTCCATGTTTAGATATGGACGCCAAATGAACCGTAGAAGAGAAAAATATTAGATCATAAAATTGATGATATTAAAAATAAACTGATTCATTTAGTGGCATTACATTTTCGGGTGTAAGGTGACCCAAGAGATTGTGATATTGAATGATACAATGTTTAGGACATCAATTGTAAGTCATACCGCGGGCCGATCATCTAAATAAAAAGCAGTTCAAATAAATTAGTTAGAGATAATAATCAGTAAAGTGAATTAACTAATATGAAGTTATAAACTTACTTTTGTGCATACGGAATGAGAAGCTGTTGTGGTTGACGGACGCTAGGGATGACAATCTAGACCAACCCATGCTTGAAGCAAAACGGGGCGTCCAAAAAATGTAGATGTGTTTTTCGTTGCATTTTTACACAAAGAGCTATCCAAATAAGACAAACAAGTGGAACCCCAAGTATATGTTCCTGTTTTATCTAGGTGTCTTAATAAGGTAAATACATAACGTACATACTAGAACCACTACCATCAGAAAATAAAAATGAACCAATTAAAAGTATAAGATAACACCTAGTTTTTATTATTTTCATTTCTTTGGTAGAATTTTCATCTAACATTAAACTGTTGTAATATGTCTTGAGATGAAAAAGTAAGATACCTTGGGCTCTTGGGTTATGATCCAACAAGTCGGCACCCAAAAGTTCCTCGCAAATTGAATTTGTGAAGTATGTTTTTCCATTTACCGACTTACCATCAATAGGAAACCCGGGTAACATGTACACATCCTATAACATCACAGTATGAATCATATTCATGGACACGTGTACGAAACCTAAAGACATCCTACAAAAAGACAAACACTTATAGATGAAAAGAAATATAAATACATACCAAAATATAAACTTCTTAGCGAATTAACACTTACATAATCCTCAATGTTGGCGACAATGCCTCTATGAATTTCACCCATTGTCAATAGAGACATTATTTTTTATGATGAAAAATAATCAATTCTATATAAGAGTAGTATTTGTTTTTGATGCTGAACAATAACCAATTCAATCTTAATTTATAGAGGAAGAATGGATGCATGAATTCATTGTTAACGTGTTTCAATTTCCATTCAGCAATGGTGATGCCATTTGAATTTGTAACCACGTTGCTAGCTTATAACACACTCGTAAATTGGACTGAAGACAAGTAGGCTAGCTAGGGCCGTGTGTGAAGAACTCCTTGACAGTGCACAGACTGTATGCATGCATGGGTAGGATTCCTTGGCTTGGCAGGTGCGCAGGCTGCATTAATGGGAAGTAGGCATGTGTCTAACGCTAATTTAATAGACGAGTCCACTGAATTTTTGCACTATGTTGCCAATTGAATTGGCAGGTGCGTTTAATGTTGCATGCATGTTTAAACCATTTCTCATGCAATGTCATATGCACTATTTCATTTCTTATACGAAAATATACAAACAATGACATATGCATTGAGATACATTATTAATGCCCACTACAACGGAGAGACATATGTCTCTGATGCATCTGGGTTCAATTTTCAAAACACTGATCTTGTCTGACTTACAATAAAAAGAAATACAATTTTCATGTATTTTAAAGATAGATTGGAATCAAAACTAGGGTTTGGTCCTATATCACAAATTATATATCGAAATTTATTTTTTTTAAAACAACCACGTTAAATTTTATCCACTTAAAGTTTGAGACGCTGAAGATATTGAAAATATGTCAATTAATCACGAACATTTTTGTTTCAACTATATTGAGTTGTATACTTTACTCCAACAAACTCTTCCATCTCAACAGTCTTAGATAATCAATCAATCAGAACATGCAGATTCAGATGAAACTAAAGGTGTGGGCTCAGATGAAGCCGAAGCGGAAGTCAACATCGTTGATGACGGCGGAGAAGAAGAAAGAGAGACACAGGTCGATCATCTGTTGATCATCAAGCACCATTACCTTCAAGTCATGTATACTGCCCGCCTTAACATATGACCGACTTGGACTTGTGTGACAATGAAAGATCCTCGAATATTTTTCACAACCCGTATATACGGTCAGAGGGTGAATTAAAAGTGGGAGACATGTTTTGGACCAAAGAAGAATGTGTGCGAGCTATTAAAAAATATCACATGGATAACTCTGTTGATTTCAATGTACATCGAACTGATTCGAGAAGGTATGTCATTCATTGTCGTAACGATCTTTGCAAGTTTCGGCTGGCTGCGTCTCACAGGAAAATAAGTGATTCTTGGAAGATAGTTTTTATAGAGCCACCTTACAGTTGCACTGCCACTAATATCGTATAGGATCACCGAAAATTAAGCTTAGAATTGATATGTCAAGACATTTTGCCGCTTTTTAACCAGGACCCATCAGTGAAGGTGAGTATAAGAATCTCTCATATCATTACGTGATATAATTATACTCCATCGTACAAGAAAGCATGAATTGCAAAGACAAAGGCAGTTGAAAGGTATTTGGCAGCTGAGAGGATTCATACAAAGGGCACCTTGCTTATGGCAGTTGCATAAGACGACAACAATAATTTCTTTCCTATTGCCTTTGCTCTAGTTGAAGGTGAGACCACTACTGGTTGGAGTTTCTTTCTTAGGAATTTCAGAACACATGTGGCTCCACAAGCCAATCTTTGTTTGTTTTCAGTCAGACATGGTGCTATTGAGAATGCTTAATGTAACCATGATAACGGATGTCAACATCCTCCTTCTACCCATGTCTATCGCATTAGACATATCGCATAAAACTTCATGTGTGCAATCAAAGACAAGAACCTTCACAAAAAATGGTGAATGCAGGGTATGCTCTAACTCAATCATCATTTCAACACTACCATGACAAAATTAGATTGTCAAATGCAGATGCGGGAAGGCGGCTGGATAACATTCCACTGGAGAAGTGGACAAGGGCATTTTATTAAGGATGTCGATGGGGACACATGACAACAAACCTTGCGGAATCTACGAACGACGTCTTCAAAGGAATTAAAAACCTACCAATAATTGCATTGGTGAGATCAACCTATTTTAGGTTTGGATCATTTTTTGTAACAAGAGGGAAATATGGAGTGCAATGTTAATGTCAGATCAATTATTCAGTGAATGCTGCACAAAAGTAATGAAAGAAGAAACTATCAAAGCTAACACACATGTGGTTAAAGTCTTTGACTGTCATGGGCAAACTTTTAGTTGACAGGAAACAATGGACCATAATGAGAGGAAGCCAAATTTATCCTATGCAATCAAACTAAACAGATGTTGGTGTGACTATGGCAAGTACCAGGTCTTCCGTGTACCTTGCTCCCATGTCATTACGGCATGCGCACATACTCGTCAAGACGCTTACAACCATCTATCGATGTTTACAAGGCCATTAATGTTATGTGTGTCTACAACGAAGGCTTTGCAATGCTAGCAATAGAAGAATATTGGTCTCCATATCAAGGGAAAATAGTTTGGCACAACAATGAGATGCGAAGAAAGAAAAAAGGCTGCCCAAACAGCACGCGTATAAGAATAGAAATGGATACGACTCATAAAATGATAAGATTATGTAATATATGCCGTTAGCTCGGACACAATCGAAAAAAATTGTTCCAATGTCGGAGCAACCTTTGCATCATAATTTAGTTTCTTCTTTCAATTTTTGTAACATTATATTTTGATATATTAATAACTTTTTGTTACAACAATGTTGACAACAATCATCACCCCGACTTAAACACATTTAAAAACAACAACACTTTTCAACAAAAAAACTAGATATCACAAAATGAACAACACATACAACAAATATCAAAAGAGATAAAAAATACTCAACTACAACATTTAAACACAATATTTCTAAATGATTACAACAATCAAACTAATATCATTTGGTCCAAACATCACTTCTCACGCAGGGCATCGTGCCTCTCAATACTTCTAATTTTTTCGCCCTCAGGTATGTCTCTAAACCAATTGACACCACCTTTATGAATTAACACATTGTCGTCAATTGGATTGACAACACCATATGATGTTTCGATCCAATTTACGTCTCCAATTAAAGTTAGAGAGTTGTCGCCAATTGGTTTGGCAATAACAATTACTCTCTTCTTCAAACGGGAGTACTTTGAAAAATATTCTAAAAAGTGAATTTTTTGAAATTTTTTAAAATGTGGATTATTTGAGAATTTTTTTTTTAAACAAGGGAATCAAAACTTAGAAAAAAAAATTAAGTTAAAAATAAATTATATATTTTAAACTTTTTTAACATAAATTTTAAATAAAAAAATGAATTAGAACATTTAATGTTAAACTCGCATTAACACGTCTACGAGGTAAACATCATGTCATTATAAATTACTTTTAGGTTTGCACGTGAACTAAAATAATAAAAAGAACTGATAAAATAAAAGACTAAAATCTTATATTTTAAAATGAAAAACTAAAAAAAATAATAACAATAGAGAATCAAAATTGCAATTAAACTTATATAATAATATAAATAATTAAAAATTTACAAATATAAATTATACGAAAAGAGATATGTACTAAACTACCTGCACCCATATACTTATCATTTATTTGGTTATTACCTAGACCCTACTTCATCTTTTATTTGGTCATGCTAATAAGTACCCTTAAAAATTTTAAATAAAAATATAGTATATGTTTTTAGTAATGAATATATGTAATATATATTTTAAAAAAAATTATTTCTAATTTTAATACATTGAATATACATATTTTTAAAAATATTTAAATTACTTTTTTAATTTCTTAATCAGTGTCTAAATAAATAGTGTAGGAGGATTTTACATTTTAGGATAGTGACTACTCAATGTGGTATAACCCCAAAAGAGAGTGCAAAGAATAGATTTGAAATTGTTATTGAAATGCGTGCGTGTGTAAGGGAGTGAGTTTCAGTGGCAGTCTTCCCTTGACTCCTTTGTCTAGGAAACACCACTACACAACTCAATACTATTTCTTTCCATTTTCATTCTACTTATGTTTTTTCTAATTCAATTATCTCCCTATTATATTCTCTACTCTAGGGTTTTCCCATCCCAAACCCACTCAATTTTTCTCGACCAAGTGAGTCATCACTGATGCTTCACTAATGGAAATGGCGAATTCATGTGACCACTGTTCCAATGGAGCTTCGGTTTCTGATGAAGGGGAACCCATTTTTACTTCACTTCCACTCTCTCGTGCCAGTGAACTCACCATTTCCTTTGAAGGCGAGGTCTATGTTTTCCCTTCCGTTACGCCACAAAAGGTTCCCTTTTTTCTATTATCCTTTTACTTGCAAAGACCTTGTAATCAACCTTTGATCACCCCTTTATGCTGAAATGCAGGTGCAGGCTGTATTGTTACTCTTAGGAGGGCAAGAGATACCCAATAGCATCCCCACCTCTGACTTTTTGGCGCAGCAAAATTATCAGGACATTTGGGTATTTCATTTCGAAATAGCTCTTCATTCAGATACATTTCTTTTTAAGCGTTTTTAAACTTGTTGTGTATGCCAGGGAATAAATGATCCTTCGCGTAATTCAAAGCTTTCGCGGAGATTTGAGTCACTTGTTAGGTTCCGTGAAAAACGAAAAGACAGATGTTTTGAGAAGAAAATTCGGTACACTTGCCGTAAAGAGGTTGCTGAGAGGTAGGATGAGGGGGTAGTTGGGATCTTTGGTGCAGTTGTTTCACGTTTTCTTCTTTTGTATTGTAAATTTGTGTGGCAATTACACTCTTTTCTTTTAATATTTGATTAATTGGGTTAAACAGAACTTAGGAGCTAATTTGAGATTTTGAGCAAAGTAGTTGGTTCACATTCGTGCTTCTGCTTCACTACTAAGCTTGTATTTATGTTGAATAGAGTCTATCTTGGTAATTAATAATGTAGTATTATGTCTCTAAATGTTTTTTTTGTTGTTCTTATCTTGCACGCCATTAGAATGTGCTACCTTTCTGGGTTTCTTTTTGGAGTTTTTACTTTAGACACTAGCATGTTTTGCATGTCGTCTCAACATTTGATGCTTTTGAGATTGATGATATTAATTTATCTGATAGGATGCAACGGAAGAATGGACAGTTTGCATCATTGAAGGAAGAGTATAGTTCTCCTGCTGAAAATCAGGATTTTAACAACGGTGCACCTTGCCCAAAATCTAAGTGAGTTACAAAGTTATATAAATTGTTTGAAAGTTAAGGATGCAATAATATTTACCTTTTCACTTTAATATATAAATATTGGTGCTAACGCGGCTATTGTTCTGCTGCATCCCTGCCATTTTTAAGTGAGCGTAGATGTCACCATTGTGGAATTGGTGAGAAGTCTACTCCAGTAATGCGTCGAGGACCGGCTGGTCCAAGATCTCTATGCAACGCCTGTGGGCTCATGTGGGCAAATAAGGTAATTACTATCTTTTTATTAACTTAGCTTAGGATTATATTTTGTCATATTAATTATTGCAAGTGCTGTGAATTGTGATCCAGAACTAGGTGTTAAATCCTGTCTCATTTTTGTATAATTTTTTTTGTACCTTTATTTTATACCAACTAGAACCCATGGCTTAAACAAGAGCTTTTGTCTCTTATTGTATCATCAAATTTCATATTCCCATGTTGCCAATTACTGATCTTCATATGTTCGGTTTGTTAATATGAAGGGAATGCTGAGAGATCTCAACAGAGCTGGAAGGATTGCTTTTGAACAGAATGAACTGGTATATTTTTCATTTTGCATGTTGTAATTGGATTCACCTGTTAGAAAATAACCAAGATAATATGTTATTCATCCTCCATCACTCGAAGAATAAATTAACTAACGACGTCCAGGGCATGTCTGCCATTCATATAACCAGGCCCATATCATGTTTGTGTGTAACCAGGATTTTGGATCTTCCTGGGTTTTAACATCACATGGTTGTACCATTTGATGAGAAAGGAATATCAAATGTCTCATCAATTAAATCGGTTATGTTCCAACTAGCATATATTCGAATGTGAAAGGCTTGAGATTGATACATGAACTTGTTCCACTGAAAAATAGTTGCAGCATGTTTATAAATGGTGCATGCATGGATATAAGCAGTAGGCAGCCTATAGTCAGATCGATAAATTCTGATATCATATTAGAGTTTGATTTAACTCATCTTTACAAAACTGATTTATAAGATGAGGGATTTATAAGATGTGGGGTGTCACTCTATAAAAACTCTTTTAAGGCCCTATTTCTAACTAATGTAGAACTTGAGATTTTCCTAATACTCGAAAACAACTGTGTCTATTTTCTACCCTTTTTGTTTGGATTACTTGCCCTTAAAATCCAATGAAATTAGAATGCAATTCACTAGTCGTCACTAATTTGAAGTTTCTTGACATGACTTGTTCTAAACCAAAGATACTTGGAATTTCAAGGCTAATTGTCAGGCCCGGCCCATAGGCTAGGCAAGTGAGGCCTTTGCCTAGGGTCTCAATTTTTTTTTATCTATATTATACATGTTTGATTCTGAGCCGTTACTTACTGAAGCCAAACGACCACCTATATATATTCCTCTACGTACATAACATTTGTAAAGTAATAATTTTAATAATTTATCTCACAAAATCAATTCATATTAAATAGAAATAGACACAATGACATTTTACTGTACGTGCCTGCCTAGTATTTCTTTCTCTTTCTCTACTTCCATCCCATCATATTTATATTGGTCTTGCTTATCTCATATTTTATCCAAATATTGAAAAAAAATCAAATATTATTAAAAAAAATTTGTTAAGGAAGACAAAAAGAAGAACAACAAAGACCAAATTAAAGAAGCATTAAGAATAATAGAGTTTATTTATTTAACATTTTATAGTTTAATTTTTATTTTTAATAATTTAATTCGTTTTAGCTTTGTTATTGTTGAATTTTATTTGTTTTATATTAGTGTGTCCTGGAAAATATTTATTATTTTATTTTATAATTGAAGAATGTCAACTCGAAAATTTGAATTAGGAAAGAGAAAATGGGATATGCACTGACAGTATAAAATAATTTTACACTGTCAAGCAATCATCGTCATGTATCCCGTCACATCATTCTATAATTTTTAAGTTAATCGCATGACATGACAGATTGATGAATTCCTATTAGTTGTTTTACAATGTCGGTGCATACCAATTAAACTCATTAGAAAATTGAAAGCTTAAAGGAAAAAAAAGAATTGAATATTTAGTTGATTCACAAAAGGGAGCTTTAGATAAATTTATTAAAAATAAAAAAAAAGAAGTAAATTTGATAGTGTAGATGACTTTAACAATATAGATCAAGTTAACAACTTAGAGAAAAAAAAAATACATATAGTCATTTATTAATAGAAGAACATGATAAACACCGCTTAAAAAATACGTGATCCAAGGTAATGGACAAATATTAGTACCAATTTAAAAGATTTATTAATAGAAAAAAGTCCTCTTAAAGTTATCGATATAGATTTTCTTAAGGATGAATCTTCAAGGCATTTTTCTTCCTCATTTTATATTAAAAAATTACCAAACGGAGAAAAACATGAAAGAAGATGGCTAATATATTCTCAAGATATGGATAAAGTATTTTGTTTTTGTTGTAAATTGTTTAATACTCTTTCTAGTACAAGCAAATTAACAAGTTGTGGTAATAAGGATTGAAAATGTCTCAAAATTAAAGTTAATAAAATTTTATTTAAGATCAACAATGTCTCTACAAAGATTAAATGGATTGACTTTATTATCAATTGAAAAAGAAATGATAAATGAAATCGATTACAATAATTTAATAAATAATTTTGCATCTCAAAGTTTTTAAAATAAAATTTTAAATAAAAAATACTATTAACTTAAAAAGGTCTCATTTTAAATTTCGCCTCAAGACACGGTAAGTGTTGGGACGGCCCTGCTAATGGTATTCCTTTTATTTTTAGGATACTTCAACTGACATAAAGTTTTCAACAACAGAGCCAGAAAATTCATGTGCTGCGCAGGACAAGGAGGTACCTTTTCTCTTAAACTTTTCTTCTGCAAATTTAGTGAACAGTTATGTTTGGGACAAAAAATGTAGCTGTTTCTTTTACTTCTTATTTTCTTGTGACATTGGTTGTGTGTCCCTTTATCTTTTTCCAGTCTTTTTTACGGGTCTTCAGAATAGCCAGAAGAGTGCGCAACTCCATGTCAATATATTGTTTTCCTTGAGGGCCTGTTTGGGAGTTTGAAGGGAAAGGGGAGGTGAGGGTTTTGAAAAAAAGGGAAGGATTGAATGAAAAGAATTGAAGGATTTTGGTTGAGAGGGTTTTGGAGGGTTTTATTTATAACATCAAAAACCCCCTTAATTTGGAAAAATTCAAAATTTGTATTGAAGAAGGGTTTTGGAGGGCTTACATAAATTTTCCAAATATATTTTATGTTGATATAGTATTCCGAAAATTAAAAATATAATAATGATAAACACTCTTTTATCATTTTATACAAAATTATTCTTTTAAAAAAATGCCAAATACTTTTTTATACTTTTTAAAAAATTCGATTTCGGAAGCCTTCCCCTCCTTTTCAAACTCCCAAACAAAGTCTGAGGGTCCATGACGCAAATGTTTTGTTTTTCCAATCTATCATTTCGTACTCTTGTTTGCATGTCTGGGTTCTGATACTAATGCTAATTTTATTTTGTTAGGGTGGTTTTATTTCTCAGGAAATAAAGGAAAGCCCCCGGGAAACAAAGCCCGTGCAAATGGATGCCATACAGTCACCCGAGATGATAGATGAGCAGGTTTGTATTAGTGTAATCATTATATTTTCTGAGTTAAATAAATTAAACTAGCCTCAGGCTATTATGCGGAAATTTGACTTGTTTGCTTGCTTGCACGGGATTATGTAATTTAATACGTTGAATAAATTAGATCATTGAAATATGCAAAAAAATAATAATCTGATCAACTTTTGCAGAACGCAAAATACGTAATAACATATTTTCTCCGGTCTCTTAAAACCTTTTCATTCAGAACTTCAAAATTATTTGTAAAACTCAACTAAATGAAGCAGATATTCACTTGAGCATTCCTAAGTCTCATAATATGAAGTTCTGAACTCAAGTTTAGTTTTCTTTTTCTCTTCCATTCATTTTTGACCTGGAGCCACCAGTCAATTAGTTAGTTTCCTTCAGAAAATTGAGTCCAATTCATGTTACCAAGAATGCAAGTTTTTGGATTAGTGTATTTCATACTTAATTTTGTCTAGTCTTTTGCATTCTAATTTTTTTATTGGGATCTCAAAGTGGTGTTGTTTCAAGAACATACCTAATTTTTTTAAATCCAATGTTGAACATTATGTCATTTTATTGAATAGTTATAATATGAATACAGTATATGCTTGAATCTGCTGAAGCTGTTGTTGACAACTTATCCATTCAAGTGGAGAACAATGCTCTTGATCTGCATGGGCAGGTAATTTTCTTTTACTTTCCCTTCTTCAAACGAAACGATGTATCCTTCAGACAGGGGAAAATCATGGCGATAGCTGATAACAGCCTTAGCATTAGGACATTATTTGATATTTCGTATTTTATGCTTGAGGATTGCAGGATAAGACAATGGAGGATCTTGCTGATGCTTCTGGGATTGAATTTGAGATTCCCGCCGGTTTTGATGATCAGGTATCCATCAGATCTTGCTAGCTTTTAGCTATCAATTACTTGTTAAAAAATTTATGACATGAGTTTTGACATGCGCGCGTATACAGGTTGATATTGATGATCCCAACATGAGGACTTTCTGGCTGTGATCTGAAGTCAATGGAAAGAATATTGCGGCGCTGGTTCAACTAACTCTAGACTTTTGGAGATGGTTTATTTTGTATAGACAAACTATTTCTGAAAGCACTGTGAATTATATGACCGTAGAGACTTAACAATCTTCATACATGATAGTTCTTGTACATCCCACGTGATCCTATTTAATTTATATATAATGTGAATAGTTCAGTTTTCTTATCCCTTCACTTATGCCCATTGAGTTTGTTTTCTTTGCTGAAAGCCTTAAGCTGCTTTTTCAACTTATAATTCAACGGGAGAAAGGGGCATAAGAGAGAACTCAAATAATTTTAAATTCTTATTCTTTCTCTGATTTTTTTAGTACATAAAAAAGAAACAACAGAGAAATTTCATAAAGAAAAATATTTCAAAGAGAAATCAAGAATAATTAGATGAGATGACAAAAATTTATTTCAACTTAATTGGAGATTTTGAAATTGAGTTTAACTTTTGGATTAAAATATTAATTTTCAGTTATTTGCAGAGCATATTTGGTTTAATAAAATTGTGGGAGAAAAGTTATCAAAACTTTTTATCATACACCGTCTCATAACCAAAGAGAGTGGGTGAAAAAAGATAAGGCATAACTTATTAGAAGTAAACTCAATTTGCAGGGCAACTATGCTGATAATTACGAATTCCACGACAATGGGCGAATCTGGCTGTATTGGGATTCCGGCAAGGTAACCAATTGATACACTGGTGTTTCTGATATGTGTGGCAAATTTCTGTATTGGACAACAGCAGTCTATGCACTTAATAAATTGGAGCAAAGACGAGTTTTATGGGCAGATATCGAGAAAATACACGAGCAGCAACAAGGTCCTTGGTGCTTGCTTGGTGATTTCAACAATATTCTAAAGACCAAGGATCGAATTGGCGGTAAGTTGGTAACTAAATTGGAATACATTGATATGGTTAACATGATGCATAATACCGGTTTGTATGAGAAGGAAAGCACGGGAGACTATTATACTTGGCTTCAAAGCAACAACGAGACAACACTCAAAATCCTTCCGCCGAGTGTTTCTGATCATGCCCTCATTTGCTTGACAGGTGCGGAGACGCAACAAACCAGAAAATATCAATTTAAATTCCTCAATTGCGTGGCTCACATGGAAGGCTATAAAGAAGCTGTCTAAGAAAAAACTAGATGGAACCTATGGCAAGTAGGCCCATGGCTGTTTTGTGGAATAAATTAAAAAGGCTGCAACCAATCTTGAAGCTTATTAGTAAACCTGCTATCCATATTCAGCAGAACATTGCTAAGGCTAGAACTGCATTGCATAATGCGCATCAAAACCTTGTTGGTGACGGGATGAATGTGAGTAAGATTGAGGATGTGAAAAAGTACACTGAGGAAGTTATTAAATTGAATGAGCTTGAGGTGAATATTCTTGAGCAAAGATCTAAACATGATTGGAAATAACTCATATTTACATGCTACTATTAAAATCAAACGTAGTGCTAAGGGGTTGAATATGCTGTATAACGATGATGACATGGTTTTGACGTCCCCTTCTGATATTGAGGAGGAAGTGCTGAACTATTATCCTGATCTGATAGGTAGCAGCTCCAGCGACATGATGCACATTGATATATCGACCATGTGTAACAGACCACAGCTTAGCATGGATCAGCGCGAGAGTCTAGTCGCGAATGTTACGGAGAAGGAAATTACGGATGCTCTGAATGGCATTGGTGACTTGAAAGCTCCGGGTATTGACGGATACAGTGCAAAAATTTTCAAAACTAGCTGGGAGATATGGTTGCTGCAGCCCGTGAATTTTTTGAGAATGATACCGAGGAATGAGGAAGCTAAATCCGTTAAGGACTATCGACCTATTGCCGGATGCACAACTGTTTATAAAGTGATTTCCAAAATCCTTACTGCTAGATTGGGTAAGGTCCTTGGTATCATTAGTCAATCGCAAGTTACGTTTGTACTGGGGCAACAAATTCACAATCACATTCTTTTGGCCTTCAAACTAGTAAAAGATTATTCGAGAAAAAGTGGTACTCCGCGGTGTATGATTTAACAAAAGGCCTATGATATGGTTAACTGGACTGCGTTGGGAAGTATTATGAAAGAGATCGGTATGTCTAACCAATTTGTTAAGTGGGTTATGATCCCCGTAACTTACAGGTTTAATATTAATAGGCATCACACGAAGAGTTTGCAGGCTAGACGTGGGATTAGGCAGGGTGATCCGCTCTCCTCCTCTTTTTTGTTGTTGTTACGGAATACTTGTACCGGAGCCTACTTCAACCGCAGAAGATCCATGATTTTAATTATCATGCTAAATGCTAAAGCTTTAAATCACTAACCTTGCATTTGCATTTGATGTGCTTTTTTTCCCCCTAGAGGAGACTACACTTCTGTTGATCTTATAACGAAGGTTTTTAACAATTTTTCATGTCAATTGGCTTCAAAGCCAATCCGGCAAAGCGTAATATTTATTTTGGAGGTGTTGATGATCATACTAAACAGAATATCATCAACCTCACTGCTTTTTGTGAGGGTTCATTTCCTTTCATGTTCCTAGGTGTTACTTTAATCAGTAAAAAACTCTTTATCCATCATTATATGAATTTGATTGATATAATAGTAGGCATAATGACTCATTGGAGCATAAAGCTCTTGAGCTATTATGGGAGTATTCAACTCATTAAGAGTGTGAGCTTTGCCATTGCGAACTATTGGATGCAATGTTTTCCTCTTTCACCGTGTGTTATCCACAAGATTGAATTTATTTGTAGACTGTTTCTCTGGACAGGTGATTCTATCATTAATAGGAAGAGTCTCATTTCATGAGATAATGTGTGTAGACCTCGTGATTATGGGATTCTTAACATCATTGATCTTAAGCTTTGGAACAAAATTACTATGTGAAAACTACTATGGAACCTTAGTGGTAAATCAAATAGCTTGTGGGTGAAGTGGATCCACACATATTACATGAAAATGGTGACTTGATGACTATAGGTATTAGAAGTAATACTTCTTGGATTATGAAAGCTATTCTTAAACAAAGAGGCCTCATTGTAATGATCCCTCATGTGTGGGACCAGATGCTCACCAATATAAAATTAGGAATGAAAGATGTGTAAAAGGAAGTGTGTAGCGATGGCGCTAAAGTAACTTGGAGACGAATCTTCCATTGCAACGCTGCTAGACCTAGGGCGTTGATGACCTTATGATTAGCTTGCCATGGGAGATTGGCCATAAAATAGCGTTTTCTCAGGTTTGGTATGGTGTCTAACAGGATTTGCTATTTTTGCTTGAATGAGGAATCCATGTATCATCTTTTTTTTAAAATGTTTAGATTTAAAAGTCATCTGAGCTAAGGTCCTAGTGTCGCAACTCGAAATACAACCCTCGCGCAAAAGGTGCGGAAGAATGGTTCGGACAGAGTCGTCACCAAACTTTATTTATCCCAAAGAGGGAAAGGAAAATATCGAGAAAACCTCTAAGAGATAAGAACATGGTCATCGCAACCACATTCGGGAGTCGGTTACGTAAGAGGAAGGTATTAACACCTCATACGCCCGTTGTACTCAACGGAAACCTCTTAGTTCGATTTGTGATGAATGTTACCTAATGTTATTTGTTTTCTTCTAGCGAGTAAAGCGAAAAGGTAAAGATAAAAAAGTTTTGATTGCTAAGGGGAAATGAGTGGTTTTAGATTAAGGTGCTCCCCAAGGATTGGGGCCCTTGTGCCTACGTATTTTCATTCAGACGAGAATGAAGAATTAGAGCATTCATAGTTCGGACTACGGGAAAAGAGGTTTTGCTAAAGAAAAGGTAAGGTAGATGCGAAATGGTGGAAAAAGAAAAAAGGTAGAAAAAAGAAAAAGAAAAAGGTAGGCGCAAAAGATGGAAAAAGAAAAAGGTAGATGCAAAATATGGAAAAAGAAAAAGGTATCTTGCCAAGGATTGGGTCCCTTGTGTCTACGTATCTTCATTCGAACGAGAATGAAGAATCAGAGCGTCTGTAATTCAGACTACGGAAAAAGAGGTTTTGCTAAAGAAAAGAAAAGGTAGACGCGAAATGGCAAAAAAAGAAAAAAGGTAGAAAAAAGAAAAAGAAAAAGGTAGGCGCAAAAGATGGAAAAAGAAAAAGGTAGACGCAAAAGATGGAAAAATAAAAATGTAGCTCACCAAGGATTAGTGTCTTTGTGCCTACGTATCTTCATTCGAACAAGAATGAAGAATCAGAGCGTCCGTAGTTCGGACTACGAATTGAGCTTTTAGAGGTGACAAATGCTCACACACGAGTAAGGGAACTCGCACCCAAACAATTGAGGAAAAAGATCGAAGACTCTATCCCCCTCAATTCACCTTTAATGAAAGTAGTGTGTTGATAGTTGTTATGCGATTTTGCAGTTTGCTTGAGAAAATCCACTTGATGTTGGATCAAGGGTTTGTTTGCGTGCGAAGAGGTTGATAGCAAGGGAAAAGGCATTTGACTTACAAGTTGTTTTGAAAATGTCACTTGACGTTGAATCAAAGGTTTGCAAAAAAGGTTTGGATCGATCCTAGTCTCTAAGGGTTCTCCTAGTAACGAAACCACGAAAAGGTGTGAGTGTATGCCTTAGGTTGATGGCGATGCTAACAAGCAATCGACTTACAAGGGTGTTTTGAAAATAGCTCGACATTAAATTGAGAATTAGTTTGAAAATGGTTTAGTCTGTGCTAATCCGTAGGGGTGCTTTTAGTAAACAAAACCACAATCAACGAAAAGCGAGTAAAATGCGTACATCGAAAAGGGAGCGGGGTACATGTAAATTACACGGGATTGTGAGAAATAAATGGGGTCATTGTCAGGTAGCCCAAGAGGAAGTCGTGTGTGTATGAGGTGTCCTAAACTAAGCTACGAACAAGAGTTCAAACAAAATCTCCTATGTTAAGGTTTCTGTACAAGGTCTTAACTCCAATGCTTGGGATAGTAACCACAATCCACCAATTGAAAATATTTTAGGGTTTCAATAGTTTTATCGTGTTTTTGTATTTTTGAATAATATGAACAACATATGAATATGACAAAATATGAATATGACAAAATATGAATATGATAATAAGAGATGAGAAATAATATGAACAGTGATATATAGACAATAATATTTTGACAGAAAGATAAAGCAAGAAAATATTGAACATAAATTAAAGTTAGTTGTCAATCGTTAATTGTTAATTGTCATTGATCAGATGAATCACTTTCGAATCGGGTCCACTTTAGCGCTAAGCAATCGTAGCACGATTTATGATGAAGATCATGCTATAGGAGGTCGCTAAACAACGATGTTTATGCTAAAACATGATAGAGAAATGATATGTAGATCATTCTCTAAAAATCGTGGCACACGAAAAGAAAAAGAGAACAGTCTCGTCTTAATCACAAACTTTCGTCGATTAATAGAAGGTAACCTATCATAATCTCAAAGTATAAAAAATGATCTAAAGGATCAATCCCTACATATTTAAAATAATGAAGGTTAAACAATCTCAACCATCGACATTCGTGATACTAAAGACTTCATCGACCAAAATCGAAAAAAAATAAAATCAGAGCAAAATGGAAATGATACAACAAAACAAGTAAAAAAGAGTAGATCGTATATTAATGATAAGAACCTCAACCAAATCTAAAAATAAATGTTAGAAATCTTTTTAGAAATAATAAAAAACATAAGAAGGAAATTAGAAAAAGAAACAAAGAAAAAAACAAAGGATGGCAAAGGAGGGTGGCATGTCATATCCAAGGGTATGTTAGAAATTATGCACCATGGGCCTTGATCAAGCCCAACAAGACACACAACGAGAATGACACGGTTTGGATTTCAAATATCAAAACATTTGATCACATTTTCACAATAGATAGCAAAAAAAGCAAACACGATCATTGAGCATCACGGTGCCGCGAACTTAAACAAACAACACAACTCACTTTTTCTTAAAATCAGATCAAAATAAAAAGGATCAACATCAACAAAACGATTCAAAAAAATGCTCAGAAGCTACCGCTTAATCATCGTGCGACGCAAAAATATCCAAAAAAAAGAATTTGTTCCCAACCTTCTCTTCTGCTCGATTTCGTCCTCCTTCTCTCCGTCTCGCTCACTTTTCTGATTCAGTTTCAGGTTTTTGATTTTGATTTTGAATCTTAGTTTCTCTTCTGCTTCGACGATTCTAGGTTTTATTGGTTGGGTTTATGCTGTTGTGGTATTCTGGGTTGGTGAAGATTATTGGGAGAAGAGGGTGGAGTTGTGAGGTTGTTCCTTGTTGTTTGCCGGTTGAACGAAATTGTGAAGAAGGTGAAGATGTGAAGAGGGTTGTGGTGAAATTGACAGAACTTCTTTGGCTCCCAAAAGAGTTTCCCAAATGAGGAAGTAAAAGCTTTATTTTATAAGTGAATGAAGGGGTGAATTGGGGAATTGAGTAGAAGGGACCTCATTTTCTAATGTTGCGCTGTCGTTCTGATGAAAATTGTCATCTTTTAAGTTGTGAAATAACGGTTTTCGTGTTGTGCGTGTCATGGATGGTTCTGTGGCAATTGTTGTGAAGTGTATCGCGTATTTTACATGTCTGAGGTGTTTTTTGCTAATTGTTTTTGCAGGTATTGGGAAGTTTGAGGTGGGGCCTGATTCAATTTGGAATTGTTTGGCCAGGTTGTCATTTTGCAAGTTGCTTGGAAAGGTTTTCGTGTGGGTCCGTAGCGGCCTGTCAATTGATGGAGGTATTGGTTTTGCAAACTGGTTTGTGGCCATTTGAAGGTAGCAGGTTATTATGGCTGGGTATATGACTTGCGGTTTAGCAAGGTATAACATGTTTTGTGCGTGACATGCATATGGCTCAATTGTGTGATGGTTGTAGGTGTTGAATTGTGGTGGATATTTTCTGAAAATTGTATGGTACTAAACTTGATGCAGGATGCGGTTTTGGGAGAGTTTTGGCATTGCGGCATGTTTTGTAACGTTACCTAGGCCTTTGTATCAGCTTGTGAGAGCTTGTCAATGGTAGCATGAACATATTTCCTTCTTTTTTTTTTGTATTTTCTTAATAGTGGGTTTTAATGGGCTTTGGCATCTCTTGTAGAAACTTTGGACTTTCACTTACTTTTAATCTTCTTATGAGTTGAATCAATGTTTAATTTCCTTTGTATGGAACTTGAATTGAGAAATATAGGAATAGCCTTGAATTCTTATGCTCACCCTTGTAGTTGTTTATTTGAAACATGAGTAGTGATTTGGTAATGAGAATTTGCACTATAAAGATGGTTGATGCTTGAAACTCCTGGCTAAACTTGTCCATGAACGTGTTCACGTGCATTTGAATTCAAAACCACAACATTATTTACCTCCAATAACCAACTTGACAATAATGAAATCTTTATGAATCATACAAATCATGCCTTATAATTAGGAGTCATACTTGAGAACCAAAACGAGTCCATCTTGAACTTGATATAAAAATGGATTCATCTTAAACTTTTCTTGAACTAATGCCAACCACATGAATCATATGATTAGGACTGACAAGGACCAAATGCACTGAACTGGATGTTTTAAATTTTGGCTTCAACCAGATGACTTGAACCTGCACAAAACTCTAATTGGAGCTTCAGGCGCACGCCATTTGAATCATGCAACCCTAGCCTTGGTCATGAAGCAAGTCCTTTCTAGATTAAGGTTAGGTCAAAACCAGATGAACATCAATCCATACCACACACTCATGACTTGATATCCTTGCAAAAAATTGAATTTAGACAATAGGACAATGAAACAAAACAACATTCTTTGGATTTTGAATAATGGTTAATGGATGGCGAAGTACAGCTGAAAGTAATGTACAGGTAGGACAAATTTGGGTTATGACAAATGCCCCTATCTAATTGGCTTAAACCTAGTAAGATGAACTGCTACGACGTTCATCCTTTCGAGGTAGAGTCAATTAGATATGAAGAAGACTCCAAATTTGTATGAAAATAAAGAAAAATGCCAGGGAAATGAAACAACAGATCAATGTCGACTCTCAAGTGAACACTAAATAATTCACGAAGGTCGTTATCACCAAAAGGAAGATAACAGAAAATTCTGACACCAAAAGGATGACAAACCTATCACTAAAAGGATGACAATGAACTCACGCGACTCGACTTGCTATTACCAAAAGGATAACAATAAGTACACAATGGTACCAGATGTTGTCATTCACCAAAAGGATGATACACAAACTGAAGATCCATGAATTACCGACACCAAAAGGATGACAGGTATATCGCCAAAAGGATGATAGAGTAGACACGACTAGATTTTTGACACTAAAAGGATGACAAACCTATCACCAAAAGGATGACAGTGAAACACACAACTCAATGACACTTCACCAAAAGGATAAAAGTGAGGCCAACAAGACTTGTTATTACCAAAAGGATAATAGTAAGCATATATGTAGATTTTTCGACGCCAAAAAGATGACAGATCTATTACCAAAAGAATGATAGAGAATACACGACTCTGACACCAAAAGGATGACAGATCTATCACCAAAAGGATGGTAGAGAACTTACCTGACTCGACTTACTATTACCAAAAGGATAACAGTAAGCACACACACGGAGACCTTTCACCAAAAGGATGAAAGTGACGTCAAAACTCACTATTACCAAAAGGATAATAGTAAGCACACAATGGTATCAGGTATTGTCATTCACCAAAAGGATGAACAAAACCTAGATCCACGAATTTCCGACACCAAAAGGATGATGGATCTACCACCAAAAGGATGATAGAGAAAACATAACTTAAATTTATGACACCAAAAGGATGACGTGTCTATCACCAAACGAATGATAGAAAACACACGCACACGACTCCGACACCAAAAAGATGACAGATTTATCACCAAAAGGATGATAGAGAATACACACATAGGATTCTGACACCAAAAGGATTACAAATCTATCACCAAAAGGATGATAGTAAACACACGACTTGGATTTCCGACACCAAAAGGATGACGGATCTATCATCAAAATGATGATAGAGAACACATGATTCTGACACCAAAAGGGTGACAGATCTATCACCAAAAGGATGATAGAAAACATTCACGATTCTGACATTAAAATGGGACGAATCTATCACCAAAAGGATGATAGTGAACACACGCGTCTCCTACACCAAAAGGATGATAAAGAACACACACGATGACCCTCCACCAAAAGGATGAAAGTGAGGTCAACAAGATTTGATATTACCAAAAGGATAATATTAAGTACACAATGATACCAGAGGTTATCATCCACCAAAAGGATGATGCACAAACCAAAGATACACGGATTGTCGGCACCAACAGAATGACAGTGAGATCAAACAACATAATTTGCTACCACCAAAAGGATGATATAAATTTCCCAATTTTGAGAATCACCAACACTAAAAGGAGGAAGGTTGGATTGAATCAACGTGATTGACTACCACCAAAAGGATGATAGTAATATTTTTGACAAAAGGTCAAGTTTGTTGGATGTATAATGAGTAAGACATGTTTGGAGACGTCAATGAAATGTTGAAGCAAATAAATCACTGAGGAACACCATCCTTGTCAACAAAACATTGAAAGGAACCAACTCATTGGGGAACGCCCAAGAGGAAGGTAAAGATTTTTTCAGAGAAAAATGCTGACTAGTCTGAGGATAGCAACTCCATCAACAAAAGGTTGAAGAAAACCAACTCAATGAGGAACGCCCACTGACTTGGAGAAACGCTACTGGCTGAGCTGGTGATAACGACTTCATCAATAAAAGGTTGAGAAGAACAACTCAATGGGGAATGCCCACTGACTCGCCTGGAGATCACAACTTCATCAACAAAAGGTTGAACCAATTCCATGAGAAATGCTCACGGACTTGAAGAAGGTGCCCCTGGTTGGGCTGAAGATCGTCTTGGAATCTTGACTTTATCAACAAAAGGTTGAAATAACTCCATGAGGAATGCCCACAGACTTGAAAAAGATGCCCCTGGCTGGGCTGGCGATCGTCGTGAAATATTGGCTTCATCAACAAAAGGTTGAAACAACTCCATGAGGAACGCCCACGGACTTGAAGGAGATGCCATTGGTTGGGCTGATGATCATCTTGGAATTTCGCAATTGATCTTGGATCTTTACTTATGCATGTATGAATGCTTGTTTCTGTAATGATATCGAATGGAAATGCACTGCAATTGCTGATGCGCTGAGATGCAAATGCTGGGGAAGTATGTAGTTTGGTTTTTGTATGCATATGATGCTTATGTTGTTTATAATGTCAATGTGATGCATATGATGTGTATGATGTTTATGAATGTCGAATGTATATGATGCATATGATTGCAGATGGGTGATTGGATGTGTTTTACGAAGGTGCTAGCTTGGTGGACTTTTGGTAGTTGCCCGTGCGAATTGGACTTCAGGTGGGGGGAGGGTTTGACTTCCTCGACATCAGATCTTTGAAGATGCCATGATTGAAGCAGATAAAGGTGTTCTCGACGCCTCAAGTTTGGTCACTTGATGATACGTCACGGTGTTTGTTTCTGAGAAAACCACAACTTTGTGCCTGATGGTCAGCGTAACCTGAAAATGAACGCAGCGACGTGATCAACTCATGAAGATGATACTTTTGCTCTAAACTCAATGATTGCTAGCGTCTAGCAAGATCTGCTTGTCCAATTTCTTGGGAAAAATAGTTGAGCGAAATTCTTGTAGGAGGAAAAGTGTTGTCCAAACTATGCAGGGGAAAAACCTTCAGGAAACTTCTTAATATAACCTCTGCTTGGGGAGCAACAAGAGCAACATCTGCTGGGGGTTATCATTATCAACTGCATGATTGAAGAATGACTTGTTGGGGAATAAAATTCCATGAGCGCGTGCAGGGTATCAATTCTCTTCAGAGAAATACTGCCGAATCTAATGAGGGACTGACCAAGATGGTTGTAAACTGTTCCTGGATCCTGTTATGCTATGCCGCTAGGGACAACAATGCTTATGCATTATGATGCAGAAATATGCATCTAAGATGCAACTTTTAGGGAATCTAATGCATGTAGAAATGCTTTAGATATGCAAATGCTTGATATGATTAAGATATCATCTTGTATGCCTTGCTTATGATAATGCAAAATATCAGGTACGCTGGGGATAAATTTCCTGTTGGGGATATCACCAGGGACTAGATTTGATTAGGTGCCAAATGGAATTCCGGCAACCGGGAGTCTAGTTCCTTAAATAAATATTGATCTGACCTGATTAGAAGGGGAACACTCTGTTGGACTGCTGCCTGTTCACCGGTGATGAGGAGGATGAGGGGGTGTACCTGCAAGGCACTCCGACGCCAAAGTAAGTATGCGGGCAGAGTGATCACAAGTACATAAAAAAGGGTAAGAAGTGAATTACCTGACCCTCTTGTGAAATAGGGTATTTATAGAGAGACCCCAACGTTGGGCCAACAGTTACTTGTGTTGGGCCGGATTGCCAGGCCCAACACAGGTGACTGCTAGGGTTTACGTGGCGTAGTGAAGACCAGAACGTGGTCTTCGCCCTAGTTCAACTGTTCCGTGATCTCCGAAAAGTGGATTTGGCCTGCTCTTTCGGAGGTGGGCAGTTGGCTAGTGACGTGTCCCCGCGGAGGGGGGCACGTGGAGAACGTGTGAAGGACACGTTGTCCTGCCCGACAGGGAGCAGGTTCTGCTCGCAGAGAGGACAGGTACCGCTCACGGATGGGCAGGTTCTGCCCGTGGAGAGGGCAGTGTTTGGTCGATGGGGGAGTCTTGTGCCCGACGTAGCTGAGGCAGGTCTTGCCCGCGGAGGGACATTTCCTGCTCGTCGGGGACCCTGTGCCCGACGTTGTGGCCCAAGCTGGACTGGGCTCGGCGGAATATAATTGGGCTGGGCCCGCGTGGCCAGGCCGGGGCCCAGGCCAGAACAAATACCATCCAAGTCAAACACTGACAAGTTGAAGTATTCCCGGTTCCGCAAGAGCCACAACCATATGACCGACGACTACATCCACCTGAAGGATGCCATCGAGATTCTGATCAAGGATTGACATTTAAAGCAGTTCGCCAAAAGGAAAAACGCTCCTCGCCAAGACGCCCAGGAATCTAATAAAGTCGAGTAAAAGGTGCCTTCCTCAGAAGAAACCAGGCTTCAGGTTGCTATGAGCATCTCGCAGCCTGAGGACTCCTACATCCCCGAGGGGCTCAACACCCCTCCATATTTCGCCGCGCACAGCCCGTGGGAGATCGTCCCCCCGCCATGGTCATCTCCGGAGGTGGCTTCAACAAGATTATGACAGGGTCCGTTAAAATAAAGTTCGAACATCTCATCAGCAACAGCTCGAACCGGAACTCCACCCTCGACAGGGTCTGGGGAGAGTCTGTTCCCATCTGCTTCTACCGCGAGGAACTCCTCGGTGGAGCCCCCAACGTCAGCATCCTTCTACTCTTGAGAGCCCAGAT
Source organism: Lathyrus sativus (assembly GCA_963859935.3). Classification (NCBI taxonomy): domain Eukaryota; kingdom Viridiplantae; phylum Streptophyta; class Magnoliopsida; order Fabales; family Fabaceae; genus Lathyrus; species Lathyrus sativus. The sequence continues at coordinate 598,338,320 of OZ012741.1, read as the reverse complement.
GACCAATTTTGACGTCCAGCGAATCCTCGCCGATCAGGGAAGCTCAGTTGATATCATGTAATCCCAGCTATTCTCCACTTTCCAGTTGGACAAATCACATTTGACGCCCTACGTGGGCTCTGATCTGCAGGGTTTCAATTGGCCAGTAACGAAGCTTCGGGGTTACATAGAGCCTTGGGTCAGTGACGAAGCCCTGGGGTTACATAGAGAGAAGAGAAAAGTGCAAATGAGCAGTTTCTCGCTCTATTTATAGACAATTTATGGCACATGCACGAGCACGCACGGCTAGGGGCATCATCATGACCCTAGGCTAGTCATCATTACACATTAAATGCGAAACACAACTCGAGGCACACGTGACACTTCACCTCTTCAGATCCCATCAACCGTTGGTCTCCTCGTACCTCAAACTCCCCGACAAGAAGCGTTACAAGTCCCCATGCACAGATTCCCTCGGGCACCAAGTAACAACCTCATCTCTGTGACAAGCGATGACCTGGCCCGAAGTGGAAACTATCCTTAAGTTATCACTCCCATGCTCGGAAGCAACAACTTGGGGGGTTACTATTCCAGACTGGCGGCCCAATGGCCAGGCATGACCCAATCCACTTCTGCTCTCAAAACGACAGAATTGCCTAAATCCAACCAATTTGAGGGATCATTTATCTTTCTGTCCCTCCATCAGGAGAGATTGACTGATTTACCCCTAGGCTAGTACTTCTCCTCGTCATTCCTTGTCCGTCACGTACGGTTCCACCATCCAGAAATAATCATGACGCTTGTGCCTGTTACTGCGCCTCTGCCCGTAGCAACGACTAGTTCTGAACACCTCTGTCTATCTCAACGGCTAGTTTCTGGAAGTTACCTATTATTTGGGAAACAGTTATCTCGCCCTGAAAATAGGGACCAATGGCCAAGCGCTGGGGGCACTATAAAAATCCTCTCATTTGAGAGGGTCAAATATTCAATATTCACCTTAATACAGACATATTATGTACTTGCCTTCTTTCTCTCGATTCTTACTTTAGTATCGGAGTGCCTTGCAGGTACGCCCCCTCCTTCTCTCTCACATCCAACATCGCAGACGATTGTCTCTGGCTCACCTCAGGTTTTGATCAGCCGTCAAGATCACAAATCTTGACTAATTTTATCCATTAAAACTTGGCATTTTTTGGCTCTAATTTGAGATTTAATGATTAATTACCTCGAGTTTGTATAGAATGTTATATATTTTTGCAATTGGCTTTGGTATCCTTGATGTGTGTGCGTGTGCAGAAAACTAAATAAAAAGGGCACAACCATTAAATTGGAGCAAAGCCAATGATTTTGAAAATAAGCCGTTTCCTCGTGCGAGAGTTGGCGAAGAAAAAACGAGCTCGTCGGGCAAACTTTGGCAAACAAAAGGTGAGGCAAAACACTCTTGAGGCAGAGGTAAAAAAATTGTGTCATGGTTGCCCGACAAGGATTTGTAAATTTGAGCTTGCTGGCGAGGTCTTCGTCACTGGAAGAGAGCAGATATTACATGTTTCAATGGTAAGGGTTAGCTCATGACAGCGAGTAGTCTTGTATGGTGGTGTTTGAGACTGTTTGCGGGACCAACTCACCTGAGGTGAGAGGCCCTGTTGGTGGTCGGCGTTGTTGGGTTGCAGACGGTTAAGTTAACAGTGTTAAGGCTACTTTGAGCATAATGCTCTATGAGTAGTAGTAAATGTGTATGATTTGAGAATCTGTCATTTATCCCCTTGAGAGGTGGTGTATTTATAAGGGCTCCCATTATCTAAGACTTTTTTTTGGAAAGATCATTGTCCACCTAGTCAAAAGGTTGTTCGTTGAATTCCTATTTTGAAGGGAAACTTGGGTCAGTAACTATTATGAATTTCTCTTCATCCAAGACACGTCTTATCCCACGTTTTTTCTATCAGGCGTTACCTCCGTCGGGTAACCTTGTGTCATCACCTTTTCCTAAGACCGTTTCAAGTTACCGCAATAAATAAAGTTATTTAAAATTATAACACTACAAAAAGGGATAAAAAAAGTTAGTTAGTCATATATTTTAAAAATATTTAAATATTAATATTCATATATATATATATATATATATATATATATATATATATATATATATATATATATATATATATATATATATATATATATATATATATATATATATATATATATATATATATATATATATATATATATATATATATATATATATATATATATATATATATATATATATATATATATATATATATATATATATATATATATATATATATATATATATATATATATATATATATATATATATATATATATATATATATATATATATATTTTTTTTTTTTGTTTGTGGGTATCTTAAAATGAACGCAGCGTCTAATATATACCTGCAGAAATATAAGAGATGTACATATACCATAACTACCTATTGTCATCCCTACTCATATTATCAAATAAACCCACCAAGCCTATAAAATTTAAAAATTGTTTTAACTCTTGAATACTGTATTTTAACAGATGATGTCAACTAATTTATACTTTGGGTTCATCAAAATAAAAAACAAAATGGAAAATGTTAATTAATATTGGATGACTATTGTGATTCAATGTTAATAATTGGAAAATAAAAATTGAAGTGAGCTTATACAAACTTTAAATTTATAAAATATAAAATTTTAATAAAATCATATAATATTAATGGTAGAAATGAAATAAAAGATTGAAATCATTCTATTCGCTCTATTTTTCAAACATTATAATGGAAGTTTAATAATTCATTTTATCGTAAAATATTCAAATAATAAAATGAAAAAGATTATTTTTACACTAAAATATACTAAACAGTAAAATATAATAATAATAAAATATTTTTTAAAAAAATATATATTTTTTTTATATCTGAACATTTATTAATCAATTTTATAACTTTATTAACTAACTTTTTACATTGAATTAACCTATTTTGCTTTACTAAAAATTATTTTTATATATATGACCGTTTATTAACCAACTTCATCACTTTATTAACAAATTTTTTACATTCTATTAACTAATTTTATTTTACTAGTAAAAGTTATTTTTAATATATGGGCGTTTGTTAACCAATTTTATCACTTTATTAATCAATTTTTTATATTTTGTTCAATGCTATTGTTCGTGTACATGATACTGTTCACATGACGCTGTGCTTATATACAGTTTCACTGTGCACATATGCAGTTTCACTGTGCACCGGAGAATGTATACATAACATTGCTTTGCTGTAATAAAATAGAAATATCATTCCATCCAAATCCATTATAATTCGTTCTATTCAATTCTATTACTGTAATAAAATAGAAATTTCATTCCATTGAAATGCATTATATTTGGTTCTATTCAATTCTACTCCATTCCATTAGTTTTAAAATAGAATGTACATGTCCCATTGAAGACCATTTTTTAATTGACAGTGGTTTGGATTGTAATGTTATTTTAACACTTCCTTTCTAATTTTCTTACACATGAAAAGAAAAGAATATTAAGAAAGAACAATATCATCTTTAACATAAAAATTACAATATGCCTCACGCTTACAAAAGTACTAGTAGGACTTCAGTTCACTAAAATCATCTAATACTAATGCTGGTAGTTGAGAAAGCAAAGTAAGAACCAGACCGCATGAAGACAACATAGCAATGTCACAGGGAGTGATATTGAAGCCAACAACATAAGTGCAACAGACAGGGGATTTTAGGGGCATAATGTTGTTGTTGTAATGTTAAGATGGTTTCAAAAATATATAATCACCAACCGAGAAATAATGCTACAGAAAAACAGTGCCTCACATTTTCTTTCATGTTCATATACATATATCCAAGATTTTGACATTTAGCAAAATAGATCAGCAGAGACAATCAATGACCAAGCATGTTCATTATTACCATAGCAATAATATACATTAATATTGACTCTACCAAAAAATCAGCATGTTATCATCTTTAAAATACAATATATATATCATACTGATTCTATTGAATTTCAGGGTTTTTCATTATCACCTCAATAATATGGCTGAACTGACGAATTTCCATTGCGCATCATTTGTGGGTTTAATTGTTCCAGATCCTCCTAAAATATCCAATGATAACCACAATTTTTGACCTCCAAGTGCAAACCAAGGGGCTGCTGATGCACTATAGCTCTCAATTCAATAAGCCTAATTTCATGAAAATCGTCTATTAAACGTCTTATATTACGAATAAATTCGTCCCTGCAGAAAAAAATCAGCAACAAGTGATCTAAACCAATTGTGACCAGATTTTTTCCAAGAGGCACTTGAATAGTTGAATAGGACATACTGCGATGATGTTTAATTCCAAAACCTAACCCAATAGAAGGTGGTCGTTCTTCATTTAAATTAGTCGGATTATCATGTGCTACAAATGTTAAACAACAAGCAATGCCTATCCACTTTTTATGCCTATCGGGGGTGGATTGATGATTACCGAACTACCGACATTTTGTTTGTTAAACCACATTGGAATTTGAGTTTTGGAAATAACAATTACAATATGTTCCACTGGGATGTCGGAGTGCATGTGCACCTGGTACCAAATAAATTAGTTATGTATCAGTTCAATCACATAAAATAAATATAGACAAATGGAAAAAGAACGGAGTAGGCACCTGAAGGAGTTGCATCATCCAAGAAAAAGCCATTCCAAAACAGTTTTCCATATCAATTATACTGGGGCACTCAAAAATAATAAGTTCAATGACATTACATAAATATGGTGTTTTTACCGGCATAATATTCTTTGATGGGAGCTCAGGAAAATATTTCAGCTGCTTACAGTGCTGCAAGTTTAAATTTCTAAGTTTGGAAAGTTCCTTGATGCTAGAAGGTAGTGTCACAAAATTGTTTCCCCCCAAATATAGAATTTCTAAGCAATGTAACAACCCAATTGCATTAGGGATTTGAAGAAGATTGCAGAAACTCAGGTCAAGACATTGCAAACATAACCAACTGAATCTTTAGGTTTTCGAAAAGTCAAACATTGAAAGTAAGGGTGTTCAAATAAATCAGTTATTTAAATAATCCATATCTATATCTAAATCCGGTTATTAAAAACCTTTTAATTATTAGTATGGTTTTAACCAAATCCACATTTTGGATATATTTTTAATATGATTTTAACCAAATCCATAATTTTGACATCCATATCCAAAATAAAAATCAAATTAGTCAATTTTTTTTAATTAAAAAAAAAATTTTGAAATTTTTTTTCAAAAAAAAGATATTTTTATTTTGAAAAAAAAAATTAATTTTTTTGAAAATAAATATTGTTTTAATTTTTTTTCAGTAAATAAATTTTTTATGAATTTTAAAATAACTATTGTTTAAAAATCATAACAAAAAATTATGATTTTGAAATTCATAATATTGTTAAAATAACAATAATAATTAAAATTTTAATTTACTCTGTCCTTTATTTAAATTAGTCCTCCAGTTCACACAAACTAAATGACTACAAAAAGAAAAAATATCATATCTACACTTAAAATAGACTTTCCGTTTAATTCAATCAATGCAAATTCATATTTTATTTTTTTTAGTTTTTAACCATCTCAAATAAATTTTTTAATTTAATCCAATAAATGTTCAAACGACAACAATCGTTTATTTTTTTTATTGTAATTTATATACAGAAATCATATTTAAATATTAAATAATTATCATTTTTTAATAACACATATTTCTAATTACAAATCAACGAATTATATAGAAAAGAAAAAAATAGATAGATTGGAGTAATTGTAACCAATATTATTATTTAATTGTTAAATTGGTTTAATAAATTTAAAATATAAAACTAAACTGATATTTTTTAAATATGGAGATGAATTAGATGAAATGATATATATTAATAGTTAAATTGAATCCATTCAATTAACTAACTTTTCATTTAATAATGAAGGAATTGAATGAACTTTTCATTCATGAATTTTAACAATAGTAATTATGAATTTAAACAATAGTAATTATGATTTTGAATATTTAGAGACCAAAAATTATGAATTTAAAAAAAATATAGTTATTTTAACAATATTATGATTTTGAAAAAATCAATTTTAAAATAAAATTAAATCAAAACTAATTATAAAATTGGTTATGGATATAACCGGTTAATAACCGGTTTATAACCATTTTAAAAAATAAAAACCAGTTATGAGAATTGGTTTTAATAACCGGTTGTAATATATGGATTATTTATGGTTATCGATTGGTTTTGGACATTAACCATCCATGACCACCCCTAATTGAAAGTGCGACTTCAGAAATTTGTAGATGAAGGATGTTGAATGGTAATGGGTAGTACTTTCCTTGTTATCAAGCATCTCCAGTTGTTCTGTTTGGCTCTGTATTCCGAACCGCTTATTATTAAAGAAATTTGGACAGACTGAGAGATTTAGTTCTTTGAGAGAACTCAGAACAAAAATGTTGCTAGGAATACTGACCAGATTTGTGCAATTTATCAAATTTAATATGGAAATCCTTCTTAAGGTACCAATGGATGAATCAATCTTCACGAGTTTTGTCAATCCCTTAAGATATAGACGCTCGAGTGTTGCACCCTAAACTTTGTTCAACCTATTTCACCTGGTTTATGTTTCAATTGCATTGTCATTTGCATAATAAGTCATGTACATAGTCTAATCATTTGCATAGCATAGCATAACAAGTCATCTAACAAGGGATCAAGTGCCATTCTTATCAGAAAGAGGCACATCAAGGGGTTTTATTCAAGTTCAAGACCATTCAAGTAATCAAGAAATGAGTTGAAGCTTTGAAAAGTTTGAGGGTCAACCAGTGGATTTCTCTCCTAATTTGAGGTATATTGAGTATCATCAAGGGAGTATGAACTACAAATTGAGGGTATGGAATGTGCACAAAGATCATGGAAGACCTAGAGGGTCATTTTGAAGATGAGACAAGCCATTGATTCAAGTACAAGAGCCACAGTTGAAGTGCAGTCAACTAGGGTTTCATCTGGGTCAACCCTAGGTCAACTGAGTGATTGAAGAGCATCAAGGCTTAGTTGAAGGATGTGGGATTCATGAATTGATATGTGTATACAAGTGTGGTGTTGTGCCAAGGATAAATCAAAGAGAATCAAGAGTAGGAGGAGTTACCAAATTAGGGTTTCAGTGTAAAATCCCCTAATTTAGGCCTCACTTCCAAGCCAGATAAGTCAAAATGCAAGTTTCAAATAGACTCTTGGCCAACATGAAACTTTTAGAGCTTCTCAATATATTTAATTTGAGTACTAGAAGTCTTCAAGAAGATTTATAGAACTCAAGTTATGGTTCTTGCAAGTTATGGGTCTCCAGGGGACACTGAAATTTATCTGTGAAAGTCACTTGACTTCCAAGCAACTTTTTCCCATCAAGGAGTTTTCAAATGGATTCTTGGCCAACATAAGAGTTGTAGACCTTGATCTTAGATTTAATTTTAGTACTAGAAGTCCTCAATATGATTTGTGGAACTCAAGTTATGGTCTTGGCAACCCAAGGGTATTTTGGGAAAGTTGAATTACAGGTCACTTTTCAACATAGGTCAAAATCTCAATCTTCCACTCCTCAAATGAAAAAATGTTCAACATGAGATGTGTTCAAAATGATGTTTTTAGGCCAGGTAAGAGGTCATGAGAGTTTGGAATGGCTTGCTTCACAAAATCACAAAAATGGCCTAAAATGAGGGTGAATTTTAAATAAACCAAAGTTGAAAATTGGGGTTTTTGATCTACAAATCCAAAACAAGCCATATGACATACCAATTTGATTGTAAAACACATTTTGAGAACATTGACATTGCCACATTTTTGAGTTGAGGGATATTTCTATGACTTGCTTTGTAAATTGGTTACTTGCATCATAAGGCACATATGCAAAATCACTTTGTAGGGCATAACCAAGGCTTTAGTACATCCTAACATATTCAATATCTCATTAGAAGACAAATTGGACTCAGAACAAGGTGAATACAAGCTGCTATCATGAGCTGGTATGAGTGCAAGCATGAAAGGAGATTTTCATGACATGAGAATTCTCATTGGATTGATCCAGAGGTTTCCAGAACTTTCAAACACATTCTATATATACATTAGAAGTGATTCAGAGCAAGAGTTGGAGAGAATTGAGGGAGATTAGAGAGATTGCATTTTCAACCTTCCATTTGCAAAACAGAATTCAGTTACAGGTTTCAACCACTTTCAATCCATTCTTTTGATCTCAGAAGCTTGCTCTAGCATTGGTGGATGAGTCCAGATAGAATCCATAGCAAGAGCATTGAAGAATTTTGAGATAGCATTTGGAATTTTTCATCTGCAACTCAAGATCGAATTCAAGAATCCAAGCCATTTCAATCCCTTTCTTTGCATACAGAAGCATCCTTTGGTGTTGGTGAAGGTGTCTGGAACTTATTGGAGCTCATCTTGAAGCTTTGATCACTCTGTTCATCTCAAAATTGCAGGTATGTAAACTTCACTCCATGGCTTGATTTAGGCAGTTTCGGTCGGTTTTGAATAGTTAGATTCAATGTAGATGATCATAGGGAGCTTTCTGGTAGCATTAGAATTGATTTAGAGACAATTAGTGGGTTGATGCAATTTCTGTTCATGATCATATCTTCGTGTTCTTGATGATAGAATCTTAGTTTGATAGCTAGAATTGATCAGGGTGAAGTGGTGAAGAGTTTAGGCCATTCAATTTTAGGTTTGGTGAGAATCAATTTCTGAGCAGTTTCTGATAATTCAATCGTGTTTTGAGGAGGAAGATGTTTCAATGTGTTTAGATGCCATGGTTGAATTGCTGGTGAAATTTGGAGTGGATTAGGGCTTTTAGTTTTGATCTTTGATGAAGAATTGAGGGAGCACGACTTGGAGAAGATGAAGTTCATAGCTGTTCTTCCATGGCTTTTTCCCTCCATCCAGAATTTGAAGGTTGAAGATGACTTTACAACCATAGGATCTAAGTTTGGACTTTGACTAGAATAGAATCCAATGGTTGTGGTTGCGTTTCAATTTGTGAAGAAGAATCAGATTACTAATGCGCACCGTTTCATTAAGTTGCCAGCTTGGGCTTAAGTGCAAATTGATAATCCCACCCCACTTCAGAGGCCCAATAGGTTTTACACGTAATTGGCTTGCTATTCGTACCATTGTTTTTTTATTTTCTTTCTATTTTTCCATTTAATTTCTGTTGTAACTGGGCCTAATGCGCGCTTGGCTATCTACACCCCCTCTGGGCCCAGTTGATGATTTGAACTAGTCTCAATTGCTATCTGACACGCATCTTTGTCATTTTCTTTTATTTTCATTTTAATTCTTCATTTCATTTAGGTTGTTTAGAAAAATCATAACTAATTGGAAAGTTCATATTTTTAGATGGGAGTTTTTTCCCCATTTTCATCAAGACCTCAAGAAATTAATAAAAGAATAAAAAGATTAATTCATGAATTTTTCATTTTTATGGAATTTTTACAAGTTTAATTAGTTTTATTTCATTTTCATTTGATAATGCAACTTGTTGAATTTAGTATGATCATTTCACTTTGATTTTTGGTTCCATTCCTTTTGCTATAGTTAGAATATAGTATTAGGTTCCCTTTAGAATTTTATCACATTTTTGTGATTTAATTTTAGTTAGTTTTGAACATCAAACTTTAGTATGCTAGAATTAGGGTTTCAACTTGACATAGGTGCATTCAACACATAGTTTTGGGTTTTTTAGTTTGATTTAGGCCTTGAGGTTTATATGGGGTATAGGGTACATAGTTAGGGTCCCTTAGAATTTAATCTAGGATTTTATGATGAGTATTTCCATTTTAGTTGATTTTTGCAAATTGGTTGTTCTTGGTGTATTTCCCTCTTGGGATGTTGTTCTGTTTGTTGGTTTTTTGGACATTTCTTTGGGTATTGGGCTTGGGTTTGGCTAGTTGGAGCTCATGAAGACTTTGGAGATGATTGGAGACAAAGAATTATGATTCTTGGAGCTTGAAGTTGCTTGTGCTTGAAGATTGCTTGTTGAAGACTTAGGAGATAGGAGATATAGGGAGAGCTTTAGAGTAGACTGGTTTCTTCTGTCAAACATAGAGAGCTTCTTGTGCCTCTATTCCATCCTATGACATAAGGTCCCCCAAAGAAGTTCCATCTCTCCTTAGGAAAGATGTAGAGCATGCTTTGATTGGGTAGAACCTTGAGGATACCTCTCCCTTGCTATGATAAGATCTTAGTGATTTCCCTGGGTTTTCACTAAGCCTCTTAACATTCCAACTTCCTCTATTAAGTTGATTCTCTCCTGTGAGTGTCTGCATTGAAGCTGAAGCCCATTAGAGATAAGAAGTGCATTGAAGACTGGTGAAGATGAAGCTTGTGCCTGTCAAAGCTGGATATCTGTTGAAGATTAGGGTTTTGCTGCTGTTTGAAGCTGTTTACTGGTTAGAGTTCAGTGCTTGCTAAAGCTGAAGATTATTGGAGATAAGAGCTTACCTGAAGCTTGAATATCATTGGAAAGTAAATATGGGATCTTGCTTGAAGTTGTTACTATCAACCTTTTTGCTGTTAATCAACTGTAGCTGTCGGAGCTGGTGCTGTTTAAACTGCTTACTGTAGGAGCTGGTGTTGTTGTCAGAGCTGGTGTTGGATTTTATTTCTTTTTCTGTATTGATTGTTGGCTTGTTCAGCTTGCCCCTTAGGTTTGAAGTGAAGCTGTTCACTTTGCCTATTGTTTTCCCAGGTTCGAGGTTGAGTGGTACTCCCTTGCCTCGCTTGTTTTGTTGCATCTCATGCATATTTACTGTTTACTGTATATCTGCTGTTTCTTTTCCGTTTATCCCCTAGGATCTCTGTTTCTCTCTATGCAAGAGGGAAATATGGCAGACATTAGGTTGTAATCCATGCATGATAACATTAGGGTAGTTCTGATTTCCCTTTCAAACCCTAGGTTTTTAGACCTCTTTCTCCTCTATCTCAGAACAATTCAAAACACAATAATAAGGATAATCGACGTCGTACGCTACGAGCCTTAAGCTATTTGAGAAAGGTTGCTAGAGGGTCACTCTTCAGTCATCTGATTGCTTAGTGTGTTACCCTTAGGGTGACATACGACGTAGTCACTCTCAAATCATAGTCTCTAGTGCGTCAGAGATTGAGAACATCATAAAAGACAGTTCTTGCGTAAAAGACTGAAAACAAACATCAAAGTGTCATTTTGTCCTCTTGGACCTTTAATCAGGGAAACCCTTTCTTAAGGAGATAAAAACTGTCAGACAAACTTGTGTCTTCCGTAGCCCGAACTACGTTTGCTCTGATCTTTCATGCTGTATGAAAGTACGTCGGCATAGGATGCGATATCCTAGCGAGCAATCCCCTCCTTTCCCGTAGGTAGGCGAACTACGTTGACTCTGATTTCTCGTTCCAGACGGGAATACGTAGGCATAAAGTGCGATACTTTGCCGAGTCATTTTCATTTTCTTTTAACCCCCAGACCTGTAGAGTAGATAGAATAACAATCCGTACTAGAAAACAAGCGTGGATCCCGTCGAGTACGACGGACGTGAGGGGTGCTAATACCTTCCCCTTGCGTAACCGACTCCCGAATCCAGGATTTGGTTGCGATGACCATTCCTTTCCCTCGTAGCGTTAGGTTTACTTCGAGCGTTTCCTTTCCCTCCGTTGGGATAAATAACGCACGGTGGCGACTCTCCTGTTCAGCCGGCGCCGATTTTCGCAGTAGCGACAACTGGCGACTCTGCTGGGGACAGGAATATCCCCTATACGAGTCAATCCTAGCGCTTGTTTTCCCGTCATGGGTGTTGTATAGATTTAATTTTCTGTCTTTACTTTCCGCATTTTATTATCAGCTTTATACTGTTATTGCTGTTGTGGGAATGGGGTAATCTGTTGAGAGATAAGCCGGACCTGGGCTTGAGGTTACACATAGACTTAGAAGTAGAGAGTAGTGGTTAGCCTACTTGCTTAGCTCGCACCAGCTAGCCGCGAAATTTACGCTCGGACGAGATTCTCTTTGATGCTTCTTGCCTGGCCCTTAGGGCTCGACAAGTTGTCTGACCCGAGGATTGTCGACTCTGGGGACCTATCAATTGGGATTCAACTAAGTGAGGCCGCTTCAAGGGATGATGATGCCACACCTTCTGGGTATTGTATCATCGCTCTTGAAAGTCTGTGACGTTGAACCCGCATAGGATGTCGTACCTCGTCTGCGAATTAAGTACACACCTGTGAGGGGTAGACGGGTCTGTTTGCAGGAAACCTTTGGCCTCAGAATGCCTGGTTTATCTCTGTCAGTGAGATGTGGTTACAAGGTTCATTTAAGGGGTTGGTTTGAGATAAAGATTGGATGGTTCTCAGGCTTCAGTACAAAGCAGCACAGTTCATCAACATTGCACTTGGTCCCTTGTTTGCATACACATGTGCATTTTCATGATTGCATTTCATTAACATGTATTTATGTTGCAGGTGATCATTCCCCTTTGATTCTAGTATATCTTCTGGCCAGACATGGAGTCCCTGAAGAAGACAGTTGCTTACCGGTTGCATTCACCAAATATCAGTTCCTTGCGGGGATTAGTTGCTCTAGCAGATGAGAAAGTGAGGGCTGAGCTCAGGATATCTTGTGGGAGATTACTCAGTTTGTTGTACAGACCTTCGGCATTCGAGACGACTGGGGTGTATACTTTGATGCAGTTTTATGAGCCGCAACTGAGATGTTTCTTATTTCCCGACTATATTCTGGCACCCACTTTGGAGGAGTATTCTGCGATGTTGGGAGTTCCTGTGTTAGACCAGATGCCCTTTGTACATGTTGATGCTGAGCCTGAGTTAGCTACACTCATTGAGATTGTCAGTTTAGACGCTTCTGAGTTCTCGGGAGGCTTGGTCAAGCTGAATGGAGCTTATGGTTTTCACCTGTCTGTCCTAGTTGAGAAGGTTACGCAGTGCGCGAAGAGTGGATGTTGGGTTGCCTTCAGTGCTATTTTAGCTGTCTGCATCTACAGAATTGTCTTGTTTCCTAATGTGCCAGATTTTGTCGACTCAGACGCCTTCCTGATTCTTGCCTCGAAGAATCCAGTTCCTACTCTCTTGGGCGACGTTTATCATTCCATTCACTACAAGAACGAGAAACGTCGTGGCAAGAATGTTTCCTGCTGTCTTCCCCTTTTGTACAGGTGGTTTCAGGGGCATCTTCCGAAGACAGGGCCTTTTGTTGATGCTGTTGATACTTTGGATTGGTCTTCCCGGTTGATGGGGTTGTCTGCTGAGAACGTCATTTGGTTTGATCTGAGTATACTAGGAACTGATGTTATATATAGTTGCAGTGGTTTTCCGAATGTCCCCTTGATCGGACGGAAAGGTTGTATTAACTATAATCCTTCATTGCTAGTAAGACAGTTCGGTTATGCTTTGATGGACGCTCCTATTGAGAAGGAGATACGGGAATCTCTGTATCTCACGGGCTTATCGAACACAGCTGTTTTGATCAGATTGAGACATGCATGGGATAACATCCATAGGAGGGGGAAATCTTTGCTCGGTAAGAGCAATAGCAGAGCTTATGATCCTTATTTGTCTTGGATCCGCGAGAGAACTAGTACTTCTTTGATGCCTTATCCTGCTGTGGAACCCCTGTATCTTCCATTGATTGAGGTACCTCCTTCGGAAGAGAGTGAGAAGTATAACAAATTGTTGGTTGAAAACGAGGAATTGAAGAAAGCCTATAAGGAGTTAGAGAAGGAGATCTTCCAATTACGTCGTGAGAAGAGTGAAGCCACCTTCATAGTGAAGGAACAGACTGAATTGATTAACAGGTTAGGATCAGAGCTGACGGAAGAGACCAACAAGAAAGAAAAAATGGGGATAGCTTTGAACGGTGTTAGCAAGGTGCTTACTTCCAAGAAGGAACTTCTAAGTAAAGCTTATGCCCGTATCAGCAAGTGGGAAGCCTTGTGGAATACCACGCTTACCAAGCGGAAGGAGCGCGAAGACGAACTGAAGCTGCAGATTGTCACGCTAGAGGCACAGATTAGAGCCCGAGATGCAAAGATTGCTGAAGAGACATCGCTTAGGAGCGCTGCTGAGCTCAGAGTAAGTGACATTGACAAGAAGCCGAGAGGTTATGAAGAGAAGGCCGGTTCCAAGAGGTACAGATTTGACAAGAGTTCTGGCGAAGGAACCTACCAGGACGACGCCAAGAAGCTGAGATCCACTACCGAGCGACATGCTTTACTGATACAGGAGCTGATCTCCCGACTAGGGCACTCGGAGACGATGAGGATATTGGAGGACGTCAGAGCATGCCATTTGGCCTGATTTATCTTTGCCTTGCCTTTGTTATTTGTACTTGTATTTTGGACCATCGCCAGGCTTGTTGGCTGAGGTCTCTTCAGTTGTACTCTTGTACTCAGCCTCTTGGCATGTGTTTATATATGAGGATTTTCTGATTCTTTGCTTGCTTGATGGGGACTCCATTGTCGTGATGACCTTCTCTCCGAAACTAGAATCGGGGAGGATATAACTTGTAGCATATTTACACAATTGCATACCCATTCATATTGCATTACCAGTTAATCATGGAATCTGTATCTTATTTCCTGCGTCTGCAGGTTTTCAGGATTGACGAACAAAGAGTTCACCGCTACTCAACCAGAAACAACTGCAAGAGAATCATGTATCAAGTCCAAGTGGAGATGCAGGAAATTCGCGAGAAGTTGAATCTGTTCATGCAGGCAATGGAGAACATTGCTAAAGGTCAGGAGAACCTCCAGACTTTGGTACAGCCGCTGCTGACGCGGGCTAATGGAAATGGCAACAATGACCACCACTCTGCGCATGTTGAGACTATTCCGGAGGATGGCCCCCCTACGCCTGTGGTCCCACATGTGGTGACCCCACCTGTTGTGGTTGTGAACAATGACGCTGGCGCCGGCAATGGTAACACAGGGAATGGAAATGAGACTGTTGTTAACAATGTTGGATTTGGAGACGCCAATCTGGGCGGTGGTAACTACAATGGCGGTAATGGTTTTGGTAACAATGGGTTCGGCTATAATGACCAGGGGTTTGAGTACGGCAATCAAGGCAGAAAGTTCGGCTTCAACACTCAGGGTTTCGGCTACGACGGTTTTGGTAACGCTAACTAGGGTTATGGTGGAAATGGTGCTGGATTGATTCCTGTCAACACTGGTTTCGGGCATGTTGGGGTCAATCAAGGGTATGGTAATGGGGGACGAGGTCCCATGACTAATCAGCAAGGGTTTGGTCGCAACACTGGTTATAACGGGTACGGAAATGAAAATGTGAACTGGGGCGAAGAATGCCAAGAGGGCGCCTTTTCGGGAAGAGGCATGGGATTTGAGGGACCTGTTGACAATACTCAGAGGATCAAAATGCTTGAAGAACAGGTGAAGGGTATGGCTAATCAGAATTCTGCCAGATTAGACATGACTACTATGGGCTTGGTGCCTGGGCTGAGGGTACCGCTGAAATTCAAAGCTCCCACTTTCGACAAATATAAGGGGGACACTTGCCCTAAGGTGCATGTCCGCGCTTATTACAGAAGGATGTCCGCGTGTTCAGATGACGAAAGGATGCTTATGCATTTCTTTCAAGACAGCCTATCAGGACCGTCACTCGAGTGGTACATGGGGTTGGAGCCCGCTCAAATTAAAACCTGGAAGCAATTGGCGGATGCTTTCGTCATGCATTATAAGTATAACAGTGATCTGGCACCGAACCGAGTTCAATTGCAAGGTTTGTCGCAAAAGAACAGGGAAAGCTTTAAAGAGTATGCGCAGAGATGGCGCGATATGGCAGCAAGAGTACATCCTCCGTTAGCGGAAAGAGAAATGAATAATATGTTCATTGAGACGTTTACAGGGATATATTACGAAAAATTGTTTAATGTTTCGTTGAGCAGTTTTTCAGATTTGATTCTTATGGGTGAGATGGTCGAAGACGGTATTAAGGTTGGAAGATTCCAAGCAGGTGAGTCTACCCCCGCAGGAGGTACCAGGAAAGCATTCGGTGGTAGAAGACAAGGTGATACTAGTGCCGTGTTTGGTGGCAGAGGTCGGGGCAGAGGACGAAATCAGTATGCTCAGTCTCAACAGATAGCTAGCGTTACCATCCCTTTTCCACAACAACAACAACAACAACAGCAACAACAGCAACAACAAAGGCAACACCCCGCCCAACGCAGAATCCTAGAGGGCAAGCCAAGGCGAGTATTTGAAATGCCTCCTTCAGCATATGCCGAACTGCTTCAAACACTGCTAGGGTTAAAGTTGGTCGAGAAAAGGACCATGGCGCCGTTAACGGGCACTCCTCCGTTTGGCTATGATGCTGGTAAACACTGTGAGTTTCACTCCGGGGCGCCCGGACATGATATTGAAGGTTGTCATGCGTTTAAACATAAAGTCCAAGACTTGTTGGACAGAAAAGCTATCAACTTTGGACAGGCGGGTCCAAATATAGTACAACAGCTTATGCCCAATCATGGGGCAAACGCCATCCTGACCGAGGAAAATCTGAATCTAGTGACAGATGTCAATGAGCTGAAGACACCGTTGGGTGAGATCAAAAGCAGGTTGTTAAAAGGGGGTGTATTCCCGGGGTGTGACGAATTTTGCTTGGATTGTTGGATACAGCCAGAGGGTTGTAAGGAGTTGAAACAGGGTGTTCAGGCTATGATGGATGAGGGAACATTGCAGTTTGATAGAACCGAGGTCGAAAAGCCTGTAGAGGCGTTGTGTGATGAGCTGAACGATGTTGCAATGGTGACAATTCCGAGGAAAACGATAACAATAACGGCGCCTGCCAGGAGGCCGACGATCACTATTACCAAAGCAGGACCGGTTCCTTTCGAGAGTACTAAAGCAGTGTCGTGGACTTACGGGTTGGAGGTATATTGCGATGGTAAGAAAATTGAAGTCAATGGACAACCAGCTGGGGTTGTAGATAATGTTGTCGGAACAGGGGGTATGACCAGAAGTGGGAGAATCTTCACATCTCCTGAGGTAGAGGCAGAAAGATTGGCAAAGGGGAAAGCCAAGGTAGACGAGAGTGGCCCCTCACAGATAAAGGAAAAGGAAACATCGCTTAAGGATGTGGAAGAGTTTATGAGGCTCATCCGTAAAAGTGATTACAAAATTGTGGAGCACCTCCAGCAAACGCCATCAAAGATCTCGATCTTGTCACTGCTATTATGTTCCGAGGCCCATCGGAACGCTTTGCTGAAGATCCTAGACACGTCATTCGTTCCTCAAGACATTTCGGTTAATCAATTAGAAGGGGTGATGGCGCATGTTAATGCAGGGCACAGTTTGGGCTTTACAGATTTTGGTTTGACTCCAAGAGGGAGATAGCATAATATGGCGCTGCACGTCTCAGTTGAATGCAGAGGCACGGTCATGTCCCATGTGTTGGTGGATACAGGGTCTTCCTTGAATGTGCTTCCGAAGAAAGCAATGATGAAATTGGATATCAGGGGGATCATTTGCACGCCTAGTGACTTGGTGGTCAGGGAATTTGATGGTACGCGGAGGTCAGTTTTCGGATCAATAACACTACCGTTGCAAGTGGGGCCGAAAATTTTTGAAACTGAATTCTACATAATGGACATCCAGCCAGCGTATAGTTGCCTTCTTGGACGCTCGTGGATTCATGCTGCTGGGGCAGTCACATCCACGTTGCACCAAAAGTTGAAGTATATGGTGGGGGATAGTGTCGTCACTGTTTGTGGAGAAGAAGATATTCTGGTTAGCCATCTGTCTTCATTCAGATATGTGGAGGTCGATGGCGAAATACACGAGACACCCTGTCAAGCCTTTGAAGGGCTAAAGATTAAAGACAAAGCTCCAGTGCCCAAGATATCAGATGTGGCAGTGTCATCGTACAAAGAGGCTCAGGCTCTAGTGCAGGCAGGCCAAATCAAGGGTTGGGGGCAGGTGTTGGAGATTCCCGTGAAGAATGACAGGTTCGGGCTTGGATATCATCCTTCGTCACCAACATCCTCTTCAGGAACGCCCAAGTTTAGAGGGCCGATAACCATTACACCAAATGGAGTGAGCTTCGAGACTATCAATGCTATTTCCGATTCTGAGGAAGGAGATAGCGACTGTGATATGGACGCGTGGATCAAGCCAAGCATGCCAGGACAAAGTCTCTGCAATTGGTCTATCCGGGAAACTGTTCCTGTGACAACTAAACAGTAATGATTTGTTTTCTTAATTGTTGAATAATCATGTGTCCTACCCGGGGCATAGTGATTTTGCTTAGGGCCATTTGGTTATGTACATTACATTGTTTAATCATGAATAAAGGCGTTTTTCGTATACAAATATTGCGATCCTTGTTTTTCCTGTTTTTATTTTTTACAATAAAATGGCAACGTGGTTACTTGCTTTGTACGTGTTTTGAGGCATTTAACCATTTCCTTTGCAGGATTACTATTTCAGATGACATCTATGAACCGCCTATGACTCATTTTGACTACGAGCACCCGGTATTTCAGGCTGAGGAAGAGATTGTTGAAGATGGCGACGTACCAGAAGAGTTGACCTGGTTATTGAAACAAGAAGAAAGAATCATTCTGCCTCATGAAAAAGTCATTGAGATTATCAATTTGGGGTCGGAAGGGGTTGAGAAAAACATCCGTACAGGGGCCGCACTGCAGAGCGACATCAAGCAAAGGTTGGTTGAGATGCTCAAAGAGTACAGTGATATATTCACTTGGTCGTATGAGGATATGCCTGGGCTGGACACAGATATGGTTGTTCACCGTCTGCCACTGCGAGAGGAATGTCCGCCTGTTAAGCAGAAACTCCGAAGAACTAGGTCGGACATGGCTGTGAAGATCAAGGAGGAAGTTCAGAAATAGTGGGATGCTGGTTTCCTAGCTGTTACAAAATATCCCTCATGGGTCGCTAATATTGTGCCAGTGCCAAAGAAAGACGGTAAAGTGAGAATGTGCGTAGACTACCGTGATTTGAATAGGGCGAGCCCGAAAGATGACTTTCCACTTCCTCACATCGATGTGCTGGTTGATAACACTGCTCAGTTCTCAGTATTCTCCTTCATGGATGGCTTCTCGGGTTATAATCAGATTAAAATGGCGCCAGAAGACATGGAGAAGACTACTTTCATTACTCCCCGGGGAACATTTTGTTACAAAGTGATGCCCTTCGGATTAAAGAACGCTGGGGCAACATATCAACGTGTTATGACGACTCTCTTTCATGACATGATGCATAAAGAGATTGAGGTTTATGTTGATGATATGATTGCCAAATCCCAGGCGGAGGAGGAGCATTTGGTTAATCTTCTGAAATTGTTCAAGAGGCTTAGGAAGTTCAGGTTGAGACTGAACCCTAACAAATGCACCTTTGGGGTGAGATCGGGTAAACTGCTGGGGTTTATTGTGAGCAAAAAAGGAATAGAGGTTGATCCTGTGAAAATAAAAGCAATACAAGAAATGCCAACGCCTAAAACAGAAAAAGAAGTGCGTGGGTTTTTAGGGAGGTTGAACTATATCGCCCGGTTCATCTCTCACTTAACTGCGACGTGCGAACCGATATTCAAGCTGTTGAAAAAGGACCAGGTTGTGACCTGGAATGAAAATTGTCAAAAGGCGTTCGACAAGATAAAAGAATACTTGCAGGAACCTCCTGTTTTGATACCCCCAGTTGTCGCTTGCGCGAAAATAAGGTGCCGGCATAACAGAAGAGTCGCCACCTTTCGTTATTTATCCCTCAGAGCGGGAAAGGAAACGATCGGAAAAACCTGACGAATAAGGGTAAGACAAGGTCATCGTAACCATTGTCTGGGTTCGGGAGTCGGTTACGCAAGGGGAAGGTATTAGCACCCCTCACGTCCGTCGTACTCGACGGGATCCTCGCTTGTTTGTTTACTTGGACGGGTTGGTTTTATTCTATCTACCTATCAAGGCTGGCTGAAAAAGAAAAGAAACATGACTCGGCAAAGCGTCGCACTTTATGCCTACGTATTCTCATCAGAGAATGAGAAATCCGAGTCAACGTAGTTCGCCCTACAAAGGATTATGGGGGAAGGTAGCTCGCCAAGACATCGCCATCTTGTGCCTACGTACTCTCAACAGGCATGAGAGATCAGAGCTCACGTAGTTCGCGAAACTACGGTTTATTTCCTGTTTTGAAAGAAGTGTTTTTTATTGTGTTTGCGATTTCAACCGCACTAGAGACTATGACCTGAGAGTGAATGCGTCGCATGTCACCCAAAGGGTACTGTTGCGGTGAAATTTGGATGTCAAGCTATTGATTAACTTGAATCTTAATTCATTTACAACCGGTCTTTGATTTATCCGAAGGAAAGGTTAAAGAAAGGAAAAACCTAAAGGGGAGAGATCTAAGGTTCGGGGGTTGGTTAAGATTAGGGAAGGTATTAGCACCCTAAACTTCCGTAGTACTCTACGGGAACCTTTTGTTTATTTTTTTTATTTGTTTCATTTTTTGCTTTAAGGGTATGTACAAAGGATTGAAAACTAAAAAAAAGACCTAGGGGTTAATTCTAAGTTTACTCGGCAAGACATCGCATCTTGTGCCTACATATCCTTACGGGAATGGAATCAGAGTAACTGTAGTTCCCCTCAAAAGGGAGGTTAGAGACTTCTTGATTGTGGTCAAGGTTTCAAGGGGAATAAACGCATCTTAAGGACACGCTTACATGGAGTCCGATCTCTATGTTATAAATTGTTAAGTGCATTAGGGTTAGGTTAGGGATTCCGCGGCGGGAAACCTTAAAACAGAGTACGACGACTCTTTTGGCCTAACACTAGGATAAAAGCAATTTTGCCCACGGCGGGACACCTAGGCTAAACAGGGTTTGATCCATTAAAGGGGTAAGGCTATTGACTCGGCGGCCAAAAGGCTGGACCTAATCCTTCGGAAGGATAAAACTGTAAAAAAAATGTGAAAATATGACAAATCATTATATGGAGGAATAATTAAGGTACAGAAATAAGAAAAGTAATAAAGGAAGAGGGTATAAAGAAATAAAGAAACATTTCTGAAAACATGAAGAATATGAAAATATGTAATGACACTTAGAATGAAGTGAGGGAGGAAAATAGTGTGGGGCTGTGGCCACCACAAGCACATCTCAACCTCGAGCATGCACATAAAATGCCCAAAGAAAGAAAAGTAATAAAAGGTACATAAAATGACACGACAAACATCAAACATCAGGAGTTCCTTACGAAAAGGTTTTAATTTTTTAATATTTTAATTATAAAAAAAATGTTTTAATTTTTTAATATTTTAATTATAAAAAAAGGTTTTAATTTTTTAATAAAAAATATTTAAGTTAAAATTATAAAAATAATTAAGTTTAAATTATAAAAAAAAGTTTTTTTTGGAGGAAAAGTCTTTTCAGTTTTTTTTAGAACAAAAAAGGTTTTTCATCCAAAAAAAGGCTTTTCAGTTTTTTTTGGGAAAATGCTTTTCAGTTTTTAAAAAAGGTCTTACTAAAAAAAGGTTTTAATAATAAAAAAAAAGGGTTTTGATTTAAAAAAAAAGGTTTTAATAATTAAAAAAAAGGGTTTTGATTTTAAAAAAAAAGGTTTTGTTAAAAAAGGGTTTTGATATTAAAATCTAGGGACCTAAACACACATGGAGATTAACATGGCAAAATATGCACATAAATATGAAAAAGCAAAAGGTTTAGTAATTTAACGGACCTAAACACATTAACATGGCAAAATATGCACATAAACATGAAAAGACAAAAGTTTAGTAATTTAACCTACGAAGCGGAGGTTTGCTTCGGTAAATGTGAAAAAGGTTTGAATAAGGGAACATTGGAGAGCTCCAATCCTTCTGACGAGTTGTGGGAACGACCGCATTTCTTCTCTGGGGATCTCCTTTGTTTCTCCCTCTCTCTCTCTCTCCACTTTTCTGAAGAAAACCTTATGACCCTTTTCAACAAGGCAACACATGTATATATAGGGAACAAATTAGGGTTAACACCAAATTGTCAATAATGTCCCTAAAGCCCATTTTAAAGCCCAAACTAAATAATTAGTTAAGAAAAAAAATAAATTTTAAATAATTTAAAATAATTAAAATAAACTTAAAATAAAAACTAATAATCCTATTGATTCCTAAAATCAAAAAATATTATAAAAAGAACAATATTTTTTCAATATTTTTTATTTTATGATTTTTTGGATATTTTTATGAATAATTTAGAAAAAAGTGAAAAAAATAATATTTTAAAAAATGATTTAATAAAAATACGAAAATAATAATTAAATAATAATAAAAAAACTATTTTTGTTATTTTTTTAATGAAAGATAGAAAAATTTAGAGTAAAAATAATAAAAAACAAAAAGTGACTAAGGTGAGATTCGAACTCTCAACCTCTCACACTCACAACTCCTTACACATGTCCTCTTGCCAATTATGCCATTTTTACTTTTTAGAAAAAAAATGCATGCCATATGATATTTACCTGCAAAAAGTCAAACGACTACACAAATTTGTTAGTAATTGATTAAATGCAATAAAAATGCAATGAAATGCGACGACAAATCTTAGGGCAAAATTTGGGGTATTACAGTTGCCCCTATTTAAATAACTTCACCGGGTGATTTGAGCAACGGAGACTCGAGAAATCATGGTGGAGGGATTTAAATACAGATAACCGAAAATTTTGCCTTTAGACGCAGTGCTATGCAATGATATGGACAAAACAAAACGAACTATAATGCTAAATATGATATGAATCTGATATGATGCGTATGATGAAAATGAAAAATGCACGGATACAGACGAAACAACGTCACAGGGGACGACCCATCGAGGAATTGCACTAGGGAAGAAGACATGTCATATCTGGAAGAACGTCGGGTAGATACGACACAGAATTGTTGATAGGTGTCAAGTAAATTAGAAATTGTTCGCAAGGTAAGACGCGAGTAAAACACGAGCTCAGGAGAAAAACGCAAATGGGGATAAAACACCCATGATGCCAAGTAAATAAATTTTGCCCACAAGGTAAGACACGAGTAAAACATGACCTCAGGGAGAAAAAAGCAAATGGGGGTAAAACACCATGATGTTAGGTAAACCCATGAATATCTGGTAAACGGGGAATAAAACACCCGGGATAAAGGTACATGGGGGATAAAACACCCAAGGATAGAAGGTAAATGGGGAGTAAAGCACCCAAGATAGACATGTAAATGGGGAGTAAAGCACCCAGGATAGAAATGTAAATGGGGAGTAAAGCACTCAGGATAGAAATGTAAATGGGGAGTAAAGCACCTAGGATAGAAATGTAAATGGGGAGTAAAGCACCCAAGATAAAAATGTAAATGGGGAGTAAAGCACCCAAGATAAAAATGTAAATGGGGAGTAAAGCACCCAAGATAAAAATGTAAATGGGGAGTAAAGCACCCAAGATAAAAATGTAAATGGGGAGTAAAGCACCCAAGATAAAAATGTAAATGGGGAGTAAAGCACCCAAGATAGAAATGTAAATGGGGAGTAAAGCACCCAAGATAGAAATGTAAATGGGGAGTAAAGCACCCAAGATAGAAATGTAAATGGGGAATAAAGCACCCAAGATAGAAATGTAAATGGGGAATAAAGCACCCAAGATATGCACATGTATAGGAATTATGCTATGACATATGATCAAATGCAAATGCAAACATCGACGACAAGGCTCGACTCTTTCGGTGAGATGACAAAACTAGAGGACTGATTCCTCAACACGGAGATCACTGTCATTCTGTTAAACTGTATCAAGTTGATAGTCACTGTAGGAACGATGAATAACTGCTTAGGGATTATGCAAGTAAACTGCCCCAGGTCAAATGAACTGATAATTGCTTCAGCTGTCTAATTCATGGAATCGACTGTTTTGCTGTATCCTCGGAGGGCTTGCCCCAGTCTGAGTCTTGAACAATTCTCTGGATAAACCAAATCTGAGAAGATATTGCCTTGAACAAATCTTGAACTGATTCTTTGACAGGATGTAAAAGGAACTTGCCCCTGATAAGATCACTTGACCAAGTTTCTCATTGTTTGAAAATTCCTTAGAGGAAAGCCAGTTTGCAAACAAAAATATTCATACAAACATGGTAATGCAAAGTTCATGCGACTTTTGAAATCAAAATTATTTTTGAAAGATGGAAAATACATGAGTCGTTAGTCAGAACACAACGGTTCAAGACGCTCAAAGTTTAAAACAAAGGTGTACTGCCAAAATAAATGATTCACAAAGATCTTTAGGAGTCAGGTTACGCAACCTTGCTGTAGTATACTTTCAAAATAACCTTGCTTCAATTAGGTCTTTTGAGGGTTGTAATGTGGCCTGGTTCACGGTTTATGAAACAAAAGATAAAGGCTCAAAATTTATTTGTATCCACCCAATCTACGTGATGATCTTCAGTCCTATGCTCAGTTAACTCATACTATGCATTCAGGTTCCCATAAGTTAGGGATTTCATTGATCGTAGCAATGATGACTCAGAAGTCAAAGGGACCTATGAAAAGTCAGCCACTACTCCCCTATAACATTTGATTGTTTTGACATTGAGGATTTTCAAGATAAGGATTTAAAAATCTCTTTGTATTATCCCTAAATTTTGCCTGAACTGTTTATTTTAGAGTTTACAGTCAGCGGGATGCCCCAGTTTTGCCTAAGTCTCCTTCATAGGTTTTGACTTAGCGGGCTTCTTTTGATTTTTTTATATTATTTTTTTTGTGTGAAGGAAAGTGACTGTTTAATTTTAATGATTACGGTGAACCATCATCGACCTTTTGATTAGAAAACATCTTCGACACTTGTTTGACGTGTGCGAAGGAAAATTTGTTAATGAAAGGTGTATCGTATGAACGCACAACCAAGTTAACTGAGAACTACCCATCCCAAGGTTAAAATTGTGGGTTTTTTGCAACGAAAGAAACTCCAACTTCTAGGCTCGAAGGGGGTAACGAGGGATTAACTTCCTTATTTCTCCAGTGTTTGGGAATTGAAACAATGCCTTACATCGTCAACAAGGTTTGATTGAAAGCATACTGACAACAATTATGGGTATAGCATTTTCATCATCCTCCCTCCGATCTTAGCATATCAAAATTTTGGACAAGAAGTAAACATTTGAAAAATAAAGCATAAAGATGCAAATAAATGGACGGAAATGAATTGAATCAAAAGTCGCAATGCTTATTTCATTAATGAAAGTACAAACATAATTAAAAGCAAACAACTTAAACAAAATAAGGAAAGTGCAAACAACGAGAAACAAAAGGCCTAGTGACAAAACTTCATTTCTGATGTACTGGCAAGGGATCTGTCTGGACGCTCGGACGACTATCCGTAAAATCAAGTATTCCGGCTCTAATCAGTTCACGCACCCTAGCTTTCAATGCAAAACAATGCTCCAAGTCGTGGCCTAAGGCACCCTCATGAAAAGCACACTTTAGATCAGCCCTAAATCCAGCCGGAGGATTAAGAGGAGGTGGTAAAGCCTTTGTAGTAATCAGTCCTTGCCGGACTAAGTCAGGATATAGCTCTGTGTAAGTCATGAGAATAGGATCAAAGTGACTCCTGTTCCGTTTCTGGTCTGATATCTGTGTCGAGGAATCAGCTTGACGACTCAAAGGTACACTAGAAGACGATAGGACCAAGAAGGAGAAACTGGGGGATAAATGCAATGCAAAAATGTGATGCTAATGCCATGCAATGGTCTCAAGAATTTCAACGGTCGATTGCAAACATTCCCTTTTAGGAAAGCGAGAAAAGCTGTTAGACTTTAAAATGTAGGACTTCTTGAATTTGCAAAGGACTTTTGAATTCCTTGAAACTAGAAATGATATGATGCTTTATGGATGCAAAGCACAAACGCACATAAGCAAACAAAGGTCCTAATTTTAGAGGAACAATGAATGGAGTCAAGGTCTACCCTTCCCAAAGTGGTGTGTACTATAGATTAATTGTACCTGCAGAACAAGGGTTCTAAAAAGTGCCCAAAGTCATCAGCCCATCTTTTGGATATTATCAACTTCTCGACTGACTCAAGGGTCGATAATATTCTCAAGAGAACCTCGTTCGAGTGTAGTATCGCGTAGCAACCATTGTAGGACTACTCCCACATAGTTCCCACACTACGTCCTAGATAAGGCCAAGATGGTGTAAAGGTACTACGGTTCACAGTATCACAGACTCCAATCGATAATGGTAAAAGTTTTCACGATTACACTCGACCAACCGAACCATTTTCGAAAGTGTCTCAACTGAGCGGTGATTCTCGAGTCAACTTAGTCGGGACTCACTCCCTATAAGCCTCGTCGAATATATCACCATCCTATAATAATGTCACTCAAGTCCGGGTGTAGGACTTATCTCACAACACAGTAATTCCCAAGCAAGGTACCCCTGAACAACGTATATACAAATGAGTAAAAATATTAATGAAACAAATATATGAAGAAAAATAAACAAGATAGGGATAACCCTCAAAAATTGGGACTCCCCAGTGAAGTCGCCATTTTCTGTTGCGGTGAAATTTGGATGTCAAGCTATTGATTAACTTGAATCTTAATTCATTTACAACCGGTCTTTGATTTATCCGAAGGAAAGGTTAAAGAAAGGAAAAACCTAAAGGGGAGAGATCTAAGGTTCGGGGGTTGGTTAAGATTAGGGAAGGTATTAGCACCCTAAACTTCCGTAGTACTCTACGGGAACCTTTTGTTTATTTTTTTTATTTGTTTCATTTTTTGCTTTAAGGGTATGTACAAAGGATTGAAAACTAAAAAAAAGACCTAGGGGTTAATTCTAAGTTTACTCGGCAAGACATCGCATCTTGTGCCTACATATCCTTACGGGAATGGAATCAGAGTAACTGTAGTTCCCCTCAAAAGGGAGGTTAGAGACTTCTTGACTGTGGTCAAGGTCTCAAGGGGAATAAACGCATCTTAAGGACACGCTTACATGGAGTCCGATCTCTATGTTATAAATTGTTAAGTGCATTAGGGTTAGGTTAGGGATTCCGCGGCGGGAAACCTTAAAATAGAGTACGGCGACTCTTTTGGCCTAACACTAGGATAAAAGCAATTTTGCCCACGGCGGGACACCTAGGCTAAACAGGGTTTGATCCATTAAAGGGGTAAGGCTATTGACTCGGCGGCCAAAAGGCTGGACCTAATCCTTCGGAAGGATAAAACTGTAAAAAAAATGTGAAAATATGACAAATCATTATATGGAGGAATAATTAAGGTACAGAAATAAGAAAAGTAATAAAGGCAGAGGGTATAAAGAAATAAAGAAACATTTCTGAAAACATGAAGAATATGAAAATATGTAATGACACTTAGAATGAAGTGAGGGAGGAAAATAGTGTGGGGCTGTGGCCACCACAAGCACATCTCAACCTCGAGCATGCACATAAAATGCCCAAAGAAAGAAAAGTAATAAAAGGTACATAAAATGACACGACAAACATCAAACATCAGGAGTTCCTTACGAAAAGGTTTTAATTTTTTAATATTTTAATTATAAAAAAAATGTTTTAATTTTTTAATATTTTAATTATAAAAAAAGGTTTTAATTTTTTAATAAAAAATATTTAAGTTAAAATTATAAAAATAATTAAGTTTAAATTATAAAAAAAAGTTTTTTTTGGAGGAAAAGTCTTTTCAGTTTTTTTTAGAACAAAAAAGGTTTTTCATCCAAAAAAAGGCTTTTCAGTTTTTTTTGGGAAAATGCTTTTCAATTTTTAAAAAAGATCTTACTAAAAAAAAGGTTTTAATAATAAAAAAAAAGGGTTTTGATTTAAAAAAAAAGGTTTTAATAATTAAAAAAAAGGGTTTTGATTTTAAAAAAAAAGGTTTTGTTAAAAAAGGGTTTTGATATTAAAATCTAGGGACCTAAACACACATGGAGATTAACATGGCAAAATATGCACATAAATATGAAAAAGCAAAAGGTTTAGTAATTTAACGGACCTAAACACATTAACATGGCAAAATATGCACATAAACATGAAAAGACAAAAGTTTAGTAATTTAACCTACGAAGCGGAGGTTTGCTTCGGTAAATGTGAAAAAGGTTTGAATAAGGGAACATTGGAGAGCTCCAATCCTTCTGACGAGTTGTGGGAACGACCGCATTTCTTCTCTGGGGATCTCCTTTGTTTCTCCCTCTCTCTCTCTCCACTTTTCTGAAGAAAACCTTATGACCCTTTTCAACAAGCGAACACATGTATATATAGGGAACAAATTAGGGTTAACACCAAATTGTCAATAATGTCCCTAAAGCCCATTTTAAAGCCCAAACTAAATAATTAGTTAAGAAAAAAAATAAATTTTAAATAATTTAAAATAATTAAAATAAACTTAAAATAAAAACTAATAATCCTATTGATTCCTAAAATCAAAAAATATTATAAAAAGAACAATATTTTTTCAATATTTTTTATTTTATGATTTTTTGGATATTTTTATGAATAATTTAGAAAAAAGTGAAAAAAATAATATTTTAAAAAATGATTTAATAAAAATACGAAAATAATAATTAAATAATAATAAAAAAACTATTTTTGTTATTTTTTTAATGAAAGATAGAAAAATTTAGAGTAAAAATAATAAAAAACAAAAAGTGACTAAGGTGAGATTCGAACTCTCAACCTCTCACACTCACAACTCCTTACACATGTCCTCTTGCCAATTATGCCATTTTTACTTTTTAGAAAAAAAATGCATGCCATATGATATTTACCTGCAAAAAGTCAAACGACTACACAAATTTGTTAGTAATTGATTAAATGCAATAAAAATGCAATGAAATGCGACGACAAATCTTAGGGCAAAATTTGGGGTATTACAGTTGCCCCTATTTAAATAACTTCACGGGGTGATTTGAGCAACGGAGACTCGAGAAATCATGGTGGAGGGATTTAAATACAGATAACCGAAAATTTTGCCTTTAGACGCAGTGCTATGCAATGATATGGACAAAACAAAACGAACTATAATGCTAAATATGATATGAATCTGATATGATGCGTATGATGAAAATGAAAAATGCACGGATACAGACGAAACAACGTCACAGGGGACGACCCATCGAGGAATTGCACTAGGGAAGAAGACATGTCATATCTGGAAGAACGTCGGGTAGATACGACACAGAATTGTTGATAGGTGTCAAGTAAATTAGAAATTGTTCGCAAGGTAAGACGCGAGTAAAACACGAGCTCAGGAGAAAAACGCAAATGGGGATAAAACACCCATGATGCCAAGTAAATAAATTTTGCCCACAAGGTAAGACACGAGTAAAACATGACCTCAGGGAGAAAAAAGCAAATGGGGGTAAAACACCATGATGTTAGGTAAACCCATGAATATCTGGTAAACGGGGAATAAAACACCCGGGATAAAGGTACATGGGGGATAAAACACCCAAGGATAGAAGGTAAATGGGGAGTAAAGCACCCAAGATAGACATGTAAATGGGGAGTAAAGCACCCAGGATAGAAATGTAAATGGGGAGTAAAGCACTCAGGATAGAAATGTAAATGGGGAGTAAAGCACCCAGGATAGAAATGTAAATGGGGAGTAAAGCACCCAAGATAAAAATGTAAATGGGGAGTAAAGCACCCAAGATAAAAATGTAAATGGGGAGTAAAGCACCCAAGATAAAAATGTAAATGGGGAGTAAAGCACCCAAGATAAAAATGTAAATGGGGAGTAAAGCACCCAAGATAAAAATGTAAATGGGGAGTAAAGCACCCAAGATAGAAATGTAAATGGGGAGTAAAGCACCCAAGATAGAAATGTAAATGGGGAGTAAAGCACCCAAGATAGAAATGTAAATGGGGAATAAAGCACCCAAGATAGAAATGTAAATGGGGAATAAAGCACCCAAGATATGCACATGTATAGGAATTATGCTATGACATATGATCAAATGCAAATGCAAACATCGACGACAAGGCTCGACTCTTTCGGTGAGATGACAAAACTAGAGGACTGATTCCTCAACACGGAGATCACTGTCATTCTGTTAAACTGTATCAAGTTGATAGTCACTGTAGGAACGATGAATAACTGCTTAGGGATTATGCAAGTAAACTGCCCCAGGTCAAATGAACTGATAATTGCTTCAGCTGTCTAATTCATGGAATCGACTGTTTTGCTGTATCCTCGGAGGGCTTGCCCCAGTCTGAGTCTTGAACAATTCTCTGGATAAACCAAATCTGAGAAGATATTGCCTTGAACAAATCTTGAACTGATTCTTTGACAGGATGTAAAAGGAACTTGCCCCTGATAAGATCACTTGACCAAGTTTCTCATTGTTTGAAAATTCCTTAGAGGAAAGCCAGTTTGCAAACAAAAATATTCATACAAACATGGTAATGCAAAGTTCATGCGACTTTTGAAATCAAAATTATTTTTGAAAGATGGAAAATACATGAGTCGTTAGTCAGAACACAACGGTTCAAGACGCTCAAAGTTTAAAACAAAGGTGTACTGCCAAAATAAATGATTCACAAAGATCTTTAGGAGTCAGGTTACGCAACCTTGCTGTAGTATACTTTCAAAATAACCTTGCTTCAATTAGGTCTTTTGAGGGTTGTAATGTGGCCTGGTTCACGGTTTATGAAACAAAAGATAAAGGCTCAAAATTTATTTGTATCCACCCAATCTACGTGATGATCTTCAGTCCTATGCTCAGTTAACTCATACTATGCATTCAGGTTCCCATAAGTTAGGGATTTCATTGATCGTAGCAATGATGACTCAGAAGTCAAAGGGACCTATGAAAAGTCAGCCACTACTCCCCTATAACATTTGATTGTTTTGACATTGAGGATTTTCAAGATAAGGATTTAAAAATCTCTTTGTATTATCCCTAAATTTTGCCTGAACTGTTTATTTTAGAGTTTACAGTCAGCGGGATGCCCCAGTTTTGCCTAAGTCTCCTTCATAGGTTTTGACTTAGCGGGCTTCTTTTGATTTTTTTATATTATTTTTTTTGTGTGAAGGAAAGTGACTGTTTAATTTTAATGATTACGGTGAACCATCATCGACCTTTTGATTAGAAAACATCTTCGACACTTGTTTGACGTGTGCGAAGGAAAATTTGTTAATGAAAGGTGTATCGTATGAACGCACAACCAAGTTAACTGAGAACTACCCATCCCAAGGTTAAAATTGTGGGTTTTTTGCAACGAAAGAAACTCCAACTTCTAGGCTCGAAGGGGGTAACGAGGGATTAACTTCCTTATTTCTCCAGTGTTTGGGAATTGAAACAATGCCTTACATCGTCAACAAGGTTTGATTGAAAGCATACTGACAACAATTATGGGTATAGCATTTTCATCATCCTCCCTCCGATCTTAGCATATCAAAATTTTGGACAAGAAGTAAACATTTGAAAAATAAAGCATAAAGATGCAAATAAATGGACGGAAATGAATTGAATCAAAAGTCGCAATGCTTATTTCATTAATGAAAGTACAAACATAATTAAAAGCAAACAACTTAAACAAAATAAGGAAAGTGCAAACAACGAGAAACAAAAGGCCTAGTGACAAAACTTCATTTCTGATGTACTGGCAAGGGATCTGTCTGGACGCTCGGACGACTATCCGTAAAATCAAGTATTCCGGCTCTAATCAGTTCACGCACCCTAGCTTTCAATGCAAAACAATGCTCCAAGTCGTGGCCTAAGGCACCCTCATGAAAAGCACACTTTAGATCAGCCCTAAATCCAGCCGGAGGATTAAGAGGAGGTGGTAAAGCCTTTGTAGTAATCAGTCCTTGCCGGACTAAGTCAGGATATAGCTCTGTGTAAGTCATGAGAATAGGATCAAAGTGACTCCTGTTCCGTTTCTGGTCTGATATCTGTGTCGAGGAATCAGCTTGACGACTCAAAGGTGTCGCGGTGAAAATCGGATACCAAACTATTGATTAGTTTGAATCTTTAATTCATTTTGCAACCGAACTTTGATTTGTCCAAAGGAAAGGATAAAGATCGAAATTCCCACAATGCAATGCAAATGCAAGGTTTAGAGAGTTATAGGTTCGGGGGTTGGTTAAACTTAGGGAAGGTACTAGCATCCTAAGTTTCTGTAGTACTCTACAGGAACCTCTTGTTTTATGTTTGTTTATTGCTATGTGTTTATCTGCTTAATGGTTTAGAAACCCTAGGGGTTTATTTCTAAGTATACTCGATAAGGTATCGCACCTTGTGCCTACATATCCTTACGGGAGTGGAATCAGAGTATGTTGTAGTTCACCCTAAAGGGTTAGAGGAGCTCTTTGACTGTGGTCAAAGTTCCTACGGGTTTAGGGTAGTTGTTTTGATTGGGTTTAGGAGAAGAGACGAGTCTTCATTTTAAGAGAGATTACTCAGTTTTAGCCACCACAAGTGTGTAGAAAAAATTTGTATTTGTGTATGTCGTCTTAAGAGAAGGGCTTCGAGCGCTTGGAAGGGTCGACAAGTACGCCTCTGTCTTCTCTTAAGCGATCAAGAGATATTGATTGTATTTATGTTGTGGGGCGTGACAAGTTATATCTCGCTTAAGATGATTAACATCTATTCTCTATTGTGTTTATATTGTTTTTAAGTTGTATTGTTTTGTTTGTGCTATGTTGTAAAGATTAAGGTCCTTCCTATGGGGTAGGATCTATCCTAAACGATCAACTTGAAGAATCAAGGATCTAAGGGAATATGATGCATATGATGTGCAACTACACACAACGTTGAATTATGTGTAGGTTTTTCCTTTGGACGGATGCGATGTATGAGCATGATGTAAATAAATTGCGGAAATATAAAGTGCGGAAAATAAACCATACACACGCATGTAAGCGCTGGGTGTAGGTGAGCTACATACAAAATAAGAGCAGAGAATTAAAGATATACGCATGTAAGCGCTGGGTGTCAGTGCATGTGTAAGTGGGGTGCACGATTGATTATATTTTTGCGATGTTAATTGGTTTTAATCGTTTGATTTGAATTTTAGGGAGATTGAGTTGATTTTAGACGGGATATTATATTATTTTAGTGAGATTGTTTTTTACGAAAATATTGTTATTTAAATTATAGAAGCGACCTTATTATATAAAATTATTTTCCTACTTACGGTGTTATAGAATGCTTTTATTTATTATTTTAGATATAGAAGGTTGATAAACTAAGTTGTTTTTCTTTTATAAAAGTTTAATAATTATTTTTTTTAATGAAATGAGAAGAGTTGATTATTGAGTTATTATTAATTTAAAAAGATTTTGTTTATTGTCATTAAATTAGAAACAAGTTATATGTTTATTTTAAAAGGTTATTTAATTAAATAGAAATTGATTAAAAAGATTAATTTGTTAGTTTATCTTTTAAAACTGATTAATAAAAATGTTTATTATTCATTAATAAAAACTAGGTCAATAAAAGGGCTAAATGGTTAAAAGATTGATAAAGGTTTATTGAATTGTTAATTGATTTTAAAAAAAACTGATTGTACTCAAGATTAATTTGGTTAGTTAAAATTAAATTAAATAGTAATTAAACGCGGATTAGATGGATTAGTTAGGAGGTTAGTGGGTGTGTTGTGTGTGTGTTAGTGATTCATGTTGATACAGAGCGACAAATACAACTGGAACGAAAACGAAGGAAAAGTAAAAGCAAAAACAGACGGCGGCGGCGGCGACTAATCCCTAACACCGTTCACTCGTTGTCGATCCTCTCGATTCCCCGTCTCCATGATGGTTCCTGAAATGCAAATCAAGGCGTTAATCGTTCAATAGTTCAAACATAGATAGAGAATTTTACCGACGACGCGAGACGGTGGCGGAATTTGGAAGTGAGAACGGTGGTTGTTGGCTTGCGGCAGCTTTGAATGGTGTTGCTAATGAGTGGCGGGTGGTCTCCGATAATGGCTTGGAATCGTGGTGGCGTCTGCGTGAGGATTGCTTCGGCTTCTCCGGCAAATCTCCAGATAAGTTTCTCCACAATTTTAGGTTTTTTATTGAGTTTGGGATTCTCTGGGTGTGTGATTCGATTGAGGATCTTCTTCCGTTTGGTTACGATGACTCCCCTTTTATAACCCCAACTGCTTTGAACGAAATTGATTGATGCTTTCAATGAGGATTTGAACCTTCCTTTCTTGTCTATGCGAAAATTGAAAACCTTTCCTAATTGGGATTTCAAATCCTGTGGTTTACTCTGAGATTGGATTTGATAGGATATCCTCTGAATATTCTTCGCTGATTAATACCTAATTACTAATTCGCAAATGATTTGACAGGTGTGAACAGCAACAAACTTTGGGCCTGGGAATGATTTGAGGCAAAGGGGCAAATCGAGAAAGTTGGCTGAACTGGCCCACAGAATTGAAGAGGTAGCTGGAGAAGATCGTTCATGCTTCTTGACAGAGGTAAAGCCACCGAATGAACGGTGTCTCTTCTGCACTTTGATTTCTTCCGTCTTCACGAGGTCAGTTGAGTTCTCTCTGCGTCTAAACCGCGTTCGATCTAATTCAACTGTCGCCAATTTTCAATGTCGTTCTTATAATGGATGTAGCATCTTCTACGAATTTGAGTTTAATCAAGGAACATCTCAACGGTGATGGAAGAGTTCAATGCAATAAACTTGGCCAGACGGTTTTCGGTGTTAGGAGTTTGAGTATCGGGATCTTACTGACACTATTGGTGCTAGCGTATATCGCAAAGTTTTCACCGAACATGGATTCAGAAAGGATACAGCTGTTGGTTCCGTTTTACTCCTCCAAAAGGTATTTCATCTCATTTGGTCGGTTTTGTTCATCAAATTTTCCTTTTCCTTTTACTTATAATGGTCTTAACAAGCAATATAGTGGCGAAAATATGCAGCTGTGTTTTGCATTGGCAAAGATCAACTTGTCGCTTGCGTATACTTCGGTCACAATGTCATATTACCAAGAATGCCCAAAGACGTCAACGGAGTCTTCTAGGCGAGAGTTCTTGCAACCAGCGATTGTGCCTTGAGGTAATGGTTTCAGATTTGTTCTATGTTATACACCATGTATAGTTGTAATTGTGTAACTTCATCAATGCATACACTATCTTCACTAACCTTCTTTCACCTGTTCCCGAGTCTGAAGTAAATGCTGCCGTCAAACCAACAACAGAGGAATTCCGGCCTGTAGCTGATA
This sequence comes from Lathyrus sativus, assembly GCA_963859935.3. Classification (NCBI taxonomy): domain Eukaryota; kingdom Viridiplantae; phylum Streptophyta; class Magnoliopsida; order Fabales; family Fabaceae; genus Lathyrus; species Lathyrus sativus. The sequence continues at coordinate 598,303,072 of OZ012741.1, read as the reverse complement.
TGGCCAAAGGGGCAATGCTCACAACTGCTCTCAAGAGTTGGAACTAGAGTTAAGTCCCAAAAAGTTGTCAAACTTATGAATATATTTGACAAGAAGCTGAAGTTGTCGACATTTGCTCCAAGTATAGTAATGATGGGATTTGGATATCGCGGGATGATGCTAGAATAAAGGTTACAACTCACACCATTTCTACTCAATTCATCCACTGTAGTGTGTTTGTTGCTCTGATATTGCTTGTGCTGATTTGTTACGCCTTTCTCTTGGTTTGCAGGTGTTTTTTTTAATTTCATTGCATTGGCTGAGGCGAAGCTCTACTTGACATAAAAATCTTCTTGGTTGGTAGGGTGTTGATGGTCTTTTTATGTGTGTAATTTGTGCATTGAATTTCTGCTGCGTGCGTTATGTGCGTTGCTTATGGTTGCAGGATGTTGCTCATATTATGATGTTGCACAAGTGATGGCTAGCTGGTGATGCAGGAAGTGTTGTACGTCGCCATTCAGTGAGCAGCAATAACGCGAAGGATGGCATAAGTTCCTTTTTTCTCAAGCCGTTTGTCATGCCTAAGTAGAGCCTTATGGATCACGGAATGGTGCGCCTCAAAGCAGGCTGCGTGATCTGCGATTAAGCCTTTTGAGGTATCATACGAAAGCTCAAACATGCCCGTGACTTTGATGGATGATTGTTGAGTTTGCTTGCGGTGAAACAGGAACAGAGCGTCAAGAAATAACCTCTGAACCCATGTGCTTGTCTGAACTGCAGCTCAATAGTATACTCAGCTTTGATACAAGGGACTAGGTAGTATTTCTGCTCCTTACACATTACAGAAGTTGCACTAGGCGCTTCCCTTTTGATCTTGAATCTGAACTGGTTTAATTTCCTGATTTGGTTGGCCTCACCCGTTGTATGGCTTTCCTAGCTTGAGTGATGATTAGCATGAGGTTTGTGCAGCAACTTTTAATTCAGCTGTGGTGGTAGGATAGTATTATGCTGGTTTGTATTTGATTATGTTGGATATGAATTGTTGGCTATTTCAAAGCATGATATCTGCCTTAATTCTCATCAGATTATCAGCCTTAATTTCTCTGTTCTTTGCAGAATCGCAGTTAAAGGTGTCGTATGTTGTCTGTTATTCCTACTGCAGGAAACAGGGCGGGTCCTTGGCGTCGAAACTTGTGAATTCTGCCTATAAACTGTTGAGTAGGTGCATTTGGAAGCTACAGTTGTTGTTAATTTGAAGGTAGACACTTTTCCTCTTGAACTTCAGTAGGATGAAGGACCAGTTACGGCGTAGAACAAATAGTCGAGGGTGCTACGATTATTAATTGGTGTTGCTTTGACAGGCCGCGAAGTTGTTTGGTTTTGTTGATAGCTTATGTCAACTTCGTGCCACAGCATCAGCCAACTTGCAGATCAGAGATGATATGTTGCTTTCCAATGGAACAAACGGGACAGGTAGATTCAAGGTGCAGCAACATATATATTTTATCATCAATGTTTTGTTCTGTTGTGGTTTATACCCATGTTCTCTGATTACTCCTTCTTCCCTTCTCATGCAGGTTGTAGATGCCAACAATAGGGCGTACGCTGCGGCGTTTCCGTTTGAGTTGAAGCGAACTGCGGGCTACTTCTATTTCCAGTCGAACATGTATGCTATCAGAAAGAAGTTGAACTTATTCTAACAGGTTTGAAACTTGTCTTGAAGTGGCGGTATCCTGGAGTTTGCTTGGGGCTGTTACCGCCGGCGAGATTGCTGGCACAAACGCTGTGGTTTATTATATCCGTGACGTAGCAACATTCATTCGACCGCCAAGTGCTCTTACCCAAACGACATCACCTTCTCTTATCAGTGGTCAAACACCTTGTATCAACTAGCCGTAATCATGATGCATCAAGTTTGTTATCACGCCGGCGGCATCGCCAATTGGACCCTTGCAGGAGTAATTTTGTGTTCTGATGTAATGTGTAATTGGTTCTTTTTAACTTGTCCTTTGGCATTTGTTGAACTTATTTTGTGGAACTTTCTTAGATGTAATTATGTCAACCTTTACAGGGAAATTCCTTTATTGTAGTTACGATGGTGGTTTGTATCTTGTAAACAACTTATGATAACTTGCTCAGGTTGCTTGACCAATATTGACTCCAGCACACATACTTCTTGTAAAACAGAAACGCTTTGGCCCTAAAAGACAAAGCTTGGCAGTCTCGAAGCTTGTGTAAAAGTATTGCTCTCTTAATTGAACCTCTTTGGCAAAATCATAAATCCAACTTATGATCTTTGAGCAAGTTTTAAATACGAAAAAAAAACCATCTTATGAAAGATTTTGAATTGGAACTTTAGAGCACGAACTCCCCTTTAGGCCCTTGATGAAAATAAGGATGGGTCTTAAGAATCGAGAATCATGAGTTTGGTTATTAGGTGATTCCCTTCTGCGCAGCTTGCGTCTTTATTTCAATATATGTGACAATTTAGTAGTATAATTTTGATCATGAGTTTGAACATGATGACCTCCCTATGAGATCCCACTCTTCACGCATAAATCTAGATTGCCTTTAATTTCGGAACCAGATAAAAGCCATTGAATTCAAGTCAACTTGTGAGCTTGTTGTAAACTTCGAGTTCAAGATCCGCATGAGAATTTTCTTGACCCTGCCATCGGTTGGTGAATACACTTGCACGAGCTGGTTAGCCAAAATAAACATGCGTACAACGATAAAAGGTAAAAACACAACGCACGTATGATGGAGGTAGGATTCTTAAGGTCAAAAATTAGGGTGCAACAGATGCCCCTATTTAAGTTACTTCTATCCGGAGATACGGAGATTGAAATCTTCGTCTCGACGAGATAGGAGGGACTTAAATACAAACATTGCGCGAATTTTTGGCCATAAGAAAACCACCGCATGCATATGATATGAAATGATATGAAAATGCAAGACCAAAGATCCTGTGGAGAAAGAGCGCCACAGGGGAATAACTGGGTACGACATGCTAGACAGAAAAGCAACGGATCCAACAAGGTAGGACCCCACGAGGACATGAACAATCACTCATTGGAAATCTCCGAACGTGTAACGGTAACTCATGCATCAGGGATGCAGTGATTTTGACGATTTGTGATCGAAAGATACTTTTGCTACCGAGGTGGTGGTCAATAGTAACTCAAAATGGATCTCTTTTTTTATTTTATTATTTTGTAACTCCGCTAAAACAGTAAAATGTATAACCTCTCCTGGCATCATGGTACGGGGACCATGAGCTAGTCTCGGTCTTCGATGTCATTGTAGTTGTAGATATTGTTGTAGTTGTTGAGCTTCCCCGAGCATCATGATATGGGAGTCATGCGCCGGTCTCAGTCTCTGGTGTCGAACTTCCCCTTGCTCCATGGTATGGGAACCATGAGCTGGTCTCGGTTCTTGATGTCAAACTTCCCCTTGCTCCATGGTATGGGAACCATGAGCTGGTCTCGGTTTCAAATGTCAAACTTCCCCTTGCTCCATGGTATGTGAACCATGAGCTGGTCTCGGTTTCTGCCCAAAATGATGAAAACTCGCGAGAGCGTCTTCAAAGAGGGGTTGTAAATTTGTAGACTGTAGATGCAACTGTAGTTGTTGAGCTTCCCCGAGCATCATGATATGGGAGTCATGCGCCGGTCTCAGTCTCTGATGTCGAACTTCCCCTTGCTCCATGGTATGGGAACCATGAGCTGGTCTCGGTTTCTGCCCAAAATGATGAAAACTCGCGAGAGCGTCCTCAAAGAGGGGTTGTGAATTTGTAGATTGTAATGTTGATGTAGGTTGTATGTTGTGAATTGTAGCACTGTAGAATTGTTGATGTAACTGTTGTCGATGTAATCTTGTAATTGTAGAATTTTGTAGACGTGATCTTGTATTTGTAATTGTAGATGCAATTTGTATTGAATTGGCAATTTGTAGAATGTGCACCGGGGATCTTCAAAAGAGTTGTAAACCGGTTGATACGTGGAGTGTCCTCTTGTAAGGAGATATGTCATTGATTGTACTCGTAATGAACTCTCTGAGGAAGATCATTTTTGTAGTATCTCTGCTGTAATTGTAAAAGAGATGTGAAATTATAGTAGCAGAAACCCTCAAATGGGGAAGTATCTGTAATGTCCCTTGACTTGATAATCTTGAAATAATCCACTAGGGATAGACAGATTGTCTCGAGGAAGTTGTTATTTGTCGTTTTGAGAAAGGATCTGCCCAAAACGAGTTGCTCAAATAAAGAGATATTCTGGCATTTTAGCTGTAAGTTGTTGAGTGGATCTTGTAGTATTGCTGAAGAAATGTCACGTCTTCAATGGTGATCCTCGTAATGTCAAGGCGCAAAATAAATGCACTTTTGCCCCATGCTTGAGAGCTGGAAATATTCATAGTGTGATTGTCAAAGACCGAAGTTCAATTCGGGAAATAACCGAAGAGAAACTGCCAAGTAAGACTCAACCATAGAGGCATGGACTCCAATGGGAATGTACTGAAACAACTGTCTTCCACGAGGATCGAACTTCGTGGGGAAATAGAAATATTGAGTTTTTCTTTGCTTAGGGCTGACAACTCTATTTGGAAGGAGTAAGACATGCCCAAATACCCAAGGGTAAACGCAATCGAATAGATAGAGTAAAACAAACAAAGGATGCACAAATGCAAATGTTATGCTATCTACTTATATGATATGTGTATGCTTATGCTGACAAGACAGACGAAAGCAACGACCGGAGATGGGATAAACATCTCGAAACAAACATCCGACCAATCTTCAAAGATGGAAGTATCACTGAGGATAGATGGGGAACCCAATGTAGGATCCCAATCCTGCTTCAAAACTTCATGATTCTCTTTGAGGGAAAAATGATTAATCCAATTGGGGATGTATCATCTTGATAAGTTGACGTGTGATATGAAATTGTAGATGAGGGTACCCAAACCGAAGTTTTATAGGGGATAAAATAAATATCCTGGGTTTTTGTAGTTGCTGAATATGTTGGGGTTGAGCTTCCTGAGGATGAGATATACATCTTGCTCCAATCTTCAAATGCCCCAAGCAACATCTAGAGAGGATTTTACAGAAAACATGATGCCCTTCTGCCCCATTGTTTTCAAACTCTCTAGAGATTCACCGAATCTCGATGTAACTGCCCCTGATTGGCGGTAAGTGAGTCCTTGAACTTCTTCTAGTTGAATCCAAGACTTGCACGGATGGAATTTTCTTGGGAAGAATGACTTGCCCCAAGTCAGCAAGATCTTCAAATATCATCATCAACGTCTGTATGTGGTCTTTCTAAGACCTCAAGCGTATTTAGCACATTTGAAATATCCATTTTGAAATGGTTAATGCAACACGCGTTTGTCTTGAAGTTTTGAAAAGGAGTATCGCAAATACTTGTGATCGAAACCACTAGTTAGGATACAAATTGAATCGTTATTTATAAAGCCGATTTAAATTTGAGCATGGCTCAAGGAGTCAGGAAACAGTATCTCATCGAATATGCTTTCGAATTAAACCTTACCTCAATTAGGACTTTGAGGTTGGTATATGGGTTTAATTTATGACTTGTAGAATGGAGAAAAGGGTTAATATATTTGTGCCCGCCCAATTTTTGAAAGATGTTCATCATTTTTGATATTACCCTGCCCCAGGTTAGGAAAATGATGTTTGAAAGGGTTGGGGAGAGAGAGAACGGGTCCTCAATCAAGGTTTAAAAGAAAGGGTTAACTATTTTGGCTTTTAGGAGGTTTAAAATAATGCCTTACATCATCAGTAGGGTTTTTATTCGAAGCATACAACAAGAGATCATGTGTTTTACTTCATCATCCTCCTTCCAATTCTCTTCCAGAGCGAGAGATCGGGTACAAGTCGGCATTATAAATAATTTTGAAAACTATTTGAGTGAAAACGAATGGATTTCTTCAAGACAAACAGTTATTGCATTACTTATTCGAAACAGAAAGTTCTTACATGCAAAATATGCTTTCAATCAAAGAAATAAACACACAAACAAACGAAAGAAACATGTAAAGTTCTTCTGAGAGTCCTTTCCAGGATCTTTATTGTGCCTTCATGTAGACGGGAAAGATATGCAGAAATGTCTGGTGCGCAGCTTTCAGACACGGCGTTGACGACCTTGAATCATGCCTGGGGAGGATGAACCTTGTTGCGATAGGGGGTTATCTCGTACGTAAGGGACGGAGCCCTCAAAGATCAAGATTCTATCTTTGACCAAATTTTGGACGTCTGCTTTCATGCCGTAACAACTCTCAATGTCGTGCCCCGGAGCACCTTGATGATACAGGCAAAATTTGTTGGCATTGTACCAGTATGGAAACCTCTTAGGTACCTTGGGTGGGGCTTTAGTCTGGATATGCCCTCTTTGAATTAGAGCTGGAAACAAATCAGCGTACTTCACCGGGATAGGATCAAACTGGTGAATTGCTTCCCTTGGTGCATCTGGAGTCATCCTTTGATACCTTTTCCGAATTTGTCGGTGCTGTGGTTGATCTGGAGAGGCCAACCTCTGCCTAGGATGTGGTTGTTGTTCATGCTGAGCGGGCATCGCATACTGATGCTGAGGATGGGGTACCGGAGCTATGAATTCTCTGGAAGGTCCACAGTCATCTCTATTGTTTGGGGCTATACCCAAGTTATGATGGTATTGCTTCACAAAAGCAAAAGTTAAGTCTTCCCAAGACTGAATGTGATTCGCTTGCAGCTTCATATACCATGCGGATGGTGCTCTACCCAAGCTCTCTTGGAAGCAGTGGATCAATAGTTGGTCATTTCCAAGATAGGCGGTCATCTTCTGACAAAATATCATCAAATGATACCTTGGACAAGTTGTACCCTTGTACACCTCAAAGGCGGGCATCTGGAATCCCGGGGGGATAACTGAGTTTGGAACTAGGTGCGGGTCATGAGCATGGAAATCAGGCGCACGGTTCCTCTTCATTATTTTCCATCGCTCCTCGAAGTCACGAAATTCGTTCTTGAATGCTGTAAGCTCTGGATCATCCATTTCCTTTTCTTGCACAGGCTGAAGTTGCATAGGAATAAAGTTGTCGGAGGGACGGCGAAGCGTCGGGTTAGACCTTACTCTGAAGCTAGTCATGCGATCCATGTCTTTGTTCTCCTCACTATCCTTTAGTGATACTTCCGGCTTGGTCAAATGGTAGAGACGGCGACTGACAGCAAAGATGGAAAACCGAAATGAGCCACAACAAAGGAAGGACACATGCACAAATGTAAAATGCCATGTTAAATGCAGAATGTTAATGCATGAATGCAGAATGAGACTTCAAGAAACTCAAAGTGTTTTTCAGTGTTATAATGTAGGATAATCGAAAAACCTCTTATTTTGAGAAACGATGAAAACAAAGTACTCTTTCAGAGTTTATTACAACGAAAGCAAAAGAAAACTTAGAACTCTATCCCACGGTCTTCTTTGTACGGAGCTCCTCTGTCAGCTGGTCAATGCGCTCCTGCAGTGCCGCTTTCTCGATGATGAGTCGTTCCACACATTCCTTCCAAGCCATGGTAGTTGATGGGAGATCATCATTGGTGACAACACTTGAAGAGGCAGGAGAAAATAAATCCCCTTGCGCTTTTCTCTTTCTGGCAACTTCTGATCCTGGTGTCTTCTGAAGTCTTTCTTTCTCTACTTTGAGGGTGAAGAACTTATTCTTCCAGGCTGTCCTCAACTTCCGGGCTTCATCCAAAGCAATCCTTACTTGTTCAATTTCCTCTTCCTCGAACCAGTCGGGGTCATGAGGAGACAATGCCATAGGTTCGTGAAAAGGAAAAGGCATCTTGAGATCGAGAGCCCTTTCTCGCACCCAATGCAGATATTCTTCAGAGACAGTACAATCGGGGTATCCTGAAGCAGCTGTTCCTTCTCTATCAATGTATTTCCATGTATAAATGATGACAGTCTTTAGATCTTGATCCTCTTCTCCTTTGAAATAGATCTCTTCCAACGCAACTGGGTCAGGCACTTGGATCATAGGGTGTCCAAACTGTCTACGGGCCAAAGCGGGATTATAACTTATACATCCTTCTCTTCCAATGAGCGGTACGTTGGGGAAACCTCCGATGCTAGGAATCATAGGTACGCCTCCATAGGCGGGATCATACCAAACAATGTCCGAATGGGTAAGGGCCATAAGTACCTCGGACCATCGAGGTGTTGCTACTTTGTCCCAAAGGGACGGATACAAAGTCAAACGAGCGATGAACCATGAGTACAGCAAGGCGGTACAACATACAATGTGTCCTCCTCCTTCGGCATTCTTCGAGTGAATCGAGAAGTATGTATCAGCAAGCAAGGTGGGTACTGGATTCTTGAGTATGAACAACTTGATTGCATCCATATCAATAAAGTTGTCAATTTTGGGGAACCAGAAAGTCCCATAGACCAACAAAGCGAAAATGGCTTCCGATATGAGAACCTCCTTTCTTTCAGCATGGTAACGGACTTTTTCGATCAAAAAGTCGGCGGGGAACCCAAGGACTCCTTTCTGGGTGATCAGGCGCTCTTGAACATCTTCAAGGTTAAGATGAGTGGCATTTGCAATTTCTTGGTGACTAGGCGTGTCTTCCCTTCCGGTGAACAAGGGTCGAACAGTCACGGGCATCTTCAAGAGTTCTGAGTACTCTTCTAAGGTCGGCATCAATTGGTAGTCTGGAAAAGTGAAGCAGTGATACATCGGGTCATAGAATTGAACCAACGTTTCCAACAATCCTTCTTTCATCCTTAGCTCAAGGAAACGAAAAACTCCTCCATATTCTGCTGCGAAGGCAAAGCGATCCTCGATGAGTTCGGCTAGTTCTCTCAAGCTTTCGAGGTTGGGACTCTGAAAAGTGTACTTTAGGGTTTCTCTTCTGAAATCCATGATTACAACACCTACAGAACGAATTTGAGTTTCTTGAAGTGAACAATGGAAAAGAATGCAATGCAAGATGATTAGGACTTCATGGGGTTCCTCTATTTATGGGCATTGCGGTAAAAGAAAACGTTTTATTAAATTTGAAACGGACTACATAAGTATTCTTTTAAAGAGTCCCAAATAAAAGCTAAATAAAAGCTAGTAAAGACACTAAAGAAGCTTTGAATTCTGTTGCTTGAGCTGCTCCTCGAGTTGTGCCTTCTCACGGATGAGGTTGTCCACAATTATCTTCCAAATGGCGCATTGTGGGTCGGAGAAAAATAAACCCTCCATGACCTTCCTCTTCTTGCAGGGGAGTAGCTCCTCATCCTTCAATTGTAGCTGTTTCTGAAGTTCATCCTTCTCCTTCTGAAGTTCAGCGTTCTGCTTTTGGAACTCAGCATTCTGCTTTTGAAGTTCAACCTTCTCCTTCTGAAGTTCAGCATTCTGCTTTTGGAACTCAGCATTCTGCTTTCGACACTCATCTTTTCCTGCCACTGCCACATGGCACTTGTTCCTCCAAGATTCCATCTCATGTTGAGACTTCCTTAAGGACACCTCTAACTCCTCGGCTTTGGACATAAAGACATAAGTGGGCTCTCTCCTGGGAGCTATGGGATCTTGACGGGAATAAGGCATCTTTAGATTGGTTGCCCTTTGTCTGACCCACTGGAGGTATGGTTCTAAAGACACACAGTTAGGCTTCCCTAGACTTCTCTTTCCTTTCTTGTATACCCTACGCCACGCGTCCAGAACTCTTCCTAGAAGCTCTATATCATCTTGGAAGAATATACCCTCTACTTGAACACTTTTGGGAGGTTCCTTCAACGGGTATCCTAACTGTCGACGAGCTAAGATAGGATTGTAGCTGATTCCTCCATCAAAGCTGAGCAATGGTACATTAGCGAAGTCACCGCAGCTATCAATGATTAACACTCCATCATACACTCGGTTGTACCAATCAATGTCGGAATGGGTCAAAGCCATAACCCTTGGAGACCAATGCTCTTTGCCAATGTTTGTAAAAGAGCTAGACTTCGGCAAGTGCGAAATAAACCACTTATAAAGTAAAGGTACACAGCAAGTAATCATCCCTCCACCACGAAGGTTTCGGAGATGTACAGAGTGATATGCATTTCCCAACAGAGTCGGTACTGGGTTGTTCTTCATAAAGATCTTGAATGCTTTGAGATCGACGAAACCTTCGAAACTTGGGAATAGAAACAGCCCATAAACAAGCAAAGCGAAGATTGCCTCAAACGGAGCCTTATTAGAATAACCAGCATAGAAGGAAGCTTTCTCGATTAGGAAACCTGTCTTTAAACCAAGAGTTCCATCCTTAGTAACTAGGTTGGCTTTGACGTCAGACACCTTCAAACGGAGAGCTTTAGCAATATCTTTCTCATCAGGGTCCTTTTCCAAGAAGGGAAAAGGAGATTCCTCAAGGACGGGTAGACCAACCAAAAATGAATACTCTTCCAATGTAGGTAGCAACTGGAAGTCTGGAAAGGTGAAACAATGGTAGAGAGGATCATAAAACTGTAACAGGGTGGCAAGAAGTCCTTCATTCACTGAGCAACCCAATAGAGATATCAGCTTCCCATACTTGGTCTTGAATCCTTCTTGATCTTCGATGAAACCCCACAACTTCTTTAGGTCATCCAATTTGGGACTCTTAAAAGTATATTTCACAGTATGTCTTTTATCTGAAGTCATAGTGACCTACAATGTTCATAAACGAAAGTAAATCCCATGAAGTCCAATGCAGAATGATGCTATATGAATGCAGCAAACACAAGTATTCACATAAGGACAATAAAGATAAACAAACAAAAGGGACGCCCTAGGTTTGCAACGAGCATGGAGTAAAGGGTATACCCATCCCCAAAGGATGTGGACTAAAGGTTTGATTGTACTTGCAGAACAAGGTTCTAATGAGGTTCCCAAAGTCATTAGCCCATCTTTTGGATATTATCAACTTCCCAAGTACTCGAGGGTTAATAATATTCTCAAGAGAACTTCTTCTGAGTGTAGCATCGCGTAGCACTATTTCGGGGGTACCCCCTCATAGTCCCGCACTACGTCCTAATAAAGGCCAAAGTTAGGTTAAGGTAACTACGGTCCTCAATATCATAGGCTCCAAGTCAAAAATAGTGAGTGTCTTCACGATGGATCGTTCAACAGTACTATTTCGAAAGGGCCTCAACTGAGCGGGATTCTCGATTCAACTTAGTAGGGATTCCACTCCCAATAAGCCTCCTCGAATATATCCCATCCTATCTTAATTTCTCTCAAAGTTCGGGTGTAGAACTTTATCTCACCACTCAAGGACAACAAACCCAAAAGAAACATAAGAGAAAGCATGTAAACAAATAATCAAGTAGGCAGATATATAAAGCAGTAAACAAAACAAAATAAGATAGGGAGACCCACTAGAGAAGCTCCCCAGTGAAGTCGCCATTTCTGTCGCGGTGAAAATCGGATACCAAACTATTGATTAGTTTGAATCTTTAATTCATTTTGCAACCGAACTTTGATTTGTCCAAAGGAAGGGATAAAGATCGAAATTCCCACAATGCAATGCAAATGCAAGGTTTAGAGAGTTATAGGTTCGGGGGTTGGTTAAACTTAGGGAAGGTACTAGCATCCTAAGTTTCTGTAGTACTCTACAGGAACCTCTTGTTTTATGTTTGTTTATTGCTATGTGTTTATCTGCTTAATGGTTTAGAAACCCTAGGGGTTTATTTCTAAGTATACTCGATAAGGTATCGCACCTTGTGCCTACATATCCTTACGGGAGTGGAATCAGAGTATGTTGTAGTTCACCCTAAAGGGTTAGAGGAGCTCTTTGACTGTGGTCAAAGTTCCTACGGGTTTAGGGTAGTTGTTTTGATTGGGTTTAGGAGAAGAGACGAGTCTTCATTTTAAGAGAGATTACTCAGTTTTAGCCACCACAAGTGTGTAGAAAAAATTTGTATTTGTGTATGTCGTCTTAAGAGAAGGGCTTCGAGCGCTTGGAAGGGTCGACAAGTACGCCTCTGTCTTCTCTTAAGCGATCAAGAGATATTGATTGTATTTATGTTGTGGGGCGTGACAAGTTATATCTCGCTTAAGATGATTAACATCTATTCTCTATTGTGTTTATATTGTTTTTAAGTTGTATTGTTTTGTTTGTGCTATGTTGTAAAGATTAAGGTCCTTCCTATGGGGTAGGATCTATCCTAAACGATCAACTTGAAGAATCAAGGATCTAAGGGAATATGATGCATATGATGTGCAACTACACACAACGTTGAATTATGTGTAGGTTTTTCCTTTGGACGGATGCGATGTATGAGCATGATGTAAATAAATTGCGGAAATATAAAGTGCGGAAAATAAACCATACACACGCATGTAAGCGCTGGGTGTAGGTGAGCTACATACAAAATAAGAGCAGAGAATTAAAGATATACGCATGTAAGCGCTGGGTGTCAGTGCATGTGTAAGTGGGGTGCACGATTGATTATATTTTTGCGATGTTAATTGGTTTTAATCGTTTGATTTGAATTTTAGGGAGATTGAGTTGATTTTAGACGGGATATTATATTATTTTAGTGAGATTGTTTTTTACGAAAATATTGTTATTTAAATTATAGAAGCGACCTTATTATATAAAATTATTTTCCTACTTACGGTGTTATAGAATGCTTTTATTTATTATTTTAGATATAGAAGGTTGATAAACTAAGTTGTTTTTCTTTTATAAAAGTTTAATAATTATTTTTTTTAATGAAATGAGAAGAGTTGATTATTGAGTTATTATTAATTTAAAAAGATTTTGTTTATTGTCATTAAATTAGAAACAAGTTATATGTTTATTTTAAAAGGTTATTTAATTAAATAGAAATTGATTAAAAAGATTAATTTGTTAGTTTATCTTTTAAAACTGATTAATAAAAATGTTTATTATTCATTAATAAAAACTAGGTCAATAAAAGGGCTAAATGGTTAAAAGATTGATAAAGGTTTATTGAATTGTTAATTGATTTTAAAAAAAACTGATTGTACTCAAGATTAATTTGGTTAGTTAAAATTAAATTAAATAGTAATTAAACGCGGATTAGATGGATTAGTTAGGAGGTTAGTGGGTGTGTTGTGTGTGTGTTAGTGATTCATGTTGATACAGAGCGACAAATACAACTGGAACGAAAACGAAGGAAAAGTAAAAGCAAAAACAGACGGCGGCGGCGGCGACTAATCCCTAACACCGTTCACTCGTTGTCGATCCTCTCGATTCCCCGTCTCCATGATGGTTCCTGAAATGCAAATCAAGGCGTTAATCGTTCAATAGTTCAAACATAGATAGAGAATTTTACCGACGACGCGAGACGGTGGCGGAATTTGGAAGTGAGAACGGTGGTTGTTGGCTTGCGGCAGCTTTGAATGGTGTTGCTAATGAGTGGCGGGTGGTCTCCGATAATGGCTTGGAATCGTGGTGGCGTCTGCGTGAGGATTGCTTCGGCTTCTCCGGCAAATCTCCAGATAAGTTTCTCCACAATTTTAGGTTTTTTATTGAGTTTGGGATTCTCTGGGTGTGTGATTCGATTGAGGATCTTCTTCCGTTTGGTTACGATGACTCCCCTTTTATAACCCCAACTGCTTTGAACGAAATTGATTGATGCTTTCAATGAGGATTTGAACCTTCCTTTCTTGTCTATGCGAAAATTGAAAACCTTTCCTAATTGGGATTTCAAATCCTGTGGTTTACTCTGAGATTGGATTTGATAGGATATCCTCTGAATATTCTTCGCTGATTAATACCTAATTACTAATTCGCAAATGATTTGACAGGTGTGAACAGCAACAAACTTTGGGCCTGGGAATGATTTGAGGCAAAGGGGCAAATCGAGAAAGTTGGCTGAACTGGCCCACAGAATTGAAGAGGTAGCTGGAGAAGATCGTTCATGCTTCTTGACAGAGGTAAAGCCACCGAATGAACGGTGTCTCTTCTGCACTTTGATTTCTTCCGTCTTCACGAGGTCAGTTGAGTTCTCTCTGCGTCTAAACCGCGTTCGATCTAATTCAACTGTCGCCAATTTTCAATGTCGTTCTTATAATGGATGTAGCATCTTCTACGAATTTGAGTTTAATCAAGGAACATCTCAACGGTGATGGAAGAGTTCAATGCAATAAACTTGGCCAGACGGTTTTCGGTGTTAGGAGTTTGAGTATCGGGATCTTACTGACACTATTGGTGCTAGCGTATATCGCAAAGTTTTCACCGAACATGGATTCAGAAAGGATACAGCTGTTGGTTCCGTTTTACTCCTCCAAAAGGTATTTCATCTCATTTGGTCGGTTTTGTTCATCAAATTTTCCTTTTCCTTTTACTTATAATGGTCTTAACAAGCAATATAGTGGCGAAAATATGCAGCTGTGTTTTGCATTGGCAAAGATCAACTTGTCGCTTGCGTATACTTCGGTCACAATGTCATATTACCAAGAATGCCCAAAGACGTCAACGGAGTCTTCTAGGCGAGAGTTCTTGCAACCAGCGATTGTGCCTTGAGGTAATGGTTTCAGATTTGTTCTATGTTATACACCATGTATAGTTGTAATTGTGTAACTTCATCAATGCATACACTATCTTCACTAACCTTCTTTCACCTGTTCCCGAGTCTGAAGTAAATGCTGCCGTCAAACCAACAACAGAGGAATTCCGGCCTGTAGCTGATATGGCCAAAGGGGCAATGCTCACAACTGCTCTCAAGAGTTGGAACTAGAGTTAAGTCCCAAAAAGTTGTCAAACTTATGAATATATTTGACAAGAAGCTGAAGTTGTCGACATTTGCTCCAAGTATAGTAATGATGGGATTTGGATATCGCGGGATGATGCTAGAATAAAGGTTACAACTCACACCATTTCTACTCAATTCATCCACTGTAGTGTGTTTGTTGCTCTGATATTGCTTGTGCTGATTTGTTACGCCTTTCTCTTGGTTTGCAGGTGTTTTTTTTAATTTCATTGCATTGGCTGAGGCGAAGCTCTACTTGACATAAAAATCTTCTTGGTTGGTAGGGTGTTGATGGTCTTTTTATGTGTGTAATTTGTGCATTGAATTTCTGCTGCGTGCGTTATGTGCGTTGCTTATGGTTGCAGGATGTTGCTCATATTATGATGTTGCACAAGTGATGGCTAGCTGGTGATGCAGGAAGTGTTGTACGTCGCCATTCAGTGAGCAGCAATAACGCGAAGGATGGCATAAGTTCCTTTTTTCTCAAGCCGTTTGTCATGCCTAAGTAGAGCCTTATGGATCACGGAATGGTGCGCCTCAAAGCAGGCTGCGTGATCTGCGATTAAGCCTTTTGAGGTATCATACGAAAGCTCAAACATGCCCGTGACTTTGATGGATGATTGTTGAGTTTGCTTGCGGTGAAACAGGAACAGAGCGTCAAGAAATAACCTCTGAACCCATGTGCTTGTCTGAACTGCAGCTCAATAGTATACTCAGCTTTGATACAAGGGACTAGGTAGTATTTCTGCTCCTTACACATTACAGAAGTTGCACTAGGCGCTTCCCTTTTGATCTTGAATCTGAACTGGTTTAATTTCCTGATTTGGTTGGCCTCACCCGTTGTATGGCTTTCCTAGCTTGAGTGATGATTAGCATGAGGTTTGTGCAGCAACTTTTAATTCAGCTGTGGTGGTAGGATAGTATTATGCTGGTTTGTATTTGATTATGTTGGATATGAATTGTTGGCTATTTCAAAGCATGATATCTGCCTTAATTCTCATCAGATTATCAGCCTTAATTTCTCTGTTCTTTGCAGAATCGCAGTTAAAGGTGTCGTATGTTGTCTGTTATTCCTACTGCAGGAAACAGGGCGGGTCCTTGGCGTCGAAACTTGTGAATTCTGCCTATAAACTGTTGAGTAGGTGCATTTGGAAGCTACAGTTGTTGTTAATTTGAAGGTAGACACTTTTCCTCTTGAACTTCAGTAGGATGAAGGACCAGTTACGGCGTAGAACAAATAGTCGAGGGTGCTACGATTATTAATTGGTGTTGCTTTGACAGGCCGCGAAGTTGTTTGGTTTTGTTGATAGCTTATGTCAACTTCGTGCCACAGCATCAGCCAACTTGCAGATCAGAGATGATATGTTGCTTTCCAATGGAACAAACGGGACAGGTAGATTCAAGGTGCAGCAACATATATATTTTATCATCAATGTTTTGTTCTGTTGTGGTTTATACCCATGTTCTCTGATTACTCCTTCTTCCCTTCTCATGCAGGTTGTAGATGCCAACAATAGGGCGTACGCTGCGGCGTTTCCGTTTGAGTTGAAGCGAACTGCGGGCTACTTCTATTTCCAGTCGAACATGTATGCTATCAGAAAGAAGTTGAACTTATTCTAACAGGTTTGAAACTTGTCTTGAAGTGGCGGTATCCTGGAGTTTGCTTGGGGCTGTTACCGCCGGCGAGATTGCTGGCACAAACGCTGTGGTTTATTATATCCGTGACGTAGCAACATTCATTCGACCGCCAAGTGCTCTTACCCAAACGACATCACCTTCTCTTATCAGTGGTCAAACACCTTGTATCAACTAGCCGTAATCATGATGCATCAAGTTTGTTATCACGCCGGCGGCATCGCCAATTGGACCCTTGCAGGAGTAATTTTGTGTTCTGATGTAATGTGTAATTGGTTCTTTTTAACTTGTCCTTTGGCATTTGTTGAACTTATTTTGTGGAACTTTCTTAGATGTAATTATGTCAACCTTTACAGGGAAATTCCTTTATTGTAGTTACGATGGTGGTTTGTATCTTGTAAACAACTTATGATAACTTGCTCAGGTTGCTTGACCAATATTGACTCCAGCACACATACTTCTTGTAAAACAGAAACGCTTTGGCCCTAAAAGACAAAGCTTGGCAGTCTCGAAGCTTGTGTAAAAGTATTGCTCTCTTAATTGAACCTCTTTGGCAAAATCATAAATCCAACTTATGATCTTTGAGCAAGTTTTAAATACGAAAAAAAAACCATCTTATGAAAGATTTTGAATTGGAACTTTAGAGCACGAACTCCCCTTTAGGCCCTTGATGAAAATAAGGATGGGTCTTAAGAATCGAGAATCATGAGTTTGGTTATTAGGTGATTCCCTTCTGCGCAGCTTGCGTCTTTATTTCAATATATGTGACAATTTAGTAGTATAATTTTGATCATGAGTTTGAACATGATGACCTCCCTATGAGATCCCACTCTTCACGCATAAATCTAGATTGCCTTTAATTTCGGAACCAGATAAAAGCCATTGAATTCAAGTCAACTTGTGAGCTTGTTGTAAACTTCGAGTTCAAGATCCGCATGAGAATTTTCTTGACCCTGCCATCGGTTGGTGAATACACTTGCACGAGCTGGTTAGCCAAAATAAACATGCGTACAACGATAAAAGGTAAAAACACAACGCACGTATGATGGAGGTAGGATTCTTAAGGTCAAAAATTAGGGTGCAACAAAAGGTACACTAGAAGACGATAGGACCAAGAAGGAGAAACTGGGGGATAAATGCAATGCAAAAATGTGATGCTAATGCCATGCAATGGTCTCAAGAATTTCAACGGTCGATTGCAAACATTCCCTTTTAGGAAAGCGAGAAAAGCTGTTAGACTTTAAAATGTAGGACTTCTTGAATTTGCAAAGGACTTTTGAATTCCTTGAAACTAGAAATGATATGATGCTTTATGGATGCAAAGCACAAACGCACATAAGCAAACAAAGGTCCTAATTTTAGAGGAACAATGAATGGAGTCAAGGTCTACCCTTCCCAAAGTGGTGTGTACTATAGATTAATTGTACCTGCAGAACAAGGGTTCTAAAAAGTGCCCAAAGTCATCAGCCCATCTTTTGGATATTATCAACTTCTCGACTGACTCAAGGGTCGATAATATTCTCAAGAGAACCTCGTTCGAGTGTAGTATCGCGTAGCAACCATTGTAGGACTACTCCCACATAGTTCCCACACTACGTCCTAGATAAGGCCAAGATGGTGTAAAGGTACTACGGTTCACAGTATCACAGACTCCAATCGATAATGGTAAAAGTTTTCACGATTACACTCGACCAACCGAACCATTTTCGAAAGTGTCTCAACTGAGCGGTGATTCTCGAGTCAACTTAGTCGGGACTCACTCCCTATAAGCCTCGTCGAATATATCACCATCCTATAATAATGTCACTCAAGTCCGGGTGTAGGACTTATCTCACAACACAGTAATTCCCAAGCAAGGTACCCCTGAACAACGTATATACAAATGAGTAAAAATATTAATGAAACAAATATATGAAGAAAAATAAACAAGATAGGGATAACCCTCAAAAATTGGGACTCCCCAGTGAAGTCGCCATTTTCTGTTGCGGTGAAATTTGGATGTCAAGCTATTGATTAACTTGAATCTTAATTCATTTACAACCGGTCTTTGATTTATCCGAAGGAAAGGTTAAAGAAAGGAAAAACCTAAAGGGGAGAGATCTAAGGTTCGGGGGTTGGTTAAGATTAGGGAAGGTATTAGCACCCTAAACTTCCGTAGTACTCTACGGGAACCTTTTGTTTATTTTTTTTATTTGTTTCATTTTTTGCTTTAAGGGTATGTACAAAGGATTGAAAACTAAAAAAAAGACCTAGGGGTTAATTCTAAGTTTACTCGGCAAGACATCGCATCTTGTGCCTACATATCCTTACGGGAATGGAATCAGAGTAACTGTAGTTCCCCTCAAAAGGGAGGTTAGAGACTTCTTGACTGTGGTCAAGGTCTCAAGGGGAATAAACGCATCTTAAGGACACGCTTACATGGAGTCCGATCTCTATGTTATAAATTGTTAAGTGCATTAGGGTTAGGTTAGGGATTCCGCGGCGGGAAACCTTAAAATAGAGTACGGCGACTCTTTTGGCCTAACACTAGGATAAAAGCAATTTTGCCCACGGCGGGACACCTAGGCTAAACAGGGTTTGATCCATTAAAGGGGTAAGGCTATTGACTCGGCGGCCAAAAGGCTGGACCTAATCCTTCGGAAGGATAAAACTGTAAAAAAAATGTGAAAATATGACAAATCATTATATGGAGGAATAATTAAGGTACAGAAATAAGAAAAGTAATAAAGGCAGAGGGTATAAAGAAATAAAGAAACATTTCTGAAAACATGAAGAATATGAAAATATGTAATGACACTTAGAATGAAGTGAGGGAGGAAAATAGTGTGGGGCTGTGGCCACCACAAGCACATCTCAACCTCGAGCATGCACATAAAATGCCCAAAGAAAGAAAAGTAATAAAAGGTACATAAAATGACACGACAAACATCAAACATCAGGAGTTCCTTACGAAAAGGTTTTAATTTTTTAATATTTTAATTATAAAAAAAATGTTTTAATTTTTTAATATTTTAATTATAAAAAAAGGTTTTAATTTTTTAATAAAAAATATTTAAGTTAAAATTATAAAAATAATTAAGTTTAAATTATAAAAAAAAGTTTTTTTTGGAGGAAAAGTCTTTTCAGTTTTTTTTAGAACAAAAAAGGCTTTTCATCCAAAAAAAGAATTTTCAGTTTTTTGGGGAAAATGCTTTTCAGTTTTTAAAAAAGGTCTTACTAAAAAAAAGGTTTTAATAATAAATAAAAAAAAGGGGTTTTGATTTAAAAAAAAAAGGTTTTAATAATAAAAAAAAAGGGTTTTGATTTTAAAAAAAAGGTTTTGTTAAAAAAGGGTTTTGATATTAAAATCTAGGGACCTAAACACACATGGAGATTAACATGGCAAAATATGCACATAAATATGAAAAAGCAAAAGGTTTAGTAATTTAACGGACCTAAACACATTAACATGGCAAAATATGCACATAAACATGAAAAGGCAAAAGGTTTAGTAATTTAACCTACGAAGCGGAGGTTTGCTTCGGTAAATGTGAAAAAGGTTTGAATAAGGGAACACTGGAGAGCTCCAATCCTTCTGACGAGTTGTGGGAACGACCGCATTTCTTCTCTGGGGATCTCCTTTGTTTCTCCCTCTCTCTCTCCTCTTTTCTGAAGAAAACCTTCTGACCCTTTTCAACAAGGCAACACATGTATATATAGGGAACAAATTAGGGTTAACACCAAATTGTCAATAATGTCCCTAAAGCCCATTTTAAAGCCCAAACTAAATAATTAGTTAAGAAAAAAAATAAATTTAAAATAATTTAAAATAATTAAAATAAACTTAAAATAAAAACTAATAATCCTATTGATTCCTAAAATCAAAAAATATTATAAAAAGAACAAAAATTTTTCAATATTTTTTATTTTATGATTTTTTGGATATTTTTATGAATAATTTAGAAAAAAGTGAAAAAAATAATATTTTAAAAAATGATTTAATAAAAATACGAAAATAATAATTAAATAATAATAAAAAACTATTTTTGTTATTTTTTTAATGAAAGATAGAAAAATTTAGAGTAAAAATAATAAAAAACAAAAAGTGACTAAGGTGAGATTCGAACTCTCAACCTCTCACACTCACAACTCCTTACACATGTCCTCTTGCCAATTATGCCATTTTTACTTTTTAGAAAAAAAATGCATGCCATATGATATTTACCTGCAAAAAGTCAAACGACTACACAAATTTGTTAGTAATTGATTAAATGCAATAAAAATGCAATGAAATGCGACGACAAATCTTAGGGCAAAATTTGGGGTATTACAGGTACCATACTAAACATCCAGACTGTGGAAAAGAAGCTCTCCCACAATCCTTTCTCAGACAGCTTAAGGCTCGTAACGTACGAAAGAAATCATTCATGATTACTGTATCTTAAACTGCTTCGGAACCTGAAAAACCTGTCAACAATAAAGGTTAGGAAAAGCAATAAGATATACATCATGCAAATATGCTTCATGCAGATGCATGCATGTGTCTGTGTGCGTGGGAGGTTTTCCCCCGATCCTAGTGCCTTAGTGACGGTGCTGATAATAATAGGAGGAAGAAGAAATCCGAACCCAATAATGGAAACATCAATCTCATATATATATGGAAAGGCCTGTCAAGGCAGTACACAGTATCAGCGAGTATAAACAGATCAACAGCATGACCTCAGCCAACAAGTCTGGTGATGGTCAGCATACATCAAAGATCAAAACAACAGGAATACAACTAGTCAAGTACGGCCACGGGCGCGATACTCTGCTAATAACTCCTTCGTATCTGGATGATCTGGCAAAGTGAGCAACCCCTCGACGAGTAGTTCCCTCTGCCTGATGGTATGCTGGAGCCCCTGAACTGAACTCTCCCAAGCTCCTTCGCCAAAGCAATCCTCCAGTTTCCGCTTCTTAGACTCAAACATCAGCTTATGCTCCTTCAGGTTAGCAAGAGCTTTGTTGAGACGGCTTTCGGCGGCGTATCTGCGGGCGGTCTCTTCATCAAACCTCCGCTCACTGTCCTTGACTTCGGCTTCCAGCTTAGAAATCTGTAGTATCAGTTTGTCCTCTCGCTCCTTCCTGATGGCCATGGAAGTCTTCCAATGCTGGTCGAACTTAGATATCCTACGGTATGCCTCTTCCAGATGCTGCTTCTTCGTAGCTAGTACATCATTAGCAGCCCTGAAGTCTTGACCTAAGCGTTCCCGATCAGCAATCTGCTTTGCCAAGTCTGCACCCAGTTGGTTTACCGACTCTGTTTGCTTTTTGAGAGCATGCACGGCTTCATTCCGTTCACTTCGAAGCTGAGCTAACTCCTTCTCTAATTCTGCATTCACCCGCTTCAGTTCATCACGCTCGGCTAATACCTGGTTGTGCTGATGAATGGACACAGTGGTAGGCTCTTCGGCTAGTGGAGGACTCTCTGGTCTGACGTGAGGGAATGGCATCCCTATAGCGCTGGCTCTGGCTCTGATCCAATCTGAATAAGGAGGGTAGGCTTGGCTGTTGCTCTTTCCCAACAAAGGCTTTCCTCTCGCGCTGATATTGTTCCACGCATATCGAAGCTTGGACAACAAATCCCCCTCTAGAGTACCCGTGAGGTACAGAGATTCCTGTACCTCTTCCTCCTTCGGTGGAGTCCTCAAAGCATATGCAAACTGACGAACTAGCAATGATGGATTGTAGTTGATGCAACCCTTCCTACCTATCAGAGGTACGTTAGGAAACCCACTACAACTGAAGATCACCTCGGTGCCTAACCTGTCTCTGTCAACGAACCAATCAATGTCTTCTGCCGACAAACTCATCAGACGTTCAGGCCACTTAGCTGTGGCTGCAGACAAGACGAAAGAACCCCTCTTGGGCAAATGACTATCAAACCACTTGTACA
Source organism: Lathyrus sativus (assembly GCA_963859935.3). NCBI lineage: Eukaryota > Viridiplantae > Streptophyta > Magnoliopsida > Fabales > Fabaceae > Lathyrus > Lathyrus sativus. The sequence continues at coordinate 598,280,812 of OZ012741.1, read as the reverse complement.
ACAACGGTACGCAGCATGAGACATTCTTCCCTCTCCGGTTCTCATTCTTGTAATGCACTGAATGGTAGATGTCTCCGATCAGAGTAGGGACTGGATTCCCTGAGGCGAAGATATGGAATGCATCAAAGTCCACGAAATCAGGCATGCTGGGGAACAGGATAATGCCATATATGCATAAAGCAAGGATGGCGTTGAATGCGTCCCAACATTTGTCCTTAGCACACTGCTGAGCCTTAGCTATCAGAAACTGCAGAGAGAACCCTGGGACCTTGTTGCAGCTCGTCACCACTAACTCAGAAGCGCTCAAATGGAGTGAGGAAGCCAAACCAGCCAGATCAGGCTCAGCATCCATGTGTACGAAAGGCATCTGCCTTTTGATAGGCACACCCAGCATATCAGCATACTCTTCCAATGTTGGCGCGAGAACGAAGTCATGAAAAGTGAAACACCTCAAGGGAGGGTCATAAAACTGCAGAAGAGCATGTAACCCATTCAACTCGGACGTGGAAGGTTTGCAAACCAGACTAAGCAACCTGCCATAAGACTTCCTGAACCTATCCTTCACAGAATCCCCTGTTAGGGCTATCAAACCAGTCAGCTTCGACACATCGGGGGTCGGGAACTTGTACGCAATAGTCTTCCTGAGAGAGGCCATAATAACAGCAGAAGGCGAGAAATCCGGGATCGGGGAAACGGTACCTGCAACACAGACACACGTTAATGGAATGCAGATGAATGCGCAAACTAATGCAAAATGCAGGCATGCAGTAATATATCCAGGTAGCCGCTGTGGAGATTCGGCATCAACAGTCACTGATGAGAAGGAAACCCCGGCGCAAAACCACTGATCTGATCTGTTGAGAATAACCATCTGCTAGGACCGAGATCAAAATTCTGCTCTGACAAGAATAAGTGACTGATAATAAGGACCCCGGGTGCAAGATCAAAAATCTGCCCTATCAAGAACACACCACTGATAACAATATTCTGATCAAAATCCTGCTCAGACAAACACCCGATGATAAGATCCTCTGATCAAAAACTTGCTCTGTCAAGAACAGACGAGTCTGTAACTGAGAACCCTGGTACCAACATAACTGATTCGCTGTCAGGAAAACCAGGTAGTCTGAAGGTCTAAGTTTCCTACAATAAACCCAGTCCCGCTCACAGGTATGGACCTAGACTGACTCAAGGTACGGCATCCTATGCGTTCATCAGCGTCACAGACTTTCAAAACTGATGATACGATTCCCAGAAGGAGTGGCATCATCAAGTCCTGAAGAGGCCTCACATAGCTGAATCACAAATGATCGGTCCCCAGAGTCGACAATCCACCAAACCAGCAACCGTCTCAACCCAAAGGGTTGAAAGTGAAGCCAACCGGATGAACCTCGTCTGAGCGTGGATTTCATGAGACACTAGTGCCTGCAAAGCAAGCACGCGCCCACTAATTTCCACTCTAAGTCTATGGTGCACTCAAGCCTGGGTCTGGCTTCTCACTCATCAGAACTCCCATCCCACAACAGCACAAATAATCATATTATACTGGAAATAAAATGCGGGAAATAAAGTGCGAGAAGTAAAAATGATAAATAAACGCAACCCAACAAGCAAACACACAAACGATAGGATTGACTCGCACAGGGAACCGTTGGAGTCCCCAGCAGAGTCGCCAGCTGTCGCTTGCGCGAAAATAAGGTGTCGGCATAACAGAAGAGTCGCCACCTTTCGTTATTTATCCCTCAGAGCGGGAAAGGAAACGATCGGAAAAACCTGACGAATAAGGGTAAGACAAGGTCATCGCAACCATTGTCTGGGTTCGGGAGTCGGTTACGCAAGGGGAAGGTATTAGCACCCCTCACGTCCGTCGTACTCGACGGGATCCTCGCTTGTTTGTTTACTTGGACGGGTTGGTTTTATTCTATCTACCTATCAAGGCTGGCTGAAAAAGAAAAGAAACATGACTCGGCAAAGCGTCGCACTTTATGCCTACGTATTCTCATCAGAGAATGAGAAATCAGAGTCAACGTAGTTCGCCCTACGAAGGATTATGGGGGAAGGTAGCTCGCCAAGACATCGCCATCTTGTGCCTACGTACTCTCAACAGGCATGAGAGATCAGAGCTCACGTAGTTCGGGAAACTACGGTTTATTTCCTGTTTTGAAAGAAGTGTTTTTTATTGTGTTTGCGATTTCAACCGCACTAGAGACTATGACCTGAGAGTGAATGCGTCGCATGTCACCCAAAGGGTACCATACTAAACATCCAGACTGTGGAAAAGAAGCTCTCCCACAATCCTTTCTCAGACAGCTTAAGGCTCGTAACGTACGAAAGAAATCATTCATGATTACTGTATCTTAAACTGCTTCGAGATGAGAAGAGAACAGGCCCAACTAGGAGGGAGACTATCAAGTCCTACTGTTATCATGCCATGGATTCATCCTATGGTTGAGGTTTGAACAGGGAACTCCTAGATGTTGTCATGCATAGGTTTCAACCTAAAAGTCTATCATCAAATCCTTATCAAAGGAAATGAGAGTCCTAAGGGATCATGTCAATGATACACCAAAACAGACAAAAGCATCAGCTTTAACAATAAAATGCATGCAATGCAAGTGAGGGAGGAAATGTGTGTGGGGCTTCAGCCTCCACAAGCTCGTCTCAACCTCAAGCCAGTCATGAAATAACAGTAATCATACTGAAAAATAAACAACATGCTATCAAGCAATAACCAGTAAACTGCAATCATACAGATAAAAGGAAAACATGCTATCAAGCAAAATAAACACATGGGCAAGGGAGCTGGGCTCTACCGAATACCCGCAAGCAAAGCCAAGCAATAACAATACAAATAGAGGGAGCAACTCAACCTCTAATGCAATCATGCTCTTAGACTGAACTTATTCTAGATGAACTTAGTCTAATGCAACAGACAAATCAAACAAAACAAACAATACAGAAAAGAAAAACAGAAGAAGGCCTCAGCTCCTCCAGCAGCTACTCAGTCTTCTGACCTCAGAGATCACTTGCTTTCCAGGTATCAATCCTACAACACGAGTATCAACTCATCTTCTCCTTTAAGCTTCAGCTTCTCGATCAGTTCCACCTTCAGGCTTCACTATCTTCAGGGATCTTCAAGCATCAACTTGATCTTCACAAAGTCTTCAGACTTCAACAATCTTCAAGGAATCATCCTCTTCAAAGCTTTAGCTTCTATCTTCAATGGCTCAAATGCTCCAGCAAACAAAATTCAGTCAACAAGATGAGGTGAGGATGTTACAGTGCTCACTGACTTCCAAAGGATGCCATTAAGGACTTAACATCAAAAGAAAGGCTCTCTCAAAGTTCTTCCTCAAAGGGCAAGGTCACTAATCCCTCCAAAGGAGAGAGGTGAATACCCTTAAGGGACTTTATGTCACAGAGAAGGAAGGAGGTGAACAAGACACTCCTTATTTATTGAATAAAAGTAGTCTATCTAGGGCTCTACCTATGCACCTATAAACCTATAAACAAAACAACAAAAGCTAACTAAGCTCCTCTGCAAGGTCTTCAAAGCTTCCATGATGATCCACAAGGTCTTCAACTCAATCTTCAAAGCTCACACACTCAAAGGAGAAGGAAAACAAGCACAACAATACAATCTATGCCTTTAAGCAACACACATACTAGCCATACATTCAAAAATCAATTAAAAATACTAAAACACCATACAATATTCTAGCAAAATTCTAGGGGATTCTATACATACTTACCCTTAACCCATATATTCCCCATACACTAATTTGGCCTATAAACCTCAAAACAAAATGGTTCAAGTCTACTTATACAACCTAAAACCCTAATTTGAGCACCTAAATGTCAAACAATCAAACTACATCAAATTTTAATCTACAAATTGAGAATTAAATTATATATGACCTATGATTCAATACCTAACTATGCCAAAAAGAATGGCTCAAAAATCCTAAGGGAAAGTCCTAAAACAAATTGTACAAAATCAAGTATTAACCAAAATCAATTAAAAATACTATTTACAAGAAAATATGCTAAAAAATATCAAAAGAAAAATAAAATGGAATTTTTATTTTTATTAATTTTCTAGACAAAATTATGAATATGTGAAAAAAAGAAGAAATGAAAAATATTAATTTTTGAATTTTATATGGATTTATTAAAATGCAAGAAAATATTAAAATGAGAAAATAAAAAGAAAATGAAATAAAGGGGAGGGGGTGTCATGAGTAATGCGCCTCAGTTGTTTTCATGATGGGCCAAGATCCTGGGGGGTGCAGATAGAAATCCTGGTAAGCCCACCTGCGCTCAGAAAATACAAATAAAAATCAAAGGAAAATTGGTAAGACAACGGTGCAAATAGCATCAAATTGCAGTGTATTTTTGGATTGGGCCCATTGAGGGGGTGTGAATAGCGAGGTCTTCATTCAGCCCAGAATTCCCAACTTAATTGAACGCAGCGTTTTGGTTCTATTCTTTCCCTCCCTTTCTGAAATCAAATCATGGCCGTGCGATCAACTGAATTAGTCAAGGGTCTGGGACCATCCAACGGTGGGACTTCATCGTCTCCAAATAAACCCTAGGGTTTTCAGAAAACCCTAATCCCATGCCAGAATTTCCACTCGATCGTTCTCAATGATGGCTTGATGAAATCAAGAAATTCCAAAAGCAAAAATGCACTATTGATTACCACGAACACAACCATACAAGTAGCTTGCTCTGAAACTCCATATATCACCCCAACAGAACACGCGAATGCTTGGGTTCCACCATAATTCTCTGCTATCAAACCTAATAAAGCTTCAATCTAATGATGTAAATCTGTCCTCCATGTTACCCTAACCAAACTACACAATACCATATCCACTAATGCACACTAAACAACTTGCTATCAATCTTGCAAGAATTGGTACCCTGCCACGAAACCTCATGGATTCCTCTCAAACTTTCAGGAAACCTTCCTCTAACCTAGCATGTTGATCTTACACCTAGGATTCTAACAGAATGTACATAATTATGGACCTACAGATCAAGATACCAACCTGTTGAACTTCAATGGTGAGTGATGTTAGAGCTTGATCTAGCACTTGAAACCTTCTCCAAATCTTCCTCCAATGATGAACACCTTTCTGTTTGCAAGGGTTGAGGTGGATGAAGCTTGTAGAAGAAGGAATTGAATCTTGCTTGATCTTGAAGAAATCCAACAATGGCACTTTCTCTCTCACTCTCTCCAATGAACACAACAACTTTCACCAACCCTGGCCACATTGTGATTCACTCTTCTTATAACAATCAAAAGAATAATCTAGAACTTCCTAGAATGAGCTAGAAAGTTATAGAATTTCTCATGAAATGATACATTGCATAACCTTTATCTCATTCCTTAAGCTTGATAAATTGCCTTTAAAATCTCCTTACAAGAGATATTGAGAAAGAATGAGTAAAAAACATGCACTTCCTTGCCTTTGGTGAAGTTTTATCAAGTTGCCTTATGATTCAAGTAACAACATTACAAAGTAACCTTCATTTTTGAGCTCCAAATCAAAATTCTGTTTAAATAAAAGTTTTTAGAATGTCATTTACATTCAAAATGGTATATTGGATGGCCTATTTTGGACTCATAGATCTCCCAAACCAAATTTCAACTTGACTTGAATTAACTTATAAGCCATTTTTTAGTTCAAATTTACCAAACTTTGTAAATCCTTGCTACAAGCTTTTTCAATAACTCATGACCACTTTTCTAGGCTTAAAATCCCATTTTGAACAACTTTCATGTTTTGAGTTTTTCCATTTGAGGCTTGGAAATAGGAGATATGGCCTTTGCTTAAAATGACCTATAACTGCCAAATGACCAAAATACCCCTGTCTTGTTCAAACCATAAGTTGAGTTCTACAAATCCTATCAAGGACTTCTAGTACTCTCTATAAAGCTAAGAAGATTCCCTTCAACATTAATGTTGACCAAGAGATCATAGGAATCATCCTACTAGGGCAAAAGTTGTCTGCAAGTTGGGTGACTTTCAAGGACCCAGATTCACACACCTCTGCTGACCTGTAATTTGTCAAAACCATAACTTGAGCCCTGCAACTCCTATCAAGTACTTCCACCACTCAAATTAAAGCTAAGAACAATCTCTACAACATTCATGTTGTGGGGAAGATGAGATATCGATCACATCTTGAGCTAAAACTGCCTGGAAGATAGGGATCCAACTAGGGTTTTTTCACTGACAATCCTTGGAAACCCTAACTCAAAACTTCTCAAACTCCTCAATCATGATGAGTTGGTCTAGGAATCATCTTTATAACATCTCTATGCATCATTCCATGATCTCATGGCCCTTGGATTAGGTCTCAACCTTCTCCAAATCTTCAGTTATCCTAGGGTTGACCCAGTCAAAACCCTAATTCTACCATTCATGGTTGAATCTTTTGAATTCTTGCACAATGACTTCTATGGGCTTCATGATGGCTCTCAAGACATCTCATAAGCTTTCTCAAAACATCAAGTTCATTCTCAAAGTCTCAGAATCATCTGAGGAGCTCTCATAACTCTCAAGTTAGGAGGCACACAACCCTGGTTTCACCCAATTCCTCTGAGGATCTCCTGAACTTTCTGGTGAGGATATCAACTTTCAAACACTTGATAGGTAAATAATTGTTGGTCAAATTTTGGGGTGCAACAGCTGCCCCTATTCAAACGGCTTGAACCTGACTGGGTGAGGAACGAACGGCTCTCAACCAATCAAGGTGCGAGACGATTGAATATCGGTAAACCCGAAAATTTGCCAACTGCTCAACTCGTCGAACACTGGAATAATAGCTGCACGGCAACTATCTGGAGAAATACTGACCTGACATCGCCGTCGGAAACAAACTATACATCCAACATCGCCGCTGGAGAACTAAAGAACCTGAATCACCAAAATACCCAACATCGCCGCTGGAGAACGAACCATCCAACATCGCCGCTGGAGAACTGAATTAACTGACACACCCAACATCGCCGCTGGAAAACTGAGTCTGACATCGCCGTCGATCAACCAAAATACCCCGCCTCGCTGCTGGAGAAAATACAACACTGAACAAAATACCCCGCATCGCCGCTAGAGAACTAAAGGATCTGCATCACCTGACATCGCCGTCGGACAATCGAAATACCCCGCATCGCCGCTGGAGAACCACATCTGACATCGTCGTCGGATAATCGAAATACCCCGCATCGCCGCTGGAGAAAATACATCTGCCAAAATACCCCGCATCGCCGCTGGAAAACTGAATCTGACATCGCCGTCGGAAACAAACATCGCTCTGAGAGACACTCGACATCGCCGTTGTACCATCATCATCTCTGCTGGGGATTTAAAGAGTCTGACATCGCCGTCAAACAAACATTCAACCTCGCCGTCGAACACATCATAATCTGACCTCGCCGTCAAACAAACATTCAACCTCGCCGTCGAACACATCATAATCTGACCTCGCCGTCAAACAACATTCAACCTCGCCGTCGAACCAATCATAACCTGACCTCGCCGTCAAACAAACATTCAACCTTGCCGTCGAACACATCATAACCTGACTTCGCCTTCAAACAAACATTCAACCTCGCCGTCGAACAAATCCATACTATGACCTGGGGTTCACCCCTGGTAAATGGAACAAAAGGTACACTTGCGTATTTGAAACTACTCCGCTGGGAATGAGAGACTTAACCGAGCACACTCTGATCTGGGGTTCACCCTCAGAACCATAATGAACATCCGAATACTACTGCATACTGAGTTCACCGTAGAACTTCAACATTAACGATATTTGAGACCCTGGCCCCTGGCCACTTCCAGCTTTAGCTAGAAAAATCTTCAAGTACTTCTGAAGATAAGCATCCTTGGCCTTCAAGGATATAAACTTTGCCCGTCGGCACCTCCGCAGGAGGTACCTTCGACTTCAGTCTAAAGAAATGGTCCTTGGCCTTCAAGGATACATGGATCTGCCTTCAGGCAACCCCGCCTCTGCTATAGAGTATCTGTGACTTCAGTCAGAAGAAACACTATTCACTTGATCGCAATCAATCATCACCTCAGGACAACTGACTTGGTCCTCAGACCAACACGACTCACTCTGCATACAAAAGCTGCATCTACAAACTTTTGAACTTTGTCTTCAGCCACACGTTGATTCATCAACAAGGAAATCTGAACTCACAGGAACCTTCGATACCGCCTTCAGGCGTTTACGAAGTCAATCTTCAGATTAGACGTCACTGTTGGAGCAGACATATCACGCTGCTAAGGATTTCAAGAATCATCTTGAACAAACAAATCCGTCGGGCACCTTCAAGAATCATCCTGAACTGATAACCTTTCTGGAGACTTTATTCTGCTGGGCGTTCCAGGAACCTTCCTGGGCAACTCTTGTTGGGGACGCTACTGGTGAGCTCAAGAATCATCCTAAGCAAACAACTCGGGAACCTGCACTGCGGTCTTAAGAGTCATCTTAAGCAAACGGCCCTGCTGAGGAATTCAAGTGTCGTCTTGAACTGAAGACTTCGCTGGGGATCTCAAAAATCATCTTGAGCAAAGCGACTGTGGGGATTACACCGGGGTCTTAAGAATCCTCTCAATAAAGCGACCTCGTTGGGGAGAATATCAGGAATCGTCCTGAGCAACTGGTCTCTTGGTGGAACACCTGTAAAACAAGAATGATAGTAACCTAGATCATGCTTATGATGCGTATGCTTCTGCGCCATGCCCCACACGGTGGGAATGGTATGCGTTCATGCTAGATGCTGTGCAATCATGCACAATGCTATGCAATCATGCACAATGTTATGCAATCATGCACAATGATGCGATCCCGTCAGCAAAATAAATGCCGGGGGGAAGTTCTCCTACTCAGATAGAGGAACCATCCTGCTGAGGAGAGCGTGGACACGCCAATATCAATTGGACTCCGTCTGGGGAATTGATCTTTCGCGGACTGCTGCAGGGAAAACAACTTCAGTTGATCTGCTGCGGGGGAATGAAGCTCTACGAGAACCTGGGCCTGCTGATATCAATCACGAGAATGAACTGCGCGGCCGTCTAAGCTATTCTTCTGGGGATAACAACTCTGTGGGGAAACAACTTCAGCTGCTCAACACTCCACTGGGGAAGAGATCGATCATGGTCTGATCAACTTCCAAGGACTCGGCTCTCTTGGACATCTGCAAACTCGGCTGGGGAAGGAGAAGTCATTCTGCTTCACTGGAGGGAACGACTCTGATGAGGAATCTCGATTTCGCTGGGGAAGAAAGAATCATATGACTTCGGGGGAGAGTACAACTCCGCAGGGGGATACAGCATCAGCTGTTCCAATACTCTACTGGGGAAAATACGAGCTTCGGCACCCGAACATTTCTATGAAACCTGCACTTGTGACCCGGTGCTGGGGGACCTACGAGCTGCTGCGCGAGACTCAGCTGATGAGGTGACGTTCCTTCAGGATGCGTCTGCTTGGGGAAGAGAATCATCTCTGCTCAGGGAGACACATCAATGCTCACCATCTTGCGTTCGGATTCTGCGGTGGAGAGACCACTGAACACTGGTGGAGAAGGAGGAGCTGCCCTGCTTCGGGGATGCGCACGACACATCTTCTGGAGTGCGCTATACCTGCAACAACACAAACAAACAGACAAGATACCCTCCTCAAAAGGGCCTATCAAGGTTATTATCTCGTGACAATGTTCAGGTAATTAATCGTTTCAGCAATCAATGGGCCTAGGCCCGTAAGTTTATGTATGCGCATTTTATCAAAAACATCGGCGTTTTCATTCGCAAACAAAACAGATAAATGCTAAATGAGCAAGCAGAATTGCTGAATAACATGCATTTTATTGATGGTGAACCCCTGAATGGGCAAAAATGTTTTACAACAGAGGCAAGCTCCTGGAATGAGGAAGTCGCGCAAAAATAAAACATAAATATACATCAGTATATACAAATGTTGGCAACGAGGCGTAGACGAACACCAGGAGTTGATCCCTCTAAGACCCACTCGACTTCGATACTTCTCCGATGCTTCAGCTTCGGAAGAGATTGATTCAGATAAACGGCCCTCAGGTCCTCCAAACCACTAAACAGTGAAAGTCCACACGCGGAACGCAGTCATTTGCTTATTCAAATCCCTAACTTTTGCGTGAACCGCCCTTTACGGGTTTTCAGTTCACCGGGATACCCTTTTTTGCCGAAGCCGCCCAGTGTAGGTTTTCGACTTCGCAGGTGTACATTTTTTCAATATATCCCTAATTTTTGCCCGAACCTTTTATTCTGTTTTTGGTTCGCCAGGATGCCCCTTTTTTGCCTGGACTCTTTCTTTTTTGTCCAGCGGGTCTCTTTCAAGCAAAGTATTTTTTAACTGCGTCCGCGTTCACCGGGGATGCAAAATCTTCACCATCCATCGTGGATAACAACAAAGCTCCTCCTGAAAAGACTTTCCTGACAACGTACGGCCCTTCGTAATTCGGAGTCCACTTGCCCCGGTGATCGGAGTGTGGCGGAAGAATCTTCTTCAGGACGAGATCACCCGTCTGAAAGCTTCTAGGACGCACCTTCTTATCATAAGCTTTCTTCATTCGGCTTTGGTACAGGCGACCAAATGCAATAGATGCTAACCTCTTCTCGTCCATCAGGCTGAGTTGGTTCAAACGATTCGTAATCCATTCTGCCTCGTCGAGTTTCACATCAACCAAAACTCGCAAAGAAGGAATCTCCACTTCTAACGGTAGGACAGCTTCCATACCATACACCAAGGAGAAAGGAGTTGCCCCGGTCGACGTACGCACCGTCGTACGATAACCGTGCAAGGCAAACGGCAGCATCTCGTGCCAATCTTTGTACGTCACAACCATCTTCTGAACAATCTTCTTGATGTTCTTGTTGGCGGCTTCAACGGTGCCATTCATCTTCGGCCGGTAAGGAGATGAGTTGTGGTGTTCAATCCTGAAGCTCTGGCACAGCTCCTTCATCATCTTGTTATTCAAATTCGAACCATTATCAGTAATGATCCGCTCAGGAATTCCAAAGCGACAGATGATGTCCCTCTTTATGAATTTAGCTACCGCCTGCTTGGTCACATTAGCGTACGAGGCTGCCTCCACCCATTTGGTGAAGTAGTCGATAGCTACCAGAATGAAACGATGACCATTGGATGCAGTGGGCTCGATCTTGCCTATCATGTCGATGCCCCACATGAAGAACGGCCAAGGGGAGGACATGACATTCAATGGGCACGGCGGCACATGAACTTTATCAGCATAAATCTGGCATTTATGACATTTCTTCGTGAATCTGAAGCAATCCGACTCCATCGTCAGCCAGTAATATCCTGCTTTCAGGATCTTTCTTGTCATGGCATGCCCGCCGGCGTGCGTACCAAATGTGCCCTCATGGACTTCTTCCATGAGTATACTTGCCTCTTTCTCATCTACACATCTGAGTAGCACAAGATCGTGGTTTCTTTTATACAACACTCCATCAGGATTGAGATAAAAGTTTCCAGACAGCCTCCTTAGAGTCTTCTTATCCTGGGTAGACGCACCCGCCGGATACTGCTTAGTCATAAGGAAGGTCTGGATGTCGTGGAACCATGGCTTGCCGTCATTGGCATCCTCGATTGCAAAGACAAATGCCGGTCTGTCAAGATGCGAAAGCACAATTCTTGGAGCCTCATTCCAATAATTGACTTTATACATTGAAGCCAACGTGGCTAAGGCATCAGCCATCTGATTTTCAGCCCTGGGTACATGATGGAGTTCCACTCGGTCGAAGAACGGAAGCAGCCTCCTGGCATAATTCATGTACGGCACCAAATTCACTTGACGGGTTTCCCACTCCCCTTTAATCTGATTGATTACAAGCGCTGAGTCACCATATATGTCTAGATTCTTGATTCTCAAATCGATTGCCTCTTCTAGACCCATAATACATGCTTCATACTCGGTTTCATTGTTGGTAACTGGAAACGTCAGTCTCGCAGTAAACGGGATGTGGGATCCGTGAGGAGTCGTGATGATAGCCCCAATACCACTTCCATAGGAATTAACCGCTCCGTCGAATATCAACTTCCATTAAGACTTCCTATCTGGCCCCTCATCGGGCAATGGCTCATCGCAATCCTTCGCTTTGAGAAACATAATATCCTCGTCAGGGAATTCGAACTTCATCGGCTGGTAGTCTTCGATTGGCTGTTCGGCAAGGTAATCAGACAATACACTTCCCTTAATGGCTTTCTGGGAGACGTACTGAATATCATATTCCGTTAACACCATTTGCCATCTGGCAATCCTGCCCGAAAGAGCCTGCTTCTCGAAGACGTACTTGATCGGATCCATCTTCGAAATTAGCATAGTGGTGTGGTTGAGCATATACTGTCGCAGACGTTTGGCGGCCCAAGCTAATGCACAACACGTCTTCTCCAGCATCGAGTATCGAGATTCACACTCAGTGAACTTTTTACTCAAATAATAAATGGCATGCTCCTTTCTGCCCGTCTCGTCGTGCTGACCGAGAACACACCCCATACTATTCTCCAGAACCGTCAGGTACATGATTAATGGCCGTCCAGCCACTAGGGGTATCAAGATTGAAGGTTCTTGAAGATACTGCTTTATTTTGTCGAATGCCTTCTGGCAATCCTCATTCCAAGTAATCGCCTGATCTTTCTTTAAAAGCTTGAACATCGGTTCACAAGTGGCCGTGAGCTGAGAGATAAACCTTGCAATGTAGTTTATTCGGCCCAAGAAACCACGAACTTCTTTTTCTGTTTTCGGCACTGGCATTTCTTGGATAGCTTTTATTTTTGCAGGATCAACTTCAATACCTCGTTCACTAACGATAAACCCCAATAACTTTCCGGACCGCACTCCGAAAGTGCATTTGTTAGGATTCAGCCTCAGCCTGAATTTCCTAAGCCTCTCAAAAAGCTTCAATAAGTTGACCAGATGCTCTTCCTTTGTTTGGGACTTTGCAATCATGTCATCAACATAGACCTCGATCTCATGATGAATCATATCATGAAACAAAGTTACCATTGCTCGCTGGTAAGTGGCCCCTGCGTTCTTCAGACCGAAGGGCATCACCTTATAGTAGAATGTTCCCCAGGGGGTAATAAACGTTGTTTTCTCCATGTCCTCCGGTGCCATCTTAATCTGATTGTAACCGGAGAAGCCATCCATGAACGAAAACACGGAAAACTGGGTCGTGTTGTCGACCAACACATCGATATGAGGCAACGGGAAATCATCTTTAGGGCTCGCCCTGTTCAAATCCCGATAATCGACGCACATGCGTACCTTACCGTCCTTCTTCGGTACAGGCACTATGTTGGCGACCCACGGAGGGTAAGTGGTAACGGCTAGAAATCCTGCGTCCAACTGCTTCTGGACTTCTTCTTTGATTTTTACAGCCATGTCTGGTCTCGTCCTCCTAAGCTTCTGCTTGACTGGAGGGCAATCTTCTCGCAACGGCAAGCGATGAACCACGATGTCAGTGTCAAGTCCGGGCATATCTTCGTATGACCAAGCAAAGACGTCACTATACTCTCGAAGCATCTCGACCAGTCTATGCTTGACATCATTCTGCAGCGCAGCCCCTACTCTGACATTTCTGACGAGCTCTTCAGAACCTAGATTTACGATCTCAATATCCTCCTCGTGAGGCAGAATAACCTTCTCCTCTTGTCTCAACAAGCGGGCCAACTCTTCCGGAAGGTCCTCGTCTTCATCAATCTCATCCTCGGCTTGATAGATCGGGCAATCAAAGTCGTAGTGAGCCGTAGAGGGTCCAGAGTCGATGTCATCTGTTATGTGGATCCTGCAATAACAAGGGTTAAGTTTAAAGCACGAATATGCAGGTTAGCACAAACCTCGTTGCCATTTTACTGTTTTTCGAAATAAACATAAAACAGGAATAACAGAGAACACAATATTTGAGTACGAAGAAAACGCCTTTTATTTATTAACAAAATGCATGTACATAATCCAACAAGGCCCTGACAATAAAACCACTATGCCCCGGGTAGGACATAGGGTTGTACAAAGATTGTAAAAAGCAAATCATTACTCTTCACTTGTCAGCTTGATAATCTCCTTGATGGTCCAATTGTTGAGGCGCTCGCCCGGCTTGCTCGGTTGAATCCAGGCGTCCAGATCACAATCGCTATCCCCGCTGTCCTCAGACGCTGCGTTGATGCTCTCGAAAATTACTCCGCCTTTGGTGAATAGGATCGGCCCTTTCCCGCGAGACGAACTGCTAGAAGAAGATGAAGCTTCAGCTTCAGGATAATACCCCAATCCAAACTTATCCTGCTTGATTGGTATATCCAAAACATGCCCCCAGCCTAGGGTGGAACCGGCTTCGACAACGGCCCGAGCTTCCTTAAACGAGGAGAGATTTATCTCTTGCTTCTCTGCGACGACAGAAGCTACCTCTTTTGCCCTGACGGTTTCAAATGCTTGGCAGAGAGTTTCATGGATCTCGCCATCCATTTCAACATATTTAAAGGACGACAAGTGGCTCACCATGATGTCCTCCTCGCCACAGACGGTTACTATGCTGCCCCCGACAGCATATTTGAGCTTTTGATGCAGCGTGGACGTCACGGCACCAGCAGCATGGATCCATGGCCGACCTAAGAGGCAACTGTAGGCAGGCATGATATCCATGATATAGAAAACCGTATTGAACGTCTCCGGACCAACTTGAATCGGCAGGGTCAACTCTCCGAAGACGTGGCGCTTAGTTCCGTCAAAGGCTTTCACTACCAGATCACTGGGCGTGCAAAGCAATCCACGGGTATCCAACTTCATCAGTGCCTTTTTCGGAAGCACATTAAGCGACGAACCCGTATCCACCAGGACATGCGACATGATCGTGCCTCTGCACTCTATCGAGACGTGCAAGGCGCTGTTGTGGTCTCTTCCTTTAGAAGTCAGCTCTAGATCTGTGAATCCCAGCCCATTACCAGTATTGACATGGCCACCACCTCCTCCAGCTGATTTACTGATATCTCCTGCGGCACGTATGCAACATTCAATACCTTCAGTAATGCGTTGCGGTGCGCTTCAGAACACAGCAACAGGTTAAGAATAGAGATCTTAGACGGAGTCTGATGAAGATGATCTACGATCTTGTAGTCGCTCTTCTTGATTAGTCGCATGAACTCTTCAGCATCTTTAACTAGCAAGTCCTTCTCTACCCCAGAATGGATCTCCTCGACAGCTTTGCCTTTACCCTTATCTACAGCGTCAGCTCGGACCACTTTCTCTGCTGCAACCTCTGCTGGCGCGAACACTCTACCGCTTCGAGTGATGCCACTGACTCCGGTAAGATTCTGCACGGTCGATCCGTACGGCTTAAGCTCTATCTTCTGACCATTGCAGTAAACTTCGGCGCCGTAATGCCATGGAATGGCATTAGTACTCTCGAATGGGATTGGCCCGGCCCTGGTGATAGTAATAGTAGGCGGTCGGGGCGCAAAAATAGTAATAGGGTGACGAGGAATAGTAATAGTAGCAACTTCATCTGCCTGCTTCAGCACGACCTCCCCTGATGCACTTTCTATGCTCCGGCTGAACTGTAAAATACCCTCGGACATCAGACTTTGGATACCTTCGATCAGCTGCTCACACCCGTCAGGAAGTGTAGCACAAGCCATATATAACTCTCCACATCCAAGAAAGAAGCCCTCTTCAACAGCTTAGCCTTGACAAAACTAAGCGGCGTCTTCAAATCTTTGACATCAGTCAGCAAGTCCGCACTCTCCTCAGTGATAATGGCATTCACTCCGCCTCCCTTATGATGAGGCATAGGGTTCTTGGTAACGTTGGGCACACTGTCAAAAAAGTTGATAACCTTGGCGTCCACCAAGTCCTGGACTTTGTGCTTAAAAGCTTTACAATTCTCAATCGTATGGCCCGGTGCCCCAGTATGGAACTCACAAGTAGCATTGACATCATACCCCGGTGGTGGTGCCCCTGTTAAGGGAGCCATTGTCCTCTTTTGAACTAGCTGAAGCTGAAGCAATGTTTGCAAAAGCTGTGCATACGACATAGGTGGAGTTTCAAAATGACGATTTGTCATAGGAGCCCGATTCTGATATCTCCTATACCCCTGCTGATTCTGCGGCTGAGGTTGTTGCTGCTGCTGCGGCTGCGGTGGAGCAGCTGAGATATTTATGCTAGCAATCTGAGGCTGAGGGCCCTTGCCCTTTCTCCGAGCATTAGTGACAGCACTGGCATCTCCCTCTCGACGCTTGCCAGCGTAAGGTTTCTTACTACCTCCTCCAGCTGAGGATGATTCGCCCTGAATCTTTCCAATCTTTATACCGTTCTCAACATGCTCGCCCATAGTGATGAGAGCCGAGAATGTTCCAGACATGCCACTGACCAGCTTTTCATAGTAGATTCCAGGAAGGGTAGCCACGAACATTTGCACTAGCTCACGCTCAACCATCGGCGGTTGAACCCGAGCAGCCAATTCACGCCACCGCTGGGCGTACTCTTTAAAGCTTTCATTGTTCCGCTGTGAGAGATTCTGAAGCTGAACTCGGTTGGGGGCCAAGTCGCTATTGTATTGATAGTGGAGGACGAACGCTTCTGCGAGGTCTTTCCAGGTGCGCACAGTAGCGGGCTCCAGGCCCATATACCATTCGAGTGATGGACCAGAAAGACTATCCTGAAAGAAGTGCATCAGCAACTTCTCATCGTCAGAATAGGCGGACATCTTTCTATAATAAGATCGGAGGTGGACGTGGGGGCAAGTAGTACCCTTATACTTCTCAAAGACAGGCACCTTGAACTTATGAGGTACCTTGAAGTCAGCAATCAACCCGAGCTTGGACATATCAACGCCCAATGTGTTCTGATTTTCAATGTCTCTCATCTTGTCTTCCAGCGCCTTGAACCTGAGTCGGGCCTCAGCATTCAACTCTGCTTCTACACCTCTCTGAGAGAATATGTCATCCTGATGGTCCTCCAGCCACGGTTGAGGCACCAACAGGTTTCCTGCACCAGCATTACCGTTGATCGGCCCTATGTTAACATTGGCTCCCAAACTACCATTGCCGACGCCTGCCGCATTGAGCCCGATATTAGTCATCAGATTGCCGTTAGCACTGTCGTTGCCCCCGGCAACAGGAACAACGTTTTGTGGAGCGTCCACTGGAGGAGGAGTAGGCACAGCCCCTCCATGAAGTATGCCATTACTGTCAACCCTGGAGATCAGTGGTTGAACCAAAGTACGAAGCTGGTCTTGACCATTAGCGACCACCTGCATCAGCTCCATAAAACGATCCATCCGTTCACGGAGCTCTTGAACATCTGACTGCACCTGGTCTATTATTCTTGTCTGATTAGCGCGAGTTGAGTAGCGGTGGATGAGTCTTTGATCAATCCTGGAGACTGGGGACAACTCGGAACCTGAAAAACCTGTCAACAATAAAGGTTAGGAAAAGCAATAAGATATACATCATGCAAATATGCTTCATGCAGATGCATGCATGTGTCTGTGTGCGTGGGAGGTTTTCCCCCGATCCTAGTGCCTTAGTGACGGTGCTGATAATAATAGGAGGAAGAAGAAATCTGAACCCAATAATGGAAACATCAATCTCATATATATATGGAAAGGCCTGTCAAGGCAGTACACAGTATCAGCGAGTATAAACAGATCAACAGCATGACCTCAGCCAACAAGTCTGGTGATGGTCAGCATACATCAAAGATCAAAACAACAGGAATACAACTAGTCAAGTACGGCCACGGGCGCGATACTCTGCTAATAACTCCTTCGTATCTGGATGATCTGGCAAAGTGAGCAACCCCTCGACGAGTAGTTCCCTCTGCCTGATGGTATGCTGGAGCCCCTGAACTGAACTCTCCCAAGCTCCTTCGCCAAAGCAATCCTCCAGTTTCCGCTTCTTAGACTCAAACATCAGCTTATGCTCCTTCAGGTTAGCAAGAGCTTTGTTGAGACGGCTTTCGGCGGCGTATCTGCGGGCGGTCTCTTCATCAAACCTCCGCTCACTGTCCTTGACTTCGGCTTCCAGCTTAGAAATCTGTAGTATCAGTTTGTCCTCTCGCTCCTTCCTGGTGGCCATGGAAGTCTTCCAATGCTGGTCGAACTTAGATATCCTACGGTATGCCTCTTCCAGATGCTGCTTCTTCGTAGCTAGTACATCATTAGCAGCCCTGAAGTCTTGACCTAAGCGTTCCCGATCAGCAATCTGCTTTGCCAAGTCTGCACCCAGTTGGTTTACCGACTCTGTTTGCTTTTTGAGAGCATGCACGGCTTCATTCCGTTCACTTCGAAGCTGAGCTAACTCCTTCTCTAATTCTGCATTCACCCGCTTCAGTTCATCACGCTCGGCTAATACTTGGTTGTGCTGATGAATGGACACAGTGGTAGGCTCTTCGGCTAGTGGAGGACTCTCTGGTCTGACGTGAGGGAATGGCATCCCTATAGCGCTGGCTCTGGCTCTGATCCAATCTGAATAAGGAGGGTAGGCTTGGTTGTTGCTCTTTCCCAACAAAGGCTTTCCTCTCGCGCTGATATTGTTCCACGCATATCGAAGCTTGGACAACAAATCCCCCTCTAGAGTACCCGTGAGGTACAGAGATTCCTGTACCTCTTCCTCCTTCGGTGGAGTCCTCAAAGCATATGCAAACTGACGAACTAGCAATGATGGATTGTAGTTGATGCAACCCTTCCTACCTATCAGAGGTACGTTAGGAAACCCACTACAACTGAAGATCACCTCGGTGCCTAACCTGTCTCTGTCAACGAACCAATCAATGTCTTCTGCCGACAAACTCATCAGACGTTCAGGCCACTTAGCTGTGGCTGCAGACAAGACGAAAGAACCCCTCTTGGGCAAATGACTATCAAACCACTTGTACAACAACGGTACGCAGCATGAGACATTCTTCCCTCTCCGGTTCTCATTCTTGTAATGCACTGAATGGTAGATGTCTCCGATCAGAGTAGGGACTGGATTCCCTGAGGCGAAGATATGGAATGCATCAAAGTCCACGAAATCAGGCATGCTGGGGAACAGGATAATGCCATATATGCATAAAGCAAGGATGGCGTTGAATGCGTCCCAACATTTGTCCTTAGCACACTGCTGAGCCTTAGCTATCAGAAACTGCAGAGAGAACCCTGGGACCTTGTTGCAGCTCGTCACCACTAACTCAGAAGCGCTCAAATGGAGTGAGGAAGCCAAACCAGCCAGATCAGGCTCAGCATCCATGTGTACGAAAGGCATCTGCCTTTTGATAGGCACACCCAGCATATCAGCATACTCTTCCAATGTCGGCGCGAGAACGAAGTCATGAAAAGTGAAACACCTCAAGGGAGGGTCATAAAACTGCAGAAGAGCATGTAACCCATTCAACTCGGACGTGGAAGGTTTGCAAACCAGACTAAGCAACCTGCCATAAGACTTCCTGAACCTATCCTTCACAGAATCCCCTGTTAGGGCTATCAAACCAGTCAGCTTCGACACATCGGGGGTCGGGAACTTGTACGCAATAGTCTTCCTGAGAGAGGCCATAATAACAGCAGAAGGCGAGAAATCCGGGATCGGGGAAACGGTACCTGCAACACAGACACACGTTAATGGAATGCAGATGAATGCGCAAACTAATGCAAAATGCAGGCATGCAGTAATATATCCAGGTAGCCGCTGTGGAGATTCGGCATCAACAGTCACTGATGAGAAGGAAACCCCGGCGCAAAACCACTGATCTGATCTGTTGAGAATAACCATCTGCTAGGACCGAGATCAAAATTCTGCTCTGACAAGAATAAGTGACTGATAATAAGGACCCCGGGTGCAAGATCAAAAATCTGCCCTATCAAGAACACACCACTGATAACAATATTCTGATCAAAATCCTGCTCAGACAAACACCCGATGATAAGATCCTCTGATCAAAAACTTGCTCTGTCAAGAACAGACGAGTCTGTAACTGAGAACCCTGGTACCAACATAACTGATTCGCTGTCAGGAAAACCAGGTAGTCTGAAGGTCTAAGTTTCCTACAATAAACCCAGTCCCGCTCACAGGTATGGACCTAGACTGACTCAAGGTACGGCATCCTATGCGTTCATCAGCGTCACAGACTTTCAAAACTGATGATACGATTCCCAGAAGGAGTGGCATCATCAAGTCCTGAAGAGGCCTCACTTAGCTGAATCACAAATGATCGGTCCCCAGAGTCGACAATCCACCAAACCAGCAACCGTCTCAACCCAAAGGGTTGAAAGTGAAGCCAACCGGATGAACCTCGTCTGAGCGTGGATTTCATGAGACACTAGTGCCTGCAAAGCAAGCACGCGCCCACTAATTTCCACTCTAAGTCTATGGTGCACTCAAGCCTGGGTCTGGCTTCTCACTCATCAGAACTCCCATCCCACAACAGCACAAATAATCATATTATACTGGAAATAAAATGCGGGAAATAAAGTGCGAGAAGTAAAAATGATAAATAAACGCAACCCAACAAGCAAACACACAAACGATAGGATTGACTCGCACAGGGAACCGTTGGAGTCCCCAGCAGAGTCGCCAGCTGTCGCTTGCGCGAAAATAAGGTGCCGGCATAACAGAAGAGTCGCCACCTTTCGTTATTTATCCCTCAGAGCGGGAAAGGAAACAATTGGAAAAACCTGACGAATAAGGGTAAGACAAGGTCATCGCAACCATTGTCTGGGTTCGGGAGTCGGTTACGCAAGGGGAAGGTATTAGCACCCCTCACGTCCGTCGTACTCGACGGGATCCTCGCTTGTTTGTTTACTTGGACGGGTTGGTTTTATTCTATCTACCTATCAAGGCTGGCTGAAAAAGAAAAGAAACATGACTCGGCAAAGCGTCGCACTTTATGCCTACGTATTCTCATCAGAGAATGAGAAATCAGAGTCAACGTAGTTCGCCCTACGAAGGATTATGGGGGAAGGTAGCTCGCCAAGACATCGCCATCTTGTGCCTACGTACTCTCAACAGGCATGAGAGATCAGAGCTCACGTAGTTCGGGAAACTACGGTTTATTTCCTGTTTTGAAAGAAGTGTTTTTTATTGTGTTTGCGATTTCAACCGCACTAGAGACTATGACCTGAGAGTGAATGCGTCGCATGTCACCCAAAGGGTACCATACTAAACATCCAGACTGTGGAAAAGAAGCTCTCCCACAATCCTTTCTCAGACAGCTTAAGGCTCGTAACGTACGAAAGAAATCATTCATGATTACTGTATCTTAAACTGCTTCGAGATGAGAAGAGAACAGGCCCAACTAGGAGGGAGACTATCAAGTCCTACTGTTATCATGCCATGGATTCATCCTATGGTTGAGGTTTGAACAGGGAACTCCTAGATGTTGTCATGCATAGGTTTCAACCTAAAAGTCTATCATCAAATCCTTATCAAAGGAAATGAGAGTCCTAAGGGATCATGTCAATGATACACCAAAACAGACAAAAGCATCAGCTTTAACAATAAAATGCATGCAATGCAAGTGAGGGAGGAAATGTGTGTGGGGCTTCAGCCTCCACAAGCTCGTCTCAACCTCAAGCCAGTCATGAAATAACAGTAATCATACTGAAAAATAAACAACATGCTATCAAGCAATAACCAGTAAACTGCAATCATACAGATAAAAGGAAAACATGCTATCAAGCAAAATAAACACATGGGCAAGGGAGCTGGGCTCTACCGAATACCCGCAAGCAAAGCCAAGCAATAACAATACAAACAGAGGGAGCAACTCAACCTCTAATGCAATCATGCTCTTAGACTGAACTTATTCTAGATGAACTTAGTCTAATGCAACAGACAAATCAAACAAAACAAACAATACAGAAAAGAAAAACAGAAGAAGGCCTCAGCTCCTCCAGCAGCTACTCAGTCTTCTGACTTCAGAGATCACTTGCTTTCCAGGTATCAATCCTACAACACGAGTATCAACTCATCTTCTCCTTTAAGCTTCAGCTTCTCGATCAGTTCCACCTTCAGGCTTCACTATCTTCAGGGATCTTCAAGCATCAACTTGATCTTCACAAAGTCTTCATACTTCAACAATCTTCAAGGAATCATCCTCTTCAAAGCTTTAGCTTCTATCTTCAATGGCTCAAATGCTCCAGCAAACAAAATTCAGTCAACAAGATGAGGTGAGGATGTTACAGTGCTCACTGACTTCCAAAGGATGCCATTAAGGACTTAACATCAAAAGAAAGGCTCTCTCAAAGTTCTTCCTCAAAGGGCAAGGTCACTAATCCCTCCAAAGGAGAGAGTTGAATACCCTTAAGGGACTTTATGTCACAGAGAAGGAAGGAGGTGAACAAGACACTCCTTATTTATTGAATAAAAGTAGTCTATCTAGGGCTCTACCTATGCACCTATAAACCTATAAACAAAACAACAAAAGCTAACTAAGCTCCTCTGCAAGGTCTTCAAAGCTTCCATGATTATCCACAAGGTCTTCAACTCAATCTTCAAAGCTCACACACTCAAAGGAGAAGGAAAACAAGCACAACAATACAATCTATGCCTTTAAGCAACACACATACTAGCCATACATTCAAAAATCAATTAAAAATACTAAAACACCATACAATATTCTAGAAAAATTCTAGTGGATTCTATACATACTTATCCTTAACCCATATATTCCCCATACACTAATTTGGCCTATAAACCCCAAAACAAAATGGTTCAAGTCTACTTATACAACCTAAAACCCTAATTTGAGCACCTAAATGTCAAACAATCAAACTACATCAAATTTTAATCTACAAATTGAGAATTAAATTCTATATGACCTATGATTCAATACCTAACTATGCCAAAAAGAATGGCTCAAAAATCCTAAGGGAAAGTCCTAAAACAAATTGTACAAAATCAAGTATTAACCAAAATCAATTAAAAATACTATTTACAAGAAAATATGCTAAAAAATATCAAAATAAAAATAAAATGGAATTTTTATTTTTATTAATTTTTTAGACAAAATTATGAATATGTGAAAAAAAGAAGAAATGAAAAATATTAATTTTTGAATTTTATATGGATTTATTAAAATGCAAGAAAATATTAAAATGAGAAAATAAAAAGAAAATGAAATAAAGGGGAAGGGGTGTCATGAGTAATGCGCCTTAGTTGTTTTCATGATGGGCCAAGATCCTGGGGGGTGCAGATAGAAATCCTGGTAAGCCCACCTGCGCTCAGAAAATACAAAGAAAAATCAAAGGAAAATTGGTAAGACAACGGTGCAAATAGCATCAAATTGCAGTGTATTTTTGGATTGGGCCCATTGAGGGGGTGTGAATAGCGAGGTCTTCATTCAGCCCAGAATTCCCAACTTAATTGAACGCAGCGTTTTGGTTCTATTCTTTCCCTCCCTTTCTGAAATCAAATCATGGACGTGCGATCAACTGAATTAGTCAAGGGTCTGGGACCATCCAACGGTGGGACTTCATCGTCTCCAAATAAACCCTAGGGTTTTCAGAAAACCCTAATCCCATGCCAGAATTTCCACTCGATCGTTCTCAATGATGGCTTGATGAAATCAAGAAATTCCAAAAGCAAAAATGCACTATTGATTACCACGAACACAACCATACAAGTAGCTTGCTCTGAAACTCCATATATCACCCCAACAGAACACGCGAATGCTTGGGTTCCACCATAATTCTCTGCTATCAAACCTAATAAAGCTTCAATCTAATGATGTAAATCTGTCCTCCATGTTACCCTAACCAAACTACACGATACCATATCCACTAATGCACACTAAACAGCTTGCTATCAATCTTGCAAGAATTGGTACCCTGCCACGAAACCTCATGGATTCCTCTCAAACTTTCAGGAAACCTTCCTCTAACCTAGCATGTTGATCTTACACCTAGGATTCTAACAGAATGTACATAATTATGGACCTACAGATCAAGATACCAACCTGTTGAACTTCAATGGTGAGTGATGTTAGAGCTTGATCTAGCACTTGAAACCTTCTCCAAATCTTCCTCCAATGATGAACACCTTTCTGTTTGCAAGGGTTGAGGTGGATGAAGCTTGTAGAAGAAGGAATTGAATCTTGCTTGATCTTGAAGAAATCCAACAATGGCACTTTCTCTCTCACTCTCTCCAATGAACACAAGAACTTTCACCAACCTTGGCCACATTGTGATTCACTCTTCTTATAACAATCAAAAGAATAATCTAGAACTTCCTAGAATGAGCTAGAAAGTTATAGAATTTCTCATGAAATGATACATTGCATAACCTTTATCTCATGCCTTAAGCTTGCTAAATTGCCTTTAAAATCTCCTTACAAGAGATATTGAGAAAGAATGAGTAAAAAACATGCACTTCCTTGCCTTTGGTGAAGTTTTATCAAGTTGCCTTATGATTCAAGTAACAACATTACAAAGTAACCTTCATTTTTGAGCTCCAAATCAAAATTATGTTTAAACCAAAGTTTTTAGAATGTCATTTACATTCAAAATGGTATATTGGATGACCTATTTTGGACTCATAGATCTCCCAAACCAAATTTCAACTTGACTTGAATTAACTTATAAGCCATTTTTTAGTTCAAATTTACCAAACTTTGTAAATCCTTGCTACAAGCTTTTTAAATAACTCATGACCACTTTTCTAGGCTTAAAATCCCATTTTGAACAACTTTCATGTTTTTAGTTTTTCCATTTGAGGCTTGGAAATAGGAGATATGGTCTTTGCTTAAAATGACCTATAACTGCCAAATGACCAAAATACCCCTGTCTTGTTCAAACCATAAGTTGAGTTCTACAAATCCTATCAAGGACTTCTAGTACTCTATAGAAAGCTAAGAATATGCCCTTCAACATTCATGTTGACCAAGAGATCATAGGAATCATCCTACTAGGGCAAAAGTTGTATGCAAGTTGGGTGACTTTCAAGGACCCAGATTCACACACCTCTGCTGACCTGTAATTTGTCAAAACCATAACTTGAGCCCTGCAACTCCTATCAAGTACTTCCACCACTAAAATTAAATCTAAGAACCAGCTCTACAACATTAATGTTGTGGGGAAGATGAGATATCGATCACATCTTGAGCTAAAACTGCCTGGAAGATAGGGATCCAACTAGGGTTTTTTCACTGACAATCCTTGGAAACCCTAACTCAAAACTTCTCAAACTCCTCAATCATGATGAGTTGGTCTAGGAATCATCTTTATAACATCTCTATGCATCATTCCATGATCTCATGGCCCTTGGATTAGGTCTCAACCTTCTCCAAATCTTCAGTTATCCTAGGGTTGACCCAGTCAAAACCCTAATTCTACCATTCATGGTTGAATCTTTTGAATTCTTGCACAATGACTTCTCTGGGCTTCATGATGGCTCTCAAGACATCTCATAAGCTTTCTCAAAACATCAAGTTCATTCTCAAAGTCTCAGAATCATCTGAGGAGCTCTCATAACTCTCAAGTTAGGAGGCACACAACCCTGGTTTCACCCAATTCCTCTGAGGATCTCCTGAACTTTCTGGTGAGGATATCAACTTTCAAACACTTGATAGGTAAATAATTGTTGGTCAAATTTTGGGGTGCAACACTAGTGGCCGGGAGACCTTTGATTATGTATTTGACGGTCCTTGAGGAAAGTAAGGGTTGTGTTCTCGGTCAACACGACGAGACTGGGCGTAAAGAGCATGCAATCTACTATTTGAGTAAGAAGTTTACCGACTGTGAGTCTCGATACTCAATGCTCGAGAAAACGTGTTGTGCGCTAGCCTGGGCCGCCAAACGTTTGAGGCAATACATGCTAAACCATACAACCCTGCTAATTTCAAAGATGGATCCAATCAAATACGTGTTTGAGAAGCAAGCACTCTCCGGTAGAATTGCCCGATGGCAAATGGTGTTAACCGAATACGACATCCAATATGTTTCTCAGAAGGCTATTAAAGGTAGCGTTTTGTCAGAGTACCTCGCGGAGCAGCCTGTTGAGGACTACCAATCGATGAGGTTTGATTTTCCTGACGAGGATATCATGTACCTAAAGATGAAGGATTGTGAAGAACTGTTGCCGGGCGAAGGACCAGAATTGGGTTCCAAATGGCAGTTAATATTTGATGGAGCTGTGAATTCCTATGGTAGCGGAATAGGGGCAATCATTACCACTCCCCATGGGTTGCATATCCCCTTTACTGCTCGATTGACCTTTCCGGTTACCAATAATGAAGCTGAATATGAGGCTTGCATCATGGGTCTTGAAGAAGCTATTGATTTGCGAATCAAACATCTGGATGTATACGGAGACTCGGCTCTAGTGGTGAATAAGATAAAAGGAGAATGGGAGACACGGCAGCCCAATTTGATACCATATATGAATTATGCAAGGAGATTGTTGCCTTTCTTTGACAAGGTGGAATTGCATCATGCGCCGCGAGCAGAAAATCAAATGGCTGATGCCTTGGCGACATTGTCTTCGATGTATAAAGTTAACTTCTGGAACGAGGCTCCCCGGATTGTTATCTCTCGGCTCGATAGGCCTGCATTCATATTTTCCATTGACGAGGCTCCCGATGGTAAACCCTGGTACTTTGACATCCATAATTTTTTGAAGAACAAGGAGTACCCGGCTGGGGCATCCAGTCGAGATCAGAAGACTCTCAGGAGATTGGCTGGCAATTTCTATTTGAACCCGGACGGTGTCCTATACAAAAGAAACCATGACTTGGTGTTGCTACGTTGTGTAGACGAGAAAGAAGCGAAGTTTCTCATGGAAGAGATACATGAGGGTACGTTTGGTACACATGCTGGTGGGCATGCTATGACGAGAAAATTGTTGCGGGCAGGTTATTATTGGCTAACTATGGAAACAGACAGTTTCAAGTTTGCAAAGAGGTGTCATAAATGCCAAATTTATGCGGATAAAGTCCACGTGCCTCCGAGTCCTCTGAATGTGATGTCATCACCGTGGCCATTATCGATGTGGGGAATCGATATGATTGGTAAGATTGAGCCTACGACATCCAACGAACACCAATTCATTTTGGTGGCAATTGATTACTTCACCAAGTGGGTGGAAGCAGCATCATATGCCAATGTCACCAAACAATTAGTCGCCAAATTTATCAAGCGGGATATTATCTGCAGATATAGAATCCCAGAGCGGATTATCACCGACAACGGTTCGAATTTGAATAACAAGATGATGAAAGAGTTGTGTCAGAATTTTAAGATTGAGCATCACAATTCTTCTCCTTACCGACCCAAGATGAATGGCGTTGTTGAAGCGGCCAACAAGAACATAAAGAAGATTGTTCAAAAATGGTTGTGACCTATAAGGACTGGCACGAGATGCTACCTTTCGCTTTGCACGGTTATCGTACGACGGTACGCACATCAACCGGGGCAACCCCTTTTTCGTTGGTATACGGGATGGAGGCGGTGTTACCGTTGGAAGTGGAGATTCCTTCCTTGAGGGTTTTACGAGATGTCCAACTTGACGAGGCAGAATGGGTTAAGGATAGACTGAATCAGCTCAGCTTAATGGATGAGAAGAGGCTAGCTTCTCTCGCATACGATCGGTTGTATCAGAACCGGATGAAGAAAGCATACAATAAGAAGATATGTCCGCGAAGCTTTCAGACGGGCGACCTTGTGCTGAAAAGGATTCTCCCGCCACAAACGGATCACAGGGGCAAGTGGACCCCTAATTATGAAGGTCCATACATTGTTAGAAAAGTCTTCTCGGGAGGAGCTTTGTTATTGTCCACCATGGATGGTGAAGACTTTACGTCTCCTGTGAATTCGGACGCGGTTAAAAAATACTTTGCTTGAAAGTGACCCGCTGGATAGTAAAAAGAGAGTCCAGGCAAAAATGGGGCATCCTGGCGAACCGTAAAAAATGAATAAAAGGTTCGGGCAAAAGTTAGGGATAAAATCAAAAAGATGTACACCCGCGAAGTCGAAAACCTGCATTGGGCGACTTCGGCAAAAAAGAGTATCCCCGTGAATTGAAAACCCGCAAAGGGCGATTCACGCAAAAGTTAGGGATTGAAAAGCAAATGACTGCGTTCCGAATTCGATACTGCATTGCTTAGTGGTTTGGGAGCACCTGAGGGTTCGTTTATCCAACACAATCTCTTCCGAAAATTGAATACCGGGAAAGCGCCAGAGTCAGGCGAGTCATAAGAGGATCAGCTCACGATGTTTGTCTGCACCACGTTGCCGACATGTGTACAAATTCGAGTTGTATTTGTATTTTTATGCTTCCTGTGCATATATGTATGTGTGTGTACGTAACTTCCTCTTTTCAGGAGTTGCATCCGATGTACAAAACTTTGCCTATTCCGAGGCCTGTTATTAATAAAACATGTTATTCAGTATTTGATAATTGTGCTTTACTGTTTTGTATTTGGAAAACGCCGATGTTTTGATAAACTTGCACTTGCATAACTTTGCTGGCCCTTGTCAATAATTGATAAAACTTCGAATTGACTAAAGTAATGTCACGGACACTAACCCGAATAGATTTGGTTGTACAGATTTGTGTTGTCTCGTTTGTGTTTTGTAGGGTTCTCGCCTTTAAAGCGGACGATCAGACATTGTGGCCCCAGCCGGAGGCTCGTGGTGAAAGACTTAACTTTGTGCGATGCTAATCCCCTCGCAGGTCGCACCTCATCCATGGAGGTTGAGATGATGTTATCCCTTACCGAAGAGATCAATTTCCCCAGCCAGTCAAAATCAGTATCCCCTGCAGAGGCTGCACTCCCCAGAAAATCGAGTATGTGAATGATCAATCCCCAGCTGGGAAAATTCCCGCAGTGTTTAACCAAGTCATAGTTGGTTCAGAAGGATTATCCTCAGCGGAGTGGTAGCTCCGAGTTTGTAAGCTGTGCCCAGACAGTGCGTTTCCCCGGAAGGTTCAGGTTTCCCCGGCCGAGTCGTTTCTTCCTCAGTTGAGTTACTCTCCCCAGCCGAGGATGTTCGTTCCTCCCAGTGGAAATCGAAGTTTAAGCTCTCCCCGGTGGAGTTGGTTGTATGTCCAGCATTTATTTTGCCGGAGGACTTTATGATACTCGTTCATCCCCAACATGGTGGTATTTGCTCTCAACAGCCGTATCAAAGCAAGCTTGTCAAAGTTTCCCCAGTAGCTTGAGCATGCATTCGCATTTGCATATAGTGTCATATTTGCATCTACCCAAAAACGCGTAGCATATCCGTGCTGTACGGAGCATTACGCCATTCTCAAACATGTGCATTTTGAAATATAAGCCAGGTTGGTTAACCTGTTGTTTTCAAATGTTGTTTCCCTTGCAGGTGGAGGGAGCTCTTACTCAGATCAATTACCAAATATTAAAAATCTCAGCATGATGCATGTGGTGATAATGTTCGTCTTGTCATTATTCCCCCATAGAGTTGCTTGATTAAGTTTCCCTTACCCCTCCAGTGGAGTATTTCTTCAAGATTGTTGTTATGCCGTTATCAAAAGATTTCGTGAATCAATTTTTGGAAGTTGCCGCCTATGTCGAAGTAGGTGTCTGGCAGTTGGCTTCAGAACATCCCCAGTAGAGTCCTTCTCAGCTTTGCTGCCATGTCCGGGCTCGTATTGTGTTACCCATTTGATTGATGGAGTTATCTACTGCAAAGATAGGCAGAGGAGCTGCATTCGGTGTTATTTTCCTGTAGTGATGGCAGAGTATTACCCGTAGCGATGGCGGTGTTATTTTCCTGTAGTGATGACAGAGTATTACCCGTAGCGATGGCGGTGTTATTTTCCTGTAGTGATGACAGAGTATTACCCCTAGCGATGACAGTGTTATCTTCCTGTAGTGATGACAGAGTATTACCCGTAGCGATGGCGGTGTTATTTTCCTGTAGTGATGACAAAGTATTACCCGTAGCGATGGCGGTGTTATTTTCCTGTAGTGATGACAGAGTATTACCCGTAGCGATGGCGGTGTTATTTTCCTGTAGTGATGACAGAGTATTACCCGTAGCGATGGTGGTGTTATTTTCCTGTAGTGATGACAGAGTATTACCCGTAGCGATGGCGGTGTTATTTTCTTGTAGTGATGATAGAGTATTACCCGTAGTGATGGCGGTGTTATTTTCCTGTAGTGATGACAGAGTATTACCCGTAGCGATGGCGGTGTTATTTTCCTGTAGTGATGACAGAGTATTACCCGTAGCGATGGCGATGTTATTTTCCTGTAGTGTGATGGCGGTGTTATTTTCCTGTAGTGGTGACAGAGTATTACCCGTAGTGATGGCGGTGTTATTTTCCTGTAGTGGTGACAAAATATTACCCGTAGCGAGGGCGGTGTTATTTCCCATAGTGATGGCGGAGTTATTTTCCTGTATCGTTGGCAGAGTCATGTTTTGTTGACAGAAGTACTTCCCCAGTGAAGTCATCCAGATTATTCATATATTGACAAGTTTGGTGCTGCACAGGCGGTTAGTGTTGAAATCAGATCTGTATCAGGTGGTTGATCAATTGTTACCGTAACAATCAGGTTCAATTGATGGATTTTGTTCCCCAAACAGTGGTGCAATTTATCTCTGCGGTTGGCAAATTTTCGGGTTCTTGGTATTCAACCGTCTCGTACCTCGAATGTTTGAAGGTCGTTCGCTCTTCACCCAGTCGGGTCCAAGCCGTTTGAATAGGGGCAGCTGTTGCACCCTAAAATTTGCTCAACCTATTTCACCTGGTTTATGTTTCAATTGCATTGTCATTTGCATAATAAGTCATGTACATAGTCTAATCATTTGCATAGCATAGCATAACAAGTCATCTAACAAGGGATCAAGTGTCATTCTTATCAGAAAGAGGCACATCAAGGGGTTTTATTCAAGTTCAAGACCATCCAAGTAATCAAGAAATGAGTTGAAGCTTTGAAAAGTTTGAGGGTCAACCAGTGGATTTCTCTCCTAATTTGAGGTATATTGAGTATCATCAAGGGAGTATGAACTACAAATTGAGGGTATGGAATGTGCACAAAGATCATGGAAGACCTAGAGGGTCATTTTGAAGATGAGACAAGTCATTGATTCAAGTACAAGAGCCACAGTTGAAGTGCAGTCAACTAGGGTTTCATCTGGGTCAACCCTAGGTCAATTGAGTGGGATTCATGAATTGATATGTGGATACAAGTGTGGTGTTGTTCCAAGGATAAATCAAAGAGAATCAAGAGTAGGAGGAGTTACCAAATTAGGGTTTCAGTGTAAAATCCCCTAATTTAGGCCTCACTTCCAAGCCAGATAAGTCAAAATGCAAGTTTCAAATGGACTCTTGGCCAACATGAAACTTGTATAGATTCTCAATAGATTTAATTTGAGTACTATAAGTCTTCAAGAATATTTATAGAACTCAAGTTATGGTTCTTGCAAGTTATGGGTCTCCAGAGGACACTGAAATTTATCTGTGAAAGTCACTTGACTTCCAAGCAACGTTTTCCCATCAAGGAGTTTTCAAATGGATTCTTGGCCAACATAAGAGTTGTAGAAATTGATCTTAGCTTTAATTTGAGTACTAGAAGTCCTCAAGAGGATTTGTGGAACTCAAGTTATGGTCTTGGCAACCCAGGGGTATTTTGGGAAAGTTGAATTACAGGTCACTTTTCAACATAGGTCAAAATCTCTATCTTCCACTCCTCAAATGAAAAAATGTTCAACATGAGATGTGTTCAAAATGATGTTTTTAGGCTAGGGAAGAGGTCATGAGAGTTTGTAATGGCTTGCTTCACAAAATCACAAAAATGGCCTAAAATGAGGGTGAATTTTAAATAAACCAAAGTTGAAAATTGGGGTTTTTGATCTACAAATCCAAACCAAGCCATATGGCATACCAATTTGATTGTAAAACACATTTTGAGAACATTGACATTGCCACATTTTTGAGTTGAGGGATATTTCTATGACTTGCTTTGTAAATTGGTTACTTGCATCATAAGGCACATATGCAAAATCACTTTGTAGGGAATAACCAAGGCTTTAGTACATCCTAACATATTCAATATCTCATTAGAAGACAAATTAGACTCAGAAAAAGGTGAATACAAGCTGCTATCATGAGCTGGTATGAGTGCAAGCATGAAAGGAGATTTTCATGACATGAGAATTTGATTTTCTCATTGGATTGATCCAGAGGTTTCCAGAACTTTCAAACATATTCTATATATACATTAGAAGTGATTCAGAGCAAGAGTTGGAGATAATTGAGGGAGATTGGAGAGATTGCATTTTCAACCTTCCATTTGCAAAACAGAATTCAGTTACAGGTTTCAACCACTTTCAATCCATTCTTTTGATCTCAGAAGCTTGCTCTAGCATTGGTGGATGAGTCCAGATAGAATCCATAGCAAGAGCATTGAAGAATTGTGAGATAGCATTTGGAATTTTTCATCTGCAACTCAAGATCGAATTCAAGAATCCAAGCCATTTCAATCCCTTTCTTTGCATACAGAAGCATCCTTTGGTGTTGGTGAAGGTGTCTGGAACTTATTGGAGCTCATCTTGAAGCTTTGATCACTCTGTTCATCTCAAAATTGCAGGTATGTAAACTTCACTCCATGGCTTGATTTAGGCAGTTTCGGTCGGTTTTGAATAGTTAGATTCAATGTAGATGATCATAGGGAGCTTTCTGGTAGCATTAGAATTGATTTAGAGACAATTAGTGGGTTGATGCAATTTCTGTTCATGATCATATCTTCGTGTTCTTGATGATAGAATCTTAGTTTGATAGCTAGAATTGATCAGGGTGAAGTGGTGAAGAGTTTAGGCCATTCAATTTTAGGTTTGGTGAGAATCAATTTCTGAGCAGTTTCTGATAATTCAATCATGTTTTGAGGAGGAAGATGTTTCAATGTGTTTAGATGCCATGGTTGAATTGCTGGTGAAATTTGGAGTGGATTAGGGCTTTTAGTTTTGATCTTTGATGAAGAATTGAGGGAGCACGACTTGGAGAAGATGAAGTTCATAGCTGTTCTTCCATGGTTTTTCCCCTCCATCCAGAATTTGAAGGTTGAAGATGACTTTACAACCATAGGATCTAAGTTTAGACTTTGACTAGAATAGAATCCAATGGCTGTGGTTGCGTTTCAATTTGTGAAGAAGACTCAGATTACTAATACGCACCGTTTCATTAAGTTGCCAGCTTGGGCTTAAGTGCAAATTGATAATCCCACCCCACTTCAGAGGCCCAATAGGTTTTACACGTAATTGGCTTGCTATTCGTACCATTGTTTTTTATTTTCTTTCTACTTTTCCATTTAATTTCTGATGTAACTGGGCCTAATGCGCGCTTGGCTATCTACACCCCCCTCTGGGCCCAGTTGATGATTTGAACTAGTCTCAATTGCTATCTGACACGCATCCTTGTCATTTTCTTTTATTTTCATTTTAATTCTTCATTTCATTTAGGTTGTTTAGAAAAATAATAACTAATTGGAAAATTCATATTTTTAGATGGGAGTTTTTTCCCCATTTTCATCAAGACCTCAAGAAAATAATAAAATAATAAAATAATAAAAAGATTAATTCATGCATTTTTCATTTTTATGGAATTTTTACAAGTTTAATTACTTTTATTTCATTTTCATTTGACAATGCAACTTGTTGAATTTAGTATGATCATTTCACTTTGATTTTTGGTGCCATTCATTTTGCTATAGTTAGAATATAGTATTAGGTTCCCCATGGAATTTTATCACATTTTTGTGATTTAATTTTAGTTAGTTTTGAACATCAAACTTTAGTATGCTAGAATTAGGGTTTCAACTTGACATAGGTGCATTCAACACATAGTTTTGGGTTTTTTAGTTTGATTTAGGCCTTGAGGTTTATATGGGGTATAGGGTACATAGTTAGGGTCCCTTAGAATTTAATCTAGGATTTTATGATGAGTATTTCCATTTTAGTTGATTTTTGCAAATTGGTTGTTCTTGGTGTATTTCCCTCTTGGGATGTTGTTCTGTTTGTTGGTTTTTTGGGCATTTCTTTGGGTATTGGGATTGGGTTTGGCTAGTTGGAGCTCCTGAAGACTTTGGAGATGATTGGAGACAAAGAATGATGATGCTTGGAGCTTGAAGTTGCTTGTGCTTGAAGATTGCTTGTTGAAGACTTAGGAGATATGAGATATAGGGAGAGCTTTAGAGTAGACTGGTTTCTTCTGTCAAACATAGAGAGCTTCTTGTGCCTCTATTCCATCCTATGACATAAGGTCCCCCAAATAAGTTCCATCTCTCCTTAGGAAAGATGTAGAGCATGCTTTGATTGGGTAGAACCTTGAGGATACCTCTCCCTTGCTATGATAAGATCTTAGTGATTTCCCTGGGTTTTCACTAAGCCTCTTAACATTCCAACTTCCTCTATTAAGTTGATTCTCTCCTGTGAGTGTCTGCATTGAAGCTGAAGCCCATTGGAGATAAGAAATGCATTGAAGACTGGTAAAGATGAAGCTTGTGCCTGTCAAAGCTGGATATCTGTTGAAGATTAGGGTTTTGCTGCTGTTTGAAGCTGTTTACTGGTTAGGGTTCAGTGCTTGCTAAAGCTGAAGATTATTGGAGATAAGAGCTTACCTGAAGCTTGAATATCATTGGAAAGTAAAGATGGGATCTTGCTTGAAGTTGTTACTATCAACCTTTTTGCTGTTAATCAACTGTAGCTGTCGGAGCTGGTGTTGTTTAAACTACTTACTGTAGGAGCTGGTGTTGCTGTCAGAGCTGGTGTTGGATTTTATTTCTTTTTCTGTATTGATTGTTGGTTTGTTCAGCTTGCCCCTTAGGTTTGAAGTGAAGTTGTTCACTTTGCCTATTGTTTTCCTAGGTTCGAGGTTGAGTGGTACTCCCTTGTCTCGCTTGTTTTGTTGCATCTCATGCATATTTACTGTTTACTGTATATCTGCTGTTTCTTTTCCGTTTATCCCCTAGGATCTCTGTTTCTCTCTGTGCAAGAGGGAAATATGACAGACATTAGGTTGTAATCCATGCATGATAACATTAGGGTAGTTCTGATTTCCCTTTCAAACCCTAGGTTTTTAGACCTCTTTCTCCTCTATCTCAGAACAATTCAAAACACAATAATAAGGATAATCGACGTCGTACGCTACGAGCCTTAAGCTATTTGAGAAAGGTTGCTGGAGGGTCACTCTTCAGTCATCTGATTGCTTAGTGTGTTACCCTTAGGGTGACATACGACGTAGTCACTCTCAAATCATAGTCTCTAGTGTGTCAGAGATTGCGAACATCATAAAAGACATTTCTTGCGTAAAAGACTGAAAATAAACATCAAAGTGTCATTTTGTCCTCTTGGACCTTTAATCAGGGAAACCCTTTCTTAAGGAGATAAAAATGTCAGACAAACTTGTGTCTTCCGTAGCCCGAACTACGTTTGCTCTGATCTTTCATGCTGTATGAAAGTACGTAGGCATAGGATGCGATATCCGAGCGAGCAATCTTCCCCTCCTTTCCCGTAGGTAGGCGAACTACGTTGACTCTGATTTCTCGTTCCAGACGGGAATACGTAGGCATAAAGTGCGATACTTTGCCAAGTCATTTTCATTTTCTTTTAACCCCCAGACCTGTAGAGTAGATAGAATAACAATCCGTACTAGAAAACAAGCGTGGATCCCGTCGAGTACGACAGACGTGAGGGGTACTAATACCTTCCTCTTGCGTAACCGACTCCCGAATCCAGGATTTGGTTGCGATGACCATTCCTTTCCCTCGTTGCGTTAGGTTTACTTCGAGCGTTTCCTTTCCCTCCGTTGGGATAAATAACACACGGTGGTGACTCTTCTATTCAGCCGGCGCCGATTTTCGCAGTAGCGACATCGAGATTTGGAATCTCCTCAAAATTTGGCATCATAATAAGATTTTTCGAGTGAGAGAGATAAATAAATGTCAAATTAGGTAGAGACTGCAGGCAATGAAAAATAGAAAGAGATAAATCAAAATCATATTAACTGCGGTGAAAGAATAAATATAATGACTCATAACCATTTGTATAGTACCTTTGTGCCCTCCCAATGTTTCTTAATGTTGCTATGATGTAGGATCAGTTCAACAAGTTTATATGGATGAAAATTTGATGGTAAACTAGTGAAAGGATAATTAACCCAATGTAGATACCCCAATTCACTTGAAAGAAAATTGAGACTTCCTGAGAAATTCCTGAGAATCGTCTGTATTTCCTTGATCTTTTCTGGATAGGGATGCAGAACTATGGCTTCGAGGTTTTCGGTTGCCTACAGTATTGCACATGACATAAAAGATCATAGAGACTTTAATGTTATTAATCTTTAAAGAAAAAAAGGCAAGCAATAATTTTATTTCCATAAATATTTTACCATGCTTTCTGAGATAACACTATGGGCATCCTTGTAGTCCCACAACCTGTTCCACTTTCTTGGTTCTTTGGGCGATATTTCTCTAACAATACTCATTCCCAGTTCTCTTAACAAGGGATGCATACAAATTATCCGTTTCCTACAGGTTATGAATGATTTATCAATGAGAACTTTTAAACCAATTTCTGGATGAAATCCACGAAAATCTAAAACTTTCTTGACGTATGTCTCATGGCATCCACATAAGAAACACAAAATATCAAGAAATATATCCTTTTCTGTATTCTCTAGTCCATCAAAACTAATTCGGAGTACATTCGTAATTTCTGCCCTTGGATTCTCTCTTAATCTTGACAATGCACTTCTCCACTCAGAGAAGTCTCGACCATAAAGAAATGAGCCCAACACTTTAATTGCTAGTGGAAGGTCATTGGCATAGGCTAGTACTTTATATGTCAAGTATATGTAACCACTCATGATGTCAGCACTTTTGAAAGCTTTCCTACAAAACAATTGAAGGGCATCTTTACGATCCATGAGTGGAACTCTATATACTTCATCTACTCCATGCTCTCTCAAGATGTGCCCATCTCTAGAAATTATGATTATTCTACTCCCTGTGCCTAGCCATTCTCGTTTCATGTCCAATTTATCCAGTTGTTCAACTTCATCCACATTATCAAGAACAACGAGGGATTTTATTTGACATAGCCTAGTTTGAATCAAATTAGATGCCATAGGAAGATTGCATATCTGAAGATTTTCTTCATTTAGAGTTTGACAAAGAAGTTGCTTTTGTACTCCAATTGGGCCATGGTCTCCGTAAATTTTACTTACATCATCAATAAAGCAGCAAGCATCAAATTGATTGGAGATTCTATCATACAAAGCAGTAGCGAGAGTTGTCTTCCCTATTCCACCCATTCCAGAAATCCCTACAACTCGAACACCATCATCATCATCCGAGTCCAAAATCAGAAGGTTTTCTAATTGTTTCACTCTTGAGTGCATCCCGACTAAATCACTTTGTAAATTTGAATATTTGTTTCCCAATAAGCATGTTACCTCTTGAATAATTTTCCCAATCTCTGCATATTGTGGCCTAAAAGACCAAAGGACAGGAATACAAATCATCACATGACAGCTCTAAACAAAAAAACTACAAAATTTATTCACAAACAAAATATTGCTCACTCTTGTGTAAATAATTGAATAGTTCAACTTAGTGCAAACACAAAAAAGACAACTTACTTATTATTAGAATATATCTATAATTAGTATAATCATAATTGTATGTTATTAGGATATATTCTAATTAGTATAATAATAACTGTATATTATTAACTTCCAAATATAGAGATATTCACACTTGTATATTAGGACAAAGAATATCAATGAGAAGCAAGGAATTCAATTCTTACATGGTATCATATTTATCACATTCCTAACCCTACAAATTTTTCCAGACGCCGCACGCCTTCTGTTCTACCATGGCAGAAGAAAGCTCTCACTCTCGAACATCTGATGAAACTTCATCACCCTCAAAATCCAACCCCTCTCAGGCGGCAACATCCAAATTCCACTCTGCTTTCGCCATCAACAACGTCAAAACCATCATCCCGGTGACGTTGGAAAATGATTCTAATCTCTACCTCTCCTGGTCTGCCCTATTCAAAGTGCAGGCACGCGTTCACAACATTCTTGATCACATTATTCCGCCTTCGAAAGTCTAGACCATACAAGCATCAGCCGAACTTAACGCTGCCGATTCTGAACTTTGGAATCGCCTTGATGCAGTAGTGTTGCAATGGATGTACGCAACAGTATCGCAGGATATTCTGCAATCCATCCTAGTCGTAGACAACACTGCAGAAGAGTGTTGGAAGCGCATAGCCGCTATGTTTCATGACAACAAACACTCTCGCGCCGTGCAATTGGAAAATCAATTCAGTAACACAAACCTGGAAGATTTTCCATCAACAAAAGCTTACTGCACTCGCCTTAAAACTCTCTCGGATCAACTCGCAAACGTGGACTCTCCAGTCACCAACACACATTTAGTTCTCAAGATGATATCCGGGCTCACAAATTCATATGTTGGTTTTGTCACCTTTATCCAGTAACACAACCCTCTACCCACCTTTGCAGCCGCCTGATCGAGACTGGAACTCGAGGAAACCACCATGATGCAGCACGCAACCCGCGAAACACACTCATCCTCTATCTCGGCCGCCCTCTTGGCTAAAGGTCCTTCGACTAAACCTGCAATCAAACAACAAGATTCATCTCTGAACCCGCAACCACATCCGTCCAACAATCACAGTCAAAGAGGAAAGAAACCATACCATGGAGGCCGAAATTCTGGGAGAGGAAACCGTGGACAACAACAACCACAGTGGCAGTCATGGAATTACCCTCCCTGGCAACAATGGGGACCTTGGAATTACCCACCTTGCCCTTACCCAACATCCAATTGGAACAGACCCACTAATGGTCCTAAACCCCAACAAGGTGGAATTCTTGGCCCCAAACCTCAGCAAGCTTCTTTTAATGCCAACACTACCAGTCCAACAGATATTGAACATGTTTTCAGCACCCTCAACCTTGCCCAGCCTGACCCGTCATGGTACATGGACACCGGTGCCACCTCTCACATGACTTCCTCGCAAGGTAATCTCTCGTCCTATTTTAAATTAAGTAAAGATAATAACATCATTGTAGGAAATGGTCATTCTGTTCCAATTCATGGTCTTGACAGCACACATTTAGCTAACCCCCACCCACCTCTTGTACTAAACAATGTTCTTCACGCTCCAAATTTAATTAAAAATTTAATGTCTGTTCGAAAATTCACTACAGATAATAAAGTTTCAGTTGAATTTGACCCG
The DNA here is from genome assembly GCA_963859935.3 of Lathyrus sativus. Taxonomy (NCBI): domain Eukaryota; kingdom Viridiplantae; phylum Streptophyta; class Magnoliopsida; order Fabales; family Fabaceae; genus Lathyrus; species Lathyrus sativus. Next base: position 598,241,534 of record OZ012741.1, on the reverse strand, counting down.
TTTGGCTTTTCTGTGAAGGATTTTCAGACGGGGATGCCTATCATGATATGTGAAAGCCAAGGTGACCTTTATCCCATCACCAATGACAATACCACAAATACAACTAATCATCCATCCACTTTTGCAACTTTGTCGTTATCTGTCTGGCATAATCGTCTGGGACACCTGGGCGAACATGTTTTGTCTTTTCTTAGCAAAAATAAGTTGATTGAATGTAATACACCCAGTAAATTACATTCTCATTTTTGTAATTCATGCCCTCTTGGTAAACATATCAAATTGCCTTTCAAAAATTCTCTTAATAATAGTTCGTTGCCATTTGACATTCTACATAGTGATGTTTGGACATCTCCCATGTTAAGCTCAATAGGTCACAAATATTATGTTTTATTTTTGGATAACTATTCGAATTTTTTGTGGACATTCCCAATGTCTCATAAATCTCAAGTTTATCCCATCTTTCAAAAATTAAGAGCTTATATCAAAACTCAATTTCAACGGGAAATCAAAACTATTCAATGTGATAATGGTGGCGAATACATTTCTAAGAATTTTCGACAAATGTGTGAACTTAATGGAATATCATTTCGTCTCTCTTGTCCTTACACTTCCTCTCAAAACGGTAAAGCCGAGCGAAAAATACGGTCTATTAATAACATTATTCGAACTTTATTAATTCATGCATCCCTACCACCTTCATTTTGGCATTATGCTCTAGAAATGGCCACATATTTTTCCAACATTTTGCCCAGTAAACCAATTAAGTTTTGGTCACCTCTCCACATGTTATACAACAAGAACCCATCCTACTCTCATCTGCGTATCTTTGGTTGTCTATGTTTTCCTCTCTTTCCCTCAAGTACCATCCACAAACTTCAACCACACTCCATACCATGCATCTTTCTTGGGTATCCGTCCAACCATCGTGGTTATAAGTGTTTAGATATGACCACAAACAAAATTATCATTTGTCGTCATGTATTATTTGATGAGTCTACCTTCCCATATGCAAAGCTGCACACCCCTCAATCTACCACTTACACCTTCCTAGACAATGACTTATCCCCTTACCTCATCAACCATATTATAACCTAAGACCAAAACAACTCTACATCCAATCCACCGATCTCATCTACCACTCAAACTACTTCCCATACTTCGGCCCACACCCAAACCTTGCCGAATACACCCCAATCAAATCCAACCTCAACCTTACACTCATCACCTCTCCCAACATAATCAAATCATACTCTGCCACATAATCTTCCTCCCATCTACCAACCTACCTCCCAAGCCAACACAAAACCCACCACTAGAAGTCAACACGACATCTTTAAGCCAAACCAAAAATATTACAGTCTCCACACTCATGTCACAAAATCCCCTCTCCCTAGAAATCCAGTGTCTGCACTCAAGAACCCTAATTGGAAAATGGCCATGCATGATGAATATAATGCTTTAATTAAAAATGAGACGTGGGATTTAGTGCCACGACCACCTGATGTTAATGTTATTCGATCTATGTGGATTTTTAGACAAAAAGAAAAATCTGACGGTTCATTTGAGAGGCATAAAGCCCGACTTGTAGGTGATGGTGCAGGTCAACAGGTTGGCATTGATTATGGAGAAACCATTAGCCTCGTTGTCAAACCGGCTACCATTCACATTGTTCTCAGCCTTGCCATTTCAAAATCTTGGAATATTCATCAGTTGGATGTCAAGAATGCATTTCTCCATGGTGAACTCAAAGAAACAGTGTATATGTACCAACCATTAGGATTCCGAGACTCCAAACATCCTGATCATGTATGTCGTCTTCGCAAATCTCTATATGGGCTTAAACAATCCCCTAGAGCTTGGTACCAAAGGTTCGCCGACTATGCTTCATCGATTGGTTTCTATCAAAGCAAAAGCGATCCATCTCTATTCATCTACAAGAAAGACTCTCATCTAGCATATCTCTTACTTTATATAGATGACATCATCCTCACCACATCATCTAATACTTTGCGGCAGTCCATCATATCTCTCCTCAGCTCCGAGTTTGCTATGAAAGACTTAGGACATCTCAACTACTTCTTGGGTATTGCTGTCACTCGCCATAAGCATGGCCTATTCCTCTCACAAAAGAAATATGCTGAAAACATCCTCTCACGGGCAGGAATGTCTTCCTGCAAAACTTGTCCAACTCCAGTTGATACAAAACCAAAGATGAGTGCCACGCATAATGTCCCATACGAGGATCCATCCCTCTATCGTAGTCTTGTAGGTGCCCTTCAGTATCTTACCTTCACACGACCTGATATCTCCTATGCAGTACAACAAATTTGTCTTTTTATGCATAAGCCGATGGACACCCATATGCATGCTCTACGCCGGATATTACGCTACATTCAGGGCACAAAACACTACGGCTTACATCTATATCCCTCATCTACAACTTCATTAATATCCTATACAGATGCAGATTGGGGTGGCTGTCCTGACACTCGACGTTCCACTTCTGGCTACTGCGTATTTCTTGGGGACAATTTACTTTCATGGTCATCTAAACGACAACCTACACTTTCACGTTCCAGCGCTGAGGCAGAATACCGTGGTGTAGCCAACGTGGTATCTGAATCATGTTGGTTACGAAACTGTATGCTTGAACTACATTGTCCTATTCATAAGGCAACCATAGTATATTGTGACAACGTCAGTGCCATCTACCTCTTAGGTAACCCGATTCAACATCAACGAACGAAACACATTGAGATGGACATTCATTTCGTTCGTGAAAAGGTCGCTCGGGGTCAAGTCCGGGTTCTCCATGTACCCTCCAAACATCAAATTGCAGACATCTTCACCAAAGGACTTCCCCTTATACTCTTTCAAGACTTCAGAGAAAGTCTCAGCGTCCGTCCACCTCCCGCTTCAACTACAGGGGAGTATTAGAATATATCTATAATTAGTATAATCATAATTGTATGTTATTAGGATATATTCTAATTAGTATAATAATAACTGTATATTATTAGCTTTCAAATATAGAGATATTCACACTTGTATATTAGGACAAAGAATATCAATGAGAAGCAGGGAATTCAATTCTTACACTTATCTCTTACATCCCAACCAGAGAGATTGGCTACTTGTGTTAGGGCTCTCCTCCATCTTTGCACTTCCTCTAAAGTTGCTTTGAATCTTTCTTCATGCTCTTGAAAGGATTTTTCATAATCTCCGCTTTGTTTTCTTACCTCAGAAGGACTCACATCATAGAAAATAGGTAGAACAGATTGTCCTGGAACATCAATGCACTCAACAATTTTTGCGAGTTCTTGCAAGCACCATGTGGAAGAAGCATAGTTTGTTGAGAAAATAACAATCAAAATTTGGGATCCTTCAATGGCTTGTAGAAGCTCATATGATATATGTCCCCCTTTCTTGAGCTTTGTATCATCCCTGAAGGTAATAATACCTTTCTTATGGAAAGCGCCAAAGAGGTGATCAGTGAAGTTGTTGCGGGTGTCTTCACCTCTAAAGCTCACAAACACATCATATTTCCATCTCATCCTAGGTGTAGAGCCACTTTGGAGCGTATTGCAAGCCAATGCCATTGCCATTGTAAAAGTCAAAACCAAGTTTCTGTGAAACTGAAAGCCTATAACGCAAGGAAAAATTAGATAAATAAGTAAGATTGATCATAAATGATATTCATGAATTTGAACAATGCTAATATGAAATTAGGGTAGATGGTGAACAATAATAATGTATGAACCTGAACAGCGTCAATGGAGAACTAACAAGGTTGTTTTTCTTCTTTTGTGATAAGTCAAAGCGGCGTTAATCCAACCACTTCAATCAACATCAAATTTCAATCACAGTTTTCGATTTTTCTCCTCATTCTTATCTAAGTACACCGTCGGACCAAGTTCATCGGATTCGCAAGAACGAGAGTCAGATCAAGAAATATTAAATTGACTTGTGAGTTTGAGAGTATGGCCAGGAAATATTTGAAATTCAAAACCAAGAAATTGAAAAGAGAGTGTGAGAGAAGAGAGAATGAGGAGAAAAATATAGATAATTTGATGTATTAAATATATATAAAATAGACAAGAAAAATATTTTCAATTATTTTTAAAAATATTAGAATATCCTTAATTAAAAATCCTTGATAAAAAAATTATTTATTAAATAACTAAATTCAAATTTCTAATAATTTAATGGAATCAGGTTAATTTAAATTAATTAAGATTATTATTATATAATAATTAAACTAATTTCAAAATTTAAACAAATCTACTTTTAATAAATAAATAAATAAATAAATAAATAAATAAATAAATAAAAGAAAAAAATACAAATTCCCCCGTCATATACAAGAATTGTTGTTTGACAAAGCTTGCAAGATCTATGACAGGATGTAAGATTTAATAACAATGGTAAAGATTGAAACAAAAATTCTCATTGTAAAATATAAACGTTATAGCCTCATTTAAAAAAAATATATTACAATATCATTCGCTTAATTTTTTTATTTACACTCTACAAACCCTTTCCTAGCTGCCATGTGTCGTTTATCCTTTGGCTATCTTTAAAATTGCTTTTTCCCCTTTCTACTACAATAAATAGACACACAATGTCGCCGTTTATCCTTTGTTTACTGTTCTCTCTCTCTCTCTCTCTCTCTCTCTCTCTCTCTCTCTCTCTCTCTCTCTCTCTCTCTCTCTCTCTCTCTCTCTCTCTCTCTCTCTCTCTCTCTCTCTCTCTCTCTCTCTCTCTCTCTCTCTCTCTCTCTCATCAAACGCTACTCCATCGCCCTCGTCTCTATTTCTCCCTTCTCCTTTCTCTTCCTAGAAATCCTACAATGTCGTCGTCCTGCTATGCTTTAATCGTATTCTCTTTTAATTTACCTGTTTCTTTCTGTTTATGCAGATCGAGCCGTCAACATGGACCACAGATCGAGCATGATGATTGATGAAGCTTTCACTCATGGTCATCCTCAAAGGTTCTATCTTTTTGAATATCTACTGTAGTTTTATAATTTGTATCAATTATATGTTCTGTTATGTTTAAGAATTTTACTGTTAATTCTAGGCACTAGCTAATATGAACACGCACGCCACCTGTTCGATTAATTGCATCACTGATGTTTTGCCCTGAACTTCTGTATTTGTTGACTTTAGTCTTAATCCATTTATAGTTTCTGTATGGATCTTCAAGATTTTCTTATTCATGCTCGAGTCTTCAAACTTTACAGACAAGCTTTGAGAGTTGTCGGTCGAGCAATACTGTGTTTTCCCTCTTACTTGAACTTCCGGCAATAATAACAAGGTATGCTAAGTTATTTTAACTGCAAATGGTTATTGTTGCGGTTAGAATATGATTTCAAATTATTAATTAATTTGAGTCGCATCTTTAGTTCACAACCGCTCTTTGATTTATTCGAAGCAAAAGGTCAAAAGAGGGAAAACCTAATTTTGCATCGTAAAGACAATGCGGGGAGAGATCTAGGTAAGAGGTTGGTTAAACTTAGGGAAGGTATTAACACCCTAAACTTCTATAGTACTCTACAGGAACCTTTTGTTCATTGTTTACTATTTTGCTTTATTATGTGCTTGAAGGTATACTGCTAAGGGTTAAGAGTGACTGAAAAACCTAAAGGTTAGTCCTAAGTTTACTCGGCAAGATTCGCATCTAGTGCCTATGTATCCTGGATAGGGAATGGAATTAGAGTAATCGTAGTTCCCCTCGAAAGGGTGGTTAGAAACATCTTGACTATGGTCAAGGTTTCAGGGGAAGTAAGCGTTTCTTAAGGACACACTTATGTGGAGTCTTGAGACTCCTATTTCTACGTTGAAATAGTTAGTTGAAATTAGGGTTGACTAAATGTTCCACGACGGGACACCCTAAAACAGAGTACGGCGACTCTTTGACCTAATGCTAGGGTAAAGGGCATTTTCGTCCACGGCGGGATGCCTAGGCTATTAGGGTTTGAAATGGTCAAGGGTTAGGACTATTGACTCGGCGGTCAAACGATTTAGACCTAATCCTTCGGAAGGGTTAACGGTAAAATAACGTCATGCAACATAAATGAAGTGGCAGTATTAAAATACGAAAAAATAAAGAAGGCGGTAAAGAAAAACATCGCGACGATCACTCGCGTGATTTACAAATCCCAAAAAAGTGCGAAAAATAAATAACTCGTGTGATTCAAAATGTTATAAAACTAAAGATCAAAATGTTATAAAACAAATAAGATTAAAAGGTTATAAATAATAAAAAAACAATATAATAGGTGAAATAACAAGACCATCAGCCACTAAAAGGGGCATCATGTTCCATGCTGGCATCTAGGTTTGGCTCACCTTCTGCTTTTCTCAGAGCAGCGGCGCCATTGAAGGACTCCTCGAGCTCCTTCGATCTACCTTGCATGGCTCCATATCTCTTTCTCTGTTACTTTGTTGATCTTCGTCCTCCTTTCTCCTGAAACAGAACATTCAAAAGAAACCAATAAATTCCATCAAATCTTACCCTTCAGTTTGAAGATGGTGGGGTCGATGGTAACGAAGCTCGATGATGATGTTGATGCACTTCTTGGAGGCGATGATGTTAAGAACTGAGCCTCGTCAGTTGTTTGCGTCGGGATCCGTCGGAGCTCCTTTGACGCGATGGGTTCTATGATTCTGTGAAAACTCTTCTTTTCCTCTTCTTCTGATTGAGGCAATGATGATGAAACTCCACGAGTTTCTCTGAGTCTCCGCCTTTAGGGTGATGGTGATGAAGGATCTTAAAGGTCTCTGAATCCCCCTTTCACTTTTTTCGTGTTTCTTATTGTTGTTGTGTCGCCGTTTGTTGTTAGTAAGTTTTCGAATCTTCTTCTTCTTTTTCTCAAAGGGATGATGATGATGAGGTTTTTTTGGAGGCTTCTCTGAATCTCCAGCTGTGCTTCCGCTGTGGGGTTTCGCTTAGGGTTCTTGGATCCCCCCTTTTTCCTTCGAATCTGAAAACCTTGATGATTTATATGATTTTGTTTATGTTTGAGTTGTGGGCTGGGTTTGTGATTTTCCTGCGATGTTGTTGTTGTGATTCTGTCTAAAACCGAGGATTTTTTGGAGTGGCTGTTACTGAGTTATCATCGCAGAAATGTGACAGATGGTGAGATTTTTCAGGGACTTGGCGTGTTCACGTTTGGTCGTGTTTGATTCGTTATGTTTGTGGCATTACTGCTTGCTTTCTCCCAGTTATTTTTGCGATATTTGTTGTTGAAGTTTTGGGGTTTGACTGGTTCTGCGAACTTTGTTGTAGTTCACGGTTGACTTGTTGGTTGATGGAAGTTGCAAAGTTGTTGGATCCATTGAGTAAGGATTTTTTTGGAAAGTTGTTGTTAAGGCCACGTTTGGCAAACCAATTTTCTAAAAAAAATACTTTTTCAAATAAGTGCTTTTCCAATAAGCATTTTTTTTGGATAAGCACTTTTTCCAATCCAACTTTTCTCAAAAGCACTTCTTTATCTCTCTTTCTCGGTTGCCTCAGAATAAGAACAAAAACTGCTTGATTTACCGAAATGTCGGAAATAAAGTCGGGAGCTGGTTTCGGAGCAATCCATTACCCTCCCGACGCACCTAATGATGATAATATTCTAAAAGTTTCGGGAAAAACTTAATCGATAAAATTGTGTTTGCTTTGGTTTGCAGGTTCGGGCGTTAACCGGAAAAGTCAGGAAGAGTTGGAGAATTCGGAGCTTAGGAACTATTTTTATTATTTTCTTTATGTAAATGAAAAATGATATTTTTTGTATTTTATTTTTTTATTTTTTTATTTTTGTAAAGAAATAAGTATTAGTAATAAAAACTCTTTAATTTTATTATTAATTGTTCTTATTTGTTTTTGATATGCAAGAATGCATAAATTAAACATTGAAATAAAAAAATAAAAATAAAAACTTGATATTAAGAATGGAAACATGGGAACACAATAATAAACATTGAAGTGGAAACAAATAAGAATAAAATTATTTTTGGACGCAATAATAAAAAATGGAAATGAACCAAAATTATTTTTAAACGTCAATGCAACTAACATAGCGCAAAATTTGATTTAACGTATAAGTGAAAATAAAATGAAATGAAATGTAATTGATTTGAAATTAAATGAAAATTTTCCTAATTCCTAATTCATCCAATCCGACTATATCCTGCTTCTGATATAACTTCCGATTAAATTTAGACAACCTGAACGAACAATCTTATCGGAATAAGTCCAATTTGTCCATTACTCAAAATAAGCAAACTCTCCGACTAACTTCAATCCACCAATTCAGATCTTTCCCACTCAAACAATTCCCACGACACCTCGGCCCTAACTCACATCAACCAAACCCAACGGTCCAACTTTCCTGACCATAGTTCAAAATTCGCAAATTGACAGCCGACTGTCAACAAATGACCATTTTACCCTTCATGGACCAAAGAGCGCGCAAATACGACTTTTTCTGCAAAAACCAAACAACTGCGCAAACCTGTCAGCGGTTAGTAAAATGCAATGAAAAAAATGTAATGAAATGCGAGATGAGACAAACAACTCTTAGGGCAAAATTTGGAGTGCAACAGTTATAACATTCAAGAGTTCAAGTTCACGGGGTCGCAGCATCCTATCCTAGAGGAAGGAAAAGATATATAACATTCAAGAGTTATAATTTTGGATTAGATTGATCAGTTGTCATTACTGTTATATATACATTTTGTATTTGTATATGTGATTGATGAATTGTTTGGCTAAATAGAAATCCCCTAACCCTATTCCATTTTTATAGTTACAATGTATTTGAATTGCACCTTACAATGTTTTCTTAAAGACAATTTTTGATGCATTTGATGTTGATTTTGTATGTCATTTCCACATATGACCTTGAATACTTTCTATTTTTCATGTTGCTTCCCAATCATTTTTGGACATTTTCTTAATAGACTTTATCATTATACAATGTGAAAATTAACCATATCTTTTCCTTCCTCTAGAATAGGATGCTGCGACCCCATGAACTTGAATAATTATTTTCCAATGCCCTAGAAAGGTAAATCGCTTTCTTCCAAATGTGTGTCTAAATAGATGTACTTTAATTTCCACCATGAAATGGTGGGTTTATTTGCATTGGTTTCATATGAAGTTGATAATGGAGCAGTGTGATGTGGTGAAATCCTTCTTATGTTATGCAATTTTTCAAATGTACACATGACACATGCTTTAAGGATGTGGTATATAACTTTGCTTTTTCAGTGTTTTTATGAAGTTCAACTATGGAATTTTTTATGTATATATACCTTTCTCAAGTCTAAATGTCAATGAGGACTCTTGACAAAATTATTTTATGCTTATAATTTTTAATTGCAGTCCTTGGATCGGAAATCCATACGAGGATGCTGTAGAAAGGAACACTTTTTCAAGACTATCACTTGATGCATTTTTGTCAGAGGTGCATAAGTTTTTTATCTTTCTCTCCACTCCCTCTTAATTTTTGTTAAACAATATTTTGTAGAGACTGATGGGTTTCTACAGATAGTTTTATCACTCAATTTGGATAGTGTTTTGAGATTCAAGGTTTCCTCAGTTTTACATGATATATGACTTTATGTCTGGTCTGTGTATCTTTTCAGTGCATATAACATTAAATTTACATCACCATTGATTTGTTTTTAGTACATATAATATATGTTTTTTGGACAGTGGGAACTCATGACATTGCTAAACTTAACCTTTAGTACGGAAAAGTTAATATACCTTGGTTATCCTGGTGATCCATTATCCGTTGTCCGTGTGACTAGGAAGCGTCGAGCTCGTCGTAAAAGAGAGATGAGACTATTGTTAATTCATTTGTTAGGCTATTGTTAATTGATTTTAATATAAGATATTTTATTGTTCCAAAATTGTATAATTAACCAAATGTGTTGTATTTTTCTATTTGGTTTGTTATGTCTGTAAACCTAAAAAATATAAAGGATGAGATATGGTTGGAGTATTGATTAATCTAATCCATTATTCTTCTAACTTGCTTGGCAGGTATATGCAAATATTTGATCCTGGGTTTAGATTCAGTGAAGGATCATACCCAATGCAACCAATGTATGCACCAGTATTGAATTACAACACTGAGTTTTCACAGCTTGGATCCCCTCGTGGCCCTCAACTATACGCTGAACACCAACCACAATCTCTTTCACAACATATTGTCTCTACTGCGAAAATCGGCGCCAGCTGAACAGAAGAGTCGCCACCGTGCGTTATTTATCCCACAGGAGGGAAAGGAAACGCTCAGAGTAAACCTACCGCAAAGACGGGAAAGGTATGGTCATCGCAACCAAAACCTGGATTCGGGAGTCGGTTACGCAAGGGGAAGGTATTAGCACCCCTCACGTCCGTCGTACTCGACGGGATCCACGCTTGTTTTCGGGTATGGATTGTTATTCTATCTAAACTAAAGGTCAGGGGTTAAAAAGAAAAGAAAATGACTCGGTAAAGTATCGCACTTTATGCCTACGTATTCCCGTCTGGAACGAGAAATCAGAGTCAACGTAGTTCGCCTACCTACTGGAAAGGAGGGGAAGGTTGCTCGCTAGGATATCGCATCCTATGCCTACGTACTTTCATATAGCATGAAAGATCAGAGCAAACGTAGTTCGGGCCGCGGAAGACACAGGTCTGTCTGACTGTTTTTACCTCCTTCTGAAAAAGGGTTTTCTGATTAGCAGTCCAAGCGGACAAAAATGACGTTCTGATGAGTTCACATTCTTTTATGGAAGAAGTGTCTTTTATTGTGTTTGAAATCTTATTGTATTTTTCTGTTTGTTTTGAGGAAGAAGAGACAGAACTCTAACCTATGGTTGAAAAGGGAATCAAACTAACCTAATGTTATCATGCATGGGTTAAGACCTAGTGTCTATCATGCTCCTCTCTTGCACAGAGAGAAACAGAGATCCTAGGGGAATAGACGGAAACAGAAACAATAGCAGATATATATAGAAAAGCAGTAAAATGCATGGATGCAGCAATACAAGCGAGGCAAGGGAGTCCCACTCAACCTCGAACCTAGAAAACAATAGGCAAAAGTGAACAGGATTCACCTTCAACCCAACAGGTTAAACAGCAAACAATACAGTCCAGAAAACCAATCAATACATCAGAAATGAAATACAGCAGAAAAATAAACAGCCACAGCAGCCCTGCATCAACACCTGACTTCAAGTTATCACCACACAGCTACAAACTTCAGCAAGCATCAATCTCCATCTCCACAGCCTTCTAGCTCAGTCTTGTTCATGTTGTTCACACCTAAACAAATCTCCTAAAATTAATTCCTAAAAATTATGAATTAAATCCTATATTCAAGTTAAAGTCCTAAACTAATCAACCTAAAAAGAATAAGCTTTAAAGCTAAAGGGAACTATTAGAACAAAAATCAACAATTTTAAGTATCAAACTAAACTTAATAAAATGCTATTTACAAGAAAAATGCATGAAAAAATATTAAAACAAAATAAAATGCCATTTTTATTTTTTATATTTTTCTAGACAGAATTATTGACCTAGAGAAAAAAGAACCAATTAAAACTAAGCTATTTTCATTTTTTTATGATTTTTTAAAGATGAGAAAAATATTAAAGAAAAGAAAATCGCAAAATAGAAATAAATGGGGAAGGGGGTCTGAATAGCAAGGGCGCCCAGTTATAATCCATGTGGGCCAGAAAAATGGGAGGCGCGTATAGCAATTAGAGCTAGGCCCAGTTGGCTTCAAAAAATAATTGAAAAATGAAAGAAAAAATTAAATTCGCGGTGCAAAAAGTAACAGAATTACGTTCATTCATTGGGCTTTTCAAAATGGGGGGTGGGGATATGAAATTGGATCCAAAGCCCAGAGTGGCGCTTTAAGTGAAACGGTGCGTTTCACTTGGTCTTTTCCCTCCGTTTCTCAACTTCAAATGCCAGCCATTGGATGAGATGAAAAAGTCACATAATTGACATGATCGAACGGCCACGGGTCATCGTCCCAAAATGATCTAGGGTTTTGCAGAATTTCATGAGCACGATACCTTCATGCACAGACCTTCCATCCTCTGGTTCTTCCTCGTTTCTCCATGAAAACCAAAAATGTAAACACCAAAATTGCTCCACTTCTCACGTAGAACACAACTGTATCAATAGTTTTCAATATAACAGCCTAGAACTTCAAACCCGATAGGCATAACAATTCTAATCCACCATTTTCACCTGTGATCAATCCTCCCAATTCTCTCCAATTATTGCCCTAAACTAATCCATACCTTACACTGATTATCATGAGCTAATAACCTAAGATCATCGTGCTATATTCCAAGAGTTATCCATCCAAACAGTTTTGGTACACCATGATCAAACTCCATGAAAACTCTCCAAACTCACCAAACTTAGGCATCTAACCTATCCTAACCTTTCTATGCTAATAAATACCTATAATTCTAACTAAAACATGCAATTCGAAGGAGAACATACCTGGTGTAAAGTGAAGAAAACAGCTATGGAATGCTTTGATCAGATGCTTGTAATGATTGGAAATGGATCAGGGAACTTGTTCTTGAGTTCTGTATGCAACAAATCTTGCTCTAATGCTCTAAATCTCACAATTCCAAAATTCTTGCTTCTTGGATGATCAACTTGAACAGCACGAATCCTCCTCAATTCTACCAAATCTTGATGTGAATTGTGATCTAGGGATGATGGTGATGATGATCAAATCAGAAAATGTGGAAATTGATGAGAGTTTGAGAGAGTTTGAGTTGATTTTGCAAAATGAAAGAAAGGTATGAAACTTGTGTTTTGGACAAAGTGATTCACCAACCCTTGAATGAACTCTCTCAATTCAATATATAGATAACATTAGAACCTCCTAGAAGCTTGGAGAAACTTCCCATGCACAATTTCCCTTGAATTTGATTATGTAACTTCCATTATAAGTAACCATGAATAACTTTCAAAACTTGAACCAAACTCAAAATTCCACTTTAGCCAATGTTTTCAAAATGACGTTTCCAGTCAAAATGACCTATAATTTCACCTCATTTGGCCAAAGTATGAAAAATCTCATTTTTTAGGTCATTTTTATTCATTAAATCCACCAATTTTGAAACCTTGTGCTATGAATCTTTCCAATCTTTCATGGTCACTTTTATAGACTCAAAATGTCATTTGGAACAAGTTTGATGTTGTGAAGTTTTCCATTTGAAGCTTCCTTGTATGAGTTTTAGGCATAGGCTAAGAATGACCTGTAATTCTCAGATGACCAAAATACCCTTTGCTTGCCAAGACCATAAGTAGAGTTACACAAATCATATGAAGGCATACTATACCATTATAGAAATCTAAGACAATGAGGAACAACTATTATGTTTACCAGAAATTCATTTGAAATCTCCTTGAGGGGTAAAAATTGCTTGGAAATCAAGTCACTTTCACAGACAAAATTTCAGATACCTCAGATGACCTGTAACTTGTAAGGCCCATAACTTGAGTTCTATAAACCTACTTAATGTCTTCCACCACTCAAATTAAAGGTCTTGAGATCCTCTACAAGTTTCATGTTGGCCAAGGATCCATTTGAAGCTTGCATTTTGACTTATCTTGCTTGGAAATTTGACCTAAACTAGGGGATTTTACACAGAAACCCTAATTTAGAAACTCCTCTTCTCCTTGATTTCTCTTGATTTCTTCTTAGCAAAACAACATATCCTTCTTTACATGTCAAATGATGAACCCCACATCTCTCCAATAGACCTCAATGCCTTCCAATCAGTCATTTGACCTAGAGTTGACCTAGAGTTGACCCCAGATGAAACCCTAGTTGACTGTCTTCAACTGCAATTCTTGTGATCACACCAATGACTTGTCTCCTTCTCCAAATGACTTTCTAAGTCTCCCATGATGTCCAGATACTCTCCATGCTCCATCCACAGCTCACAACTTACTTGTTGATCCTCAGATACCCTCAGTTAGGAGATAGATGCACTGCTTGATCCATTGACTTCCTTAGCTTTCCAATTCTTTCTGATGACCTGAATGAGATTGAATTAGAATAATAACCTCTTGATAGGCTCATGGAGATGAGAATAATGCTTGGTCCCCTGTTGGATGACTTGTTATGCTATGCTATGCAGATGATTAGGCTATGTACATGACTCTATATGCAAATGCTAATGCAATTGAAACATAAACCAAGTGAATAAGGTTGAGCAAATTTTAGGGTGCAACAGCTGCCCCTATTCAAGCGACTTGGACCCGATTGAGTGAAGAGCCCGGAGCCTTCAGACATTCGCGGTACGAGACGGTTGAATACTAAGAACCCAGAAATTTGCCAACCGCAGACATGAACTACACCACTGCTTGGGGATTATTTTCATCAGCCTGAAAAGCTTCTCTCATTGCAAGAATAAAACTTTGCTTGTCCACGTTAGGACGCCTATGTCGTCAACACAAAGAAATCTCAATTTAAACTCGTCCACGTTAGGAAAAATTTCGACAGCTTCACTGGGGATGGCTCGTCTGCCTCTCATCAGAAATAAATCGTCCACATTAGGACTAAACTTTTCCACGTTAGGAATAACACCTTTTTTCATCTTGTGAATAACATCGTTCCACGTAAGGAAACCACCTTCTTTTATGAATCTGCCCACGTCAGGACTAAACTTTCCACGTTAGGAATACATCTTTCCACGTTAGGAATACAACTTCTTTTCTAAATCTGTCCACGTCAGGACTAAACTTTCCACGTAAGGAATACATCGCTCTTCCACGTAAGGAATCCAATCTCGATTTGTCCACGTAAGGACTCAATCTTTCCACGTTAGGAATACAAATCTTTCCATGTTAGGAATCCATCTTCGTTCCACGTAAGGAATCACAATCTTATCTTGATCTGTCCACGTAAGGACCCCCCTCTTTCCACGTAAGGACTGCATCTTCTTTCCACGTAAGGAATCAACTTGTCCACGTTAGGACTACATCGTCCACGTTAGGACCCACCTTTCCACGTTAGGAATAACTCTCTTCTTGACTCGTCCACGTAAGGACTCCATCTCTCCACGTAAGGTATTCAATTTCTTCCACGTAAGGAACTAAAACTTCTCCTTCCACGTAAGGAATAAACCTGTCCACGTCAGGACTCACGTTTCGTCTTGATTTGTCCACGTCGGGACTCGCCTCTTGACTCACTGAGGAAATAAAACTTGTCCACGTCAGGACTCGTATCTCAACCTGCTGAAGAAATAAACTTGTCCACGTCAGGACTTGCGCATCTTCCACTTGCTGGGGAATTAAATCTTTGTCCACGTCAGGACTCATACTTTGCCAACAACACGGAGAAGGATAAATTTGTCCACGTCAGGACTCTCGCGTCTTGTCATCACGAAGAACTACAAACTTGTCCACGTCAGGACGCATATTTCACCATTACGAATAAAGCTATCTGCTGGAAATAAATGGTCCATGTCAGGACACCAACACGAAGAGTAACCAACTTTGTCCACGTCAGGACTCCACCTTCGATCAATACCAAGAAATCAAATCCGTCCACGTTAGGACTAACACATATCGTCAAACTGGAAGAAATGTCCACGTCAGGACTCCACATAACAACAATTCTGAAAAATCGAACCTGTCCACGTTAGGACTAACACATATCGTCAACTGGAAATCAATCTGTCCATGTTAGGACCCCTACTTTTCTAGCACAAAGAAAACCTGTCAAGAAAATTGTCCACGTCAGGACTCATCTTTCCATGGGTCCACAAACTTCTTATCACTGACGTTACAGCAACTTTGAGGCGGACTCTACTGGGGATATTTGGAAACCAGACTACCGGACGCCTGTTCTGATAACCGGCGACAGCCTCTGAGATTCTGGTTCGGGAAACCCTTTGATGACAAACAACTCCGCCTGGGAGTGAGGAGAAATTTTGCCTACTCACTCTGGCGGGGAAAACACGAGAAACTCACAAATAACTCTGTTCGGAAACAAAAAAGAACTTCATCATGATAATTCTGTGGAGAATAACGCCAAAGCTGACACTTCATAGAATGTCTCACGTCAAGACCTCGAATGCTTGATACTTCATTTGAGCAAGAGCTCTCTCTACCTGCAAGAGAAACAATACTTGAAACAAAAGGTTATCCAACCTGGTTTATGTTTCAAAATGCGTATGTTTGACGGCGATGCAATGCTTCATTCGACATGGAAATGCTATGCTTTTATTTGGTGGATGCAAGTATGACACTATATGCTGATGCCAATGCAGACTCGAACTGCTGAGATACAGGAGCCGCTCCAGCAAAATAAACGCTGAAGACAATGCTGACTCCGCTGGGGATAGCCAGATGCTACAGAATTATTCCAGCAAAATAAATGCTGGAAGAGTGAAGTCGGCTCAGTTGGGAAATCGGGAACTCAATACCAATCACCTCATTGAAGTAACGCCCTGCTGGGGGATAACTCTGCTAGAGACTAGCAGATGCGTCTAGTATGATTGACCTTCTGCTGGAGGGTGATCGGATGTCACACGGTATTTTGACAAAATAAATGTCAGGACACACGACCAACTCTGCCGGGGAGAGTCTTAATCTTCGAGTTCCACTGGGAGGAATGAAAACACTTGCAAAGAGCATTCCGCTGGGGATGGAACGATCCTCTTGGGAAAAATTAACTGCCTCCGCTGGGAGAGAGTAAACGACTATGTGGGGACAGGGGAACTGTCTGAATACAGCTCACAAATATTAATCTTCTGAGGCTAAACCCACTCTGCTTAAGATAGAGGAATCCTTCTGGGGGACACCACACTGTCTGAATACAGCCTCCACTTTGGGATCGCCAAACTCTGCTGAGGATGAATGACTTTGCTGGAGCATGTCCTTTGGATAAGCTACGGCTAGCTGGGGAGTTCGATCCTTCTTCAGGAAGAACATGCATGACCTACGTGGGGGGTCGAGTCTTTTGTTACTGCAATCTTTTGATCGTCTTCCTCGTATGGCTATGAAACCTGCAACAACACAAACAAGACAGGACAAGCCTATGCAACCAAATCCATTCAGGTTAGTGACGTCATTTTCAGTTAATTCAAAGTTTTAGCAATTGTTGGCAAGGGCCAACGCCGTTATACACATGCTAGTTCCGTTAAACTCAGGCGTTTATCATGCACAAAACAGTAAAGAGATAACATCAAGTACTGAATAGCATATTTTATTGATTGGGCCCCTGAATGGGCGGAGTTTTGTACACGGGATGTAACTCCTGAAAAGAGGAAGCTACGCAAAGCAAATATACAAGTATGCACAAGAAGCATAAATATATTGACAAATTAAATTTGTACACATGTCGGCAACGGGATGCAGACGAACATCACGCACTGATCCTCCCATGACCGGCCCGACTCTAATGCTTTCCCGGTATCCACGCTTCCGAAGAGATTGTATCCGATAATCGACCCCTCGAGTATATTCTCCCGCACCAACGCTCAACGCAGTATCAAATTCGGACCGCAGTCATTTGCTTTTCAAATCCCTAACTTTTGCGTGAACCGCCCTTTACGGGTTTTCAGTTCACCGGGATACCCTTTTTTGCCGAAGCCGCCCAGTGTAGGTTTTCAACTTCGCGGGTATACTTTTTTTCAATTTTATCCCTAACCTTTGCCCGAACCTTTCATTCTGTTTTTGGTTCGCCAGGATGCCCCATTTTTGCCTGGACTCTCTTTTTTTTTTGTCCAGCGGGTCAAATTTAAGCAAAGTATTTTTTAACTGCGTCCGAATTCACAGGCGACGTAAAGTCTTCACCGTCCATGGTGGACAACAATAACGCTCCTCCTGAAAAGACTTTTCTGACAACGTATGGCCCTTCGTAGTTGGGGGTCCACTTGCCCCTGTGATCTGCCTGCGGCAGGAGAATCCTTTTTAACACAAGGTCGCCCGTCTGAAAGCTCCGAGGATGTATCTTCTTATCATACGCTTTCTTCATTCGGCTCTGGTACAATCGACCGTATGCTAGAGAAGCTAGCCTCTTCCCATCCATCAAACTCAGTTGGTTCAACCTGTCTTTCACCCATTCTGCCTCGTCTAGCTGAACATCTCGCAATACCCTCAGAGAAGGAATCTCAACTTCTAGTGGTATCACTGCTTCCATTCCATATACCAACGAGAACGGGGTTGCCCCGGTTGATGTGCGTACCGTCGTACGATAACCGTGCAAAGCAAAAGGTAGCATCTCATGCCAGTCCTTATAGGTCACCACCATCTTCTGAACGATCTTCTTTATATTCTTATTGGCCGCTTCAACAGCGCCATTCATCTTGGGTCGGTAAGGGGAGGAGTTGTGATGCTCGATCTTAAAATTCTGACACAGCTCCTTCATCATTTTGTTATTCAGGTTTGAACCGTTGTCGGTGATTATCCTCTCGGGGATTCCATATCTGCAAATGATATCTCTCTTGATGAATCTGGCCACCACCTGCTTAGTCACATTTGCATAAGATGCCGCTTCCACCCATTTGGTGAAATAATCGATCGCTACTAAAACGAAACGGTGCCCGTTAGAAGCCGTCGGCTCGATCTTTCCAATCATATCAATTCCCCACATCGAGAATGGCCATGGTGACGACATCACATTCAGAGGACTCGGAGGCACATGGATCTTATCTGCATATATTTGGCACTTGTGACACTTCCTCGCAAACTTGAAACAATCAGTTTCCATAGTTAGCCAAAAATAACCTGCCCGCAGCAGCTTCCTCGTCATAGCATGCCCACCCGCATGCGTACCAAAGGTACCTTCATGTATTTCCTCCATGAGCAACTTTGCCTCTTTTTCATCTACGCAACGTAGTAGCACCAAGTTGTGATTTCTTCTGTACAGGACACCGTCCGGATTCAGGTAGAAATTACCCGCCAATCTCCTGAGAGTCTTTTGATCGTGACTGGATGCCCCAGCCGGATACTCTTTGTTCTTCAGGAAATTAAGGATGTCGAAATACCACGGTTTATCGTCAGATGCTTCGTCAATGGCAAATACGAAGGCAGGTCTGTCAAGCCGAGAGATAACAATTCTGGGAGCCTCGTTCCAGAAGTTGACTTTGTACATGGAAGACAAAGTGGCCAGGGCGTCAGCCATCTGATTTTCTGCCCTCGGCACATGATGCAATTCAACCTTGTCAAAGAAAGGCAACAATCTCCTTGCATAGTTCATGTAATGTATCAAGTTGGGCTGACGTGTCTCCCATTCCCCTTTTATCTGATTCACCACCAGAGCTGAGTCTCCGTATACGTCCAGATTCTTGATTCGCAAATCAATGGCTTCTTCAAGCCCCATTATACAAGCTTCGTATTCGGCCTCATTATTGGTAACTGCAAAGGTCAATCGAGCAGTAAACGGGATGTGCGACCCGTGTGGAGTAGTGATGATTGCCCCTATTCCGCTACCGTAAGCATTCACAGCTCCGTCAAATATCATCTTCCATTTGGAACCCAACTCTGGTCCTTCGTCTGGCAACGGTTCTTCACAATCTTTCATCTTTAGGTACATGATATCCTCGTCAGGAAAATCAAACCTCATCGATTGGTAATCTTCAATAGGCTGCTCTGCCAGGTACTCAGACAGTACACTCCCTTTTATAGCCTTCTGCGAGACGTATTGGATGTCGTATTCAGTCAAGACCATCTGCCAACGGGCAATTCTCCCTGACAACGCCTGCTTTTCGAATACATATTTGATAGGATCCATCTTTGAGATGAAAATGGTTGTATGATTCAGCATGTATTGCCTTAAACGCTTGGCGGCCCAGGCTAGCGCGCAGCAAGTTTTCTCAAGCATTGAGTATCGAGATTCACAATTTGTAAATTTCTTACTCAAGTAATAAATTGCATGCTCTTTTCTTCCTGTCTCGTCGTGTTGACCGAGAACACAACCCATGCTTCCCTCAAGAACTGTCAAATACATAATCAAGGGTCTCCCTGCCACCGGGGGTATCAAAATAGGAGGCTCCTGCAAATACTGCTTTATTTTATCGAACGCCTTTTGACAATTTTCGTTCCACGTTACAGCTTGATCTTTTTTCAACAGCTTGAATAATGGTTCGCACGTAGCCGTTAGGTGAGAGATGAACCGGGCAATGTAGTTCAACCTCCCTAAAAACCCGCGCACCTCTTTCTCTGTTTTAGGCGTCGACATTTCTTGAATTGCTTTTATTTTAGCAGGATCGACCTCTATTCCTCTTTCGCTTACGATAAACCCCAGCAGTTTACCTGATCTCACCCCAAAGGTGCATTTGTTAGGGTTCAGTCTCAGCCTGAACTTCCTAAGCCTTTTAAATAACTTCAACAGATTCACTAGATGCTCTTCCTCCGTCTGGGATTTGGCGATCATATCGTCAACATAAACTTCGATCTCTTTATGCATCATATCATGAAAAAGAGTCGTCATTGCACGCTGATACGTTGCCCCAGCATTTTTCAAACCAAAGGGCATCACTTTGTAGCAAAATGTTCCCCAAGGCGTTATGAAAGTAGTCTTCTCCATATCCTCTGGCGCCATTTTAATCTGATTATAGCCTGAAAAGCCATCCATGAAGGAGAATACGGAGTATTGAGCAGTATTATCAACTAGCACATCGATATGAGGAAGTGGAAAATCGTCTTTTGGGCTCGCTTTGTTCAAATCCCTATAATCCACACACATTCGAACCTTGCCATCTTTCTTTGGCACTGGTACGATGTTAGCAACCCATGAGGGATATTTTGTTACAGCCAGGAAACCAGCATCCCACTGTTTCTGAACTTCCTCTTTGATCTTCACTGCCATATCTGGTATAGTTCTGCGAAGCTTTTGTTTGACCGGCGGGCATTCTTCTTTCAATGGCAGACGGTGCACCACCATATCTGTATCGAGCCCTGGCATATCTTCATATGACCAAGCGAATACATCACTATACTCTCGGAGCATTTCAACCAGTCTTCGCTTGATATCGCTCTGCAGCGCGGCTCCGATACGAATATTCCTTTCAACCCCTTCCGACCCCAAGTTGATAATTTCGATGACCTCTTCGTGAGGTAGAATGACTCTTTCCTCTTGTTTCACCAACCAAGACATTTCTTCAGGAACGTCACTATCTTCGACAATCTCTTCCTCGGCCTGAAATACCGGGTGCTCAAAGTCGGGACGAGTCATAGGTGGTTCAAGGATGTCATCTGAAAATGTTATCCTGCAAAAGGAATGGTTAAATGCTTCAAAATGCGTATAAAGCGAATAACCACGTTGCCATTTTATTGAAAAATACAAAACAAGAAAAACAGAGATTACAATATTTGCACATGAAAAAAATGCCTTTTATTTAATGATAACCACGCAATGTTCATAACAGCACAGCCCTAAGCAAATCCTGATGCCCCGGGCAAGACATCAGGTTATTCAACAATTAATAAAACAAAGCATTATTGTTTAAGAGTCACAGGAATAAGCTCCTGAATAGACCAGTTGCACAATCCCTGTCCTGGCGTGCTTGGCTGAATCCAGGCATTCATATCACAGTCGCTGTCTCCTTCGTCAGACTCCGAAGCAGCATTGATGGTTTCATGACATACTCCACTGGCAGAGATGGTTATTGGCCCTCTGAAACGGGGTGCCCCCACAGCAGGTGTTGACGACGACGGTTGGTATCCTAGCCCGAACCGGTCCATCTTCATAGGAATATCCAGCACTTTGCCCCAGCCCTTTGCTTCTCCTGCCTCTACCAGAGCTTGGGCCTCTTTATACGACGAAACGGCTATCTCCGACACTTTGCTCGGCCTGGGACCTTTGTCCTTGATACGCAACCCTTCAAACGCCTGGCAGGGTGTTTCGTGGATCTCTCCATCGACCTCCACATATTTAAATGACGACAGATGGCTGACCAGGATGTCTTCTTCTCCGCATACGGTGACTACGCTGTCTCCCACCATATATTTCAACTTTTGATGCAGGGTAGACGTGACTGCCCCAGCCCCATGAATCCAAGGTCGTCCGAGTAGGCAGCTATATGCAGGCTGTATATCCATGATATAGAATTCAGTCGCAAACACCTCCGGCCCCACCTGTAGAGGCAGTGTTATCGATCCAAAGACTGTTCTTCGCGTGCCATCGAATGCCCTAACTACCAAGTCACTGGGCGTGCACAAGATTCCTCTGACATCCAGCTTCATCATCGCTTTCTTGGGCATCACATTTAAGGATGATCCGGTATCGACCAATACATGCGACATTACTGATCCTCTACACTCGACGGATACGTGCAGCGCCATATTATGATCTCTCCCCTTAGGGGTCAAATCGAAGTCGGTAAAGCCCAAGTTGTGGCCTGCATTTACATATGCCAACACTCCTTCCAGCTGATTCACGGAGACATCCTGGGGTACAAAGGAAGTATCCAGGACTTTCAACAGAGCATTTCTGTGAGCTTCAGAACACAAGAGCAACGACAGGATAGATATCTTTGAAGGCGTCTGTTGCAGATGCTCCACAATCTTATAATCACTTTTTCGAATCAAGCGCATGAACTCTTCTACATCTTTCGATGCCGATGCTTTTTCGCTTGCCTGCACTGGAACATTCTCAACCATTTTTCCTTTCCCCTTTGCCAGTCTTTCGGCCTCCACCTCAGGCGATATGAAGATCCTACCACTCCTTGTCATGCCTCCTGAACCGACCACATTCTCTACAGTCTCGGCTGGCTGCTTACTAACATCAATCTTTATTTCGTCACAATACACTTCCAACCCATATGACCATGGGACTGCTTTTGTGCTCTCGTACGGGATTGGCTCGGCCTTAGTTATGGTGATCGGCGGTCGCTAAGCCGGTGCTGTTATAGTAATTGGCTTTCGAGGAATCGTTACAGTGGCCACATCACTCTGATTATCTGCTAATGCCCCTGCAGGCTCTTCACTTGCCGCTCGGTCAAACTGCAATGTGCCGCTATCAATTAAAGCCTGAATACCCTTCTTTACATCATCACACCCGCCAGCTAGGGTCCAGCATTCTAAGCAATACTCGTCACATCCAGGATACACACCCCCCTGCAATAACCGGCTTTTTATCTCGCTCAGCGGCGTCTTCAAATCCTCGACATTCATAATCAGATTTAACCCTTCCTCAGTTAAAATGGCGTTTGCCCCATGATTAGGCATGGGTTTCTGCACTATATTCGGACCTGCCGTTCCGAAATTGATAGCTTTGTTGTCCAAAAGATCCTGCACAACATGCTTAAAAGCATGACAACCCTCTACATTGTGGCCCGGAGCCCCAGAGTGGAACTCACAGTGCCTGCTTGCGTCATATCCATATGGAGGAGTTCCCGTTATCGGTGCCAGAGTTCTCTTCTCTACCAGGTTCAAACCCAACAATGTCTGCAATAAATCTGCGTACGTTGAGGGAGGCTTCTCAAACACTCTTCTTGGTTTACCACCCTGGAATCTTCGCTGAGCAGGCTGTGCCCCCTGCTGTGGCTGTTGCTGCTGCTGCTGTTGTTGTTGCATTGGCTGCTGCTGGAACGGTTGTTGTTGGAATGGAATAGTAACGCTCGCCACCTGCTGCGGCTGATTATATTGGTTCCGACCTCTGCCTCGGCCCCCAAATACTGCGCTTGCCTCGCCCTGACGGCGCCCACCAAAAGCCTTCCTATTACTGCCAGATGCAGTTGACTCCTCAGCCTGGAATCGGCCTTGCTTAATGTTGTTCTCAATCTTTTCTCCCATCAGAATTAAGTCTGAGAAACTAGCCAAAGATGTGTGAAACAACTTGTCATAAAACATGCCTGTGAACGTTCCGATAAACATGTCATTCATTTCCTTGTCTTCTAAAGGAGGACGGACCCTGGCAGCCATATCGTGCCATCTTTGCGCATACTCTTTAAAGCTCTCACCCTTCTTCTGAGACAGCCCTGTCAATTGGACCCGATTGGGCGCCAAGTCGCTGTTATACTTGTAGTGAGCTACAAAGGCCTCTGCCAGTTGCTTCCATGTCTTTATATTAGTTGGCTCCAACCCCATGTACCACTCTAAGGAAGGACCTGACAAGCTATCTTGAAAGAAATGCATTAGCATTCTCTCATCAGTTGAATACGCAGACATCTTTCTGTAATAAGCCCGCACGTGCACTTTCGGACAGGTGTCCCCTTTATACTTATCAAACGTAGGAGCTTTGAATTTGATTGGCACCCTCAAGCCAGGTACCAGACCCATTGTTGACATGTCTAAGCCCACAACACTTTGGTTCAGGACCCCCCTCATCTGCTCTTCTAGCATTCTGATCTTCTGGGAGTCATCCATCGGTCCCTCGAAACCTCCACCGGAGAAAGCGTCCTCCTACTGATCTTTCTGCCAGTTACCATTCCCAGCTCCATACCCATCATATCCATTATTGCGGCCAGCTCTAATCTGATTCATCACCGGGCCTCGCCCTCTGTTGCCGTATCCCGGGGCAATCCCAGCAGGTCCAAAAGCCATTAACCCAGCGCCGTTTCCATTTCCGAAACCTCCGTAACCCTGATTGGTCACACCAAAACCGTCCTGCCCAAAGCCTTGAGCATTGAAACCATATTTCCCAGCATTATCGAATCCCTGATCATTGAACCCGAATCCAGCATTACCAAAGCCGTTGCCTCCCATATTATCACCCAAGTTGATATCACCAAGCCCAACGTTATGGACAGCAGTCTCGTTCCCAACTCCGACGTTACCGTTCCCAGCAGCGGTAGCGTTGTTGACATTAGCAGCAGGTATATTGACTACAAGTGGAGCCACTGGAGTGGGAGTGTCATCCCCATGAACAGTATCGACTCGCACAGACTGATGATCCTCATTACCGTAACCAGCATTTCTGACCAACAGAGGCTGCACCATGGCTTGCAAATTCTCCTGACCTTTTGCAATAGCTTCCATGGTCTGCATAAAGAGAGCTAGCTTCTCGCGTACATCTTGCATCTCGTTCTGCATTTGATCCATGATTCTTCGACAGTTGGTGCAAGTGGAATAGCGGTGCGGGTGCTGATCTGCAATCCTGAAAATACCTGGAAAATGGCAGGGAATAAGGTATCATCCGATGATTACCTGTAATGCAATATGAATATGAATGCAATGCAATGTGCGTGTCTGTGCATTAGGGAAATTCATTCCCCGATTCTAGTGTGAAGGTGCCAGTGCAGTGCCAGTGCTAGTGATATAAGGATCGGAGCTGAATCACAGAAAGCCTCATATATTGCAGAGAAAACCAATAAGCCAAGAATACAACATCACTGAGTATAATGAAAGGCATGACCTCAACCAACAATCCTGGTGATGGTCAGCACTATGCAAATAAAGCATACAAGTTAATACATGAAGTGATCAAGTATTCCCATAAGCCTGATACTCTTCTAGCAACTTCTTGGTCTCTGGATGACCTGGTCGGGTAAGCAGCCCTTCAACAAGCTGGTTTCTTCTCTTGAGAACACGGCGTACGTCACCAACAGTTTCTTCCCATGCCCCTTCTCCGAAGCGATCCTCTAGCTTCCGCTTCTGAGACACAGCTTCATCCCTGCCTTTAATGGCCTTGTTCAGTGCATTCTGGAGACTATACCGGGTCATCACTTCTTCCTCACACTTCTTGATGCTAGACTTCAACTGCTCTTCGAGATCGGAAATTTGCTGCTTCAACTTATCCTCCCTCTTCTTATTGTTGGTCAGTGTAGCATTCCAAGTCTTATTGCAAGAAGAGATCTCTCGGTGTGCTGCGTCGAGTGCCTTCTTTTTGGACTCCAGCATGTCATGGGAGCTTCTGAACTCTTGCCCCAGACGTTCGCGCTTCTTCCTCTCCTTAGTCAACTCAGCCCCTAGTCTGTTTATTAGCTCGATCTGCTGTTGGAAAGCATGCACGACCTTGTTTTTCTCGCTGCGTATCTGAGCTAACTCTTGCTCTAACCCTTCGTTGATCTTCATCAAGGCTTCTTTTTCTTTCACGACTTGCTTGTAGGCCTCCCTAGAAACAGTAGTTGGCTCTGCTACCGGAATAGGAACAAGGGCTGGTGCATCTGGAAACGGCATCCGCAACTGATTTGCTCTCTCCTGGATCCAAACTCTGTAAGGTGCATAAGCCTGACAGTCATTCTTCCCTAACAGCGGCTTCCCTCTTCTGTTAATACGCGTCCAGGCATGCTGCAGCTTGGCTAATAACTCCCCCTTCAAATCTTCGGTGAAGTACAGAGATTCCTGTATTTCTTCCTCCTTTGGTGGGTTCTTCAGCGCATATCCGAACTGACGGACCAACAGAGATGGGTTGTAGTTGATACACCCTTTTCTTCCTATCAGCGGGACATTAGGGTACCCAGAACAACTGAATATAAGCTCAGACCCTAGCAGGTCTCGATCAAACCACTCAACGTCTTCGGAAGATAGCCTCATCAGGCGCTCTGACCAGCTGGCTGTGGTTGCACTCTCCACAAAAGATCCCTTCAGGGGAAGGTGGCTCTTAAACCACATATTCAACAAAGGCGCACAGCAGTAAACAACCTTTCCCCTTCTGTTTTCATTCTTGTAGTGCAATGAGTGGTAGAAGTCTCTGATCAACGTGGGCACTGGATTACCAGCAGCAAATATATGGAAAGCATCCAAGTCCACGAAATTGGGCAAGTTAGGGAACAACACAATTCCATAAATGCATAGAGCCAAAATAGCATTAAAAACCACCCAGCATCCGCTCTTGGCATACTCCTGAGCCTTGCCAACCAGAAACTCAAGAGAGAACCCTGAGACCCCAAGCCAAGAAGTCACTAACAGTTCTGCAGCGTCCATGTGCAAGGCTTTAGCTAAGTCCTCCAACTTGGGCTCAGCAGTAGAGTGAATAAAGGGAACCTTGTTATGCACTGGTAACTCAGTGAACTCCACATACTCTTCAATGGTAGGCCCTAGAATAAAGTCAGCAAACGTAAAACATCTCAACGCAGGATCATAGAATTGCATCAAGGTGTACAGCCCATTCATCTCATCAGCAGTGGGCTTGCAGACTAATCTCAGTAATCTCCCATGGCTCATTCTGAAGCTTCTCCTAACCTCCTCATCAGCAAGAGATATCAGACCAAGCAAAGGAGTAATATCAGGTGTGGGCAGCTTATACGCAACTGTTTTCCTCAAACCAGCCATAGTCAATACTCAGAAGTCTGGGCACTAGAATCGGAGGATATGCAAATGCACCTGCAGCACAGACACACGTTAATGGGATGCAATGATAATGAGTATGCAAACAATGCAACGCAAGTAACGTGCAACAGGGACCAAATGCCGTAGCTGAATAGCCTGAACCATATCAAGAAGTCTCAGATAGCCTCTCTAGAAGTCTTCAAACCCTGGTCTCAGATAGACCTAAAACAAAGCACCAACAATGGTCTCTGACGGACCTCAAACCATAACTCCAACCGGTCTCTGGTAGACCTCAAATCACATCTCCAACTGGTCTCTGACAGACCTCAAAACTCTCCAACTGGTCTCTGACAGACCTCAGAACTCTCTATAAATACCCAGGATCTCTGATCAAGAAATAAACCGGTAGTCTGAAGGTCTAGTTACCTGCATAACCCCAAACCCTCTCACAGGTGGATGTCCTAGTAACTGACAAAGGTATGGCATCCTATGCGGTCGTCGGCGTCACAGACTTTCAGGGTTGATGATACGATTCCCAGAAGGAGTGGCATCATCAAATCCTGAAGAGGCCTCACTTAGCCAACTTCCAAATGATCGGTTCCCGGAGTCGACAATTCAGCTGACCAACAACCCCTTCGACCCAAAGGGTAGAAAAAGAAGCCAACCAGAAGAACCTCGTCCGAGTGTAGATTTCATGAGACACTAATGCAAGCAAAGCCGGCACGTGCCCACTACTTTCTACTCTAATTCTAGGTGCACTCAAGCCCAGGTCTGACTTATCTCTCAATCATAGAACCACCCATCACACCCCAATACAACAATAATAATCAATATATATAATGCTGGAAATAAAGGTCAGAAATATAAATCCATACAAAATCCTCGACGGGAAAACAAGCGTTAGGATTGACTCTCTTAAGGGACGTTGGATCCCAAATGCATAAGAACTATCGCAGTCCTTAGCAGCCAGGGGACATTGGATCCCCAGCAGAGTCGCCATCTGTCGCTACTGCGAAAATCGGCGCCGGCTGAACAAAAGAGTCGCCACCGTGCGTTATTTATCCCACAGGAGGGAAAGGAAACGCTCAGAGTAAACCTACCGCAAAGACGGGAAAGGTATGGTCATCGCAACCAAAACCTGGATTCGGGAGTCGGTTACGCAAGGGGAAGGTATTAGCACCCCTCACGTCCGTCGTACTCGACGGGATCCACGCTTGTTTTTGGGTATGGATTGTTATTCTATCTAAACTAAAGGTCAGGGGTTAAAAAGAAAAGAAAATGACTCGGCAAAGTATCTCACTTTATGCCTACGTATTCCCGTCTGGAACGAGAAATCAGAGTCAACGTAGTTCGCCTACCTACTGGAAAGGAGGGGAAGGTTGCTCGCTAGGATATCGCATCCTATGCCTACGTACTTTCATACAGCATGAAAGATCAGAGCAAACGTAGTTCAGGCCGCGGAAGACACAGGTCTGTCTGACTGTTTTTACCTCCTTCTGAAAAAGGGTTTTCTGATTAGCAGTCCAAGCGGACAAAAATGACGTTTTGATGAGTTCACATTCTTTTATGGAAGAAGTGTCTTTTATTGTGTTTGAAATCTTATTGTATTTTTCTGTTTGTTTTGAGGAAGAAGAGACAGAACTCTAACCTATGGTTGAAAAGGGAATCAAACTAACCTAATGTTATCATGCATGGGTTAAGACCTAGTGTCTATCATGCTCCTCTCTTGCACAGAGAGAAACAGAGATCCTAGGGGAATAGACGGAAACAGAAACAATAGCAGATATATACAGAAAAGCAGTAAAATGCATGGATGCATCAATACAAACGAGGCAAGGGAGTCCCACTCAACCTCGAACCTAGAAAACAATAGGCAAAAGTGAACAAGATTCACCTTCAACCCAACAGGTTAAACAACAAACAATACAGTCCAGAAAACCAATCAATACATCAGAAATGAAATACAGCAGAAAAATAAACAGCCACAGCAGCCCTGCATCAACACCTGACTTCAAGTTATCACCACACAGCTACAAACTTCAGCAAGCATCAATCTCCATCTCCACAGCCTTCTAGCTCAGTCTTGGTTATCAGTCTTCCATCTGCAATGGCTTTTCTTCAAGTCTCAAACTCCAAGAGGAATATCAGTTAACAAGATAAAAGTGAATGTTAAACAGTAGACTGCCTACCAAGGGTGGCTCATCAACTGTTAACATTATACAGACAGTTCTCTCAAAAGTTCTATCTTTCAAATACATTCACTGATCCTTCCAAAGGAAGGAGGTGGATATTTGAAAGAGACTTTGAATCATAGAGAAAGGATGGATGCAGACAAGGCATTCCATGTTTGGGAAACAAGCTTCCTAATCTAGAGCTCTGCCTAGCTCCTAAACCCTAGACTCCTCAACAGCTGCTAGCAAGAATCTCCTCATCAACTCTGGAAGTTGGACTTCAATCTCTGGATCTCCAGTGGCTTCATCATCACAAGTCTTCAGCTCTCCCAATCCCCAAGCAATCCCAATACCCACACAGACAAATCATAATCCCCAGAGAGGGCACACCACACCAGTCAAGCAAATACAGACAGTATTAATAGCAGTAGGGGAATCCTAACATTTTCTAAGGGATCTAATAACTACCCCTAATCCCTATAGTCCCATACCCCAAAGATTCAATTTCTAACTCCTAAGGGAAATGAACTTATTCACCTATGTTGTCACCTAAACCCTAATCTTGTTCATGTTGTTCACACCTAAACAAATCTCCTAAAATTAATTCCTAAAAATTATGAATTAAATCCTATATTCAAGTTAAAGTCCTAAACTAATCAACCTAAAAAGAATAAGCTTTAAAGCTAAAGGGAACTATTAGAACAAAAATCAACAATTTTAAGTATCAAACTAAACTTAATAAAATGCTATTTACAAGAAAAATGCATGAAAAAATATTAAAACAAAATAAAATGCCATTTTTATTTTTTATATTTTTCTAGACAGAATTATTGACCTAGAGAAAAAAGAACCAATTAAAACTAAGCTATTTTCATTTTTTTATGATTTTTTAAAGATGAGAAAAATATTAAAGAAAAGAAAATCACAAAATAGAAATAAATGGGGAAGGGGGTCTGAATAGCAAGGGCGCCCAGTTATAATCCATGTGGGCCAGAAAAATGGGAGGCGCGTATAGAAATTGGAGCTAGGCCCAGTTGGCTTCAGAAAATAATTGAAAAATGAAATAAAAAATTAAATTCGCGGTGCAAAAAGTAACAGAATTACGTTCATTCATTGGGCTTTTCAAAATTGGGGGTGGGGATATGAAATTGGATCCAAAGCCCAGAGTGGCGCTTTAAGTGAAACGGTGCGTTTCACTTGGTCTTTTCC
Source organism: Lathyrus sativus (assembly GCA_963859935.3). Classification (NCBI taxonomy): domain Eukaryota; kingdom Viridiplantae; phylum Streptophyta; class Magnoliopsida; order Fabales; family Fabaceae; genus Lathyrus; species Lathyrus sativus. Next base: position 598,210,965 of record OZ012741.1, on the reverse strand, counting down.
CTCCGTTTCTCAACTTCAAATGCCAGCCATTGGATGAGATGAAAAAGTCACATAATTGACATGATCGAACGGCCACGGGTCATCGTCCCAAAATGATCTAGGGTTTTGCAGAATTTCATGAGCACAATACCTTCATGCACAGACCTTCCATCCTCTGGTTCTTCCTCGTTTCTCCATGAAAACCAAAAATGTAAACACCAAAATTGCTCCACTTCTCACGTAGAACACAACTGTATCAATAGTTTTCAATATAACAGCCTAGAACTTCAAACCCGATAGGCATAACAATTCTGATCCACCATTTTCACCTGTGATCAATCCTCCCAATTCTCTCCAATTATTGCCCTAAACTAATCCATACCTTACACTGATTATCATGAGCTAATAACCTAAGATCATCGTGCTATATTCCAAGAGTTATCCATCCAAACAGTTTTGGTACACCATGATCAAACTCCATGAAAACTCTCCAAACTCACCAAACTTAGGCATCTAACCTATCCTAACCTTTCTATGCTAATAACTACCTATAATTCTAATAAAACATGCAATTCGAAGGAGAAACATACCTGGTGTAAAGTGAAGAAAACAACTATGGAATGCTCTGATCAGATGCTTGTAATGATTGGAAATGGATCAGGGAACTTGTTCTTGAGTTCTGTATGCAACAAATCTTGCTCCAATGCTCTAAATCTCACAATTCCAAAATTCTTGCTTCTTGGATGATCAACTTGAACAACACGAATCCTCCTCAATTCTACCAAATCTTGATGTGAATTGTGATCTAGGGATGATGGTGATGATGATCAAATCAGAAAATGTGGAAATTGATGAGAGTTTGAGAGAGTTTGAGTTGATTTTGCAAAATGAAAGAAAGGTATGAAACTTGTGTTTTGGACAAAGTGATTCACCAACCCTTGAATGAACTCTCTCAATTCAATATATAGATAACATTAGAACCTCCTAGAAGCTTGGAGAAACTTCCCATGCACAATTTCCCTTAAATTTGATTATGTAACTTCCATTATAAGTAACCATGAATAACTTTCAAAACTTGAACCAAACTCAAAATTCCACTTTAGCCAATGTTTTCAAAATGACTTTTCCAGTCAAAATGACCTATAATTTCACCTCATTTGGCCAAAGTATGAAAAATCTCATTTTTTTAGGTCATTTTTATTCATTAAATCCACCAATTTTGAAACCTTGTGCTATGAATCTTTCCAATCTTTCATGGTCACTTTTATAGACTCAAAATGTCATTTGGAACAAGTTTGATGTTGTGAAGTTTTCCATTTGAAGCTTCCTTGTATGAGTTTTAGGCATAGGCTAAGAATGACCTGTAATTCTCAGATGACCAAAATACCCTTTGCTTGCCAAGACCATAAGTAGAGTTCCACAAATCATATGAAGGCATACTATACCATTATAGAAATCTAAGACAATTAGGAACAACTCTTATGTTGACCAGAAATTCATTTGAAATCTCCTTGAGGGGTAAAAATTGCTTGGAAATCAAGTCACTTTCACAGACAAAATTTCAGATACCTCAGATGACCTGTAACTTGTAAGGCCCATAACTTGAGTTCTATAAACCTCCTTAATGTCTTCCACCACTCAAATTAAAGTTCTTGAGATCCTCTACAAGTTTCATGTTGGCCAAGGATCCATTTGAAGCTTGCATTTTGACTTATCTTGCTTGGAAATTTGACCTAAACTAGGGGATTTTACACAGAAACCCTAATTTAGAAACTCCTCTTCTCCTTGATTTCTCTTGATTTCTTCTTAGCACAACAACATATCCTTCTTTACATGTCAAATGATGAACCCCACATCTCTCCAATAGACCTCAATGCCTTCCAATCAGTCATTTGACCTAGAGTTGACCTAGAGTTGACCCTAGATGAAACCCTAGTTGACTGTCTTCAACTGCAATTCTTGTGATCACACCAATGACTTGTCTCCTTCTCCAAATGACTTTCTAAGTCTCCCATGATGTCCAGATACTCTCCATGCTCCATCCACAGCTCACAACTTACTTGTTGATCCTCAGATACCCTCAGTTAGGAGATAGATGCACTGCTTGATCCATTGACTTCCTTAGCTTTCCAATTCTTTCTGATGACCTGAATGAGATTGAATTTGAATAATAACCTCTTGATAGGCTCATGGAGATGAGAATAATGCTTGGTCCCCTGTTGGATGACTTGCTATGCTATGCTATGCAGATGATTAGGCTATGTACATGACTCTATATGCAAATGCTAATGCAATTGAAACATAAACCAAGTGAATAAGGTTGAGCAAATTTTAGAGTGCAACACATATATCTGTGCAACATATATCAGGAACTTGGGTTGCACAATCAACACCTGCTGGAATTGGATATGGACATCCAGAGACCATGATATATCCATTTAATCATAATCAAGTTGGTGCACACTCTTCATCAACCATGTACTTGCGTTCACCTCAGTGTCTCTGTCAGCATCCAGGATTTCCTTTTATGCATCCCAAATATATTAACCAGCCCTTTGCACAGGTATAGGATACTGCTAAATCTCCTATTTGTTATATAAAAAAAACTCCCATTTGTGATTGATCAAGTCCTAAACTATGTTTTATCAAGGTGCATAATTTTCATGTTACTTAGGCATGCAGGCCGAGTTTGGTTGGAATGGATTTGTGTATTTCTTAAAAAACCAACTCAAACAATGATCCATTATTCTAATCTCGATTTACGACGGATGCTTTTTGCATCTTCTATGAGCTACATGACTATGTTTCTCTTGTGGACATTTGGTATTTTGTGAGGATATTTTATAGCTTACTTCTTATACAAACCACTACATGATGAACACCTCTACATGCACTCTGTTGGAAATTTTTGGCACTGACTTTATGAACCATTACAACAACAAAATGTTGCAACACCTCTGATTATAACTCTAAAATACGCAAGGATTAAGGAACCTTGAGGTAAGCTTTACATTAGGTTTCCTTTATATGCATCACTTTGATATTACAACTTCACTTATAGATTTTATTTGTTCCTTCAAGGATAAAATGAATTAAATATATCAAATGCGTGGAGCAGAATCAAGTTGATACTTAATTAAGAGCTGAAGGAAATACAAGACTTCATTAGGAGGTAACTTAATTACATCTAATTCAATTACAAATTTATCACATACACATGTTCATATTTAATGGTTCCTCTGTGATGCAACTTGAATCTTTATCCTTAATGTCTCAGCCTAGATCAATCAATAGTGTTGGTCATTTCCTTTCTCAGTGAAGCATTCAAGGTTTACGATACTCAATTCAATCATGATACACATATCTTGCTCAATCGTTCTTCACCCTTACTGAGGTAATAAAATGTGAGATGAACTTTCATTTTCATCTTTCATCTAATGACCATATTTAAATAAAAAAATAATGTATTATAACTTCAAAATTTATTTCACAAGAATTTGTAACTACAACACTTGGAACACTTCATCATGCCATGACATCAAAACATGAACGATACTATTTATTGTACAACCATTGTCCTAAGAATATCATCACAGACATGCCTTCATTCATGTATTATTCATATCATATAAGTCACACTCCTTTATTTAATTAAGTGAAATATTATTATTTGATGTGTGGTTCTTTAAATAAGTTGAAATAATGGAAATGTCAATATTTTTGTAAGGTACAAAGCATTTAAAGTCAAGGAACAACCAAGATATAAACAAGCATCCTTTAGGTCATATAGTGGGTTCATCTCACAATTTTATAAGTCAAGAGGTAATAACTATACACTTATACATGAATTCTTCATAGACATTGACTTCATGTGAATCTACATAACAAGTTGATTGATGGAAACATGTACCTCAGTGTTGTGCCTAACATGTTTCTTGCCTCAATTTAATCAATTTTATTATGTATCATGGACCGCTCATATTTGACAAACTCTATTATGCTATTGTGTTATATCGGTTTTATTTTTTGTCTGCAGGTTCTAGCATTGCCTTGCTTAAAAAGTTTACGTTAATCTCATCGACTCGATTGCCGCAAAAGTTTTGAATTTGGAGGTTCGAACTTTGGGTTCTGCAAGTTCCTCAAAATACTGATATTTTTGGTAACTATTACAATACATAATAGATTGTAAAATAATACTTCTATTGTAAGTAGAAATATTCAACTTGATGATGTCACACTGTAATAGTCAATAATAAATTTTAGAAAATATTGTAGTTTTTTGTTTTGTTTTATGGACCTTATGGTACATGTTAAGATCTGTGTTTGACTTCTGTACAACAATTTCAAAAATGCTTCGGTCACTCAGTCAGTTTCTCAATGGTTAATTTATCATAGAACAGAAATGTACTCTTATGGTTTTGTGTTGTGCTGAAAATTTAGTTCAAATGGGATTTTATTAATCAAAATAATTTTCACAAGTGTTTGTAGTCCCAATAGTCTAATTAATAGGTTGTCCTATTTTTCTTAGAAATTGTGACTTAATGTCTATCAATTCTTATTAAAATAATCACATACATCATTGTTTATCAAATACCAACTTTCCAGTCCTTGCAAAATTTAAAGTGTCCTGTCAATATTATTATGCAACAATTACTCCCACTAATCTCTTAATGTACCTTTTCTAACCCATAGTTACTATATGCTAGTCAACTGATCAATCCAATTATACTAACCATATTCATATACTATTTTCTAAAAATATTTTGGTGGTACTGTAACAATAATAGTATAAACAATACAATTATAACATGAAATTAATTCTGGAAAAATAAATAAATTGCATTATTTAATTATTTTCATAAATTTTATAAAAAGTTAACTTGATTTTACTGAACTAACACAACTTATATCATTTATGCTTACATGTAATGCCATTGTAGTCATCTATGGCCTTTGAAATTTCATGAATAAGATGATTACACTTATACTATTTTTACTACAAGTGTTGTGTCTTTTTACAAATATAAACTTACGAAGGAAATTTTTTATTTCGAAGACTATAAGTGGTGGGTCAGGTTCAATAAAATGAGACTTTATAAGTTATATTGTTGTGTTGTTGTTGACACAGTTTAAATTTCAAATATCACATTTTAACTTTCAAATATCATCATTAACAATTTAGGCCTTTTATTTCTTCACAATTTTGATCTCTTATGTTATTTTTAATTTTGTATCTCTTTTTCAATTTTTCTAAATTTTTGTTATTGCATAATTAGTTATGTATTTTGTAAGAGTTAAATAAAATCTTTTATTCACGGTTCCCTAACACAATATAGATTTTATTTTAATTAACAATTATTTTTATTTGAATTTGAATAAAATATTTATTTTACAAATTTTTTTTTTCAAATGTCAAATATTTTTTGTTTTTTTCTCAATTTTACAAAAAAAAATTCTTTTTTTATCTTATGTAATACAATTAAATTTATATAATTATTATTTATTTTATAATTAAATAATTTATTTAAATTTATAAGTAAATCTAAATATATTTTATACCGCATCTAATAAATTTATCCGCCTATGTGTTTTTTACTTTCTCTTCTTTATTTTCCTTCTTGACAATTAAAGTGAATTTACTCTCTCTTTCGTCCATCTGTCTTTCTTAATTCTTTCATTCCAATCAGACCCCAACACTATGTTTGTTTTAAAAGACAGAGCAAGTAAAGAAAGGGAAGGAATGGAAAGAAAAGACGTAATCCATATACTTGGCGAATACGTAAAACGAGTTGAATTCTAGAGCGTTCGAGTAAGATCCGAATATGCCAACGAGAACGCGACACGTCATCAAAGACCATTTCAATCTTTTCTAGGGTTTAAATAGACTATTCGGACACCCGTAACAAACTAATCCTCAATCATAACCTGTTCTCGTTTTCTTCCGCCTCTAAAAAACACCCTCTGCCCTCTTTTCCGCTTTGCCCTAAAACTTCATTCATGGCTCGTCGTAGCTCCGGTGGTAACGTTCTCTTCTCAGATCTTTTTTTTTTTCTTTTTTCTTTTTTAATTTTCATGCTTGATTCATATTATATATACAATAGTCTCCCCTTCCATTTTATGCTGTACTTTCGTCCACCATGATATTTAGGGTTTTTTTCTTCTTCTTCTTCCGGATTTTGATGATTTGTTTATGAAAATTCTGGATTTTATTCCTGTGTGAAACATTGATCCATTTTTTGTGGTTAATTGAGTACTTTATATTGTTTACTGAATCATGTATTGAGGTTTTCATAATTTTGTGACTTCATTGATTTTTTTCTTACTGTAGGAAGATCTGCTCGTCCAGCTCCACGTGCTGCACCACGCCCCGCCCCCGGTATGCATTAATACAGCGTTAACTTTGCTTAAAACACTAAGATATTGATTTTTATAGTTGTTCTCAAAACAGGATATTAGTTTTATTATTATTATCATCATCTCAGATAACATATTTTCTAATGACATTGTCTTAACGTTTTTTGGTGCAGTCAACCGTGCTCCTCCTCCAGCTAATACTCAGAATGGCGGTGGATCTATGCTTAGTGGTATTGGTTCTACTATAGCTCAAGGTATGTAAAGCAAAACTAAGATGTTTCTGCCATATAGAACCTTAACAATATTCACGTTCTCGTTTTGGTATTAAATTTTTGATACTTTGCAGGTATGGCTTTTGGCACTGGAAGTGCTGTGGCACACAGGGCTGTGGATGCAGTCATGGGTCCCCGCACTATTCAGCATGAAGCTGTAGTTAATGAGGCTGCTGCAGCTGCCCCTGCACCAACTGCCAATTCTTTTGGTGGTGATGCATGCAATATTCATTCAAAGGCTTTCCAAGACGTATGTCTTTCTCTAGTTCTGTTATTTCTTGATAATTCCTTTTTATTTTACATAATCAATAGTTTTGGGTAATGTTTTAACACTGAATATATGTCTTATAAAAACAAATTAATCACAATCCTGGAAGGTTTATTTTCCACTTTGATGTGGTAAAATATATTGTCCTGTGTTTTTGAAACCAATGACACTATAACAGACTGCTATTATTTGATATAATCCTGTTTCTATTCCTTTTGCAAGTCAACTTGCATTTATGATCATAATTACGGATCTGTTATGTAAAGATTGTATTTTTCGTCTTTTTTGTGTGGCTATTGGCAATTTTACATGGGTTAAGCATCATATGATACTTTTTAGTATTACTTTGCCTTTGTTATTGGTACTGTTTGTCTTTGTTACCTTTTTATTATGTGTAGATCGATGTGCAGCATTTCATCTTTCTTCTTTGTAATGTTTTGACACTCTTGGATTTTAATTGAGCAGCATCATGATATGTGTCTATTAGAAATATAATTTTAATTGTATGATAATGAGTGAGGAATACCCGTCTTTCTGCTCACTTTGAGTCTGCCATTATTTGTTACACAAGCACTTGCTTGGTGTTGTTATGTTAATGGAATCTCTATATTTGCATTTGTGTTTTAAACCAAGCATACCTCATGTTCATTGTGAATTTTAGTGTAATTTTTTACTCATGTTGATTAGATAATGTTGTGTGATTACAGTGCCTGAACAATTATGGAAGTGATATTAGCAAGTGCCAGTTTTACCTGGATATGCTATCAGAATGCAGAAAGAACTCTGGATCCTCATTGAACATGTAACTGCCCTGGGCATGTTTTGAAGTATTATTGTGTACTCTGTCTTGGATGTTTACAACTGGTGAAAGACATTAATCCAATAAATTTCTATTTGACTGGTGACAAACTGTGAAAGTTGCACCGGTCTATTGTTTTATTTTCTTATTGAGACTTGGTTGTTGGCATGAGAGAACTTTGAATTGCTGTGTAGTGGCTTTTTTTCCTCCATTCAAATACACAAATTTAATCTAGTTAAACTTTATAGTCTACATCACATACCCTGAGATCTTTACTGCTTCGTTTGTGATTATTGACTTCTATAACTGACTGAATTGAAGTGTGCATTTTGTTAGAAGTAGAAATGTTGGATAAACTTTTATCCCATCACTATACTGTAAAAAAAAAAAAAAAAAAAACTAAAACTGCCATAATTTTATTTTACTAGTAATTAATTCTGGTTCTAATTATTTAAGGTTAATCTATATCATTCTAGTTGGTTTGTTGGTTTTGTAAGGTTAAGTTAGGTTTAATTACATATTAGAGATTAGAGATGATATTAGAGTTTTGTTTAAAATCTGTTGGATCATCCATTTAGTTTTATGTCTTAGAATGCTAATCTTGGGTGTGAGAATGATACCATAATTTATGGTTTGAATATGTATTTATAAGTGAAAAAGATTTATATTATTTCTAATTTAACAACTATTTCTCTAATACTTTCACCCAACTAGAGAGTATTAAAAATATCTATTTTCACCTGACTTTCGGTGGTGTTTGGATCATGCAGTTCAGTTTTATGCTAGAATCTGAGTTTCATTTAACCTATATCTAACAATCCAAATCCATTTCTGCTTTACTCTTAAGATTATAATCTCAATTTCAAACATTCTCTAATCTTTCTAACTATTATTGCTCATTCTTTTATTTTTCTCTAATCTTTCTAAGTAGTATTACTTTTTGTTTTCTAATATCTCCCTTATATATATATATATATATATTTATTTTTTTTCATTTTTATGTTATTGTTCTAACTTTGTTCTTACTAACTGCAAGAGAAGGTGTTATGTTTTTAAAGTTTAGGATATGATTTAAGTGTTTCTGTCTTGTGTCATGTGATGGATAACTTAATTTTGGTATAGGTGATATTTTTGTGCTACTGCATACTAGTGTTGTAATATAATGCATTAATTTTGGTACTTCAATTATTATTATTTGAGTTCTTTTGCTATTTGATAATGAAATAGTGTTGTAATTTGTGTTTATTAACACTATTATTTATTATTTAGTAATGTATAAATGATTAAATATAAAATTATATTATTCTTTATAAATGTATCAGTTGAATCAAATTGAATCTCTTTTTTTCTACAATTCGGATGACTTATCGCTAAAATCACTTAGGACGCATCGCAAACACCTTTATTTTCACCGTTGATAAATTTTCTCCTTTCAATTTCAATTGAACCAAATACCCTTTATTTTGTATTTGTGGAAAGATCAGACTCGATTGTTATTAGAAAAGAAGAATTCATAACGCTATTTCAACTAATACACGCGAGTTTTTTTTTTCTTAGCTTGATATATAGTTGTTGTATATATATAATGTGATAATTATTTTTAAGAGAATTTTACCTGGCATTTTAAAGTCAGATTTGACATACTAAAAATCATACTCGACATTTTCATATTTTCGTAATAATAAAAATATTCATATTTTTTTAAATATAATTAGTTATTAAATTCTTTAACTTAATTTAATATTTTATTTTAATTTTTTAATTAAAAAACATTACACTTTAATATCTTAAACTTAGTTTTATTGATGTTATTGGTCGCTTCTGATAATTTTTTTTTGAAAAAAAGTTAATAGTTGTGAACTTGACATGAGGATTTAGCAAAATCATAAGATTTTTTATTTTTTATTTATTATGATCATCTTTAACATATGAGATTTTTTTTTAAAATTATTTCTCTATCAAAATATCTTCTATAATTAAATTTCACCATTATTTTTCAATTTATTATTATCTCCAATTTATAATTACTTTTTTATGAATTACTCTTTTTTACCAGCTCAACAATTTATTAACAGAACCATAATATTTTCTAGAAAGTGGATGTCTCAAATGAAACCATAATAAAACAACAATTTCTTAACTACAACAACAACTCCATAAAATTTTGACAGCTTTAAAAATAAAAATGTGAAGAATCTTTTAAACATAACCAAATTACAAAAAAAGAAAATGTAGTTATTATTTATTCATCAAATTTCTTCTACAACTTAGATGTTTGGCAAAGTATTTATCTGCTGTTATGGTACTGATATTTTTCTTTAATCTTGTATTTCAGAAATTTCTTTTTTCAAACGTTCTGATTTCTTCCAAGATTTCTCCTCTACTTTTTAAAACTCAACGTACAAGGTATCAAACCACAACTACCACACCAAATTTCAGACTCCTTCAAAGTTTTACTACTACCACACAGACCACACAAAGATAGAGCCAGGAATTTTGAGTAGTGGAGTTAATATATATATATATATATATATATATATATATATATATATATATATATATATATATATATATATATATATATATATATATATATATATATATATATATATATATATATATATATATATATATATATATATAATTGTAGGGGAGGCATGGACCCACTCTTTGAGACAAATAGCTCTATCCGTGCCACCACACCAAATTACAACTCAAAAAATTACAATATTACAAATTTAAAAAGAAACGAAGCTGAAAACCAAGAAGAAAAGAAGAAAGAAGAAGTGAAAGAAAAATAAGGAGTGATTCAAACAATTGTTCTTTTTTTTCTAAAAATAAAAAATAAAAAATAATTGTAGATCTGTTGTACTATTTGAAGAGAGCATGGACAGATTCACGTGTAACAAATTGGGGGCACTTGTCCCCACTAACATATACTATCAACTTGTTATATTTTATTAAATTAGAATATTTTTTAATTTATTTCTACTAAAAATTCACTTTTGTCCCCACTAAAAATATTAAATTATTTCATTTGTGTAAAATAAAAGTACAATGATATATGTAATCAAAAAATTGTACAATGATATAAAATAAGTTATATATTATTATTGAACACATAAACATGAAAATATGTATTTGATAGCTAGAAAATAAAAATAAATCATACTTAAATATAGACATATTTAAATAGCAGACATCGAACTATCTTTATTTTTTTAGATATAAAATAATATATTTTTTCTATTCTTCAATTATTAACTCTATTATTATTATTATTATTATTATTATTATTATTATTATTATTATTATTATTATTTATTATTATTATTATTATTATTATTATTATTATTGTTCTGACCTGGGCCCCGACTTGATCGGACAGGCCCAACCCAATAATATTCTGTCAAGCCCAATCCAGCTTGGGCCACAGCCGTCGAGCACAGAGTCTCCGACGGACAGGTAATGTCCCTCCGCGGGCAGAATCTTCCTCATCTGTGTCGAGCACAAGACTCCCCTGTTGACCAGACACTGCCCCACCACCGAGTAGAACCTGCCCCTTCGCGGGCAGAACCTTCTCCCATGTCGGGCATAACAACGTGTTCTTCACACGTTCTCCACGTGCTCCCTTCCGCGGGAACACGTCATCAACCAACTGTCCACCCCCGAAAGAGTAGGTCGACCCACTCTCTGAAGTTCACGGAGCAGTTAAACTAGGGCGAAAACCACGTTCTGCTCTTCACTACGTCACGTAAGCCCTAACAGTCACTTGGGTTGGACCTGACCATTCAGCTCAACTCAAATGACCGATGACCCTGCGCTGGGGTCTCTCTATAAATACCCTCTTCCACAAGAGGGTCAGGTAATCTTTTCTTACCCTTTTTCTGTATTCGTGATCACTCTGCTCATACGCTTACTTTAGCATCGGAGTGCCTTGTAGGTACACCCCCTTCTCCTCTTCAACACCGGTGAACATGCAGTAAGTCGAAGACGCGTGGCAGTTAGCGATCCCCTTCTGATAAGGGCAGATCAGTGGCGCCATCTGTGGGAACTCAAAACTCCCCCGTTCTTCGAGCAGAGAACCAAAGTTTCACCAACATTCCGCGATCATGGCTAGCCCACATCACGACGATGCTGTTCACGACCTCATCCCCGCTCCTGCCGCGAACGGCGACAAGCAAACAGAGACGTCCCAACCTCCGAAGACCGACAAGAGGGACGACCAGACTGCCTCCCCCTCGTCCGCGGAAGCTGTACACCAAACTGTTCTCCGACAAGGAGCCCAGTAGCGTTCCAACCCATCCCTGTCCCAGCCGGAGCGGACGCGATAGTGGCCGCCCTCTTCGCGGCCATCAACAAGACAAATAAGCTGTTGTTCCAACAGAACGCACGGATCAGCGCACTAGAGCACGAGGTTCCGTCGAGGTCCCCTCCGCGGGAAGACCAGAACGGGAATTCAAGGAGTCCATCGCCTCGTTCCAGGAGTCGACGATCCCGGCTAGAGAGGCCCAACCCGAGGTAGTGCGTGAACGGACTAGGTCTTCCACGAGACAAGTCCGGGAGCGACGACTAATCAGGGGGGATCCCCCTACCAGACCTCTGAGAGTCGAACCCCCGGTCAGGAGGCCGAGGGCGCGAAATCAAGCACCTCCGCCAAATGGGCCATCACCCCCTGATCACCAACTCCCAGCGACGAGGACGACTACAGGACCCCCTTGTCCCGAGAAATCATGGCTGCTCTCATCCCCCACGGGATGGAAAAACCCCCAGCACTCTCGACGTACGACGGCACCTCCGACCCAGACGACCACCTGGAAGACATCGAGGCCATACTCGACTACCGAAATGTCCGAGGAGCCATCAAATGCAGACTCTTCCCGACAACACTGAGGAAAGGCGCCATGACATGGTACAAAAGCCTGGAGACAGAATCGGTCACATCGTGGAGGATCCTGAAGGACCTCTTTTCAAGACACTTCACAACATCCCGGCGCCATCCGAAGAAGGAAGTCACGCTAGGCGCCATAATCCAGGCTCCCGACGAGCCCCTCCGAAAGTACATCGAAAGGTTCACACGAGAGGCAGTGCAGGTAACAACATCAGACGAGATGAAATGTTACTTGATGGAGCAAGGCTTGCACCGAGACTCCAAATTCTACGAAGCTGTGGCCATACACCGACCAACCTCTCTACAAGACTTCCTCGACAGAGCTGGGCATTACATCCGATTCAAGGAGACTCAAGAGGCCAACTCCTCCCGGGACACTCGAGACCGAGAAACCCCCGCAGGCCCTGAGTGGACGGAGCCTCGAGCCATCGGCGTGGAGGAGATCGCCGACGGGAGGATCGTCCCCGCAAACACCGCGAGTAACGCGGTCCTGCCAGCCGATTCATAGAGTATAAGGCTCTAGTGGCTTCCCGCGAGCGCATACTGGCCGAATGCGCCAAAACAGAGTTTGTCCAGGCAGGTGTTCGCTTCCCCAGGCCGACACCCCCTAAGCCTAACGTGGACAAATCGAAGTTCTGCTGCTTCCATAAAAGCTACAGACACGTTACAGAAGACTGCATCCACCTCAAGGACGCGATATAAATCTTGATCAAGGACGGGCACCTGAAAAGATACACCTGGGGAGGAGAAGCCCCACGACAAGATGCCCCAAAGGCCAAGAGAGTCGAAGATCTCCCTCTTCTGACGGTGACAACGGTCTGCAGGTTGCCCTCTGCGTGAGCCGGCCTGAGGACTGGTTCGCGCTTAGAGAATGCAGATTCCCTGCCAAACCTGATCTCCCCGACAAGCCTGTATGCCCCACCAGCCGATGGGAGTATTTTCTGAAGGCCATGGTCATCTCCGGTGGATCCCCGAGGAACCTATCCGTGGGATCGCTAAAAATAAAGTTTGAGGAACTCATCACTAGCAACTCCGGCAAAATGAGCACCCTCGACAAGTTTCGTGGTCGGTCCAACCCGATCACTTTCTACCTTGAGGAGCTTCCCGGGGCTCCCCCAACTCAAACATCCCCCTCCTAATACGGGCACAGATGGCAAACTTCGAAGTCATACGTATCTTAGTCGACGGAAGCAACTGAAGGCCTGCCTCCACGAGAACGCTGATCTCTTCGCCTGGAGCGCCGCGAAAATGCCCGGACTCGACCTCGCGGTCGCCTGCCATCAACTATCCATCAACCTAATTGCCAAGGCCGTAGTACAACGTAGGTGCAGGCAGTCCCCCGAAAAGTCGGCGGCGGCTGAAAAAGCTGTAAAAGACCTCCTAGAGGCAAATTTTATTTCGGAAGCCCGATATTCAACCTGGCTGCCCAATGTTGTACTTGTTAAAAAGAGTAATGGAAAATGGCACATGTATGTTGACTACACCGATCTCAACCGGGCATGTCCTAAGGACGCCTACCCCCTCCCCAACATCGACAAGCTCGTTGACAACTCGGCGGACTTCAAACTATTGTCTTTTATGGACACATACTCGAGATACAACCATATCCCCATGGCCGAACGCGACAAACAAAGCACGACCTTTATGACAGAATCAGGCAACTATTACTACAACGTAATGCCCTTCGGCCTAAAAAACGCTGACGCCACATACCAACGAATGATGAACAAAGTCTTTCGGGGAGAGATTGGCGACATGCTCGAGGTGTATATGGACGATGTAACGCCCATTTTAATTATCCCGTTTTCCGTGTTATTTTAGTTTCGGCGTGTTTGTGGGGGTGTTTGAGTGCGATTGTAGCCCTTAAGTTGGAATTAATTAATAATTTTGGACTTTAAGACTAATAATAAAATTATTAGTGATAATGATAAATTAATGATTAATAGTAATATTGTTAATATTATTATTATTATTAATAATAATAATGTTATTATTATTAAGTAAATAAAAGAAATGGAATAAAAGAATTGGGATAAAGGGCTGTTTGGGAAAGAATTGAAAAGAGGAGAGGAGAAAACACGTTGGAAGGAGAAGAGAAAGAAGAGCACGATCAAGAAAAATTTGGAAGAAGAAGAACAAGGTGAATGGGAGCTAGAGGACACTAGGAATCATCTTTGGAGCAAGAGTTTCATCAGGTTGTTCGAGTTATCGAGGTAAGGGGGGGGGGGGGAATCGGGTCGAATGGTATGTTGCATGAATACTAGGTAGAAGGGGATTTCCCTAACCCCATTAGGTTTTGATGATTTTGTTGGTATGTGTTGGAAATTCTGAGTTGTTGATGATATGTTGAATCCATTGCATGTGTTGTTTGATATATTTGGGGGATTTTGGGTAGTTTACACTTTTATGCTGAAATTGATTAATTGAGTAGAGCTGACATTTTATCGGGTTAAATCGAGAATATGTTATGTAGTTAGGTTGTAGAATATTGGTCTGATATAATGGGAACTGGGTTGAGTGGAATCAGCTGAGTTCGGAGAGTCTTGCCGACTCTTAGCAGTGGAATTTTTCTGAATTCACAGGCGTTCGCCAGCACCTTCGCTGAGCGAACTAGGGGCGAACCTTTGCCAGGGATTCGCCAGGCAAACTGGGCAGCGAGTGCTTCCAGTAGCCACTGTCTGCATTTGCTAGGGAGTTCGTTGGGCGAGCTAGTAGCGAGTCTTCACCGGGGGATTCGCTGAGCGAACGGGTAGCGAGCATTCGCTGTGGGGCTTCGCCAGACGAATGAGCTAGCGAGCGTGACATTATGTTTGTGTTTTTGAGCTGTGTTGTTCGGTTCTCTCGTGATGTTGGACCCTTGTTGGTCATGGTTGATTATGATATTGGTATTGAACTATGGGGAGTATATGTGTGGTGTGGAATATGATTTCCTTGATATTCGTTTAATTTGAATGATTGAATTCAGTGTATATGATTGCGTAGGAATGTGGTGACGTGTGATATATATATATATATATATATATATATATATATATATATATATATATATATATATATATATATATATATATATATATATATATATATATATATATATATATATATATATATATATATATATATATATATATATATATATATATATATATATATATATATATATATATATATATATATATATATATATATATATATATATATATATATATATGATACATGATGGAATGTGATCGAAGGATCGTGTGCACCGTGTGTGCTGGTGTTTGCTGTGTGCATTTGGGCCTTGCATAAGCATATTGACGGGGTGAATCATTGCTCAGTGGAGTGTATGTGATTCACTCGCATGCTCAAGGAGGAGCGTGGTAGAGATATATCGTTGCTTAGTGGAATGTATGCGATCTATCTTGAGATTGATTGTGCTCAGTGGAGTGTGATAGGGATAGATCATTTCTCGGTGGAGTGTATGTGATCTATTCCGGGTTATTTACTCGTACTCCGAAGGGGAGCTTGTAGGGGTAGATCGTTGCTCAGATGGAGTGTATGCGATCTATCCTGAGTTTGAGTCGGTACCGCATATCATAGTGTTGAGTTGCATGTGTTGCATTGTTTATATGTTGTGTTGGTGTGGGACAGTAGGTCCGGGTTGACGTATGTGAAATGATAATTGTATGTTTACTGCCTTTTATTCATGTACGTTTTTACCGTTATATTTTGATTGCGATTTCTCACCCCTTGCTTTTGTTATGGTCTGTACTTCTTCATAAGTACAGATAATCCAGGTGTGTAGCTAGCTTGGTTTGTGGCGAGTCGTAGGGATGCTCTGATACGTAACACCGAGGCTTTGGGGAGTTTTATGTTTATTTGATGATTTTGTGTGCCTCTGTGGCGTATCATGTTTCGATGAATCTTTTTGGTGAACATACCTTGTATATTTTGGGCAGTTGGCCGAGCACGATGTATATGATGTTTATATGTATATATATATATGATGACAAATTTCCGCTGTGTTATATTTGTTGAAAATCATTTAATGAAAATGTTTTGTGTTGAGTTTATTTCTGTGACATCTCGTTTTGGTATGAATACTCTGATAATTGTTTATTTTAATTGCATTTATGTTATTTTGGGGAACAGGGTGTTACAGACGACATGATTGTCAAGTCCTACACAGAAGTCGACCACACGGCCATCTCAGAAAGGTCTTCGACACAGCGAGGAAATGCAGAATATGCTTCAACCCGGAGAAATGTACCTTCGAGGTCCGCGCAGGGAAATTCCTCGGCTTCTACTTAACCGAGCGTGGGATCGAAGCAAATCCAGACAAGTGTCACGCATTTTCGGAAATCACCACACTCACCTCGAAGAAATCTATACAATCCCTCAACGGCGTACTCGCCTCGTTTTCCCGATTCATCGCCAAGTCCGTGCAGCACGCCCTCCCTTTCTTCAAGTTGCTCAGAAAGGAAGCCATGTTCGAATGGACAGAGGAATGCGAGCAAGTCCTCCATCACCTCAAACGCGTCCTGTCTGAACCTCCCGTGCTGACGCGACCCGAAGCTGGAGAAACCCTATACCTATACCCTATCGTGGCTAACGAGGCCGTCAGCGTCGTATTGATCAGGGAAACTCATGAAGGGAAAAAGCCAATCTACTTCACGAGCAAATCCCTCCACGGTCCCGAAGTAAGATACCAGCAGATTGAAAAAGTCGCTTTGGCCCTCATCACCGCCACACGACGCCTCCGACACTACTTCTTGGCCCACTCCATTGTGATCAGAACCGGTCAGCCCGTCAGGCAGCTCCTCGGCAGACCAGACATGGACGGACGTATGCTAAAGTGGTCGTTAGAACTATCTGAGTTCGACATCATCTACGAAGGAAGGAAGGCCCTTAAAGCTCAAGTCCAGGCCGACTTTGTCGCAGAGATGACCCCCTCGCCAGACGCTACCACAGGGAGCCACAAGTCAACTATCTTCGTCGATGGCTCCTCAAACTCCACGGGCAGCAGCGCATGTATCATCCTCGACAATGAAGAAGGCACCATCATAGAAGTCTCTCTAACACTGGCCTTCTCGACGACGAACAACCAAGCCGAGTACGAGGCGTTCCTGGCCAGGCTTCGCTTGAAATCAAACCTCAGGGCCGGAAATAAGAATCTTCACGGACTCCCAGCTAGTCGCCTCGCAATTACGGGGGGAATATCAGGCGAAAAACGATAACCTCGCCGAATACCTGGCCCTCATTACGGAAAAGATGCAAAGTTTTGACTCCGCAGAGGTTCAACCCATTCCATGCAAACAGAACACTCGAGCATACATTCTCTCAAAACTAGCAAGCACCAAAAAGAGGGGCGAGCACAAGTCGGTCATCCAGGAGGTCCTGTCGCAGCCAAGCACGAAAAAGGCCGAAGCACCGCTCGACGTCAACGCCATAGGAGATATCAACTGTTGGATGACGCCGTTGCACGCCTACCTCAGCGCAGGTCGCCTTCCCGCCGACCCCAAAGAGGCCAGCACGATCAAACGACGAGCCTGCTCGCACGTCCTTCTCGAAGAAAAATTGTACCGCAGAGGCTTCGCGGCCCCCCTCCTTAAATGCATCGACACCTCCCAGGCCGCTGCCGTTCTGGAGGAAATCCACGAGGGCATCAACGCGCAGCACCTCGGGGGACGATCCCTGACGAGAAAGGCCCTGCGAGCAGGATACTACTGGTCATCGATGCAAGAGGACGCGAGAGAGCACGTCAAGAAATGCGACAGATGCCAACGACACGAGGACATGCACCTCGCCCCACCGAGCGAGCTTAAATCCCTATCCTCCCCTTGGGCGTTCGCCTGGTGGGGGATGGATATCCTCGGTCCCTTCACCTTAGGCTCATATCAGAACAAGTACCTGATCATGACGCGTCGACTACTTCACCAAATGGGTTGAGGCCGAAGCCCTTGCCAAAATCACGACCCATAACATACTCCGATTCTACAAAAGAAACATCCTCGCAAGATTCGGTGTCCCACTCGTCATCGTCACCGACAACGACACGCAGTTCACTGACAAAACTTTTCGGGACTTCGTCACCAAACTCGGGACAAGCATCACTTCACCTCGGTCGAACATCCTCAGACGAACGGCCAAGCCGAATCCGCGAACAGGGTGATACTCAGAGGATTAAAGCGAAGACTCAACGACGCCAAGAGAGCGTGGGTCGAGGAAATCCACAGTGTCCTATGGGTATACCGAACCACACCTCACTCAACCACGGGGGAAACACCGTTCCTCCTCATGTACGGAACCGGTGCGGTAATCCCGGTCGAGATGCGAGAGCCGTCCAGACGAACTGAGGCTCCCCTCGAGGCCGAGGACAATGACGACGCCCTCCGAGAGGAACTCGACCTAGTCGAAGAAATTTGGTTGGGGGCAGCTCTTCGAAAGGCCCATTTGAAACAACAGGTAGCACTTCGCCATGACAACAGAGTCCTGAAACGCGAGTTTTAGATCGGCGACTTAGTCTTGCAAAGAAACCAAAAGGACTCTCGCGAAGGCAAACTAGCCGCGAATTGGGAAGGACCATATCGTGTTCGCGACAAGACGGAACACGGGGACTATTACCTCGAAAACCTACACGGGGAACAACTAGCTCGACCATGAAACATCGAGAAGCTGAAAAGGTACTATAGTTAAACACTGTCCGCGATGCCCAGGCATCACGACCACAGGGGGGGGACATGGTACCACCGCACCTCCTCGCGTCTCCTAGAGACCAACGAAACAGCAAGCCCTGCCTTTGTGTGCGCAGGAAGAAGGCTCTGCTCGACGGGGAATTCCTCGATCGAGACTCCCCATCGTCGTACCAGCATCGACAGGACACCCAGCTCACGATGGGACGTTCACGCCACGGGGAGAAACTACCCCCAAAATGGCCAGGTAACAAAACTGGCCAACCAGCCAGTTCTCCACACTACCAGAAACAATTATCGTCGAGCTACCACCCTGGATAAGCCCAAGGGCATAACGAACATGCGTTTCAAATATACAAACATACATTTCAAGCATACAAAAATGCAGAAATAAAACGAGTATAACACCATGCAAAAACAAAACAAAGCGCACACTTAAACAAATTTCCAAAAGTATATCATATAAAAGCGGGCACCAACCCAGTAGTTAATGTTACATCACCGAGAAGGGCACGCAGGCCTGGTAAAGAAAACACTTAGAAAAATATACAAAATATTTGGCACGCAGGCCAAAACACGCGGACACGCAGGCCCGAAACTAATCTATGCTCCCTCTTCCTCCTCCACTTCAAGCTCGGCGGGATGGCCATCGGGACCAGCCTTCTCGGCGCTAGGGTTAACCACCCGACCATCGACTATCTCGTGGACAGGCCCGATGCCGTCCTCGACCAGGGAGACGCTAGAGTTCACCACCCTAAGCTACACGACAGCGCCATTGAAGCCTGCTGCGAAGGCCTCGAGGCAGTCGCCTTCCAGCACCCGTATCTTGGCGAGCAGATCAGCCCGGGTGACCATGTGACTGTCCTCTTCGGTCTCATCATCGGCAGGACAAAGGCCACCCTCCAGCTTCTCCACGCGAGCCTTCAGTGCCCTCACTTCCTCCCCAGTGACCTTCAACCTCTCCTCAGTACTATCTCCCCTCTTGCGCTCACCGGCGGCCTCCCCCTGACTTTTCTCCATCTCCTCGGTAAGTTGGGTCACCCTCCCTCGGTTCAACTCCAGATCCTCGACGACCTTGTTCAAACGAGACTGCGCGAAAGTGAGATCCCCCTGCAGCTCAGACAGCTCGACGGCCGAGCAGCTTTCCTCGCTCAGAACCATCGCCGTGGTGAAGGTCCGCATCAAAGCAGCCAAATCCTCCGTCAGGACCTGCCTACGAGTAGCCCGGTCCGCACTTAGGACCGCCTTCGCCTCCCCGGCCGGAATGCTGGGCGACCTGGCCCCGTGGAAATAACCAGGGTGCTGATGGAAGGGCGCGATGGAGTATCCCTCCTCGGCAGAGCCCGCCGATAAGTCGACCATGGTCTCCACCTCCTAAACTCTGGGCCTCTTCGGGCCCCCCTGGGATGTGGGCGACTGACTGCTTGGAGGAGACGAGGATCCCCTGCCATCCTGATCAGCGGAAGCCTGCCCGACTAACTAGCCAACCCGCGTCTTCGGAATAGCAGCAACCTCCGACGCGCGCAACTTCTTCACCCGCTCCTTGACAGAAGACATGTTCCCTGCAAAACAAAGAAAAATGGGTCAATAATAGATAAAGAATATCAAATTAAGAGAAGAAAGCAGCGTCCACCACCTAGATAGTGAAGGGCCTCCGCCTCCAAGGAACACTCGAGCAAGGCTTTCGTATTGATCAACCTCGCTGTCTCGCGGACATTCCCCTGTCTATCGAAGATATACTGGCCGTCGAGGGTCACCAGCTTTGACGGCGGTAGGCAGCACACGAACGCGACTATCTTCAAATAGCCGGCCATGTCATCCTCGTCAAGGAACCCCGCACGCACTATATGCCGGTCAGTCCCCCGGGAGAATGTTCCGGAGACCATTCCATGTACACCCTCGGCAGCATGACGGCTTCCCGCTGGCTGTTCACTATCCGCTCCCCTGCTGAATATAAAGAGTTGACCCCCACATGCGTGATCGGGTTGACAATGAAGAAGAAACCCTTGAAATCCCGAATAGATTCCATGTACGTCTTGAAGATCCTGTTCGGTTGCTTGAACGACAACCATCTGTGCCTATCGTCCACCATCTACCGCTGCAGATAGAAGACGCGGAAGAATAACAGCAGCGTGACGCCGACCTCGAGATAGCGACACACGACCTCGAATGCCCGAATAAAAGCCAAGGCGCTCGGGTGCAGTTGCAAGGGGGCCAGCCGCAACCAGTCGAAAAGGCCCAGGTAGAAGTCTAAGAACGGAAGCCTGAGCCTGGCCTCTTTAAAATAGAATTCGTACATCGGGAACCGCATCCTCCCGTACTTCGAACATATGCGGTGGCGTTCCCGAGGACGGTAAACTTGCCAATTCTGGGGGTCACCTTCTTCTCGGTCCTCCACGGTGGCGTAGACTCCCGTTGGATCATAAGCGAAACAAGAAGGTGTGGACAGAGGCTCCTCGGCCACCCACTCCTCGAGGGGAAGAACGCGCTCATCGAAGTAAGGAACGTCCGGCTCATTGTCCTCGACCATTGTCCCCGGGACCAACGTAGTCATGAACACCTAAAAAGCAAAAGGTAATGGTGAATTTAATGACAAAGATCAAATTCACCCTTCCACCGCAAGTCAAGTGAAAGGGCGACGAGGACAAACCGAGCATCGTCCTCGGTGGCTCTATCCAAACCCTATCGTCTCCCCGGGACGCCTACCTAACCTAATCTACACACTCTCCCCGAGACGTTCATCAGAATAAGCGTCTCTCCTCGGGGCATTCATCGGAGTAAGCATTTGTCCCTGAGGCATTCATCAGAATAGGCGTTTTTCCTCGGAACGTTCACGATAAAACCCTAGAAAGCCCCGCCTACAGCGGCGGAGATCTGCACCTCTCCTCGGGGCACTCAACATGCCCCGACCACGGTCCTAAAACAAATAGGAAAAACAAAAGAAAGGAGAAGAAAAACTTACTATATTTCGATCTGCGGCGGAGTGCAAGACGGCTGTTGCGACGAAGATATCAGACAGTAGCGAGGCGGAAGATCAGAGAGATTGAGAGCAAGAAGGAGAAAAGTGGAGAATGAGCGGGGGCTCGCTTACTTATACCCCAACACGGGACTCGAAACGTCGCTAGACACTCAAGTACCATAGGGTAGCC
The DNA here is from genome assembly GCA_963859935.3 of Lathyrus sativus. Classification (NCBI taxonomy): domain Eukaryota; kingdom Viridiplantae; phylum Streptophyta; class Magnoliopsida; order Fabales; family Fabaceae; genus Lathyrus; species Lathyrus sativus. Next base: position 598,188,579 of record OZ012741.1, on the reverse strand, counting down.
GCCCTAGCAGCCACCCAGCGCATGACACGTGGAGAAGGCTGACAGTCGCGTCCCCTCACATCTCCCCGCCAACACGTGTCCTCAACCCTGGGCACCCGACGGCGAGGAAGGACTCACGTACTCATGTCCCCGCAGAACGCGAGCTGGAGGATTTCTCCTCAAGTTAATCTCTCCTCCCCGGCATGACGTCATCAAGTCCTCGCTCCCTCCCTCGGAACTACGACTTGGGGGGCTCCTGTTCTGGCCTGGGCCCCGGCTTGACCGGACAGGCCCAACCCAATAATATTCTGCCAAGCCCAATCCAGTTTGGGCCACATCCGTTGAGCACAGAGTCCTCGGCGGGCAGGTAATGTCCCTCTGCGGGCAGAACCTTCCTCATTTGTGTCAAGCGCAAGACTCCCCCGTTGACCAGACACTGTCCCCGTCGAGCAGAACCTGCCCCTCCGCAGGCAGAACCTTCTCCCTTGTCGGGCAGAACAACGTGTCCTTCACACGTTCTCCATGTGCTCCCCTCCGCGAGGACACGTCATCAACCAACTGCCCACCTCCGAAAGAGCAGGTCGACCCACTCTCCGGAGTTCACGGAGCAGTTGAACTAGAGCGAAGACCACGTTCTGGTCTTCACTACGCCACGTAAGCCCTAGCAGTCACTTGGGTTGGCCCTGACCATCCAGCCCAACTCAAATGACCGTTGACCCTGCGCTAGGGTCTCTCTATAAATACCCTCTTCCACAAGAAGGTCAGGTAATCTCTTCTTACCCTTTTTCTGTACTCGTGATCACTCTGCCCATACGCTTACTTTAGCATCAGAGTGCCTTGTAGGTACACCCGCCCTTCTCCTCTTCAACACCGGTGAACAGGCAGTAAGTCGAAAACGCGTGGCAGTCAGCGATCCCCTTCTGATCAGGACAGATCAATTATTATTATTATTATTATTATTATTATTATTATTATTATTATTATTATTATTATTATTATTATTATTATTTAAGTTGTTGATTTATAAATATCAATAATTTGTTTGTCTATCACAAGTAATTAACTTCTAACCAAATTACACATTTAATTCAACTAGCACATTCAATTTAAGCTACCTCTGGTTATGTTAATTTTATTATTATTATTATTATTATTATTATTATTATTATTATTATTATTATTATTATTATTATTATTATTATTATTATTATCATTATTATTATTATTATTCCCCCACAATTTTTTTTTCTGAATTCGTCTCTAGAGGAGAGAAGAAGAAAAAAGGAGAAAGAGAAAGAAGATGACGGCTACAAATTTCATTAGAGAACCATTAGGATTTGTTTTAAATAATAAATATAAATGAGAATAAGTGCAAAAAATATGAAATATATTAAAAATAAAAATAAGTGAATTAATACAATTAAAATAATGTCAAAGTCAAACAAAAAGCCAGGTAGACAAGTTAACATTTTTTTGTAAAAAAATTAACGGAAGGGACTGCTTTAAGCTAAAGGTACAATTTTAAAGGACTACATTGTACTATTTTTTAATTATGAGACCAAAGTGAAACAATAAAATAAATTAAAGGACTAAAAGATAAATTAAGCCATTTATTTTATTAAGCTCATGTTGAAATTTTTTCTTAGATGCAAAAAATCTGGCATGCCATACAAAATTTTTTACCTTGAAGAAAATTGACCATATATTGTTAGAAAAGTTGACATAAAAAACTTAGGCACTCCAAGTAATTACATTAAACTTAGGCATACATGACAATAACTTACAAAGATCTGATGCACTACTCTCTTTGCAAATGAAAAATATGTGGGAAAAATTGAATTTTGATAAAAAAAAACAAGAACAACCTTTGCTTTTCCCAAAAGAGAGAAACGACTATAATGATTGAAATTTTTCTTCATTTCTCAAGATGGTCACATGTAATTCAATAATATCAACCATCAGAGTTAATCATTGCTAGCATTAAATCACCAGATGTTTCATCTTCAACCTCTTCTATAAAGGCACACTTTCATACACTGAATTTCCTCATCTTCAACTTATACTTCTTAACTTCCTATAGTAACATGAGTTCTCCGTCTGAGAAGGATAAGAGCGTTATCTTAACAGAAGTCATTGTTGAGAACAAAACCATCACCATAGTACAACATCATGAGTAGTGAACTGAGGAGGTCCAACCATTTGGATAGATTACTGTCAAGGATGCACTAAGGGTGAGGAAGGCCAAGAAGATGAAGAAGATGCTGAAGAACAATAAGATAAAGGTGTCGAGGAAGATTGCTTACTATGACTCAGATGAGGGTAGTGAGGAGCGAGTCATAGATTGAGAAGATTCATGTAGTGCTAGAGAATATTGTTCTGATGTGAAAAAATTATGTAATCCAAGAATCTTGTACTATTTAGTTTTGATCGATGAAAATATGAAGAAAAAAATAATACACAACCAACAAAAATAAAGCTTCTCAACAACAACAGTAATAGAGAATAACAAGAATAACATTAATGAACCAAAGCAACAGTAAGAACAACAACAACAACATTAATAATAATAACACGCCGAAGAATAATGGTGAGAGATTTTTTTCGTTCGCTATGGCTCCTTGGAGAATAAGTGTTCTTTCATTTGCTGGAGAAGAAGTGTTCTTTCGTTAAGACTTGAGAAGTGAATGAGGTAGACATTGAGTGATAAAAAATATAAAGAGAATAACAAGAACAACAATAACAGAGAATAGCAAGAACAACATTAATGGACCAAAGCAACAACAAGAACAACAATAACAATAATAACATACCGAAGAATAATGGTGTGAGAGTTTTTTCGTTCGCTATGACTCATTGGAGAATAAGTGTTATTTTGTTTTCTGGAGAATAAGTGTTGTTTCGCTAGGGCTCGAGAAGTGAATGAGGTAGACTTTGAGTGATACAAAATACAATTAGAATAACAAGAACAACAGTAATGGAGAATAATAAGAACAACATTAATGGGCAAAGCAACAACAAGAACAAGAACAACAACAACAACAACAACAACAACAACAACAATAATAACATACCAGAGAATAATAGTGAGATATTTTTTTCATTCGCTAGAGCTCCGTGGAGAATAAGTGTTCTTTCGTTTCTTGGAGAAGAAGTGTTCTTTTGCTAGTACTCAAGAAGTGAATGAGGTAGATACTAAGGGAATAAAAAATATAAAGAGTATATATTGCGGTTATACTGAAAACTGAGGTAACATATCCGACGTAAAACTTTAAAAAATTAAAAGCTCCTTTTTGGTTCCAAAAAGAATAAAAAAATTAGAGATTATTTATATCGGTTTTTGTAAAAACCGAGGAAACATATCCGACGTAAAATCTATAAAAATTAAAGGCGCCTTTTTGGTTTCATATAAAATATAAAACTGCATGTGCTGGGAATTAAATCTCAAACTCTGAGCATATTGTTATGTCGCCTTTACAAATTACCAAGGTAATAGATTGCTTTTTTTTAATAAAAAAACACAAGATGTTCCCTTTACATACACCCTCGATTTTATATTGTTCGTTGTAAAAATTTGTCATAAAAAGCGTTATTTGTTGTAGCATGTGTATATAATAATAATAATAATAATAATAATAATAATAATAATAATAATAATAATAATAATAATAATAATAATATCTAAATATATATTGTGCGGGTATGGAGCAGGGTGGGTACTAAACTACATGTACTCGCACCTTTTCACATTGCAGTGTCTATTCAAACTTCGATTCTTTCCTCAACAATTTATAGAAAGGAAAAGCATGTTAGGAAGACTTTGAAATGAATCTGTTTAAGATAATGAGTATTCCGTTCAACTTTTTGAGTTATTTCATCGAGGTTGGTGCTCATTTTCCCCGTCGCTTCGCACTTATCTAGGTCGGCTTCGATTCCCTTCTCTGTAAGGTAAAACCCAAACAACATGTAAGATCTCACCACAAATGTTCATTTTCCTAGGTTGTTCCTTATGTTTTATTGACAAATTATTTTAAATACCCACCACAGGTGTTGATCATGGAATTCTTCGTGACTGGACTTCACAATCATGTCGTCTAAGTATACCTCAAGCGTCTCACCTATTTCCCTATGAAAGACCTTGTTCATCATCCTTTGGTACATTGCTCCCGCGTTCTTCAATCCAAAGAGCATCACATTGTACTGGTAGTTTGCTTGCTCGGTCATGAATGTTTTTTTCCTCCTATCAGGCCCGAACGTAGATATTTGTTTATACATGTAATAGGTATCCATGAATGATAACATGTACCCATCTGAGTTTTCTACCAGCTTGCCAATATTAGGCAGCGAATAAGAATCTTTTAGTCATGCTCGATTAAGGTCAGTATAATCTACACACATCCTCCATTTATTTGAGGCTTTCTTAACTAGTACGATGTTAGGGAGCCATTATTTGTATTTCACTTCAGAAATATATTTGGTATCTAAAACTTATTGGGCCGTCCTAGCGGTAGCTTCTGCCTTCTTTATAAACTACATTCTTCTTTGTTGAGAGATATACTGGGTGCTGGGATTGATGTTCAACTAATGATTGGCTACAATGAGGTCGATGGCGGACATTTCACAAGGAGAAATAACAAGGAGATTTGCATTTTCTCGACAACATTCAATCAATTCATTCTTTACCTCGGGAGGAATATAGTTTAGGGGTGGCAAATGGGTGTACTTGCACTATTTAGACCCACACCACAAAGCCCGCAAAAAACGCGTGGAGCAGGAATAATTGAAGGTACGGGCCTAAAACCTTGGTCCGACCTACGCTAAAAGTAAGTGTGAAGTGGGGCGGACCTGCAGGCACTGTATCTTTTAAGCTTAAAAATACAACAAAAAAATTTGTTAATGTTTGGGTCTTAAAAAAATTGTTAATATTTGGGTCTGAAAAAAATTGTTAATGAATTTTTTTGTCTCTCTAAATATTACAGATTTTGTTTTTAATTTCTCCAAAAATTTTCTTTGAAAAATCGTCCCTCCAAAATTGTAATATATAGTATTATCTTTTTTATGACTGGGCATACACGTGACAGTACCAACGTGGCAAAAATCTGACGTAAACGTCACATGACAATTTCTTCCATTTTTATTTTTTATATTCACATACCCAGAATTCATAGCTAATTTCTGTGATCTAAACTTCATATTTTCTTGATTTCCTGCTCTTCTTGGTTTTCTCTTACAATTGTCAGCTTTTACAACAATTCAAATGAATGCAATACCTTTTGAAGAATGCGGGCCATGCGCTCGAGATCGAGGCCAGTATCTATGTTCATCTGCTTTAGTGGTTCAAGAGAGTCATCATCTTTTTTGTTGTATTGCATGAATACTAGATTTTAAAAGTCTATAAATCATGTGTCATCACCCAGATACTGCTTCCATTCCCAACCCTCCCCACGAAATGCAAAACATTATCATTGAAGTGATTTGTAAATTAGGTGGCACTGGTCGATAGAAGTAGAACTATCTTGAACTGTGATTTTCATGTGTCTGTGACACATGCTTTCTCATCCATTGAAAATTTTGTGCACCCATGCTGATAAAAGAAATTAGTTGAATGACTAAAGTCTAAAACAAGAAATTATCTTTGAGTTGATTTTACAGGTTAATTCACGGGAAGTTAGAAAATACTAAATAGGTTTGACCTTGAAAGTAATGTAAATATAGTGTCTTTCTTTTGCATGGAAGATAAGTAGTAGAGGCTCACTAACTACATATTTTTTCACATTCAGTTGTTAAGAAACTTATTATTGAGCTTTGAAGTTTAACAGTTCAAATATTTGAGATGCCAATGATCTTATTTGTGTGAGAACGGGCCAGGATAATCTGGCATTCCCATCCTTGATTTTGCATGTCCTAGACCTTTTTTTATCATTTCAATGTTTCAGATGTATTAACAGATGCAGCATCGGTTCTTGGTGGTGATGCCACACTTAAAATTCTGTACATGAAACTTCTTGAGAAGTGTATTGCATCTGGATGAGGTTAACTTAAATATGCTATCCTTATTTATATGAGGCTCTTACATTGAGGGGATGGAAACCTCTTGGCCTTTAGTGTTTCATCTTCCTTTTTATTACATGATGTAAATAGCTTAGATTAGCACCGGTATTAGTTTTAGCTAATTTTATGATTAGTTAGTCAGCTATATATAGTCCTCTCTTGTACACTACACAGTACAAAGAATACAATGAGTTTACTCCATTTTACTTTCTCTCTCTTTTGCTATTCCAAAACTAACATGGTATCAGTTTGAAATTTTCTTTCCGCGCTCTCCTTTTTTCCCCTTCGTGCCCTAGAGTCTTCTTCTTCCTTTGTTGCATTATCTTGATTATGGCGTTCACTTACTCTGATTTCGCTACCAGTCCTTCTAACCCTTACTACATGCATCCTAATGAGAATCCCTCTCTTATTCTTGTTCAACCTATTCTTGATACCAAGAACTACCAGATCTGGTCTAGATCGATGAAAGTGGCTCTCATCTCTAAGAACAAGATCAAGTTCGTTGATGGCACTCTTTTCCCTCCGCATATCTCCGATCCTCTATACGAACCTTGGCTTCGATGCAACAATCTCGTCCTCTCATGGCTTCAACGCGCTATTTTTGAGGAAATTGCAAAATCTCTTCTCTGGTACGATCGTGCTTCTCTTGTATGGAAAAGTTTGGAAAATCGGTTTTCTCAGGGAGACATTTTTCGTATTGCTGATATTCAAGAAGAAGTTGCTCGTCTTCAACAAGGAACTCTCGATATCTCTTCGTTCTTCACAAAATTGATGACGCTTTGGGAAGAAATCGAGAATTTCCGGCCGATTCGTGATTGTACTTGCGCTATACCTTGCTCCTGTGGTGCTGCTTCCGATCTACGCAAACTCAAGGAGCAAGATAAGGTTATCAAGTTCTTGAAAGGCCTTGGTGATCAATACTCTCATGTTCGCTCACAGATTATGTTGATGTCTCCACTACCAACCCTTGATAATGCGTTTAATCTGGTTCTTCAACAATAACGTCAATTCAACCTTCATTCACCTTCTGCTTCTTCAATTGAGTCTCAATCCTCGGTGAATCACCTTTCTCAGGCGCCTTCTCGTCCTCCTAACAACTCTGTCCGTGGTCGTGGCCGTGGGAACCGACTTTGTACTCACTGCGGTCGCACCAATCACACTATTGAGACTTGCTTCATGAAACGTGGTTATCCTCCAGGATTTCAACATCGCAAGCCTATTACATCTGTGGGAAATTCTAATGATTCTGTAGTGAACTCGATTCAAGATGTTGGTCTTTCTCAACTTGATGCATCCTCTTCATCTGCTTCCACATCAACCATCAGTCCAAGCACTTTGTCTATGATTCAAGAGCAATACACTCAGATTTTACAGCTACTCAAACAGTCTAACTTGCAATCCCCTTCACCTTCCTCGGTTAATTCTGTCTTTGCTACTAATTTTGTGTCTCATACCTCTCCTCACACTTCCTCTGGTAAGAATTCCTCAAACCTTCCTTGTCATAATTGGTGGATCATTGACACCGGTGCCACTGACCACATCACACATATTTTTACCAGTTTCCTTTCGACATATCACATTGCACCTAAATCTATGACCATGCCTAATGGTGACACTGTCACCACCACTATTGCTGGTTCAGTGTTACTATGTGATTCTTTTGTCCTTCATAATGTTTACTATTTTCCTTCCTTTCATGTCAACATTATCTCTGTCACAACTCTTTTCGATTCCAATTTATATGATGTGAAACTTTTCTCTAATTGTTGTCAAATTGTGCAGTTGTCCCATCCCAAGATGACTGGATTTACAGCTAGGAGGATTGGAAAATTGTATGTTCTTGATGCCACACCTAAGACCATACCTCCCACATCTGGTTCTGTCAACACCTCCATTTCTTCTCAAGTAGATCCTACTCAACATGATCCTGCCACTATTTGGCATTTTAGGCTAGGACACTTAAGTCCTTATGTACACAAATGTATTTCCTCTCAATTTCCTTTTGTAACTTTCAATGAAAATCATAAGCCTTGTAATACTTGCCATTTGGCTAAACAAAAACAATTGCCTTTTGCTCATAGTAATACTAAATCTGTTGCCATTTTTGATTTACTTCATGCTGATATTTGGGGCCCTCTTTCCACACCTTCCATATGTGGCCACAAGTATTTCTTAACCTTTGTAGATGATTACAACAGGTTTACTTGGACTATTTTTATGGCCAATAAAAGTGAAACCAGAAACCACCTAATTCACTTCATATCTTTCATTGAAACTCAATTTAGTAAGAAACTCAAGTGCATTCGTAGTGATAATGGCCCTGAGACTCTCATGACCAACTTCTATCTTTCTAAAGGAATCATTCATCACAGATCCTGTGTGGAAACACCTCAACAGAACGATATCGTGGAGAGAAAGCATCAGCACATTCTGAATGTTGCACGTGCCCTTTCTTTCCACTCTCACCTTCCTCATAACCTTTGGCACCTGTCCATACAACAAGCCATTCATATTATAAACCGTCTTCCCACTCCTCTCCTAAACAACCAAACCCCCTACCAAAAACTTCATTCTACTCCTCCCAGCCTTAACCATATGAGAGTTTTTTGGCTGCCTTGCCTACTCTTCCACATTGCTTAACCATCGCACAAAATTTGACCCAAGAGCAAGGAAATCTATTTTTCTTGGCTATAGGGAAGGCACAAAAGGATATCTTCTATATGATCCCATCACACATGAGTTTTACGTTTCAAGGAATATATTATTTTATGAAACTGTGTTTCCTTTTGCATCCATTCCACCTGTACCTGCACCTAACCTTATAGTTGATAATACTGATCCTCCTCTCCTTGATCCACCTGATATCTTCACCAGCATTCCACCACCCTTACCTCCACCAAATGAACCTTCCTCTCCTCCCTCCCTCTCCCAGCCAGATTCTTCTTCTCCCACTAACCTATCTACTTCCTCCAATGACACCAATAATTCTCCTTGTCCCACTCCTCCCTTACCAACAAGAAAATCAAATAGAAATATCAAACCTCCCGCTTACCTATCTGATTATCACGACAATTTTCTATCCTCTATGCTGCCAGCATCTGACTCAGGTACACCCAATTACCCTCTCTCTTCTGTCTTGTCTTATAGCCAATGTAGTCCAGATCACAAGTTCTTTTGTCTACCTATTAGCTCTCTAACAGAACCTAAAACCTATAAACAAGCCTGCAAGTTTGCTTGTTGGAACAATGCTATGAAATCTGAATTAGATGCTCTTGCATCCACAAACACTTGGTCTGTTGTTGATTTGCCTGCAGGTAAACAACCAATTGGTTGCAAATGGGTCTACAAGATCAAGCATCATGCTGATGGATCCATTGAACGATACAAGACCCGTTTGGTAGCAAAAGGATATACTCAGTTGGAGGGTGTGGACTACTTTGACACTTTCTCACCTGTTGCGAAGCTTACTTCAATTCGTACCCTACTGCCAGTGGCTACCATAAAGAATTGGCACTTGGAACAAAAGTTTGCCCCCTGCATCTTCCACCACAAAAGTTTGCAAATTACATAAGTCATTATATGGGCTGAAGCAGGCTAGCAGACAATGGTTTTCAAAATTGTCCACTGCCCTTATTTATCTTGGCTATTCTCATTCTTCAGCTGATCATTCCCTATTCACTAAATCACTTGACTCTTGTTTCACTGCCTTATTAGTCTATGTTGATGATATTATATTAGCTGGTAATGATTTGCAGGAAATTCACTCTGTTAAAAGCTTCCTTGATTCCACTTTCAAAATCAAGGACCTTGGTAAGCTAAAATACTTTCTTGGTCTAGAAGTTGCAAGATCAACTCAAGGCATTTTTCTCAATCAAAGAAAGTATGCTTTGGAATTGCTTGAGGATAGTGGCCTCTTGGCTACTAAACCTTGTTCTACTCCCTTTGATTCCTCTTTGAAACTTCATGATGCTGATTCACCACCTTTTGAAGATGTCACAACTTATAGAAGGCTTGTTGGACAACTTCTATATCTGACTACCACCAGGCCTGACCTTGCTTTCATTGTTCAACGACTCAGCCAATTCATTTCACAACCTATGCAAGTTTATCATTCAACAGCTATTCGAGTCCTCAAATATCTCAAAGGTGCTCCTGCCAAGGGTTTGTTCTATTCTTCCTCATCTCCTCTCAAACTCTCTGGCTTTGCCGACTTGGATTGGGCAAGTTGCCCTGCTACTCGCAGATCTGTGACTGGATATTGTGTGTTCCTTGGCACCTCCCTACTGTCCTGGAAATCAAAAAAGCAACCCACAGTATCCAGGTCAAGTTCAGAAGCAGAATATAGGGCTTTGGCTAGCTTTACTTGTGAATTACAATGGCTGCAGTATTTGTTCAAGGATCTTCGCATCTCCTTCGATCAACCTAGCTCAGTCTACTGTGAATATAAAAGTGCAATCTACCTTGATCACAACCCCACTTTCCATGAAAGGACGAAACATATAAAAATCGACTGCCACATCATTCGTGAGAAAATCCAAATTGGTCTCATTCACCTATTACCAGTTTCTTCTGCTACCCAATTGGCAGATGTTCTCACCAAGCCTTTGCTAGCTCCCTCCTTTAATTCTCTAGCTTCCAAGCTTGGTCTATTAGACATCCATAGTCCAGCTTGTGGGGGGCTATTACATGATGTAAATAGCTTAGATTAGCACCGGTATTAGTTTTAGCTAATTTTATGATTAGTTAGTCAGCTATATATAGTCCTCTCTTGTACACTACACAGTACAAAGAATACAATGAGTTTACTCCATTTTACTTTCTCTCTCTTTTGCTATTCCAAAACTAACACTTTTCATTAAGAAGCTGCTTTGTTTTGTATTCGGGCTATATCAAACTACGTGTCAGTTGTTGAAGCAAAAGTAATGCCTTAGGTAAGGGTACATCTTGAATGTAGTAAAATTTTATCAAACATCTCTAAAGTATCTCCTTTAAATTCTCTCTAAATCTAAATGTTTTTACTAAAAATATGAAGAAAAAAATATTCGTTTCATCAAAACACACCCTGTAGGATGTTGTAGACTTAGCACAGTAACTGACATTGATGGCATCAATGAAGGAGTTTTTTAATACAGCATTATAACTTTATGAAAAATATAAAATAAAAAAAATTGATACTTACCAATATGAAATATGAACTGACATTTCATTAGGAATTAGTTTGAAATTAGTTACGAATTAGCTATAACTTTTGAGTTTATAAATATAAAAAATAAAAAATAAAAGGAATTGTCACGTGACATCTACGTCAGATTTTTTGCCACGTTGACACTTTTATGTATATGTTCAGTCATCAAAAAAGTTTTATGTAAGCATTCGTTAGTAACATTTGACATTAGGAACTAATTATTTAGACGGAAAATTTTGAAAAAACGATTTTTAAAGAAAAATTTGAAATGACTAAAAGCGAAATCTGCAATATTTAGAGAGACCAAAAACTTCATTAACCCTGTAATATATTGATTCTATTAAATATAAATGGGTTCTTAAAATGTTATATGCATTTGTTTATTTTTCTTTTAAAGCTATATGTAAAAACATTACTTCATGAATTTAAATTTTAGATGAGTTGTAATTGATATGTTGGGTAACATATGTAAAATAATGATTTCAGTTAGAATTTACTTCATTTATTATTGCTTGTGGTTTCAAAGCGCCACAATTCACCTTCAAAACAAAAATAATTAACACATTTAAAACTGTCATAATGATATTTGGGTGACTGTTTAGAACCGTCGCGAATATATACGAAGGTTGGGATGACAATTTAGTGAACCTTCATAAGACAGTCTCGCGACACACACTTATATGACAGTTGAAAATCTGTCACGAAACAAATTTTGTGACAGTTTGGACTGTCGTAAATCATTTTTTTCTTGTAGTGAACTTCTGGCGTCCAAGAGGAATTCTTTTACTGTTCAACCTATTATGACGAATGTTATAAACAACGGTAACTTCGTGTTTGGGATTCCATCTATTTCCTCGGAATCTCAAAATCCTAGCATCGATTTGTCTTTATTTTGTGGTTTGTATCAGTCATTGCTTGGATAAAGCTCTTCGGTGGTAGATCTCTGTCACACACTTTTATAATAAACTCATCGATTAGAGAAGGATTGAAGTGGTACAAATTCAGAGGATTTAGCACAACTCTTCGGTGCGCTCTAAGAGGTTATTCCCTCCATCCTATGGTGGCTGGTTCTGGTAGAAATTTGACTTTTGGATCGAGAATGATCAAATAGTGGAATTTTGTCAGAATTAGAGCTCAATTCATATAAAAGGCATCATTGTTCCATGCTAGAACTTGAATTGATGTTGATTGTTAGTATAGAGCATTGAAATCGATGATGCTAATCTCTGGTACGGTAATGTGGGATAAACTTGCAAGGTTAACACTTTAATGCACAAGTTAATTATAAAACATGATGAATATAGTAAAAGTGAATATTAGAAAAATGTCTATTGAATTCTCACATGTGTTCACGTATGTTGTTGACTATGTACCTTAAATAATTTCGCCAAACAAAATGGATTTTCATATTGGGCCTTTGACGGGTCAAAGACACCCTTGTTATAATGAAATTTTAATAAATATGACAATAACAAAAAGTATAAATACAACAAAAGTAGTAATTTGCATTTAGTCTCGTGTCAAATAAAAAAGTTGTATCTTAAAACATATTACTAATTTAATAAATAAACTATAATAAAAATAATAAAATTATACAAGAAGGGCTACACATGGCTGGACAATCTTAATAATTGTATGATAGAAGTAATTTTTTAAAAGAAATTACTTTATAAATAATAAATATTTTCTTAAAATAGTATTAAAATTACTTTAAGTAATATTTTTTAATTAATATAATATTTAAAAAAAAGTCTATTTTAAATAAATAAATATAATTTATTGAATTTCAATTAAAGAAAATGTGAGACTCATTGAATTTTAATTGGATAAATTAAATTCAATTCATCAAAAATTATGTGGATGAATTTTGTAGTGACTTAATCAAATAATGGTAGATCAAATTTCCACCTTATTGATAACCACTACTTCATCCACGAGCTCTTTTTCAGAAAGGAAAGATATCATTATTTGAAATTATATTCACTCCTTTTAATATAGTTTCTAAAATTGATGTTAACACTTTATACATACAACTTGTCAAACAAATAGATCTATACAATAAAAATTTCCACTGATGATCCACTTTCTTTGCTAGGCATATTCATTATCTATCTTTTATTGCTATCCTAGAATTTTTTGGTTACACGTAACATATGCATTATCTATCTTTTATCCTTAAACGATAAAATTTCATTATCACTTTTTCTTCCATCTCATTTTCTCTCGTACTACTATCATTTGTCTATATGGGATTGACTCTTTAAAGTATGGTCTTATTTAAAATGGTAAAAATCTAGACCATCCACGTGTATGTGAATGTGTGATATTAACTTTGATTTTTCTATCAATTGAGATTCTAGTGAGATTCCAATGTTTCACAAATTAAGTGCATTTTACTCAGTGCTGGTTTAGTGGAAAGCACCCACGAAATGGAATACTTGCGAGATTATAGTCTATATACATACATGGATTCAATAATAGGGACAAGTGATAAGAAACTAGCTAGTCATCTTTTACTTTTTTTTTTCTTCATCAAATGCGTAGTGATTTGGAATGTTTTATGTGTGTTTGTTTTGCTTTTTATTATTATTGCTTGTTTGTGGACTATGCTTTCATGTATTATTGAGTAATGTGTCGTCTTGGTACTTCATAATCTAATAGGATTCCATTGGAAGGACTCGACATCTTTTCATTGACTAAGTTATATTCTTTGGTGTGTAATGCTTTGAGCCTAAGAGAACCAATCTAAAATGAGATTGAATTGAACACTATGGAAGTCTACATTAAGAGGAGTAAATATGTCAAATTACTTAACCAAATGAAAAATTTTCTCAACATGGGCACATCAAGATAACAAATGACGTGGTACGAGAGCTATTCTCGGCGTCATCCCAACTTCTTTCGAAGATGTTACATAAGAGACAATGTTTTTTTAATAATTTATAATATTTTTACAACACCAAAACAACAAAAGTCTCGTACATATTTTTCACTCTCAAAATATTAACATAATTTTGTGAAGAAAAAGAGAGAAATGAAATAGAGATAGTATAAAGTAAGAAAGTATGATTAAAATACATTTTCTAGTATATTTTGAGACGAGAAGAAACCATCTATTTATAAAAGAAAAGTTTGACTCGAAAAGAAAAAAGATCCACAGACATTTTAATGATCTAATTGATTAAGACCTAGGATTTATCGATTAGAAACTTCAAAATGTTGGCAACTCTAATACTAAACAGGAAACCCTACAATGTTTATGTGTCCACTACGCAAGAATTGACTTTTAGCAGCGCATAGAAAGACAACGCTTTATAACAAAGCGCTGCTAAATAGTCAGTAAAAAAAAAAGAAAAAAAATTACATACCAAAGACAGCGCTTTTAAAAAAGCGCTGCTAAAGGGGGAGCCTAAGACAGCGCTTTTTAAAAAGCGCTGCTAAAAGGGGACCCTAAGAAAGCGCTTTTAAAAAGCGCTGCTAAAGGAGGACCCTTTGAAAGCGTTTTTTAAAAGCGCTGCTAAAGGGGGACCCTACGAGAGCGCTTTTTCTATAAAGCGCTGCTATAGGTCATTGCTAAGGCACCCTATGAAAGCGCTTTTTAAAGCGCTACTAAAGGCCTTTAAAAAGCGCTGCTAAAGGTATTAGTATAATAATTTTTATATACCCTCCAGAATTTTAAGAGAAACAGAAGTCGCGAGTTTCTTTTTTTCTTTCTTTCTCCTCTGCTCTGGCGAACGAACTTTGCCCTATATACCCTCCAGAACCATTCCGTTGCCGTCGCCCTCCCTCCGACTGTTGTCGTCGCCGTCTTCCGTTCACCGTCCGTTTTCGAGTGCCTCCGTCCATTGCATTTCCAGCATTGTTACGGTATGTGTAGTTTTACTATGGTTTTCTTTTTTATTGATCTTTTCACCATTGTTATATATTTCTTTGAACCTTGATATATGATATATGATAGATTTATTGGAAAATATTTGTTGTCGCTTTATTGGAAAATATTGAAAAATATATGATAGATTTATTGGAAAATATTTTTTTTGATGAAACTTTTGGTATTAAAATTGAAACAATCTGTTTGTAGAGAGAAGGAATGTGCTTCATGTTATATATATATATATATATATATATATATATATATATATATATATATATATATATATATATATATATATATATATATATATATATATATATATATATATATATATATATATATATATATATATATATATATATATATATATATATATATATATATATATATATATATATATATATATATATATATATATATATATATATATATATATATATATATATATATATATATATATATATATATATATATATATATATATATATATATATATATATATATATATATATATATATATATATATATATATATATATATATATATATATATATATATATATATATATATATATATATATATATATATATATATATATATATATATATATATATATATATATATATATGTTGTTATGGTTTTATATGTTGATGGTTTTATATGTTGATATGGTTTTATATGTTGATGGTTTTATATGTTGATGGATTATCTAGTATTTTTAATATGATATATTTTGGTGGATTATCTAGTATTTTTAATATGATATATTTTGGTGGATTATCTAGTATTTTTGTTTTGTAAATTATTAATATGATTTTAATAAAATTTATATTTTGTCTGTTATAGGGGTTACCTGTGAAGAGCAAGGTTGTGATCGTTTCCAAGCATCTTACTGTATAGCTTTCTTAGAAGTTAGTGATTTCTTTACAGGTATTATCTGTTTTTGCTTAGACTACTCAATTATTATGGATAAAAATTGGATGTCTGTAAATCGATTGTCAAAAGAGTACGAGAATGGGGTATCGAACTTCGTTAAGTTTGCTGTTGAACACGCCAAAGACCCCAGTAGGATCACATGTCCTTGCTTAGGTTGCTGTTATGGGCGTCGAATTGACGCGTTTCAGTTGGAATCTCATTTAATGAGACATGGAATTGATCGAAGTTACACATGTTGGACATTACACGGTGAGATAAGTAACGAGAATGTTGAACCCCAGAACAATACGACCTCTACTTCAAAGGACAATGGTAGGGATACATACGATTGTGATCGAGTCGAAGATATTGCATAAGCACTTGAAGAAGATCTTCAAGATTGTCCAAAGATGTTTGAGAGGTTGGTAAGCGATGCAGAGAAGCCGTTGTATAAAGGTTGCACTACTTTCACAAGATTGTCTGCGGTATTAAAGTTGTACAACTTAAAGGCGGGTAATGGATGGTCGGATAAAAGTTTCACAGAGTTGTTAGCCCTACTTCAAGAGATGCTTCCGGAGGATAATGTTCTTCCCAATCGAACCTATGAAGCTAAAAAAATGTTATGCTCTATTGGTATGAGCTATGATAAGATACATGCTTGTCCAAATGATTGCATTTTGTTTCGAAATGAGTATGCATCATTAAACGAGTGTCCTAAATGCGGTGTATCTCGGTATAAGAAAAAGTTGTCACCAGCAAAAGTCTTATGGTATTTTCCTATAATTCCGAGATTCAGACGCATGTTTCGTAGTGAAACAGATGCGAAACACCTTACTTGGCATGCAGATGATAGAATTATAGATGGGAAGTATCGACATCCGGCAGATTCACCACAGTGGATGAAAATTGATAATGATTATCCTGATTTTGGAGAAGAAGCTAGAAACCTTCGCTTGGCATTATCGACTGATGGAATGAATCCGCACGGTCTACAAAGTATCTCCCATTCCACCTGGCCTGTAATTCTTATGATTTATAACCTACCTCCGTGGCTATGTATGAAGCGTAAGTACATGATGTTATCTATGTTAATTTCTGGCCCTAAACAACCAGGAAACGACATAGACGTATACCTGACACCTTTAATCGAAGACTTAAAAAGTTTGTGGGAGAACGGTGTGGAGGTTTATGATGGATATAGGAAAGAAAGTTTTAATTTGAGGGCCATGTTGTTTGGCACAATTAATGATTTCCCAGCATACGGAAATCTATCGGGGTATAGCATTAAAGGTCAATGTGCGTGTCCTATCTGTGAAGAAAACACAGATTGGACGCGGTTGGAATTTGGTCAGAAGAATGTCTTTCTTGGTCATCGTAGATTCTTAAGTTCTAATCATCAGTACCGTGGGTGGAGACAAGAATTCAATGGAAATTCAGAACAACGTAGAGCACCACCTACATTGACCAACGATCAAATTTTTGCAAAGGTGAAAGATGTGAGTACTCAGTTTGTCAAGCCTTTTGCTCATACGCTTACCACGCGTGGGTGGAAGAAGAGGTCAATTTTGTTTGAGTTGCCGTATTGGAAGTCGTTGTATGTACGACATTTTCTTGATGTTATGCATATTGAAAAAAATGTATTTGAAAGTGTTATTGGTACGTTACTCAATATACAAGGAAAGTCTAAGGATGGCCTTAAAGCAAGAAAAGACTTGGTAGCAATGGGAATAAGAAATGAATTAGGACCCCAGAAGAAGGGAAATCGCACTTATCTACCACCTGCTGCATATACTTTGTCTAGAAAGGAGAAAAAGATAATGTGTAAGTTTCTGAGTGAAGTTAAAGTTCCAGAAGGATACTCTTCAGATATTAGAAGACTTGTTTCTATGAAAGACCTAAAGTTAAAGAGTTTAAAGACACATGATTGCCATGTTCTTATGGAACACTTTCTACCAATAGGTATACGTTCTATTTTGCCAGAAAAAGTGAGAGGCGCAATAACAAAATTGTGTTTCTTTTTCAGATCTATTTGTAGTAAGGTGATCGATCCTGCGATCTTACCAACATTGCAAAAAGATATAATTATTACTTTGTGTGAGCTTGAAATGTATTTTCCTCCGTCATTCTTTGACATAATGGTACATCTAGTTGTGCATCTTGTGAAAGAGACACAACTGTGTGGACCTGCATATATGAGATGGATGTATCCAGTTGAACGTTATATGAAAATATTGAAAGGGTATGTGAAAAACCGAAGTCGACCAGAGGGATGTATTGTTGAACGATACATTGTTGAAGAAGCTATTGAGTTTTGTACTGAATATTTGTCCAACGTTCAATCCATTGGCCTCCCAAAATCTGATGTTGTTGAAAAAGTAGTAGGTAAACAGTTAATTGGAAATAAAGTTGTGACAGTTTCAAGGGATGAACGGGAGCAAGTGCAATTATATGTTCTGCACAATGACATTGAGGTTGAGCAGTACGTTAAATTGCACAAGGACGTTCTCCGAGGTTTAAATCTGAATAGAAATGAAAATTGGATAGTACGTGAGCACAATCGAAGTTTTATAACATGGTTCAAAGAGCATATTTATTCAAAGTTTTATTCTGATCCCGCTTCAATAACAGAAAGGTTGAGATGTTTAGCATATGGTCCAACTTTGCATGTGTTTTCTTATAGCGCATACGCAATTAATGGATACACATTTTATACCAAGGAGCAAGATGATAAAAGTACAATGCAAAATAGTGGTGTCACTGTGCTTGCCGAATCAATGCACATTTCCTCGTATTTTGGGGTAATCGAGCGCATTTGGGTGTTTGATTATGATAAGTTTCAGATTCCTATCTTTGGATGCAAGTGGGTTGAAAGTAATAGTGGCATCCGTATGGATAAGTCAGGTTTTTTGCAAGTGGATCTTAATAAGGTGGGGTACAAAGATGAGCCTTTTATTCTAGCCACGCAAGCTAAACAAGTGTTCTATGTCACTGATCCGAAAAGTACGAAATGGTCTATAGTTCTTTTTTCCAACAAAGTAATCAACGATAACATTGGAGAAAAGGGGGAGGTTGATGTTGAGAATGAATCTTATGTTAGGGATGATCCAGATGAGAATATTATAGCAGACGAATCATATATTAGAAATGATCATAGCGAGGGAATTTGGATCAATCCATCCGTCCGTGTTGTTAAGAGACAAGTAAAGCACCTTCGAACTAAAAAAAGAAAAAGATGTTAAAGGTACTTGTAAAATTACATATTGTCTCATTCAATAAAATAACATATTATTTCTTATTTATACGTTTCTTATGTGTATATATATATATATATTTCTTATTTACATATTTGAATGTCATTCATTTGATACTTTAGTTTTCCTGAATTACAGGTATATTATGGCCAGCAATGAAGATTGGAAGAAATTAAAGTAGAATTGTATAATTTGTGATGTTGAATTTCGAGTTGAGAATTGTATATAATTTGTGATGTTGAATTATGAAGCTTTTGAATTATATATATTAAAGTGGAATTGTATATAATTTGTGATGTTGAATTGTGCAAATAATGCCAAAGTGTTGAATTGTGCACATAATGCCAAAGTGTTGAATTGTGTATATAAAGCCAAAGTGCTGAAATAAAGGGCTAAATTATATAAGCAGGTATTGTAATATAAGCAGATTTATTGAAAAATATATAAAAAAATGTCATTAATCAGGAAATTTTTTTTTCAAAACGTGCACATTAGACAGCGCTTTTATGTATAAGCGCTGCTAAAGGGGACAGAGAAACTGCTAAAAAAACGCTGCTATAGGTGGGGAAAGAGGGGTCTAAGACAACGCTTTCATAAAGCGCTGCTATAGGGGGGGTCTAAGACAGCGCTTTAATAAAGTGCTGCTAAAGGGGGGGGGGGGGGGGAGATTAGGCAGCGCTTTAAAAAGCGCTGCTAAAGGGGTAAAAAAGCGCTGCTAAAGGTGATGTCTTTAGCAGCCCTTTTTCCACAAAAAAAGCGCTGCTAAAGGTTTGTTTTGGCATAGTGGTCTTAATCGTTTTGGATTATTTCTAATCGATTAAGAAGTTGCTTTCTTGCTCTAACCGATTGAGCTAAGTCTGTTATCGACTAGGTAGTGTGCAAATGCATCCTAAAAGATTAGGAACACTCTTGGTTAATCTCACATGCACCTTGATAGTTACTTCATATGTTTTAAGGTGTTTTAGAAAGAAAGAAAAAAGGTCTACTATTATTTTTATGTGTGTGTGTGTGTGTGTGTCGGTGCATGCGTGCGTGCGCGTTTGTATGTGTCGGGGGTACGTACGTGCATGCATGTGTGTGTGTGTGTGTGTGTGTGTGTGTGAGAGAGAGAGAGAGAGATAGAGAGAGTTGCTTTAGTAATTTAAATAAAATACTATTTTACCTTTACAATACACTGATCACTCAGACATATACCAAACGAGGATTCACATTTTCTCTCTTTTATAATCTTTAAAGTTTCAAGATCTCTTGCTTCATTAATCATTGATTCAATACTTCATCTGAGACATGATTCTTCTAACTAATAAGGCTTAATAAAGCTTCTTAATATATGTTATCATCAAGGATTGCTTGCTTGAGATCATCGAGTATTCCATTGAACGTCATTTGACATTAGGTGTTGTCCTTATTGAGATTGACTTTGACATCATGAACTCATGTAGGCAACTTGATAGAACATATTGATTAATGTTTCTTCTTGATAGATGAATAATTCACATCATAGTGTTGTCATTAACAAAACCACGGTGAACATCTGACTGTTGTAGATAAATGTACCTACAAGCATATAGATCTATATTATCCTATTTTTTATAATGACAACACATCTCGCAGGAGGATAGATTAAAAAGAAAAACATAGATAAACTATTTGAGTGGTTAAATCACCTCTTACAAATATGTAGAGTATACCCCCACTCTTCTTAAGAGTATATTTCTCTCCCGTTTGACATTATTAAAAGGCAAAAATAATAAACCATAGATATAGATGGGAAGACATATTCAACCACATAAATTATAAAGAATGGTGAATTTAATAATTAACTAAAACAAATATTTATTAATGCAAGTATGACTACAAATGGCAAGATAAATAAATGAAAGAAAAGAAACTAAGCAACAAATAAGGAAAACAAGCAAAGCCTACTCAGCGTCCTCGTCATCGTTACTAAATAGCCTAGATAGAAATGTCATCATGGTCTCCCTAAGCTTTTGCGCCAGATAGTCAATCTTTATGCTTGTCTGCTTTTGATCATTAATGATGGTGTGGAGGAGAGCTTTAGTAGGAGCCGTCTGAGAGATCTCATAACCAAAGTCCTCCAAGGTTGAGGGACATGTTTACTTTGATGGTTGTTTAGTTTGTGCAGTTCTTTTTTGCTTTAGGTGGCTTTTACACCACCACTCCATCGACAATGGACATTCACTTTTTACCCAATGCATGTCTTCCTATCCTAGTTAAGTCATTAATGAATTCCTCATTTTCCAGGTCAAAATGAACATTCTCAATATTTTTGTGATCAAAACACCATATGGAAACCATAAAATCCCCTTTCTACAACATTCTGTCATGTGGCATATTATTGCACTTTCCCAATTTATTTCAACTTGGTTTTCCATCACCCAAGATAAAGCCAAATCGGTCTTAGACACTTGTCTAAGATTATGCTTCCTGGGGATGAGGATATGTGTTGCCTCGTAATGAATGAGACAAATGTATGGGCCATAAAATCCATTGTGAATGGAGTAGGAATTTCATTATTGGAATTAGATAGGAAAAAGAGAGCAAAATTAAAAAAATTATACTCATCACCTGATTCTAATTCATCTTAATTGTAAAGAGAGCCGGTATATGAAAGATCACAGATTTTATAGAATTTTTATATATTCAAGGAGATTGGATGCTTAAGAACTACCAAGTTGATTATCCCATCTTCGTAGAAGAGGTTGGAGTATAACATCTTCACTAGAGTTGGAAAGATCTCCTCTGGGATACTGCTGATGAAATCCTTTAGCCAGGCTTGAATAAAAATGTTAAAAACTGACAAACTTCAAAGAACCTAAGATCCAAAGAATCGACATCTGATTTATCCTTCTATTTCATCTCTTGTTTTTGTTGGACGTGTGATATCTTAGCCTACATAGTCCCTTCAAGGAAAGAGATGCTTGGAAACACAAGGCCAAAGTCATGCAGCTGAAATGCACTAATCTTCAGGAGGAGCTATTTGTAATACAGGAAGAAGAAAACGTTGTTAACTCTTTTTGAGAGGCAATGAAAGTACATGGAACCCTTTCTACCTTGGCAGCTCACATGACTGAACTAGAGGATTTCATTCAAGATACAAAGAAGCGATACATGGACATTTCTAATCTTGTTATTGATAAGGCTCACTAGATCAAAAGTATCAAAAAGATGCAGAGGCCTCGAAAGCTCTTCAAGGCGAGGTGGTTGGTTTACTGTGGGCACTCCATGGTACTCTTTAATAGACCATGCGGAACATGCTCGATGTCTGAGAATAAGTTATGGAATAGGCGAGGAAATTCTTCCATGATGTTGTGTTCTCTACCGAGGAGTAAGACCCGTTTAAGTCTGCTCCTGGGTTGGATCAGGGAGGTGATCCCGATGCCTCGTCTCTTAATGATTTAACTTGATTTTATTTTTGTTTTGTATTCTTTCTTGATATGTTTCTCAGGACTTTGGGCCTTTGGTGTAATATTGTTTTTATATTTAATGAAATATTTCACCTTGATGTTTAAAGTGCTGCTAGCTTTAGAGCTTTGTGCCGACATTTTTTTAACATTATTGTTGCTTACAAAATTGTCTCTCTTTTTCTTTGTGAAGATTTAGTTTTCTGTAGAGCTTAGTTTAGACTACTAACATTCATTTTCTATGGTGGATACTTGTTTTGGATGTGAGGGCCTTGATTGCTTTCCGATTTATGAAAGACAAAGTGTACTTGATTGTAATGAGATGGCAAAAGTGCCTTTGCGATTTTCTTGCTTTTTTTTACAATTTGGTGCATTAAATGATGTCATCTACCATTTTGTGTTGTTTCATTTTCTCGTTGTTTTAGCGTCTTCCATAGCAACATATGGATTTGCATGTCGTGTTTGGTGAATTTCTTGCATTATCTAGAACGAGGCTCATGGTCGGCGAAGTCAAAATCATGTAACCGTACTTTGACCTATGCTCTGTGTCGCAGAGGGTTGTTCCCCATCCAAGGGTATGATCCATGCCCCTGCCCTGAGGCTTTGCACAGATCGAGGTGGACGTCTCCGGGATCTACCACCTACACCCTAGGATTTGCTATATCTGAAAGGGTGTTCCAGCTATGCAGAAGTGTATTTAATAGGCCTTAGACGTGAGGTATGAATTTGAGACGTATCAGAATTTCAATACACGGTGGGACATGGAATGTTATTAAGAAGTATCAAAACCTCGTAGAAGCGTTAAGTCTATATCAAATATACATTAGGGCATGGGATATGTTCAAGCCGTCTCAGAATTGCAAAAATGCCACTAATGCAAGTAATACATTTCATGACAAAACTTTCATCTCATCCATTAAAAATGAAGGTCAAATAACCTAGAATGCACCATTTATTTATTTATTTTTTAAATTAAATCTTAAGTCTCGATTTTGCAAAAAATCGATATAAAATGCCGCCTAGAGTTTGAGCTTCGATTCCCAACTCCTGCAATTTTATGTTATATTTAGAACCAAAAATGTGTCTTTATTTTATAAATCATTTAATCACTCGATTATCCAGAAAATTGAGATGAATACTCTATGCAATATTTTATTTAATTAAATTGAACCCAGTTTTTACCTCGATTATGTTCTTTCTGTTTTGCAGAAACCGAGATGAAAACTCTAAACAATATTTTTTTCCTTCATCAAGATAAAAACTCGTTCACTTTTTGTGCCCTAGAAAATGAAAGGAACACCATTCTTCTCCTACAAACGAAAGGAACACCATTCTTATCCACCTAACAAACTGAAATACCATTCTTCATTTTCCCAAGGAGGAAGGAAGCTCGAACCTCAAACTAAAACTTTTCTTTGAGTCTCATCACATTTTTGGTTTGTAAAAATTTATCCATGATTGTTGTTGTTATTTTTGTTGATATTGTTGTTGTTATTATCGTTGATGTTGTTGTTTTTGTCATCGTCGTTGATGTTGTTGTTATTATTGTTATGATTTTTTAGACTTCAGATATAATGTAGTGTTGTTTTTCAAGTATTTTTAGCCATTTTTGTTTATTGTTATTGTTGGTTTTGTGCTATATTTATTTTATTTTCAGAAGCTATACGTGATAATGAACTGCAGTTCGATGAAAGCCAATAGATTAATAAAGAGTATGAGAATTGAGTGATTCAGTTTCTTAAATTTATTAAAAAAACCTTTCTAACGATAATGAGATTTTTAGGTGTCCTTATGAAAATTTCTTAAATACACGAAAACAACCAAAGGATGTTATATTCAATTATTTAGGTTGTGATGGAATTATTCAAAATTACACTAAATGGATATGGCATGGTGAAGTTACAAAAAAATACATGCTTCACATAGAGTTAAAGTTGATGAGTTTATGAATCATACTCTAGGAGATAGTATTCGTGATACTGCAGTAGATTCTTTTAAGAAAGCTCATGCGGAAGAAAATCTGCAAAGAGACATAGAAGAGTCCTTATATTCGGGATACAAAATTTTTACAAGATTTTTAGTTGTGTTAAGACTATTTAA
The DNA here is from genome assembly GCA_963859935.3 of Lathyrus sativus. Lineage (NCBI taxonomy): Eukaryota > Viridiplantae > Streptophyta > Magnoliopsida > Fabales > Fabaceae > Lathyrus > Lathyrus sativus. The sequence continues at coordinate 598,163,802 of OZ012741.1, read as the reverse complement.
TCTTAAGGAAAGAGGTGGGTGGACGATTAAAAGTTTCACTCATTTTATTGAGTTGTTGCAAGAAATGCTTCCGTAAGGTAACACATTGTTAAATCATAGTTATGCGGCCAATAAGATATTGTGTCCAATGGGGTTGGACTATCTCAAAATACATTCATGTCATAATGATTACATACTATATAGGAAAGAGTATGAAAATTTGAAGAAGTACCCGAGGTGTGGGGAGTCAAACTGCGAGAAGAAGGACAGTGGTGCTAAAGATGATGATGATGTAACAAGAAAGGGCGTTCCTTCCTGTCGCTACTGCGAAAATCGGCGCCGGCTTGACAGGAGAGTCGCCACCGTGCGTTATTTATCCCACGGGAGGGAAAGGAAACGCTCGAAGTAAACCTCGCAAAGACGGGAAAAGGTATGGTCATCGCAACCAAAACCTGGATTCGGGAGTCGGTTACGCAAGGGGAAGGTATTAGCACCCCTCACGTCCGTCGTACTCGACGGGATCCACGCTTGGTGTTTATAAGGAAAAGGGTGTGTTTATCTATCTACGCTAATGGTCAGTCTGAAAAGAAAAGAAAAGGACAGGACTCGACAGAACATACGGTGTTCTGGGCCTACGTACTCCCTCGTGCAATGGGAAAGTCAGAGTAAACGTAGTTCGACTACCTACGTCTAAACGGGGGAAAGGTTGCTCGCCAGGACATCGCGTCTGTGCCTACGTACTTCCACACGGCATGGAAGATCAGAGCAAACGTAGTTCGACTAACTGCGGCTAACCTGGGGTTCTCACACAGCAGCGAGAAAATAAACTGGTTTTAAAGGTTGGGAACCTACAACTACGGTTTGGTCTCAAATGCACTCGGGCAAGAGAAAAGGGTAACAATTAGTCGTCAGCGGGAAAGTCTCGATCGCACAGCCGCGAGGGAACAAAGGTTAGTTGTTAGTGTGCTCGCTAGGATATCGCATCCTATGCCTACATATCCTCATCTGGTACGAGGAATCAGAGCAGCTGTAGTTCGGCTAACTGCGACACAAGCTACTCAAGAGCTCCTACTGAAAGGAAAGGGAAAAGACACCCTAAAACTATAGCTGAAAAAGGGGAATCTACCTACTGTTATCATGCCTGGTTGACCATCCTAATGTCTGTCATAACGACTCCGCAACGGAGAAGTTAGAGCTCCTAAGGGATCATGGCAACAGGACTAAATAGCAAACAGGAATCAACTGCAAAGTAAAGAAATACTGGAAATATGCATGAATGCAACAACCAAACAAACAAGGCACAAAGGCCGCAAACCACAGAGGTAAGGGAGCTCAGCTCTACCAAATACGGACAAGCAAAGCCACTCAATAACAAACAAGCAGAAGGAGGACCACCTCAACTTCTTATGCACACAAAGCCTACTTCTAAGATGCACCTACCTCAGAAATATCTAGATGAACCCCTAAGTCTAATGCAACACAGCACCACACAAGTCAAACAACATAAAGAGAAGGCAAACCAGCCTGACAAACTCCTATCTAAAACTTAAACCAAAACCCTGACCAGGACCCCTAAACCACCCTAAAACAACCCTAATCTATCCCTGAACAAAACTCTATGCAACACCTTAAGCAAATATCTTAGCAAAACTCTAATCAAAACCCTAAGCAAGAGGAATCAATCCCAGTCTCCAAGCTTCAGAACAAGCTTACCAAAGAAAGGGAGCCAAGCAGACAAACTCATAGTGCCTTCCTCGGGAAAGTACCAGGAGGTTGCCACTCAGGAGTCATATCCTATGCGGCTCGACAACTGTGATCAGTTTACATTCCTCCTCAGGAGAAACTAAACTCACACGAAGGCTCCAACATCATTGGATACTTAAGAAATCCTAGATGAACTAGAGGAACTAAGTGAACAGACCCATAGGACCTTCCTCAAGAAAGTATTAGGAGGCTGTCACTTAGGAATCGTATCCCATGTGGCTCAACAACTGTGATCAGTTTACGTTCCTCCTCAGGAGAAACTAAACTCACATGAAGGCTCCAACATCATTGGATACTTAAGAAATCCTAGATGAACTAGAGGAACTAAGTGAACAGACCCATAGGACCTTCCTCAGGAAAGTATTAGGAGGCTGTCACTTAGGAATCGTATCCCATGTGGCTCAACAACTGTGATCAGTTTACGTTCCTCCTCAGGAGAAACTAAACTCACATGAAGGCTCCAACATCATTGGATACTTAAGAAAGAGGTGAGAAGAAAGAATGAAAGTCATTCATAGTGCCTTCCTCAGGAAAGTACCATAAACTCCCTTCAAACTTCAGGATCTCAAACCTCACAAACAGAGAACAAGCTCTTAGACTAGGCCTCAATCCACTGCATCCTTGCAAGCTCCAACAAGACTCCATATTCAAGAAGAAACCAAAGGTCCTCAAACCACAAGAAACTATCTCTGAAGTTCAACCACAGTTGAACTTCAAAGTCTGAAGCCATCAAGACTTCTCCTATCCTCAAGCTCAGACAAAAAATATCAGAACACCCTACAAAAATCTATCAAAAATCTAGGGGAAACCTACACGGCTCTATGATCCCAATATCAAATCTCAAAGCCTAAGTCAACTTCTAAGACTACTAAATAATCCCTAATATATGAACGGTCAAGGGTTACCAACAAGTTATGAGGTCTCTATTCTCTACCCCTAAAACAATATCAATCAACCTCTAAAAAAACTATGAAAAATCTATGGGGAACATGCATTAGTCTAGTACAACATACTAAAAAATCAGAGCAAAATTCATTACCAGATGAAAGAACTAAAATCAACAAGGCAGACGTGCCACAAACCAATTATTCAATATCAATGACAATGCAAAAAAATGCAATTAAAATGAAAATGAATGATTAAGCTAATGTTTTTGTACTGTAAAATTCTACATTGCATTACGAGTCTACAGAAAAAAGAATGGAATTATTTGATCGAATCTACTATTTTTTATGAATTTTCTAATAATATGCATGAACTAAAAGATATTAAAAAGTCATTTAAATGGAAAATATGCTAAAAATAGCAAACAAAGATAAAATGACATTTTTATTTTTGTATAATTTTCTAGACATTATTATTGACCTATAGCAAAAAGAAGAATTAAAAAACATTGATTTTTCTATTTTTTGTGAATTATACAAGATGCAAGAAAATATTAAAAGAAAATAAAAAACAAAATTGGAATAAATGGGGAAGGGGTTCAAACAACACATGCCCCCAGTGTTATTCTAAGGTGGGCCTTAACCTAGGAGGTGCATTTAGCAAGTGGGCGCAGGCCCAGGTTATCAGGATCCAATGGAAAATAAAAAGAAAAAAAAATAACGCGTGGGGGTGCAGTTAGCAGGTTTTCTCAATTCATTTTAAGTGGGCTTCATTATGGGGGGTGCGAATAGTAGTGGGGCCTAAGGCCCAACCCAGAATCATCACTCAGTTTTCGCGCAAGGGGATACGAGCAAACCAGGGGGTGGATCCTAGCAACCACACGCTAGGCTTAACCCAGCCCAAACCTAATCAAAAACCCTAACCACAAAACCCCTCTTCCTCTCCACTGCTCTGATCACTGTTCACCTAAGGCAAACCCTAGCCGTTCTCTCATCCTCCTCCTCTCTGCAATTCCTCTAACAAACCTTCACCAATTCTCAAACAAGACCCTATTCTCCAGTCCAACACTAATTAACTCTACCCTAAACTCTAAACAGAACAAAAATGACATCAAATCTTCTAATACGAGCCCTAAGTAAGTGAAAGCACAACGATGGAGGCGAGAAGGAAGAAGAACCTGGAGACGAAGACGTTCCGGAACTTTCTCGAAGGTTTGCTTGAGGATCAATCTTTCTCGGATGAACCGAAGAAGATGAGGATCTGTGAAGCACGTGGATGATTTGGGGGGATGTTCTTGAGACGTCGTTTGAGAAAATCTTGAAGATTCTGGGAGTATCGCGAAAGATCTGAGGAATGTTCTTGAAAGATTTGATGGTTCACCGAGAGAATTGAAGGAGACGAACACAGATGTTCTTGCTTGTTAAAGATCAAGCGGGTTTCTGGAGATCACTGCTGGGGATCTTGAAGGAAATGAAGAACAACGGGTGAATTTCTGGAAAATCCAGATGAACACGATGAAGGTTTGACAATTTTCTGGGCTTCTTTGAAGAGCGATGAAGGTGCGAGGATTTTCTGGAAAATAGTTCTTGAAGAACGAAGGAGATGTGAATGTTCTGGAAAAGTGTTTGAAGTTCCCGGCGAAGTGGTTGAGTTCTCCGGCGAGTGGTGATGAAGGTGGATGGAGGAAGATTGGAGAAGAACGAAGGATTTCTGGAGATTCTGGGCAGAAAGTTAGTTCCGGCGATGGTCGCGGTGGTCCGGTGACGGTTGGGGCTGCCGGCGGGAGTTGGTTAAGGCGGATGCATGGCCGCCGGTGACTCTTCCGGTGAGGTCAGTGGGGAGTCTGCATGTGTGGCACGTGGCCTGAGAGGCGCTGGCTGGGGGGACACGTGGTGAGAAGCGCTGGCAGAGGGAGAGGGTGAGTGGGTGAGGTGTCAGCTTCTGGAAAATTCTGAGGTGTGGCGTGGTGGGTCCTGGAAGGGGACGCGTGGATTGCTTTTATAGTGACAAGTGTCACCCTTTGTGGACAAAACGGACAAAAACGAATTGGACTTTGGGCCTCCCAAAAATTCTCTGGGCCCACGAAATTGAGATCAATAACCCAAAACAGAATCTGAATAAAACTAATTAACAGAAAATCACACTCAATTAAAAACTAATCAAAGAGTTAATCCTAATTGAACACTAATCAGAAATTAAACCTAATTAACTAAATGAACTCAATTAACTCTAATTAAAAGATTAAATCCTAATTAAACTAATTAAACCCTAATTAACTCTGAAAATGATTAAAATCTAATTAAACCTATATTAATACTAAAATCAATAAAACTCTACTAATCTCTATTTAAAATCTATTAAAACCTATTAAAATTCTATAAAATTTCTATTAAAATTCTATACTATTATTTAAAACTATTAAAGTCCATTATTAACAAAAGAAAAAAAACTACATTCTTTCTATATTATCTAATTACAATTAAAAACAATTTTAAAATCTATTATATTCTAAAAATGGTAAAAAACTATTAAATCTATTTAAAAAATTCTATAAAATTCTAAAAAAAAGATTTAAACTATTTAAAAATGTAAAAAAAATCTATTTAAATCCTAAAAAATCCCTAAAGCCTATTTAAAAGCTACAGAAGGCTATTAAATCCTAAAAAATGCAGACAAATGCAAATGACTAATATAAAAGATAGCTCGAGACCAGATCAAATCGAACAGTAAACCCCTGGTATCAAAATATCTCGAAAACCACCATGCGAGCTGCAAACACCGAGGAGCGCACAATTTCCTGAAAGATAAATCCCTGATTACCTAGACTGGATCTGACATGTCTGATAAATGAAACCCAAGCGGTAACCCTGACATCCTCTGTCTGTGCACAAATGTCACGCATCAGATATGCGAATATGAATTTAAACCACGAGTCAGATAGGAGAACCGGTTGGTCAAATTTTAGGGTGCAACAGCTGCCCCTATTCAAGCGACTTGGACCTGAAGGATTGAAGAGCGCTCAGCCTTCAAACATTCGGAGGTACGAGACGGTTGAATACCAATGAAACCCGAAAATTTGCCAACCGTGAGAATATACTGTAAAACTGCTTGGGGAATAAAATCCAGAACCGAGTCTAGTCATTACGGTAACAAACTGATCAATCATCTGATAAAGCACTCCTGACTTGAATGCCAATTACCTGTGATACCCCATATAACAAACCCGAGGGTTGCAACAAAACACCTGATCCTTTCACATTGCCTACTGATAGGCAGGAAGAGAAATATACTCACATCGTCCAAAGATGGACGGGAAGAAAGACTTCAATACTCACATCGTCTAAGGATAGACGGGAAGACACCCTGTTTCAAGGAAAACTTCAATACTCACATCGTCTAAAGATAAACGGGAAGAAAGCCTGATCGCCATACTCACATTGTCTAAGGATAGACGGGAAGAAAGCCTGATCGCCATACTCACATCGTCTAAGGATAGACGGGAAGAAAGCCTGATCGCCATACTCACATCGTCTAAGGATAGACGGGAATCATCAATACTCACATCGTCTAATGGTAGACGGAAAGACACCATTAATCTCCATACTCACATCGTCTAAGGATAGACGGAAAGACACCATTATGAAGGAAACATCATCGATACTCACATCGTCTAAGGATAGACGGAAAGACACCATGCTCGATTTCAACACCATCCCTCAAATTTCTGAATCCTTTCGTCTACGGGGTTTGATAGAAAGGACAATATCCTTAAAGGGGCCACATCGTCAGTATGGACCGACGGGAAGAAAACCACCTGCAAAGAGCCATGTCGTCAATAAGAATCGACAAACAGGAACCCTCGTGAAATGTCATCTCGTCCAATAAACATAAAGAAACCCACTATCCAAAAGATCGCTTTGAAACCCCCTCAATATCTGAAGATAGCCGGAGAAGACTCGCTGGGGAAACACACCATCCATATGATCTGATAATAAGAAACCCGCTGCAAAATCACCTGAAACTTCACATCGTCTACTGCTAGACGGGAAGAAAAGCACTTGCTAGAGAAACCCCATCTTGAAACCCTACTGGAAAATTAACCGAAACTTCACCTCGTCTACTGATAGACGGGAAGAAAAGCATATCCTGGAGAAACCCCATCTTGAAACCCTACTGGAAAAAACAACCGAAACTTCACATCGTCTACTGATAGACGGGAAGAAAAGCGTATCCTAACTCAAGACGTCTGATGATAGACGGAGAAATCCACTCATTGGAGGAACACATCGTCAATATGAATTGACGGGAAGAAAAAGTTTGTCGATACCAGATGACTGATTGATCAAAGCATAACTGTTGTATGATCTGAAATACGAATAAACTGCTGAACTGCATGAACACTACTGCTGGATGAATGCCCCTGAACTGATCACAGAGTAGTTCACGCGCCATATGAGGCTGATAGAAAACCTGGCTTATGCTTCGCATGCATATGCGTATGCTCGAATCTTTCTATGGCGTAATGCTCCATTCAGGATGGAAATGCTACGCATTTTGAAAATGACATGCAAGTATGATGCAAATATGATGATGCATGCAATATGCTAATGCAGGCTCAAGCTGCCGGAGAAAGTTGGGTACAGAAAACCATTTCAGCAACATAAATGCTGAAGACGAAGCCAACTCCGCTGGGGATAAACCGGATATCACAAGATTATCCCAGCAAAATAAATGTTGGGAGAGTGAAATCAACTCCGCTGGGGATATTGGGAACTTGACCGAACACCTCGACGAAGTAATACCCTGCTGGGGAATATAACTCTGCTGTGAAATAGCAGATGTGCCGAGTATGATTGGACTCCTATGGGGATAGCTGACCCATACCAATGAAAAATTGGACTTTGCTGGAGAAAATAGACGGAGCCCTCCTGCGTACTGATGACGATTGGATTTGGAAACTGATGCGCCAACACGGATGGGCCTCACAGTGATCGCCAACATGGATTTGGTCTTTTAGGCTATTTGTGATGGGTCAGGTACAACTGACGCTGGAAAACATTATGTCTGAATACGCAACCTTTTAGTTGACACGACTTCCCGACATTCGCCTCACACTCGAAAATTGGTCGAATCTGCTCGGATAGCTCTGAATAACCCTGTGGATACGGAGAAGAACAATCCTTTCACTTCTGATATGCCCCCAGCCTGCGGGACCTCTGTGGGGATAGTCCTCGAAAGGAAATCTGAAAATCTGAGCCCTGATGGTCTGATATGACACGCCCCAGCATTCTGAACTTCAGAGAGATACTTCACATCACATGCTTCTCGAATAAAGAACTTCTGCGCTCTTACGATAGCCTGCCCCTGACTGCGATGACCTCGCTCCTGATTATCCGATTCAGAGTAGTGCCCCTGACTACAACATATTTACCTGAATCTCAACCTGATTGCCCCAGGCTAACTGACTTCGAAAGGCTGACCTGGCTGGGGATCACTATAATAGCTTGCCCCGGCTTGCGGAACATTCGGGCGCTCTGCATTCTATCCTGACCATACCTTCCATGGTAGAAAACTTTCCTGCTGTCAAGTGCTTACTCGCAAGTAAAACAAGTTGTTCTGCGTAAAAGACATATTAATGCAACGCATATGACAACTTTGACATCCAATCTGTTCACTGGGAAAAGGAAAAAAACAGTTTATGACGAATAATGCGCAAAACATTTATCAAGAATATCAACATCAGTACCAACATGGTACGAAGGACCCTTTTAGGAGTCAGAACCGACGCGACCTTTACCAAAGTATGCTTTCGAAACAACCTGCTTCAATTAGGACTTTTGAAGGTTGTAACGTGGTCAGGTTCACGGTTTTGAAAGAACGGATACAGGCTCAAAGTTTATTTTAACCCACCCATTCTCCTTGATGTTCTCCGATCCTATGTTTAGCTAATTCGACCTTAGCACTCACCTCTCAGAGGCTGAAAGATAGGAGTGATAGTTCGAGAAATCATGAGATTTTGGGAGTGACAGCCACTCACCTCTCGTCTTTGACACTTGAGGTCACACGACTCGCATTTGATTTGAGGATTTTTCTTTTTGTCCTCCTTTCATCTTTTTCTTATCCCTAACTCTTGCCTGGACTGACTCCTTTTGAGTTTCTTTTGATTCTTTAAGTCCAGCGGGATGCCCTCATTTTTGCCTAAGTCATTTGTTTTCTTTTCTTGACTTAGCGGGCTTTTTTTTTGCTTTCTCTTTTTTTTTTTCTCGAACAAGTCGTGTGACACTGGTTGTCTGACTCCTTGGAGAATGATGTGACTGTCTCACTCTTGATTTAACCATTGTGGTTTTTTAGGCACGACCTCTAGGGGTGTGATTGATCCTCGAACGGACACTCCTTTCACAACTTGAACGCTCAGCCAAATTAGCTAACACCTACCCTGCTCCAAGTTAAGATTGAGAGTTTTTCTTTTGCAGAAAGAAACTCCTACTACAAGGCTCAAAGGGGTTGACAAGGGATTATCTTCCTTATAACTCCGGTGTTTAGGGATTTGAAACAATGCCTGTACATCATCAACAAGTTTTATTTCAAAAGCATACAATCGGAAGCTGCATGTCGTTCATTTTCGTCATCCTCCCCAGATTCCTCTTAACCAAGCAGTGGACATTTGTAAAAACAACTAGTGAACACGACTGGATTCAATCAAAACATGCATATTTATTTCATTATCATCAATTGAATGAAAACAACAAGTTTTACAAACAAGATTGCATTTTAAACAGGGAAGAAACTACAAGCGTAAAGAAATGACAAGATAAAACAAGAAATGCCAGCTTCCGAGAACCGGGCTTTCACATCTGTCCTGCTGCTGAACCAGCTATCTTCACAATCAGTTATTAGAGGCAATTCGATATTGTCCTGATCTGCTTTCAACGACCCCACCAAATTATAAAGCCTCTTCCCCTCATTCAGAGGATTTTGGACCCTTCCTGCCCGAAGCTGATTGCTGCACTATCAAGTAGGTCCTGCACTTTGTGCTTGAAGGCCAGACAATCTTCAATGTTGTGCCCTTGTGCTCCAGAGTGGAAATCACAACGCTCCTTGATATCATAACCTGCTGGAGGCGTACCTGTCAGTGGAGCTAACTTCCTTTTCTCCACCAACTGCAATCGTAGCAACATCTGAAGAAGTTCGGCATACGACATCGGAGGCACCTTAAATACCCTCAATGGCTTCTGATTTTGAGCTTTTCGCTGATTGGGATGCTGCTGCCTTTTCCACTGTTGAGATCGTTGCTGTTGTTGCTGGTATCGGGTTGACTCTTGAACAATCTTCGTAGCAAATACAACAGCAGTTTCTTGACTTTCACTGTACTGATTAAAGCCCTCCTTATGCTTAGCCATTTTCTTTCTCAGATCTGCCCCAGGAATAGGCAACAGTTGCGGGCATGGAGATTCTGACACCATGGAGTCCAGGATACGCTTCTGACCTACTGCAGTTTTAGAAACATCCGTCATCTTGACATCAACTGGGATAGGAGCAATATGTATAGCTACGCCGCTCGGCGTGAATTCAATATCGTGCGAGTCAATCAGGTCTTGAACATTGTGCTTAAAAGCATGACAACCCTCGATGTCGTGTCCGAGTGCCCCAGAATGAAACTCGCATTGCTTACTGGCATCGTACCCATGAGGACGCGCTCCTGCTGGTGGTTCCAACATTCTCTTCTCAACCAGATTAAACCTCAATAAAGTCTGCAAGAGCTCAGCATACGTCGTAGGCGGCGCCTCAAATATCCTCTTTGGCTTCCCCTCCTGAATCCTCCGTGGAGCCGGATGTATCTTTTGTTGCTGTTGCTCAAGTTCCACGGGCGCCGGTGGCACGAGCTTCTTCACTGCGGCTTCAAATAGCTGATCATCCTCTTTCCTAAGCACATTCTTGACTACTTCCATGATCAAGCTCATTTGGGTCTTCAGCTGACTGTTCTCCTCTTTGAGAATCTTCTGCTCCAAACGCATCTCTTGCATGTCTCTCATCATCTGCCCCAGCTGGCTTCGGACTTCAATCAATTCAAACTGATTCTGTTCCATATCTCTGAAGGAATTCCTGCAACAAACTGGACGATGAGGAAATAAGACCCACGGTTCTGATGTACCTGTTAAATGATAACGCAATGCAGAAAGCAAACACATATTCATAACGAGACAAAGAGAAACTCAAGCTACAAGCACACAGACGAACATCTCCCATACATGTCGTAAGCACAAATGAGTACGAATACAATGACCCCAGCCAACAATCCTGGTGGTGGTCCGCAAACACTAGTGCACAAAAGCTAAACGGATTAGGCAGGGAAAACAGATGCGACACTCGATACAGAAACCTCTAGAAACTTCTCCCATATTCAACTGAACTCTCCGTTTGCTAATCTTCAGAACACACACTTCCCGTGGAGTCTTCCATAACATTCACTGACGAACCCACACAACCGGATGACGGAGAATCGTCAATCTGAACAAAACCCTGGGGCGTGATGAAGATCCGGTTATAGTCTAACAGATCCTGAACCTGACTTCTAAGCACCTTACAATCATTCGTTGAATGCCCCTGTGCCCTAACATGGTACTCACAGCGGGCGCTGGCATCAAAACCTGGAGGATACGGTGGAATCGTCGGCTTAGTCTCTTTTGGCACTATCAATCCACTTCTGACCAGATCTGGAAACAACTGACTATACGACACCGGTAACTGAGTAAACTGCCTTTCAGGTTTCCTTGGTCTTTGTGGGGCGTGCTGACGCGATCGACGATAGGATGACCGTTGACTTGAAGTGTCTGAAAACCGATCCTGAGATGCTAGAGATTCTGAGATGACGTCATTTCCTTCTTCCCACTCTTCTTGAGAACTGACAACTGACTCATTCTTGTCAACTGGGACGTAAGGAACATCTCGAAGCGTTCCGCTCTTGAGTCCTCTCTCAACAAGCTCTCCCATTCTCATCAGGCCCACAAAGTTGGTACAACTGAACAATTTGTCAAAATAATGGCCTTTCAGAGTACCCAAGAAGATGTCAACCATTTCTCTTTTCGGAAGCGGTGGTTGAACACTAGCAGCCAATTCTTTCCATCTTCGCAAATACCCTCTGAATGATTCATTCTCCGCCTGAGATAATTCTTGCAGATGTACGAGACTAGGAGCCAAATCCAGGTTGTAATCGTACTGCTTCATGAAAGCTCTGGCTAAATCCACCCATGATCGAATCTGATTACTCCCTAATTGCACATACCACCTCAAGGATGCCCCAATCAGACTATACTGAAAGCAATGGATCATCAACTTGTCATCTCGCACAAACGCAGTCATTCTTCGACAGAACATCATCAAATGCAGCTTCGGACAGCTAACTCCCGTGTACTTTTCGAACTTCTGCACTTTGAACTTGTAAGGCAACACCAGATTAGGAACCAAACACATGTCTACAGCATCCAGGTTAACAACATCTTTCACTTTCAAGGCTTTTATTCCTTCTTCCAACGCTCGAAGTCTTCTATCCTTTTCAAGAGCTCTTGGATCTACCATCCCGGCCATTGGAATATCTCTTCGGTAATTCATCACAGGGAAAGCAACACCTTGATTGTTAACAGGAGGAGGACGCTCATTTCGGGCAACAAACTGCTCATGTCGATCTCGGTTCTCAACAATAGGCTGTACGACTTGGTCTGCAGTAAGGTTGTTCGCTTGCGGGAAGTCTTCCATAGAATCATACCGATGGTTGGACGCCATAGTAAACCCTGCTAAAGTGTTAAGAGCCTGGAAATTGCCTTCAGACATAGCTACCAATTACCTGTAACTGACTACACTGCTTGATTCTGCTCAAACCTGCTTCAGCCTCTTGGTCGTCTTCAACACTCCACTCTTGCCTCAAACAATCCCCCGAGAATCACCCTCTGATGAAAACAAAGGCTGGATAAGTGCTCTGGCCTGCTAGAGTAATGTTATGCAATATGATTTATGCAGACAGAAATACAAAAAATGCTAACGTGTGTAACCCGGTGAACTGACTTTAAACAATGTTGCGGATAGCAAGAGTCGCCACCGACTTTTATTTTATCCATAAGGAAAGGTTATAAAAGAACAGGAAAGACCTTAGAGAATATTTTGGGTCCGGGGGGTAGATTATGAAAAGGGAAGGTGTTAGCACCCTTTTCATCCATGGTTATCCATGGGCTCTTAGGTACTTAAGCTCACTTTTGAATTGTTTTGAAAGTGTAGTGTGTGAATAGAAAATTTTCAGAATAGTTAATAAATAATCCATGTAAGGATGTGTTAAGAACTTGTTTGAAAATTTTGTTGGAAATTTGTTTAAGTGTGAAAAAGTTTTGAAGTGAGCAAGTATCCAGGAGTAGCCTACCCTAATGTTTTAAGGTCTTTCTTACTCTTTATCCTTTCCTTAGTAAGACTATCCCTACTATAATGGAGTAGGTAGTCCTTACTTTGGATGTTAAGGGACATGTGAGGGACAATTTGACTTTGAAGGCCATTGTGGGGTGTAATAAGCAAACTGGAGGGACTATCATCATTTTTCGAAAGGGACTCGATTCGTAAAGGCAACCATAAGGGACTTTGATGATTTTTTTTTTGAGGGACTTACTTTATACACCCCACTTAACCAATATTCGTAGGCAACTTGAGGGATATCCTTAGGAAGTGAGACGGCGATTAAAATCGACTTACGTGTGTGAAATGTTTAATTTAATTATCTTATATTAAAATGATCTAATTTATTTTTTTAAATATCATACATATTAGCACTCCCTAATTACTAACCATAATGATAATAATAATTAAATAATTTTACGTCCAAGAAACAATTACAAAATAATAAGCAAAATAATTAAATAAAATATAAATATGCAATAATAAATAATAAAGGGGGTTAATTCTAAGTTTACTCGGCAAGACATCGCATCTTGTGCCTACGTATCCTTACGGGAGCGGAATCAGAGTAATCGTAGTTCCCCTCAAAAGGGAGGTTAGAGACTTCTTGACTGTGGTCAAGGTCTCAAGGGGAATAAACATGTCTTAAGGACACGCTTACTTGGAGTGTAGGAACTCCAAATTTCTACGTTGAAATGTTATGTTGTAATTAGGGTTAAATTAGGGATTCCACGGCGGGAAACCCTAAAATGAGCGCAGCGGCTCTTTGACCTAATGCTAGGGGTAAAATTGTAATTTTGCCTGCGGCGAGGCATTTGTGAAAATTAGGGTTTGTAAAAGTTGTAAGGGTTGAAGGTGAGGACTATTGACACGGCGGTCAAATGCTAGACCTAATTCCTTCAGAGTGTGTAATGTGACAGAATAACGGTAAAGGCGTGAGATATTTGAATCATGCAAACAGAGAGATAACGTCCTAATTTAATCATGCAAGCAGAAATTTAAAGGCAGAATTTAAAGAGCGATTGTTAAGTTCGCGGGGTTACATGAGAGGAGCAGATACAATATGATAATGAAAACTTTAATCAATGATAAACGAATTTGAAACAATCAGTTGAACAACACAAAACAAGAGGATGTTAGTAGGGCTAGGCATAAATACAGTGGATAATGAGACAGTGCAGAAAAAGATGTAAATTTAGGGTTTTTATTGTCTTAAAAAAAAGGATTTTAATTTAATTTATAAAAGAAAGAATAATGTTAGTTTTTTTTTTAAAAATACTTTAATTTTAATCTTAAAAAGGTTTCAATTTGTATTAAGAAAAAAATTCTAGTTTTTAATTTTTATTTTTTTAAAAAAAAGATTTTAATTTATTTATTTAAAAAAAAGGGTTTTTATTTATTGTTATAAAAAGAGATTTTTAATTTTTAATTTTTATTTTAAAAACAAATTAAATTTTCCCACTATATCTAAAACAAAAAAGAACAAAGAACATAACAGTTGGGCCGGTAGTTGTATCGGTCCGACCCAACACCAATACTACATGCTCGTGCTAGGGTTTGCTAAACCCTTGCTTTCGGCGGCGCCGTTGTGTGCTTCTTGTTTCCTCTTGTTCTCATTCATCTCCTTCGTATCTTTCAACTCGTTTTCTCCACGCTTCCTCTTTGACGTTCCTGAAAAAAAACATGAAAAATGCATGACGTTCTTTGAACAAATTGCTCACCCTCTTGGTAGGGTTTGAAGCGAATCTCGGTGAACTCGTGGTGATGAATGCCGACGGTTGTTGTTGGTGATTAACGGAGGCAATGATGATGTCACAATCTGAGCTTCGGATCTGTTTGCTCGTCGTCGAATGGCGGCGCCGGTGAACTTCTCCGTTGGGTTTGTTCGCTTGCTTTTTGTGATGGCTTTGAACACCGTTTTTCTTCTTTCTATCTCGCGGCCGCTCCGTCTAGCCCTCTTTCAGTCTCTCTTCCGTTCGCTTCTAGGGTTTCTCATAAGGTGGTATCTTTCCTTTATATATCTTCTCAATCTTTGTTTCGTGGGCTTTGGATTGATTTTCTGATTGAAAACATCATCCCCTTTTCGGATTTGATTGGATTCGATTGTGATTCTCTTACCTTTTTCAGATTTATTTTAGAAACTTTTCATTTGGATTTGTTGGGATTTGTCTTGATGCATTATGACTGATTTGATTCTGATAGGGTTTGGATTTCGATTTTCTGATATGATTTCTTTCCTTTTTCAAACTTGGCCCCTTTTTTAGATACGTATCTGCTCTGGTTTTCCTGGATTTCGCGAATTGGATTTCACAAATTGGATATGAATGGTTTCTAAAATTCTCCCTCTGTTTCAACTGGTGCAGGTTTTCTATGGACTCATCTCAGTTATCCAGTTTCTTGACGTCGCTATGGATTTTGCGGTTTCGACCCCAATCGGATACCATTTAGTTTCGACTCTGATATTGGCTGATACAGCTATGTTATCAGATGCTGATATAACTTTGGATCCCTTTCAGAACAGATATCTGCTTTCTCTGATGAGCTTGGTTCTTTCGAGTCAATATCTTGTTTTTCTAATGAATTTGGTTCTTTTGCAGATGTCGGACTCGAATCTTGAGTAGCTTTTGAACTATTTGTTTGGCTATAGGAACGTTGCGAGCTGCTTTCATTCAGTTTTGGTTATCAGTTGGAATATACTTACTTTTCTTCTTCTTCTTTCAGAACTGATACTTCGGATAGATCAATGTCGCCGAGAAAGGTTACACGGTGATGATGACAGCTTGTCTGAACCGTTTTTAAAACAAAAGATGCTGCTGCCATTTGGTTTCAATTGTGTTGCTTTAGCGATGATAACCTTCGGGTCTGAGCTGATAGTTTGTCCCAAATCACTATATGCTTGCAATTTGCCATTCGGTAGGGAGTTGGTAACGGCTACGGCCGTGGCTCTCCCAGCCGCTCGAATGCTCGCTCGATGATGAATATCCTGAGAGTTACTTTTCCTTCTATCCTCTCCTTTGCTTTATGATTTACATTGGTTCACGTTCGCACTTGTGTTCGAATTACCGACTGATTTCTTTTTGGTCTTGACAGGTGAAGGAACTGATGCTTGGTATTGAGATTGTGCTTAACCACCTCTCTCTGAATTGAACTTGTTCTTTTGAATATGAACTTAGTTCTCCTTTTTCTGAACATGAACCTAGTTTTGCTTTTTCTGAGTTGAACTTAGTTCTGCTTTTTCTGAGTTGAACTGCTTCTCTTCTATGAGCTTATTTGGTGCGGTTTGGTCCAGTTTGTTTAGGATAACTTAACCTGTTTTTTCTGATGCGAATTAGTAACAGATCATGCTTTTGGACAACAACTTGGTTTTTTTCTGATGTATCTGTTCTTGGAAATTTCAGGTGTTGGAAAACTTCGAAAGCAAAGCGATTCAGACCCGCCGGCATCCGGGTTTGAACCTGAGCTGGCTAGTGTTTACCTTCGTGTTGGTTCATAATTAATGTGAATTGATGAATGAATGTGGTTCAGATTTTAGTTCAGTTTGGTTATCAATTTGGAGAATTTACTTGATGAGATGATGCCTAGTATTGAATCCAAAGTCGCGTGAATCCTCTTTCGGCCCAAAAACTTCTTTTATCTCTTTCTCTCTCGGTCACCTCTTAAGATAAGAACGAAACTACCTGATCTGATGCCAATGGCACGGATCGGCAACGGGAGTAGGATGCGGCTTCGGTTGTGCCCTCCCAGCACTCGATGATGACAATTGTTCTGAGAGTGTCAAACAACCTCTAACACTTTTCCATTCTGTGTTGTATTCTCTTTGTTATGCAGGTTAATGGAAGATTCGTGAAGAACATCGAAAGAGCATCGTGAAGATCCACTTAGACGTTTTAGGACTTAGAATTTCCTTAATATATGTACTTGTTGTAAATGGATCCTCTTGTAAACCAATGGCATTTCTTGAATAAAGTTTGAATTTACTTGTCCGTTTCAAATTGTAAACTAAATATTTATGAAATAAAGTTCAAAAAAATATTTATTCACTTCTTATTCGTAAATTTTAAATATCTATGAATAATAATTCAAAAATTATTTAAATTCACCCCTTAGATGTAAATTATAAATACTTATGAATAAAGCTTCAAAAATATTTAAACTCACTTCTTAGTTGTAAATTATAAATATTCACGAATGATATTCACAAATATTTAAACTCACTTCCCTTTTTGTATTGGACAATATTATGAATGAGACCCACCCTCTTTATATTAACTGACCTTTTACCGTAACCTGATTAAATCTGACCAAACTCAAACCGAGTTCCCGCTTTCAAAATAACCTTAGCAATATCCGCTTCCCCTTTAATCCCAAAATTACAAACTCCACGTGAAATGACCGAAATGCCCCTGGGACCAAATCTGAAGTCTTGGAAGTCCATTTATCCTGATTAAAGTCAAAACCCTAGTCTGAGGGGATTGTCAACTCTTCTGACCAATTATGAATTTTGTGAACCTTGTGAACCTTCTTGGAACATAAAGTCTTGTATTGTGAGGGCAAATTTTGGGGTGCAACAGCTGCCCCTGTTCAATTTTCTGAAACCTGAGGGGTTAGATTGGTATATTTGCCAGTCGTAACCTGGAAGGTTGAAGGGGATTGAACACAAAAGCCCAAAAATTTGCACTCACCAGTGCATGGAGTGATATTGATGGTTGGTTGAACATGATTGAGTGGGCTTAAAGATGCCACTAGGGGAAAGTTCTTCAGTAGTATAATGAGAACTGTCAGGAGTCTGGAGTAATACTGATGTAACAGCATGTCTTCATGAGGATAGAGCAATCAATAATGATAACCCTAAAGCAGTCTTGAAGTGATAAATCTGACCTCAGGAGGATAGGGCAATCAATAGCTCTAAAGCAGTCTTGAAGTAATAATGGCTTCAGGAGGATAGAGCGATCAATAGCTCTAAAGCAGTCTTGAAGTAATGATTTCAGGAGGATAGAGCAATCAACAGCTCTAAAGCAGTCTTGAAATAATAATGTGATATGTCTTCAGGAGGATAGAGCAATCAATAGCTCTAAAGCGGTCTTGAAGTAATGATTTCAGGAGGATAGAGCAATGGATAGCTCTAAAGCAGTCTTGAAATAATAATGTAATTTCAGGAGGATAGAGCAATGGATAACTCTAAAGCAGTCTTGAAATAATAATGTAATTTCAGGAGGATAGAGCAATGGATAGCTCTAAAGCAGTCTTGAAATAATAATGTAATTTCAGGAGGATAGAGCAATGGATAACTCTAAAGCAGTCTTGAAATAATAATGTGATATGTCTTCAGGAGGATAGAGCAATCAATAGCTCTAAAGCAGTCTTGAAGTAATGATTTCAGGAGGATAGAGCAATGGATAGCTCTAAAGCAGTCTTGAAATAATAATGTGATATGTCTTCAGGAGGATAGAGCAATCAATAGCTCTAAAGCAGTCTTGAAGTAATGATTTCAGGAGGATAGAGCAACGGATAGCTCTAAAGCAGTCTTGAAATAATAATGTGATATGTCTTCAGGAGGATAGAGCAATCAATAGCTCTAAAGCAGTCTTGAAGTAATGATTTCAGGAGGATAGAGCAATGGATAGCTCTAAAGCAGTCTTGAAATAATAATGTGATATGTCTTCAGGAGGATAGAGCAATCAATAGCTCTAAAGCAGTCTTGAAGTAATGATTTCAGGAGGATAGAGCAATGGATAGCTCTAAAGCAGTCTTGAAATAATAATGTGATATGTCTTCAGGAGGATAGAGCAATCAATAGCTCTAAAGCAATCTTGAAGTAATGATTTCAGGAGGATAGAGCAATGGATAGCTCTAAAGCAGTCTTGAAATAATAATGTGATATGTCTTCAGGAGGATAGAGCAATCAATAGCTCTAAAGCAGTCTTGAAGTAATGATTTCAGGAGGATAGAGCAATGGATAGCTCTAAAGCAGTCTTGAAATAATTAGATGGCTTCAGGAGGATAGAGCAATGAATAGCTCTAAAGCAGTCTTGAAGTAGTAATATGACCTCATGAGGATAGAGCAATGAATAGCTCTAAAGCAGTCTTGAAGTAATAATGTAATTTCAGGAGGATAGAGCAATGGATAACTCTAAAGCAGTCTTGAAATAATAATGTGATATGTCTTCAGGAGGATAGAGCAATCAATAGCTCTAAAGCAGTCTTGAAGTAATGATTTCAGGAGGATAGAGCAATGGATAGCTCTAAAGCAGTCTTGAAATAATAATGTGATATGTCTTCAGGAGGATAGAGCAATCAATAGCTCTAAAGCAGTCTTGAAGTAATGATTTCAGGAGGATAGAGCAACGGATAGCTCTAAAGCAGTCTTGAAATAATAATGTGATATGTCTTCAGGAGGATAGAGCAATCAATAGCTCTAAAGCAGTCTTGAAGTAATGATTTCAGGAGGATAGAGCAATGGATAGCTCTAAAGCAGTCTTGAAATAATAATGTGATATGTCTTCAGGAGGATAGAGCAATCAATAGCTCTAAAGCAGTCTTGAAGTAATGATTTCAGGAGGATAGAGCAATGGATAGCTCTAAAGCAGTCTTGAAATAATAATGTGATATGTCTTCAGGAGGATAGAGCAATCAATAGCTCTAAAGCAGTCTTGAAGTAATGATTTCAGGAGGATAGAGCAATGGATAGCTCTAAAGCAGTCTTGAAATAATAATGTGATATGTCTTCAGGAGGATAGAGCAATCAATAGCTCTAAAGCAGTCTTGAAGTAATGATTTCAGGAGGATAGAGCAATGGATAGCTCTAAAGCAGTCTTGAAATAATTAGATGGCTTCAGGAGGATAGAGCAATGAATAGCTCTAAAGCAGTCTTGAAGTAGTAATATGACCTCATGAGGATAGAGCAATGAATAGCTCTAAAGCAGTCTTGAAGTAATAATGTGATATGTCTTCAGGAGGATAGAGCAATCAATAGCTCTAAAGCAGTCTTGAAGTAATGATTTCAGGAGGATAGAGCAACGGATAGCTCTAAAGCAGTCTTGAAATAATAATGTGATATGTCTTAAGGAGGATAGAGCAATCAATAGCTCTAAAGCAGTCTTGAAGTAATAGGATGATTTCAGGAGGATAGAGCAATCAGTAGCTCTAAAGCAGTCTTGAAGTCATGAGAGGCTATCAGGAGGATAAAATAACCCCGAGGTTACAATAAAGCAGTCCCAAAGTAATAAGAAGCTCATCAGGAGGATAAAGTAACCCTGAGGTTACAATAAAGCAGTCCCAAAGATCATAAGATTGTTTGTTGGATAATTAACCTGAAAACAAGGTAGCATTCTGTATAACAACATTAGTTTATGCTTTATGTATGCATGTATGACATGATGCACTTAGGCAATGTAATAATAAAGCAAACCTAAGAGGAGTGAGTGCCGTTTGCCGTTATTTAGTTTTCTTCTTCATCCATTACTATTGTTTCTTTTTCTTCATCGTTTACCGTTATTTCTTTTCCTTCATCTATTACTGTTGTTTCTTTTTCTTCATCTTTTACTGTTATTTCTTTTTCTTCATCTATTACCGTTATTTCTTTTTCTTTATCTATTACTGTTACGTTTATATATATATAATTTTTAAATTGTTAGAGTTTATATATATAAGATTTTTGATCGAATTATGTCGATACGATGTTTGCACATTTGTGTGCATGACGCGTGACATTTGTGTTAGTTCGATCTGGTTGCGATGATCGCATTTTTGTGTGAGCAATAATACTATTTTTTGCTTAATTTCTTTTTCTTTGCGATAAATTTTGTTTCGTCCGATTTAGATCTGGTTGCGATGAGCGCATTTCTGCGTTAGCAACATTGTTGGGTTATTTGGCACATTTAAAATTCATTATTGTTTTATTATTATTATTATTATTATCATTATTATCATTATTATTACTATTATTATTATTATTATTATTATTATCATTATTTATTATTATTATCATTATTATCATTATTATTACCATTATTATTATTATTGTTATCATTAATTTATTAAAATTTGTTATAATATAAAAATCTTTTTTTTAAAATAAATAACATTAACATCTTTTCCAAATTAATATGAAAACCTATTATTTTTAAGAAAAACTTTTTTTTAGATAAATTTAAAATAATAACTAAAATCTTTTTTTTAAAATAATAACTAGAACCGTTATTTATTTTATTTTATTATTGTTCAATTCAAATTTCATTATCATATTGTATCTGCTCCTCTCATGTAACCTCGCGAACTTAACAATCGCTCTTTAAATTCTGCCTTTAAATTTCTGCTTGCATGGTTTAAATTATGACATTATCTCTCTGTTTGCATGATTCAATTATCTCACGCGTTTACTATTATTTCTGTCACATTGCACCCATCCGAAGGTTAGGTCTAACTGTTTGGCCGCCGCGCCAATAGTCCGTAAAACTTCACACATTCAATTTCAAATCCTCAAAACTACAAACTACAAACCCTAATTTTCACAAATGCCTCGCCGCAGGCAAAATTACAATTTTATCCTTAGCATTAGGTCAAAGAGCCGCCGCGCTCATTTTAGGGTTTCCCGCCGTGGAATCCCTAATTTAACCCTAATTACAACTTAACATTTCAACGTAGAGATTTGGAGTTTCTACACTCCACGTAAGCGTGTCCTTAAGATGCGTTTATTCCCCTTGAGACCTTGACCACAGTCAAGAAGTTTCTAACCTCCCTATTGAGGGGAACTACGATTACTCTGATTCCACTCCCGTAAGGATACGTAGGCACAAGATGCGATGTCTTGCCGAGTAAACTTAGAATTAACCCCCTTTATTATTTATTATTGCTTATTTATATTTTATTTATCTTTGCTATTTAATTATTTTGCTTATTATTTTGTAATTGTTTCTTGGATGTAAAGTTGTTTAATTATTTAATTATTATTATGGTTAGTAATTAGGGAGTGTAACAACATGTATGTAATATTAAAATAAATTTAGATCACTTTTAAATAAAGATAATTAAAATAAACACGTCACACACGTAAGTCGATTTTAATCGCCGTCTCACTTCCTAAGGATATCCCTCAAGTTGCCTACGAATAATGGTTAAGTGGGGTGTATAAAGCAAGTCCCTCAAATAGAAAAAATCATCAAAGTCCCTTATGGTTGCCTTTACGAATCGAGTCCCTTTCGAAAAATGATGATGGTCCCTTATATGTGCTTATTACATCCCACAATGGCCTTCAAAGTCAAATTGTCCCTCACATGTCCCTTAACATCCAAAGTAAGGACTACCTACTCCATTATAGTAGGGATAGTCTTACTAAGGAAAGGATAAAGAATAAGAAAGACCTTAAAACATTAGGGTAGGCTACTCCTAGATACTTGCTCACTTCAAAACTTTTTCACACTTAAACAAATTTCCAACAAAATTTTCAAACAAGTTTTTTTCACATCCATACACGGATTATTATTAAACTATTCTGAAATTTTTTGCTATTCACACACTACACTTTCAAAACAATTCAAAAGTGAGCTTAAGTACCTAAGAGCCCATGGATAACCATGGATGAAAAGGATGCTAATACCTTCCCTTTTCATAACCTACCCCCCGGACCCAAAATATTCTCTAAGGTCTTTCCTGTTCTTTTATAACCTTTCCTTATGGATAAAATAAAAGTCGGTGGCGACTCTTGCTATCCGTAACATTGTTTAAAGTCAGTTCACCGGAGTAAGACTATCCGCAACATTATCCTTTCCTTAGTAAGACTATCCCTACTATAATGGAGTAGGTAGCCCTTACTTTGGATGTTAAGGGACATGTGAGGGACAATTGGATTTTTGAAGGCCATTGTGGGGTGTAATAAGCAAACTGGAGGGACTATCATCATTTTTCGAAAGGGACTCGATTCGTAAAGGCAACCATAAGGGACTTTGATGATTTTCTTTTTGAGGGACTTGCTTTATACACCCCGCTTAACCATTATTCGTAGGCAACTTGAGGGATATCCTTAGGAAGTGAGACGGCGATTAAAATCGACTTACGTGTGTGACGTGTTTATTTTAATTATCTTTATTTAAAAGTGATCTAAATTTATTTTAATATTACATACATGTTGTTACACTCCCTAATTACTAACCATAATAATAATTAAATAATTAAACAACTTTACATCCAAGAAACAATTACAAAATAATAAGCAAAATAATTAAATAGCAAAGATAAATAAAATATAAATAAGCAATAATAAATAATAAAGGGGGTTAATTCTAAGTTTACTCGGCAAGACATCGCATCTTGTGCCTACGTATCCTTACGGGAGTGGAATCAGAGTAATCGTAGTTCCCCTCAATAGGGAGGTTAGAAACTTCTTGACTGTGGTCAAGGTCTCAAGGGGAATAAACGCATCTTAAGGACACGCTTACGTGGAGTGTAGAAACTCCAAATCTCTACGTTGAAATGTTAAGTTGTAATTAGGGTTAAATTAGGGATTCCACGGCGGGAAACCCTAAAATGAGCGCGGCGGCTCCTTGACCTAATGCTAGGGGTAAAATGGTAATTTTGCCTGCGACGAGGCATTTGTGAAAATTTAGGGTTTTGTGAGGTTACATGAGAGGCAGTTACAATATGATATTAAAATTTAAATCGAACGATGATAAAATAAATAACAGTAAGCGCAATAAACTGCAAAACGAACAAACAACGTCAGAGGGCAGTATTAAATGAATTATCAGATGATGAAGCGGAATTATGTATCCTTTGTGGTTTTATTTTGTAATATAAACTTTAATTTGAATTATAATGGAATTATTAATATTAATTTAACTCAAACCCTAAAAACTATCTTAACCTAATTATTGTTTTTTTTTTTAAAAAAAAAATGGATTTTAATATATTTATTTAAAAAGGTTTTTATTTATTATTAAAAAAGGTTTTATTAAAAAAATTTTAGTGTTACTTATTTTAAACCAACAATTATATTATTTTTTAAAAAAAACAAGGGGTTTGTTGTTAAAAAAAAAAGAAACAGAAAAATAAAATAAAACTTAAAACACAATGGGTTGGGCCGGTCATCACTCCCGGACCCAACCCGGTCCTGGAACACAAAGGGAAAAAAAAGAGGATTCAGATTAGGGTAACCCTAATCTCTCTTTGGCCTCCACGGCGCCGCATGCTCTCTTCTTCTCTCGCGATCTCATCTTTCTCTCGCGATCTCTCTTTCTCGTCTTTGCCCCATTCCTCGTATCTCTTGTTCTATATTTTCCTGAAAAAAACACACAATAAAGACGTAAGTGATAAGGAAGATTGCTCACCCTTCACTAGGGTTTGAAGCGGTTTTCGGAAACGTCTCCGTTGATGGTTGGATGATGTTCGTTTCGCATGGGCCGATGATGAGTTCTCTGAGGCTTCACGGTTCCGACTTGGAACGGTTTGCGGACGATTTTCGCTCTCGTTCGCGTTCTGATGCTTACCTTTGACGAAACCCTCTTCCTCTCTCTCGGATGTTAGGGTTTGCGCGATCTTCGTTCTCTTCGCCGCTTTTTGGTGTTCTCCGCAGTTAGGGTTTCTCTCTGAGGTGATATGGTTCCCTTTTATATTCTTTTTGGATGGATTTTGTGGGCTTTGGATTTATGTTTGCGTTACTTTTTCTCTGAGATTCTCAAAGATCTGGTTTGATTTTGTTTCCTTATTCTGTTTTAATTGGATTTACTGATTCAGTTTAATTTGATTCCCTTAATTTCAGGTCCTATTCAGATATCTGTTTTCGCTCTAATTTTCACATTGGATACCTGATTTGGACTCGAAGGATATTTTGGTAGGCTTCAATTAATTGAGTTATCTGTTATGTTCCCATTCGAGTTGCCTTGTGATAGTCTGATTCTTTTCTGATCTATTCGAACTTGATTCTTCTGGTAAGGGTTGTTGTGTTCGTAGCTCGCCTCGCTTGCTACCTGTTTGTGACTGATATTGATTGTACCGCTGTTGGTGTTACTAATGGTTGCTCTTGAAATTGTTTGCAGATGCTAGTCGACTTGTTTTGCTTGCAATTGATACCTGCAGATGTTGAACTGGTTTCACTGTCATGAGTTTCTTGTTTGGTTTAGAGCTGATGCAGGTTTTCTATGGACTCATCTCAGTTATCCAGTTTCTTGACGTCGCTAAGAGGGGTACCCTTAGGAATTAAGATCACTTTAAATTGTTTGCCTTGTTTGCTTTATTATTATATTGTTGGGGTGCTCTTATGTGTGAAAGGTCCTAACCCGGATCTAGTGTACCTTAGGTAAATGGCAATAGACCAAGGAAACTGTACGACGTATATCGATACGGTTGATCTGGTGGCCATAGTTAGTGCGACTTCTTGGTTGGTGCTTATATTCCTTAAGTCAAGTTGAGGATAATATTGAGGCTGCCATATGTTGTCAATGCACTAACTGACTTTTAGAACCCTAGTTAACTCATCTTGGCCTTTAGAAGGTAGTGAGGTAACCGGCTTTGGTGCAGACTGAAGTTGGTTGACACTCGATACTACGCTCATTGAGATCTTAAACTTGGAGGGTTTTGGTTGGCAAGTAAGTTGCCTTCTGAACAACCACCCTTGTGAAGGATCAATGATATTGAGATCCCTTAGAACCTGGTTACTTTTGTAGGACAGGATGAACCATCTAACTTCAGGGGAGGGTACTTGCCTTTGAACCTCATGCAAGCCTTTAAACCTAGGGCTATGGTGTGACTTGTTTGTGTGTGCCACATGTTTGTGATTGAGCATGACATCATGACATCATCATGCATCATAAGCATATCATTTTCCCTAACCATTTCAAGGACCAAAGGATTTATCTTTGTTCTTTGTTGCAGGTCATGGCTTCTGCTCGTAGAAACACCATCAGGATCAACTTTGTAGGGATATCTGCTAAGCTCAAGGAGTTGGTTTCCCTAGTGCCTGATCATTCCCAGTTCAACAAGAGACATGGTCACTTATTGGACCTAGTTACTTCAGGGTTCAGTGAAGACATGATGAGTGTGCTGTTTCAGTTCTTTGACCCTAAGCACCATTGCTTTACATTTCCTGATTATCAGCTGGTTCCAACCATGGAGGAGTTCTCTAAACTTCTGGGTATACCTGTTCTTGATCAGAAGCCATTCACAGGCTTAGAGAAGGAGCTTAAACCAGAAGTTATTGCTGCAGCTCTACATCTGAAGAAGTCTGACATTGTTCTAGAGACGAGAAGTGGAGTTAAAGGTATTCTTGCCAAGGTATTAGTGGATAAAGCTCAAACGTTCTTGAAGGCTATGAGCTACGATGCTGTTGAGGAGATCTTAGCCTTATTGATTTATGGCTTAGTGTTGTTCCCCAATCCTGATCAGTTCATAGACGTTCATGCCATCAACATATTCCTGAGTCACAATCCAGTGCCTACCTTACTTGGAGACATCCTACATTCTCTTCACACCCGTACTACAAGGGCAAGAGGAACTTTGATGTGCTGCATACCTTTACTTTCTAGGTGGTTTATTTCTCACCTTCCTCGCTCAGTAATGAAGAATGAGCAAGGGTTCAGATGGTCCAAGAGGATCATGTCACTTTCTCACTCAGACATCCATTGGTGCTCCAGATCTATGGAGAATGTCACCATCATTGACCGTTGTGGGGAGTTTCCTAATGTGCCACTTCTAGGCATAAGAGGAGGCATCACCTACAACCCATCTCTAGCTTTACGACAGTTTGGTTACGCCCGGAGCGATGGTCCACATGACATGTTGATTCAGGGCATTGTGTTTGATTACGACAACGATCTTCAGGGTTACCGTCAGAGATTCATCCGAGCTTGGGGAGAAGGAAAAAAACCTAAGAGGAGTGAGTGCCGTTTGCCGTTATTTAGTTTTCTTCTTCATCCATTACTATTGTTTCTTTTTCTTCATCGTTTACCGTTATTTCTTTTCCTTCATCTATTACTGTTGTTTCTTTTTCTTCATCTTTTACCGTTATTTCTTTTTCTTCATCTATTACCGTTATTTCTTTTTCTTTATCTATTACTGTTACGTTTATATATATATAATTTTTAAATTGTTAGAGTTTATATATATAAGATTTTTGATCGAATTATGTCGATACGATGTTTGCACATTTGTGTGCATGACGCGTGACATTTGTGTTAGTTCGATCTGGTTGCGATGATCGCATTTTTGTGTGAGCAATAATACTATTTTTTTGCTTAATTTCTTTTTCTTTGCGATAAATTTTGTTTCGTCCGATTTAGATCTGGTTGCGATGAGCGCATTTCTGCGTTAGCAACATTGTTGGGTTATTTGGCACATTTAAAATTCATTATTGCTTTATTATTATTATTATTATTATTATTATTATTATTATTATTATTATTATTATTATTATTATTATCATTATTTATTATTATTATCATTATTATCATTATTATTACCATTATTATTATTATTGTTATCATTAATTTATTAAAATTTGTTATAATATAAAAATCTGTTTTTTTAAAATAAATAACATTAACATCTTTTCCAAATTAATATGAAAACCTATTATTTTTAAGAAAAACTTTTTTTAGATAAATTTAAAATAATAACTAAAATCTTTTTTTTAAAATAATAATTAGAACCGTTATTTATTTTATTTTATTATTGTTCAATTCAAATTTCATTATCATATTGTATCTGCTCCTCTCATGTAACCTCGCGAACTTAACAATCGCTCTTTAAATTCTGCCTTTAAATTTCTGCTTGCATGGTTTAAATTATGACATTATCTCTCTGTTTGCATGATTCAATTATCTCACGCGTTTACTATTATTTCTGTCACATTGCACACATCCGAAGGTTAGGTCTAACTGTTTGGCCGCCGCGCCAATAGTCCGTAAAACTTCACACATTCAATTTCAAATCCTCAAAACTACAAACTACAAACCCTAATTTTCACAAATGCCTCGCCGCAGGCAAAATTACAATTTTACCCTTAGCATTAGGTCAAAGAGCCGCCGCGCTCATTTTAGGGTTTCCCGCCGTGGAATCCCTAATTTAACCCTAATTACAACTTAACATTTCAACGTAGAGATTTGGAGTTTCTACACTCCACGTAAGCGTGTCCTTAAGATGCGTTTATTCCCCTTGAGACCTTGACCACAGTCAAGAAGTTTCTAACCTCCCTATTGAGGGGAACTACGATTACTCTGATTCCACTCCCGTAAGGATACGTAGGCACAAGATGCGATGTCTTGCCGAGTAAACTTAGAATTAACCCCCTTTATTATTTATTATTGCTTATTTATATTTTATTTATCTTTGCTATTTAATTATTTTGCTTATTATTTTGTAATTGTTTCTTGGATGTAAAGTTGTTTAATTATTTAATTATTATTATGGTTAGTAATTAGGGAGTGTAACAACATGTATGTAATATTAAAATAAATTTAGATCACTTTTAAATAAAGATAATTAAAATAAACACGTCACACACGTAAGTCGATTTTAATCGCCGTCTCACTTCCTAAGGATATCCCTCAAGTTGCCTACGAATAATGGTTAAGTGGGGTGTATAAAGCAAGTCCCTCAAATAGAAAAAATCATCAAAGTCCCTTATGGTTGCCTTTACGAATCAAGTCCCTTTCGAAAAATGATGATGGTCCCTTATATGTGCTTATTACATCCCACAATGGCCTTCAAAGTCAAATTGTCCCTCACATACCCCTTAACATCCAAAGTAAGGACTACCTACTCCATTATAGTAGGGATAGTCTTACTAAGGAAAGGATAAAGAATAAGAAAGACCTTAAAACATTAGGGTAGGCTACTCCTAGATACTTGCTCACTTCAAAACTTTTTCACACTTAAACAAATTTCCAACAAAATTTTCAAACAAGTTTTTTTCACATCCATACACGGATTATTATTAAACTATTCTGAAATTTTTTGCTATTCACACACTACACTTTCAAAACAATTCAAAAGTGAGCTTAAGTACCTAAGAGCCCATGGATAACCATGGATGAAAAGGATGCTAATACCTTCCCTTTTCATAACCTACCCCCCGGACCCAAAATATTCTCTAAGGTCTTTCCTGTTCTTTTATAACCTTTCCTTATGGATAAAATAAAAGTCGGTGGCGACTCTTGCTATCCGCAACATTGTTTAAAGTCAGTTCACCGGGTTACAGAACTGGCGACTCTGCTGGGGATCTATTTAAGAGGGGTACCCTTAGGAATTAAGATCACTTTAAATTGTTTGCCTTGTTTGCTTTATTATTATATTGTTGGGGTGCTCTTATGTGTGAAAGGTCCTAACCCGGATCTAGTGTACCTTAGGTAAATGGCAATAGACCAAGCAAACTGTACGACGTATATCGATACGGTTGATCTGGTGGCCATAGTTAGTGCGACTTCTTGGTTGGTGCTTATATTCCTTAAGTCTAGTTGAGGATAATATTGAGGCTGCCATATGTTGTCAATGCACTAACTGACTTTTAGAACCCTAGTTAACTCATCTTGGCCTTTAGAAAGTAGTGAGGTAACCGGCTTTGGTGCAGACTGAAGTTGGTTGACACTCGATACTACGCTCATTGAGATCTTAAACTTGGAGGGTTTTGGTTGGCAAGTAAGTTGCCTTCTGAACAACCACCCTTGTGAAGGATCAATGATATTGAGATCCCTTAGAACCTGGTTACTTTTGTAGGACAGGATGAACCATCTAACTTCAGGGGAGGGTACTTGCCTTTGAACCTCATACAAGCCTTTAAACCTAGGGCTATGGTGTGACTTGTTTGTGTGTGCCACATGTTTGTGATTGAGCATGACATCATGACATCATCATGCATCATAAGCATATCATTTTCCCTAACCATTTCAAGGACCAAAGGATTTATCTTTGTTCTTTGTTGCAGGTCATGGCTTCTGCTCGTAGAAACACCATCAGGATCAACTTTGTAGGGATACCTGCTAAGCTCAAGGAGTTGGTTTCCCTAGTGCCTGATCATTCCCAGTTCAACAAGAGACATGGTCACTTATTGGATCTAGTTACTTCAGGGTTCAGTGAAGACATGATGAGTGTGTTGTTTCAGTTCTTTGACCCTAAGCACCATTGCTTTACATTTCCTGATTATCAGCTGGTTCCAACCATGGAGGAGTTCTCCAAGCTTCTGGGTATACCTGTTCTTGATCAGAAGCCATTCACAGGCTTAGAGAAGGAGCTTAAACCAGAAGTTATTGCTGCAGCTCTACATCTGAAGAAGTCTGACATTGTTCTAGAGACGAGGAGTGGAGTTAAAGGTATTCTTGCCAAGGTATTAGTGGATAAAGCTCAAATGTTCTTGAAGGCTATGAGCTACGATGCTTTTGAGGAGATCTTAGCCTTATTGATTTATGGCTTAGTGTTGTTCCCCAATCCTGATCAGTTCATAGACGTTCATGCCATCAACATATTCCTGAGTCACAATCCAGTGCCTACCTTACTTGGAGACATCCTACATTCTCTTCACACCCGTACTACAAGGGCAAGAGGAACTTTGATGTGCTGCATACCTTTACTTTCTAGGTGGTTTATTTCTCACCTTCCTCGCTCAGTAATGAAGAATGAGCAAGGTTTCAGATGGTCCAAGAGGATCATGTCACTTTCTCACTCAGACATCCATTGGTGCTCCAGATCTATGGAGAATGTCACCATCATTGACCGTTGTGGGGAGTTTCCTAATGTGCCACTTCTAGGCATAAGAGGAGGCATCACCTACAACCCATCTCTAGCTTTACGACAGTTTGGTTACGCCCGGAGCGATGGTCCACATGACGTGTTGATTCAGGGCATTGTGTTTGATTACGACAACGATCTTCAGGGTTACCGTCAGAGATTCATCCGAGCTTGGGGAAAGGTAAACAGGATTGACAGCAAGACACTGGAGCCTAAGTACACTATTCCTATGGAGGCTTATCTCAGATGGGTACGATCTCGTGCTCAGACACTCATGATGCCATATCCTGCCGTCCTACCAGTTACCATGGAACCTGTTGCTGAAGGAGACACAGCTTATACCATCCTTCACCCAGACATGCCTACTGATATGGAAGACTTGCAGAGATCATGGATCCAACTGAAAGAGCAAAGGGATACTTTCGAGGCTCATTACAAAGCAAGCCAAGCAAGGATCCTAGAGCTAACAAAGCTACTTCATGAGGAACGAAACCTCAACTCATACCTCAACACAAAGAGGAAACGTCCATGGGAGACTTAAAACCCCATCTTTTATACTTATTTCGTTTTCATTTTTTGTAAGCCTAAAAGGCAAAACAAGTATTACTAATAAAAAGTTACTTTCTTGTTTGTTTAAGCAAATTTAAATCCTGCGGTCCTTGAAAACATTGCATATGCATTCCCATATCATTGCATCACAGGTATAATTGTGCACAGGTTTCTCATCTTCTCGCTGTTTATTTCAGCAATGGCTCTTGAACAATCAGTTAAGGATCTCCAGGCACAGAATGCACAGTTCCAAGAGCTGATCCTGAACCTATCCAAGGGGCAGGATGAATTGAAGACACTGCTGGCCAAGAAGACTAAGAAGGCTAGAAGGTCTGCTGGGTTGCTCAACATGGGAAGAAGGTTCAAAGGTCCTATCAAGACCAAGGAACAGGTTGAAGACTATGAATCTGAAGAATCTGAGCAGGAGAGAGGCAGTCTCCACAACACTATGGGGGACTCTGATTCTGAGGCTAACTACTACCATGAGCCTAACGAAGACAAATTCAAGATGCTGGTGGATAGAATGGATGCTATGGAATTACAGAAATCATCTGGGCTGGATTTTGAGGATTTGAGCTTGATATCTGGGGTGGTCATACCCATTGGGTTCAAAGTTCCTACATTTGTTGTCTATGATGGGGTCTCTTGTCCCAAATTGCATCTGAGGTCTTATGTCAGAAGAATTCAACCCCACACTGCTGATAAAAAGTTGTGGATCCATTTCTTTCAAGAGAGTTTATCTGGAGCTCAGCTAGAGTGGTATTATCAGTTGGAGAGTGTCAACATAAGAGATTGGAATGACCTTGCTGAAGCTTTCTACAAGCAGTATCAATACAATGCTGACTTAGCCCCCACTCGCATGCAGCTTCAAAGCATGTCTATGGGTGCCAAAGAAAGCTTTAAGGAGTATGCTCAGAAGTGGAGAGACTTAGCTGGAAGAGTTCAACCCCCTTTGACTGATAGGGAGTTGGTTGATATGTTCATGTGTACGCTGAATGGTCCGTTTTACAGTCATCTCATTGGAAGCTCATCATCTGGCTTCACTGAGTTGATCATGACAGGAGAGCGAGTAGAGAATGGTATCAAGAGTGGTAAGATCCAAGTGGGCACTTCTTCATCAGGTGCTGCAAAGAAGCCTCCCACTGGGAAGAAAGAATCTAATGCTGTGTATGGTCAGCCTGATCGTAACAGAAGGCATCAGTCTGTTAGTGCAGTTCATATTTCAAATCCAACTCCTGCAACAACAGAGCAGCCTCAAGGCAACCAACAGAGGGCTAGAAGACAGTTCACGAAGATCAACATGTCAATGGCTCAGGCATTGCAACGCTTGTTGAAAGCTGAACTTATTACCCTGAGGGAGGCCCCTCAGAATCCCAATGTTACCTCTCCCAAGTACAATCCCAATGCACGATGTGCATATCATTCAAACTGTCCAGGACATGATACTAATAACTGCTGGGTCTTGAAGAACAAAATTCAGGATATGATTGATGCTGGAGAAATTGAGTTTGATCCACCAGGTACTCCAAATGTGATTACAGCTCCAATGCCAAATCACGAGAAGACTGTCAACGCCATTGATGAAGATATTGATGAAGATCTGCATGTCTATTCAGTTATGGAGTTGAGCACACCATTGTCTGTTATCAAAAAGAGGTTAGTACAAGCTGGGATCTTTCCAGGTTGTCATGAAGATTGTCTATATTGTACCTATAAGCCGGATAGTTGCTTCATTTTGAGAGATGGGATTCAACGTCTCATGGATAAATATACTATAGTGTTTGAAAGAAGACCAGCATCTGTAGAAAGTATGGTGGATCATCTGACTCAGGGTAAGAAGATTGAAGAGGTTGACATGGTTGACAAAGTACCACTAAGAATCACTTCAAAGGGTCCCATTAAAATCACTCATCAGGGCCCAATCAAGATTACTGCTGAAGGTCCTGTGAAAGTTGTTGCTGAAGCCAGAGTAGCTCCTCTGATCATTACCACTCCTGGTCCTATTCCTTATACATCTGACAAAGCTGTGCCTTGGCACTATGAGTCTGATGTTTACATCCATGGTGTCAAGCAGGAGCCTTTACCTGATATGCCTGTTGACATTGATAATATTGCTGGATCTAGCAAGACCACTCGTAGTGGAAGAGTCTTCTCTCCTCCAGTTGCTTCTAAGAGTGCAGTTACTCCTGCTGTTACTTCCACCACTGATGCTCGGGGCAAGGGTCCTGTTATTGAGCCTGTATCTACTGATGTGCCAGCTGCTGATGACCTCTCTAAGCAGATGGAAGAAGTATTGAAAATCATTCGCAAGAGTGATTATGATATTGTTGATCAGCTGGGGCATACTCCCTCAAAGATTTCTATGCTCTCCCTGTTATTATGTTCTGAGGCTCATGCCAAGTCATTGATCAAGTTTCTAAAGATGGCTCATGTACCCAGTGCAATTTCTGTGGACCAGTTTGAGAATTGTATTGCTCACCTGACCTATGACAACGGGTTAGGATTTTCTGATGCTGACTTGACCCCTGCCAAGAGGGATCATAACAGGGCCTTGCATATTTCAATTGAATGCAGGGGCACTACCCTGTCTCATGTGCTGATAGACAATGGTTCCTCTCTGAATGTGTTGCCTAAGGAAGTCCTGAACAAGCTGAGTCCTGAAGATACGGTATTGAAGCCCAGTAATATTGTGGTAAAGGCTTTTGATGGTTCTAGAAGAGTAGTGCATGGGGAAATTGATCTTCCAATCAAGGTTGGCTCTCAGGTGTTTACCGCTACATTCTATGTGATGGATATTCGTCCTTCGTACTCATGTCTGCTTGGTCGTCCCTGGATCCATGGGGCAGGTGCTGTGACCTCCACATTACATCAAAAGTTGAGATATCCGGTGAATGGAAAAGTTGTTACTGTCTTTGGAAAGGAAGAATACTTTGTCAGCCATGTAAACACTTTCAAGTATCTGGAAGTAGAAGGTGAATACATTGAAACTCCATGTCAGTCATTTGAAGTGGTTCCCTGGGCTGTGTGACTCCTCCTGCTGTGAAGAAGGTTCCTGTGGTCATCAGAAACCCTCCAACAATGGCAATGGCCTCCCTCAATGATGCAAAAGCTGTGGTGGAAGAAGGTGGTTGTACTATTTGGGGTCAGCTTCCTGATATTCCATACAAGTCTGACAAGTTTGGTTTGGGTTTCACTGCAGAGTCCCAGAAGGCTGTCCGTCGTGCCCGTGCTGTTCGTATCACCAATCAAGGGGTTATCAATGCTGTGGGAGATCAAGATGAAGACTACAACTTGGAGGCATGGATTTTTCCTACTGTGGGTGCTGGACTCAATAATTGGACAGCTGAAGATGTTATCCCTATCTCCTTTAGTCAGGAGTAAATACTATTACTGTGTTATGTTTTTAAATTTATAATTTCTGGAACAATTAAAACTTTCAAGCCATGTGCCTTACCCGGGGCACAATGGTGTGCTTGTTACGGGTTGTCATCTCATTTGCATACTTCATTCAATAAAATCAGTGGACGTTTTGTTTTCGTAAATATTGTGTTCCTTGTCTTTCTTTTTCTTTTATTTTTGCTTTATCAGCTATGTGTTCTTACACACACCCACGTCACTAAAATGCAGATCCTCATCCACTCTGGATCCAGTTGATAACAGTTCTACTATTGCCAATTACAATTTCGAGAATCCGATCTATCAAACTGAAGACGGAAACGAGGACGATTGTGAAATACCTGTAGAGCTTGCTAGGTTGTTACAACAAGAAGAGAAAGCTATACAGCCACATGAAGAGCCAGTCGAAGTTGTGAATCTGGGAACTGAAGAAAACAGAAAAGAGGTCCAGATAGGGGCTGATTTAGAGGACAGTGTCAAGAGCAGGTTGATTCAGATGCTACGTGACTATGTGGAGATCTTTGCTTGGTCTTATGAAGATATGCCAGGGTTGGATACAGACATTGTGGTTCACCGTTTGCCAGTGAAAGAAGATTGTCGTCCAAAGAAGCAGAAGGTTCGTCGTATGCGTCCTGAAATGTCAGAAAAGATCAAAGCAGAGGTAATGAAACAGTTCAATGCAGGGTTCTTGGCCGTAACTTCTTATCCTCAGTGGGTTGCAAATATGGTACCAGTTCCTAAGAAAGATGGTAAGGTACGTATGTGTGTAGACTACAGAGATCTGAACAAGGCTAGCCCTAAAGACGACTTTCCACTTCCTCATATCGATATTCTGGTAGACAACACTGCTCAGCATAAGGTATTCTCTTTTATGGATGGTTTCTCTGGTTACAATCAAATCAAGATGGCACCTGAAGATATGGAGAAGACAACATTTGTGACACAGTGGGGCACCTTTTGCTATAAGGTAATGCCATTTGGTTTGAAGAATGCAGGGGCAACATATCAGCGTGCTATGGTGGCTTTGTTTCATGATATGATTCATCATGAGATAGAGGTATATGTGGATGATATGATAGCCAGATCTCAGAATGAAGAGCAACATCTTGATCATCTGCACAAGTTGTTTGAGAGGTTGAAGAAATACAAGTTGAGATTGAACCCAAACAAGTGTACTTTTGGAGTTAGATCTGGAAAACTCTTGGGTTTCATTGTCAGTGGAAAAGGTATTGAAGTGGATCCTGCAAAAGTGAAAGCTATACGAGAGATGCCATCTCCCCGTACTGAGAAGGAGGTTAGAGGTTTCTTGGGACGATTGAACTACATTGCAAGATTTATTTCCCAATTAACTACCATCTGTGAGCCAATCTTCAAGTTGTTGAGGAAAGATCAGGTGATGGAATGGAATGATGAGTGCCAGACTGCCTTTGATGAAATCAAGAGATATTTGCTAGAACCTCCAATTTTAATGCCACCAGTTGATGGAAGACCCTTGATTATGTATTTAACAGTATTAGACAACTCAATGGGGTGTGTATTGGGGCAACATGACGAGTCTGGTCGAAAAGAGCAGGCAATATACTACCTTAGCAAAAAGTTTACCGACTGTGAAACAAGATACTCACTGCTCGAGAAAACTTGCTGCGCTTTGGCATGGGCTGCTCGCCGACTAAGACAGTATATGTTGACCCATACTACCTTGTTGATTTCAAAAATGGATCCAATCAAGTACATATTTGAGAAACCTGCTCTCTCCGGAAGAATTGCAAGATGGCAAATGATCTTGACGGAATATGATATACAGTATACCACTCAGAAGGCCATTAAGGGGAGTGTTGTTGCTGATCATTTGGCTCATCAAGCAGTAGATGATTACCAGTCAATGAATTTTGAGTTCCCTGATGAAGACATTATGTCTGTTACCAAAGAACCTGGACAATATGACGGACCTGAACAAGGATCCCGATGGACTATGGTTTTTGATGGTGCCTCCAATGCACATGGTAATGGTGTTGGTGTTGTGATTAGCTCCCCTGAAGGTTGTTATACCCCGATTACTGCCAGACTTTGTTTCTATTGTACCAATAACATGGCTGAGTATGAGGCATGTATCATGGGTATGCAAGTTGCTATTGATATGAAGATTCAGTTCCTTGAGGTGTATGGAGATTCAGCTCTGGTAGTAAGTCAGATTAAAGGAGATTGGGATACAAAGCATGATAATCTCATTCCTTACAGAGAACATGTGTTGTCTTTGATCCCACATTTCAAAGAGATTACTTTTGGACATATTCCACGAAGAGAGAATCAGTTGGCAGACGCATTGGCCACCATGGCATCTATGTTTGAGATCAGCTGGGATGATGAAGCTCCCAAGATTACCATTGATAGATTTGAGAAGCCTGCATACTGCAATGAGATTGACACTGAAGGGGCAGAGGAGAAGCCTTGGTTCTATGAAGTGAAAAACTATCTTGAAGCTCAGGAGTTCCCTGAAGGGGCATCTGTCAAAGATAGGAAGTTCCTGAGAAGGTTTTCTGCTAAGTTCTTTCTGAGTAATGGCGTTCTGTATAAGCGTAATCATGATCCAACTATGCTTCGTTGTGTGGATAAGAAGGAAGCTACAGAAATTATGGAAGAGATGCATGATGGGACCTTTGGCACTCATTCTAGTGGTCATACCATGGCAAAGAAGATTTTGAGAGCAGGTTACTATTGGTCTACCATGGAAGCTGATTGCTATCAACACTCCAGAACATGTCACAAATGTCAAATCTATGCTGATAAAGTACATGTACCTCCATCTCTATTGAATGTGTTAACTGCTCCTTGGCCCTTTGCCATGTGGGGCATTGATATGATTGGTGAGATCAAGCCTACTGCTTCTAATGGGCATCGTTTCATCCTGGGTTCTATTGATTACTTCACGAAGTGGGTAGAGGCAGCTTCATTTGCATCTGTGACTAAGAATGTTGTGGCTCGGTTCATTAAGAATAATCTCATATGTAGGTATGGTATCCCTGAAAGGATTATCACTGACAATGGCTCTAATCTGAACAACACTATGATTACTGATCTCTGTACGCAGTTCAAGATTAAGCATCACAACTCTTCTCCGTATCGTCCAAAGATGAATGGGGCAGTTGAAGCTGCTAATAAGAACATTAAGAAGATTGTACAGAAGATGACTATTACTTACAAGGATTGGCACGAGATGTTACCATTTGCTCTGCATGGTTATCGTACTACAATACGTACTTCAACAGGGGCAACCCCATTCTCCTTAGTCTATGGTATGGAAGCAGTTCTGCCTATTGAAGTTCAGATCCCCTCCTTGAGAATTATGAAGGATGCAGGCTTGGATGAAGATGAGTGGATTCAGACTCGACTTGACCAGATAAATTTGATTGATGAGAAAAGGTTAGCAGCAGTTTGTCATGGCCAGATGTACCAGAAACGGATGATCAAAGCTTTTACCAAGAAGGTTAAGCCAAAGGTATATCAGGCTGGTGACTTGGTAATCAAGCGTATCATATTACCACAGGGTGATCCTAGGGGCAAGTGGACTCCAACATATGAGGGACCATTTGTAGTCAAGACAGTGTTCTCAGGAGGTGCCATGATACTGACTACAATGGATGGTGAAGACTTCCCACAACCTGTAAACGCAGACATAGTTAAAAAATACTACGCATAAAAAGAGACCCGCTAGGTTGACAGGCCTAGGCAAAAATAAGGGCATCCCGGCAAACCAAAAGGGTTTGGGCAAAAATTAGGGATATATATATAAAAAGATGTACACCCGACAAGTCGAAAACCTGAAAAGGCGGCTTGGGCAAAAAAGGGTATCCCGGTGGATTGAAAACCTGAAAGGGCAATCCAGGCAAAAGTTAGGGATAGTCTTACTCCGGTGAACTGACTTTAAACAATGTTGCGGATAGCAAGAGTCGCCACCGACTTTTATTTTATCCATAAGGAAAGGTTATAAAAGAACAGGAAAGACCTTAGAGAATATTTTGGGTCCGGGGGGTAGGTTATGAAAAGGGAAGG
Source organism: Lathyrus sativus (assembly GCA_963859935.3). Lineage (NCBI taxonomy): Eukaryota > Viridiplantae > Streptophyta > Magnoliopsida > Fabales > Fabaceae > Lathyrus > Lathyrus sativus. Next base: position 598,125,036 of record OZ012741.1, on the reverse strand, counting down.
TGTTAGCACCCTTTTCATCCATGGTTATCCATGGGCTCTTAGGTACTTAAGCTCACTTTTGAATTGTTTTGAAAGTGTAGTGTGTGAATAGAAAATTTTCAGAATAGTTAATAAATAATCCATGTAAGGATGTGTTAAGAACTTGTTTGAAAATTTTGTTGGAAATTTGTTTAAGTGTGAAAAAGTTTTGAAGTGAGCAAGTATCTAGGAGTAGCCTACCCTAATGTTTTAAGGTCTTTCTTATTCTTTATCCTTTCCTTAGTAAGACTATCCCTACTATAATGGAGTAGGTAGTCCTTACTTTGGATGTTAAGGGACATGTGAGGGACAATTTGACTTTGAAGGCCATTGTGGGATGTAATAAGCACATATAAGGGACCATCATCATTTTTCGAAAGGGACTTGATTCGTAAAGGCAACCATAAGGGACTTTGATGATTTTTTTATTTGAGAGACTTGCTTTATACACCCCACTTAACCATTATTCGTAGGCAACTTGAGGGATATCCTTAGGAAGTGAGACGGCGATTAAAATCGACTTACGTGTGTGACGTGTTTATTTTAATTATCTTTATTTAAAAGTGATCTAAATTTATTTTAATATTACATACATGTTGTTACACTCCCTAATTACTAACCATAATAATAATTAAATAATTAAACAACTTTACATCCAAGAAACAATTACAAAATAATAAGCAAAATAATTAAATAGCAAAGATAAATAAAATATAAATAAGCAATAATAAATAATAAAGGGGGTTAATTCTAAGTTTACTCGGCAAGACATCGCATCTTGTGCCTACGTATCCTTACGGGAGTGGAATCAGAGTAATCGTAGTTCCCCTCAATAGGGAGGTTAGAAACTTCTTGACTGTGGTCAAGGTCTCAAGGGGAATAAACGCATCTTAAGGACACGCTTACGTGGAGTGTAGAAACTCCAAATCTCTACGTTGAAATGTTAAGTTGTAATTAGGGTTAAATTAGGGATTCCACGGCGGGAAACCCTAAAATGAGCGCGGCGGCTCTTTGACCTAATGCTAAGGATAAAATTGTAATTTTGCCTGCGGCGAGGCATTTGTGAAAATTAGGGTTTGTAGTTTGTAGTTTTGAGGATTTGAAATTGAATGTGTGAAGTTTTACGGACTATTGGCGCGGCGGCCAAACAGTTAGACCTAACCTTCGGATGGGTGCAATGTGACAGAAATAATAGTAAACGCGTGAGATAATTGAATCATGCAAACAGAGAGATAATGTCATAATTTAAACCATGCAAGCAGAAATTTAAAGGCAGAATTTAAAGAGCGATTGTTAAGTTCGCGAGGTTACATGAGAGGAGCAGATACAATATGATAATGAAATTTGAATTGAACAATAATAAAATAAAATAAATAACGGTTCTAGTTATTATTTTAAAAAAAAGATTTTAGTTATTATTTTAAATTTATCTAAAAAAAAGTTTTTTTTAAAAATAATAGGTTTTCATATTAATTTGGAAAAGATGTTAATGTTATTTATTTTAAAAAAAAAGATTTTTATATTATAACAAATTTTAATAAATTAATGATAACAATAATAATAATAATGGTAATAATAATGATAATAATGATAATAATAATAAATAATGATAATAATAATAATAATAATAGTAATAATAATGATAATAATGATAATAATAATAATAATAATAAAGCAATAATGAATTTTAAATGTGCCAAATAACCCAACAATGTTGCTAACGCAGAAATGCGCTCATCGCAACCAGATCTAAATCGGACGAAACAAAATTTATCGCAAAGAAAAAGAAATTAAGCAAAAAATAGTATTATTGCTCACACAAAAATGCGATCATCGCAACCAGATCGAACTAACACAAATGTCACGCGTCATGCACACAAATGTGCAAACATCGTATCGACATAATTCGATCAAAAATCTTATATATATAAACTCTAACAATTTAAAAATTATATATATATAAACGTAACAGTAATAGATAAAGAAAAAGAAATAACGGTAATAGATGAAGAAAAAGAAATAACGGTAAAAGATGAAGAAAAAGAAACAACAGTAATAGATGAAGGAAAAGAAATAACGGTAAACGATGAAGAAAAAGAAACAATAGTAATGGATGAAGAAGAAAACTAAATAACGGCAAACGGCACTCACTCCTCTTAGGTTTTTTTCATTCTCCCCCTTTTTTCCAACAAGGCAACACATGTATATATAGGGAACAAATTAGGGTTAACACCAAATTGTCAATAATGTCCCTAAAGCCCATTTTAAAGCCCAAACTAAATAATTAGTTAAGAAAAAATAAAATTTAAATAATTTAAAATAATTAAAATAAACTTAAAATAAAAACTAATAATCCTATTGATTCCTAAAATAAAAAATATTATAAAAAGAACAAAATTTTTTTCAATATTTTTTATTTTATGAATTTTTGGATATTTTTATGAATAATTTAGAAAAAAGTGAAAAAAATAATATTTTAAAAAATGATTTAATTAAAATACGAAAATAATAATTAAATAATAATAAAAACTATTTTTGTTATTTTTTTAATGAAAGATAGAAAAATTTAGAGTAAAAATAATAAAAAACAAAAAAAATGACAAAGGTGAGATTCGAACTCTCAACCTCTCACACTCATAACTCCTTACACATGTCCTCCTGCCAATTGTGCCATTTTTACTTTTTAGAAAAAAAATGCATGCCATATGATATTTACCTGCAAAAAGTCAAACGACTACACAAATTTGTTAGTAATTGATTAAATGCAATGAAATGCGACGACAAATCTTAGGGCAAAATTTGGGGTATTACAGTTATTATGATAATATTTCTCACCCAACCTCTCTTTGATGTTGGCAAAAAAAAATCATGAAGTTTGACTTTGGTTTGACCACAGTTGACCTCAGTTTGACCTTTTAACTGCATTGACTGCTTTTGACTTATCTGATCATCTGACTGAGCAAACTTTTGAGAAAAGTCTTGAAACTTGACATGGGGGTTCTTATACACATATAAGATGTTATGAAGCTCACTTGAAGTCTTGGAAGTCCATTTAGCCTGATTAAAGTCAAAACCCTAGTTTTGGATGCACTGCTTAGGAGGTGCATTGTCTGAGGGAATTGTCAACTCTTCTGACCAATTGTGAATTTTGTGAACCTTGTGAACCTTCTTGGAACACAAAGTCTTGTATTGTGAGGGCAAATTTTGGGGTGCAACAGCTGCCCCTGTTCAATTTTCTGAAACCTGAGGGGTTAGATTGGTATATTTGCCAGTCGTAACCTGGAAGGTTGAAGGGGATTGAACACAAAAGCCCAAAAATTTGCACTCACCAGTGCATGGAGTGATATTGATGGTTGGTTGAACATGATTGAGTGGGCTTAAAGATGCCACTAGGGGAAAGTTCTTCAGTAGTATAATGAGAACTGTCAGGAGTCTGGAGTAATACTGATGTAACAGCATGTCTTCATGAGGATAGAGCAATCAATAATGATAACCCTAAAGCAGTCTTGAAGTGATAAATCTGACCTCAGGAGGATAGAGCAATCAATAGCTCTAAAGCAGTCTTGAAGTAATAATGGCTTCAGGAGGATAGAGCAATCAATAGCTCTAAAGCAGTCTTGAAGTAATAGAATGGCTTCAGTAGGATAGAGCAATCAACAGCTCTAAAGCAGTCTTGAAATAATAATGTGATATGTCTTCAGGAGGATAGAGCAATCAATAGCTCTAAAGCAGTCTTGAAGTAATGATTTCAGGAGGATAGAGCAATGGATAGCTCTAAAGCAGTCTTGAAATAATAATGTAATTTCAGGAGGATAGAGCAATGGATAACTCTAAAGCAGTCTTGAAATAATTAGATGGCTTCAGGAGGATAGAGCAATGAATAGCTCTAAAGCAGTCTTGAAGTAGTAATATGACCTCATGAGGATAGAGCAATGAATAGCTCTAAAGCAGTCTTGAAGTAATAGGATGATTTCAGGAGGATAGAGCAATCGGTAGCTCTAAAGCAGTCTTGAAGTCATGAGAGGCTATCAGGAGGATAAAATAACCCTGAGGTTACAATAAAGCAGTCCCAAAGTAATAAGAAGCTCATCAGGAGGATAAAGTAACCCTGAGGTTACAATAAAGCAGTCCCAAAGATCATAAGATTGGTTGTTGGATAATTAACCTGAAAACAAGGTAGCATTCTGTATAACAACATTAGTTTATGCTTTATGTATGCATGTATGACATGATGCACTTAGGTAATGTACTATAGACATATATGTTATGGTATGATGTAAATGATGTATGTATGCTATGACACTGCTGGAAGTGTCTGGATATCCTTGTATAACAACTGCTGGCCAAGAAAAATAAATCCCGATTCGTTGTTGAAGAATATATAACCCTCCGTCTGCTGGGGATAACAAGGTATAGATAACCTCCCGTTGTTGGGGATAACAAGGTATAGATAACCTCCCGTTGTTGGGGATAGTAGGGTATAGATAACCTTCGTTTTCGTTTGATAGTAGGATAAGTATAACATCCCGTCTTCGTTCATCGTGCCCTTATTGGAAAGTAATTTCCCGTATATCCGTATGAGGATAAAAAAGATGGATATAAATTCCAGGGGAGATTAGACTTTGTGAAAATGGATTAGTCCTACTGATGGTTTGTAACTGTCTTGTAAAGATGAACCGGCGAAGCTTCGTTGAAATCCTTCCCTCGTTCGTCCTTAGTAAATACTATTACTGCATTTTCATGCATTTCTGGTAAACATCAATCATATTAAAAGCATACATGCGTTTCTGGTAAACATCAATCATATTCAAAGGCATACATACATTCAAACACAACCAATGGACGTTTCGCTTATGTAAATAGGGTAAAAGTGAATCTGGATTCAAAAGATGGAATTTATTTATATCAAAAGTGACCCATACACGGGTAAGTTTGTACAAGGAGACATAAACCCTAGTAAGAGAATTTTGTCATGAAGTTTTACAAAAAGAATCAGCTATGTGGGAAATAATCCTATTGAGTTTCAATTCTACTATTGCCACTCAAGTATCTCATCTTCTTGCTGTTGAGACGGAAACGATTGGATTGAGCTTTATCTGTTTGAGCTTGAGTAAGTAGTACAACTGGTTGCAGTTTCATGAGTGATCCAAACGAGACATAGTCATACGCTTTAATCCCTAACTTTTGCCTGGATTGCCCTTTCAGGTTTTCAATCCACCGGGATACCCTTTTTTGCCCAAGCCGCCTTTTCAGGTTTTCGACTTGCCGGGTGTACATCTTTTTATATATATATCCCTAATTTTTGCCCAAACCCTTTTGGTTTGCCGGGATGCCCTTATTTTTGCCTAGGCCTGTCAACCTAGCGGGTCTCTTTTTATGCGTAGTATTTTTTAACTATGTCTGCGTTTACAGTTTGTGGGAAGTCTTCACCATCCATTGTAGTCAGTATCATGGCACCTCCTGAGAACACTGTCTTGACTACAAATGGTCCCTCATATGTTGGAGTCCACTTACCCCTAGGATCACCCTGTGGTAATATGATACGCTTGATTACCAAGTCACCAGCCTGATATACCTTTGGCTTAACCTTCTTGTTAAAAGCTTTGATCATCCGTTTCTGGTACATCTGGCCATGACAAACTGCTGCTAACCTTTTCTCATCAATCAAACTTATCTGGTCAAGTCGAGTCTGAATCCACTCATCTTCATCCAAGCCTGCATCCTTCATAATTCTCAAGGAGGGGATCTGAACTTCAATAGGCAGAACTGCTTCCATACCATAGACTAAGGAGAATGGGGTTGCCCCTATTGAAGTACGTATTGTAGTACGATATCCATGCAGAGCAAATGGTAACATCTCGTGCCAATCCTTGTAAGTAACAGTCATCTTCTGTACAATCTTCTTAATGTTCTTATTAGCAGCTTCAACTGCCCCATTCATCTTTGGACGATACGGAGAAGAGTTGTGATGCTTAATCTTGAACTACGTACAGAGATCAGTAATCATAGTGTTGTTCAGATTAGAGCCATTGTCAGTGATAATCCTTTCAGGGATACCATACCTACATATGAGATTATTCCTAATGAACCGAGCCACAACATTCTTAGTCACAGATGCAAATGAAGCTGCCTCTACCCACTTCGTGAAGTAATCAATAGCAACCAGGATGAAACGATGCCCATTAGAAGCAGTAGGCTTGATCTCACCAATCATATCAATGCCCCACATGGCAAAGGGCCAAGGAGCAGTCAACACATTCAATGGAAATGGAGGTACATGTACTTTATCAGCATAGATTTGACATTTGTGACATGTTCTGGAGTGTTGATAGCAAATATCTCTTGATTTCATCAAAGGCAGTCTGGCACTCATCATTCCATTCCATCACCTGATCTTTCTTCAACAACTTGAAGATTGGCTCACAGATGGTAGTTAATTGGGAAATAAATCTTGCAATGTAGTTCAATCGTCCCAAGAAACCTCTAACCTCCTTCTCAGTACGGGGAGCTGGCATCTCTCGTATAGCTTTCACTTTTGCAGGATCCACTTCAATACCTTTTCCACTGACAATGAAACCCAGGAGCTTTCCAGATCTAACTCCAAAAGTACACTTGTTTGGATTTAATCTCAACCTGTATTTCTTCAACCTCTCAAACAACTTGTGCAGATGATCAAGATGTTGTTCTTCATTCTGAGACCTGGATATCATATCATCCACATATACCTCTATCTCATGATGAATCATATCATGAAACAAAGCCACCATAGCACGCTGATATGTTGCCCCTGCATTCTTCAAACCAAATGGCATTACCTTATAGCAAAAGGTGCTCCACTGTGTCACAAATGTAGTCTTCTCCATATCTTCAGGTGCCATCTTGATTTGATTGTAACCAGAGAAACCATCCATAAAAGAGAATACCTTATGCTGAGCAGTGTTGTCTACCAGAATATCAATATGAGGAAGTGGAAAGTCATCTTTAGGGCTAGCCTTGTTCAGATCTCTGTAGTCTACACACATACGTACCTTACCATCTTTCTTAGGAACTGGTACCACATTTGCAACCCACTGAGGATAAGAAGTTACGGCCAAGAACCCTGCATTGAACTGTTTCATTACCTCTGCTTTGATCTTTTCTGACATTTCAGGACGCATACGACGAACCTTCTGCTTCTTTGGACGACAATCTTCTTTCACTGGCAAACGGTGAACCACAATGTCTGTATCCAACCCTGGCATATCTTCATAAGACCAAGCAAAGATCTCCACATAGTCACGTAGCATCTGAATCAACCTGCTCTTGACACTGTCCTCTAAATCAGCCCCTATCTGGACCTCTTTTCTGTTTTCTTCAGTTCCCAGATTCACAACTTCGACTGGCTCTTCATGTGGCTGTATAGCTTTCTCTTCTTGTTGTAACAACCTAGCAAGCTCTACAGGTATTTCACAATCGTCCTCGTTTCCGTCTTCAGTTTGATAGATCGGATTCTCGAAATTGTAATTGGCAATAGTAGAACTGTTATCAACTGGATCCAGAGTGGATGAGGATCTGCATTTTAGTGACGTGGGTGTGTGTAAGAACACATAGCTGATAAAGCAAAAATAAAAGAAAAAGAAAGACAAGGAACACAATATTTACGAAAACGAAACGTCCACTGATTTTATTGAATGAAGTATGCAAATGAAATGACAACCCGTAACAAGCACACCATTGTGCCCCGGGTAAGGCACATGGCTTGAAAGTTTTAATTGTTCCAGAAATTACAAATTTAAAAACATAACACAGTAATAGTATTTACTCCTGACTAAAGGAGATAGGGATAACATCTTCAGCTTTCCAATTATTGAGTCCAGCACCCACAGTAGGAAAAATCCATGCCTCCAAGTTGTAGTCTTCATCTTGATCTCCCACAGCATTGATAACCCCTTGATTGGTGATACGAACAGCACGAGCACGACGAACAGCCTTCTGGGACTCTTCTTCCACCACAGCTTTTGCATCATTGAGGGAGGCCATTGCCATTGTTGGAGGGTTTCTGATGACCACAGGAACCTTCTTCACAGCAGGAGGAGTCACACAATCCTTAACAGCCCAGGGAACCACTTCAAATGACTGACATGGAGTTTCAATGTATTCACCTTCTACTTCCAGATACTTGAAAGTGCTTACATGGCTGACAAAGTATTCTTCTTCTCCAAAGACAGTAACAACTTTTCCATTCACCGGATATCTCAACTTTTGATGTAATGTGGAGGTCACAGCACCTGCCCCATGGATCCAGGGACGACCAAGCAGACATGAGTACGAAGGACGAATATCCATCACATAGAATGTAGCAGTAAACACCTGAGAGCCAACCTTGATTGGAAGATCAATTTCCCCATGCACTACTCTTCTAGAACCATCAAAAGCCTTTACCACAATATTACTGGGCTTCAATACCGTGTCTTCAGGACTCAGCTTGTTCAGGACTTCCTTAGGCAACACATTCAAAGAGGAACCATTGTCTATCAGCACATGAGACAGGGTAGTGCCCCTGCATTCAATTGAAATATGCAAGGCCCTGTTATGATCCCTCTTGGCAGGGGTCAAGTCAGCATCAGAAAATCCTAACCCGTTGTCATAGGTCAGGTGAGCAACACAATTCTCAAACTGGTCCACAGAAATTGCACTGGGTACATGAGCTATCTTTAGAAACTTGATCAATGACTTGGCATGAGCCTCCGAACATAATAACAGGGAGAGCATAGAAATCTTTGAGGGAGTATGCCCCAGCTGATCAACAATATCATAATCACTCTTGCGAATGATTTTCAATACTTCTTCCATCTGCTTAGAGAGGTCATCAGCAGCTGGCACATCAGTAGATACAGGCTCAATAACAGGACCCTTGCCCCGAGCATCAGTGGTGGAAGTAACAGCAGGAGTAACTGCACTCTTAGAAGCAACTGGAGGAGAGAAGACTCTTCCACTACGGGTGATCTTGCTAGATCCAGCAATATTATCAATGTCAACAGGCATATCAGGTAAAGGCTCCTGCTTGACACCATGGATGTAAACATCAGACCCATAGTGCCAAGGCACAGCTTTGTCAGATGTATAAGGAATAGGACCAGGAGTGGTAATGATCAGAGGAGCTACTCTGGCTTCAGCAACAACTTTCACAGGACCTTCAGCAATAATCTTGATTGGGCCCTGATGAGTGATTTTAATGGGACCCTTTGAAGTTATTCTTAGTGGTACTTTGTCAACCATGTCAACCTCTTCAATCTTCTTACCCTGAGTCAGATGATCCACCATACTTTCTACAGATGTTGGTCTTCTTTCAAACACTATAGTATATTTATCCATGAGACGTTGAATCCCATCTCTCAAAATGAAGCAACTATCCGGCTTATAGGTACAATATAGACAATCTTCATGACAACCTGGAAAGATCCCAGCTTGTACTAACCTCTTTTTGATAACAGACAATGGTGTGCTCAACTCCATAACTGAATAGACATGCAGATCTTCATCAATATCTTCATCAATGGCGTTGACAGTCTTCTCGTGATTTGGCATTGGAGTTGTAATCACATTTGGAGTACCTGGTGGATCAAACTCAATTTCTCCAGCATCAATCATATCCTGAATTTTGTTCTTCAAGACCCAGCAGTTATTAGTATCATGTCCTGGACAGTTTGAATGATATGCACATCGTGCATTGGGATTGTACTTGGGAGAGGTAACATTGGGATTCTGAGGGGCCTCCCTCAGGGTAATAAGTTCAGCCTTCAACAAGTGTTGCAATGCCTGAGCCATTGACATGTTGATCTTCGTGAACTGTCTTCTAGCCCTCTGTTGGTTGCCTTGAGGCTGCTCTGTTGTTGCAGGAGTTGGATTTGAAATATGAACTGCACTAACAGACTAATGCCTTCTGTTACGATCAGGCTGACCATACACAGCATTAGATTCTTTCTTCCCAGTGGGAGGCTTCTTTGCAGCACCTGATGAAGAAGTGCCCACTTGGATCTTACCACTCTTGATACCATTCTCTACTCGCTCTCCTGTCATGATCAACTCAGTGAAGCCAGATGATGAGCTTCCAATGAGATGACTGTAAAACGGACCATTCAGCGTACACATGAACATATCAACCAACTCCCTATCAGTCAAAGGGGGTTGAACTCTTCCAGCTAAGTCTCTCCACTTCTGAGCATACTCCTTAAAGCTTTCTTTGGCACCCATAGACATGCTTTGAAGCTGCATGCGAGTGGGGGCTAAGTCAGCATTGTATTGATACTGCTTGTAGAAAGCTTCAGCAAGGTCATTCCAATCTCTGATGTTAACACTCTCCAACTGATAATACCACTCTAGCTGAGCTCCAGATAAACTCTCTTGAAAGAAATGGATCCACAACTTTTTATCAGCAGTGTGGGGTTGCATTCTTCTGACATAAGACCTCAGATGCAATTTGGGACAAGAGACCCCATCATAGACAACAAATGTAGGAACTTTGAACCCAATGGGTATGACCACCCCAGATATCAAGCTCAAATCCTCAAAATCCAGCCCAGATGATTTCTGTAATTCCATAGCATCCATTCTATCCACCAGCATCTTGAATTTGTCTTCGTTAGGCTCATGGTAGTAGTTAGCCTCAGAATCAGAGTCCCCCATAGTGTTGTGGAGACTGCCTCTCTCCTGCTCAGATTCTTCAGATTCATAGTCTTCAACATGTTCCTTGGTCTTGACAGGACCTTTGAACCTTCTTCCCATGTTGAGCAACCCAGCAGACCTTCTAGCCTTCTTAGTCTTCTTGGCCAGCAGTGCCTTCAATTCATCCTGCCCCTTGGATAGGTTCAGGATCAGCTCTTGGAACTGTGCATTCTGTGCCTGGAGATCCTTAACTGATTGTTCAAGAGCCATTGCTGAAATAAACAGCGAGAAGATGAGAAACCTGTGCACAATTATAAACCTGTGATGCAATGATATGGGAATGCATATGCAATGTTTTCAAGGACCGCAGGATTTAAATTTGCTTAAACAAACAAGAAAGTAACTTTTTATTAGTAATAACTTGTTTTGCCTTTTAGGCTTACAAAAAATGAAAATGAAATAAGTACAAAAGATGGGGTTTTAAGTCTCCCATGGACGTTTCCTCTTTGTGTTGAGGTATGAGTTGAGGTTTCGTTCCTCATGAAGTAGCTTTGTTAGCTCTAGGATCCTTGCTTGGCTTGCTTTGTAATGAGCCTCGAAAGTATCCCTTTGCTCTTTCAGTTGGATCCATGATCTCTGCAAGTCTTCCATATCAGTAGGCATGTCTGGGTGAAGGATGGTATAAGCTGTGTCTCCTTCAGCAACAGGTTCCATGGTAACTGGTAGGACGGCAGGATATGGCATCATGAGTGTCTGAGCACGAGATCGTACCCATCTGAGATAAGCCTCCATAGGAATAGTGTACTTAGGCTCCAGTGTCTTGCTGTCAATCCTGTTTACCTTTCCCCAAGCTCGGATGAATCTCTGACGGTAACCCTGAAGATCGTTGTCGTAATCAAACACAATGCCCTGAATCAACATGTCATGTGGACCATCGCTCCGGGCGTAACCAAACTGTCGTAAAGCTAGAGATGGGTTGTAGGTGATGCCTCCTCTTATGCCTAGAAGTGGCACATTAGGAAACTCCCCACAACGGTCAATGATGGTGACATTCTCCATAGATCTGGAGCACCAATGGATGTCTGAGTGAGAAAGTGACATGATCCTCTTGGACCATCTGAACCCTTGCTCATTCTTCATTACTGAGCGAGGAAGGTGAGAAATAAACCACCTAGAAAGTAAAGGTATGCAGCACATCAAAGTTCCTCTTGCCCTTGTAGTACGGGTGTGAAGAGAATGTAGGATGTCTCCAAGTAAGGTAGGTACTGGATTGTGACTCAGGAAAATGTTGATGGCATGAACATCTATGAACTGATCTGGATTGGGGAACAACACTAAGCCATAAATCAATAAGGCTAAGATCTCCTCAACAGCATCGTAGCTCATAGCCTTCAAGAACATTTGAGCTTTATCCACTAATACCTTGGCAAGAATACCTTTAACTCCACTTCTCGTCTCTAGAACAATGTCAGACTTCTTCAGATGTAGAGCTGCAGCAATAACTTCTGGTTTAAGCTCCTTCTCTAAGCCTGTGAATGGCTTCTGATCAAGAACAGGTATACCCAGAAGTTTAGAGAACTCCTCCATGGTTGGAACCAGCTGATAATCAGGAAATGTAAAGCAATGGTGCTTAGGGTCAAAGAACTGAAACAGCACACTCATCATGTCTTCACTGAACCCTGAAGTAACTAGATCCAATAAGTGACCATGTCCCTTGTTGAACTGGGAATGATCAGGCACTAGGGAAACCAACTCCTTGAGCTTAGCAGGTATCCCTACAAAGTTGATCCTGATGGTGTTTCTACGAGCAGAAGCCATGACCTGCAACAAAGAACAAAGATAAATCCTTTGGTCCTTGAAATGGTTAGGGAAAATGATATGCTTATGATGCATGATGATGTCATGATGTCATGCTCAATCACAAACATGTGGCACACACAAACAAGTCACACCATAGCCCTAGGTTTAAAGGCTTGCATGAGGTTCAAAGGCGAGTACCCTCCCCTGAAGTTAGATGGTTCATCCTGTCCTACAAAAGTAACCAGGTTCTAAGGGATCTCAATATCATTGATCCTTCACAAGGGTGGTTGTTCAGAAGGCAACTTACTTGCCAACCAAAACCCTCCAAGTTTAAGATCTCAATGAGCGTAGTATCGAGTGTCAACCAACTTCAGTCTGCACCAAAGCCGGTTACCTCACTACCTTCTAAAGGCCAAGATGAGTTAACTAGGGTTCTAAAAGTCAGTTAGTGCATTGACAACATATGGCAGCCTCAATATTATCCTCAACTTGACTTAAGGAATATAAGCACCAACCAAGAAGTCGCACTAACTATGGCCACCAGATCAACCGTATCGATATACGTCGTACAGTTTCCTTGGTCTATTGCCATTTACCTAAGGTACACTAGATCCGGGTTAGGACCTTTCACACATAAGAGCACCCCAACAATATAATAATAAAGCAAACAAGGCAAACAATTTAAAGTGATCTTAATTCCTAAGGGTACCCCTCTTAAATAGATCCCCAGCAGAGTCGCCAGTTCTGTAACACGGTGGGAGAACTGACTTTAAAAAATGTTGCGGATAGCAAGAGTCGCCACCGACTTTTATTTTATCCATAAGGAAAGGTTATAAAAGAACAGGAAAGACCTTAGAGAATATTTTGGGTCCGGGGGGTAGGTTATGAAAAGGGAAGGTGTTAGCACCCTTTTCATCCATGGTTATCCATGGGCTCTTAGGTACTTAAGCTCACTTTTGAATTGTTTTGAAAGTGTAGTGTGTGAATAGAAAATTTTCAGAATAGTTAATAAATAATCCATGTAAGGATGTGTTAAGAACTTGTTTGAAAATTTTGTTGGAAATTTGTTTAAGTGTGAAAAAGTTTTGAAGTGAGCAAGTATCTAGGAGTAGCCTACCCTAATGTTTTAAGGTCTTTCTTATTCTTTATCCTTTCCTTAGTAAGACTATCCCTACTATAATGGAGTAGGTAGTCCTTACTTTGGATGTTAAGGGACATGTGAGGGACAATTTGACTTTGAAGGCCATTGTGGGATGTAATAAGCACATATAAGGGACCATCATCATTTTTCGAAAGGGACTTGATTCGTAAAGGCAACCATAAGGGACTTTGATGATTTTTTTATTTGAGAGACTTGCTTTATACACCCCACTTAACCATTATTCGTAGGCAACTTGAGGGATATCCTTAGGAAGTGAGACGGCGATTAAAATCGACTTACGTGTGTGACGTGTTTATTTTAATTATCTTTATTTAAAAGTGATCTAAATTTATTTTAATATTACATACATGTTGTTACACTCCCTAATTACTAACCATAATAATAATTAAATAATTAAACAACTTTACATCCAAGAAACAATTACAAAATAATAAGCAAAATAATTAAATAGCAAAGATAAATAAAATATAAATAAGCAATAATAAATAATAAAGGGGGTTAATTCTAAGTTTACTCGGCAAGACATCGCATCTTGTGCCTACGTATCCTTACGGGAGTGGAATCAGAGTAATCGTAGTTCCCCTCAATAGGGAGGTTAGAAACTTCTTGACTGTGGTCAAGGTCTCAAGGGGAATAAACGCATCTTAAGGACACGCTTACGTGGAGTGTAGAAACTCCAAATCTCTACGTTGAAATGTTAAGTTGTAATTAGGGTTAAATTAGGGATTCCACGGCGGGAAACCCTAAAATGAGCGCGGCGGCTCTTTGACCTAATGCTAAGGATAAAATTGTAATTTTGCCTGCGGCGAGGCATTTGTGAAAATTAGGGTTTGTAGTTTGTAGTTTTGAGGATTTGAAATTGAATGTGTGAAGTTTTACGGACTATTGGCGCGGCGGCCAAACAGTTAGACCTAACCTTCGGATGGGTGCAATGTGACAGAAATAATAGTAAACGCGTGAGATAATTGAATCATGCAAACAGAGAGATAATGTCATAATTTAAACCATGCAAGCAGAAATTTAAAGGCAGAATTTAAAGAGCGATTGTTAAGTTCGCGAGGTTACATGAGAGGAGCAGATACAATATGATAATGAAATTTGAATTGAACAATAATAAAATAAAATAAATAACGGTTCTAGTTATTATTTTAAAAAAAAGATTTTAGTTATTATTTTAAATTTATCTAAAAAAAAGTTTTTTTTTAAAAATAATAGGTTTTCATATTAATTTGGAAAAGATGTTAATGTTATTTATTTTAAAAAAAAAAGATTTTTATATTATAACAAATTTTAATAAATTAATGATAACAATAATAATAATAATGGTAATAATAATGATAATAATGATAATAATAATAAATAATGATAATAATAATAATAATAATAATAGTAATAATAATGATAATAATGATAATAATAATAATAATAATAAAGCAATAATGAATTTTAAATGTGCCAAATAACCCAACAATGTTGCTAACGCAGAAATGCGCTCATCGCAACCAGATCTAAATCGGACGAAACAAAATTTATCGCAAAGAAAAAGAAATTAAGCAAAAAATAGTATTATTGCTCACACAAAAATGCGATCATCGCAACCAGATCGAACTAACACAAATGTCACGCGTCATGCACACAAATGTGCAAACATCGTATCGACATAATTCGATCAAAAATCTTATATATATAAACTCTAACAATTTAAAAATTATATATATATAAACGTAACAGTAATAGATAAAGAAAAAGAAATAACGGTAATAGATGAAGAAAAAGAAATAACGGTAAAAGATGAAGAAAAAGAAACAACAGTAATAGATGAAGGAAAAGAAATAACGGTAAACGATGAAGAAAAAGAAACAATAGTAATGGATGAAGAAGAAAACTAAATAACGGCAAACGGCACTCACTCCTCTTAGGTTTTTTTCATTCTCCCCCTTTTTTCCAACAAGGCAACACATGTATATATAGGGAACAAATTAGGGTTAACACCAAATTGTCAATAATGTCCCTAAAGCCCATTTTAAAGCCCAAACTAAATAATTAGTTAAGAAAAAATAAAATTTAAATAATTTAAAATAATTAAAATAAACTTAAAATAAAAACTAATAATCCTATTGATTCCTAAAATAAAAAATATTATAAAAAGAACAAAATTTTTTTCAATATTTTTTATTTTATGATTTTTTGGATATTTTTATGAATAATTTAGAAAAAAGTGAAAAAAATAATATTTTAAAAAATGATTTAATTAAAATACGAAAATAATAATTAAATAATAATAAAAACTATTTTTGTTATTTTTTTAATGAAAGATAGAAAAATTTAGAGTAAAAATAATAAAAAACAAAAAAAATGACAAAGGTGAGATTCGAACTCTCAACCTCTCACACTCATAACTCCTTACACATGTCCTCCTGCCAATTGTGCCATTTTTACTTTTTAGAAAAAAAATGCATGCCATATGATATTTACCTGCAAAAAGTCAAACGACTACACAAATTTGTTAGTAATTGATTAAATGCAATGAAATGCGACGACAAATCTTAGGGCAAAATTTGGGGTATTACAGTTATTATGATAATATTTCTCACCCAACCTCTCTTTGATGTTGGCAAAAAAAAATCATGAAGTTTGACTTTGGTTTGACCACAGTTGACCTCAGTTTGACCTTTTAACTGCATTGACTGCTTTTGACTTATCTGATCATCTGACTGAGCAAACTTTTGAGAAAAGTCTTGAAACTTGACATGGGGGTTCTTATACACATATAAGATGTTATGAAGCTCACTTGAAGTCTTGGAAGTCCATTTAGCCTGATTAAAGTCAAAACCCTAGTTTTGGATGCACTGCTTAGGAGGTGCATTGTCTGAGGGAATTGTCAACTCTTCTGACCAATTGTGAATTTTGTGAACCTTGTGAACCTTCTTGGAACACAAAGTCTTGTATTGTGAGGGCAAATTTTGGGGTGCAACAGCTGCCCCTGTTCAATTTTCTGAAACCTGAGGGGTTAGATTGGTATATTTGCCAGTCGTAACCTGGAAGGTTGAAGGGGATTGAACACAAAAGCCCAAAAATTTGCACTCACCAGTGCATGGAGTGATATTGATGGTTGGTTGAACATGATTGAGTGGGCTTAAAGATGCCAC
Source organism: Lathyrus sativus (assembly GCA_963859935.3). Lineage (NCBI taxonomy): Eukaryota > Viridiplantae > Streptophyta > Magnoliopsida > Fabales > Fabaceae > Lathyrus > Lathyrus sativus. Next base: position 598,108,263 of record OZ012741.1, on the reverse strand, counting down.
TAGGGGAAAGTTCTTCAGTAGTATAATGAGAACTGTCAGGAGTCTGGAGTAATACTGATGTAACAGCATGTCTTCATGAGGATAGAGCAATCAATAATGATAACCCTAAAGCAGTCTTGAAGTGATAAATCTGACCTCAGGAGGATAGAGCAATCAATAGCTCTAAAGCAGTCTTGAAGTAATAATGGCTTCAGGAGGATAGAGCAATCAATAGCTCTAAAGCAGTCTTGAAGTAATAGAATGGCTTCAGTAGGATAGAGCAATCAACAGCTCTAAAGCAGTCTTGAAATAATAATGTGATATGTCTTCAGGAGGATAGAGCAATCAATAGCTCTAAAGCAGTCTTGAAGTAATGATTTCAGGAGGATAGAGCAATGGATAGCTCTAAAGCAGTCTTGAAATAATAATGTAATTTCAGGAGGATAGAGCAATGGATAACTCTAAAGCAGTCTTGAAATAATTAGATGGCTTCAGGAGGATAGAGCAATGAATAGCTCTAAAGCAGTCTTGAAGTAGTAATATGACCTCATGAGGATAGAGCAATGAATAGCTCTAAAGCAGTCTTGAAGTAATAGGATGATTTCAGGAGGATAGAGCAATCGGTAGCTCTAAAGCAGTCTTGAAGTCATGAGAGGCTATCAGGAGGATAAAATAACCCTGAGGTTACAATAAAGCAGTCCCAAAGTAATAAGAAGCTCATCAGGAGGATAAAGTAACCCTGAGGTTACAATAAAGCAGTCCCAAAGATCATAAGATTGGTTGTTGGATAATTAACCTGAAAACAAGGTAGCATTCTGTATAACAACATTAGTTTATGCTTTATGTATGCATGTATGACATGATGCACTTAGGTAATGTACTATAGACATATATGTTATGGTATGATGTAAATGATGTATGTATGCTATGACACTGCTGGAAGTGTCTGGATATCCTTGTATAACAACTGCTGGCCAAGAAAAATAAATCCTGATTCGTTGTTGAAGAATATATAACCCTCCGTCTGCTGGGGATAACAAGGTATAGATAACCTCCCGTTGTTGGGGATAACAAGGTATAGATAACCTCCCGTTGTTGGGGATAGTAGGGTATAGATAACCTTCGTTTTCGTTTGATAGTAGGATAAGTATAACATCCCGTCTTCGTTCATCGTGCCCTTATTGGAAAGTAATTTCCCGTATATCCGTATGAGGATAAAAAAGATGGATATAAATTCCAGGGGAGATTAGACTTTGTGAAAATGGATTAGTCCTACTGATGGTTTGTAACTGTCTTGTAAAGATGAACCGGCGAAGCTTCGTTGAAATCCTTCCCTCGTTCGTCCTTAGTAAATACTATTACTGCATTTTCATGCATTTCTGGTAAACATCAATCATATTAAAAGCATACATGCATTTCTGGTAAACATCAATCATATTCAAAGGCATACATACATTCAAACACAACCAATGGACGTTTCGCTTATGTAAATAGGGTAAAAGTGAATCTGGATTCAAAAGATGGAATTTATTTATATCAAAAGTGACCCATACACGGGTAAGTTTGTACAAGGAGACATAAACCCTAGTAAGAGAATTTTGTCATGAAGTTTTACAAAAAGAATCAGCTATGTGGGAAATAATCCTATTGAGTTTCAATTCTACTATTGCCACTCAAGTATCTCATCTTCTTGCTGTTGAGACGGAAACGATTGGATTGAGCTTTATCTGTTTGAGCTTGAGTAAGTAGTACAACTGGTTGCAGTTTCATGAGTGATCCAAACGAGACATAGTCATACGCTTTAATCCCTAACTTTTGCCTGGATTGCCCTTTCAGGTTTTCAATCCACCGGGATACCCTTTTTTGCCCAAGCCGCCTTTTCAGGTTTTCGACTTGCCGGGTGTACATCTTTTTATATATATATCCCTAATTTTTGCCCAAACCCTTTTGGTTTGCCGGGATGCCCTTATTTTTGCCTAGGCCTGTCAACCTAGCGGGTCTCTTTTTATGCGTAGTATTTTTTAACTATGTCTGCGTTTACAGTTTGTGGGAAGTCTTCACCATCCATTGTAGTCAGTATCATGGCACCTCCTGAGAACACTGTCTTGACTACAAATGGTCCCTCATATGTTGGAGTCCACTTACCCCTAGGATCACCCTGTGGTAATATGATACGCTTGATTACCAAGTCACCAGCCTGATATACCTTTGGCTTAACCTTCTTGTTAAAAGCTTTGATCATCCGTTTCTGGTACATCTGGCCATGACAAACTGCTGCTAACCTTTTCTCATCAATCAAACTTATCTGGTCAAGTCGAGTCTGAATCCACTCATCTTCATCCAAGCCTGCATCCTTCATAATTCTCAAGGAGGGGATCTGAACTTCAATAGGCAGAACTGCTTCCATACCATAGACTAAGGAGAATGGGGTTGCCCCTGTTGAAGTACGTATTGTAGTACGATATCCATGCAGAGCAAATGGTAACATCTCGTGCCAATCCTTGTAAGTAACAGTCATCTTCTGTACAATCTTCTTAATGTTCTTATTAGCAGCTTCAACTGCCCCATTCATCTTTGGACGATACGGAGAAGAGTTGTGATGCTTAATCTTGAACTGCGTACAGAGATCAGTAATCATAGTGTTGTTCAGATTAGAGCCATTGTCAGTGATAATCCTTTCAGGGATACCATACCTACATATGAGATTATTCCTAATGAACCGAGCCACAACATTCTTAGTCACAGATGCAAATGAAGCTGCCTCTACCCACTTCGTGAAGTAATCAATAGCAACCAGGATGAAACGATGCCCATTAGAAGCAGTAGGCTTGATCTCACCAATCATATCAATGCCCCACATGGCAAAGGGCCAAGGAGCAGTCAACACATTCAATGGAAATGGAGGTACATGTACTTTATCAGCATAGATTTGACATTTGTGACATGTTCTGGAGTGTTGATAGCAAATATCTCTTGATTTCATCAAAGGCAGTCTGGCACTCATCATTCCATTCCATCACCTGATCTTTCTTCAACAACTTGAAGATTGGCTCACAGATGGTAGTTAATTGGGAAATAAATCTTGCAATGTAGTTCAATCGTCCCAAGAAACCTCTAACCTCCTTCTCAGTACGGGGAGCTGGCATCTCTCGTATAGCTTTCACTTTTGCAGGATCCACTTCAATACCTTTTCCACTGACAATGAAACCCAGGAGCTTTCCAGATCTAACTCCAAAAGTACACTTGTTTGGATTTAATCTCAACCTGTATTTCTTCAACCTCTCAAACAACTTGTGCAGATGATCAAGATGTTGTTCTTCATTCTGAGACCTGGCTATCATATCATCCACATATACCTCTATCTCATGATGAATCATATCATGAAACAAAGCCACCATAGCACGCTGATATGTTGCCCCTGCATTCTTCAAACCAAATGGCATTACCTTATAGCAAAAGGTGCTCCACTGTGTCACAAATGTAGTCTTCTCCATATCTTCAGGTGCCATCTTGATTTGATTGTAACCAGAGAAACCATCCATAAAAGAGAATACCTTATGCTGAGCAGTGTTGTCTACCAGAATATCAATATGAGGAAGTGGAAAGTCATCTTTAGGGCTAGCCTTGTTCAGATCTCTGTAGTCTACACACATACGTACCTTACCATCTTTCTTAGGAACTGGTACCACATTTGCAACCCACTGAGGATAAGAAGTTACGGCCAAGAACCCTGCATTGAACTGTTTCATTACCTCTGCTTTGATCTTTTCTGACATTTCAGGACGCATACGACGAACCTTCTGCTTCTTTGGACGACAATCTTCTTTCACTGGCAAACGGTGAACCACAATGTCTGTATCCAACCCTGGCATATCTTCATAAGACCAAGCAAAGATCTCCACATAGTCACGTAGCATCTGAATCAACCTGCTCTTGACACTGTCCTCTAAATCAGCCCCTATCTGGACCTCTTTTCTGTTTTCTTCAGTTCCCAGATTCACAACTTCGACTGGCTCTTCATGTGGCTGTATAGCTTTCTCTTCTTGTTGTAACAACCTAGCAAGCTCTACAGGTATTTCACAATCGTCCTCGTTTCCGTCTTCAGTTTGATAGATCGGATTCTCGAAATTGTAATTGGCAATAGTAGAACTGTTATCAACTGGATCCAGAGTGGATGAGGATCTGCATTTTAGTGACGTGGGTGTGTGTAAGAACACATAGCTGATAAAGCAAAAATAAAAGAAAAAGAAAGACAAGGAACACAATATTTACGAAAACGAAACGTCCACTGATTTTATTGAATGAAGTATGCAAATGAAATGACAACCCGTAACAAGCACACCATTGTGCCCCGGGTAAGGCACATGGCTTGAAAGTTTTAATTGTTCCAGAAATTACAAATTTAAAAACATAACACAGTAATAGTATTTACTCCTGACTAAAGGAGATAGGGATAACATCTTCAGCTTTCCAATTATTGAGTCCAGCACCCACAGTAGGAAAAATCCATGCCTCCAAGTTGTAGTCTTCATCTTGATCTCCCACAGCATTGATAACCCCTTGATTGGTGATACGAACAGCACGAGCACGACGAACAGCCTTCTGGGACTCTTCTTCCACCACAGCTTTTGCATCATTGAGGGAGGCCATTGCCATTGTTGGAGGGTTTCTGATGACCACAGGAACCTTCTTCACAGCAGGAGGAGTCACACAATCCTTAACAGCCCAGGGAACCACTTCAAATGACTGACATGGAGTTTCAATGTATTCACCTTCTACTTCCAGATACTTGAAAGTGCTTACATGGCTGACAAAGTATTCTTCTTCTCCAAAGACAGTAACAACTTTTCCATTCACCGGATATCTCAACTTTTGATGTAATGTGGAGGTCACAGCACCTGCCCCATGGATCCAGGGACGACCAAGCAGACATGAGTACGAAGGACGAATATCCATCACATAGAATGTAGCAGTAAACACCTGAGAGCCAACCTTGATTGGAAGATCAATTTCCCCATGCACTACTCTTCTAGAACCATCAAAAGCCTTTACCACAATATTACTGGGCTTCAATACCGTGTCTTCAGGACTCAGCTTGTTCAGGACTTCCTTAGGCAACACATTCAAAGAGGAACCATTGTCTATCAGCACATGAGACAGGGTAGTGCCCCTGCATTCAATTGAAATATGCAAGGCCCTGTTATGATCCCTCTTGGCAGGGGTCAAGTCAGCATCAGAAAATCCTAACCCATTGTCATAGGTCAGGTGAGCAACACAATTCTCAAACTGGTCCACAGAAATTGCACTGGGTACATGAGCTATCTTTAGAAACTTGATCAATGACTTGGCATGAGCCTCCGAACATAATAACAGGGAGAGCATAGAAATCTTTGAGGGAGTATGCCCCAGCTGATCAACAATATCATAATCACTCTTGCGAATGATTTTCAATACTTCTTCCATCTGCTTAGAGAGGTCATCAGCAGCTGGCACATCAGTAGATACAGGCTCAATAACAGGACCCTTGCCCCGAGCATCAGTGGTGGAAGTAACAGCAGGAGTAACTGCACTCTTAGAAGCAACTGGAGGAGAGAAGACTCTTCCACTACGGGTGATCTTGCTAGATCCAGCAATATTATCAATGTCAACAGGCATATCAGGTAAAGGCTCCTGCTTGACACCATGGATGTAAACATCAGACCCATAGTGCCAAGGCACAGCTTTGTCAGATGTATAAGGAATAGGACCAGGAGTGGTAATGATCAGAGGAGCTACTCTGGCTTCAGCAACAACTTTCACAGGACCTTCAGCAATAATCTTGATTGGACCCTGATGAGTGATTTTAATGGGACCCTTTGAAGTGATTCTTAGTGGTACTTTGTCAACCATGTCAACCTCTTCAATCTTCTTACCCTGAGTCAGATGATCCACCATACTTTCTACAGATGTTGGTCTTCTTTCAAACACTATAGTATATTTATCCATGAGACGTTGAATCCCATCTCTCAAAATGAAGCAACTATCCGGCTTATAGGTACAATATAGACAATCTTCATGACAACCTGGAAAGATCCCAGCTTGTACTAACCTCTTTTTGATAACAGACAATGGTGTGCTCAACTCCATAACTGAATAGACATGCAGATCTTCATCAATATCTTCATCAATGGCGTTGACAGTCTTCTCGTGATTTGGCATTGGAGCTGTAATCACATTTGGAGTACCTGGTGGATCAAACTCAATTTCTCCAGCATCAATCATATCCTGAATTTTGTTCTTCAAGACCCAGCAGTTATTAGTATCATGTCCTGGACAGTTTGAATGATATGCACATCGTGCATTGGGATTGTACTTGGGAGAGGTAACATTGGGATTCTGAGGGGCCTCCCTCAGGGTAATAAGTTCAGCCTTCAACAAGTGTTGCAATGCCTGAGCCATTGACATGTTGATCTTCGTGAACTGTCTTCTAGCCCTCTGTTGGTTGCCTTGAGGCTGCTCTGTTGTTGCAGGAGTTGGATTTGAAATATGAACTGCACTAACAGACTAATGCCTTCTGTTACGATCAGGCTGACCATACACAGCATTAGATTCTTTCTTCCCAGTGGGAGGCTTCTTTGCAGCACCTGATGAAGAAGTGCCCACTTGGATCTTACCACTCTTGATACCATTCTCTACTCGCTCTCCTGTCATGATCAACTCAGTGAAGCCAGATGATGAGCTTCCAATGAGATGACTGTAAAACGGACCATTCAGCGTACACATGAACATATCAACCAACTCCCTATCAGTCAAAGGGGGTTGAACTCTTCCAGCTAAGTCTCTCCACTTCTGAGCATACTCCTTAAAGCTTTCTTTGGCACCCATAGACATGCTTTGAAGCTGCATGCGAGTGGGGGCTAAGTCAGCATTGTATTGATACTGCTTGTAGAAAGCTTCAGCAAGGTCATTCCAATCTCTGATGTTGACACTCTCCAACTGATAATACCACTCTAGCTGAGCTCCAGATAAACTCTCTTGAAAGAAATGGATCCACAACTTTTTATCAGCAGTGTGGGGTTGCATTCTTCTGACATAAGACCTCAGATGCAATTTGGGACAAGAGACCCCATCATAGACAACAAATGTAGGAACTTTGAACCCAATGGGTATGACCACCCCAGATATCAAGCTCAAATCCTCAAAATCCAGCCCAGATGATTTCTGTAATTCCATAGCATCCATTCTATCCACCAGCATCTTGAATTTGTCTTCGTTAGGCTCATGGTAGTAGTTAGCCTCAGAATCAGAGTCCCCCATAGTGTTGTGGAGACTGCCTCTCTCCTGCTTAGATTCTTCAGATTCATAGTCTTCAACATGTTCCTTGGTCTTGACAGGACCTTTGAACCTTCTTCCCATGTTGAGCAACCCAGCAGACCTTCTAGCCTTCTTAGTCTTCTTGGCCAGCAGTGCCTTCAATTCATCCTGCCCCTTGGATAGGTTCAGGATCAGCTCTTGGAACTGTGCATTCTGTGCCTGGAGATCCTTAACTGATTGTTCAAGAGCCATTGCTGAAATAAACAGCGAGAAGATGAGAAACCTGTGCACAATTATAAACCTGTGATGCAATGATATGAGAATGCATATGCAATGTTTTCAAGGACCGCAGGATTTAAATTTGCTTAAACAAACAAGAAAGTAACTTTTTATTAGTAATAACTTGTTTTGCCTTTTAGGCTTACAAAAAATGAAAACGAAATAAGTACAAAAGATGGGGTTTTAAGTCTCCCATGGACGTTTCCTCTTTGTGTTGAGGTATGAGTTGAGGTTTCGTTCCTCATGAAGTAGCTTTGTTAGCTCTAGGATCCTTGCTTGGCTTGCTTTGTAATGAGCCTCGAAAGTATCCCTTTGCTCTTTCAGTTGGATCCATGATCTCTGCAAGTCTTCCATATCAGTAGGCATGTCTGGGTGAAGGATGGTATAAGCTGTGTCTCCTTCAGCAACAGGTTCCATGGTAACTGGTAGGACGGCAGGATATGGCATCATGAGTGTCTGAGCACGAGATCGTACCCATCTGAGATAAGCCTCCATAGGAATAGTGTACTTAGGCTCCAGTGTCTTGCTGTCAATCCTGTTTACCTTTCCCCAAGCTCGGATGAATCTCTGACGGTAACCCTGAAGATCGTTGTCGTAATCAAACACAATGCCCTGAATCAACATGTCATGTGGACCATCGCTCCGGGCGTAACCAAACTGTCGTAAAGCTAGAGATGGGTTGTAGGTGATGCCTCCTCTTATGCCTAGAAGTGGCACATTAGGAAACTCCCCACAACGGTCAATGATGGTGACATTCTCCATAGATCTGGAGCACCAATGGATGTCTGAGTGAGAAAGTGACATGATCCTCTTGGACCATCTGAACCCTTGCTCATTCTTCATTACTGAGCGAGGAAGGTGAGAAATAAACCACCTAGAAAGTAAAGGTATGCAGCACATCAAAGTTCCTCTTGCCCTTGTAGTACGGGTGTGAAGAGAATGTAGGATGTCTCCAAGTAAGGTAGGTACTGGATTGTGACTCAGGAAAATGTTGATGGCATGAACATCTATGAACTGATCTGGATTGGGGAACAACACTAAGCCATAAATCAATAAGGCTAAGATCTCCTCAACAGCATCGTAGCTCATAGCCTTCAAGAACATTTGAGCTTTATCCACTAATACCTTGGCAAGAATACCTTTAACTCCACTTCTCGTCTCTAGAACAATGTCAGACTTCTTCAGATGTAGAGCTGCAGCAATAACTTCTGGTTTAAGCTCCTTCTCTAAGCCTGTGAATGGCTTCTGATCAAGAACAGGTATACCCAGAAGTTTAGAGAACTCCTCCATGGTTGGAACCAGCTGATAATCAGGAAATGTAAAGCAATGGTGCTTAGGGTCAAAGAACTGAAACAGCACACTCATCATGTCTTCACTGAACCCTGAAGTAACTAGATCCAATAAGTGACCATGTCCCTTGTTGAACTGGGAATGATCAGGCACTAGGGAAACCAACTCCTTGAGCTTAGCAGGTATCCCTACAAAGTTGATCCTGATGGTGTTTCTACGAGCAGAAGCCATGACCTGCAACAAAGAACAAAGATAAATCCTTTGGTCCTTGAAATGGTTAGGGAAAATGATATGCTTATGATGCATGATGATGTCATGATGTCATGCTCAATCACAAACATGTGGCACACACAAACAAGTCACACCATAGCCCTAGGTTTAAAGGCTTGCATGAGGTTCAAAGGCGAGTACCCTCCCCTGAAGTTAGATGGTTCATCCTGTCCTACAAAAGTAACCAGGTTCTAAGGGATCTCAATATCATTGATCCTTCACAAGGGTGGTTGTTCAGAAGGCAACTTACTTGCCAACCAAAACCCTCCAAGTTTAAGATCTCAATGAGCGTAGTATCGAGTGTCAACCAACTTCAGTCTGCACCAAAGCCGGTTACCTCACTACCTTCTAAAGGCCAAGATGAGTTAACTAGGGTTCTAAAAGTCAGTTAGTGCATTGACAACATATGGCAGCCTCAATATTATCCTCAACTTGACTTAAGGAATATAAGCACCAACCAAGAAGTCGCACTAACTATGGCCACCAGATCAACCGTATCGATATACGTCGTACAGTTTCCTTGGTCTATTGCCATTTACCTAAGGTACACTAGATCCGGGTTAGGACCTTTCACACATAAGAGCACCCCAACAATATAATAATAAAGCAAACAAGGCAAACAATTTAAAGTGATCTTAATTCCTAAGGGTACCCCTCTTAAATAGATCCCCAGCAGAGTCGCCAGTTCTGTAACACGGTGGGAGAACTGACTTTAAACAATGTTGCGGATAGCAAGAGTCGCCACCGACTTTTATTTTATCCATAAGGAAAGGTTATAAAAGAACAGGAAAGACCTTAGAGAATATTTTGGGTCCGGGGGGTAGGTTATGAAAAGGGAAGGTGTTAGCACCCTTTTCATCCATGGTTATCCATGGGCTCTTAGGTACTTAAGCTCACTTTTGAATTGTTTTGAAAGTGTAGTGTGTGAATAGAAAATTTTCAGAATAGTTAATAAATAATCCATGTAAGGATGTGTTAAGAACTTGTTTGAAAATTTTGTTGGAAATTTGTTTAAGTGTGAAAAAGTTTTGAAGTGAGCAAGTATCTAGGAGTAGCCTACCCTAATGTTTTAAGGTCTTTCTTATTCTTTATCCTTTCCTTAGTAAGACTATCCCTACTATAATGGAGTAGGTAGTCCTTACTTTGGATGTTAAGGGACATGTGAGGGACAATTTGACTTTGAAGGCCATTGTGGGATGTAATAAGCACATATAAGGGACCATCATCATTTTTCGAAAGGGACTTGATTCGTAAAGGCAACCATAAGGGACTTTGATGATTTTTTTATTTGAGGGACTTGCTTTATACACCCCACTTAACCATTATTCGTAGGCAACTTGAGGGATATCCTTAGGAAGTGAGACGGCGATTAAAATCGACTTACGTGTGTGACGTGTTTATTTTAATTATCTTTATTTAAAAGTGATCTAAATTTATTTTAATATTACATACATGTTGTTACACTCCCTAATTACTAACCATAATAATAATTAAATAATTAAACAAATTTACATCCAAGAAACAATTACAAAATAATAAGCAAAATAATTAAATAGCAAAGATAAATAAAATATAAATAAGCAATAATAAATAATAAAGGGGGTTAATTCTAAGTTTACTCGGCAAGACATCGCATCTTGTGCCTACGTATCCTTACGGGAGTGGAATCAGAGTAATCGTAGTTCCCCTCAATAGGGAGGTTAGAAACTTCTTGACTGTGGTCAAGGTCTCAAGGGGAATAAACGCATCTTAAGGACACGCTTACGTGGAGTGTAGAAACTCCAAATCTCTACGTTGAAATGTTAAGTTGTAATTAGGGTTAAATTAGGGATTCCACGGCGGGAAACCCTAAAATGAGCGCGGCGGCTCTTTGACCTAATGCTAAGGATAAAATTGTAATTTTGCCTGCGGCGAGGCATTTGTGAAAATTAGGGTTTGTAGTTTGTAGTTTTGAGGATTTGAAATTGAATGTGTGAAGTTTTACGGACTATTGGCGCGGCGGCCAAACAGTTAGACCTAACCTTCGGATGGGTGCAATGTGACAGAAATAATAGTAAACGCGTGAGATAATTGAATCATGCAAACAGAGAGATAATGTCATAATTTAAACCATGCAAGCAGAAATTTAAAGGCAGAATTTAAAGAGCGATTGTTAAGTTCGCGAGGTTACATGAGAGGAGCAGATACAATATGATAATGAAATTTGAATTGAACAATAATAAAATAAAATAAATAACGGTTCTAGTTATTATTTTAAAAAAAAGATTTTAGTTATTATTTTAAATTTATCTAAAAAAAAGTTTTTTTTAAAAATAATAGGTTTTCATATTAATTTGGAAAATATGTTAATGTTATTTATTTTAAAAAAAAGATTTTTATATTATAACAAATTTTAATAAATTAATGATAACAATAATAATAATAATGGTAATAATAATGATAATAATGATAATAATAATAAATAATGATAATAATAATAATAATAATAGTAATAATAATGATAATAATGATAATAATAATAATAATAAAGCAATAATGAATTTTAAATGTGCCAAATAACCCAACAATGTTGCTAACGCAGAAATGCGCTCATCGCAACCAGATCTAAATCGGACGAAACAAAATTTATCGCAAAGAAAAAGAAATTAAGCAAAAAATAGTATTATTGCTCACACAAAAATGCGATCATCGCAACCAGATCGAACTAACACAAATGTCACGCGTCATGCACACAAATGTGCAAACATCGTATCGACATAATTCGATCAAAAATCTTATATATATAAACTCTAACAATTTAAAAATTATATATATATAAACGTAACAGTAATAGATAAAGAAAAAGAAATAACGGTAATAGATGAAGAAAAAGAAATAACGGTAAAAGATGAAGAAAAAGAAACAACAGTAATAGATGAAGGAAAAGAAATAACGGTAAACGATGAAGAAAAAGAAACAATAGTAATGGATGAAGAAGAAAACTAAATAACGGCAAACGGCACTCACTCCTCTTAGGTTTTTTTCATTCTCCCCCTTTTTTCCAACAAGGCAACACATGTATATATAGGGAACAAATTAGGGTTAACACCAAATTGTCAATAATGTCCCTAAAGCCCATTTTAAAGCCCAAACTAAATAATTAGTTAAGAAAAAATAAAATTTAAATAATTTAAAATAATTAAAATAAACTTAAAATAAAAACTAATAATCCTATTGATTCCTAAAATAAAAAATATTATAAAAAGAACAAAATTTTTTTCAATATTTTTTATTTTATGATTTTTTGGATATTTTTATGAATAATTTAGAAAAAAGTGAAAAAAATAATATTTTAAAAAATGATTTAATTAAAATACGAAAATAATAATTAAATAATAATAAAAACTATTTTTGTTATTTTTTTAATGAAAGATAGAAAAATTTAGAGTAAAAATAATAAAAAACAAAAAAAATGACAAAGGTGAGATTCGAACTCTCAACCTCTCACACTCATAACTCCTTACACATGTCCTCCTGCCAATTGTGCCATTTTTACTTTTTAGAAAAAAAATGCATGCCATATGATATTTACCTGCAAAAAGTCAAACGACTACACAAATTTGTTAGTAATTGATTAAATGCAATGAAATGCGACGACAAATCTTAGGGCAAAATTTGGGGTATTACAGTTATTATGATAATATTTCTCACCCAACCTCTCTTTGATGTTGGCAAAAAAAAATCATGAAGTTTGACTTTGGTTTGACCACAGTTGACCTCAGTTTGACCTTTTAACTGCATTGACTGCTTTTGACTTATCTGATCATCTGACTGAGCAAACTTTTGAGAAAAGTCTTGAAACTTGACATGGGGGTTCTTATACACATATAAGATGTTATGAAGCTCACTTGAAGTCTTGGAAGTCCATTTAGCCTGATTAAAGTCAAAACCCTAGTTTTGGATGCACTGCTTAGGAGGTGCATTGTCTGAGGGAATTGTCAACTCTTCTGACCAATTGTGAATTTTGTGAACCTTGTGAACCTTCTTGGAACACAAAGTCTTGTATTGTGAGGGCAAATTTTGGGGTGCAACAGCTGCCCCTGTTCAATTTTCTGAAACCTGAGGGGTTAGATTGGTATATTTGCCAGTCGTAACCTGGAAGGTTGAAGGGGATTGAACACAAAAGCCCAAAAATTTGCACTCACCAGTGCATGGAGTGATATTGATGGTTGGTTGAACATGATTGAGTGGGCTTAAAGATGCCACTAGGGGAAAGTTCTTCAGTAGTATAATGAGAACTGTCAGGAGTCTGGAGTAATACTGATGTAACAGCATGTCTTCATGAGGATAGAGCAATCAATAATGATAACCCTAAAGCAGTCTTGAAGTGATAAATCTGACCTCAGGAGGATAGAGCAATCAATAGCTCTAAAGCAGTATTGAAGTAATAATGGCTTCAGGAGGATAGAGCAATCAATAGCTCTAAAGCAGTCTTGAAGTAATAGAATGGCTTCAGTAGGATAGAGCAATCAACAGCTCTAAAGCAGTCTTGAAATAATAATGTGATATGTCTTCAGGAGGATAGAGCAATCAATAGCTCTAAAGCAGTCTTGAAGTAATGATTTCAGGAGGATAGAGCAATGGATAGCTCTAAAGCAGTCTTGAAATAATAATGTAATTTCAGGAGGATAGAGCAATGGATAACTCTAAAGCAGTCTTGAAATAATTAGATGGCTTCAGGAGGATAGAGCAATGAATAGCTCTAAAGCAGTCTTGAAGTAGTAATATGACCTCATGAGGATAGAGCAATGAATAGCTCTAAAGCAGTCTTGAAGTAATAGGATGATTTCAGGAGGATAGAGCAATCAGTAGCTCTAAAGTAGTCTTGAAGTCATGAGAGGCTATCAGGAGGATAAAATAACCCTGAGGTTACAATAAAGCAGTCCCAAAGTAATAAGAAGCTCATCAGGAGGATAAAGTAACCCTGAGGTTACAATAAAGCAGTCCCAAAGATCATAAGATTGGTTGTTGGATAATTAACCTGAAAACAAGGTAGCATTCTGTATAACAACATTAGTTTATGCTTTATGTATGCATGTATGACATGATGCACTTAGGTAATGTACTATAGACATATATGTTATGGTATGATGTAAATGATGTATGTATGCTATGACACTGCTGGAAGTGTCTGGATATCCTTGTATAACAACTGCTGGCCAAGAAAAATAAATCCCGATTCGTTGTTGAAGAATATATAACCCTCCGTCTGCTGGGGATAACAAGGTATAGATAACCTCCCGTTGTTGGGGATAACAAGGTATAGATAACCTCCCGTTGTTGGGGATAGTAGGGTATAGATAACCTTCGTTTTCGTTTGATAGTAGGATAAGTATAACATCCCGTCTTCGTTCATCGTGCCCTTATTGGAAAGTAATTTCCCGTATATCCGTATGAGGATAAAAAAGATGGATATAAATTCCAGGGGAGATTAGACTTTGTGAAAATGGATTAGTCCTACTGATGGTTTGTAACTGTCTTGTAAAGATGAACCGGCGAAGCTTCGTTGAAATCCTTCCCTCGTTCGTCCTTAGTAAATACTATTACTGCATTTTCATGCATTTCTGGTAAACATCAATCATATTAAAAGCATACATGCGTTTCTGGTAAACATCAATCATATTCAAAGGCATACATACATTCAAACACAACCAATGGACGTTTCGCTTATGTAAATAGGGTAAAAGTGAATCTGGATTCAAAAGATGGAATTTATTTATATCAAAAGTGACCCATACACGGGTAAGTTTGTACAAGGAGACATAAACCCTAGTAAGAGAATTTTGTCATGAAGTTTTACAAAAAGAATCAGCTATGTGGGAAATAATCCTATTGAGTTTCAATTCTACTATTGCCACTCAAGTATCTCATCTTCTTGCTGTTGAGACGGAAACGATTGGATTGAGCTTTATCTGTTTGAGCTTGAGTAAGTAGTACAACTGGTTGCAGTTTCATGAGTGATCCAAACGAGACATAGTCATACGCTTTAATCCCTAACTTTTGCCTGGATTGCCCTTTCAGGTTTTCAATCCACCGGGATACCCTTTTTTGCCCAAGCCGCCTTTTCAGGTTTTCGACTTGCCGGGTGTACATCTTTTTATATATATATCCCTAATTTTTGCCCAAACCCTTTTGGTTTGCCGGGATGCCCTTATTTTTGCCTAGGCCTGTCAACCTAGCGGGTCTCTTTTTATGCGTAGTATTTTTTAACTATGTCTGCGTTTACAGTTTGTGGGAAGTCTTCACCATCCATTGTAGTCAGTATCATGGCACCTCCTGAGAACACTGTCTTGACTACAAATGGTCCCTCATATGTTGGAGTCCACTTACCCCTAGGATCACCCTGTGGTAATATGATACGCTTGATTACCAAGTCACCAGCCTGATATACCTTTGGCTTAACCTTCTTGTTAAAAGCTTTGATCATCCGTTTCTGGTACATCTGGCCATGACAAACTGCTGCTAACCTTTTCTCATCAATCAAATTTATCTGGTCAAGTCGAGTCTGAATCCACTCATCTTCATCCAAGCCTGCATCCTTCATAATTCTCAAGGAGGGGATCTGAACTTCAATAGGCAGAACTGCTTCCATACCATAGACTAAGGAGAATGGGGTTGCCCCTGTTGAAGTACGTATTGTAGTACGATAACCATGCAGAGCAAATGGTAACATCTCGTGCCAATCCTTGTAAGTAACAGTCATCTTCTGTACAATCTTCTTAATGTTCTTATTAGCAGCTTCAACTGCCCCATTCATCTTCGGACGATACGGAGAAGAGTTGTGATGCTTAATCTTGAACTGCGTACAGAGATCAGTAATCATAGTGTTGTTCAGATTAGAGCCATTGTCAGTGATAATCCTTTCAGGGATACCATACCTACATATGAGATTATTCTTAATGAACCGAGCCACAACATTCTTAGTCACAGATGCAAATGAAGCTGCCTCTACCCACTTCGTGAAGTAATCAATAGCAACCAGGATGAAACGATGCCCATTAGAAGCAGTAGGCTTGATCTCACCAATCATATCAATGCCCCACATGGCAAAGGGCCAAGGAGCAGTCAACACATTCAATGGAGATGGAGGTACATGTACTTTATCAGCATAGATTTGTCATTTGTGACATGTTCTGGAGTGTTGATAGCAATCAGCTTCCATGGTAGACCAATAGTAACCTGCTCTCAAAATCTTCTTTGCCATGGTATGACCACTAGAATGAGTGCCAAAGGTCCCATCATGCATCTCTTCCATAATTTCTGTAGCTTCCTTCTTATCCACACAACGAAGCATAGTTGAATCATGATTACGCTTATACAGAACGCCATTACTCAGAAAGAATTTAGCAGAAAACATTCTCAGGAACTTCCTATCTTTGACAGATGCCCCTTCAGGGAACTCCTGAGCTTCAAGATAGTTTTTCACTTCATAGAACCAAGGCTTCTCCTCTGCCCCTTCAGTGTCAATCTCATTGCAGTATGCAGGCTTCTCAAATCTATCAATGGTAATCTTGGGAGCTTCATCATCCCAGCTTATCTCAAACATAGATGCCATGGTGGCCAATGCGTCTGCCAACTGATTCTCTCTTCGTGGAATATGTCCAAAAGTAATCTCTTTGAAATGTGGGATCAAAGACAACACATGTTCTCTGTAAGGAATGAGATTATCATGCTTTGTATCCCAATCTCCTTTAATCTGACTTACTACCAGAGCTGAATCTCCATACACCTCAAGGAACTGAATCTTCATATCAATAGCAACTTGCATACCCATGATACATGCCTCATACTCAGCCATGTTATTGGTACAATAGAAACAAAGTCTGGCAGTAATCGGGGTATGACAACCTTCAGGGGAGCTAATCACAACACCAACACCATTACCATGTGCATTGGAGGCACCATCAAAAACCATAGTCCATCGGGATCCTTGTTCAGGTCCGTCATATTGTCCAGGTTCTTTGGTAACAGACATAATGTCTTCATCAGGGAACTCAAAATTCATTGACTGGTAATCACCTACTGCTTGATGAGCCAAATGATCAGCAACAACACTCCCCTTAATGGCCTTCTGAGTAGTATACTGTATATCATATTCCATCAAGATCATTTGCCATCTTGCAATTCTTCCGGAGAGAGCAGGTTTCTCAAATATGTACTTGATTGGATCCATCTTCGAAATTAACAAGGTAGTATGGGTCAACATATACTGTCTTAGTCGGCGAGCAGCCCATGCCAAAGCGCAGCAAGTTTTCTCGAGCAGTGAGTATCTTGTTTCACAGTCGGTAAACTTTTTGCTAAGGTAGTATATTGCCTGCTCTTTTCGACCAGACTCGTCATGTTGCCCCAATTCACACCCCATTGAGTTGTCTAATACTGTTAAATACATAATCAAGGGTCTTCCATCAACTGGTGGCATTAAAATTGGAGGTTCTAGCAAATATCTCTTGATTTCATCAAAGGCAGTCTGGCACTCATCATTCCATTCCATCACCTGATCTTTCTTCAACAACTTGAAGATTGGCTCACAGATGGTAGTTAATTGGGAAATAAATCTTGCAATGTAGTTCAATCGTCCCAAGAAACCTCTAACCTCCTTCTCAGTACGGGGAGCTGGCATCTCTCGTATAGCTTTCACTTTTGCAGGATCCACTTCAATACCTTTTCCACTGACAATGAAACCCAGGAGCTTTCCAGATCTAACTCCAAAAGTACACTTGTTTGGATTTAATCTCAACCTGTATTTCTTCAACCTCTCAAACAACTTGTGCAGATGATCAAGATGTTGCTCTTCATTCTGAGATCTGGCTATCATATCATCCACATATACCTCTATCTCATGATGAATCATATCATGAAACAAAGCCACCATAGCACGCTGATATGTTGCCCCTGCATTCTTCAAACCAAATGGCATTACCTTATAGCAAAAGGTGCCCCACTGTGTCACAAATGTTGTCTTCTCCATATCTTCAGGTGCCATCTTGATTTGATTGTAACCAGAGAAACCATCCATAAAAGAGAATACCTTATGCTGAGCAGTGTTGTCTACCAGAATATCGATATGAGGAAGTGGAAAGTCGTCTTTAGGGCTGGCCTTGTTCAGATCTCTGTAGTCTACACACATACGTACCTTACCATCTTTCTTAGGAACTGGTACCACATTTGCAACCCACTGAGGATAAGAAGTTACGGCCAAGAACCCTGCATTGAACTGTTTCATTACCTCTGCTTTGATCTTTTCTGACATTTCAGGACGCATACGACGAACCTTCTGCTTCTTTGGACGACAATCTTCTTTCACTGGCAAACGGTGAACCACAATGTCCGTATCCAACCCTGGCATATCTTCATAAGACCAAGCAAAGATCTCCACATAGTCACGTAGCATCTGAATCAACCTGCTCTTGACACTGTCCTCTAAATCAGCCCCTATCTTGACCTCTTTTCTGTTTTCTTCAGTTCCCAGATTCACAACTTCGACTGGCTCTTCATGTGGCTGTATAGCTTTCTCTTCTTGTTGTAACAACCTAGCAAGCTCTACAGGTATTTCACAATCGTCCTCGTTTCCGTCTTCAGTTTGATAGATCGGATTCTCGAAATTGTAATTGGCAATAGTAGAACTGTTATCAACTGGATCCAGAGTGGATGAGGATCTGCATTTTAGTGACGTGGGTGTGTGTAAGAACACATAGCTGATAAAGCAAAAATAGAAGAAAAAGAAAGACAAGGAACACAATATTTACGAAAACGAAACGTCCACTGATTTTATTGAATGAAGTATGCAAATGAAATGACAACCCGTAACAAGCACACCATTGTGCCCCGGGTAAGGCACATGGCTTGAAAGTTTTAATTGTTCCAGAAATTATAAATTTAAAAACATAACACAGTAATAGTATTTACTCCTGACTAAAGGAGATAGGGATAACATCTTCAGCTTTCCAATTATTGAGTCCAGCACCCACAGTAGGAAAAATCCATGCCTCCAGGTTGTAGTCTTCATCTTGATCTCCCACAGCATTGATAACCCCTTGATTGGTGATACGAACAGCACGGGCACGACGGACAGCCTTCTGGGACTCTGCAGTGAAACCCAAACCAAACTTGTCAGACTTGTATGGAATATCAGGAAGCTGACCCCAAATAGTACAACCACCTTCTTCCACCACAGCTTTTGCATCATTGAGGGAGGCCATTGCCATTGTTGGAGGGTTTCTGATGACCACAGGAACCTTCTTCACAGCAGGAGGAGTCACACAATCCTTAACAGCCCAGGGAACCACTTCAAATGACTGACATGGAGTTTCAATGTATTCACCTTCTACTTCCAGATACTTGAGAGTGTTTACATGGCTGACAAAGTATTCTTCCTCTCCAAAGACAGTAACAACTTTTCCATTCACCGGATATCTCAACTTTTGATGTAATGTGGAGGTCACAGCACCTGCCCCATGGATCCAGGGACGACCAAGCAGACATGAGTACGAAGGACGAATATCCATCACATAGAATGTAGCAGTAAACACCTGAGAGCCAACCTTGATTGGAAGATCAATTTCCCCATGCACTACTCTTCTAGAACCATCAAAAGCCTTTACCACAATATTACTGGGCTTCAATACCGTATCTTCAGGACTCAGTTTGTTCAGGACTTCCTTAGGCAACACATTCAGAGAGGAACCATTGTCTATCAGCACATGAGACAGGGTAGTGCCCCTGCATTCAATTGAAATATGCAAGGCCCTGTTATGATCCCTCTTGGCAGGGGTCAAGTCAGCATCAGAAAATCCTAACCCGTTGTCATAGGTCAGGTGAGCAACACAATTCTCAAACTGGTCCACAGAAATTGCACTGGGTACATGAGCCATCTTTAGAAACTTGATCAATGACTTGGCATGAGCCTCAGAACATAATAACAGGGAGAGCATAGAAATCTTTGAGGGAGTATGCCCCAGCTGATCAACAATATCATAATCACTCTTGCGAATGATTTTCAATACTTCTTCCATCTGCTTAGAGAGGTCATCAGCAGCTGGCACATCAGTAGATACAGGCTCAATAACAGGACCCTTGCCCCGAGCATCAGTGGCGGAAGTAACAGCAGGAGTAACTGCACTCTTAGAAGCAACTGGAGGAGAGAAGACTCTTCCACTACGAGTGATCTTGCTAGATCCAGCAATATTATCAATGTCAACAGGCATATCAGGTAAAGGCTCCTGCTTGACACCATGGATGTAAACATCAGACCCATAGTGCCAAGGCACAGCTTTGTCAGATGTATAAGGAATAGGACCAGGAGTGGTAATGATCAGAGGAGCTACTCTGGCTTCAGCAACAACTTTCACAGGACCTTCAGCAGTAATCTTGATTGGGCCCTGATGAGTGATTTTAATGGGACCCTTTGAAGTGATTCTTAATGGTACTTTGTCAATCATGTCAACCTCTTCAATCTTCTTACCCTGAGTCAGATGATCCACCATACTTTCTACAGATGTTGGTCTTCTTTCAAACACTATAGTATATTTATCCATGAGACGTTGAATCCCATCTCTCAAAATGAAGCAACTATCCGGCTTATAGGTACAATATAGACAATCTTCATGACAACTTGGAAAGATCCCAGCTTGTACTAACCTCTTTTTGATAACAGACAATGATGTGCTCAACTCCATAACTGAATAGACATGCAGATCTTCATCAATATCTTCATCAATGGCGTTGACAGTCTTCTCGTGATTTGGCATTTGAGCTGTAATCACATTTGGAGTACCTGGTGGATCAAACTCAATTTCTCCAGCATCAATCATATCCTGAATTTTGTTCTTCAAGACCCAGCAGTTATTAGTATCATGTCCTGGACAGTTTGAATGATATGCACATCGTGCATTGGGATTGTACTTGGGAGAGGTAACATTGGGATTCTGAGGGGCCTCCCTCAGGGTAATAAGTTCAGCCTTCAACAAGTGTTGCAATGCCTGAGCCATTGACATGTTGATCTTCGTGAACTGTCTTCTAGCCCTCTGTTGGTTGCCTTGAGGCTGCTCTGTTGTTGCAGGAGTTGGATTTGAAATATGAACTGCACTAACAGACTAATGCCTTCTGTTACGATCAGGCTGACCATACACAGCATTAGATTCTTTCTTCCCAGTGGGAGGCTTCTTTGCAGCACCTGATGAAGAAGTGCCCACTTGGATCTTACCACTCTTGATACCATTCTCTACTCGCTCTCCTGTCATGATCAACTCAGTGAAGCCAGATGATGAGCTTCCAATGAGATGACTGTAAAACGGACCATTCAGCGTACACATGAACATATCAACCAACTCCCTATCAGTCAAAGGGGGTTGAACTCTTCCAGCTAAGTCTCTCCACTTCTGAGCATACTCCTTAAAGCTTTCTTTGGCACCCATAGACATGCTTTGAAGCTGCATGCGAGTGGGGGCTAAGTCAGCATTGTATTGATACTGCTTGTAGAAAGCTTCAGCAAGGTCATTCCAATCTCTGATGTTGACACTCTCCAACTGATAATACCACTCTAGCTGAGCTCCAGATAAACTCTCTTGAAAGAAATGGATCCACAACTTTTTATCAGCAGTGTGGGGTTGAATTCTTCTGACATAAGACCTCAGATGCAATTTGGGACAAGAGACCCCATCATAGACAACAAATGTAGGAACTTTGAACCCAATGGGTATGACCACCCCAGATATCAAGCTCAAATCCTCAAAATCCAGCCCAGATGATTTCTGTAATTCCATAGCATCCATTCTATCCACCAGCATCTTGAATTTGTCTTCGTTAGGCTCATGGTAGTAGTTAGCCTCAGAATCAGAGTCCCCCATAGTGTTGTGGAGACTGCCTCTCTCCTGCTCAGATTCTTCGGATTCATAGTCTTCAACATGTTCCTTGGTCTTGACAGGATCTTTGAACTTTCTTCCCATGTTGAGCAACCCAGCAGACCTTCTAGCCTTCTTAGTCTTCTTGGCCAGCAGTGTCTTCAATTCATCCTGCCCCTTGGATAGGTTCAGGATCAGCTCTTGGAACTGTGCATTCTGTGCCTGGAGATCCTTAACTGATTGTTCAAGAGCCATTGCTGAAATAAACAGTGAGAAGATGAGAAACCTGTGCACAATTATAAACCTGTGATGCAATGATATGGGAATGCATATGCAATGTTTTCAAGGACCGCAGGATTTAAATTTGCTTAAACAAACAAGAAAGTAACTTTTTATTAGTAATAACTTGTTTTGCCTTTTAGGCTTACGAAAAATGAAAACGAAATAAGTACAAAAGATGGGGTTTTAAGTCTCCCATGGACGTTTCCTCTTTGTGTTGAGGTATGAGTTGAGGTTTCGTTCCTCATGAAGTAGCTTTGTTAGCTCTAGGATCCTTGCTTGGCTTGCTTTGTAATGAGCCTCGAAAGTATCCCTTTGCTCTTTCAGTTGGATCCATGATCTCTGCAAGTCTTCCATATTAGTAGGCATGTCTGGGTGAAGGATGGTATAAGCTGTGTCTTCTTCAGCAACAGGTTCCATGGTAACTGGTAGGATGGCAGGATATGGCATCATGAGTGTCTGAGCACGAGATCGTACCCATCTGAGATAAGCCTCCATAGGAATAGTGTACTTAGGCTCCAGTGTCTTGCTGTCAATCATGTTTACCTTTCCCCAAGCTCGGATGAATCTCTGACGGTAACCCTGAAGATCGTTGTCGTAATCGAACACAATGCCCTGAATCAACATGTCATGTGGACCATCGCTCCTGGCGTAACCAAACTGTCGTAAAGCTAGAGATGGGTTGTAGGTGATGCCTCCTCTTATGCCTAGAAGTGGCACATTAGGAAACTCCCCACAACGGTCAATGATGGTGACATTCTCCATAGATCTGGAGCACCAATGGATGTCTGAGCGAGAAAGTGACATGATCCTCTTGGACCATCTGAACCCTTGCTCATTCTTCATTACTGAGCGAGGAAGGTGAGAAATAAACCACCTAGAAAGTAAAGGTATGTAGCACATCAAAGTTCCTCTTGCCCTTGTAGTACGGGTGTGAAGAGAATGTAGGATGTCTCCAAGTAAGGTAGGCACTGGATTGTGACTCAGGAATATGTTGATGTCATGAACGTCTATGAACTGATCAGGATTGGGGAACAACACTAAGCCATAAATCAATAAGGCTAAGATCTCCTCAACAGCATCGTAGCTCATAGCCTTCAAGAACATTTGAGCTTTATCCACTAATACCTTGGCAAGAATACCTTTAACTCCACTTCTCGTCTCTAGAACAATGTCAGACTTCTTCAGATGTAGAGCTGCAGCAATAACTTCTGGTTTAAGCTCCTTCTCTAAGCCTGTGAATGGCTTCTGATCAAGAACAGGTATACCCAGAAGTTTAGAGAACTCCTCCATGGTTGGAACCAGCTGATAATCAGGAAATGTAGAGCAATGGTGCTTAGGGTCAAAGAACTGAAACAGCACACTCATCATGTCTTCACTGAACCCTGAAGTAACTAGATCCAATAAGTGACCATGTCTCTTGTTGAACTGGGAATGATCAGGCACTAGGGAAACCAACTCCTTGAGCTTAGCAGGTATCCCTACAAAGTTGATCCTGATGGTGTTTCTACGAGCAGAAGCCATGACCTGCAACAAAGAACAAAGATAAATCCTTTGGTCCTTGAAATGGTTAGGGAAAATGATATGCTTATGATGCATGATGATGTCATGATGTCATGCTCAATCACAAACATGTGGCACACACAAACAAGTCACACCATAGCCCTAGGTTTAAAGGCTTGCATGAGGTTCAAAGGCAAGTACCCTCCCCTGAAGTTAGATGGTTCATCCTGTCCTACAAAAGTAACCAGGTTCTAAGGGATCTCAATATCATTGATCCTTCACAAGGGTGGTTGTTCAGAAGGCAACTTACTTGCCAACCAAAACCCTCCAAGTTTAAGATCTCAATGAGCGTAGTATCGAGTGTCAACCAACTTCAGTCTGCACCAAAGCCGGTTACCTCACTACTTTCTAAAGGCCAAGATGAGTTAACTAGGGTTCTAAAAGTCAGTTAGTGCATTGACAACATATGGCAGCCTCAATATTATCCTCAACTTGACTTAAGGAATATAAGCACCAACCAAGAAGTCGCACTAACTATGGCCACCAGATCAACCGTATCGATATACGTCGTACAGTTTCCTTGGTCTATTGCCATTTACCTAAGGTACACTAGATCCGGGTTAGGACCTTTCACACATAAGAGCACCCCAATGATGCGTGTTTTTCGCAAGTGTACGAATCACGTCAAAGTAATATAAAAGATTATCGAATCCACAGAGACCAAGTGTCAATCTATCGTACCTGTTGTTATGGTGTTTATCTAAGGCAACTATTTTTAAGGGTTTTAGTAAGGGTGCAATGGTAAATAAAATTATAATTTTAAATAATAAATAAAAGACAGGCTCGAATGTAATTCACGTAATCAATGATAATCCAGTACTTGTTAATGGAACTACTTATGGGCAATGTTTTCTCTTTTGAAAGGAACTAATTTAACAGGAACTGTCGCTTTCGCGTATTCAGAACCGAGTTGTACTCTCTAATCAACCCCTCCTATTGTCACGGATAAAAAGGTGCGTACTGCGTTAGAGTAGTAAACCTATTTTTAAGAAATATAGTTTCTTAACAAAGTTGAAAAGTATTTTAACCTGGACTTCTTAGCAAAAAGAGGTTCTTATGAACCAGACTCTAAATCTCATAACGCGTCCGAAAATCGTTTTAAAATCTCTTTTCTTTTTAATCTAAAAACTCCTAATGAACTATACAAAGCGCTTTTGGCTGTTTTTGAAATAGTTAAAAACAATTACTTGAATTGAAAGATAAAATAGCCCTTAGGTGTTTCCACGAACAATTATACTGATTACTGGTTTAATTACGATCCTTACATTCTAACCTTTATGGGATTAGTTAGACATGATAAAGTAAATATTCTTTTTATAGTTTTTCATATAAGTAATTTAAAGCGAGTGCGGGAAGTAAACAAAGTAAATGTGCGAGTGCGGGAAGTAAACAAAGTAAATGTGCGAGTGCGGGAAATAAACAACGTAAATGTGCGAGTGCGGGAAATAAACAACGTAAATGTGCGAGTGCGGGAAATAAACAAAGTAAAGTGCGAGAAAATAAATAAAAGTAAAGCAATGCGGAAGAATAAAATACTAACTGGAATTAAAATGGCGGCAGGATTAACTTCCTCCAGAGTGCTCCAAAACTCGAACCACAGACAGATTACAGACTCGATCACTCGATTGCAGAGGCACTCCGATGTGGAATGGCAACTGCTTTATAACTGATATATGCCTAGAGAATTCTAATTCTGGATGAAGAAAAACGAAAATCTAAGGTCCTATTTATAGGAGAAACTGAAAGCGCGAAATGACCGGGACGCCCCTCCACTAAAAAGTGGAGGTTGTAGATTTTTGCCTTGTGGCGCCCGCCACAGGCCTATGGCGCCCGCCACGGTCCCTAAAGGGGATGATGTAGTGGGGATCGTGGGTCTTGGAGGTTGAGGAGTGGTCTTGAGACGTGGCCACGTCATGGCTAACCCCATGGCGCCCGCCACAGTGGGTGCCGTAAGTGCAAAATGCTGAATTTCTAGGTTTTCGTCCGTTTTCACTCCTTTTTCGCTCCTTTTCCCGATTCCAGCTCCGATTATTATAAAAACCTGAAAACATAAGAAAACAAAGCAATAACAAAGCAAAACAACAATAAAAGCTAAGAATGCATGCGAAATCGGAGTCAGAAATACGGTGAATTTTAGTGTGATCAAATTCTCCCACACTTAAACCTTTGCTTGTCCTCAAGAAAACATTTAAAGCTTAAGAAAATATGGTGTCAACACTTGTCTTTGGGCTAAAGGGATTCTAAGTTCAAGTCAGGATGCAGTGACAGATACTAACTAAGTGAACCAAGGGTACCATAGTAACACAAACACAAACTTCAATCCTATATTAACCACTCCATGTCATCCCACGATACCTAGGCCTATCTTCTCATCTTTTTTTGTGTCCTTTTCATTCAGGCGCAATCACATTAAGCCCGTTATCCGTACATGCTTCATAGTAGAGTGACCGGTTAGTGATTCTGATCCATAACATAAGGTTTCTGGCACATAAGCATGTGTAAACCTGTTTTTATTTCGCCTAAATGTAGCTGCGGGGGATCGGATCGTAATCCGCCCTACCAAGTTCAGTGCCAGATACCTCTGAACCAACTAACAATAGGTGACTTGCAATTTTTTTTCTTTTTGTGGCAAAAAATTTTTCTTCTCTTTTTTCGGTTTAAATGACTTTGTGAGGGTCACCTATACCAGAGTTTGCCTTTTTTTTTTTTTTTTTTATTAGCACTGGATCATTCACTTATATTCATCGGCCCCCTACGTAGAGTATGCTTAGGCCGGAGCTGACTGCTAAAATAAACTACTTAGGACAATTTTTTGAATGATAGTAAAGGCCATGGTGGTGGGGTTTAGGAGTGATTCCTATATTCAAGAGGTCTATGGTGCTAAAATGGTTCTGATGTTTCAAAAAGTTGACCTAAGTCACCACATCCTAATCTAAACCTGTCTCAAAGCCCAAAAAACATGTGAAACAACATTGTTTTCTTTAAAAATTTTCTGGTAAGGCTAAGGAAATGGGAAAAAATGAAGATGAACTAAAAAGACACTATACTGGTGACTCGTCAGACTCATGCATTATCTAAGAAAAATAAATTACTGAAAAGGGAAATAACTGAAAGGAAATTAACTAAAAAGGGAAATAACGGAAAGCAATAAAATCCCCTCCCACACTTAAATCGAACATTGTCCCCAATGTTTCGAAATAAGATAAGGGGGGTAACCTGGAAAAAGACTACTGAGGAGGGGCACTGGTGCCTTCGCCGTCCTGATGTGATGGTCTGGAACGACGGGATCTACTACGATGCTGGTCCCTCCGGTCGAGTCGTGCTGATAAAGCAGCCTGAGCACTCCGGACCTCTCGAAGGTTACCCAAGATGGAACCCTGAGTAGCCTCTACAAGCTGGTAGTGTCGGCTGTTGAACTCTCTCTGACGGTTCTGCTCTAATGAAATAGCGTTCAAGATACGGCAAACGTTGCTATAGGAACGATCCGAAACCAATCGCGATTGTTGCATGAAGCTCATATTGTCCGTCAGCTGTTGTGAAATAGTAGAGAGAAGGCCATCACGCCTTTCCTCTCTAGCTGTCATATCACGCCACATCTCCTCGGTGACAAAGAATCCAGGAGCAGTACCTGCAACAGGGTTAGAGGAAGATGGTGCAGTGTGTGACTGTGAAGGACGATGGGGGGACATGTGAGGGATGGGAGACTGCTCTCTCCGATCATACTCATCATCAGTGTCATGTGCCTCCCCATCGAGAATATTAGGAGGAAGTGGACCTAAAACACGTGGAGCATTAAGATCATAGGTCCAGTTCCTTTCATCACGTACCTCAGTACGTCTACTGCATGGTAAAGCAACAGATGGGATAGCTACCCCATGAATCATTAACTCATAACCACCTTCTCTCCTTGTTCGGCACAATTTCATGTCTTTCAGAAATTTTAAATTAATTGTGCGAGGAGGTAGTGGTTCAAGTGTAGCTATCTCATCATTCAGGCCAAGAGCCCGAGCAATAGACGTAACAAGCCCTCCAAAAACAATCGGTCTTGTTTTATTAGTAAATAAAGTCATGTGGGCAAGCATAAACGGGACCGGATTGATGTGGGTTCTAGTGAGGCATCCTTGCAAAAATAGGAGTTCACGAGCATTAACCTTGTTTGGACTTTCCCGGCCAAAAATAGTACATGCCAAAAGAAGTCTAAAAACTCTTATGGCCGGGTTGTGAATGGTCGACGCAAGTATCCCTTCAAAAGAATTAATTGAAGTACTTGAAAGCCTTAGCCAGAAGGTAAATACCTCGGCCGACCATTCAGCATCCAAAGGTGCCTCACAAATCGAACCTTCCCTATGAAGGATTCCTAACAAACCTGCTAGCTCATTGGTACTGAATTCATATTCAATTCCAAATAATCTAAAAATAACAGTACCGACAGTGCTAGCAGTGTCAGGACTGACAGTGTATATCAAAGAACTTAAAAACTCAGTTGTCAGCCTCTCATAGGTAGGTTCTTGATTAATGAAAATATTATGCAAGCCTAGAAATTCTAATAGATTAAAAACACTATGATAAATACCCAAAGCATACAGACAGTTATCGTCGACGTACCTAGTCGAGAGGATTTCTCGACTTTGAAGCCTCTGAATAATTTTCCGTTGCCTTTCGCCCGGTCTTCCATCACGAAGAATAAATCCGTTGAACTCCATTGTTGAAAAAGCTCCTTAGGTAGTGAAAATGGTAGAAAAGTGGTTTATGAGGGGAATGATAAAGTTTTGATTTTTTTTGGTTTTTGATGGATGAAAATGGAAATGGATGTTGGATATGTTTTATGGATGGAGGGTATTTTGGAAATGGGGGAGCTTTAATGGGGTTCAAGGAGGATTTGGAAGGTTGGAAAAATGGGTTTTTGGTGAAGAAAGGGATGAAAATGGTGGAAATGGGGATTTGAATCCCGTATTTGATGATGACAACGGTGTGGCGCCCGCCACAGGGCCTATGGCGCCCGCCACAAGGCCAATTCCTGGGCCTTGTGGTTTTGGGTCCTCCTTTTGGGCCTTCCTTGCACCTTGGTCTTCGGGGGGTCTGAATAGCGTTTTCTTCTTCTTTTCAAGGCTTGAGGCTTGCATATTTTTTTGTAAAGACAAAAAAATGAAAATATTTTTGTCTTATATTTTTTTCTTTTGCACGACAAAAAATAAAATACTTAAAAATCAAAAAAAGAAAAAGAAAAATTAGTGCATAATATGTATATATATAAGGAATTCAAAGTGCATGAAAATATAAAAGTGGAAATGCGATAAATAAAACGAAGTTAAATACTAGGGTAGTGCTGTCAGGGTGGAATGAGTCATGTGGTAGGTTTCTTATCCTGGCTTGATCCGCGAATCTCAGCTATCTCCCTCCGAAGCTCGTCGATCGCCTGATGTAGAGCATCGGTCTCTGAGGCATGAGTGAGATCAGAAACCTGCATCTCTAACTCTAAGTCTGCCACTTCCTGCTTGAGCAGGGCAGTCTCCTTGCGGAGCTCATAAATCTGTGTTTGTAGGTCGGGTGGCTGCAGAGACATATTGTTAGACATAACAGTGATTCGGGGAGTAAGAGGTATAGGAGTGTACTCAGCGGCGGGAGGCGATTTCGGCTCTTCGACAGTCTCTCCATAACCCTCTAGAGCATAACTCCAATTGGCAGGATCATGGACACTGGTCATCAGCGGATCTGGTAATGTAAAGTAGTGTATCGCTTCACCGTCGATCAGCAATCTAAACATGTTGGGCTCAAAAGAAGCCCTCCTCATCAGTCCTCTATCAAGACAAAAATCAATATCCAGGGTGGTGTAGCAGCAGAAGGTCCTGAGGTGCAATAGCTTGCGAGACAAACCCAACGCAGTAGCAATCTGTGTAACAATCCCACCGACATGGATGATTCCTACTGATGATTTGGCAACACTAGCAAGGCCCTTCAGTAGAAAGTTGCCACAAGCAACAGGGCGAGACTGAGTCGCACAAAACAGTAGGAAAATCTCCTCTTCACTTAGCAGTGTCTCTGTATCTGGAAAACCTAGGAAAGAATGTGCTAGAATCATCTGGAAGTACCTCAATGCAGGGTTGTGGATTACCTGAGAAAACTGGGTAGAAGGATCTTGGCTCCCTCCGCCTGATATTTTAGTCCAAAACTTTTCCACTTCTCTGCTCATAAAATACCCCATCGGAGTCTCTGGAATAGCATCAGGAGTAGTCTGGAAACCTAGTAAATCACCAAACTCTTTGTGAGAGAATGAGTAGTCAATCCCGAACAACCTGAAAACAGCGAGTCCATCGGGTCCAGCCCAAGGGTCATGATGAAACGAGCTGAGGAACTCAAGAGTCAAGTTCCTATAAGTGTTGTTCCTGTCGTCAAACTGGTCCCACTGGAGTTGATGGCATAAAAATCTGACGCTTGGCTCTATCCCCAAGGCATCCATGCAGTCATGGTCAGGGTACCTGGTAGGAGCCATAGGGCGTCTCATGTGAACATAGTAACGCTCTCTCTGTGCATCATCTCTAAAGGCCACGTGCATGTCATCAGGGTTCTGCATTCTGTACAAGGTTAGCAAACAAGTCCTGAAAGCACATAAAACATTCAATCGTGAGTCCTGACATAAAATAAACAAATTAAAATAAAGTAAAAATAAAAAATAAAAAGTACAAAGATAAGAAAAACCATGGGTTGCCTCCCATGCAGCGCTTGTTTAACGTCATTAGCTCGACGACCGATATTTAAACATCATTGGAAGGATATGGTGGATCACTCAGAGTATGACAGGTGTATGTTGTTGGAATGTCACCTCCTTCGTAGGGCTTCAACCTCTGTCCATTGACTATGAACGGTTTACATGTTTGGTTCTTGATTTCAATAGCACCGGATCTCAGGATCTTAGATACTTCGAAAGGGCCAGTCCATCTCGAACGGAGTTTACCTGGAAATAGTCGTAACCTAGAATCGAACAGGAGAACAGGATCGCCTATTTTGAAGTCTCTTCTTATGATTCTTTTGTCGTGCCAAGCTTTTGTTCTTTCTTTGTGTATGATGGCATTTTCGTAGGCAGATTGTCTGAGCTCTTCTAATTTGTGGATATCAAGGATACGTTTCTCACCAGCTGTCAAGTAATCCAAATTCAAAGTTTTGATGGCCCAATAGGCCTTATGCTCCAACTCAAATGGTAAGTGACATGATTTTCCATAGACCAGTTGATAAGGGGTTGTTCCTATAGGAGTTTTGAAAGCGGTTCTATAGGCCCATAATGCTTCTTGAAGTTTCTGCGACCAATCTTTTCTAGATATAGAGACAGTCTTCTCGAGGATTTGTTTTATCTCCCTATTAGATACTTCCACTTGTCCATTGGTCTGTGGGTGGTATGGTGTTGCTACTCTATGCTTAACTCCATACTTGCTTAAAAGTTTATCAAATATTCTCGATATGAAGTGTGATCCTCCATCACTTATGACTAAACGGGGTGTTCCAAACCTGGGAAATATATAATTCTTGAATAATTTGATGACTACTCTGGTGTCGTTTGTGGGTGCGGCGATAGCTTCAATCCATTTAGACACGTAGTCAACAGCTACTAATATGTACTGATTTCCAAAAGATGGTGGAAACGGTCCCATAAAGTCTATACCCCATACGTCGAAGAGTTCTACTTCTTGGATATTTCTTAACGGCATTTCATTACGTCTTGAAATATTTCCTGTGCGTTGGCATCTGTCACACTTGACAATGAAAGCATGGACATCACGCCACATAGTAGGCCAAAATAGGCCAGCTTGAAGAATCTTGGCGTAGGTCTTAGATGTGCTTGCATGTCCACCATAGGGTGCAGAGTGACAATGCTCAATTATATTGTTTACCTCTTCTTCTGGAACACAACGGCGGAAAATGCCATCTTTACCTCTCTTGAAAAGAAATGGATCGTCCCAATAGAAGTTTCTCACATCACTATAGAACTTCTTCTTCTGGTGGTAGTTTAGATCAGGGGGTATGATGTCAGCGGCTAGGTAATTAACAAAATCTGCATACCAAGGTACATTGCTTATAGCTAAGGATTTATGAAATTGCTCATGAGGGTCTGGGTTATCATCTTCAATGGTTTCTAGTTGGGCTATCAGTCTATCATAGGCAAAATCGTCATTTATGGGTACTGGATCAGGTTTCAGGTATTCTAGCCTAGATAGGTGATCAGCTACCACATTATCAGTGCCTTTCTTGTCACGGATATCCAAATCAAACTCTTGTAATAATAGAATCCATCGAAGTAACCTAGGCTTGGCATCCTTTTTGCTTAGTAAGTAACGAATGGCAGCATGGTCGGTGTAAACTATAATCTTGGCTCCTACTAGATAAGATCTAAATTTGTCTATTGCAAAAACTACAGCTAGGAGCTCTTTTTCGGTTGTTGCGTAGTTGAGCTGTGCAGCGTCTAGGGTTCTACTGGCATAATAAATCACATGTAACTTCTTATCTTTTCTCTGACCTAGAACGGCTCCAACAGCGTAATCACTGGCGTCACACATTATCTCAAACGGTTCCGACCAATCAGGGGGTTTCATTATAGGTGCTGAAATCAGAGCTTGCTTCAGAAGATTAAATGCTTCAGTACATTTTTCATCGAAGATGAACTCAGCATCTTTCATTAAAAGACCAGTTAAGGGCTTTGTTATTTTGGAGAAATCCTTGATAAAACGTCGGTAAAATCCGGCATGTCCAAGAAAACTTCTTATCTCCCTGATAGTCTTCGGCGGTTTTAGATTCTCTATGACTTCTATTTTTGCTTTATCTACCTCTATACCTTTTTCGGAAACTATATGTCCTAAAACAATCCCTTCAGTGACTATGAAATGACATTTTTCCCAATTTAGCACAAGGTTTACCTCCACACATCTCTTCAGGATTTTCTCAAGGTTGACAAGACAATTTTTGAAATCTGACCCACAAACTGAGAAATCGTCCATAAATACTTCCATGATTCCATCCAAATAATCAGCAAAGATAGACATCATGCAGCGTTGGAAAGTTGCAGGAGCATTACAAAGTCCAAAAGGCATTCTTCTATAGGCAAAGGTTCCAACTGGGCATGTAAAGGTAGTTTTTTCTTGATCTTCGGGGTGAATAGGTATTTGGAAGAATCCTGAATATCCATCTAAATAACAAAAGTAAGAGTGTCTGGCTAGGCGCTCCAACATTTGGTCTATGAATGGTAATGGGAAATGGTCCTTCCTAGTTGCTTTATTTAATTTTCTATAATCTATGCACATACGCCAACCTCCATCAGTTCTTTTTGCTACAGGTTCGCCCTTCTCGTTTTGCACGACTGTGATGCCTCCCTTTTTAGGTACTACATGCACAGGACTCACCCATTTACTGTCCGAGATCTGATATATTATACCTGCCTCTAGTAACTTAAGAACTTCAGTCTTAACTACAGTACTCATTATAGGATTTATTCTACGTTGGTGTTCTCTAGAAGGTTTTGAATCTTCTTCAAGCAAAATCCGATGCATGCATACGGATGGGCTTATTCCTTTTAGATCAGAGATCTTATATCCTAAGGCTGAGGGGTACCTACGTAAAACTTCTAATAATTGATCGGTTTCTTCTTGGTTTAAGGTAGCACTGACTATAACTGGACGGTTCATATCTTCATCAAGAAATTCATATCTCAGGTTTTTAGGCAGTTCCTTAAGTTTTACGGTCGGTTTTATAGGGCAAGGCATAGGATCTGGGGTTAGAGATAAACATTCGTGAAGGTTATCATCAATTTAGGGTGTTTTATAATTGTCATCTTCCAAAATAAGGGTTGATGGCAATTTTATAGATTCAGTTTCTTCTTCTTGTTCTAATTCCCTAATACATTCTTCGATGATATCTAAGGCATAACAAGAATCTCCTATCACAGGTGCCATAAGAAATTTTGACAATATAAATTCTATCTTCTGGCCACCTACCTCAAAAGTTAGTTTTCCCTTTTTAACATCTATTACGGCTCCAGCAGTCGATAAGAACGGTCTACCTAGGAGGATTGGTATGTCGTCATCTTCTTTAATGTCCATGACAACAAAATCAGTAGGTATAAACAGCTGACCTATCCTAACAGGGACGTCTTCAAGTATGCCTATAGGGTATTTAACGGATCTATCGGCTAATTGAAGTGACATCTTAGTAGGTTGTAATTCTCCTAAGTTTAATCTCTCACAAACTGCTAAAGGCATTAAGCTCACACTAGCTCCTAAGTCTAGAAAAGCTTTTTCGATGACATGATTCCCCAAAACACAAGGAATGGAAAAATTTCCGGGATCTTTATCTTTCTTTGCTAACCTATTTTCGGAAATAGAATTACATTCCACGGGTTTCGGATCTTCGAGTCTACGTTTATTTGTAAGTATGTCTTTGAGAAACTTAGCATAAGAAGGTATTTGGGTGATGGCTTCTGTAAAGGGGATTTCTACGTGAAGTTTTTCTATAACCTTAACGAATTTTTGATATTGATTATCGATTTGGGTTTTCTTTAATCTTTGAGGGTAAGGTATTGGTAGTTTGTATGGCGGTGGCGGTACATAGGTTTTATTTTTAGGTTCTTCTCCTTTTTCTTGACTTTCCAGGGTTTCAGGCTTCTCTGGTTCCTTTTCCTCATTCCTCTCAGAAGTTTCGGGCTCACTTAATCTAGGGTTTAAAGGTTCCTTATAAGCGGTTCCACTTCGTAGAGTAATGGCATTAGCTTGCCCTTTCGGGTTTTGTTGAGGTTGTCCAGGGAACTGTCCTCCAGGTGTAGTCTGTGGGGCTTGGTTTAACGCTACCTGAGAGATCTGGGTTTCAAGCATCTTATTATGAGTAATAATTTGATCAACCTTGGTTCCTAACTTGGTAATTAGTTCGTTAACATGGACGTTATGGTTCATGAACTCTTTGTTTTGTTGTTTTTGAGCAACGATAAAATCTTTTACAACTTCCTCAAAGCTCGGGCTAGGTGGTACAGGTTGCATAGGTTGATTTGTTCTAGGGGCTTGGTAACCTTGTTGTCTCGGAGGTGCGGTATTTTGGATAGGGTTATTATTTTTGGAGGAGAAGTTTGGGTGATTCCTCCATCCAGGGTTATATGTGTTTGAAAATGGGTTCCCTTGGGTATAGTTCACTTGCTCAGTGTTGGTTTCATTCAACAGATTGCATTCGACGGATTGGTGTCCTTGCGTTCCACATATCTCACAATTCGGCGAAACTGCGGCAACAGTATTCGGAGTTGTACACATATGTTCGACTCTAAGGGCCAACGCGTCCATTTTAGCCTGCATCATGTCTATAGAGCTTAGCTCATGTATTCCTCCTTGGGCTTCCTTCTTTTCCACTGTCGCTCGTTCTACTCCCCATGATTGATGGTTTTGGGCCATATCCTCGATAAGGGCACTAGCTTCAGGGTAAGGTTTGTTCATCAGTGCGCCACCAGCGGCAGCGTCGATGGTCATTTTAGTGTTATAAAGAAGTCCATTATAGAAGGTTTGGATGATTAGCCAATTCTGTAGGCCATGGTGTGGGCATGCTCTTAATAGTTCTTTATATCTCTCCCAGGCTTCGAACAACGACTCTCCTTGGTGTTGGGTAAATCTAGTTATTAGGTTTCGAAGAAGAGCGGTCTTACTTGGGGGAAAATATCTAGCAAGGAAAACTTTTCTAAGGTCATCCCAAGTTGTTATTGAATTGGGTGGAAGGGAATCTAACCATGATAGAGCTTTATCTCTGAGGGAAAAGGGAAATAATCTTAAGCGTATTGCCTCAGGAGAAGCTCCATTGGTTTTAAAGGTGTCTGCTAATTGAAGAAAGTTTTTTAAATGTTGGTTCGGGTTATCAGTAGCGAGACCTGCGAATTGTCTCTGTTGCACTAATTGCAGCAGGGATGGTTTAAGTTCAAAATTATTGGCTGGGATAGCGGGGTTTACTATACTGGAACTAGGTTCCTCGTTTGATGGTTGGGCGAAGTCCTTAAGAGGTCTTCGATTTTTATCTTCGGCCATAGCTCTCCTATTCCTAT
Organism: Lathyrus sativus; assembly: GCA_963859935.3. Classification (NCBI taxonomy): domain Eukaryota; kingdom Viridiplantae; phylum Streptophyta; class Magnoliopsida; order Fabales; family Fabaceae; genus Lathyrus; species Lathyrus sativus. The sequence continues at coordinate 598,072,380 of OZ012741.1, read as the reverse complement.
GGAAAAATAAACGTGCGCGAGCGTAACGTTCAGGTTCAGCTAGAGGGTCTACTAAACTTCAGGCACTGCGAGTCTTTCGCATTGACCGGTGGGTAACAACCTTAGTCTAAACGGTATAACTACAGGGTAATGAAATTTGACGATATTGGTCCCCGGCAACGGCGCCAAAAACTTGATGCGTGTTTTTCGCAAGTGTACGAATCACGTCAAAGTAATATAAAAGATTATCGAATCCACAGAGACCAAGTGTCAATCTATCGTACCTGTTGTTATGGTGTTTATCTAAGGCAACTATTTTTAAGGGTTTTAGTAAGGGTGCAATGGTAAATAAAATTATAATTTTAAATAATAAATAAAAGACAGGCTCGAATGTAATTCACGTAATCAATGATAATCCAGTACTTGTTAATGGAACTACTTATGGGCAATGTTTTCTCTTTTGAAAGGAACTAATTTAACAGGAACTGTCGCTTTCGCGTATTCAGAACCGAGTTGTACTCTCTAATCAACCCCTCCTATTGTCACGGATAAAAAGGTGCGTACTGCGTTAGAGTAGTAAACCTATTTTTAAGAAATATAGTTTCTTAACAAAGTTGAAAAGTATTTTAACCTGGACTTCTTAGCAAAAAGAGGTTCTTATGAACCAGACTCTAAATCTCATAACGCGTCCGAAAATCGTTTTAAAATCTCTTTTCTTTTTAATCTAAAAACTCCTAATGAACTATACAAAGCGCTTTTGGCTGTTTTTGAAATAGTTAAAAACAATTACTTGAATTGAAAGATAAAATAGCCCTTAGGTGTTTCCACGAACAATTATACTGATTACTGGTTTAATTACGATCCTTACATTCTAACCTTTATGGGATTAGTTAGACATGATAAAGTAAATATTCTTTTTATAGTTTTTCATATAAGTAATTTAAAGCGAGTGCGGGAAGTAAACAAAGTAAATGTGCGAGTGCGGGAAGTAAACAAAGTAAATGTGCGAGTGCGGGAAATAAACAACGTAAATGTGCGAGTGCGGGAAATAAACAACGTAAATGTGCGAGTGCGGGAAATAAACAAAGTAAAGTGCGAGAAAATAAATAAAAGTAAAGCAATGCGGAAGAATAAAATACTAACTGGAATTAAAATGGCGGCAGGATTAACTTCCTCCAGAGTGCTCCAAAACTCGAACCACAGACAGATTACAGACTCGATCACTCGATTGCAGAGGCACTCCGATGTGGAATGGCAACTGCTTTATAACTGATATATGCCTAGAGAATTCTAATTCTGGATGAAGAAAAACGAAAATCTAAGGTCCTATTTATAGGAGAAACTGAAAGCGCGAAATGACCGGGACGCCCCTCCACTAAAAAGTGGAGGTTGTAGATTTTTGCCTTGTGGCGCCCGCCACAGGCCTATGGCGCCCGCCACGGTCCCTACAGGGGATGATGTAGTGGGGATCGTGGGTCTTGGAGGTTGAGGAGTGGTCTTGAGACGTGGCCACGTCATGGCTAACCCCATGGCGCCCGCCACAGTGGGTGCCGTAAGTGCAAAATGCTGAATTTCTAGGTTTTCGTCCGTTTTCACTCCTTTTTCGCTCCTTTTCCCGATTCCAGCTCCGATTATTATAAAAACCTGAAAACATAAGAAAACAAAGCAATAACAAAGCAAAACAACAATAAAAGCTAAGAATGCATGCGAAATCGGAGTCAGAAATACGGTGAATTTTAGTGTGATCACCCAACAATATAATAATAAAGCAAACAAGGCAAACAATTTAAAGTGATCTTAATTCCTAAGGGTACCCCTCTTAAATAGATCCCCAACAGTGAATTTTGTGAACCTTGTGAACCTTCTTGGAACACAAAGTCTTGTATTGTGAGGGCAAATTTTGGGGTGCAACAGCTGCCCCTGTTCAATTTTCTGAAACCTGAGGGGTTAGATTGGTATATTTGCCAGTCGTAACCTGGAAGGTTGAAGGGGATTGAACACAAAAGCCCAAAAATTTGCACTCACCAGTGCATGGAGTGATATTGATGGTTGGTTGAACATGATTGAGTGGGCTTAAAGATGCCACTAGGGGAAAGTTCTTCAGTAGTATAATGAGAACTGTCAGGAGTCTGGAGTAATACTGATGTAACAGCATGTCTTCATGAGGATAGAGCAATCAATAATGATAACCCTAAAGCAGTCTTGAAATAATAATGTGATATGTCTTCAGGAGGATAGAGCAATCAATAGCTCTAAAGCAGTCTTGAAGTAATGATTTCAGGAGGATAGAGCAATGGATAGCTCTAAAGCAGTCTTGAAATAATAATGTAATTTCAGGAGGATAGAGCAATGGATAACTCTAAAGCAGTCTTGAAATAATTAGATGGCTTCAGGAGGATAGAGCAATGAATAGCTCTAAAGCAGTCTTGAAGTAGTAATATGACCTCATGAGGATAGAGCAATGAATAGCTCTAAAGCAGTCTTGAAGTAATAGGATGATTTCAGGAGGATAGAGCAATCAGTAGCTCTAAAGCAGTCTTGAAGTCATGAGAGGCTATCAGGAGGATAAAATAACCCTGAGGTTACAATAAAGCAGTCCCAAAGTAATAAGAAGCTCATCAGGAGGATAAAGTAACCCTGAGGTTACAATAAAGCAGTCCCAAAGATCATAAGATTGTTTGTTGGATAATTAACCTGAAAACAAGGTAGCATTCTGTATAACAACATTAGTTTATGCTTTATGTATGCATGTATGACATGATGCACTTAGGTAATGTACTATAGACATATATGTTATGGTATGATGTAAATGATGTATGTATGCTATGACACTGCTGGAAGTGTCTGGATATCCTTGTATAACAACTGCTGGCCAAGGAAAATAAATCCCGATTCGTTGTTGAAGAATATATAACCCTCCGTCTGCTGGGGATAACAAGGTATAGATAACCTCCCGTTGTTGGGGGTAACAAGGTATAGATAACCTCCCGTTGTTGGGGATAGTAGGGTATAGATAACCTTCGTTTTTGTTTGATAGTAGGATAAGTATAACATCCCGTCTTCGTTCATCGTGCCCTTATTGGAAAGTAATTTCCCGTATATCCGTATGAGGATAAAAGAGATGGATATAAATTCCAGGGGAGATTAGACTTTGTGAAAATGGATTAGTCCTACTGATGGTTTGTAACTGTCTTGTAAAGATGAACCGGCGAAGCTTCGTTGAAATCCTTCCCTCGTTCGTCCTTAGTAAATACTATTACTGCATTTTCATGCATTTCTGGTAAACATCAATCATATTAAAAGCATACATGCGTTTCTGGTAAACATCAATCATATTCAAAGGCATACATACATTCAAACACAACCAATGGACGTTTCGCTTATGTAAATAGGGTAAAAGTGAATCTGGATTCAAAAGATGGAATTTATTTATATCAAAAGTGACCCATACACGGGTAAGTTTGTACAAGGAGACATAAACCCTAGTAAGAGAATTTTGTCATGAAGTTTTACAAAAAGAATCAGCTATGTGGGAAATAATCCTATTGAGTTTCAATTCTACTATTGCCACTCAAGTATCTCATCTTCTTGCTGTTGAGACGGAAACGATTGGATTGAGCTTTATCTGTTTGAGCTTGAGTAAGTAGTACAACTGGTTGCAGTTTCATGAGTGATCCAAACGAGACATAGTCATACGCTTTAATCCCTAACTTTTGCCTGGATTGCCCTTTCAGGTTTTCAATCCACCGGGATACCCTTTTTTACCCAAGCCGCCTTTTCAGGTTTTCGACTTGCCGGGTGTACATCTTTTTATATATATATCCCTAATTTTTGCCCAAACCCTTTTGGTTTGCCGGGATGCCCTTATTTTTGCCTAGGCCTGTCAACCTAGCGGGTCTCTTTTTATGCGTAGTATTTTTTAACTATGTCTGCGTTTACAGGTTGTGGGAAGTCTTCACCATCCATTGTAGTCAGTATCATGGCACCTCCTGAGAACACTGTCTTGACTACAAATGGTCCCTCATATGTTGGAGTCCACTTGCCCCTAGGATCACCCTGTGGTAATATGATACGCTTGATTACCAAGTCACCAGCCTGATATACCTTTGGCTTAACCTTCTTGTTAAAAGCTTTGATCATCCGTTTCTGGTACATCTGGCCATGACAAACTGCTGCTAACCTTTTCTCATCAATCAAATTTATCTGGTCAAGTCGAGTCTGAATCCACTCATCTTCATCCAAGCCTGCATCCTTCATAATTCTCAAGGAGGGGATCTGAACTTCAATAGGCAGAACTGCTTCCATACCATAGACTAAGGAGAATGGGGTTGCCCCTGTTGAAGTACGTATTGTAGTACGATAACCATGCAGAGCAAATGGTAACATCTCGTGCCAATCCTTGTAAGTAATAGTCATCTTCTGTACAATCTTCTTAATGTTCTTATTAGCAGCTTCAACTGCCCCATTCATCTTTGGACGATACGGAGAAGAGTTGTGATGCTTAATCTTGAACTGCGTACAGAGATCAGTAATCATAGTGTTGTTCAGATTAGAGCCATTGTCAGTGATAATCCTTTCAGGGATACCATACCTACATATGAGATTATTCTTAATGAACCGAGCCACAACATTCCTAGTCACAGATGCAAATGAAGCTGCCTCTACCCACTTCGTGAAGTAATCAATAGCAACCAGGATGAAACGATGCCCATTAGAAGCAGTAGGCTTGATCTCACCAATCATATCAATGCCCCACATGGCAAAGGGCCAAGGAGCAGTCAACACATTCAATGGAGATGGAGGTACATGTACTTTATCAGCATAGATTTGACATTTGTGACATGTTCTGGAGTGTTGATAGCAATCAGCTTCCATGGTAGACCAATAGTAACCTGCTCTCAAAATCTTCTTTGCCATGGTATGACCACTAGAATGAGTGCCAAAGGTCCCATCATGCATCTCTTCCATAATTTCTGTAGCTTCCTTCTTATCCACACAACGAAGCATAGTTGAATCATGATTACGCTTATACAGAATGCCATTACTCAGAAAGAACTTAGCAGAAAACCTTCTCAGGAACTTCCTATCTTTGACAGATGCCCCTTCAGGGAACTCCTGAGCTTCAAGATAGTTTTTCACTTCATAGAACCAAGGCTTCTCCTCTGCCCCTTCAGTGTCAATCTCATTGCAGTATGCAGGCTTCTCAAATCTATCAATGGTAATCTTGGGAGCTTCATCATCCCAGCTGATCTCAAACATAGATGCCATGGTGGCCAATGCGTCTGCCAACTGATTCTCTCTTCGTGGAATATGTCCAAAAGTAATCTCTTTGAAATGTGGGATCAAAGACAACACATGTTCTCTGTAAGGAATGAGATTATCATGCTTTGTATCCCAATCTCCTTTAATCTGACTTACTACCAGAGCTGAATCTCCATACACCTCAAGGAACTGAATCTTCATATCAATAGCAACTTGCATACCCATGATACATGCCTCATACTCAGCCATGTTATTAGTACAATAGAAACAAAGTCTGGCAGTAATCGGGGTATGACAACCTTCAGGGGAACTAATCACAACACCAACACCATTACCATGTGCATTGGAGGCACCATCAAAAACCATAGTCCATCGGGATCCTTGTTCAGGTCCGTCATATTGTCCAGGTTCTTTGGTAACAGACATAATGTCTTCATCAGGGAACTCAAAATTCATTGACTGGTAATCATCTACTGATTGATGAGCCAAATGATCAGCAACAACACTCCCCTTAATGGCCTTCTGAGTGGTATACTGTATATCATATTCCGTCAAGATCATTTGCCATCTTGCAATTCTTCCGGAGAGAGCAGGTTTCTCAAATATGTACTTGATTGGATCCATCTTCGAAATCAACAAGGTAGTATGGGTCAACATATACTGTCTTAGTCGGCGAGCAGCCCATGCCAAAGCGCAGCAAGTTTTCTCGAGCAGTGAGTATCTTGTTTCACAGTCGGTAAACTTTTTGCTAAGGTAGTATATTGCCTGCTCTTTTCGACCAGACTCGTCATGTTGCCCCAATACACACCCCATTGAGTTGTCTAATACTGTTAAATACATAATCAAGGGTCTTCCATCAACTGGTGGCATTAAAATTGGAGGTTCTAGCAAATATCTCTTTATTTCATCAAAGGCAGTCTGGCACTCATCATTCCATTCCATCACCTGATCTTTCCTCAACAACTTGAAGATTGGCTCACAGATGGTAGTTAATTGGGAAATAAATCTTGCAATGTAGTTCAATCGTCCCAAGAAACCTCTAACCTCCTTCTCAGTACGGGGAGCTGGCATCTCTCGTATAGCTTTCACTTTTTGTTGTAACAACCTAGCAAGCTCTACAGGTATTTCACAATCTTCCTCGTTTCCGTCTTCAGTTTGATAGATCGGATTCTCGAAATTGTAATTCGCAATAGTAGAACTGTTATCAACTGGATCCAGAGTGGATGAGGATCTGCATTTTAGTGACGTGGGTGTGTGTAAGAACACATAGCTGATAAAGCAAAAATAAAAGAAAAAGAAAGACAAGGAACACAATATTTACGAAAACGAAACGTCCACTGATTTTATTGAATGAAGTATGCAAATGAAATGACAACCCGTAACAAGCACACCATTGTGCCCCGGGTAAGGCACATGGCTTGAAAGTTTTAATTGTTCCAGAAATTACAAATTTAAAAACATAACACAGTAATAGTATTTACTCCTGACTAAAGGAGATAGGGATAACATCTTCAGCTGTCCAATTATTGAGTCCAGCACCCACAGTAGGAAAAGTCCATGCCTCCAAGTTGTAGTCTTCATCTTGATCTCCCACAGCATTGATAACCCCTTGATTGGTGATACGAACAGCACGAGCACGACGAACAGCCTTCTGGGACTCTTCTTCCACCACAGCTTTTGCATCATTGAGGGAGGCCATTGCCATTGTTGGAGGGTTTCTGATGACCACAGGAACCTTCTTCACAGCAGGAGGAGTCACACAATCCTTAACAGCCCAGGGAACCACTTCAAATGACTGACATGGAGTTTCAATGTATTCACCTTCTACTTCCAGATACTTGAAAGTGTTTACATGGCTGACAAAGTATTCTTCCTCTCCAAAGACAGTAACAACTTTTCCATTCACCGGATATCTCAACTTTTGATGTAATGTGGAGGTCACAGCACCTGCCCCATGGATCCAGGGACGACCAAGCAGACATGAGTATGAAGGACGAATATCCATCACATAGAATGTAGCAGTAAACACCTGAGAGCCAACCTTGATTGGAAGATCAATTTCCCCATGCACTACTCTTCTAGAACCATCAAAAGCCTTTACCACAATATTACTGGGCTTCAATACCGTATCTTCAGGACTCAGCTTGTTCAGGACTTCCTTAGGCAACACATTCAGAGAGGAACCATTGTCTATCAGCACATGAGACAGGGTAGTGCCCCTGCATTCAATTGAAATATGCAAGGCCCTGTTATGATCCCTCTTGGCAGGGGTCAAGTCAGCATCAGAAAATCCTAACCCGTTGTCATAGGTCAGGTGCGCAACACAATTCTCAAACTGGTCCACAGAAATTGCACTGGGTACATGAGCCATCTTTAGAAACTTGATCAATGACTTGGCATGAGCCTCAGAATATAATAACAGGGAGAGCATAGAAATCTTTGAGGGAGTATGCCTCAGCTGATCAACAATATCATAATCACTCTTGCGAATGATTTTCAATACTTCTTCCATCTGCTTAGAGAGGTCATCAGCAGCTGGCACATCAGTAGATACAGGCTCAATAACAGGACCCTTGCCCCGAGCATCAGTGGTGGAAGTAACAGCAGGAGTAACTGCACTCTTAGAAGCAACTGGAGGAGAGAAGACTCTTCCACTACGAGTGATCTTGCTAGATCCAGCAATATTATCAATGTCAACAGGCATATCAGGTAAAGGCTCCTGCTTGACACCATGGATGTAAACATCAGACCCATAGTGCCAAGGCACAACTTTGTCAGATGTATAAGAAATAGGACCAGGAGTGGTAATGATCAGAGGAGCTACTTTGGCTTCAGCGACAACTTTCACAGGACCTTCAGCAGTAATCTTGATTGGGCCCTGATGAGTGATTTTAATGGGACCCTTTGAAGTGATTCTTAGTGGTACTTTGTCAACCATGTCAACCTCTTCAATCTTCTTACCCTGAGTCAGATGATCCACCATACTTTCTACAGATGCTGGTCTTCTTTCAAACACTATAGTATATTTATCCATGAGACGTTGAATCCCATCTCTCAAAATGAAGCAACTATCCGGCTTATAGGTACAATATAGACAATCTTCATGACAACCTGGAAAGATCCCAGCTTGTACTAACCTCTTTTTGATAACAGACAATGGTGTGCTCAACTCCATAACTGAATAGACATGCAGATCTTCATCAATATCTTCATCAATGGCGTTGACAGTCTTCTCGTGATTTGGCATTGGAGCTGTAATCACATTTGGAGTACCTGGTGGATCAAACTCAATTTCTCCAGCATCAATCATATCCTGAATTTTGTTCTTCAAGACCCAGCAGTTATTAGTATCATGTCCTGGACAGTTTGAATGATATGTACATCGTGCATTGGGATTGTACTTGGGAGAGGTAACATTGGGATTCTGAGGAGCCTCCCTCAGGGTAATAAGTTCAGCCTTCAACAAGTGTTGCAATGCCTGAGCCATTGACATGTTGATCTTCGTGAACTGTCTTCTAGCCCTCTGTTGGTTGCCTTGAGGTTGCTCTGTTGTTGCAGGAGTTGGATTTGAAATATGAACTGCACTAACAGACTGATGCCTTCTGTTACGATCAGGCTGACCATACACAGCATTAGATTCTTTCTTCCCAGTGGGAGGCTTCTTTGCAGCACCTGATGAAGAAGTGCCCACTTGGATCTTACCACTCTTGATACCATTCTCTACTCGCTCTCCTGTCATGATCAACTCAGTGAAGCCAGATGATGAGCTTCCAATGAGATGACTGTAAAACGGACCATTCAGCGTACACATGAACATATCAACCAACTCCCTATCAGTCAAAGGGGGTTGAACTCTTCCAGCTAAGTCTCTCCACTTCTGAGCATACTCCTTAAAGCTTTCTTTGGCACCCATAGACATGCTTTGAAGCTGCATGCGAGTGGGGGCTAAGTCAGCATTGTATTGATACTGCTTGTAGAAAGCTTCAGCAAGGTCATTCCAATCTCTGATGTTGACACTCTCCAACTGATAATACCACTCTAGCTGAGCTCCAGATAAACTCTCTTGAAAGAAATGGATCCACAACTTTTTATCAGCAGTGTGGGGTTGAATTCTTCTGACATAAGACCTCAGATGCAATTTGGGACAAGAGACCCCATCATAGACAACAAATGTAGGAACTTTGAACCCAATGGGTATGACCACCCCAGATATCAAGCTCAAATCCTCAAAATCCAGCCCAGATGATTTCTGTAATTCCATAGCATCCATTCTATCCACCAGCATCTTGAATTTGTCTTCGTTAGGCTCATGGTAGTAGTTAGCCTCAGAATCAGAGTCCCCCATAGTGTTGTGGAGACTGCCTCTCTCCTGCTCAGATTCTTCAGATTCATAGTCTTCAACCTGTTCCTTGGTCTTGGCAGGACCTTTGAACCTTCTTCCCATGTTGAGCAACCCAGCAGACCTTCTAGCCTTCTTAGTCTTCTTGGCCAGCAGTGTCTTCAATTCATCCTGCCCCTTGGATAGGTTCAGGATCAGCTCTTGGAACTGTGCATTCTGTGCCTGAAGATCCTTAACTGATTGTTCAAGAGCCATTGCTGAAATAAACAGCGAGAAGATGAGAAACCTGTGCACAATTATAACCCTGTGATGCAATGATATGGGAATGCATATGCAATGTTTTCAAGGACCGCAGGATTTAAATTTGCTTAAACAAACAAGAAAGTAACTTTTTATTAGTAATAACTTGTTTTGCCTTTTAGGCTTACAAAAAATGAAAACGAAATAAGTACAAAAGATGGGGTTTTAAGTCTCCCATGGACGTTTCCTCTTGGTGTTGAGGTATGAGTGGAGGTTTCGTTCCTCATGAAGTAGCTTTGTTAGCTCTAGGATCCTTGCTTGGCTTGCTTTGTAATGAGCCTCGAAAGTATCCCTTTGCTCTTTCAGTTGGATCCATGATCTCTGCAAGTCTTCCATATCAGTAGGCATGTCTGGGTGAAGGATGGTATAAGCTGTGTCTCCTTCAGCAACAGGTTCCATGGTAACTGGTAGGATGGCAGGATATGGCATCATGAGTGTCTGAGCACGAAATCGTACCCATCTGAGATAAGCCTCCATAGGAATGGTGTACTTAGGCTCCAGTGTCTTGCTGTCAATCCTGTTTACCTTTCCCCAAGCTCGGATGAATCTCTGACGGTAACCCTGAAGATCGTTGTCGTAATCAAACACAATGCCCTGAATCAACATGTCATGTGGACCATCGCTTCGGGCGTAACCAAACTGTCGTAAAGCTAGAGATGGGTTGTAGGTGATGCCTCCTCTTATGCCTAGAAGTGGCACATTAGGAAACTCCCCACAACGGTCAATGATGGTGACATTCTCCATAGATCTGGAGCACCAATGGATGTCTGAGTGAGAAAGTGACATGATCCTCTTGGACCATCTGAACCCTTGCTCATTCTTCATTACTGAGCGAGGAAGGTGAGAAATAAACCACCTAGAAAGTAAAGGTATGCAGCACATCAAAGTTCCTCTTGCCCTTGTAGTACGGGTGTGAAGAGAATGTAGGATGTCTCCAAGTAAGGTAGGCACTGGATTGTGACTCAGGAATATGTTGATGGCATGAACGTCTATGAACTAATCAGGATTGGGGAACAACACTAAGCCATAAATCAATAAGGCTAAGATCTCCTCAACAGCATCGTAGCTCATAGCCTTCAAGAACATTTGAGCTTTATCCACTAATACCTTGGCAAGAATACCTTTAACTCCACTTCTCGTCTCTAGAACAATGTCAGACTTCTTCAGATGTAGAGCTGCAGCAATAACTTCTGGTTTAAGCTCCTTCTCTAAGCCTGTGAATGGCTTCTGATCAAGAACAGGTATACCCAGAAGTTTAGAGAACTCCTCCATGGTTGGAACCAGCTGATAATCAGGAAATGTAGAGCAATGGTGCTTAGGGTCAAAGAACTGAAACAACACACTCATCATGTCTTCACTGAACCCTGAAGTAACTAGATCCAATAAGTGACCATGTCTCTTGTTGAACTGGGAATGATCAGGCACTAGGGAAACCAACTCCTTGAGCTTAGCAGGTATCCCTACAAAGTTGATCCTGATGGTGTTTCTACGAGCAGAAGCCATGACCTGCAACAAAGAACAAAGATAAATCCTTTGGTCCTTGAAATGGTTAGGGAAAATGATATGCTTATGATGCATGATGATGTCATGATGTCATGCTCAATCACAAACATGTGGCACACACAAACAAGTCACACCATAGCCCTAGGTTTAAAGGCTTGCATGAGGTTCAAAGGCAAGTACCCTCCCCTGAAGTTAGATGGTTCATCCTGTCCTACAAAAGTAACCAGGTTCTAAGGGATCTCAATATCATTGATCCTTCACAAGGGTGGTTGTTCAGAAGGCAACTTACTTGCCAACCAAAACCCTCCAAGTTTAAGATCTCAATGAGCGTAGTATCGAGTGTCAACCAACTTCAGTCTGCACCAAAGCCGGTTACCTCACTACTTTCTAAAGGCCAAGATGAGTTAACTAGGGTTCTAAAAGTCAGTTAGTGCATTGACAACATATGGCAGCCTCAATATTATCCTCAACTTGACTTAAGGAATATAAGCACCAACCAAGAAGTCGCACTAACTATGGCCACCAGATCAACCGTATCGATATACGTCGTACAGTTTCCTTGGTCTATTGCCATTTACCTAAGGTACACTAGATCCGGGTTAGGACCTTTCACACATAAGAGCACCCCAACAATATAATAATAAAGCAAACAAGGCAAACAATTTAAAGTGATCTTAATTCCTAAGGGTACCCCTCTTAAATAGATCCCCAGCAGAGTCGCCAGTTCTGTAACCCGGTGAACTGACTTTAAACAATGTTGCGGATAGCAAGAGTCGCCACCGACTTTTATTTTATCCATAAGGAAAGGTTATAAAAGAACAGGAAAGACCTTAGAGAATATTTTGGGTCCGGGGGGTAGATTATGAAAAGGGAAGGTGTTAGCACCCTTTTCATCCATGGTTATCCATGGGCTCTTAGGTACTTAAGCTCACTTTTGAATTGTTTTGAAAGTGTAGTGTGTGAATAGAAAATTTTCAGAATAGTTAATAAATAATCCATGTAAGGATGTGTTAAGAACTTGTTTGAAAATTTTGTTGGAAATTTGTTTAAGTGTGAAAAAGTTTTGAAGTGAGCAAGTATCCAGGAGTAGCCTACCCTAATGTTTTAAGGTCTTTCTTACTCTTTATCCTTTCCTTAGTAAGACTATCCCTACTATAATGGAGTAGGTAGTCCTTACTTTGGATGTTAAGGGACATGTGAGGGACAATTTGACTTTGAAGGCCATTGTGGGGTGTAATAAGCAAACTGGAGGGACTATCATCATTTTTCGAAAGGGACTCGATTCGTAAAGGCAACCATAAGGGACTTTGATGATTTTTTTTTTGAGGGACTTACTTTATACACCCCACTTAACCAATATTCGTAGGCAACTTGAGGGATATCCTTAGGAAGTGAGACGGCGATTAAAATCGACTTACGTGTGTGAAATGTTTAATTTAATTATCTTATATTAAAATGATCTAATTTATTTTTTTAAATATCATACATATTAGCACTCCCTAATTACTAACCATAATGATAATAATAATTAAATAATTTTACATCCAAGAAACAATTACAAAATAATAAGCAAAATAATTAAATAAAATATAAATATGCAATAATAAATAATAAAGGGGGTTAATTCTAAGTTTACTCGGCAAGACATCGCATCTTGTGCCTACGTATCCTTACGGGAGCGGAATCAGAGTAATCGTAGTTCCCCTCAAAAGGGAGGTTAGAGACTTCTTGACTGTGGTCAAGGTCTCAAGGGGAATAAACATGTCTTAAGGACACGCTTACTTGGAGTGTAGGAACTCCAAATTTCTACGTTGAAATGTTATGTTGTAATTAGGGTTAAATTAGGGATTCCACGGCGGGAAACCCTAAAATGAGCGCAGCGGCTCTTTGACCTAATGCTAGGGGTAAAATTGTAATTTTGCCTGCGGCGAGGCATTTGTGAAAATTAGGGTTTGTAAAAGTTGTAAGGGTTGAAGGTGAGGACTATTGACACGGCGGTCAAATGCTAGACCTAATTCCTTCAGAGTGTGTAATGTGACAGAATAACGGTAAAGGCGTGAGATATTTGAATCATGCAAACAGAGAGATAACGTCCTAATTTAATCATGCAAGCAGAAATTTAAAGGCAGAATTTAAAGAGCGATTGTTAAGTTCGCGGGGTTACATGAGAGGAGCAGATACAATATGATAATGAAAACTTTAATCAATGATAAACGAATTTGAAACAATCAGTTGAACAACACAAAACAAGAGGATGTTAGTAGGGCTAGGCATAAATACAGTGGATAATGAGACAGTGCAGAAAAAGATGTAAATTTAGGGTTTTTATTGTCTTAAAAAAAAGGATTTTAATTTAATTTATAAAAGAAAGAATAATGTTAGTTTTTTTTTAAAAATACTTTAATTTTAATCTTAAAAAGGTTTCAATTTGTATTAAGAAAAAAATTCTAGTTTTTAATTTTTATTTTTTTAAAAAAAAGATTTTAATTTATTTATTTAAAAAAAAGGGTTTTTATTTATTGTTATAAAAAGAGATTTTTAATTTTATATTTTTATTTTAAAAACAAATTAAATTTTCCCACTATATCTAAAACAAAAAAGAACAAAGAACATAACAGTTGGGCCGGTAGTTGTATCGGTCCGACCCAACACCAATACTACATGCTCGTGCTAGGGTTTGCTAAACCCTTGCTTTCGGCGGCGCCGTTGTGTGCTTCTTGTTTCCTCTTGTTCTCATTCATCTCCTTCGTATCTTTCAACTCGTTTTCTCCACGCTTCCTCTTTGACGTTCCTGAAAAAAAACATGAAAAATGCATGACGTTCTTTGAACAAATTGCTCACCCTCTTGGTAGGGTTTGAAGCGAATCTCGGTGAACTCGTGGTGATGAATGCCGACGGTTGTTGTTGGTGATTAACGGAGGCAATGATGATGTCACAATCTGAGCTTCGGATCTGTTTGCTCGTCGTCGAATGGCGGCGCCGGTGAACTTCTCCGTTGGGTTTGTTCGCTTGCTTTTTGTGATGGCTTTGAACACCGTTTTTCTTCTTTCTATCTCGCGGCCGCTCCGTCTAGCCCTCTTTCAGTCTCTCTTCCGTTCGCTTCTAGGGTTTCTCATAAGGTGGTATCTTTCCTTTATATATCTTCTCAATCTTTGTTTCGTGGGCTTTGGATTGATTTTCTGATTGAAAACATCATCCCCTTTTCGGATTTGATTGGATTCGATTGTGATTCTCTTACCTTTTTCAGATTTATTTTAGAAACTTTTCATTTGGATTTGTTGGGATTTGTCTTGATGCATTATGACTGATTTGATTCTGATAGGGTTTGGATTTCGATTTTCTGATATGATTTCTTTCCTTTTTCAAACTTGGCCCCTTTTTTAGATACGTATCTGCTCTGGTTTTCCTGGATTTCGCGAATTGGATTTCACAAATTGGATATGAATGGTTTCTAAAATTCTCCCTCTGGTTCAACTGGTGCAGGTTTTCTATGGACTCATCTCAGTTATCCAGTTTCTTGACGTCGCTATGGATTTTGCGGTTTCGACCCCAATCGGATACCATTTAGTTTCGACTCTGATATTGGCTGATACAGCTATGTTATCAGATGCTGATATAACTTTGGATCCCTTTCAGAACAGATATCTGCTTTCTCTGATGAGCTTGGTTCTTTCGAGTCAATATCTTGTTTTTCTAATGAATTTGGTTCTTTTGCAGATGTCGGACTCGAATCTTGAGTAGCTTTTGAACTATTTGTTTGGCTATAGGAACGTTGCGAGCTGCTTTCATTCAGTTTTGGTTATCAGTTGGAATATACTTACTTTTCTTCTTCTTCTTTCAGAACTGATACTTCGGATAGATCAATGTCGCCGAGAAAGGTTACACGGTGATGATGACAGCTTGTCTGAACCGTTTTTAAAACAAAAGATGCTGCTGCCATTTGGTTTCAATTGTGTTGCTTTAGCGATGATAACCTTCGGGTCTGAGCTGATAGTTTGTCCCAAATCACTATATGCTTGCAATTTGCCATTCGGTAGGGAGTTGGTAACGGCTACGGCCGTGGCTCTCCCAGCCGCTCGAATGCTCGCTCGATGATGAATATCCTGAGAGTTACTTTTCCTTCTATCCTCTCCTTTGCTTTATGATTTACATTGGTTCACGTTCGCACTTGTGTTCGAATTACCGACTGATTTCTTTTTGGTCTTGACAGGTGAAGGAACTGATGCTTGGTATTGAGATTGTGCTTAACCACCTCTCTCTGAATTGAACTTGTTCTTTTGAATATGAACTTAGTTCTCCTTTTTCTGAACATGAACCTAGTTTTGCTTTTTCTGAGTTGAACTTAGTTCTGCTTTTTCTGAGTTGAACTGCTTCTCTTCTATGAGCTTATTTGGTGCGGTTTGGTCCAGTTTGTTTAGGATAACTTAACCTGTTTTTTCTGATGCGAATTAGTAACAGATCATGCTTTTGGACAACAACTTGGTTTTTTTCTGATGTATCTGTTCTTGGAAATTTCAGGTGTTGGAAAACTTCGAAAGCAAAGCGATTCAGACCCGCCGGCATCCGGGTTTGAACCTGAGCTGGCTAGTGTTTACCTTCGTGTTGGTTCATAATTAATGTGAATTGATGAATGAATGTGGTTCAGATTTTAGTTCAGTTTGGTTATCAATTTGGAGAATTTACTTGATGAGATGATGCCTAGTATTGAATCCAAAGTCGCGTGAATCCTCTTTCGGCCCAAAAACTTCTTTTATCTCTTTCTCTCTCGGTCACCTCTTAAGATAAGAACGAAACTACCTGATCTGATGCCAATGGCACGGATCGGCAACGGGAGTAGGATGCGGCTTCGGTTGTGCCCTCCCAGCACTCGATGATGACAATTGTTCTGAGAGTGTCAAACAACCTCTAACACTTTTCCATTCTGTGTTGTATTCTCTTTGTTATGCAGGTTAATGGAAGATTCGTGAAGAACATCGAAAGAGCATCGTGAAGATCCACTTAGACGTTTTAGGACTTAGAATTTCCTTAATATATGTACTTGTTGTAAATGGATCCTCTTGTAAACCAATGGCATTTCTTGAATAAAGTTTGAATTTACTTGTCCGTTTCAAATTGTAAACTAAATATTTATGAAATAAAGTTCAAAAAAATATTTATTCACTTCTTATTCGTAAATTTTAAATATCTATGAATAATAATTCAAAAATTATTTAAATTCACCCCTTAGATGTAAATTATAAATACTTATGAATAAAGCTTCAAAAATATTTAAACTCACTTCTTAGTTGTAAATTATAAATATTCACGAATGATATTCACAAATATTTAAACTCACTTCCCTTTTTGTATTGGACAATATTATGAATGAGACCCACCCTCTTTATATTAACTGACCTTTTACCGTAACCTGATTAAATCTGACCAAACTCAAACCGAGTTCCCGCTTTCAAAATAACCTTAGCAATATCCGCTTCCCCTTTAATCCCAAAATTACAAACTCCACGTGAAATGACCGAAATGCCCCTGGGACCAAATCTGAAGTCTTGGAAGTCCATTTAGCCTGATTAAAGTCAAAACCCTAGTCTGAGGGGATTGTCAACTCTTCTGACCAATTATGAATTTTGTGAACCTTGTGAACCTTCTTGGAACACAAAGTCTTGTATTGTGAGGGCAAATTTTGGGGTGCAACAACGTGCATGTGTGCATTGGAGATATTTCCCCTCCAATTCCAGTGTCAGTGGTAGCGAGACAAGATAAACCATAAAGACAATATTTAGAAAAACCCTCATATATTTATTGGAATATCAGTCTTGTCAAGATGTTACACAACTACGTTCCATACAACTGAGGTGATAAAGGAGGATCCTAGCCAACATGCCTGGTGGTGATCTCAACACAACAGAATACAAGAGAGAAATCAAGGGCGGGTACGGTTGCGGAAATCCTCAACCAGCTTCTTCGTCTCTGCGTGGTCCGGTCGATAAATCAAACCTTCTATCAACTGATCCCTTTTTCTGACCGTTCCCTGGATATCTCTGACGAAGTCTTCCCAAGCCTTATCATGGGCAACATCCCCAGGTTTGGGTCTCTTGGCGTCTGCTCTATGCTGAAAATCTTCCAAATTCTTCATGGCATCAATCAGTTTGCGCTCGGCCTCGTATCGGCGGCATGCGTCTTCTTCAAGCTCTTCAGTCTTCACTTTGACCTGTTCTTCTAACTGAGCAACCTGTGTCTTTAGCTCTTCTTCCCGTCCTTTGCGTTTGGCCATAGTGAGATCCCAGTGCTCTCTGAACTTAGCTAGCTTCGTGTAGGCCCTTTCCAGCTCTTGCTTCTTAGTAGCCAATACACTGCTAACTGAGTCTACATCTAACTCCAGACGCTTCTTTGTTTCAGTCAACTCCAATAAAGTAGTTATCAGATGTTTCAGAGTTTCGGCCTGTTGCTTGGAAAAATATCCTGTTTCAATCTTTTCATGACGAAGTTGGGCATTCTCTTTCTCTAAAGCCTCTTTAGCCTTTGCTAGCTTTTCTTTCTCCGCCATTAACTGCCTGTATACCTGTATGTCTACAGTGGTAGGCTCCTCCACCGGAGAAGGATACACTGGATGAACTGCAGGATACGGTATAAGGAATTTCGTAGCTCGCTCACGAATCCATTCCACATATGGGCCAGGAACTCGAGTATCCCCTCTGCTACCTGAAGGCTTCCATCTCTTGTGCAGGTTCTTCCAGGCTTTCTCAAGCTTGGTCACCATCTCTTTCCCTATTGCCCCAGTGAGATACAGAGATTCCTGTATCTCCTCGGGCTTCGACGCTCCCTGAGGTACATACCCAAATTGCCTGATCAATAAGGAAGGGTTGTAATTGACACACCCTTTCCTTCCTATTAAAGGAACATTCGGGAATCCTTCGCATTTGAGTATGACCTCAACTCCGAATACCTCTTCGTTGACCCACACCACATTCTCGGCAGTCAACCCCATCAAGCGCTCGGGCCATCCTAAAGAGTCTATAGAAGTGACAAAAGGGTCTGACTTGGGCATATGACTGGTGAACCACCTGCACAGGAGAGGTACACAGCAAGACACATTCCTTCCTCGCCGCTTTTCATTTTGGTAATGAGTGGAATGGTGGATATCTCCCAGCAAGGTAGGAACTGGGTTCTTTGCAGCCAAAATATAAAAGGCATCGGCATCAACAAAATCAGGAATGTTCGGGAACAATACGATGCCATAAACACATACAGCAAGGATGGCGTCAAAAACAACCCAGCCACCTTCCTTGGCATACTCCCGAGCCTTCTCCACCAAGACATCCAACGGAAATCCCCACACATCTCCTCTTCTGATCATCTTCCCTGTCAGCTCAGACTCTCTTAAGTACAGGATGGCAGAAAGCTCAGCCAGATTAGGCTTAGCGTCCGTACGATAGAAAGGCATCTGCTCGCGGATCGGTATATCCAAGAGTGCAGAATACTCCTCCAGGGTAGGAGCCAAAACAAAGTCAGGAAATACGAAACACCTGAGCTCCGCATCATAAAACTGTAACAGGGTATAAATGCCGCTGATCTCATAGGCCGAGGGCTGGTAAACATAATTCAAGATCCTCCCATAGGTCTTCCTGAAATCTCCCATCACCCTCTTCTTAGCAATAGTAATCAGCTCTGACAACAGACTGATATCTGGAGACGGGAACTTGTAGGGCAACACTCTCTTCATGGTTTCCATGTCTTGCTGGGAAACAAACACCGGAACTGGGAGGGAAAATATGTACCTGCAATACACACACGTTAGTTGGATGCGAATGGTAATGCAATGATGCAATATGATAAATAATGCAATCAGTGAACACAGGGGCTATGTTGTAGCCTGAAGAGGAACATCTCTGTGATCAAGAACAGAAAACCACCACGGGCACCAGAACCTCATGACACTAATTATCATCTAATACTCAAAATATCAATCCCCTGGTAAGAAAACCATCTGAACCTCTGTATCTGACGAGAAAACCATCTGATAATAGTATTAACCTCAGACAAGAAACTCATCTGATCCAAACAACACACCTGGAGATGAATCAAGAACACCGTCTGATAAAGGTACTGAATCATGGTTTCTGAAGGCCAGTTTCCTGCAATAACCCAATCCCCCTCACAGGTATGATGAACCTAATCCACGAACAAAGGTACGGCATCCTATGCGGTCATCAGCGTCACAGACTTTCATGAGTGACGATACGATTCCCAGAAGGAGTGGCATCATCAAGTCATGGAGAGGCCTCACTTAGCTGACTTCCAAATGATCGGTCCCCAGAGTCGACAATCCTCACGTCTGGACTCCCCTCAGATCCTCAGGACCGGAAAGGAGCGCCTCTGCGAGAATCTCGTCTGAGCGCAGATTTCGTAGGGAACTGTGCCTGCTCAGCAGACAGGTTCGTCTACTACTCTCTACAACTATGTCTAGGTGCATACTCAAGCCCAGGTCCGACTTCTCACTCACAGTAACCTCCCTCTCCCACAGCAATAATCACAATAATACAATGCTGGAAAATAAATGCGGAAAGGTAAAGGTGCAGGAAAAGTAAAGTGCAGAAAAGATAAAACACATATGCACAACACCCAACAAATAAACACCCAAGCGCTAGGATTGACTCGCGTAGGGGATGGGAAACGGTCCCAGCACAAGGGATGGGAAAAGTCCCTAGATGCCAAATGTCCCCAGCAGAGTCGCCAGCTGTCGCTACTGCGAAAATCGGCTCCGACTTGACAGGAGAGTCGCCACCGTGCATTATTTATCCCACGGGAGGGAAAGGAAACGCTCGAAGTAAACCTCGCAAAGACGGGAAAAGGTATGGTCATCGCAACCAAAACCTGGATTCGGGAGTCGGTTACGCAAGGGGAAGGTATTAGCACCCCTCACGTCCGTCGTACTCGACGGGATCCACGCTTGGTGTTTATAAGGAAAAGGGTGTGTTTATCTATCTACGCTAATGGTCAGTCTGAAAAGAAAAGAAAAGGACAGGACTCGACAGAACATACGGTGTTCTGGGCCTACGTACTCCCTCGTGCAATGGGAAAGTCAGAGTCAACGTAGTTCGACTACCTACGTCTAAACGGGGGAAAGGTTGCTCGCCAGGACATCGCGTCCTGTGCCTACGTACTTCCACACGGCATGGAAGATCAGAGCAAACGTAGTTTGACTAACTGTGACTAACCTGGGGTTCTTACACAATAGCGAGAAAATAAACTGGTTTTAAAGGTTGGGAACCTAAAACTACGGTCTGGTCTCAAATGCACTCGGGCAAGAGAAAAGGGTAACAATTAGTCGTCAGCGGGAAAGTCTCGATCGCACAGCCGCGAGGGAACAAAGGTTAGTTGTTAGTGTGCTCGCTAGGATATCGCATCCTATGCCTACATATCCTCATCTGGTATAAGGAATCAGAGCAGCTGTAGTTCGGCTAACTGCGACACAAGATACTCAAGAGCTCCTACTGAAAGGAAAGGGAAAAGACACCCTAAAACTATAGCTGAAAAAGGGGAATCTACCTACTGTTATCATGCGTGGTTGACCATCCTAATGTCTGTCATAACGACTCCGCAACGGAGAAGTTAGAGCTCCTAAGGGATCATGGCAACAGGACTAAACAGCAAACAGGAATCAACTGCAAAGTAAAGAAATACTGGAAATATACATGAATGCAACAACCAAACAAACAAGGCGCAAAGGCCGCAAACCACAGAGGTAAGGGAGCTCAGCTCTACCAAATACCAACAAGCAAAGCCACTCAATAACAAACAAGCAGAAGGAGGACCACCTCAACTTCTTATGCACACAAAGCCTACTTCTAAGATGCACAGCACCACACAAGTCAAACAACATAAAGAGAAGGCAAACCAGCCTGACAAACTCCTATCTAAAACTTAAACCAAAACCCTGAGCAGGACCCCTAAACCACCCTAAAACAACCCTAATCTATCCCTGAACAAAACTCTATGCAACACCTTAAGCAAATATCTAAGCAAAACTCTAATCAAAACCCTAAGCAAGAGGAATCAATCCCAGTCTCCAAGCTTCAGAACAAGCTTACCAAAGAAAGGGAGCCAAGCAGACAAACTCATAGTGCCTTCCTCGGGAAAGTACCAGGAGGTTGCCACTCAGGAGTCATATCCTATGCGGCTCGACAACTGTGATCAGTTTACATTCCTCCTCAGGAGAAACTAAACTCACACGAAGGCTCCAACATCATTGGATACTTAAGAAATCCTAGATGAACTAGAGGAACTAAGTGAACAGACCCATAGGACCTTCCTCAGGAAAGTATTAGGAGGCTGTCACTTAGGAATCGTATCCCATGTGGCTCAACAACTGTGATCAGTTTACGTTCCTCCTCAGGAGAAACTAAACTCACATGAAGGCTCCAACATCATTGGATACTTAAGAAATCCTAGATGAACTAGAGGAACTAAGTGAACAGACCCATATGACCTTCCTCAGGAAAGTATTAGGAGGCTGTCACTTAGGAATCGTATCCCATGTGGCTCAACAACTGTGATCAATTTACGTTCCTCTTCAGGAGAAACTAAACTCACATGAAGGCTCCAACATCATTGGATACTTAAGAAAGAGGTGAGAAGAAAGAATGAAAGTCATTCATAGTGCCTTCCTCAGGAAAGTACCATAAACTCCCTTCAAACTTCAGGATCTCAAACCTCACAAACAGAGAACAAGCTCTTAGACTAGGCCTCAATCCACTGCATCCTTGCAAGCTCCAACAAGACTCCATCTTCAAGAAGAAACCAAAGGTCCTCAAACCACAAGAAACTATCTCTGAAGTTCAACCACAGTTGAACTTCAAAGTCTGAAGCCATCAAGACTTCTCCTATCCTCAAGCTCAGACAAAAAATATCAGAACACCCTACAAAAATCTATCAAAAATCTAGGGGAAACCTACACGGCTCTATGATCCCAAGATCAAATCTCAAAGCCTAAGTCAACTTCTAAGACTACTAAACAATCCCTAATATATGAACGGTCAAGGGTTACCAACAAGTTATGAGGTCTCTATTCTCTACCCCTAAAACAATATCAATCAACCTCTAAAAAAACTATGAAAAATCTATGGGGAACATGCATTAGTCTAGTACGACATACTAAAAAATCAGAGCAAAATTCATTACCAGATGAAAGAACTAAAATCAACAAGGCAGACGTGCCACAAACCAATTATTCAATATCAATGACAATGCAAAAAAATGCAATTAAAATGAAAATGCATGATTAAGCTAATGTTTTTGTACTGTAAAATTCTACATTGCATTACGAGTCTACAGAAAAAAGAATGGAATTATTTGATCGAATCTACTATTTTTTATGAATTTTCTAATAATATGCATGAACTAAAAGATATTAAAAAGTCATTTAAATGGAAAATATGCTAAAAATAGCAAACAAAAATAAAATGGCATTTTTATTTTTGTATAATTTTCTAGACATTATTATTGACCTATAGCAAAAAGAAGAATTAAAAAACATTGATTTTTCTATTTTTTGTGAATTATACAAGATGCAAGAAAATATTAAAAGAAAATAAAAAACAAAATTGGAATAAATGGGGAAGGGGTTCAAACAGCACATGCCCCCAGTGTTATTCTAAGGTGGGCCTTAACCTAGGAGGTGCATTTAGCAAGTGGGCGCAGGCCCAGGTTATCAGGATCCAATGGAAAATAAAAAGAAAAAAAATAACGCGTAGGGGTGCAGTTAGCAGGTTTTCTCAGTTCATTTTAAGTGGGCTTCATTATGGGGGGTGCAAATAGTAGTGGGGCCTAAGGCCCAACCCAGAATCATCACTCAGTTTTCGCGCAGGGGGATACGAGCAAACCAGGGGGTGGATCCTAGCAACCACACGCTAGGCTTAACCCAGCCCAAACCTAATCAGAAACCCTAACCACAAAACCCCTCTTCCTCTCCACTGCTCTGATCACTGTTCACCTAAGGCAAACCCTAGCCGTTCTCTCATCCTCCTCCTCTCTGCAATTCCTCTAACAAACCTTCACCAATTCTCAAACAAGACCCTATTCTCCAGTCCAACACTAATTAACTCTACCCTAAACTCTAAACAGAACAAAAATGACATCAAATCTTCTAATACGAGCCCTAAGTAAGTGAAAGCACAACGATGGAGGCGAGAAGGAAGACGAACCTGGAGACGAAAATGTTCCGGAACTTTCTCGAAGGTTTGCTTGAGGATCAATCTTTCTGGGACGAACCGAAGAAGATGAGGATCTGTGAAGCACGTGGATGATTTGGGGGGATGTTCTTGAGACGTCGTTTGAGAAAATCTTGAAGATTCTGGGAGTATCGCGAAAGATCTGAGGAATGTTCTTGAAAGATTTGATGGTTCGCCGAGAGAATTGAAGGAGACGAACGCGGATGTTCTTGCTTGTTAAAGATCAAGCGGGTTTCTGGAGATCACTGCTGGGGATCTTGAAGGAAATGAAGAACAACGGGTGAATTTCTGGAAAATCCAGATGAACACGATGAAGGTTTGACAGTTTTCTGGGCTTCTTTGAAGAGCGATGAAGGTGCGAGGATTTTCTGGAAAATAGTTCTTGAAGAACGAAGGAGATGTGAATGTTCTGGAAAAGTGTTTGAAGTTCCCGGCGAAGTGGTTGAGTTCTCCGGCGAGTGGTGATGAAGGTGGATGGAGGAAGATCGGAGAAGAACGAAGGATTTCTGGAGATTCTGGGCAGAAAGTTAGTTCCGACGATGGTCGCGGTGGTCCGGTGACGGTTGGGGCTGCCGGCGGGAGTTGGTTAAGGCGGATGCATGGCCGCCGGTGACTCTTCCGGTGAGGTCAGTGGGGAGTCTGCATGTGTGGCACGTGGCCTGAGAGGCGCTGGCTGGGGGGACACGTGGTGAGAAGCGCTGGCAGAGGGAGAGGGTGAGTGGGTGAGGTGTCAGCTTCTGGAAAATTCTGAGGTGTGGCGTGGTGGGTCCTGGAAGGGGACGCGTGGATTGCTTTTATAGTGACAAGTGTCACCCTTTGTGGACAAAACGGACAGAAATGAATTGGACTTTGGGCCTCCCAAAAATTCTCTGAGCCCACGAAATTGAGATCAATAACCCAAAACAGAATCTAAATAAAACTAATTAACAGAAAATCACACTCAATTAAAAACTAATAAAAGATTTAATCCTAATTGAACACTAATCAGAAGTTAAACCTAATTAACTAAATGAACTCAATTAACTCTAATT
This sequence comes from Lathyrus sativus, assembly GCA_963859935.3. Classification (NCBI taxonomy): domain Eukaryota; kingdom Viridiplantae; phylum Streptophyta; class Magnoliopsida; order Fabales; family Fabaceae; genus Lathyrus; species Lathyrus sativus. The sequence continues at coordinate 598,047,742 of OZ012741.1, read as the reverse complement.
AAAAGATTAAATCCTAATTAAACTAATTAAACCCTAATTAACTCTGAAAATGATTAAAATCTAATTAAACCTATATTAATACTAAAATCAATAAAACTCTACTAATCTCTATTTAAAATCTATTAAAACCTATTAAAATTCTATAAAATTTCTATTAAAATTCTATACTATTATTTAAAACTATTAAAGTCCATTATTAACAAAAGAAAAAAAACTACATTCTTTCTATATTATCTAATTACAATTAAAAACTTTTAAAATCTATTATATTCTAAAAATGGTAAAAAAAACTATTAAATCTATTTAAAAAACTTCTATAAAATTCTAAAAAAAAGATTTAAACTATTTAAAAATGTAAAAAAAATCTATTTAAATCCTAAAAAATCCCTAAAGCCTATTTAAAAGCTACAGAAGGCTATTAAATCCTAAAAAATGCAGACAAATGCAAATGACTAATATAAAAGATAGCTCTAGACCAGATCAAATCGAACAGTAAACCCCTGGTATCAAAATATCTCGAAAACCACCATGCGAGCTGCAAACACCGAGGAGCGCACAATTTCCTGAAAGATAAATCCCTGATTACCTAGACTGGATCTGACATGTCTGATAAATGAAACCCAAGCGGTAACCCTGACATCCTCTGTCTGTGCACAAATGTCACGCATCAGATATGCGAATATGAATTTAAACCACGAGTCAGATAGGAGAACCGGTTGGTCAAATTTTAGGGTGAAACACTTCCAAGGAGATACAATACCCACTAATAATGAAAAGTTTCAAGAAATTGTTTGCTAATGTAAATGATGTAAAGAATACTAGATGTCATACATATGAAAGAGTAAGTGATGGAAAAAAATTCCATGTAGCTGATTCATTGCAATGGAAGAAAACTGATTCGTTATTTTTCAGATTTTGTCCTTGAGCCAAGGAGCCTTAGGTTTGGACTTTACACCGAAGTAATGTACCCATTTGGTAATTTGAGTGCTAATCATACTTCATGGTTTTTTCTTATCCTAATTTACAACCTATCTTTGTGGTTGTGCATGAAGCACAAATATATGATGTAATCAATGATGATTTTGGGTCCCAAATAACCAGGGAACGACATATATGTTTATTTAACTTCATTGGTTGAATATTTAATACTTTTCTGGCAGGAAGCTGCTGATATTTATGATGTGTATACAGGTGACGACATTAAGTTGTGTGCCATATTGTTTTGCATAATCAATGACTTTTCTGCATATGGTAATTTGTCTTGGCACATTGTCAAAGAACATAAAGTGTGCCCTATATGTAAAGATGATACATGCTTCCATAAACTAAAAATGAAAAAAAACACTATTTACATTAGGCATCAAAATTTTCTAATACCTAATATTCCATATCGTAGATTTCAGAAGGCTTTTAATGGAAAGCAGGAGTTTGATATCACTTCAAAGTCTTTAACCGGGAAGGAATTTTATAAAAGACAACAACACATTAATATTGTCTTTGGAAAAAATTAAAAAAGGTATCATTGGGAAAAATATTTGGAGAAAGAGGTCGGTCTTATGTGATCTTCCATATTGGTCTATTCTCGACGTAAGACATTATCGTGATGTGATGCATGTGGAGAAACATGTATGTGATAATTTAATTGAAATACTTATTAATAGTAAAGGTAAGACAAAAGATACTAAGAAATCCCATGAAGATATGGCGGTGATGGGTATACGACAAGAGTTAGCCCCAAAAGATATAGGAAATAGAATATACTTTCTCCCAGCATATCACACTCTGTCTAAAAATGAAAAAGAAAAAAGTTTTGCATTTGTTTGTAGGGTGTCAAAGTTCCCCAAGGGTATTCATCAAATGTAAAGAAATTTTTTCCAATGAAAGATCCCAAATTAGTTGGCTTAAAATCTCATGATTGTCATTTCTTGATGCAACAACTTCTACTATTGGCTATCCATGGCATTTTACCAAAAAAACGTAAGAGAAACTATAACCAAATTGTGATTGTTCTTGAATTCTATATGTAGTAAAGTCATTGATCCTGAAAATTTAGATGAGTTGGAACATGTGGCTGAAGTTATCTTGTGTCAATTAGATATGTGTTTCCCTTCATCATTTTTTGACGTCATGGTTCCCTTATTTGTTCATCTAGTTAGTTAGATTAGAATTTGTGGTCTAGTATATTTACGGTGTATGTATCCAGTAAAGCGATACATGAATATCTTTAAAGGGTATACAGAGAATAATCACCACCTGGAAGCTTTGATAGTTGAATGGTACATCACATAAGAAGCTATTTATTTTTGTACAAACTATTTGTCAAAATCAAACTCTATAAAAATTCCCGAGTCTTGTGGTGATGCAAGATATGATGGTTGAGGTATTCAAGGTTAAAATGTCAAGACATTTGACCGAGATGTAGTTCTTCAAGCACATTTGTATATATTAAATATCATTGATGAAGTTCAACCTTAACTCTCCGCTCATAAAAGTCTTATCAAGGAAAATTTCTCCCTGATGAGTGAAAAAAATGTTGTTGATAGAGCATAACAAAATTTTCATAACTTGGTTTAATGCAAGGGTTTCTAAATAGAGTGGCGCATCAAAGACAATTAAATAGATGTCACATATGCCTAAGTTTAATGTAATAACTTGGAGTGCATACGGCATAAGTAAATTTTTATTCTATATAAAATCAAAGGATGACCGTAGTACCATGAAAAATAATAGGGCTATGGTTGAAGTTGAATCCATGTACTTCTCTAGTTCCAAAGATAACAATGTTGTACTAGCATCTATAGCGTACTTTGGGGTCATTGAGGAGATTTTAGATATTTATTATGTTACTTTAAATTTTATTTATTTAATTTCAAGTTGATTAAAAATAACACGGGTGTTGAAATCGATGAATTAGGATTCACGCGGTTTGATCTTTGAAAGCCAACTTATATGACTGAACCATTCATCATGGAATCCTAAGCAAAATAAGTTTTTTATGTCACTGATCCTTCTAACATAAGATGTTCAATTGTTCTACAGGAAAAATATATTCCTAATAGTGATGATAATCAAAAATTAAATTTTGAGACCCCTTCTTTCGCAACATATGTACGTCTCTCATCTGAAGAAAATTATTAAGATGACGTGCATGCTATTCGTCATGATCATCAACAGATGATATAAGAAAACCTGTAAGTAAATGTTTTATATCACTTAGTAATATATATTTATTCATTTTTCTTTTTATATTATATTTACTAAAGATTTTATGATTTTTTTCACGATGATCCTAATTAGTTACAAATGTTGTTCAAATTATAAGTGCTTTACGACCGATGACAAATTACAGAAGAGAATTTTAGGGCGGCCTACAAGACATTGCGTTTCCGTTATAGCTTTTTTTGGTTAATCATTTTTATAGCTTTGATTTGTTGTATAATTATAATGTGTGCGTCATTTTGGCTTTGCAAATGGTGTAAACAATAAATACTTTTGTGCAATATTTTTGTTTGAGAAATGGACAAAAGGTACAACGTTTCTGTTTTATAAATGGCCAAAATATGGTTCTGTAATATAGGTCCAAACCAAAATATAGAAAAATTAAAAAATTTAAATAACAATGATTTCTCATATATAAATATTATAAACTGAGGTAATAATACTTCTTTATTACTTCGATTTTTCTAACAACAGTTAGAAAATGTGGGGCGCACGATCCAGTTTTGAAAATAATAAAAATGGAGTTGTTGGGGATCGAACCCATATGTGAACACTTTACCCCTTGGTTATTCTAAACGCGAGGAGTAAAGTGTAAAGTTTTCATGACGCCCTTCGTTAACTTGCATGTGTAACTGAGGTTAAATCTCCTTTGTGAACGTTGTTAAATGTGTAGTAGTGTGTGTTAAGTCCGTATCAGATACATATTTATGCAGATAGTGCATTTTGAACCATATTAGAATTGTGATATTGCATTAAGTTTGTACCAGATACGTAATGTGCTTGGAATATGTTGAAGATGTATTAGAATCACATAAATATGTTAAGTCTCTATCAGAAACATATTCATGCATTTCATCTTGTTCTTCTATTTTGGTCATTCTAACAAAAAGAGACAAAGAATCACACATCAAAGGATATATATATATATATATATATATATATATATATATATATATATATATATATATATATATATATATATATATATATATATATATATATATATATATATATATATATATATATATATATATATATATATATATATATATATATATATATATATATATATATATATATATATATATATATATATATATATATATATATATATATATATATATATATATATATATATATGTTAATAATGAATTGAATTTGTTAAAAATAAATAAATAACCATATGGGTGGATGGCCCTCGATGATGACCTCAGAATGGTCAATCGATGTTTGGGGTTTTCAATTGTTGTTCTTCCTTGAAGCTCCGGGATAAATGAACTTTGTGCTTCAGAGTGTCTTCTTTGGTTTTTGGCCCGAATTCCTTGGAAATTACCTTTGGACCCCAATGTAAATAAAGATTTGGATCTGAAAACTCTCATTCTACTGTTCTGCAAAGATTTTAGGGAAATTGGAAATCTAGACTCTAGGGAACAGAAATGGATCAACCCGCTCTCTTATAAGTAATAGAATTCAAAGGATCAAGATCAAATATAAGAAGAAATCACAAAATCAAAGACTATAATACTTCTCATGGAAACACGTTAAACTCAAGAACATTCAAGAACTCTATGAACTGCACCACGCCTTAATTGGTCACTATATTGCACATGTCAGGAATGAGTGACAAAGCGTCCCTATTATTTCTCAACAAACTGATCCCATGCAGTTTAGTTCTATTCCTCATCAAACTACAACAAAAAGGTTGATCGATGATACTTAAGGCTTCCCTCGACTTTTTCAATGCCCGACAAAGCCTTGCGGAAAATTGTTTTGGACTGGCCAAAGACTCAAAGGACCAAAACAGAGATTGAAGTGCTAACAATGTGGATCCATCCCACACTGTCGTAAAAGAGATTGGAGCCACCATTAAAAATCAACAGTCATTCATATCTCACCATTTTTTATTCCTCCATGAATTTGAAACATCCATGTATGGTTCCCAAACAGAACAGGGCCCGATAAAGACCAGATGGAAAGTTCGCATCAGATGCCTCACGTGCAGTCAATGAGAGTATTGTCAATAGATTCTTTTGTTAATTAGAATATTAAATGTGAGATTTGTTGTGTGTAATTTAAATTGCTTTGGTAATGATATCTTATTCATGTTGTATGTAGGATTTGTTGATTGATATAGCCACATGTACGACATGATATATTAGTAATAGAAATAGGAATAAAGGATCATGTTAAACGTGTTCATAGAGTTATACAAGGAATTGGCCTGAGATTATACTCTAGAACATTGAGAAAGATTAAAGATATGCGCAAGAAAGATATGGACAAGCTCGTTGATAGGAAGTTACAAGAAATATTAGCACATGATCGGGAATCCTAAAAGAAAGAGATTTACGAGAACTACAATAATAATTTTGAAGAAAGATTAGCACAAGAGCAGGAATTGAAAAAGAAAGAGATGGACGTGCTCTATGATAAGAAGTTGGAAGAAAGGTTAACACATGAGCGGGAATTTCGCAAGAAATAGTTGGACGAGTTTCATGTAGTATGCATAAATTTTGTTTTGTATGTTGCATCTGTTATGTGGTCTTATAACATGACATATTGTTTGTGTGTTGCTGTTGTTTTTATGATGACAATTTGTTAATAAAATTGGTATGATTTTTCATGGATGTTAAATAATTCATTCCTCTTTAATTAGAGAATGATCCAAAAATAATTGTTTTTTATAGAGCCTAAAGATATAAAGGGTTTTTATTTGGAAATGAGTGGCTAGACATAACGATACTACAATTATAGTGCACACAAGTACATTTTTTATGCTAAACAATGTCAATTTTAAATTTTTTCACTTAAGTACTTTCAATGTAAGACTCACTTTAGTTTTTGAATTTTATTTAACCATTTAAGTGCATGCATCATTTATGTATATAATCAAATAAATAAATAAATTGATGGATTCTTGGACCCATTTAGTATGTGACTTACATCGAATCATCAAAACATGATTAAAGCATACTTATCATTACTGTTAAGAGATTGGAATAAAGTTTGTTATTTAGCACCGTTTATCTTTTCGTGAGTAATTTTGAAATTGTAATTTCTCTTATATTTAGTTTCCATATTTAACTTATTACTAATTATTATCGTGTTTATTCAGTGGTCACTGGCAATTGATTATTATCTATCCTCGGCAAAATATGGTAATTGTGTTATGTTTCTTATGCAAACAACTTGAACTAAAGATGAAACATATAGTTTTTATGTAAGTTTATATTTTATGATATTTTTAGTAATATTTTCTTTGACTTTGTAATAAACTTAGCGTGTAATGTTTAACTTATTTTCAATATATAGAGTTGTGAGGTGAATCAATTGTTGAATAGAGTTAGAAAAAAAAACCCAAATTTTATATTATGGTATTTGGATCAAACTCTAGCTTCGACAAGGTTAGCTTCATGGTACGACATCAGTCGAAGATGTGCATGCCATAGTTGAAGTTTGTTCTTGCATGCCATATGTTAGCTTGTTGTTTAAGTTAGAATGTTGAATTGGGCCAGTTTATTGGGATAATTGTTTAGTATGTTAGTTGAAAGTTAGGCTTTAGTTTTCTTATAAATAACATACTAGTTCTCATTTCTTCATCAATCTCTGATAATCCTAATCATGGGGAAAATCTGGTGTGGTTGAGATTCAAGTGTAAACATTATTTCCTAATGTGTAATTGAATCAAAAATCCAAATTTTAACAACTTCGATTGTTCTTTCTCTTCTCTTTTCTCCTTTCCTTTACTTTGTGGTTTTCTTATTAATCAAGAATATGATCATACTATGTTTTCTGGGCATCACTTTCATAATAAATTGATGCGGCGAGTGTGAAGGAGAATATGTCGTCAACAAAGTATGAGATTGAGAAATTCACCGATATGAATGATTTTGGTTTATGACACTTGAAGATGCAAGCCCTACTAGTTCAACAAAGTTCGTTAGAAGTGTGGAAAGGATCAGAGAAGATGAATTCTACTCTAGCAAAGAAGGAGAAGATAACAATGATTGAGAAAGCCCGCAGGGACATCATATTGAACCTTGGTGATAAGTTTCTGAAATTCTGGCCATGCAGATCACATATGTCCCAAGAACATTGATCTCTGCTCAACAAGGACGAGGACAGACCATGACCAAATTAAATTTCTTTAAATTGTCCCAATGTCATGACCAACGTCATGACGTCTGTTGTGACATCTGCAGGCTAACATACCTATTTATCTAACCATTTAAATTGTGCAGAATTGTAAATGCAGAAAGATAAATAACACCAGTAATTGTTTACCCAGTTTGGTGCAACATCACCTACATCTGGGGGCTACCAAGTCAGGAAGGAAATCCACTATTAGCAGAATTAATTTAGAGTCAAACCTCCAGTTTACACTCCTCACTTAATCTCTACCCATTGCAATTTCAGCCTAGAGACTCTCTAGTAACTGAGTATACCCACTCACTCCCCCTCAACCACACAACAGTGATTTTAAACAATTAGAGAAAACGATATGAGAGACACTTCATACACACCTTGATCTTGCTTCACAACTTTGATTAAGGAACTCACACACTCTTACTTCAAAGCTTCGAGTGAGACACAACCTAGAATCTACCTAACCAATGCAATCATCAACCAGACAATTACTTGGATTACAAGTATTCCTAAACAGACTTTACACGTGAAGACTAGCCTTCTTCACTTATAAGGATGTCTACCACAATGTATCAAAAGATACAAAGGGTGACTTACACACAAGGGACTCTCAAACCCTAGACCTTTATTTTACACTCAAGTTTTTCTTGATGTGAGTGCTTGCTTTTTCTTCTGCTTCTGCTCCTCCTTTTATAGTAGTGCAGACTGGGCTTGGGCTGCTCCAAAGTAACAAACATTAGGTTTAACAAAGTAAACTTAATTTCCACTGATCAAGGTGCTGTCAAATTAGGTCATGATACTGCCTAGAATCTCGTCTGAAATAACTAAGAAGTCATAACAGGTTTCCTGAAATTTAGCATGAGATATATCAGGTATTACAACAGAAAAACACACCCATCCCATCTGATGTCATACGATCAATGTCATAACATTGGTCATGACATTCAGCTTCACTTAAACTTTAGCTGACCAGCTTGCCCTGCTGAACACTTCTGCAGAATCTTCATCATGACAGTCATGGTTTCTCCCAATCTTCTGCAGAATAACATTAGAAACAAGTATATTAAAGTTTCCTAAAAGATCTCCAAGATCCTTTTATGAATACCAATACAATTTGTTCTTGTTCCTAATATATCTCCTTGACATATTTACTGATGAGGTATTTTCAACATGGTCTCATCAATCCAAACCAATTTTGTCAAAGATATACACTAGCAGCTCCTTCAGCACACCTCACTCACCACCTGTGAGGAACTTCATCACAACTCAACCTATTGTGGCTACTACTAACACATAGCAGCTACTGCTGTACTAGACATTGATGACAGCAGTTATGTCATCAACTTCTGCTAGCTCCTGCTGCATTACTACTCCTACTGTTTCTCACACATGATAGCAGTTTTGTCATGACAGCAGATGGATGTCGTGATGGATGTCTCGACATTCAGCATGACATTCACATTAAACCACTCCACAACAGTTCTTTCACCAGCTCATGCTTGCTCCTTTAGCGATGTCATAACTATGGTAATGACATCCTGCTTAACATTAGTGCAGAGTCATGTTTTACCAAAATTTAGCCAATCATAGAATCATGGATAATTCTATATCATAGAACCATGGAACTAACAGTTTCTTCGGCAGGTCTCAAAGGAGAAGACAACAACGGGTGTATGGAGAAAACTAGAGGGTTTGTATATGACCAAATCCTTGGTCAATTGTCTTTACCTGAAGCAAGCATTATATTCATTCAAGATGAGCGAAGACAAAATCTTGGATGAGCAGCTGCATATGTTCAATAAGTTGATTCTTGATCTTGAGAATATCAAGGTCAAGATTGATGATGAAGATTAATTGTTGTTGTTGTTGTTGTGTGTTATATCTAAGTCTCATGCTTATTTCAAAGAAAATCCCTTTTATGGAAGAGATTCGTTGACCTTTTAAGAATTTTAATCAGCCTTGTACTCTAAGGATTTGAGTGAACGAAAGGAGCACAATCCATCTTTTATTGGTGAAGTTTTGTCCATTAAGAGGAAATTTTTGAAGAAAGATGGTAGGTTTGAGAATAATAAGGGTAAAGTTCTATATAATTCTTATAGTGGTAATGTTCTTGTTATTAGGTGTTAACAATGTAAGAAGGAGGGTCATACAAGAAAGATGTTCCCTAATATCTGAATAATCATGGTGGAAAGCATAATGGTGATGTAGCCATTATGCAAGATGGTTATGAATCACCTGATATCCTGGTGGTTTCAAGAAGTGACTCTAGCAAGGAGTGGGTTATAGATTCAGGTTGTACTTGGTACATGACTCCAAACTAGGGCGTGTTTGAGGAACTATATGATCAAGATGGTGGATCGGTGCTGCTGGGAAACAACAAAGAATGCAAGATTGCAAGAACTGGATATGTTAGATTAAAGCTCCATGATGAGTCAATAAGGCTATTGATTGATGTCAGGTATGTACCTAATCTTAAGAGGAATTTTATTTCTCTTGGTGAATATGACAAGAAAGGATATTTTTTAAAGGAGAGAAAAATATCATAAGTGTAATAAAGGGGTTAAAGGAAGTCTTGAGAGGTGTGAAGAAACATGGCTTGTATGTCTTTGAGATTGAGGTTGTAAGTGGTTAAGCAGATGTGGTACCCACAAATCCTATATGAAATACTAAGTTGTGGAACAAGAGACTTGGCCATGTCAATGGAAAAGGCCTAGTCGAATTGTCGAATCAAAATCTGTTATGTGGTGACAAGGTCGAAAAATGGATTTTTGTGAACCTTGTGTATTTGGTAAATCCTATAGGGTAGAGTTTAACAAAGGTAAACAAAGAATCTATGGATCCCTTGATTACATTCATGTTAATCTTTGGGGACCTACAAGGAATCCTTCAAACTCAGGTATAAAGTACTTCATATCCATAGTTGATGATTATTCCATAAAGTTATGGGTATTCATCCAGAAGACTATGGATGAAACTTTTGAAAATTTCAAAAGTTGGGAGACTATGGTGGAAAACTAAATTGGCAGGAATGCCAAGAGGCTGCTGATTGATAATGGTCTTGAATTTTGCAATGAGGCTTTCGACGACTATTATGTTGCATCTGGTATTGCAAGGCACAAAAATACTACAAGTACTCCCCAATAAAATGGTTTTCCTGAAAGGTTTAATCGATCCTTTCTAGAAAGAGTAAGGTGCATGCTGGTTAGTGCTCGATTAAATAAGATGTTTTAGGCTGAAGCAGTCATGACTGCAACTTACTTGATAAATATGTGTCCCTCGACTACTTTGGGGATGAAGACACCTGAAAAAGTTTGGTCAGGTCATTCACCAGAACTCAACAAAATTAGATTATTTGGTTGTGTAGCATATGCTCATATTAGGAAAGACATAGTCGGACTTAGAGCTCTAAGATATATGTTTCTTGGATACACTAAAGGAGTTAAAGCTTATAGGTTGTGGTGTCTAGAGCCAGGTCACAGAAGATGTATCACAAGTAGAGATATAGTTTTCAATAAAGGTGAGATAAAGTTCAAGAAAAATGATGATGTCGGTCGAAATGCAGAGATCTTTGCAGAAGAGCTAGAACATGAATAGATTCTTGTTGAGGTGGAGCATAATGATACTGAATTGCATGACCAGATGAAGTCAAAGAACAATCACAAGTTGCTGATAAAGATGAGGAGACTGATAACGAATACCTGCTAGCAAGATACTGGTCGAGAAGACTTATCAAACCACCTTAAAGACTTGGTTATGTAGATATCATAGCATTAGACTTAATCTCTGCAAGTGAGGTCCTTGACGAAGAACCTAGAGATTACAAGAAAGCTACGAGGAGTCGAAACAAGACTGAATAGCTGAAAGCCATGGATGATGAGATGAAATCTATTCATGATAATCACCCTTGAGAGCTAATCGAGATACCTGCAGGAGCTAGGGTAGTCAGTTATAAGTGGATTTTTAAGGTTAAGCAAGGAATCAAATGAGTGATGTCAAAGTGATTCAAGGTAGGATTAGTTGTTAGGGTTTCACTTATAAAGAAGGTGCCAACTTCAATGATGTTTTATCACCTGCTGTAAAGTATATATCCATTTGAATGTTGCTTGCTATGGTGGTGAAGTTAGACCTATAACTTGAACAGATGGATGTGAAGACAACCTTCTTGTATGGTGATCTAGATGAAACAATCATGATGAGGCAACCTGAAGGGTATGTAGAAAAGGGAAAGGAGGATTATGCATGCAAGTTGAATAGGTTTTTGTATGGTCTGAAACAATTTCCTTGACAATGGAATTAGAGATTTTACAAGCTCGTGACATACATAGACTTCACTAGAAGCCAGTTCAACCACTGCGTTTACTTCATATTTCGACCTGGAAATTCACTTGTTATTTTGTTGCTTTATGTGGATGACATCCTCATAGCAAGAAATAGTTTTGAGGATGTTATGAAGGTGAAGTATGAACTTAAAAAAGATTTCAACATTAAGGAGCTACCTCTAGGATTTTTGGGATTGACATCTAGGGAGATAAAAACTTAGTTGAGATTATGCTTATATCAAAAGACATGCCTACTGAATATTCTCAACAAGTTTGGTATGTCGAATTCAAAGTCTTTGGTAACATCGACTAATCCTCAGTTTAAGCTCAGTATGAATCAAAGTCCTAGTAATGAAGTTGAAAGAGCATATATGAATGGCATTCCATATGTTACTGAGTTCTTTGATGTATGTTATGGTGTGTACGAGGACAAACTAAGGTACATAAATGGGTATCTAAGCATAGTTATGATTTAGGGTGGAGCCTGTGGTAATGATAGAAAATTCAAAATCGAAGAATTTGTCGACTCTGATTATGCAGGTTGTATGGATTCCATAAAATATTATTATGGATATGTGTTCACTATGTTTGGCACAACAATTAGTTGCAAAGAAACACTTCAGAAGGTTGTTGCCTTATTAACCACTGAAGTAAATTATATTTCCCTGACTGAAGTTGTGAAAGAAGCATTGTGGCTTGAAGGTTTTGCAAAGGAGCTGAAACTTCAACCTACCATGAGCGTACCAAGAATATTAATATGAGGATTCATTTTTTGAATGAGATGATTGAGCATGGAAAAGTCCAAGTGCTGAAGGTTTTGATTGATGACAATACTGCTGATATGATCATCAAGACATTGTCGAGTAGCAAGTTCTTCCACTTTATGCAGTTGATAAAGATGCATGATGAAAGCTAGTTTGTTCCCTTGTTAGTGTAGAGTTTATTCCAAGGTGGAGATTTGTAGTATTCAGGTCGAACTCTAGCCTCGACAAAGTTAGCTTCATGGTTCGACAACAGTCAAAGATGTACAAGTCATAGTCGAAGTTTGCTCTTACTTGCAAATGTATATGTTAGCTTGTTGTTTAAGTTAGCATGTTGAATTGGGTCAGTCTATTGGATCAATTATTTAGTATGTTAGTTAAAATTTAGGATTTAATTTTCTTATAAATAACATACTAGTTCTCACTTCCCCATCAATCCATGATAATCCTAATTAGAGGGTGAAAGTGGTGGGTTAATATTCAATTGTAAAGATTGTTTCCTAATGTGTAATTGAATCAAGAATCAGTTCTTTGATTATTCTTTCTCTTCTCCTTTCTTCTCTCTTTTCCTTTACTTCATGATTTTCTTGTTGATCAAGAAATCGACCATACTTTGTTTTATGGGTATCACTTTCACAACATATACCTATTTGGTAAGTGTATTATTTGTGACGTTCATTTATTTATAAGTACATGTTTTTTGTGTGTATTATTACTCAATATATAAAATAATTTTGTAGACGAGGGAGTAGCTAGGAGGATACAAGTGTGGATATATGTCATGAAACATATGATAAACATTGTATCTACCGCATTGTTGATTCTTGGGAGCATGTAATATATATTAACAAGAACATATTAATGATTTTTACCAGACAAAAGTTTTTTATTATTTTAAATCAAGTGATCTAACATTAATTTCCTTTAAATTTATATAGATGTTTAATGACATTACACCATTCACATCAAAAAATTTTAAAGATGTTCATACATGTTTGTCGCTTGCGCGAAAATAAGGTGCCGGCATGACAGAAGAGTCGCCACCTTTCGTTATTTATCCCTCAGAGCGGGAAAGGAAACGATCGGAAAAACCTGACGAAAAAGGGTAAGACAAGGTCGTCGCAACCATTGTCTGGGTTCGGGAGTCGGTTACGCAAGGGGAAGGTATTAGCACCCCTCACGTCCGTCGTACTCGACGGGATCCTCGCTTGTTTGTTTACTTGGACGGGTTGGTTATAATCTATCTACCTATCAAGGCTGGCTGAAAAAGAAAAGAAAAATGACTCGGCAAAGCATCGCGCTTTATGCCTACGTATTCTCATCAGAGAATGAGAAATCAGAGTCAACGTAGTTCGGCTAACTACGGGGGATGATGGGGAAGGTTGCTCGCTAGGATGTCGCATCCTATGCCTACGTACTTTCATCTGGTATGAAAGATCAGAGCAAACGTAGTTCGGCTAACTACGGGTTAAAATGGCTCAACTAAGAGGGAGACTATCAAGTCCTACTGTTATCATGCCATGGATTCATCCTATGGTTGAGGTTTGAACAGGGAACTCCTAGATGTTGTCATGCATAGGTTTCAACCTAAAAGTCTATCATCAAATCCTCATCAGAGGAAATGAGAGTCCTAAGGGATCATGCCAATGATACACCAAAACAGACAAAAGCATCAGCTTTAACAGTAAAATGCATGCAATGCAAGTGAGGGAGGAAATGTGTGTGGGGCTTCAACCTCCACAAGCTCGTCTCGACCTCAAGCCAGTCATGAAATAACAGCAATCATACTGAAAATAATGCTATCAAGCAATGAACAGATAAAGGAAATGAAGTGCCATCAGGCAAACAAACACACATACCTGAGAAAGAATCATCTACTCTCTAATTCTAACCCTAATCACAGGATCTAAACAAATCTAAGCAAAGCCCTCAACAAGAGAATTCATTCCCAGTCTTCAAGCTTCAGAACAAGCCTACCAAAGAAAGGGAGCTAAGCAAGCAAACTCATAGTGTCTTCCTCAGGAAAGCACTAGGAGGTGTATACTCAGGAGTCATACCCTATGTGGCTCAACCACTGTGATCAGTTTACATTCCTCCTCAGGAGAAATTAAACTCACAAGCAGGCACCAACATCACTGGATATTTAGGAAATCCTATCTGAACTAGTGGAACTAAGTGAATAGACCCATAGGACCTTCCTCAGGAAAGTACTAGGAGGCTTCCACTTAGGAATTGTATCCCATGTGGTTCAACAACTGTGATCAGTTTACATTCCTCCTCAGGAGAAATTAAACTCACAAGTTGGCTCCAACATCATTGGATACTTAAGAAATCCTAGACAAACTAATGGAACTAAGTGAACAGACTCATAGGACCTTCCTCAGGAAAGTACTAGGAGGCTTCCACTTAGGAATTGTATCCCATGTGGTTCAACAACTGTGATCAGTTTACATTCCTCCTCAGGAGAAATTAAACTCACAAGTTGGCTCCAACATCATTGGATACTTAAGAAAGAGGTGAGAAGAAAGAATGAAAGTCATTCATAGTGCCTTCCTCAGGAAAGTACCATGAACTTCCTTCAAACTTCAGGATCTCAAACCTCACAGACAGGAGACAAGCCAAGCTCTGGGTCTCTGAATCTTGATCTACAATCTTCTCTTCATGATGCTCTCCATCAAGATCTTCAAGGCAACACAAGCCCCACAACAAATTCCCCACAATGAACCCCAAAGATGAACAGATACCCACAGGGGAGACAAAATCAATAGGCAACTTCAGAAAATACCTAAAAATACTAAACTAATGGGGAAAAATCTAACAATTATTCACAAGGGTCCTCAACACCTACTCATAACATCTACATAGGCCTCTACCTAAAAATCAAGACAAAACTTATCAAAGAAAGGAATTCATCACCTAAACACAATCTAAACCCTAATTAGGATACCCTAAATCTACCCCAATTAAACTAATCAAAATTCAATTCTAAAATTATAGAAAAAAATCCTATGGGGAACTATGATTCATCATCTAATTACACAAAAAAGAATGGATTAAAAAACCTAAGGGAAGGTACTAAAACAATTCCTACAAAATCAAATACCAAATTAAGACTATTTAAAAGCTATTTATTTGGAAAATCTATTAAAAATATTAAACTAAAAAATAAAATCCCATTTTTATTTTTATAATTTTCTACACAAAATGATCTAATCATAGAAAAAAGAAGCATTAAAAAAATCATTTTTTATCTATTTTTAATGAATTAATCAAAACAGAAAAAATAAAAGAAGAAAATAAAAACAATTAAAACAAATAAAAGGGAGGGGGGTATGAACAGCAATAGGCGCTAGTTAAAATAATTGGGCCAGACAAAAAGGGGGGTGGGGATAGCGAATAAGGCCCACAGCGCTGGTTTAATGAAACGACCGCGTTTGGGATTATTTGAAAATTCCCTCTCTTTCTCAGACTCGCGCACGGCCGTTGGATCAACATAATAAGTCAAAATCTGGAGCCAATCCAAGGGACCACCTTCATCGTCCCAAACAAGAACTAGGGTTTTCAGAACCCTCCTCCCATGCACTAATCTTCGAGCTCCTCTATCTCTCTACTCAGGCCACGAAACAACATGATTCCAAAACGAAAGTTGCTCTACTAAATGAGAGGAATAAAATGGTACGAGTAGTTTTTCTTAATTCTACCTAGGTTATTCTAACAGAGGCTTGCAATGTCTTGGTACAACCACGCTCAGCTGATATCAATCTTCATTAACCCTAACTCTAATGATCTACAGATGTTCTATATGCTATGCTCATCAATCTGACCTAACTCATATTAACTAAAACGCCCTAAACAACTAATTCTTGAAGATTCAAGAATCACTCACCTGCCATGGAACCTCATGGATCGCGCCCTAATTCATGGGAAAGAGTCATCTACCCTAGTGCATCATTTCTATGTCTATGAAACTAACTAAACTGCAATAATTTAGGAGATAGAAGGTGAAGAAGAAACCTGTCAAGAAGATGAGATGAGGTGATGTTGAGCACGATTCAGAGCTTGTAACCTCTCAACAATGCCCTTCTAATGGTGGAAGATCTTCTGTATGCACTTGTATGGGAGGAGGATGCTTGTAGTGGAAGAAAACTCAAGTTGCTTCAACTTGAAGAAACCTCTTTAATGGCAATGTATCTCTCTCTTTCTCCTCTGACTTGACTCTCTATCACCAAGTTTCACCAACCTTCAATCTCTCTGCATGGCACTCTTTAAATAGCAATTGATGGAAGCTTGTGGAATCATCTAGAAGGATCTAGAAAAGTCATGAACTTCTCCTTAAATGAGAAGTTGAAAATATCATTTCCCTTGCCTTATCCCTTGCAATTTAGTCTTAAAATACCCTTACATGAGTTATTGAGTGTGGATGAGTGAAAAACAAGTTCATTTTTGGCTTATGTAGGGTTTTTCAACATTGCCTTCTTTTTCAAGTAATAACTTTTCAAAGCATCACCCATTTTTAGACCTCAAATGAAAATTCTAGCTAAACCAATGTTCTCAAAATGGTTTTGCCAATCAAAATGATATATTGGATGACCTATTTTGGATTTGTGGATCTTCCAAATCACTTTTCAATTTCAACTTTTCAAAGTTATAAGCCTTTTTTAGTTCATTTTTGACCAATCATGTAATCTCATGCTATGGGCTTTTCCAACAATTTGTGACCTTCTTTCTAGACTTAAAATCACATTTTGAGCAACTTTCATGTTTTAAGTTTTTCCATTTGAGGCTTGGAAATAGGAGTTTTAGGCATTGGATAAAATGACCTATAACTGACAAATGACCAAAATACCCCTGTCTTGTTCAAACCATAAGTTGAGTTCCACAAATCCAATCAAGGACTTCTACCACTCAAATTAAAGCTAAGAAGATGCTCTTCAAAATTCATGTTGACCAAGAAATCATAGGAATCCTCCTACTAGGGCAAAAGTTGTCTGCACGTTGGGTGACTTTCAAGGACCCAGATTCACACACCTCTGCTGACCTGTAATTTGCCAAAACCATAACTTGAGCTCTGTAACTCCTATCAAGGACTTCTACCACTCAAATTAAAGCTAAGAACAAGCTCTACAACATTCATGTTGTGGTGGAGATGAGATATCAATCACATCTTGAGCTAAAACTGCCTGGAATATAGGGATCAAATTAGGGTTTTTCACTGACAATCCTTGGAAACCCTGACTTGAAACTTCTCAAACTCCTCAATCATGATGAGTTGGTCTAGGAATCATCTTTATAACATCTCTTTGCATCATTCCATGATCTCATGGCCCTTGGATTAGGTCTCAACCTTTCCCAAATCTTCAGCTGGTCTAGGGTTGACCCAGTCAAAACCCTAATTCTTCCATTCATGGTTGAATCTTCTGAACTCTTGCATAATGACTTCTCTGGGCTTCATGAAAGCTCTCAAGACATCTCATAGGCTTTCTCAAAACATCAAGTTCTTTCTCAAAGTCTCAGAATCATCTGAGGGGCACCCACAACTCTCAAGCTATGAAGCATACAACCCTGGTTTCAACCCATTCCTCTGAGGATCTCTTGAACTTTCTGATGAAGGTATCCATTTCCAAATACTCAATGAATAAATAATTGTTGGTCAAATTTTGGGGTGCAACAGCTGCCCCTATTCAAACGGCTTGAACCTGACTGGGTGAGAAGCGAACGGCTCTCAACCAATCAGGGTACGAGACGGTTGAATATCGGTAAACCCGAAAATTTGCCAACTGCACGAGCATACGGCACTCTGCGGGGAACAAATCTTCGAATGTTGCAATGCTAGCTGCACGGCAACTAGCTGGAGAAATATCGACCTGACATCGCCGTCAGTTACCCATATTAAATTCTTCTGACATTGCCTTCAGACAACCACAACACCCAACATCGCCGCTGGAGAACTAAATCTGACATCGCCGCCGGAAACAAACATCGCTCTGAGAGACACTCGACATTGCCGTCGTACAAACATCATCTCTACTGGGGATTTAAAGAGCCTGACCTCGCCGTCAAACAAACATAATCTGACCTCGCCGCCGGACAAAAATGCAACCCTGAACAACTCCGACCTGGGGTTCACCCCTGGTAAATGGAGCAAAAGGTACACTTGCGTATTTGAAACTACTCCGCTGGGAATGAGAGACTTAACCGAGCACACTCCGATCTGGGGTTCACCCTCAGAACCGTAACGAACATCCAAATACTACTGCATACTGAGCCCACCGTAGAACCTCAACATTAAAGATATATAAAACCCTGGCCTCTGGCCCTTTCCAGCTTCAGCTAGAACAGATCTTCACGCACTCCTGAAGGTAATCATCCTTGGCCTTCAAGGATATATGGATCTGCCTTCAGGCAACTCCACCTCTGCTATAGAGCATCCGTGACTTCAGTCAGGGATATACTTCGGCCTTCAGTCCGAAAAATGAATCCTAGGTCATTCATGACCTTGGGGATAACCTTGCCCTTAGGCACCTTCGCTTCAGCTTGGGAAATCTGTGACTTCAGTCAAAGAAATGGTATCCTGAGCCATTCATGACTCTACGGGGATTCAAACACTTTGCCTTCAGGCAAACTCCGCTTCAGCTGGAGAAACATCTTCGACTTCAGTCAGAAGAAACACTATTCACTTGATCGCAATCAATCATCACCTCAGGACAACTGACTTGGTCTTCAGGCCAACACGGATCACCTTGCATACAAAAATTGGACTTACCAACTTCTGAACTCTGTCTTCAAACACACGTTGATTCATCAACAAGGAAATCTGAATCCACAGGAACCTTCTGGTACCGCCTTCAGGCGTTTACGAAATCAATCTTCAGATTAGACATCACTGTTGGAGCAGACATATCATGCTGCTCAGGGCTTCAAGAATCATCTTGAACAAACAGATCCATCGGGCATCTTCAAGAATCGTCCTGAACTAATAACCCTTCTGGAGCAAACCTTCTGGTTGGGTATTCCGGGAATCTTCCTGGGCAACTCCTGCTGGAGACGCTATTGGGGAGCTCGAGGATCGTCTTGAGCAAACCATTCGGGAACCTGCACTGGGGTCTTAAGAATCGTCTTAAGCAAACGGCCCTGCTGAGGAGTTCGAGAATCATCTTGAACTGAAGACTTTGCTGGGGATCTCAAAAATCATCTTGAGCGAGCGACCGCGGGGATTACACCGGGGTCTTTAGAATCATCTAAGAAAGCAACCTTGCTGGGGAGAACATCAAGAATCGTCCTGAGCAACCAGTCTTTCGGTAGTACACCTGTACAACAAGGATGATAATGACCTATGTCATGCTTATGATGCGTATGCTTCGGCGTCATGCCCCACACAGTGGGAATGATATGCGTTTATGCTAAATGCCATGCAATCATGCACAATGCTATGCAACGTTAAATGCTATGCAGTCATGCACAATGATGCGATCCCGTCAGCAAAATAAATGCCGAAGGGGGGGACATCCTCCTGTCAAGGAGAAAGAACCGCTCAGATAGGGGAATCGTCCTGCTGAGGAGAATGTGAACACGCCAATATCAATTAGGCTCTGTCTGGGGAATTGATCTTCCGCGGACTGCTGCAGGGGGACAACTTCGGCTGACTGCTGCAGGGGATGAAGCTCTACGAGGACTTGGATCGGCTGATATCAATCGCGAGAATGAACTGCGCGGCCGTCTCGGCGACTCTTCTGGGGATGACCACTCTGTGGGGAACCAACTTCAGCTGCTCAACACTCCACTGGGGAAAAACCAATCATGATCTGATCAACTTCCAAGGCTTCGGCTCTCTTGGATATCTGCAAACCCGGCTGAGGAAGGAGAAGTCATTCTGCTTCACTGGAGAGAGTGCGACTCTGGGGAAACACAGCATTAGCTGCCCCATGCTCTGCTGGGGAAAATTGATCATGATCTGATCAACTTCCAAGGATTCTGCTTTTCTGCGGACTCAGTCGGGGAGGGAGAAGTCATTCTATTTCATTGGAGAGTACGACTCCGATGGGGAATTCGATTCCACTGGGGAAGAAAGAATCATCTGACTTCGGGGGAGAGTGCAACTCTGCAGGGGAATACAACATCAGCCATTCCAACACTCTACTGGGGAAGAGGGAATCATCGAACTTCAGGAGAGAGCCTGACTCTGGTGAGGAATCTCAACTCCGCTGGAGACTTTACTGGGGAAACACGAGCTTCAGTACCCAATCATTTCTACGAACCCTGCACTTGTGACCCGGTGCTGGGGGAGACACCATTCTTCGGTGCTTGACCCAGCTGATGAGGTGACATTCCTTCAGGATGCGCTCGCTTGGGGAAGAGAATCACCTCTACCTGGAGGAGACATATCAATGCTCACTATTTGATTCTGATTCCGCGGAGGAGAAACTACTGAACTCTGCTGGAGAAGGAGGACTCATCCTGCTTCGGGGATACGCACGACACATCTTCTGGCAAGCGCTATACCTGCGACAACACAAACAAACAGACAAGATACCCTTTTCAAAGGGGCCTATCCAGATTATTATCTCGTGACAATGTTCAGTTAGTTAATTGTTTCAACAATCAATGGGCTTAGGCCCGCAAGTTTATGTATGCGCATTTTATCAAAAATATCAGCGTCTTCCTTCGCAAACAAAATAGATAAATGCTAAACAGAAAGTAGAATTGCTGGATAATGTGCATTTTATTGATGATGAACCCCTGAATGGGCAAAAATGTTTTACAACAGAGGCAAACTCCTGGAATGAGGAAGCCGCGCAAAAAGAAAACATAAATATACATCAGTATATACAAATGTCGGCAATCGAGGCGTAGACGAACACCATGAGTTGATCCCTCTAAGACCCACTCGACTTCGATACTTCTCCGATGCTTCAGCTTTGGAAGAGATTGATTCAGATAAACGGCCCTCAGGTCTTCCGAACCACTAAACAATGAAAGTCCATACGCGGAACGCAGTCATTTGCTTATTCAAATCCCCAACTTTTGCGTGAACCGCCCTTTCGGGTTTTCAGTTCACCGGGATACCCTTTTTTGCCGAAGCCGCCCAGTGTAGGTTTTCGACTTCGCGGGTGTACATTTTTCAATATATCCCTAATTTTTGCCCGAACCTTTTATTCTGTTTTTGGTTCGCCGGGATGCCCCTTTTTTGCCTGGACTCTTTCTTTTTTGTCCAGCGGGTCGCTTTCAAGCAAAGTATTTTTTAACTGCGTCCGCGTTCACCGGGGATGCAAAATCTTCACCATCCATCGTGGATAACAACAAAGCTCCTCCTGAGAAGACCTTGCTGACGACATACGGCCCTTCGTAATTCGGAGTCCACTTGCCCCGGTGATCGGAGTGTGGCGGAAGAATCTTCTTCAGGACGAGATCACCCGTCTGAAAGCTTCGAGGACGCACCTTCTTATCATAAGCTTTCTTCATTCGGCTTTGGTACAGGCGACCAAATGCAATCGATGCTAACCTCTTCTCGTCCATCAGGCTGAGCTGGTTCAGGCGATTCGTCACCCATTCTGCCTCATCAAGTTTCACATCAACCAAAACTCGCAAAGAGGGAATCTCCACTTCTAGCGGTAGGACAGCTTCCATACCGTACACCAAGGAGAAAGGAGTTGCCCCGGTCGACGTACGCACCGTGGTACGATAACCGTGCAAGGCAAACGGCAGCATCTCGTGCCAATCTTTATACGTTACAACCATCTTCTGAACAATCTTCTTGATGTTCTTGTTGGCCGCTTCAACGGCGCCATTCATCTTCGGCCGGTAAGGAGATGAGTTGTGGTGTTCAATCTTGAAGCTCTGGCACAGCTCCTTCATCATCTTATTATTCAAATTCGAACCATTATCAGTAATGATCCGCTCGGGAACTCCATAGCGACAGATGATGTCCCTCTTTATGAACTTAGCTACCACCTGCTTGGTCACATTAGCGTACGAGGCTGCCTCCACCCACTTGGTGAAGTAGTCGATAGCTACCAGAATGAAACGATGACCATTGGATGCAGTGGGCTCGATCTTGCCTATCATGTCGATGCCCCACATGGAGAACGGCCAAGGGGAGGACATGACATTCAATGGGCACGGCGGCACATGAACTTTATCAGCATAAATCTGGCATTTGTGACATTTCTTCGCGAATCTGAAGCAATCCGACTCCATCGTCAGCCAGTAATATCCTGCTCTCAGGATCTTTCTCGTCATGGCATGCCCGCCGGCGTGCGTACCAAATGTGCCCTCATGGACTTCTTCCATGAGCATACTTGCCTCTTTCTCATCTACACATCTGAGTAGCACGAGATCGTGGTTTCTCTTATACAGCACTCCATCAGGGTTGAGGTAAAAGTTTCCAGATAGCCTCCTCAGAGTCTTCTTATCCTGGGTTGACGCACCTGCCGGATACTCCTTAGTCATAAGGAAGGTCTGGATGTCGTGGAACCATGGCTTGCCGTCAGTGGCATCCTCGATTGCGAACACATATGCTGGTCTGTCAAGACGCGAAAGAACAATGCTTGGAGCTTCATTCCAAAGATTGACCTTATACATTGAAGCCAACGTGGCTAAAGCATCAGCCATTTGATTTTCAGCCCGGGGTACATGATGAAGTTCTACTCGGTCAAAGAACGGAAGCAGCCTCCTGGCATAATTCATGTACGGCACTAGATTCGGTTGACGAGTTTCCCACTCCCCTTTGATCTGATTGATTACAAGCGCTGAGTCACCATATATGTCTAGATTCTTGATTCTCAAATCAATTGCCTCTTCTAGACCCATAATACATGCTTCGTACTCGGCTTCGTTGTTGGTAACTGGAAACGTCAGTCTCGCAGTAAACGGGATGTGGGATCCGTGAGGAGTCGTGATGATAGCCCCGATACCACTTCCATAGGAATTAACTGCTCCGTCGAATATCAACTTCCACTGAGACTTCCTATCCGGCCCCTCATCGGGCAATGGCTCCTCGCAATCCTTCGCTTTGAGAAATATAATGTCCTCGTCAGGGAATTCGAACTTCATTGGCTGATAGTCTTCGATTGGCTGCTCGGCAAGGTAATCAGACAATACGCTTCCCTTGATGGCTTTCTGGGAGACGTACTGAATATCATATTCTGTTAACACCATCTGCCATCTGGCAATCCTTCCCGAAAGAGCCTGCTTCTCGAAGACGTACTTGATCGGATCCATCTTCGAAATTAGCATAGTGGTGTGATTGAGCATATACTGTCGTAGACGTTTGGCAGCCCAGGCTAATGCACAACACGTTTTCTCCAGCATCGAGTATCGAGATTCACACTCAGTGAACTTTTTACTCAGATAATAAATGGCATGCTCTTTTCTGCCCGTCTCGTCGTGCTGACCGAGAACACACCCCATGCTATTCTCCAGAACTGTCAAGTACATGATTAATGGCCGTCCAGCCACTAGGGGTATCAAGATTGGAGGTTCTTGAAGATACTGCTTTATCTTATCGAATGCCTTCTGGCAATCCTCATTCCAAGTAATCGCCTGATTTTTCTTTAATAATTTGAACATCGGTTCACAAGTGGCCGTGAGCTGAGAGATAAACCTTGCAATGTAGTTTATTCGGCCCAAGAAACCACGAACTTCTTTTTCTGTTTTCGGCGCTGGCATTTCTTGGATAGCTTTTATCTTCGCAGGATCAACTTCAATACCTCGTTCACTAACGATAAACCCCAATAACTTTCCGGACCGCACTCCGAAAGTGCACTTGTTAGGATTTAGCCTCAGCTTGAACTTCCTAAGCCTTTCGAACAGCTTCAGCAAATTGACCAGATGCTCCTCCTCCGTTTGGGACTTCGCAATCATGTCATCAACATAGACCTCGATCTCATGATGAATCATATCATGAAACAAAGTTACCATTGCTCGCTGGTAAGTGGCTCCTGCGTTCTTCAGACCGAAGGGCATTACCTTGTAGCAAAACGTGCCCCAGGGGGTAATAAACGTCGTTTTCTCCATGTCCTCCGGCGCCATCTTAATCTGATTGTAACCGGAGAAGCCATCCATGAACGAAAACACGGAAAACTGGGTTGTATTGTCGACCAAAACATCGATATGAGGCAACGGGAAATCATCCTTAGGGCTCGCCCTATTCAAATCCCGATAATCGACGCACATGCGTACCTTACCGTCCTTCTTCGGTACAGGCACTATGTTGGCGACCCACGGAGGGTAAGTGGTAACGGCTAGAAATCCTGCGTCCAACTGCTTCTGGACCTCTTCTTTGATTTTTACAGCCATGTCTGGTCTCGTCCTCCTGAGCTTCTGCTTGACCGGAGGGCAATCTTCTCGCAATGGCAAACGATGAACCACGATATCAGTGTCAAGTCCGGGCATATCCTCATATGACCAAGCAAAGACGTCACTATACTCTCGAAGCATCTCGACCAGTCTATGCTTGACATCATTCTGCAGCGCAGCCCCTACTCTGACATTCCTGATAAGCTCCTCAGAACCCAGATTTATGATCTCAATATCCTCTTCATGAGGCAGAATAACCTTCTCCTCTTGTCTCAACAAGCGGGCCAACTCTTCCGGAAGGTCTTCGTCTTCATCAATCTCATCCTCGGCTTGATAGATCGGGCAATCAAAGTCGTAGTGAGTCGTAGAGGGTCCAGAGTCGATGTCATCTGTTACGTGGATCCTGCAATAACAAGGGTTAAGTTTAAAGCAAGAATATGCAGGTTAGCACGAACCTCGTTGCCATTTTGCTGTTTTTCGAAACAAACATAAAGTATGAATAACAGAGAACACAATATTTGATTACGAAGAAAACGCCTTTTTATTTATTAACAAAATGCATACACATAATCCAACAAGGCCCTGACAGTAAAACCACTATGCCCCGGGCAGGACATAGGGTTGTACAAAGATTGTAAAAAGCAAATCATTACTCTTCACTTGTCAGCTTGATAAACTCCTTGATGGTCCAATTGTGGAGGTGCTCGCCTGTCTTGCTCGGTTGAATCCAGGCATCAAGATCACAATCACTGTCCCCGCTGTCCTCCGACGTGGCGTTGATACTCTCGAAAATTACTCCTCCTTTGGTGAATAAGATCGACCCTTTCCCATGAGACGAGCTACCAGAAGAGGATGAAGCTTCAGCTTCTGGAGAATACCCCAATCCAAACTTATCCTGTTTGATTGGTATATCCAGGACATGCCCCCAGCCTGGGGTGGAACCGGCTTCGACAACGGCCCGAGCTTCCTTAAACGAGGAGAGGTTCACCTCTTGCTTCTCTGCAACAACGGGAGCTACCTCCTTCACCCTGACGGTTTCAAACGCCTGGCAAAGAGTCTCATGGATCTCACCATCCATTTCGACATATTTAAAGGACGACAGGTGGCTTACCATGATGTCCTCCTCTCCACAGACTGTCACTATGCTGCCCCCAACAGCATATTTAAGCTTCTGATGCAGCGTGGACGTCACGGCACCAGCAGAATGGATCCACGGCCGACCTAAGAGGCAACTATAGGCGGGCATGATATCCATGATATAGAAAACCGCATTAAACGTCTCTGGACCAACTTGAATTGGCAGGGTCAATTCTCCGAAGACGTGGCGCTTGGTTCCGTCAAAGGCCTTCACGACCAGATCACTGGGCGTGCACAGCAGTCCACGGGTATCCAACTTCATCAGTGCCTTCTTCGGAAGCACGTTAAGCGAGGAGCCCGTATCTACTAGGACATGTGACATAATCGTGCCCCTGCACTCTATCGAGACGTGCAAGGCATTGTTGTGATCTCTTCCCTTGGGCGTCAGCTCCAGATCTGTAAAACCCAGCCCATTACCAGCATTGACATGGGCTACTACTTCCTTGAGTTGATTAACTGATATCTCCTGCGGCACGTATGCTGCATTCAATACTTTCAGCAATGCGTTGCGGTGCGCTTCAGAACACAGCAACAGGTTAAGAATCGAGATCTTCGACGGAGTCTGGTGAAGATGATCTACAATCTTGTAGTCACTCTTCCTGATCAGTCGCATGAACTCTTCAGCATCTTTAACCAACAAGTCTTTCTCTGCCCCTGCAGGAACCTCTTCAACAGCTTTACCTTTGCCCTTGTCCACAGCGTCAGCCCGGACCACTTTCTCTGCTGCGACCTCTGCCGGCGCGAACACTCTACCACTTCTGGTGATACCACTGACTTCAGTAAGATTCTGCGCAGTCGATCTGGACGGCTCCAGCTCTATCTTCTGACCATTACAATACACTTCGGCGCCATAATGCCATGGGACGGCATTAGTGCTCTCGAATGGGATCGGTCCGGCCCTGGTGATGGTGATAGTAGGCGGTCGAGGTGCAGAAATAGTGATAGGGTGGCGAGGAATAGTGATGGTAGCAACTTCGTCCGCCTGCTTCAGCACGACTTCCCCCGACGCATTCTCAACGCTCCGACTGAACTGCAAAATACCCTCGGTCATCAGACTTTGGATACCTTCGATCAACTGCTCACACCCATCAGGAAGTGTGGCACAAGCCATGCAAAACTCTCCACATCCGGGAAAGAAGCCTTTCTTTAGCAACTTGGCCTTAACGAAACTCAACGGCGTCTTCAGATCTTTGACATCAGTCAGCAGGTCTGAATTCTCTTCAGTGATAACAGCATTTACTCCGCCCCCCCTATGATGAGGCATGGGATTCTTGGTGACGCTGGGCACGCTGTCAGAAAAGTTGATAACCTTGGCGTCGACCAAGTCCTGGACTTTATGCTTAAAAGCTTTGCAATTCTCAACTGTATGGCCAGGTGCCCCAGAATGAAATTCACAAGTAGCATTAGCATCATACCCTGGTGGTGGTGCCCCTGTCAAGGGAGCCAACGTTCTTTTTTGGACTAATTGGAGCTGAAGCAACGTCTGCAGGAGCTGTGCATATGACATAGGAGGAGTTTCCAAATGACGGTTTGCGAGGGGACCCCGGTTCTGATATCTCTTATATCCCGGATTATTCTGTTGCTGGGGCTGCTGCTGCGGCTGTGGGGGAGCAGCTGGGATGTTTATGCTAGCGATCTGAGACTGAGGGCCCTTGCCCTTTCTCCTAGCATTAGTGACAGCACTGGCATCTCCCTCTCGACGCTTGCCAGTATAGGGTTTCTTGCTAGCTCCTCCAGA
This sequence comes from Lathyrus sativus, assembly GCA_963859935.3. Classification (NCBI taxonomy): domain Eukaryota; kingdom Viridiplantae; phylum Streptophyta; class Magnoliopsida; order Fabales; family Fabaceae; genus Lathyrus; species Lathyrus sativus. The sequence continues at coordinate 598,020,128 of OZ012741.1, read as the reverse complement.
TGAGGATGATTCGCCCTGAATCTTTCCGATCTTTATACCATTTTCAACATGCTCGCCCAAAGTGATGAGGGCCGAGAATGTTCCGGACATGCCACTGATTAGCTTCTCATAATAGACCCCGGGAAGGGTAGCCACGAACATTTGTACCAACTCACGCTCAACCATCGGCGGTTGAACCCGAGCAGCCAATTCGCGCCACCGCTGGGCATACTCTTTGAAGCTTTCATTGCTCCGCTGCGAGAGGTTCTGAAGCTGAACTCGGTTGGGAGCCAAGTCGCTATTATATTGATAGTGGAGGACAAACGCTTCAGCGAGATCTTTCCACGTGCGCACAGCAGCGGGCTCCAAACCCATATACCATTCGAGCGATGGGCCAGAAAGACTATCCTGAAAGAAGTGCATCAGCAACTTCTCATCATCAGAATAAGCGGACATCTTTCTGTAATAAGATCGGAGGTGAACACGGGGACAAGTAGTGCCCCTATACTTCTCAAAGATAGGCACCTTAAACTTGTGAGGTACTTTAAAGTCAGCAATCAACCCGAGTTTGGACATGTCAACGCCCAATGTGTTCTGATTTTCTATATCTCTCATTTTATCTTCCAGCGCCTTGAACCTGAGTCGAGCCTCAGCAGTCAATTCGGCCTCTACGCCTCTCTGAGAGAAAATGTCATCCTGATGGTCCTCCAGCCACGGTTGAGGCACCACCATATTTCCTGCACCAACATTGCCGTTGACCGGTCCCACGTTAACATTGGCTCCTAAACCACCATTGCCGGCGCCAGCCGCGTTGAGTCCGAGATTAGTCATAAGATTGCCGTTAGCACTACCGTTGCCTCCGGCAGCAGGAACAACGTTCTGTGGAGTATCCCCTTGAGGAGGAGTAGGCACGGCCCCGCCGTGAAGTATTCCATTACTGTCAACCCTGGAGATGAGAGGTTGAACCAAAGTACGAAGCTGATCTTGCCCGTTCGCAACTACTTGCATCAGCTCCATAAAACGATCCATCCGTTCACGAAGCTCCTGAACATCTGACTGTACTTGGTCCATGATTCTCGTTTGATTGGCGCGAGTTGAGTAGCGGTGGATGAATCTTTGATCAATCCTGGAGATCGAAAGCAGCTCGGAACCTGAGTACCTGAAAAACCTGTCAAGATTAAAGGTTAGGAAAGGCAACAGAATATATGTCATGCAAGAATGCTTCATGCAAATGCATGCGCGTGTCTGTGTACTTGAGAAATTTCCCCCGGTCCTGGCACCTGCTGACAATAATAAGGAGAGGAATCTGGGCCCAATCATGGACATAGTAACCTCACATAGCAATAGTCAGATTCGACACATCAAGGACCGAGAACTCATACGCAACAGTCTTTCTGAGAGAGGCTGCAGTAACACAATGAGAGATCTTGGATCAGGGAAACGGTACCTGTCACAGACACACGCTAATGGAATGATTATGCAAGCTAATGCAAAATGCAGGTATGCAACAATATATCCAGGTGGCTGCTGTGGAGATTCGATGTCAACAGTCGCTGATGAGAAGGAAACCCCGGTGTAAAACCACTGATCTGATCTGCTGTGAATAACCATCTGGTAGGATCGAGATCAGCATTCTGCCCTAACAAGAACGAAGGCCTGATAATAAAGACCCCGGATGCAAGATCAAGGAATATCTGTTGATGAAGTCTTCGGACCCCCAAATCAGAAATCTGCCCTCTCAAGAACAAATACACAGCTGCTGATGAGATCTTCAAACCTTACTCAAAATCTGCCCTATCAAGAACAAAATAACAGCCGCTGACGAGATCCTCAGACCCCACTCAAAAATCTGCTCCATCCAGAACAAACTTCTGATAATAATACACTGATCAAAGCCTGCTCTATCGAGAACAGACAAACACCCGATGATAAAATCCTCTGATCAAACCCTTGCTCTATCAAGAACATATCTGCAATTGAGAACCCAACATAATCGATTCACTGTCAAGAAAACCAGGTAGTCTGGAGGTCAAAGTTTCCTGCAATATCCCAACCCCACTCACAGGTATGATGGACCTAATCCACAGACAAAGGTACGACATCCTATGCGGTCGTCAGCGTCACAGACTTTCATGAGTGACAATACGATTCCCAGAAGGAGTGGCATCGTCAAGTCATGAAGAGGCCTCTCTTAGCTGACTTCCAAATGATCGGTCCCCAGAGTCGACAATCCTCACGTCTGGGCTCCCCTCAGATCCTCAGGACCGGAAAGGAGCACCTCTGCAAGAATCTCGTCTGAGCGCAGATTTTCGTAGGGAACTGTGCCTGCTCAGCAGACAGGTTCGTCTACTACTTCTCCGCAACTATATCTAGGTGTGTACTCAAGCCCAGGTCCGGCTTTTCGCTCACAGTAACATCCCTCTCCCACAGCAGCACAGATAATCATATCAAACTGGAAATAAAATGCGGGAAATAAAATGCGGGAAGTAAAAATGCGATAAATAAACGCAACCCAACAAACAAACACACAAACGATAGGATTGACTCTCATAGGGAACCGGAGAACCAGAGATTCTGGGTTCGATCCCCAGCAGAGTCGCCATAAAATATTATTATGGATATGTGTTCACTATGTTTGGCACAACAATTAGTTGCAAAGAAACACTTCAGAAGGTTGTTGCCTTATTAACCACTGAAGTAAATTATATTTCCCTGACTGAAGTTGTGAAAGAAGCATTGTGGCTTGAAGGTTTTGCAAAGGAGCTGAAACTTCAACCTACCATGAGCGTACCAAGAATATTAATATGAGGATTCATTTTTTGAATGAGATGATTGAGCATGGAAAAGTCCAAGTGCTGAAGGTTTTGATTGATGACAATGCTGCTGATATGATCATCAAGACATTGTCGAGTAGCAAGTTCTTCCACTTTATGCAGTTGATAAAGATGCATGATGAAAGCTAGTTTGTTCCCTTGTTAGTGTAGAGTTTATTCCAAGGTGGAGATTTGTAGTATTCAGGTCGAACTCTAGCCTCGACAAAGTTAGCTTCATGGTTCGACAACAGTCAAAGATGTACAAGTCATAGTCGAAGTTTGCTCTTACTTGCAAATGTATATGTTAGCTTGTTGTTTAAGTTAGCATGTTGAATTGGGTCAGTCTATTGGATCAATTATTTAGTATGTTAGTTAAAATTTAGGATTTAATTTTCTTATAAATAACATACTAGTTCTCACTTCCCCATCAATCCATGATAATCCTAATTAGAGGGTGAAAGTGGTGGGTTGATATTCAATTGTAAAGATTGTTTCCTAATGTGTAATTGAATCAAGAATCAGTTCTTTGATTATTCTTTCTCTTCTCCTTTCTTCTCTCTTTTCCTTTACTTCATGATTTTCTTGTTGATCAAGAAATCGACCATACTTTGTTTTATGGGTATCACTTTCACAACATATACCTATTTGGTAAGTGTATTATTTGTGACGTTCATTTATTTATAAGTACATGTTTTTTGTGTGTATTATTACTCAATATATAAAATAATTTTGTAGACGAGGGAGTAGCTAGGAGGATACAAGTGTGGATATATGTCATGAAACATATGATAAACATTGTATCTACCGCATTGTTGATTCTTGGGAGCATGTAATATATATTAACAAGAACATATTAATGATTTTTACCAGACAAAAGTTTTTTATTATTTTAAATCAAGTGATCTAACATTAATTTCCTTTAAATTTATATAGATGTTTAATGACATTACACCATTCACATCAAAAAATTTTAAAGATGTTCATACATGTTTGTCGCTTGCGCGAAAATAAGGTGCCGGCATGACAGAAGAGTCGCCACCTTTCGTTATTTATCCCTCAGAGCGGGAAAGGAAACGATCGGAAAAACCTGACGAAAAAGGGTAAGACAAGGTCGTCGCAACCATTGTCTGGGTTCGGGAGTCGGTTACGCAAGGGGAAGGTATTAGCACCCCTCACGTCCGTCGTACTCGACGGGATCCTCGCTTGTTTGTTTACTTGGACGGGTTGGTTATAATCTATCTACCTATCAAGGCTGGCTGAAAAAGAAAAGAAAAATGACTCGGCAAAGCATCGCGCTTTATGCCTACGTATTCTCATCAGAGAATGAGAAATCAGAGTCAACGTAGTTCGGCTAACTACGGGGGATGATGGGGAAGGTTGCTCGCTAGGATGTCGCATCCTATGCCTACGTACTTTCATCTGGTATGAAAGATCAGAGCAAACGTAGTTCGGCTAACTACGGGTTAAAATGGCTCAACTAAGAGGGAGACTATCAAGTCCTACTGTTATCATGCCATGGATTCATCCTATGGTTGAGGTTTGAACAGGGAACTCCTAGATGTTGTCATGCATAGGTTTCAACCTAAAAGTCTATCATCAAATCCTCATCAGAGGAAATGAGAGTCCTAAGGGATCATGCCAATGATACACCAAAACAGACAAAAGCATCAGCTTTAACAGTAAAATGCATGCAATGCAAGTGAGGGAGGAAATGTGTGTGGGGCTTCAACCTCCACAAGCTCGTCTCGACCTCAAGCCAGTCATGAAATAACAGCAATCATACTGAAAATAATGCTATCAAGCAATGAACAGATAAAGGAAATGAAGTGCCATCAGGCAAACAAACACACATACCTGAGAAAGAATCATCTACTCTCTAATTCTAACCCTAATCACAGGATCTAAACAAATCTAAGCAAAGCCCTCAACAAGAGAATTCATTCCCAGTCTTCAAGCTTCAGAACAAGCCTACCAAAGAAAGGGAGCTAAGCAAGCAAACTCATAGTGTCTTCCTCAGGAAAGCACTAGGAGGTGTATACTCAGGAGTCATACCCTATGTGGCTCAACCACTGTGATCAGTTTACATTCCTCCTCAGGAGAAATTAAACTCACAAGCAGGCTCCAACATCACTGGATATTTAGGAAATCCTATCTGAACTAGTGGAACTAAGTGAATAGACCCATAGGACCTTCCTCAGGAAAGTACTAGGAGGCTTCCACTTAGGAATTGTATCCCATGTGGTTCAACAACTGTGATCAGTTTACATTCCTCCTCAGGAGAAATTAAACTCACAAGTTGGCTCCAACATCATTGGATACTTAAGAAATCCTAGACAAACTAATGGAACTAAGTGAACAGACTCATAGGACCTTCCTCAGGAAAGTACTAGAAGGCTTCCACTTAGGAATTGTATCCCATGTGGTTCAACAACTGTGATCAGTTTACATTCCTCCTCAGGAGAAATTAAACTCACAAGTTGGCTCCAACATCATTGGATACTTAAGAAAGAGGTGAGAAGAAAGAATGAAAGTCATTCATAGTGCCTTCCTCAGGAAAGTACCATGAACTTCCTTCAAACTTCAGGATCTCAAACCTCACAGACAGGAGACAAGCCAAGCTCTGGGTCTCTGAATCTTGATCTACAATCTTCTCTTCATGATGCTCTCCATCAAGATCTTCAAGGCAACACAAGCCCCACAACAAATTCCCCACAATGAACCCCAAAGATGAACAGATACCCACAGGGGAGACAAAATCAATAGGCAACTTTAGAAAATACCTAAAAATACTAAACTAATGGGGAAAAATCTAACAATTATTCACAAGGGTCCTCAACACCTACTCATAACATCTACATAGGCCTCTACCTAAAAATCAAGACAAAACTTATCAAAGAAAGGAATTCATCACCTAAACACAATCTAAACCCTAATTAGGATACCCTAAATCTACCCCAATTAAACTAATCAAAATTCAATTCTAAAATTATAGAAAAAAATCCTATGGGGAACTATGATTCATCATCTAATTACACAAAAAAGAATGGATTAAAAAACCTAAGGGAAGGTACTAAAACAATTCCTACAAAATCAAATACCAAATTAAGACTATTTAAAAGCTATTTATTTGGAAAATCTATTAAAAATATTAAACTAAAAAATAAAATCCCATTTTTATTTTTATAATTTTCTACACAAAATGATCTAATCATAGAAAAAAGAAGCATTAAAAAAATCATTTTTTATCTATTTTTAATGAATTAATCAAAACAGAAAAAATAAAAGAAGAAAATAAAAACAATTAAAACAAATAAAAGGGAGGGGGATATGAACAGCAATAGGCGCTAGTTAAAATAATTGGGCCAGACAAAAAGGGGGGTGGGGATAGCGAATAAGGCCCACAGTGCTGGTTTAATGAAACGACCGCGTTTGGGATTATTTGAAAATTCCCTCTCTTTCTCAGACTCGCGCACGGCCGTTGGATCAACATAATAAGTCAAAATCTGGAGCCAATCCAAGGGACCTCCTTCATCGTCCCAAACAAGAACTAGGGTTTTCAGAACCCTCCTCCCATGCACTAATCTTCGAGCTCCTCTATCTCTCTACTCAGGCCACGAAACAACATGATTCCAAAACGAAAGTTGCTCTACTAAATGAGAGGAATAAAATGGTACGAGTAGTTTTTCTTAATTCTACCTAGGTTATTCTAACAGAGGCTTGCAATGTCTTGGTACAACCACGCTCAGCTGATATCAATCTTCATTAACCCTAACTCTAATGATCTACAGATGTTCTATATGCTATGCTCATCAATCTGACCTAACTCATATTAACTAAAACGCCCTAAACAACTAATTCTTGAAGATTCAAGAATCACTCACCTGCCATGGAACCTCATGGATCGCACCCTAATTCATGGGAAAGAGTCATCTACCCTAGTGCATCATTTCTATGTCTATGAAACTAACTAAACTGCAATAATTTAGGAGATAGAAGGTGAAGAAGAAACCTGTCAAGAAGATGAGATGAGGTGATGTTGAGCACGATTCAGAGCTTGTAACCTCTCAACAATGCCCTTCTAATGGTGGAAGATCTTCTGTATGCACTTGTATGGGAGGAGGATGCTTGTAGTGGAAGAAAACTCAAGTTGCTTCAACTTGAAGAAACCTCTTTAATGGCAATGTATCTCTCTCTTTCTCCTCTGACTTGACTCTCTATCACCAAGTTTCACCAACCTTCAATCTCTCTGCATGGCACTCTTTAAATAGCAATTGATGGAAGCTTGTGGAATCATCTAGAAGGATCTAGAAAAGTCATGAACTTCTCCTTAAATGAGAAGTTGAAAATATCATTTCCCTTGCCTTATCCCTTGCAATTTAGTCTTAAAATACCCTTACATGAGTTATTGAGTGTGGATGAGTGAAAAACAAGTTCATTTTTGGCTTATGTAGGGTTTTTCAACATTGCCTTCTTTTTCAAGTAATAACTTTTCAAAGCATCACCCATTTTTAGACCTCAAATGAAAATTCTAGCTAAACCAATGTTCTCAAAATGGTTTTTCCAATCAAAATGATATATTGGATGACCTATTTTGGATTTGTGGATCTTCCAAATCACTTTTCAATTTCAACTTTTCAAAGTTATAAGCCTTTTTTAGTTCATTTTTGACCAATCATGTAATCTCATGCTATGGGCTTTTCCAACAATTTGTGACCTTCTTTCTAGACTTAAAATCACATTTTGAGCAACTTTCATGTTTTAAGTTTTTCCATTTGAGGCTTGGAAATAGGAGTTTTAGGCATTGGATAAAATGACCTATAACTGACAAATGACCAAAATACCCCTGTCTTGTTCAAACCATAAGTTGAGTTCCACAAATCCAATCAAGGACTTATACCACTCAAATTAAAGCTAAGAAGATGCTCTTCAACATTCATGTTGACCAAGAAATCATAGGAATCCTTCTACTAGGGCAAAAGTTGTCTGCAAGTTGGGTGACTTTCAAGGACCCAGATTCACACACCTCTGCTGACCTGTAATTTGCCAAAACCATAACTTGAGCTCTGTAACTCCTATCAAGGACTTCTACCACTCAAATTAAAGCTAAGAACAAGCTCTACAACATTCATGTTGTGGGGGAGATGAGATATCAATCACATCTTGAGCTAAAACTGTCTGGAATATAGGGATCAAATTAGGGTTTTTCACTGACAATCCTTGGAAACCCTGACTTGAAACTTCTCAAACTCCTCAATCATGATGAGTTGGTCTAGGAATCATCTTTATAACATCTCTTTGCATCATTCCATGATCTCATGGCCCTTGGATTAGGTCTCAACCTTTCCCAAATCTTCAGCTGGTCTAGGGTTGACCCAGTCAAAACCCTAATTCTTCCATTCATGGTTGAATCTTCTGAACTCTTGCATAATGACTTCTCTGGGCTTCATGAAAGCTCTCAAGACATCTCATAGGCTTTCTCAAAACATCAAGTTCTTTCTCAAAGTCTCAGAATCATCTGAGGGGCACCCACAACTCTCAAGCTATGAAGCATACAACCCTGGTTTCAACCCATTCCTCTGAGGATCTCTTGAACTTTCTGATGAAGGTATCCATTTCCAAATACTCAATGAATAAATAATTGTTGGTCAAATTTTGGGGTGCAACAATGTTGGACATCTGGGTTCAATGATATTTATCGGTAAAATTGACACTAATTTTATAATATATGTTTGAAATGTATTGGTTTTGATGTAAATAATGTTTAAGTTTGTTTAATATTTTGGTAGTAGATTGAAGTCATTGGTACTTATATATAACGTATAGTTTTTTTACAAACTTTTGTGCATATGTTGGTGCATATACATTTTTTGTTTTGGTAGAAAATATGTATAAATACAGGAATTAAAAAAATCTAATATAAATGAAATTTTTTTAAAATATTAATAAAGGAATTCACCATGGTTATATCAATCAACCATAGTGAAATATTGTGTGTCAACTATTTTATACCCATGGTTTATCCGGGAGTCGAACCCATATCCTAGCAATATTTTATCACGATTGATAATCCTGAGAGTGGTAAAATGTGGCATGCTACCTAATTTCTCACTATGACCACTAGTCTATAGTGGAATATAACACACTTACTATCACATCCTTCGTTACCACATACCATCACTCATAGTAAAATCATTATTCTAACAGTGGTGAAATATATTTTTTGTAATTGTGAAAATTATGTTGTCCAAACAAGAACTCAAGTTATATCACTCATAAATACTTTTATTGTGATAAATATGATCACGCTTCTTTTCTTTTTAAATAAGAAAAGATTGTGAAACAAATTTTACAAGGAAATGGATCCCAAGGGGTACTATGCCTTACACTAATGCTAAAGAATCCAAAATGATTTAGGCACAAAACGTTAAGACTTAATTTTATGATGTTTTATGCTTTATAGGATTGAACATAAACATGTATCTTAATAGTGGATGTTCAAAACATATGACAGGAGACAAAAACAAATTCTCCTCTATTACTCCTAAAAGGAAGATTTTGTCTTTTATGGTGACACTAATAAAGATTTAAAAAAAAGTCAGTTTTCCTACCATTGATAATGTTTTGCTTGTTGAAGTTTTAAAACACAATTTACTAATTATTAGTCAATCGTGTGACAAATATAATGAAGTTATATTTGATTCTTCTATATGTAGGATCATAAGATTTGATAACAAACAAATTATTCTTACTAGTTAAAATACTTATTACGTTGATTTAAATTATCTAACTTCAATTTATGTATGTCTTTTTAGTAAAGAGGATGAAACATGACAATTAAATATAAGAGTAACTTACATCCACATTGTCACTTAAATAAATTGATCTTCAAGAAATTAGTAATTGGTATACCAAAATTATGTTTTGAAAAAGCTAGATTGTGTGATGTGTGTCAAAATGTTTAAAAAATAAAAGTCACTTTCAAATATATAAAAACTATCATTTTCACGAATCGGCATCTACAACTTTTACGCATGGACCTTTTTGGCCCATTTAAAAATATGAGTTTTTCTGAAAAATATTATGCACTTGTTATTGTGAATGACTACTTCTTCTATACTCGAATACTATTTATTTGTCATAAAAAAGACGCTTTCATTACCTTTTGAAAACTAACCAAAATTATCCAAAATAAAAAAGATCTTTAACATTGCATCCCATTTGAACTGATCGTGGAGGTGAATTTCAAATAAGGATATTGAAAACTTTTGTTATGAAAATAAAATTGAACACATTTTTTCTGCTCCATGAACTTCACAACAAAAGAAAAATAGATCTCATAAAGAGCTATCAAGGAAGATGCTCAATGAAATAAACCTTCCTACTATTTTTGGATACACACAACAAGCATTGCATGCTATGTTATGAACAAAGTTCTAACAAAATATATTCTAGGGTTAAATATACAACACCCCTTACAATATAGACAAATTTCGGTTTATCCCCCTGTAAAAAAAAATTTGAATCCCCCCTTGAAATGTTAAAATTCTATGTCTTTTTCACCCTAAGAGTCAAAGTTATCCCATGTAATATATTTTTTTTTTGTGTACCCCCCCCCCCCCCCCCCCCCCCCCCCATATTCAGTGTACGAATTGCACTCTTAGGGGGTAAAACAAAAAGTATATATACTACAGGGGAGAGTAAAAAAAAAAATATTACAGGGAGTAAAGCGAAACTCGCCTACATTACAGGTGGTGTTGTATATTTAACCTATATTCTTAAAGTTGTGCCATATGATATTTATAAAGGAAGGAAGTCAAAACTATTATAGAGAAAGAGATTAATGATTGTGCAGATATTTTGGATAAAGAAAACTTTTTAAAAGATAAAGATAAAGATGAGCTAGCACACCAAGATCTACCAAAATAATAGAGAATATCAAAAGATCATTCTATTAAAAATGTCATAGGAAATATTTCAAAAGGTAAAATCACTCAAAATTCTCTAAATCAGATATGTCACCACATGACTTTTATTTTTCAAATTGAGCCAAATGAAATGAATGAAGCAATTATTGATGATCATTTGTCACTTTCTATGAAATAAGAGGTAAATCAATTTGAAAGAAATAATATTTAAGAAATTGTTCCTAAACCTACTAATATTCTAGTAATGGGAAGTAAATGGATCTTTCATAACAATCTTTATTGAAGTGATATTATTTTAAGATAAAGTAAGACTTATTGACAAAGGTTATAATTAACAGGATCACATTGATTTTAAGGAAACACATGTTCTTGTATCTAGATTAAAAGTGATTTGTTTGCTTCTTGCCTTTTACTACATCATGAATTTTAAGCTATTTCAAATGAAAATATATGTTGATCAATCCCCCAATTAAAAAAAACATAGAATAACATGTTTTTAAGTTTAGAAGGACTCTATAGAGTGTAAAAAAAGTCATTCACACTTGGTATGACTATTTAGCAAGTTTCTACTCGAAAACAACTTTAAAAGAGGGAGACCTGATACAACACTTTTCATAGATAAATAAATAAAAATAAGCCTAAGCATGGCATACTTTGGGTTAAATATATGTAAATGATATCACCTTTAGTGCTATTGATGAACTTTTGTATAAGAATTTTTATGATATTATACGAAGTGAATTTGAAATGACTATGATGGGTGAACTCCATTATTTCCTTAGTCTCCAAAATCATCAAACAAAAGAAGAAATTTTCATAAATCAATTAAAGTATTGTAAAGAGCATCTCAAACAATTCTAAATACAGAATTCCAAATATATATCTACTCTCATTGACATATCATATTTCCTTGACAAAGATGGGGGGGGGGGGGGGGGAGATAAGTCAGTAAAAGAAAATAAATACAGAGGTATGGTCAGATCTCTCTTTTATCTTATTGTTAGTCGTCTTGATATCATATTTAGTGTTTGCATGTGTGCATATTTTTAAGTAAATCTCATAGAGTCACACCTCTTTGTGGTCAAATACATTATGAAGTACCTCGTTAACACACAACATATAGGTTTATGGTATCCTAAGGGACCCATTTAATTTTGGTTGATTACTCTAATTCAAAATTTACAAGATATAAGATGGATTGGAAAAATACCGATAAAACTTTGCTCGATAACTCTAATTTCTTGGCACATTAAAAATCAAATTAAATTTGTCACTTCCACTTAATTTTCCTATTGATTGCTGCCCCTATACAACTTTCAAACTTTTTTTAATTTAAAGTTTTTCATGGTCATCTTCTAAGTAATTTAAATTTATTGAGAATGTAATTACTTGTGTCGAAACAGGTTGCTCGATAAAAATAAGACAGTGTCAAAATAATCTAGTGTGTCTGGGTTATGTAGTTGTCGTAGTATCGAATGAGTTAGCCTCCACTTGGATTTTGACTTAGGCCTAATTTTGTAGTGTTAGTAGAATTAGGTATTTTGGATTTTGCTTAGGGAGCAAACAAACCCAAAATCTATAAATAGAAGAGAGAAACTCTGCAGAAATTCTCTTCTTTAATATTTAGTTCAAACCCTAATTCCCTTTTCTTCCCAATTCAATTTTTCTTTCTTCTTCCATTAACAATTAGTGCGCAAAATTATTTTTGCAATCAAGGTGTGATTGATTCACTCAAGTGAAGAGTGAAGAACAAGAGAGAAATTCGATCGATCGATTGAATCTTGTTCATCAAGATTGGTTCAAAATTCTCCAAGATTAGGTTAATTCCAACAAAATCATTGTCTCAATGCTTCCCTTTTTCATGAAAATTGTTGTCTCAATGCTTTCCATTTGGTTGTTATTTTTTGTGATCGTCTTATTTTGATTTATTTTATCTCTCTTTGCAGTAGATTAGTTTATTTATTGTAATTTTTTTTAATTACACTTTTTTTTAATCTTTATTTAAATTTGATTTTCCATTAAAAAAGTTTGGAAAAACTTTAATGATTTTCCTAGTTTTATGTTTACTATTTAATAGATTAAAACAAACAAAAAAAAATTCAAAAGACCTTAATGACCCTAAAAATTCACTTTTAAATAAAAAAAATCTAATGTTTACATTAGACATGATAATGGGGTGGGTCTGGGACGGTTTTTATCTCCCTAAACTCAAACCTGAATCTTAAACATTCTTCGCTTCCTGCTCCAAATCTAAACGGGAAAGAAGAACTAAAATTCAAACCTGTCCCAAACAGGTTCGAATTGAATTCGGGTATCCACGCTCCGCCACCATTTATTTAGTAAAATCAATTTTTTTTAATAGAAATGTTTATTTTTTCTAAAATTAAATTACATTACAAATAATAAAATAAAACAATCTCAAAAAAATTTATATATTTCAAATAATTTAAATAATTAATGCAAATCAAAATATCAAAATATTGGCCACATATTTATTATTCCAAATTAATAAAACGAAATAATATTGTATATAAAAAAATAAACGGGACGGATTTAGGGTGGGTACTAGTGTCCCCATTATTCGACCTGTCTTCATATTTTTTTAATCAAGAAAAACTCAAATCCAATTAAAATAGATTTCCTCCGTCAATTTTAAAGCGGGTTCGAGTGGATACCTACACACACACACACACACACATATATATATATATATATATATATATATATATATATATATATATATATATATATATATATATATATATATATATATATATATATATATATATATATATATATATATATATATATATATATATATATATATATATATATATATATATATATATATATATATATATATTACTATGGACATCATATTTTATATTATTTTGTTTGATGATATAAAAGTTATTTTTACATGTACATTAAATTGTTTGATGATATGAAAGTTATTTTTACAGATACATTAAATTAAATTATATTAAATAAATATTTGTAGAGGCATATTTAAAAATTAATCAAAAACTTGAATTCTAAAATAATTTACTCGAATAATTTGTTTAAAACAATCTACCCAATCGGTGTATATAATTTAAATCTATTTTATTTTATTTTATTTTATTCAATACTATTTTCTCATTAAAGCTTTTCTCTATTTTAGGTATTAAAGATTGTGAATTCTTTTTTCAGATCATTTTCTAGCCAAATAAAAAACATGAAATACTTGTGTTTGAGATGCCTAATCATGGTATTTTGGCCTTAGTCTTTTTTGATTAAAAGCCAAAACCATAAATTGGGACTTTCCCACCTTATTGCACACACTTTATAAATGTCATGCTTTTTACATTTTTAAATAAAGCAATCTCAAACCCAAACGGAAGAAAACTGAAAGGTTTTTCATTACTTTAAATTGAATATTCACAATTTCAGGTACATAGATTGCACCTACAATTTTATTACAGATTTAAAGTTGCCCAACAAAAACATGCACGTAGCTATCTTGTGCATGTCCCACACCTAGTGCTGGGACACTTTATTCATTCATTAATTTTCCTAGAATTAACTTCAGAATATATCATCAACGTTTATTTTTTTACTATTCCTTTTCTTTCATAATAACGAAGACTCTTTTGGCTTTTTAGCTGGATTTTTTAAGATATTTTTACGGGGTAATAGATCTCTTTACAAGTAAAATAATGGATTTAAAAGAACTATATATAATAATATAGTAATGTCGTGTCTAATACGCCTATAGATGTGATTTTATGAGTAATGATTTTGTTATTAAAAAAAGATTAACGACACAAATTTATGTGATTTTATGAGTAATGATTTTGTTATTAAAAAAAGATTAACGACACAAATTTATTGTTTGTTTGCCAAGTCTATTTTTCTATAATGATTAAACATTAATATAGTTAAAAATTATATTTTACTAAAAATAAGAATTAATTATAAATTATAATCTTTTCTAATATTTATTAACTTTTTATTTTTAAAACAAATTTTTTACAAAAACAAATTTAACATATGGGCAACCAAAGATTAAACTTAACTTCAAATTTTAGAAAAGATGCAGCAAACTTTAAATAGATAAGATAATAAAACCAAATTCATATTTTCTTAAATGCTTAGAATGAATAGCTTAAATTATTAATTAAAATAATAAAGTTTCTCTCAAAGCCATGACTTCAGTCTCAATGGTGGATAGTAGGCTAACGTTACAAGTCACATAATAAATCTATTCAAATTATCTATCATCCTCTGTTTGTTATGTCTCTTTTACTATTAGATTTTTTGATCTGAAGATCAATCTTACCAATTGAAAAATGCTTTAAGTTAATTTTCGATACCTCATTTCAAACATTATTTCAAACAACATTATTTCTGTTCTTTCAAAGCACATTAATCATCACAACAAATCTACAAGCACCTCTCATATTATTTATATTACAAATCTTAAGAATAAGAGATTTAACATCATTAAAAACATGAACATGAAATCAATTATAGATGACAAACATATTGTCAGCCAACATTGAATTATAGTGGTACATCCAAAAAAAAAACACATGTCAATCATTTCTAATAGTTTAAAACAACTTAATTACTAATAAAAATGAACTAAATACACTACAATCATTTCTAATATTTTAATAACTGAATATTTAATCTATACTAATATACTAATTAAGAAAATATTACTAACTAGAAAATTAAGTTAAGACACACATAAAAAAACTCAACTCTCCCCCAAAATAATACAAATATTCATTTTTTTTTATTTCGTATTTCCTGGTATTTTTTATACAAAACATACTTATTAAATTTTATTATAAATCAACAAATATTACGTAATAGAAAATAATTACAATATAACAATATATTAAAAAATGTTAGTAACAAAATAATATTAATATATAATTTTACAGAAAAACAATAATTTATTGTATTTAATTATTAAATTTGAAATAACATAAACATTTATAGTAATGATATCTCATTTTAAAAAACAACAGCTAATAAGTTAATAGATAAAACAATCTCAATGTTAATAACATCTCATTCTAAAAAACAGCAATAGATTATTTAATGAAATCAAAATTTTTAATAAAAATATTTAAATTTTAAAATTGTAAATAATAAAATAAAAAGATTTCAAATTTTCATATATATGTTTTAAATAATAAATAAAAGTATAAAATATAAAATATTAATCACGTATTTAATATTTTAAATTATAAAAATTAAATAACAAAGTACATAGTAAAATAAACGTATAGGATTCAGAAACATATTCGAAATGAGTACTAGAATCACTCATTATTTAATCTGTCTTCATATTTTATAATAAAAAAAATTCAAATATAAATCTAGTTAAATAGAATTTTTTTCTACTAAATTCGAGATAAATTACGATAGATACATGGGGACATGAATTATATTTTCATTTTTAATTATTAATTATGTTGTATAAATAGTTCTCATGAATAGACACTTGCTAATTACAATGTAATTACATTTTTAGTCTTTTCGTTTTAATCTATAGATATTTATCTTTAGTTTATAATATATTGTTAACACTAAACTCTAGGAATATTAATGATTTGGTGGAGGCTATATGGTTATAATTGAACGTGGATCCTCTCATTTTTTATATATCATGTCATCTCTTATGTTTTTAATCTATCGGTTCAGAATTTATAATGAATAATTTAAAAAAAAATAACAAAGATAACAAAGACAAATTGCTTATTCATTTCTCTCTCCTATTAAATAATTTTTTTTATTTAATTATTTATTATAAATATTTCTGAACCGTTAAATATGAAACATGAGAAATGACCTGATATATAAAAAAATGTCTATCATTATTTTTGTTTGAAAATTTATAGTCTTAAAAAAGGAATAAAGCATTTTAAATATTATGAATGATGGTTGCGAATAACTAAAATATATGTTATATTTTTATTCTTTTTCGAAGATTAAAAAGTATATATATATATATATATATATATATATATATATATATATATATATATATATATATATATATATATATATATATATATATATATATATATATATATATATATATATATATATATATATATATATATATATATATATATATATATATATATATATATATATATATATATATATATATATATATATATATATATATATATATATATATATATATATATATATATATATATATATATATATATATATATATATATATATATATATGATATAGTTCACGAAGAATTATAAATTTACTATTATAATATTTTGAAGGATTATTCTTCTAATAAATTTTCTTGATATCATTGTCTATGATAATCTTAATCATAATTTTGGAAGAGCTAATATTTTGATATTTTAACATCAGAGTCTTTTAAGGATCGCAATTTTTGTTCATCTTTATTGATAAAGAATTTTAGGTGAGTTCTATAAGAATTTGATCATTAGACTATGATTGAAGTATATAAAACCAATTTGATTTTAGTATAAGAAAAAATTATTAATGTTTTTATACATATGATTTATATATTTTAAGATTGTTTTGAAAGATTATTCACAATTGTGATTGAAAAAAAATTGAAAATTTTTGTTTCAAGAATGATTTCATAGGATATAAATTGTCATTCATTTGGTGGAAAAAATTATATTATTTGTGGTTATGACATTTACGTTTACAAATATTTTACAAATAATGGTGTATTAATATGTGATTAAAACTATACTACGTAATATTTTAAGCATGTTCTTCCTTATTAAACTTCTCAAATAATAAATAGTTTTTAATAAAATCAAATAGGACATTAATGTTATATTATGATTATCCATATTATTATTTACTTGTCCATTATTTTCTTTTACCTTTGAAATCAAAATATTTGTTATCAAATTTATTTAATTAATATTAAAACGTTTTATTTATTAATCTTATAATAATGTTATTTCATGATGGTGATTAATATAAAAATGAGTATCGTAAAAGTATGAGCTATTAAAAATAAAAAATAATCAAAACAAATTATTTTCTAAAAAAACAAATCTCTATCTAAATTTTGTATTGCAAACAAAATAATAATTAATATGAAGTGATTTTGTTGTGAGTCTTTTTTTTAAGAATAAATAAATTCATATTTTTAGTCGTTTTTTTAGAGATAAATATCACTGCTAATTTGAGTCACCAAATTATTTTCTTTTTATTTTATATAAATGTGTCTTTCTTGTTTAATTTTTAATAAACACGTATCAATCTTCTCTTACTTTTATTTCATTTTTTATTTATTCAAATAAAATATGTAATATATTTTATATATCTAAGAAAAAAAGTATTTCTATTTATATGCAAAGTTTTACGTTTAAAATAAACAAAAAAAATATTACAATACAAATTTTAAATAAAATCGATCATTATAATATATTATTATTAAATTTTATTTGAATAGTGTATGTTTTATTGTAACTTAGTAGTTTGTAAATCACACATAAATACATAAGTATGTTGTTGGTGAAATTAGTTGGGTCATCCCAAATATATTATGATGTGAAAATCAGTTTAAATATTTTTTTTTCTTTTAATAATGTATATTGAAGAAGCAAAAGTTTTTTCAATCTAATAAATTTCCGTGTTACTAGTTTCTAAAGCAAATTAAAATTTTAAAAAATTGAATTTTTTTTAATATTTTCATTTGTTAATTAATACACAAATCATGTAGATCATGTAAATATTTATGACACTAGGGTTTGAGTCCTCCTCAGTGGTGTCAATTGTTTTCCTCTTCTTAGAGGAGGTTATTTACCACCCATCTTTTAGGAGTTAATGGAGACTCCTTCTTTCTTGACTCACACATCATGGATACCTCTGGGCGGATCTCCAAGTCATCGCCTGGGTGATATGACTCCTAGGTGAGGGTGCCCTAGTTTAGGACTTTCACAAATATAACATTGTGTATTCCTTCAAGCATATGATGGTTTTTCTAAGGACAAAGTATTTTTAAACTCCTTTTCCATTCGAAGCGCATTCATTGCCATATCAGGGAGCCCCTTAGTCGAGAGCGACCATATTTTGGATGAGTCCCTTAGTTAGGGGTGAGTCTTTCATCTGAAGGCGTCTATATATAAAGAGCGAGTCGCTCAACTAGGGGTACTCCCTTAGCTGAATGTGACTCCCTCAGCCGAAGGTGTTTATTAAAAGGGGGAATGGGATATGAAAGAACATGCCTACTTTTAGGTGAGTTTTCGAGACATCAGAACGTCAATCACTTCTAAAAGCTTGAGTATTAGAGTGGGAAAAAATTATGGGTGGCATTTAATGCACCTCAGGATGGTACTTCTTGGAAAAACCAATTTGTTTTACTTCTTACATGTGTCTTCCAGGTGTGGAGACTTTCCCAATTCTTGTGACAGTTCCCTTTTCACATAAGTGTTTCTGGGTTAGACATCTCCTCTTTTCACATAAGTCTTCCAGGGTGAACGTATGTTTGTGTGTCTTTGGGCTTCCTTATATTATTTCGTAATAACCTTTTTATTTTCCTTTTCCATTTCTCTTTTCACATAAGTGTTTTTGGGTTAGACATCTCCTCTTCTAAGTTCATATTTCAATTAATCATGGGAAGAAAATTAAACATGTTCATGTAAAGAATATTACATCCTTGTATTCCACAGAGGAAATGATTGATAAATTCCATCATGACATCATATTTTATAGCACAGGTCGAGAGAGGGATGTGATCATGGAACCCTGTTCGAAGGAAGAGAGGACAAATATGGATACTTCCAGCGAGCCATTTGCTCCTTATTTTTACATCCATCTTCCTATTATCTACGAGTTGAGGGTTTTGATTCCCGTTACCTCTTTTGAAATAGACTTTTTAACTACTGCCAATGTCTCCCCTTTTTAGGTTACCCCAAATGTATGTGGTATACTTAGAGCTTTCTAGATAGTTTGTTGTAGTTTGGGTGTATCCCCTTCCGTTAGAGTGTTTCTCTATTTCTTCAGGATGGAACTTCTTCCCACCAATGACTAGGTAACATTGTGCCCTTTTTTGAGTGGATCTCTACTAAAACCCTAACCCTTCGCCAATCCTTATGGTGATTGGAAACACAATTTTTTGCGGATAAGAGGGCAAGATAATGCCTCTTCTATTATCATGGGGCTATGGCCAAACCCCTTTTTTCCTTTATCCTTGTCTTCAGATCCACGACTTACTGAAAGGATGGACCCACGTGCCCTTTCTCCCATCGACTGAGAAAAGATTCAGGTTTTTGGGTGTTTCTGTTCTATGGAGTCTAACATCCTTATTAACTAGGATCATCAAGATGGTGATGGAATGGGGGCATATTTAGGTATGAAAAAACACTTTATGACCTAGCTTTGTTTGCTGCTATGTTTAAAAGATGCTTGCTATCTGCAAGGGAGATGGAGGGCGTCCCTCTTAATAGAAAAAAGGAGCGTCAGGAAAAAATTCAGGAGGTCCAACAGGGGGTGATGTTTTCCCTTGCCCAAGACATGGCTGGCGCTAGGGAAATGAAGCAATGTGAAACTTTGTGAGCGACTGAGGTTTGCCCTTCCAAGGTTCTTAGGAGGGATGAGAATCCTTTTAAGTTATCAGGAAGTCGTGAGGCAGGGCCGAGCGCGGAGAGGGCAGTGGATGATTTGGTTCCTCCTAAACCTTCCCTATGGAGCAATAAAGCTTTAAATGCAATGGAATTTTTTTATCGATTTTTTTCCTTTTCCAAGAACTTCCTCGGTGACTATTAGTTGCTTTCTCATATGTCCTGCCCAACTGGTTGCTCTGCTGGAGACTTAACTCATGAGGCACTGTTTATCATCTTCATCCATAATCTTTTTTCCTTTGATTGTGGATGATCCTCTAACGATTGAGTGTTAAGCGAGACTAGTGGTAATTATGGTATCTAATGTTTTGTGTGAAACTGATTGTTGTATAACAGGTGCATGTATCGTTTCTTTGAATGCAACTTTCTATTGATTTGTTATCTATCTAGAAGATATTTTCTAATATACTGCAAGGAAGATTTTAGCGACACCAAAGTTGGAAGTTGTCTGATATACATTTAGTTATTGGCAATCGCTCAGACAAGAAATATGTGGGATCAAGGGGATCTCCATACACAAATACTTGAGGGATCTTGTTTTTTTGTTATCAACAGGGGAATTATCGTGTGATAGTTCTTTGTAATCAAAATATTGTAAACATTTTTATCAAAATAGTGGAAGACCTTGATTATGTTTCAATGACACCATCCATTGAAGAGTGCAGTAGGCAAAGCAGGGACAAACGTCGAAGCACTAAATATCTCTGTGTATCTTTTCCTTTTTCATTTTATCCTTTATTTTGCAAGTATTCATTCATATTTACTATTGCATAATTACATTGATTGTAAGTCATATAGGTTAGGTCGTGCTTATAGTGATTTAATATATAAGCTTAGGTATATGGTGTATCAATCTTGTGGAATCATCATAAAGCCAATTATGATTTGTTAAGAACATCTAAGTAAAGTGTTTTTAAATCGCTTTGTCTTAAGTGGTTCTAATTGTCTTGTAAGTGACTTGCACTAGAAACAATCAACATCATGGTAACCTCATGTATTATTTCATGTGGCTTGATTCATTGAGATGATTCCAAGCTCTCTTGTTTTTATGTTTTGATTTTGCGCTTCTTAAAATCTCTAATTTTATTTATGGGACCTAGAATATTTTTAAAATTCTCTTAAGGGAAAAAGCCCCCCCCCCCTCTATACATCTTTGTATCCATATTTTCACCCAACAACTCTGAGGTCCATTAAAAAGTGGTTCTTTCTTCAATAGCTAGTAAAAAGGTAGGGTGTGTTGCAATGATCTCGAAATGAACCTGTTCAAATCTATTAGCATTTTGTTCAACCTTATGACTTCCTTATTTGTTGTTGGTTCCTCTATTCAAATGACGACCTCAAATTTGTTTGAGTTGTCTTATATGCCTCTCTTCATCAGATAAAAACCCAAAAAAAATTTAGCTCTCACCCTAAAGGTACATTTCTTTGGATTCAACCTCATATTGTACTATCAAACTCTTTAGAGTCTCAAGAAAGGTGCTGGTTGTGTAACCCCTCATTTTTGTACTTAATGATGATATCATCCATGTACATTTCTATTTTTTTCCTAATTCTTTTTTGAAGAATTTATTCATCATCCTCCGGTATGTTGCTCCAACATTTTTAAACACAAGAGCATCACATTATACAGGTAGTTGACTTGCTCGGTAATTAAGGAAATTTTCTCCATGTCTAGCTCGTACATGAGTATTTGTTTATAGTCAAAATATGCGTTCATAAATGACAGAAGCTTATACTCAACTAAATTGTCAACCAACTTGTCTATGCTGAGTAGTGGGGTATGAGTCTTTGAGACATGCCTTTTTGAGGTCAGTATAATCAACGTGTATTCTCATTTCTGTGAAGTTTTCTTTCCTAGCACCAAATTGTACAACCACTCAGTATATTTTTAATTTAGAAATGAAATTAGCGCTAATAAACCTTTTATTGTGTTCTTTGTCGCCTTAGCCTTCTCAAAGACTTTCACCTTCTCCTGTAAAACACGTACTAGGCTTTGGGATCAATGTTCTGCTGGTAAATCGTTACACTGGGATCTATGCTTAATATCTCGTGGGGAGAGATGGTGAAGATATAAACATTGTCCATTGAGAATTCAATCAGTCCCTTCTTTACTTCATTTGTTAGACCGACTCCTATCTTTATCGACTTTATTAGATTATCATCTAGTTGAAAGACATCGAACTCTCTAGCTGGAGTTGGCTTAGGACTTCCATCTTTGAGAAATACCAGAGGGTTCATCTTTGTGCACGTTGAAGTCAACCACGTTTGGTATTTCACGAGCTTTTTTGCTTCTTTCTTAGAGGATGACAATCGACGACAATGACTCTTCAATATTGCTCCATGTAGGTCAGTTTGGCTATAACCGGTCTTCCATAGTCATTGTGGTACTTCATCTTAAGGTGAACGAGGGAGGCCACACTGTCCAGAGCTGACAAGAACGGCCAGCCAAGAATTATGTTGTAAACACTCTCGCATGGGATCACAAAGAAATAAATGTTCATAATCCTCTTGGTATTTACCTCTCACAAGAAGAACGATAGGTAAACCTATCTACCAAGACTATTGGGAGAATCATTGAATTCCAAGAGGCTTTGTTCTTCACACAACCTCAGATGTTTCTTTCTTAAGCCTAGCACAATGAAGATTCTGAACTAGATCAGGTTGCAAGAACTTCCGCCATTTATGAGGATCCTTGAAACAAAGTGATTAGCAGTAGTAAAGGTAATAATCAACATAAGTGTCGCATTCGGAGTCCCATCTGGAATACCCTAAACCTCGAAACTTATATAAAAAGATTTATTCAACTATTTAAAGTTTCACCAACGACCACAATCCAAAACTCATCAAAAATATGTGATAACACATAGCAAAAAATCATTTCATATCAACTTCATTTTAAATTCCATATATAAAGTATTGATGTTTAAAACACCAAACTCAACATTAACTAAAAACATAACAAATGCTCAGTTTTCGATGTTACAATATCGGAGCACTAAAACCACTAAATTGTGATAAAGTGATAAATAAAATGAAGAATAGCTTCAACAAACCACCTTCTACACACAACAATAACTTTACATCAGAGTATCTGTAAGATGTCTATGGTGGACAACATTAAGAAAAAGGGTGAGAAACAAACTTCGATATAAAAGGTGTAAAGAATACAAAGGTAGAGAAACATACAGCATATCACACATTTGATACACAACCAACGTCATCAGAGTCTCACACCTATTCACAACAATATGCAATTATATGTAATGTGACTCACGACACAACATGACACTATGCATGTGGTACCAACTCAACATTTGTTTCTCTCTGGAATTGGGTCTCCTCTTCTGAACCCATGACCCCCCCCCCCCCCCCTCTTCTGAGCTTGGGACAAGCCACTAGTCCTCCCTTCTGAACTAACAAAAATGCATCTTTCAACAACACGACAAAATGATGCATATCCGTACAAATCAATGCAACAACAATAATAATGCTTACGAACCCCCATTCTAACCATAAACAACATGCATTGCTACACAATAGTTATCTCCTATTCTGAATTACTACCCACCAATAACAACAATAGTTCCCACCAACAATACATAATTAATCACCATGTAATCATGCATTTCATAACAATGTGAATCACATTCAAACCATATAACATCACCAAACAGTAGCACCACATCAAATTCATATTCACACAATATTCAATCATGTCAAATCATTTTAACATCAATTCATAATTAGTTCATATGATTACATTAATTAATCATTTGTTTGTTATTGATAACTAGTGAATAACTAGTAAAACTACCAATTTTCACAGTTTGTAGTAGTTATCTAGCCTCTTAATTCACCAATTTGAGACAGTCTTAGTGTCACACCCTCATTTTCACCCTAAACCTAAACTTACATATCATAACATTTGCATCATATAGGCATTCCTCTATGTCATAATCGTTCATGCTTTGTTTTGGTTCTAAGGATTGAGATCAAGGCATCTTGGGTTTCATCAATCAAGGAAGGGGAGCTGGCTTTTAAAGCAATGAGAAGGAAGATATCCTCAAAACTATGGCTTTCTCAAGATATAAGTTCTTCATACATATCAAAGCATCTCAACAAGGTCACATGTTCACTTGGAAACTAGGGTTTCAAGATATTGAAGGTTGATCATAGCTCCTATCTTGTGGCTCTAGTTTAGGGTTTCTTGGCAAAACAACCTATGGTGGAATTCTTGGGTAAGACATGTCTCCGTGGTTCAAAGTACACCTCAAGGCATCCATACAGACATCTTGGTTCATCACAAGTCATGTCAAGATCCTCCTAAGTGAATAGAGGAAGTTTTGGATTCATTTGGCCAAAAGTTAATCGGTGCCTTCATAAAGGTCAACTCTTGGGATTCTAGGTAAAACATGATCTTTTCAAGTCATCATATATGATATCATGAATTTTTATAAATATAAATTGAGTGGAATCATTAAATCAGGGGAAATTTCTAAGATTAGGGTTTAGAATTTTTCTAAGTCATGAAGAAACCCTAATTTGGTGCTGACTTGCCAAGGTTATAACTCCCAATCTAGACATCCATTTTCTTTAATCCAGAGATCAATTTGAAGCGCTTTTCCCATGCTACAACTTTGTCAATGAGGATGAATTCCCAAAAAGTGCATGGATTTCAAGTAATGATAGCATGAAGTTGTGAAAAACAAGATTTTGGGACTTTATACTTAGATTTTTTTCTAAGTATGGAATCCCAACTTGGAGGATGAGTTTTCAAGGCTTTCTTTCTCATGGTTCTAGACTCTAATCCAAATTTCTTGCAACATAAAAGTTGTTGGGTATCCTTAAAGGTTTCCATTGATTCTAAGAACTCCTCAATTGGATCAACACAACTCAAGTTATGTGGTTCCAAAGTTAGGATTTTCAAGTTGTCAAACTTTATGAGGTCAACTTCAAGTGCATTTTCCATGGGTTTCCAAGTCTTAATTCAAATTATTTTCAAAATTAATATTGTTCCTCTTATCTCAATATTTCCATGGATAATAAGATTTATCCAATTGGATCAATAAATCTCAGGTCATGACCTTTCAAAGATGAGGTTTCAAAGTTTGCAAAAGTCCATAACTTAGAAAATTTTCTAAGTTACTTTGGACATAATTATGGACATGACTTCTACTCAATTTTTCTCATGCTTCCAAGCCTCTTTTCAATTTGTTTTGAACATAGAACTTGTTATTAACACTCCTAGCGTTCATTTTAGCCAAAACTCTCTTAATTTGGATCAAAATCCATCAAGATATCATTCCTCAAAGTTGGCTATTTAGATGATTCTTAAGCATGACCTATGATTGATTTGTACACAAGTGTGAATCAAAATTTGCAACATTCTTCTTCAATCTACATCACACACATACAAGACCTCATTTTCATCACCAAGCCTTACCAAAACATTACCTCAACAAGCCAAACACACACATTTTCTTCATGCTCAAGTTTAGGATGGTTTTGCCAAAATGAGAAGAAAAAAAGAAGGTACAACCAAAACCTTGCCTCACCACTCACTATCCCATGTGCCATTCTCATTCTTCAATACTAACCTTTCTTTGCTCATATGATGCTTACCCATGCCACTCTCACTCGACTCAAAAATTCAAAAATTCACAAATCACAAACCAACAACATTAACCATAATAACTTGTTTTTAACCAAACTTTAACCTCATATATAATATTAAAAAAAACTTAGATGAAAAAGGTTCTCATTCTGCAGCCAATACACTCTCTCTCACTCTCAAATCCTCTATCTTTGAATTTCACTCCTCAAAGCCTTTCCACTTATTTCCTTGCCTTCATCATCCTTATGAGGACCCCTAAGAGCTAAATGAGGAGTTTAGAAGCTTGGCTACACGTGAAAAAACAGCATACAAGTGCTTACCGTGGGTAATTTCTCTTTTCTCTTTCCCACTCCCCTAACGTATATCTTAATCCGTGATATGTGTTTTTGTTTATCTGAGGACATAAGAAACATGTTTTTTTTGTTGTGTTATTATATTGAAGTTTCAGTTGGTGTGTAACTTTTTTGTGGCTTGTTTTAAGGATGTTAGAGACTCTATAAATAAGTTTTGAGGTCATATTTGGAATCTATGCAAAAAATGCTTCAAAATGGTGTCAATGTTTTTCAGATTTGATGAAGTTTTGAACCTGCTCCAGTGACCTCTCCCGGAGAAGACGACCAGAGCCCTAGCTCCGACGTCTGTGTGTTGTGCTTGCGTGGCTGGTCTCAATGATTGACCATGTATGTATGGCGCTCTCGTGGCCCCTATATAACATTGACTCGGATTAATGAAACGCAATGTTTCATTTTTGTGTTGATTTGTTTTTTTTTCCTGATCTGGGCCTAACATTTGATATCCACACCTCCTTCATTCTGGCTCAGATGCACTTTAACATTAAAACACGTTCACTTCTTTTTGCTATTACACCCACTTTATTTTGTTCCTTTTCTTTTTATTTTTATTTTCTTATCATTTTATTTTAATTTATTTTTAATTGTTCTAAGCTTTATAAAAATCCCTAAAAAATAGTTTTTAGATACTTTAATGTTTCTAGAGTTTTATCATATTTTTATTTTTATTTCTAAAATCATTTTCCTATTTTATTTGCATTTATTTTTAAGAGGTGTTTACCAAATTACCACTAGAGTAGGGTTTTGCTTCTTGATGCCTTAAACACTTTTTCTTAAGCGAATTTTTTGCAATGCTTTGACATGTTATGTATGATGTTTGAGTTTTTTTCTGACCTTTGGTGATTTTATTTGGTTTTCTTTTCATTTGATTTTTGTGACCTTTGATTCATGCTCGACTAGTAGGATACCCTAAGCTTGTTGGTTGGTTTTGTGTATGCCTTTGTCCTTTCCTTTTGGGGATCTCTTCCTCACTTATTCTTGAGTACTTGACCATAGGTTTGAGCTTTTAATTTGAATTTATTTGATTATTTTTCTATTTTTGAATGTTGCTTCAAGTTGGTGATGTTTTGATCATGATATTCACATACTTTGACCTAGTTCTTGAGCATTGTTCTTGTATGGGTCATTTTTATGTTTGTTCATCTAAAATGACTTGAAAATACATGTTTAAGCTTCTGACTACCTTTGACTCAATGTTTATTTCTTTCCTTTTAAATTCCTTTACGTGTGTTTGGATGTTTGTGTTCTTTTATGGTTGATATGGATTGATGCATGCCTAATTCTTTGATCATGTTTTGAGGTTGATTCTTATTGAGCTTCTTTGATGTCTTCGTGTTGTGCATGAATTGAAATGATTGGTTTTGCTTCTGACCTTCCATGTTCACATGCCCTAATTACATAGGCTTGACCATTGTTGTTTTGTTTTAATAAGATAAGTGTATACAAATGCCTAACCTTTATTTTGACTCATGATGAATGCTATTATGCATCTTTCTTCATCTTTAGAATATGTGGACCATGATGTGATGTAGGTTCTGACCTCTCTTGTTTTTCATCTTACTTGATTCACATTGTCTTGGTTTGTTCATTATTGATATGTGGTTAACTTTTCAAGGCATGTATGCTTGTGCATTAATCATTTGACTTTGCCTAAATGTTTGAGTTCTGTTGTGTGACTTCTTTGAGTATATTTAGATGATTTAAATGTGTATGAGTGTTCACTTTTATGCCTCTTTGTTGCTTTGATTTAAGTTGGAAACATGTTTTGTCTTGCATACTTGTTTGTTTCTTCTTACTTGGTTTGATTGAGTCTTCTTACTTTGGTTGCTTAAGATGAATTCTTGATGACTTATTAATGGGAAGCCTATATCTCAACTTGGAAAGGTAAAACCTGGTTGCCAAAGTTGAGTCATATTAATGGGAAGCCTATATCTCAACTTTGGCAACCAGGTTTCACCTTTCCAAGTTCTGCAATGTCCTGCAATTGCACACTATCACAATTGATTAAACTTGTGAGATATAAGCAAATAGAAACTTGTAAACTGAGAAGTATATTAAGCTCCAACCGAACGCCTCACGATGGTTCGTAGCCAGGCCCCGTTTTTTTCATAATGCTGCATTCTAAAAGCAGAAGTCAAGGTTTTTTAAGATGACAGGAGTTATGATTCTGTTAAGAAATCATTGAGGAATTATTTACCTCTAAACACCATCAAACGAGGATCTTAAAACATCAAAATATAAGCGCCACATTAACTCAGAAGGAGACAGAGAGGTTTGAAGGAATTGAAAGCATGTCCCCAATGTAACGCCCATTTTTAATTATCTAGTTTTTCGGTGTTATTTCAATTGAGGTGCCCTTAAGTTGAAGTTTAATTGATAACTTTGGACCTTAAGAATAATAATATAATTATTAATGATAATGATAATTTATTGAATAATAGTAATATTATTAATATTATTATTATTATTATTATTATTATTATTATTATTATTATTATTATTATTATTATTGATAATATTTAAGAGAAAAGGAATTGGAATAAGGGGTATTTTTGGAGTTGGAAAGAGAAGAAGAAGAAGAACACGAGCAAGAGTGGGAGAAAGATTGAAGGGAAGGATCAAGAGGAAGAAGAGAAAGGTGAATTGGAGCAAGAGGAAGCTAGAATTTCAGAGTTTCATCAGATTGTTCAAGTTATTGAGGTAGGGGCAATCGAGTCAAATTGGTATGTTGCATGAATACTAGGTAGAATGGGATTTCCCTAACCCCATAGGTCGACGATCATGTTTATTGTGTTCGCATAATTCTGAATGTGTGATTATCTGGTTGAATCTGTTGCATGCGTTGGTGAAATGACCGTTTGGTGATTTGGGGGTTTCCAGGTAGTTCGAAGTTTTATGCCGAAATTGATTTAAATGAGTAGAGCTGGCATTTAATCGGGTTAAATCAAGAGTAGATTATGTAATTAAGTTGTTGAATGTTGGTCTGATATGATGGGAACTGGTTTGAGCAGAATCGGTTGAGTTCAGAGCGTTTTGCTGACTCTGAGCAGTGTTATTTTTTTCTGAAATCGCAGACGTTCGCCAGCTGCTTCGCTAGGCGAGCGAGTAGCGAGTCTTCGCTAGGGATTCGTTGGGCGAACTGGATAGTGAATGCTTCCAGTAGCCACTGTCTGGCTTCGCTAGGGAGTTCGCTGAGCGAGCAAGTAGCGAGCATTCGCTGATGCTTCGCCTAGCGAATGAGCCCGCGAGCATGACAGTGTTTTTGTATTTTTGTGTTGTGATGTTCTGTTCTCTCATGATGTTGGACCCTTTTTGGTCATGGTTGATTGTGATATTGGTATTGAACTATGGGGAGTGTATGTATGGTGTGGAATATGATTTCTGTGATATTCGTTTAATTTAAATGATTGAATTCGGTGCATGTGATTGCGTATGAATGTGGTGATGTGTGATATATATATATATATATATATATATATATATATATATATATATATATATATATATATATATATATATATATATGATGTGTGATGAAATGTGATCAGTGGAATTATGTACACTTAGTGTATTTGATGTTGTGTGTTGTGCATTGGGGTTATGCATAACATGGTGTGATGATGTGCTCCTGTGTGGAGGGTGATGGCCTAGTGCCCATCGGTAGTGATAATGTGCTCCTGTGTGGAGGGTGATGGCCTGGTGCCCATCGGTGATTGTGAGGCATAGATCATGTCTCAGGGGAGCATAAGTGATCTATCCTGCTTATGATGTGCTCCTGTGTGGAGGGTGATGGCCTAGTGCCTATCGGCGATGATGATGTGTTCCTTCGGGAAGGGTTGATGGCCCGGTGCCCATCGTTGCTATTGTTGAGTCGGTACCGCGTATCATGGGTTGAGTTGCATGTGTTGCATTGTTTTATATGTTATGTTGGTGTGGGACAGTAGGTCCGGGTCGATGTATGTGAATGATAATTGTGTGATTTACTGCCTTTTATTCATGTTCATTATTACTGTTATATTTTGATCGTGATTTCTCACCCCTTGCTTTTGTTGTGGTCTGTGCTTCTTCGGAAGTACAGATAATCCAGGTGCGTAGCTAGCTTGGATTATGGCGAGTCGTGTCGTAGGGATACTCTGATACGTAACACCGGGGCGTTGGGGAGTTGTTTGTTTATCTGATGATTTTGTGTGCCCTGTGGCGTATCATGTTTTGATGAGTTCTTTTAGTGAATATATGTCTGATGTATTTTGGGCAGTTGGCCGAGGATGATGTATATGACATGTATATGATGTTTATATGTATATATATGATGACGAATTTTCCGCTGTTTATTATTGTTGATATCATTTAATGAAAATGTTTTGTTTGGTTTCTTCTGTGACATCCCGTGTGTGGTATGAAACTCTGCTAATTGTTTATTTTAATTGCACTTATTTTATTTTGGGGAATAGGGTGTTACACCTAATAGATAGCATCCTTAGCTGCGGTACTGCAATAAAACAGAGAAATTAAGATTTTATTACTGACAATCTGATAAGAAATCAGTAAGCAGAATGGAAGAAGCATCATAGTAGCAGAAGTTACATACACCCCGCTTTTCTAAGACAGTAAGTTACTTCCAAATACGATTTCATTAATTGCATAGCCAGGAAATTAGATAGTACCTGTCGAAGCCAGAAGAAATATTAAAGAGTCTCAAGGTAGCCAAATGCGACTTTGGTTCGCAAAACATTTCAGAATGGTCATCCTCAGAATTCCTACAAGTAATCACCGCAACTAGAGTCGTTAACCAATAAGGAGAAGGAAAGAAGAGAGGTGGTTCAGAAATAAGTGTATGGTCGTGAGTGTTACCGAGTGGTGGATACAAGTATTCTCTTGGCGGCATAAAACAACTGGCAGTATCTGAAGTTACAACCATTTCCTGAAAGAAAGAAGAAACTCATCAGACAAAAATCATATAATTAGACAGCATTCAAGACCAGAATCAAGAGCATTTTTCAACATTCCTTTTCAAGGCTTGAGATTTAATTCAGGGATACTAAATATAATTCACACAGAAATCAGGAAAAGTGAACGTATCAGACATCATAACGCATGAGGCAGCAAATCTATTTATTTTCTTTCCATAACAACACACGACATGTTTGAGCCAAGAGGAAAGTTCATCATTTGATTTCTAACAATACCCCGACATGTTTTTCTTTTCAAAAGGGAAGGCTTTTAATCAGAAGAGGCCTATAAATTGGTGTTCCTCACAACAGAGAAGGAGGACGGAGGCCATCAGATTCGAACCCAGAAATTCAACAACATTCAAAGAAAATCCTAGCGTCCGAAAACCCCAACAGACAGACGGTTTTCCCGCAGAAACCCCAAACTCAAAAACCTAGAACATGGAAAGTAGAAGAAAATGAGGACTTATCTCATGATGGTTTTCTGTCCACGAACCTATCGCAGTTGAAACCGTTCCACACCGAAAATCCCCATAGCCGTCGTCGCCACCCCATCAAAACCACCGGCGAACACCGCTCCACCGGAAATCGCGAACCACTCTCCAGCCTTCGCGAGTCGCCTTCGAATGCATCGCGAACACCACCACACCTGCGAAGAAACCATTGAAACCGTGAGCCTTTTCTTTTTGCTAATATTGTTGATCTGTTGATTTTTTGTTTGTTTTGTAGAGATCGAAAGAAGAAATGGCAGACGAAGATGGAGAAGAAAGGGACGGAGGAGAGTGAGAAGTGAAGACGATGAGAACGGCGAGTAGACGAGGGGAGAAAGCAAGAGTGGAGAGAAGGAGAAGAACAGAGAAATGGCTGAGGGAGGGGGAAAATTGGGGCTTAGGGTTTTCATTGTTTTGTTCTTGTAATTCTTTTATTGTAATAATCATGTATAGGTGCACACACGCGCACATGGTTCAGCCTCACGTACCCACCGTAACCCGTACACCCACGCCACACTTGATCACTCGCCCAATTTAATCCCTTAACTAACCACTTTAACCCACGGTTAATCCACTAATCCTCATTTTAACATCACGTTAATTAATTTGACTATAATTAATCATTAGCTTTTAATAAAATTAAACTAATTACCCTCTTATGTTTAATTAACTTTTAATATAATCATCAACCTTTTTTTTATTTAAATAATTAAACAATTAATTAGTTAATCTTTTTTTATCTGTCTTCTACTTGAACTTTTTATTAATCTTTTATAAATCTAATTGAACTAAATTAATATTTTTTTTATAATTTAAGTAAATAACTGGTATAATAATCAACTTTTATTTAATAAAAATCTTTTAATAATATTAAACCAAAATCATTATGATAATAAGTTTTTAACTTAACCTTTTATTTATCTCATAATAATAACTAAATCTTTTATAACAATAAAACCCTTTTAATTTAATTAAAATAATTTGTACTAAAGATAAATAACTTTTGTTAATTTGACTAGTAATCTCTTTTTACAACAAACTTCTTAAAATATTAAAACTTATCTTCCTAATTAATCTAATAAATAACTTTTAGAAAAATTTAACCATTCCACTCTTTTAAGATAAAAATAAACCTTTTTAGGATCCTTTTAATTAAAATTACTCCTTAAAATTTAATCCACCTAAGAAGCTTTTTATTAACTAATAATGTAATTAACTTTTTCTAAAATCAATTCAACCTTCCTTTAAAATTAATCTCCCATCAATTAATCAATCGTGCACGCTTACGCTCCGATTCCGTTTACGCACTCACTCCCACTCACTTAGCGCTTTCATGCGTCCGTGTATGGATTTATTTATCTGCCTTTACTTTATCTGTATTTACTTTATCGCAACACATGAACGTCCAAAGGAAGAATCTGCGCGTAACGTAAAACTTGCGCGTATGCATATCATTTCCATCATAATCCCCATTGATCCTTGATCCCATTCAAGTCGATCTTTTAAGATAGATCCTACCCCATAAGGAGGACCTTTTTCTTTTATCTTTTACAATTTAGATAAAACCAATCAATATTCACTCAATTCAAACTATTCAAACACGTTAGAGAATAAGACATGAGTCATCTTGACAGTCGAGATATAAATCTCCTGCCTCATAACAATACAATCAATTTTTCTACAAGTTATGGTGGCTAAGTCAAGTCTTCTCCTTCGAGATGACAACTCGTCTTTTCTCCTAGACCCAATCAATCAACTACCCTAATCCCTGTAGGAACTTTGACCACAGTCAAAGAACTCCTCAAACCCTTTAGGGGAACTACAAATACTCTGATTCCACTCCCGTAAGGATATGTAGGCACAAGATGTGATATTTTGTCGAGTATACTTAGAAATAAACCACTAGGTCTTTCATCCTTAAGCAGATAAACCTTAGCAATAAACAACATAAAACAAGAGGTTCCTGTAGAGTACTACAGAAACTTAGGATGCTAGCACCTTCCCTAAGTTTAACCAACCCCCGAACCTATAACTCTCTAGCTTTTGCATTTGCATTGTATTGTGGGTAATTCAATCTTTTTCCCTTCCTTTGGACAAATTAAAGACCGGTTGCAAATGAATTAAGATTCAAGCTCATCAATAGCTTGGCATCCAAATTTCACCGCGACAGTATCCATCTCCCCCATTACAATGTAACAATTTAGTTCCTTTTGCTTATGCTTACTTGTTAAGAAAGATAAAATGAACTACACTAGAACACCATTTCATCATAAAGAAAAAATAAGGTTTGATCCAACGTCAAGTCATTTTTCAAACTCATTAACTTGAATTACCTTAGGGTTTCTCTTCTCATTTTCATCTCTAACCTTTTCTCTTAAACCCCACACTAACCTTATATGTATTTCACCCTTGTAAGTCGATTGCTTTACGCGTCGCCATCAACCTACCTTGCTCTATTCACCACCCTTTCTTTTCAAAACATTTTCTCTCTTTATTTTTTCTCCTTGAGTCTAAAAACATTGGTCTTGTACCAAGTGTATTTTCAAACTTCTTTTTTTTGATAAACCTATATGGTTATGGAGTGGTTAGGCGAATTCCTTGTCCTATCCCGAGTGCTTGACATTACCTTTAGGGTTCACTGTCATAAATCACTTAGCATATGAATAAAAACACCCTTTAAATAAGATAATAATGTTCTCTTTGTATTGAACTAAAGAGAGAGGATTGGGTGAAGACTTCTTCCTCTTCGAGTATTGGGATGCTCACTTTAGAGTGTGTGGTCTCGATACTCATCTTTAAATTCAAAGACGTGACTATATTCGCCACACCATTTTCATAATAAATATTTTGAGATAAAGAATTGGGTACAACCCACAAGAGGTTACTATCCGAGGAATTATCTTGCCCCTAAAATCAATCTTCAACAAATCAAATGTGGCATCTTGCCTTGATGGCGAAAACTAATCCTTTTCAAAAAGGGCATGTTACGTTTGTTCTACCGCAAACAGGTAATACATAAGACTCCATGAGCGAGCTGCAAAAAAACCTAACTGCTAAACTGTGAACATTAACATCGTCCATAAAAAACACCAACAACCTGTAGTCCCAAGAATTACGGACGCTCGGATTCTTCAATTCTTTTAAGTGAAGATACGTAGTCATAAGGGCCCCAATCCTTGGAGATAACCCTTCCATTTTTTTCACCCGTAGTCCTCTGAACTACATCGATTATGACTTTCCCATTGCATGAGGGAATACGTAGGCATAAGACTATGAAGTCCTATCGAGTCTCCTTTTGTTTCCACCTTTTCTTCTCCTTTTCCTTTATTCCTTTCTTTTATCTTTGTTTCCAACCCTTCTCTATCCCTCTTAGAATACTCTTCTTAGCAATCCTTTAGAAAACATCCTTACATATAATACAAGAAAATGGTTCCCATCTAGTACGATGGATGTGGAAAGTGTTAATACCTTCCCTTCGTATAACCGGCTTCCGAACCCTTGTGCTGTGAGCTTGTTCTGAAGCGTGCATTCATAAAATTACATTACATACCATTTACATATCAAGGGACTCAAAAGACTATGGTTATCTCAGGTATTTCTGAAAGAATGGTTGATTAAAAGAAGAGAATCACCAATTCATTGAAGTTCAGAGAAACAAAGTTGGATGATATCTAAGACATTCTAACTGATTACCAAAAGCAATCAAGATCAACTTTCAAGGGGAGCATGGAAAGCTTCTTGACCTCCTTTACACTGGAGTGGATACTTAAGCTCTGTTTGTTATGGCACAGTTCTATGATGCTCCACTCAGATGCTTCACCTTTCAGAATTATCAGTTGGCTCCCACTCTTGAGGAATATTCTCATCTACTGAATATCAAGATCAAAGACCAACCTATCTACACAGTCTTGGAAGAAGAGCCAAAACCACCTCTCATTTCTCTTGTACTCGACATAACTAAGGAGGAGGTCGTTAGTGGTTTGACCAACAAAGGAGGTACTCATAAATTCCCTCTGAAATTCCTGCTTGACAAAGTTGCTCAATACAAGGCCAAGAAAGATTGAGAAAGATTTGGTATCTCTCTTGCTCTAATAATCTATGGGAATATCCTCTTCCCGAATATAGATAATTTCATAGATATTTCCACTGTCACTCTCTATATTTAGAAGAATCTAGTTCCTACACTCCTTGCTGACACATGCCACTCCATTCATTAGAGGAGTGAGAAGAAAACAAGAATAGTCCAATGCTCTTCTAACCTGTTATACAAGTGGTATGTTTCTCATATGCCTAAGGATGGCCCATTTGTGGAGAACAAGAAGAAACTAAAATAGTATAAACGCATCATGTCTTTGGTGGCAGATGACATTGCTTGGTATTCCTATGAGTACTATGATGTGGAGATCATCTTCAGTTGTGGGGAGTTTCGCAACATGCCATTGATTAGCAGAGCAGGCTATATTAACTACAATCCGATCATGGCGTTACGCAAACTTGGATATGCTATGGAGGATGAACCTGAAGCAGAGAAGATCCAAAGTTTCTTTCTGGTCAACAAAATAAATGATCCTGGATTTGTAAGAAAAATTGCTAGGGTGTGGAACAAGATCCACACAAAGGGAAGTAAGGAGTTAAAAGCAAAGAACTGTGTGGCGAAAGAACCATACAATAGGTGACTGTTGGCTATGGCTGCAGAGAGGTTGTTAAAGCTGTTAGTGGCAAAACTGACCAAGTAAAACGAAGAGCTAAAAGCAGAAGTCCACCAAGCTAGTGTAGAGACTAGCTAGTTCAAGAGAAAAGTGGAGATCAAACAAGATCAAGTGGCTAAAAGTAGCAAAAGGTTGAAGATAGAGACCGATCTGAGAGTCATGTATCAAAATGGTTTTGAAGATAAAGACCGATCTGAGAGTTATATATCAAAATGTTAGCTTTCCAATGCTTCAAATCACACCTCATTTGGAATTACAAAACTAAAGTTATGGCAAAAACAATTGGATAACATACTAGGTTTCAGTTAAGCAATTTTTCAAAATTACACTAGCATCAATCGATTGACACCAAGGTGAAATTGATTGACATAAATCCTAATTACATATGCCTTTCAAATTTTTCACGTTTTGGTTGCATGCAATCAATTGACACAGGATGTCAATCGATTGAACACATTTCAACTTTCCAATTTTTTTTCAAAATTGCACGCATGCAATTGGTTGACACAAGATGTCAATCGATTAACATCAGTCTAGAATCTAAAAAATACCAGTTTACTCACATGAACTTCATCTTCCTTACTCCCTATCCCTTATTCATCATCACAACCATCATGATAACATTTAAATATGCCATAATAGGAATTGAATAGCCTAGAACATTATCATCACAATCAAACATGCTAGAGTGCACATATCAAGTCATGGACCATAGAAATTGACACATAATTCTTTTATCAATTTCATCAAATTCATGTTCATGTTCAAAGCTTCAATTTTCCAACAATGGCAGAAAATAACATACTTATAAAAAGAATAATACAACATGAATTTAGTCACAAAAATTTACATAACAACACAATCAATCATTAATTTTTCAGATTATCTCACAAAACAACAAATCAAAACAGAATTTACACAATCCCTAATGAGAGTAAGGGCCTCTTTTCTCTATCCTTTCATGCCAAACACCCATATAGAAGCCCTTTCTCCCCCTTACCTTAGATTCCTTGCAAAATTATGATTTTGTGATAGTTTGTTCTCCCCTCTTCAAGCCTTAACCTCCTTATTTCTCCCAAAAGTTGCAACTTTTTACGTTTCTATTCTCAAATGCTCCACTAACTTTTCTATTTATCTCTAACCCTAATTTAATATTTGGTTAATTAAACTTAGGCCCGACTATTTTTATTTATCTCACCATTTGCCTTATTTCCTCTTATTTCATATTTTTAAACCAAAAACCTCTTTTCTTATTTATTTAATTAATTAAAAATAATTATCTATTCTAATTATTGCCGATTAATTTAATTATTCTACCCACCAAAGCTCTCACTACACCCCACCATACCCCACATACACATAAGACTCATAATATATTTTTAATTTAAAGCACACCACATACTAATTATTTAAATAAAATGTGAGTAATTAATTAAAAAAATTAATCAAATTTCGGAGTGTTACACCATCCATTTTCTCGTGGTCTATAAACCATATGATTGATCTATCATATTTTTGCTTCTCGATTAGAGTAGTTGAATGAATAGATCCTTGTGATAAAGATATCTGCCTGAACGGATCTCCATTGATCATGTCTATGGCGAAGGTTGAAGAAGAGCTTGATCTAGATATGATTTTGGAAAGATATCTTTGGAAAGGAGATTCAAAGTTGCTTCCATCTTAGTATATCATTCAAATGGATTGAGGTTTTAATTAGAAGAGATATGATTGAGTCAAGAGAGATCCGACTGAATCAGTGGTCTAATTTTAGAAATTTGTAGGAATCAGAAGTTGGTTCACATAGACGACATCATTGTTCAGTTCGGGAAATAGAATTGTTGTTGCAGGTTTTTGATGCAGTAGTGCATGTTACTTCAGTACGGTTTCTCGAGATAAATCTATAAGGTTAACACTCCAACATCCAAGTAAGTTCATGCATAAAGAAGGTAGAGTGGATTGTGAATAGAATCATACATTTTTAGATGCTTGCGTTGTAGTATATATGCAATGGACAATAATTAGACATATGTCGTATTAGGAATGCGGTGGTCTAGAAA
The DNA here is from genome assembly GCA_963859935.3 of Lathyrus sativus. Taxonomy (NCBI): domain Eukaryota; kingdom Viridiplantae; phylum Streptophyta; class Magnoliopsida; order Fabales; family Fabaceae; genus Lathyrus; species Lathyrus sativus. Next base: position 597,981,602 of record OZ012741.1, on the reverse strand, counting down.
AGATTCTAAGAAAGAGACGACATATTTTTTTATATACACATATTTGTTAAGAGTTAACCCCTCACAAATACACTACTCCCTCCGTCCTAAATTATAAGACGTTTTGGACATTTCACACGAATTAAGAAACTTAATTATTACTTTATGAGAAAGAAAAATTATGTATGACTTTATAGAAATACTCCTCATAATTACACAGGAGAGAGAAATTAAAAGAGTTGAAAGAATAAATAATAATAAATACTTGAGGGTATATTGGGGAAAATATCATTAATATTGCATTGGAAATGTAAGATGACTTATAATTTGGGATAAATATTTTTGGCAAAGTGACTTATAATTTGTGACAGAAGGATTAATTCATAAGGAGTTAGTCCCCTCACAAATCTCCATCTCAACACATAAATTTGTATACAAGATTAGACTTTTACTATCATGTCAAAATGGTGAAACCAACTTTCAATTTATTAAGGGAAAGCTAGGGGTGGACAAAATCCGAGACCTGCCCGGGATCCGCTATATCCGATCCAAAAATTGATTAAATAAGCGGATATCATTGTGTTTCAGATGAAAAAAGTGGAAAAAAAATGAGTTCAAATGGGTTACTCCGGTCGGGTCCGGATGTTAAAAGTTGGTCCAATGGAATCTGATTCCGACCGAAATTGTAATGTGAGATACAAATAAGTGTTATCCCTTATATTTCTCTCTCTCTCTCTCTCTCTCTCTCTCTCTCTCTCTCTCTCTCTCTCTCTTCTAGTTTGTCTCAAAATTCAAACCTTGAGACCCACAAAACTATGTAATTTGACAGACTATTTAATTTTATTGTATTGCTTTTCCTACTTTTGTATTACTAGTCTTCTGTCTTCACACGTGTGTGTCCTTTAAAATTCATTTCGTTTACCATTTAAATTTTATATTTTCAATCCATATACTTTATTATTATTCACAAGTCACAAGTGATTTCCTCTCTCTCTCTCTCTCTCTCTCTCTCTCTCTCTCTCTCTCTCTCTCTCTCTCTCACTCTCAACACACAGAAACACCATTTCACTTTTCATTATTTTTAACATCATTTACTCTTATCATAATGACAAATCAATATCCATTAAAGCTTTCTCTTCCACCATTTTTTTATGTTATGTGAACATCTCTATGCTTACATATACTGCAATGATTCACTTGTTGAAAATAGATTTTTGAACATTTCAGTTGTGGTAATCGGTTACCAGATATGTGGTAACCAGTTGCATGCTGAGATAGAAGCGTGGGTTGTTTTCTGAAATGGGGTGTAATCGGTTACCCCAAATATGTTAAGCGGTTACACTGGGAGTTTTTCAGTTTTCAGCTTATTTTTTAAGTTGATTTATATTTTCCCAATTTTTGTACATGTTGTATAAATAGCCTTCAGTGCTCCCATTTTGGGGTTAATGCCAATTTTAATTTTCACTCTCAATTACTCTCTCTCTCTCTCTCTCTCTCTCTCTCTCTCTATTATTTCCTCACTTCATCTTCTCCAATTAAACTAATTTCTCCATGGATTCACCATTTGAGCTTGTGATTGCTCTAACATTTGAAATCAAGAGCACTGGTTCTGATCCATTAATTCGTTGTAACAATGAGTACCATTTCCAACGATAGAATCCCCACCAACCTTCTAATTCTTGATAAGAAGAATTATAACAAGTGGTCCAAATAAATGAAAGTGTTATTTAGGTATCGAGAAGTTTTTGAGGTGATCACTAATGAAGTCATACCACTTAGGGAAGAAGCTACAAATTCTCAGAAGGCTACATTCAAGGAAGAAAAGAAGAAGAATTACAAGGAACTTTTCTTGATTCATTCTTGTGTCAATGGTGACAACTTCGAAAAAGTTGATGATTGCGAGTCGGCGAAGTAAGCTTGGGAGATCTTTGAAAAAGCTTATGCAGGGGCTGTTAAAGCAAAGGTAGTAAGGTTACAAAATCACAAGAGGAAATTCGAGTTAACGCAAATAGAAGAGAAGGAAATGATAAACGATTACGTGACGTATATTACGCGTTTGGTGAATCAAATTAAGGCATGTGGAGAAATTTTTTTGGAGCAGAATATTGTGTCGAAGACCTTTTGTTCTTTAACGATTTCGACAATATTGTAGTGGCTATCAAAGAGTCGAAGGACCTTGCAACATTGAGAAAAGATGAGCTTCAAAGCTCTCTTGAGGCTCATGAGCAAAGGATGGATGAAAGAGGAAACGGAAAAGCTAAAGCGGAGATTGCTTTACAAGCACGGCTCAACGAGAAGAGTAGAAGATCAAAAAGAAATTGGGATTCGAAAGGGAAGCAAAATTTCTAGAATTTGGGTGGAAAAGATCCATAAAATTCGAAGATTTCGATAGGGAAAAAGGGTGATATCAGCTACAATAAATATGGTGATAAAAGCAACGGTAGGGGCGGAAGACCAAGGATTGACAAGAGTAAAATTCAGTGTTAGAATTGTTAAAAATTTGGACATCTCTCAAGGGGTTGTAGTGCAAAACAGAGGGATTCTCAAGGAGATGAAGCTAAGGTTTCAAGACAAGAGGTAGACAAGGAGAATACGCTCTTAGTGGTTATCACACAAGGAGATTTTAATAGTGGTAGAGGTGCTAGAAATTCTGTAGAAAAATACAGCAAAGATGTAGAATTTTATGTAGAAAAGTGCAGTAGAGTTGCTGAAAATTATGCAGAAAAGTGCGAAAATGACAACGTTATGGTTACGGTTCGAGATGGAGTCTAAAGTAGTGATGAATGATACTTGGATTCTAGTTGTTCAATGCATATGGCAGTTATAAAAGATTGGTTTGTGCAAATCGATCAAGCCGCGAAAGGTAGAGTAAAATTCACGGATGATTCCACTCTTGCGGTCGAAGGTGTCGGTGATGTTTTGGTCAAGAAGAATAATGGTGGACATTCTATGATCAAGGATGTATTGTATATTCCAGGAATCAAATGTAACCTCTTAATTATTGTCAAATTTCTTGAGAGAGGTTACAAAATTCGCATGGAAGACAAGGTTTTGTGCGTTGTTGATGCATACGGTATTTTGATCCTTAAGGCTCCTATGGCTTTCAATAGAACTTTCAAGGTGGAGCAAAAAGTTATGGAGCATGGGTGTTTAGCTATAGCGGCAAGTCGAGAAGAGTGGTTATGGCACTACAGTCTTGAGCATCTCAATTTTTGCGATCTCAAAGTGTTGCAACAAAATGGTATGGTTACCAAGCTGCCACACATTAATGTTCTAGCTAAGTTGTGTGAAGAATACATGAAAGAAAAACAACACAAGGGGAGTTTTAGCAAGGATGCGGGTCATAGGACCAAGGCTCACCTTGAGGTGGTGTATTTTGATGTATGCGAGCCAATACAAGTTAACACGTTGGGTGGCAATAGGTACTTTATCACATTTATCGATGATTTTAGTATAAAGCTATGAACTTACCTTATCAGGAGGAAGGATGAGGTGTTTGATATGTTCAAAAAATTGAAGTCCATGGTGGAGAGGCAATGCGGTAAAAAAAACTCAAAGTGCTTAAAATAGACGGTGGAGGTGAATACGTCTCGAATGACTTTGGGAAGTTTTGTGACCAAGAAGAGATAATGCATGACATTGTACCACCCTATACACACAAAAAAATGGTGCTGTCAAGAGAAATAATCGATTGATTATAAACATGATTTGTAGCATGTTAAGTGGAAAGAACTTGTCGAAGGAGCTATAGGGAGATGTGGTCTCTACAGCCACCTAGTTGTTGAATAGGCGCCCTACTAAGAATCTTGAGAAGGTGACACCAGAAAAGGTATGGTTTGGATTCAAACCAAATCTAAGTCATTTGAGAGTTTTCGGTTCAGTGGCAACTTAGAAAGAAGTAGGGCGACAAGGGTAAGGAGATGATATTGGTTGGATATCACTCTACTGGTGGATACAAGTTGTTTAATGCACGAAATCAAAGAATAGTGATCATCTGCGATGTTATTTTTTGAAGAAATTAGACATGTTGGCCCATGTGTAACCGGTTACACCCATCCAGTTCATTCTGGTGTATCCGGTTACATGTAGGAAAAACAAAAATCCAAACGCTTTATTTTTTCTGTTCTGAAAGTTCAGAAACAGCCGTGCAGCCACCGATTGAGGTCCGAAATGAAGAGAATGTTAGACAATCAACAAGGTAAAGGGTGTTACCTGAAAGACTCCAAGAATGTGAGAGATTGCGAGACAGCGAAATCGATGATGATGGTGATTTTGTCCACTTTACGCTTATGGCCGATTCCGAACCGGTGAACATAGGAGAGGCTCTAAGCGATCCAAAGTGGATTTGTGCAATAAAGGAGGAGATGGAATTTATTGAAAAAAATGGTACTTGGGAGTTGGTTGATTTACCGCTTGGAAAAAAGTCGATAGGTGTTCTTTGGGTCTATAAAGTGAAGGCAAATCCAAAGGCGAGGTGATCAAGCATAAGGCTTGATTGGTAGCAAAGGGGTTCTTGCAATGCGAAGGTATAAACTTTGAGGAGGTGTTTACACATAAACCATTTGATTAGTTGTTGGCATTACGAATAATAACGATTGGGTGATATATCAAATGGCGTCAAATCTGCGTTTTTGAACGATCCACTTGATGAAGAGGTTTATGTTGAGTATCCCCACGTATTTGTAGTAAAGAATCAAGAGATGAAATTCTACAAATTGAATAAAGCATTATATGGTTTGGAACAAGTTCCAAGAGCTTGGAAAAAATGCATTGATGACTTTTTAATTGATATTAGTTTCAAGCGGTGTGTGTCCAAACACAGAGTGTATGTGAATACAAATGCGAATGATGGTGTGATTATTCTTTGCATGTATATTGGTGATCTATTGATTACCAGTAGCTATGAGAAAAACATCTCTAAGTTTAAGAGTGAACTTATGGATGAATTTGAGATAACGTACCTTGGTATTATGACGTATTTTCTGGGCATAGAGTTCCACAAGTCAAAAACGGAACTGCTCATGCATCAAAGGAGATATGCTCTTGATATCTTGAAGAGGTGTGAAATGGAGCATTGTAATGCGGTCACTACACCATGTGAAGCAAGATTGCCGTTTTCCAAGAGTGGGGATGAGCAAGATGTAGATCCAACGTAATATAGAAGATTGATTAGATCATTGCGGTATTTGTGCAATACGCGATCGGACTTGGCATTTAGTGTCGGTATTTCTAGTAGAATCATGGAGAGGCCGAAGGTGTCTCACTTGGCAGCAGTCAAGAGGATCCTTAGATATGTTAAAGGAACTCTTGGTTGCAGAATTCTCTTTCTCGCATCAGATACGGGCCGAAAATGCGATTTATTTGGTTTCACTGATTCCAATTGGTGTGGTGATAAGGATGATAGAAATTCAACGGGTGGATGCATCTTTATGTTTGGTAGGACACTAATATCTTGGTGTACGAAGAGGTAATCAATGGTAGCACTCTCGTCTTGTGAGATCGAGTATATTGCGGCATCGTTATCTGCGTGTCAAGCTATGTGGATCAAGAATCTATTGAAGGAGTTGAGTAGCAATGATGGTGAGGCTACTACACTTCTTGTTGATAATGTTTCTACAATAAACCTTACGAAGAATTCGATTGCACACGGAAGAAGCAAGCACATAGAGATACGATTTCATTATTTGAGGGAGCTAGTAAGTGAAGGCAAACTAAGATTGAGATATTGTCGAAGCAAAGACCAAGTGGCAGATTTGTTGACTAAGGGAGTAACAAATGAGGTATTAAGAAGTTGAAAATGAGCTTGAGCATGCTAGACTTAGAACAACTGAAATGAGGTGGTGTGTTGAAAACAGATTTTTGAACATTTCAATTGTGGTAACTGGTTATCGAATATGTGGTAATCGGTTACATGTTGAGACAGAAGCGTGAGTTGGTTTCTGGAATGGGGTGTAAGCGGTTATCCCAAATATGGTAACCGGTTACACTGGAAGTTTTTTTTTCTTTAGTTTTCAGCTTATTTTTTAAGTTATTTTGTATTTTTCCAATTGTTGTACATATTGTATAAATAGCCTTTAGTGCTCCCATTTTAGGATTAATGTCAATTTTAATTCTCACTCTCAATTTCTTTCTCTCTATTATTTTCTCACTTCATCTTCTTCAATTAACCTAATTTTTTCATTAATTCACCATTTGAGTTTGTGATTACTCCTAATATCACTAACAAAAAGAGTTTGTGATTACTCCTAATATCACTAACAAAAAGAAACAATATGCTAATGTTTTCCTCTATTAAGATCTCAAAACATGCCATGCATTCAAGATCTTTTTTCAAAGTGAAGAATAATAGTTATTGAGGTTTTAACTCATTACCTATCCGGCGGGTAAGGAGACGGGTTTTAACTCATTACCTACCTGGCAGCTACTTATTATCATCCCTAATCAAATTGATGGAGACATGATTTAACTCATTACCTACCTGGCAGGTATGGAAACGATGCTATAGTACCTTACTTATTGTCTTCCTAATCTAATAGATTTCTGAACATTAGTATTACTCCTATAGCACCTACTTATTTTCATCCTAATCTAATAGACCTTTGAACATTAGTATTACTCCCTTTGATTCTAATATTAATTCATTGGATAAAATGTATTTTGGATTAAATACAAAGTCAGATATATTACAAATTCAAATACTCTAAACTAATTTAGAAACCCGATGATGACAAAAGCTAAAAGAACATACATATCATAAAAAAAATTGCCATGTTTTGAATGAATAATCCTAATAAAATGTTTAATACCGAATTTTATTGTAAGGAGAGAAACCAATAAAAGCTTTTCATTAACGTTAAATTAAATATTTACAAATTGAGGTACATAAACTGCACCTACAGTTCTATCACTAGTTAACACTGCCAAACCAACACATGCATCTTACTACCTAGTGCATGTGCCACACGTAGTGATTAATTATCTTCTACTTCAGAATATACCACCAATGCTAATTTTTTCTATTCCATTATTCCTTTCACAATAACGCCCCTTCAGAAAGGTGATGCACACTCTTTTCCATGCTTCCTTATCTGGCTCCCACATTCCAGCCTTTTCCTTTGCTTTCACACCCAAATTTTCCTGTCATCACTCAAAACAAGTTAGAATATGATATTTCACACACATAAATTAATACAATACAAATAATAGAGAGAGAAAAATGGTTATACCGTGATGAAATTTCTCTGAATAAGACGGTCAATAATATTGAAAAGAATGTCTTTAGAATACTCAGGGTGACCTTGAATTCCCATAATATGATCTCCATATCTAAACATCTCAATTCCAGTCTTATCTGATTTAGCAATCACTTCAGCTTTGGCGGGTAGCTCTCGAATCTAATAATAAATTAGATTATCTTATGTTATGATATACTAATATTAAAAATAATCTCAGAAGATAATCTTAATTAAACATAGAAATAATAAATAATTCTACAAACCTCATCCCGGTGGCATTCAATAATGGAGAGCCTTGAAGGAAGTTGGAGAGAAGACAAAGGTGATGGTAATGAAGATGATAATGTTATTTTCCTGACCCCAAGGTCCCAGCCAGTTGGCGACCGAGTCACCTTTCCTCCCAATGCACGACCAAGTATCTAACACCATTAGATCAAATATATTGATTATTCAAATTTATAAATAGAAAAAACTTGCTTGAAAAAACAAATTATAGCACTTATATAAGTGAGGTGATAACATATCATTATCATGTGGCATAATGCAAGTGATGCATGTGAAGATTGCATCATCAATATGGTCCATGCATTTAGACAAGTGTCATATTTATAAAGATTCTTTTAAAAGAACAATTCTAATTAGAAAAAGTCAAGTCATTATCACCCTTTTAGTCAAGCTAATCATCTTTTATCAAAAAGAAAAATTTGTGGAACAGTTTCCAGTTATTATTATTCCTGAACTATACACAACACAAATATTCCAAACTTGAACCAATCCTAAATTTGTAAAACACTAACACGTATGATTTTAATTTAATTTAATAAACTAAAATTGTTAATCTCATTTATGCAATGCACATCATAAAAACCGTGCAAGTGTAACCACCACAATATGAAAGTGAGTAACGAGTAACTTTCATTCTCTGTAATTAGTAATTAACGAGACAAGTTAGCATATTAAAGACAGAGATTAATTTACTAAATTTGGATTAGTTTAATACCTGATGACCGAAGCAAATGCCGAGGATTTTTTTATTCATGTTGTTCAATTTCTTAAGCAAATTGAGGAGTTGAGAAACCCATGCGTCATTTCCATGTGCATCACTGCAACTGCCAGTGATGACAAAACCATCGTAAAGAACCAATTCATCGTCTTTGGGAAACTCCCCACGCGCCACCTTGTACACGTCCCAAATCTCACCGTCTTCCTCCAACATTTTCACGAAAACCCCAAAATACCCTCCGTACATTTTCTTCACATAGTCTGAATCATCCGCACATAACAACACCCCAAATCTCTTTCCACTCAAACCCATTTTCTCCATTGATTTTTGGTTTCGCCGGCGATAGTGATAATGATCTTTCTCTCTCTAAAGTATTTTTTTTAGAGAGAGAAAGTACAATATGTAACAGAGAAAGAGAGAGGAGTTTGTTTAAGGGATACTGAGTTTTTTTTTTGAGAATGAAGAAGGTAATACGGTGGTTTTAAAGAGGTGGTGTTATGAGAATAGACATGATTTATTGTATTATTACAACTTTGCCATTAGTCCAATATCGTCAAAATGACCCCTGGATCTGACCAAAAAGTAGCTTTACAACAAATTTTAATTATTTTGCATATTGAAATTAAGTTGGTGCTGCCAAAAATAGATGAGATAAAAATTAGTTTTATTGAGTGATAAAATGAATCTAACCGCAATATGGGATAAAGGGGAAAACCTGAAATGAATCGGAACTTGAAAGCGATCTAGATTAATTTAGAGTGTAATGCGATTAACCGAAAGACAATAGTTTCAATTTTCGAGAGTTACATGTTACCTTTGCGTGTTGTTTTCGGTTTACTATAGACGGAATTAAGGACAAAAATTATTATTTTTTGGATTTGGATTTTTTTTTCACTGTAATGATTCTTTATTATTTTACGGGATATTTGGATTCTTTATTATTTTACGGGATATTTGGATTCTTATATTGACCATTAAATCACGCTTTCAATAGTTTCATGATTCTCTTTTACGCCGGTAATGTCTTGTACTTCTTTTTCTGTCTTTAAATATAGATATACTATTATTTAACTAGTTTTTTTGGTAAGGTGGCATGTATATTATTTTTCATGCTTTTTTTTTTAAAAATGAATATTAAAATCTTTTTGAATTTAATTTTAAAGTTAAAATTTGCAGTTTTTTTTTAATTTGTAAATTTTAATTTTAAAAATTAAAATCAAATGAAATTCAACTTATAAAAATTTTATAAAAAAAATATTGAACGAAAAACAAAAACACGAAAATTTATATCAAAATATTATTTAAATCAAATATTTTAGTTGTTCTATCTTTAAATATAAAAATCTACTATTATTTGTTTCATTTGTGTCTATTGTTAATTTCAAATTCTAATATTTCAAGAGATTTATGAGCATTGAGAGTTTATTTGATAAATTTTCTAATAATTCTAAGATAAACAGTGGTATTATAGAGTTCGGTTGAATATTTATCCATTTTCCAATCATTAAAAATCATATTACTTTTTATAATAATTTATTTTTAAAAAATAAAAATTTAAATATATTTTATCTAAAGGTGGTATTCAACTCATGAATATTTAAGGATTTAATAAATTTTAAAATAAAATTATATAAAGTTAACTTTTTTTATTAAATGATACTTATATTAAAGAATGTAGATAAAGTACAACAATGATTTTCTTTTATGGATATTTATGGAAAAAATAGCGGTTTTTTGGTCAAGTTAAAAAAGGGGTTTAATTGTCATATATAAATAATGTATTTTTCTTAATTAATTTATAGTATTTAATTTCGTTTGATTTGTATGGATTTTTAATTAAAAAAAAAATTCAAACTAACCATATTTTCCTCGGTTTAGTTTATTTTAATTTTTAATATTTTTTAAAAATAGAACCTTCTTTCCATACAAAAAGAATTATTTGTTAGAAAAAAAATTCTAAAAGCTCGACAGAAATAAATAATTATGATAAAAGTCAAAAATATCATTATATACATATATATATATATATATATATATATATATATATATATATATATATATATATATATATATATATATATATATATATATATATATATATATATATATATATATATATATATATATATATATATATATATATTGGTTTGTTAATATTTTTAAGAAATCAACACAACAATCTTGGCAATAAATTGTTCAAACGAGACTATACTTATGTGAAATTGAATATAAGCAACTTTAAAAATTAAACACGTTTAGAAGTGTCTTTGTGGGAATACAGGTATGTAACATGTTGCAATTTGTCATTCAATTTGTCATGTGAAAGGAATACGGTGTATAAACCATGTAAAACTTTGATTAGTTTAAAGTGTTTTTAAATGATTTTGAATGAAAAGTTTACTCGTTCAAAATCATAAATTATGATTATGAATCCCTTACTTGATATTGACAAAATTTTCTCTCTTGTTATCCAACAAGAAAAAGAGATGAATAGTTATTTTTATCTTATAATCCTGGCAACTCGGATGAAGTCACATCCTTATAGGTTCAGACCGGTAAACTTGGTTACAATACTTCAAAGGAAGATCTCAAACATTCAGTGCTCCTAGAGGTCTCAGCCGTGTCTGCATTCATTGTAACAGGACAAATCATACTATTTAAACATGCTTTATAAAGCATGGTTTCCCACCAAGTTAAGGCAAGAGTAAAGTTTAAAATACTAGTATTTCTTCACAAATTGTTGCTACTGTCAACAATGCATCACATATTTCCTTAGCAGGCTCAACTTCATCCAATTTTGACTTTACTCAAGAGCAATACAACAGTAATTTGAAATTGATTCAATAGTTTAAACTCATGTCTAAGACCAATCCAGTGTCCACTTCACCTTTTGTTGTGTGTTCACATGCCTCAACTGTTAATAGTAAGAATTCTAATATCTGGATATTAGATACAGGAGTCACTTATCACATTTCTCATAACATGTCTCTATACATTAACCACAAAAATATAGCCCCCATATCAGTTAGTTTCCTCGATGGTTCTCAAATCATTGCTTCTGTCTACGGTATTGTTATTGTTTCATCTTACTTAACCTTACATAATGTACTATAGATTCCTAGTTTTCATGTGAACCTCATTTCCATTGCTAAGCTGGTTACTAGCAATAATTGTGTTGTTTAATTCCTGTCGTATCATGCAGAATCATTCCAAGAAAATGATTGGTATAAATAATCTGCAGAAAGGTTTATATGTATTTGATATTGTTTGGAAACATTCTAACTTATTCCTCTATGACAAATACTTCTGGTAATCTTTGGCACTTAAGATTAGGGCACATATCTGACCTAGGTTTACAAGTTGTTTCTAACTTTTTTTTCCTTTTATTTCATGGAACAATAAAGACGTACCTTGTTAATTGTTATTCATGTCATTATGTAAAGCATGTTAGTTTTACCAGGGCTCCACTATACTTGTAAAAAAGTACAGGGTGTCTGTGTTCTCTCTGCAAGGGCAGGGAGACTCAGAGGCCTTAATAGGTATATTACAATTTGGATAGTGAGGGCTTACTCACGGCGGTGAGAAGCGATGTGCGATGGTTTTTGGGATAGTTTAAGGGATTAGGTCACGTGAGGTGAGAAACATTGTCGGTAGTTGATGTTGCTTGCAAGCGGACTGTTAGGTTGATAGTGTGTTACAGCTAATGAGAGCGCAGTGCTTTTTGAGTAGTTTAGAGTGTATGACTTTGAGTTTGTCTCTTTCCCTTGAGAGATAATGTATTTGTTGTAAATTTGTCTTAAAACATTTATTAATAAAAAGAAAGAATATATATTTTGGAGATTGCATTTACTGTGAAAATCGGAAGTTTTAGAAAGTTAAACGAAAAGTCAAGAAAAAAAGAAATCGGGCTCTGAATAGTGTCGTCCGTACGGCTGAATATTACTATCCGTACGGATGAATAGTGTCTGTACGGTGAATAATGTTTTCGCATTTTTGGGCTTTTGTCAATTTGATCCATGGATCCATGTGATTTTGGGCTTTGCTTGTTGGATATTTGCTATTATAAATATGTATCTCTTATATATTTGGTGTGTGACAATCTTAGAGTTTTTACCAACAAGGGAGACCAAAGGTTTAAAGGTATAGCATAGAGTTTCAGCTATGCACAAAGAAAACCTTGGATTACACCTTTAGTTTGAGTGATTCATATATTGAGAGTTGGAGAGGTAGGGAAACACTTGGGGTATAAAATAAGGTTGTTCTTGGGCGCCTTCAGGGTTGTTCTTGAGAACCTAAAGGCAAAGGCTATTTTCTTGTAACTCGTCTGTAATCTCTTGAAACAACTTTCTGAGTATAGTGAATGGAGAGTTGCTCTCACCCCTAGAGTATATCATTTGATCGAATTAGGTAAACAAACCTTTGATTTGTTCTTGCCTTATTCTGTTATATTATCTGTGTACGGATTATTATTTCTGAAGACCATTTATTTTGGTTGCTATTGTCCTTTACCTCACGAATTGATATTGAATTTTGTCGTAATTCACAACAAGATTCACAACAAGTGGTGTGGTGATCATGGATGTTGACAAGTGAGCACCATGGTTAGTAGATGGCAGATCGAGAAATTTTCCATTAACAACGACTTCGGGTTGTGGAAAACTAATATGCAAGCAATTTGAATTCAAGAGAAGTGTATTGATGCTTTGAAGAGTGAAACATTGATGCCTGCAGGGCTTACACATGTACATAAGACCGAGATGATGGATAAGGCCAGAAGTGCCATTATCTTGTGCCTCGGGGATAAAGTTCTAAGAGAAGTCGCTAGGGAGCAAACTGCGATTGCTATGTGGGTAAAACTTGAATCATTGTATATGACAAAGTCTTTTACTCAAAGGTTGTATCTGAAATAACAACTCTATTCATTTTGAATGATGGAGAACAAATCCATAGTTGAGCAGCTCATAGAATTTCACAAGATTATCGATGATCTTGAGAATATTGAAGTGAAGATTGATGATGAGGACAAGGTTTTGCTCCTGTTGAGTTCATTACCCAGATCCTTTGAGAACTTTAAGGATGTCCTTCTTTATGGTAAGGAAGGTATTATTACTTTGGATGAAGTCCAGACGGCAGTGAAATCCAAAAAAAATTCAAAGTCGAAAGATTTGAAGATTGAAGATAACGGTGAAGGCTTAAATGTGTCAAGATGAGGAGGTGAGCATAATGGGATGTCCAAATCAAAGAGGTCTGACAAGTCAAAGGTAAAATATTTTAATTGTCAGAAAATCAGTCACTTTAAAAGGGACTGTCCTGAAAGAAAGGTCAATGAAGATTATGTTCAAGTTGTAGTTGCATTGGGTGAGGAAAGTTATGATGATGTCGAAGCATTAGTAGTATCGAGTTTGGAAACTTAAGATAGTTGGGTCATTGACTCAGGTTGCTCTTATCACATGTGTCAAAGAATAGAATACTTTGAAGATGGTGTAAGGTGGAGTAGTTCGCCTTGGTAATAATAAGGCATGCAAGGTTCATGGTATTGGTACGACCAGATTTAAAATGTTTAATGATCGTGAACTTCTTATTCACAATGTGAGGTATGTTCCAGAACTCAAGCGAAATTTGTTATCTATAAGTATGTTTGATGATCTAGGCTATTGTACTAGAGTTGAACGTGGAGCCTTGAAGATTTCGCGTGATGAATTAATTATTGCTAAAGGGTCTAAAGTATGTGGTCTATATATTTTAAAAGGTTAAAATGTTATTATTCATTCATCGTTAACTAGTGGAGGCTTTCATGATAAGGAAGAGTTATGTGATATGAGTTTAAGGCGTTATGAATGTCTTGAGAAAGTTTCAGAGAATTACAATGAGTTTTGCAAAAATCAAGGGATAAAGATGCATGTTACCGCTGAGTTGTTATTGAGTTTTTGGGGAAGAGTTGAGGTTAAAACATCTTACTTGGTTGGTAGAGAATTTCTTCAGGAGAAGAATAGTGAAAACCAAGGGAGAAACTTGGGAGAAAATATAACGTAGAAAACTTAGTTTGAGGTGGAGTTCCCTACTATGGATGCCAGCAGTAGTGAGGGAACGGTTACAGAGATCTCTGATTATCATTTGACTCATGATAAGGTAAGGAGGATTATTGTAGCATCTCAAAGGGACAGTTATGTTAGCCTTGGATATTATGTTTTTAATGTGGCTGAAGGACTGCAAAATAAAAGAAGAAAAACCTTCAGGGAGACATTTGAAAATAGGTGGAGTCAAGGGTGGTTGAAAAATCATACTTGTATGCTTGTTAAATTACCTAGGCAGAAAATGGTAATTGGGAACACGTGGATTCAAGTTGCGAGATCAAGATTCAAGGGTTGCTTGAATTTGGTCAAAGTTATTGATTAAAGTTTCAACTTGGTAGAGAGCAACAATGTTGTTGATTGTTAAATTTGTATCATCACAGTTTAAAGTCAAGGTGGAGATTGTTGTAAATGTGCCTTAAAAACCTTTGTTGATGAAGAGAAAGAAAACATATTTTGGAGATTGCATTTACCGCGAAAATTGAAAGTTTTAGAAAGTCAGACGAAAAGTCAAGGAAAAAAAACGGGCGGTGAGTAGTGTCGTCCGTACGGGTGAATAGTACTACCCTGTACGGATGAATAGTAACGCCCGTATGGTGAATAGTGTTTCGTATTTTCGGGCTTTTTTTGATTTGGTCTATGGATCCATGTGATTTTGAGCTTCGTTTGTTGGGTATTTGCTATTATAAATATGTATATCTTATATGTCTGGTGTGTGACAATCTTAGAGTTTTTACCAATAAAGGAGACTAAGGGCTTAAATGTATAACATAGGGTTTCAGCTACGCACAAAAAAAATCTTGGATTACACCTTAGGTTTGAGTGATTCATATATTGAGAGTTGGAGAGGTAGGGAAACACTTGGGTAGAAAATAGGGTTGTTCTTGGGCGCCTTCAGGGTTGTTCTTGGGAACCTTTATGAGTATAGTGAATTGGAGAGTTGCTCTCTCCCCCAGAGTAGATCGTTTGATCGAACTGGGTAAACAAACCTTCAATTTTTTCTTGCCTTATTCTCTTATATTGTTATATTATCTGTGTACGAATTATTATTGCTGAAAATCATTTATTTTGGTTGCTATTGTTCTTTGCCTCACAAATTAATATTGCCCCAAAAATTAATATTAAATTTTGTCATAATTCACAACAAGATTCACAACAGTATTTATAGGAGTCTCCAGCTCCTAAAACTTTCACTCCTTTACATAAACTGCTCCCTTCTTATTAGGGGGTTATTGTCTGCCTATCTTCTAAGAGTTAATGATGACTCTTTCTTACTTAACTCCCACATTTGAGGGATTCCATGAGCGAATTCCTCAAATTCTGTCTAAGCAGCATAAGTGTTGGATGAGGATATCTCAATCTATGATTTTATCAAATATAATACTACAATTATAAATTATAATAATATATAAATTAAAATAAAACTTAAGAAAATTTACAAAATATAGAAAAAAAACTAGTATTCAAATAAATATCTAAAAGCATAATTATAATATGTTTTTCAGAAGAAAATCACTAAGAAATGCGAGCAAAAGTGTCGCCATGTGCAGAGCAAGAGTGCTGCAGTTTACCATGTCAATATATTTGCGAAGGGAAGATTATATAAACTCTGTAAACACTGACTAGGTTTAAAATTTTCTTCTTAAATATATTATAATTTTATAAGAAAAATATTTCAATATTTTTATAAATTATAACATATAAAATCTATACAAATATCAAAAGGAATATTTTGTTTTGATATAACATGTTTTTTTAATAATTATTTTTATTTTTATTTTATTATATAATTTATTTAATAATTTTTATCAAAACCATTACTATTAACTTCTAAATAAGTTTCTACTATTAACTTTCAAATATTATATTTTTAAAAATTATATTTAAATCAAAGAAAAATTTACAAAATAGATGTTAGTAAAGGAGTGAAAGCGATAAATAGATGTTAATAATATACAAAGTTATATTTAAAAACTATATTATCATTTACATTTTCGTTGATGTTAGTAATATATAAAATAAAATTAAAAAAAAAAATTTACAAAATATAGAAAAAAATATTGATGCAATATAAGGATAAAAATATCTAAAAGCATAATTATTCAAATATTGATGCAATATAAAAAACGAGAACCAATCTCCATGGCTGCTCTCAGTCTCCTATTTGTCTTCGTCTTTAATTTTACCGCCAAGATCATCAAAGGGTAAGGTTTGCAGCCAATGTTATGCAACTTGATAGATTTTCCAAAATCAATGTCTCAAGCCTCTCAAAGTGGGCTCCTTCATGCTGCAAGATCTCTTCCATTTATTTTTATTTTTGTTTTCTGTCCATTTCTTGTTGAGACAACATCCATTCTTTGCATTGCTGTATTATACACTAGTATTAGTCAGACGATAACTCCTATAAAACGCGTGTAAAAGTTTCAGAGTAGGTCGAGCAAGTGTTAGCAGTTTGTCGTGACTATGGATTTGAGAGAGGTATAGCCCATGTGGAATAATGTTTGAGTTTAATTGTTTTTTATTAAATATATCATAATTTTAGTAGAAAAACATTTTCAATAATATTTCTATATAATATAATAATATATAAATGCAAATAAATTTTTTAAAAACTACAAGAAAAAGTTTCATATATATATATATATATCCGAGTTGCATTCATTCTTTCCACTTGTCCCAATTGCATGTGTCTTCGAACATGCAACTGGCTAGATTTCTATCGGTCATAATTGTTTAATACTCGAGTTTTAAAATTTATGTTTTCGCTATTTGGGGGTAAATTTTGTTTTGCTTGATCAAAGTGTGAATGTTAATCTTAAAACCCTTCTTTAACCATCCGTTATATTTGTAATTGCGGACAGGGGCCTATTCAGTATGCTATTTTATCGTGAGGTCAGTTTATTCATGATAAACACATGTTTTACAAGGGAGGAAATTAAACCATTTAGAAGGTCAAAGTAACGATATGTGAAGTTTTTTAGGTGGTTAGTTTAATTAAGGAGTGAGGTTATGATGGATTTAGGCTTTGAAGAAAAATTCAAGACTTAGTGAAGGGTTTATACAATTCATTGATGATGTACAAGCTGAAGAGATTACTAAACACAACCTTGATAACTCTGTTGATGGTCATATATGGATTGAGTACGATGTTGATGACATACTAAATAAGGTTTTAAGGCCTAATGTTGAACAATTCAGTGAAGGTAATGATGATGTTAGTAGTAATGATGATGTTAAAGGCATTAAGTTTGATGGTAGTGAAGAAGAAATAACTTGTAAAAGAAATGAAGGATTTGCGAAAGTTATAGTGGAAAGACCAACTTATGGTAATAGAGAGGTAAAAGGCAACAAAAATCCAAAGAAGATAAAATCCTCATCCACGATGAACATGTTTGTTCCCGCCAAAATGATTTGTCCTAGTTTGAAGATGTGGACTATGAAAGTGAAGAATTAGAAAGCTTATACCCTGATGATAGTAACAATGAAAAAATTCCTAAGTATGAGAAGTTTAAAGGAAAGTTGATGAAAAATGACTTCCAATTTAAGATAGGTATGAAATTTAATTTTTTAATTGAATTCAAAGATGCTATTTGGGAGTTTTCGGTTCTGAATGGAAGAGAGATGACTGTCTCTTTGTTAGTTGGGATTTTTTACAAGACCAAATCTCAGCATAATGAGGAAACTTAGAAAAATTGAAAGGTTGAAAGGACATTTCGACTTGGTTTGCTGATTAAGAAAGTTAAAGCCCCAGTTGTTGAGATAAAGATTGTGACTTAGTATTTTTTCTGAAGAGAGATTTCGTTCGACATTTCGACGTTAGTATTATTCAAGTTTTTGACATCAACAATCAGCAAGACATATCGATCGACAGTGTTTAGCGCGAAGAAATATTTTCAAACGTGTAACTACTTTTTAGTCTTTTTCAAAGGGACACGTGGAAGGCGAAAAAATGCATAAATTATGTGTTAATTGCTGAAGAGAAGAATGTTACAAGCAGTCATTTTTACATTAATATAAATAGGAGTTCTAGTATTAGGATTCAGAGTGTTGTGTTGAATTCACTACAAAACTCACAAACTCAAAGTACCCAACGAAGTGAGAAACAAGCTTACTTGAGCAAAATGTATGATTCCAAACACCATTTCATTTAAATGCAAAGTATTTTACTTTAATTCATGCTCTTTGTAATCATGCTTTCATTCCTTTGTTATTCTCTTGTCACTTTACTCTTTTTTTTCTTCAAATTGTCACATAGTCATAGTCGAACACTTCTATCTTTCCAAACAACTTAGTTTTTTGCACTATTTTATTAAAAGATTTTGACCAAGTCGATGCTCTTCATTTTCGTACAAAAAATTCAAATTGGTTTTAAGCATTATGTCCTAAGATTATCTGGTCAATCCTTCAAGTAACCTTTTAAAAGAGATTGGTGTTTGTTTACCAAATTTCACAGTAAACACCCTTTTTGAGAGAAGAGATAGTTCATCTTATTCTTCTAAGCTTCCTTCAGACTCTTCTTCTTCTTTAGCTTGAAGAGCTTTGGTCTTCTCCAATTTATCTTTGGACTTTAAAGCCATAAACTTGACCTTTTTCTAAGGCTCATCCTTCATGAGTTCAATTTCATGACTTCTTAGAGAACTTATATGTTCCTCCAGAGTACACTTGTTCAAATCTTTTGACACCTTTAGTGTTGTCACCATTGGTCTCCATTTTTTAGATAGAATTCTGATGATTTTATTTACATGATCTGCAATGGTATAACCTTTGTTTAGGATTTTCAATCCAGCCACAAGAGTTTGAGATCTTGAGAACATTTCCTCAACCATTTCATCTTCTTCCGTTTTGAAGGATTCATATTTCTGGATTAATATTTGTGTATGTGCTTATGTGTTAGATTGGATGATATGTACATAGCTTACATGTTGGAATTTTGTTCTTGTAGGGTTGATATGCATAAGGTGGAATGACCAAGGCTAATCTTTGATATGTTAAAAGTATGGCATCAAGAAGAATTTTGTGGAATACACCAAGAATATGAAGAAGTCATTGAAGATTTGGAGGCACAAAAACGGGAGATTCATGAGAATATAGAAACAAGTAGGATAAGATAGTCATTTGATTTTGGTGAACTGTTGACCAAAAAGTCGACTGTAGGTCAAAATGGTATAATTTTGTATAGTCTCTTGTAATTTGGATTTGTAATGTGATTTGGATGTTTTTGTAATGAAAAAAAAGGGGTTTTGACTGAATCGTGTCTTAAGAAAGTGTAAATTCCATTCAAACCTTAATGCTTGAATATTTAAACTTTGAGTTGATCTTGAACCTTGGCCACTTGAATGAAATCCCATGTCAAAAACAATGGCAATCTCTAAGAAAGACTTTAAATGAAAAGGGTCCATAACTCTCAATGTCATGATGTCACCCATATAAACAAAGATCACAAACCAAGGATTAGTGTCGCATAGAGACTTGATCTAAGAGAATGACGAACCAAAACTTTGTGGTGCCCAAAGCCAAAAGTCAAAGTGAAGCATAATGAACCAATTTTGCAAATCATAATCCAAAGCCTTATTTCTTAAATAGGGAAGAACCTTTGAATCAAATGATGCCACTTAATGAATGCAATTGTAAATGAATGACCTAAATGATTATGAGTATGCAAATGAAGTGAGGATCATGAGCCAGATAAAATGGAGAAAGGTAGGGCAACTTTTGGGATATGACAAGGTGAACTAGATAAGAGTCCAACTTTTGCCTTTTATTTTCTTTGACCTAATGCTTAATGTATGCCAATGATATATAACTTGTCATAAATGAATGAACATGGTAAATGACCATGTGAAAAGTCAAACTGTTGATTTAGTTTGTTTTAGGCCTTTATGCATGGATTCAATTATTATTTTTTCTTTTAACTAGTGAATGCCTATAAGACTCCATGAAAAAAATGAAATGGTCAGGATGTGCAGATGAAATGAAGGCAATGGACACTATTACTTAAGGACTATTCACTCCAGCCTCAGATGAAATCCAAAGTTCCTATAGCTACAAGATATGAAAAAAGTGAGGGACAAAATTAGGGTATCACAGTTGCCCCTATCTAATTGCCTTAAGCTCGGTAAGATGAACTGCCACAGTGTTCATACTTTCAGGGTAAAAGTCAATAAGATACGGAAAGACCCCATAATTTTGTCTTCGAGAATGGAGAATGAAGTGATTTTATGAATGATTAACTTTGTGGGGGAATACAAAGGGGTTACCTTTATGTTACGATAGGATTTTTTCCCTTAATGATGACTTTTTACATTAAATGATCATTGGCTTATTCCTTGAGATTTAACA
Source organism: Lathyrus sativus (assembly GCA_963859935.3). Taxonomy (NCBI): domain Eukaryota; kingdom Viridiplantae; phylum Streptophyta; class Magnoliopsida; order Fabales; family Fabaceae; genus Lathyrus; species Lathyrus sativus. The sequence continues at coordinate 597,960,975 of OZ012741.1, read as the reverse complement.
AAGACTACCAGTGACTTCCACACGTTGAAAGTTACTCCGAGAACATGTTCAAATTTCAAATACATAAAGACATCCTCAAGAATTAATATAAACAAACTTCAAATTAACAAACTATCGGAAGATCCTCCAAGAACTACTAAAGTGATTTTTTCGCTAACTATTATTCAAAAGATTCTTCGAGAACTATCGATAGTTCTTTCATCTTAGCACATGGGGATGGAAATAATTTTTCTTTAGTTTTTTTTTTAAAAAATGCATGACAAAATGATGGGACTTACGATCATTAAAAATATTTCTAGGAATTATCAGCAACACCTTTCAAGATAACAATCAACACAATATCCTTGAATATTTGACCAGTTGACCTACAAAATAATCATCATCTGAATGGTCCATCGAGAATCTTCAACTTAAGCAAGTATAGACAGACTCTTTTGAAATATAAAACATGAAACTGGAAATCATTGAAAAATCCTTTGAGAACAAATAAGGTGAAATTTCAAATAACAATCATCGAACAAATCCCTCGAGAATTGACAAAGTGATCCTCCCAATAACCGTCATTATTAAATTTTCCTGAAAGTTAAATGATAAGACTTTCAAATAACCATACTAGAAGAAACTTTTTTTAATAAATGGAATGCAAAATGAATAGCTATCAGAAGATTCCCCAAGAAATATCACAGAAAACTTCGACTAGACATTATTGAAACAATTTTCTATGGATTAATAGATACCACTTTCCTCTAACATATAATCAAAAGATCCTCTAAGAGCTAATGAAGTGAGATTTCAACTAATTGTCATTCGAAATCTTTCTCTAAGAATTAACAGAGTCATATTTCAACTTTGCTTTGTCAAAAAATCCTTTTGATATTCACGCGGAAACTCCTGACCAAGAATAAATATGAATGATAAATAGGAACAATGCTGAAAGTAAAAGTCTCAAGATAGCTGGTAGGTAAAAAACGGGAGATCCTCTAAGAATTGACAGAGCAATCATTCCATAAAAGAAAATAGACACTCTCTGAGAATTAACAAAGTAAAGCCTCAAACGATTACGTAACAATCAAAAGATGCCCCCGAGAATTGACGGAGAACCACATTTCACTGAAGATAATTGAGACCTTTTGAGAATTGACAACTAAGATACTCAATATAATACCAACGAAACTCTCCGACAATTGACAGAGTAGTATCTAATGATAAAAACAACTAGAAGATGCCCCGAGAATTAACAAAGATCAAACTTCACAGAAGACAATTGAGACTTTCTGAGAATTAACAAATAAGACATTCGACATAAACACTTGAAATTCTCTGAGAATTGACAGAGCAATATCTTAAATCAAAATAAATGAGATTCTATGAAAATTGAAGGAGTAGTCTCTATTATTCTGTTGGGGAAAATGATCCAGAAAATACTCCCTTTGGAGAAGGTTTACTGGTAAAGCTCTACAAGGGAAAAGTTCCATCTCTGAACATACCCTCTGAAGGATCCATTGTCCGCTTGAGATAAGTCTCGCAACTGCATGCGACCGGGATTCATGTCGAGATTGTAATTGTATTGTTTCACAAAGGCATTGGCTAGGTCTGACCATGATCGGATGCATCCACTCTCTAACTGCATGTACCAACTCAATGATGCCCCACTCAGACTGTCTTGGAAACAATGAATCATAAGCTTGTCATTATGGACATACGAGGTCATTCTTCTGTAAAACATCACCAAATGCTACTTCAGACAACTATCCCCTTTATACTTCTCAAAATTCGGTGTTTTAAACTTCGGAGGCATCACAAGGCTTGACACCAAACACATGCTTGATGCATTCAGATTAAGAGTATCATGACCTATTAGGGCGTCAATATTTTCTTCCAGCAAACGATATCTTCTCATAGACTCAACAGTCTGTGAGTCCTTAGGATTAATCTTTGGAACATCCCCTTGAAAATTTGGCACGGAGAATGTGAAGTTCTGATAGTCTGTGTCAATAAGAGAAGATGAATGTCTATCTAGGATAATGGTACGCTCTTGTATATCTTGATCTTCAATAGGAATCCGCGTCTGCTGAGCTTGAGCAACGTTGTTCAATAGAGATGGAATAACAATCTCATTAACTAGATCCCTCTGAATATCGTCTCTCCCCTTGTCATGGATGTCATAGCTTCCGTGATTTGATCCAACTGATTCTTCATCAATTTAAACTCTGCCCTTGTAACAACCTGATTCTGCTCTTTTGGGTTCATGATTCTTCCAAAAGCTAATTCAAGTCAAATACGAGTGTTAGGAAATCAACTGCAGGTTGGACAAAAAATGGATGAGCTCTCTGTTTCTGACTGAGGAAGGGTATGCAAAAATGAGATGCACAAATGCTTATGCAATGTAATATGAATGCAACAGACATGGGATCAAGACTTCCACAAAGCTCTGAATAACTGCTGTGCTGCTGAATGAATAAGCTTATAAGTCTGCTCTGGAGAGAAAATACTAGAACACTAGAATAACCAAAATACCAGAATATCGGAGTATCAAAATACTAGAATACCAAGCTGATAAATTCCCACTGATAAGAAGACTAGAAAACCGGGTTGATTGAAAGTCAAGGTTCCTGCAAAACCCCTCCCACTCACATGTAGGACCTAATCTCTGACAGGGTATGGCATCTGATACAGGTTGTCGGTATCACGGACTCTCAGGTCGAGAAACAATGATACGTTCACCATTTCTGGTTTGGCATCATGGTCAAACGAGGAGGCCTCAACTGACTTCCCAATGAACGGTCTCTAAAGTAGTTAGTTTTCAGATCCAACACCCCCTCAACTGTCTAAAATACACATGATAGGATGTCTTCAAAGAAAACCTCGTTTGAATGCGAATTTCATGAGGGATCTTGCATGCCAAACATGCAAGCCCGCACTACTCTCCACACTAATTCTAGGTGTGTACTAAAGCCCGGGTATTGGGTTTATCTCACAATGGAACACCCCACCCAACAACACAACAACAATATGATAATAAAGTGCGGAAAACAAAATGCAAATGCAATAATATACATAAATACAACATATACACACACCGACATACATACAAAAAAAAAAGAGAACACACAAGCGCTAGGAGTGACTCACATAGGGAAACTAGTCCCCAGCAGAGCCACTAGCTGTCGCAATTGCGAAAAAAATGCAACGGTAGATAGGCGATAATGAAAGACAGAAGATTCGCCATCAAACTTTATTTATCCCATGAGGGGAAGGGAAAACATTGAGAAAACCCTAAGAAAGAGACGGATAAGATGGTCTTGTGACCAAGAACGGGTTCGGAAGCCGGTTATGCGAAGGGAAGGTATTAGCACCCCTCGCATCCATCATACTCGATGGGAACCATTTGTTTGTCATATGTGTGATGATATCTGCTAAAAGGTATTGCTATATAAAGAGTGTTCCAAGGGATAAAGAGAAATGTTATAAACAGAGAAAGGAGAGATAAGGGGGAAGAAAAGACTCGGTAGAACTTCACGGTCATAGGCCTACGTATTCTCAACAGATATGAGAAAGTCAGAGTCAACGTAGTTCAGGCAACTACGGGAAAAAGGAAAAAAAGTGAGCTCGCCAAGACATCGTCGTCTTGTGCCTATGTATTATCGTCTGGTATGAGAAATCAGAGCAAACGTAGTTCGCGCAACTACGGGAAAGTCTCGATCGCACTGGGGCGAGAGAAAAGGTTCTGGATAACGGGTTGGTCTGGATTGCACTGAGGCAAGAGAAAAGGGAAATTAGTTGTTATTGTGCTCGTCAAGGATAGAGATCCTCGTACCTACGTATCCTTATAAGGGAATAAGGAATCATAGTAGCCGTAGTTTGGCTAGCTACGAGTGAAAGGTGGAAAAGTGTGCTCGCCAAGACATCTTCGTCTTGTGCCTACGTATTCTCATCTGGTATGAGAAATCAGAGCAAACGTAGGTCGGGAAACTGATAACCGGTGTTTTTATGGATGATGTTAACATGCACATTCTAGTAATTAGGTGTATTGCAGCTCGCTTGTGGAGTCTTAGGCGTTACCTGTTTGCGGTAGAACGGACTAACATATCCTCTTTGAAGAGAGAGTTTTCGCCATCGAGGCAAGATGTCACATTTGATTTGTGGGAGTTTTCTTTAGGGATGAAATAGGTCCTCGGATAGTAACCCCTTGCGGGTAGTACCCAATTCTTTATCTCAAAAAGAATTATTATGAAAAGGTGTGGCGAATATAGTCACGTCTTCATATTGAAAGATGAGTATCGAGACCACACACTCTACAGTGAGTATCCTGAAACCCGGAGAGGATGAAGTCTACACTCAATCCTCTCTCTTTAGTTTAGTACAAAGAGAATGTCATTCTCTTATTAAAAGTGTTTTGATTTTGAATGGTAAATGCTTTGCGATAGTGAACTCTAAAGGTAGTGTTAAGCACTCGGGATAGGAGAAGACCTACACCTAACCACTCCACAAGCATCCAAATTTATTGTGAAAAGAATTTGAAAATGCACTTGGTATGAGACCAAGGTTTTAAGGGAAAAGTTGCAAAAGAAGATGTGGTGGACGATAAGAAAACATGAAGCATCACAATCATAGACAACATCAAGTATCGAAACTTGAGTTAACATCTAAGACAAATATGTACAAGTATCGTTAAGAAAATATTTACAAACGCGCTCGAGAATTAGACGAAACTAAAACCGAAATCAAAAAAAGAATTAATCAAAGATTGAAAGCTATTTAGGTCAAAATTAAATCAAAGTCTAATCCTAAGTTAATTGAAAGTTAATTCTAACCAAAATTCTAAATAAAAATCTAATTCTAAAATTAAAGAAAAATTCTAATATTTACACTCTAGACATTGGTCAAAAATGAAATAATTCATCAAAAATAAATTAAGAAAAATATTTTAAAATTTTTACTTACTTAACAATTAAAACAAAATAATCTAGATCTATTGATTTTAACTAATAATATATATAAAAAATAATTTGAAACCTATTAATTGACTATTCAAAACTAAAATATATAAAATAAATCTAAAAAAAAATAATGTTAATGAGATAGTTTAGAAAAGCAAATATCAAACCAAAATAATAAAAAATAAATAAAATGTATATATATATGAAACAAACAAAATAGGAATGAAAAAGACTTCAGTATCAAACCCAAAACCACCTCCCTCACGTTCACGTTACTTCCCTCTTTCCCGATCGCGCCGCCCCTCTCTCTCTCTCTCTCTCTCTCTCTCTCTCTCTCTCTCTCTCTCTCTCTCGCGGCCGTTTCTCTTTAGATTTCCCTCTTTCCCGATCGCGCCGCCATCTCTCTCTCGTGGCCATTTTTCTTTCGATTTTCCCTCGCGGAGGTTCAGTCTCTGTCCTTAGGTTCGTTTTGATTTCTGCTTTTTTTTTCGCTCTTCTTTTCAAGCTCTCATCTTCACCTTCCCTTTTTCTTCATCTTATTACGTTTCTGAGTTTGGTTTACCCCTAGGTTTATTAATGGTGTTGGCACATTGAAGGTTGGGTGAAGCCTTGTAGGTTGGGTTTTGGGTTAAAGAGAAATGAACGTTTGGGGGAATGAATTGAAGAATGGGTCTTTTCAACTCTTTTTTCATCTCTCAAATTCTCTGCTTGTGAAGAATATGATGGTTCTGGGGTAAATTGGGGTTGAGAAGTTTGCGTTGTTTTGAATGGTGGTTACGGTTTTTGATGAAGGGTGTTGGAGAATGGTTTGAAGGTTGTGTTTTGAGAATGGTTGTTGGAAGGAGGTTGGGAGAGCCAAGATTCTGTTGGAGCTGTGAAGAAGAAAGGAAAAGATGGAGGACAAAAGCAGGGTGAGATGTGTATTGATCTTGTGCTATGAGGAAAGGTTAGGTTTTGTGGACCACCTCAGTATCGTGGTGAGTAACGTTTTTTAACTTTGTAGCTGCATATGTCTTTTTCTGAAGTCATGAGTGTATTTTCCGTTTTGTCCGCGAATTTGCAAATCGGTTTTACTCTTTGTATCCCCTGCGTCATTCTGCAGTGATGATTTTTTGGTCACGTGAAATCCGTTTTGACCTGTCACATTGCATGGGGACAAACCGTTTTAGCTACAAGTGACTTGGGGGCCGCATGTTTTCTTTCTGCTCGCATACGGATGCAGGATCCTGAGGCTTGATGGCTGAGGTTGGAAATATGTCGTTTTTTATGGTGAGCGTTGTGAGGGAGCAACGTGTTTTGTGCTGCGGTTTTGGCACAGGTTATTGATATTGGTATAGTTGCTTTCTTCGTGTGTACCGATTGTAAGCCTTATGCAAAAAAAGTTGGAGGAGCTTGTCGTGTAGCTGCTAGCTGTGTAGGCATGCCTTGTAGCAGTACTATCTTTTGCATCCTGTGGTAACCATTTATAAAGATTAAAAACGAAAATTATTAAACTAATAATTAAATAATCTAATCTAAGTCAAAGATGTAATTAACTGTATTAATGAAAAAATATTAGTCTAACAAAAAAAAAGTTCAAAATGAAAAGATAAAAATAAATAGTATCAACTAAAAAATAAATCTTGATTTAACTAAACAAAAATTAAAATATTAATAGAGAAAATATTTGACTAATAAATAAATAAATAAAATAAAATAAGGTTTTAATTTAACTAAACAAAAATAAAATTGATTTTAAATCATTCAATTAGAAATAAATAGATAAATAAAAATAAATAAATGATGAAATAAAATAAAGTTACAAAATTAAAATTAATTCTAAATTAATAAGAGACTTTTTAAAAATAAATCATAAATGAAAAATGAAAAAGTTAAGTACCGAAATACTAAAACTTGAAAAACGAACGCGCCTAAGATATCAGCGCGAAATAAACTACTCGGAAAAAATGCAACACTCCGTTCAATTTCGAAATAAAACTTATTCGTCGAAACGATTTAAATCGTCCAAAATACGAACAAAGTGGCTATAATTCCGATAAATCCATTCCGGCTGATAACAAATAGTATGCGAGAAATAATCGACCTAGATGATATGCAGAAGAGTGCGAAACAAAAAACCAGTTAAAGTTAAGAAAAGTTAAGACAAATTTTGGGGGTGCAATAAATGTATACAAAAAGTGTAATATGCCAGACAAAAAATCAAGTCAATGTAGTCACATTGTGACGTATAAGTATTGCGAGAATAACACGATTAATTTGTACAAAGTCAAATGAAAGTCAGGCCACGAAGGGATTTTAACGAAGTCCAAGTCATTAGTTGATTACGAAATGAGGTTATAAGTATAGAATAGTAAAAGTTGACTAACAACAGGTAAGAATAGAAAATAAACTAATTTTAAATAAAATGTAAGTTGACTAACTAAATTTAAGTAAAAGTTAAATAATTTAATTTAAAAACTAAAACCTAAAACCTAATTTATTTTTAAAACAAAATTTTTAAAATTCAAAATAAATGATTTAAATTAAAATTAATTAAATTTTAATATTTTTCTTTTAATTAAATCTTTTACTATTATTATTATTATTATTATTATTATTATTATTATTATTATTATTATTATTATTATTATTATTATTATTATTATTATTATTATTATTATTATTATTATTATTATTATTATTATTATTATTATTATTATTATTATTATTATTATTATTATTACTTTTTTATTAAAAAAACAAGCATTTGGGTTGAGCCCAATTATTCAACTAGAAAGAATAATAAAATAAAAAAGAAAAGAAAGAAAGTTTTACCCGATACCCCTACAATTATATCTATACCTCTACACTAAAATTTTTTGGACCAAAATATCCTCGTATAAAAATTTATAATTTTTTTCATTTGTTCACCGGAAGACTTTTTGCAAGTCTTCCGGTTCATATTTTTTTCGTTTGTTCAACGGAAGACTTTTTGGAAGTCTTCCGGTTCACATTTTTTTTCGTTTGTTCATCGGAAGACTTGACTTTTTGCAAGTCTTCCGATTTATATTTTTTTCGTTTGTTCACCGGAAGACTTTTGGGAAGTCTTCCGGTTCATGTTTTTTTTTTAATTTTTAATTAATATTTAAGATTTATTAATTTTATATAAAGACCAATTTAGTGAATTTTTGTCTATTATACTTAATATATAAAAATTCTATAAATAGAGAATCATTTTCATAATATTTTCTATTTGCTATAATTATTAGAATACTATGAGATTAAAATCATTTATTTTAAATGATCATAATCGTAGAATTTTCTCAAATATCTCATTAATTTTGAAAATTAATAAATAAAATAAATTTAAATATAGGATATAAGTTTACATTATTCAATATATTTAATCAAATGAAAACATATGTGATAAATCAATAATGTATTTTAACTTAAAATGATCACAATAAGTTAACTTGCAAAATAATATAAGTAATAAATTAATAATGTATTTTATTTAAAATAATCACAATAATAGAACACGCAAATAATGTGTTTTATTTATAGGACTGATATAGTTTTATTGATTATTTAATTTTGAATACTACTATGAATATAGTATTTAATATATACTTCAGAACTCATATAATTATAAATATAAAACAATACTGTTTTATTACCCATATTTTTATTTAATTAAAAAAAATTAAGAATATAAATTTATTATTTCTTTTTCATTTTTGTTTGATCTTTTTTTATTTATATCTTATATTTTTATTTTATTAAAAATATTAAATAAAGTGAAATTATTACTTATATTTTAATTTGGTTGATTTATTTAATTGAAAGTTCGATTTAGTTTTTCTTTTTTACAAGTTATATTATTGTGATCATTTTAAATTAAAATACGTTATTGATTTATCACATATGTTTTCATTTGATATGAAATTAATAAATCTTAAACATGAACCAGAAGACTTCTTCCGGTGAACAAACGAAAAAAATATGAACCGTAAAACTTGCAAAAAGTTTTCCGATGAACAAACGAAAAAAAAATGTGAACAGTCTTCCGGTGAACAAATGAAAAAAATATAAACCGGAAGACTTTTGTAAACAAATACAAGAATATTTTGGTCCAAAAAATTTTAATGTAGGGATATGGGTATAATTGCAGAGATATGAGATAAAATTTCCAAAAAGAAAAAAACAAAAACAAAAACGAGTTGGGCCGGTGGTGATCAAGCCCACCCGGTCTCAACCAAAAACAACATCAGAGAACAACAAAATAGGGGGTATCAAACCGTAAATTCTCTCTCGTTTCAACTTCAGTTCGTCATCTCCTTTCCTCTCCTTCTTTCGCTGCTGCCTCCACCCTTTCTCTCTCTCGCGGTTCTCCATTTCCCTCCTTCTCGATCGATATATCAAGGCTCTCACTCTCTCCTTCAATCGTTCTTCAAACGAGCCCCAACAATGGTCCCAGCTCAACAACGAAACAAAGTTAAACGCGAAATCTGCAATCAAAAGTTAACCTCAAATATTCAACAATCGAAACGTAATATTATCGAAATGAGGTGATGACGAGGATATGCAGCGGTGAAGAGCGTGGTCGTGGACCGTAGCGCCTTTTACGATGGCGACGCTTTCTAAGATAAGTTCTTCTCCTCCTTTTTTTTTTTTAATTCTGCTGTGAATACCATGATTCCATGTTATTCTTTTGAATGTTATTTTTCTATTCTTGTGTGGATTTTTTCTCTCAAATCTGTGTTTATAAGTGAATCTTTGTATCTGTGTTTACAAGTCCAACGGAAGTGAAACGAACAAATACTCGTCAGACAACACTACAGTTTCTATAATTGTACTTCGAAAACGCTGTATGTAGTTCTTCCTTTTCATTTCAGCATATTTTGATGCTTTTCTTCTGGCCAACGTCGTTACCGAGACCGTGATGAAAATTGCCTTTCTTACTTTGGAAACGTTTTGAACTTTTAAAACATGGCGGTCTGGTCATGTACGATAGATGTTGATGGTAACGTGTTATCCCTTTCAGGTGGAGGAGTCATAGCGGCTGGTGACAGAATGGGGGACTTGTACGCCACATTCCCGGCATGCGACATATGATGCCACTCAAGAAGCCGTGGTAATGACAAAGGAGGTTCAATGCTGGAGGCAAGAAGAGGGTCGAGAATAGTCTGCAACAAACCTAACGTACCAGCTTTTATTACCAACAAAAACTGAAGGGTGCTGTGTGATGCTAATGATAAGAAGCTGAGTAGTTGGAAAATGCAAGTGCTAGTTCAAGTTCCGAGTTTTTCTTTAACGTTCTGTCTTGCATGACAATGTGAATAAGAACGATACCTATGATGGCCAAACGTCTATCCAGTTATACGGCCATTTAGCCAAACTCGTGTATTAACTGAATTTATGTGAAAAACTAATACTCATGGGTAGCTTATATGCTTCCGCTGCCAATGTATATTACAAATGGTATACTGTAATTGAATTGAATATGAGGGTTTAATTGATGGTAATGAAGGTATGTTTAAGGCGGAAATTTGAATTTATGAAAGTGGCGGATAGAGAATGACGTTACTAAGTTCTTGGTTTCAGTGTATATGATTCAAACGTTCAATGTATTACCAATTGCCAATGGGTTTGTTTCACAAAGATAAACATAGTCCTATCCTTCATAATCTTATTTTCAAAAGTCACAATTATGGTCTTGCTGAACTCCAACATACCAACTGACTCGTGTGTCCAATCCTCATCCATTTCTCAAAGTTGATTTCTTTTAGAAACATGATACAAACACCCTTGTGCATATTTTTATTTCCAATAACCTTAGTCAAAATTTGAGCATGATGATCAACAATTTTCACTTTGGTAACAACACCAACAATAGTCTTATCCATTCTAACAATACAATGATTTGAATTCCCCGCGTTAAACCGCATGTCGGTTTGTGAATTTGATGGTTGAGAAATTGTTACTGAACTTCATACTTTGAATTCATAATGAGTCTTGGTTCAATACATTTATCCAACTTTATCACTTTGACTCATTGATCCATAAGAAAATCTCAACTTTTCTCTTAAAACCGAAAGAATTTTACACGATGATCCAACTGTGTTTATTTAATGAGTACCCCTTGTGTATCTTTGTAACAACTTTTAACGTTAAAGCGGGAAACTCTTGTCATTCAAAAAAAACTTGATCTTGATTTTGTAGTCTTGGACATAGATGTCGTGACCTTGCATTGGTGAATTATTTCTATTTTTATTCTTGCAAATGACCTTAACTTGACTCTTGTAATGTCATGAAAATTTGAAATGAAAGTGGTTTTACAAATTTTGAATTTTCTCGTAGATGGAAAGGAATATGAGACTTCATGCTTACAATTCTGAACTTGGAACGTCTTGTTGAAACTTAATCTCATTTATCTTTAGACCTTATGAATCTTGCGATTTTCTGACATAGAGCTAATTTGAATTTGTATCCAAACTTTACTAGTACCAGTCACATAATGATTCAACTCCAATAATAAGAACAAAATCTTCACTGCTTGCAAAAACCAAAGATTTAAGCGGTGATGAAACTTGATACACGAACCATACCCTTTGAGGAGTAATGACCTTGTATTGACTAATATATCTTTATAAAAGCTCAACACCAATTGCAGAGGACTAGAACCCACAAGGCCTCAATAGTCTTTGACTCTCCTGTAGCACACCTAACTTTCACAAAAACAAACAAAAATTAGTAAAACGATTAGCTATGCATGGATGCTTGACCCTAGATGATATGCAACAGATCAAGGAATCTAAGGGTAAATTTTGGGGTACAACAATGAACATATAAATTCATGGTAACAACCAAGAAAGATAAGGGCAAGCCTGTGACAACATTAAGTAAAGATGATAACAAAACAACTTGATGAGAACTGACAAGTTCCATCATTGGGGAAACAAACTTGATAAAGATACCAATTGTTGCACCCCAAAATTTGACCAACTGGGTCTCGTATCTGGCTCGAGGTTTCAACGCATAATCGCATTCGCATCTGTATATTGCATACAGTGCATTTTTTCATTTGTATTGATTTTATTGGGATCACAGCTCTCGTCCCGTGTTTCAGGTGTCTTTTATCAGTTTAGATAGGTAGAATCGTATTTTTGGGATATTTCGGTGCCCGTTTATTTTTACCGGCTATTTTGGTGCGCTCTCGCAGTGTTATGTGTCGTTCGGGGCTTATTTTGTTCCTCTGGGGATTATTGTGATTTTTCTGGATTTTATTGGCCATTTTAGGGTTTAAATAGATTTAAATCATTTTTTAGCATTTTTAGAGTATTAATAGGATTTTTAATAGTCTTAATTCTTTTTAAATAGATTTTTAATCATTTTAGGATTTAATAGATTTTTTAGGATAATATAGAATTTTTTAGAATATTAATAGTTTTTAAATAGTGTTAATAGTTTTTTTAAATCATTTTAATAAAAGAATGTAGTTTTGTTTTTCTTTTATTAATAAGAGGTTTTCTTTTAGATAAATAATATAGTTTTTTTCATAGAATTTAATATAGCTTTATTAGAGATTTATTGGAATTTTATTAGTGGGTTTATTAGAATTTTTTAGAGTATTATTAGTTTAGGAGTTAATTAGATTAATTGAGTTTTAGAAATTAATTAGATTAGTTTTCAGATTTAATTAATTGAGTTTAGTTTAGTTAATTAGGTTTAGTTTAGTAATTGGGCTAATTTGTTTCATTTCAGTTTTTTGAAGTTTTTTAATCACATTTTCGTTTGGGCCCATTTCAATTCGCAGGCCCAGTTATTGGTTTTTGTCCAGAAAAGTTCAGTTTTTGTCCATAATATTTCCAGCATAGTCCAGCAATTTCCAGAGGCTTCTAGAACGTCCCAGAGAATTCTCAGCCTTTAAATACCAGCTCGTCCACGTGTAATCCAGAGGGAGGACCCACATTTCGTTCCCACACCACGCCACGCATCACAAACCCACTTCCCTCTCTCTGCCACGTGGTCACCATGCAGCGACTCAGTCCACTACCGCTCCACGCGTCCTGCATGCGTAACACCCCTCCACTACCCTCAGCCACGCGTCTCCCCCCACCTGGCCTCACCGTCTTCCTCACCGGCCGGCATGCATGGCCGGCGACCACCGCCTAACTCGCCGGAAAACACAAAAAACCCAGAACTCCTCCTGCCTTCACCTCCTATCTTCATCCTCCTCCTCTAACCTTCATCATCTAAAACCCAGAACTCCGATCAAACCTCCATAACTTCCTCTAACCTTCATCATCCACAACCCAGAGATTTCCAGAAACCATCAATCTTCATCTTCTTTCCAATTAACAAGAACAAAATTCCAGGAAGTTACCAATCATCGTCAACCCTCATCAATGATTTTCCAGAAGAACAACACGATCTCCAGATTCTTTCATCAAAACTCTCAAGAACTCTCAAGAACTTCATCGCACGCATGTTTGTATCTTCGCACCAAAGCTTCAAAGATTTTCGACCGAACACTCAGTCAGCAAGGTCTCCTTCATCATAGCAATGAGATCTTCAAGAACGCCTTCATCGTAGATCAAGATCTCTCAGGATCTTCAAGGTTCTTCAGAAAAACCCAGGTCCTTCATCGTCAAGTTCACAAAACTCCAGAAGATCATCCGTCTTCATCGTTCTACAGAACTTCAAGAGCGAATCGCCAGCAATAGGAACATGCAAGAAGATCATCCAGCTTCAGCGCTCAACAATTTACGAACGAATTTCAGAAAGATCATCATCAGAACGAACCTTCGAAGAACTTCATCAAGCTTGTTCAGAAATCCTCCATCAAGAACATAACTCATCTTCAACGAGCTTTCATAATTTCTGTTGTTGTTCTTCTGTTTGAATGGAGAGAGGGAAAGATGGTGATAGGCTCGGAGGATGAACGAAAGTGATGGAGAACGGAACGATAGAGAGAAGGAAACGGCGCCGAGATGTGAACAGTGCCAAGGAGGGAGTGAGAAGCTACTAGGGTTTCAGAATGGGAGAGTGGAAGGAGATGGGTCGGGTTTGGGCTTGGAATTACGAGGCCCAGAGTTCTTTTTTTCCATCCCTCCGTTTTTGGCTGAAAGAGATGGGCCTGAGCCCAATGTTCTGGATTCACCCCCGAATCACACGTTACACCCCCTCCCCATTTTTTTCTGTTTGTTTTTTTTCTGGGCTGGGCCCAATTTGCTGTTTTTGTTATTTTATTTGTATAACCCCTTGTAGCAGTTGCCCCCCTTTTTTTTGTATTCTCCATTTTTTTATCATGTCTTTTGTTTAGAAATTCATAAGGAAAAAATATATTGAAAAATAGAAGAATTATAAAAAAAATATATGGAAAAAGAGAAAATATGAAAAGAAGAAAAAGAGAAAATATGAAAAGAAGAAAAAGAGAAAATATAAAAAAGAATAGTGAATAGAAAAAGAAAATGAAAAATAGAAAAATATATTGAAAAAATAGAAAAAATAAAGAAAGGATATTTTGAAAGAAAAAGGGGAAAATGATTGGAAAAGAATAAAAAATATTAGTATAGACTTAATATTTTTTAGAGTGCATTTTCTTTTAGGTTTTTTTTCATAGAGTTTATTTCCTTTTTAGGATAGTTTAGAATGTCCACTTGTTAGGGGGCTATTTTCCATTCGATTTTTTCAGGATAGGATAGGATAGTATTTCCTAGGAGATTTATTTTCAGTATTCACTCATTGTAACCATTTTTCAGAGATTAATAAAACGAGATTTGAGCTGTGGTCCCGATAGTAGCCGAACTACAGCTGCTCTGATTTCTCGTACCAGACGAGAATATGTAGGCATAAGATGCGATATCCTAGCGAGCACACTAACAACTGACTTTCTGTTCTCTCGCTGCTGTGCGATCGAGACTTTCCCGCTGACGATTAATTGTACCCTTTTTTCTCTCTTGCCCAAGTGCATTTGAGACCAAACCATAGTTTTGCCCATAGGTTCCCGACCCTGTGAAACCAGTTGTTTTTCTCACTGCTGTGTGAGAATGTTTTGTTTAGCCGTAGTTAGCCTGAACTACGTAAAGCTCTGATCTTCCATGCAGTGTGGAAGTACGTAGGCACAAGACGCGAGGTCTTGGCGAGCCAATTTTCCCTATAGTCCCGAACTACGTTGACTCTGACTTTCTCTCTTGAGAATACGTAGGCATATAGTGCGACGCTCTATCGAGTCAATTCCCTTCCGTTTAGATCTAGCAGCCGTAGATAGATTGTTTTGCATCCAGTAGACAACCCAAGCAAGCGTGGATCCCGTCGAGTACGACGAACGTGAGGGGTGCTAATACCTTCCCCTTGCGTAACCGACTCCCGAACCCAGGTTTTGGTTGCGATGACCATACCTTTCCCCGTTTTTTGCGAGGTTTACTTCGAGCGTTTCCTTTCCCTCCGTTGGGATAAATAACGCACGGTGGCGACTCTTCTGTCAGCCGGCGCCGATTTTCGCAGTAGCGACAGCTGGCGACTCTGCTGGGGATAATATAGTTCCCTATACGAGTCTGCTGGGGATCCAACGTCCCCTGGCTGCTAAGGACTGCGATAGTCCTTATGCATGTGGGATTCAACGTCCCCTAAGAGAGAGTCAATCCTAGCGCTTGTTTGCTTGGCTATTGGGGTTTATTTATCGATATTATCTGTTGCTGTTGGGGTGTTACGGGTGTTTTATGATTGAGAGATAAGCCGGACCTGGGCTTGAGTATGCACCTAGACATAGTTGCGGAGAAGTAGTAGACGAACCTGTCTGCTGAGCAGGCACAGTTCCCTACGAAAATCTGCGCTCAGACGAGGTTCTCGCAGAGGTGCTCCTTTCCGGTCCTGAGGATCTGAGGGGAGTCCAGACGTGAGGATTGTCGACTCTGGGAACCGATCATTTGGAAGTTAGCTAAGTAAGGCCTCTTCAGGACTCAATGATGCCACTCCTTCTGGGAATCGTATCGTCAGTTCTGAAAGTCTTTGACGCTGACGACCGCATAGGATGCCGTACCTTATCAGATATAGGTCCACACCTGAGAGTGGGGGGATTTTTTTTATGCAGGAAACTTGACTTCCAACCTACCCGTTATTCTGGTCTTCTCTTCAGAGCAACCGTACTCCGTCAGCAGTACAACAGTATTTAGATTGTGTGGGGGCTGTGATCCCGTATTTGTTGCATTGCATTGCATTTGCATAGGCATCTTCGCATCATATTGCATACTATTCGCCATCTAGTCAGAGCTCTTATCTAGCCATTATTTTGTTTTTGAAGGTGAATATTGAAGACGACCAAGGGGTTGAAGCAGATTTAAAGCAGATTTGATCAGAGTCAAGCAGTGAAGTCAGCTGACAGTTGTCGGCAGCTATGTCAGAGAGCAGCTTCCAGTTTGTTGATACCTTGTCGGGTTTCACCGTGACGTCCAATCCTCTGTATGGATCTCCGCACGACGAAGACTTTCCGCAAGTGAACAACCTTACTGCAGCTCAGCTTGTGCAGCCATCTGTTGGAGACCAAGGTCTGCGTGAGCAGTTTGTTGCCTGAGGTGAACGTTCTCCTTCTGTTGATGTCTCAGACTACCAGGGTTTTGCCTTCCCTGTGCTAAAGCCCCGAAGAGAGGTCCCAACAGCAAAGAATGAAGACCCATTAGCTCCCGTGTATGCTGAAAGGTTTCGTGCATTGGATGAGAGATTCAAAGCCTTGAAAGGTAAAGACGCTGTTACTCCTAGTGCTGCAGATATGTGTCTGGTTCCTGGCCTAATGTTACCTCCGAAGTTCAGAATGCCGAGGTTTGAAAGGTACAAAGGAGATAGTTGCCCGAAGCAACATTTGGTGATGTTCTGCCAAAGAATGACTTCATTTGTGCACAACGACAAGCTGATGATTCATTGCTTTCAAGATAGTCTGACTAGGGCACCTCTGAGTTGGTATATGCAGTTAGAGCGTGATCAGATCCGATCATGGATGGACTTAGCCAATGCCTTTCTGAAGCAGTACGACTATAATCTTGACGAAGCTCCTACTCGCGTGCAACTACAAGAATTGTCTCAGGGAAACAATGAACCTTTCAGAAAGTATGTTCAGAGATGGAGAGAATTTGCTGGTAGAGTGCAACCACCGCTCCTAGACCAAGAGCTGAAAGGCATGTTCGTAAACTCCTTGCAGAGCCCGTACTTCGAAAGAATGTTTGAAACCGCACCAAATTTCTCTGAGTTGGTAAGGACGGGAGAGCGCATCGAGTATGGTGTAAAGACTGGAAGAATCCCGAATGTTTCAAGAGGTCAGGCCAGTGAAACTGAATCTCTCTATAGCTCTCAATCTGAAGATGAAACTATGATCAATGCGGTCCTGACAGATGTTGGATATCCTTAAGTCGAATCGGTGAAATCTGTTGGTTCTCCGTCTTCTCAGCGGTCAGTATCTTCCGTGTCTCGTTATTCTGGACAGACAGCTGTGCCTAGGGCACCCCATCGGGAACCTTATGTCGCTCCTCTTGCAAGTCCACGAGCCCGTGGCCGAGGTTATCAGAATCAGCGTCAGAACCAGAATCGACCTCGTAACAACTTGGAACGAAGGAACGCTCCTTTCCATCCAGTACCTGTGCCGTATAGCCAGATTCTTCCGCGTTTGATTTAGAATTCTTTGGTGGAACCAAAAGCTCTCAAGCCCGTGCCAGAGCCTTACCCTCCAGGGTACAATCCCCACACTCAGTGTGGTTATCATGGTGGATCTCCAGGGCATTCAACTGAAGATTGCAAGGCTTTCCAGGCGAAAGTGCAGCAGCTAATCGACAAAGGGTGCATTTCCTTTCCAGATGGAGTTTTGGTTGTGCATGACAACCCCTCAGCTGTCTAAGCTCGTAGACTCGGAAAGTATTCCCCAGAAAAAGCTAGTGACCCAGACAGGCAGACGTCCTCAGCATTGGCAGTCCTCGGACTTTTTACCATTTGCATTTGTAATTTCTTTTCTGTTAGTTACTACTTGCTGTTAAACATTGTATGTTTCGAATGGTGATAATAATGAAGTGACTATGTATTTTTCTGAATTAATCATGTCGCTGTCGCTCATTTACTACATTGTACTGACACTTGCATTTTATTCACTCCACTTTATCACTGTGACTAGCAAAGATTGGAGGGAGGATGACGAAAATAAACTCATAACCAATGATCGTATTGCTTTCAGATAAAACCTTGTCGATGACGTATAAGGCATTGCTTCAAATCCCTAAACACCGGAGAGATAAGGAAGAGAGTCCCTTGTTAACCACTTCGAGCCAAGAAGTAGAAGTTTTTTCGGACTTTTTAAACCCTCACATCTTAACCCGGGGCAGGGTAGTTGTCAGTTAGCTTGATCGAGCGTTCAAGTCTTATAGAGGAGTGTTGTCCTTTGAGGACCAATCACATCATATTCCTTGCCAGAGGTCGTACCTCATCAACCACAATGGTTAAACCTCACCAATCAGGAGTGAGACAGTTACAATCTCTTCGGAGCAATCAAGACAACCAGTGTCACACGACTTTGTTCCAAAAGAAAGAAGAAAGAAAGCCCGCTAAGTAAAAAGAAAGAAAAAGCTAGAAAGCTAATACTTAGGCAAAAATCAGGGTATCCCGCTGGACTTCAAAAGAAAACGAAAAATCGAAAAGAACTCAAAAGGAGTCAGTCCAGGCAAAAATTAGGGAATCAAAAGAATGAAAAAGAGGGATTAAAAAGAAAATTTTCCCCAGCAAGTCACAAAGTCGTGTACACAGACACCGAAAGCAAAGAAGGAGTAACTATCACTCTAGGAAAAAAAGCTTTATGAGTTCCTTAACTGTGGGTCTTACCGTTCAACATACTTCTCGAAGAGGCGAGTGCTTGTGCCAGGTTAACTGAACCTTAGGATCGGAGATCATCACGTAGAAGGGGTGGGTACAAATCAAAATTTGAGCCAAATATCCTTTGTTTCACGAACCGTGAACCCGACCACGATACAACCCTTAAAAGACCTAATTGAGGTAGGGTTAGTCTGAAGCGCATTACGATAAGGTCGAGTAACCCGACTCCTTCTTGACTTGCTAGTCACATCCTTATTGTATTTTCACTGACCACGTAAGCACTACGTTTGAACTTTGGTTCATTCGTCACTCAATCATGCATGTAAATGAGTGATAGCTCAAATTTTTTTCAAAATCTGCATGAACACTGCAGTAAGATTACCATTCGTGAACAGACAGTTTTAATTGCAGGTTAGTAGTTGGCATAGAAGAAATTCCAACAGGGAATAATCGAGCAGGACTGAGTAATTCAGCAGTCTGAACCAGAATGGTGTATGTTGTGAAGCCCAATGAATCAGGGGCATTATCTTCCAGTAAGTTTGGAATCAGTCAGTCTGAGGACAAGTCCCGAAGCTTCAGTCGATCAGGGGCAGTTTATTTGAGAAGCAGTTGATCAGAAGTGAGTCTTCTCGAGAGCCAA
Source organism: Lathyrus sativus (assembly GCA_963859935.3). Lineage (NCBI taxonomy): Eukaryota > Viridiplantae > Streptophyta > Magnoliopsida > Fabales > Fabaceae > Lathyrus > Lathyrus sativus. The sequence goes on along the minus strand of OZ012741.1, from coordinate 597,941,568 downwards.
TCAGGGGCAATTATACAGAGCGTTGAGATTTGAAAACAGATACTTCCAGTGGATAATCAGATCGGGTTAAGTCGCTAGAACGCTCATTCAGGGGCAAGTCATCGCAGAGAATGTTGAAATCAACTGGGTTGTTAGGTGTTTAAATGGAGATTGAATTCTGTTGTCATACAGATACCGGGGCAAATATTCTTGAAGTCTTCTCGTAGCAAGCTGTTCAGAGCAAGTACTCCCAAGAGCTAGATTGGGGCAAGTTGGATTGTATTGAAGCAAGTTGTTCAAACCAGTCTGTTTATCCCCAGCTAGAGTTGAGTATCGGGGAATCGTGTCAATACCCTTACCAAAAAACTGAACCTTTCAAATAAGGAAAAGGCCTTGCTGCCGTCAGATCATTATCCTACAGTTTAAACCTGTTGCGTGTCAGTAACCAGTCGTTCCAAAGTCCAGTTCTCGCCTGGCAAACCGGTAACCAGTTCTCGTCTGGCCTGCCCTACCATAAGCATCAGTTCCCGTCTAGTGCAGTTTATTGTAACCAGTTCTCGTCTGGTCACCGTTTCTTCAAGTATTGTATCAGTTCTCGTCGTCGCGTAACCAGTTCTCGTCTGATCATCGTGTGTTTCAACCTATGTGTTATACCAGTTCTCATCTGGTGTACGTCAGCTTTCAGCCAATTCTCGCTTGGTTGTCTATACCGCAGTCTGTTATTCCAGTCAGCCCCGTCTGACGTTCAAAACACAAAAATCAATGATTGTTCAATTTTCCTAACCTATCAGTTCTCGTCTGGTAGTCTACCTTTGAATGCTAGTTCTCGTCTAGTATTTTCTATATCTTCCACTGTGTACATAATCCGTGTTTACCCTAAACCAGAAAAAACAAAAAAAACCTAAAGGTATCTGACACAGTATTTCCCAATGACCCGCATGTTGTCATGTTCCCCGATACGAAGCTCGACGGATACCAGTACTCCGATCAATGTTCGAATTCCTTATGGAGGATGTGTCAAATCAGAAGTGTTACTCTTCAGCAGATGAGAGTTGCTTATTATCCCCGGAAGAATTGAGACTGTATTGCTATCTCGTATCAGAGTAGGATCAGGAGTATCCTCAGCAGATTACGATTGATATCTTTGATAGGAGGGGTATTTTCAGCAGTGTGCCGCGCGCAATCAACCTCAGTTTAGGTCAATCCCTGCAGAGCGCAATCAGTTGCCAATGGTTCGAAGGAAGCATCCCCAAGCAGAGTTGTTTTCTTTCCCCGGTAAAGTCACCGAAGCAGGATTCTTTCCCCAGCACCGGTCACGAGCGCAGGTTTCGTATGAAATTGTCCGTACACCGGAATACGCTGTAACTAATGGTGCCAGACTGAGGTCCCCAGCAGAATTGAGATTCCCCACCAGAGTCATGCTCTCTCCTGAAGTTGGATGATTCCCTCTTCCCCAGTAGAGTGTTGGAACAGCTGATGCTGTATCTCCCCAGAGTCGCACTCTCTCCGGCGAAGCAGAATGATTTCTCCTTCCTCAGCCGAGCTTGCAGATGTCCAAGAGAGCCGAGTCCTTGGAAGGTGATCAGACCATGGTTGGCCGTTCCCCCAGTGGAGTGTTGAGCAGCTGAAGTTGTTTCCCCACAGAATGGTTATCCCCAGAAGAGTAGCCGAGACGGCCGCGCAGTTCATTCTCGCGATTGATATCAGCAGGTCCAAGTTCTCGTAGAGCTTCGTTCCCCTGCAGCAGATCAACTGAAGTCGTTTTCCCTGCAGCCGTCAAAGGAAGATCAATTCCCCAGACAGAGTCCGATTGATATTGGCGTGTCCACGTTCTCCTCAGCAGGGCGATTCTTCTACTTGAATAGTTCTTTTCCCCTGGACAGGAGAACCCCCCCGGCATTTATTTCGCTGACGGGATTGCATAGCATTTGACATTGCATAGCACTGTGCATGATTGCATAGCATCTAGCATAAACGCATATCATTCCCACCGTGTGGGGCATGACACCGAAGCATATGCATCATAAGCATGATCTAGGTTACTATCATTCTTGTCTTACAGGTGTTCCACCAAAGGACTAGTTGCTCAGGATGATTCCTGACGTTCTCTCCAGCGAGGTCGTTTTCTTGAGAAGATTCTTAAGACCCCGGTGTAATCCCCACAGTCGCTCGCTCAAGATGATTTTTGAGATCCCCAGCGAAGTCTTCAGTTCAAGACGATTCTTGAATTCCTCAGCAGAGCCGTTTGCTTAAGATGATTCTTAAGACCTCAGCGCAACTTCCCGAGTTGTTTGCCCAAGATGAGTCTTGAGCTCCCCAGTAGCGCCCCCAGCAAGGGTTGCCCAGGAAGATTCCTGGAATACCCAGCAGAATGAAGCCTCCAGAAAGGTTATCAGTTCAGGATGATTCTTGAAGGTGCCCGACGGATTTGTTTGTTCAAGATGACTCTTGAAGTCCTTAGCAGCGTGATATGTCTGCTCCAACAGCGATGTCTAATCTGAAGATGGATTTCGTAAGCGCCTGAAGGCGGTACCAGAATGTTCCTGTGGATTCAGGTTTCCGTGCTGATGAATCAATGTGGGGCTGAGGACAAGGTTCCAAATTTTGTATTCAAGATGTTGGTCTGAAGACCAAGTCAGTTATCCTGAGGTGATGATTGATTGCGATCAAGTGAATAGTGTTTCTTCTGACTGAAGTCGAAGATGTTTCTCCAGCTGAAGCGGAGTTTTGCCTGAAGGCAAAGTGTTTGAATCCCCGTAGAGTCATGAATGGCTCAGGATACCATTTCTCTGACTGAAGTCACAGATTTCCTAAGCTGAAGCGAAGGTGCCTAAGGGCAAGGTTATCCCCAAGGTCATGAATGACCAAGGATTCATTTTTCGGACTGAAGGCCGAAGTATATCCCTGACTGAAGTCTCGGATGCTCTATAGCAGAGGCGGAGTTGCCTGAAGGCAGATCCATGTATCCTTGAAGGCCAAGGACCATTTCTTCAGACTGAAGTCGAAGATACCTCCTGCAGAGTTGCCGACGGGCAAAGTTTACATCCTTGAAGGTCAAGGATGTGTATCTTCAGAAGTACTTGAAGATCTTTTCTAGCTGAAGCTGGAATGGCCAGGGGCCAGGGTTTCATCTATCTTAAGAAGAACTTGAAGATTCTCCAGCGGATCTGGAGTGGCCAGGGGCCAGGGTTTCATATATATTTAATGTTGAAGTTCCACGGTGGGCAATGAGCAGCAGTAGTCCGATGTTCGTTATGGTGCTGAGGGTGAACCCCAGATCAGAGTGTGCTCGGTTAAGTCTCTCATTCCCAGCGGAGTAGTTTCAAATACGCAAGTGTACCTTTTGTTCCATTTACCAGGGGTGAACCCCAGGTCAGAGTTGTTCAGGGTTGTATTTTCTCCAGCGGCGAGGTTGGATGTTTGTCCAGCGGCGAGGTTGGATGTTTGTCCGACGGCGAGGTTGGATGTTTGTTCGACGGCGAGGTTGAACGTTTGGATTTGACGGCGAGGTCAGATCATGTTTGTCCGACGGCGAGGTTGGATGTTTATTCGACGGCGATGTTGAGTGTGTCCGACGGCGAGGTTGGATGTTTATTCGACGGCGATGTTGAGTGTGTCCGACGGCGAGGTTGGATGTTTATTCGACGGCGATGTTGAATGTGTTCGACGGCGAGGTTGAATGTTTGTTTGACGGCGAGGTCAGACTCTTTAAATCCCCAGTAGAGATGATGTTTGTACGACGGCGATGTCGAGTGTCTCTAAGAGGATGTTTGTTTCCGACGGCGATGTCAGATTCGGTTTTCCAGCGGCGATGTTGGGCACGTCAAGATGATTCAGTCCTCTGACGGCGATGTTAGGTGATGCAGATCCTTCAGTTTTCCAGCAGCAATGTTGGGTATGCCAGAAGATTTAATTCTCCAGCGGCGATGCGGGGTATTTTTGTCAGGTTTAGTCTTCCAGCGGCGATGCTGGGTATTGTGGTTGTCTGAAGGCAATGTCAGATCGGTATTTCTCCAGATAGTTGTCGTGCAGCTATTGTTCCAGTGGTCGACAAGTTGAGCAGTTGGCAAATTTTCGGGTTTACCGGTATTCAACCGTCTCGCACCTTGATTGGCTGAGAGTCGTTCGCTCCTCACCCAGTCAGGTCCAAGCCGCTTGAATAGGGGCAGCTGTTGCACCCCAAAATTTGACCAACCGGGTCTCGTATCTGGCTCGAGGTTTCGACGCATAATCGCATTCGCATCTGCATATTGCATACAGTGCATTTTTTCATTTGTATTGATTTTATTGGGATCACAGCTCTCGTCCCGTGTTTCAGGTGTCTTTTATCAGTTTAGATAGGTAGAATCGTATTTTTGGGATATTTTGGTGCCCGTTTATTTTTACCGGCTATTTTGGTGCGCTCTCGCAGTGTTATGTGTTGTTCGGGGCTTATTTTGTTCCTCTGGGGATTATTGTGATTTTTCTGGATTTTATTGGCCATTTTAGGGTTTAAATAGATTTAAATCATTTTTTTTTAGCATTTTTAGAGTATTAATAGGATTTTTAATAGTCTTAATTCTTTTTAAATAGATTTTTAATCATTTTAGGATTTAATAGATTTTTTAGGATAATATAGAATTTTTTAGAATATTAATAGTTTTTAAATAGTGTTAATAGTTTTTTTAAATCATTTTAATAGAAGAATGTAGTTTTGTTTTTCTTTTATTAATAAGAGGTTTTCTTTTAGATAAATAATATAGTTTTTTTCATAGAATTTAATATAGCTTTATTAGAGATTTATTGGAATTTTATTAGTGGGTTTATTAGAATTTTTTAGAGTATTATTAGTTTAGGAGTTAATTAGAAAATTGAGTTTTAGAAATTAATTAGATTAGTTTTCAGATTTAATTAATTGAGTTTAGTTTAGTTAATTAGGTTTAGTTTAGTAATTGGGCTAATTTGTTTCATTTCAGTTTTTTGAAGTTTTTTAATCACATTTTCGTTTGGGCCCATTTCAATTCGCAGACCCAGTTATTGGTTTTTGTCCAGAAAAGTTCAGTTTTTGTCCATAATATTTCCAGCATAGTCCAGCAATTTCCAGAGGCTTCTAGAACGTCCCAGAGAATTCTCAGCCTTTAAATACCAGCTCGTCCACGTGTAATCCAGAGGGAGGACCCACATTTCGTTCCCACACCACGCCACGCATCACAAACCCACTTCCCTCTCTCTGCCACGTGGTCACCATGCAGCGACTCAGTCCACTACCGCTCCACGCGTCCTGCATGCGTAACACCCCTCCACTACCTTCAGCCACGCGTCTCCCCCCACCTGGCCTCACCGTCTTCCTCACCGGCCGGCATGCATGGCCGGCGACCACCGCCTAACTCGCCGGAAAACACAAAAAACCCAGAACTCCTCCTGCCTTCACCTCCTATCTTCATCCTCCTCCTCTAACCTTCATCATCTAAAACCCAGAACTCCGATCAAACCTCCATAACTTCCTCTAACCTTCATCATCCACAACCCAGAGATTCCCAGAAACCATCAATCTTCATCTTCTTTCCAATCAACAAGAACAAAATTCCAAGAAGTTACCAATCATCGTCAACCCTCATCAATGATTTTCCAGAAGAACAACACGATCTCCAGATTCTTTCATCAAAACTCTCAAGAACTCTCAAGAACTTCATCGCACGCATGTTTGTATCTTCGCACCAAAGCTTCAAAGATCTTCGACCGAACACTCAGTCAGCAAGGTCTCCTTCATCATAGAAATGAAATCTTCAAGAACGCCTTCATCGTAGATCAAGATCTCTCAGGATCTTCAAGGTTCTTCAGAAAAACCCAGGTCCTTCATCGTCAAGTTCACAAAACTCCAGAAGATCATCCGTCTTCATCATTCTACAGAACTTCAAGAGCGAATCGCCAGCAATAGGAACATGCAAGAAGATCATCCAGCTTCAGCGCTCAACAATTTACGAACGAATTTCAGAAAGATCATCATCAGAACGAACCTTCGAAGAACTTCATCAAGCTTGTTCAGAAATCCTCCATCAAGAACATAACTCATCTTCAACGAGCTTTCATAATTTCTGTTGTTGTTCTTCTGTTTGAATGGAGAGAGGGAAAGATGGTGATAGACTCGGAGGATGAACGAAAGTGATGGAGAACGGAACGATAGAGAGAAGGAAACGGCGCCGAGATGTGAACAGTGCCAAGGAGGGAGTGAGAAGCTACTAGGGTTTCAGAATGGGAGAGTGGAAGGAGATGGGTCGGGTTTGGGCTTGGAATTACGAGGCCCAGAGTTCTTTTTTTCCATCCCTCCGTTTTTGGCTGAAAGAGATGGGCCTGAGCCCAATGTTCTGGATTCACCCCTGAATCACACGTTACACCCCCTCCCCATTTTTTTTCTGTTTGTTTTTTTTCTGGGCTGGGCCCAATTTGCTGTTTTTGTTATTTTATTTGTATAACCCCTTGTAGCAGTTGCCCCCCTTTTTTTTGTATTCTCCATTTTTTTTATCATGTCTTTTGTTTAGAAATTCATAAGGAAAAAATATATTGAAAAATAGAAGAATTATAAAAAAAATATATGGAAAAAGAGAAAATATGAAAAGAAGAAAAAGAGAAAATATAAAAAAGAATAGTGAATAGAAAAAGAAAATGAAAAATAGAAAAATATATTGAAAAAATAGAAAAAATAAAGAAAGGATATTTTGAAAGAAAAAGGGGAAAATGATTGGAAAAGAATAAAAAATATTAGTATAGACTTAATATTTTTTAGAGTGCATTTTCTTTTAGGTTTTTTTTCATAGAGTTTATTTCCTTTTTAGGATAGTTTAGAATGTCCACTTGTTAGGGGGCTATTTTCCATTCGATTTTTTCAGGATAGGATAGGATAGTATTTCCTAGGAGATTTATTTTCAGTATTCACTCATTGTAACCATTTTTCAGAGATTAATAAAACGAGATTTGAGCTATGGTCCCGATAGTAGCCGAACTACATCTGCTCTGATTTCTCGTACCAGACGAGAATATGTAGGCATAGAATGCGATATCCTAGCGAGCACACTAACAACTGACTTTCTGTTCTCTCGCTGCTGTGCGATCGAGACTTTCCCGCTGGCGATTAATTGTACCCTTTTTTCTCTCTTGCCCAAGTGCATTTGAGACCAAACCATAGTTTTGCCCATAGGTTCCCGACCCTGTGAAACCAGTTGTTTTTCTCACTGCTGTGTGAGAATGTTTTGTTTAGCCGTAGTTAGCCTGAACTACGTAAAGCTCTGATCTTCCATGCAGTGTGGAAGTACGTAGGCACAAGACGCGAGGTCTTGGCGAGCCAATTTTCCCTGTAGTCCCGAACTACGTTGACTCTGACTTTCTCTCTTGAGAATACGTAGGCATAGAGTGCGACGCTCTATCGAGTCAATTCCCTTCCGTTTAGATCTAGCAGCCGTAGATAGATTGTTTTGCATCCAGTAGACAACCCAAGCAAGCGTGGATCCCGTCGAGTACGACGGACGTGAGGGGTGCTAATACCTTCCCCTTGCGTAACCGACTCCCGAACCCAGATTTTGGTTGCGATGACCATACCTTTCCCCGTTTTTTGCGAGGTTTACTTCGAGCGTTTCCTTTCCCTCCGTTGGGATAAATAACGCACGGTGGCGACTCTTCTGTCAGCCGGCGCCGATTTTCGCAGTAGCGACACCAATAAAAAATTAGGATAAATTAAGAAATTTAAAACAAAAAGTATGGTTGCAAACAAGATTTTATGATTTAACATTACAATGTTCAAAGATCATGAAGGTAACAACCAACAAGGGTAAGCATGAAACATGTGTAACAACAACATTTTCATCAATGGTATTCAAACAAAAATCATGCAAACAAGTTACAATTTGAATCAAACATGATATATGAATAAATTAAATATAAATGTAACACATTTAATCATATTCAAGACATATTGATGACAATCAATCATGGATAGACAAGAAAAGTAAAAACAGTTCAAGCATGGATTCAAACTTCACAAAGGGAAAGATAAACAAGATTCATGGTAACTTTCAAGGCAAGAAACAACCCTAAACATGTTATGGTTATAAAAATACACATAAATAAGTAAGATGGGGGTGAAGGGTCATGTTCATGAGTTTATAACATCATGAAACATATCATGGTTCACAAAGAAGTTTCAAGGCATACTTTTCACATTCATGCATTCACAAAGGCAAGTATAATCATGGTAAAGAAAAATAGCCAAGTGTTTTAAAACATATAAACATGTTAGACATTAAAAAATGATTCATAAAAGATCAATCTTACAAGAAAAATCAAGTATTATGTCAAGAAAGTTCATGAAAACCAAAGAAAACCCTAAAAAGGACCATGTTATTCAAGTGGACCAAAGTGTTTCAAAAATAACAATTTTTGAATTCTTTCTTCACAAATTGAAACTAGACATATTAAGGAGAATAGTGAAAAAATAGCGGCATCAAAATGATACAAATAAAAGAAGTTATACACATTTGAAAACTAGGCAACTAAGGCAAAAAAACAAGGCAAGCAAAACCAAGGCAAGGCAGATTTTGTAAGAAGGGTCATAACTCACTCAAAACTTAATCATATTGGATGAAATAAAAAAGCAAATTGCTTATTTCTTCACAAGAAATTCAATGGTGATGGTTTTTTTCTCAGGTCGTGCATCATGTGAAAAATTCGATAGCATCATTGGAAAAGACATGTTATGTGCAAGAGGAATGTGACAATCCAATGTACATGTTCTAAGTAGCAAATAATGATTCAAACACAACATATGAGATATATAGAGAGTGCTTAAAAGAATCATACATCAATAGACAAGCTAATTCAACAAATGGCATGTGTAGTGGCAAAAATAGCAAGCTTGTGCAAGAGCAAAGCAACAAACATAAATGTACCAATTCAGCATCAACTAAATGATCAAACATATCACATATGACCTATAAATGATGTTTACAAACACCAATCATCTATGCCTAACCAGAATCAACAAGTTGCATATTGAAATGACACTTAAAGTAAGCTAACAAGCCAAACCAAAGGGACAATCATGAATACCCAAGTTTATGAGCAAGAAATGGTTCAAGCATGACCTATAAAGTGTATCTAGCATGTTCATAATCAATGTACATCAATATTCAGCATGATCTTAAAAGTAGAAAGCTAGAACATTTACCTCTTGTATCTTTTTCAAGTCAATGCACAAAATAAGAAAACCAGTTGATGGATGACGATCCAAGCAGCTCCAATATGTTCCAAATAAGGTGTTTAAATGATGAGACTCCTCGAAGATCACTGTCTTGACAGAATGTCTTCTTATGCAAGAAAACACCAAAAGCTTCAAAGTGAAACTCTAGGTAATGGTGTTACAGAACTTTTATGATGCCATGGACAGTTCAAACAACTTATATGAAGAGTGTTTGACGTGTTAGAATGATTGGAAAAAGGATGGTTTGGTTCTGGTCTATGAAGATGCAAAAAAATCAAATTGTCAAGGTATGAGAGTTGACTTTTGGAATATGAGGTTTTCTAGTGAATTTGAGGGTTTGGACAGCTCCAATTCATCATATGTGATGTGTTTGAGGTATTGGTTCAAGTGTTTATTGGCTGTATTGAGTTGTGGCATAGTTTTTGCAAGGCAGATTTTTCTTCACAAGGAAGCAACTTCTACCACTTGCAAGAAGATGGTGATCAGAGAAATGAGAGAGATTCAACTTGGTTTATATTTTATTCTGGTGTAGTTTGGATGTTAGAAGTGTGTTCTATTTATAGGAAAGCTTGGAGAATGAGAGGTATGGGCAGCCTGTGCCAACTTGCCAAGTTTGCCCTTTTTGGAGGCAAAATGAGCAAATCCAACTTGGGATTTCTTTTCTGAGCATGAGCAACCTTCCTATGTATTTCAACATCACCAATAGCCTGGAAATAGTTGACATGAAATGAAGGAAATAGAGTAGCTGATACAATAGCTGAGGTGTAGCAGAAAATGCAAAAAGTTTCTCTCTCCTTGCCACTTGCATCCACTTGCTTGAATAATCAAATCAAACCCAATCTCTGGTTTTTTCTTGTGGTAATCCATTATAATCTAATCAATTAAGTCCCTAAACATCGGAGAATGATTTAAACAAGTGATTAGAAGAGATTTGAGTGGTTTATGCATCAAAATGCAAGTGCTGAACTTGGTTTTGTGACATGAAAAATCCCTAACTTGCTATCTTCGATTCTCCCTAACTACAAAGGTTGTGAAAATGCTCTTGTACTTTTAAAAAAACCCTAAATATGATCTACAATGTCTATGTTTGTCCAAAGTTCAGATTCCAAAGGGAATTAGGTCAAAAATCTTCATGAAGTTGGCTGTAAAACTTGACTTACAAATAAAAAAAACAAGAAATTTTTCTAAGTGTGGAAATCCTTCACAACTTGATGAGCTCATAACTCAAAATCTATGCATTTTTGGACAAAAACCCTATAGGAAATTTTTGTAGGATTTCCCAAGAGATTTCCAACCAGCTTTGGACCACTCAATTTGGATGTGTGGTTTGAGAGTTATGACCATTCCAAATAAGCTTGTAATTAGGGTTTTTCATAAACCCTAATTTCTTGATTCACAAGTTATCTATAAATTCTTGATTAAATCTTCATCAAACTTAATAGTTAGGCATAACATGATATTGGAAACCTTGATTGCTCCAATTTGGGATTAAAACTCTAAAAGTCAAAGAGTTGACTTTCCGAACAGACGAACCAAACAGTTGAAATCTTCATGATCGATCCTTAGTGTTCTTGGTTTTTTTGAACCTTTCATACTTTTTGAGGGGACTTAATTAAGTCATAGAAACATCATGGACCATGGTTCAAGCTTTGGAAACCCATTTAGACCAAAAGTCAAACTACAATTGACTTTTTCAACTAGAAACTCTAATCAGGGTTTTGCACAACACTGCTTCAATTCTCTTGGTAACAACCTCAAATAGCACTTATTCTTGATAAGATATGAACCTCTTGATTATGTGAAGACTTGATATGTAGAGGATCAATCCAAAACCTTGACTGATCAGTTCACAGTATTCTTGATTTTAACAGTGTGAAACCCTAATTCATCTGCATCTTGACAAAGACTAACTTGAAAGAGGGTAGGGTTAGATAACATGTGCTTGATGAACCTAGAATGATAATGGAATCTAGGGGTCAAATTTTGGGGTATGACACATGATATTGAGTCTTTCATGATATATGTCAGTGCATGCAATGCAAATCCTTATAACAGTTTGATTATACTCTTTTGTGAGGTATGGTTGGAACTATTATTCCATAACATAGGGAACTATGATAACTCTACCTTCATAAAAAATTTTGAACACACTTTTAGCACACTTTTTAATTATGTTAGGCTAATGATCCTTTTGGGAAGAACTGATGAGATTTGCTTGGAGATTTCTTGAAGTAGACTGCCCTAGATTGACTGATTCTTGAAATGACTGCTTTATTGTTTTCTTGAAATGCTTGTCCTAGCATTATTCTTGAAGAGATTTTCTCTTGGTCAATCAATCTTTGGGATGGTTTTCCCTGATCAAAAGATCTTGAACTAATTTCTCTGAACAACAGGATCTTGACTACAATATGCTGCTAATAAGATCACTGATTAAGTTTCTCAACTGTTTGCACTTCCTTAATAATGAGCACTTACTTGCAAATAAAATTTTGCATTCAAAAATGGTAATTTCAATGCGATGCTCATGCAAGTCTTGAAATCAAAGTTATTATTAGAAAGATAATATTGACATATAGCAAATGAATCAGTGGTCAAAATGTAATATTGGTTTAGACATTCAAAGTGAAAGATAATGCAAAGGTATGATACCAAAACAAATGATTAGAAAATATTTTTAGAGTCAGCTTATGCAACCTTGCTATAGTATGCTTTCAAAATAAACCTAGCTCCAGTTAGGTCTTTTGAAGGTTACAACGTGGCCTAGTTCACAACTTTTGAAACAAAGGATATAAGGATCAAAATTTAATTTTATCCTAACTCATTCTCCATGATGATCTCCAGTCCTACGTTCAATTAATTCAACTTATGCATTCAGTTTCCAACAGACTTGTAACTGCACTGATGATGAAGGCTCAAAAGCCAAGGAGATTTTTGAGATGGATGTCACTTTTCCCTTTATGATAGTCACAAAATTCTATTTTTTTAGGAATTTTTTGTGATCCTTTTGATCTTGATATGATGGTCAACTCATTATGTCTTTCCTGACTCTTGTTTTTTATTACCCCTAATTTCTGCCTAGACTTCTTCTTTGAAGCTTTCAGCTCACCGGGATGCCTTAATTTTTGCATAAGTCACCCTTTTTAGGTTTTGACTTAGCGAGATTTTTCTTTCTTGATCTTGAAAGGTAGTGATTGCCTTGCTTAATGGTTGACGAGAACAACCACTGTCACTTTTTGATTTTCATGGGTTCCCCGACATTTCTTTGATGTGTGCAAATGAAAGCTCGTGCTTGAAACTTTTATTGAAAGGTGTATGAACAATTCCCTTGAGTTTGAATGCACATTCGAATTAATTGAGAACTGTCCTACCCTAAGTTAAGACTAAGGGTTTTTTCGTACATAAAGAAACACCATCTTCGAGGCTCAAAGGGGTTGATTAGGGATTAACTTCCTTATTTCTCCAGTATTTGGGAATTGAAATAATTCCTTACATCGTCAGTAAAGTTTTATTTGAAAGCATACTACTCAGCAACTTGGGTATTTTGTTTTCAACATTCTCCCTCCGATCTTTTCTTAAACAAAATTTTGATAAAGACAGATGAATGGGAGAAATCTTGATATATTTTGAAATTTTGAAAAAGGAAAACATAAATATGCGCAGATATGAATACAATGATTGTTTCAAAATATGCAACGCTCATTTAGTTAATATTTAAATTTAAAACAAACAAGTTTGAAAGCAAATAACACATTACAAACATGGAAATTGCAAATGGAAAGAAAACAGGGCCTAGTGACCAATCAACATTGAGGATGAGCTTTTATGTCTGATTTGTTGGTTTCAAAAGGTGACTTGTCTTGATCTGACCTAATATGCTCTCACCTTGTCCTAGAAAAGGATAGTTGTTGATGTTAGGACCAACACCCTTGAAAGAAAAAATCTCTCCTCAAACCAAGTCTTGTACTCTAGCCTTTAGTGCAAAGTAACATTCTAGATCATGACCTGCAACCCCCTTATGGAACTCACGGTGGGTGTTGGGCTTAAACCAAACAGGATGAGGATTTGGAGGAAGAGGTAGAGACCTAGTTATAACTAAACCTATCTGGACCAAGTAAGGATATAATTGAGTATATGACATGGAAATAAGGTCAAATTGATTCATATTCCTTGCATTACGATTCTGATTCTGACCAACATTCTATTATTGAAAAGCCTGTACTAGTGAAGCGTTAACAACAAAAGCAATTACAACTACATATGGTTGATCATAGTATTGTTTCCTGCAAAGAGCTTTCCTTCTTTCATTTGAAAAAACATTCTTTTTGCACTTCTTCTTCTTCTAGAAGTTCCTAGAGGACTTTCTTGCCCAACTAGAGGACTTTCTTGCCCAACTAAACGATTCAGCAACATTAGTAATTTTTCCATTATTGATACCCTCCTATAGTCTTTCTCCAATAGTCACCATGTCAAAAAAACCTGGTGATACATTTCCTATCATCTTTTCTCAAAAAAAGTTTGTAGAGTATCAATGAAAAATCTAGTAAGTTCTTTCTCTGCCAATTGTGGCTCCACCTGGGTAGCCAACTCTATCTAGAGCTAAGCATATTCTTTGAAATGCTCTTTCTCTTTTTGAGACATGTTCTACAGTTAGTGGTGATCTGGTGCCATGTTAAGATTGTACTTATACTGCTTTAGGAAAGCATCAACCAAGTCTTTCCAACTTCAGGTACGACTCTTTTTGAGTCCCATATACTATTTCATTGAAGCTTCACTCAGGTTGTCTTAGAAACAATGAATGAGCAATTTTTAGTTATCAGTATATACGACCATCTTATAGTAGTACATCACCAAGTGGATTTTCGAGCAGGTGTGCCCCTTGTATTTTCAAATTCTAGAGTTTTGAATTTGGCAGGCATAACCAATTTTAAAACTAAGCACATGCCTATTGTAGCAGCACCTAAGACATTGTGAGTAGTAATGCGCCTAAGAGGGGGGGAGGGGGTGAATTAGGTTCTTTGAAATTTTCTGGTTTTAAGAGGACTATGTTACTTTCTTTTTAATGAAGTGATGATTTGAAAGCTTGTAAAGGCAGAAAGTAAAAGAGACACAAAGAGTTATAGTGGTTCCCCTCACACCTCAAGGGTAGTCCACTCCCCTTTCAACACGAAAGAGATTTCACTATAGTTAGGATCAATGTACAATTTGTTCTAACCTATAGGAGATCAAAGGTTCTTAAAACACCTTTAAGATCTAAACACTAAGTGCAATGAGAACAATCCTCTCTAATGCACACACTTGCTTTCAACAATCCTGAACAACAAGGGGAAACTAAAATACAATTATGAGTTTGTAAGATTTGTAACAATGTATAATTGGTAATCAATGTTGAGATTGAATCTTCTCTTTCAATGGAATTTCCACAAGTATCTAAGACTTATTGCGCAAGAATTTTCTTTTCAAAAGATATGAAATTTGATGCAGAAAATCCTTTGTGAAAATTGTTAAAAAAAAGTTCAAGAATTTTGATTGAAAGAGATTGTAAAGAATTGATGTAAAAGTTGGTTGTTTTTGAATTTGAAAAGCTAGGTATTTATATTACATAAATATCTCTTGATGAAATCATGCAAATCTTCAGAAAAAATTGATGAACAGTTGTTATGTTTCAAAGGAAACATTTAATAGACATTTGAATGAAGAGATGCAATTTTTCAGAATGAATTTTCTAAAACGTTCAATGAGCAATCGATTGCACCAAGGCAGCAATCGATTGCACTCCAAAATAGAAGTGAAAACTGAGAATTTTTTAAGCATGCAATCGATTGCACTAAGGCATCAAACGGTTGCTCTTCAAAACAGAATCAAAAAATAGTTAAAAATTTGATCATGCAATCGATTGCTCCAAGAGTGCAATCGATTGCACTTTGAAAAACTTAGAAAAATTCTGTTTTCAAAAGCTTGTGAGAGTGCAATAAGTCATGAAAATTGTTTTAAAAGCTTTGAGAAATTAGGACTTAAATGCTTAATGGATATTCTCATTATACCTTCAGATGAGAACATCTTTAAAATTGTATCTTTGTCCTGATGCTTGATGGTTGATCATCTTTGCCTTCTTGAGTGATTTGTCTTCATCAAAACAAATTTTGATCTTAGGGGATCTTGATTTCACATTCTCCCGCTTTTTGATGATGACAAAGCATTCTTCTTTTGTTGTGATGTTTTCTTTTCGGTACGCTTTTCTCCCCCTCAATGTATGACTTGTTCGAGATAGTCTTGAATTTTGAAACTTTGTACCTTTAAGGAAAGATAATAAACAAGAAAAGAGAGTAACATACTTCTCCCTCTTTTGACATTATCAAAAAGAAGGGAAAGATGGATTAAGGCAATAATATATGAAAATAATGGACAAGCTGGATCATAAGTTAAATTTAAAAAGTACAATAAAGCTGGAAAGTTCAGAATTCAAAAGTAACAGAATTAAATGACAATAATAAAAACAGAAAAACAGTCATTTCTAAGATAGATCCATGTTTGGGTCAAAGCTTGGTTGGCTGGAAAAAGTTGTCTGGAGAGGTGATGGACGAGAAGGAGGAACAACCGAGTTTGAGGGATCGTACTGCGGGATGTAGAGGTGAGAGTACAGGTAGGAGAATTGTTGGTTCATGTTCTCTTGAAAGTTGTTGATCCGAGCATTGGTTGACTCTTGAATAGCAGTGTATTGAGCATTGATGGAATTGTTTAGATTCCCAAATTGTTGAGTCATGTAGTCCATTAACTGTTGATTGCTCGAACCATTTTTGGACGGAACAGGAACATCTTCATCATCTTCATCCTCTTGCTCATCAATATCAGCCACACCTTCGCCAAGGTAAATGATTGTCTTGGTATCTGGGTTGTATTTGACACCCATTCGAGAATCCACATTCTTGATTGAAATCTTGTTGATATTGGAATCCATGAGATACTTATCAAATCCTTCAAAATCTACTTGATAATGTTCCAGGATCTTCGTAATGAACCAAGCATATGGCAGAAACTTGGATTTTTTATTTATTCCGTGCATGTGAGTTAAGATCATATTTGCCCAATTTATCTGAATATTATTCTTAACAGTATATAGCATCTGCATTTCTAGATCAGTTACGAGACAATGATTTCCACCCCTGGGAAACATTATGTAAGCCATGAAGTAATGAAATAAACGGTCATCAATGTTGAATATACCTGCCGACCATGAATTGCGAGATGGTTCCAAGCCACCTAAGGATCAGACTCTTTTTGCATGGTATTCGACTTCAGATATTCTGCTGAGGCTCCAATAGAACTGTCTTTTGTCATATGCGTTCCAGACTTATTTGTGTTCTTCCGGAGATCTTGCAGCAGGCACTGGAATGTTGAGAATCCTATCAAGTGTCTTGGAGAAGAGCAGGATCCTTTTACCTTGAACGTATGTCACTAGCTTGCCTTCTTCTTTTTGTAGGTTGCAGTAGAACAGTCTTACCAAATTCGGATAATATGGCCCGGATGAGGAGATTACTGGTTCCAACCCATATGCAATCAGGGTTTCTTGGAAGGAGAAGCATTATTTAGGAAAGGATGAAAGGATACCGTACTTGGGGGTCCACATAACCTTCTTTTGGAAATACTTGATGAATTTGTCCTATTGTTCATTATCCAAATATTGAAGAACAGGCGGAGTTTCGGAAGATGCGGAGGCTGGACCTTTGCCTTTGTGTTGTGCAGAAATCTTCCTCTTTGTTCGTGAAGCCATTGAAAAAGATGAAGAAATGAGAGCTAGGGTTTATGGGAGAGTTTTGTGGGGAGTTTTGGTAATTGAGAGAGATGGTAGAAGTAGGTTATGAGAGATGATATTTATAATGGTTGAAAGAAGAAATAAGATTAAATGTGGGATATGAGTGGTTGAAGGTATTTAAGATTTTGGAAATATGAGATTTTATGGTCAAATCTTGATACTAGGGCTAAGAAGTAATGGCTAATCATAGGTAGGTCAAAAATTTTAATGAGGGTAGTTGGAAGGTTTAAGGATTCATGTTTCTATTAAATAGAAACAGAAAAAATAGTTTTTCAGTAGGTGCAATCGATTTCTTTATCAAACAGAAACGAATTTTGGCAAAAGCTACCGAGTTCAATCGATTGCTTGCTTTAAAAAATTAAAAGAAATGTAAAACTTACAGTGAACAATCAATTGCTGCAGGGGTGCAATCGATTGCTTGCAGTGAAATTTTGATAAAACACAACAGATGAAGTTCTTTTATGTTTCTACGTCAGTCTCATCCAATATTCCAAGTTCCCTTCATATTTTATAGAAAGACTCCTTTGCCAAAGGTTTTGTGAAGATATCGGCAAGCTGATTATGAGTATCTATGAATGTTATCTCGACATCTCCTTGAAGTACATGATCTCGGTGCTTGTTTCAATCCATAAAGAGCTTTCTTTAGTTTGAAGACATTAGATGGATATTTGTAATCTTCAAAACCAGGGGGTTTCTTGACATACACTTCTTCATTTATGAATCCATTCAAGAATGCGCTCTTCACGTCCATTTGGAAAAGCTGGAAATTCATGGAACATGCATAAGCCAATAATAATCTAATTGCTTCTAGTCTTGCAACTGGAGCGAAAGTTTCGTCAAAGTCGATTCCTTCTTCTTGGTTGTATCCTTGGGCGACCAATCTTGCTTTGTTACGAACTATAATACCATTTTCATCGAGTTTTTTCTTGAAGACCCATCTTGTTTCAATGATATGCTTGTTATTAGGCCTAGGGACAAGATTCCAAACTTGATTTCTTTCAAACTGGTTCAGTTCTTCTTGCATATCTATAATCCATTGATCATCACCTAAGGCTTTGCCGATTTTGGTTGGTTCAATTTGCAAAACAAATGCCATGTTAAGACAAGCATCCTTTAGATTTAATCTTGTTGAAACACCTTGACTGATATCACTAATGACTTTATCGATTGGGTGATCTCTATGAGTTCTCCATTCGTTCGGTAGATCATTGTGTACTTCATTTTGTTGTGAATCCTCTTGCTGCTGATTTGGTTGATCACTTGCAATATCTTTGAGAGTGTTTTCTTGAGAGGTTTCTACTACATCATCATCATCATCATTAACAATAACATCATCCTCCTTTGAGGGGTTAGATTCATCAAAAGAGACATGCATAGATTCTTCAATAGTTAAAGTTCTTTTGTTAAAAATTCTGAAAGCCTTATTTGAGAGAGAATAGCCGAGAAAAATACCTTCATCGGATTTCTCGTCAAACTTATCGAGATTGTCTTTGTCATTGTTTAAGACAAAACATTTACACCCGAATATGTGGAAGAAGGATATGTTTGGTTTTCTTCCTTTGAACAGTTCATAAGGGGTTTTCTTGAGAATTGGTCTGATGTTCACACGATTACTTACAAAACATGTTGTGCTTACTGCATCTGCCCAAAAATATTTAGGAAGGTTTGAATCACTAAGCATTGTTCTTGCAAGTTCTACCAACGACCGATTCTTTCTTTCTACGACACCATTTTACTGTGGAGTTCTTGGTGCAGAGAAATTGTGAAAGATTCCATTTCCTCGCAGAATTCTTCAAATAGAGCGTTCTGGAATTCTCCACCATGGTCACTTCTAATGGAGACAATTGAAAGTGACCTTTCATTCTGAATCTGTTTTGCATACTTCTTGAATGCTTTGAAAGCTTCACTTTTCTGCACTAAGAAGAACGTCCATGTATATCTAGAGAAGTCATCAACAATTACTAATGCATAAACATTACCTCCAAAACTTTTCGTTCTTGATGGTCCAAAGAGATCCATGTGTAACAACTGCAGTGGCCTAGTTGTGGACACCACATTCTTGGATGTGAAAGTTGATTTGGTCTATTTTCCCTTTTGGCATGCGCCACACAATCTATCTTTCATGAATTTGATCTTTGGCAGACCAACAACTAAGTCATGTTTGATCAATTTGTTCAAATGCTCCATATGAATGTGAGCAAATATTTTGTGCCATAACCAAGATTCGTTGTTGTTTGCCATAAGACGTTTAACCTTCAAAGATAAGTTATCAAGAGAAATCATGAAAATGTTGTTAATTCTATTACCTTTTAACATTACCTTAGAAGTGACTTCGTTTTCTATCAAGCATTCATCTTTAGTGAAGTTGATTCTGAAACCTTTGTCACAAAGCTGACTAATGCTAAGTAGATTATGCTTTAGGCCTTCTACATAAAGGACATCTTCTATGGTTGTAAAAGGTGGTGCACCAATGCTTCGTACGCCAAGGATCTTCCCTTTGTTGTTATCACTATAGGTTACCTTTGGCCATAAGCGTTAGATGTGAAAATTTGGTAATGTCACCCGTCATATGCCTTGAACACCCACTATCAAGATACCACTGATATGAGGAGGTCTTCAAGGATACCTACAAAACAGAATTAAGTTTCATTAGGTACCCAACTTACTTTGGGTCCTTCATAGTTAGTTCCTTTCTTGACCCACACATAATCCCCCTTTGCAACACTAAAGTTTCTCACATAACAGACATTAGGTGTATGGCCTTTGATACCACAACAAAAGCAAGTGGGCTCAAAAGTACTCTTATATCTAGAAGTATAGGGTTTTTTTTCTTATTAACAACCTTATTCTTCTTGGGATATTGATGAACCACTTTAGGTTTTACCACTTTCTCTTTTGGAGGTTGTTCACTAGCTTTAACAAAGATGGTTTTGTTAGGACTTGGTTTTGAGAATTTTGAATAACCGCGCCCACTTTTATCATTTGAAAATCTTTGTTGGCTAAGAACAACCTCTAATCCAATTTGTCATTTTTCATATCTTTCAAGAACTCTTTTCAATTGGACAATTTGAAAAGAAAGTGACTCACACTTTGTGCATGCAAAATTCAGTTTTTCATTTTTGAAATTCTTTTCCATTGTTTCAATTTTTTCTTCTAGAATTGTAATTTTTTTTTTTTAGAGGAAGTAGTTTTGTACAGAATTTTACATTCACTCAGAAGTTCATCAATGGCCCCTTGAGCATCATCATCATAAATTAGAAAATTATTACTAACCTTGTCATCTTCATCATCAGAATGGTGTGAGGCCATTAGTGCCAGATTTGTGCTTTGATCACTATCTGATTCTGATGAGGAACTTATCTCGTTGTCTTCCCATGCCACATATGCTTTATTTTTCTTGAATCCCTTTTTTCTCTTAGAAACCTCGTTCTTGGAAAGTTTAGGACAGTTTGGTTTGATGTGTCCTATTTTTCCACATTCATAGCATTTGACATCTTGTGTGGATGTTGACGCCTCTTTCTCTTTGCTTTTTGAAAACTTCTTCCTTTTCATGTAGTCAGAATTTCCAATATTATTTTTAGAGCCAAAGTATTTCCCTAACCTCTTTACAAGAAGCATGAATTTTTCATCTTCAATTGGATCATCTGATTTCTCTACTTCTTTGGAATCAGCCTTTAACGCAACGTTTTTAGATTTCTTCTCTTGATTCTCATGTTTCTCCAATCGCCCGAGTTCTGTTTCATATTCTTGAAGTTTGCTGAACAAAGTGACGAATGTCATCGTGGCTAGGCTCTTCTTTTCAGAAATTCCTGTCACCTTGGGCTGCCATTCTCTGGACAAGGATCTAAACACTTTAAGATTTAATTCATCGTTAGTTAGTGTCTTACCGAGTGTTATAAGATGATTTGTCAAGTGCACGAATCTCTTCTGCAAGTCAAGAATTGATTCTCCTGGATGCATTCTGAACATCTCGTATTCCTGGCTCAACGTGTTCAACCTTGATCATTTAACTTCGATGGTTCCTTCATGTGTTTCTACTAAAGTATCCCAGATTTCCTTTGTTGTTGTACATGTTGAGATGCGAAAGAATTCGTCCATGCTCAATTCACTTTGTAGAAGATTGATTGCCTTCTTGTCATAGATAACCCTTTTCTTATCATCGTCATCCCATGAGGCTTTGGGCTTCGCTGATCCTACACCGTTAACGACCGTTGTAGGAGTGAAATGACCATTTTGAACAGCATCCCAGATTCCGTCTCCTTGTGCTTCTAAGTGAGCCTTCATAGGATTTTCTAGAAATCAAAGTATTCACCACAAAACAATGGAGGCTTGTTGCTGCTACCACCGTCTTTGAATACACCTTTATTATTTGCGGAAGCCATACTGGATCAAATAGGAACAGGTTACCCAAACCTGCTCTGATGCCAATTGTGAGTAGTAATGCACCTAAGAGGGGGGGGGGGGGGGTGAATTAGGTTCTTTGAAATTTTCTGGTTTTAAGAGGACTATGTTACTTTCTTTTTAATGAAGTGATGATTTGAAAGCTTGTAAAGGCAGAAAGTAAAAGAGACACAGAGAGTTATAGTGGTTCCCCTTACACCTCGAGGGTAGTCCACTCCCCTTTCAACACGAAAGAGATTTCACTATAGTTAGGATCAATGTACAATTTGTTTTAACCTATAGGAGATCAAAGGTTATTAAAACACCTTTAAGATCTAAACACTAAGTGCAATGAGAACAATCCTCTCTAATGCACACACTTGCTTTCAACAATCCTGAACAACAAGGGGAAACTAAAATACAATTCTGAGTTTGTAAGATTTGTAACAATGTATAATTGGTAATCAATGCTGAGATTGAATCTTCTCTTTCAATGGAATTTCCACAAGTATCTAAGACTTATTGCGCAAAAATTTTCTTTTCAAAAGATATGAAATTTGATGCAGAAAATTCTTTGTGAAAATTGTTAAAAAAAAGTTCAAGAATTTTGATTGAAAGAGATTGTAAAGAATTAATGTAAAAGTTGGTTGTTTTTGAATTTGAAAAGCTAGGTATTTATATTACATAAATATCTCTTGATGAAATCATGCAAATCTTCAGAAAAAATTGATGAACAGTTGTTATGTTTCAAAGGAAACATTTAACAGACATTTGAATGAAGAGATGCAATTTTTCAGAATGAATTTTCAAAAACGTTCAGTGAGCAATCAATTGCACCAATGCAGCAATCAATTGCACTCTAAAACAGAAGTGAAAACAGAGAATTTTTTAAGCATGCAATCGATTGCACTAAGGCAGCAATCAATTGCTCTTCAAAACATAATCAAAAAATAGTTAAAAATTTGATCATGCAATCGATTGCTCCAAGAGTGCAATCGATTGCACTTTGAAAAACTTAGAAAAATTATGTTTTCAAAAGCTTGTGAGAGTGCAATAAGTCATGAAAATTGTTTTAAAAGCTTTGAGCAATTAGGACTTAAATGCTTAATGGATATTCTCATTATACCTTCAGATGAGAACATCTTCAAAGTTGTATCTTTGTCCTGATGCTTGATGGTTGATCATCTTTGCCTTCTTGAGTGATTTGTCTTCATCAAAACAAATGTTGATCTCTGAGGATCTTGATTTCATATACATCATTACCTTCCACAACTCTTAATATCTTCTTCAGAGTCTGGCATTGCTCTCTTACTTCTTCAATTTCTCCAGCTTCTTCTTGACTTTCAAATTGGGGACCAATAGCATGATACACAATGCGAGGATCTTCATAAGCATCTTGAGCAACAGTATGCACGATAGGTTGAGATTCAGTTATTACCAAAGCTTGGAGTAGTGGCAGTGCAAATGGGCTAGCTCTTGGAGTATTGGAAAATGGTGGAGATTAATTTGGTGGTAATCCAAATTTTGGACAAGAAGTAATCGGCCTCTGGGAAGGTATGAGTCAACAGCAAAATTAGTGATTTTAGAGATGACAGTCCTCTGAGTATGAACTTCCCTAACAGTCAAGGCTTGTAGCATATTCATGATCTTACTCATATTTCCTTTCAACTCATTAATGTTTTCCCTAACTCTTTCACTATGCTGCTCTTAATCAGCCATTCTTCTTTTGACGCTGGCCCTAGTTCCATACTAGTTCCCTAACTCTTCCCTACGAATATTTATTTTCCTCCGGATCTCCGTCTGCTCACTGAAGTTGTGGAAGATACTTCTCTAGGATTTTCTAGGCTTTTATTTAGCTATTTTGGTTGCAAGAATATTATTTGTAATTTGTCTTCAATGAATTAAAAGTTTCCTTGGTATTCCGCAATATTCGTAAATATTCGAATTCCATGAAATCTTCATTTGCATTCGCATTCTAGCATCTTACTTTTGCATTGCATGTGTCTCCCGGTTTCTCATACTCGGTTCTCTCACCTTCCAGTTTTGTCACCCTGAGTTCTCTGCATCAATACGACCCTTCAAAAGGATGGAAGATCAAAACCAAGAGATCAACCGTGTCAACCATGAACTCGAAGATCTTCGAGGAAGTGTAGGGCAGATTTTGGAGATGCTACGAGCTCTTAGTGTGAAGGTGGATGCTCAGTCTACTGTTGTTTCTGAGACTACTAATACCGTTATGGAATCTCAACCAGTTGTTACTGTCGAGAATGTACCTCCTCACGGTCTTCACTCCAGTTTGGTGCCTCCTAGTGCTCAACCAGTTCGACGAGCTACCCCTCCAAAGTGCAAAACTCCTAACTCCGACCATGGTAAAGGACCTGCACGTTCGAGGAACCGCAAAACGGCTACTCCTCAACCTTGGCAACATCAGCCTAACTATGTTCAAGGTTATCCATTTCCATATGCTCAGCAACCATATGTAGCTACTGTTGCACCTCCTTTCAATCAGCAGTTTCCTACATACCAGCCTGTGCCATCAGCTCCGATATACCAAGCACCGGTTTATCAACAACCTTCCGGTTATCCGCCCATGCAAGTTCCTGTCAACAGTCAACGCGTGCCCAACGCTTCTGTTCACCAACAATCACAGAATCAGGTTCCTTATCCCCGTAAGAGGCAGTATAAGCCTTGTCCTCCAATTCCGATAACTTTCACTGAGTTATACCCCCATTTGGTACAACAAGGTCTGATTACCACCCGTGCTTTTGGTCCTCCGCCCAATCCGTTACCTGCAGGTTACAACGCTGCCGCTCATTGCTTATTTCATGAGGGTGCGCTCGACCATGATCTAGAGAATTGCTACACTCTTAAGAACTTTGTCAGAAATTTGCTAGAAACGAAGAAGTTGTCTTTTAGCGATGCTCAGCCGAAGATCGAGACTCCTCTCGGGGTTCCCCGCTTGTCAAGCTTAAATTCTGCAAAGTATGTTGTTCCCTCAGCAAATCAGTCGAATCCAGTAATTATTCAAAGGCCTAGCTCGTTTCATTTCAGTAACCCTCAAGATGATATGACCGGGATCAACAAAGAATCTGGGAAAGTTATTTTGAAGCAACGACTGAAAACTGTTGAAGATGTGACCAGCATAACTGGGGCAAGCCATAACGACTCACAGTGATCATAAACCAGATGTCCCTTCCATTGAGGCTCTGCCAAAGGAAACTGTTACTCTTGAATGCAAGATCTCATAAACATTTAGAAGGATTTTTCCGACAGTTCATTTGTTTATTTATATGTATTTCTCTTTGATTAAGCATATTTAGCATGTACGAACTTGTTTATCTTTGATTAATTAATGCAACGCATATGTTTGTCTTGAATAAATCCATTCGTTTCACTCATTCAAAAAAAAAACGTTTTCATAAATCATAATGCCAACTTTACCCGATCTCTTGTTCTGATGGAGAATTGGGGGGAGGATGACGAACCCAAAACGTCAGATTTCTTGTCGTATGCTTTCAATTAAAACCTGCTGATGATGTAAGGCATTGTTTCAAATTCCAAACACTGGAGATATAAGGATGTTAATCCCTAGTCAACCCTTTGAACCTTGAAGTAAGAGTTTTTTCTTTCTTTTTAAGAACCTTCATCCTAACCTGGGGCAGGGTAGGTTTCAGTTAAACCGATCGAGCACTTAGACTCTAAAAAAGGAAGAGAAAACCTTCGAGAATTTATCCTTAGCATCTTAAGAAGTCCAATACAATGACTATCCCTCGGTTACCTAAGGAGTGGGGCAGTCACGAGCCTCTCAAAAGATTTACACGACTTGTGCATAAAAGAATATTCAAAAAAATAAGAGCCCGCTAAGTCGAAACCTATGAAGGAGACTTAGGCAAAACTGGGGCATCCCGCTGGACTCCAAAGGCAAATCAAAAGATGTTGTCCAGGCAAAAGTTAGGAAATAAGAACAACAAACCAATAGTTTTAGAATCCCTATAAAGAACAAAGTTGTGTGATCGAAATGCCAAAAGAAATAGGCGAGTGAGTGCCATGTCCAGAGCCTTGATAAGTTCTCGACCATAGCAAATCCGCTTGAGATATGAGCGTTCGTATCCGATTAACTGAATTAGGATTGGAGAACATCACGAAGAATGGGAGGGTACAAATATAACTTTGAGCCTATATCCTTTGTTTCTTAAACCGTGAACCAAGCCACGATACAACCTTTAAAGGACCTAATTGAAGTAGGACTTCGGTTGAAAGCATACTCGATAAGATCACGTTTCCTGACTCCTACGAGCTATGCTCAGAAAAAATTCATGTTGGCATTATAATTAAAACTTATATTCTGACTAGTGATTTCGGTCACAAGTTATTGCGATATCTTTTTCAAAACAAAAATTCAAGACAAATATATGTGTACATTGACAAGCTCAGGATAGGCATTTCAGGCATGACGACTTTGCTTGATATCTTAGAGATTTACATATGGACATAACCCGTGGAACTTGAAGATCCTGTTAAACAGGGGCAGGCAGTTTCCCAGTTCGCTTACCAACACGAGTCTGACGCTCTTAAGGAGCTATTTCTCAAAGATTTCATCATAACACGCTTAATTTGTGCCAGACTTGACGAATCTCTCAAAGAGTTTGAAAACAGTGGGGCAACCAGACTCCGTGTTCTCTATAAAATCCTCTTGAGATGACCATACCTCACAACGCAAATATCCTGGGGCACCGTGTTTTTTTTTTTTAAAAAGGAAACAAATGGCGACTACTATAAGGTCCTTCAAGATCAAAACCATGTGGTTTCACAACTTTTCTTCATGCACCTGATGGATTTTACTCACGGCGGCCTTCATTCCCCAGTAAATCTCAGTGTTGCAACAGGCTCCTAAACTATTGCCTCATCACAGTCCCCAGAGAGACTATAAGCTGACAACTTTTTCTTGGGTAACTCGAAAGTGTCCCTCAGGTTTTCTTCTCCCCATGTGAAGACGTGATACTGTACACCCAAACGAATTACTTTCTCCCCAGAGAATTCAGAACTTTAAAACCAGATTTGGTTCTACCATTGATCCTTCTCACCCATGATTGACGTATTGGTTGCAGAGAATGCAGGGTATCTCCGTCGAGATGTTTATTTCATCTCTCGTCCCGTCTATAGTCAGTTTCGTCAGCATACGCAGGGGCATAAGCATCACATGCCTATTTCATATATTCATTTCACATACTCATTACATACTCATTTCATAACATCCTGCATATTTAACTACATAGACATTAACATACATTCATATTAACATATGCAGTAACATATGCGTTAGCATTCACAGGTTCATTGTGTCTCTCCATCGTTGGGTGTTACCACCGAGTAACTGGGTTTGTCCATTCTCTTCAAATAGATTGTCATCCCTAAGCATAAAATACATATGTGTTTCCAAGTTTCCCTACAGAGCTCGTTCCTCGTGGATGACGGTTAGTTCAGCTATCTTTCTTCGCCAAGATAAGATATTTACCCTTCGAGATCATTCCCTCGATGGAGTCTTGATTACCAGTCTTCTTTCTAGCTCGATCCTAGATTGAATCTCAGTCTTGTCGGTCGTCGAGCCCAACCGGACGTGCATTTATTTTGCACCGTCTAAAAATTTTCACCCTACCTTGGCAGATACGCGACTGTTCTCACCTGAGAAGCTTATCACTGTACCCGGATGTGCATTTATTTTGCACTATTTTTCGAGAACACCAATCACAATCCTTTACAGATACACGCTAGTTCACGCCGGGAAAATCTATCAGTACATCTTACAGCATCGGTATGCGACTGTTCACGCCTGAGAAGC
Source organism: Lathyrus sativus (assembly GCA_963859935.3). Classification (NCBI taxonomy): domain Eukaryota; kingdom Viridiplantae; phylum Streptophyta; class Magnoliopsida; order Fabales; family Fabaceae; genus Lathyrus; species Lathyrus sativus. The sequence continues at coordinate 597,914,331 of OZ012741.1, read as the reverse complement.
CTATCGATATAACAATCCTACATCCTACAACATCGGTATGCAACTGTTCTCGCCTGAGAAGCCTATCGATATAACAATCCTACATCTTACAGCATCGATATGCGACTGTTCTCGCCTGAGAAGCCTATCGGCATGACACTTTACAATCCTAGATTTTACAATCGATCAGCAACAGTTCTCACCAGAGAAGCTTATCACAACCTTACACAATAGGATCAGCAACAGTTCTCGCCAAGAGAAGCTTATCACAACATTTTACAATCGATCAGCAACAGTTCTCACCAGAGAAGCTTATCACAACCTTACACAACAGGATCAACAACAGTTCTCGCCAAGAGAAGCTTATCACAACATTTTACAATCGATCAGCAACAGTTCTCACCAGAGAAGCTTATCACAACCTTACACAACAGGATCAGCAACAGTTCTCGCCAAGAGAAGCTTATCACAACATTTTACAATCGATCAGCAACAGTTCTCACCAGAGAAGCTTACCACAACCTTACACAACAGGATACGCGACAGTTCTCGGTTAAGAAGCTTATCGTAACATTCTTCTGCAACGGTATGCAACAGTTCTCCGCCGAGAAGCTTATCATCATTATTACTTGTTATCACCTCTACAAGCAGTTCTTACCTGAGAAGCTTATTATTGCCACTCTTGCAGAAAAGCGACATTTCTCGCCTGAGAAGCTGATCCTATCTTCGTTATGACTCGCAGCAAATGGCCATCTCCATCGAGCAGTTGGGCTTCCATTTTCCTTGTCGTCTTGAAGTATGGGGAGGTTTGAACCGAATCATATTCAGGAGAGCATGAATCTTGAAGTATGAGGAAGTTCAGTTTACTCTTTAGTAAAAGAAGGAGCTGAATCATATTCAGGGAGCAACAAACCTTGAAATGAAGAAGTTTATTTACCCTTTAGTAAAAGAAGGAGCCGGAGCATATTCAGGGAGCAACAAACCTTGAAATGAAGAAGTTCATTTACCTTTTAGTAAAAGAAGGAGCAGAATCATATTCAGGAGAGCATGAATCTTGAAGTATGAGGAAGTTCAGTTTACCCTTTAGCAAAAGAAGAAGCGGAAATCATGCCCGACGCGCTGTCCTCGGAAGTATGAAGAAGTTTATTTTACCCTTTAGTAAAAGAAGAATCTGAAACGTATTCCAGGCACCAACCTTAAATATGAGAAGATTTATATATCAGATAAGCAGCAGCCTCTTTATTTGAGTGCTTATCCGTTTTGGCATGTAAGTCCCTTCCAACGATAAGTGACAGTTCTCCCTCGAGAAGCTTATCAGGGCATTTCCCATCAAAGCCCATTTATTTTGGCATACAGCCGGTTTTTACCCTGTATATCTGATATGGATTTCTGAAAAGTCCATTATATCCCATCACGAAGGATAGTTTATAGAAGTTTGGATGTTATTCTTTGCTCAATGCTCCAGCATTCTGTAATCGATCTTGCAGTCGTGTAGATCCAGTCTTATTGTTAGACATTCCCAAGTGGAGGCCATCTCATAGGCGCCATCACTATTAAGGATCTTGTTCTAACCACTCAAAGTCCATTTATTTTGGCATACAGCCGGTTTTTTTTACCCTGTATATGTGTTACGGAGTTCCGAAAGGCCCGTTTGATCCTGTCACGAGAGATAGTTTACAAAAGCTTGGATGTTATTCTTTGCTCAATGCTCCAGCATTCTGTGATTGATCTTGCAGTCATACATGATCCAGTTTTACTTTTAGATTCCCCGGTGGAGGCCGTCTCATAGGTACCATCTCCATTTGAGAATCTCGTCCCTTTTCTAAAATGACAATTTGGTCGTATTCGCACCATTTGACCATCGTTTTAGAATTCCCCAGTGTTGTGCTGTGTCCCAGCGCGTCGTTTTCCCCAGTGTTTTTATCATAGCATCTGTCCTTTGTGTCGTTCATTTGCATCGTCGCATTCATCATTCCAGCATACGCATCATATCATGTTCATGGCGCTGCCTGCATTAGTCTTGTTTGGTCCATAGCATTGCATATCGCCACATGTAAGGGCAAAATTTTCGGTTATCTATATTTAAATCCCTCCACCATGATTTCTAGAGTCTCGGCCGCTCAAATCATCCAGTGTAGTTATTTAAATAGGGGCAACTGTAATACCCCAAATTTTACCCTTACATTTAGTCAGTCATTTCGCATAGCATAGCATCCACTAATCACTAACCAGTCATGGCGTGTTGATTTGTTTTGCATGAATCCAGTTCAAGGGCGTTTTGGTCATTTTACACTATTTTGGATAATTCTGAAGAAAATCGGTCTTTAAGCCTCGAGGCGTTCAGACCATGATACGTGGGACAGTTGTCTGTCATATGAGTTGGTTATCATCAAGGCATCGAGCTGGCTCGGTCTATTATTGAAAATTGCCGGGAGCGTATCTAAATTTGGGTCGTTCATTTGCTTAGGGTTCAAGACCATTCTGGGCGGGGTTCCATTTCAGTTGATAACGCGTTCTCTTGATATACAATGAATGGGATTTAGTTTGAATTCACTCAGATTTAATCAGGCAGTGAGATCGAGACCACGAGAGGAATAAACACATGGACGAGAAATTAAGTATATTTGAATATCATTCGCGAATATTTATACTTTATAATTAGGAAGTGAATTCAAATATTTGTGGATTTTTTATTCATAAGTGTTTATAATTTACAACTAAGAAGTAAATATAAATAATTTCAAAATTGGTTATTCATAAGTATTTAAGATTACAATTGAGAAGTAAATAAGTATTTGTTGAATTTTATTTCATAAGTACTTAATTTACAAATGAAGGGGACAAATAACTTTTGAATTTGATTCATGGGTACTTATTTGGTTACAAGAGAATTTCGTTTACAAGGAATGTCTATTTTAAAGGTCCTAAGTCCTAAAGAGCTCTAAATGTTCTTCCCTTGAATCCTGTCGCGAAACTCCCGGTTACCTGAAAAAGAACAGATAAACAAAATACAACAGGAAAAGAGGTTAGAAGTTGTTCGACACTCTCAGAACATTATCATCATCGAGTGTCGGGAGGGCACGACTAAAGCCGCATCCTACTCCCGGTTACCAATCCGCGCCATCGGCGTCAGATCAGGTAGTTAATGTTCTTATTTACGGGACAGCCGAGAAAGAGTGAGAGAAAAAGAAGTAGGGGCCGAAATGATTTGCCGAAAAGGATCATATGCCGAAAATTGGATTCTGTTTCAAAGTAAAACAACATTCCATCAAGTAAATATGGTAAGTTCCAATTTATTTTTCAAACTGATATAAAGCTGAACAGCAGAGCCAACCCGAGTTCGGACCTAGATGCCAATAGGTCTGAACCGTTTGTTTGATTTTTTTCAATACCTGAAATACAAGAGTCAAAACAGCATCAGAAGTCCCCAAAGTCCATAACAGAATTAAGGCCAAAACAATTCACAAGTTGCACCAAATTGAATAAGCACTTCAACTCACAAAGCAGCAAAACCACTCAATTCAGAAACAGAAGAGCAATTGCGACTCAGAGATGAACCCAGTTCAATCCAGAAAAATAAGAGACTGAGAGCTAAGTTCAGAGTCAGCTCAAAAGACAGAGCAAGTTCAGTTCACAAAAAGCTCATTTCATATTAAGTAAAATCCCACGACCAAACTACCTCAAACTGCTAGGGGCATCGTGGAACAAGGCACCAAACGCAGGGGCTCAACTTATCACACATCATAGCCCAATCCACAGATCTGTTCAAAAAAAAAAGTAGAAAATAAAGTTAGTCCATCAGTTCACAAATTCAGATGAACAAGTGTATCAGTTCAAAGAAAAAGCAGACAAAGTTCACAAAGCCATATCAATTCACAAACTGTATCCAAGTCCGAAGCAAGTTTGGTTGGCCCCAAAATGAATTGAATACGAGCGAGGCTCAAGGATATCCGCACCATGAACCGGTTTGGTCAAAACCACATATGCAAAAATCCAAAAGATATCAAAAGGTGTATCCAAACCGAATCAGTAAACCATCATAAAACAATATCCAATCAAGGAGTTCTGAAAAAGGAAAATCCCAATCAAAATCATATCAGAAAAGGAAATCTGGATTTGCATCGGATTAAATCACAAAATCAAATCTCATAGCACCAAATATAACGTAAGTCACTAGGATCCAAGCCCATGAAAAAGAAAACCAGAAAAAGTATAAGAGAGGACGACACAACCTTTTGAAAGGGGGTTGGAGGCCGAAAAAATCATTGAGTAGAAACCCTAACCAAACTCATCCGCAGCCGAAAAACAAAGCCAACAGGCCTCAGAGGAACAATCTCGTCACCGTCACCACCGTGGAGACCGCCTTCGCCATCCGGCGGGCAATCAACCTCCGGACTCCGTTCACCTCATCATTGGCCTGTAGATCGTCGAGAACATCCACGAGAACGTAAGCCCTGCGTATTTCTCACGTGTTGGTTGTTTTTTTTCCAGAAAAGAGAAGGGAAGAGGGAGAGAAAAACGGAAAACGGCGACGAAACCCTAGACGACCACCATCAAGGCAAATCGCACGACCGCCTTCGTCTCTCGACGGGCAATCGTACCCTGAGGCTCAGTTCATCACATCATCGCCTCATCATCCAACCGCCGATGTCATCATTCAAAATGTAAGCAACAAATACACCGCCTTTCATATTTGACGGTTCAACCTTGTTTGTTTTCAGGTTTTAACAGGGAATCAAGGGAAGATCAGAGATGAGAACGAAAGGACATGAAACATGCAACGGCACCGCGGGTTGTGAAAGGGTCTCGAAACCCTAGAGTCCCAAACTTGACCCTCAAAGGCTGAGTAGTGTTGGATTTGTTTTAATTCCACAGCCCATTCCTTATTTTTCTGTCTTTGGTTATTTGTTTTGTTTTTCTTGAATTCATGTTTACACTTAATAAATAAAAAAAATAATAAGTAAAGAATTTCCTTTTAAAAAATATAATAATGTGGAGTTTTGTTAGATAATTAGTTTAAAATAATTTTTGAGAATTTAAGTAAATTAATTTATCAATATTAAAAATCCCATTTTAATTTAAATTGAAGTTTATATCATAAAATACAAACCACAAAAATAGGCATAATTTCACTTCCTGGCGTGTCTGATAATTCATCTAATTCCGCCCACTAACGTTGTTTGTTCGTTTTGCAGCTTATTATGTTTACTGTTATTTATTTATAATTGTAACTGTTTCCTGGTTGTAACCTCGCGAACCTAATAATCGCGCTTTAAGTTCTGTCTTTAAATTTCCGCTTGTATGGTTTTAATTTCTGTCGTTAATTCTCTGTTTGTATGATCTCACATCTTCATCAATATTTATGTCACATTGCACACATCCGAAGGTTAGGTCTAACAGTTTGGCCTCCGTGCCAATAGTCCATAAACCCTCAAACCTCACAAATTCAAAACTACAAAATTACAAACCCTAATTCTCACAAATGCCTCGCCACAGGCAAAATTACCATTTTACCCCTAGCATTAGGTCAAAGAGCCGGCGCGCTCATTTTAGGGTTTCCCGCCGTGGAATCCCTAACCTAACCCCAATTCACTTAACAATTCAACGTAGAGATTTGGAGTTTCTACACTCCACGTAAGCGTGTCCTTAAGATGCGTTTATTCCCCTTGAGACCTTGACCACAGTCAAGAAGTCTCTAATCTCCCTTTTGAGGGGAACTATGATTACTCTGATTCCGCTCCCGTAAGGATACGTAGGCACAAGATGCGATGTCTTGCCGAGTAAACTTAGAATTAACCCCTTAGGTCTCTTTTCTCACTTTTAATCCTTTTGTACATATACCTTAAGCAAATAAATAAAGCAAATAGTAAACATCTGAACAAAAGGTTCCTGTAGAGTACTACAGAAGTTTAGGGTGCTAATACCTTCCCTAAATTTAACCAACCCCCGAACCCTAGATCTTTCCCCGCATTGTGTTTACGATGCAAAATAGGTTTTCCCTCTTTTGACCTTTTCCTTCGGATAAATCAAAGAGCGGTTGTGAATTGAATTGCGATTCAAACTCATTAATAGTTTGTGATCCTATTTCCACCGTAACAGAAAATGGCGACTTCACTGGGGACTCTAAACTTTTGAGGGTTATCCCTAATTTGTTCATATTTATTACTATTTGCATGTATATACTGTACTCTGATTTGGGACTGTTCCTTGTGTTGTGAGATAAGTCCTACGCCCGGACTAGTGACATTATTATAGGATGGGGATATATTCGATGAGGCTTATAGGGAGTGAGTCCCAACCAAGCTGATTCGAGAATCACCACTCAGTTGAGACCCTTTCGAAAATGGTTCGGTTGATCGAGTATAGTCGTGAAAACATTTACCTTTATCGATTGGAGTCTGTGATATTGGGAACCGTAGTACCTTAACACCACCTCGGCCTTATTTAAGACGTAGTGCGGGAACTATGTGGGAGTAGTCCCACATTGGTTGCTACGCGATACTACACTCAAAAGAGGTTCTCTTGAGAATATTATTAACCCCCGAGTCAGTCGGAAAGTTGATAATCTCCGAAAGATGGGCTGATGACTTTGGGCACTTTTTAGAACCTTGTTCTGCAGGTACGACTAACCTATAGTACACTCCTTTTTAGGATGGGTAGACCTTAACTCCGCTCACGTACCTTTAACCTAGGACTTTGTGTGTTTTCATGCATTGCATCCATAAAGCATCATATTGCATTAAGACTTCATGGAATTCAAACTCTATTTATGAACATTGCAGGATACCATGGATCACCATAGAAGGCATACTTTGAAATTTACTTTTAGGGGTTTTAATTTGGAAGTCCTAGAGAAGCTAAGAGATTTGGTTCAAGATCAAGAAAAGTTCCAAAACAGATATGGAAGGCTATTGTCTTTGTTGAAGATTCAAGTAAACGAAGGACTTCTTGCTACTTTGCTACAATTTTATGATCCAGATTATCACTGCTTCACCTTTCCAGATTATCAGCTTTTACCTACCTTATAAGAGTACTCTCAGTTGGTGGGATTACCTATCTTGGATAAGTCTCCATTCCCTTTCTTGGAGGAAGACCCTAAAGAACGAGATATTGCTAAAGCCATTTGTCTAAGGATATCCGATGTCAAAAACAATATGATCACCAAAGGGGGGACCTCCGGTTTTCTCAGGGACTTCCTAATTAAGAAGGCCCAATTTTATGCCGATCATAAAGACATGTTTGTCTTTGAGACAATATTTGCTTTGCTTATTTATGGGTTGCTGCTTTTTCCTAGTTTTGAGGGGTTTGTGGACCTTAATGCAATCAAGACCTTCATGAGGAGAAATCCAGTTCCAACGCTATTGGGTAATACTTATCATTCAGTACATCTTCGAAACTTTCATGGTGGAGGAATGATTATATGTTGTGTGCCATTACTATACAAGTGGTTTATTTCTCACTTACCCAAGTCCGGTCCATTCTGGAGACCTAATCAAGAACGTTGGTCGCAAAAAGTTATGGCTTTAACTCACTCTGATATTGATTGGTATAATCGCATGTACGGTGGGATATCGATCATTGATAATTGTGGAAACTTCAACAATGTGCCTTAGCTCAGTTTCAATGGAGGAATTAGCTACAATCCAGTCTTAGCTCGCCAACAGTTGGGATACCCCTTGAAGGAACCGCCTAAAGGTATTCATGTGGAGAAAATCTTTTTCGAAGACGACAAAAAGCTTCAAGATCAGATTCTATCTTCTTGGAATCATCTGCATAGGAAAGACAAAGAAAGTTTGGGGAGACCTAATTGTGTGTCCATGGAACCATACCTTCAATGGGTCCGAGGAAGAGCTATTGAGTTGAAGATGCCCTACTCTCGCCAAGATCCTTTACCTCAAAGAGAAGAACCTGTCCAGTATTTCATGATTGAAGCTGAGACTTTGAAGATCACTTTGAAGAGATCACAACGCGAAACAGAATCATGGAAGAACAAATACCATGTGATGGTCAGCGAGTACGAAGAACTTCAAAAGCAGATTCAGTCGAAGAATGATGAGATACAATCCTACAAGAAGAGAAGTCTCTACGAATATTTATTTTCCTCCGGATCTCCGTCTGCTCACTGAAGTTGTGGAAGATGCTTCTCTAGGATTTTCTAGGCTTTTATTTAGCTATTTTGGTTGCAAGAATATTATTTGTAATTTGTCTTCAATGAATTAAAAGTTTCCTTGGTATTCCGCAATATTCGTAAATATTCGAATTCCATGAAATCTTCATTTGCATTCGCATTCTAGCATCTTACTTTTGCATTGCATGTGTCTCCCGGTTTCTCATACTCGGTTCTCTCACCTTCCAGTTTTGTCACCCTGAGTTCTCTGCATCAATACGACCCTTCAAAAGGATGGAAGATCAAAACCAAGAGATCAATCGTGTCAACCATGAACTCGAAGATCTTCGAGGAAGTGTAGGGCAGATTTTGGAGATGCTACGAGCTCTTAGTGTGAAGGTGGATGCTCAGTCTACTGTTGTTTCTGAGACTACTAATACCGTTATGGAATCTCAACCAGTTGTTATTGTCGAGAATGTACCTCCTCACGGTCTTCACTCCGGTTTGGTGCCTCCTAGTGCTCAACCAGTTCGATGAGCTACCCCTCCAAAGTGCAAAACTCCTAACTCCGACCATGGTAAAGGACCTGCACGTTCGAGGAACCGCAAAACGGCTACTCCTCAACCTTGGCAACATCAGCCTAACTATGTTCAAGGTTATCCGTTTCCATATGCTCAGCAACCCTATGTAGCTACTGTTGCACCTCCTTTCAATCAGCAGTTTCCTACATACCAACCTGTGCCATCAGCTCCGATATACCAAGCACCGGTTTATCAACAACCTTCCGGTTATCCACCCATGCAAGTTCCTGTCAACAGTCAACGAGTGCCCAACGCTCCTGTTCACCAACAATCACAGAATCAGGTTCCTTATCCCCGTAAGAGGCAGTATAAGCCTTGTCCTCCAATTCCGATAACTTTCACTGAGTTATACCCCCATTTGGTACAACAAGGTCTGATTACCACCCGTGCTTTTGGTCCTCCGCCCAATCCGTTACCTGCAGGTTACAACGCTGCCGCTCATTGCTTATTTCATGAGGGTGCGCCCGACCATGATCTAGAGAATTGCTACACTCTTAAGAACTTTGTCAGAAATTTGCTAGAAACGAAGAAGTTGTCTTTTAGCGATGCTCAGCCGAAGATCGAGACTCCTCTCGGGGTTCCCCGCTTGTCAAGCTTAAATTCTGCAAAGTATGTTGTTCCCTCAGCAAATCAGTCGAATCCAGTAATTATTCAAAGGCCTAGCTCGTTTCATTTCAGTAACCCTCAAGATGATATGACCGGGATCAACAAAGAATCTGGGAAAGTCATTTTGAAGCAACGACTGAAAACTGTTGAAGATGTGACCAGCATAACTGGGGCAAGCCATGACGACTCACATTGATCATAAACCAGACGTCCCTTCCATTGAGGCTCCGCCAAAGGAAACTGTTACTCTTGAATGCAAGATCTCATAAACATTTAGAAGGATTTTTCCGACAGTTCATTTGTTTATTTATATGTATTTCTCTTTGATTAAGCATATTTAGCATGTACGAACTTGTTTATCTTTGATTAATTAATGCAACGCATATGTTTGTCTTGAATAAATCCATTCGTTTCACTCATTCAAAAAAAAAAACGTTTTCATAAATCATAATGCCAACTTTACCCGATCTCTTGTTCTGATGGAGAATTGGGGGGAGGATGACGAACCCAAAACGTCAGATTTCTTGTCGTATGCTTTCAATTAAAACCTGCTGATGATGTAAGGCATTGTTTCAAATCCCAAACACTGGAGATATAAGGATGTTAATCCCTAGTCAACCCTTTGAACCTTGAAGTAAGAGTTTTTTCTTTCTTTTTAAGAACCTTCATCCTAACCTGGGGCAGGGTAGGTTTCAGTTAAACCGATCGAGCACTTAGACTCTAAAAAAGGAAGAGCAAACCTTCAAGAATTTATCCTTAGCATCTTAAGAAGTCCAATACAATGACTATCCCTCGGTTACCTAAGGAGTGGGGCAGTCACGAGACTCTCAAAAGATTTACACGACTTGTGCATAAAAGAATATTCAAAAAAATAAGAGCCCGCTAAGTCGAAACCTATAAAGGAGACTTAGGCAAAACTGGGGCATCCCGCTGGACTCCAAAGGCAAATCAAAAGATGTTGTCCAGGCAAAAGTTAGGGAATAAGAACAACAAACCAGTAGTTTTAGAATCCCTATAAAGAACAAAGTTGTGTGATCGAAACGCCAAAAGAAATAGGCGAGTGACTGCCATGTCCAGAGCCTTGATAAGTTCTCGACCATAGCAAATCCGTTTGAGATATGAGCGTTCGTATCCGATTAACTGAATTAGGATTGGAGAACATCACGAAGAATGGGAGGGTACAAATATAACTTTGAGCCTATATCCTTTGTTTCTTAAACCGTGAACCAAGCCACGATACAACCTTTAAAGGACCTAATTGAAGTAGGACTTCGGTTGAAAGCATACTCGACAAGATCACGTTTCCTGACTCCTACGAGCTATGCTCAGAAAAAATTCATGTTGGCATTATAATTAAAACTTATATTCTGACTAGTGATTTCGGTCACAAGTTATTGCGATATCTTTTTCAAAACAAAAATTCAAGACAAATATATGTGTACATTGACAAGCTCAGGATAGGCATTTCAGGCATGACGACTTTGCTTGATATCTTAGAGATTTACATATGGACATAACCCGTGGAACTTGAAGATCCTGCTAAACAGGGGCAGGCAGTTTCCCAGTTCGCTTACCAACACGAGTCTGACGCTCTTAAGGAGCTATTTCTCAAAGATTTCGTCATAACACGCTTAATTTGTGCCAGACCTGACGAATCTCTCAAAGAGTTTGAAAACAGTGGGGCAACCAGACTCCGTGTTCTCTATAAAATCCTCTTGAGATGACCATACCTCACAATGCAAATATCCTGGGGCACCGTGTTTTTTTTTTAAAAAAAGGAAACAAATGGCGACTACTATAAGGTCCTTCAAGATCAAAACCATGTGGTTTCACAACTTTTCTTCATGCACCCGATGGATTTTACTCACGGCGGCCTTCATTCCCCAGTAAATCTCAGTGTTGCAACAGGCTCCTAAACTATTGCCTCATCACAGTCCCCAGAGAGACTATAAGCTGACAACTTTTTCTTGGGTAACTCGAAAGTGTCCCTCAGGTTTTCTTCTCCCCATGTGAAGACGTGATACTGTACACCCAAACGAATTACTTTCTCCCCAGAGAATTCAGAACTTTAAAACCAGATTTGGTTCTACCATTGATCCTTCTCACCCATGATTGACGTATTGGTTGCAGAGAATGCAGGGTATCTCCGTCGAGATGTTTATTTCATCTCTCGTCCCGTCTATAGTCAGTTTCGTCAGCATACGCAGGGGCATAAGCATCACATGCCTATTTCATATATTCATTTCACATACTCATTACATACTCATTTCATAACATCCTGCATATTTAACTACATAGACATTAACATACATTCATATTAACATATGCAGTAACATATGCGTTAGCATTCACAGGTTCATTGTGTCTCTCCATCGTTGGGTGTTACCACCGAGTAACTGGGTTTGTCCATTCTCTTCAAATAGATTGTCATCCCTAAGCATAAAATACATATGTGTTTCCAAGTTTCCCTACAGAGCTCGTTCCTCGTGGATGACGGTTAGTTCAGCTATCTTTCTTCGCCAAGATAAGATATTTACCCTTCGAGATCATTCCCTCGATGGAGTCTTGATTACCATTCTTCTTTCTAGCTTGATCCTAGATTGAATCTCAGTCTTGTCGGTCGTCGAGCCCAACCGGACGTGCATTTATTTTGCACCGTCTAAAAATTTTCACCCTACCTTGGCAGATACGCGACTGTTCTCACCTGAGAAGCTTATCACTGTACCCGGATGTGCATTTATTTTGCACTATTTTTCGAGAACACCAATCACAATCCTTTACAGATACACGCTAGTTCACGCCGGGAAAATCTATCAGTACATCTTACAGCATCGGTATGCGACTGTTCTCGCCTGAGAAGCCTATCGATATAACAATCCTACATCCTACAGCATCGGTATGCAACTGTTCTCGCCTGAGAAGCCTATCGATATAACAATCCTACATCTTACAGCATCGATATGCGACTGTTCTCGCCTGAGAAGCCTATCGGCATGACACTTTACAATCCTAGATTTTACAATCGATCAGCAACAGTTCTCACCAGAGAAGCTTATCACAACCTTACACAATAGGATCAGCAATAGTTCTCGCCAAGAGAAGCTTATCACAACATTTTACAATCGATCAGCAACAGTTCTCACCAGAGAAGCTTATCACAACCTTACACAACAGGATCAACAACAGTTCTCGCCAAGAGAAGCTTATCACAACATTTTACAATCGATCAGCAACAGTTCTCACCAGAGAAGCTTATCACAACCTTATACAACAGGATCAGCAACAGTTCTCGCCAAGAGAAGCTTATCACAACATTTTACAATCGATCAGCAACAGTTCTCACCAGAGAAGCTTACCACAACCTTACACAACAGGATACGCGACAGTTCTCGGTTAAGAAGCTTATCGTAACATTCTTCTGCAACGGTATACAACAGTTCTCCGCCGAGAAGCTTATCATCATTATTACTTGTTATCACCTCTACAAGCAGTTCTTACCTGAGAAGCTTATTATTGCCACTCTTGCAGAAAAGCGACATTTCTCGCCTGAGAAGCTGATCCTATCTTCGTTATGACTCGTAGCAAATGGCCATCTCCATCGAGCAGTTGGGCTTCCATTTTCCTTGTCGTCTTGAAGTATGGGGAGGTTTGAACCGAATCATATTCAGGAGAGCATGAATCTTGAAGTATGAGGAAGTTCAGTTTACCCTTTAGTAAAAGAAGAAGCTGAATCATATTCAGGGAGCAACAAACCTTGAAATGAAGAAGTTTATTTACCCTTTAGTAAAAGAAGGAACCGAAGCATATTCAGGGAGCAACAAACCTTGAAATGAATAAGTTCATTTACCTTTTAGTAAAAGAAGGAGCAGAATCATATTCAGGAGAGCATGAATCTTGAAGTATGAGGAAGTTCAGTTTACCCTTTAGCAAAAGAAGAAGCGGAAATCATGCCCGACGCGCTGTCCTCGGAAGTATGAAGAAGTTTATTTTACCCTTTAGTAAAAGAAGAATCTAAAACGTATTCCACGCACCAACCTTAAATATGAGAAGATTTATATATCAGATAAGCAGCAACCTCTTTATTTGAGTGCTTATCCGTTTTGGCATGTAAGTCCCTTCCAACGATAAGTGACAGTTCTCCCTCGAGAAGCTTATCAGGGCATTTCCCATCAAAGCCCATTTATTTTGGCATACAGCTGGTTTTTACCCTGTATATCTGATATGGATTTCTGAAAAGTCCATTCGATCCCATCACGAAGGATAGTTTATAGAAGTTTGGATGTTATTCTTTGCTCAATGCTCCAGCATTCTGTAATCGATCTTGCAGTCGTGTAGATCCAGTCTTATTGTTAGACATTCCCAAGTGGAGGCCATCTCATAGGCGTCATCACTATTAAGGATCTTGTTCTAACCACTCAAAGTCCATTTATTTTGGCATACAGCCGGTTTTTTTTACCCTGTATATGTGCTACGGAGTTCCGAAAGGCCCGTTTGATCCTGTCACGAGAGATAGTTTACAAAAGCTTGGATGTTATTCTTTGCTCAATGCTCCAGCATTCTGTGATCGATCTTGCAGTCGTACATGATCCAGTTTTACTTTTAGATTCCCCGGTGGAGGCTGTCTCATAGGTACCATCTCCATTTAAGAATCTCGTCCCTTTTCTAAAATGACAATTTGGTCGTATTCGCACCATTTGACCATCGTTTTAGAATTCCCCAGTGTTGTGCTGTGTCCCAGCGCGTCGTTTTCCCCAGTGTTTTTATCATAGCATCTGTCCTTTGTGTCGTTCATTTGCATCGTCGCATTCATCATTCCAGCATACGCATCATATCATGTTCATGGCGCTGCCTGCATTAGTCTTGTTTGGTCCATAGCATTGCATATCGCCACATGTAAGGGCAAAATTTTCGGTTATCTATATTTAAATCCCTCCACCATGATTTCTAGAGTCTCGGCCGCTCAAATCATCCGGTGTAGTTATTTAAATAGGGGCAACTGTAATACCCCAAATTTTACCCTTACATTTAGTCAGTCATTTCGCATAGCATAGCATCCACTAATCACTAACGAGTCATGGAGTGTTGATTTGTTTTGCAGGAATCCAGTTCAAGGGCGTTTTGGTCATTTTACACTATTTTGGCTAATTCTGAAGAAAATCGGTCTTTAAGCCTCGAGGCGTTCAGACCATGATACGTGGGACAGTTGTCTGTCATATGAGTTGGTTATCATCAAGGCATCGAGCTGGCTCGGTCTATTATTGAAAATTGTCGGGAGCGTATCTAAATTTGGGTCGTTCATTTGCTTAGGGTTCAAGACCATTCTGGGCGGGGTTCCATTTCAGTTGATAACGCGTTCTCTTGATATACAATGAATGGGATTTAGTTTGAATTCACTCAGATTTAATCAGGCAGTGAGATCGAGACCACGAGAGGAATAAACACATGGACGAGAAATTAAGTATATTTGAATATCATTCGCGAATATTTATACTTTATAATTAGGAAGTGAATTCAAATATTTGTGGATTTTTTATTCATAAGTGTTTATAATTTACAACTAAGAAGTAAATATAAATAATTTCAAAATTGGTTATTCATAAGTATTTAAGATTACAATTGAGAAGTAAATAAGTATTTGTTGAATTTTATTTCATAAGTACTTAATTTACAAATGAAGGGGACAAATAACTTTTGAATTTGATTCATGGGTACTTATTTGGTTACAAGAGAATTTCGTTTACAAGGAATGTCTATTTTAAAGGTCCTAAGTCCTAAAGAGCTCTAAATGTTCTTCCCTTGAATCCTGTCGCGAAACTCCCGGTTACCTGAAAAAGAACAGATAAACAAAATACAACAGGAAAAGAGGTTAGAAGTTGTTCGACACTCTCAGAACATTATCATCATCGAGTGTCGGGAGGGCACGACTAAAGCCGCATCCTACTCCCGGTTACCAATCCGCGCCATCGGCGTCAGATCAGGTAGTTAATGTTCTTATTTACGGGACAGCCGAGAAAGAGTGAGAGAAAAAGAAGTAGGGGCCGAAATGATTTGCCGAAAAGGATCATATGCCGAAAATTGGATTCTGTTTCAAAGTAAAACAACATTCCATCAAGTAAATATGGTAAGTTCCAATTTATTTTTCAAACTGATATAAAGCTGAACAGCAGAGCCAACCCGAGTTCGGACCTAGATGCCAATAGGTCTGAACCGTTTGTTTGATTTTTTTCAATACCTGAAATACAAGAGTCAAAACAGCATCAGAAGTCCCCAAAGTCCATAACAGAATTAAGGCCAAAACAATTCACAAGCTGCACCAAATTGAATAAGCACTTCAACTCACAAAGCAGCAAAACCACTCAATTCAGAAACAGAAGAGCAATTGCGACTCAGAGATGAACCCAGTTCAATCCAGAAAAATAAGAGACTGAGAGCTAAGTTCAGAGTCAGCTCAAAAGACAGAGCAAGTTCAGTTCACAAAAAGCTCATTTCATATTAAGTAAAATCCCACGACCAAACTACCTCAAACTGCTAGGGGCATCATGGAACAAGGCACCAAACGCAGGGGCTCAACTTATCACACATCATAGCCCAATCCACAGATCTGTTCAAAAAAAAAAAGGAGAAAAGAAAGTTAGTCCATCAGTTCACAAATCCAGATGAACAAGTGTATCAGTTCAAAGAAAAAGCAGACAAAGTTCACAAAGCCATATCAATTCACAAACTGTATCCAAGTCCGAAGCAAGTTTGGTTGGCCCCAAAATGAATTGAATACGAGCGAGGCTCAAGGATATCCGCACCATGAACCGGTTTGGTCAAAACCACATATGCAAAAATCTAAAAGATATCAAAAGGTGTATCCAAACTGAATCAGTAAACCATCATAAAACAATATCCAATCAAGGAGTTCTGAAAAAGGAAAATCCCAATCAAAATCATATCAGAAAAGGAAATCTGGATTTGCATCGAATTAAATCACAAAATCAAATCTCATAGCACCAAATATAACGTAAGTCACTAGGATCCAAGCCCATGAAAAAGAAAACCAGAAAAAGTATAAGAGAGGACGACACAACCTTTTGAAAGGGGGTTGGAGGCCGAAAAAATCATTGAGTAGAAACCCTAACCAAACTCATCCGCAGCCGAAAAACAAAGCCAACAGGCCTCAGAGGAACAATCTCGTCACTGTCACCACCGTGGAGACCGCCTTCGCCATCCGGCGGGCAATCAACCTCCGGACTCCGTTCACCTCATCATTGGCCTGTAGATCGTCGAGAACATCCACGAGAACGTAAGCCCTGCGTATTTCTCACGTGTTGGTTGTTTTTTTTCCAGAAAAGAGAAGGGAAGAGGGAGAGAAAAACGGAAAACGGCGACGAAACCCTAGACGACCACCATCAAGGCAAATCGCACGACCGCCTTCGTCTCTCGACGGGCAATCGTACCCTGAGGCTCAGTTCATCACATCATCGCCTCATCATCCAACCGGCGATATCATCATTCAAAACGTAAGCAACAAATACATCGCCTTTCATATTTGACGGTTCAACCTTGTTTGTTTTCAGGTTTTAACAGGGAATCAAGGGAAGATCAGAGATGAGAACGAAAGGAGATGAAACATGCAACGGCACCGCGGGTTGTGAAAGGGTCTCGAAACCCTAGAGTCCTAAACTTGACCCTTAAAGGCTGAGTAGTGTTGGATTTGTTTTAATTCCACGGCCCATTCCTTATTTTTCTGTCTTTGGTTATTTGTTTTGTTTTTCTTGAATTCATGTTTACACTTAATAAATAAAAATAATAATAAGTAAAGAATTTCCTTTTAAAAAATATAATAATGTGGAGTTTTGTTAGATAATTAGTTTAAAATAATTTTTGAGAATTTAAGTAAATTAATTTATCAATATTAAAAATCCCATTTTAATTTAAATTGAAGTTTATATCATAAAATACAAACCACAAAAATAGGCATAATTTCACTTCCTGGCGTGTCTGATAATTCATCTAATTCCGCCCACTAACGTTGTTTGTTCGTTTTGCAGCTTATTATGTTTACTGTTATTTATTTATAATTGTAACTGTTTCCTGGTTGTAACCTCGCGAACCTAATAATCGCGCTTTAAGTTCTGTCTTTAAATTTCCGCTTGTATGGTTTTAATTTTTGTCGTTAATTCTCTGTTTGTATGATCTCACATCTTCATCAATATTTCTGTCACATTGCACACATCCGAAGGTTAGGTCTAACAGTTTGGCCTCCGTGCCAATAGTCCATAAACCCTCAAACCTCACAAATTCAAAACTACAAAATTACAAACCCTAATTCTCACAAATGCCTCGCCGCAGGCAAAATTACCATTTTACCCCTAGCATTAGGTCAAAGAGCCGTCGCGCTCATTTTAGGGTTTCCCGCCGTGGAATCCCTAACCTAACCCCAATTCACTTAACAATTCAACGTAGAGATTTGGAGTTTCTACACTCCACGTAAGCGTGTCCTTAAGATGCGTTTATTCCCCTTGAGACCTTGACCACAGTCAAGAAGTCTCTAATCTCCCTTTTGAGGGGAACTACGATTACTCTGATTCCGCTCCCGTAAGGATACGTAGGCACAAGATGCGATGTCTTGCCGAGTAAACTTAGAATTAACCCCTTAGGTCTCTTTTCTCACTTTTAATCCTTTTGTACATATACCTTAAGCAAATAAATAAAGCAAATAGTAAACATCTGAACAAAAGGTTCCTGTAGAGTACTACAGAAGTTTAGGGTGCTAATACCTTCCCTAAATTTAACCAACCCCCGAACCCTAGATCTTTCCCCGCATTGTGTTTACGATGCAAAATAGGTTTTCCCTCTTTTGACCTTTTCCTTCGGATAAATCAAAGAGCGGTTGTGAATTGAATTGCGATTCAAACTCATTAATAGTTTGTGATCCTATTTCCACCGCAACACTTGGTGAGAATGGGACGTGAACCACATGATTAATTAATCGAGATTCCACTAGAATTCTAGACTCCAATGGTCCTTTTTCATTCAAGTTATTGAAGAAATTTGTTTGATGGACAACAAACGCTTGATAAGAACGATTTGTGTGACTCAGAATCGTTTGTTCAAAGGTTCCATTGGAATTCTAGACTCCAACGGTCTTTTTTCCCCCCAAGTTTATGTTAAGTGTTTTTGAAACAAAAGAAAGAATAAGTGGCTTGCCCAAGACATGTGCCTCGGGACCAATCATTTGAGGATTCAAGGAAAGCGAGACTCCAAGGTTCCTCTTCTTTTGCGTTTGTTAAAGAAAAGATTTTATCGTTACTCTTAATTATGAAAGATTTGAATGTTCATCGATACAAATTAATCAGGTTTTAAAAAAGGTCATTTGGTGTTGGACCAAGATTTTTATTGTTTGAAAATTTCATTTTAAGTCGAATTAATCAGTTAACAAAAATTACCAAGATAATCGAAATGCATGATTAAAGAACATGATTCACAATTGATATGAAAAGGATGCATGATTAATAAAATAAAGTAAATGAGTAATCAAATGAATATTTAAAAATTAATTAATTAATATTTAATTTAGTTAATTAATTAAGGTAATTAAAAATAATTATTATGATTAATTGATCAAACAAATTAATTCAATCGTTAACATAGCTAATCAAATATAATTATCAAATTTAACTAATTTAAATAAAATTAATTAACTAATTAAAAAAGATCAAGGATGAGGGTGCAATATTAACACATGAGTAAAAATAAACGGCATAAAAATAGAGGGAGATGCATTATCAATATAAGAATAAAATAAAACAAATAAAGCATAAAAGAAATAATAAAAAGGAAAAATATGTAATTAATTACTTAATTGAATAAAAAAAATGTTTTGAGTCTTATAATATATGAGCAATTGAAATTAACAAGTTTATGACTAAGAAATGAAATCGAGATAAAAAAATAATGACAAAAATTTTAAGCAAACAAAAAAAGTTGGGAAAAAGACAAAGAAGGAGCATGATGAAACGGATGGTCAGGATTTAATATGAGTTTGTCTTCAAGAACAACAATAACATTCATCCTTATTTTGGTCATAACTTGCTCAATTTTTCATAGAATTAAGTAAATGAATAATAAAAATTCATCTACTCGATCTCACGAACATCATGAAAAGCTTATTATTAAAAAAATAAGTCACGAATAAAATGAAAATTAAATCACATTTAATCATTTTTGTTCATAGAGGTTTCAAGAATATTTTAAACTCTTGATTTTTTATGAATGGGGTTTTCATGGAAAATGGCGATGATTAAAATACTAATTAAGTGTAGCAAGAATAATAATGTAAAGAAAATTAAGTCAACTATAAAAATTAAAATTCTACGTAAATAAAAAAAATAAAAAGTGACTTGAAAATTGGAGAGAAATTTGTACAAAGTTTTGATTTGTACTTATGAGTGATTCTTGGTGAGATTTATGAATGAGAATGATTTTATTTATAGGCTCTAAAAAAAGAAGTTTATGAATTATAAAAAAAAACGTGAGAATGATGTGATTTCCTTCTAGAAACTTAATTAATTAAATAGTGAATTAATATTTGCAGTGAATAATGATATAATATATGAGAGATATTTTGGGCATTCTAGACATATTGATTTTTGTTTTATGATGCATGAAAATGATTAATAAAATTCAAATGGATATTATGATGATAAATCAAATGATCATGAATTTATATGAGAGATATTTTGGGCATTCTAGACATATTGATTTTTGTTTTATGATGCATGAAAATGATTAATAAAATTCAAATGGATATTATGATGATAAATCAAATGATCATGAAATGTTGACTCTCCTTTGACTTTTATTATGATGCATGATAGTGATCAATGATGCATGAACTTTTAGTCAAATTTCAAAATATGTAAAATGTTGACTTTTGGTTGACATTATTTGATGATGGAAAGACATATGGATAAAAAAAATACAAAACCTGACAAATTAAAATTTATCAAATGAATTTAAAAAAGCCAGAAAAAATTGAGGTACGACAAAGCACATGACTTTCCGGTTTCTTCATGTAAATCTCCTTATCGAGATCTCCACTTTGGAAATTTTTTTACATCCATTTGATTAATTATAAAGGTCATATAAATAATCTAATGCAAATGATACTTTAATTGTCTTCGTCCTTGTTGCTATTGCAAATTTTTAGAAATATTCAACATTTTCCTTTTGTCTAAACCCTTGGATATTAATCTATACTTGTAGGTATTTAGTGTACCATGACTATGATACTTTCTTCTAAATACACACTTGCATCCAATGAGTTTTGATCTTTAAGGTAGATTGACGAGTTACCAAATATGGTTTGACATTGTTGACTCTATTTCATTTTAGATAGTATCATTCCAAAAGAAGGAATCCCTTTAAGTTACTTCTTCCACTTGAAGAATAATAGAAATATTACGAACAAAATTCTCAGTATTTCTATATACTAGATAAAAAATAAGTCGAGAATGATTTTGTTCAGTCCTAGATCCTTAGCTTTTCAAACTCCCTTGCTTATCAAGTTCGGGTTGTGTTTCAACAATCCATGAAAAATATTCCTCACGAGGTTCTTTATTTGTGGGAATCTCGAATTGCTTATCCTTCATGATAAGGTTCTCAAAGAATTTCACTTTTCAAGATTCAACAATTTCATTATGCTCCAAATTCAAAAGTCTATATACTTTAATGTTAGGTGTATAGCCTACAATAGCGTTTTTTATCCCTCGAGGATCCAACTAAATCCCTTTTTTTATTACTTTGGATAGACGATTTTGTCGAGATGCAGAACATTCATGTATAATGTCATATTCTTCACAATATGCATAAAATGCAATAAAAAATATTATCCGCCTCTACCACTCATAAATACTTTAATACTTATATTTAATTGATTTTCTACTCACTACAATGAAAATTTCCTTTTATCTCAGTTGAAAAATAGGTCTTACCTCGGCTTCACAAGCGAGGTAACGAATGACGACATGAAAAGTGCGCCACTTCAGCTCTCGATTTTAATACAATCCATATGTAATGTGTAAATATCATAGGTTCAATCCCCAAGGAGATCCTTTGGAATTCTTAAATGGTGAAAACACCTTTTACCTCGATTTTGACATAAAATTGACGGGTAAAATATGATTGGGTTTATTAAATCTAATGTGGATTGCTTATTTCACTAAATTTGAACTGAACATATAACTTCTCAAAATTGGTTAGGAAAATAATTATATGAAAAAGTGTGTTATATTTGGAGAACAACTTACAATGATCAATGATTTTTAAGCATCATGTAACTCCTCATTCATCCCACACTCTTTTATGATTAAAATCTCTTTAATGTTTCAAGTTTTTTATTCAAGATTTACTTTTCTACTAATTCATTCTTGAAAGCATAATATTATTGTTGTTTATTTGTTCTACTACCCTAAGTTCTTTATTCAGCACTTATGGTAGTAGAACAACTAAACAACATCAATAACATCAACAAGTAAAAAATGTTGGAATTAAACCCGAGACTTTGAGTAATTCCGAATCAATCTTAATGAACAAGATTCAATCAACCAATTTAATTCTTTTTTTTTATTCTTCACTATTCACTCGAATGAATCAGCCAACCTTGGTTGCAAGATGATTATCTCTATAAAATGACAACGAAAGGAGCAACGATGAATTTGGAAAGAAAGAGAATTATGGATTCAATGCAAAATAAGGAAAGAAGAAGAATTTCTACATAGTAACTCTTTGCTCTCAAGACTTTAATTTTATTCAAGTGAGTCACTTTACAATAATAGGGTTACTACTTATTTATAGATTTGACTTGCTTGCTCCCTAAGAAAATCCTGAAAACAAAAGTCCAAAATACCTAATTCTGTTAACACTACAAGTTTAGGTTTAAGACAAAGTCCATGTTGAGGCTAACTCCTTGACACTTTGACAACTTGGTGCTTTGACACACACATACACACACGCGCACGCGCAAGGGTATTCGATAACTTCCTTGTCCTTGTCAAGCAACCTACTTCGATACAAGGAATTATAATTCAACACACCACCTAATTCATTGTGTCTAAGATATTTACATTCATCATATGCCTTAACATTTTGAACACTTCGACCTACACTCTCTTTGTCATGATATCTGCAATCTATTTCTCAGTTCTGCAATGTTCCAAGTTTAACTTCACTTCTGCCACCTTCTCTTGAAGATAATAGAACCTCAATAATATGTACTTGCTTTGCCCATGTGCTATCGGATTCTTTTCCAGATTGATAGGAGACATGTTGTAGATCTTCATGGTAATTACTCCATGATTCTTCCCTGTAATCTCTTTGACCAAATTCACCATCCATGTTGCTTGACATGCACAGAAAAAAGCACATATGTACTCTACTTCACATGATGATAGTGATACAATTGGTTTTTTTTCTTGAACTCCAAGCAACTGGTGCACCACCTAACATAAACACATAACCAACTGTGGATTTTTTATCCTTAGCATCACTACAACAACTTGAGTTAGTGTACCCCACCAATTCATTTTTTCCTTTATCAACTGGAGGAAATAAAATGCCATAGTCGAGATTTCCTTTGAGATACATTAGTATCCTCTTCGTCACTGCTAGGTGTGATACCTTTGGCTTCTGCATGAATCTACTCACAATACCTACATTTATGCTAGAACGGGCTTTGTATGACAAAGGTATCGAAGTGATCTGACGAGTCTTCAATACTGCGTTGGATTGATATCATCTTCATAGTTGAATTTTGACGGTTGCATTATGGGCTCAGCTGGAGTCAAGGTCGGGTTGCAATCTTACATCTCAAATCTCTTGAGTATTTCGCCTGTATATCTTCTTTGGCGAATCATCAAACCTCTACCACTCTTGTAGAATCTGATGCCAAGGAAATATGAGAGATTTCCCAAGTCTGACATTTTAAACTCTTCACTTAGGTCATGTTTGAAATCTTCAATATCCTTCTTGCAGCTTCTTGTTATCAAAAGGTCATCGACATAGAGACATAATATAAGAAATTCACTATTGCTTCTCTTACATATACTCCATGCTCAGTTGTGCACTTCTCAAATCACTTCTCCATTGAAAGCTATTTATCCTTTTATTCCAAGCTCTTGGAGCTTGCTTAAGTCCATATAGGGCTTTATGGAGCATGTACACTTTTCTTTCTTCACCTTGTGTTGCACCCCAAATTTGTCCTACCTTTACATGGTTTCTAGTGCCACTTTATTTCGAATGAATAAAATGGCACAATTGGCAAGAGACCGTGTGTAAGGAGTTATGAGTGTGAGAGGTCGAAAGTTCGAATCCCACCTTCTTCACTTTTTGTTTTTCTTTTATTTTTATTCTAACTTTTCTATTTTCATAAAAAAAATAACAAAAATAGTTTTTTTATTATTTAATTATTATTTTCGTATTTTATTTAAATTATTTTTAAACACTTTTTTCCATATTATTCATAAAAACATCCAAAAATCATAAAATTAAAAATATTAGAAAAGATTTTATTCTTTTAAGTTTGTTTTAGTTTGTTTTTTTAGTTTTGACTAATTATTTAAGTTGGGCTTTAAAACAGGCATTAGGTTAGAGTTAACCCTAATTTGTTACCTATATAAACATGAGTTGCATTTGATAAAAGAAGGACGGAGGAAGAAAAGAAAAAACGGCGGTCGTTCTCACGACTTATCAGAAAAATCTTCGAGGCTTCATCATCATCTCAATCAGAAGAAGTTTCGGAACCGCGAGAAATCCACCTCCGAAAATCAATCGTCCGTCACAACAAAAGCAGAGAATCTGAATAATCTCACCGTAAGCATCGTTAATTGGCTGTTATTTCTTTTCTTTGTTTTTGTTTTTTTTCGTAACCCATTTCCAGGATAAGGAAGAGTAAGAGGAGAAAAGGTAATTAAAGGCAACTCTAATGGGTCAAATGAGCAGAAAGAAAGGAAATTAAAGCCAATCCTAATGGGTCAAATGAGTAGAAACAAAGGATGTATCGTCATCCCAGTGGTTAAATGAGCAGAAACAAAGGATGTATAGCCACCCCAGTGGTTAAATGCCTTCCCCTTTCATTATCCTTCTTTTTTTTTATTATTTATTATTATTTCTCCTTTCTTTAGTTTTCTTGTCCTGTTTATTTTTATTCTTTTTTTTGTAAAATTATTATCTTGTTTTCTTTTTTAAAGTAATTGAGTTTGAGCTGCTAAATTTTTCATTAAAATTTTTTTTTATTAAAATCAAAACTAAAATATTTTTTAATGTTTAAACTAAAACCTTTATTTAAATTAACATTAAACTAAAACCTTTTTTTTAAAATTAACATTTAACTAAGAACTTTTTTTTTAAATTAACATTAAACTAAAGAAATTTTTGTTAAAATTAAAACTAAAACATTTTTTAAAATTTTAAACTAAAGACTTTTTTTTTAATATTAACATTGAAGCCTTTTTAAAAAATTAAAAATTAAAAACAAAAAACTTTTTTATCAACATTAAAATTTTTTTCTTCAAAATTTAAACTAAAATCCCTTTTTAAAACTAATAAAACTATAATTAAAATTCTAAATTGCATTTTGTCTTTCTTTCAATATTAACTGTTTCATTATTTGTCATATTTATGTCTAACTTTTCACTAATGTTTTCTATTTTTCTCCTCAGATTATACTTAAATTCCGATTAATATTTATTCAATTTATGTTGTTCCATGGATGTAATTTACGCGAGGCCATGATCGCGATTTATTTTATTTTGCATTTTTTTTGGGACTTGTAATTTACGCGAGTGATCGTCGCGATGCTTTATTTACTTTCCGCATTTTATTTCTGCCATATAATATTTCGCCATGTTTGCATGTTTACCGTTAATCATCCCTCCGAAGGAATTAGGTCCAGCCGTTTGACTGCCGAGTCAATAACCCTAATTTTTGACCGTTTCAAAAACCCTAATAGCCTAGGTGTCCCGACGTGGACGAAAATGCCCTTTACCCTAGCATTAGGTCAAAGAGTCGCCGTACTCTGTTTAGGGTTTCCCGCCGTGGAATCCCTAATTTCAACCCTAAATTTTCAATTAATAAATTCAACATAGAAATAGATGTTTTAAGACTCCACATAAGCGTGTCCTTAAGATACGTTTATTCCCCATTGAAACCTTGACCACAGTCAAGAAGTTTCTAACCTCCTTTTCAAGGGGAACTACAATTACTCTGATTCCATTCCCGTCAGGATATGTAGGCACAAGATGCGATGTCTTGCCGAGTAAACTTAGGACTAACCCTTAGGTCTTTTAGGTCACTCTATCCCTTAGCAATATATTTGAAACAGATAATAAAATAAAAAAGCATACAATAAACAAAAGGTTCCTGTAGAGTACTACAGAAGTTTAGGGTGCTAGTACCTTCCCTATGCTTAACCAACCCCTTACCTAGATCTCTCCCCGCACTGTCTTTACGATGAAAAGTTAGGTTTTCCTCTTTTGACCTTTTCCTTCGGATAAATCAAAGAGCGGTTGTGAACTAAAGATGCGATTCAAATTAATTAATAATTTGATATCATATTCTAACCGCAACAGAAAATGGCGACTTCACTGGGGATTTATCGGAGTGTTAAGGGTTGCCCCTATTTTGTTTATTGTATGATATTTCTATTTTATTTTATTATCTGTATATATTGTACCTTGCTTGGGGTATCTTTGTTGTGAGATAAGTTCTACACCCGGAATTGAGTGACATTATTATAGGAAGGTGATATATTCGACGAGGCTTATAGGGAGTGGAATCCCGACCAAGTTGACTTGAGAATCACCGCTCAGTTGAGACCCTTTCGAAAATGGTTCGATTGAACGAGTAATCGTGAAAACTTTTACTATTGTTGATTGGAGTCTGTGATACTGGGGGCCATAGTACCTTAACACCACTTTGACCTTATCTAGGACGTAGTGCGGGAACTATGAGGGAGTAATCCCAAGATAGTTGTTACGCGATACTACACTCAAAAGAGGCTCTCTTGAGGATATTATTAACCACCGAGTCAATTGGGAAATTGATAATATCCGAAAGATGAACTGATGACTTTGGGCACCTCTTTAGAACCTTATTCTGCAGGTACAACTACCCCATAGTACATACCTTTTGGGAAGGGTAGACCTTAACTCCATTCATTGTTCCTCTAACCTAGGACTTTGTTGTTTGTGTGTATTTGTGCATAGCACTCATAAAACATCATTCCTAGTTTCAAGGAATTCAACAGTACTTTGCGAATTCAAAAGTCCTATATTTCAAAGTTTAAAACTGTTTCCAACTTTCCTAAAAAAGAAATGTTTGCAATCGACCGTTGAAGTTCTTGAAACTATTGCATTGCATTAGCATCATGTCTTGCATGGCATATTCCCCGGGTTTCTCATGTCCAGTTGTCTTTATCTTCCAGTGTTTCGTTGAGTCGTCAAGCTGATTCCTCGACAAGATATCAGACTAGAGCTAACTATAGACGCCAAATGTCAGAACAAGAGGAACATAATGCGGAGGTCCGAATGGAGATTGAGGAGTTGAAAGCAGGCATGACCAGGCTTACCGAGATGCTTCAAGTGTTGATTGCTAGAGGAGAGCCACCTCAGAGGACTGTCATTCAGGAAGTTTCAAGTGTTGATCCACCTCTTGTTTCAGTGTCGCCATCTAGTTGGCCTGAGTTTGGTTTACCTCCTAACTACTCTCCACCTATTGCATCTGCTGCTATGATTGGTCAGGCTGTCAGACCGGTTTTTCAAGCTCCTGTCCTTACCGAGGCCCAACCTGTGGTCCACACGGTTAATCAAACTATCCAAGATCCCATTGAGAATCCTCCCTATGAGTACAATGTTGCCGATGTTCAAGAAGATTTTGTTGAGCCTGAGATCACCCGTGAACAGTTTCAGATCATAAACAAGAGACTCCAAGCTGTCGAGGGTACTAATTTCTTCAATGTTGATGCCGATAATATGTGCCTAGTTTCTGGTCTTGTTTTGCCTGCCAAGTTCAAGAATCCTGAGTTCGTGAAGTATCAAGGTCATTCATGTCCAAGAGCCCATCTAGTCATGTACTTCCGAAAGATGGCAGCTTACACCAACAATCAGAAGTTGCTCATCCATTGCTTTCAGGATAGTTTGAGTGGTGCTTCTCTTAAATGGTATATGAACTTAGAGCATAACAGTGTCCACTGCTTCCAAGATCTCGTCAACGCTTTTATGAAGCAATACAAATACAATTTGGATATGGCTCCCGATCGTCGTCAGCTTCAAAGTATGTCTCAAAAGGAAAAAGAGTCGTTCAAGGAGTATGCTCAGCGTTGGAGGGAGTTAGCTTCCCAAGTTGAACCCCCTATAGCAGAGAAGGAACTGACAGAAATATTCATGGATACTTTGTCTCCTTTCTATTAGGAAAAGATGATTGGGAGTGTCTCTTCAAGCTTTACAGATCTGGTGACTATTGGCCAAAGGTTAGAAGAAGGTTTGAAAAATGGGAAGGTATCCAAAGCTGCCAATCTTCTAATGGTGCAAAGAAATCCTATGGGAATTTCCATAAGAGGAAGGATGAGCAGACCAATGCTGTCATGACTGAATCAAGAAAGCCTCGCCAGGGATCTCAACCTGTTGTTGCTCCGCAGCCAGCTCAGAATCCTCAACGTCCAGTTATTAGACAAGACCAGTATCGAAATAGGAATCAATTTGATCCTATTCCCATGACTTACACAGAACTTTATCCTTACCTGGTTCAACGAGGGCTGATCACTACAAGGGCTTTTCCACCCCCTCCTAATCCTCCTCCAGCTGGATTTAGGGCTGATTTCCAGTGCGCTTTTCATGAGGGTGCCTTAGGCCACGACTTGGAGCATTGTTTTGCACTGAAAGCCAGAGTGCGTGAGCTGATGAGAGCAGGGATACTTGATTTTCCAGACAATCCTCCAAACATCCAGAAGAATCCTTTGCCAGAGCATCAGAAGTGAAGCTTCGGGCTGACCTCAGCAGGCTATTTATTTGTTTTAGACATGACAGTTTATCTTTGTATTGTTTTAATCACAAACCTTTGTTTCTCATTGTTTGTATTTTCCTTATTTTATTAGCTGTTTGCTTTCGAACTATGTTTGTACTTTTATATTGATGAACTGAGTATTGCAACTTTTGATTTAATTCATTTTATCTATTATTTTCATCTCTATGCTTTATCTTTCAAATATTTACTTTTTTCCAAATTTTTGGTATGCAAAGATTGAAGGGAGGATGATGAAAACGTTATACCCATACCTGCTGTCAGTATGCTTTCAATCAAACCTTGTTGACGATGTAAGACATTGTTTCAATTCCCAAACACTGGAGAAATAAGGAAGTTAATCCCTTGTCACCCCATTCGAGCTTAGAAGTTGGAGTTTCTTTCTTTACAAAAAACCGCAATTTTAACCTTGGGGCATGGGTAGCTCTCAGTTAACTTGGTTGTGTTTTCCTACAATACGCCTTTCATATAAAGGTCGCACTCACAATTTTCCTTCGTACACAGCAAGTGTTGAAGATGCTTTTTTAAAGCCAAAACGCCAATGATGGTTCACCGTAATCATTTAAGATAGGCAGTCTCTTTCTTTCGGAAAAAACAAAATATAAAAAGCCCACTAAGTCAAAACCTATGAAGGAGACTTAGGAAAAACTAGGGCATCCCGCTGACTGTAATCTTCACAAAAAAAAAAAATAGTTCAGGCAAAAGTTAGGGATAATAAAAAGAGGAGATCTTTAAATCCTTACCCTGAAAATCCTCAATGTCAAAAGAACCATACATTGTAAAGAAGCAATGGCTGCCTTTTCGTAGGTCCCTTGACTTTTGAACCATCCTGCTACCATCGGTACAATTACTAACCTATAGGAACCTGAATGCATAATATGAGTTAATTGAGCGTAGGACTGAAGATTATCACGTAGATTGGGTGGGAACAAACGAATGTTGAGCCTTTATCCTTTGTTTCATAAACCATGAACCAAGCCACGATACAACCCTCAAAAGACCTAATTGAAACAAGGATATTTTGAAAGCATGTTACAGCAAGGTTGCGTAAGCTGACTCCTAAAGATCTTTGTGAATCATTTATTTTGGTTGTATACCTGTATTAAACTTTGAGCGTCCTGGACCGCCGCGTTCTAACCGATGAATCATTTATTTTTCATCTTTCAAAAATAATTTTGATTTCAAAAGTTGCATGAACTTTGCATTACCATGTTTGTATGAATATTTTTGTTTGCAAACTGGCTTTCCTCTAAGGAAATTTCAAACAATTGAGAAACCTGGTCAAGTGATCCTATCAGGGGCAAAGTCTTCTCAGATCTGGTTTATCCATGAGATTTTCAAGACTCGGAATGGGGCAAACCTTCTGAGGGTACAGTAAAACAGTCATTTTCAGAATCAGACAAGCTGAAGCAATTATCAGTTCATCTGTAATGGACAATTTAATCTGGGGCAGTTTACTTGAAAGATCTCCAAGCGGCTTTCCATCCTTCCTACAAGGACCATCAACCTGATTACAATTTAGCAAGTGGCAGTGATCTCCGGGTTGAGGAATCAGTTTTCCAGTCTTGTCATCTTACCAACAGAGTCGAGCCTTGTCGTCGACATCTGCATTGTCATTTGATCATCTATCATAGCATGATTTATACACATGTGCATATCATGGGTGTTTTATCCCATTTGCTTTTTCTCCCGAGGTCGTGTTTTACCCGCGTATTACCTCGTGAACGAAGTCCAATTTACCTGGCATCATGGGTGTTTTATCCCCATTTGCTTCTTCTTCCGAGGTCGTGTTTTACCCGCGTATTACCTCGTGGACGAAGTCCAATTTACCTGGCATCATGGGTGTTTTATCCCCATTTATTTTTTCTCCCCGAGGTCGTGTTTTACCCGCGTCTTACCTTGTGGACGAATTTATTTACTTGGCATCATGGGTGCTTTATCCCCATTTGCATTTTTCTCCCCGAGGTCTTGTTTTATCCGCGTCTTACCTTGTGGACAAAGTCCAGTTTACTTGGCACCCATCGACTATTTCGTGTCATGTCTATCTGACGTTCTTCTAGATACGACGTGTCTCCTTTTCGACGTTCTCCCGAAATGTTCTGATGTTTGTCTCTCCCTATATGTTTTCCGGTGAGTCCTGAAGATCCCGCTCGATCTCTTCAAGGAATGTCCCGAAAACTCTAGCGTCTGTCGTTTACCTGGTCCTGTCTCCGTGTGGATCCTATGTTACCTTGTCACCACCGCGTGTCTTCTTCCCCAGTGCAATTCTTCGCTGCGCTGTCCCCTATGACGTCGTGTCGTCTGCATCCTTGCATTCATCATTCCATCATACGCATCATATTAGATTCATGGCATTGTCAGCATTATAGTTTGTGTTATTTTGTCCATATCATTGCATATCACTGCATCTAGGGGCCAAATTTCCGGTTATCTGTATTTAAATCCCTTTCACCGCGATTTCTCGAGTCTCCGCTGCTCAAATCATCCGGTGAAGCTATTTAAATAGGGGCGTCTGTTGCACCCAAAATTTGTCCTACCTTTACATGGTTTCTAGTGCCACTTTATTTTGAATGAATAAAATGGCACAATTGGCAAGAGACCGTGTGTAAGGAGTTATGAGTGTGAGAGGTCGAAAGTTCGAATCCCACCTTCTTCACTTTTTGTTTTTCTTTTATTTTTATTCTAACTTTTCTATTTTCATAAAAAAAATAACAAAAATAGTTTTTTTATTAATTAATTATTATTTTCGTATTTTATTTAAATTATTTTTTAAAAAATATTATTTTTTCACTTTTTTCCATATTATTCATAAAAACATCCAAAAATCATAAAATTAAAAATATTAGAAAAGATTTTATTCTTTTAAGTTTATTTTTTAGTTTTGACTAATTATTTAAGTTGGGCTTTAAAATAGGCATTAGGTTAGAGTTAACCCTAATTTGTTACCTATATAAACATGAGTTGCATTTGATAAAAGAAGGACGGAGGAAGAAAAGAAAAAACGGCGGTCGTTCTCACGACTTATCAGAAAAATCTTGGAGGCTTCATCATCATCTCAATCAGAAGAAGTTTCGGAACCGCGAGAAATCCACCTCCGAAAATCAACCGTCCGTCACAACAAAAGCAGAGAATCTGAATAATCTCACCGTAAGCATCGTTAATTGGCTGTTATTTCTTTTCTTTGTTTTTGTTTTTTTTTCGTAACCCATTTCCAGGATAAGGAAGAGTAAGAGGAGAAAAGGTAATTAAAGGCAACTCTAATGGGTCAAATGAGCAGAAAGAAAGGAAATTAAAGTCAATCCTAATGGGTCAAATGAGTAGAAACAAATGATGTATCGTCATCCCAGTGGTTAAATGAGCAGAAACAAAGGATGTATAACCACCCCAGTGGTTAAATGCCTTCCCCTTTCATTATCCTTCCTTTTTTTTATTATTTATTATTATTTCTCCTTTCTTTAGTTTTCTTGTTCTGTTTATTTTTATTCTTTTTTTTTGTAAAATTATTATCTTGTTTTCTTTTTTAAAGTAATTGAGTTTGAGCTGCTAAAATTTTCATTAAAAAAACTTTTATTAAAATCAAAACTAAGACATTTTTTTAATGTTTAAACTAAAACCTTTATTTAAATTAACATTAAACTAAAACCTTTTTTTTTAAATTAACATTAAACTAAGAACTTTTTTTTTAAAATTAACATTAAACTAAAGAAATTTTTGTTAAAATTAAAACTAAAACATTTTTTAAAATTTTAAACTAAAGACTTTTTTTTAATATTAACATTGAAGCCTTTTTAAAAAATTAAAAATTAAAAACAAAAAACTTTTTTATCAACATTTAAATTATTTTCTTCAAAATTTAAACTAAAATCCCTTTTTAAAACTAATAAAACTATAATTAAAATTCTAAATTGCATTTTGTCTTTCTTCCAATATTAACTGTTTCATTATTTGTCATATTTTTGTCTAACTTTTCACTAATATTCTCTATTTTTCTGCTCAGATTATACTTAAATTCCGATTAATATTTATTCAATTTATGTTGTTCCATGGATGTAATTTACGCGAGGCCATGGTCGCGATTTATTTTATTTTGCATTTTTTTGGGACTTGTAATTTACGCGAGTGATCGTCGCGATGCTTTATTTACTTTCCGCATTTTATTTCTGCCATATAATATTTCGCCATGTTTGCATGTTTACCGTTAATCATCCCTCCGAAGGAATTAGGTCCAGCCGTTTGACCGCCGAGTCAATAACCCTAATTTTTGACCGTTTCAAAAACCCTAATAGCCTAGGTGTCCCGCCGTGGACGAAAATGCCCTTTACCCTAGCATTAGGTCAAAGAGTCGTCGTACTCTGTTTAGGGTTTCCCGTCGTGGAATCCCTAATTTCAACCCTAAATTTTCAATTAACAAATTCAACATAGAAATAAGAGTTTTAAGACTCCACGTAAGCGTGTCCTTAAGATACGTTTATTCCCCAATGAAACCTTGACCACAGTCAAGAAGTTTCTATCCTCCCTTTCGAGGGGAACTACAATTACTCTGATTTCATTCCCGTCAGGATATGTAAGCACAAGATGCGATGTCTTGCCGAGTAAACTTAGGACTAACCCTTAGGTCTTTTAGGTCACTCTATCCCTTAGCAATATATTTTAAACAGATAATAAAATAAAAAAGCATACAATAAACAAAAGGTTCCTGTAGAGTACTACAGAAGTTTATGGTGCTAGTACCTTCCCTAAGCTTTACCAACCCCTTACCTAGATCTCTCCCTGCATTGTCTTTATGATGCAAAATTAGGTTTTCCTCTTTTGACCTTTTCCTTCGAATAAATCAAAGAGCGGTTGTGAACTAAAGATGCGATTCAAATTAATTAATAATTTGATATCATATTCTAACCGCAACACCTTGTTTCACAAACCTAGCTGGTTGTGCAACATAAAATTCTTCTCTAAGGGGCCATCTAGGATTCACATTTCACATCCATCTGACATACATGCCAGTTGTTCATGTTTACTAGACCAACAACCAACCTGATTGTTTCGATCCTTACAACAGGTGTTAAAACTTTGTCGAAGTCGATTCCTCCTTTCTGAAGAAACCCTTTCGCCACAAGTCTCACCTTGTGTCGAGTTACTACTCCTTTGGAATTTAACTTCACCTTGTATATCCACTTCACATTGATTTCCTTCTTGTCTAAAGGCAATTCGACAAGTGATCAAGTGTTGTTGACTTCGATGGACTTCAGTTCCTCATTCATTGCTTTCACCCACTTCGAAGTCTTCAATGCCTCAATTGTATTTTCTGGTTCGACATTTACATATAAAGCATAGTATACCAACTCACCTTCATCATCTACCACATCATCTGACGTAATCACATATTCTTGCAACCTTGTAGACATGTGTCTTGTTCTTTGAGGCCTGCTTATGCTTGCTTGACCTTTGACTTTTTATTATCGAACTTCTCTTTCGACTTCACTTGCTGGATCTTCACATAAGATTCTCAATGTATCTTTCTTGACATTTTCAGTCCAATCTCATTCCTTAAGCTCATTTATGATCACGTCTCTGCTGATCACTAGTTGCTTGTACACTAGGTCGAATAACTTGTAAATTCCAGTTGATTGATATCCTATTAGGATCATTTGACTCGACTTGTCATCAAGTTTTCTTCTCAGTTGATCTGGCATATTTCTATGCGCTATTGATCCAAATACCTTTAGATGACTCAAGATGGCACATGTCTTCTAGCGTAATTCCTTCTAGCTTCTTCGTTAGACATTTGTTCAGTATGTATGTTGTTGTCGACACAACTTCTCCCCATAACTCTTTAGGTAGAGGCGTACCTTTCAACATACTTCTCACCATATTCATGATGGTTCTATTCTTCCTTTCTGCAGTTCCATTCTATTGTGAAGTGTAGGGTGGCACCACCTCATGCATAATCCCTTCTTTTTCACATAATGTGTCGAAGTCTTTCGACACATACTCTCCACCGCCACCAGTCCTTAGAAACTTGAGCTTCTTACCACTTTGTCTTTTGGCCATAAATTTAAACTTGGAAAATACCTCGATCACTTCACTTTTCTTCTTGATTAGGTAAGTCCATAGTTTTCAATTGAAATGATCTATGAATGTAACAAAGCATCTATTACCTCCAATCAAATCTCCCTGGATAGAACCACATGCATCAGAGTATATGACTTCAAGATTTCCCTTAAACTTGCTTCATGCATCCTTACTGAAGTTGTTTTTGTGTTACTTTTCTTGCACACATTCTTCACACACTTCATTTGGAATATCGATTTCTGGTAACCCTGAAACCGTATTTCTTCTCTTCAGATCTTTGATATCTTTGAAGTTGAAATGGCCAAGTCTATAGTGTCATATCCATTCATCCCTACTAGCTATAATTGCAAGACACTTATGGTCCATCATATTAAGTTCAATCCTAAAGGTTCTATTTAAGACATAGGAGCCTTCAAGATTAACTTTCCTCCTGAGTCGAGAACTCTCATCATCTTGTATTTGATTGACACCTTGTAGTTATTTTCGACCAACTGCCATATACTGAGTAAATTACTTTTTATGCCTAGTATGCACAAAACATTGAAAATTACTTACCTATTTCCATCTTTCCTCGTATTTAGAACATCATTAATACCTTCAGCTGCTAGAGTGTGTTCATTTGAAAATTTCACCTTGTTCTTCATTGATGGTTTTATGTTGACAAACCAATCCTTCCTACCAGTCATGTGTGATGAGCATCCTGAGTCCAAGTACCATTGGTCCTAGAATCTTTCTTCATCTCTTGTTGTGACCATCAGCGACATCTATTCTTCTTCATGCTTTGCAAACTTTGCATCATTATCTTGACTCTTATGTTTCTCAGGACAATCACTAGAGTAATGGCCATACTTCTAACAATTGGAACACTAAATGTGACTTTTGTCGGGTTTTCGACCACCACCTTTTCCTCTACCTACAACACCACCTCTTTGGTTACTTTGGTATGAGGACTTTCTTTGATTCGAACAACCTCCTTCTTGCTGACTTCGACCATTCGAATTGTTATAGCCTAATCTACTTTTGTTAATTAACCACCGGCATTTTCCTTTCTTTTCTCTTGTTGATTGAACCTGCAAAGCCACATCACTCTTTGACTTGCTTGCAACTCTTTCAGCATTATTTATTCATGAGATTCAAGCATCCCTTGAAGCTCTTCCTTTGTCAATGTTGAACAATATTTAGACTCTTTTATGGCTACTACCACGTGGTCGAACTTTGGAGCCAATGACCTTAATATCCTTGCAACAACTGATCTTGATGTCAATACTTCTCCACATACCTAGATTTGATTCACCAATTTTGTAACCATAGTGAAAAAATATGTTATGCTTTCACTTTCTTCCATTTGAAGCAATTCATACGTCATTTTGTGAGTTTGTAACCTCGTCTCTTTCATATTCTCTGCGCCTCCAAACAATTTCTCCAAGATTTCTCATGCTTCTTTTGTTGATTCTACATCACTAACCTTTTTGAAATTCTCTAGATCAGCACATTGATGAATTATAAAGAGAGATTTATAGTCTTTCTTCTTCAATTCATTGTATGTAGCCTTTTCTTGATCCGACGCATTTTCTGCAAGTGGGGTTACTCCTTCCTTCACAAGATCCCAAATATCTTGAAAAGAAAAAACAACCTTCATCTATTTGCATGAATTCTCATAATTCTGACCCTTCAGAATTGGGAGACTTGCCAGAAAATGTCCATTCGGATGATTCATCGCCATTTCCATCTTGTTTTGCTTCCCACAAATCATTCAACCGATGCTCTAGATACCAGATGTTGGAATTAAACTCAAGACTTTAAGTAATTCTGAATCAATCTCGATGAACAAGATTAAATCAACGGATTGAATTGTTTTTTTATTTTTCACTCTTCACTTGAGTGAAACAACCAACCTTGGTTGTAAGATGAATATCTCTGTAAAATGACAATGAAAGAGAATTAGGGATTCAAAACTAAATAAGGGAAGAAAAAGAAGAATTTGTACAGTTTCACTCTCTGCTATCAAGACTATAATTTTATTCAAGTGAATCATTTTGCAATAATAGGGTTACTCCCTATTTATAAATTTAACTTGCTTGCTCCCTAAGCAAAGCCCAAAAGACATAATTTTTCTAACAGTACAAAATTAGGTTTAAGACAAAACTCATTTCGAGGCTAACTCCTCGACACTTTGACAACTAGATGTTTCGAAACACACACGCACACACACACACACACACACACACACACACACACACACACATACACACACACTAGGCTAGTCGATAACTTCCTTGTCCCTGTCAAGCAACCTGTTTTGACACAAGGATTTACAATTCAATAAAAAAAATAACTTACATTAAACAACAACTCAAAATAACAATCTCTTAACAAAACTGCAATAACATAACAAATAAACCTATATCATAAATATGTTTAAACAACAATAATAACAAGATTAAACCTCTATGGTTTATGATTTTACCGAACGATCAGAATCTGAGATGGGCCGAAGACGAATGTTTGTGATGCTGGGTGTGAAAAAGAAGGAGGGGGTCTACCTGTAAGGCACTCTGATGCTAAAGTAAGAAAACGAGCAAGAGAGCGAGCAAGTACAAAATGTGTGTGTTTCAGGGTAAGCAATTGGATACATAACCCTCTCAAGTGAGAGGGTTTTTATAATGACCCCCAGTGTTTGGCCATTAGTCCCTATTTTCAGGGTGAGATAACTGTTTCCCGAAGAATAGGTAACTGCCAGAAATAGCCGTTGGGACAGGCAGGGGTACAGTTACGGGCACAAGCGTCTTGGCTGTTTTTGGATGGTGGAACCGTGCGTGACGGGCAGGGACTGACGGGGGAGGAGTGTTGTGACCAAGGGTAAATTGGTCAACCTCCTCTGTATGAGGGGCATAAAGGTAAACTCTCCCCCAAAGATGTTGGACAAAGGCAATTGGGCCGTTCTAGGGAGCAAAAGTGGATTAGGCCATGCCTAGCCATCGGGCCAGTCTGGAACAGTAGCCCCTCAAGTCATTGCTACCGAGCATGATAGTGACGACTTGAGGGTGGCTTGCATCCCGGGCAGAGTCGCCATACGTTTCCTCGTGTTCAGATGAACACTTGCCCGTGGCTGCTGGAGCTGGGGATCTTGAGATCCCGGGAGCCCAATGATTAATGGGATCTGAAAAGTGAGGATGCCACGCGTGCCTCGAGTCGTGTGCTGCATTAAATGCGTGATAATGGCTAGGCTAGGATCATGATGATGCCCTACACGCACACGCTCGTACATGTGCTTGGTGCTTGCCTATAAATAGTGAGGGAGCTCGTTCATTCAGAACTTTTACTTCTCTCTCTATTCGTGCTCGTCTTTGCAACCGTCTCCCGCTGCGGTTAATTCTGATCTAACCACCGTACGACGCCTGATCAGAATCTTACTCCTCTCAGTTCCTCTTCCTCGAACACGTAAGTGCACTAACCCTCTGCTTGTTCTTTATTTTTCCTTTTTTCGATGCTCTATATCGCATGTGGTTAGGACTGAAACAAATTAGTTAGGGTATGTTTAGTGGTGGTTGTTGGTGGTAGGCGGTGGCGCGACCATCTGTCTGCCGCTGGTGGTGTAGTTGGATTTTTTAGGAAGGGTAATGTTGCGTGAGAATCATGATGTCAAGCTATTGATTAACTTGAATCTTAATTCTTTAAATTTACAACTGGACTTTAATTTGTCCAAAGGAAAGGTTTAAAGAAAGAAAAACCTTTTGCGCGATGTAACAACAACGCTAAAAGATTCGTGGATCGGGGGTTGCTTATGCATAGGGTAGGTATTTCACATCCTAAACATCTGTAGTACTCTACATGAACCTTTTGTATGTTTGTATGCTAAGTTGCTAAAAGTTTGCTATGGCTTAGGATTTGGGTATAAAGGCAAAGGTAAAGACCTAAAGATAGTTTCTAAGTTTGCTCGCAAAGATATCACATCCTCTTCCTATGTATCATAACTAGGATAGAATCAGAGCAATCGTAGTTCACCTCACTGAGGATAGATGAACACTTGATTATAATCAAGGTTCAAGGGGGAACAAACATAACAATGCTTGTGAAGAGTTCAACAAAACTCTCTATTCTAAGTTATTCACTCAAAGGGATATTGACTTTTACAAAAGCCAAGAGGGAAGTAAGTAATCATGACAATGATTCTTACATAGAGTTAACAAACTCTATCTTAAATTTCTAGTTGAGGATTACTCCTAAGAAGGGGTAGGTGTTCTAGACTTAAAGCAAAGTCTAATGGATATAGGTTCTAACTTAACTAAGTTAGGATTCAAGATGACTTAACAAAGTAAAAAGGGAGGGTAATGAGCTATCTATGACCCAAGGGTCAATAGAGAGACTTTCCTTTGGAATGGGAAAAAGATGAGGCAACTGGATAAGGACTAACAAGTTCCATCACTTAGGGAATGACTTAACAAAGTACAAACACAAAAGAGCATTCATTCAAACATGATGAACATATAAAAGAGCATAGTAACAACCAAAGAAGGGATGCAAGTATGTGACAACATCAAGAAAAGATTACAATCAATTCAAATGGTTACAACCATACAAAGCACAAAGATATTACAATATCTAGAGGGGGAACATGGTGAAGATTCTCACAAGACCAAACATACAAGGTAAAAACAACTTGAAACATCTTAACAAAGATGAAGGGGAATGAGGTAACAACCATATGTAATTCAAACAAGCTTTAAGTGCAAGCAAGTAAAAACTTGAGGCAAGCATATATAAGGATCAAAGGATGTCAAATGTAACAACATGAGACCAATAATCATACATTGATGACAATCAAGTACAAGTAAGCATACAAGAAGTGTTACAACAAATCAAGCAAGAAGTTTCATGGTTTCATGGGGAAGCATACAAGTTCATGGTTACAACCAAAAATGAAAGATATCCTATCATATTTAGAGTTCTAACAAGACTTATAGATAGGTGAGGGAACATATGAAAAGTGCACTCAAGAGGTTACCACATCTAGAGGTAGCATGGTTCTTAGACATAGTTCACAATGGTAATTAATTAGATGCATTACAAGCAAAGATTTAAGGCTAAGAGGTTTTGATTCAAGCAAAACTAAAACATACAAATGAGCTAACAAACATGTACACACCAAGTGCAAATCAATTTCACCAAATTGAATCAAAAGAGACTTGAAAATGATTGAAAGGAAGTAGGGTAAAACCGTAAAAAGTGAAAGACTTTCATCAAGATATAAAGTATTTCTAGGATGTAAATCCTTGAATTATTTAATCACCATATGAAAATAGGCGAGATTGAGAACAATTTGAAAAAAGAGCCACTCAAAAATGATGAAAAATGACAAAGTTATACTAATTTTGAAGTTTTGAAGAAAACCATGAAAAACTAGTGTTAAAAAGGAAGGGGATGCACCCATTCAAGTGTTGAACGCGTGACTTGTGGATCAGAGGTTAAAACCTCTACCAATCAAGCCAAAGAGCATAGGTGAAATGTTATGGAAGTGACAGTTTAAATGCAAAACATGATTAAAAATCAGAAAATATGCAAAAGAGTTGTCCCGCAGGGATCAAACTCAGGATGGCAAGGATAGAAAGCACATGAGTACGCAAGCATAACTACTTGGATGATGATACATCCAGTGTATCAAGCCACCCCAATAATACATAACCTTACAAGGAAACATATTCTGGGCAATAAACCAAAACAAGATCAAGCAAGCAACATGAAAATGGATCAGATCCAAATTTGACCAAATCTCCATCAAATTTAACAAAATTTGACTCTAACTTGCTTGAAATTCAAAGAGGAACACGATGGTGCTAATAGTTTTTCAAGATAATTCATATAAAGTAAGACTCGATGACAAATGCAGGCCAAGGGTTTTAAGATGCATTTTCAAAATTGTGGTTCAAAATAGATGCATTTAAAGCCAAATGAAAGTATGCACATACTCCACATATGTAGTACATGAAGTTTATCCAAAGACATGGCTCAAACACTCATTGAATCAAAATGATCAATATGCTTTAAATGTTGAAATGGCGTTGAAAAGGAAAAATAGTTTTGTGTGTAACATACAAGTGCTCAAACATGATTCATGACATCATCACATATCCATCAATTTCAAACTGCAACATGACATGAACTCATACACATGTGGATTTTAAAGGTTTCAATTGAATTTTTGATAGCACAAGAGGTTAACAAACCTCAAAACAGACCATGACAGCAAGTTAATGTTTTCACCAAATCATATTTCAATAGCATACATAATGAATTTCTACATCAGTGCTTTCACACACATACAAATATAGACTTTTCAAACCAATACTCAACTTGATCTAAATAGCAGCCTAACAAGTTTGTTCATACTTGACATGCTTAGCAAATTTAAACTAGTTCTAAATATCAATAAGCCATGTTATGCAGGGGTTCTGCTTATAAGTCCAAAACACAATCATTAAAGTCTCATCCAACAGAAACAGCAGCAGGTTTGACATCACAATGCTAGAATCAAATCAATGCATACTTCAAATGAGAGTTACAACTCTAATGTAAGCAAGCACAAATCAAAACTCAACACAACAACCAGTTCCAACAGAAATAGTTGCAAGCTTAACATGATAATGTCAAACATCAAACATCCATTCATTACATGCTTCATATGATAGATACAACTTCATGACAGCAAGCATAAACCAAACCCTAACATGATCTAATGATTCCAAGTAATTTTTAACTAATGCATATAAATGAGAAGGTTTGAAATCACCTACCTCTTGTAGACCTTCAAGGTGAGCTAGTTGCTTTAATTGAGAATACTTTGAGCAAGATATCCACCCTTTGATGCAAGCTTCAAAGCAACCCCTCTTCAAGTTGATTCTGTGCAAGCTTTGAAATTACTTCCTCTTGAAGTAATGAGTGATAAGTGATGATAATTCTAGAAAATGGTGTTACAGCTGTTTTTCAATAACTTGGACAGTTGTTACAACATAAATATGTTGTGTTCAAAGTGTTAAAGAGTTTAGAACTGGTCTAGGTAGTGTGTTTCATCAATTTATGCAAAAAAAGTCAATATCTATGGTGTGAGGGTTTGACTTTTTGTGTTATGGTATTTTTGACTAAGTTAATGATTGGAACACCTTCTAAATGTGATTTAGGGATTTTTTGGATGGTATTTAGAGTGTTTAAATGGTTGGAGAGGGTGCTGGTGTGAAGTTTGAGCAAGACAGCTTTTTGATGGTTTTGGAAACTTTTCTTATCTTTCAAGTAAGATCAATGAAAGATGAGAGCTTGGTTTCTCTTTGGGATTTAGAGTGTGCTCCGGTGTAAAGTTTAGCATAGAGGGAGCCTCTATTTATAGGCAAGGTAAGATGAGGACAAATTGTGAAGTATGCATTGCAAGTTGTGATTTTGGAAGGAAAATCTTAACAAATCCAATTGTAATTTTCTCTGCAGATCTTTTGCTTTATTCCAATTCCCTTTATCCTATTAAACCAACTATCTTTGAGCTGTTAAGAAGTGACATAGAGATAGCAAGGACAGATCTTCTATGCTGCAGCCACAAACAATCTCTCTCCTATTGTACTTTTGTACGTTATCTCTATTAAACAATGCTCTTTGGACAAAACCTTGGCCATGCTTGTAGATTCTTTTGAATTTTCTCATTATGCACTCTTAAATATCACATCAGATGTTAATCTATGGTTATAAATCAACTGAAAAGTTGGGAAGTTAGTTTATGTCAAGTTTGGACATGATGCATTTCAAGTGTAAGGACCCAACTTGTCTCCTTCGAAACTCTCAGATCACAAATCCTATGGATGAGTTCTTCTACTTTTTGGAAAGCCCTCATTATGATATGCAAATTTCGTGTTTTTGGGATTTTCAAATTCCAAGTGGAACTAGGTCAAAAACACCCTTGAAGTTGGCTGAAAACATGACTTAAAAGTGCTAAAAACTTGGAATTTCACCAAGTATTTTTCTCCTCTTGTAATGATTTTGATCATAACTCCAAATCCATTCATTGTTTGCACATAGGTCACCCTTACACTTTTGTAGGAATTTCCAAGACCTTTCCAACAAGCTTTGAACCACCTCATTTGGATGTGTGGTTAAAAAGTTATGGTCTTGTCCCTTTCAAAACCCTAATTCCCGACTTTTTCGATTACTCCTTAATCCTTGATCCAATGGTCACAAAACTTCATGAATAGATGTAATATGAAATTAGGAACATGTTTTCTTTCAACTTTGGGGTCAAAATCCTTTTGGTCAATGAGTTGACTTTTCAGTCAAACGAACCGATCGATTGAAAAACCCTGAATCGACTGTTGGTGTTCTGGGTTCCTTGAGGTCTTGAAACTTCTTGGGAGGACTTTAATAAGTCATATAAGATTCATGGACAATTATTACATCATTGGAATACCATTTAAATCAAAATTCAAACCACAGTTGAGTTTTCCTGATTAGAAACCTTAATCGGGAGTCCTGGATTGCACTGTTCTTGATCTTTGGGTGACAACCTCAAATTGGATTCATACTTGACCCAATGTAGTCTTCTTAATGATGTGGATAATTGTTTCATGAAGAATCAATCCAAGACATTGACTTATCAAACCATCAAAACCTCGATTCCTGATTGTATGGAACTCTAATTCACCTGTATCTTTATAAAGACAAACTTGAAACAGGTAAAGGTTAGATAATCAAATGATGATGCTCCTAGAATGATTATGGAATTTAGGGGTCAAAATTTGGGGTACAACGGGTAAGTTAATAACCCTTAGGCTTAGATGACTTGTGGTAAGGGAGACATAGTTGTGTCGTCGTTAGGTTGTCATGACCTCTAGTGGTTTCCCTATGAGGCCACTAGATTTTGTGGCTTGGGGATGTCCCCGAATGCTTTAGGTATAACTGCTGGGCACTTCCCCGTTTGTTTAGCTGCTCCATTTGAGTAGAGCTTAGGTCGAGGATACTCTTCTTCAACTTTTTGCGCACCCTTTCACTTGACTAGTAGTGGAAGGGTGGATTTGATTTTGCCATCGAATTCACTGTATTCCTCTGCTTTTCAGGTAAAGGAGATGTCGTGCAGGGAAGAAGAGCATCTCAAGGATTCATCCATGGACAGCTCCTCGGAGAGCATGGATACAGATGATAGTTCCTCGCCTCCAGAGGCCGTGGGGACGTCTACTGCGCTGTCGCTGGTGGACGAGTGGACTGTGGCCGAGCCTATGGAGCATGCGTCCATCTTCGCTTCTTATACCGGGGACGCCTTTACCATAGTGGGACCGGAGGGGGAATGGAAGGTGCACTTCCCTTCTGGAGAATATCATATTTGTTCGGTGTACAGGGAGCACTTCCCTATGTATGAGTACGTTTCTAAGGAGATAGGGTTGAGGCTGCCCTTCATAGACTTTTAGCGTGTTGTCTTCGTCCATCTTGATCTAGTGCATTCTCAGCTGCACCCGAATTATCTTGCCTTCATGCGGGCATGCGAGCTGGTATGTGAGCATCTGCAGATCGGGGCGATCCTTCCCCTTTTCTTCACCATCTTCCACTTTCAACGACAAATGTCGGGAAAGAGGTTTGACTGGTTTTCCTTGAAGCAAGGGAGGAAGTTGTTCAAACTTTTCTCCAAATCTACCCGGACGTTCAAGGAGAGGTTCTATGTGATCGAGCCGGTGTCGGAGGTGGCCACTAATTCGACGTTCATATGGAAGGCCTCCACAGTTGAGAACGGGGAGGACTTAGTAGATGAGGAGGGCAAGATAGTCGCCCAGAGACTTTTCCCTTTTGCTGGAGCAGGGCTCATTTTACCCGCCCAACCGACGAGTATATAGTTTCCCCTCACCAACTGACGGAGGATGATAAGGCCAGCTACACTAAGCTAGTGGCCTACGTGGATAGCTTCCTTCCTGCTCAGTGCATGACTCGTGTCGGGAAAATGTTGTATGAGGAAGACGGTGGGCTGCAGGTAAAAGCCCGATACATCAACACAAAGTAGCTCCTCGTGTGTTGTACTCGCAGGGAGGCTCTTGAACTCCCGGGTAGTTGCCACTTCTTCCTTATTCTGCTCGAAATATTTCTTTCTCGGTGCTTATGTGTCTATTATTTTTGCAGGTAAAATGTCTTCAGCGCAGGAGCGGATGATGAAGCATCTTCAGGGGAAGATGAAAAGTGGTGTTGCCCTAGGTAAGAGTCATCTCGGTCAGCGGACAGTTCCCTCTGCATCTGGTTCGGGGACATCATCTTCCACTCCTCCGCCCATACAGACGCCTCCCCTTCCCATGAGCTCGAGAGCCAAGCGTCCTCAGGAAAACGAGGTGGTTGACCTCAGCCG
Source organism: Lathyrus sativus (assembly GCA_963859935.3). Classification (NCBI taxonomy): domain Eukaryota; kingdom Viridiplantae; phylum Streptophyta; class Magnoliopsida; order Fabales; family Fabaceae; genus Lathyrus; species Lathyrus sativus. The sequence goes on along the minus strand of OZ012741.1, from coordinate 597,869,573 downwards.
GGAGTCCTCTAAGAGAAAATATGAGTTTCCCCCCCCCCCCTGCTTTCTCGACAGGAAGTTCTTTGAGGAGGCTTCTCTGTCCGTTCCTTAGGCGGAGTCTCTGAGGCTCGAGGAAATGGAACGCCCTGCTAAGCAGGCCAGTCTTGCCCAAGACGCCTCTGCCTTAATGAGGGTCCTGGAGATGGATGTGGTCTATACCAAGGAGAGCTCACCACTGGAGTTGGAGCTGAAAAAATCCTAGGCCGTGGTGACGGCTCTAGAAGAAAAGGTCAAGAAGCTCCGGGAGGAGAGAGAGAAGGAGCTGGAAGATGCCCGTCAAACCCACGAGGAGGTAGCTCAAGAGAAGGATAATGTGGCCGCCAAGCTGAAAGCTTCTGAGGATTTGGTGCAGAAACTATAGACTGCGGTTGCCCCTGCTGAGGATGATCCCGAGGAGACGAGGCAGCTGACGACTCGCTTGGAGTTAGTTGCCTGGTTCATCCAGGCTGCTGACGACCTGGTGGCTATCGACGAGGAAACCTTCTAGAATACGGTGGACCAGATGAAGGTGGTGAACCCTAGGGTCGAGCTAAAAAATAAGGGCACAGGGTTCCTTTGCACGGTTAAGGATGGCCAGATAGTCGTCCCAGAGTTCCTTCAGTTCAACACCGGTGAGGGTGAACAGAGGCAGGAGCCGCACGAGGACATCCAGCCAGAGGAATAGTCGTACCCGTTAGCCTGCGTGTCGTTCATGTAATTATGTTGTAATCTTATTTTATGGGGCATGGTGTAACACCCCAAATTTATTGGAATATTTATTTAATTTATTTAAATATGAATATTCGTATTTTTGGTGATTTTCGGTGGTTGGTGTCAAATATTGAGAATTATAGATTTTGGGTTATTTATTTAGATCATAGTATATAATATGAATATACTATTATTATTATTAATTTAAATAAATATAAGTTAACTAAGGGCACATTGGACAATTAAGGAGGAGTTAGTGAGGGTAATATTGGAAAAGCCTAATTTATAGGCCCAAAGTTAGGTTTAACAAAAAGGGATTTTTGAAGGAATTATGATTCATTCTTGTTAGACTGTGAAAATAGAAGAAATAGAGGCCAGAGCTCTGAGGAAGAGGATTGAGGCAAAAGCTTCGCAAGGTTTCTGAGAATCAAGGAGAAGGCTTAGAGTAGGCAATTAAGGTATGGAGAGTATTACCTTCATTGTTTTCAATGTATGATTTCAATGTGTTTAAAGACGATTTAAGGGTTTAAAGGGTTTGAGGCTGATTTTGAGATAAAGGGAATTAGTTTTTAACCGTATAAAGATTTAAACTGATGGTCTGATAGGTTTGAGGTTAATTTTGGTTTGAGGGAAGGTAGGCCTTCGTGGCCAAAATCTGTTGTTGAGGTTTTAACCCTGTAGGGTAATTAGATTGTGAGAAACTCTAATGATTGTGGTGTAGTTGTAAGGAAGTTCTGGGAATTAGAGCGTGAATATGATACGGGATTGGCCTAATAAGTCGTACATTTTGTGCCTTTATCGCCATAATACCTTAGGAATGATTTAGGGATGTTTTTGGGTTATTAGGGAAGTGAATCGTTGGACTTTTGAGTTAATTTTAGGTTCTGGTGTGTAACAGTGTTTTGCTGTAATCGCGTGTTTGTACAGCGAAGAATCCTTTGCACAACAAATAAACTCACCCCAGACTCGCACAACGAACTTGCTAGCGAATGTAGCAGAGTTTCACGAATTCTGATTTTTGTGCAGTGATACCTTGATGTTTTAATGCAGTGATTTCTTTGATGAATTAATATGAGTATGACTGTGATTTCTATGTGATTAGTACATGGTTATATGATGATTCCTATGATGTAATGATGATGAGCTATGATGATATTTCCGTGAGTTTCGATGATTCTATGATGACATGATTTATGATGATGATGATTTTGATGAATGATGATGCACCTATGATGTTATTATGAGGATGATTATTGATGTGTGCATCATGCATTCATATGCATCTGGAATTCGGTTCAGGACCTTAATTTCTTTGGCTTCAGTCCCATTATGCGGATGTGAGGTATTTTGACATGCTCTAGTTCTTGTATAGAATCGATCCTATTGATGGGGATCTATAGAGGATTGATGGCCCAGTGTCCATCGAGATGTGATGATTGGTACCGCATGCATGAGTCTTGTTGCATTTACATTTATGAGATAATCTTGAGTAATTTATGATGTTGTGGCCTTTGATGCCCATTGATGAATATGATGATGCATAATATAAAAATGACGTTGTTTTATATATTGATTTCCTATATTGATTTATATGAATCGTTTTACTCACCCTGCCTATTTGAATGTTGCCTCCACGTGGGTAACGTGCAGATGACCAGGTTTAGCCGTGGATGCCGTCGAGGATCTTGTTGGAGTTTTGATTTGTTGGTCATTTTGGTTAACTTAGAGGGTCTTGCTCTGATAGTGTAACATCGGGTTGGGGTCTTTGAGTTAAACCATGTTTTATTTTATTTTTGTTATTTTGATTATGTTTCCGTACAAGGAAAACTTTGGATTATGCCTTTTTGAGTTTCGCTTCAATTTTTTATAACTTTTGGAAAAAACCCATTGTTTATGGAGCCTTGACCTATATTTGATTTATTGGGAAATGTACGCCCTTTGAGGTGATTTTTTAAGTTTAATATTTTACTATGATAAATGTGAATATTTTTCCATTAAAATTGTGGGGTAGAAAAGGGTGTTACACATGGTCCCCTTTTAATTGTATTATTCACAATCGCGGCCCTTTGTGGTCGTCTTAAATTATATGTATGTAGCTATATAGCATACTGGTGTGTTTGTATGTTTATGTTTTGCTGAATATTTTCTAAGTGTTCTGCCCCGTCCAACACGGTCGTTAGAAGTACTTAGTCGTACATTATGTTGGATATTATCTAAGTGTCTAACATTGTCCAACACGGTCGTAGGAAACACTTAGTAATTTGTTACGTTCCGGGTATGCTCAACGGATGATGTTCGACAGTGCAGGGAACTGATCAAAATAGCCTAGATTGTTTTCGGGTAGGGCAAAACTCAGGTCACGGCCGTGGATTGAGTCCATGGTGTGAACCTCCCATCACGAGTTAGGGGTTCTATTGTTCATGGTACTATGGCGACGGCGGGCTCGGTCGAGGAACCGCCGTCGAACATGGGTAGGCATCTTTGCCAGACCCTTGCCTAGATCTTTTGGTGGTGCAGCGCCTGTACCTCGACATGGAACTTTCAATCATTCAACGTGCCCGACGCTTGGTATGGGCACATTTATGGTGGGGCCTTAGCTGTAGTATTGCTTCAGCTTTTCGGTGTTCCATGGTCGAGCTAATTCTTCTCCGGTTAGGTATTCTAGGTAGTAGGCCTCGTTCTCCGTTTTTGCTCTAACACGGTAGGGTCCTTCCTAGTTTACGACGAGCTTGCCCTCTCGGGAATCTTTGTGATTCCTTCTTAGGATAAGGCTGCCTACTTAGAATTCTCGTCTGATGACCTTGTCATTTTGCCTCATTGTTATCTTCTGCTTGAGTGAGGCTTCACGGAGGGTTGCCTCTGTCTGAACCTCCTCGACAAGATCAAGTTCTTCCCTCAGGGCCTCGTTGTTTGCTTCTTCATCCAAAGGTGTTTTCGTTCATCTGGCCGGCAGGTGGGTTTCGATGGGGATTACTGTCTCTGTCCCATACGCTAGGAGAAAAGGGGATTCCCTGGTGGATGAATGAGGTGTAGTGCAATAGGCCCGGAGCATGCTGTGCATATCCTCGACCCACTATCTCTCCGTTTCGTTCAACTTTCGTTTGAGATCTCATAAGATTAATCTGTTCGCTACTTCGGCTTGCCCGTTAGTCTGGGGGATGTAAAGTGTTATTTCGTGCCCAGCTGAGCGACGAATTCCTGGAATTTTTTGTCCATGATTTGTGTCCCGTTGTCTGTCACGATTGCTTGAGGAATGCAAAAATGGGCAAAGATGTTTCTCTTATAGAAGCGAAGTATGTTATGGGTTGTTATCTTGGCCAGCGCTTCAGCTTCTATCCACTTGGTAAAGTAGTCCACTCCTACAATTAAGTATTTATTCTGGTTGGAGCCTAAGACGAAGGGTCCCAGGATGTCCAAGCCCCTCTAGGCGAAGAGCCACGGGGAGGAAATTTCTTGAGCTCGTTGGGTGGCGCCAGAAGCATGTCCCTGTGCCGTTAGCATTTGTCGTATTTCTTTACGTGTTCTTTCGCGTTGTTTTGCATGGTCGGCCAGTAGTAACCTACTCGCAGAGCTTTCCTAGTGAGGGATTTCCCACCTAGGTGCTGGGAGTTTATTCCTTTGTGGAATTCACGTAGGACGTGGGCGACCGTTTCTTCCTCGACGCACTTGAGGAGAGGTATGGAGAATCCTCGTCTGTACATTTTATTTTCGACCAGAACGTAGGAGCATGACATGCGCCTTATAATGCTGGCTTCCTTTGGATTAGACGGTAGCTTATTTTTAGTGAGGTAGTTGTATACTAGAGTCATCCAGGAGTGGTCATCGCTGACGATGAGCACGTCAAGTATCTAGAATGATTTCTCAATGCTTGGTCGGGGGAGTATCTCCTGGATGACAGATTTGTTTCCCCCTTTCTTCTTTGTGCTGGCTAGCTTTGACATGATATCTGCTCGGACATTGTGCTTGCTGGGAACGTGTTTGACTTCCACGAAGGAGAATTTTTCCATCTTCTCTTTGACCAGGGCCAGGTACTCAGAAAGGTTATCGTTCTTGACCTGGTACTCTCTCTGGACCTGGAGGGCCACTAGCTGAGAATCAGTGCAGATGACAACTTCGTCTGCTCCCAAATATTCGGCGAGACGTAGGCTGGCCAAGAAGGCTTCATACTTGACTTGGTTATTGGAGTTCGAAAGGATAGTGTAAATGAGGCTTTGATGAGGATTCCCTCCTTGTTCTCTAGGATGACGCCTGCTCCGCTACCTGTCGAGCTGGAGGCACCGTCGACAAATATGACCCACCTGCAGGAACCTTCATTAGGTTGCACGGGCAAAGTCATTTCTGCCATGAAGTCAGCTAGTGCCTGACCCTTCAGGGCCTTTCTGCTCTCCTACTGGATGTCGAACTCGAATAGCTCTAGCGACCATCTGAGCATCCTTCCGGCCATATCTGGGCAGCCCAACACCTGCTTTATGCAATGGTCCATGTGTACCACAATGGTGTAGGCCATAAAATAATGCCTTAGTCTCCTTGCAGTGTTGATAAGGGTGAGAGCCATCTTTTCTATTTGTTGATACCATAATTCTGGCCCTTACAGCGCCTTGCTCGTGAAATAGATGGGCTTCTGCCCCTCATCGATTTCACAGATGAAGGCTGCGCTCACAGCCTCGGTTGCAACGACCAGGTAGAGAAAAAGGGTTTCCCCATTTTCTGGTCGGGAGAGGACTAGAGGTGAAGACATGGCTTGCTTTTAAGTGGAGGAGAGATTTGTCACATTCTTCTATCCATTCGAACGTGGCTTCCTTGCGGAAGAGTTTGAAGAAGGGGAGGGCGTGTTGGGCAGGTTTGGCAACGAAGCGGGAAAGCGATGCAAGCATCCCATTGAGGAACTGGATGGACTTTTTTGAGTTCAACATGGGAAACTCGGAGAAGGCTCTGCATTTGTCGGGGTTGGCCTCGACTCCTCATTTGGTTAGGTAGAAACCGAGGAACTTGCCCGCTTGTACCCCGTACGTGCACTTCTCCGGGTTAAAGTGCATCTTGTGTTTCCTAGCCTGTTCGAAAACCTTCCTTAAATGGATTGTGTGATTGAATTCGTCATGGGACTTCACGATCATCTCGTCCATATAGACTTTGAGCATGTCCTCAATCTCTCCTCGGAAAACCTTGTTCATCATTCTTTGGTAGGTAGCACCGATATTCTTAAGGCTGAAAGGCATTATATTATAATAATAGTTGCCCGATTCGGTCATGAAGGCCGATGTACTTCTTGTCACTTTTAGCCATGGGTATTTGGTTGTAGCCTGAATAGACGTCCATGAACGATAACAATTTAAAACCGGCAAAATTATCTATTAGTTTATCTATGTTGGGGAGGGGGTATGCGTCTTTAGGGCATGCTCTGTTAAGATCGGTATAACCAACACACATGCGCCATTTTTCATTATTCTTTTTAATGAGTACAACATTTGACAGCCAAGTGGAGTACTTGGCCTCTGATACAAAATTTTCCTCTAAGAGGTCTTTTACAGCTTGCTCGGCAACCACCGTTTTCTCTGGGGATTATTGTCGTCTATGTTGGGCAACGACTCTGATGGCGGGGTCGATGGTGAGATGGTGACAGGCCACCTCAGGGTCCAATCCAGGAATCTCCACAGCGCTCCATGCAAACAGGTCTGCATTCTCCTGGAGACATGCTCTCAGTTGTTTCCTCACTAGCTCGGGAATGCTGGCTCCGATCTTCACTCCTCGCCGAGGGTCGTTGTTAAGTGGGACAAGTTCGAATTCTCCATCTGGGGTGGGGCGTACAGGATGGGCGGTTTCGTTGCTACCGGAAGAAGTGTCCAAAAGTGACTGGACCTCCCTTCCCTTTGCCTTCTGAGTTTTTTGGTTGTATTCAAAGAAGCGCTGTCGAGGTCGATGGAGTCGACGCGAGGGAGTGGATTTGCTTCATTGGCGCTGCTGGGCAGAGGTGCTTGGACAGGAGTCTTTGGTCTGGCGACGATAGCATTCAGTCCCTTTGATGCTGCTGTCACACCCTATTTTTTGACCATAAGATCCCACCCCCTTTGTGTTTATTTCTTGCTCGCTTTATTTTACTTTTATATGTATGTTTACCAAAGCTAACTAGTTTGTGCATGTGTATTAAGACATTGGCAAGTTCAAGGAAATCTTCACATAGTTCATCAGATATTGAGCCAAGCTTTTATCAAAGTTCACAACAAAGTTCGCTACTTAAGTTGTTATACTTGCCCTCGAAGATCAAGAGGAAGTCTAGATTGATGTAAAGGGCTACGCAAAATGGAATCTCATAAGAACCAAATTCATAGTGAACTTTTGTTTGATTAAGGAATTGATACACTTTATGGATAACCATTTGATTTTCATTGTGATAAGCTTTCTTTAGCATTCAAAGGAGCATTCCAGATTCATGATTTTCAAGACCCATCCTTATTTTCATCAAGAATTTAAAGGAGAGTTCATGCTTTAAGGTTCCAACTCAACTCCTTCACAAACAGAATGTTCGTTATTTCAACTTTTGCAAGGGGTTCCATGCCAATTAACCATTCAATACAAAGTCACCATACAAGTACAATTTTCTCTCAAAGATTATAAGTTGGATTTATGATTGATACTATAGAAGTTGGAACTAGAGGATTCATACTTCTACGCAAGACTCCGAGATCACCAAGCATTTCTTTCCTTTAGAACCAAGGGGACCTTCATTTTTCTTTCACGGGAGTGTGTGTGTGTGCTAGAATTGATTTTAAGATAATACAAGAGCCACTTCAATTCCTTCAATTTTTGGGTCACTGTATAAATCCCAACAACATCCTCAATTAGTAAAACCAAGAACTCGGTAAAAAAAGAGGGAACATGGCACACGATTATGATCGAAACCTGTTACTTATATCCAACACTTTTACATGACTGTATTTGATTTACATTGAAAAAGAAGCACTACAACATTACGCGTACAACATCCGATACTACGGTATAAATTACAAAGAGTTTCATAAATTAAAACTAGCCTAGTTGACAATAATTACTCTCTCTACAAGACTTTGGTGAAGATACAAGGCTACCTTCCATAACAGGAACGACGACCACAACTACTACCTCCAATATTAGTAACGAAGAAAACACAATTGATATTCATATTGGACTTATTCACACACCATAGATTATTACAAGCAGATTCTAGAAGCTGGACATAAACCCATCACAAAATTTGCGGAATTATTGAGTTTTGATTCAGTGGTGAACATGTCTTCACAGCACCACCCCAACCGACATTTAGAGAACCGAAGCTACCAAGCTGCTCCGAGAACTTGTGCACCGCGTCGACATCATACAAACCTTCATCTACCCACGTATGCTGCAAAATAGAAGAAGAAAACCAAGCACAATCTTTGTCAAAGCTACTACGGGTTATTTTTTTGATATGTTCAAAATATGATACCATAATCATAAACCAGATCCAAGACTAAGTTAAACTTCAATCATGATTTGAGAATGTAATAGTAGCATTCTGCAATGCGTACCAATCCAAACTCAGAACCTGCAAAACGCAACCGAATGCCGTTATAGAAATAAAGTTAAGATTAAAGAATTAAGATGAATGTTTCAGCTCTAAGTTTTTAAGCTTATCATCGGGCGGAAGTTCGAGCAGCCGGAAGGGCAACAACCGAAGTTGTCACAAGCTCCCTACCAAGCATCGAAGGCAACCGTTTCGGACAGAAAACAATTAATTTCGGACAGCTTTCAGCACAGTTTGAAAACACCAACGATATTCAAACGAAACAGCAATCTCGAACTCTTGGTTCAGACGCAAAGTCATCATCACCGAAGGTAAAAACATTTCCTGATGGCACAAAAACTGGCAGCTTCTGAACTCAAGGCATTTTCCTGAAAGAAGAAGAAGAACGTTAAAACAGTTCATAACAAGAATCTGAAACTCATCAATAATATCCTAATGGCCTGAAATAATCAAGACCAAATTGAATCATCAGCAAAGCTCAAGCGAAGTAGTCAAAACCGTTGAGATTCCACCATTCACGGAGGTTACAACACCCAGCCAGAACTGCTACAAGTTCTATTCCTGCGAAAAATTCCAAACAATCATTGTAGCAGAGTTTCTAATTCCATCAAGCACATACCTAGCTGGCATCGAAGCAGTAAATAATTAAAATCACTAATCCAACGGTTCGCCCAACAACAACAACAACAGGTTTGATACAAAAAAAGAAAGATTTAGAACCTTCCAAAACCAAAGCCCAACAAAATCTTAGTAGAATCAGACAGATCCAAACGAAATAGGAAGAAATAGGAAGAGAGTTAAATATTTTTCCCAAATCATCAAAATGATCCCGACAGCATCATCAAAAAGGGAAAGTTTTAAAAGATAAATTTTAAGGATGGTCCATCAAATCTATGTATAAAAGACGAAGAGGCATCACAAGTTTCACAGACGAAAAAATCACCATCGTAACCAAAAAGGCTCGAGAACGAAACCTTAAAACACCCAGTTTTCAAACCGTAAACCGCAGCCGACGCTCAGATCAAAGAAGATCATCATCCCAAAGGAGCTCAGATTCTTCTCCAATTCATCATTGCTACAAAGAAGAACGGACCGGTGAACCATATCACCATATCACCACCACCACCGTCGAGCCGCCTCCGCCTTTTGTTTATGTGTAAAAATTTATGCTCGAATCTGGCTGCATGTTTGTTTGTTGTGTGGATTTGCAGGTTTTTGTGAAGAAAGGCGAAAAGGAGATACATGCAAAGAAGATCAGAGATGGATAGATGAGGAAGGCGAATCGCGGAAGAGGATAAGAATGGAGAAAGAGAGAACCAGAGAAAGGATTAAAGAGAATGAGGGAGTGAATGGCGCAGCAAGTGGGGGGGAGGGATTAGGGTTGTTTTTTATGTTTTATTTAATTGATGTAATCGTGTACCTATGCCACACCGCAACTATGATGCACCTCACAACATGCACCCACAAGATCTGTCCTCAGATTAGATCATACGCTCCACAACGCAGCACACCATAAACCCTTACAACTCACCTACACCGTACCGCGCGCCCCCTCTCAATTAACTCTTAATCTCCCCCTTTTTAAAAAAAAACTAATCATTTAATTTTTTATTAATTAATTAACATAATTAACCATTTTTATTCAATTAGCCTTCTTAATTAAAACCAACTATAACTTTTTTAATTAACTTTCTCAACTTTTATTAATAAATTCAATACTAATAGTTTATTTGATTTATCAAATTAATAACCCCTTTTTATTCATTAAAAATATTTTGTTCATATTCTAAATAATAAAAAGACCTTTTATAACTTAAAGCAAATAATTTATATTATTTTATTAAAAAACTATTTTATCTAACAAGGATTCCTCTTCTAAATAACCTACATTTTATTTATTAATGATCGAAACAATTTATAATAATAAAACCCTATATTTTAAATAGCTGGCGCATCCAATGAGAAAACTTTTTAAATAAATCTCCACTTAAGTTTATTTCTACCAAACCAATTAATTCATAACCTCGATCTAATTTTCGCTAAATAAAATCAATTTACACCACTTTTATCTAAAACTAATAAAACAAATCCAACCACTTTCTTCAAATCAATTCGACTAAAATTAATCAACATCTTAAATTAATCAACGCACGCACGATTCCATACGTCCCCGCTCCGATTCCATTCACTATGCACGACTCTCACACTTATCTTTTAACACTTTTGTCTGTTGCATGGATTTACTTATTTTCCTTTATTTTTACCGTAATTTATTTGTGTCGCATCGCATAAATGTCCAAAGGAAGAACCTGCGCATAACTTAATACTTGTGCGTATGCATCTTATCTTGCATCATTTTCCCCACTCGATCCTTGATCCTTTTCAAGTTGATTGCTTAAGTTTAGATCCTACCCCATAAGGAGGACCTTTTTCTTTTATCTTTTACAACATAGATAAACCAATTCAACTCAATTCAAACTATTCTCCCCATTAGAGAATTAGACGTGAGTCATCTTCACCGTCGAGATATAATTCTCCTGCCCCATAGCACAATCGTGTGATGTAGATCTTTTCCGCTTGAGAGAGATAGTGGCATACTCGTCAATAATTCCGAGTGTTTGAGCCCTTCTCTCAAGACGATGCAAAGACCATCTCCTACAAGTTGTGGCGGTTAAGTCGAGTGTTCTCTCTTAAGATGACGACTCGTCTCTTCTCCTAGAACCAATCAATCAACGACCCTTTATCTCTTTGGAACTTTGACCAATAGTTAAAAATTCCTCAAACCCTTTGGGAGAACCACAAATACTCTGATTCCATTCCCGTCAGGATATGTAGGCACACGATGCAACGTCTTGGCGAGTATACTTAGAAATAAACTATTAGGTCTTTTATCCTTAAGCAGATAACCCTTAGCAATAAACAACATAAAATAAGAGGTTCCTGTAGAGTACAGCAGAAACTTAGGATGCTAGTACCTTCCTTAAGTTTAACCAACCCCGAACCTATAACTCTCTAGCTTTTGCATTTGCATTGCATTGTGGGTAATTCGATCTTTTTCCCTTCCTTTGGACAAATAAAAGACCGATGGTGAACTAAATGAATTAAGATTCAAATTAATAATTTGACATCCAATTCTCACCATGACAGCTGCTTTAAAACATCTCCTCGCGGCTTCTATGTCCCCGTTGTTGCACCCTAAAATTTGCCCAAGTTTTTTCTAAGCTTGACTGGCTTTCACTTCGTGTTCATTTGCATCATCATAAGTTCATAATTCATAATCATACTTCACATTAGTCTTCTAAGACATAGGATCAGGAGTTTTTTCTGGATCAGATCATCAAGAAGCAGGCTTACTTTCTTCAAGAGTTGTCAGGCATCAAGGGCCTAGGGTTTTCATCAGTTTTTAGGTTCAAGTTGGTTGGCAGGCTCGTAGCCAGCTAGCTCAGGATCAAGGATTATTTTTCGTCAAGGATAGAAGATTAGGTTATCAGGAATGGTGACGTGGCTTCAAGTCAAGCGTGGTTATTCAGTCATGATCAGTATCAGACGGAAGTTTTGACCTAATCATGGTCAAACCATTAAGAATCTTCTTCAGTTGCGAGTTATCTATGGTATTGGTTGTTTTCACAGTGGCGTGTACCTAAATTCAAGTTGTCATATGTGGAGGTTATCAGGTTTATCATAATCCATCAGTTCAAATGATGCTCCTCTGTGGATTTATTTTCCCAGAGGCTTATCTAGACAGATTCGAGATGATTCAGGGTTCTCTTGATTGGAGATTCAGAGGTCGGCTCACTCAGATGGTTGTCGTTTCTTTTGCGAGCTGTTCAGTGGCAGCTGTGTGCATTTAATCAGATGTTGGTAAAAAGCTTGAAATAGGTTTTGGATTCACTTGGTTATTCAATATTTAAACAGAGTTCATAATCCATTCTAGTCCATTTTTTCTACCATAAACCCTTTTTCCATTTCCATTTCCCTTTACACCATATTTTCTAATCTTTTTCACTTTCAACCATATCCATTATCAATTTTAAATATCCATATATTCCAATTAACCATTTATTTCCTCATATCCATATTTTTATTTTGTTTCCTCATATCCATACTTTTTTTATTTATCTATTCCAATTCCTTTTAGAAACCATATGTATCCAAAACCATTTTTTTATTTTTATTTTTTATTTATCTATATTTTTAAGTCAAATTTTATATCCATTCTTGTCCATATTTTAAATCATTCTAGATCCATGTTTTCTTTCCAAACCATTTTCCAAACAATATCCAATACAAATAAACAAGTCCATTTCATTTTTGATCCATTTTTAATTCAAATCCTATTGTCACAACCCTCGTTCTTCTGCACATATGTTGTGGAACCAAGCATTTTGATTATGCGGGGACCACGTTGTTATCGGACTTTATTTGTATTCAGTTGCTTATCAATTTTTTTTGCAAGCAGCAAAAGAACATGTCTTTGCACTAAATAAGAAAAAAAAAACAAGAAGAGTCTATGAGGCCCCCACCCCCTGCGCCTGCAGTAGGCCATTCCACTACAACCACCATGTCAACAAAATAGCATGCCTCACAATCCTCCAAAATGTACCATGCTGCACCATCTGCAAAACATCAACAAGACAACCATACAAGCCTGCAAAACCTCTGCATAAAAAAATCTTATGTGCTGCCAAACCTGCACAAACACACCAATAACAGCATAACAGATAAAATATTGTATCAAAAAACTCAAATTCAGAAGTTTGTCTGATTTTTAAAAATGGAAGAGGTTTTGGTTTCATTAAAAAAAGGAAAGAGAGAACAGAGAGGGAAAATTGAGAAAAAAATTCGCTTCCTCCTTAAAACCCCATCCGCCTCATCCCCATGAACCTGACTTTCTCCTTCACTCTCTTCTAAACAAAAACATCACCATCTACATTATACAACTGTGAGTCCTTTTCATTCTGCAGCAACCTCCAAAACACATACTACATACCTTGTTCCTCGTCACCACAAACATCTCACTCACGCAGCCTCCAACCACTCATCACAGTCACTGCTTCCAGCACAAAACAACAAGCAAAATCATATTGTACTTCAAACCACCATACTGAGAGAAACAAAAAACCGCCTTTGTTCACCGCCAATCTCCGCCGATAAATCGTTGCCGATGCCCCCTCCCTTCAATCGTGAGTCACACTGTTGCAGCCACCAAGATACCTTTGTTTCGAGCTCATAATCGAAAACAAGAATAGAGATGAAGAAGAGGGACAAACGAAACACAGACGAAAACCAGAAGCAGGAAGCATGTTGAGAGATTGCGAGAGAGATGTATGGTGAATCAGAGATGAGCAAGGTGACATTGACCTTCGTCGTCGCCGCTGATAACAGGTCCCGATGCGGCCGTTTTTCTTTCCTCTTCCGGAGTGGTGTTGTTTTGTGAGCTTTGGAAGAGCGATTCGTTGAGAGGGAAAAGGAGAGAAGACGAGTGAATGAGGAAAGGATGTTGTGACTGGGTTTGAGAGAGGGCTGGCTTTGTTCCATTTTTCGTTGCTTTCTTAATCGGGTCGGGCTTAGGGCCAATTTTTCAGCTTGCTGCACTCCCATTCACGATCCCTCCCCCCTTTTGTTCTGAATTTATTTTGGTTCATGGGCCTGGGGCTTAGGCCCAGGCGTTTTTCTGGTATTACCCCACTTGTTTATTTTTGCATCCTGATTTTAATTAATTTTGTTTAGTTTTATCTTCTCTTATGTTTTGATTTTGGTTAATTATTTTACTTCATTTTAATTATGTTTAGTTTTCACTAATTGATCATTAGTCTTAGAATTAGGATTTAAGTAGTTTTAGAGTTAGACTTTAATTTAGAGTTAGGTTAGACCTTAATTAACATTAGAATTTTGTTTTTAGTCTTATAGTTTAATTCTCATTTAGGATTAAGTTAGATAACACTCTAGGATTAATTATAACTTTAGAATAAGATTTAATTTAATTAGTTTATATTTTAATTAATTATTTAGAATTTAATTAGAATATTTAGAATTTAGACTATTATTAGTTTAGGAAATTTAGTTTTAATTTAATTAATTTAGGTTTAATATTTTAATTAGAGTTTAATTAATCTTAGTGTGAATTAACTTTTTAGAATTAATTTTGTTTAGAACTATTAGTTAGATTTTATTTTATTAGATTAGATTAGTATTAGTTTTATTTTATTCTAAAATTCTATAGGATTAGTTCTATTTAGATTTTTATTAGGTTTTAATTAATTTTAGGATTTAGGTTTCTATTTAGATTATAATTTTAATTTTAAATTAGACTAGGAATTAACTTTTGAATTAACATAGGTTTAGACTTTTGATTAATTTTGATTTTCGATTAATTTTTGAACGCATTTGTGAATATTTTTTTGACACTTGTACATATTTTCTGAGTTAAAACTTGACGTTGTTTGTGATTGCGTCGCTTCGTGTTTACCTGTTGTTTACTTCCTGTATTCGCATGATCCCTTAGGATTCCTAGCTCGACTTAATTTCCGATTAAGTCTGAGGTACGAGAGACATTAGGCCCTCAATCCAAGCATAATAATATTAGGTTAGCTTCCCTCTTAATTCTGACTTTAGGGCCACATTGCATGACAACAATTAGGGTTCAGTTTCCCCTAGGTCTTTGTGTGCGTCTCTCTCTTCTCACCTCAAATTTCTTCAAGGCACTTAATAAAGAATGACAAGCGTCGTGCTCTATGAGTCTTAAGTACATGGGGAATGATAAGAGAGGGGTTTCTCCTCGCTTGTCTAGAGTGTTTAGCGTATGTTCTTTGGGCGATATGCGACGCATTCGCCCCCGTGTCATAGTCTTTAGTACGAGGTGAGTCTCCAACTAACTCAATCCACTTCATTAAAACTCACAAACAAAACTCAAACCTTTTATCCTTCGAGATTTGCTCTTCAACCTCATTTTCAAAAAAGAGTACATCGTTTCTCCGTTCTACCGCAAACAGACATCGTCCCTAACTGCTGGAATGGAGACTTAACATTGCTCATAAAAAATACTTAACTAACCAGTGGTCTAGTTACCCGAACTACATTTGCTTTGATTTCTCATACCAGATGAGAATACGTAGGCATAAGATGGCGAAGTCTTGGCGAGCACCTTTTTTCCTTTTCCCCCCGTAGTTACCCGAACTATGTTTGCTCTGATTTCTCATACCAGATAAGGATATGTAGGCACAAGACGATGATGTCTTGGCAAGCAACCTTCCCTCCATCACCCGTAGTTTCCCGAACTACGTTGACTCTGACTTTCCCATTGCACGAGGGAATACATAGGCATAGGGCGACGATGTCCTATCGAGTCTTTTCTTTTCCTTTCACCCCCGTTTAGCAGTAGCTTTTGATAACATTCACCCATAGATTTAGACAACAAGCGTGGATCCTGTTGAGTACAACGGACGTGAGGGGTGGTCATACCTTCCCCTTGCGTAACAGACTCCCGAACCCAAGATTTGGTTGCGATGACCTTGTCTTCTCTCGTTCTCTTAGGTTTTCTTTGATCGTTTCCTTTCCCTCTCTTTGGGATAAATAACGTTAGGTGGCGACTCTTCTGTTTGTTTCCGCCGGCTCCTTTTTAGCAGTTGCGACACCCGTGCAGAGTTGCGACGAGGCCTTTGGAAGTGTAGTATTTCATTTTTAGGTGTACCGTCAAGGGTACAACCATCAGCTTGGCTAACGTTGGTCGACTGAAGATGCATTGGTATAGAGACGAGCAATCTATCACGAGGAACTGTACTTTGATAGATTTGGCCGTCTCCGCGGACCTGAAGGTAACGATTAGCTCAACGTACCCTCAAGGATTTGTCACCAATCCATTGAAACCTTGGAGGTCAGAGCCCACGTAGGGAGTCAAATGTGATTCGTCCAGCCGAAGAGTGGAAAACAACTGGGAGGACATAATATCGACAAAGCTTCCTTGATCGATGAGGATCCTCCGGACATCAAAGCTCGCCATTTGAGCCCTAACGAGTAGAGGGATGCTGGCGTTGGGTGCTCCTTCTCCGAGTTCCTCGCGGTAGAAGCAAATGGGGATGAACTCTCCCCTGCTTTTGTCAAGGGTGGAATTTTGGTTTGAACTGTTGCTTATGAGATGCTCAAATTTCCTCTTGACGGATCCTACTGTCACTTTGTTGAAACCTCCCTAAAAAATGACCATGGAGGAGGGGAACGTCTCCCACGGGCTGTGTGTGGCAAAATATGAAGGGGCGGTGAGCCCCTCGGGGATGCAGAAATCTTTAGGTCGTGAGATGCTCATGGCGACCTGGAGGCTGGTTTCTCCGAAGGTAGGCATTTCTTCCTTGACCTTCTGGGCTTCTTGGGCGTCTGGTCGAGGAGCTTCCTTTCGCTTGGTGAACTGTTTCAAGTGCCCGTCCCTGATCAGTATTTCAATGGCATCCTTTAGGTAGATGCAATCTTCCGTTGTATGGTCGTGACTTTTGTGGAACCAGCAATATTTGGACTTGTCCGTATTGGGTTTGGCCGGTATCTGTTTGGGAACCGGACCCCTTCCTGGCGAAATTCTGAGTTGGCGCAGTCAGTGATAATATTTTCCCTTGAGATCGTTAGGGGGGTGTACTCGTGGAACCTGTCGGATGGTCCTTTGTTGTCCCGAGTCTCTCGGGGACGGTCTTATCGTTTTTTGTCTCCTCGACGGGATGTCGAGGGTTCGTCAGTCCTGTTTGACCAGGAATTCTCCCGGTGCCTGGACTCTCTGGCAGTGCTGGCAGCCTCCTTCTCCTTGTACATAATGTACAACTGAGCTCTGAGGAGGAAAGCCTCCAGTGTTACAGGGGGGCCGGAGGCCTATAGCTTTGGCGAAGTTGGCTCGGGAACAGAGCCCACGTTCCAGTAGGAATCTCTTCATGTTTTCAATGGTGGAGGCTTGGACGACCTCCTTATTGAACCATTCAATGTAGGCTCGCAGAGGTCCGTCTCTGCTTTGAATGATGGCCTTGAGGGAGGATTCAGTCTTCGGATGTCAGCGAGATACCGTGAAATGTCTGGAAAAGAGTCTCCCGATTTGCCTCCATGAGGTCATGAAGTCGTCTGGGAGCCCTTTGTACTAGGTCATGGCCCCTTTCTTGAGTGTGGTCGGGAATAACCTGTATTTGATGGCGCCCCGAACGCTGTGATATTTGAGCAGCGCATCGATCTTTTTGATGTGCTCGTCAGGGTCGGTTGTTCCGTCGTATATGCCCAGAGAATGGGGTTTCTCTAGTCCTTTTGGGAGGCGCATGTCTATGGTTTCCTGGGATAACAGGCCGCGAGGATCGTCGTTGTTGCTGCTGTCGGTCCAGGAGGTGGAACGTGTGATACGTCCGTAAGTAGAACGGTGGCCATGTCACGGGGACGGGGTTTGTGCTCGACCCTTGGACCCGGGCGGTGAGCATTGAGATTCCACCAAGTGTTCTCTTTGGATCCTCTTGGGCTACGGATAGTAATGGTTCTTGGGAGAATTTTGGCCGCGTTTGCGGATGGCCATGGTCGCTGGTTCTGGAGGCGTTCGACGATTCCTCTCACGCCGGGGAGGGGGACTCTGTTGCTGCCTTTCTTTCCTCGATGGAGGGGATCTTGGACGACGAGATTTTTCTAAAGCTTCAATTCTTGTGCTCTGGTTGAGGATGAGAAGGTTGGCCTTGTTGAGAACCTCGAGGAGGGCCACCATGGCCGGGTCGGCGTTGGGCATAACTGAGACCGACATGTGCTACTGGTCAAGTGAGGCTTCTTCGTGGTCTGCACGAACAAGGGACGAAGAAGTTGTAACTCCGTCTCTTCGTCGGAGGACGTCGGGGACATGAGAGGTGGAGGCTCCTTCAACATCAGTCTTACTGACGGGGAGGAAATCAGAGTTATGAGCATCAAGATTGTTGTCACGGGCAGCCATGATCAGAAAGTTGAAGAATTTTTTTGGTCTTGTGTCTACGAAAAGAGAAAAGATGGGGATGACAAGTTTCCCACAGATGGCGCCACTGATCTTACCGAATGATTAAAATCTGAGATGGGTCGAAGACGAAAGTTTGTGATGCTGGGTGTGAAAGAGGAGAAAGGGGGTGTACCTGGAAAGTACTCCGATGCTAAAGTAAGAAAACGAGCAAGAGAGCGAGCAAGTACAAAATGTGTGTGTTTTAGGGTAAGAAATTGGATACCTGGCCCTCTCAAGTGAGAGGGTTTTTATAATGACCCCCAGCGCTTGGCCATTGGTCCCTATTTTCGGGGCGAGATAATCCTTTCCTGAAGAATAGGTAACTGCCAGAAATAGTCGTTGGGACAGACAAACGTTCCCATAACTAGCCGTTGTGACGAGCAGGGGTACAGTTACGGGCATAAGCGTCTTGACTGTTTCTGGATGATGGAACCATGCGTGACTGGCAGAGATTGACGGGGGAGGATTGATGTGACCAAGGGTAAATTGGTCAGCCTTCCCTATATGAGGGGAAGAAAGGTAAACTTTCCCCTAAAGAGGTTGGACAAAGGAAATTGAGCCGTTCTGGAGAGCAGAAGTGGATTGGGCCATGCCTAGCCATCGGGCTAGTCAAGAACAGTTTATGGTTTCAACAACAAGTCTCAACAATAACAACATCAATAAACCTATAACATAAATTTGTTTAAACAACAAAAACAATATTAAGTCTCTAGGGTTTAAAATCTCAATAATGGGTTTCAACAACAAAAACAACAACATTACTAAACCTATAACATAAATCTATTTAAACACCACCAACAACAAGATAAAACCTTTAGAGTTTAGAATCTCAACAACAACAACAACAACAACAATATGTAGTGATGTTTAAAGTACCATATATCTGAAGCAGAAGTGAAAGAAAATGAATTGGATATGTGAAGAAGAAACATGAGCCTTAAACACATATCATTTTCATAATGAATATGATATATGTTTATGGCTCGTATTGTTTAGGGCTCTCTTGTTAAGGGATCTTCGATAGAGTTCAGTTTGTATTCTTTAGACAAGTGAAACTGAATACTACAAGTCAAGTTATATATATATATATATATATATATATATATATATATATATATATATATATATATATATATATATATATATATATATATATATATATATATATATATATATATATATATATATATATATATATATATATATATATATATATATATATATATATATATATATATATATATATATATATATATATATATATATATATATATATATATATATATATATATATATATATATATATATATATATATATATATAT
Organism: Lathyrus sativus; assembly: GCA_963859935.3. Classification (NCBI taxonomy): domain Eukaryota; kingdom Viridiplantae; phylum Streptophyta; class Magnoliopsida; order Fabales; family Fabaceae; genus Lathyrus; species Lathyrus sativus. The sequence goes on along the minus strand of OZ012741.1, from coordinate 597,850,016 downwards.
ATATATATATATATATATATATATATATATATATATATATATATATATATATATATATATATATATATATATATATATATATATATATATATATATATATATATATATATATATATATATATATATATATATATATATATATATATATATATATATATATATATATATATATTCAGGAAGCCACCACTTTTAATGAAATAAAAACATAATCTGAAGTTGCAGCATATACACTAAATAAGTTTATCCGTCGGTTTTTAAAAAAACGACAAAATAATTGTATATGTTTTTAAGAAAAAAATTCATGGCACATCCATGACTTATACCTTTGTTTTTCGATATGTGAGGTGAAATCGTTGTGATAAAAAGTAATTTTTTTAATAGTAACTTCTGCTTTAAAATTTTAAATGTATTAGAGATGTCATCTTTATGATTTAAAAGATATACATGTGTGCGTCTAGAGAAATCATGACTAAAATTAATGTGACTTTTGTCATTTTATTGTATTGTGCACATACACAATTTTTTTCATTCTTTCATAGTCAATAAAATATTTAATAATCATTTTACTTTAAAGTTACATTTTCACTTGAATATATCTAAAATATATTCAATGTATTAAACATTTATAGGAATTGCCAACTATGATCATACCTTTATTTTATAAACAGGTCTAAACATAAAAGTCATATACACCATATTAACTAGCTAACACTCATTTATTTATATTCTCTTAAAATAAACATTTTTATTGTGTAACTAACTTATGCATCATGAATTATATTTCTTAGCTTCATGTTTATGTCATATCCAAATAAGAATCTCGTTAGAAAATAAACAATGAATCAAAATCATTAATGTTTTATATAATTTTTTTTCATAAATATTTGTCAACTTTTAATAATAAAGAAAAAAATACAAATTAATTTTAAATTCAAGATGATAAAAAAACAATATTTTCATATTAATATGAAAATTTTATATGAGATAATTGATTTTAAATTTAATAAATTATTGAACAAACAATTATACAATTTAAATATGCCCTTCATATTTTTTAACTTTTTATTTACACCATTTTATGTTTTTAATACATGGACCATAAATTCAAATTCATAATAATTATCAAATCAATTTATCTACAAATAAATGAATTATTCATCTTAGGAGTTTTTACGTTTTATTAAGTTAATATAACTTTCTTATACAAAAGAGATTCAAACAAATATCAAAATAACAGTTAAACTCAAACGATTAATTTATTTGAATAGTATATACAAATTTGTTTCTCATGAATGTAGAGTACATTTATCGTCTACTTATCTATATTTATTTTCTTTCAATGCATTAGACATATTAATAACATTTCAATAGATTTAATATCGATATCAATTTTCATAGAAAATAATTAATAACCAACAAAAAAATTATTTGCATGAAAAAGAAATCTAATATCACATATTAAATATGTATCTTTCACCATGTTTATGAATAAACAAACACAAATGTTTATCTTTTCATCAAAATCACAAATTAATCACAAAAATCATAAATCAAAATTTTATAAATTCTAAAATATTATATGAATTAATTGTGTAAATTTCACCATCATAAAAAATTGTTATCATATTTTTTAAAGTTACACCCTTTAATATAATAAAAAATAAAAGATCTTCAAGACAGTCTAGACAAAAAATATGTTGTTAGCCTCGATTGTCATTTTTTTTATAATACTATAAGATTGTTGGAAAATTGATTAAAAACTAAACGGATCGAGACTAGTATTGTGAACTAATCACTTTCCTTATAATATTTCAAATGTTCTCAAATGTCTTAGAGTCAACGCACATAAATACCTAGGTTATTCAATATTCAAAATACCTAGGTTATTTTGAGTTTGCATAATCCAGTAAAGATTCAATCTCTCCAATCTAAGTCACATATGAAAGTGATGAAATCTCAAATTTGTAATGAAGATGTATTTTTTGTTATATATTTTATGAATCCAGAATTATGAATTTATAGTCATGTAGTATTGTTTTACAAGGTTACGACCCTTGATGAAATACATTTTTTCACCAATAATTTTTTACCAAGTGTTGCAACTTTTTGCATGCTGCAACACTTCTAAACCATTGTCAATTTTGATTGCTTACTACAAGACAAGTGTTAACTATTTTCAAATTCAAAAATATATGTATTTGATATTTTAATTTATATTTTAATATGTGGTTAATGATTTGATATTTTCAATTTTAGAATATTAAATATGTGGTTAATGATTTGATATTTTAATTTATATTTATTATTTAAAATATTTAAAATATATGTATAAAATTTTTAAAGATTTTTTAGTTTTATTATTTATAATATAACTTTTAAAGATTTTTTAGTTTTATTATTTATAATATAATTTTATTTTTAAAAAATAAATATTTTTATTAAAAAGTATAATTTTATTAAATAAAGAATATCCAAAGTCAACCCAAATTCATTTGAGATAAATTTTAGTTTTAATTCTCTATTTTTAATAGGATTTAAAGCGTAAAATGAAAATTATTTAAAAATTCAAATTTAAATTTGAAAAAGTAAAAACATTCTCCAATCTACTCCGTTGTTATTTCTAATTATAATAAATCTATATAAACTAATATTCTTTCCGTCTCATATTATAAATAAAATTTATTTTTTAAATATATTAAATAATTAATATATCTAATCTATATATTAATTTCATATGTCACTTTCTATGATATTATACCGTGACAACAAGACTTGGTAGGGGCCAGTTTGAGTGATATTGTACTCAATTGTCATTCTTATAGGAGACTAACGGTTGGTAGGGGCTTGCCTTCTATGACCATATGCCACTTTCAAATTAATCCATGTTTGTATTTTGATAACAAGTACTAAGATGCCTACTCAATTGTCATTCTTACATGAGACTGACGGTTGGGGGATAATGTCAAAAAAATTTCCTTAGATTGGAGAGATTGAATCTTTACTAAATTATTTATAAATTAATGATATTTATATATGTGACTTATTTAATTATAAAAATGTGAGTAGGCTCCATTATGTCATTTTCACTATCTCTGATACAAGATCGTGCATACATTCCAATATATTGCATGCGGTGCTAGCACATTAATCTCCTTCATTTGTTTCAATTTACTGGTTTAGTTTTCATAGTCCAATAAATGATGAGAAGGGTGTTGCATTACGAGGGTACAGAGAAGAGGAATGGAAAATTGTGCTGAATTTTATTTTTTAAGAGAGAATGAAGAGATTATTTGTGGATGCATTATTCCTTCAATGTAGAGGGAAAAAAATATTTTACGATAAATGTTATTCTCACTTAATATTGTGATAATTATTATTTTTTCAATTCTGTCATATAACTATTACTATTCTATATATTATTTTTAATATATTAATAAAACTAATATAATAAAAATATAATATCTTATGACAATATCATTACATTCTTTAATTTATGTACAAAAATATTTAATGACTAATTTATTCATATCCATCTATATTTATCAAACGGTTGAAGAATTTGGGAAAGTTGCACCTAACAAAATATTCTATCAATTTCTTTTTAATTGTCATTTTTTAGTTTTTGTACACATGTCAAAAAAACTAATCAATATTATTACTTTTTATTCAATAATTTTACTTTTACTTATAACACCTTTAATTAAATATCATATTTATTTTATTTTTTCTCTCTCTGTAATAATTATCTATGGATAATTTTGATAAAATTGTATTTAATATTTCATTAAACTTTATAAGTGACAATTAAAAAAAAATAAAAAATTATCAAAAAAGTAACACTTAAAAAGAACGAAGAGAGTATGAAGGAAAGTGAAAGAGGAGATAGAGTTATAACGATTAAAGATGAAACAATTATATATTATGTAAACAATTTACCAACTGGTATCACTAGGAAAGAGATGCTAAAACATGCTTACCACATCTCCTCATTTTGTTCAATTTTTAAGAATATCTTTTCTCCACCCATAAACTGTTGTGGCTTGCAATTGGCATAGTAGAAGATCTGTGCGTCTGTATGGATATGAGAAAAAGTATAATCTTATCGAATTTAAATTTTACAAGAAAAAATATATTCAAATGTATATTAAGAGTAATATTTATGCATGTTTTTATTTGTTTGAATCTAACGGATTGTATATCGTGTAACTTTATAAAGTAGTTCAATAACATTTTAAACATTATAGTGAAAAGATTGAAATACATAATCAAGATTTTAGACTTTTTTATTTTTTAGAGTAATATTTATACATGATTCATTTTTTAGAGCAATAGAGTAACATACAATTTTATCGTAAGCTTATATGGAATAAAAAGATCAAATACATCAAATTTTGATTTATTTGACAATATTAGCAAACCCCATATGATGAATCTCTTATTTTTTTGGCTATAGACATAAAACTGTTACATTACATTAGCTAAACATTATATATAATTCAAAGATATAAACTTAAAAAAACAATAGTAGCCTTTGTTTATTATCAATCTATATCAGATTCAATTTGTATATACATGACAGTGTCTTAGACATATGTTGAACTAATACTGAATTTTGAGGAAGTTAGTTATTACTCAAAATTCCCAAAACCTTCATCAGAAAAGCCCAAGAATTCACTGTTAGGATGATCCATACACTATATATTTTTATACCTTCCAGACAATGACATAGGGACTTTGGCTTGCTATTTTATTTCCTGTGAAGTTAAAGTCTATCCTAGTCATTTCAGCTGCAGAAGCACAAGCTGGAAGAGAGCAACTCACATTTAATGCAGAATTGACCATAGCCTGACCGGTTTCCGAAAATGGTGTTTATGTCAAATCCTACATATGTAATGCAGCTGGAAGGAAGCAAAAAGAGGTATGTTGTTGCAGACATAACATTAACATTTGCAGTTTAATATAAAAAACTTCTCCATAATAACATGAAAAATGTTTGGTAATGTTATCAAGAAACTGTCATTGCAAAGTAATGAGAGTTCATATTTGCTAGTTTATATTCGTCAAAGATTGTAGCATGTAAGTCAACCAAACTGGTCATATAAACATGATAAAAGTATAACAAAAAATTGTAATGGCATAAGTAAAAGAATAAAAAACTTAATTATTGTAGCCATGTGTTATAGCCTTTGAAAAGTAATTTGCAGTCCAAAAATAATGAGTATATTGCAGCACAAAACTATTATATAAGCTTTATGCAATAAGTATGATAAATTCAATACATATGTTATAGGTTACAAATGCTTCTATCTATCATAACCTGCTGAAATTGGCACATTGAAAATGATAAATGTTATAACTCTTACAATTGCAATGTTCGACGCTGTAAGTCCCAATAGGACAGATGACATTGCAGACAATATGTATCTTAATATTTGCAGACAAAATCCATAGCAGGTCGCATTTTTTTTTGTTCTAAAGAGAGTTTAAATGTTTAATGGTAAATATCATGTGTCATATTTTTGTTCTTAAAAGAGTTTAAATGTTTAATGGTAAATGACATAAACTAATTTAACATATAAATGTTAAATGTTACAACTCTTACATTGCAATGTTAGACACTGTAAGTCACAATAGGAAAGATGACATTGCAGATAATATGCATCTTAATATTTGCAGACAACATGAATAAATTTGTTATAAATTGCAAGACACTTTCATGATAGAAAGTATGACTCATCCCAAAGATAAATTAGCAATAGGTATAAAGCAATCTACATACATGTAGTGAATGTGAAACCTGTTATGGTGGAAATAGAAATCAGCAATGTAAACAAACATGTTATAGTCGTAAGAGATATAAACACTGAAATCAACACACAATAATATGAAACAAAAAGCATCATTAAAGATGGAAGCCCCATTACAAAACTATTAATCCATGAGCTAATGAGTTCAAGTTATATTGAAAAGAAAACCTACAAAATGACACGCTAAAACAATATTACAGCTTAGGGTTTGGAATCAATCTTTACACAAAAGGTGGCAACAAAACAGTACAAAGCAAAAAAAAGTGAGGCTTCCAACGGTATGGCCATAAGATCACTCATTTAGGTGTTTAGCTTTCATTGCAGATTGCTTAGGAGTTAGGTATTCATTTTAGAAAAGATCATCATGAGATGTTGAAATAGCAACCCTCTTAGTAAGGGTGTGCTAGAGCTAGCCGATGGACTCGAAGTTTGGTTGGCAGATATGGATGGTTGAGCTGAGTTAGCATGTTTAGTAGACGGCGTCATCTACATAAAAAAAGACAACAGTTATGTACATTAATTTAGAAGTAGGTTAATGCAAAGTAAAGTGTAATAGTCAGTTATAGTAGAGTGCATACAGTAGGCTAGTCTTGTAGTATGGCCAGATAAAAAAGTTACAGTCTAGCTTCTGGATGCAATTTGTTTAATTTCTTTTGAAATCCAAATGATGGTTCTAATTTTTTGGTAAAAAGCAAGTGTAATGTGGGATAAATTAGCAATAATCAATCTACTACCATAGAAGCAAACTAACTTCTTTACAACGCAAACTTTACTTCCAAAAGTTATAGAGCTTGTGATGATATATTAGAATTCATTGTAAAATACATAACATGAACACATTGCTTTCAATGGCTACAAATGGATTTATTGTTTTCAAAAGCAAATTCTTAGACTTATTTTGCAAATCTTGAATTTGCATGATTATGTAAATTTTCTGTTATGTAAAATAATAGAAAATAAGCATGCAATACCACCATGGAAGGGTATTGATTTACATGTATATATATTTCTATTAAAAATCATGAACTGGCCTACCTTCTATGAATATGATTTAGACAAATGCAAGATTCAAATAGATGCGACAGGAAGTATGAAGCTAGTGGTGTGTATAGAGTTGAGACTGTGATCTGACAATGTGTTAAACATTCATACCAAAGGAATTGATATGCTAAAGATATGCTGAAGACAAATTATGCATCCAATGGCTTTGACATCCTTATCAAAGGAGAAAGATATGTCTTGAATTTTCCATAGTGATCCAAAAGGCTGTGACAGTGGTTGCAAGACGAATGGACAGAATTGGCTCTCCTAATTTGAGGGGTCAAGAAAACAAAAGTAAATTAGCAATGAATAAATCAGTTTATAAAGCACTGAATTCAGAAAGTTTACAAAGTCTTAGATAATCAGCATCAAAGTAACACCATCCAGGTTACTTTATGGACTTTCTATGCTAAAATAACATGAATCACTTTCATGTTGAATATAAATATTTTTAATAAACCTGTGGTGTGCAGTCAAATAGAGTTAAAACCATGTAATTCCATGTAAGACACTTCCATAAATGAAATTACACATACATTAGCATGCTTGGTCCATAAAATTGGTGAGCAGTTAATTACTTGAGAAACACAAGTGACCATGTAAAATGTGTTCATATAAACATAAGTTAAATGTTAAAGTATTTCATTGAAATATTCCTTTGTTGTTTTAGGAACTACAACATAATTAACTTACCAAATGAGTCATTTGTTAGTTCCACCACACTTTTGTTTTCTGGGGTTTGCTTTTCTTCAATTACGCTAGCACCTTTTGTTGCCCAATTGCATTGTATTTGACTACTTCCAAGCCATTTACCTGAAAGGAACATGGGCGTCGTCATTATGACTCGATCATGCAGTTCTATTTTTTTAAAATCTATTATCATACGAGGTAGAAGAGATTAGCAATTATCTTACAATATCGTCAAACTCGTAAGGCTTCCAAATGTTGGTGGAATTGGACCACTTATTCCAGAATTACCCAAGTAGCTGCAAGGAAATATTGAACCTCATGAAAGCAATTTGTGTACTAAGCTTTCCTAATGCAAGCTTAGCAAAGTCTTCATCTTTAAAGGAAAATTTTGCATCTGGCTTTCCACCTTCATATGGCCCTATATACAGACACAAACCCAAATAATCATACTTGATGGCATGGCATTGTAAGAGAAACCAATCATTAAAATTAGCCAAGTTAAGTATAATGGTAGAAATTAATCATTCAAAGCAAAACTGTAACAATGGCTGATTAGCCTCCAACTACCTAGGCAACAATCTATGATCTGAAAACAGATTGAAAGCATTTAATCATAGAAGATATGGCAGTGACCAGACAGCAGAAAATGAGATGAGATAAAGAAGAAAACATCAAATGACTGGTCTATCTTTAGGATTTAGGTTGAGTGCAGTATTTAATTCACTAACTTGCAGGTTTAAAACATTTAAGAAGCCTGTGCAAGTACTAAAATCCACCATTTATAATCCATATAGTGATACTCACTTATCGAGAAACTATTTGTACTTTGGATGTACTCCCACTAAATTGATTCAATAAACTACAATTCATTTGAGCTTTAAAGTAATTGATGATTTAGTAACAAAACTATATAAAGGATGTACTCACTTATGATTTTTGATCTGTTAATCTCCATTTGGCCCACTGGCATAACCTTGTAGATGGATCCTTTTGTAGCAACTGTAGCAAGTAAACAGAAATTAATTTGCAGTCTCAAATGAGTTAAATTATTCAAATAGAATGTATTTAAGGTCCCTTTTTGGAGTAAAGAAGAGCACTGGTATATGGTTAGCCCAAAAAGAAAATAATAAATTCATAAAAAGGAACATCGACATTCGGCACAAGAGAACAATATCAACTAAAAACGTTAAGCTGTGAGTTCAAAAACATAAGGACACAAAGAAGCATGTTCTGTTCATCTTTCCTCGAAGCTTTTTTATCCAAGCCATAAGCAATTGCTGCAGCAGTAGGTTCATTGATTATCCTAAGCACATTCAAACCAGAGATATCATCGACGTCCTTTGTAACTTGTCTCTGAATAAGCTGGAACAGTAACAATCGTGTTTTTCACTGATTGACCTAAAAATGCTCCTGCTACTTCCCTTATTTTGATTCAAAACAAAATAGATAATAACCCTAAAGCTTGAACAAATAGAAAAATAAAATGGAAATGAATGCAAATTAACATTAACATTTAATAGATAAATATCTAAATGGCCAAAATAGTTTAAATTTATATCATACCTCTTAAAAGTTCTACCACAACAAAAGTAAGAATGCCACCAACCATATATTGAACACGATGATGAATTTGTGATGGCACTGTAACAGAATATGATTTCTCGTGTGATTCAGGTTTTAGAAAACACATACCTCTTCTACCTGTCAAATGTATGCAAAATTCCATCAAAGATGTGATGTGAAACACCTTACATAAGCATGCCTATACATAATATTTGTCAAATTCAATCAAAAGAATTAAAAAAACATTAAAGCCCTACTTAACTGGACTACGAAAAAAATAGTAGAATAACAATGTTACAAACTTCAAAGCACAATAAATATTCTAAACGAAGGTTAAATACCCTGCAAAAACTACAAGCATAAAATCATAAAACCAAGGTGGGGTGACTTGCCAGACTTATCCGGATAGCTTCAAGGACACCCTGCATAAAATAGAGATTATAAATAAAATTCAAATGAAATCTTCCAGAAAGTGAACCAAGAAGACATGTATGTGAATCATGGCTACCGCAAATCAGGATATACTGCAAATAGAAACAACATCATTCAACTTCATGTTTTAACAAAAAGCAACATAAAAAATGAGAAAAACCTATGATGCACTGACATAACAATACTCTGTTCCTTAAAAAATATAGGAGTATTGGATCCGAGATAAGTCATACACACACTCTCTTTAATTTGTATTTTCAACACACCTCAAACAACTACATCATTATATTCTACATACTTCATACTAAATTTATATATGTATCTGAAAACAAATCGACAAAAAATAGAACCAAAAAAGAATTGAAATGATGGGATTGTATAAGTAACATGGTAGAGAATGGTATGCTCTTCAAAAAAATTTAGATTGGTTATAAGACTATGGGTAATTAGATTATTAGTTATATTAATGGCATGGGATTCAAAAACAGAGAAATTTTATGACCCTTATATGTTATGTGATTCAATAACAGTGTTCTATGTCATTGGGCAACAACAAAATATTGAGCATAGATATTTGAAATTCACATTTCGATCAAGCTAAAATGTGAATCGGTGTTATATGTATGTAGAGATGGTGCAGCAATGGCGTATTCAACCATGGATAGTTCAAATTCTGAATCAATTCCAAGTCATTTTATCATGTGAAGTGAAGCAATCAATCAATCCACAATCACAAGAAGCAGTGTGTATAGAGTTTTGTCCAAGAGAAACCCAATGGCGCCTTCAAATAGGAAGTCTCAAATATATCCCTGTCAAAAAACATGAGAAAATAATAACCATTCAATTGAATCATATTTGTTAGAAACAAAACATTCTGCTGCCAACACCTAATGCATTCTTAATTTTATGTTCCAAATGGTATTTAATTATCATGATTTGGTCCTTCAACCTACATAACCAAGCAACACAGATATTAGTAACAACATAAATCATGTCAGAGTTATCTGCAAGAATGATTTCCTATGGTATTCAAGTTAAATAGGATATAAGTCACTTCTATATGAGGAGAGGAAATTGATATCCGGTATTCTCATCATGCACAAAAATCGACGAATCTAGTCACGTCTATATTGTGCTCTTTACTCTTAGTTATAACAAACCGAAAGAAGGAAGAACCAAAGATCCTGTAATGTATGGAGTATGAAATGAACATGAATATTGAACAAATATTTCAGTGGATGTGAATAGACGATAATACCTCATATGAGAAGGGAAGAAACTGGATTTGGAAGTAGGAAATGAACATGACCATGAACATCTTAACACCAAAAAACTGGATCTGAAAACATACAACTGAGTAAGCAACATCTTCACACCAAAAAGATGAAAACATAAAAAATGAACATGAACATAAAGCATTCAGTCAGAGAAAAGTTCTCAATACAAAAGAATCTATAACAAATGAAAAAAAAATCATAAATCGCCATTATAGACCCCGGCTCGCACCGGTTTATTTTCATTAACCCGTGTTGTATCCAGACCCCGGTTAATGATGCTCTCGAGTCCGTGTGGTATCCAAACCCCGACTTGCACCGATTTATTTTCATTAACCCGTGTGGTATTCAGACCCCGGTTAATGACGTTCTCGAGCCCGTGTGGTATCCAGACCCTGGCTCGCACAGGTTTATTTTTATTAACCCGTGTGGTATCCAGACCCCGGTTAATGACGTTCTCGAGCCCGTGTGATATCCAGACCCTGGCTCACATTGGATTGTTCCATTAGCATGTGCAGTGTCTAGATCCTGGATGATGTTGGTTATTTCTTGAGCCCGTGTGGTATCCAAACCCCCGCTCACATCAGATTGTTCCGTTAGCATGTGTGGTATTCAGACCTTGGCTGATGTTGGTTATTTTCCGAGACCGTGTGGTATCCAGACCCCGGCTTCCACCAGTTCACTCGTTTTTCCTGTAGGGTATCTAGACCTTGGCAGATTATAAAATCTTCTCTCACCCGCGCGGTATTCAGACCCCGGCAGATGGTGATTTTGATGGATGCGTCCATTTTACCTTTGCCTCTCCAACAGAAGGTCTACAGTTTCGTTTTGGGGGTTGGCAAATTTCTGGTTTTTTTGATATTCAACCGTATTTTACCTTGAATGTTTGAAAGTCATTCGCTTTTCATCCCTTCAGGTCCAAGTCGCTTGAATAAAGACAGCTGTTGTACCCCAAAATTTGACCAACCATTTCTTGTACTTGACTTATGTTTCTTTGCATTTTCGCATTTTTGCATGTCATTGCATTTGTTCTTGAGCCAGGGGATCAAGGTTTTCGTGTGTCTCAAGGTTTTCTTTGGTGCGAGAGACCAAACTGCGAGCATCAGCGGCTCCGACATTTATTTTGCCCAGCGATCGAGCGGTCGATTTTATTTTATTTTGCAGGATATTTTTAGATCAAGAGGCAACATTCAGGCTATCTCAAGCATTCGCATGGTTGTAGTATTCAAGAGCAAGTTTCAGAGGCTGAACATGGCTTAGAACGGATGAAAACAGACACTTGTGCACTTTTCCCTCCAAAAGGCGCCAAAATTCAAATTTTTAAGGTGTTAACCGATTAACCAATTGGTTAACCGATTAACCAATGCAAAATTATGTCAAATTTGAAATTTTGAAGGTGTTAATCGATTAACCCATATGGTTAACCGATTAACCAAGGCAATTTTAGCTCTGCACGTGAGTTTTCAATAGAGGGTCCATTTTGATCACTTGAGAAATTGATTTCACACCAAAGGAAGGATCTAGAACCACTTCAAATTTTGGTTAATTTTCAAATTAATTAAAGTTCCCTCCAATTTCCCATTCCAATTTTCACAAACCACACTCCAAACCACATTTGGATCCTAATCAAGAGAATATTTAAATGATTTGCTCCAAACCTCACACACACAATCCTCATAATTTCATTTCATTTTCAGAATTCACTCTCACTCTTGAATTTTGCTCTCAACCTCTCCATCTCCAAAACCTCCATTAAAGCTCTTCTCACATTGAATTCTTTGATTCTCCATTGGAATCATTGAATTCTAGAGCTAAAACCTTCATCCTTCATCCATGTTGTCTCTATTTCTCCATTCAATTTTCGTGTGAATTTGGATATGAATTTTGAAGTTGATCTAGATGAGCTTATTTGGATAATTCTTGCTTAATTTTGGTGGATTTTCATTTCTACTACAAGAACTCACTTGGATCTTGAAGGAATTCCGGATTTCTAGCTCGGATCTGCTCAATTGAAGTTGAATTAACATTTACCAAAGCAAATCTCCGCTTTGTAGGTTGAAATTCTATATCTGATTCTGTTTTTGAGCTTATTTGCATAATCACCATGTTGATCTTCATTTTTGATTAATTTGGTTGATTTTTGATTCATGTGATTTGTGATCTTGTTGTTTGAATGTGTTTACATGCTGTTGGATCACTGCTTTCTGGTGTTAATGTCGTGCATAATTGATTATGTGATCATCTGGATTATTGGAGAAGTGATTAATTGCTGAAAAGTGCTTTTGAGTTGTTGTTTTCTGCCTCTGGTACAGTGTTAATCGATTAACCAGTTGCAGTGCAAACTGGTTAATTGATTAACCAGTATGAATTTTCAAATTTTCAAATATTTTCAACTGGTTAATGGGTTAACCATATGTGTTAACCGATTAACACTGAACCAGAATGTCATGTTTGCTGTTTTTGAGCTTGTTTTGGGTATCATTTCACTTTGAATCTTCATGGATCAGTATGATGCATTTGAGTGAGATGTTTTGGATATTGTGTTACTGTTCTTGATTGTTTAATCATGATTATTTGACACGCGTTGTTCGATTTCCACTTGAATGCATGCTTATGGATGTGCTTCAAAGTGATAATCATTTGTATGGTTTCCTTTGCTTGCATTGCTTGGTTGAGATGTGCTTGTGGTGGCTGTTGCCCCACACTTTTTCCTCCCACTTTTCATTGTGTTGCATTTCATGTTTGCATTCTTTCTTCCTTTTCATTTATGATTGAGTTATCTTGTGTTTTCTTGGTTTTCCTTGCCATGATCCCTTAGGATTCCTAGTCCCTTTGGGAGTAGGAGAGACATTAAGTGTTCAATCCAAGCATGATAACATTAGGATAGTTCTTCCCTTTTCAATCTCAATCATAGGAGCACATTGCATAATAACATTAGGGTTGAGTTAGTTTCCCCTTAGTTTTGCGTCTTTCTCTTCTCATCTCAAAACTTCTTCAAAACATCTAATAAAGGATAATAAGTGTTGTACGCTACGAGCCTTAAGTACTTGGGAAATGATGTTTGGGGGGCCTCCTCTCAAATGTCTAGAGTGTTTAGCGTATGTCCTTTGGACGATATGCGACGCATTCCCTCCTAAGTCATAGTCTTTAGTGCAACATGAATTACAAACACAATTCAATTCACTTCTCTCATAAAAGACTCAAAAACAAACATCAAACTTTTTTATCCCTCGGGATTAATTGAAAAGTTTTTTTTAAAGAGAGTGTTGTTAACTCTTGGTTCTACCGCAAATAGGTAACGCCTAAGTCTCCAATGGTCGAGCAACAATACACCTAACTGCTAGAACAAAGGTTTAACCCTACTCAGTTAAAACACTCGAACCAATCTGTGGTCGTGTCAGCCCGAACTACGGTTGCTCTGATTTCTCATACTAGATGAGGATATGTAGGCACAAGATGGTGATGTCTTGGCGAGAAACCTTCCCCACCTTCACTTGTAGTTTTCCGAACTATGTTGACTATGGCTTTCCCGTTGCACGAGGGAATACATAGGCATAGAGCGGCGATGCTCTATCGAGTCTCTTTTCTTTTCTTTCATCTTTTAGTCTATAGCTTAGATATATTAACACCCTTTAGATAGATAACAAGCGTGGATCCCGTCGAGTACGACGGACGTGAGGGATGCTCATACCTTCCTCTTGCGTAATCGACTCCCGAACCCAAGATTTGGTTGCAATGACCTGTCTTTTCCCTTTTTTCGTTAGGTTTTCTCTGATCGGTTCCTTTCCCTCTCTTTGGGATAAATAACAAACGGTGGCAACTCTTCTGTCTTTGTCGGCCCCTCTTCACAGCGATGCGACAATATCTAGAGAGTAGTTCCTAGCACATGCTGGTAGGCCTGAGACCAAACCATTTTCCTGATAGGAGGTGAGTGTACCTGAGCTGGGGATGAGGATGAGGATGATGATGGTGATGGTGATGGTGATGTTGAGGACACAAAGTTCGATACTGATACAGATTAGTTTTTGATGATTTATTTTTTAGCATGATCTTAAGCTTACCTCCTTGTGTTTCGACAAAGTGAAGTTTTTTGTTTAAGCTTTTCATCATTGATATATTTTGATATTGTTGTATTTTAATTTGTTGTTGTACACTATCCATTTTAGTTGGATTATTTTGATGATGTATTCTATACCATTTTTGGGTACTTTTGTTGGTGTTTTACACCATGACAATTTCCCTTATGAGTTGAATTCTTCATTTTATGAATGTTCAATTTATTTCTTTTTTTTTTATGGTTGTTTATTTTTTTATGCTTCTTCATTGATGATGAGTGATGAGAACTTCTATATTGGTTACTCTTTTGCACCCAAAAAAAGTATCCAATGAAGATTCTACCAAGATCGGATGGTGATGATATGATTTTTAATGTGATGAATGCAAGCAAGGTGCATGGTTACCGCTATCTAGAATGTTAGAATGATTAATAATTTCGTACTTTGTACAAATGTGTATTCTTGTTTCATTTTACAACTTATTTGAATGCTTCAGTCACTTAGGTCCAAAAGCCACAAATTGTGAGAAACCTCGTTGTTTACTAAATACTTGGATGACTGATAAATTTGTTTAATTCGCTCGATTCATGCTTAATCTTTTGATTATTGTGGTTTTGTGGAAGCATTAGAAAGGATCAAAGCATTTATTTATATTGAGCACAACTATATCCAAAAGTGACTTACTCATGAGTAGTGGGAATTCGTTAACCCCTTTGAGCCTAATAGATTAGATCTTATTTTAGTGATGAACTTGGTCTGTGTACATATAGAAACTTGAAAGTTTAGTTCATCAATAAATTTTGTGGGTTTCTAAAAAAAAATTCTTAAAACCTTTGAACTTTGATCATCGTTATAAATTGATTTTCTTGCAATAAAAAGCAATGAGCATTCACTTGAAGTTTGATTGTATTCAAGTTGGGGAGAATGAAAGAAAAATGGTAGGTTGCTAAAAATTTTGAAAATTTTCAAACAAGCAAAGAAAAATTGTGAATATGAATGTGAAAAAGAAAAGAAAACATGCTTGTTTAAAAGAAGAAAAAATAGAGAATGCAAATAATTGTGAAAAATGAAGTTTGAAAAGGAGGAGTAATAGAGAAAAGAGATTGGTGAATGAAGTTGTGATGTATAAATACCTTGTATAGTAAATGTCTCGTTTGCATTTGCAATATCTATTCAATGGCCTTTAGAAATAAACCTTTTGTGGTGAACCTGACCCAATTGCAATCTTACAAGCCCTTAGTGATCTTTTTCTTCCATAATTTATGATATGATTGATTGATGAATGTATGAATTAAATTGTTGTTAGCATTGTTTTTCAGTTGAGTGTAATTGTCCCGTGGTTACAAAAATGCAATTTCTTCATCCTTTTTATGAAGAGGAGTGTTAGAGTGGTTCAAGTATGAGAATTTAGTTGTTTTGTGATGTATTGCGTGATATTTGTTTTAAGAACTAAATTCTTTATCATTGTTTGATTCTAGGAAGTAGTGAACATTGCTTGTGTGCATTCTTATGTTGAATTTGAACCATAAATATTTTCTTGGTTGAATTTTATGCTTGAGAAAATCCTCTTGTTTTTACGAGGGGCATGCATTACTTGAGGACAAGCAAAAATCTAGTTGAGGAGAGTTTGTTAAATGCCAAACAAGACTTAAAATGAACCATCTTTCTTGGTATTTTTCAACTCATTTCTTAAGTCTTAATTGATGTATTCCATGTTCTTATGTGATTATTCAATATAATTGTTTTACCTTTGATTCCTTAATATGTATGTTATTGTATAGGAATTAGGTTTGATTATCAAAGAACAAGGCACAAATGAATGGACAAGGAAGCCAAATAAATGATTAAGAATCCAGCAAGTTTGTAGCGCGAGCAAGTAGCGAAGTAAAGGCGAGCTCGCAGTGCGAGCTCAAAGTGAGGCCAATGCAAATTGGAATTTTATATGGCAATAGCGAAACGCATCATTGAACACAGTGCGAGTCCTAGGCGAAGAAGTTTGTAGTGCGAAGTCAAAAGAATCCTCAGGGCGGTTTAACTGTTCAGAGGCACTTCATGTGCCTAAAAGTGAAGTTCGCAGTGCAAACAAAGAGCTTGCAGTGCGAGCGAGACAAATTTTGTAAAGATATTTATTTACTTTTCTTGGTTTTTAGGGATCATAACCTAAATAAACCTCATTTCTGAAATAGAAACATTGGCTTAGAGAGAAACCCCTAAGTTCTTCATTTCTTCAACAAGAAGTGATATTTTACAAGTAGAAGCTGAATTCGCATCCTAGATCGATTCTTCATCGTGGATGGACATTCATCTTCTATCTTTCCTAGTGAATTAAGTTACCATGGTGATGGGTAGCTAAATTATTTATATCAAAAGTAGACATAGTCTATCTTAGCTTGTATGTATTTCTTTTGATCTCTTTGTATGTGAACAAGTTAATGATTAATATATGGTGAATGTTTTTTCTCTTGAAGATCTATTTATGATTTGTATCACTCTAGACATAGATTTTACAAAACTTGATCTAAGATATTCATCTATCAATAAATAAAATCTAGACATAGATTTGTGAGTTGATATTTTCTTTGTGTTGATCTTAAAGATTATTGTATTTGTTGTTAGCATGAGACATCATCTAATGAAGGACATAATAATACTCACTACACCGCTCTAGACATAGACGGTATTGAGAGGATACATGATTATATTAATCGGAAATGAATTCACATGCTTGATTAATAGAATATATACAAGTTAGGTTGATGAAATCTATCTTTGATATGCTTTGTTAAACAAACATCTTTTAGAATTTCATTTTTGCTACTAAACTTGTGACAAACTTATGATCCAAAATAAACATCTTTGAAAACCCTACTTAAAACTCTTTGAACTATAGAACGGCAAGCGATATCACTACAATCCATGTGGAGACGATAAAACTGTTACTCACTAAGAAACACTTTTCAACATGAGACCAACAATAACTTGTTTTAACTCAGTTGACTTATGTTTAATCCTGCAATTGTTTTGAATCGTATGAAAGCATATAAAGGATATAGGAAATTTTTTAAGTTTGAGCACAACCACTTAACCTAAAGTGACCTACCTTGCGAGTGAGTGAAAATTCGTTAACCCCTTTGAGCCTAAGTGACAAAATCTACATAAATTATGAACGGTGTAATTCACTAAGAAAGCAATACACTTAGTGAATTTTTCTTATGAATTTAGAATCCATTTCATAATTGATCATTAGATAGATTCTGATTTTCCTTGAAAACTTAAACCCTAAACCTTCATGGATTGTTTAATTTATGTCCCTTGCCCAAGGTTAGAGGGGCATTAAAATTAAAGTTTAAGGTTTTGTTCAAGTTAGAGAGGAAAAAAGAAAGGTTACTTCAAAAGAAAATGACATCAAAAGGAAAATGATGAATAAAAATCTTTTGAAAAAAAGAAGAAGAAAAGAATTACGAAAAGAGAAAGAAATATTTGAAAGAAAATAAATGGCAAAAAGAGATTGTTCCTACTATTTTGCATCAATAGTGTAAAAATTAAAATTGGAAATGAAGTTGTGTATTGAAAATAGCAAAAATAAAAGTAAATGATCCTCTAAACTTTGGCTATTTTTGTTCAATTGCCCTTATATATGAACCTTTGATGTTAACTAGGTCACAAAACAACCCTTGAAAGACCTTAGTGATATGTGTGATTATGCTTTCAAAATGATCTGCTTTGATGAATGCATAAGTTAATCAAGATGTTAGCAAGATTGTTCAATGTGGGTTCAAGTCCCACATGTTATTTTCAAAATTTCTTTATCCACTTACAAAGAAGTGTGTTAGGTGTGGTTCATGATTAGACATGTTTATTTCCTTGGAATGCTTGACATGAGTTTTGTGTTGAAAACTTGTTTCATGGTCATAGTTTAATCCTACGATAGTAATAAGCATAACAACTTGCATGTGCATTCTGCAATTGAACCATGCACTTTAAATTTTTCTTTCAATTTTGTTGATCATGAAAAACTTGGTGATGTTTCTCTTGAATTTCATTAGCTTTTTAAGATGTGTGTTTGAGAACAAAAAAAGTTCTAAGTTCGGAAGAGTTGATAGGTGGAAAAATATGGTACATAAACACATGGAAATCAGTGTACTTATTAACTTGTTTCACAAGTTAAGAGTATAGAAACTTCATCTTTGATGTAAATACCAGTTTTATAAGTATAATAATTTATTTATGCATTTTTCACCTAAGTCTAACTCATTTTGTAGGTATTTGTTCAAGGCAAGGGTTTGGTCAGCAAAACAAAGAAGAAAAGCTCCAGCAATCTCACTGAGCGAGCTCCAAGCAACCACCAAGCGAGCAAAGCAAGAAAATTTAAGAGAGATACGCTCCAAGCACAATTGAAGTGAGCAAAGCCAGAGATTTAAGCTCCAAGCATTCTTGAAGTGAGCACTAAACAAGAAAAATGTCAAAGTCTCCAAAAGCCCAAGCACGCTGGGTGAGCTTGCAGCGAGGTTGTAGCGAGTGCTCGCTTATCCAGATTTTCTATGGCTAAGCGAGGTAAGGCAGTTTAGGATGACGTTTTAAATAGCTTCATGGTGAAGAAAGGTGGTCTCTCTGAGAGAGACAAGACCTAACTGAGCGAGAGTATATTTCCAAGACCAATATAAATACCAGACAAAATAAGAAACAAGGAATTATTACCATTTTTTGAGACAGAGATACACTATTGGCAAGAGAGAAAGTCAGAACTTGAGGAATCGAAGGTGGATACGCAACAATCATCAAGGAATCAAGATTGATGTTCATTCATCTCTATTCTTATCATTTGTACCTAACTACAATGACAATGAGTAGCTAATTTCTCTTATAATGGGATTAGCTGTAATTAACCATAATCGTATATATCTCTTCCGGTCATTGTTATATGAACTAGTTATGAATCAATATTGATGTTATCTTTCTTTAAATGTTAATTTTATGGATTTGAATTATTGAGAAATACCTTTCAACTCCCGACTTAAGATAATCATATGTTAAAAGCTAAATTCTAGAAATAGATTTGTATTTAATATTCACTACTTGTATCGATTCGTAATGTTATCGTATTGATTACTAGGCTGAGAGATCTTCAATCAAACAATACGGTATAACCCACATCATTGTTTAGACATAAACGATGTCGGTGAACGATACATGATAATAGTGATTATTAACTAGGATTCATATAACTAATCAGTAGAATACATGTGAAATAGATTAATGAAATCTAATCCTAACAAGTTTATCCATATGTTCATTTTCTTAAACATTTACCGTTTTTACATTCTTTTAATTTTTGCAATGAAATATCTTGTAAACCCTTTACTTAAAACCATATTTATTGTTGAACGACAATAATATTGCACTAGTTCATCTGTATACAATAACAAAATACTTACTTTTGATTTTACACATCAAAGGACCGAATCGTCAATGGGTACTTGTTAAGGATTATTAATTACATTAATATGTAGTATATGATAGAGAAAATGAGTGTATTATATAGGACACCATCCGGTCACTATTATAAGCAATAAAAAACTTTTTAGATTCATTGAATAAATCATGTATCTGGTAATTATTATATATCTGATACATCAATTATTCAATGAACCGAATTTTTTTATTGTTGCTTATAATAGTGACCAGAGTGTATGTATTATATAAAAGAGAAAGTGAATGTATTATATATATATATATATATATATATATATATATATATATATATATATATATATATATATATATATATATATATATATATATATATATATATATATATATATATATATATATATATATATATATATATATATATAAAGGGAAAATTTAGATTTGGTGTAGGCTATTTTTATTTCAATTATACCCTTTTGTTTTTTATTTTAAAATTCAACTTCTCTTTTACTAACATTTTTTTATTAACTGTTATATGGTAGTTTGCATAACTATTTTATTTATTTTTTTTATATATAATTTAAATTAAAAAAATAAACACACAAAAAATACATTTATATTTTTAAACGTCTGAACATTAAAAAAAACGGACGAGCACGAAAGTGTCCGTCTAGATGCTAGTGAGAGAGAAAGTGACTATATAAAATTGGGTAATGGTAACTTATGCCTTTGGAACACAGGTTAAAAAACCCACAAATAGAAAATATGTATGAAAAAAAACAATAAAGTCATTAATTATAAGGCTGTATTAAATTTAGGATAATCCTAACTTGTGCCCTTGGGCACATGTTAAAAAATTCACAAATAGAAAATAAATATTGGAAAAACCAATAAAATCATTAATGTTAAATTTGTATAAAATTTAATACACAATTTCTAATAAATTTTTACTATATTAATCACTTAACTTGTGCCCCAAGAACAAGTTAGCATTACCCTTAAATTTATTACACAATTTCTAAAAATTATTTCTTATATTAATCTCCTAACTTATATCCCAAGAACACAAGTTACTATTACCCTATAAAATTTATTTGAGGCAATTAATAATTAAGTATACTTAATTATCACGTTTTAAAAAAGAATATAAATGTGATCAAAGACAGTTTAATATTGTGCACGAGTTAGCAACACCCTAGCTAACCTAAATGATTAGAATTAAATTAGTCACTAAACAAACCATAACGTTATCTATTTACTCTCTCTCCTCTTAATATTTTCTACACATGTTCCTGGCTTTTCATTTCCCCTTATACTCTCTAACCTATGACCATGCTTGTGCATCATTACTCGTCTTTTTTGCTAACATAAATATTTTCACTTAATTTTTCAAATTTCTCTCTGCACATTCCCAAATTTAACCTATGTTAGCTTTAAAATAAAAAGATATATATATATATATATATATATATATATATATATATATATATATATATATATATATATATATATATATATATATATATATATATATATATATATATATATATATATATATATATATATATATATATATATATATATATATATATATATATATATATATATATATATATATATATATATATATATATATATATATATATATATATATATATATATATATATATATATATATATATATATATATATATATATATATATATATATATATATATATATATATATATATATATATATATATATATATATATATATATATATATATATATATATATATATATATATATATATATATATATATATATATATATATATATATATATATATATATATATATATATATATATATATATATATATATATATATATATATATATATATATATATATATATATATATATATATATATATATATATATATATATATATATATATATATATATATATATATATATATATATATATATATATATATATATATATATATATATATATATATATATATATATATATATATATATATATATATATATATATATATATATATATATATATATATATATATATATATATATATATATATATATATATATATATATATATATATATATATATATATATATATATATATATATATATATATATATAATGGACGTGTTAAAATTTGTATCATTGAAAATGTAGATAGGAAATATTAGGGGTGACAAAATGGATGGATTGGATGAATATGGATTGGATTGCTAATGGATGGATTAAAACAATACATTAGTCCATTAAAATCCACTAAAATTTTATTAAAATTATCCAATCCGATCCATCCATTAAAAATAAAATCCATCTAATCCATCCATTAACATATTTTTAATGGATGGATATCCATCCATCCAACTTTTTTTTTAATTTCGTAAAAATAATTTTTTTTTCAAAAACAAATTAGTTTTTTATTCTGAAAAAAAAAAACGATTTTTTTCCAAAAAAAAAAGTCGTTTTTTTTTTCGAAAAACAAATCAGTTTTTTATTCTGAAAAAAAAACTGATTTTTTTCAGAAAAAAAATTGATTTTTTTCCAAAAAAAAGTCGATTTTTTTTTCGAAAAACAAATTAGTTTTTTATTCTGAAAAAAAACCGATTTTTTTCCAAAAAAAAAAGTCGACTTTTTTTTCGAGAAAAAAATTTATTTTTTTTCGAAAAACAAATCAGTTTTTTATTCTGAAAAAAAAAATTAATTTTTTTTCCAAAAAAAAATCGGTTTTTTTTTTTTCGAAAAACAAATCAGTTTTTTGTTCTAAAAAAAAAACATATTTTTTTCAAAAAAATTAAAAAAAAAATTTCAGAAAAAAAAATATAGTTTTTTAATTATTTTAAAAAAAAATCTAATTTTAAAAAAATAAATCTAACGAAAATAAAAATAATTCATTGAATCCTTAAAATATAAATGGATGGATTGAATTCATCCATGCATATAAATGGATGAATTTAATCCAATCCATTAACTTATTTTTTGTGTGGTGGATGAATTGGATGAATTTTTTGATGGATGGATTGGATGGATTTTGTCTTAATGGATTTAATTGTCACCTCTAAAAAATATGGATATGAATCAGCCACGAGTAGATTTCCGGGCAAACGTAAATAGAAAACGTGAATAGGAAATTTGAGGGCTATATGTTGGTCCACCCCATACTACAAGCATTTATATTTTTAAAAAAATATGGCTGCTACACCAACCAATCACATGATAATTTCCCTATAAAATCTCCTTCCTTTAACCATTCATTCTACACGCAATAAAAACACACATATTCCTTGTAGCTTTCTCTCATATTTACTTTCCCCAACCATGTCGAATATCACTGAAAACAAACACATTGCAGTGTTTCCTTTCCCCTTTAGCAGCCACCCCTTACCGGCCCTAAGCCTTACCATCAAACTAGCTCTCCATCTTCCAAACTGTTACTTCTCATTCATTGGCACCGCAAAAAACAACCAATTGCTCTTCTCAAAAACCAAAACACCAAACAACATCAAACACTACAATGTAAGTGATGGAATCCCCGAGAATCACGAACTAGTCCATGGTAGTGAAGCCAATCTCTACATTCAAAGCGGGCAAGAGAATTTTCAAAGAGGTATAGACTTAGCAGTTTCAGAAACTAAAATACCAATCACTTGCATTATAGCAGATGCTTTTATAACACCAACTTTTGATCTTGCTCAAACGTTGAATGTTCCATGGATTCCTGTTTGGATTCCGATGTCATGCTCACTATCTGTTCATTTTCATGGTAACATCATTCGTGAACATTGCACTGTTAATGATAGTAAAAAAACATTGGATTTTCTTCCTGGTTTATCAGTGCTACGTGTTGAAGATTTACCACATGATCCTCTCATGACCAGTACTGAGAAAGAAACTGCGCTTACAGTAGCACTTGAATCACTTTCTACAATTCTACCTCAAGCTAAAGCAGTAGTTGTGAGTTTCTTTGAAGAATTAGACTTACCACTTTTTGTTCAACACATTAGAACTAAGTTACAACTAATGCTTTATGTTCCACTTTTTAATTTGAAACCAAAAACACAACTAAATGATGAGATTGATGAAAGTGGATGCATGTCCTTTTTGGAGGTGCAAAAGGAAAAATCATTGAAAGTTGTCTTAATTAGTTTTGGTAACACTGTGATAGAACCAACAAAAGATGAGATTGTGGCATTGGCAGAGGCATTAGAAGAAAGTGGATATCCATTCATTTGGTCATTGAAAGAGAATCTAAGGAGTCTTTTACCAAATGGGTTTCTTGAAAGGACAAAGACGCGTAGCAAAGTTTTGAATTGGGTGCCTCAAAGTAGAATTCTAGGACATGATAGTGTCGGTGCTTTTGTTTTTCAAGGTGGTTGTAACTCTATGCTTGAGGGAATGTCAAATGGCGTGCCTATGATATTTAGGCCTTATTTTGCAGATCAAGGGATAAACGCAAGATTGGCTGTGGATGTTTGGGAGGTTGGTGTCATAATTGAAGGTAGGGCTTTTACCAAAAATGGTTTGCTTAAAGGTTTGAATTTGCTTCTTGTGGAGGAAGAGGGGAAGAGGTTTAAAGAAAATTCTTTAAAGATGAAGAACATTCTTGAAGAAGCTGATGGACCAAAAGGGCTTGCAACCAAGGATTTCAAGAAACTTGTGGAGTTGGTTTCAAGCTCTTGAGTCATCCATACAATTATTAAATAAAAAACAGTGTGTTTCTTTTTGTATCTTACTGTCGCTGTATGTGTTTAGTTGTTGTTGTTTTTATCATGTTTTCAAAATGAGTGATTAAGTGTAAGTGAATAAATGTATCTTTCATTTCCTTCAATAATGGATTTTTTTTACCGTACTACCACCCTTTGAAAAGTAATATATCATAATACTCCATTTTAATTTTTTTTTACCAGAATACCCCCTTTCTACTACGAACTCGCCCATTGAAATGACGAATCAGTTTGACCCAGTAGACGCTCGCCCAACGAAAGGGCGAGCTTGTGATGAAACATGGCCCAGTATGAGCTCGTCCATTGGAAGGACGAGCTTGGAAGGACGAGCTTGTGCATATGAATTTTTTTTTTTAATTCTGAGTTTTATTTATTTATTATTAGAAATTTATTTTTTAATACATTAAATATTTATGTATTATAATTAATAATAAAATAATAATGTTAATTTTAATAAATAATAAAATTTTAATTTTTTAATTCTGAGTTTTATGTATTTATTATTATTAATTTATTTTTTTATTTATGTATTATAATTAATAATAAAATAATAATGTTAATTTTAATAAATAATAAAATTTTATGTATTAAAAAATACTCATCAATAAAAAATAAAATTTTAATTAATAAAAAATAAATTATTATTAAAAAAATTTAATAAAAAAATAAATTATTAAATACTCATTAATAAAAAATTAAATTATGAAATACTCATTAATAAATAATTTTTACATTGATTAAAATAAAAATACATTTCATCTAATATGTCCCCCAGTTCCACACCTAGGGATCCTTCGCTGTCTATATCCCCTACCCAAACGCTCATTTCTAGTTGATTCAGAAGAGTCAGAAGACATGTCTTCATTGTGATGTGTTGTAGGGGGTTTGTCTGCAGTGAAGAGGGTCCCGGTTGCTCATCGAGAAGATCATCAATGTTAAAATTCGGCATCTGCATCAGTTGCTCGTCTGTCAACAAAAATTGTTGGAATGAGTGTGGTGGTTGCGGTGGTGGCGGGTAGGTTTCGGATCGGGGGTGTTGAAAGGTTGGGTAGTAGACGTCATCATGCGTAAAGTTCGGGGTGGGTTGAGTATAGGTTGTGTTGGAGGGTTGATATTGGAAATGAGGGTCGGTATGGTCAAAGAGGGGCGGTTGGACTGGGGTGAACTGTATGGGTGGTCGTATGTATGGTTGAGGCTGATATTGTTGGTTGTATTGGTAGGTATAGTTTTGTTGATGGAGTGGATTGTTGGGTGTTTGGTTTTGGTATGAATGTTGGGATGTGTGGGTTGGTGGCACATCCTGATGCATTGATGCCGTAGTTTGTTGTGTTGATGATGATCCTTGCAAGCGTGGGTCCGTTAAAAATTGGTCCGAAGCAATGTGCACATAAGGAATGACACGAAACCAAGTTAAATACTCTTGACTTGGCTTGCGTTCACCTAACACGACGTCCCCTTGTAAAATCACATGTCTCCTGTTTCTCCATTCTTTGAGCTCCTCGTTGTTTAATTGTCGCCAATTAACTCTTTGTGCCTTTCTCATAGTCATGGCGTGGTGTTCTCTTATACACCTTGGTGGGGGAGGGATTTGTTGATCCAGTCCAAACTGGAGTGTTACTCTATCCGTTTGATGCATCTCAACGGTATAGAAACAAATAAGGAATGTTGTTGCACTCCAGATTTGACTATCTTCAAGCCTCGGCAGCGGATATCGAATGTACGGTCTCCATATGAACTGGAAAAAAAAAGGAAATTAATATACCGATAATGAGTTGAATTGAAGACTATTTCCACGTGGTTTGAAACTTACATCGTGTTCTTGCATATGGTCCAATGCGTTTCGATAACCTTGGAGATGGAAACGAGGATTTGCACGGTAGTTCATCCCTCGTTGCGCCCATCTTTTTTACCAAAAAAAATATTGTTAGAGATAGTTGAATAAAAAATATTTACGTTATGTACACATAAATGAGTATTTTAATAAAGTAATACCTTTGTGCATATGGATACGAGGGTTCCACTGTAGTGACAGGAGCGAACAATGGGATACGTGTGAATGCCCATGATGTTAGTAGGAGTGCACATCCGCTCAAGCTCCTAACATCTTTCACTGCCGCCTTGCACATTTCTCTATACAATTTAGGTGCCGCATTTTATAAGATCCCCTACGAAAGGGATCCAAGAAGAATGTAATAGATTTTGAGTTTTGTCAGGAAACAAAATTGTAGCGATTACAAGTAAAATATATATTTTAGCTTCTAAGAGAACGTCTTCTTGGGTAGGGGCAGATTTATTTTTTAAATTTCCGTATAAACCCTCTAGCCAGGTTATTTTAACGGAACATTTTATTTTTTCATCTTCGGTAGGTTCCATCCCCAAGTTTTCCATGTAAACGTAGTTTGTTACCTCAGTGGGACCGTTGATGGTTGTTCCATCAACTCGCAGACCAAGTAACATACAGACATCTTCAAGAGTTATTGTGCATTCGCCCGTTGGGAGGTGAAACGTGTGTGTTTCTAGTCTCCACTTCTCCAACAGCGCCACAACCAAGCTTGAGTCGATTTTTAGACTTTTTATTTTTGATATATTTGCAAAACCGGCTATCTCAAGATAGCTTGAGTCGATTTTCATGTGAATTCTGATTTTTTCCATTTAAAAGATAGAATGGAAAAAACATTGACACGAAGCGTTGAGGAAATATTTTATCGCCATCCAACACTTAATGAAAACGAGCGTACAATTTTTTACTTAATGACACCGATCAGAAACGACGAAGATGTGATTGCAATGTTTAGGTGCCACGCGATGTTTGGTAACTTACATACAATTGAGTTGTATGTCCGACTAATAGACAACCCCGAAACATTTCCAACACAAGAGACACAGTCACACTGCTACGGGTACAGTCAAACATCCGACGACGAACCAACACAAAACAACTTCCCTTTCATACCAAATGAGGAGGTTGGAGAAGCAAGCGACGACGATATTCAGGAGGTCAGGATGCAAGATATTTTTGGTGACAGTGATGACGAAGACAACGAAGATATGGTCGTAACGCCGATCCGTGCACAGCCCATAAGTTTGTACAACCCGCCTGCTCACATGCAAAATATATGTGACGAACACGACGATACAACCTCCGTGTTTGAAAATGCTACTCAAAACCATGTAGGTGACGAAATCGAGATTGGGATGGAGTTCGAAAACAAGGAAGCTTGTGTATTTGCTCTACAGCATTGGCACATAACACGCAGTGTTGACTATTCGGTGTATAAGTCTGACAATAAACGGTATGTCATTAAATGTAAGAAACAAGACTGCGGTTTCAAGTGCAGAGCTTCCTTGAGAAAAAGGAACTCGAAATGGGTGATAGGTAAGCTGTCAGGGGCTCACACATGCAGTTCGACGTCTATGGCACAAGACCATAGGAAGCTCAGTTCAGAAATGGCTAGCCATAGCATCAGGGAACTTGTCAACACCGATGCCTCACTCAAGGTAAAAGTCACCATTGCCCATATTCTAGAAAAATACGGGTACATCATATCTTATAGGAAGGCGTGGATCGCTAAGTGCAAGGCGGTAGAGTCGCTTTTTGGAAATTGGGAAACATCTTACAACGACCTACCACAGTGGTTACTGGTAATGAAAACCTTTCTTCCAGGAACCATTATAGATTTACAAACACTACCTGCGATATCAAATGATGGTTACCAACTCTCTGGAAAACGAATATTTCATCGTTTGTTTTGGGCATTTCGTCTGTGTATATGTGGCTTCGCCTACTGTAAGCCCATTGTGCAGGTAGACGGAACTTAGTTGTATGGTAAGTACAGAGGAACTCTATTGATGGCGGTGGCACAAGATGGCAATGCAAATATTTTCCCAATAGCCTTCGCATTGGTCGAAGGTGAAACAAAGGAAGCGTGGAGTTTTTTCCTGAGGAACCTGAGACTACACGTGACACCACAACCGAATTTGTGTCTAATATCAGATAGACACGAATCGATAAAGAGTGCATACAACAATCCCGAAAACGGATGGCTTCAACCAACATCCTCCCATGTCTACTGCATAAGGCACATCGCTCAGAACTTCATGCGCGAGATTAAGGACAAGGCTCTACGCAAAAAACTTGTTAACATGGGTAAGAAAATAAATTTCACTTATCTCAAGTTTCGTAGCACACTTTTATCATTTTTTCACACAATTTTTCTTATAGGTTACGCATTAACAAAGGCTACATTTAATTACTATCGCGGAGAGAAAAACAAACATTGAGGCTTCGAATTGGATAGACAACATTCCTAGGGAGAAGTGGGCCAGAACATTTGATGGAGGGCAACGTTGGGGACATATGACATCTAACTTGACAGAGACAATAAACTATGTACTAAAGGCAACAAGAAACCTTCCAATCACTGCATTAGTCCAGTCTACGTACTATAGAATGGGTTCGCTCTTTGGTAAAAGAGGACACAAATGGACCAAGATGTTATCTTCAGGGAAAGTGTTTACAGATGGTTGTAACAAAGGCATGGCTGATGAGGTAGCTAAGGCTAACACACACAACGTCATGCAATTTGATCGCGAAAGATTTTGTTTCATGGTGCAGGAAAAGACTAACTATAACGACGGTCGTCCAACGGGTACTTTCCGTGTTGACTTGCGTAGTCGATTCTGTAAGCGTTATATATGGACAACGATACTCAATCTTCCTCACTGTCACGCGACGACCGCCCAGCTGCCGAAATCCGGTGTTAATTGTTGCAACCAATGTTCTGAAATTCCACAAAGGATCTAGGTTAATATTGATTTTTTTCTTTGGTCCATAGAAAACAAGAGCTTGAACAAACATTTTTATGAGTAAGATAAGTTGTCACGAATGATACTTGGTGATGAGCAATACACTTATTTATAAAAAAAAATAACGTTTAAGCTCGGTCATTCAGTAACCGAGACTCTGTAAAAACTACACACCTATACTACCGAACATCATTCATTATTTTTTTTAATTCGTATACAATAAAATTATTTAATTATTTATACTCATTTAATTTATAACAAATAATTTATTTATAACAAATTATTTATACTCATTTAATTTATTTATACCAAACAATAATTTATTTATAACAAATTATTTATACTCATTTAATTTTTTATTAATGAGTATTTAATAATTTATTTTTTTAAAAATCATTAACATTATTTATCTTATTATTTATACTTAAAATTTTATTATTTATTCAAATTAACATTAAAATTTTATTATTTATTAAAATTAACATTATTATTTTATTATTAATTGTAATACATAAATAAATAAATAAATAATGTATTAAAATATAAATATACATAAAACTCAGAATTAAAAAAAATTAACATTATCTATTGAGCTTTATCTTATGTCTCTATAGTTACTCTTCAGTTTCATATTAGATTACTTCTTTTTCTATTTCAAACCAAATCATCAATAGTTTCTTTCTTATTGTTAGATGCAAGTGCAATATCATTTTGTTTCATATATATATATTCTTCAATGGAAATAATTTGTTTTGAAGAGTATAGAAAGAGTCCTAGAAAGACAAGGATGTAAAAGAATATGTGATTAAGTGCTTTTTCTAAAAGCAACTTGTAAATATACATAAAGTACTTGGATACTCTAAGTCTCTTATTACCTCTATTACAGGACACTTTTATATAGACTTTTGAATGCTTGCACCATTCATAATATTTAAAATATATTATTTTAAATATAATAAAATTTTAACTACTAAATTCTTATTATTTAAAAATAATACACAAATATTCATCGTAATATAAATTAATAAAATACGATAAAGTTGTAAAATAAAACATATGTGAAATAATTTAATATTGATTTAATTATATTAATATACAATATTTCACGTAAGAATATTAAATAATAATAAAAGAGATAAAATTTTTAAGATGAGATAAATGTAAATATTGTTTGAGTTAAATAACAAAATTATTAATATAATTTTTAAAAAATTTAATTATCCATGTCAAATGGACTACCTCGGGTTTATGTAAAATAATCCTAATGAAATTAATTGTTAGTTGGTTCAGTTGTAATTGACACTGAACTTGATATGAAGAACCACCGATCAATCTCTAACAACTATGATTGAAAGAGGATCGAAATCACTTGATATTAAAACAAAATTTTGAATTAAATTAGACGGTTTAATAAACCATATACTAGTGTTGGGAAAAAAAAGTATTGAAAGAGGATCGAAATCCCTTGATATTGGATTCAATTGTCATTCTTATAGGAGACTGACGGTTGGTAGGTACTTGCCTTCATATGACCATATGCCATAATGCCACTTTCAAATTAATCCATACTTGTATTTTCATAAGAACTACAGATGCCTACTCAATTGTCATTCTTTCAGTAGACTGACTGTTGGCTTATTCTTTTCCACGGGTTGAATGTTTAAAGTGACAAATTATTTGATGGATATTAATTATGCGGTTGGGGAGATTTTGTACTTTCTATTTTTCTTAAGTGTTACTTTCTGATGTTTTAGACATATTAAAAAAAATTAATTAATACAATAACTATTTTTTTATTTATAATATTCTTAATTATTAATTATATTTATTTTATATTTTTTCTCTCCCCTAATAATTATTTAAGAATAATTTTTAAAAAAAGCACTTAATACTGCTTTAAATTTTGCAAATGACAATAAAAAAAATTAAAAAAAATTAAAAAAAACACTTATAAAAGAACGGAGGAAGTAATATAATGTTGTTTGATTTGATTCAGTTTGTAAAATATAAATTATAAATCGAATTGAACCATACAATTTTGTTTGAAAATGACTCAAATACATATGAATCAAATACATTTATTTTGTAGTTTTTAATTTGGTTTGGTTTGATTTAGTTAGCAATTTTTAATTAGATTTGTTCAGTTTTAAACATTCATAAAGGTGATAACTCATTATTTATGAGATATCTAAGTCTTTCTTGAAGGTAGGAAAACACTTAAAATAAGCACACATCAGAGTTTCTCCCACAAACGGGATGTCACAATTTCCAACAAAATTCCACCAATCATTTTCTAAATTGATTTTCAATAAAATTTGCAGCGGAAAAAGAAATAAGTAGTCTGTCATATATCACGTAACATATATATATATATATATATATATATATATATATATATATATATATATATATATATATATATATATATATATATATATATATATATATATATATATATATATATATATATATATACACATCCATATCATCAACATCGTCATATACAACAACGACCATCTGCCCAAAATACACATCATGTCATCACATATCTCACAAAAATCAGATACGCCACGGGGGCACACATAATCAACAAGGAACAATAAAACTCCCAAAAAGTCTCGGTGTTACGTATCAGAGCAACCCTACGACGACGCCACAATCCAAGCTAGCTAAACACCTGGATTGTCTGTACTTCCGAAGAAGCACAGACCACAACAACAACAAAGGGGTGAGAATTCACGATCAAATATTAGCGGTATAAATGTACATGAAATATAAGGCAGAAACAATAAATCAATTATTTCATATTTCTCACTGTTGCACCCCAAAATTTGCCCAACAGTTCTTCACCTAGCTTGTGTTTCATTTCATTCACATTAGCATTATCATTTGCATTTCATTGACATGTGTGCAGGAGATCAAGAGGTATGATTACCAATTAGGAGCTATACAAGACTATGAAGCTAGCTAAGAAGGTTATTCAAGTGTTCAAGGGTTGATATCCTTGTCAGAGAAGTTAAAAGATCCTTAGAGAGAGTGATTGAAGCCAAGTGTGTAGGTCTCCTAACTTGAGAGTTATGGGAAGTCATTAGATAATTCTGAAGCCATGAAGATGGACTTGAGGTCTTCAGAGAGCTCATGAGAAGTGTTGAAGATCACTTTGAGGCCTAGACAGGTCATTGTGCAAGATTAAGAAGGCTCAGCCATGAGTGGTGCAGCTAGGGTTTGACTGGGTCAACCCTAAGTCAACTGATGATTTGAAGAAGGTTGAGACCTAATCCAAGAGCCATGTGATCATGGATTGATACATTGAGATGTTCTAGGGATGATTCCAAAGTTAACTCATCATGATTGAAGAGTTTGAGAAGTTTCAAGCTAGGGTTTCTAAGACTTGACAGTGTAAAATCCCCTAGTTTGACCCCTGACTTCAAAGCAATTTAACTCAAAATGTGATTGTCACCTCATCTTGACCCCAACATGATTGTTATAGAGCATGAGCTTAGCTTTAATTTGAGTGCTATAAGTCCTTGATAGGATTTGTAGAACTCAAGTTATGGTTTTGGCAAGTTGCAAGTCATCTGAGGTATGTGAATTTGGAGCTTGAAAGCTACCCAACTTGCATGACACTTTTGCCCAAGAAGGATGATTCCTATGAAATTTTGGTCAACATGAATGTTGTTCCTTATCCTCTTAGCTTTCCATAGAGTACTAGAAGTCTTCGATAGGATTTGTGAAACTCAAGTTATGGCTTTGACAAGTCAAGGGTATTTTGGGTATTGGTGATTATAGGTCATTTGTGATCATGGGCCATTCTCACCAACTTATAGGCCTCAAATGAAATTTTGTTCAACTATAAAGTTGCTCAAAATAGGGTTTTAACCTTGACCATGCATCAAGGAGGCATTGAAATGGCTCAAGACAGAATATGGTTCAAGGAATTTTGAAAAAGGAAGAATTAAAAGGATTTAATGACCAAAATTTGAAATAATTCATTTTATGTCCAAACAAGGAAAAATAATAGGTCATTTTGATTGAAAGAATAATTTTAGAAACAATGGCAATGTTATAATTTTGATTTGAGGTCAAATTCATGCACTTCCATTTCATTTCTTCATGATGAAGCAACATAATCAACATGAACCTTTGGCTTGCAAACAAGGAAGTGAACTTAACAAACTAATTCAATATCTCATGAGAAGTTGAATGCAAGCAAATTCAGGCCAGAACAGAGCTAAAATCGTGAGTTCCATGGATGACATTTTGGTGAGAATTTGAAAATCTAATTTCTCATTTGGTTGGTTACAGAACTTTCTAAATGATTCTAATGAGTTCTATATAAGCATTAGAATGAGTTCAGTGCATTTTTTGGAGAAGATAGAGCCCTGAAGCAGAGAGTGAGATTGAAGTTTCACCATTGCAAGTTGGAATCAGTTTCTGAGTTCAAGGCAAAATCAAGGAAAAGTGAAGGTTGCATTAGCTTCAGGAGGTGATTTAGAGTGAATCTGCATCGTCTTGAAGGTTGAATTGAAGGAGAAGTGCATCTGTTACAAGCTCCAACACAGGTTTTAATTTAATTGAAATTTCTCTCTAACTATGTGTTTTCAGTGAACTAGAGGCATGTGGTTAGGTTCCCCTATTGATATAGATGAATTTAGGATGATCAATTGCAACTTTAGAGACAATTTAGGTGGAAGTTCATTTTCGGTTGAGATTGATATCTCAAGATCCAGGCGTTTTTAGAGTGAATGAAGGTCATGGTTGAATTGCTGGTGAAATTTTGAGCAAGATTCATTCAGGAATCGTGGCGAATGGTTGGCTATAGACGAAGTTAGGGTTATGCAGGGGTGGCCGGAAAAGCCATCGGCGACGTCTGGTTCGCGCGCAGGTTTCAGGTTTAAATTGAGGAAGATGAAATCCTCACCCTCCATTCATGCTGAAGACTTGACTCAGTCTCTCAATCCAAGAGCCCTTGATGAGCCACGTACCCCTCTCCCAAAACTCACCGTTTTACTTACTCGCTGAATGAACTGAACGTGCGTGAGTTCGAATCTTGGCATGTACTCCTTTTTTCTTGTGTTAATTTGTGAAGAGAATGCAAGTGGATTCATGGCGCTTGGGCCTAATGTTTGGGTTAATATACACACCCCCCTTTGGCCCAATTCTTTGAAATAAACTGCATTGGATTGCTATTTGATACACGTTTTTTTATTAATTTCCTTGAATTTCTTTATTTTTTATCATTTCATATGGTTTAGAGAATAATTCACAAAAAATAGGAAAATAATCCAATTAATTCCAATTTTTTTCCCCAGACTCATGAATGAGTCTAGAATTTTATTGAATAAAAATATTAGGAATTCATGCATTTGTGATTTTATGTGCATTTTTTACATTTTAATTGATATTAAAATCATTATGGTTGATACCTTGCTTTGCTGAATTTTGTGTGATCAATTGGTGATGATTCTTGAGCTAATTTCTTGTGTGTGATTAGTTTAGAGATGCATGCTCCTCTAGTAATTTTCTCACATTTTTGTGATGAAATTAGGTAGTGATTTTAGGTTGAAACTTTAGGTGCTCTAGTTTTAGGGTTTAAGCTTAGTACCTTGTGATTTAGGATCTATTTCTAGGACTTTGTGGATGATTCAACCCCTGGATTTTGTATGGTAGATTCATGATTGAATTAGGTTCCCATAGTTATTTTTGTAGGGTTTTACAATTGGTTTTAGTATTTTAGTTAAGATTAACTCTAGTACTAAGTTTTAGGTGATCCTAACTTGTTAATTCAACTAGAATGACTTCTTTAGTTCCCTTAGATTAGGGTTTTGCCTCTCTTGCTCTTGGATGGTGTTGAATACTTGTGTGGGCTGCTTACGAATGCTTGAAGAAGCTTGGATGTGAAGATTTTCCTCCCTTTGGTGTAGTTTGTTTAGGGTTAAGGATTAGGGTTTTTAGGAAGATCTCTTTGAATAGATTTTCTTCCTTCATGAAACATGGAAGGTGTTGATCACTTCCATTCCTCCCTATGATGTAAGGTCCCCTTGTGAAGGCCTCATCCCTCCTTTGGTAGGATGTGTGGCTCTTCACAAGTTGGTAGAACCTTTGAGGGTTCCTTTCTCTGATGATGGAGTGCTTAGTGGTGACCTTTGGTCTTCACTTTGCTTTCCATTATCCACACCTTGCTCTTGTTAGATGAATCTTTCTCCCTTGCTAAAGGATGGAATTCCTTGTTAGAAGATGGAAAATGCTAGAAGTTGTTAATTCCCAGTATTTTAAGACTGCCATTGGAGCTGAAGCTTGAAGACCAGGAAGAACAAGTTGACACTTGTGTGAAGAGGATTCAAATTGAAATTGAGAGCTGAAGCTTGAAGGAGAAGAACAAGTTGATACTTGTGTTTGATGTATTGAAAGCTTGAAGAAGCAAGTTGATAGTTGCTATTGAAGAGAAAAGATTTGAAGAACAGTTGAAGACTGAGGAATGAACTGCTGTCAGAGGAGAGCTTTGCTGTGAAGCTGTGAAGGCTGTGGATCTGTTTTCTTGACTGTCTGTTTTCTTTCTGTGCAGCTGTATTGGTATGACTTGTTTGATTTACTTGATGCATTAGAATAAGTTCATGTTTAGATTGTGTTAAGCTAGGAGCATGATTGCACTAGAGGTTGAGTTTCTCCCTCTGCTTGTATTTTTACTGTATGGCATTGCTTGCTGGTATTCGGTAGAGCCCTGCTCCCTTGCCTATGTGGTTTGTGATTTGCTTGATGGCACTTTATTTTATCTTCTATATGATTGCAGTTATTCATATTTTGCTTGAGGTCGAGACGAGCTTGTGGAGGCTGATGCCCCACACACATTTCCTCCATCACTTGCATTGCATGCATTTTACAGTCGTTTACTGTTTACTGTTTAAGCTGATGCTTTATCTATTTCTGTATATCATTGACATGATCCCCTAGGAATCTCACTTCCTTTGATAAGGAAGTGATGATAGAACTTTAGGTTGAAACCTATGCATGATAACTTCTAGGAGATCCATGTTTCAAACTTCAACCATAGGATGAATCCTTGGTATGACAACATTAGGACTTGATAGTCCCCCCTTAGTTGAACATGTTCGCTCTCTCTTCTCATCTTGAAACAAATTAAAATACAGTAATAAAGGTTAACTGGCGTCGTACGTTACGAGCCTTAAGCTACTTGAGAAAGGATTGTTGGAGAGTTTCTTTTCAACAGTCTGGATGTTTAGTATGGTACCCTTTGGGTGACATGCAACGCATTCACTCTCAGGTCATAGTCTCTAGTGCGATATTGGTTGCAAACATCCATAAAAAACAGTTCTTTCGTAAAAGACAGAAAACAAACTTCAAACCTTTTTGCCCCGTGGCCCCGTAATTCAAAGGAAAGCTTTTCTGAAGAAAAGAGTGTCGTTAACTCCCAGTTCTACCGCAAACGGTAACGCTTAAGTCTCCAAGGGTCGAGCTGCGTACACCAAACTGCTGGAACTGTTTGTTAACCCTACTCGAAAAACAGATGAATCTGAATTCCCGTAAGTCGTATTATCCCAAACTACGTAAGCTCTGATCTCTCATATTTGTTGAGAGTACGTAGGCACAATACTGACGTATTGGCGAGCCACCTTCCCCCATCCGTTTACCCGTAGTTAGTCAAACTACGTTGACTCTGATTTCTCATTCTTTGATGAGAATACGTAGGCATAAAGTGTGACGCTTTGCCGATTCATTTTCTTTTATTTTCAGACCGGCCTTGATAGGTAGATAGTAAAACCAACCCGTCAGATAAACACAACAAGCGTAGATCCCATCGAGTACGATGGACGTGAGGGGTGCTAATACCTTCCCCTTGCGTAACCGACTCCCGAACCCAGACAATGGTTGTGATGACCTTGTTTTATACCTTTTCGTCAGGTTTTTCTGATCGTTTCCTTTCCCGCTCTGAGGGATAAATAACGAAAGTTGGCGTCTCTTCTGTTTTTTCGGCACCTTATTTTCGCGGAAGCGACAGCTGGCGACTCTGCTGGGGACTCTATAGTTTCTTGGGATCCAACGTCCCTTATGCTAGTCAATCTGGGGATCCAACGTCCCATGCGAGAGTCAATCCTAGCGCTTGTATGTTTACTTGTTGGGTTGTGTTTACTTATTGTATTTTATTTCCCGCGTTTTATTTTCAGTATGATATGATTATCTGTGCTGTTGTGGGAGGGGCATTCTGATGAGTGAGGAGCCAGACCCAGGCTTGAGTGTACTTAACATTAGTTGTCGAAATTAGTGGGCGCGTGCTTGCTTTGCAAGCACTAGTGTCTCATGAAATCCACGCTCAGACGAGGTTCTCCCGGTTGACTTCTTTTCCGGCCCTTTGGGCCTGATGGGTTGTTGGTTTGGAGGATTGTCGACTCTAGGGACCAATCATTTGGGAGTCAGCTAAGTGAGGCCGCTTCAGGAGACGGTGATGCCACACCTTCTGGGTATCGTATTACCCCCCTTGAATGTCTGTGACGCTGATGACTGCATAGGATGCCGAACTTGTGTCAGTTTAGGTCCATACCTGTGAGCAGGGTCGGGTTTGTTGCAGGAAACCTTAACCTTCAGACTACCTGGTTTTCTTGATAGTGAATCAGTTTTGTTGGTATCAGAGGTTCTCATCATCAGATGTGTATTTGTTCTTGATAGAGCAGGTTTATGGTTGGGGTCAGAGGATCTCATCATCAGACGTGTATTTGTTCTTGACAGAGCAGATTTATGGTCCTGTATCAGAGGTTCTTATTATCAGATATGTGTTTGTTCTTGACAGAGCAAATTTATGGTCCGATATCAGGGTTTTCTTCTCATCAGAGATAGGGTTGTTCTTGACAGAGCAGTATTGTGGTTTTGTTGATACAGAACCTTCATCTCTTCAACAGCACAGTCGTCTTGATCTCCTGCTGCATGATTGCATTTTGCATTGTTTTGCATACTCATCTGCATTTCATTAACGTGTGTTTGTGGTGCAGGTACCGTTTCCCTTGATTCAGGTTTTCTTGCCTTCTCTTGTGCTGTTATGGGTTCTCTGAGGAAGACTGTGGCCTACAAGCTCCCCACTCCTGATGTTGTTCAGCTGTCTAGTTTGATTGCTTTGGCAGATGATTCTGTGAGAGGTGAATTCAGAAAGTCTTATGGGAAACTGCTTAGCTTGGTTCGTAAACCTTCTGTGTTTGAGTTGAATGGGTTGCACGCCTTGTTGCAGTTCTACGATCCTCCTTTGAGATGCTTTACTTTCTCGGACTTTATTCTCGCACCTACGCTAGAGAAGTATGCTGATTTGTTAGGTGTGCCTATCAAGAGTCAGATGCCCTTTGTTCATATGGATGCTGAGCCTAATATGGCTAGTCTAGCTCCTTCACTTCATCTGGATGCCTCTGAGTTGGTCTTGTCTAGTTGGAACAGGGTTCCCGGTTTCTCCTTGTAGTTCTTAGTGGGAAAGGCCCAGCAGTGTGCCAAAGACGGCTGTTGGATCGTGTTCAACGCTATTCTTGCTCTTTGCATATACGACATCATTCTGTTCCCTAATATGCCTGACTTTGTAGACTTCGACGCCTTTCACATCTTTGCAGCAGGGAATCCAGTCCCTACCTTGATTGGAGATGTCTATCATTCTGTCCACTACAAAAACGAGAACAGAAGGGGCAAGAATGTCTCGTGCTGTGTGCCCCTATTCTATAGATGGCTTGATAGTCACCTACCTAAGAAGGGTCCATTTGCTTCATCTGCAGCCACAGCTGAGTGGTCTGAGCGTTTGATGAGTCTATCAGCAGAGGATGTTGCCTGGTTTGATAGAGATAGGTTGGGTACTGAGATTATCTTCAGCTGCAGCGGGTTTCCGAATGTGCCTTTGATAGGCAGGAAGGGTTGTATAAACTATAATCCATTTCTGCTGGTCCGATAGTTTGCTTATTCTTTGAGAGCTCCGTCGAAGGATGAAGAGGTGCAGGAATCTCTGTACCTCACTGGTCTTCTAGAGGGGGATATGTTATCTAAGCTTCAGCACGCTTGGAATGGTATCAGTAGGCGGGGAAAACCGTTGCTGGGAAAAAGTAATAGCCAAGCCTACGCTCCGTATGTGGCCTGGATCAGAGCCAGAGCAGATATCATAGGGATGTTGTTTCCTCCTGCCAAGCTAGAAAGCCCTCCAGTGATTGAAGAGCCTACCACCGTGCCTATTCAGCAGTACAATCAGGTGTTAGTTGAGCGAGAGGAGCTGAAGAAGGCAAATGAAGAACTGGAGAAAGAATTGGCTCAGCTCAGAAGCGAGAGAAGCGAAGCCGTCCATTCCTTCAAGAGGCAAACAGAGCTGGTGAACAAGTTAGGTACGGATTTGACTAAGCAGTTGGCTGAGCGTGAACGTTTGGGTCGGGACTTCAAATCTGTCAATGACGTGTTGGCCACTAAGAAGCAGCACTTGGATGAAGCATACCGGAGAATATCCAAGTTTAATCAGCACAGGAAGGCCACCCTAACCAACGGCAAGGAACGGGAGGATAAACTGAAGCAGCAGATCTCCAAATTGAAAGCCCAGGTGAAGGCTAGTGAGAAGAGGTTTGATGAAGAAACCGCTCGCAGATATGCCGCTGAAGGCCTGCTTAACAAGGCTCTTGCTAACCTGAAGGAGCACAAACAGACGTTTGAATTCATGAAGCGGAAGCTAGAAGATTGTTTCGGCGAAGGAGCATGGGAAGACTCAGTTGAAGGTCTTCAATACACTATTATGCGGAGGGAGTTACTCGTCGAAGGATTGCTCACTCGGCCTGATCATCCAGAAACGAGGGATATGTTAGAAGAGTTTCGAGCCCGTGGCCGTGCTTGACTATATTTGTAATCCTTTTGTTTTGATCAGTGTTGTATGATGACCATCACCAGGCTTGTTGGTCGAGGTCATGCTACTGATTCTGCTTGTACTCAGTGACGTTGTGTACCGCCTTGATGGGCTTTCTTTATATATATGAGATGTTACTTCCATGACTGGACTCTGACTTCTTATTATCAGCACTGGCACTCAGGCACTAGAATTGGGGGGAAATCTCCCTAACGCACAGACACACGTTTGCATTTGCATGAAGCATTTGCATAAGGAGCATGTTGTCGTTTTTCTAACCCTTTGTGTATGCAGGTTGTTCCAGGATCGATCGAAGGCTAATCCACCACTATCCAACAAGAGCAAATCAGGCTAGAGCAATGGAGCAAGTGCAGACTGACGTTCAGGAACTCCGAGAGAGGATGGACCGCTTCATGGAGCTCATGCAAGTGGGTTGCCAACGGCCAAGACCAGCTCAGAACCTTGGTCCAGCCTCTGATCTCAAGGGTAGATAGCAACGGTGTACTCCATGGTGGGAATGTTCCAACCCCTCCACCTGTTGAAACTCCTCAGAATGGCATCCCTGTGACCGGGGAGAATGGCAGTGGTAACGGCAATGTGATCACAAACATCGGGCTCAATGGTAATACGACTGGCGTCGGTAATGGAAATTTTGAAGCTAATGGCAACGCTGGACTGGGCAACGGCAACACAAGTGCTGGAAATCTGTATGGGCCTCAGTCATGGCTAGAAGATCGTCAAGAAGATTTGTTCTCACAGAGGAGTGCTGAAGGAGAGCTGACTGCTGAAGCACGTCTGAGGTTTAAGGCACTCGAGGACAAGATGAGGAATTTCGAGAACCTGAACACTATGGGTGTCGACATGAGTAAATTGGGATTGATTTCTGATTTCAAGGTGCCTCCTAAATTCAAGGTACCCGACTTTGAGAAGTACAAGGGCACCACCTGCCCTCGTGTCCACTTAAGGTCATACTACCGAAAGATGCCCGCTCACTCTGAAGATGAGAAGTTGCTGATGCACTTCTTTCAGGATAGCTTGTCCGGGCCATCCTTGGAATGGTACATGAGTTTGGAACCTACCAGTGTGCGCACGTGGAAGGAACTTGCTGAGGCATTCGTGTACCATTATCAGTATAATAGTGACTTGGCTCCGAACCAGGTTCAACTGCAGAACTTGTCACAGAGGAACAATGAGGGGTTCAAAGAATACGCTCAGAGATGGCGTGAATTAGCAGCTAGAGTTCAGTCGCCGATGGTTGAACGAGAGCTTGTTGAGATGTTTGTAGCCACTCTCCCAGGGGTTTATTACGAGAAATTGGTCAGCGGTATGTCTGGAAGTTTCTCTGATCTCATCATCACTGGCGAGCACGTTGAAAACAGGATCAAACTAGGGAAAATTCAAGGTGTTGATCTATCCTCAGCTGGAGGAGGAAAGAAACCATATGGTAGCAAAAGGCGTGAAGGAGAGACGAACGTCGTGTCTAACGCTCGAAGGAAAGGTAAGGGCCAGCACCAGCAGGTAGCTAGCATAACCATCCCTGCTGTACAACAACCCCAACCACAGCAATAGCCGCAGCAGCAGCAGCCAAATCAGCAAGGGTACAGAAAGTATCAGAACAGGGCGCCTCTGTCGAGCCGTCACCTTGAGACGCCACCCATGTCTTATGCTCAACTGTTACAAACTCAGCTTCAGTTACAACTAGTCCAGAAGAGAACCCTGGCTCCCTTGACAGGGGCACCTCCGCAGGGTTATGATGCGAACGCAACATGTGATTTTCACTCAGGGGCACCTGGCCACACGATAGAAAACTGTAAAGCCTTCAAGCACAAGGTGCAAGATATGGTGGATGCTAAGATCATCAATTTCTCAGATAATGTGCCGAATGTCACGAAGAACCCTATGCCGAATCATAGGGGAGGTGGGGTGAATGCCATTAGTGAAGAAGAGGATTTAGATGTGTTGACTGATGTCAAGGATCTAAAGACACCGCTTAGCTTCGTTAAAGCCAAGCTGATGAAGAGAGGCTTCTTTCCGGGCTGTGGAGAATTGTGTATGGGCTGTGCGACTTGTCCTGATGGATGTGAACAGTTGATAGAGGGGATTCAGAGTCTGATGACCGAAGGAATCTTGCAGTTTAGCCGAAGGGCCGAAAGTAGATCCGGAGAGGTAATGCTGAAGCAAGATGATGAGGTTGCCACCATCACCATCCCTCGCCAGACGATAACCATTTCTGCATCCAGGCCGCCCATAATTACCATCACCAAAGCTGGGCCAATACCGTTTGAAAGCACCAACGCTATCCCGTGGCACTATGGGGCAGACGTCTACTGTAACGGACAGAAGTTGGAACTAGAACCATCTGGGCGGTCTGTGGATAACCTAGTGGGGATTGGCGGAATCATGCGCAGCGGAAGAGTGTTTGCTCCACCTGAGATTGTGGCGGACAAAGCAGATAAAGCTGAAGAAACCGACAAGGGAAAAAGTAAAGTTGTTGAGGAAATCCATCGCGGGGTAGAGAAGGACTTACTTGTTAAGGACGCTGAAGAGTTCATGAGGTTGATCAAGAAGAGTGACTACAAGATCGTGGATCATCTCCATCAAACACCCTCGAATATTTCCATCCTGAATTTGTTGCTGTGTTCGGAGTCACATTGCAATGCGCTGTTAAAGGTTTTGAATGCCACGTATGTACCGCAGGAAATCTCGGTCAACCAGTTGGAAGGGGTAGTAGCCCACGTGAATGCTGGAAACGGGTTAGGGTTCACTGACCTGGAGCTGACGCCGAAGGGAAGAAACCACAACAGCGCCCTGCACATCTCGATAGAGTGTAGGGGAACAGTTATGGCTCATGTGTTGGTGGACACCGGGTCGTCGCTCGATGTTCTTCCGAAGAAAGCATTGATGAAGTTAGATACTCGGGGATTGATTTGCACACCCAGTGATCTGGTCGTGAAGGCTTTCGATGGAACCAAGTGTCATGTCTTTGGAGAGGTAACGTTGCCAATCCAGGTCGGGCTAGAAACTTTCGACGCAGTCTTCTACATTATGGACATCATGCCAGCCTACAACTGTCTCTTAGGCCAGCCATGGATCCATTCTGTTGGCGCCGTGACCTCCACGTTGCACCAGAAACTCAAGTACGCTGTCGGAGGCAGCATTGTAACTGTAGGTGGCGAGGAAGACATAATGGTGAGCCATTTGTCGTCCTTCAAATATGTTGAGATGGATGGGGAAATCCACGAAACCCTATGTCAGGAGTTTGAAGCTGTTAAAGTCAAGAACGTGGCTCCTGTAATGACTGAGAAACCAGAGATGACTCTCTCTTCCTTCAAGGAAGCCCGGGCCGTTGTTCAAGCCGGATCTACCCCAGGCTGGGGGCAGGTTCTAGAAATACCTAACAAACAGGACAAGTTTGGGTTAGGATACTCCCCTACGGCTGGAGCCTCCTCTTCTCGCAGTGCGTCGCGAAGTAAAGGGCTGATCCAGTTTACCAGCG
Source organism: Lathyrus sativus (assembly GCA_963859935.3). Taxonomy (NCBI): domain Eukaryota; kingdom Viridiplantae; phylum Streptophyta; class Magnoliopsida; order Fabales; family Fabaceae; genus Lathyrus; species Lathyrus sativus. The sequence goes on along the minus strand of OZ012741.1, from coordinate 597,805,813 downwards.
GCGGGGTGATATTTGAAAGTGTCAGCGCAGTGTCTGAAGACGGCGAGGACAGCGATTGCGACCTAGACTCTTGGATCCAGCCTAACAAACCAGGCCAGAGCCTCACCAACTGGTCCATCAGGGATACCATCCAAGTGACAGGCAAAGAGTAATGATTTACTTTCTCCAATCGTTGTACAACCCTATGTCCTACCCGGGGCATAACGGTTTTATTGTCAGGGCCTTGTTTGATTATGTACATGCATTTTATCAATAAATCAAAAGGCGTTTTTCTTCGCATTCAAATATTGAGATCTATGTTATTCCTGTTTTTATATTTGTTTTGAAAAACAATAAAATGGAAATAGGGTTTGTGCTAACCTGCATATCCTTGTTTTAAGCTTAACCCTTGTTATTGCAGGATCCACATAACAGATGACATCGACTCTGGACCTTCTACGACTCACTTCGACTTTGATTGCCCGATCTATCAAGCCGAAGAAGAGATTGATGAAGACGAAGACCTTCCCGAAGAGTTGGCCCGCTTGTTGAAACAAGAAGAGAAAGTTATTTTGCCTCACGAAGAAGAGATTGAGATTGTGAATCTGGGTTCTGAAGAACTGGTCAGGAATGTCAGGATAGGGGCTGCATTGCAAGAAGACATCAAGCAAAGGTTGATAGAGATGCTTCGAGAGTACAGTGATATCTTTGTTTGGTCTTACGAAGATATGCCCGGACTTGATACTGACATCGTGGTTCATCGGTTGCCACTTCGAGAAGAATGTCCGCCCGTCAAGCAGAAGCTTAGGAGGACGAGACCAGACATGGCGGTAAAAATCAAAGAAGAAGTTCAAAAGCAGTTAGCCGCTGGATTTTTAGTCGTGACAACTTACCCTCCGTGGGTCGCCAACATTGTACCTGTACCTAAGAAGGATGGTAAGGTACGAATGTGCGTTGATTACAGAGACTTAAATAGGGCGAGCCCAAAAGATGATTTCCTGCTCCCCCACATTGACGTATTGGTCGACAATACGTATCAATTCTCGGTGTTTTCCTTCATGGATGGCTTCTCCGGTTATAATCAGATAAAAATGGCACCAGAGGACATGGAGAAGACAACATTTATTACACCTTGGGGAACGTTTTGCTATAAGGTAATGCCTTTCAGTTTGAATAATGCAGGGGCCACTTACCAGTGAGCAATGGTTACTTTGTTTCATGATATGATTCATCGTGAGATTGAAGTCTATGTTGATGACATGATTGCGAAGTCCCAAACGGAGGAGGGTCATCTGGTCAATTTGCTGAAGCTTTTTGAGAGGCTTAGGAAGTTCAGGTTGAGGCTGAATCCTAACAAGTGTACTTTCAGAGTACAGTCTAGAAAACTACTGGGATTTATCGTGAGTGAAAAAGGCATCGAGGTTGATCCTGCGAAGATCAAAGCAATGCAAGAAATGCCAGCGCCAAAAACCGAAAAAGAAGTTCGTGGTTTCCTGGGCAGAATAAACTACATTGCAAGGTTTATTTCTCAGCTCACAGCCACGTGTGAACCGATGTTCAAACTGCTAAAGAAAGATCAGGCGATTATCTGGAACGAGGATTGCCAGAAGACATTTGATAAGATAAAACAGTATCTACAGGAACCTCCGATCTTGATACCCCCAGTGGCTGGACGACCCTTAATCATGTACTTGACAGTTCTTGAGAATAGTATGGGGTGTGTTCTCGGTTAGCACGACGAGACGGGCAGAAAGGAGCATGCCATTTACTATTTGAGTAAAAAGTTCACGGACTGTGAATTTCGTTACTCGATGCTGGAGAAGACGTGTTGCGCACTAGCTTGGGCTGCCAAACGTTTACGACAGTACATGCTCAACCACACAACCATGCTAATTTCGAAGATGGATCCGATCAAGTACGTCTTCAAGAAGCAAGCGCTCTCGGGCAGGATTTCCAGATGGCAAATGGTGTTGACAGAATATGACATTCAGTATGTCTCCCAGAAGGCCATCAAGGGAAGCGTATTGTCTGAATACCTCGCCGAACATCCGATCAAAGATTATCAGCCGATGAAATTTGAATTCCCTGATGAGGATATCATGTTTCTCAAGGTGAAAGATTGCGATGAACCGTTGCCCGACGAGGGGCCAGATAGGAAATCCCAGTGGAAATTGATATTTGACGGGGCGGTTAATTCTTACAGAAGTGGCATTGGAGCAATCATCACGACTCCCCATGGATCCCACATCCCGTTCACCGCTAGACTGACGTTTCCAGTCACCAATAACGAAGCGGAGTACGAAGCATGCATCATGGGTCTAGAAGAAGCGATTGATTTGAGAATCAAGAACCTAGATGTATATGGTGACTCGGCGCTCGTGATTAACCAGATTAAAGGGGAGCGGGAGACACATCAATCGAATCTGGTGCCGTACATGAATTATGCCAGAAGGCTGCTTCCATTCTTTGATCGAGTAGAACTCCATCATGTGCCCAGGGCTGAGAATCAGATGGCTGATGCCCTAGCCACGTTGGCTTCGATGTATAAAGTCAATTTTTGGAATGAAGCTCCAAGAATTGTACTTTCTCGTCTTGATAGACCTGCATTCGTCTTTGTGATAGAGGAAGCCTCCGATGGCAAGCCATGGTTCCATGATATCCAGACTTTCCTTATGACTAAGGAGTATCCTGCGGGAGCGTCAACCCAGGATAAGAAGACTCTGAGGAGGTTGTCTGGAAATTTTTATCTCAATCCAGATGGAGTTCTGTATAAAAGAAACCATGATCTCGTGCTACTCAGATGTGTAAATGAGAAAGAAGCGAGTATGCTCATGGAAGAAGTCCATGAAGGCACATTTGGTATGCACGCCGGCGGGCATGCTATGACGAGAAAGATCCTGAGAGCAAGATACTACTGGCTGGCGATGGAATCAGATTGCTTTAAATTCGCGAAAAGATGTCATAAATGTCAGATTTATGCTGATAAAATTCATGTGTCGCCGTGCCCGTTAAATGTCATGTCCTCCCCGTGGCCGTTCTCCATGTGGGGCATCGACATGATAGGCAAGATCGAGCCCACTGCATCTAACGGTCACCGCTTCATTTTAGTAGCCATCGACTACTTCACCAAGTGGGTGGAGGCAGCCTCGTTCGCTAACGTGACCAAGCAGGTGGTGGCTAAATTCATAAAGAGGGACATTATCTGTCGTTACGGAATTCCCGAGCGAATCATTACTGATAATGGTTCGAATCTGAATAACAAGATGATGAAGGAGATGTGCCAGAGTTTCAAGATCGAACACCACAACTCATCTCCTTACCGGCCAAAGATGAATGGCGCCGTTGAAGCGGCCAATAAAAACATCAAGAATATTGTATAGAAGATGGTTGTGACCTATAAGGAATGGCATGAGATGTTGCCATTTGCACTGCACCGTTATCGTACGACGATACGTACATCAACCGGGGCAACTCCTTTCTCACTGGTGTACGGTATGGAAGTTGTCCTACCGTTAGAAGTTGAGATTCCTTCTTTACGAGCTTTGGTTGATGTGAAACTCGATGAGGCAGAATGGATTAAGAACTGACTAAACCAACTCATCCTGATGGACGAGAAGAGGTTAGCATCGATTGCATATGGTCGTCTGTACCAAAGCCGAATGAAGAAAGCTTATGATAAGAAGGTGTGCCCTAGAAGCTTTTAGACGGGTGATCTCGTCCTGAAGAAGATTCTTCCTCCACACTCCGATCACCGGGGCAAGTGGACTCCCAATTACGAAGGTCCGTACATCGTCAGCAAGGTCTTCTCGGGAGGAGCCTTGTTGTTATCCACGATGGATGGCGAAGATTTTGCATCCCCGGTGAACGCGGACGCAGTTAAAAAAATACTTTGCTTAAGAAATGACCCGCTGGAAAGAAAAAGAATACCCAGGCAAAATGGGGCATCCCGGCGAACCATATAAAAGAAAAAAGGTTCGGGCAAAAATTAGGGATATAAATGAAAAATGTACACCCACAAAGTCGAAAACCCGGAAGGGCAACTTTGGCAAAAAAGGGTATCCCGGTGAATCGAAAACCCGGAAGGGCGATCCAGGAAAAAGTTAGGGATTTGAAAAAACAAATGACTACATTCCGTGTATGGACTTTCATTGTTTAGTGGTTTGGAAGACCTGAGGGCCGTTTATCTGAATCAATCTCTTCTGAAGCTGAAGCGTCGGAGAAGTATCAAAGTCGAGTGGGTCATAGAGGGATCAACTCATGGTGTTCGTCTATGCCGCATTGTCGACATTTGTGTATATACTGATGTATATTTATGTTTTTGCGCAGCTTCCTCATTCCAGGAGCTTGCATCTGTTGTAAAACATTTTTACCCATCCAGGGGTTCGTTATCAATGAAATATATACTATTCAGCAATTCTGTTTGTTTGTTTAGCAGCTATCTGTTTTGTTTGCGAAAAAGAACGCCGATGTTTTTGACAAAATGCACATACATAAACTTACTGGCCTAGGCCACTGATTGTTGAAACAATAAATTACTTGAACATTGTCACAAGATGATAACCTTGATAGGTCCCTTTGAGAAGGTTATCTTGTCTGTTTGTTTGTGTTGTTACAGGTATAGCATATTTCAGGCAGTACGTCGTATGCATTCCCAAGCAGGATGACTCCTTCTTCTCCAGCAAGTTCAGCAGCATCTCCCCGCGGAGTCTGAGCATATGACCAAGAGCATTGATATGTCCCCCCAAACAGAGAAGATTCTCTCCCCAATCAGATGTATCCTGAAGGATTGTCAGTTCCCCAGCTAAGTCATACACTGAAGTATGCAACTTTCAATAGTTCAAGACTGAAGTCTCCAGCGGAATCGAAATTCCCCACAGAGTTGTACTCTCCCCAGCAAGCAGGATGATTCCTTCTTCCCCAGCCGAGTTGGCAGTTCCCCAAGAGAGCCGATTCCTTGAAAGCGTTTGGGCCATGATTGGTTTTCCCCAGTAGAGTGTTGAATAGCTGATGCTGTATTTCCCCATCGGAGTCGTTATCTCCAAGAAAGCTTTGCCGCGAAGGCCGTGCAGTTTATTTCTGCGATTGACATCGCTTTTCCTCAGAATTTGTGGTTCGAATACCTGGTTGAGCGAGTCCAAGTTCTCGGAGAGCTTTATTCCCCTGCAGCAGTCGACTGAAGTTCGTTTCCCTAGGCAGAATCCAATTGAGATTGGTGTGACTTCTTCTCCTCGGCAGGATGATTCCTACTCTCCACCAGAGTGGTTCATTCTCCTTGATAGGAGGTTTCTCCCTTCAGCATTTATTTTGATGATGGGGTCATAGCATTTTGCATGATTGCATAGCATTTACCTTAAACGCGTAGCATTTCCACCGTGTGGAGCATTGCGCCATTGTCAAAGCATATGCATACGAAACATGAGCTAGGTCGTTACCATTCTTGTTTTGCAGGTGTTCCTCTGCAGAATGGTTTGCTCAAGATGATTCTTGAATTCCCCAGCAAAGTTGTTTGCTTAAGATGATTCTTAAAATCCCCAGTGAAGTCGCAAGAGTTGATTGCTCAAGTTGATGCTTAGAGTCCCCGACAGAGTGTTTGCGCAGGATGATTCCTGAAATCTCCAGCAGAGTTATTGGTTCAAGATGATTCTTGAAGTCCCCGACAGAGTTATTTGTCCAAGATGATTCTTAAAGTCCTCAGCAGAGTTGATTCATCCAGAATGATTTCTGGATCCCCGAAGCAGAGTTACTTGATAGTTATCCAGAATTCCCAGCGGAGATGTGTCATCCCCAGCAGGTTTGAACGGAGAAGTTGAAATTTCCCTTGAAGATTTGGTGATTGAAGTCTGGCAGTAGGGCCAAATTCCCTGACTTACTGACAAAGTCCAACTGCGATGTCGAAGCAGTTTTCCTAGTTGACGCGGAGTGCCTGATGGCAGAAGTTTGGATATCCCTATTGGGTTCATGATTGACCGAGAATTCTATTCCCGATTGACGAAGTCCGGCTGACGCTCGAGAATTTCTTTGAATGCCCGACGGCATAATTAACTTGATTGTTAAAAAGTTCCTAATGACCTGATGAGTCTCGAGGAATCCTTCTGCCGCAGTGTCGCGGAATGCCTGACGGCATGATCAACCATCCATTACCAGTTACCGTGTAACCGGTGACCCCTTGATGACTTGAGGATGAAGATCTACAGCAAAATCATATGATCATCCTGACGGAGATTTGAGATTAGACCCTTCACCGGTCACCGTGTGACCAATTCCCCAGTAGAGTTGTCGTGCAACTGGCATGCTCAGTTTTGAGAATGTTCCTACCAATCAAAGTATCATTTACCTGTGCAGTGGCAGATCGCCAGCTACCGTGCAACCAGTGATCCCTCGATGATTTGAGGACGCAATGATATCAGATAAATCAGATAATCATCCTGACGGAGGTTCAGATTAGTATTCTCCAGCTAGTTGCCGTGCAACTATCATTTCAGTTTCCGAAGATTTGTCCCCATCAGAGCACCGTGTACTTGTGCAGTTGGAAAATTTCCGGGTTTATTGGTATTCAACCGTCTTCTACCTTGATTGTCTGAGAGTCGTTCGCTTCTCACCCAGTCAGGTCCAAGCTGTTTGAATAGGGGCAGCTGTTGCACCCCAAAATTTGCCCAACAGTTCTTCACCTAGCTTGTGTTTCATTTCATTCACATTAGCATTATCATTTACATTTCATTGACATGTGTGCAGGAGATCAAGAGGTATGATTACCAATTAGGAGCTATACAAGACTATGAAGCTAGATAAGAAGGTTATTCAAGTGTTCAAGGGTTGATATCGTTGTCAGAAAAGTTAAAAGATCCTCCGAGAGAGTGATTGAAGCCAAGTGTGTAGGTCTCCTAACTTGAGAGTTATGGGAAGTCATCAGATGATTCTGAAGCCATGAAGATGGACTTGAGGTCTTGAGAGATCTCATCAGAAGTTTTGAAGATCACTTTGAGGCCTAGACAGGTCATTGTGCAAGATTAAGAAGGCTCAGCCATGAGTGGTACAGCTAGGGTTTGACTAGGTCAACCCTAAGTCAACTGATGATTTGAAGAAGGTTGAGACCTAATACAAGAGCCATGTGATCATGGATTGATACATTGAGATGTTCTAGGGATGATTCCAAAGTTAACTCATCATGATTGAAGAGTTTGAGAAGTTTCAAGCTAGGGTTTCTAAGACTTGACAATGTAAAATCCCCTAGTTTGACCCCTGACTTCAAAGCAATTTAACTCAAAATGTGATTGTCACCTCATCTTGACCCCAACATGATTGTTGTAGAGCATGAGATTAGCTTTAATTTGAGTGCTAGAAGTCATTGATAGGATTTGTATAACTCAAGTTATGGTTTTGGCAAGTTACAAGTCATCTGAGGTATGTGAATTTGGAGCTTGAAAGCTACCCAACTTGCATGACACTTTTGCCCAAGAAGGATGATTCCTATGAACTTTTGGTCAACATGAATGTTATTCCGTATCCTCTTAGATTTTCATAGAGTAATAGAAGTCCTTGATAGGATTTGTGGAACTCAAGTTATGGCTTTGACAAGTCAAGGGTATTTTGGGTATTGATGATTATAGGTCATTTGTGATCATGGGCCATTCTATCCAACTTAGAGGCCTCAAATGAAATTTTGTTCAACTAGAAAGTTGCTCAAAATAGGATTTTAACCTTGACCATGCATCAAGGAGGCATTGAAATGGCTCAAGGAAGAATGTGGTTCAAGGAATTTTGAAAAAGGAAGAATTAAAAGGATTTAATGACCAAAATTTGAAATAATTCATTTTATGTCCAAACAAGGCAAAATAATAGGTCATTTTGATTGGAAGAATCATTTTAGAAACAATGGCAATGTTAGAATTTTGATTTGAGGTCAAATTCATGCACTTCCATTTCATTTCTTCATGATGAAGCAACATAATCAACATGAACCTTTGGCTTGCAAACAAGGAAGTGAACTTAACAAACTAATTCAATATCTCATGTGAAGTTGAATGCAAGCAAATTCAGGCCAGAACAGAGCTAAAATCGTGAGTTCCATGGATGACATTTTGGTGAGAATTTGAAAATCCAATTTCTCATTTGGTTGGTTACAGAACTTTCTAGATGATTCTAATGAGTTCTATATAAGCATTAGAATGAGTTTAGTGCATTTTTTTGGAGAAGATAGAGCCCTGAAGCAGAGAGTGAGATTGAAGTTTCACCATTGCAAGTTGGAATCGGTTTCTGAGTTCAAGGCAAAATCAAGGAAAAGTGAAGGTTGCATTAGCTTCAGGAGGTGATTTAGAGTGAATCTGCATCATCTTGAAGGTTGAATTGAAGGAGAAGTGCATCTGTTACAAGCTCCAACACAGGTTTTAATTTCTTGAAATTTCTCTCTAACTATGTGTTTTCAGTGAACTAGAGGCATGTGGTTAGGTTCCCTTATTGATATAGATGAATTTAGGATGATCAATTGCAACTTTAGAGACAATTTAGGTGGAAGTTCATTTTCGGTTGAGATTGATATCTCAAGATCCAGGCGTTTTTAGAGTGAATGAAGGTCATGGTTGAATTGCTGGTGAAATTTTGAGCAAGATTCATTCAGGAATCGTGGCGAATGGTTGGCTATAGACGAAGTTAGGGTTATGCAGGGGTGGCCGGGAAAGCCACCGACGACGTCTGGTTCACGCGCAGGTTTCAGGTTTAAATTGAGGAAGATGAAATCCTCACCCTCCATTCATGCTGAAGACTTGACTCAGTCTCTCAATCCAAGAGCCCTTGATGAGCCACGTACCCCTCTCCCAAAACTCACCGTTTTACTTACTCGCTGAATGAACTGAACGTGCGTGAGTTCGAATCTTGGCATGTACTCCTTTTTTCTTGTGTTAATTTCTGAAGAGAATGCAAGTGGTTTCATGGCGCCTGGGCCTAATGTTTGGCTTAATATCCACACCCCCCTTTGGCCCAATTCTTTGAAATGAACTGCATTGGATTGCTATTTGATACGCGTTTTTTATTAATTTCCTTGAATTTCTTTATTTTTTTTATCATTTCATATGGTTTAGAGAATAATTCACAAAAAATAGGAAAATAATCCAATTAATTCCAATTTTTTTCCCCTGACTCATGAATGAGTCTAGAATTTTATTGAATATAAATATTAGGAATTCATGCATTTTTGATTTTATGTGCATTTTTTACATTTATTTGATATTAAAATCATTATGGTTGATACCTTGCTTTGCTGAATTTTGTGTGATCAATTGGTGATGATTCTTGAGCTAATTTCTTGTGTATGATTAGTTTAGAGATGCATGCTCCTCTAGTAATTTTCTCACATTTTTGTGATGAAATTAGGTAGTGATTTTAGGTTGAAACTTTAGGTGCTCTAGTTTTAGGGTTTAAGCTTAGTACCTTGTGATTTAGGATCTGTTTCTAGGACTTTGTGGATGATTCAACCCCTGGATTTCAAGAAATTTCAAGATCACTGAAGTCACATATGATGCTTTTAGATCGAGGTTATTTCCATACTCTCTAAGGGATAGAGATAAAATTTCGCTTAATTTCTTGGAATCTAATTACATATCCACATTGAATGTATTTCCTAAAAAGTTATTAGTCAAGTATTTTCCTCCTGTAAAGAATATAAAGATGAGAAATTAAATTACATCATTTAGGAAAGTGAAAGATGAATCTTTATTTAATGCTTAGGAGATATTTAAAGAATTATTGAGACAATGTCTCCACCATGGGATCCTCATTTGTATTCAGCTTGAAACCTTCTACAATGTTTTGGTTCCATTTTCAAGGAATATGTTACATGCATCTTCTAGTGGTGCATTGTTATCATAGTCTTATCAAGAAAGGTATAATTTGATTTAAAATATTACTACCAACATTTATCAATTTCCAGTCACACGAGTTGCTACAATTATAGTCCCGAGGATGCCAACTCGTGTTTATGAAGCCAATGGGTCCATAACTCTTGTTGCTAAAGTGGCCCAATTTCACCAAATAATGAAAAATATGTCGACGCCTTCTAACTTGCTAGTTGCTGATCCTTTCAAGTTGGTCACTGATGCTATTGAAGTTAAATGTGTTTATTGAGGATGAGCCCATTTATTTGAAGAATGTTCTGCAAACCCAATTTCTGTTAAATATGTGGGCAATCAAAAGTATAACACTTCATATAGAAAAGGCTACAACCCTTGTTGACACAATCATCCTAACTTTTCATGGAGAAGTAATCAAAATCAATTGAAGCCTCAAGTGCCACATATTCCACATGTCATTTCTACACCTAATAATGTTATGACTACACATGGAAACAACCAACTGAAATCAATTATTAAGTCCTCTATGCAAGAAACAAAAAATAATTTTCAAGCTCAAGGTGTAAGTATCAAAATTTTGGAAACTCGGGGTAGGGCAGGATTGTGTTTTCTCAAAGATCAAGAACCATTAGAGAACTACAAGGTTTTACTGAATCACCTGCATCTACTTATGGCATCAAAAGCATTGATACTTGGAAAGTCATTTCATTGGAAGTGGTAAAGAGTATGAAGGACCAAGTCAACAAGTTCATAATCAGACTGAACAAGGGGAGAATAAGAAACCCATTGAAGAAATGGATGAGGAAAAACATACAACTATACAAGAAACCTCCTTGGTTGATAAGAAAAGTAATGCAAGAATTCAAGCTAGGAAGAACACTTTAAAGACTCTTGATACGATACCTGCTATTGCAGATGTGTCTCTGAACATGTCAGGAGTCAACACATATTACTACAAAAGACACATTCTACCACAATTTGAAGAAGGATATTGCCATGGTTAGAGGTTCGTAGTAACGAAGAGCGTGGTAGTATGTGCTAGAACAAGATTTGGTTATGCAACTGGAATTTACTTTGGATGATAAGAATGCATTGGTACTTAGAGAAAAAGTTTGTAAACTAATGGTTTTTGTCTAATGTGTGGCTTTTTTCTAAATAGGTTCTGACTCTAAAGCTTTGACGCGTGACATCATCAGACTCTGGAATCAACACACTCTGACTTTGAAGAGATACTAGTGCATTACAAGATGCAGTCATGTTCTAGAAAGCTCTTAGACAACGATTCTGAAGAACGTTTGTGCTAAAGCTTCTGACTGTGACTCTGATTGAAGAGCCTCAAAATGTTTGTCTACCTTCAAGATTTTGTGCTTAAGTTCTGAAGACTCTGAAGAATAAGATCTGAAGACTCTGAAGAATAAGATCTGAAGACTATGAAGACCAGGTTTTGAGGAACTATGTCAAGACTCTGAAGACCAAGGTTTTGAAGATTCTCTCAAATGTGTCTTGACCCTTCTAAGCATGCTTCAACATCTTTTTATCATAAGCCTCTGAAGATTAGAAGATAAGATCACAAGGTTTTACGTCAGGAAAATAATACACAGTGTCGCTTGCGCGAAAATAAGGTGTCGGCATGACAGAAGAGTCGCCACCTTTCGTTATTTATCCCTCAGAGCGGGAAAGGAAACGATCGGAAAAACCTGACGAATAAGGGTAAGACAAGGTCATCGCAACCATTGTCTGGGTTCGGGAGTCGGTTACGCAAGGGGAAGGTATTAGCACCCCTCACGTCCGTCGTACTCGACGGGATCCTCGCTTGTTTGTTTACTTGGACGGGTTGGTTTTATTCTATCTACCTATCAAGGCTGGCTGAAAAAGAAAAGAAAAATGACTCGGCAAAGCGTCGCACTTTATGCCTACGTATTCTCATCATAGAATGAGAAATCAGAGTCAACGTAGTTCGGCCTACGAAGGGTTATGGGGGAAGGTAGCTCGCCAAGACTTCGCCATCTTGTGCCTACGTACTCTCAACAGGCATGAGAGATCAGAGCTCACATAGTTCGGGAAACTACGGTTTATTTCCTGTTTTTTTTACGAAAGAAGTGTTTTTTATTGTGTTTGCGATTTCAACCGCACTAGAGACTATGACCTGAGAGTGAATGTGTCGCATGTCACCCAAAGGGTACCATACTAAACATCCAGACCATGGAAAAGAAACTCTCCCACAATCCTTTCTCAGATAGCTTAAGGCTCGTAACGTACGAAAGAAATCATTCATGATTACTGTATCTTAAACTGTTTTGAGATGAGAAGAGAACAGGCCCAACTAGGAGGGAGACTATCAAGTCCTACTGTTATCATGCCATGGATTCATCCTATGGTTGAGGCTTGAACAGGGAACTCCTAGAAGTTGTCATGCATAGGTTTCAACCTAAAAGTCTATCATCAAATCCTTATCCAAGGAAATGAGAGTCCTAAGGGATCATGTCAATGATACACCAAAACAGACAAAGCATCAACTTAACAGTAAAATGCATGCAATGCAAGTGAGGGAGAAAATGTGTGTGGGGCTTCAGCCTCCACAAGCTCGTCTCGACCTAAGCCAGTCATGAAATAACAGTAATCATACTGAAAAATAAACAACATGCTATCAAGCAATAAACAGTAAACTGCAATCATACAGATAAAAGAAATGAAAATGCCATCAGGCAAACAAACCACATGGGCAAGGGAGCTGGGCTCTACCGAATACCCGCAAGAAAAGCCACGCAATAACAATACAAGCAGAGGGAGCAACTCGACCTCTAATGCAATCATGCTCTTAGATTCTACTTATTCTAGATGGACTTAATCTAATGCAACAGACAAATCAAACAAAACACACAATACAGAAAAGAAAAACAGAAGAAAGCTTCAGCTCCTCCAGCAGCAACTCAGTCTTCAGACTTCAATCATCAATTGCTTTCCAGGTATCAACCCTATAACATGAGTATCAACTCATCTTCTCCCCTTAAGCTTCAGCTTCTTTGATCAGCTCCACCTTCAGGCTTCACCATCTTCAGGGATCTTCAAGTATCAACTTGATCTTCATGCTCTTCAAGCTTCAGTTGGAATGGCAGTCTTCAAGGATTCATCCTCTTCAACAATCTCTAATGAAGTCTTCATCTTCATGCTCAGGCTCTGACAGCTCTCAAGACAAATCAAACAGAGAAAAATCACTACTGGATAAGCTGGGAGATATTGAACTGCTTATTTGATCACCAAAGGTGACCTATAAGGGTTCAATATCAAATGAAGGGTTCCCTCAAAAGTTCTACCTCCTGGGTATAGCACTAATCCCTCCAAAGGAGAGAGGTGTATACCCTGGAAGGACTTTGAATCACGGGGAGGAATGGATGTGAAGAATACTATCCATGTTTAAGAAAGAAATTATCTACATCTAAGCTCTTCCTAATCCTATCCCTAAAACAAAACAAAAAGAAGAAGAACAAGCTCCTCAAGCTCCTCCAAGCCTTTTCCAATCTTCTAGCATGCTCCACTAAGCTCCACAATGAGACACCAAGCTCCTCAAACCAAAGGAAAACTCCAAAGCAAAGCAAACTAAACAAAACTTGCCCTAAAGGCCACACAAACAATCATTCAATTCAAAAATCAACTAAAAATATTATATTATTCTATTAATTCCTAATATAAATTCTAGGGGACCCTACATAACTACCCTTAAGTCCCATATATTCCCCATATACTAAATTTCCCTATAAAACCTAAATCTACAATTGTTATTGACCTATATTAAAGTTTTAATCAAATTCTACACTACTTAGAACTACCTAATTAAAACTACCCTAAACATTATCACAAAATTATGAAATTAAATCAGGGGGACCCTGAACCATTCATCTAATTATCCTAAAAAAATTGGACTCAAAATCCTAAGGGAACTATCCTAATTAAATTCTACAAGTTAGCATACCAACTAAAAGAATTAAAAAAGCAATTAAAAGTATAAATGTGCAAAAAATATAAAAATGAAATAAAATGGCTATTTTATGATTTTATATTTTTCTAGATAGAAAATGGAAAATGGGAAAAAAAGTCTCATTAAAAAATAATGATTTTTCATTTTATTATGAATTTTTGAAGTTTAATAAAATTTGGAGAAGAAAATAATATGGAATTAATGCATGGGGTGCAAGAAGTAGTAATATTCAATTGATATCATGATGGGCCCAGGATATGGGGGGTGGGGAGAGTAATTCGTGTGAGGCCCATGCTGATGTACTAATCCATTTTCGTGATTAAATCCTGGCCCTCCGATCGGCCTCCAAGTCAACAAGTCTTGCACACAATCAATGGCCTAGATTATGTCTTCTTCCTTTGAACACCTAGGGTTTTAGAATCCATGAAAACATAAACTCCATGCATGAAACTTTATTACCTTTGTTCTCTCTCATTTATCCATCAAATTCCATGATCCAAGAACCAATTTTGACTAGAATTTTATGTAGAATCCAACCATGCCATTAGATTGCATTAAAACTCTCTCTATCATCCTACCGAACAGTACAACATCAAGAATCCAAACTTTCTTCAATTTTCCACCATCACAAAACTCCACAATCTTTATATATAATTAATCCCTATGCCATGCTGATTAAAACCAACCAAAATTCGTGCATTATCATCCATTAAATAGTGTGTTCTAACTCCCTCAAGAATCAACCACCATGGAAGAAACCTCACCAATTGGCCTTAAAATCGTCCAAATGAATCACCTAATGGTCTCTAATGGTTTTCCAACAAGAACTAACCCTAGCCATGCCTAAAGTGAGAGGTAAGAACAGTTTTGCATACCTTGACTCTTGCAATGGTGGATGTTGAAGAGCTTCGAATCAGGCCTTGAGACTCCTCAAAGATAGTCTCTAGGTGATGAATATTTCTCTGCTTGCACAAGATTGGATGGAAATGGCTTGAATCTTCAGATCCAATCCCTTTTGCTCTCTTGCAACTTCACTTGGAAAGCTCCAATTCTTCAAAAATGGATCCTTGCTCTAGCATGAACATGTTCAGGGAGGTTTGTAGTGATGATTTGTGGAAGAAAATGGAAGGGTAATGAAGAGAAAAATGAAGTTTCAATACAATTTGCAAAATGGAAAGTCTTGGTTCAAACTCTTTTTTCTACCACCATTAACATCAACAATCACCAACCTTTCACCAATGGGCTTTGTAATCAATATATAGAGATGTTTAGAAAGATCTAGAACCTCTTAGAATCATCTAGAAAGGACTTGAATTTTCTATGATATGGTAACTTGCATTTCACTTCCCACCACATGAGATATCATGACAAAAACCCCATAACTTGAGTAATTATCTTCATTTTCTCCTTAAGTGGTATTTTGGACAAGATACAAAGCTTAAACACCTTGTTTATGAAGCTTTTCTTTGTTTTGACTTGGTACCCCATTATGCAAGTAAGACTTTTACAAAGCAACTCCAAGATTTAAGCCTCAAATCAAAATTGTGGCTGAACCATTGTTCTTAAAATGTCATTTGGAGTCAAAATGACCTATCATATGCCATGGCTAGGGTTTATAGCTTGGATTTTAGGATTTTCTATTTCACTTGAATTAACTTATGTCCCATTTTTAGGCCATTTTTATCACTTTTTGCTATGAGCCTTTCCAACATCTCATGACCACCCTACTAGCCTTAAAACATCATTCTAAGCAACTTTGATGTTGAAAGTTTTTCCATTTGAAGCTTGGAAGTAGGAGATATGGCCATATGCTTAAAATGACCTATAACTTCAAAATGACCAAAATGCCCTTGGCTTGTCAAAGCCATAACTTGAGTTCTACAAATCCTATCAAGGACTTATAGTACTCTCTAGAAAGCTAAGAAGATGCTATTCAACATTAATGTTGACCAAGAGATCATAGGAATCATCCTACTAGGGCAAAAGTTGTCTGCAAGTTGGGTGACTTTCAAGGACCCAGATTCACATACCTCAGATGACCTGTAATTTGTCAAAACCATAACATGAGCTCTGCAAATCCTATCAAGGACTTCTACCACTCAAATTAAATCTAAGAACAATCTCTACAACATTCATGTTATGGGGAAGATTAGATGACAATCACATCTTAAGCTAAAACTGCCTGGAAGATAGGGATCAAACTAGGGGATTTTACACTGACGATCCTTAGAAACCCTAGCTTAAAACTTCTCAAACTTCTCAATCATGATGAGTTGGTCTAGGAATCATCCTTATAACATCTCAATACATCACTCCATGATCTCATGGCTCTTGGATTAGGTCTCAACCTTCTCCAAATCTTCAGTTGACCTAGGGTTGACCCAGTCAAACCCTAATTCTACCATTCATGGTTGAATCTTCTGAATTCTTGCATAATGACCTCTCTGGGATTCATGATGGCTTTCAAGGCATCTCATAGGATTTCTCAAAGCTTCAAGTCTATTCTTCAAAGTCTCAGAATCATCTGAGGAGCTCCCACAACTCTCAAGTTATGAGACACACAACCTTGGTTTCAACCAATTCCTCTGAGGATCTCTTGAACTTTATGATGAAGGTATCAACCTTCAAACACTTGATGGGTAAATAAATGTTGGTAAAATTTTAGGGTGCAACACACAGTACAAGATCACCCCTTCCTCCACTACCTTGATTTTATGGGCTAAGGACAGTACTATTGTACCATTTTGCCTCCCATTTGCAAGCCATTATGATAGAGACATCTGATATCTGCTATTCTAGTTTTACCCTCCAACGGGTCTTTTATCTGCCAATATAAAGGAGACTTGGACGATTGGAATATGTTGCTCATGCTAGTATTTATTGCATTACTCATGCTACTGAACATACACACGTTTTGCTGAAGTAAATATTTTATGTGTATATTCTTTGTAACACCCATAAAGTTTTTGCTCGTTATTGTGTGAGATTTTCATTCGATTAATCTTGTATTAATTTGCTTTCTTAGAAGCATTCTTTGTAAACACAACCTGTAAATCTCAATATTGTTTGAGTGATTTCCTTGAGTGACTAGGGTTTAGTCAACTAGACTCAAGAAGACAAAGACGGGTTGTCTTTATGGTATCTGTAATCAGCTTCAGTTATACTAGATCAGGTCCTTCTTGAGGAGCAAAAATCACCTTAGTAGAGTGGATTGGAAGTAGCTTCGTTAACAACAAACCAGTATAAATATAACTTGTTATATTTATTGTTCCTGTTTTGCTTGACTGAGTTGGTTTTGAAAAATGTTTTATTTTTAGAAATCTAATTCAACCCCCCCCCCCCCTTCTTGTGTTTCTCGCCACCTTCTGTATGTGCCCTCTTTACAACCACATGCTAATATTCGTGGTAAAAACACAATAACCTGAAACATATCACCATGATTGTAGAGATCAATCGTAGTAAAAGGTGGAGTGGTCATGGATTCAATACTCAGCGCCATCATTTTAGGAGGTTTATTAAGATTTCACCCCAACTGTATGTTATAACCGTAGTTATATGTTCATTTGAGTTTATTATAACTTATTTGGAATGCTTATTTCACTAACTGCTCACTAAACACATAACATTTCTATATGATTTATAAATTAATAATATGAAAAATTAAGTTATTTTAGAAGATCAAGTTACAGTAATCACTATTTTTCTATTTTTCTGCAATCCATTATTCATATCTCTTTCTTTAATAATTGAAATTTATTTCAATGCTTTTAATTTTTCAACAAAAACTTCCTTTTTTACAAGTTTATTATGCAAAGTATTAACTTTGCAGTCAAAACTAGTAGAGGAGAAAATGGTGGCTGAAGAACTAGAAATCTCTCACGGGGAGTGAGGGGACTATAGTACTCTCGGATTGTAAGGGGAATCAGGATATATCATTGTATCCTTTACTTTCTGCATTTATTTTTCAGCATATTTACTTTCATATTATTTCTGGAAAATAACAAAACCAGTGCTAACACTTCAAATTGAGAAAAGTCCAATAAATCTAATTCACCCCCTCTTAGAGACTGCGCATAAACTTACAATTGGTATCAAAGCAGGTTCAAGTAATTTTCTCTTGTGATCCAGAATGGCTTCCGCAAACCCGGTGTTCAGAGATGATGGAAGCAATAATAAGCCTTCATTGTTCTGTGGTGAATACTTTAATTTTTGGAAAATTCATATGAAGACACATCTAAAAGCACAAGGAGAAGATATTTGGGATGTTGTACAAAATGGTCCATTTGTTCCTACTAGTGTTATCGATGGCGTTGAGACAAAAAAGATTAAAAGTGCACTTAGCATACTTGAAGATGATAAGAAGAAGGTATTCTACGGCAAGAAAGCAATCAACATACTTAAAAGTGCATTTAGCATGGATGAATTCTTTCGAATTTCTCAATGCACAACGGCAAAGGAAATATGGGATACATTAGTAGTAACTCGTGAAGGAACCGCTGAAGTAAAAAGATCAAGATTGAATACATTATGTCAAGAGTATGAATTATTCAGAATGCAGCCCAGAGAATCAATCATTGATCTACGAAAAAGCTTTGTTCACTTAATTAATCACCTGATTGCTCTCGGTAAGACTTTTACTAATCACCCAACATCACCGCTGGAAGACTAAACCACCTGACATCACCGTCAGAAGCAGACAAAATTCTGAGGAACACCCAACATCGCCGCTGGAACACCAAACCATCTGACATCACCGTCAGAAGCAGACAAAATTCTGAGGAACACCTAACATCGCCGCTGGAACACCAAATCTCCTGACATCCCTGTCGGACCATCAAAATATCCAACATCACCGCTGGAGAACTAAATCTGATATCGCCGTCGGACAATCAAAATACCCAACATCACCGCTGGAGAACTAAATCTGACATCGCCGTCGGACAATCAAAATACCCAACATCACCAATCTGACATCGCCGTCGGACAATCAAAATACCCCGCATCGCCGCTGGAGAACTAAATCTGACATCGCCGTCGGACAATCAAAATACCCCGCATCGCTGCTGGAGAACTAAATCTGACATCGCCATCGGACAATCAAAATACCCCGCATCGCCGCTGGAGAACTAAATCTGACATCGCCGTCGGACAATCAAAATACCCCACATCGCCGCTGGAGAACTAAATCTGACATCGCCGTCGGACAATCAAAATACCCCGCATCGCCGCTGGAGAATTAAATCTGACATCGCCGTCGGACAATCAAAATACCCCGCATCGCCGCTGGAGAACTAAATCTGACATCGCCGTCGGACAATCAAAATACCCCGCATCGCCGCTGGAGAACTAAATCTGACATCACCGTCGGACAATCGAAATACCCCGCATCGCCGCTGGAGAACTAAATCTGACATCGCCGTCGGACAATCGAAATACCCCGCATCGCCGCTGGAGAACTAAATCTGACATCGCCGTCGGACAATCAAAATACCCCGCATCGCCGCTGGAGAACTAAATCTGACATCGCCGTCAGACAATCAAAATACCCCGTATCGCCGCTGGAGAACTAAATCTGACATCGCCGTCGACGCAAACATCCAACCTCACCGCTGGAAAACTACAAAGGAGTTGACATCACCGTCAAACAAACAAATATCCAACATCACCGCTGGACAACCACCTAATCTGACCTCGTCGTCAAACAAACATCCAACATCGCCGCCGGAAACACACATCTGACCTCGCCGTCAACGTGGAGAAACTTCATTGGGGAATAGGTCACACGGTAACTGGTAATTCATGGTCGGTCATTGTTGCACCCCAAAATTTGACCAACCGGTGCCGCTTTAGGTTTATGCTTCGACGCATTTCGCATCCGCATTTGCATATTGCATATAGCGCATTTCTGCAATCATGGTGATTTTATCGGGATCACAGCCCTGCTGTCGCATTTCAGGGGTCTCAGACCGGTTCGAGTAATCAGAGTTTATTTTGGGAAGTCGCGCGCTTCCTGGGTGTTTTCAGTTTATGCAGTGATTTTTGAGATTTTGGGTATCTGGTTATCGTTTTGCTTCGATCTGGTCTCGCGCTCTCTTTTATATTGATTATTTGCCTTTGTTCGCATTTTTTAGAATTTAATAGCCTTTTGTGTATTTTTAATAGGCTTTATAGATTTTTTAGAATTTAATTAGTTTTTTTTAATATTTTTAATAGTTTTAAATCTTTTTTAGAATTTTTTTTAATTGTTTTAAATAGATTTTATAATGATTTTCTTTTAGAATATAATAGTTTTTGGATAATAGAAATAAATAGAATTTATTTTAATATAGATTTAATCTTTTGTTAGATATTCTTTTTATTAGGTTTAATATAGGATTTAATAGTTTTAAATAAATAGTATAGATTTTATTAGAATTTATAGAGTTTTAATAGATTTTTTAAAATAGAGATTATTAGAGTTTTATTAGTTTTAGTTTAATATAGGTTTAATTAGATGTTAATCATCTTTTAGATTTAATTAGGATTTAATTAGTTTAGTTAGAGTTTAATATTAGTTAGGGTTTAATTGAGTTTGTTAGAATTAATTAGGATTAGTTTAATTTTCATTCAGATTTAATTGTGGTTTTAACTAGTTAATTAGGTTTAGTTTTAATTAGTTTAATTAGTTAATCATTAGTTAGTTAGGTTTAAGGTCTTAATCAGTTTTTTAATCCATTTTCATACTAATCATTTTAAATTCAGTTTTTTGGGTTTATTGTAGCATTTACGTTGGGCCCAAATTGTGCAGGTTGGAGGCCCAGTATCAGATCCGTTTTTGTTCATTTGGTCCAAGGATGTGCCACTTGTCCAATATATAATGAGGCCACGCGTGCAAAGGAGAGGACCCCACTTCACTTTCCACTTGACCTCAGAAGCTTCCACGTAATCCCCACTAACCCTCTCCACATCCACACGTGGCACGCATGCACCAGCTCCCTCCACTAACCTCGCCACTTGTCCAGCCCTGAGTCCCACCGGTTGCATGGCCGGCGGCCATGCAACCACCATCCCCAACTCTTTCCGGCCACCTCCAACCAATTCCGGCCGCCGTCTAACCCGCCGGAAACTGGAAAAAACCCAGAAATGATTCTAACACCAATCATCATCATCTTCTCCGACCGATCCTCATCATCAATGACCGCCGAAAACTTCAAACTATCACCGGAAACACCATGGATCCCACCGGAAAACGTTCAACCATCGGATCAAGTTTCTTTCCAGAAATCACCATGAATGTTCGTGTGTTCTTCGATCTCGCTTCCGGAACCTCGTGTTGATCTTCACCAACGAACTTGTTCTTCACGCCTTATCCAGATTTCTTCCCCAACCTTCATAGCTCCTTCATCGTGTTCATCCGTTCTTCGTAGTGTTCTTCATGCGTTTTCCAGATTTCGTCAAGGATCTTCATAGACCATCATACATTCTCCAGATTCCGTCAAGAACCTTCAACTTCCTTCACGTTTTTCCAGCAGCTATTAGGATTCTTCATCAGTTTATCGTAAATCTCCAGAAATCTCATAAATCCTTCAAGATCTTTGAGCGTGTTCTTCACTTTTCCCAGCAATCTTCAAGAAGTTTTCATCCTTTCTTCATACTTTTTCCAGCAACCTTCAAAGGCGTTCATCAAGATTTCGTAAGATCTTCATGGATCTCCGTATTTGTTCATCTAATCTTCAGATTCACCGCATTCTTCAAAGAGCTTCTTCAAGACTCGTCCAACTCCAGATCCACATGCAAAATACTTTGTCAAAGGATCCACAAGCCTTCACCGAGAGTCTTCAAGAATCGTTACGAGCTTCATCAAACTCAAGTGCCATCTTCGTCTGATCTCCGCCATTGCTGTGTTGTTCGGGTGATGTTTGAGGGAAACAAGAAGGAATGAAGAAGGATAGGGATTTCTGGTGTTGGTTGGAGGAAAGTGGGAAAGAGAAGAAGCCAAAGACGGTGAGGGAGTTGTGAATGGTGACGGCGGCGGTTGGCAATAGAGAATAGAGGATTAGGGTTTCTCAGAAGTGGAAGGTAAGTGAGGGAGAGGAGAATCCCTCGTTGGACTCAGGGAGGATTTTGGGCCTCGAAGCCCATTGGATTTTCTGTCTACACTCCCATTTCCCATCCCCCCCCCCTCCGTGTGTTCTTTGGTGAAATGGGCTAAGCCCAACGAGATGGATGGACTACCCTCTCCGTTTACATCCGTAGGTCAGAAACGTATCCTGGACTCCATGGTGTCAGAATCTCCATGCCCACAACTGTTGCCTATTCCTGGGGCAGATATGAGAAAGAAAATGGCTAAGCATAAGGAGTGCCTTAATCAGTGCAGTGGAAGTCAAGAAACCGGTGTTGTATTGGCTACGAAGGTTGTTCAGTAGTCAACCCGATACCAGCGACAACAGCAACGATCTCAACAGTGGAAAAGGCAGCAGCATCCCAATCAGCGGAAAGCTCAAAATCAGAGGTCGGTGAGGGTATTTAGTGTGCCTCCGATGCCGTATGCCGAACTTCTTCAGGTGTTGCTACGATTGCAGTTGGTTGAGAAGAGGAAGTTAGCCCCGCTGACGGGTACGCCTCCAGCAGGGTATGATATCAAGGAGCGCTGTGATTTCCATTCAGGAGCACCGGGGCACAACATTGAAGATTGTCTGGCGTTCAAGCACAAGGTGCAGGACCTACTGGATAGTGCAACAATCAACTTCGGGCAGGAAGGGCCCAAAATCATCTGAATGAGGAGGAGGGGCTCTATAATTTGGTAGGGCCATTGAAAGCAGATCAGGATAGCATCAGGTCGCCTCTAATAACTGACAGGGAAGATGGCTGGTTCAGCAGCAGGACAGATGTGAAAGCCCGGCTCTAGGAAACTGGCATTTTTCTGTGTTTTATCTTGTCATTTCTTTACGTTTGTAGTTCCTTTCCTGTTTAATTTGCAATCTTGTTTGTAAAACTTGTTGTTTTCATTCAATTGATGATAATGAAATAAATATGCATGTTTTGATTAAATCCATTCGTGTTCACTAATTGTTTTTACAAATGTCCAACGCCTGGTTAAGAAGGATCGGAGGAGGATGACGAAAATGAACGACGTGCGACTTCCGATATTGTATGCTTTCGAAATAAAACCTGCTAATGATGTACATGCATTGTTTCAAATCCCTAAACACCGGTGATATAAGGAAGATAATCCCTTGTCAACCCCTTTGAGCCTAGTAGTAGGAGTTCTTTCTGAAAACGAAAAACCCTCCATCTTTGACCCGGGGCAGGGTAGGTGTTAGCTAATTTGGCAGAACGTTCAAGTTGCAGAAGGAGTGTCCGTTCGAGGATCAATCACACCTCTAGAGGTCGTGCCTAAAAAACCACAATGGTTCAATCAAGAGTGAGGCAGTCACATCATTCTCCAATGAGTCAGGCAACCAGTGTCACACGACTTGTTCGGAAAAAGAAAAAGGAAGCAAAAGAATCAAAAGCCCGCTAAGTCAAAATTTCAAAGCAAATGACTTAGGCAAAAATGAAGGCATCCCGCTGGACTTAAAGAATCAAAAGAAACTCCAAAGAGTCAGTCCAGGCAAAAGTTAGGGATAAAGAAAAAAGAGGAAAGGATTAAAAAATAAAAATCCTCAAACGAAATACGAGTCGTGTGACCTCAAGTGTCAAAGACGAAGAATGAGTGGCTGTCACTCCAAAAACTCATGGGTTCTCGAACTATCACTCCTATATTTCAACCTCTGAGAGGTGAGCGCTAAGGTCGAATTAGCTGAACGTAGGATCGGAGAACATCAAGGAGAATGGGTGGGTTAAAATAAACTGTGAGCCTTTATCCTTTCTTTCAAAACCGTGAACTTGACCATGTTACAACCTTCAAAAGTCCTAATTGAAGCAGGTTGTTTCGAAAGCATACTTCGATAAAGGTCGCGTCGATTCTGACTCATAAAGGGTTCCTCTTGCCATGTTGGTACTGATGTTGATATTCTTGATAAATGTTTTGTGCATTATATGCCATAAACTGTTTTTTCCCATTCCCAGTGAACAGATTGGATGTCAAAGCTGTCATATGTGTTGCATTAATATGTCTTTTACGCAGAACAACTTGTTTTACTTGCGAGTAAGCGATTGACAGCAGGAAAAGTTTTCTACAATGGAAGGTATGGTCAGGATAGAATGCAGAACGCCCGAATGCTCCGCAAGCCGGGGCAAGCGCCATCCAGTGATCCCCAGTCAGGTCAACCTTTCAAAGTCAGTTATCCTGGGGCAGTCAGGTTGAGATTCGGTGAATATCTCGTAGTCAGGGGCACTACTCTGAATCAGATAATCAGGGGCAAAGTCAGTGCAGTCAGGGGCAGGCCACTTTAAGAGCGCCGAAGTTATTCTTTATTCGAGAAGCATTTGAGGTGAAGTATCTCTCCGAGGTTCAGAATGCTAGGGCATTTCATATCAGACCATCAGGGTGCAGATTTTCAGACTTCCTTTCGAGGACTATCCCCACAGAGATCCCGCAGGCTGGGGCATATCAGAAGCGAAAGGATTGTTCTTCTCCGTATCAACAGGGTTATTCAGAGCTATTCGAGCAGATTCAGCCAATTTTCGAGTGCGAGACGAAGGCGGGAAGTCGTGTTACTATCCTTTGACTCTTCAACCAGGAAACGGTGTATTCAGACAGAACGTTTTCCAGCGTCAGTTGTACCTGACCCATCGCAGATAGCCTAAAGGACCAAGTCCATGTTGGCGGTCAATGTGAGGCCCATCCGTGTTGGCGCATCAGTTTCCAAATCTAATCTTCGTCAGTACGCAGGAAGACTCCGTATATTTTCTCCAGCAAAAGTCCAATTTTTCATTGGCACGGGCAAGCTATCCCCAGAGAAGTCCAATCATACTTGGCACATCTGCTGTTTCACAGCAGAGTTATATCCTCCAGCAGAGTTATATTCCCCAGCAGGGTGTTACTTCAACGAGGTGCCTGGTTAAGTTCCCAAATTTCCCAGCGGAGTTAGTTTCACTCTTCCAACATTTATTTTGCTGGAATGATTCTGTGATATCCGGTTTATCCCCAGCGGAGTTGGCTTCGTCTTCAGCATTTATTTTGCTGAAGTGGTTTTCTGTACCCGAATTTCTCCAACAGCCCGAGCCTGCATTAGCATAATTGCATGCATCATCGTATTTGCATCATACTTGCATTTCATTTTCACAATGCATAGCATTTCCATCCCGAATGGAGCATTACGCCATATAAGGATTCAAACATATGCATATGCATACGAAGCATAAGCCAGGTTTTCTATCAGCCTCATACGGCGCGTGAATTACTCTGTGATTAGTTCAGGGGCACTCATCCAGCAGCAGTGTTCAGGCAATTCAGCAGTTTATTTGTATTTCAGATCATGCAACAGTTATGCTTTGATCAATCGGTCATCTGGTATCGACAGGCTTTTCTTCCCGTCAATTCATATTGACGATGTATTCCTCCAATAAGTGGGTTTCTCCGTCTATCGTTAGACGTCTTGAGTTCGAATATGGCTTTCTTTCCGTCTAGCAGTAGACGATGTGAAGTTTTAGTTGATTTTTCAGTGGGGGTTTCAAGATGGGGGTTTCTCTAAGTGGTTTTCTTCTCGTCTATCAGTAGATGATGTGAAGTTTCAGGTGATTTTTCAGTGGGGTTTCAAGATGGGTTTTCTCCAAGTGGTGTTCTTCCCGTCTATCAGTAGACGATGTGAAGTTGCAGGTGATTTTTCAGCGGGTTTTTATCGGCAGATCATACGGATGGTGTGTTTTCCCCAGCGAGTCTTCTCCGGTTATCTTTAGATGTTGAGGGGTTTCAAAGCGATCTTTCGGATAGTGGTTTTCTTTCTATTGGATGAGATGACATTTCAAGAGGGATTTTCTGACTGTCGATTCTTATTGACGTCATGGCTCTTTGAATTTAAGGGTGTCTTTCCGTCTATCCTTAGACGATGTGAGTATGGAGATTTTGGGTGTCTTCCCGTCTATCCTTAGACGATGTGAGTATTGAAGTTTTCCTTCGGGATTATGGGTGTCTTCCCGTCTATCATTAGACGATGTGAGTATGGATTTTGGGTGTCTTCCCGTCTATCTTTAGACGATGTGAGTATGGATTTTGGGTGTCTTCCCGTCTATCCTTAGACAATGTGAGTATGGATTTTGGGTGTCTTTCCGTCTATCTTTGGACGATGTGAGTATTGAATTTTTTCCTTCGGGATTATGGGTGTCTTCCCGTCTATCTTTAGACGATGTGAGTATTGAATTTTTTCCTTCGGGATTATGGGTGTCTTCCCGTCTATCCTTAGACGATGTGAGTATGGATTTAAGGGTGTCTTCCCGTCTATCCTTAGACGATGTGAGTATGGATTTAAGGGTGTCTTCCCGTCTATCCTTAGACGATGTGAGTATGGATTTAAGGGTGTCTTCCCGTCTATCCTTAGACGATGTGAGTATGGATTTAAGGGTGTCTTCCCGTCTATCATTAGACGATGTGAGTATTGAATTTTTCTTCGGATGCAGGGTGTCTTTCCGTCTATCTTTAGACGATGTGAGTATGGATTCAGGGTGTCTTTCCGTCTATCTTTGGACGATGTGAGTATTGAATTTTTTCCTTCGGGATTATGGGTGTCTTCCCGTCTATCTTTAGACGATGTGAGTATTGAATTTTTTCCTTCGGGATTATGGGTGTCTTCCCGTCTATCCTTAGACGATGTGAGTATGGATTTAAGGGTGTCTTCCCGTCTATCCTTAGACGTTGTGAGTATGGATTTAAGGGTGTATTCCCGTCTATCCTTAGACGATGTGAGTATGGATTTAAGGGTGTCTTCCCGTCTATCCTTAGACGACGTGAGTATGGATTTAAGGGTGTCTTCCCGTCTATCCTTAGACGATGTGAGTATGGATTTAAGGGTGTCTTCCCGTCTATCATTAGACGATGTGAGTATTGAATTTTTTTCCGGATGCAGGGTGTCTTCCTGTCTATCTTTAGACGATGTGAGTATGGAATTAAGGGTGTCTTCCCGTCTATCCTTAGACGATGTGAGTATGGATTTAAGGGTGTCTTCCCGTCTATCATTAGACGATGTGAGTATTGAATTTTTCTTCGGATGCAGGGTGTCTTTCCGTCTATCTTTAGACGATGTGAGTATGGATTCAGGGTGTCTTTCCGTCTATCTTTGGACGATGTGAGTATTGAATTTTTTCCTTCGGGATTATGGGTGTCTTCCCGTCTATCTTTAGACGATGTGAGTATTGAATTTTTTCCTTCGGGATTATGGGTGTCTTCCCGTCTATCCTTAGACGATGTGAGTATGGATTTAAGGGTGTCTTCCCATCTATCCTTAGACGGTGTGAGTATGGATTTAAGGGTGTCTTCCCGTCTATCCTTAGACGATGTGAGTATGGATTTAAGGGAGTCTTCCCGTCTATCATTAGACGATGTGAGTATTGAATTTTTCTTCGGATGCAGGGTGTCTTCCCGTCTATCTTTAGACGATGTGAGTATGGAATTAAGGGTGTCTTTCCGTCTATCTTTAGACGATGTGAGTATGGATTCAGGGTGTCTTTCCGTCTATCTTTAGACAATGTGAATATATTTCTCTTCCTGTCAATCAGTAGGCGATGTGAGAAAATCAGATGTTTTGTTGCAACCCTCGAGTTTGTTATTTGTGGTATCACACGGGTAACTGGCGTTGAAAAGCAGGAGTTCTTTACCAGATGATTGATCAGTTTGTTGCTGTGACGGCTGGATTCGGTTCTGGATTATATTCCCCAAGCAGTTTGCAGTATATTCTTGCGGTTGGCAAATTTTCGGGTTTTATTGGTATTCAACCGTCTCGTACCTCCGAATGTTTGAAGGTTGAGCGCTCTTCAACCCTTCAGGTCCAAGTCGCTTGAATAGGGGCAGCTGTTGCACCCCAAAATTTGACCAACCGGTGCCGCTTTCGGTTTATGCTTCGACGCATTTCGCATCCGCATTTGCATATTGCATATAGCGCATTTCTGCAATCATGGTGATTTTATCGGGATCACATCCCTGCTGTCGCATTTCAGGGGTCTCAGACTGGTTCGAGTAATCGGAGTTTATTTTGGGAAGTCGCGCGCTTCCTGGGTGTTTTCAGTTTATGCAGTGATTTTTGAGATTTTGGGTATCTGGTTATCGTTTTGCTTCGATCTGGTCTCGCGCTCTCTTTTATATTGATTATTTGCCTTTGTTCGCATTTTTTAGAATTTAATAGCCTTTTGTGTATTTTTAATAGGCTTTATAGATTTTTTAGAATTTAATTAGTTTTTTTAAATATTTTTAATAGTTTTAAATCTTTTTTAGAATTTTTTTTAATTGTTTTAAATAGATTTTATAATGATTTTCTTTTAGAATATAATAGTTTTTGGATAATAGAAATAAATAGAATTTATTTTAATATAGATTTAATCTTTTGTTAGATATTCTTTTTATTAGGTTTTATATAGGATTTAATAGTTTTAAATAAATAGTATAGATTTTATTAGAATTAATAGAGTTTTAATAGATTTTTTAAAATAGAGATTATTAGAGTTTTATTAGTTTTAGTTTAATATAGGTTTAATTAGATGTTAATCATCTTTTAGATTTAATTAGGATTTAATTAGTTTAGTTAGAGTTTAATATTAGTTAGGGTTTAATTGAGTTTGTTAGAATTAATTAGGATTAGTTTAATTTTCATTCAGATTTAATTGTGGTTTTAACTAGTTAATTAGGTTTAGTTTTAATTAGTTTAATTAGTTAATCATTAGTTAGTTAGGTTTAAGGTCTTAATCAGTTTTTTAATCCATTTTCATACTAATCATTTTAAATTCAGTTTTTTGGGTTTATTGTAGCATTTTCGTTGGGCCCAGATTGTGCAGGTTGGAGGCCCAGTATCAGATCCGTTTTTGTTCATTTGGTCCAAGGATGCGCCACTTGTCCAATATATAATGAGGCCACGCGTGCAAAGGAGAGGACCCCACTTCACTTTCCACTTGACCTCAGAAGCTTCCACGTAATCCCCACTAACCCTCTCCACATCCACACGTGGCACGCATGCACCAGCTCCCTCCACTAACCTCGCCACTTGTCCAGCCCTGAGTCCCACCGGTTGCATGGCCGGCGGCCATGCAACCACTGTCCCCAACTCTTTTCGGCCACCTCCAACCAATTCCGGCCGCCGTCTAACCCGTCGGAAACTGGAAAAAACCCAAAAATGATTCTAACACCAATCATCATCATCTTCTCCGACCGATCCTCATCATCAATGATCGCCGGAAACTTCAAACTATCACCGGAAACACCATGGATCCCGCCGGAAAACGTTCAACCATCGGATCAAGTTTCTTTCCAGAAATCACCATGAATGTTCGTGTGTTCTTCGATCTCGCTTCCGGAACCTCGTGTTGATGTTCACCAACGAACTTGTTCTTCACACCTTTTCCAGATTTCTTTCCCAACCTTCATAGCTCCTTCATCGTGTTCATCCGTTCTTCGTAGTGTTCTTCATGCGTTTTCCAGATTTCGTCAAGGATCTTCATAGACCGTCATACATTCTCCAGATTCCGTCAAGAACCTTCAACTTCCTTCACGTTTTTCCAGCAGCTATTAGGATTCTTCATCAGTTTATCGTAAATCTCCAGAAATCTCATAGATCCTTCAAGATCTTTGAGCGTGTTCTTCACTTTTCCCAGCAATCTTCAAGAAGTTTTCATCCTTTCTTCATACTTTTTCCAGCAACCTTCAAAGGCGTTCATCAAGATTTTGTAAGATCTTCATGGATCTCCGTATTTGTTCATCTAATCTTCAGATTCACCGCATTCTTCAAAGAGCTTCTTCAAGACTCGTCCAACTCCAGATCCACATGCAAAATACTTTGTCAAAGGATCCATAAGCCTTCACCGAGAGTCTTCAAGAATCGTTACGAGCTTCATCAAACTCAAGTGCCATCTTCGTCTGATCTCCGCCATTGTTGTGTTGTTCGGGTGATGTTTGAGGGAAACAAGAAGGAATGAAGAAGGATAGGGATTTCTGGTGTTGGTTGGAGGAAAGTGGGAAAGAGAAGAAGCCAAAGATGGTGAGGGAGTTGTGAATGGTGACGGCGGCGGTTGGCAATAGAGAATAGAGGATTAGGGTTTCTCAGAAGTGGAGGGTGAGTGAGGGAGAGGAGAATCCCTCGTTGGACTCAGGGAGGATTTTGGGCCTCGAAGCCCATTGGGTTTTCTGTCTACACTCCCATTTCCCATTTCCCCCCCTCCCTCCGTGTGTTCTTTGGTGAAATGGGCTAAGCCCAACGAGATGGATGGACTACCCTCTCTGTTTACATCCGCACCCCCCCTGGGTTTCTTTTTTTGTGAATTGCTTATGGGCTGGGCCCAGTTTTGTATTTTTTGTTTCTGCTTGTACTCACCCCTGTAACAGTCACACCCCCTCCATTTATTTTTCTTCTCTATTTTCTTATATGTTTTTTTGTTGCTTTATTATAGTATGAAAAAAATGTAATAGAAAAGAAATATATGAAAAAAGATATGAGAAAAAAATATTGAATATGAAAAATATATGAAAAAGAATTATTGAAAAAATATGGAGAAAAAGAATATAGGAAAAAAAAGAAAAGAATAATGAAAAAAGATTGAAAAAAGAAAAACATGAAAAAAAGAAGAGAAGAATATTGAGAAAAACAAGATAAAAATATGAGCTTCATTTTAGGTCTTAGAATATATTTTAGGGAGATTTATATTTTCATTTAGGGAAATAGTTTAATTTTCTTTTAGAGAATTTAGGTAATAGTGTTTAGCATAAATTCTTGTAATTTTCATAGGGTTTATTTTACGCTTTTAGAAGTAGGTGTAGAAGTCCACTTGTTAGGGGACTATTTTCCATTTGATTCTTCATGATGAATAGGATAGGGTTTTAGGAGTTTATTTTCAGTTCTCAATCATTGTAACCATTTTTCAGAAGATTAATGAAACGAGATTTAAGTTGTGGTCCCGAAAGTGGCCGAACTACAGCTGCTCTGATTTCTCATACCAGACGAGAATATGTAGGCATAGGATGCAATATCCTAGCGAGCACACTAACAATTAACTCTTTTGTTCTCTCGCTGCTGTGCGATCGAGACTTTCCCGCTGACGACTGACGTTATCCCTTTCTCTTGCCCGAGTGCATTTGAGACCAGACCATAGTTTTTCCCATAGGTTCCCGTACCCTTTAAAACCAGATTAATTTCTCACTGCTGTGTGAGAACGCCCAGTCTAGCCGTAGTTAGCCTGAACTACGTAAGCTCTGATCTTCCATGCAGTGTGGAAGTACGTAGGCACAAGATGCGAGGTCTTGGCGAGCCAATTTCCCTGAAGTCCCGAACTACGTTGACTCTGACTTTCTCTCTTGAGAATACGTAGGCGTAGAGTGCGACGCTCTATTGAGTCATTCCCCTTCCGTTTAGATTTAGCAGCCGTAGATAGATTGTTTTGCATCCTTTAGACAAACCAAGCAAGCGTGGATCCCATCGAGTACGATGGACGTGAGGGGTGCTAATACCTTCCCCTTGCGTAACCGACTCCCGAATCCAGGTTTTGGTTGCGATGACCATACCTTTCCCGTTTTTTGCGAGGTTTACTTCGAGCATTTCCTTTCCCTCTGTTGGGATAAATAACGCACGGTGGTGACTCTTCTGTCAGCCGGCGCCGATTTTCGCAGTAGCGACAGTCATACCGCTTCATTAACACGGTCAGACTTCAATCATGGAGTCTTCAGGAGAGATTCTAACTTCGCCGTTGGAAAACCTGCTGGGGATGACGCTTCTCCGCTGGGGAATTTGGAGAACTATCACGTAACTCCGCTCCGGGGGTCCAGAACTCATTCTGGATAAATCAACTCTGCTGAGGACTGCAATAATCATCTTGAACTGATAACCGTTCTGAGCAAACACTTTGTTGGGGATTCCAGGAACTATCCTGGGCAACTCTTACTGGGGACAAACCGATCACGGCTTGAGCAGCTTCCAAGGACTCGGCTCTCTTGGGGCTTCAGGAACCATCCTGGGCGATCTTAGCTGGAGACTCCAAGTATCAATTTGAGCGACCAACCCTGGAGACTGCACTGGGGTCTTAAGAATCATCTTAAGCAAACGGCCCTGCTGAGGGATTCGAGAATCATCTTGAACTGAAGACTTCGCTGGGGACTTCAAGAATCATCTTGAGCAAGCGACTTCGCTGGGGGGGGGGGGGGAATTTCAGGAATCATCCTGAGCAACTGATCCTTCGGCGGAACACCTGCAAAACAAGAACGGTAGCAACCTAGATCATGTTTATTATGCATATGCTTCGGCCATGCTCCACATGGTGGAAATGTTATGCTATGCTAAATGTTATGCAATCATGCACAATGATGCGGTCCCGTCAGCAAAATAAATGCCGAGTGGGAAATCCTCCTGTCAAGGAGAAAGAACTACTCAGATAGAGGAATCATCCTGCTGAGGAGAACGTGAACACGCCAATATCAATTGGGCTCCGTCTGGGGAAATGACCTTCAGCTGACTGCTGCGGGGAAAACAACTTCAGTTGATTACTGCAGAGGAACGAAGCTCTACGAGAACCTGGACCTGCTGAAGGAAAGCGATACCAATCGCGTGAATAAACTGCGTGGCCGCCATGGCTACTTTTCTGGGGATAACCACTCTGTGGGGAAACAACTTCAGCTGCTCAACACTCCACTGGGGGAAACTACTAAACATGGTCTGGTCAACTTCCAAGGATTCGGCTCTCTTGGGAATCTGCAAACTCGGCTGGGGAAAGAGAAATCATTCTGCTTCGCTGGAGAGAATAAGACTCTGGGGCAATACAGCATTGGCTGTTCAACACTTTGCTAGGGAAAACCACACATGGTCCCTACTGCTACCAGGGATTAGGCTCTCCTGGGGTCTGCGGACTCAGCCGGGGAGAGAGAAATTATTCTACTTCACTGGAGAGTACGACTCTGATGAGGAATTTCAATTCCGCCGGGGAAGAAGGAAACATCCACCTTCAGGGGAGAGTACAACTCTGCAGGGGAATACAGCGTCAGCTGTTCCAACACTCTACTGGGGAAGAGGGAATCATCCGACTTCGGTAGAGAATACGACTCTGGCGGGGAATCTCAATTCCGCTGGAGGCTTCAGTCTGGCACCATCAGTTACTGCATACTTCGGCGTACGAACAGTTTCCTACGAATCCTGCACTTGTGACCCGGTGCTGGGGGAGACACCTGCTTCGGCGACTTTACTGGGGAAAACACGAGCTTCGGCACCCGAACATTTCTACGAAATTTGCACTTGTGACCCGGTGCTGGGGACATACGAGCTTCAGCGCGCGACTCAGCTGAGAAGATGACGTTCCTTCAGGATGCGTCTGCTTGGGGAAGAGAATCCTCTCTGCCTGGTGTAACACGGTGGGAGAACTGACTTTAAACAATGTTGCGGATAGCAAGAGTCGCCACCGACTTTTATTTTATCCATAAGGAAAGGTTATAAAAGAACAGGAAAGACCTTAGAGAATATTTTGGGTCCGGGGGGTAGGTTATGAAAAGGGAAGGTGTTAGCACCCTTTTCATCCATGGTTATCCATGGGCTCTTAGGTACTTAAGCTCACTTTTGAATTGTTTTGAAAGTGTAGTGTGTGAATAGAAAATTTTCAGAATAGTTAATAAATAATCCATGTAAGGATGTGTTAAGAACTTGTTTGAAAACTTGTTGAAAATTTGTTTAAGTGTGAAACAGTTTTGAAGTGAGCAAGCACCTAGGAGTAACCTACCCTAATGTTTAAAGGTCTTTCTTATTCTTCATTCTTTCCTTTAGTAAGACTTTCCCTACTATAATGGAGTAGGTAGTCCTTACTTTGGATGTTAAGGGACATGTGAGGGACAATTTGACTTTGAAGGCCATTGTGGGATGTAATAAGCACGTATAAGGGACCATCATCATTTTTCGAAAGGGACTCGATTCGTAAAGGCAACCATAAGGGACTTTGATGATTTTTCTATTTGAGGGACTTGCTTTATACACCCCACTTAACCATTATTCGTAGGCAACTTGAGGGATATCCTTAGGAAGTGAGACGACGATTAAAATCGACTTACGTGTGTGACGTGTTTATTTTAATTATCTTTATTTAAAAGTGATCTAAATTTATTTTAATATTACATACATGTTGTTACACTCCCTAATTACTAACCATAATAATAATTAAATAATTAAACAACTTTACATCCAAGAAACAATTACAAAATAATAAGCAAAATAATTAAATAGCAAAGATAAATAAAATATAAATAAGCAATAATAAATAATAAAGGGGGTTAATTCTAAGTTTACTCGGCAAGACATCGCATCTTGTGCCTACGTATCCTTACGGGAGTGGAATCAGAGTAATCGTAGTTCCCCTCAAAAGGGAGGTTAGAGACTTCTTGACTGTGGTTAAGGTCTCACGGGGAATAAACATGTCTTAAGGACACGCTTACGTGGAGTGTAGAAACTCCAAATCTCTATGTTGAATTGTTAAGTTGTAATTAGGGTTAAATTAGGGATTTCACGGCGGGAAACCCTAAACTGAGCGCGGCGGCTCTTTGACCTAATGCTAAGGGTAAAATTGTAATTTTGCCTGCGGCGAGGCATTTGTGAAAATTAGGGTTTGTAGTTTGTAGTTTTGAGGATTTGAAATTGAATGTGTGAAGTTTTACGGACTATTGGCGCGGCGGCCAAACAGTTAGACCTAACCTTCGGATGTGTGCAATGTGACAGAAATAATAGTAAACGCGTGAGATAATTGAATCATGCAAACAGAGAGATAATGTCATAATTTAAACCATGCAAGCAGAAATTTAAAGGCAGAATTTAAAGAGCGATTGTTAAGTTCGCGAGGTTACATGAGAGGAGCAGATACAATATGATAATGGAATTTGAATTGAACAATAATAAAATAAAATAAATAACGGTTCTAGTTATTATTTAAAAAAAAAAAGATTTTAGTTATTATTTTAAATTTATCTAAAAAAAATTTTTTTCTTAAAAATAATAGGTTTTCATATTAATTTGGAAAAGATGTTAATGTTATTTATTTTAAAAAACAGATTTTTATATTATAACAAATTTTAATAAATTAATGATAACAATAATAATAATAATGGTAATAATAATGATAATAATGATAATAATAATAAATAATGATAATAATAATAATAATAATAATAATAATAATAATAATAATAATAATAATAATAAAGCAATAATGAATTTTAAATGTGCCAAATAACCCAACAATGTTGCTAACGCAGAAATGCGCTCATCGCAACCAGATCTAAATCGGACGAAACAAAATTAATCGCAAAGAAAAAGAAATTAAGCAAAAAATAGTGTTATTGCTCACACAAAAATGCGATCATCGCAACCAGATCGAACTAACACAAATGTCACGCGTCATGCACACAAATTTGCAAACATCGTATCGACATAATTCGATCAAAAATCTTATATATATAAACTCTAACAATTTAAAAATTATATATATATAAACATAACAGTAATAGATAAAGAAAAAGAAATAACGATAATAGATGAAGAAAAAGAAATAACGGTAAAAGATGAAGAAAAAGAAACAACAGTAATAGATGAAGGAAAAGAAATAACGGTAAACGATGAAGAAAAAGAAACAATAGTAATGGATGAAGAAGAAAACTAAATAACGGCAAACGGCACTCACTCCTCTTAGGTTTTTTTCATTCTCTCCTCTTTTCCAACAAGGCAACACATGTATATATAGGGAACAAATTAGGGTTAACACCAAATTGTCAATAATGTCCCTAAAGCCCATTTTAAAGCCCAAACTAAATAATTAGTTAAGAAAAAATAAAATTTAAATAATTTAAAATAATTAAAATAAACTTAAAATAAAAACTAATAATCCTATTGATTCCTAAAATAAAAAATATTATAAAAAAATTTTTTTTCAATATTTTTTATTTTATGATTTTTTGGATATTTTTATGAATAATTTAGAAAAAAGTGAAAAAAATAATATTTTAAAAAATGATTTAATTAAAATACGAAAATAATAATTAAATAATAATAAAAAACTATTTTTGTTATTTTTTTAATGAAAGATAGAAAAATTTAGAGTAAAAATAATAAAAAACAAAAAAAAAAGTGACAAAGGTGAGATTCGAACCCTCAACCTCTCACACTCATAACTCCTTACACATGTCCTCCTGCCAATTGTGCCATTTTTACTTTTTAGAAAAAAAATGCATGCCATATGATATTTACCTGCAAAAAGTCAAACGACTACACAAATTTGTTAGTAATTGATTAAATGCAATGAAATGCGACGACAAATCTTAGGGCAAAATTTGGGGTATTACAGTTATTATGATAATATTTCTCACCCAACCTCTCTTTGATGTTGGCAAAAAAAAAAATCATGAAGTTTGACTTTGGTTTGACCACAGTTGACCTCAGTTTGACCTTTTAACTGCATTGACTGCTTTTGACTTATCTGATCATCTGACTGAGCAAACTTTTGAGAAAAGTCTTGAAACTTGACATGGGGGTTCTTATACACATATAAGATGTTATGAAGCTCACTTGAAGTCTTGGAAGTCCATTTAGCCTGATTAAAGTCAAAACCCTAGTTTTGGATGCACTGCTTAGGAGGTGCATTGTCTGAGGGAATTGTCAACTCTTCTGACCAATTGTGAATTTTGTGAACCTTGTGAACCTTCTTGGAACACAAAGTCTTGTATTGTGAGGGCAAATTTTGGGGTGCAACAGCTGCCCCTGTTCAATTTTCTGAAACCTGAGGGGTTAGATTGGTATATTTGCTAGTCGTAACCTGGAAGGTTGAAGGGGATTGAACACAAAAGCCCAAAAATTTGCACTCACCAGTGCATGGAGTGATATTGATGGTTGGTTGAACATGATTGAGTGGGCTTAAAGATGCCACTAGGGGAAAGTTCTTTAGTAGTATAATGAGAACTGTCAGGAGTCTGGAGTAATACTGATGTAACAGCATGTCTTCATGAGGATAGAGCCATCAATAATGATAACCCTAAAGCAGTCTTGAAGTGATAAATCTGACCTCAGGAGGATAGAGCAATCAATAGCTCTAAAGCAGTCTTGAAGTAATAATGGCTTCAGGAGGATAGAGCAATCAATAGCTCTAAAGCAGTCTTGAAGTAATAGAATGGCTTCAGTAGGATAGAGCAATCAACAGCTCTAAAGTAGTCTTGAAATAATAATGTGATATGTCTTCAGGAGGATAGAGCAATCAATAGCTCTAAAGCAGTCTTGAAGTAATGATTTCAGGAGGATAGAGCAATGGATAGCTCTAAAGCAGTCTTGAAATAATAATGTAATTTCAGGAGGATAGAGCAATGGATAACTCTAAAGCAGTCTTGAAATAATTAGATGGCTTCAGGAGGATAGAACAATGAATAGCTCTAAAGCAGTCTTGAAGTAGTAATGTGATATGTCTTCAGGAGGATAGAGCAATCAATAGCTCTAAAGCAGTCTTGAAGTAATGATTTCAGGAGGATAGAGCAATGGATAGCTCTAAAGCAGTCTTGAAATAATAATGTAATTTCAGGAGGATAGAGCAATGGATAACTCTAAAACAGTCTTGAAATAATTAGATGGCTTCAGGAGGATAGAGCAATGAATAGCTCTAAAGCAGTCTTGAAGTAGTAATATGACCTCATGAGGATAGAGCAATGAATAGCTCTAAAGCAGTCTTGAAGTAATAGGATGATTTCAGGAGGATAGAGCAATCAGTAGCTCTAAAGCAGTCTTGAAGTCATGAGAGGCTATCAGGAGGATAAAATAACCCTGAGGTTACAATAAAGCAGTCCCAAAGTAATAAGAAGCTCATCAGGAGGATAAAGTAACCCTGAGGTTACAATAAAGCAGTCCCAAAGATCATAAGATTGTTTGTTGGATAATTAACCTGAAAACAAGGTAGCATTCTGTATAACAACATTAGTTTATGCTTTATGTATGCATGTATGACATGATGCACTTAGGTAATGTACTATAGACATATATGTTATGGTATGATGTAAATGATGTATGTATGCTATGACACTGCTGGAAGTGTCTGGATATCCTTGAAAATAAATCCCGATTCGTTGTTGAAGAATATATAACCCTCCGTCTGCTGGGGATAACAAGGTATAGATAACCTCCCGTTGTTGGGGATAGTAGAGTATAGATAACCTTCGTTTTCATTTGATAGTAGGATAAGTATAACATCCCGTCTTCGTTCATCGTGCCCTTATTGGAAAGTAATTTCCCGTATATCCGTATGAGGATAAAAGAGATGGATATAAATTCCAGGGGAGATTAGACTTTGTGAAAATGGATTAGTCCTACTGATGGTTTGTAAGTGTCTTGTAAAGATGAACCGGCGAAGCTTCGTTGAAATCCTTCCCTCGTTCGTCCTTAGTAAATACTATTACTGCATTTTCATGCATTTCTGGTAAACATCAATCATATTAAAAGCATACATGCGTTTCTGGTAAACATCAATCATATTCAAAGGCATACATACATTCAAACACAACCAATGGACGTTTCGCTTATGTAAATAGGGTAAAAGTGAATCTGGATTCAAAAGATGGAATTTATTTATATCAAAAGTGACCCATACACGGGTAAGTTTGTACAAGGAGACATAAACCCTAGTAAGAGAATTTTGTCATGAAGCTTTACAAAAAGAATCAGCTATGTGGGAAATAATCCTATTGAGTTTCAATTCTACTATTGCCACTCAAGTATCTCATCTTCTTGCTGTTGAGACGGAAACGATTGGATTGAGCTTTATCTGTTTGAGCTTGAGTAAGTAGTACAACTGGTTGCAGTTTCATGAGTGATCCAAACGAGACATAGTCATACGCTTTAATCCCTAACTTTTGCCTGGATTGCCCTTTCAGGTTTTCAATCCACCGGGATACCCTTTTTTGCCCAAGCCGCCTTTTCAGGTTTTCGACTTGCCAGGTGTACATCTTTTTATATATATATCCCTAATTTTTGCCCAAACCCTTTTGGTTTGCCGGGATGCCCTTATTTTTGCCTAGGCCTGTCAACCTAGCGGGTCTCTTTTTATGCGTAGTATTTTTTAACTATGTCTGCGTTTACAGGTTGTGGGAAGTCTTCACCATCCATTGTAGTCAGTATCATGGCACCTCCTGAGAACACTGTCTTGACTACAAATGGTCCCTCATATGTTGGAGTCCACTTGCCCCTAGGATCACCCTGTGGTAATATGATACGCTTGATTACCAAGTCACCAGCCTGATATACCTTTGGCTTAACCTTCTTGTTAAACGCTTTGATCATCCGTTTCTGGTACATCTGGCCATGACAAACTGCTGCTAACCTTTTCTCATCAATCAAATTTATCTGGTCAAGTCGAGTCTGAATCCACTCATCTTCATCCAAGCCTGCATCCTTCATAATTCTCAAGGAGGGGATCTGAACTTCAATAGGCAGAACTGCTTCCATACCATAGACTAAGGAGAATGGGGTTGCCCCTGTTGAAGTACGTATTGTAGTACGATAACCATGCAGAGCAAATGGTAACATCTCGTGCCAATCCTTGTAAGTAATAGTCATCTTCTGTACAATCTTCTTAATGTTCTTATTAGCAGCTTCAACTGCCCCATTCATCTTTGGACGATTTCCGGAAAGGGCAGGTTTCTCAAATATGTACTTGATTGGATCCATCTTCGAAATCAACAAGGTAGTATGGGTCAACATATACTGTCTTAGTCGGCGAGCAGCCCATGCCAAAGCGCAGCAAGTTTTCTCGAGCAGTGAGTATCTTGTTTCACAGTCGGTAAACTTTTTGCTAAGGTAGTATATTGCCTGCTCTTTTCGACCAGACTCGTCATGTTGCCCCAATACACACCCCATTGAGTTGTCTAATACTGTTAAATACATAATCAAGGGTCTTCCATCAACTGGTGGCATTAAAATTGGAGGTTCTAGCAAATATCTCTTGATTTCATCAAAGGCAGTCTGGCACTCATCATTCCATTCCATCACCTGATCTTTCTTCAACAACTTGAAGATTGGCTCACAGATGGTAGTTAATTGGGAAATAAATCTTGCAATGTAGTTCAATCGTCCCAAGAAACCTCTAACCTCCTTCTCAGTACGGGGAGCTGGCATCTCTCGTATAGCTTTCACTTTTGCAGGATCCACTTCAATACCTTTTCCACTGACAATGAAACCCAGGAGCTTTCCAGATCTAACTCCAAAAGTACACTTGTTTGGATTTAATCTCAACCTGTATTTCTTCAACCTCTCAAACAACTTGTGCAGATGATCAAGATGTTGTTCTTCATTCCGAGACCTGGCTATCATATCATCCACATATACCTCTATCTCATGATGAATCATATCATGAAACAAAGCCACCATGGCACGCTGATATGTTGCCCCTGCATTCTTCAAACCAAATGGCATTACCTTATAGCAAAAGGTGCCCCACTGTGTCACAAATGTAGTCTTCTCCATATCTTCAGGTGCCATCTTGATTTGATTGTAACCAGAGAAACCATCCATAAAAGAGAATACCTTATGCTGAGCAGTGTTGTCTACCAGGATATCAATATGAGGAAGTGGAAAGTCATCTTTAGGGCTAGCCTTGTTCAGATCTCTGTAGTCTACACACATACGTACCTTACCATCTTTCTTAGGAACTGGTACCACATTTGCAACCCACTGAGGATAAGAAGTTACGGCCAAGAACCCTGCATTGAACTGTTTCATTACCTCTGCTTTGATCTTTTCTGACATTTCAGGACGCATACGACGAACCTTCTGCTTCTTTGGACGACAATCTTCTTTCACTGGCAAACGGTGAACCACAATGTCCGTATCCAACCCTGGCATATCTTCATAAGACCAAGCAAAGATCTCCACATAGTCACGTAGCATCTGAACCAACCTGCTCTTGATACTGTCCTCTAAATCAGCCCCTATTTTGACCTCTTTTCTGTTTTCTTCAGTTCCCAGATTCACAACTTCGACTGGCTCTTCATGTGGCTGTATAGCTTTCTCTTCTTGTTGTAACAACCTAGCAAGCTCTACAGGTATTTCACAATCGTCCTCGTCTCCGTCTTCAGTTTGATAGATCGGATTCTCGAAATTGTAATTGGCAATAGTAGAACTGTTATCAACTGGATCCAGAGTGGATGAGGATCTGCATTTTAGTGACGTGGGTGTGTGTAAGAACACATAGCTGATAAAGCAAAAATAAAAGAAAAAGAAAGACAAGGAACACAATATTTACGAAAACGAAACGTCCATTGATTTTATTGAATGAAGTATGCACATGAAATGACAACCCGTAACAAGCACACCATTGTGCCCCGGGTAAGGCACATGGCTTGAAAGTTTTAATTGTTCCAGAAATCATAAATTTAAAAACATAACACAGTAATAGTATTTACTCCTGACTAAAGGAGATAGGGATAACATCTTCAGCTGTCCAATTATTGAGTCCAGCACCCACAGTAGGAAAAATCCATGCCTCCAAGTTGTAGTCTTCATCTTGATCTCCCACAGCATTGATAACCCCTTGATTGGTGATACGAACAGCACGGGCACGACGGACAGCCTTCTGGGACTCTGCAGTGGAACCCAAACCAAACTTGTCAGACTTGTATGGAACATCAGGAAGCTGACCCCAAATAGTACAACCACCTTCTTCCACCACAGCTTTTGCATCATTGAGGG
This sequence comes from Lathyrus sativus, assembly GCA_963859935.3. Taxonomy (NCBI): domain Eukaryota; kingdom Viridiplantae; phylum Streptophyta; class Magnoliopsida; order Fabales; family Fabaceae; genus Lathyrus; species Lathyrus sativus. The sequence continues at coordinate 597,764,225 of OZ012741.1, read as the reverse complement.
AGGCCATTGCCATTGTTGGAGGGTTTCTGATGACCACAGGAACCTTCTTCACAGCAGGAGGAGTCACACAATCCTTAACAGCCCAGGGAACCACTTCAAGTGACTGACATGGAGTTTCAATGTATTCACCTTCTACTTCCAGATACTTGAAAGTGTTTACATGGCTGACAAAGTATTCTTCCTCTCCAAAGACAGTAACAACTTTTCCATTCACCGGATATCTCAACTTTTGATGTAATGTGGAGGTCACAGCACCTGCCCCATGGGTCCAGGGACGACCAAGCAGACATGAGTACGAAGGACGAATATCCATCACATAGAATGTAGCAGTGAACACCTGAGAGCCAACCTTGATTGGAAGATCAATTTCCCCATGCACTACTCTTTTAGAACCATCAAAAGCCTTTACCACAATATTACTGGGCTTCAATACCGTATCTTCAGGACTCAGCTTGTTCAGGACTTCCTTAGGCAACACATTCAGAGAGGAACCATTGTCTATCAGCACATGAGACAGGGTAGTGCCCCTGCATTCAATTGAAATATGCAAGGCCCTGTTATGATCCCTCTTGGCAGGGGTCAAGTCAGCATCAGAAAATCCTAACCCGTTGTCATAGGTCAGGTGAGCAACACAATTCTCAAACTGGTCCACAGAAATTGCACTGGGTACATGAGCCATCTTTAGAAACTTGATCAATGACTTGGCATGAGCCTCAGAACATAATAACAGGGAGAGCATAGAAATCTTTGAGGGAGTATGCCCCAGCTGATCAACAATATCATAATCACTCTTGCGAATGATTTTCAATACTTCTTCCATCTACTTAGAGAGGTCACCAGCAGCTGGCACATCAGTAGATACAGGCTCAATAACAGGACCCTTGCCCCGAGCATCAGTGGTGGAAGTAACAGCAGGAGTAACTGCACTCTTAGAAGCAACTGGAGGAGAGAAGACTCTTCCACTACGAGTGATCTTGCTAGATCCAGCAATATTATCAATGTCAACAGGCATATCAGGTAAAGGCTCCTGCTTGACACCATGGATGTAAACATCAGACCCATAGTGCCAAGGCACAGCTTTGTCAGATGTATAAGGAATAGGACCAGGAGTGGTAATGATCAGAGGAGCTACTCTGGCTTCAGCAACAACTTTCACAGGACCTTCAGCAGTAATCTTGATTGGGCCCTGATGAGTGATTTTAATGGGACCCTTTGAAGTGATTCTTAGTGGTACTTTGTCAACCATGTCAACCTCTTCAATCTTCTTACCCTGAGTCAGATGATCCACCATACTTTCTACAGATGCTGGTCTTCTTTCAAACACTATAGTATATTTATCCATGAGACGTTGAATCCCATCTCTCAAAATGAAACAACTATCCGGCTTATAGGTACAATATAGACAATCTTCATGACAACCTGGAAAGATCCCAGCTTGTACTAACCTCTTTTTGATAACAGACAATGGTGTGCTCAACTCCATAACTGAATAGACATGCAGATCTTCATCAATATCTTCACCAATGGCGTTGACAGTCTTCTCGTGATTTGGCATTGGAGCTGTAATCACATTTGGAGTACCTGGTGGATCAAACTCAATTTCTCCAGCATCAATCATATCCTGAATTTTGTTCTTCAAGACCCAGCAGTTATTAGTATCATGTCCTGGACAGTTTGAATGATATGCACATCGTGCATTGGGATTGTACTTGGGAGAGGTAACATTGGGATTTTGAGGGGCCTCCCTCAGGGTAATAAGTTCAGCTTTCAACAAGTGTTGCAATGCCTGAGCCATTGACATGTTGATCTTCGTGAACTGTCTTCTAGCCCTCTGTTGGTTGCCTTGAGGCTGCTCTGTTGTTGCAGGAGTTGGATTTGAAATATGAACTGCACTAACAGACTGATGCCTTCTGTTACGATCAGGCTGACCATACACAGCATTAGATTCTTTCTTCCCAGTGGGAGGCTTCTTTGCAGCACCTGATGAAGAAGCGCCCACTTGGATCTTACCACTCTTGATACCATTCTCTACTCGCTCTCCTGTCATGATCAACTCAGTGAAGCCAGATGATGAGCTTCCAATGAGATGACTGTAAAACGGACCATTCAGCGTACACATGAACGTATCAACCAACTCCCTATCAGTCAAAGGGGGTTGAACTCTTCCAGCTAAGTCTCTCCACTTCTGAGCATACTCCTTAAAGCTTTCTTTGGCACCCATAGACATGCTTCGAAGCTGCATGCGAGTGGGGGCTAAGTCAGCATTGTATTGATACTGCTTGTAGAAAGCTTCAGCAAGGTCATTCCAATCTCGGATGTTGACACTCTCCAACTGATAATACCACTCTAGCTGAGCTCCAGATAAACTCTCTTGAAAGAAATGGATCCACAACTTTTTATCAGCAGTGTGGGGTTGCATTCTTCTGACATAAGACCTCAGATGCAATTTGGGACAAGAGACCCCATCATAGACAACAAATGTAGGAACTTTGAACCCAATGGGTATGACCACCCCAAATATCAAGCTCAAATCCTCAAAATCCAGCCCAGATGATTTCTGTAATTCCATAGCATCCATTCTATCCACCAGCATCTTGAATTTGTCTTCGTTAGGCTCATGGTAGTAGTTAGCCTCAGAATCAGAGTCCCCCATAGTGTTGTGGAGACTGCCTCTCTCCTGCTCAGATTCTTCAGATTCATAGTCTTCAACATGTTCCTTGGTCTTGACAGGACCTTTGAACCTTCTTCCCATGTTGAGCAACCCAGCAGACCTTCTAGCCTTCTTAGTCTTCTTGGCCAGCAGTGTCTTCAATTCATCCTGCCCCTTGGATAGGTTCAGGATCAGCTCTTGGAACTGTGCATTCTGTGCCTGGAGATCCTTAACTGATTGTTCAAGAGCCATTGCTGAAATAAACAGCGAGAAGATGAGAAACCTGCGCACAATTATAAACCTGTGATGCAATGATATGGGAATGCATATGCAATGTTTTCAAGGACCGCAGGATTTAAATTTGCTTAAACAAACAAGAAAGTAACTTTTTATTAGTAATAACTTGTTTTGCCTTTTAGGCTTACAAAAAATGAAAACGAAATAAGTACAAAAGATGGGGTTTTAAGTCTCCCATGGACGTTTCCTCTTTGTGTTGAGGTATGAGTTGAGGTTTCGTTCCTCATGAAGTAGCTTTGTTAGCTCTAGGATCCTTGCTTGGCTTGCTTTGTAATGAGCCTCGAAAGTATCCCTTTGCTCTTTCAGTTGGATCCATGATCTCTGCAAGTCTTCCATATCAGTAGGCATGTCTGGGTGAAGGATGGTATAAGCTGTGTCTCCTTCAGCAACAGGTTCCATGGTAACTGGTAGGATGGCAGGATATGGCATCATGAGTGTCTGAGCACGAAATCGTACCCATCTGAGATAAGCCTCCATAGGAATGGTGTACTTAGGCTCCAGTGTCTTGCTGTCAATCCTGTTTACCTTTCCCCAAGCTCGGATGAATCTCTGACGGTAACCCTGAAGATCGTTGTCGTAGTCAAACACAATGCCCTGAATCAACATGTCATGTGGACCATCGCTCCGGGCGTAACCAAACTGTCGTAAAGCTAGAGATGGGTTGTAGGTGATGCCTCCTCTTATGCCTAGAAGTGGCACATTAGGAAACTCCCCACAACGGTCAATGATGGTGACATTCTCCATAGATCTGGAGCACCAATGGATGTCTGAGTGAGAAAGTGACATGATCCTCTTGGACCATCTGAACCCTTGCTCATTCTTCATTACTGAGCGAGGAAGGTGAGAAATAAACCACCTAGAAAGTAAAGGTATGCAGCACATCAAAGTTCCTCTTGCCCTTGTAGTACGGGTGTGAAGAGAATGTAGGATGTCTCCAAGTAAGGTAGGCACTGGATTGTGACTCAGGAATATGTTGATGGCATGAACGTCTATGAACTGATCAGGATTGGGGAACAACACTAAGCCATAAATCAATAAGGCTAAGATCTCCTCAAAAGCATCGTAGCTCATAGCCTTCAAGAACATTTGAGCTTTATCCACTAATACCTTGGCGAGAATACCTTTAACTCCACTTCTCGTCTCTAGAACAATGTCAGACTTCTTCAGATGTAGAGTTGCAGCAATAACTTCTGGTTTAAGCTCCTTCTCTAAGCCTGTGAATGGCTTCTGATCAAGAACAGGTATACCCAGAAGTTTAGAGAACTCCTCCATGGTTGGAACCAGCTGATAATCAGGGAATGTAAAGCAATGGTGCTTAGGGTCAAAGAACTGAAACAGCACACTCATCATGTCTTCACTGAACCCTAAAGTAACTAGATCCAATAAGTGACCATGTCTCTTGTTGAACTGGGAATGATCAGGCACTAGGGAAACCAACTCCTTGAGCTTAGCAGGTATCCCTACAAAGTTGATCCTGATGGTGTTTCTACGAGCAGAAGCCATGACCTGCAACAAAGAACAAAGATAAATCCTTTGGTCCTTGAAATGGTTAGGGAGAATGATATGCTCATGATGCATGATGATGTCATGATGTTATGTTCAATCACAAACATGTGGCACACACAAACAAGTCACACCATAGCCCTAGGTTTAAAGGCTTGCATGAGGTTCAAAGGCAAGTACCCTCCCCTGAAGTTAGATGGTTCATCCTGTCCTACAAAAGTAACCAGGTTCTAAGGGATCTCAATATCATTGATCCTTCACAAGGGTGGTTGTTCAGAAGGCAACTTACTTGCCAACCAAAACCCTCCAAGTTTAAGATCTCAATGAGCGTAGTATCGAGTGTCAACCAACTTCAGTCTGCACCAAAGCCGGTTACCTCACTACTTTCTAAAGGCCAAGATGAGTTAACTAGGGTTCTAAAAGTCAGTTAGTGCATTGACAACATATGGCAGCCTCAATATTATCCTCAACTTGACTTAAGGAATATAAGCACCAACCAAGAAGTCGCACTAACTATGGCCACCAGATCAACCGTATCGATATACGTCGTACAGTTTCCTTGGTCTATTGCCATTTACCTAAGGTACACTAGATCCGGGTTAGGACCTTTCACACATAAGAGCACCCCAACAATATAATAATAAAGCAAACAAGGCAAACAATTTAAAGTGATCTTAATTCCTAAGGGTACCCCTCTTAAATAGATCCCCAGCAGAGTCGCCAGTTCTGTAACACGGTGGGAGAACTGACTTTAAACAATGTTGCGGATAGCAAGAGTCGCCACCGACTTTTATTTTATCCATAAGGAAAGGTTATAAAAGAACAGGAAAGACCTTAGAGAATATTTTGGGTCCGGGGGGTAGGTTATGAAAAGGGAAGGTGTTAGCACCCTTTTCATCCATGGTTATCCATGGGCTCTTAGGTACTTAAGCTCACTTTTGAATTGTTTTGAAAGTGTAGTGTGTGAATAGAAAATTTTCAGAATAGTTAATAAATAATCCATGTAAGGATGTGTTAAGAACTTGTTTGAAAACTTGTTGAAAATTTGTTTAAGTGTGAAACAGTTTTGAAGTGAGCAAGCACCTAGGAGTAACCTACCCTAATGTTTAAAGGTCTTTCTTATTCTTCATTCTTTCCTTTAGTAAGACTATCCCTACTATAATGGAGTAGGTAGTCCTTACTTTGGATGTTAAGGGACATGTGAGGGACAATTTGACTTTGAAGGCCATTGTGGGATGTAATAAGCACGTATAAGGGACCATCATCATTTTTCGAAAGGGACTCGATTCGTAAAGGCAACCATAAGGGACTTTGATGATTTTTCTATTTGAGGGACTTGCTTTATACACCCCACTTAACCATTATTCGTAGGCAACTTGAGGGATATCCTTAGGAAGTGAGACGGCGATTAAAATCGACTTACGTGTGTGACGTGTTTATTTTAATTATCTTTATTTAAAAGTGATCTAAATTTATTTTAATATTACATACATGTTGTTACACTCCCTAATTACTAACCATAATAATAATTAAATAATTAAACAACTTTACATCCAAGAAACAATTACAAAATAATAAGCAAAATAATTAAATAGCAAAGATAAATAAAATATAAATAAGCAATAATAAATAATAAAGGGGGTTAATTCTAAGTTTACTCGGCAAGACATCGCATCTTGTGCCTACGTATCCTTACGGGAGTGGAATCAGAGTAATCATAGTTCCCCTCAAAAGGGAGGTTAGAGACTTCTTGACTGTGGTTAAGGTCTCACGGGGAATAAACATGTCTTAAGGACACGCTTACGTGGAGTGTAGAAACTCCAAATCTCTATGTTGAATTGTTAAGTTGTAATTAGGGTTAAATTAGGGATTTCACGGCGGGAAACCCTAAACTGAGCGCGGCGGCTCTTTGACCTAATGCTAAGGGTAAAATTGTAATTTTGCCTGCGGCGAGGCATTTGTGAAAATTAGGGTTTGTAGTTTGTAGTTTTGAGGATTTGAAATTGAATGTGTGAAGTTTTACGGACTATTGGCGCGGCGGCCAAACAGTTAGACCTAACCTTCGGATGTGTGCAATGTGACAGAAATAATAGTAAACGCGTGAGATAATTGAATCATGCAAACAGAGAGATAATGTCATAATTTAAACCATGCAAGCAGAAATTTAAAGGCAGAATTTAAAGAGCGATTGTTAAGTTCGCGAGGTTACATGAGAGGAGCAGATACAATATGATAATGGAATTTGAATTGAACAATAATAAAATAAAATAAATAACGGTTCTAGTTATTATTTTTAAAAAAAAAAGATTTTAGTTATTATTTTAAATTTATCTAAAAAAAAAGTTTTTCTTAAAAATAATAGGTTTTCATATTAATTTGGAAAAGATGTTAATGTTATTTATTTTAAAAAACAGATTTTTATATTATAACAAATTTTAATAAATTAATGATAACAATAATAATAATAATGGTAATAATAATGATAATAATAATAAATAATGATAATAATAATAATAATAATAATAATAATAATAATAATAATAATAATAATAATAATAATAATAATAATAAAGCAATAATGAATTTTAAATGTGCCAAATAACCCAACAATGTTGCTAACGCAGAAATGCGCTCATCGCAACCAAATCTAAATCGGACGAAACAAAATTTATCGCAAAGAAAAAGAAATTAAGCAAAAAATAGTGTTATTGCTCACACAAAAATGCGATCATCGCAACCAGATCGAACTAACACAAATGTCATGCGTCATGCACACAAATGTGCAAACATCGTATCGACATAATTCGATCAAAAATCTTATATATATAAACTCTAACAATTTAAAAATTATATATATAAACATAACAGTAATAGATAAAGAAAAAGAAATAACAGTAATAGATGAAGAAAAAGAAATAACGGTAAAAGATGAAGAAAAAGAAACAACAGTAATAGATGAAGGAAAAGAAATAACGGTAAACGATGAAGAAAAAGAAACAATAGTAATGGATGAAGAAGAAAACTAAATAACGGCAAACGGCACTCACTCCTCTTAGGTTTTTTTCATTCTCTCCTCTTTTCCAACAAGGCAACACATGTATATATAGGGAACAAATTAGGGTTAACACCAAATTGTCAATAATGTCCCTAAAGCCCATTTTAAAGCCCAAACTAAATAATTAGTTAAGAAAAAATAAAATTTAAATAATTTAAAATAATTAAAATAAACTTAAAATAAAAACTAATAATCCTATTGATTCCTAAAATAAAAAATATTATAAAAAAAAAATTTTTCAATATTTTTTATTTTATGATTTTTTGGATATTTTTATGAATAATTTAGAAAAAAGTGAAAAAAATAATATTTTAAAAAATGATTTAATTAAAATACGAAAATAATAATTAAATAATAATAAAAAACTATTTTTGTTATTTTTTTAATGAAAGATAGAAAAATTTAGAGTAAAAATAATAAAAAACAAAAAAAAAAGTGACAAAGGTGAGATTCGAACCCTCAACCTCTCACACTCATAACTCCTTACAGATGTCCTCCTGCCAATTGTGCCATTTTTACTTTTTAGAAAAAAAATGCATGCCATATGATATTTACCTGCAAAAAGTCAAACGACTACACAAATTTGTTAGTAATTGATTAAATGCAATGAAATGCGACGACAAATCTTAGGGCAAAATTTGGGGTATTACAGTTATTATGATAATATTTCTCACCCAACCTCTCTTTGATGTTGGCAAAAAAAAAAAATCATGAAGTTTGACTTTGGTTTGACCACAGTTGACCTCAGTTTGACCTTTTAACTGCATTGACTGCTTTTGACTTATCTGATCATCTGACTGAGCAAACTTTTGAGAAAAGTCTTGAAACTTGACATGGGGGTTCTTATACACATATAAGATGTTATGAAGCTCACTTGAAGTCTTGGAAGTCCATTTAGCCTGATTAAAGTCAAAACCCTAGTTTTGGATGCACTGCTTAGGAGGTGCATTGTCTGAGGGAATTGTCAACTCTTCTGACCAATTGTGAATTTTGTGAACCTTGTGAACCTTCTTGGAACACAAAGTCTTGTATTGTGAGGGCAAATTTTGGGGTGCAACACCTGGGAAGACATATCAATGCTCATTATCTTGCGTTCAGACCCTGCGAGAAGAGACCACTGAACTCTGCTGGAGAAGGATGAATCGTCTCGCTCCGAGGATATCAATCCTGATCTGCTGAGAATAATCTCGCACACGTCTTACGGAGACTGACCCTTGTGGGTAACACTTGCTGGACTATCAAGTCCGATGAGGAATACCTGTATATCAACACTGCTGGGGATATCAATCCTTAGCTACTCATTATTCACTCTGATGGAGATGTACTAACCCTATCAAGGAAACACCTCTGACGTCTGCGGAAGATGACAATCGATCACTGCATTTGAATCTCACTTCACCGAGGAAGACAACCCTGAACGGTCTTTTTTGAACACCCTAAGTCCTTATAGGGTACGAAGCAATCTGCTGAGAAATAACCCTTTGGCTGACATCAAAATCTACCCGTATAGAGATTACTTCATGAGGGAATCACCACCGACCTCTGCCTGAGGAGTGAGTCAATGACCTAGACTCGGAGGGAAAGGAGTCAAACTCGGACTCTGTGGGGATACAACATTGCATCAGTCCCCCTGCTTGGGAAATAAACCCAAATCTGCTGGTCAGGGAAGGCTTCAGTCTTAACCCACTTGGGAAAGTAGCACATCAGGCTAATCAACGTTCACTGCTTGGGATGGCCATACTCTGCCGGGAATATCAATCGAACCCTACTGAGGCTAATCTTGACCCTACTCTGATAAGGGATAAATGCCATCTCAATTTGCCGCAGTCTCAAACTGCACAGGGGAAACAATCTCAAACTGTACATCTCTGCTGAGAAACAAACCTGGTTCAACAACGTCAATACAGGGAATACAGACTACCAATCATGGAGCCGAGTAACAGGTTAGGCTGTAGGATAACAATCCAATGACAGCAAGGCTTCTTCAGAAGGCTCAGGTTTCGGCATGGTAATGACACGATTCCCCGACACTCAACTCTTGCAAGGGTGAACAAACTCATTTGAACAACTTGCCCAGTGCAATTCAACTTGCCCCAATCCGACTTTTGGGAATAATTCATTCTAAACAGAAAACAACTGGCAACAAGACAATCCTCAGATGGCTTTCCCCAACATCTGTACAACGGAAGTATTCATCCTCCACTAATTATCTCTCAGCATGGTTGGCTTCAATATCTCTGAAGTAGTTTGCCCCTGAACGAGCGATGAGCGACTCAACATGCTCTGATTGAACACTGAAGGGATTTACCCTCAAACCACAAGAATTCCGGATAACTGCCCCTGATTGGGTCTCGAGAAGATTCACTTCCGATCAACCGCTTCTTGCATAAACTGCCCCATAATCAACTGATACTCCGGGACTTGTCCTCAGACAAACTGATTCCAAACTCACAGGAAGTCAATGCCCCGGATTCGCAGGGTTGCGCAGCATACCGTTCTGATCCAGACTTCTGACGATTTAGTCCTGATTGACTATTCCCTGCTGGAGTTCCTTCGTATCAATTACTGACCTGCAAATAAAATTTTTTATTCACGAATGGTAATTCTAATGCAGTGTTCATGCAAATTTCGAAAAAATGTACTGTCACTCATTTACGTGTCATGCTAGTGAGTGACGAATGAACTCAAGAGTTCAAACGTAGTGCTGATTCGATTAGTGAAAAATGCAATAAGGATATGATTAGCAAATCAAGAAGGAGTCAGGTTACTCAACCTTATCGCAACGCGCTTTCAGAATAAACCCTGCCTCAATTAGGTTTTTTAAGGGTTGTATCGTGGTCGGGTTCACGGTTCGTGAAACAAAGGATATTTGGCTCAAATTATGATTTGTACCCACCCCTTCTACGTGATGATCTCCGATCCTAAAGTTCAGTTAACTTGGCTCGAGCGCTCGCCTCTTCGAGAGGTATGTTGGATATTGGGGACAACTGGTTAAAGAATTCACAAGGTGTTTCGGAGTGACAGTTACTCCTTTTTCGTTTTCGGCGTCTGTGTCTAAACGACTTTGTCCTTGTTCGAGGATTTTTCCTTTTTTATAATCCTTTCTTTTTCATTCTTTTGATTCCCTAATTTTTGCCTGGACTGACTCTTCAGAGTTCTTTTCGATTTTCTTTTGAAGCCCAGCGGGATGCCCTAATTTTTTGCCTAAGTATTTGCTTTCTAGCTTTTTCTTTTTTTACTTAGCGGGCTTTCTTATTCCCTTTTTTTTCTTTTGGAACGAGTCGTGCGACACTGGTTTTCTTGATTACTCCGAAAGGATCATAACTGTTTCACTCCTGGTTGGTGAGGTTTAACCATTGTGGTTGACGAGGTACGACCTCTGGGGAGGAATATGATGTGATCGGTCCCCGAAAGACAACACTCCTCCATAAGACTTGAACGCTCGATCAAGCTAACTGACAACTACCCTGCCCCGGGTTAAGACGTGAGGGTTCAAAAGTCCGAAAGAAACTCCTACTTCTCGGCTCGAAGTGGTTAACAAGGGATTCTCTTCCTTATCTCTCCGGTGTTTAGGGGATTTGAAATAATGCCTTGTACGTCATCGACAAGGTTTTATCTGAACGCATACGATCATCGGTTATGAGTATTCAGTTTCATCATCCTCCCTCCAATCTTTGCTAATCATAGTGATAAAGTGGAGTAAATAAAATGCAAGTGTCAGTGCAATGCAGTAAATGAGTGACAACGACATGATTAGTTCAGAAAAAATGCATATTCATTTTATTAATATCACCATTCGAAACAAACAATGTTTAACAGCAAGTAGTAACTAACAAAAAAGAAACTACAAATGCAAATGGTAAAAAATCTGAGGACTGCCAATGTTGAGGACGTCTGCCTGTCTGGATCACTGGCTTCTGGAAATAACCCTCTGAATCTGCGAGCTCAGACGACTGAGAGGTTGTCATGCACAACCAAAACTCCATCTGGAAAGGAAATGCACCCTTTATCGATCAACTGTTGCACTTTCTCCTGAAAAGTTTTGCAGTCTTCAGTTGAATGCCCCGGAGATCCACCATGGTAACCACACTGAGCATGAGGATTGTACCCTGGAGGGTAAGGCTCTGGCACGGGCTTGAGAGCTTTCGGTTCCACCAAAGAATTCTGAATCAATTGTGGAAGAATCTGGCTATACGGCACATGCACTGGATGGAAAGGAGCATTCCTTCGTTCCAAGTGGTCGCGAGGCCTCTTTTGATTCTGGTGCTGGTATTCTTTCCGCCAAGGAATAAGAGGTCTTCGTTTCTCAATGGCAACGGTCCCTTGTTTAGGTGCTTGCATCCTTGAACTCGATTCAGGTAGAAACTGTGAGCGAGTCGATTCAGTCACCAAAGGTCGCGGGACATATTCAAGATCTTTCTCAGCTTCAGGCAAAGGAGTGGAATCATTCACCTCTCCTGCAGGGTACGGGATAAACTTTCCCGATGCTCTCATGCTGCCCGACACAAGCCTAATTGTCCTTGAGTCAATAAGGTCTGGAATCTTATTCTTGAGAGCCTTACATGTTTCAACATGGTGCCCCGGTGCTCCTGAGTGGAAATCACAATGTGTGCTGAGATCGACGTCTGGTGACACGTCATCTGGTGGATCCAAAGTCCGAAGCTTGAGAACACGGTTCTGAACCAATAGTGGCAACAGCTGGGCATAACTCACAGGTATTGGGTCCACAGCTCTATCAAGTAGCTTCTTCTTTTGATTATGACCTTCAGGGTTATTCTGAGACGCCTGGCGCGGCTGCTGACGAGACAGGCCTCGAGCTTCATGCTGTGTAGAGGATCCACGAAGTCCACTTGGCTTCAGCACAGGTGGCACTGACGGGAATGGAGGAAGCACTTTGGTCTTGACCACTCTCCTTTTTTAGCATACTTCTCACCACTCCCATGAGAAAGCTCAACTGATTCTGCAGCTGCTGATTCTCTTCTCTGAGTACTTGCTGGTCCAGGCGCACTGCCTGTATGTCATTCATGACCTGCCCCAATTGGCTTTGGATTTTCCCCAACTCAGCTTGTACTTGCTCCATTATTCTGAGTTGCTTGATTCTGGCTCAAACCTGCAAACACAAGGGTTAGAAGACAAGCCCCGGCTTCTGTCATGCAAGATGAATTATGCTAATGCCATGGGTGTCTGTACGTTTAGGAGATCACCCCTAATTATGGTGTCAACGTGCCAACATAGTGTCAATGCAGTGATAAGACTGGATCCATTCATGGAAGAAAATATCTCATATTGCTCGGGACACCAAAATCAGGGTACGAAATGCGCCTGCAGCACAGACACATGCTAATGGAATGCAAACATGAATATGCGAACTAATGCAAAATGCAGTCATGCAATAATATATCCAGGTAACTGCTGTGGAGATTTTGTGTCAACAATCACTGATGAGAAGAAAACCCCGGTGCAAGACCATTGATCTGATCTGCTAAGAATAACCGTCTGATAGGACCATATACATAGGATCAAAATTCTGCTCTGTCGAGAACAAATGTCTGATGATAAGGACCTCGAATGTATGATCAAGAACTATCTGCTGATGAAGTCTTCAGACCCCAAATCAAAAATTTGCCCTATCAAGAACAATCATACAGTTGCTGATGAGATCTTCAGACCCCACTCAAAATCTGCTCTACCAAGAACAAACAACCTCTGCTGATGAGATCTTCAGACCCCAAAAATCTGCTCTATCAAGAACAAACCACTAATGACAATACTCTGATCAAGAACCTGCTCTCTCAAGAACAGACATACACCTGATGATAAGATCCTCTGATCGACACCTGCTATATCAGGAACAAACATATCTGATGATAAGATCCTCTGATCAAAACCTGCTCTATCAAGAACAGACAAATCTGCAACTGAGAAACCCTGGTACCAACAAAACTGATTCACTGTCAAGAAAACCAGGTAGTCTGAAGGTCAAAGTTTCCTGCAATAAACCCAATCCCACTCACAGGTATGGACCTAAACTGACTCTAGGTACGGCATCTTATGCGTTCATCAGCGTCACAGACTTTCAAGAGGGGTGATACGATACCCAGAAGGTGTGGCATCACCAGCTCGTGAAGAGGCCTCACTTAGCTGAATCACAAATGATCGGTCCCTAGAGTCGACAATCCACCAAACCAGCAACCGTCTCAACCCAAAGGGTTGAAAATGAAGCCAACCGGATGAACCTCGTCTGAGCGTGGATTTCATGAGACACTAGTGCCTGCAAAGCAAGCACGCGCCCACTAATTTCCACTCTAATTTTATGGTGCACTCAAGCCTGGGTCTGGCTTCTCACTCATCAGAACTCCCATCCCATAACAGCACAAATAATCATATTATACTGAAAATAAAATGCGGGAAATAAAGTGCGAGAAGTAAAAAAAATGCGATAAATAAACGCAACCCAGCAGGTAAACACACAAACGGTAGGATTGACTCTCATAGGGAACCAGAAAACCAGAGATTCTGGGTTTGGTCCCCAGCAGAGTCGCCAGCTGTCGCTTGCGCGAAAATAAGGTGCCGGCATGACAGAAGAGTCGCCACCTTTCGTTATTTATCCCTCAGAGCGGGAAAGGAAACGATCGGAAAAACCTGACGAATAAGGGTAAGACAAGGTCATCGCAACCATTGTCTGGGTTCGGGAGTCGGTTACGCAAGGGGAAGGTATTAGCACCCCTCACGTCCGTCGTACTCGACGGGATCCTCGCTTGTTTGTTTACTTGGACGGGTTGGTTTTATTCTATCTACCTATCAAGGCTGGCTGAAAAAGAAAAGAAAAATGACTCGGCAAAGCGTCGCACTTTATGCCTACGTATTCTCATCAGAGAATGAGAAATCAGAGTCAACGTAGTTCGGCCTACGAAGGGTTATGGGGGAAGGTAGCTCGCCAAGACTTCGCCATCTTGTGCCTACGTACTCTCAACAGGCATGAGAGATCAGAGCTCACGTAGTTTGGGAAACTACGGTTTATTTCCTGTTTTTTTTACGAAAGAAGTGTTTTTTATTATGTTTGCGATTTCAACCGCACTAGAGACTATGACCTGAGAGTGAATGCGTCGCATGTCACCCAAAGGGTACCATACTAAACATCCAGACCATGGAAAAGAAACTCTCCCACAATCCTTTCTCAGATAGCTTAAGGCTCGTAACGTACGAAAGAAATCATTCATGATTACTGTATCTTAAACTGTTTTGAGATGAGAAGAGAACAGGCCCAACTAGGAGGGAGACTATCAAGTCCTACTGTTATCATGCCATGGATTCATCCTATGGTTGAGGTTTGAACAGGGAACTCCTAGAAGTTGTCATGCATAGGTTTCAACCTAAAAGTCTATCATCAAATCCTTATCCAAGGAAATGAGAGTCCTAAGGGATCATGTCAATGATACACCAAAACAGACAAAGCATCAGCTTAACAGTAAAATGCATACAATGCAAGTGAGGGAGGAAATGTGTGTGGGGCTTCAGCCTCCACAAGCTCGTCTCGACCTCAAGCCAGTCATGAAATAACAGTAATCATACTGAAAAATAAACAACATGCTATCAAGCAATAAACAGTAAACTGCAACCATACAGATAAAAGAAATGAAAATGCCATCAGGCAAACAAACCACATGGGCAAGGGAGTTGGGCTCTACCGAATACCCGCAAGCAAAGCCACACAATAAAAATACAAGCAGAGGGAACAACTCGACCTCTAATGCAATCATGCTCTTAGATTCTACTTATTCTAGATGGACTTAATCTAATGCAACAGACAAATCAAACAAAACATACAATACAGAAAAGAAAAACAGAAGAAAGCTTCAGCTCCTCCAGCAGCAACTCAGTCTTCAGACTTCAATCATCAATTGCTTTCCAGGTATCAACCCTATAACATGAGTATCAACTCATCTTCTTCCCTTAAGCTTCAGCTTCTTTGATCAGCTCCACCTTCAGGCTTCACCATCTTCAGGGATCTTCAAGTATCAACTTGATCTTCATGCTCTTCAAGCTTCAGTTGGAATGGCAGTCTTCAAGGATTCATCCTCTTCAACAATCTCTAATGAAGTATTCATCTTCATGCTCAGGCTCTGACAGCTCTCAAGACAAATCAAACAGAGAAAAATCACTACTGGATAAGCTGGGGGATATTGAACTGCTTATTTGATCACCAAAGGTGACCTATAAGGGTTCAATATCAAATGAAGGGTTCTCTCAAAAGTTCTACCTCCTGGGTATAGCACTAATCCCTCCAAAGAAGAGAGGTGTATACCCTGGAAGGACTTTGAATCACGGGGAGGAATGGATGTGAAGAATACTATCCATGTTTAAGAAAGAAATTATCTACATCTAAGCTCTTCCTAATCCTATCCCTAAAACAAAACAAAAAGAAGAAGAACAAGCTCCTCAAGCTCCTACAAGCCTCTTCCAATCTTCTAGCATGCTCCACTAAGCTCCACAATGAGACACCAAGCTCCTCAAACCAAAGGAAAACTCCAAAGCAAAGCAAACTAAACAAAACTTGCCCTAAAGGCCACACAAACAATCATTCAATTCAAAAATCAACTAAAAATATTATATTATTCTATTAATTCCTAATATAAATGATAGGGGATCCTACATAACTACCCTTAAGTCCCATATATTCCCCATATACTAAATTGCCCTATAAAACCTAAATCTACAATTGTTATTGACCTATATTAAAGTTTTAATCAAATTCTACACTACTTAGAACTACCTAATTAAAACTACCCTAAAAATTATCAAAAAATTATGAAATTAAATCAGGGGGACCCTGAACCATTCATCTAATTATCCTAAAAAAATTGGACTCAAAATCCTAAGGGAACTATCCTAATTAAATTCTACAAGTTAGCATACCAACTAAAAGAATTAAAAAAGCAATTAAAAGTATAAATGTGCAAAAAATATAAAAATGAAATAAAATGGCTATTTTATGATTTTATATTTTTCTAGACAGAAAATGGAAAATGGGAAAAAAAGTCTCATTAAAAAATAATGATTTTTCATTTTATTATGAATTTTTGAAGTTTAATAAAATTTGGAGAAGAAAATAATATGGAATTAATGCATGGGGTGCAAGAAGTAGTAATATTCAATTGATATCATGATGGGCCCAGGATATGGGGGGTGGGGAGAGTAATTCGTGTGAGGCCCATGCTGATGTACTAATCCATTTTCGTGATTAAATCCTGGCCCTCCGATCGGCCTCCAAGTCAACAAGTCTTGCACACAATCAATGGCCTAGATTATGTCTTCTTCCTTTGAACACCTAGGGTTTTAGAATCCATGAAAACATAAACTCCATGCATGAAACTTTATCACCTTTGTTCTCTCTCATTTCTCCATCAAATGCCATGATCCAAGAACCAATTTTGACTAGAATTTTATGTAGAATCCAACCATGCCATTAGATTGCATTAAAACTCTCTCTATCATCCTACCCGAACAGTACAACATCAAGAATCCAAACTTTCTTCAATTTTCCACCATCACAAAACTCCACAATCTTTATATATAATTAATCCCTATGCCATGCTGATTAAAACCAACCAAAATTCGTGCATTATCATCCATTAAATAGTGTGTTCTAACTCCCTCAAGAATCAACCACCATGGAAGAAACCTCACCAATTGGCCTTAAAATCGTCCAAATGAATCACCTAATGGTCTCTAATGGTTTTCCAACAAGAACCAACCCTAGCCATGCCTAAAGTGAGAGGTAAGAACAGTTTTGCATACCTTGACTCTTGCAATGGTGGATGTTGAAGAGCTTCGAATCAGGCCTTGAGACTCCTCAAAGATAGTCTCTAGGTGATGAATATTTCTCTGCTTGCACAAGATTGGATGGAAATGGCTTGAATCTTCAGATCCAATCCCTTTTGCTCTCTTGCAACTTCACTTGGAAAGCTCCAATTATTCAACAATGGAACCTTGCTCTAGCATGAACATGTTCAGGGAGGTTTGTAGTGATGATTTGTGGAAGAAAATGGAAGGGTAATGAAGAGAAAAATGAAGTTTCAATACAATTTGCAAAATGGAAAGTTTTGGTTCAAACTTTTTTTTCTACCACCATTAACATCAACAATCACCAACCTTTCACCAATGGGCTTTGTAATCAATATATAGAGATGTTTAGAAAGATCTAGAACCTCTTAGAATCAGCTAGAAAGGACTTGAATTTTCTATGATATGGTAACTTGCATTTCACTTCCCACCACATGAGATATCATGACAAAAACCCCATAACTTGAGTAATTATCTTCATTTTCTCCTTAAGTGGTATTTTGGACAAGATACAAAGCTTAAACACCTTGTTTATGAAGCTTTTCTTTATTTTGACTTGGTACCCCATTATGCAAGTAAGACTTTTACAAAGCAACTCCAAGATTTAAGTCTCAAATCAAAATTGTGGCTGAACCATTGTTCTTAAAATGTCCTTTGGAGTCAAAATGACCTATCATATGACATGGCTAGGGTTTATAGCTTGGATTTTAGGATTTTCCATTTCACTTGAATTAACTTATGTCCCATTTTTAGGCCATTTTTATCACTTTTTGCTATGAGCCTTTCCAACATCTAATGACCACCCTACTAGCCTTAAAACATCATTATAAGCAACTTTGATGTTGAAAGTTTTTCCATTTGAAGCTTGGAAGTAGGAGATATGGCCATATGCTTAAAATGACCTATAACTTCAAAATGACCAAAATGCCCTTGGCTTGTCAAAGCCATAACTTGAGTTCTACAAATCCTATCAAGGACTTCTAGTACTCTCTATAAATCTAAGAAGATGATCTTAAACATTAATGTTGACCAAGAGATCATAGGAATCATCCTACTAGGGCAAAAGTTGTCTGCAAGTTGGGTGACTTTCAAGGACCCAGATTCACATACCTCAGATGACCTGTAATTTGTCAAAACCATAACTTGAGCTCTGCAAATCCTATCAAGGACTTATACCACTCAAATTAAAGCTAAGAACAATCTCTACAACATTCATGTTGTGGGGAAGATGATATGACAATCACATCTTGAGCTAAAACAGCCTGGAAGATAGGGATCAAACTAGGGGATTTTACACTGACGATCCTTAGAAACCCTAGCTTAAAACTTCTCAAACTCCTCAATCATGATGAGTTGGTCTAGGAATCATCCTTATAACATCTCAATACATCAATCCATGATCTCATGGCTCTTGGATTAGGTCTCAACCTTCTCCAAATCTTCAGTTGACCTAGGGTTGACCCAGTCAAACCCTAATTCTACCATTCATGGTTGAATCTTCTGAATTCTTGCATAATGACCTCTCTGGGCTTCATGATGGATTTCAAGGCATCTCATAGGCTTTCTCAAAGCTTCAAGTCTATTCTTCAAAGTCTCAGAATCATCTGAGGAGCTCCCACAACTCTCAAGTTATGAGACACACAACCTTGGTTTCAACCAATTCCTCTGAGGATCTCTTGAACTTTATGATGAAGGTATCAACCTTCAAACACTTGATGGGTAAATAAATGTTGGTCAAATTTTAGGGTGCAACACACAGTACAAGATCACCCCTTCCTCCACTACCTTGATTTTATGGGCTAAGGACAGTACTATTGTACCATTTTGCCTCCCATTTGCAAGCCATTATGATAGAGACATCTGATATCTGCTATTCTAGTTTTACCCTCCAACGGGTCTTTTATCTGCCAATATAAAGGAGACTTGGACGATTGGAAGATGTTGCTCATGCTAGTATTTATTGCATTACTCACGCTACTGAACATACACACGTTTTGCTGAAGTAAATATTTTATGTGTATATTCTTTGTAACACCCATAAAGTTTTTGCTCGTTATTGTGTGAGATTTTCATTCGATTAATCTTGTATTAATTTGCTTTCTTAGAAGCATTCTTTGTAAACACAACCTGTAAATCTCAATATTGTTTGAGTGATTTCCTTGAGTGACTAGGGTTTAGTCAACTAGACTCAAGAAGACAAAGACGGTTTGTCTTTATGGTATCTGTAATCAGCTTCAGTTATACTAGATCAGGTCCATCTTGAGGAGCAAAAATCACCTTAGTAGAGTGGATTGGAAGTAGCTTCGTTAACAACAAACCAGTATAAATATAACTTGTTATATTTATTGTTCCTGTTTCGCTTGACTGAGTTGGTTTTGAAAAATGTTTTATTTTTAGAAATCTAATTCAACCCCCCCCCCCTTTTGTGTTTCTCGCCACCTTTTGTATGTGCCCTCTTTACAACCACATGCTAATATTCGTGGTAAAAACACAATAACCTGAAACATATCACCATGATTGTAGAGATCAATCGTAGTAAAAGGTGGAGTGGTCATGGATTCAATACTCAGCGCCATCATTTTAGGAGGTTTATTAAGATTTCACCCCAACTGTATGTTATAACCGTAGTTATATGTTCATTTGAGTTTATTATAACTTATTTGGAATGCTTATTTCACTAACTGCTCACTAAACACATAACATTTCTATATGATTTATAAATTAATAATATGAAAAATTAAGTTATTTTAGAAGATCAAGTTACAGTAATCACTATTTTTCTATTTTTCTGCAATCCATTATTCATATCTCTTTCTTTAATAATTGAAATTTATTTCAATGCTTTTAATTTTTCAACAAAAACTTCCTTTTTTACAAGTTTATTATGCAAAGTATTAACTTTGCAGTCAAAACTAGTAGAGGAGAAAATGGTGGCTGAAGAACTAGAAATCTCTCACGGGGAGTGAGGGGACTATAGTACTCTCGGATTGTAAGGGGAATCAGGATATATCATTGTATCCTTTACTTTCTGCATTTATTTTTCAGCATATTTACTTTCATATTATTTCTGGAAAATAACAAAACCAGTGCTAACACTTCAAATTGAGAAAAGTCCAATAAATCTAATTCACCCCCTCTTAGAGACTGCGCATAAACTTACAATTGGTATCAAAGCAGGTTCAAGTAATTTTCTCTTGTGATCCAGAATGGCTTCCGCAAACCCGGTGTTCAGAGATGATGGAAGCAATAATAAGCCTTAATTGTTCTGTGGTGAATACTTTAATTTTTGGAAAATTCATATGAAGACACATCTAAAAGCACAAGGAGAAGATATTTGGGATGTTGTACAAAATGGTCCATTTGTTCCTACTAGTGTTATCGATGGCGTTGAGACAAAAAAGATTAAAAGTGCACTTAGCATACTTGAAGATGATAAGAAGAAGGTATACTACGACAAGAAAGCAATCAACATACTTAAAAGTGCACTTAGCATGGATGAATTCTTTCGAATTTCGCAGTGCACAACGGCAAAGGAAATATGGGATACGTTAGTAGTAACTCGTGAAGGAACCGCTGAAGTAAAAAGATCAAGATTGAATACATTATGTCAAGAGTATGAATTGTTCAGAATGCAGCCCAGAGAATCAATCATTGATCTACGAAAAAGCTTTGTTCACTTAATTAATCACCTGATTGCTCTCGGTAAGACTTTTACTAATGATGAATTAAATCTTAAAGTTCTTAGGTCTTTAACTAAGAAATGACAACCAAAGGTGATAGCAATGTCAAAAAAGAAGAGTCTTTCTACCATGACGTCCGCTTCCTTGTTCGAAAAACTTCAAGAACATGAAATAGAACTTGAAAGGTTAGAGAAACATGAAATACAAGTAAAATATTAAAAGGATGTTTTATTAAAGACAAGAGTCAAATTTCATGATAGAAATCAATAGGAGGAATCCACTGAAGACGATCACAATCTTATTAAAAAGTTTGAAAAGTTCTTGAAAAAATAAAGGAAAAGGGAGATCATTCACAAAGAAGCACCAATAAGGAGAATTACATGTTTTGAATATGGAAAAGGGGGACGTTAAGAGAGAATGTCCTACACTTGATAAGAAAGAAAAATTCAAAAACAAGAATCACAGAAAGGAAAAGAAAACATATGTAGCATGGGATGACAATGAAATAAGTTTATCTTCATATGAAGATCATGCATGCAAGACATTGATGGTCTCACATCATTCAAGTGATGAAGAACATGAGAAAATTGGGTACCTAGACGTAACTAATTATTTTGTAGGTACTTAAAGATCATTTGCTAGCATTGTCAAATCAAGATTTATCCTTCAAGACACAAGAGCATATAATATGGTAGTTCTTAAAGTTTCATTAATTAAAAAGATGTTTTGAAGAAGCATCCATATTGATATCAACTTTGACATCAAATACTTATGAAGGAGATAAGTGTCTAATTTTGTGCTATTAGTTTTAAATTATAATAAAATATCATTCCTCTGTTATCACTTTGTTTTATACTTTATTATACTTTGTCTTCTTTTTGATGATGTCAAAAGGGGAAGAAATAGTAGGTATTATATTTGTTCTTGTTCATAATTCTTTCAGGGAAGAAAGCCTTGAATTGTAAAAGCAAGGGGGAGATGTACAATATAGGGGAAGATTCTAGTTGCTACTAAATATTTCAAAAAGTCACATTGTCGAATTGCTGCGAAGGGGGGGGGGGGGGGGGCGACAAAGACAGAAGAGTCGCCACCGTTCGTTATTTATCCCAAAGAGAGGGAAAGGAAACGATCAGAGAAAACCTACGAAAAGGGAATAAGACAGGTCATCGCAACCAAATCTCGGGTTCTTTGGAGTCGGTTACGCAAGGGGAAGGTATTAGCACCCCTCACGTTCGTCGTACTCGACGGGATCCACGCTTGTTGTCTATCTAAAAGGGTGTTAAACTATCTAAGCTGTAGGCTCACGGGGGGAAAAGAAAAGAAAAGAGACTCGATAGAGCATCATTGCTCTATGCCTATGTATTCCCTCGTGCAATGGGAAAGTCAGAGTCAACGTAGTTCGGATAACTACGGGTGAAGGTGGGGAAGGTTGCTCGCCAAGACATCGCCGTCTTGTGCCTACGTATCCTCGTCTGGTATGAGAAATCAGAGCAAACGTAGTTCGGGCTGACACGACCACATATTGGTTCAAGTGCTTTAACTGAGTAACGTTAAACAGTGGTTCCAACAGTTAGGGACGATGTTTGTTTGCGGTAGAACCAAAGTTTAACACACTCTTTCTAAAAATGATTTTCATTAATCCCGAAGGATAAAAAAAGGTTTGATGTTTTTGTTTTTTTAGAGAATAAGTGAATCGAGTTATGGTTTGAAACTCATGTCGCACTAAAGACTATGACTCGAGAGTGAATGCCTCGCATATCGCCCAAAGGGCATATGCTAAACACTCTAGACAGTTGAGTGGAGTCCACCCAACCATCATTCCTCAAGTACTTAAGGCTCGTAGCGTACAACACAAATTATTCTTTATTAAGTGTTTAGGAGGTGAAAAGAGAAAGACACAAACTAAGGGGAAACTGGACCCTAAAGTTGTCATACACAATGCTCCTAAAGTTGGGATGAAAGGGAGGAACTACCCTAATGTTGTCATGCATAGGATTGAACACCTAATGTCTCTCCTACTCCAATCCTAAACGGAGGGACTAGGAATCCTATGGGGATCATGGCGCAAGGCCAAGTAAACACTAAGTAACTCAATCACAGATGAAATAAGAAAGAAATGAAATTGACCGGAATAAGTGATAAGCCACAAAGCACACTAATTTATAAATTCAAAATAAAATGAAAATTAAAATAAAAATGATGAAAAATAATTTAACACATTAAAAAAAATAGAATATGATTTTTTTTTGGATTTTATGATATTTAAAACAATTTTTTAAAATAAATAAAATAAAACAAGAAACAAGAAAAGAGTAAAAAGAAATAAAAAGAAATAGAAAAAACAAGTCACTAAAAAAGGAAATGTCTCACCCAAGGCTTGAACCCAAGACCTTGGGGCTGCAGACACAAAACATCACCAACCCAACCACCATGTGCGTGTGAAAGTAAATAGAAAAGGAAAGTAAAAAAATTAAAAATATGAAAATAATAAAAAAAAAACAAAAAAAAACAAGCAAAAACGCCCCCGTTGGGGATTGAACTCGGTTTCAGAGGCATGGCAAGGTACTTAAGGCAAGGCAATTAACCACTGGGGTGGCGATACATCCGTTGTATCAAGCCACCCCAGCTCTACATATACTAAAAACGCGCGCATAGGCTGGGCAAGGCATCCAAGACAAGTGAAGAAACTCCAAAACGATTCCATCACAACTCATTCAAATCTCCACCAAATTCAGTGAAATTTTAGCCTAACTCACTTGATTTTCCATGAGGATTACAATGGTGCAATTTATTTTTACAGATGATGCCTCCAACTGAAAACACGATGGCTTATGCTAAGATGAACTTGAAATGCATTTTGAGTTTAAATGATCAAAACAGATGCTCTTGGAGATATGTAAAGGTCTGAGCATGTTTAAAATATAGTATGGGATGAGTTCCAACATGAATTTGGTTTAGAAAAGCCATAGAGCAGGAAGTTGGTATGCGAGTTGTAATGAACATGAATTTAAACCAAGACAAAGTGACCAACCTAGGTGAGTTCATGATTCACACCAGTCTGCTCAAGTTTGAAAAGCAAAACTCAATGATTAAATTCAAAGGGTGAAATTAGTTCCCTACTGAATCCAACGTGGCTGTCAATTGGCAAGTAAGTGAAATTGATGGTAATTGACATTAATGCTTAAAACAAACTCCAAAATAGTACTACCAACATGACAGTGAGTTTAAGAACATAATAAAGTTCAAATTCTCCAACTTAATCTCAATACAGTCCAGAATTTACACATACCGCAACAATGATGAACCCCCAAAACAAACTCTGCACACAAGATTATGTTGATCATTACAGCCACCATGTACATTAATCCAACAGAAGTCCAAGACACCAATACATTGTGGCAAACTGACAACTAAAGATTCACAACATGAGAGTTCTTGACAAGAGGTAAAGACCTATGATGCTAAGCATCAGCGCATGGCAGAATTCAAGAATAACCAAATAAGTAATCATGGCAAGGGCAGGCATGTTATGCTTTTGAACAACGACTAATGGCACCAAATGAAGGTTATGTTCTCAAACAAAGATATCAGCTCAAGAACTGAAATAGATCCTATCATGGTGTTCTCAACATCATACACCAACCAACTAACAAAATTCTGATGGAATCTAGGTTGACTATACTCCCTACAAACTTGGATAGAAAGCTAAGCATGAAGGCAATCATGGTCATAAAACTGGAATTCTCCATCTGTTAGTGAATCCAAACAGGCTCTATTAACTCCCATGACTACAAACCTGGCCATACCCTATTTCAGATGAACAAAATCAAGTGAAACCCACTGCTTATCACAAGAAATTCAAACTGGCAACAACTATGAGTTAACCAACTCTGCTCTAGTAACAGTCATGAACACAACCCAACATACTAAACCTCAATTCTAGATTAAACAACCTAAAGCTCACAGCCTAACCTCAAAGCCTAAGACTGAGCAGAACCAAACACTAACATTACAAGGTCCATGATTAACCCAACAAGTCTAAGTCTCTTCAAGTGACAGTAACTAAAGCAAACAAGTTCAACAATATAAACCAAAATGTGCTTGAAAACCAAATCCTGGTCTGAATCCTATTAGACCCATATGACAACATTAAGGAACAAAAAGTTCATGGATCAGAAGTTAACAAACTTCCAAACAAATCAGTCAGTATGCAATGCATATTGATGAATTCCAATTACCATCCTGGTAGCAACCAATGTATGTTATCATGACAATATTAACCAAAACAAAATCACCAAACATGGCTCAAATATGGACAAAGGAAACTTGAATAGAAAAACAGTCCTTAATGCACCAAAGTTTCAACAATATGTGTACCTTCTAGTAAGAGTTCATAGTTAAACAGCACCCTTAACTCTAACAAGGCAGTTTGCAATTTATCAAGAGTATGTTGTATATTAATGGACTTGACATAACAATATCAAGTCAATGCTTTAAGTGACAGTTAACGAACTTCAAGCTAGCACTACACACAAGTTTAAATCAGCAACAATTATGAGTTTACCACATTCAAGACATTGACAGCATAGCCACATAAACATGATGCATAATAAGGGGATTTGGGGCTACATACCTCTTGAAGACCTCCAAATCATACAAGCTGCTTAGTTGAGAATTCCTTGAATAGATGATCCACACCCCTGATGCAAGCTCCAAATGTCTCTCCTCAAATTGATTTTATGTAAGGCAAGGTTACTTCCACTTGAAGCAACAATGGAACCTAGGCAGTAAATGTTGCTGGTTTATGCAGGAAAGTCAATGTTCATGGTGTGAGAAATTGACTTTTTGAGTTATGGTGTTTTTGGATGGTTTAAGAGTTTGAACACCTTCTACATATGAATTTGAGGTTGTGTGGATGATTTTTGAGGTGGTTCTATGGTTAAAAGGGCTGCTGGTATGCAGTTTTCACCAGACAGTTTTTTGGTGTTTTAAAAGGTTTGAAATGGTTCACAAAATGAGAGAGTTTCAACTTCTGATTTCTTTATGCAGAATGGTGGCTAGGGTTTTCTAAAGCTTTTCAGTAGCTTAAATATGAAGTGAAATAGGGTTTTGGAGAGTTTTTTACCATGGTGAAAATTGGATGGACAGATTTTGCATTTTCATGAATCAATGGTGGATGAGGGAGATAGTACACCAGCCAGCTTGCATCCTTGTCTTCTTGTTGGTTTCTTGTGAGTAGAGAGAAATAAAATGGATAGGCTGCAGGAACCAGAACAAGGGTATCTACTTGTCTTTTCCTTGTTTTGGCAAGAAATTCAAAAATGAACAAAAAGATACATGCTTGTGTTGGTTCATTTTGGGAAATGTTTGGTGCGCTCCAAGGCATCATCCCATGCGCATGAAAATGGAATATGAGTGTGCAGCACATCTGAAATGCAAAACATGCCCAAAAGACTTGTAATACATGCATGGAAAACATGTTCAAAACACCAACTTTGGGACAATATAACTTTGTGCACAAAACTCAATTTGTTTAGATCTTGTGCTCAAATGAAAGAGGGCATGGAGTAAGACAAATTTCATGTTGGTGGAAGTTCCATTTCATCATTGGAAGGACATGAAATTTGAGGTTGGAAAGCATGGCATGCAAGCTGCCTGCAAATAACTTAGAAAAAATTCTAAGTATGGATTTTGCCTTATTTTTCCTCAACTTTGCACATCCATAACTTGAGCTTCACAAATCATATGGAGGACTTCTAGGACTTTTTGGAAAGCTTGTAACAAACTCTAAAAGTTTAATTTGGGACAAAGTTTCATTTGACATCAAGAAAGTGCTGAAAATTGGCTTGCAAAAGGGGTGCAAAAATCTGTCCAGCTTGCCAACTTTGAAGTCATTAAAAATCTCCAACTTTGATTGATCATAACTTGAGCTCCAAGTATCATATGATTATGAATTGGTACTCAAAAGAAAGCTTGAAATACAATGAACAACTTTTATGTTTGATCCAAGTCCATTTGAAACCTTGATCATGAAGAAAACTGGTCTTGAAGATGGTTGCTTCAACCATGAAACTTTCCATAAGTGGAAAGTTTCTAAAACCCTAATTCCCCAAAATGACAACTTTCAACAATTCTTAATTTTTCATGATTCCTTTGACCTTTATTGATCAAATTCCATCCATTGGCCATATTGAACTTGAGGAACATGATCTTGACCTCAAAAAGTCAGGAGTTGACTTTTTCATTGCACAATTGACCTTTCCCCCAAATCTCCTGATTTCCAATTGACTGATCAATTGAAACTCTTCTGATTAAAATTGATGATAAATATCTCATCTCCAAACACCTTAGGACATATGGGAGACCAAGGAAACAAGTCTTTCTCCCAAAAACAAATTTAGCCTGATTGAAAGTGAAACCCTAATTTCATCCTTTTTGCTTATGCATTGCTTAGATGAACCAAGTGACCATTCCAACTCCACCATGACCTCTGAGGTACTCAACAAACTTATACCTCATGCTCACACTAATGATAAAACTTCATGGACCCCTTGACAACCTTTTGATGTTTCCTTGATAATGCTGCGGCACACCCCTCCTCTCTAGGAGCTCTGATAACTTCATGATGATGACATACATATAACAACCTCTACCAATGCCTCTGCTTGAGCTTGTGATCAATAAGGCTCTCCTCTTGGATGATACATAAACAATCATTTGATCCCCTGTAAGAACTATGCTATGCAAATGAAAAAAATGCTAAAATGCAATGAAACATAAGCCAAAGATTAAGAAAAGTGGTTAGTCAAATTTTGGGGTGCAACATACATATTGAAGCAACTCATTGATGAACAAGTTAAATTTCAAAGAATGGTTTGTCATCATAAAAAGGAGGAGAATGTGAAGAAGAGTTATTCTTATCCTAGGTTATAGTTTTGATGAAGACAAACACAAAAAAAAAAGAGTCAAAGCTTGAAGACTAGAGCAATCAAGTTCAAATTATCAGAAAAGCTTTGAAAAATTAATGGAAGAATCAAGATGGTTGAATATATATATATATATATATATATATATATATATATATATATATATATATATATATATATATATATATATATATATATATATATATATATATATATATATATATATATATATATATATATATATATATATATATATATATATATATATATATATATATATATATATATATATATATATATCTTAATTGCTCATAAAAATCACGCATATTCATCTTAAACTTTTCATGCATCTTTTAAAATTATTTTTAAATTAACTATTATGTTTTTGGTAAATTAAGGCATTTCAAACCGACGTAAAAGCACTTTAAAACCAACACAATTTTCACAATTTTATCATATGTTTTCAGAATGAGTTTTTCAAAACTTTTCGTGATGTAACCGGTTACATGAACATTTTTTTTTGGAAAATTATTACGTTAATTTTGAGGTAACCGGTTACCACTGAACCAATAGCACTTTTTCATGAAAATTCGGATGCAAACGAATTTTTAAAAGCCTTTTTTGAACCATGACATATTTTCATGTATTTGTACGCTTTTAGAGAGGTGTTAAGTCTCTATATAAACCATATTTTCATAATTCAAACTCATATCTGTTTCATGGAAATTCAAAACTTATATTCTCTCATTTTCAAAATCAAGTGTTTTTGACATGACTTTTTATTGAAACTTCTGCACATCAATTTTATTATATTTTCAAATAGTTTCAACTACATAAATCATTAAATACTTGTACTACATATTAATAATTTCTTTCTTGATAGAGAAGATTAATTATAGGAATTAATATACATTGTTATACAATTTCAAACACTTGTAAAAATTCAGATTGTTGTGATTTCCTTGCTGTCCAGGATTGTTGGAAGCAAGAGAGGATTATTCTCTTGTTGCACTTTGTAAAGATCATAAGGGGATTGTCCATATTGATTGTGTTGCTTATGTTAGAAGATTGTAGTGCAGGTCTTGGTTGAAGACTTGTGCAAAGATCTGACATAGTGAAAATATCTCACGGGGGGAGTGAGGGGATTGGAGTACTCTTAGGTTGTGAGGGGACCCATGATATATTATTGTGTCCTTTACTTTCTGCATTTATTTTTCAGCATATTTTCTTTCATATCATTTCTGAAAAATAACAAAATCAGTGCTAACACTTCAAATTGAGAAAAGTCCAATAAATCTAATTCGCCCCTCTTAGAGACCACGCATAAACTTACAAACATGACCAACGCAATGTGCGTGTGGTAAAGAAGACCATGTGGATAGTAAATAAAAGGCGTTGAAATAAAATAAAACTTTATTTATTGTAGATATTATTTATTATAAAAATTATATAATATATATATGTGTGTGTGTGTGTGTGTGTGTGTGTGTGTGTGTGTGTGTGTGTGTGTGTGTGTGTGTGTGTATGTGTGTGTGTGTGTGTGTGTGTGTGTGTTGTGAATCTTGTTGTGAATTACGACAAAATTCAATATCAGTTTGTAAGGCAAAGAACAATAGCAACCAAAATAAATGGTCTACAGCAATAATAATTCGCATACAGATAATATAACAGAATAAGGTAAGAAAAACTGAAGGTTTTTTACCCAGTTCGATCAAACGATCTACTATGAGGGAGAGAGCAGCTCTACAATTCACTATACTCAGAAAGTTGTTACAAGAGATTACACATGAGTTACAAGAAAATAGTCTTCTCCTTTAGGTTCCTAAGAACAACCCTGAAGGCGCCTAAGAACAACCATATTTTATACCCAAGTGTTTTTGTACCTTTCCAACTCTCAATATATGAATCACTCAAACCCAAGGTATAATCCAAGGTTTTCATTGTTATACCTTTAAACCCTTTCTTTTCCTTTTTGGTGTAAACTCTAAGATTGTCACACACCAAGCATATAAGAGATACATATTTATAATAGCAAATATCCAACAAACAAAGCCCAAAATCACATGAATCTATAGACCGAATCAAAAAGCCGAAAACTCGACAACACTATTCACCATACGAACTTTACTATTCATCCGTATGGACGACACTCTTCACCGACCGATTTTTTTTCCCGACTTTTCGTCAGACTTTCTAAAACTTTCTATTTCCGCGGTAAATGCAATCTCCAAAATATGTTTTCTTTCTCTTCATCAACAAAGGTTTTAAGACACATTTACAACAGTCTTCGTCTTGACTTTAAACCGTGTTGATACCAATTTAACAATCAACAACATTGATATTCTCTACCATGTTGAAACTTTAATCAAATTCAAGTAACCCTTGAATCTTGATCTTGCAACTTGCATCCACTTGTTCCCAATTACTCTTTTCTGCCTAGGTAATTTAACAAGCCTACAAGTATGGTTTTTTAACCACCATTGACTCCACCTATTTTCAAATGCCTCCCTGAAGGTTTTTCTTCTTTTATTTTGCAGTCCTTCAGCCACATTAAAAACATAATATCCAAGGCTAGCATAACCATTCCTTTGAGACATTACAATAACCCTCCTTACCTTATCATGAGTCAAATGACAATCAGAGATTTATGTAACCGTTCCCTCACTACTGCTAGCATCCAAAGTAGGAAACTCCACCTCAAACTGAGTTTTCTCCATTATAGTTTCTCCCAGGTTTCTCCCTTGGTTTTCACTATTCTTCTTCTGAAGAAATTCTCTACTAGCCAAGTAAGTTGTTTAAACCTCACCTCTTCCCCAAAAACTTAATAACAACTCAGTGGTAACATACATTTTTATCCCTTAATTTCTGCAAAATTCATTGTACTCCTCTAGAACTTTCTCAAGGCATTCATAACGCCTTAAACTCAAATTCTATAGCTCTTCCTTGTCATTAAAACCTCCACTAGTTAACAATGAATGGATAATAACATTTGAACCTTGTAAAATATATAAACTACATATTTTAGACCCTTTAGCAATAATCAATCCATCACACGAAATCTTCAACACTCCACGTTCAACTCTAGTACAATAGCCTAGATCATCAAACATACTTATAGATAACAAATTTTGCTTGAGTTCTGGAACATACCTCACATTGTAAATAAGAAGTTCACGACCATTAAACATTTTAAATCTGACCATACCATTACCCTGAACCTTGCATGCCTTATTATTACCAAAGCGAAGGTTATATCTATCTATCTATCAATCTATCTTTCTATCTATCTATCTATCTAACTATCTATCTATATATCTATATATCTATTTATCTATCGATATATGGACCTATCTATCTATCTATCTATCTATCTCTATCTCTATCTCTATATATATATATCTTTTACATTTCATTAGCAAATTATTGTGTTCATCATTTGTGCGATTAATCTGTTTGGAAAATTGTTCTGAAAATTGTTTTAAAACATTTTGTTGAGTTAACCACAATCATTTTGATTGTGGTTGTAATTTTAGATCAACAAAACTATACAAATTTCCAAACTAAATCGATTACACACAAGATGTTCGATACTTTGCCTCAATTGTGTTTTTGTTTGATTTATCATTGGAAATAGAATTGCTTGTTAAGTAGCCTTCTAGTAATTATGATTAAAGCATATTGATTAAAGTTACTTATCATCCCCTTTGATTTGTTTTCTCATATACATATCTGAGCGTTTCGATAGCGGTTCGGTTAGACGAATCGATCCAAGTTACTTCCGCTAGCCATTGTTTTGAAAAACAGTTTTTGTCAATCAAATTTTTACTTGAAATTTATTCACCCCCTCTCTAGATAAGTCGCCTTCGTCAAACAAGTTATATCATTAGCTCTGGTTAATTTCGTGCTTCAATACTTGATAATGAGAAAATGGCTACTGAACCTAAATAGGCTTACAATAAAGCGCCAATATTCACCGGTGAAAACCATGGCTATTGAAAAGCTTGTATATGTATCCATATAAACTTTGTTGATAAAGAGGGTATGGGACGCCATCATGAATGGTTCTAATGAAATTGCAATGACCAATGCTCGAGGTATCGTCATACTTAAACTGGAAGTACAATGGGATGATAATGATAAGAAGTTATGGTCACATGATTGAAAGGCACATGATATTCTCACATCCGCACTTATTGTTGATGAATATTTTTGTGTCTCTCATTGTGAGACCACCAAAGCTATGTGAAACGCATTAGAATTTTCCCATGAGGGAGCTAATAAGGTCAAACAAGCTAGGATCAATACGTTAAATCAAGAGTTTGAACTATTTCTCAAGAAGCATGGTGAAACCATTGTTTATATGCAAAAGAGGTTCATACATCTTATTAATCGCTTGAAGGATCTAGGTAATCCTACCTCCAATCACTATGCCAAAAAAGACCTTTAGCAGTGCTGCTAAAGGTAAAGGCAGCGCTTTTTTAAGTAAAAAGTGCTGCTATAGGCCCCCTTTTAACAGCGTTTTTCCATAAAAGCGTTATCTTCCCCCCTCCCCTTTTAGCAGCGTGTTTATAAGCGCTCTCTAAAGTATATTTCCTTAATAACTTTAGCAGCGCTTTTTTAATTAAAAGCGCTCTCTATTCTCCCACCTTTAGCAACGCTTTTTAAAGCTCTCTTTAAAGTGTATTTGCTTAATACTTTTAGCAGCGCTTTTCTTAATAAAAGCGCTGCCTCCCCCCCCCCCTTTTTTAGCAGCGCTTTTTTAAGCCCTCTCTTTTCTACCCCTATAGCAACGCCCTCTTTTCCCCCATTTTAGTAGTGCTTTTTCAAGAAAAGCGCTGCCTTTTCTTCACGTCATTGATTTTTTTTTTTCAAAAAAATCACTTTTTCATAGCGTTTTTTTGATAAAAGCGCTGTCTATTTTGCATATTTTTATGAAGTGGTTTTTGTTAAATTTTGTTGCACAATTCTTTATAATTTTTCACATAAATCTGTTTATAACAATTATATTCACCACAGGTCTTTATTTCAACACTTTGGCCTTATATATACCATAACAATTCAACACATAAACCTACTTATAATCATTGTAATTCAACACATAAACCTGCTTATAATCATTGTAATTCAACACAAGCCTTTATTTCAACACATATATAGGCCTTATATATATATATATATATATATATATATATATATATATATATATATATATATATATATATATATATATATATATATATATATATATATATATATATATATATATATATATATATATATATATATATATATATATATATATATATATATATATATATATATATATATATATATATATATATATATATATATATATATATAAACGATCCATAATTCTAAATTATATTCCAAAACCAATAACTTCACAAATATATTCACTATACATATAATTACAAATTACATATTTCTGGATCCTTACAACAACTAGCTTCTAGAAGTATATCAACAAATTCCAAAACTATATACGACTTCCAAAACTACAATTATCCAATAGTATATACATAACATCACAAGAACACAAATCTCTATAAACTCTGATCAAAAGACAGAAAGATAATATATATACCTTATACAATTCTCATCTCAAGAATGTATTGACACCATTCCTCCTTAATTTCTTCCAATTTGTCTTTCGAGTAAGTACCGCACTTGAATTCATCAAAGTACTACATAATATAACATAATATGCATGATTTAGTTTTAAAACTAATTACTCAGATGAAATATCGGTTAAATATTAAAATAAATCATATAACTTATAAATCCATACCATGTTTGGAATATCTATTTGACCCGAATGAATAATTTCCTTCATAAACCTCAATACAAAATATTCGCAATCAATCCCATTACGCTGACGAGGACACTGAAAATGGAAAAAACAAACGAATATATATCAGGATATATAGTTTAACTAGTTTTATCAAGTAGAATCACTATAACAATCAAAATTGTGAAAATATACCTGCACTCTGATCCATCTAATGTTGTTATCCTTACTCTTTGGTACTCTTACTTGTCTTTGTGATCGGAATATTTGTATAACTCTAACATAATATAAACGAATATTCAGAACAATCTCACGTAATAAATAAAGATAATTATTTAGAACAATATATCTCATCACTTACGTATCAACCATATTCTTCATATCAGGATATTTTATTTGATCACCATCCAATAAATCTAGATAATACACTATTTTTTTTATCGGATTAATTGCAACCAACAACCAGTGTCCACTGTAAAATAAGACGAAAGTTTAGACGAAAATATTATATAGAATGTCAAAAAATGAATAATTATGATAAATGAAACTAGAATGAAATCTAACTCATGGCCAATATTATATGGCAAAAAATACAACTTCTCTGTATCTGTGGCCATAAATGCTTGGACTAAGTAATCTCTGACTACATCTGGAGTGTGATCTATTAACCGTGTGTTAATACAACTAGAAGATAAGAATGCAAATCTCTCTGTCAATTGATGCGGGACCAACAACTTGTCATACAAGAACCTTAAATAAAAACATAATCAACATTATTAGAATATATTCATTGAAATGAGCAAATAAATTGTTCAATTATTTAATTAAAATTGATCGGAGTACCTGATGTATGAATGCATAACACTGATGCCTACTTCAGAATGTTGGAAAATCTGATCCAAATCCTCTTTAGCAATTGTTTCGGCATAAGCAAAACCGGAAATACCTTCATTCATAGGTATTTGACGAATGCCACCCTCCACCACATATGTTGTTCCTACATATGTTTCAAGGCACAACCTAAATCGAGGAACAGATGCTTTTTTTGGCTCAGCCTTTTTTTTGTTGGATACCTTACTAGATTCAGATATCTTACCCTTGCTGACTTGTTGCAACTCTTGAGCATGAACCTAAAAATCATATAAGTTAGGTAATTAATGTATAAGATCATAAAGCTATTGAAATTGGAGGATATAATTGACATTTTCTATGCATATATATATATATATATATATATATATATATATATATATATATATATATATATATATATATATATATATATATATATATATATATATATATCAATTAATGTAGGAGTACCGGTTTTTTTGATGCAGCTAACTCGGTTTCCCGCATAATTCCCTTATCTTTTGATTTGGATTTTGTAGGAGTCTAAGATCATCATGTAAATAAATGGTATGTAAATGTAAGAATAACTTACATGTATGGGTCATAAAATATTTGAATACTACAAGGTTCATAATGGTGGTCAACCTACCTCATCATCTATGAAAATGAGATTTGGCGGCCATGCAACATACGAGCCTATTGCATCTCCCGCTAATGTTGCATCTGAAACATCGTCTGGTATATGCAATAATGCACCCCCCTTTAAAACAATATCAATTGATACTTTCAAAAATCTAGCAGGGAGCAGTTTATGGTGAAGTAAGTCTCCTAGAGTGTTATGCACTTTCCCTTGCCAACCATGCGATAAGTCGGTGACGATAAATAGAGCCGACAAGGTGAAATGCCCTAAACCAATAATGAATATGATTAATGTGTATATATGTAAATTAAGAAAATTCTGCTAAATTAGTTTCAATGTAATATATATAGTTACCTCGGGAAGTTTCTGCTGAAAATTACAATTGATATTATCTTTGTCACTAGTATCTTTAAACTCTGGACCACACCTTTTTGACATGTATCTCTCTTTCTTCTTTTGTAATTCACGAATTTGAGCTTTCAATTCTTCCAACGACTTCATCACTTGTTTATTGCTAGAATTTTTATTCTTTGGCTGCTTATACAATTTTGTTGGAGTGACATCAAATCCCTTACCCTTCACACGACCAGAATACTCGGGAACATTTAACACTCGACTTAGTACGTACGCTCCTGCAATCATCGTCCTCAGTTGCAGTTATAGTCTGGAATAGACTCTCCTAAAATATAAATAAAAGCATAAATATATTATACACTTTTGAGTTTATGACAGAACTAATGTTGTGCTTACACATTGCTCAAATACTTGTTGAACTTCTTCCTGAACGACTCCATCTCTATCCACACGGGCAGCCTTCCACAAAACATGGTCCGAAAGAGATGTTGCATCACTTTTCTCCTCTTCTAACTACACATTAAGACAGATAATAAGCTTCACTTTTCTCGTATTCTAACTATATCATATTAAAGCATTTATATATACTTACTATTTTTTGTTGTAAGTGTGCATATCCCAAATGCCCTTTTTTGTATGGATACGCATATTTTGATGCTTGTTACCGATTTATGTCACTCACAACCTAAAAAAACAAGTTTAAGTCATATTAGAACTCATGTGGAAGAAGTATATATATTATACATTGTTCATGATAGGTTAGAATTACATGGAATTCTTGGGTTCTTCACTTGGCAACAAATGTTTCCCATTCTTCAAGTGAAATCAAATCAGCATACTTCTTTGGACGCTCTGATTCAACAAATTTTCCATCAGAATCCTTAAGAAACTTGTTCGTTAAAAATGCTCAAAATCCTCTTAGTC
Organism: Lathyrus sativus; assembly: GCA_963859935.3. Classification (NCBI taxonomy): domain Eukaryota; kingdom Viridiplantae; phylum Streptophyta; class Magnoliopsida; order Fabales; family Fabaceae; genus Lathyrus; species Lathyrus sativus. The sequence goes on along the minus strand of OZ012741.1, from coordinate 597,727,692 downwards.
GTTTTCCGGCCAATTGAAGACAACATTTTTTCCGTTCGTCACCAATATTAAAAGACCTTTGCAAACAAATTAACATACATATAGTATGTTAGTATAAGTAATTTAAAGACATAACCGTTGACATAATTAAAAAATATCAGATATCATACCTGTATCTCGCTCCATATTTTTTGTTTCGCTGGTTTCCACAAAGGAATTCTCCAATTATCACAAGTGATTGGAATTTGCGAACGAACAAGTGCCCCAATGTAACTTGTCAACATCACACCGTTAGACTCAATTAATTGGTCTATTTCATTTCAATGCACATCATATTTTATACCTTTATCTCTCGCACAAATGATTCCTTTCATAATCGTTATTCCTCTTGTAATATCTCCTTCCACATCTTGTGCTGGTTCGTTTCCATCATGTTTAGAAGTATCATGTGATTTTTTTCTCGTTGCTAGCCATAATACCTGTAATTCAGAAAAACAAAATTATGAAATGAATGACAAATATATATGAAAAGAAAAACATATAAATAAGAAAAATATAAATAAGAAAAATAAATATAATTTTATTGAATGACATAATATATAATTTTATTGAATGATATAATATATAATTTTACAAGTACCTTTGTCACTAACATCTCTTTTTTTTCTTCGTTAGAACGTGGTTTACTTGTCTCTTAACAACACGGACGGATGGATTGATCCAAATTCCCTTGTTATGATCATTTCTAATATATGATTCGTCAGCTCTAATTTTCTCATCTTGATCATCTATAATATAAGATTCCTTCTCAACATCAACATCACCCTGATCTCCAATGTTATCATCGATTACTTTGTTGAAAAACAGAACTATAGACCATATCGTACTTGTTGGATCGGTGATATAGAACACTTGTTTAGCTTGCGTGGCTAGAATAAAAGGCTCATTTTTGTACCCCACCTTATTAAGATCCACTTGCAAAAATCCTGACTTATCCATTCGTATGCCACTATTATTTTCAACCCATTTGCATCCAAAGATAGGAATCTGAAACTTCCCATAATCAAACACCCAAATGCACTCGATAACCCCAAAATATGACAGATTTGCATATTTGGGGTTTAAGTCCTCCACACTTGAAATGTGCATTGCTTCAGCAAGCACGGTGACATCACTATTTTTCGTTGTACTTTTATCATCTTGTTCTTTGGTATAAAATGTGTACCCACTAATTGCGTATGCGCTATAAGAAAACACATGCAAACTTAGACATATGCTAAACATCTTAACCTTTCTGTTATTGAAGCGGGATCAGAATAAAACTTTGAAAATTTATGATCCTTGAACCATGTTATAAAACTTCGATTGTGCTCTTGTACTATCCAATTTTCATTTCTATTCAGATTTAAACCTCGAAGAACGTCCTTGTGCATTTCAACATACGACTCAACCTCAATGTCATTGTGCAAAACATACAAATGCACTTGCTCCTGTTCAGCCCTTGAAACGGTCACAACTTTATTTCCAATTAACTGTTTTCCTACTATTTTTTCAACAACATGAGATTTTGGGAGGCCAATGGATTGAACATTGGACAAGTATTCATTACAAAACTTAATCGCTTCTTCAACAATGTATCGTTCAACAATACATCCTTCTGGTCGACTTCGGTTTTTCACATACCCTTTCAATATTTTCATATAACGTTCAACAGGGTACATCCATCTCATATAAGCTGGTCCACACAATTGTGTCTCTTTCACAAGATGAACAACTAGATGTACCATTATGTCAAAAAATGATGGAGGAAAATACATTTCAAGCTCACACAAAGTGATTACTATTTCTTTTTGCAATGTTGATAAGATCGCAGGATCAATCACCTTACTAAAAATTGACCTGAAGAAAAAACATAATTTAGTTATTGCGCTTCTTACTTTTTCTGGAAAAATAGAACGTATACCTATTGGTAGAAAGTGTTCCATTATAACATGGTAATCATGTGTCTTTAAACTCTTTAACTTGAGATCTTTCATAGACACAAGTCTTCTAATATCTGAAGAGTATCCTTCTTGAACTTTAACTTCACTTAGAAACTTACACAATATCTTTTTCTCCTTTCTAGATAAAGTATAAGCAGCAGGTGGTAGATATGTACGATTTCCTTTCTTCAAGGGTCCTAATTCATTTCTTATTCCCATCGCTACCAAGTCCTTTCTTGCTTTAAGGTCGTCCTTAGACTTTCCTTGTATATTGAGTAACGTACGAATAACACTTCCAAATACATTTTTTTTTCAATATGCATAACATCAAGAATATGTCTTACATACAACGACTTCCAATACGACAATTAAAAAAAATTGACCTCTTCTTCCACCCACGCTTGACAAGCGTATGAGCAAAAGGCTTACCAAACTTAGTACTCACATCTTTCACCTTTTCAAAAATTTGTTCGCCTGTCAATGTAGGTGGAACTCTACCTTGTTCTGAATTTCCATTGAATGCTTTTCTCCACCCACGGTAGTGATGATTAGAATTTAAGAATCTACAATGACCAAGAAATACATTCTTCTAACCAAATTCCAATCACGTCCAATCTGTGTTTTCTTCACAGATAAGACACACACATTGACCTTTAATGCTATACCCCGATAGATTTCCGTATGCTGGAAAATCATTAATTGTGCCAAACAACATCGCCCTCAAATTGAAACTTTTTTTCCTATATCCATCATAAACCTCCACACCATTCTCCCACAAACTCTTTAAGTTTTCGATTAAAGGTGTCAAGTATACATCTATGTCATTCCCTGGTTGTTTAGGATCAGAAATTAACATAGATAGAATCATGTACTTACGCTTCATACATAGCCATGGAGGTAGGTTATAAATCATAATAATCACATGCCATATGGAATGTGAGATACTTTGCAGACCATGCAGGTTCATTTCATCAGTAGATAATGCCAAGCGAAGGTTTCTCGCTTCTTCTCTAAAATCAGGATACTCATTATCAATTTTCATCCACTGTGGTGAGTCTGCCGGATGTCGATACTTTTAATTTATATATAATTATATCATCTGCATGCCAAGTCAAGTGTTTTGCATCTATTTCACTACGAAACATGCATCTAAATCTCATAATTATAGGAAAATACCATAACACTTTTACTGGGGACAACTTTTTCTTATACCGAGATATACCGCATTTAGGACACTCGTTTAATGATGCATATTCATTTCAAAACAAAATGCAATCCTTTGGACAAGCATGTATCTTATCATAGCTCATGCCAATAGAGCACAACATTTTTTTGGCTTCATAGGTTCGATTGGGAAGAACATTATCCTCCAGAAGCATCTCTTTCATGAGGGCTAATAAATCTGTGAAATTTTTATCCGACCATCCATTGCCCGCCTTTAAGTTGTACAACTTTAATACCGCAGACAATCTTGTGAAAGTAGTGCAACCTTTATACAACGGTTTCTCTGCATCGTTTACCAACCTCTCAAATATTTTGGGACAATCCTGAAGATCTTCTTCAAGTGCTTCTGCAATCTCTTCGACTCGATCATAGTCGTATGTATCTGTGCCATTGTTGTTTGAAGCATAGGTCGTATTATCCTCCGGTTCAACATTATCATTACTTATCTCACCATGTAATGTCCAACATGTATAACTTTAATCAATTCCATGCCTCTTTAAATGCGATTCCAACTGAATTGCGTCAATCCGACGCCCATAACAGCAACCTAAGCAAGGACATGTGATCCTACTGGGGTGTTTGGCGTGTTCAACAGCAAACTTAAAGAATTTTGATACTCCATTCTCGTACTCTTTTGACAATCGATTGGAAGACATCCATTTTTTATCCATACTAATTAAGTAGGCTAAACTAAACTAAGTAAGCTAAACAAAAACAACGAATACCTGTAGCACTTGTAGAGAAATCACCAACTTCTAGAACTACACAGTAAGATTTTTGGAAACGATCACAATCTTGCTCTTCACAGGTAACCCCTATTACAAATTTACTAAGTTAGTAGTTGTACCTAATATAACAACTTTATCACTTAAGTTCAAGAAATTAATCAACAAAGTCACAATATTCAACAAGTAATTTGTGAATATTCAAACATCAACAATATTTATGAAAGAGATAGATAAATCTAATAGTTGTTGTTTTAACAAGTTATATTCAATATAAAAATAAATAGATAAATCTAATAGTATACATATGTATATATGAATTTGATATATATTTCTTCACTTGTGGAATTGAGAGTAAAGGTTAATATTTTAGTATAAGTTTTATCAGGTTGAAATATTGTTATTTTGAAGATTTAAAAAAAAAATCCTTTTGATAATATTTATAAATGATTTCTAGAAAAAGGAAAACATAATAAAGAAAAATCCAAGATGTGTTTTTTTTTTCATGTTCAATGGCTCCTCCTCCCTCTTTCCCATGAGTTTCCTATTCCCATTCATCATTCTCTTTCCCGTGAGTTTTCTATTCCCATTAACATTCTCCTTTATCATCAATCATTATTTTTGTTCTTCCTTACATAATTCTAGGAAATACCAAATTTGACAGTAAAAAATCTACAACTATATATAAGTGCATGTTTTAGATACTTAACAAACACAAGCATTTATATACATGATAATAATATTCTAAAGTTTCTAAGCAAGGGTTTGTTTTTAATTAAGTTAGAAGAAGAAAAATGAAAGGAGGTTCAATTGAACTTGGTGATGTGTCTAAAAATGCATCTAGAAGCAAAGGAGTGAAAAAAAGTGAAAAAGGGTTATTAATAATGGATTTTATTTTGAGAAACAACTAGATAGATACACACATATCACTTAACCATACAACTTTTGTTATCAACTAATAATCCATACATATATACAATATTTCCACAACAAAAAAACTCATCAATCCATAACCATGAAAATGAAGAAAATGACTAAAATACCTTGAAAATGGTGGAATGGTCGGACAGAGGTAGTGCGGCGGACGGAGGGAGTACTACGGTCGGCGAAAAGGAAGAAGATGGCCGACTGGTCGGACGGACGAAGGTTTTCTCGCGAGAGGGAAAGAAGGAATGTTGTTTCTGAAATATTTTTTCTGAAAGTATGTTGTTTCTGAAATATCTTTTTATTAATTTTAGAAAATTAACACCTATAGCAACGCTTTTGAAAGCGCTTTTGTAACCCCCACCTATAGCAGCGTTTTCATCTAATAAGCGCTTTCGTATACCCAACCTTTAGCAGCGCTTTATAAAAGCGCTCTCTAAGGTCTGTCTTAGGCAGGACCTATAGCAGCGCTTTCGTATCCCCCCTATAGCAACGCTTTTAGAAAGCGCTTTCGTATACCTCCATATAGCAGCGCTTTCGTAGCCCCCCCCCCCCTTTTTAGCAGCGCTTTATTAAAATTGCTTTATTTTGTAATACAACCCCCTGTTGCACCCTAAAATTTGCCCACCTGTATATTACTTTCATCTGTATATTCATCTACCAATTGTTAATAAGAAAATCCAAAAAAATATGTGACTCTACTTATGGTCAAGGTGCAGAGTTTTCTGCAAGTAGGGTTGAATCAAGTATCAGTTGGGGTCTGTCAGAAGTGTTCCAGGGCAGATTTTTGTGTATGATGTTATTTCTAGTTCAAGAGGTCCTAACTTAATCGTGGTCAGTCAAGAGTTCTTTTTCAGGAACGAGACTAGGGTGTGCAATTCAGATAATATGTATTTAGGGTTGCAGTAAGGATTTGTGCTTTTCAATCAGGGTTTGGTGCGGTATATTGAGGTTTATAGCACAATTCATAATCTTCTGATCTTAGAAGCACTTTCTTGCTCAATTGTTTTATAATGAGGATTTGTCAGTACTTAAGTGGCCAGGTTCAGATAGTTTCGTTACTTTGATTCCATTCATCAGAAGCTGATTCAAGGATTGTGATGTGATTCATGATTTACGGCGGCCAGGTGCAATCTCGAGGTTTTAAGTGTGGTGGCACATTACGAAACCCATTTCAAACCAATCCAATTTCCATCCACCTTGCCAATTACCCATTTTTTAGTTATCCATTTAAATCCATTCATTTTTTTTATCCACATCCAAAATCATCTATGTTCAAATCCCACTGCATACTCACATGTTTTTAGAAATACATTGTCATTATCATGCCTTCTTATCATTAATTATCTACAAAGATAAAAGAGAATTCAAAGTCAAAATTACCAAAAGCTCATCTCAAGCACACTACAAGAAAAAATCATGAAGCATAAACTCCAAAGAGGCCCATTGTACTTTTTATCTTTCTTCTTATAGCAATCCAACAAAAAAGGTTACAAACAAATGTTCTTGAGGGCCCAATTCATAATTTCAAAAAAAAGAAGAAGAGAGAATCTCTACAAAAATATATAAGTCTGTGTCTTGTTTCCTTTGGGCCCAATTACATTGCCAAATTTAAAAAAAAAAAGGGGTACAACATCATGAAAATACTAGCAAAGAAACTCCACTCAAAGGCTGTCCCACAAGCCTTCGCGTACCCATTTACCAAAACTGGAAAAACAACGAAGCCTGCATAAACCAATCCAACACCACGACCTGCACGAAATCAAGCCTCGACATGAGATACTGCAGATAAAATCAAAATGTGAGGAGAAAGTTGCGAAAGAAAAACGCAGCACACCCACAGCAGCAGTAGAGTCGTACGCATCCGCAGCGTTATGTTTGCGGCCAAAATGCAAATCGCGGACCTTATTCGTACAAGCACGTCGCCCACATCAAGGCCCCAAAGTTGTACGGTTCCACAACCGTATTATACCAATTCCGCAGCAAAGACGCTTCCTGCAAATAAATCACAGTACAAATCCCACGTATACGCCAACCCTGATAATGTCACGCCAGCAATTGTTGAAAGCAGATACGCACTGACAAAACAGAAAGGAGCACGTTACTTACCCGCAACTTTCTTGACAGGACTACTAGATCCTGCAACTTTCTTGACAGGACTACTAGATCCTGCAACATCTCGTGAGGAGTTCCTTCAGCTCTTTGCAGATTTGGAAGGAAAGGTACCAGTGTTTGTTGTATCATCGAAAGGGTCTCCTAAAAGGTCTAAAGCTGAGATGGAAGCTCTTAAGGGAGCTAAAGGGGTGACCAAGTTTGTGGAAGTGCCTGGTGCTCTTCTTCCACAGGAGGAGTACCCTGATGTAGTTGCGGAAGAGCTTTATCAATTCTTGCAACAGTATTTTGGTTCTGTCGCATAAATTTGGCTCGTCATGTGACACTTCCGCATAATTCACAAAGGCCATAAAGTGTGCTAGCTAGACAACAAGCCATGACCTGTAAAACCACCAACAACACATTAAAACCTATTGAAAATCCAAACCCTATTCACAGCCTTGACTTTCTAGACCCACGATACGACGTCCTTTCCGTAACCGCTACGCAACTTGCCTTCAATTTTGTTACATTAAAATCTGCTACATCTGCAACCGACAAAATTAGGGCAGTGAGAAGGAATAAAGGAAAAAAGAAAAAAAAGCACAAACCAAAACACTACAACAAGACAAAACCTGCTATCAATAGCCCACACACCAGCCTGCTGCGAACCGTACCTGCACCAATACCACACCACATAATAACCTGCAGCATCATGACAACAAACTTGCAGCTAACACAAATCCCATACCAGACAATACCTGCTACTACTCCTCCCACACCAGACAAACAACCTGCCATAAGCTGCTACTCATCATGCCAGACAAAACCTGCTGCAAGCTGTACCTGCACAAAACACACAACCATAACATCAGCCTTCCCTATTCTTTTAATACTTACCTTAAAACCATTCAAACAGATACCAGACCTAAAAAACAACAACACAAACACATCACGATTTTCCTCCATTGTGCATTGTCGGAACACCCTTCTGCCACCACGCACATAAACATCATCAGCCTCTTCACCTATCAAATCTTTTTCTCCCTAAACTCTGCTTCAAACTCACACGCAGCTATCACTTGTTTATATGAAACCATCATTAACAACACCCTTCATTACTCTTGAGCCAACATCAACAACATACTCCCTTCTCCATTTTGAAGCAAGAAGACTCATCTCCATCAGAAACGAGCTTCGCAGAGAGAGCGAGAGTGAGCGATGAGGGTGAGTGAGGGAGAAGACCATCTGAGTCTTCGTCTTTTTGTTTTTCTTATTATTTATTTTGTTTTATTTAATTTGGTTTTCTTTTTTTTTTCATTTATTTATTTTATTGTTTATCATTGTGCCGGGCCTTATAGCCCGTGTTGGTCTGATCACCCTCTTACTTCCCGTTTTAATTTTGACCCCCCTCCTTTTTCTTCATTTTATAATTAAATAACATACTAATATATATATATATATATATATATATATATATATATATATATATATATATATATATATATATATATATATATATATATATATATATATATATATATATATATATATATATATATATATATATATATATATATATATATATATATATATATATATATATATATATATATATTTGGATTAGTTTGTTTTAACTTTTTTTTCTAAATAATTTCTTTAGTTTATATTAGATTTTTTATATATGTATATTATATTTAGAAGTTTTTTTATATTTTATTTCTTTTAAAAGTTTACATTTTATATTTTAAAATTAGGTTTATTTCTCATTTGTCATTGGACATTTTGTCCCATTTTTTATTGTTTTGGTCGATGACGAGACCTCTGTAATTCATTACCAGTCAAATTATTGATGAGTAATGTTGGATCTGAGACCACCTCTTTTCTCTCTTCATTACTTGTCCCAACTCGATTCAAAAGCATTGACAAACCATCTTCAATATCCAATTATCTTTGTATTGAATTAAAAAGAGGGGATTAAGTGTAGACTTTCTTCCTCTCCGAGTGTTGGGATGCCCACTGTAGCAAGGGTGGTTTCGACGCTCGTCTTTCAATACGAAGATGTTTCCATACCATCTCTCCTAAAACCTCGGTCTCGTACCGAGTCCTTTTTCAAACCATAATAAATTGATTTCTCTTTGTATCGAATTAAAGAGAGAAGATTGGGTGTTGACCTCTTCTTCTTCGAGTGCTGGGATGCCCCCTGTAGTGAGGGTGGTCTCGATACTCGTCTTTCGATACGAGGACGCGACTTTATCCACCATCTCGCTTTCACAACTTCCTTCCACAATTTTCACGCCTAAAACCCCGATCCTGTACCGAGTGCATTTTCAAATCATTTTCGTAACAAATACTTGAATGGTCGTGGAGTGATTAGGCGTAGGCCTTCTCCTATCCCGAGTGCTGACGTTTACCGTAGGGTTCTCTGTCGCAAAGCACTTACCATTCAAAACCAAAAACATCTTTAATAAGAGAACGAAGTTCTCTTTGCATTGAATTAAAGAGAGAGGATTGGGTGTAGACCTCTTCTTCTCCGAGCGTAGGGATGCCCACTGTAGTGAGGGTGGTTTCGACGCTCGTCTTTCAATACGAAGACGCCTCGTTCGCCGCACCTTTTTTATAACAAAAACTTTGAGATAACAAATTGGGTACTACCCGTAGGGGTTACTATCCGAGGACCTATCTCGCCCCAAAAACAATCCAATCAATCAAACGTGACATCTTGCCTCGCGTGGCGAAAACCAATTTTTCAAACAGGATATGTTACGTCCGTTCTACCGCAAACAGGTAATGCCTAAGTCTCCAACGAGTGAGCAGCAAAACACCTAAACTGCTAGAATGAGCACGATAGCATCATCCGTAAGGACATCAACACACTGTTAGCACGAACTATGTTTGCTCTGATTTCTCATGTCAGATGAGAATACGTAGGCACAAGACGGCGATGTCTTTGCGAGCTCCCTTTTTCACCTTTCACCCGTAGTTGGCCGAACTACGGCTGCTCTGATTTCTCATACCAGATGAGAATACGTAGGCACAAGACGGCGATGTCTTGGCGAGCACAATCCCCCCTATCACCCGTAGTTCCCCGAACTACGTCGACTCTGACTTTCTCATACTTGTTGAGAATACGTAGGCCTAGGACTGCGAAGTCCTACCGAGTCTGTTCCCTCTCTCTTCTTCCCTGTTACCTCTCTTTCCCCGTTTCTAAACCTATATTTCTACCCTTTGGAACACTCTTTTATGGCATAATATTTTAGCAAATATAATCACGCGTCGACAAACAAAAGGTTCCCATCGAGTACGATGGATGCGAGGGGTGCTAATACCTTCCCCTCACATAACCGGCTTCCGAATCCATTCTTGGTTGCGAGAACATCTTATCCATTCTTTTCTTAAGGTTTTCTCGATATTTTCCTTTCCCCTCATGGGATAAATAAAGTTCGGTGGCGACTCTTCTGTCCTTTATTCTTCGCCTCCCCGTCGTTGCGCGATGCATTTTTCGAGTAGCGACAGCTGGCGACTCTGTTGGGGATACTTAGCCAAACCTAATTTGTCTGTCGTGTTTGTGTTTTGTTTTTTTGCTTTAATTTATTTTGTGTTTTATTCTCTACCTGTTGGGTTTATTGGGATGGTTTGTAAGGATAAAGCTTTCTACCCGAGCTTTTGAGTATACACTAAGATTAGGAGGTGGTTTCTTTCTGATTTGCGAGACGTAGGACCCGTTGGATTGGTTTGAATTCCACCGCTCAGATGAGACCCCGTTGGAACAATGATGTCTTACGTGTAGTCGTAACGGCGTCTTTATTTCCAATTGGGAGTCCTTGACTCTGAGGACCTTTTGTAGAACCTTATTCTGAAGGTTCCTAAAACATAACTCTGTGTTCATCCTTTGAAGGGATTACCGTCTTACGAGTAGTCATTCTGATGGAAAACTTTTGAGGGTTAGTGCATGGGACTTTGTTTAAAAGCCTTTGGAATACCCTCTTATAAACCAATATATTACCCACCCGAGGTGAGAGGTATCCCGTTGTATTTTCTTGCAGAATTTGTGACTTTGATCCTTTGTGTGTTGCATTAGCATTTTGCATTGCATTTCATTTGCATCTCATTTTTGCATATCCATCCTCAACCGGAGCAGAGAGCTTACCAGTCTTTTGTCCAACCCGCAGTTGATTTCCCGACATTCACATTGGATTTGAGTTAGCTTCTGGAAGGATCATGGACTCAGAGGAGCAGAATTTGGTTATTACAAGGGCAGAGTTTGAGATGATGAAGAATCAGTTGGATCAACTCATAGAGGCCATGACAGCCATGACAAGAGGAGAGACCAATGTTCAGAGGACTCCAGTGAACAATGTTGCTCGAGCTCAGCCTGTGCAGATTCCTGTCGAAGATCAAGAGCATACTATTGTCAGAGATAGAGATTCATCTTCTCTCCATGACTTGGACTATCAGAACTTCACTTTCTCTGTGCCAAATTCCCAAAGGGTTGTTCCAAAGATTAATCCTAAAAATCCACAGACTGCTGAGTTTATGAGAAGGTATCGTCTGTTGGATGAAAAGCTTGATGCCCTGATGAGTCAAAACACTCTTAATTTGAATGCTTCGAGCATGTGTTTGGTGCCAGGTCTTGTGATGCCTCCGAAGTTTAAGGCGCCCAATTTTGAGAAGTACAAAGGGGATAGTTGTCCGAAGCAGCATTTGGTGATGTATTGCAGAAGAATGACCTCGCATGTCCACAATAACAAGCTTATGATTCACTGTTTCCAGGAAAGTCTAAGTGGGGCATTGTTGAGTTGGTATATGCAGTTGGAAAGTGGTTGCATCCGATCATGGTCAGATTTAGCCAATGCCTTTGTGAAGCAGTACAACTACAATCTCGACATGAATCCCAACCGCATGCAGTTGCAAGAATTATCTCAAGCGGAGAATGAATGTGCAGAGATGGAGAGAATTTGCTGCTCGTGTTCAACCACCGCTTCAGGATAGAGAATTGGTTGACATCTTCTTGGGTACTTTGAAGGGCCATTACTATGATATATTGATTAGTGGCGGAACGTTAAACTTTGCTGACTTAGTGATAGCAGGAGAACGTATCGAGAGCGGAATCAAGAGTGGAAAGATTTGAGACATCTCAGATAGCTCTGTTTATGAAAGTGAATCAATTGACAAATCTCAAGAAGAATGGAGGAAAGCAAGTGATGCTATCCCGGAAGTTCCATTACCTCAGATTCAGTTTTCAAACGTTTCAAGTATTCAGAGTCAGCAACCTGTTAGGTCTGTGTATCAGATATCTGCTTCCCTACAGAGTCAACATTCATACCGTCATCAGCCGCGTCAGCACGCCCAACGAAGACCAAGGAAGCCAAAGAGGAGTTTCACTCAGCTGTCGCTGTCGTACAGTCAGATATTGCCAGACTTGATCACAAGTGGATTGATAGTGCCAAAAAAGATTGATCCAGAGATTCATCCACATCCGCCAGGTTCTGATGTCAACGCCCGCTGTGAGTACCATGTTGGGGCACATGGGCATTCAACCAAAGACTGTAAGGTGCTGAGAAGCAAGATCCAAACTCTGCTTGACTCCAACATGTTCTCAATCACACCTCAGGGTATCCAGATCAACGATCCTCCTTCGTCTAGTCATGTGGGTTCAGCAGCTAATATTATGGAGGGATTCACCGAAAGCGGATGTTCAGAAGATTATCAGGATGACTCCGACGAGCAATTCTAAAGGTGGCTGGTTCAGCAGCAAATCAATACTTGAAAGCCCAGTTCCCTGAAGCTGGCAATCTTTTCATGTTATTTTCTTTGCATTTGTAGTTTCTTTTCTGTTAAAGTGCGAACTTATTTGAAAATCTTATCTGTAGAACTTGTTTGTTTTCAATTGATAATGATAATGAAATGGATATGCATGTTTCGATTAAATCCATTCGTGTTCACTCAATGCTTTTTATTGATGTCAAACGCTTGTTTAAGCGGAATCCGATGGAGGATGACGAAGTTTAAAGGTGCAAACTTCCGAATGTATGCTTTTGAATAAAACCTCTGCTGATGATGTACAGGCATTGTTTCAAATCCTAAACACCGGAGATATAAGGATGTTAATCCCTTGTCAACCCCTTTGAGCCTAGTAGTAGGAATTTCTTTCTGAAAACGAAAAAACCTCAATCTTAACCTGGGGCAGGGTAGGTGTCAGTTAATTTGACCGAGCATCCAAATTGCAGAAGGGAGTGTTCCTGTTTGAGAATCAATCACACCTATATAGGTCGTACCTAAAGAACCATATTGGTTATCCTTCACCAATCAAGGAGTGAGACAGTCACAATCCCTTCAACAAGTCAGACAAGCTGGTGTCACACGATTTGTTGGAAAAAAAAGAGAAAAGAAAAGAAAAGAAAAGCCCGCTAAGTCGTTAACTTAAAAACAAGTGGCTTAGGCAAAAATTAGGGCATCCCGCTGGACTTCGAGAGAAGATATACTCAAAAGAGTCAGACCAGGCAAAAATAGAGAAATAAAAAATGACGAAGAACAAGTCGTGTGAGTCAGACACCAAAGACGAAAAGCGAGGGACTGTCACTCCGAAAACTTATGGTTTCTTGAACCGTCACTCCTGTCAGTCAACCTCTGAGGGGCGAGCGAGTGTCGAATTAGCTGAACGTAGGATTGGAGAACATCAAGGAGAGTGGGTGGGTTAAACAGAACTTTGAGCCTTACATCCTTTCTTTCAAACTGTGAACCTAACCAAGTTACAACCTTCAAAAGTCCTAATTGAAGCAAGTTTGTTTCGAAAGCATACTTCGGTAAAGATCGCGTCGAAACTGACTCCTAAAAGGATTTTCTTACCCTATGGGTATTGATATTGACATTCCGATAAGTGATTCATTCACTATACATCATAACTTTTTTCTAGTGAACAGACTTGGATTTCAAAACTATCATATACATTGCATTAATATTATCTTGGCAAAGCAATTTGTTTTACTTGCGAATAAGCACTTGACATCAGGAGAGTTCCTACAGTGGAAAGTTCGATCGAGATAAGATGCAGAACGCCTGAGTACTCCGTTGAACAGGGGCAAGGCATATCAAATGATCATCAAAGGAGTCAGCCATCCGAAGATCAGTTAATCTGGGGCAATCAGGTCGAGATTCGATAAATCTCTTGAAGTCAGCCAGGGGCACTTCTCTGCAAATCATCCAATCAGGGGCAAATCACTTCAAGGCTGGGGCAAGTCACCCCAAGATCACATAAGTTATCCTTATCCAGAAGGCAATTAATTTGAAGCACCTCTCCGAGGTTCATGATGCTGAGGCAGTTCATATCATACCAACATGGTACAGAGCTTTCAGATCTCCTTTCGAGGAAGACTTATACAGATATCCCACAGGCTGGGGCAAGTTTGTAAATAAGGGAACTTTTCCTCTCCATATCTTCAGAGCTACTCAGAGCTATTCAAGCAGGTGCAGTCAATCTTCAGGTTCAAGATGAATGTCGGGAAGGCGTAACCCTTCACCTGTCTTCCCCAGCAAAAGCCCAATCATCATTGGCATGTGTAAGCCATCCCCAGGAGAGTCCGATCATACTTGGCACATCCGGTTATTCCCAGCAGAGTTGGCTTCACCTCTTCAGCATTTATTTTGCTGGAGTGATTCTTTCAGATCCAGCTTTCCCCAGCAACCCGAGCCTGCATCTGCATTTTTTGCATATAGTTATCATATTTGCATCATCTTTTGCATCTCATCCTCGAATGCGTAGCATTTCCATTTCGTATGGAGCATTACGCCATAGAAAAATTCAAACATATGCATGCGAAGCATAAGCCAGTTTTTGCTAGCCTTCCGTGGCAAACTGAATCACTCTTTAGTCAAGACGATGGTATATCAACAGCTTTGTTCAGACAGCTCATCCGCTTGCTTACTTTTGGGTTCCAGATCATACGTCGGTCGTACTTTGTCCATCAACCCTCGGATGATGACATCCCCAGCAGATGTTCCTCTCGTCTATCATTAGACGATGCGAGGTTTGTATATCATGTTCCTCTCGTCTATCATTAGACGATGCGAGATTTGGTTCAGATTTTCCTCTCGTCTATCATTAGACGATGCGAGATTTAGATATGATGTTCCTCTCGTCTATCATTAGACGATGCGAGATTTGGATATGATGTTTCTCTCGTCTATCATTAGACGATGCGAGATTTGGTTTTGATGTTCCTCTCGTCTATCATTAGACGATGCGAGATTTGGTTATGGTTTTCCTCTCCGTCCATCATTGGACGATGTGAGTATTTTGGATATTGTTCTTCCTGTCTACCATTAGACGATGTGAGTTTTGGATATAATGTTTCTCCGTCCATCATTGGACGATGTTGAGAGTTGACGGCGATGTCAGGTGCTTATCAGATTTATGTTTGTCTGGCGGCGATGTCAGAGGTTTATTAGCACCATGGTTGTCTGGCGGCGATGCCAGAATTCTGTATCCCCACAGGTACTTGACGGCGATGTCGGGTGTTTCTCAGAGTTATAGTTAGCTGGCGGCGATGTCAGGTAATTTTGTCTTCCTAGCGGTGAGGTTGGATATTTTTTCTGGCGGCGATGTCAGGTAATTTTGTTTTCCTAGCGGTGAGGTTGGATATTTTTTCTGGCGGCGATGTCAGGTAATTTTGTTTTCCTAGCGGCGAGGTTGGATGTCCTTTTTGACGGCGATGTCAAGTGATCTAGTTTTTCAACGGCGATGTTGAGAAATTTGTTTTGACGGCGATGTCAAGTGATCTAGTTTTTTCAACGGCGATGTTGGGAAATTTGTTTTTGGCGGCGATGTCAAGTAATCTAGTTTTTCAACGGCGATGTTGAGAAATTTGTTTTGACGGCGATGTCAAGTGATCTAGTTTTTCAACGGCGATGTTGGGAAATTTGTTTTTTGGCGGCGATGTCAAGTGATCTAGTTTTTCAACGGCAATGTTGGAAATTTGTTTTGACGACGATGTCAAAAGTAATTATATCTTTGAATCTAATGGTTGTTCGTATTTAACGGAAAAATTGACGGCGAGGTCAGATTATTCTGAGGATTGACGGCGAAGTCAGAAGACGATTTTAAAGAAAATTTTGACGGCGAAGTCAGAAAATATTGTAAATTTGACGGTAAGGTCAGAAGATTGTTTGAGAATTGACGGCGAAGTCAGAAAATATTGTAAATTTGACGGTAAGGTCAGAAGATTGTTTGAGAATTGACGGCGAAGTCAGATTATTTTGTGGACTGGCGGCGAAGTCAGGTGGTTTACCATTTAGACATTGAGTTCTGACGGCGAGGTTAGACGCTATTAAAAGTTGATGGCGAGGTCAGACATTTGTACTTGATTTATGACTGACGACGAGGTCAGATGTTCTACTTGATATAGACGCATGATGGCGATATCAGAAGTCTCATTTTACGGTTGGCAAATTTCTGGGTTCTTTGGTATTCAACCGCCTTTTACCATGAATGTCTGAAAGCGTTTTATTTTCATCCCTTCTGGTCCAAGTCGATTGAATAGGGGCAACTGTTGCACCCTAAAATTTGCCCACCTGTATATTACTTTCATCTGTATATTCATCTACCAATTATTAATAAGAAAATCCAAAAAAATATGTGACTCTACTTATGGTCAAGGTGATGAGTTTTCTGCAAGTAGGGTTGAATCAAGTATCAGTTGGGGTCTGTCAGAAGTGTTCCAGGGCAGATTTTTGTGTATGATGTTATTTCTAGTTCAAGAGGTCCTAACTTAATCGTGGTCAGTCAAGAGTTCTTTTTTAGGAACGAGACTAGGGTGTGCAATTCAGATAATATGTATTTAGGGTTGCAGTAAGGATTTGTGCTTTTCAATCAGGGTTTGGTGCGGTATATTGAGGTTTATAGCACAATTCATAATCTTTTGATCTTAGAAGCACTTTCTTGCTCAATTGTTTTATAATGAGGATTTGTCAATACTTAAGTGGCCAGGTTCAGATAGTTTCGTTACTTTGATTCCATTCATCAGAAGCTGATTCAAGGATTGTGATGTGATTCATGATTTATGGCGGCCAGGTGCAATCTCGAGGTTTTAAGTGTGGTGGCACATTACGAAACCCATTTCAAACCAATCCAATTTCCATCCACCTTGCCAATTACCCATTTTTTAGTTATCCATTTAAATCCATTCATTTTTTTTATCCACATCCAAAATCATCTATTTTCAAATCCCACTGCATACTCACATGTTTTTAGAAATACATTGTCATTATCATGCCTTCTTATCATTAATTATCTACAAAGATAAAAGAGAATTCAAAGTCAAAATTACCAAAAGCTCATCTCAAGCACACTACAAGAAAAAATCATGAAGCATAAACTCCAAAGAGGCCCATTGTACTTTTTATCTTTCTTCTTATAGCAATCCAACAAAAAAGGTTACAAACAAATGTTCTTGAGGGCCCAATTCATAATTTCAAAAAAAAGAAGAAGAGAGAATCTCTACAAAAATATATAAGTCTGTGTCTTGTTTCCTTTGGGCCCAATTACATTGCCAAATTTAAAAAAAAAAAGGGGTACAACATCATGAAAATACTAGCAAAGAAACTCCACTCAAAGGCTGTCCCACAAGCCTTCGCGTACCCATTTACCAAAACTGGAAAAACAACGAAGCCTGCATAAACCAATCCAACACCACGACCTGCACGAAATCAAGCCTCGACATGAGATACTACAGATAAAATCAAAATGTGAGGAGAAAGTTGCGAAAGAAAAACGCAGCACACCCACAGCAGCAGTAGAGTCGTACGCATCCGCAGCGTTATGTTTGCGGCCAAAATGCAAATCGCGGACCTTATTCGTACAAGCACGTCGCCCACATCAAGGCCCCAAAGTTGTACGGTTCCACAACCGTATTATACCAATTCCGCAGCAAAGACGCTTCCTGCAAATAAATCACAGTACAAATCCCACGTATACGCCAACCCTGATAATGTCACGCCAGCAATTGTTGAAAGCAGATACGCACTGACAAAACAGAAAGGAGCACGTTACTTACCCGCAGCTTTCTTGACAGGACTATTAGATCCTGCAACATCTCGTGAGGAGTTCCTTCAGCTCTTTGCAGATTTGGAAGGAAAGGTACCAGTGTTTGTTGTATCATCGAAAGGGTCTCCTAAAAGGTCTAAAGCTGAGATGGAAGCTCTTAAGGGAGCTAAAGGGGTGACCAAGTTTGTGGAAGTGCCTGGTGCTCTTCTTCCACAGGAGGAGTACCCTGCTGTAGTTGCGGAAGAGCTTTATCAATTCTTGCAACAGTATTTTGGTTCTGTCGCATAAATTTGGCTCGTCATGTGACACTTCCGCATAATTCACAAAGGCCATAAAGTGTGCTAGCTAGACAACAAGCCATGACCTGTAAAACCACCAACAACACATTAAAACCTATTGAAAATCCAAACCCTATTCACAGCCTTGACTTTCTAGACCCACGATACGACGTCCTTTCCGTAACCGCTACGCAACTTGCCTTCAATTTTGTTACATTAAAATCTGCTACATCTGCAACCGACAAAATTAAGGCAGTGAGAAGGAATAAAGGAAAAAAGAAAAAAAAGCACAAACCAAAACACTACAACAAGACAAAACCTGCTATCAATAGCCCACACACCAGCCTGCTGCGAACCGTACCTGCACCAATACCACACCACATAATAACCTGCAGCATCATGACAACAAACTTGCAGCTAACACAAATCCCATACCAGACAATACCTGCTACTACTCCTCCCACACCAGACAAACAACCTGCCATAAGCTGCTACTCATCATGCCAGACAAAACCTGCTGCAAGCTGTACCTGCACAAAACACACAACCATAACATCAGCCTTCCCTATTCTTTTAATACTTACCTTAAAACCATTCAAACAGATACCAGACCTAAAAAACAACAACACAAACACATCACGATTTTCCTCCATTGTGCATTGCTGGAACACCCTTCTGCCACCATGCACATAAACATCATCAGCCTCTTCACCTATCAAATCTTTTTCTCCCTAAACTCTGCTTCAAACTCACACGCAGCTATCACTTGTTTATATGAAACCATCATTAACAACACCCTTCATTACTCTTGAGCCAACATTAACAACATACTCCCTTCTCCATTTTGAAGCAAGAAGACTCATCTCCATTAACATCTTCATCATCCCCTTTCCATAAACACTGAAAAATCCAAACGGAACATCTTCAAAATCACTCAAACCTTCTCCTTCAATACACAACCTATTCCAATTTTCAACAACAAATCCAAACCCTCTTTTTGAACAACATCAAGACTTGTTCAAACACCACCGACAACCGAAATCTAAACCCCACCTTTAATCGCTTCTTAACCCAGACTTCAAAAGCTTTCCATTATTTTTCAAACTAATAACAACAGTCATCCTCATCACCTTCAACAAACTTCAATCATTAACCTACAAAAAAAAAACTCCAGAACCACTTTCAATCTTCACCCTTTCAATTGGAAAAAAATCACTCGAATCTCACTCAACCACAGACCCACAACACGAAGCTCCTTCGAACAACACACGAACCACAACTCTTCAACTCAAATTCAATCCACCTTCGATTTCCAACCTTCATCATCAAACTCCATTTCCACCGCTTTAAACCGTAACCCACCGTCATTTAACCTCTGAACCCCTCAATCTTCTCCTAAACCAACTCTCGAAATCCATCGCCCAGAAACAACTCCAACCGAATCAATCCGCATGAACAACCAAACCCATTTCAATTCATCCCCAAATCCTTCAAACCCATCTGTTTCAAACCAAATCAGAAAAAAGTGAGAAGAAATAACACCCAAATAGAGAAGGGAAGAGATTTTGAGAGAAGAAACTTTAAATTGGAATACGAACCTTTGAGAATGGGACAGAAACGAGCTTCGCAGAGAGAGCGAGAGTGAGCGATGAGGGTGAGTGAGGGAGAAGACCATCTGAGTCTTCGTCTTTTCGTTTTTCTTATTATTTATTTTGTTTTATTTAATTTGGTTTTCTTTTTTTTTTTCATTTATTTATTTTATTGTTTATCATTGTGCCGGGCCTTATAGCCCGTGTTGGTCTGATCACCTTCTTACTCCCCGTTTTAATTTTGACCCCCCTCCTTTTTCTTCATTTTATAATTAAGTAACATACTAATATATATATATATATATATATATATATATATATATATATATATATATATATATATATATATATATATATATATATATATATATATATATATATATATATATATATATATATATATATATATATATATATATATATATATATATATATATATATATATATATATATATATATATATATATATATATATATATATATATATATATATATATATATATATATATATATATATATATATATATATATATATATATATATATATATATATATATATATATATATATATATATATATATATATATATATATATATATATATATATATATATATATATATATATATATATATATATATATATATATATATATATATATATATATATATATATATATATATATATATATATATATATATATATATATATATATATATATATATATATATATATATATATATATATATATATATATATTTAGATTAGTTTGTTTTAACTTTTTTTTCTAAATAATTTCTTTAGTTTATATTAGATTTTTTATATATGTATATTATATTTAGAAGTTTTTTTATATTTTATTTCTTTTAGAAGTTTACATTTTATATTTTAAAATTAGGTTTATTTCTCATTTGTCATTGGACATTTTGTCCCATTTTTTATTGTTTTGGTCGATGACGAGACCTCTGTAATTCATTACCAGTCAAATTATTGATGAGTAATGTTGGATCTGAGACCACCTCTTTTCTCTCTTCATTACTTGTCCCAACTCGATTCAAAAGCATTGACAAACCATCTTCAATATCCAATTATCTTTGTATTGAATTAAAAAGAGGGGATTAAGTGTAGACTTTCTTCCTCTCCGAGTGTTGGGATGCCCACTGTAGTAAGGGTGGTTTCGACGCTCGTCTTTCAATACGAAGACGTTTCCATACCATCTCTCCTAAAACCTCGGTGTTGTACCGAGTCCTTTTTCAAACCATAATAAATTGATTTCTCTTTGTATCGAATTAAAGAGAGAAGATTGGGTGTTGACCTCTTCTTCTTCGAGTGCTGGGATGCTCACTGTAGTGAGGGTGGTCTCGATACTCGTCTTTCGATACGAGGACGCGACTTTATCCACCATCTCGCTTTCACAACTTCCTTCCACAATTTTCACGCCTAAAACCCCGGTCCTGTACCGAGTGCATTTTCAAATCATTTTCGTAACAAATACTTGAATGGTCGTGGAATGATTAGGCGTAGGCCTTCTCCTATCCCGAGTGCTGACGTTTACCGTAGGGTTCTCTGTCGCAAAGCACTTACCATTCAAAACCAAAAACATCTTTAATAAGAGAACGAAGTTCTCTTTGCATTGAATTAAAGAGAGAGGATTGGGTGTAGACCTCTTCTTCTCCGAGCGTAGGGATGCCCACTGTAGTGAGGGTGGTTTCGACGCTCGTCTTTCAATACGAAGACGCCTCGTTCGCCGCACCTTTTTTATAACAAAAACTTTGAGATAACAAATTGGGTACTACCCGTAGGGGTTACTATCCGAGGACCTATCTCGCCCCAAAAACAATCCAGTCAATCAAACGTGACATCTTGCCTCGCGTGGCGAAAACCAATTTTTCAAACAGGATATGTTACGTCCGTTCTACCGCAAACAGGTAATGCCTAAGTCTCCAACGAGCGAGCAGCAAAACACCTAAACTGCTAGAATGTGCACGATAGCATCATCCGTAAGGACATCAACACACTGTTAGCACGAACTACGTTTGCTCTGATTTCTCATGTCAGATGAGAATACGTAGGCACAAGACGGCGATGTCTTGGCGAGCTCCCTTTTTCACCTTTCACCCGTAGTTGGCCGAACTACGGCTGCTCTGATTTCTCATACCAGATGAGAATATGTAGGCACAAGACGACGATGTCTTGGCGAGCACAATCCCCCCTATCACCCGTAGTTCCCCGAACTACGTCGACTCTGACTTTCTCATACTTGTTGAGAATACGTAGGCCTAGGACTGCGAAGTCCTACCGAGTTTGTTCCCTCTCTCTTCTTCCCTGTTACCTCTCTTTCCCCGTTTCTAAACCTATATTTCTACCCTTTGGAACACTCTTTTATGGCATAATATTTTAGCAAATATAATCACGCGTCGACAAACAAAAGGTTCCCATCGAGTACGATGGATGCGAGGGGTGCTAATACCTTCCCCTCACATAACCGGCTTCCGAATCCATTCTTGGTTGCGAGACCATCTTATCCATTCTTTTCTTAAGGTTTTCTCGATATTTTCCTTTCCCCTCATGGGATAAATAAAGTTCGGTGGCGACTCTTCTGTCCTTTCTTCTTCGCCTCCCCGTCGTTGCGCGATGCATTTTTCGAGTAGCGACACCCCCCCTTTAGCAGTGCTTTCTAAAGGCAGCATATTTTTTCCTTTGTTTTTTTAACTCTTTAGCAGCGCTTTTACAGAAAGCGCTGTCTTTTCTGCACTGCCAAAAATCATTTTTGGCGTAGTGAATGATATAGCTACTAATAAGGTTTTGAGATGTCTTAATAGGGAATGGCAACTGAAGGTCACCGCAATCAAAGAAGCAAATGATCTTGAGATACTTGATCTCACAACTCTCTTTGGCAAGCTAGAAGAACACGAGCAAAAACTCACTTGCTTGGGAAAACATGAGAAAAATCATGAAAAGAAGATGAAGAAGGAGAAAGGTAAATACAAGGAGGAAGAAAATAAGTCTATTGCTCTGAATACTTCAAGTTCAAAGTCTTCAAATAATGAGCAAGGTGATAATGAAACAAGAGATGACGAGAATCTATATAAAGAAGATATGAGAGTTTTTGTGAAAAGATTTAACAAGTACATCAAAAGAAATGGTGTAAAGTTCTCGGACAAAAACCTCATTAAGTTTAGAAGACAATCAAACTTATAAAGGAAGATGATGAGAAGATAGGAAGATCAAGACGTTCATGTTACAATTATGGAAAAGCCGGACATTACAAGTCGGAGTGTCCATTGATATAGAAAGACAAAGAAAAAGGCCATCACAAAAAATATAGAAAGCCTAGAAGAGCTTATTTTGTGTGGGAAAGCGATAACGATTCTTCAAGTGATGAGGAAGAATCAAATGTTTGTCTCTCGGTTTACTCTTATGGAAAGAAGAAAAAGAATGTAAGTCACTCTAAATATGAACATGTTGCTGAATTGTCTTATGTTGAGTTGCAAAAAGCTTTTGAAAATCTACATAGAGAGGCCATAAATGCTTTCAAAAAGTTAGCTTCAAACCATAGAATCTTTTCACATTTAAAAGCTAAAGTTTTGGAAACCAAAAATAACATGGAAGCTTTTAAGCAATCTATGGTAGATCTTCAAAAAGTTAAAGATGAAGATTGTAATGCCTCATACTGCTTTCAGAATTACCGTCTGACCCTACAAACCAACGCAGGTCTTTTCAGCATATTTTGTCCACACTCATACGCTTTTTGAGAAACTTCCTAGAAGGTCACCCATCTCTATACTACTCCAAGTCAAGCACGCTTAACTATGGAGTTATTATTAGTTAAGATACCAAAAAACAGATGCATCTTGTTGGTATAGGTAGTACCAATTAATCCTTATAATCCTTCCTTTAACCATGCACTCCCATATGTGTACAGTCTCAGGATCCCTCTCTTTCTGATGTGAAATCAGTTTTTTCCATAAAAACTTCTAGGAATGTCTCATTGTCATGCCTCGTAAACCAAAAATTACTATTTCGCCTTCGGGTGTTACACGTAACCACTCTCCGCCCTCTTCGGCCTCGGGTGTCACATGCCCACCAACTTTCTTTTAGTTTGTCCCTAAACCACATCAACAATATGATAATCGAGAAACGAGAAACGATAATTCAACATGGTGAAAGTTTCGGCAACATTATGATAATTGAGAAATGATAATTCACTCAAAACATGAAGGACAATCACGCAATCACAAACACAAAACACAACATCGAAACAAACGTTCATCATAAGATACATCAATGTATGCAAGACTAATGTTCACCAACTCCATCATCTAAATGCATGTGGTACCGAAGTTTTGTAAACATCAGAGGTATATTACTGATATTATCCACCATCGTAAAAAGTCTTCGGCCCCTCAACTAAACCGACGATCTCCACCATAGGATCTGAAACACACCTCTAGTCCCTCAAATAGACTAACGATCCCCACCATAGGATCTGAGGTCACCCAAAAATAGACCGAAGTCTCACCTAACTCCGAAATAGTATGAATGCATAAAATGTTATAAGGATTTAAACCGACATCCACAGAAAATTACCCAAACATAATCAAAGATTGTACATTCACCAAAATTTTATATTTCATTATTATCATCATAACAGGTTCAAAGTATGAACCCAAATTCCAGTCATAACCTTCCAGAATAATATCGTAACATTGTTAATTCTCCAAAAGAACTAAATTAAATTAAATATAAGGTTTATACTTTAATTTTATTATGAAAATTTTACAGTTATCAAAACTAACAACATTAATTTTCCAACAAAAAGACTTTTTTCAATTAAGAACAAAGATTTTGTTAGTTTTAGATTTATTTATAAAAGTTATTATTATTTGACAGAACATGACAACATACATTCTATATTTGGAATTGACAGAACATGACAGCATACGTTCTATATTTGGAATAAATATTGTACAC
This sequence comes from Lathyrus sativus, assembly GCA_963859935.3. NCBI lineage: Eukaryota > Viridiplantae > Streptophyta > Magnoliopsida > Fabales > Fabaceae > Lathyrus > Lathyrus sativus. The sequence goes on along the minus strand of OZ012741.1, from coordinate 597,702,887 downwards.
TAATGAGATAAAAGTCAAATAATATTTACATTGATTGGGCATAATTAGGCATGATTAGTTTTCCAATTGTGGAATTGTAATTCTTGTATATATCACATGTTGATGATCAATAACAGACATGGAAATATTTTCCTATATGGTATCAGCTAGGTTTGATCCATACCAAATTGTAGCCGTCACAACTTGAATCCTTATTCTTCCGCTCCAAAAAAAACAAAAAAAAAACCTTCACTTTCACCATGCCTTCAAATGATGAAACCAGAATCGAAACAACATCTCCTCCTAAATTTCACTCTGCCTTTGCAATAACCAACATGAAAACCATCATTCCCATCATGTTGGATAATGATTCAAGTCTTTATCTTTCTTGGTCTACCCTGTTTCAGGTTCAAGCGCGTGTCCACAACGTACTTGATCATATAATCCCTCCCACTGATGAAGCAACCCGATAAGAAGTTACACAAACAAAGACCAATGATCCCAACCTCTGGAACTGTCTCAACGCGGTTGTTCTGTAGTTGATGTATGCCACCGTTACCCAGGATATTCTCAGGTCCATCCCGGTGCTTAACGACACCGCCGAAAGCTGTTGGAACCTAATTGTGGCTATGTTTAAAGACAACAAGAATTCAAGAGCAGTCCACCTCGAACATTAATTCTCCAACACGCACTTGGAAGATTTCCCATCAACAAAAGTATATTACAATCGCCTGAAACTCCTCGCAGATGTTGATTCTCCCGTCAACAACACTCGTCTTGTGTTGAAAATGATTTCTGGACTGACAAATTCATATGCAGGATTCGTTACATACATCTAGCAACATGATCCCTTGCCGATGTTTGAAACGGCGAAATCCCGGTTGGAATTAGAAGAATCCACCATGATTCAACGAGTTGCACGCGAGTTCGGCAACCAATCATCTCCGGTAGCCTTACTCATGAAATCAGAAGATGCGAACTCATCTTCCTCTGCCTCTCCTGCCAATCCCGTACGACACTCTCTCAACAACAACACTAACAACATCAATCGCGGCAACAACAACAATCAGGGTAGAAACAGTAACCGTGGTAACAAGAGGAAGAACTCCGGTAGAGGTGGTCGTAGTTACACTCTCCCAACCTGCTGCTTTTACTGCCACTGAACCAAGCCCAACAGATATTGAAGCGGATCTTCACACTCTACATCGTGCTCAGTCTGACCCATCCTGGTATATGGACACTGGAGCAACATCTCATATGACATCTACAAATGGTAATCTCTCATCTTATTTTAATTTGAGCAAAAATAATAGTATTATCGTAGGAAATGGCCATTATGTTCCAATTCATGGTTTTGGAAATGCTAACTTACCTCCCCCTCATCCTCCACTATCTCTATCAAATGTCCTTCATACACCAAAATTAATTAAAAATCTAATTTTTGTTCGAAAATTCACTACCGATAACCATGTTTCTGTTGAATTTGATCCGTTTGGTTTTTCTGTGAAGGATTTTCAGACGGGGATGTTTCTAATGAGATGTGAGAGTCAAGGCCAGCTATATCCTATCACCAACATAACCAAAAATAAGACCGTTTTTCCTTCCGAATTTGCAGCTTTATCCACTTCTGTTTGGCACGACTGTTTGGGTCACACGGGAGCATCTATTTTAGATTCTCTTAGAAAAAATAAAATGATTAATTGTATTCCTAATTCCAAAATAAATTTAACCTTTTGTCATTCTTGTCCTCTTGGTAAACATGTTAAAATGCCTTTTATTGACTCACATAACTCCATTTTTATGCCATTTGATATATTACATAGTGATGTATGGACATCTCCCGTATTGAGTACTTCTAGTCATAAATATTATGTGCTCTATTTGGATTACTATTCAAATTTCTTGTGGACTTTCCCGATTTCGCACAAATCACAAGTTTTTCTAACTTTTGAAAATTTAAGAGCATATATTAAAACTCAATTTCTTCGGGAAGTTAAAAATATTCAGTGCGACAATGGTAGAGAGTATGTCAATGGCCCCTTTCAAAAACTCTATGAAGCAAATGGAATTTCATTTCGTTTCTCGTGTCCTCATACTTCTTCTCAAAATGGAAAAGCTGAACGAAAAATTCGTTCTATTAATAATATAATTCGGATTTTACTAATTCATGCTTCTTTACCGCCAAATTTTTGGCACCATACTCTCCAAATAGCAACTTATCTACTAAATATTTTACCAAATAGAAAGTTGAAATATCAATCACCTCTCAAATTTCTTTTTCAAAAAGATCCATCCTACACCCATCTACGAGTCTTCGGTTGTTTATGTTACCCTCTCTTTCCATCAACCACTATAAATAAACTCCAATCTCGTTCCACCCCACGTGTCTTCTTAGGATATCCTTCAAATCATCGTGGGTACAAATGCTATGACCTATCCCTAAATAAAATCGTTATTTGTCGCCATATCATATTTAATGAATCTGAATTTCCTTTCTCAAAGCTGCATACTCTTAATCCAAACAATTATCAATTTCTTGATAATGAAGTGTCACCTTACATAAATCACCTTATCACGGAAACTAGCCCAGGTCTAAGGACACCAAACATCACTCAACAAAACTATCCACCATCTGCTCAACTAGGGCCGGCCCCAACTCCCCCCGCGTTTCGGCCACAACCCCAACCTAACCAAACACACCGAACTGAAGTACCTACCTCAGACCAACCTACCTCACAACCGAACCAAACTTTGCCTTCCACCTATACTCCACCAAATATACCATTTCCTGCTATTTACCAACCTACCGTTAGTTCTAACAACAAAAATGTTACGAGGAGCCAACATGGCATTTTTAAACCCAACAAAAAGTACATCAATCTCCACACCGAAGTCACAAAATCTCCTCTCCCTCGTAACCCTGTGTTAGCACTAAACGACCCGAATTGGAAAATGGCTATGGATGATGAATACAATGCTCTTATTCAAAATAAGACGTGGTATTTAGTGCCCCACCCACCTGATGCAAATGTTATTTGTTCTATGTGGATTTTTAGGCATAAAGAAAAATCGGATGGTTCTTTTGAGAGGCATAAAGCCCGACTTGTAGCTAACGGTGCAGGTCAACAGGTTGGCATAGATTATGGAGAGACCTTTAGTTTGATTGTCAAACCAGCCACCATCCAAACAATACTCATTATTTCCTTATCTAAAGCATGAAAAATTCATCAGTTAGACGTCAAGAATGCTTTTCTACATGGTGAACTCAAAGAAACAATGTATATGCATCAACCTTTGGGCTTTAAAGATCCAAATCTTCCTCATCATGTATGCCATCTACGAAAATCTTTGTATGGGCTCAAGCAAGCTCCAAGAGCGTGGTACAAATGATTTGCAGATTATGTATGTTCAATTAGATTCCCTCAAAGCAAGTCAGACAACTCTCTTTTCATCTACCGGAAAGATGCACACATGGCCTATCTTCTTCTTTATATGTACGACATAATTCTCACTATGTCTTCTGATGATCTTCGCAAGTCTATAATATCACGACTCAACTATGAATTTGCTATGAAAGACTTGGGACCACTAAGTTATTTTTTGGGTATTGTAGTTACTCGGCATAATGGTGGCTTGTTCTTATCTCAGAAAAAGTATGCAGATGAAATTCTAGAGCAAGCAGGCATGTCATCGTGCAAATCATGTCCAACTCTGGTTGACACTAAACTGAAGCTTAGCGCCAAAACTAACACTCCCTATGAAGACCCATCATTATACCATAGCCTTGTCGGTGCTCTCCAATACCTCCCTTTCACGAGACCTGACATCACATATGCGGCACAATAGATATGTCTTTTTATGCATGACCCCATGGACGATCACATGCACTCTCTTTGCTGCATTTTGCATTACATTCAAGGAACCAGTCACTATGGCTTACATATCTATCCATCATCCACTACATTGTTGGTCTTTTACACTGACGCGAATTGGGGAGGATGTCCTGACACTAGACGTTCTACCTCCGGTTATTGTGTTTTTCTTGGAGAGAACTTACTATCATGGTCGTCTAAACGTCAACCCACATTGTCTCGATCCAGTACTGAAGCTGAATATCATGGAGTTGTCAATGTCGTCTCTGAGTCATGCTGGTTACGTAACCTTCTTCTCGAACTTCATTGTCTGATACACAAAGCTACTATGGTATACTGTGATAAAGTTAGTGCCATATATCTTTCTGGTAATCCTGTTCAACATCAACGTACAAAATATATCGAGATGGACATTCACTTTGTACATGAAAAAGTAGCTCGTGGACAGATACACGTCCTGCACGTTCCCTCACGCTATCAAATTGCGGATATATTCACCAAGGGTCTTCCTCTAATACTCTTTCAAGATTTCTAAGACAGTTTAAGCGTATGCCAACCTCCCGCTTCAACTGCTGGGGTGTGACAAAACATGACATCATACATTCTATATTTGGAATAAATATTGTACACTAATGAGATAAAAGTCAAATAATATTTACATTGATTAGGAATAATTAGGCATGACTAGTTTTCCAATTGTGGAATTGTAATTCTTGTATATATCACATGTTGATGATCAATAACAGACACAAAAATATTTTCCTATATTATTCACTAGAAAGAGTAAACAAAACTATGAAATTTATTAGAATCAAAAGGTTAATCCTTATGGCATTGCCAAAGGTCTTTAAATACATAAAACAAAGAAACTCTAATGAGTCTTATGGGCTTTTAATCCTAAAAAAAATAAATAAATAAAATAAATAAAACATAAATTGCTAAAGTTTCAGAAAATAGGAAAACAATGTTTTTGGAACTTAAACGAGCTTAAATGGCTTAAAAAATGAATAATCACTGCATGACAATGTTATTGGCTCCTGTGACGATTCCTTTTTCGAAAAGATATAATACGTGTTATTCTGACATCGGACCCCAAATTTACGAAAAATTATGTTGAATCGCTCTGAAGCACGACTTCATAAAATTTTACAGAAAAACAGGGTTCATGATTTTTATTTGGAAAAAATATTTTATTAAGCTTTTTATATACCAATTATAAGGTTTCTAATCTGAATGTTCAACCCAAGTCAATCCACATTTCATCATGAAAATATACACTGCCCAAATGGGATTATCCCATTTGGGCATAGATCGATAAAAAATCCCAAAAAGTGACAAATTGGAAAAAAATCTCAATTGCTCACAGATCGTTATAAACGATCGATTAACAACATAAATTCACAGCTCTTGCATATATCCACATACACATAATTATAAAATATATATATATAATCGATCATATGGGTTTTGATCAAACCCCATAGGGACAAACCCAAAACTTGTATTTTAATACATACATAATAATTTCACACAAATAATGCAATCATATATAAGTATCATTGTAAAACATATATTAAATTCATAGATTATATAACAAACATCTCAAATACAACATATACAAATATACGGTAGACAAAGGCATCTCTACCTTTGGCGCTAGTAAGAAGGTAAGGAACCCTCTTCACACTACTGCCTAGCCCACCCTATAGTAAGAAATTCCCCCTACCTTATCGATTGAGCTTTCAAGATCTTGATGTTCATCCCTCTCCAAATCGCTGTCTCACGATTACTTCCAAACTGGTCTCCCCGAACTCAGATGTGCCGTTTAGCGATATATGCCTTAAACCTTAGTTTTGCCCTAACTCTCACACTCTCCCTTACGATATATATAGTGTTTAATCTAACGGTAAGATTAATTCCCAAATATTTAGTCCCAAACAAAATTCTTATTTAATTGATAAATAAAATAAAATAAATCTTAAATTAAATAATTATTCAATTAAGCGTCACACCATTAATATTTAAACAAAATATTTATTTGATTTTAAAAAGAAAATATATTTTTAACATAAGCTGTTACACTATATTTAAATAATTAAATAATTATTATTATAAACCTCAAATAATTATTATCATTATTTTTAAATAATTAAATAAAATCTACCGCTCTTACTCAAATATTTTAATAATTATTAAAATATTAAAATACCCTCGAATACTCTAAAACATAAAACACCCAAAAATACACCAACATCACATAAATAAATTATCAAATAATTTATAAAATGCTATAATTAAATAAAAACAATTAAGTAAGTTAGGGGTGTTACAACTCTCCCCCACTTAAAAAGACTTTCGCCATCGAAAATTACCTAGCGAAAACAACTCTGAGTAGGATTCCTTCATCCTGCTCTTCAGCTCCTAAGTCATGCTACCTCTAGTAGGTCCTCCCCAAATGACCTTCACTAGAGTAATCACTTTGCCTCACAGCTGCTTAATCTCTCGATCCACGATCTGAACAGGAGCTGCTTCAACAATCAGGTTGTCATGAACTTGCACATCGTCCATCTGGATTACACACAAATGATCATGAACATACTTATGAAGCTGCGACACATGGAAAACATCATGCGGATTTGAAAGAGATAGGGGCAGTGTCATACGGTAAGCAACATCTCCAATCTTCTGGGTAATCTAATAGGATCCAATGAAGCGAGGAGTCAGCTTCTTAGACTTCAGAGCACGATCCACACCGGTCATAGGAGTGACTCTCAAAAAAATATGATCACCTTCTCGGAACTTTAGATCTTTCATTCGCTTATCATGATAACTCTTCTGCCTACTCTGTGAAGCCTTTAACTTCTCTTGGAGAACTACCTAAAAAAATCCTTGTGTACTCTCTCTCTCTCTCTCTCTCTCTCTCTCTCTCTCTCTCTCTCTCTCTCTCTCTCTATATATATATATATATATATATATATATATATATATATATATATATATATATATATATATATATATATATATATATATATATATATATATATATATATATATATATATATATATATATATATATATATATATATATATATATATATATATATATATATATATATACACACACACACACACACACACACACACACACACACACATTTCATTAGTAAATTATTGTGTTCATCATTTGTGAGATTAATCCGTTTGACAAATTATTTTGAAAATGTTTTGTTGAGTTGATCACAATCATTTTATTGTGGTTTGATTTTAAGATCAACAAAACTATATAAATTTCCAAACTAAATCGATTATACAAAAGGTGTTTGATAATTTGCTTCAATTATATTTTGGTTTGATTTATCATTGGAAATAGAATTTCTTATTAAGTAGCCTTGTGGTATTTGTGATTAAAGCATATTGATTAAGTTTCTTATCATCATCTCCGATTTGTTTTCTCACGTGCATATTCGAGCTTCTCGATAGGGGTTCGGTTAGACGAATCGATCTAAGTTACTTCCATTAGCCATTATTTTAAAAAATAGTTTTTGTCAATCAAATTTTTATTAGGGATCTATTCACCCTATCTAGATAAGTCGCCTTCGTCTAACACGATGACCCCGAGACCTGCCCAAAAGTATCCCTGACGTATGAGTCAAGAAAGAGGGAGTCTCGACTATTTTTTGAAAGATAAGTTGTCAATAACTTCTCTTGATTAAAAGGGAAATGTTGACTCCACTTAGGGTGACTCAAACCATAGGTCTTAAAGGCCTCTATAAATACATCTATCCACAAAAGGATAAAGGTAGGCCCTAAGTCATACACATTCTCTACACCCTAAAGAGCACAATGCTCACTACAATCTTAACATTTGACTGTCTGTAATTATACACTTGCTACCGAGCATCACCGGGTCATCACCAAATATTCTCACCTCACATGATCAGGTTTCCTAAACCACCTTAAAACACTACCGTATAGGACTTTTCACTGTCGCAAGAAAATTCTAACCACCATATCATGTTATAAACCTACTAAGGTCTTTGAGTCTCCTTACCCTTGCAGGTGAAACATGCACACATATGCTTTTTGACCAGTATAATTTGCAACTCTTTGTTCACCATATAACTAAAGTTTTGCAATATATACATAAATTTGTTAGGTTATTGATGTGGAACAAGTGACTCCAAGCAAAAGAATAGGGGTTTAATTGTGGTATTCAAAATTTATGGTTATTTTTAGAATAATTAGTAAAACAATAGTTTGTGTTGGTATAGTTAAAAATAGAGATAGCAGCAGAAAATGGAAGGAAAGAAAAGGAAAGTAAAGTAAATGACTGAAAGTAAAGAGAGAAAGATAGAGTTTTGAAACCAAAATGATAGTTTGGCAAAAAATTAGTAGTCTTTTTTTTCTCTACACACATCTGCAGAGACTAACTCTCGAGTCGGGGAGGACTACAATAGAGTTTTAAAACCAAAATGATAGTTTGGCAAAAAATTAGTAGTCTTTTTTTTCTCTACACACATCTGCAGAGACTAACTCTCGAGTCGGGGAGGACTACAATAGAGTTTTGAAACCAAAATGATAGTTTGGCAAAAAATTAGTAGTCTTTTTTTTCTCTACACACATCTGCAGAGACTAACTCTCGAGTCGGGGAGGACTACAATAGATTGTAAAACTCTCCCTCAAGATATTTAACATTGTTCCATGCCCAGAATTAGATTCAAACTCAGAACCTCTAGTTAAGCTGAAAGAGACCCTTACCATCTCAACCAAGTGCTCTTGTGCACCTAATAGTCATAAATGTTGATTCATTGAGATATTTTTAAAACTAACTTTAAAAAAATTACATCAGATAGATATTTGATTAGATGCACTTCTATAATAGATTTCAAAATGACCATCGTTTAAAGTTTTTACATACAGATTAAGGAAGACAATACTATTATCATAAGACGTTATAGTTTTACTAAATTAACCTTATTAAAGTATTGAAAGAAATGTACATAATAATAATTAAATGACACAATTGAAAAAATTATAATCAGTGAGAATTACATTCATTTTGAAACACATTTTATTTGTTTAAAAGATAACCATTTTATTTATTTTACGGATAATACTAACTTGTCCCTTAAGACACAATTTAAGAGATAAATATAATAAAAAAATCTTGAAAATTGTGTGGTGAATTTAATATCACTTTATAGTTAATGATTTTATTGTTTTTCTGATAAGAATTTTCTATACGTGGGTCTTAGAATATTTTTTACTTAATAATTATCACACTAAATTGGCATTGAGATTTGAGACTATACACTTAGTATCTTACAAAATAAAAAAGTTAATAGGAATTTTTTTTTAGAACAAATAGAATTGAATTTGTACCTATCAGTAAGTCTAGAGATTAGAAATATAGTAGTATTACATTTGCGTTTCCACACCAATTATTAGGGTGTTATTTCCAAAGACCGACTTTTGCTCTTCCTTTTACATGTTATTACTTCTTCATCTTTTCTTCTTCCTCTTTACTATCTCCCTAGCCTCAGTACTTATGCTCATGCATCATTCATCACAAGCTTGAATCAAATTTGCTTCCGGGTCAGAGATATGGCTTCTTCATGGTGTATCAAACTTGCTTTCAAATGCCTTTATCATATAGCATGGTATGCAAATGCAATGAACTGTTTTATTCTTCTTCATCCTTTCATGCATGCTAATCAACATTACCCTTGTTTTATTTCTTTCTATTTTCTAGGCCTCTTTTTGCTCTGGTGTTTCCTATGTAAGTTCTTGTTCCGTGTGTTTCATTTACTCAAAAAAATGTTTCTACCTTTTAGATTATTGTTCACATCATTTTGTTTTGTATAATGCTCCTTTTGGTTTTTGTTATTATGATTCTTGGACAGGTGTGCTTCCATACAAGCAATCGAGACTGATTCCAATGCAGAAACTAAGAATTTGATCTCATATTGGATACTTCTTTCGTTAATATACCTCTTTGAGTATGCTTTTATGAACCTTCTTCTATGGTAAATTCTTTACTCAATGTATATAAATGTTGCGAATGACTTTTTTCAACCAATTCATGGAGTTGATTTAACTACTCCATTCCCATGATTCATATCAGGTTTCACCTCTGCCAGTACATTAAGCTAATGATTGTTTTCTGGCTTGTGACGCCGGACTTTGAACGAGCTTCTTATGTTTATAATAACCTCATTCGCTCGATGAAACCTCAAATAGTCACATGCTGGAGGAAGTGTTTTGTTGAGAGAGATAACTTTTTAATGCATGCAGAGAGGTATTTGGAAGAGAATGGAACTGAAGCCTTAGAAAAACTCATTACTAGCAAGGTAAGTGTAAATTTGGATTACATTTACACAATCATAGTGACATTTATTTATTGTAGTTTAATGAGAGAGCTTGATCTTGTGCAGACAAATGAAGAAAGAGTCCAAATTGAGGACAAAAACATTAAAGACTTGGAGGCTATTGAGGAAAAAGAAATTTCTGTTGCCAAGAATGAAGAAATACAGACAGAGAACAAAGTCATCAAAGATTTGGAGGCTATTGAGAAAACAGAGATTCCTGCAGTCAAACAAGTCAAAGTCGTCAAAGATTTGGAGGCTTTTGAGAAAACAGAAATTTCTGCAGTCAAACAAGTAAGAGGACACTTTTGTTTTTGAACAGACTAATCTGATTCGAGGTCAGTTCTGGTATCAAGTGGTTTCAACCCTCCCCTGATCGCAGTTGTGGGGATTGAACTGTGATCCTTCCTACTAAATTCAGTGTCAATCACCATTAGATCAACTAACAATTGTTCATTTAACTGATTATGATTTTTGTTGTGGTTGTTGTTGTTTGTAATAGAGAACCTATGCTAATATTTTGGCGAGTCAAAAGGCATCATCATCAGCCATAGTAGAAACCAAAGGAACAACAGAGAGTGATAGAGCTGTTGGAGAGGTTGTTCAGAGTTCAACTTCTACAGAGAAGGAAGTGCAGAGAGAGTGGGCATGTGCTTTATGTTTGGTAAAAGTTACATGCGAGAAAACCTTGAATTCGCACCTTAGAGGAAAGAAACACAGGGCTGCTTGGGAAGAAGCTTTGAAGTTAAAGATGCAACCTGGTCTGCAGAAGAAGCTGATAGAACCAATAAGGATGGTTAATACCAAAATAATATGTAAAGCGTGTAATGTTATGCTTCCAAGTGAGGACTGTGTGGCCTCTCACATAAAAGGGTGGAAGCACTTGTCTAATATTCAGAGTTGAAGGGAAATTTGGGTAGCAACTAGAGTCTAATTAACTTATATCAGTTGTACTAAAACATTGCTGATTTTTAGATGGAAAATACTTGTTATGCTTAATATTGATATTCACATAATGTTAATGTTTTAAGTAGTCAACAAGCTCTTAATTTTCTTAATTTTCTGTTTTAAGTAGTCAACAAGCTCTTAATTTTCTTTTTTCTGGAAGATTATACAAATCAAGTATGTTAGTATTATTTCGTGTATTTGTACTTTGGTGTAAAGCTATGATTTAAATAAAGGTGTTGAATATAAATTCAAATTCAAATTGTGATTGGTTTGAATTTAGATTGCATTTAAGTTTTATTTGATTGGCATTTGCATTTGAGGGTGTGTATATAAGCTAAAGTTGCAATTTAGTTTTAGTCGTTATAACCATTTTTCTATATCGAGTAAAAGTTAATTACAATTTTATTCTCTCTCTCTCTCTCTCTCTCTCTCTCTCTCTCTCTCTCTCTCTCTCTCTCTCTCTCTCTCTCTCTCTCTCTTTTAGGACTCGGTTCTGATTCAGGAACGGGAAACATGAGTGAATGTGAGGTGTGTGATTGATTTTGTTTTCGAAATTCATATTGAATTGAAGTTCGAAATCAAACAAAATCACATTTTTTTATTCTGCGGGATTGGAAAATATGAGTGTTGGTGAGAATTGATTGATTTGCACAAGAAAGAAGATGAACAGCTGAAACGCTAGCTTGAACACAAAGCTTCTAGTATTTGACAGAAAGAACTAAAATCGGTGGTTGATTCAGATGCGTGTGTTGTTTGAAGCTCAAGATGTTCTTGATCTCGTTAATGATGGTTACACGCTGATTGTAGAAAATGCAATAGAAGCGTAAAGAAATGTGCAACATGAAACGAGGAAGAAGGATCAAAAGGAATTGTTTTATATCCATCAGTGTGTGGATACTATCGTGTTTAAGAAAATTGTTGACGTGAAGGCGGCATGGACTACACTTGTGCGGTGTTACGGTGGTGATGCCTCGATAAAGAAGGTTAAGTGGCAATCCCTACTTAAGCAATATGAGAATCTCATCATGAAGGACAATAAGAAGGTACTTGAATACATCTCCAGAATGATTGTGGTCACAAATGAGATGAAGACTTGTGGAGAAACGCTCTATAAACAAGTTATTGATGAGAGGGTACTGAGATCACTTACTCCTAAGTTTGATTACATATTTGTAGTTATTAAACATTTTAAAGACACCAGTACCATGAAAATTGAAGAACTTCATAGCATTCTAGAGGCATAAGAGTTATGTCTAACTGAGAGGAACTCTGAAAGGGAGTTCGACCAGACCTTGAAAGCTTTTATTATCAAGAAGAATAAGAAGCAAGCATGGTCTGAGAATAGAAGAAAGTCTAGTGGTGTTCAGAAGTCAAAATCCTCTAATCCAAATTAGAAGCAACACAGGAATGTTCAGAAGGAAAATGAGAAGTTTGACAAGAGAAAGGTTCAATGTTACAATTGTAATAGGTTTGACCATTTTGCTGCTGATTGTTGGCTAAATAAGAAGAAAAAAGGGTGAAAAAGTCAATATAGTCAGCTGAGATTCTGATGTTGAACTTGTGTTATTAATGACATCTGAGAATGAAGGTAAAAGATGGTAGACTTGTGGTATATGAACACTGGCTGCTCAAATCACCTAATTGGAAATAAGAAATGACTAGTTGATTTTGACTTTGGTAAAATTACCAAAATCATATGGGCTGATGATAAGTATTTGAATCCTAAAGACATGACAAATGTCATAGTAACTCTGAAAAATGGTAAAACATGATTGATTTAGGATGTGGGGTATGTTCCTAGCATGAAGAGCAATCTAATGAGTGTAGGTCAGCTGATTGAAAAAAGTTTTTTAATAACCATGAAGGAAAATCTCTTGAAGTTGTATGACTATAATCAGAAGCTGATTATGAAGTCTGAATAGGGAAGGAATATGACATTCAAGGCGAATGTGAAAACTGCAGACTCTTAATACCTTAGTGCAATAAATTTTGTAAAGGAAGGTGAGTTGTGGCACAAGAGATTGGGGAATCTAAATTATAGAAGCTTAAGGCATCCAATTTCAAAGAATAAGGTACATGGAATTCGTAAGATAGTGTCACCAGAGAAATCATGTGATGTATGCATGAGAGGCAAAGGACCATGATTACCATTCTCATCAGAAACGCCTCTATGAGCAAAGCATGCCTTGGATATGGTACATTCTGATCTATGTGGGACATTTCTAGTACCTTCACTTGGAGGAAACAACTAATTTGTGTCATTTGTGGATGAGTTTACAAGAATGACCTGAGTAGCACTTATTAAGTTCAATCATGAGGTATTTGTTGAGTTCCAGAAGTTCAAAGTGAAGGTTGAAAATCAAAGGGGACAAAGGTTGAAGATCCTCAGAACTGGCGGTGGAGGTGATTTCAACTCCACAAAGTTCAAGAAGTACTATGAGGAGAACGGAATTGAGCATGAGGTTACTTCTCTATACATTCCTCAGCACAATGGTATTGCTGAAAGAAGAAACACAAATTTGCTTGATATGACAAGGAACATGCTGAAAGAGAAGAATTTTCCTCATACGTTGTGAGGTAAAGCTATTGCCACATTAGCATATTGTTGCACCCCAAAATTTGACTAACAATTATTTATTCATTGAGTGTTTGAAAGTGGATACCTTCATCAGAAAGTTCAAGAGATCCTCAGAAGAAGTGGGTTGAAACCAGGGTTGTGTGCTTCATAGTTTGAAAGTTGTGGGTGCTCCTCAGGTGGTTCTGAGACTTTGAGAATGAACTTGATGTTTTGGGAAAGCTTATGAGATGTCTTGATAGCCTTCATGAAGCCCAGAGAAGTCATTATGCAAGAGTTCAGAAGATTCAACTATGAATGATAGAATTAGGGTTTTGACTGGGTCAACCCTAGGATAACTGGAGATTTGGGAGAGGTTGAGACCCAATCCAAGGGCCATGAGATCATGGGATGATGCATAGAGATGATATAAAGATGATTCCTAGGCCAACTCATCATGAGTGAGGAGTTTGAGAAGTTTCAAGTCAGGATCCCCAAGGATTGTCAGTGAAAAACCCTAATTTGATCCTTATCTTCCAGGCAGTTTTAGCTCAAGTTGTGATTGATATCTCACCTTCCCCACAACATGAATGTTGTAGAGCTTGTTCTAAGCTTTAATTTGAGTGGTGGAAGTCCTTGATAGGAGTTACAGAGCCCAAGTTATGGTTTTGACAAATTACAGGTCAGCAGAGGTGTGTGAATCTGGGTCCTTGAAAGTCACCCAACTTGCAGACAACTTTTGCCCTAGTAGGGTGATTCCTATGACTTCTTGGTCAACATGAATGTTGAAGAGCATCTTCTTAGCTTTAATTTGAGTGGTAGAAGTCCTTGATTGGATTTGTGGAACTCAACTTATGGTTTGAACAAGACAGGGGTATTTTGGTCATTTGTCAGTTATAGGTCATTTTAGCCAATGCCTAAAACTCCTATTTCCAAGCCTCAAATGAAAAAACTCAAAACATGAAAGTTGTTCAAAATGGGATTTTAAGTCTAGAAAGAAGGTCACAAATTGTTGGAAAAGCTCATAGCATGAAGTTACATGATTGGTCAAAAATGAACTAAAAATGGCATATAAGTTTGAAAAGTTGAATTTGAAAATTGATTTGGAAGATCCACAAATCCAAAATAGGTCATCCAATATATCATTTTGATTGGAAACATCATTTTGAGAACATTGGTTTAGCTAGAATTTTGATTTGAAGCTTTAAAATGGGTGATGCTTTGAAAACTTGTTACTTGAAAAAGAAGGCAATGTTGAAAATCCTAACACAAGGCAAAACCAAGGCTTATAGTTGTGCATATCTTCTCATTATCTCATGTAAAGGTATTTTGGCACCAAAAGGTAAGGCATAAGGCATGGAATGTGAGATTTTTAATATGTCCCCACATGAGATTTTCAAGAAATTTCCACCATATTCTAGATGAATCTAGAAGCATCTAATGATCATTATAAGAAGAGGGCCATGAAGAGAGTTCAAGGTTGGTGATAGCAAGAGGATTCAGAGAGGAGAGAGAGAGAGAAGCATCCATTGAAGAGGTTTCTTCAAGTTGAAGCAACTCTGGTTTTCTTCCATTGCAGACCTTCTCCACCATCACAAGTGCAAACAGAAAGTTTCTCACCATTGGAGGATCATCCTGAAGCAATTACAAGGCCTGAAACCTTCTCCTCATACCTCCTCCATCATTACTTGACAGGTTCTTTCTCCTCCCTATACCTCTTAATTTATTTAGTTCTAGTTCATTCTTTAGGTGTAGAATTAATGTGCTAGGATAGAGGATCAAATTCTGAGAGTTTGAGAGCTCTGTAGGTAGATCCATGGCAGATGTCAGTTTCTTTAATCTTCAAGAACTAGTTGTTTAGGGAGTTTTAAGTAGCATGAATTAGGTTAGATTAACTAGGGTAGCATGTAGAGCAAGTTTAGATCCTTAGGTTGAAGTTTCACCATGGTTGATCTCAGATGAACATGGTGGAACCGTGATCTTAATGTCTTCTGTTAGGGTGATCTAGGGAGAATTAAGGGAAAGTGCGCGTATGGCTGTGTTGCTCTTGAGTAGTAGGAGATTTTTCGTTTTGGAATCGTGGCATTTCGTGGCCTGAGCAGGGAGAACGAGGGAGAGGAAGATGAGTGCATGGATGGAAGGTTTCTGAAAACCCTAGAATCGTTGGGGACGATGAAGGTGGTCCGTTGGATTAGTCCCCAAAGTTTGACAAGTTAATCTCATCGCACGGCCGTGATTAAATCTGAAGATGGAGGGAAAAGTTCAAAAAGTGAAACGCGGTCGTTTCATTTAAACTGGTCCCTGGGCTTATTTCGCTATCCCCACCCCCCTTTTATCTGGCCCATTCTGAAACCAATTGGCGCGTGTTGCTATTCATACCCCCCCTCCCCTTTATTTGTTTTAATTTCTTTTATATTGTTTTAATATTTTTCTTGTCTTTGAAAATTCATTAAAAATTGAAAAATAACTCTTTTTTAATTCTTCTTTTTTCTATGAGTAGATAATAATGTGTAGAAAATATTAAAAATAAAAATGGGATTTTATTTTTAAGCTTAGTATTTTTAATAGATTTTTCTTTTAAATAGCTTTTATAATGTTTAGTTTGGTATCATGATTTTGCAAGAATTGTTTTAGGACTTTCTTTTAGTCTTTTTAATCCATTCTTTTTTGTGCAATTAGATGATGAATCATAGTTCCCCATAGGATTTATTCTAGAATTTTAGAATTAAATTTTGATTAGTTTAATTAGGGTAGATGTAGGGTATCCTAATTAGGGTTTAGGTTGTGCTTAGGTGAAGAATTCCTTTCTTTGAATAAGTTTTGTCTTGATTTTTAGGTAGAGGCCTATGTAGATGTTATGGGTAGATGTTGTAGACCCTTGTGAATAATTGTTAGATTTTTCCCCATTAGTTTAGCATTTTTAGGTATTTTCTGAAGTTGCTTATTGATTTTGTTTACCCTGTGGTTATCTGTTCATCTTTGGGGTTCATTGTGGGGAATTTGTTGTGGGACTTGTGTTGTCTTGAAGACCTTGATGGAGAGCATCATGAAGAGAAGATTGTAGATCAAGACTCAGAGACCCAGGGCTTGGCTTGTCCCCTGTTTGTGAGGTTTGAGATCCTGAAGTTTGAAGGAAGTTCATGGTACTTTCCTGAGGAAGGCACTATGAATGACTTTCATTCTTTCTTCTCACCTCTTTCTCAAGTATCCAATGATGTTGGAGCCAACTTGTGAGTTTAATTTCTCCTGAGGAGGAATGTAAACTGATCACTTGTTGTTGAGCCACATGGGATACAACTCCTAAGTGGAAGCCTCCTAGTACTTTCCTGAGGAAGGTCCTATGGGTCTATTCACTTAGTTCCATTAGTTTATCTAGGATTTCTCAAGTATCCAATGATGTTGGAGCCAACTTGTGAGTTTAATTTCTCCTGAGGAGGAATGTAAACTAATCACAGTTGTTGAGCCACATAGGATACAACTCCTAAGTGGAAGCCTCCTAGTACTTTCCTGAGGAAGGTCCTATGAGTTTATTCACTTAGCTCCACTAGTTCAGATAGGATTTCCTAAATATCCAGTGATGTTGGAGCCTGCTTGTGAGTTTAATTTCTCCTGAGGAGGAATATAAACTGATCACAGTGGTTGAGCCACATAGGATATGACTCCTGAGTATACACCTCCTAGTGCTTTCCTGAGGAAGACACTATGAGTCTGCTTGCTTAGCTCCCTTTCTTTGGTAAGCTTGTTCTGAAGCTTGAAGACTGGGATTGATTCTCTTGTTTAGGGTTTTGCTTTAGTGCTTAGATTTGATTCAGATTCTGTGATTAGGGTTAGGATTAGAGAGTAGATTCTTTCTTTTCTCAAGCATGTGTGTTTTGTTTGCCTGTTGGCACTTCATTTCCCCTATTTGTTCATTGCTTGATAGTATGTTGTTTATCTTCAGTATGATTACTGTTATTTCATGACTGGCTTGAGGTCGAGACGAGCTTGTGGAGGCTGAAACCCCACACACATTTCCTCCCTCACTTGCATTGCATGCATTTTACTGTTAAAGCTGATGCTTTTGTCTGTTTTGGTGTATCCTTGACATGATCCCTTAGGACTCTCATTTCCTTTGATAAGGATTTGATGATAGACTTTTAGGTTGAAACCTATGCATGACAACATCTAGGAGTTCCCTGTTCAAACCTCAACCATAGGATGAATCCATGGCATGATAACAGTAGGACTTGATAGTCTCCCTCCTAGTTGAGCCATTTTAACCCGTAGTTTCCCGAACTACGTTTGCTCTGATCTTTCATACCAGATGAAAGTACGTAGGCATAGGATGCGATATCCTAGCGAGCAACCTTCCCCCGTAGTTAGCCGAACTACGTTGACTCTGATTTCTCATTCTCTGATGGGAATACGTAGGCATAAAGTGCGACGCTTTGCCGAGTCATTTTTCTTTTCTTTTTCAGCCAGCCTTGATAGGTAGATAGATTATAACCAACCCGTCCAAGTAAACAAACAAGCGAGGATCCCGTCGAGTACGACGGACGTGAGGGGTGCTAATACCTTCCCCTTGCGTAACCGACTCCCGAACCCAGACAATGGTTGCGATGACCTTGTCTTACCCTTATTCGTCAGGTTTTTCCGATCGTTTCCTTTCCCGCTCTGAGGGATAAATAACGAAAGGTGGCGACTCTTCTGTCATGCCGGCACCTTATTTTCGCGCAAGCGACAGCTGGCGACTCTGCTGGGGACATATAGCATCTAGGGACTCTTCCCATCCCTTATGCTGGGACCGTTTCCCATCCCCTACGCGAGTCAATCCTATCGTTTGTGTGTTTGCTTGTTGGGTTGCGTTTATTTATCGCATTTTTACTTCCCGCACTCTACTTCCCGCATTTTATTTCCCGCATTTTATTTCCAGTTGATATGATTATCTGTGCTGCTGTGGGAGAGGGATGTTACTGTGAGTGAAAAGCCAGACCTGGGCTTGAGTACACACCTAGATATAGTTGCGGAGAAGTAGTAGACGAACCTGTCTGCTGAGCAGGCACAGTTCCCTACGAAAATCTGCGCTCAGACGAGATTCTTGCAGAGGTGCTCCTTTCCGGTCCTGAGGATCTGAGGGGAGTCCAGACGTGAGGGTTGTCGACTCTGGGGACCGATCATTTGGAAGTCAGCTAAGAGAGGCCTCTTCATGACTTGACGATGCCACTCCTTCTGGGAATCGTATTGTCACTCATGAAAGTCTGTGACGCTGACGACCGCATAGGATGCCGTACCTTTGTCCGTGGATTAGGTCCATCATACCTGTGAGTGGGGTTGGGATATTGCAGGAAACTTTGACCTCCAGAATACCTGGTTTTCTCGACAGTGAATCAGTTATGTTGGGTTCTCAGTTACAGAGATGTTCTTGATAGAGCAAGGGTTTGATCAGAGGATTTTATCATCGGGTGTTTGTCTGTTCCTGATAGAGCAGGTTCCGATCAGAGTATTGTCATCAGAGGTTTGTCCTGGATGGAGCAGATTTTTGAGTGGGGTCTGAGGATCTCGTCAGCGGTTGTTATTTGTTCTTGATAGGGCAGATTTTGAGTGGGGTTTGAAGATCTCATCAGCAGCTGTGTGTTTGTTCTTGAGAGGGCAGATTTGTGATTTGGGGTCCGAAGACTTCATCAACAGATATTCCTTGATCTTGCATCCGGGGTCTTTATTATCAGGCCTTTATTCTTGTCAGGGCAGAAGTTTGATCTCGATCCTATCAGATGGTTATTCACAGCAGATCAGATCAGTGGTTTTACACCGGGGTTTCCTTCTCGTCAGCGACTGTTGACATCGAATCTCCACAGCGGCCACCTGGATATATTGTTGCATACCTGCATTTTGCATTAGCTTGCATAATCATTCCATTAGCGTGTGTCTGTGACAGGTACCGTTTCCCTGATCCAAGATCTCTCATTGTGTTACTGCAGCCGTTCTCAGAAAGACTGTTGCGTACGAGTTCTCGGTCCTTGATGTGTAGAATCTGACTATTGCTATGTGAGGTTACTATTTCCATGATTGGGCCCAGATTCCTCTCCTTATTATTGTCAGCAGGTGCCAGGATCGGGGGAAATCTCTCAAGCACACAGACACACGCATGCATCTGCATAAAGCATTCTTGCATGACATACATTCTGCCGCTTTTCCTAACCTTTGATGTTGCCAGGTTTGACAGGTACTCAGGTTCCGAGCTGCTTTCGATCTCCAGGATTGATCAAAGACTCATCCACCGCTACTCAACTCGCGCTAATCAGACGAGAATCATGGACCAGGTACAGTCAGATGTTCAAGAGCTTCGTGAACGGATGGATCGATTTATGGAGTTGATGCAAGTAGTTGCGAATGGGCAAGACCAGCTTCGTACTTTGGTTCAACCTCTCATCTCCAGGGTTGACAGCAATGGAATACTTCACGGCGGGGCCGTGCCCACTCCTCCTCAAGGGGATACTCCACAGAACGTTGTTCCTGCTGCCGGGGGCAACGGCAGTGCTAACGGCAATCTTATGACTAATCTCGGACTTAATACGGCAGGCGCCGGCAATGGTGGTTTGGGAGCCAATGTTACCATGGGGCTGGTCAACGGCAATGTTGGTGCAGGAAATATGGTGGTGCCTCAACCGTGGCTGGAGGACCATCAGGATGACATATTCTCTCAGAGAGGTGCAGAGGCTGAATTGACTGCTGAGGCTCGACTCAGGTTCAAGGCGCTGGAAGATAAGATGAGAGATATAGAAAATCAGAACACATTGGGCGTTGACATGGCCAAACTCGGTTTGATTGCTGACTTTAAAGTACCTCACAAGTTCAAGGTGCCTATCTTTGAGAAGTATAGGGGCACTACTTGTCCCCGTGTTCACCTCCGATCTTATTATAGAAAGATGTCCGCTTATTCTGACGATGAGAAGCTGCTGATGCACTTCTTTCAGGATAGCCTTTCTGGTCCATCGCTCGAATGGTATATGGGTTTGGAGCCCGCTGCTGTGCGCACCTGGAAAGATCTTGCAGAAGCGTTTGTTCTCCACTATCAATACAATAGCGACTTGGCTCCCAACCGAGTTCAGCTTCAGAATCTCTCGCAGCGGAGCAATGAAAGCTTCAAAGAGTACGCCCAGCGGTGGCGTGAATTGGCTGCTCGGGTCCAACCACCGATGGTTGAGCGTGAGTTGGTACAAATGTTCGTGGCTACCCTTCCTGGAGTCTATTATGAAAAGCTGATCAGTGGCATGTCTGGAACATTCTCGGCCCTCATCACTTTGGGCGAGCATGTTGAGAACGGTATAAAGATCGGAAAAATTCAGGGCGAATCATCTTCAGCTGGAGGAACTAGCAAGAAACCCTATACTGGCAAGCGTCGAGAGGGAGATGCCAGTGCTGTCACTAATGCTAAGAGAAAGGGCAAGGGCCCTCAGTCTCAGATCGCTAGCATAAACATCCCAGCTGCTCCACCGCAGCCGCAGCAGCAGCCTCAGCAACAGAATAATCAGGGATATAAGAGATATCAGAATCGGGGTCCCCTGGCAAACCGTCATTTGGAAACTCCTCCTATGCCGTATGCACAGCTTCTGCAAACGTTGCTTCAGCTCCAATTGGTTCACAAGAGGACAATGGCTCCCTTAACAGGGGCACCACCACCAGAGTATGATGCTAATGCTACTTGTGAATTTCACTCGGGGGCACCTGGCCATACGGTTGAGAATTGTAAAGCTTTTAAGCACAAAGTCCAGGACTTGGTCGACGCCAAGGTCATCAACTTTTCTGACAGCGTGCCCAACGTCACCAAGAATCCAATGCCTCATCATAAGGGGGGCGGAGTGAATGCTGTTATCGCCGAGGAGAATTCAGACTTGCTGACTGATGTCAAAGATTTGAAGACGCCGTTGAGTTTTGTTAAGGCTAAGTTACTGAAGAAGGGCTTCTTTCCCGGATGTGGAGAGTTATGTATGGCTTGTGCTACACTTCCTGATGGGTGTGAGCAGTTGATCGAAGGTATCCAAAGTCTGATGTCCGAGGGTATTTTGCAATTCAGTCGGAGCATTGAGAATGCGTCAGGGGAAGTCGTGCTGAAGCAGGCAAACGAAGTTGCTACCATTACTATTCCTCGTCACCCTATTACTATTTCTGCGCCCCGTCCGCCCTCTATCACCATCACCAGGGCCGGGCCAATCCCATTCGAGAGTACCAATGCTGTTCCATGGCATTATGGCGCCGAAGTTTATTGTAATGGTCAGAAGATAGAGCTCGAGCCATCCGGATCGACTGTGCAGAATCTTACCGAAGTCAGTGGTATCACTAGAAGCGGAAGAGTATTCGCACCAGCAGAAGTTGCAGCAGAGAAAGTGGTCCGGGCTGACGCTGTGGATAAGGGCAAAGGTAAAGTTGTTGAGGAGGTCCCTGCAGGGGAAGAGAAGGACTTGCTGGTTAAAGATGCTGAAGAGTTCATGCGACTAATCAAGAGAAGTGACTACAAAATTGTAGATCATCTTCATCAGACTCCGTCAAAGATCTCGATTCTTAACCTGTTGCTGTGTTCTGAAGCGCACCGCAACGCATTATTGAAGGTATTAAATGCTGCATACGTGCCGCAGGAGATATCAGTGAATCAACTCGAGGAAGTAGTAGCCCATGTCAATGCTGGTAATGGGCTGGGTTTTACAGATCTGGAGCTGACTCCTAAGGGAAGAGATCACAACAGCGCCTTGCACGTCTCAATAGAGTGCAGAGGCACGATTATGTCACATGTCCTAGTGGATACGGGCTCCTCGCTTAACGTGCTTCCGAAGAAGGCACTGATGAAGTTGGATACCCGTGGACTGCTGTGCACGCCCAGTGATCTGGTCGTGAAGGCCTTTGACGGAACCAAGCGCCACGTCTTCGGAGAATTGACCCTGCCAATTCAAGTTGGACCAGAGACGTTTAATGCGGTTTTCTATATCATGGATATCATGCCCGCCTATAGTTGCCTCTTAGGTCGGCCGTGGATCCATTCGGCGGGCGCTGTAACATCCACGCTGCATCAGAAGCTTAAATATGCTGTTGGGGGCAGCATAGTGACAGTCTGTGGAGAGGAGGACATCATGGTAAGCCACCTGTCGTCCTTCAAGTACGTTGAAATGGATGGTGAGATCCATGAGACTCTTTGCCAGGCTTTTGAAACCGTCAGAGTAAAGGAGGTGGCTCCCGTTGTCGCAGAGAAGCAAGAGTTGAACCTCTCCTCGTTTAAGGAAGCTAGAGTCGTTGTCGAAGCTGGTTCCACCCCAGGCTGGGGGCATGTCTTGGATATACCAATCAAACAGGATAAGTTTGGATTAGGGTATTTTCCTGGAGCTGAAGCTTCATCTTCTTCTGGCAGTTCGTCTCATGGGAAAGGGCCGATCTTATTCACCAAGGGGGGAGTAATTTTTTAGAGTATCAACGCTGCGTCAGAGGACAGCGGGGACAGTGATTGTGATCTTGACGCCTGGATTCAACCGAGCAAGCCGGGCGAGCACCTCCACAATTGGACCATCAAGGAGATTATCAAGCTGACAAGTGAAGAGTAATGATTTGCTTTTTACAATCTTTGTACAACCCTATGTCCTGCCCGGGGCATAGTGGTTTTACTGTCAGGGCCTTGTTGGATTATGTGTATGCATTTTGTTAATAAATAAAAGGCGTTTTCTTTGTAATCAAATGTTGTGTTCTCTGTTATTCATGCTTTATGTTTGTTTCGAAAAACAGCAAAATGGCAACGAGGTGCGTGCTAACCTGCATATTCCTGCTTTAAACTTAACCCTTGTTATTGCAGGATCCACGTAACATATGACATCGACTCTGGACCCTCTACGGCTCACTACGACTTTGATTGCCCGATCTATCAAGCCGAGGATGAGATTGATGAAGACGAAGACCTTCCGGAAGAGTTGGCCCGCTTGTTGAAACAAGAGGAGAAGGTTATTCTGCCTCACGAGGAGGATATTGAGATCATAAATCTGGGTTCTGAGGAGCTTATCAGGAATGTCAGAGTAGGGGCTGCGCTGCAGAATGATGTCAAGCATAGACTGGTCGAGATGCTTCGAGAGTATAGTGACGTCTTTGCTTGGTCATATGAGGATATGCCCGGACTTGACACTGATATCGTGGTTCATCGCTTGCCATTGCGAGAAGATTGCCCTCCAGTCAAGCAGAAACTTAGGAGGACGAGACCAGACATGGCTGTAAAAATCAAAGAAGAAGTCCAGAAGCAGTTGGACGCAGGATTTCTAGCCGTTACCACTTACCCTCCGTGGGTCGCCAACATAGTGCCTGTACCAAAGAAGGACGGTAAGGTACGCATGTGCGTCGATTATCGGGATTTGAATAGGGCGAGCCCTAAGGATGATTTCCCGTTGCCTCATATCGATGTGTTGGTCGACAATACAACCCAGTTTTCCGTGTTTTCGTTCATGGATGGCTTCTCCGGTTACAATCAGATTAAGATGGCGCCGGAGGACATGGAGAAAACGACGTTTATTACCCCCTGGGGCACATTTTGCTACAAGGTAATGCCCTTCGGTCTAAAGAACGCAGGGGCCACTTACCAGCGAGCAATGGTAACTTTGTTTCATGATATGATTCATCATGAGATCGAGGTCTATGTTGATGACATGATTGCAAAGTCCCAAACGGAGGAGGAGCATCTGGTCAATTTGTTGAAGCTGTTTGAAAGGCTTAGGAAGTTCAGGCTGAGGCTGAATCCTAACAAGTGCACTTTCGGAGTGCGGTCCGGAAAGTTATTGGGGTTTATCGTTAGTGAACGAGGTATTGAAGTTGATCCTGCGAAGATAAAAGCTATCCAAGAGATGCCAGCGCCGAAAACAGAAAAAGAAGTTCGTGGTTTCTTGGGCCGAATAAACTACATTGCAAGGTTTATCTCTCAGCTCACGGCCACTTGTGAACCGATGTTCAAGTTGTTAAAGAAAAATCAGGCGATTACTTGGAATGAGGATTGCCAGAAGGCATTCGATAAGATAAAGCAGTATCTTCAAGAACCTCCAATCTTGATACCCCCAGTGGCTGGACGGCCATTAATCATGTACTTGACAGTTCTGGAGAATAGTATGGGGTGTGTTCTCGGTCAGCACGACGAGACGGGCAGGAAAGAGCATGCCATTTATTATTTGAGTAAAAAGTTCACTGAGTGTGAATCTCGATACTCGATGCTGGAGAAGACGTGTTGTGCACTAGCTTGGGCTGCCAAACGTCTACGACAGTATATGCTCAATCACACCACTATGCTGATTTCGAAGATGGATCCGATCAAGTACGTCTTCGAAAAGCAGGCTCTTTCGGGCAGGATTGCCAGATGGCAAATGGTGTTAACAGAATATGATATTCAGTACGTCTCTCAGAAAGCCATTAAGGGAAGCGTATTGTCTGATTACCTTGCCGAACAGCCAATCGAAGACTATCAGCCAATGAAGTTCGAATTCCCTGACGAGGATATTATGTTTCTCAAAGCGAAGGATTGCGATGAGCCATTGCCCGATGAGGGGCCAGATAGGAAGTCTCAGTGGAAGTTGATATTCGACGGAGCGGTTAATTCCTATGGGAGTGGTATCGGGGCTATCATCACGACTCCTCACGGATCCCATATCCCGTTTACTGCAAGACTGACGTTTCCAGTTACCAACAACGAAGCCGAGTATGAAGCATGTATTATGGGTCTAGAAGAGGCAATTGATTTGAGAATCAAGAATCTAGACATATATGGTGACTCAGCGCTTGTAATCAATCAGATCAAAGGGGAGTGGGAAACTCGTCAAGCGAATCTAGTGCCGTACATGAATTATGCCAGGAGACTGCTTCCGTTCTTTGACCGAGTAGAACTTCATCATGTACCCCGGGCTGAAAATCAGATGGCTGATGCTTTGGCCACGTTGGCTTCAATGTATAAAGTCAATTATTGGAATGAGGCTCCAAGAATTGTACTTTCGCGGCTTGATAGACCAGCGTTTGTGTTCGCAATCGATGATGCCACTGACGGCAAGCCATGGTTCCACGATATCCAGACCTTCCTTATGACCAAGGAGTATCCCGCGGGTGCGTCAACCCAGGATAAGAAGACTCTGAGGAGGTTATCTGGAAACTTTTACCTCAACCCTGATGGAGTGCTGTATAAGAGAAACCACGATCTCGTGCTGCTCAGATGTGTGGATGAGAAAGAAGCAAGTATGCTCATGGAAGAAGTCCATGAGGGCACATTTGGTACGCACGCCGGCGGGCATGCCATGACGAGAAAGATCCTGAGAGCAGGATATTACTGGCTGACTATGGAGTCGGATTGCTTCAGATTCGCGAAGAAATGTCACAAATGCCAGATTTATGCTGATAAAGTTCATGTGCCGCCGTGCCCATTGAATGTCATGTCCTCCCCTTGGCCGTTCTCCATGTGGGGCATCGACATGATAGGCAAGATCGAGCCCACTGCATCCAATGGTCATCGTTTCATTCTGGTAGCTATCGACTACTTCACCAAGTGGGTGGAGGCAGCCTCGTACGCTAATGTGACCAAGCAAGTGGTAGCTAAATTCATAAAGAGGGACATCATCTGTCACTATGGAATTCCCGAGCGGATCATTACTGATAATGGTTCGAATTTGAATAATAAGATGATGAAAGAGCTGTGCCAGAGCTTCAAGATTGAACACCACAACTCATCTCCTTACCGGCCGAAGATGAATGGCGCTGTTGAAGCGGCCAACAAGAACATCAAGAAGATTGTTCAGAAGATGGTTGTGACGTACAAAGATTGGCACGAGATGCTGCCGTTTTCCTTGCACGGTTATCGTACTACGGTGCGTACGTCGACCGGGGCAACGCCTTTCTCCTTGGTGTATGGTATAGAGGCTGTCCTACCGTTAGAAGTGGAGATTCCCTCTTTACGAGTTTTGGTTGATGTGAAACTTGATGAGGCAGAATGGATTACGAATCGCTTGAACCAGCTCAGCCTGATGGACGAGAAGAGGTTAGCATCGATTGCATTTGGTCGCCTATACCAAAGCCGAATGAAGAAAGCTTATGATAAGAAGGTGCGTCCTAGAAGCTTTCAGACGGGTGATCTCGTCCTGAAGAAGATTCTTCTGCCACACTCCGATCACCGGGGCAAGTGGACTCCGAATTACGAAGGGCCGTATGTCGTCAGCAAGGTCTTCTCAGGAGGAGCTTTGTTGTTATCCACGATGGATGGTGAAGATTTTGCATCCCCGGTGAACGCGGACGCAGTTAAAAAATACTTTGCTTGAAAGAGACCCGCTGGACAAAAAGAAAGAGTCCAGGCAAAAAAGGGGCATCCCGGCGAACCAAAAACAGAATAAAAGGTTCGGGCAAAAATTAGGGACATATCGAAAAAATGTACACCCGCGAAGTCGAAAACCTACACTGGGCGGCTTCGGCAAAAAAGGGTATCCCGGTGAACTGAAAACCCGGAAGGGCGGTTCACGCAAAAGTTAGGGATTTGAATAAGCAAATGACTGCGTTCCACGTACGGACTTTCAGTGTCTAGTGGTTCGGAAGACCTGAGGGCTGTTTATCTGAATCAATCTCTTCCAAAGCTGAAGCATCGGAGAAGTATCGAAGTCGAGTGGGTCTTAGAGGGATCAACTCATGGTGTTCGTCTACGCCTCGATTGCCGACATTTGTATATGCTGATGTATATTTATGTTTTCTTTTTGCGCGGCTTCCTCATTCCAGGAGCTTGCCTCTGTTGTAAAACATTTTTACCCGTTCAGGGGTTCATCATCAATGAAATGCACATTATTCAGCAATTCTACTTGCCTGCTTAGCATTTATCTGTTTTGTTTGCGAATGAAAACGCCGATATTTTTGATAAAATGCGCATACATAAACTTGCGGGCCTAGGCCCATTGATTGTTGAAACAACTAATTAACTGAATATTGTCACGAGATAATAACCCTGATAGGCCCCTTTGAGGAGGGTATCTTGTCTGTTTGTTTGTGTTGTTGCAGGTGTAGCACCTTGCCAGAAGATGTGTCGTGCGTATCCCCGAAGCAGGATGAGTCCTCCTTCCCCAGCAGAGTTCAGTAGTCTCTCCTCCGCAGGATCTAAACGCGAGATGGTGAGCATTGATATGTCTTCCCCGGGTAGAGGTGATTCTCTTCCCCAAGCAGACGCATCCTGAAGGAATGTCACCTCATCGGCTGAGTCAAGCACCGAAGAATGATGTCGTCTCTCCCCAGCACCGGGTCACAAGTGCAGAGTTCATAGAAATGCTTGGGTACTGGAGCTCGTGTTTTCCCCAGTAAAGTCGTCGAAGCAGGATTTTCCCCCCGCACCGGGTCACAAGTGCAGGTTTCGTAGGAAGCTGTTCGTATACCGAAGGATGCAGTAACTGATGGTGCTAGACTGAAGTCTCCAGTGGAATTGAGGTTCCTCACCAGAGTCAGGCTCTCTCCTGAAGTTCGATGATTCCCTCCTCCCCGGTAGAGTGTTGGAACAGCTGATGTTGTATTCCCCTGCAGAGTTGTACTCTCCCCCGAAGTCAGATGATTCCTTCTTCCCCGGCGAAATTGAGTTTCATCATCGGAGTTGCACTCTCCAGCGAAGTAGAATGATTTCTCTCCCCGGCTGAGTCCGCAGAAAAGCAGAATCCTTGAGCATTGATCGGATCATGATTGATTTTCCCCAGCAGAGCGTGGGGCAGCTAGTGCTGTGTTTTCCCAGAATCGTACTCTCTCCATCGAAGCAGAATGATTTCTCCTTCCTCGGCCGAGTTTGCAGCTGTCCAAGAGATCCGAATCCTTGGAAGTTGATCAGATCATGATTGGTTTTTCCCCAGTGGAGTGTTGAGCAGCTGAAGTTGGTTCCCCACAGAGTGGTTATCCCCAGAAGAGTAGCCGAGACGGCCGCGCAGTTCATTCTCGCGATTGATATCAGCAGATCCAAGTTCTCGTAGAGCTTCGTCCCCTGCAACAGTCAGCTGAAGTTGTTCCCCTGCAGCAGTCCGCGGAAGATCAATTCCCCAGACAGAGCCTAATTGATATTGGCGTGTTCACGTTCTCCTCAGCAGGATGATTCCTCTACCTGAATGGTTCTTTCTCCTTGACAGGAGGATTTCCCCTTTCGGCATTTATTTTGCTGACGGGATCACATCATTGTGCATGACTGCATAGCATTTAAGCGTTGCATAGCATTGTGCATGATTGCATGGCATTTAGCATAAATGCATATCATTCCCACTGTGTGGGGCATGACGCAGAAGCATATGCACCATAGGCATGATCTAGGTCATTATCATTCTTGCCTTACAGGCGTTCCACCAAAAGACCGGTTGCTCAGGACGATTCTTGATGTTCTCCCCAGCAAGGTCACTTGCGAGATGATTCTTAAAGACCCCGGTGTAATCCCCACGGTTGCTCGCTCGAGATGATTTTTGAGATCCCCAGCGAAGTCTTCAGTTCGAGATGATTCTCAAATCCCTCAGCAGGGCCATTTGCTTAAGACGATTCTTAAGACCCCAGTACAGCTTCCCGAGTGGTTCGCCTAGTATGATACTTGAGCTCCCCAATAGCGCCTCCAGCAAGAGTTGCCTAGGAAGATTTCTGGAATACCCAACAGAGTGTTTGCTCCGGAAAGGTTATCAGTTCAGGACGATTCTTGAAGATGCCCGACGGATCTGTTTGGTCAAAATGATTCTTGAAGCCCTGAGCAGCATGATATGTCTGCTCCAACAATGATGTCTAATCTGAAGATGGATTTCATAAGCGCCTGAAAGCGACGTTATAAGGTTCCTGTGAGTTCAGATTTCCGTGTTGAAGAATCAACGGGTGGCTGAAGACAAGGTTCCAGAGGTTGTAGATACAACAGAGTGATTCGCGTGGGTCTGAAGACCAAGTCAGTTATCCTGAGGTGATGATTGAGTGCGATCAAGTGAATGATACGTCTTCTGATTGAAGTCAAAGATGTTTCTCCAGCAATGATGTCTAATCTGAAGATGGATTTCGTAAGCGCCCGAAGGCGATATCAGAAGTTTCCTGTGAGTCCAGATTTCCGTGTTGAAGAATCAACGGGTGGCTGAAGACAAGGTTCCAGAGGTTGTAGATACAACAGAGTGATTCGCGTGGGTCTGAAGACCAAGTCAGTTATCCTGAGGTGATGATTGAGTGCGATCAAGTGAATGATACGTCTTCTGATTGAAGTCGAAGATGTTTCTCCAGCAATGATGTCTAATCTGAAGATGGATTTCGTAAGCGCCCGAAGGCGATATCAGAAGGTTCCTGTGAGTCCAGATTTCCGTGTTGAAGAATCAACGGGTGGCTGAAGACAAGGTTCCGGGGTTGTAGATACAACAAAGTGATTCGTGTGAGTCTGAAGACCAAGTCAGTTATCCTGAGGTGATGATTGATTGCGATCAAGTGAATGGTATGTCTTCTGATTGAAGTCGAAGATGTGTCTCCAGCGGTGACGCATGGTATTTCGATCGTCCGACAGTGATGTCAGGTTTAGTTCTCCAGCAGTGACGCAGGGTGCTTCGATCGTCCGACGGTGATGTCCAATTTGGTTCTCCAGCTAGTTGTTGAGCAGCTAATGTTGCAGGATTCAAAGGTTTGTTCCCCGCAGAGTACTGTGTGCTCGTGCAGTTGGCAAATTTTCGGGTTTACCGGTATTCAATCGTCTCGCACCTTGATTGGTTGAGAGCCGTTCGCTTCTCACCCAGTCAGGTTCAAGCCGTTTGAATAGGGGAAGCTGTTGCACCCCAAAATTTGACTAACAATTATTTATTCATTGAGTGTTTGAAAGTGGATACCTTCATCAGAAAGTTCAAGAGATCCTCAGAAGAAGTGGGTTGAAACCAGGGTTGTGTGCTTCATAGTTTGAAAGTTGTGGGTGCTCCTCAGGTGGTTCTGAGACTTTGAGAATGAACTTGATGTTTTGGGAAAGCTTATGAGATGTCTTGATAGCCTTCATGAAGCCCAGAGAAGTCATTATGCAAGAGTTCAGAAGATTCAACCATGAATGATAGAATTAGGGTTTTGACTGGGTCAACCCTAGGATAACTGGAGATTTGGGAGAGGTTGAGACCCAATCCAAGGGCCATGAGATCATGGGATGATGCATAGAGATGATATAAAGATGATTCCTAGGCCAACTCATCATGAGTGAGGAGTTTGAGAAGTTTCAAGTCAGGATCCCCAAGGATTGTCAGTGAAAAACCCTAATTTGATCCTTATCTTCCAGGCAGTTTTAGCTCAAGTTGTGATTGATATCTCACCTTCCCCACAACATGAATGTTGTAGAGCTTGTTCTAAGATTTAATTTGAGTGGTGGAAGTCCTTGATAGGAGTTACAGAGCCCAAGTTATGGTTTTGACAAATTACAGGTCAGCAGAGGTGTGTGAATCTGGGTCCTTGAAAGTCACCCAACTTGCAGACAACTTTTTCCCTAGTAGGGTGATTCCTATGACTTCTTGGTCAACATGAATGTTGAAGAGCATCTTCTTAGCTTTAATTTGAGTGGTAGAAGTCCTTGATTGGATTTGTGGAACTCAACTTATGGTTTGAACAAGACAGGGGTATTTTGGTCATTTGTCAGTTATAGGTCATTTTAGCCAATGCCTAAAACTCCTATTTCCAAGCCTCAAATGAAAAAACTCAAAACATGAAAGTTGTTCAAAATGGGATTTTAAGTCTAGAAAGAAGGTCACAAATTGTTGGAAAAGCTCATAGCATGAAGTTACATGATTGGTCAAAAATGAACTAAAAATGGCATATAAGTTTGAAAAGTTGAATTTGAAAATTGATTTGGAAGATCCACAAATCCAAAATAGGTCATCCAATATATCATTTTGATTGGAAACATCATTTTGAGAACATTGGTTTAGCTAGAATTTTGATTTGAAGCTTTAAAATGGGTGATGCTTTGAAAACTTGTTACTTGAAAAAGAAGGCAATGTTGAAAATCCTAACACAAGGCAAAACCAAGGCTTATAGTTGTGCATATCTTCTCATTATCTCATGTAAAGGTATTTTGGCACCAAAAGGTAAGGCATAAGGCATGGAATGTGAGATTTTCAATATGTCCCCACATGAGATTTTCAAGAAATTTCCACCATATTCTAGATGAATCTAGAAGCATCTAATGATCATTATAAGAAGAGGGCCATGAAGAGAGTTCAAGGTTGGTGATAGCAAGAGGATTCAGAGAGGAGAGAGAGAGAGAAGCATCCATTGAAGAGGTTTCTTCAAGTTGAAGCAACTCTGGTTTTCTTCCATTGCAGACCTTCTCCACCATCACAAGTGCAAACAGAAAGTTTCTCACCATTGGAGGATCATCCTGAAGCAATTACAAGGCCTGAAACCTTCTCCTCATACCTCCTCCATCATTACTTGACAGGTTCTTTCTCCTCCCTATACCTCTTAATTTATTTAGTTCTAGTTCATTCTTTAGGTGTAGAATTAATGTGCTAGGATAGAGGATCAAATTCTGAGAGTTTGAGAGCTCTGTAGGTAGATCCATGGCAGATGTCAGTTTCTTTAATCTTCAAGAACTAGTTGTTTAGGGAGTTTTAAGTAGCATGAATTAGGTTAGATTAACTAGGGTAGCATGTAGAGCAAGTTTAGATCCTTAGGTTGAAGTTTCACCATGGTTGATCTCAGATGAACATGGTGGAACCGTGATCTTAATGTCTTCTGTTAGGGTGATCTAGGGAGAATTAAGGGAAAGTGCGCGTATGGCTGTGTTGCTCTTGAGTAGTAGGAGATTTTTCGTTTTGGAATCGTGGCATTTCGTGGCCTGAGCAGGGAGAACGAGGGAGAGGAAGATGAGTGCATGGATGGAAGGTTTCTGAAAACCCTAGAATCGTTGGGGACGATGAAGGTGGTCCGTTGGATTAGTCCCCAAAGTTTGACAAGTTAATCTCATCGCACGGCCGTGATTAAATCTGAAGATGGAGGGAAAAGTTCAAAAAGTGAAACGCGGTCGTTTCATTTAAACTGGTCCCTGGGCTTATTTCGCTATCCCCACCCCCCTTTTATCTGGCCCATTCTGAAACCAATTGGCGCGTGTTGCTATTCATACCCCCCCTCCCCTTTATTTGTTTTAATTTCTTTTATATTGTTTTAATATTTTTCTTGTCTTTGAAAATTCATTAAAAATTGAAAAATAACTCTTTTTTAATTCTTCTTTTTTCTATGAGTAGATAATAATGTGTAGAAAATATTAAAAATAAAAATGGGATTTTATTTTTAAGCTTAGTATTTTTAATAGATTTTTCTTTTAAATAGCTTTTATAATGTTTAGTTTGGTATCATGATTTTGCAAGAATTGTTTTAGGACTTTCTTTTAGTCTTTTTAATCCATTCTTTTTTGTGCAATTAGATGATGAATCATAGTTCCCCATAGGATTTATTCTAGAATTTTAGAATTAAATTTTGATTAGTTTAATTAGGGTAGATGTAGGGTATCCTAATTAGGGTTTAGGTTGTGCTTAGGTGAAGAATTCCTTTCTTTGAATAAGTTTTGTCTTGATTTTTAGGTAGAGGCCTATGTAGATGTTATGGGTAGATGTTGTAGACCCTTGTGAATAATTGTTAGATTTTTCCCCATTAGTTTAGCATTTTTAGGTATTTTCTGAAGTTGCTTATTGATTTTGTTTACCCTGTGGTTATCTGTTCAT
The DNA here is from genome assembly GCA_963859935.3 of Lathyrus sativus. NCBI lineage: Eukaryota > Viridiplantae > Streptophyta > Magnoliopsida > Fabales > Fabaceae > Lathyrus > Lathyrus sativus. The sequence continues at coordinate 597,669,493 of OZ012741.1, read as the reverse complement.
CTTTGGGGTTCATTGTGGGGAATTTGTTGTGGGACTTGTGTTGTCTTGAAGACCTTGATGGAGAGCATCATGAAGAGAATATTGTAGATCAAGACTCAGAGACCCAGGGCTTGGCTTGTCCCCTGTTTGTGAGGTTTGAGATCCTGAAGTTTGAAGGAAGTTCATGGTACTTTTCTGAGGAAGGCACTATGAATGACTTTCATTCTTTCTTCTCACCTCTTTCTCAAGTATCCAATGATGTTGGAGCCAACTTGTGAGTTTAATTTCTCCTGAGGAGGAATGTAAACTGATCACTTGTTGTTGAGCCACATGGGATACAACTCCTAAGTGGAAGCCTCCTAGTACTTTCCCGAGGAAGGTCCTATGGGTCTATTCACTTAGTTCCATTAGTTTATCTAGGATTTCTCAAGTATCCAATGATGTTGGAGCCAACTTGTGAGTTTAATTTCTCCTGAGGAGGAATGTAAACTAATCACAGTTGTTGAGCCACATAGGATACAACTCCTAAGTGGAAGCCTCCTAGTACTTTCCTGAGGAAGGTCCTATGAGTTTATTCACTTAGCTCCACTAGTTCAGATAGGATTTCCTAAATATCCAGTGATGTTGGAGCCTGCTTGTGAGTTTAATTTCTCCTGAGGAGGAATATAAACTGATCACAGTGGTTGAGCCACATAGGATATGACTCCTGAGTATACACCTCCTAGTGCTTTCCTGAGGAAGACACTATGAGTCTGCTTGCTTAGCTCCCTTTCTTTGGTAAGCTTGTTCTGAAGCTTGAAGACTGGGATTGATTCTCTTGTTTAGGGTTTTGCTTTAGTGCTTAGATTTGATTCAGATTCTGTGATTAGGGTTAGGATTAGAGAGTAGATTCTTTCTTTTCTCAAGCATGTGTGTTTTGTTTGCCTGTTGGCACTTCATTTCCCCTATTTGTTCATTGCTTGATAGTATGTTGTTTATCTTCAGTATGATTACTGTTATTTCATGACTGGCTTGAGGTCGAGACGAGCTTGTGGAGGCTGAAACCCCACACACATTTCCTCCCTCACTTGCATTGCATGCATTTTACTGTTAAAGCTGATGCTTTTGTCTGTTTTGGTGTATCCTTGACATGATCCCTTAGGACTCTCATTTCCTTTGATAAGGATTTGATGATAGACTTTTAGGTTGAAACCTATGCATGACAACATCTAGGAGTTCCCTGTTCAAACCTCAACCATAGGATGAATCCATGGCATGATAACAGTAGGACTTGATAGTCTCCCTCCTAGTTGAGCCATTTTAACCCGTAGTTTCCCGAACTACGTTTGCTCTGATCTTTCATACCAGATGAAAGTACGTAGGCATAGGATGCGATATCCTAGCGAGCAACCTTCCCCCGTAGTTAGCCGAACTACGTTGACTCTGATTTCTCATTCTCTGATGGGAATACGTAGGCATAAAGTGCGACGCTTTGCCGAGTCATTTTTCTTTTCTTTTTCAGCCAGCCTTGATAGGTAGATAGATTATAACCAACCCGTCCAAGTAAACAAACAAGCGAGGATCCCGTCGAGTACGACGGACGTGAGGGGTGCTAATACCTTCCCCTTGCGTAACCGACTCCCGAACCCAGACAATGGTTGCGATGACCTTGTCTTACCCTTATTCGTCAGGTTTTTCCGATCGTTTCCTTTCCCGCTCTGAGGGATAAATAACGAAAGGTGGCGACTCTTCTGTCATGCCGGCACCTTATTTTCGCGCAAGCTACACATATATGCTCAACAGATGTTGAAGATCCTCAAAACTGGCGGTGGAGGTGATTTCAACTCCACAAAGTTTACAAGAATGACCTGAGTAGCACTTATTAAGTTCAATCATGAGGTTTTTGCTGAGTTCCAGAAGTTCAATGTGAAGGTTGAAAATCAAAGTGGACAAAGGTTAAAGATCCTCAGAACTAGCGGTAGAGGTGATTTCAACTCTACAAAGTTCAAGAACTACTGTGAGGAGAATGGAATTGAGCATGAGGTTACTTCTCTATACATTCCTCAGCACAATGGTCTTGCTGAAAGAAGAAACACAAATTTGCTTGATATGACAAAGAGCATGCTGAAAGAGAAGGATTTTCCTCATACATTGTGAGGTAAAGCTATTTCCACATTAGCATATATGCTCAACAAATGTTCAACTAAGAAGTTAAAGGGAGTTGTTCCTGTTAAGAAGTGGACTAGAAGCAAGCAAAGTGTGAGCCATGTGAAGGCGTTTGGTTCTGTTTGTTACAAACATGATCCAGAATCTAAGAGAAGTAAGTTAGATGATAGAAGTAGAGTCATGTTACTTATAGGTTACCACAATACAGGTGCTTATGTGCTCTACTCTCCAGCCACCAACAAAGTTGAATTTTGCAAAACTCTTGTTGTGAAAGAATTAAAAGTGTTGGATTTGAGCAAGTCTCAATCCAACTTTGGTGGAGTAATAACACCTGAGTTACGTTCTGAAGGTATTTCTGCCTCTGAAAACGAGTCAGAGTCTGAAGGTGCTTATGAAGATGAAGTTGAATCTGGCTCTGAAGGAGACTCTAAAGTTGATTTCGAGTCTAAAGGCGAATACGACTCTGAAGGTGAACTCGGTGATCATCTAGACTATGGCGGTAATCCAAACTCTGATGGTGTTTCTGTGTCTAAAGGTGGACCTTTTGAAGGTGGATCCTTTGAAGGTAGTCCTACTTCTGAAACTAGGCCATAGAGAATTCAACAGATTCCAAGAAGGGTTGAAGATTTTAAATTGCTGCAAGATACTGAGATTGATTTTGAAGGGGAAATTATTAAGTGTTCCATGATGATGGACTCTTAACCTGTCAATATTAATGAATCACTTGAGAAAAAAGTGTGGCTGAAGGCTATGAAAGAAGAATTGAGGCAATTGAAAGAAACAGACATGGGAATTGACTTTGTTACCCAAGAACAAGAAAAACATAAGTGTCAAATAGGTATGCAAGACAAAGCTAAAACCAAATGGGTCAATTGCTAAGTACAAAGCAAGGTTAGTAGGTCGATGATTTTTTTCGAAATCTGGTTTAGACTACTTTGAAGTGTGTGCTCTTGTAGCTAGACATGAAACAATCAAATCAGTGATTGTTATAATTGCAAATAGTAATTGGCCTATGATGCATTTAGATGTGAAGTCAGCTTTCTGAATGGTCCTTTACAAGAGAAAATTTATGTATCACAACCTCCTAGATTTTTGAAAAAGAATAAGGAAGGGATGATGTACAAGTTGCATAAAGCTTTGTATAGACTAAAACAAGCTCCAAGAGCTTGGAATCTGAAAATTGATTCATTTTTCAAGCTTCAGGGATTCAAAAAGTGTGAGATAGAGCATGGTGTATATGCTCAGCATATTATGAAGACAATATGATTATGGTGTGGCTTTATGTTAATGACATATTGCTAACAGGGAGTTATATTTTTTTAAATGAATAAGTTCAAGAAAGTGTTGATGAATGAATTTGAGATTACTGACATTGGAAATATTGTAAATTTTCTAGGGATGGAGATTTTTCACTCTGAAAAGGGAATCATTATGCATCAACTAAAAAGTGAACTTGAGTTTCTGAAGAGATTTGAGTTGATGAATTGTAAGTTAGCAGTCATATCTGTCGAGACTAATCATAAGTTGGATTCTGATGATGAAGGTGAGGATGTAGATGTTACAACCTTCAAACAATTGGTTGGTTGTCTGAGTTATCTATGTAACACCAGACCTAACATCTACTATGTAGTTGGAGTGGTGAGTAGGTTTATGATTAAACCAAATTGGTCACATCACCAAGCTAAAGTCAGGATACTAAAGTATGTGAAAAGAACTTTGAAGTATGGAATTTTGTTTCCATTTGGAGGGTCAGATGATGTTAGGTTGATATGCTATTTAGACTCTGACAGGTGTGAAGACAGAGTTGACAGAAGAAGCATTATAGGATACTTGTTTGAATACATGGGAGCCCCTATTTCTTGGTGTTCCAAGAAATAACCAATTGTTGTTTTGTCAGCCTGTAAAGATGAATACATAACTGGTGTTGTATCAGCTTATCAAGTTGTTTGGCTGATGAATTTACTGCAGGAACTGAAGTTCAACGTGAGCAAACCAGTCTAGATAATGATAGACAACAAATTTTTCATAAGCCTTGCGAAGAATCCAGTGCTGCATGGGAGAAGCAATCATATAAAGAAAAATATCCATTTTTTGCATAATCAAGTTCATAATGGAATGCTTGAAGGTGTTCATTGTAGCACTCCTTAGCAATTTGCATATGTGATGACCAAGGAAATCAAGATTGAACACTTCATCAATTAGAGGGATGGAATTGGTGTTGTTGGCTTTAACTTAAATATGAATTCAGGGATGGTGTTGATTAGTAATTCAAATTTAAGTTGCAATTGGTTTTAATTTAGATTACATTTAAGTTTTATTTGGTTGATATTTTCATTTTAGGGTGTGTATATAAACAGAAGTTGCAATTCAGTTTCAGTGGTTGTAACCATTTTTTCATATTGAGTAAAAGTTATTTACAATTCTCTCTCTCCATCTTCTTCAAGCTTCTTGTGCATCGATGAAGGTGTAACTCCAATAAAAGGTAGCAGTCGTGTAAAATATTTTATGATTTTAGTTGGTGTAGATATTGTGTTATTCTTTTTGGTCATCAATGTCAATTAATCACAACATTTATAAAGAATATTTTGTGATGTGTACATTCATATTCTTATTCTAAAGTTTTTGTGTTTGTAATGGTGTCGTAATGGAGTTTCATGACCATAACAATATTTATAACTATAGTGTCGTTTTTTCATAGTCGTAATGGTTATTCGTATATGTATCTTTCTTGTCATTAAAACGATGAATAAAAATATTGACAACTTTAGATACTATTTTTTTTTTGTTGCAAAATGGCCAGTTTTTAAAAGCCTTTGTGTAAACATCATTCTCTTCTAAGATTAAGAAACCTTTCCGTGAATCTCTGATTCATTCATTCAAAACATAATCATACAATTGTTTGGCTTCTTAATATGAAGAGGTGTGTCGATAGTTGGTTGAATTGTAAATAAATCATTACCAACTTCTTAATATATCGAGCAACTATCTTGAGAGCTGGTTTCTCTTTCGATTACTAACTTGTGCTTCCGTGTCATGTTGCTCTTGAAGGAAAATCACGATATAAAACACATCGGAAAAATAAAATTTTTCCGTAAGTCAATCCTTATTAATGATGCATAAAGTGATAGAAACAGTTATCTCTTATTGCGATTAACACCTTTGATGCAGAATAAAAAAGAATGATCACGAGTGTTGAACAACTAACAACGCCTCTACGAACGAAGACTTTGAAAGAGAGAGAAAGATAATCAACTAGGGTTCAAAACTAAATTTCATAAAGTGTGAGAGTTTCTCCCTAAAGTTCTATTTATAAAACCACTTTTGTGGGGTGCAAGTTGAAAAATCCCATTTAAGTGCACTATACCTTACGATGTACTGTATTTCACTTAAGTGCATGGTACCTTACGAAATTTCGTATTCCACTTAAGTGCATTGTATCTTACAGTGTTCTACAATTCACTTAAGCACACTGCACTTTACGATTTTTCTGTAATTTTCTTAAGTACACCGTGCATTATGGTATTCCTTATTTCACTCTCTCACCAATTTGTTCTTATATGTGTGACCCTGTAGGTTCTCGTGATGTTGACAATTATACTAAATCACATATTTGATATGATAAACAATGAGCGATATCTAGCAACATATTGTTGTTACCAAAGTTACGATAATATAATGTGAACTGACAAAAACCTTTATGTGATCATGTTTATATGTATAATTACTCTTTTACCCTCATGTTATATTGAACACAAGGTATATACCGTATCATCCTTGTTCAATTCAACATTGGATCCTTAAACATATATCATGTTACACATAACATAAGCAAAATCCATTTAGGTCACTCATGTCCCTCAACATGATTTATGGAGTACCCATCAACCATCTTTATAGTCATATTATTACGAACAATGTTTGATTGGAAATAAAGTAATTGACTCCACATCTAGGATCCATAGTGGTTTCAGGTCGAAGGGGGCTATACACCACTATCACCATAATAATAAGTTATGACACTTGTGAAACATTATATTCTAGGCTAACCACATCGACCCCGGCAGACCACAGAGGGGATCCACTCCTTCTAGAATCACTACTAGAAATACGGGAATAACTTGCGGATTTTCCTGTGGAAATTTATCCGCAGATGTACCTGCGGTTTTACCAGCGAATTTATATTGTGAAGCATTATTTCCTGTGAAAACTGAGGTAGCAGCAAAGTTCGCATAAATTTCTAAGACTTTACCTGCGATTTTGGATTTATAGTAATATATCCTGTGACATTTTCCTACAAAATTTTCCTGCAACTTTACCTGCTAAATTAATTACCCGCGAAAGTTTTAGCTGGAAACAAAAAATAGCAGGAAGAATCGCAGGTAACACGTTTCCTGCGGAATCTTTGTTAAAATCTGCAGAAAATAGTGAATCTTCCCAGCACTGAAGAATATCATCCTAATGATCACAAGAAATCTCAACTGCAAGTGCATCCAACGACTCTCAGCATATTAACAAATAGCTAGTTCGTTATTTTCATATATATATATATATATATATATATATATATATATATATATATATATATATATATATATATATATATATATATATATATATATATATATATATATATATATATATATATATATATATATATATATATATATATATATAGACACACACACATAAGACACCAAATTATGGTAACAAGTTTCAAATTCAATTTCACTTCACTCTTTTTCAATACATACTAACTTGAGCATTGAAGTGCTAACATTGCAGCCCCCCTCCCACTCCACCGCATTCGATGTAGTAATAAACCATCACAATCGTTCCTCTCCTCATTTTTGGTTTCACAATAGAATAGTGGCGCCATCTATGAAATTCGACTTCTGATTCCTACAATTTCCACAAGTTTACATTCTTTCTGCCTCTCAGTCTCTCTCTCTCTCTCTCTCTCTCTCTCTCTCTCTCTCTCTCTCTCTCTCTCTCTCTCTCTCTCTCTCTCTCTCTCTCTCTCTCTCTCTCAAACTTCTCAATTCTTAAACTCCTTTAATCACCTGGGTAAAAGCTTCTGCGATCAAACGCTAAGATCCATCACGTATTAATTCAACAAAGCTTAATATCAACTTTATCACATCATATTTCCATATCTTCAAACTTCTCAATTTGTAAAAACTTATCAATTTGTAAACTCCTTGATTTGGTCGGCTCGAATGTGGTTCAATGGTATGCCCAACGGAAGTATCAATTCTTTGGTAGAATTCTATGAGAGGTTCGTATTTCACAGCTTGTAAGCTATGAACTGTAACTGAAACTTCCTTGAGCGGGATTTTCCAAAGAAAGAAAGAGAGTTTGTGGTTATACATTGACTGATTTACACAAATATCAGCCGAGGAATAGACAAAAGTTATGAAAGAAAAGGTGAAACTCGTCCAGGAAATGTTAACCATGGATTAACCTTACATGATCCTATAAGAAAAGCTAACCACATAATTTGATCTTCTTGCCTCCATTGAGTCTCACTCTTATCGCCCCACTAGGAAGGACTCCCACCAGCGCCAAGATGACTCTGACCAGGGTATATCATGAAAGTAGCATAAGTACACCCCTTGATGGTATCCTAAGAGAAGGTTTATTAGGATTTTGCAAACACTGAGTTTCAAAAAAGCAGGAATCTCACTTATTTACCCGGCCAGAGAGATACGTTGGACGGATAAGTCAAAATATCATTGCATCCACCATAGCCATGACCACAACAGTAACGATTACATTCAGCTAAAGGATTCAATTAAAGGATTAATCAAAAGGGGTCGATTGTCTGAATATGTGAAGGGAGGAAAGCGGGAGAGAGAGGAATCATCTAAAGGTAAATTTCTCTAAAACACCGCAGAAGCTGATACACGCGGATGAAGTAAAGAGGTAAGAAAGGGTAAATGCCCATACAAAGCTGCTATAACCACAGGAGTTCCCTAGGAGAATATCCCCTACAAAGGCATCATGAAAAGGAAGATCGTAGAAATGATGATTGTCTACCGCATGGAAGAAAATACACAGGCAAAAGTCCATGACCTACCTATGTTGAGATTTCGAGACACAGAGAAGATCAGAGGCATCGCCAACAAAAATTTTTCTTCCGTAATCATTGCTATAGTAAGGAAATTCGACGTATCCTGGATCCTAATCAACAGAGCCAACTCCTATGACATCATATACTCAGAGTTATTTCAAGAAAATAGGGTTGTACTGAAGTGGTTTCTTGCCATATAAATGCTCTAATCTCCAGGCGTTCAATGAAACCATTACATGTCCTTGGGGATATATGAAGCTGATGGTTTCTGTTGGAAATGGAAAGCACATTCAGGTGGTAAATTCTCAATTACTTGTTTTTTCTTGCTAGAGTGTTTACAACTCTATCTTGAGACGACCCCTTGCAGCCATGTTGGACGATGTTGTCTCGCAGGTGCACCTCAAGCTCAAATATCATAACTTGTAGGGAAAACATGCCACCATTAGTATTGACATATAGGGAAAAACCTCTTAGTGACCAAATACACCAAGGGCCAAAGTAGTCGAGGCACACCGAGTATACCGAGCCAGTATACTCAGTTCTTGCTCCAAAATAGGCCTATAAAGGTTAGCCAAGTAAGCGCAATCCTCGTCCAAAGGCGTATGTTTGTGAGCCCTGGCATAACGAGAGTCATATCCCATTAGTAGAGGTCGAGTAATCAGACTAGGGACATTCGACAATGTCGACAAGTTCTTTGCAATGATGTTATTCCTGACCGGCCATATTCCACACCCTTTACTAATGGGATATGAATCTTGTTTAGACGATTGAACTATGGTGCATTAGATTCATGGAATAACGGTTGAAGTATGGTGCTTTGAAAAGACAATTGAAGTATGGTGCATTAAATTCATGATTGCTTAAACGAAACTAAAATGTTTATCCATCACCTATCTTAAGGTGATCATAAAGTGGCTAGCATCTGAGGCTAAAGTATCAAGTCGTCGCTTATCTGTACTTCAGTAAGGGCTTATGGGGAAATTGTTCTAACCCAACCATATCGACCCCGACCGACCACCTAGGAGGGGTCTCACTCCTTCTAGAATCTTCCCAACACGCTAAGATTATCATCCTAATGGTTAAAAGAGATCTCAACTACATGTGCATCCATTATCTCTCCGCAAATAACGGTTAACAAATAGCTAGTTCGTTCTCTCTCTATATATATATGTGTGTGTGTGTGTGTGTGTGTGTGTGTGTGTGTGTGTGTGTGTGTGTGTGTGTGTGTGTGTGTGTGTGTGTGTGTGTGTGTGTGTGTGTGTGTGTGTGTGTGTGTGTGTGTGTGTGTGTGTGTGTGTGTGTGTGTGTGTGTGTGTGTGTGTGTGTGTGTGTGTGTGTGTGTGTGTGTGTGTGTGTGTGTGTGTGTGTGTGTGTGTGTGTGTGTGTGTGTGTGTGTGTGTGTGTGTGTGTGTGTGTGTGTGTGTGTGTGTGTGTGTGTGTGTGTGTGTGTGTGTGTGTGTGTGTGTGTGTGTGTGTGTGTGTGTGTGTGTGTGTGTGTGTGTGTGTGTGTGTGTGTGTGTGTGTGTGTGTGTGTGTGTGTGTGTGTGTGTGTGTGTGTGTGTGTGTGTGTGTGTGTGTGTGTGTGTGTGTGTGTGTGTGTGTGTGTGTGTGTGTGTGTGTGTGTGTGTGTGTGTGTGTGTGTGTGTGTGTGTGTGTGTGTGTGTGTGTGTGTGTGTGTGTGTGTGTGTGTGTGTGTGTGTGTGTGTGTGTGTGTGTGTGTGTGTAAGGCGTCAAATTGAAGTAAAAGTTTCAAGTTCAATTTCACTTCACTCTTCTTCCTCACATACTGACTTGAGTATTAGAGTGTTAATGTTGTAGGTCCTCCCACTCCACCGCATCGCTATCAGTAATCCGCCATCACCGTCGTTCCTCTCCTCATATTTGATTCTAGAACGGAACACATTCTATGTAGTATTCTCATGGTGGATCAATTCAGTATAAATATTACTCCTAGTATTCATACATGTGTGAAGACTTGATAACTCTTTATCCATGATCCATGAGATATGATCATCAGTCTATCCACATAACATTCTCAATAATTTAATGTTATCTCATTTCACAATAAAGTTAGACTATGAAAAATTTATAAATATTATCTTTATGTTTAATGGGGTGGCATGCTTAAGTCACACTTAATGTTTCAATAAACCACCAATCTATTCTAGGGACTTTATTTTTTTTGTAAAAACAAACATAAAAAATAAGTCTCTTATTACTATTAATAAATAATACAAGTAGCAAATTCAATATAAAACTATTGACCTCTAAGGCTTACACTAACAACACTTCGTTGAGTGGTGTGATGGCTATCAGTGATGACGACGATCATTTGACGGCGTGTGGCTCTCGTCTCTTCCTCCAAAACCATGAGACGGAGTCTGGTGTCTTCGACACAAAGTCAGGTCAGGCGATCTATGGGCCATATTATACAGGAAAACAATATTAACAATGATAAGTTCTGGTCCGACTCTCTGCTCGGCGTGTGAAACAGTCACACTCAGAGAATTATCCTTGAAGCAAGAAAGTGCAAATTGTATTGTTGCACTATGTTATAAACATTGTTCAGCATATCGTTTATCCATTATATTTCTAAACTAGCTTGCAATTGTTGGAACTATGAACTATTTCATGTCCAAGAACTATAGATTGCGACATAGGCTGCTTCGATGTTTGACTTTGAAGCGGCTGTAGAGATGGTTGGAATATATTGAATGGTCCCTTATCCAACTATTAAAGGTGCTATATTTTGCGGCCTTGGAATTGTAAAAGCAGTAACTAAGACCGAAAAGAGCTTCACTTGATAGAGGAAATAAAACCTCCTTTATTTGATCGGGAGTACTGGTTGCAGTAGTAATCATGACGTTGGTGTTACATGTGGTGGGCGAACAAGTGACTTTAACTGCTTTTATGATGGTAGGAACTGGATCGGTAATCTATAGGAGGAAGACATCGATGCTTTAAAAGAGAAAAAATTGATGATATAGAAGAGAAAAGATTAATGATTATTTTTTAAATATAAAAATATAAAAATAAAACAATTTTTATTAGACACATAATATAACATATATTTTATATTTTTAAAAAAGTTAGATTTGACTAAGTCTGACATAGAATATGTCACAGTTCCATGTCGTCGGTTGTGCTGGCTTACTCGGTTCCCTAGTTGCTTCGTCTTCTCACTTTCCTTCCATACAAGCAATCGAGACTGATTCCTATGCAGAAACTAAGAATTTGATCTCATATTGGATGCTTCTTTCATTCATTTACCTCTTCGAGTATGCTTTTATCAACCTTCTTTTACGGTAAATTCTTTACTCAATGTAAATAAATGTTGCAAATAAGTCCCTTCCCTTTTGTTATTATAAAACAAATTCATTCACATGTTTCATATCAGGTTTCAGCTCTGGCTGTACATTAAGCTAATGATAATCTTGTGGCTCACCATACCAGACTTTGGACGAGCTTCTTATGTTTACAATAACCTTATTCGCTCCATGAAACTGCAAATAGTCACATGGAGGTTAAATAACTACCGGATGAAGTGGTTATTCGAGAATTTTTAATGCATGCAGAGATATATGTGAAAGAGAATGGAACTGAAGCGTTAAAGAAAGAGAAATGTTATGCTTACAAAAAATTATAACACCGTAGCCATTTACACATTGATGCATGATTTATGATTTGAAAAGTGATTCAAATTCCAATGCACATAATGATAAAATAAGAGAAAAAACGAATAGTACCGTATATAAATACGGTATGGAAAGTAAGGGTAAGCTTAACATTTCTGATAGAGAAACTCATTGCTAGCAAGGTAAATAGTTGCTATGTCGAGTCAATTGTGATATTTGTATATAGTTATGATGATGCCTGCATGACAATGGAAAGTTTTATCTTAATTAATTCTTATTATTTTCGTAACGAAGAATACAATGTGTATACCTCATGTAGAAGCGACAAACGATATCCTAGTTATTGATAATAAAGAAACAATGAAGGTAAATTTTTTATTTTGAGTAAGTTGTGACAAGTTCTTGTACAAATCAACTCTAATTGTCTTAGGAGTTTCGTATGCAGAGAAATATAAAAAGACTGGAGACAAACATCGAAGATTTGGAGGCTATTGTTAAAAAAGAAATTCTTGTAAGCCGAAAAAATTTATCTATCGATTATATGAAATTAGAACATTAATATTTACTTGTTCAAGTTATGATTCGGAATCTTGAAAAGAGAATGTGGACTCAAGGTTAAATCTCACACTTTTATCCATACCAATCAGATTTCAGATACTCAGCCATTAGTTAAAAAAGTATCATTTAATTAATAAAAAAGACTTATATATGCACCCCATCAGAATCACGATTAACCCGTTTTTCACAAACTAAACCACGATTGTAGCCCATAAAAAGTTAGATAAATCTAAAATTCTCCCACTTGAGAAAAATCAATTGTATGATTTTTATTTTAAATACATTTTGAAATCGACTCTCGGGTTAATGACTAATTCCTTAAAATGCGGCCGCATTTTAAGAAAATGCATGATTCCAGGTGCCGTATCTGAATATGACTCCATCCAACAAAAGTCAAGCAGTATTGAATCAAGGCGATTATTATATCCTTCAATGACATACAACCTTCTGTGTTTACAAATACTACATACTCCGTCAACTAGTCATCATTGTGGAGTGTGGCAAGAAAATAACATGTTAATATGATCTAACAGCCAACTGTTATTTTCTTTGTCAGTCCTTAACAATTTCTCTCAAATGCATTAAAGCCAAAGAAATTCTATGGTTTTACAAATTATAATGCCTAAGCTCCAATATGGCGTCGACCACCGGCATAATGTTCCTGACAACGCCGACCTTAAAATCATACCTCAGCTCCAATGTGGCATCAACCACCGATATAATGGTCCCGAAGACACCAAGCTCAAAATTATAATCATGCCTCGAACTCCAAACTAGTGTCGACCATAGACATGGTGGTTTCGATGACACTGAGTTCCAATTTTAACAATTGACATATAAATAAACAATGACAAATAATAATAATAATAATAATAATAATAATAATAATAATAATAATAATAATAATAATAATAATAATAATAATAATCATTGTAATATCAATTGCTTAAAATAGAAAGTACTTGACAATCCAACAAAAGTGTCCAAAATAAAATATAACATGATAAGAAAATGACATAAAGAACAAACTCCCACTAACCAAGTACATCAAAAGAACTCACAATGCTCATGCTCTCAACATGGTTTTTGAGCACGATGGGCCTAAGTCCCTTAGTTAGGGAATCAGCTAGCATGAAATCAGTACCAATGTACTCAACAATGATGTCATTTTTCTTTACAAGATCTTTGACTGTCAAATACTTCAATTCCAAATGCTTATAACCGCTAGAAGTTTTATTATTCTTAGAGTAGAACACAACTGCATTATTATCACATTAAAGCTTTAGTGGCTTTGCAATGGAATCAACAATACGAAGTCTAGTCACTAAATTTCTTAACCAAACATCATGAGTGGCAGCAGCATAACAAGCAACAAACTTTGCCTGCATAGTAGAAGAGGTGACAAGAGTTTTCTTTTTACTCTTCTGTGATATTGCACCTCCAGCCAACATAAAAATATAACTAGAAGTAGATTTTCTATCATCAACACACCCAGCAAGATCAGAGTCAGTATACCCAACTATTTCCAAGTTGTCAACTCTCCTAAAAACAAGCATATACTCTTTAGTTCTCTACAAGTATCTCATCACTTTCTTAGCCATAATCCAATGATCATTCAGGATTAGACTGGTATCATCCCAAGACGACAACTATGAAAGCAATGTCAGGCCTAGTGCATACTTGAGCATACAGCAGGCTGCCCAATGCACTGTCAAAGGGTTTTCCCTTCATCTTTGTCCGCTCAATCTCATTTTTAGGACATTGATCTTTACTGAATTTGTCTTCTTTAGTAATTGGAACATCTCCTGACTTACAATTCTGCATATTAAACCACTCTAGAACTCTATCAATATAAGTCCTCTATGACAAGCCAAGTACACCACGTGATCTATCTATGTATATTTCAATTTCCAACACAAAGGATGCTTCACCAAGGTCCTTCATATCAAAGAACTTGGTTAGCATAAGTTTGGTCTCATGAAGTAGACAAAGATTACTACTCGCAAGCAAAATATCATAAACATATAACACAAGAAAGATGAATTTGCTTCCACTGACCTTAAGATAGATGCACTGATAAACTTTATTTTCTTCAAAATCCAATGAAGTTACCACCTCATCAAATTTCAAGTACCATTGTCTAGAAGCCTATTTCAAACCATAAATAGATTTTCTTAATTTACAAACCAAGTGTTCATCAACACTTTTTACAAAACTCTCAGGCTGCTGCATGTACACCTCCTCATTAAGATCACCATTCAAAAAAGCAGTCTTAACATCTATCTGATGCAATTCCAAGTCAAAATATGCTACAATGTCCATAACAATTCTAAAAGAGTATTTAGTGGAAAACAGGAGAAAAGGTTTCATTAAAACCAATCCCCTCCTTTTGTGTGAAACCTTTAGCCACAAGTCTTGCCTTAAACCTCTCAATTTTACCTTTCGAGTCCTTCTTTGTTTTGAATATCCACTTGCATTTAATCTCCCTACAGTTTCTTGGTAACTCCGCTAGTTCTCAAACATCATTATTTACCATGGATTTCATTTCATCATGCTAGATTGAGAACAAGTAATAGCTTCTAGATAGTTTTTAGGATCAATAACAATACCAACATCATAAGCATCCTCACTAAGATAAACTACAAAATCATCAGGGATAGCAGTTCGTTTTTGTCTTACTGGCCTTCTAACATGAATTTGTTCAACTGGCTCATCAGGTTGTGCAACCTCAGTTATAACAGGAGGATCCACTACATTTTCAACAAGTGGTTCAACCACATCTTCAACTGGATGTTCGACCACATTCTCATTTGGAGCAAAACCTCCATGAGCAGTGGATGATCTAGCATTATCAAAATTAGGCAGTGACAAAGTAACAACATCAGGCATAATAGAATCAATATTATCAGATGCAGTAACAAGCTCAACAACATCAAGCTCAAGGAATTTTGCATGCATGGACTCCAAAATTTTATTACCTCTACCATGAAAAAAGAATCTGTATCCTTTAGATCGATCCAGATATCTAATAAAAAAATAACGACTTGTTTTTTGGTCAAGCTTTGTCTCAAAAGGGTTATATATTTTAACCTCTACAGGACAAGCTCAGACACGAAGATGATTTAAACTAGGTTTTCTACCTGTCAAAAGCTTAAAAGGTGTTTTTGGAAATGATTTACTAGGAACTCTATTAAGTATATAGAGGGTTGTTTTCAAAGCGTCACCCCATAAAAATTCTAGTAAACTACACTTACTCATCATGCTTCTCATCATATCCTTGAGCGTGCAGTTTCGCCTTTTGGCTACACCATTTTGTTCGGGAGTATCAGGCATGGTATATTGTGAAACAATTCCACAATCTTTCAAGTATTTTGCAAAAGGCCCATGTGTTGCCCAGTAGAATCATATCTACCATAATACTCTCCACCACGGTTAGAACGTACCACCTTTATCACTTTTCCTAGTTGCTTTTCAACCTCAATTTTAAAGATTTTTAACTTTTCAATTGCTTATGATTTTTCCTTAATCAAGTAGAGATAGCCATACCGGGAAAAATCATCAATGAAAGTGATAAAAGATTTATTACTACAAATAGTGGGAGAAAAGGGTCCACTAATGTTTGTATGAATAATTTCCAAAAGATCTGAACTTCTTTTTGAACCTTTCTAATTGGTTTGGTAAACTTTCCTTTAATGCAATCCACACAAGTCCCTAAATTATTGAAATCTAAGAAAGGTAAAATATCATCTCTAATTAACCTTTCAACTCTTTCTTTAGAGATATGTCTTAAACGCTTGTGCCACAACAAAGAGGATTTTTCTCTAATTTTAGACCTTTTAGCAATGGAGCTTTCAACCTTCAAGGATGAGGACATTATATCACAATACAAAGATAACTTATATAAACCGTCCAACAAGATACCACTACCAACAGCTTGAGAATTCAACATTAAATTTATTTTTCCATTATAAAAGGTAAATTGAAATCCAAACTTATCCAAACAAGTTACTGAAATCAAATTCCTCCTAAAAGAAGATACATAAAATGTATCTTTCAAAACAAGTTCAAAACCAGTTCCTAAAACTAAGCTAACATCTCCCACTAGCTCCACCATGACTTCAAGATCATTTCCCACCCCAAGTTTGCTTTCCTTAAAGTTTGGTCTCCGTTAGTTTCTGAACTCATGTAAGGACACATCAATATGGGTTGTAGAACCACTGTCAAGCCACAAAGAATTAATGGGAACATCAACTAAGTTAGACTCAAAACAGACAAAAGCTAAATGATTACCTCTAAATTTGTTTTTATTGTCAAACCAAGCTTTAAAAGCATAACAATCATTTTTCTTATGCACCTTTTCCTTATACCAAAATCACCAAAAGAATTTCTTAAAAGCAACAGGCTTGAGACCTCCTATATTATGGTGTTGACCATTACCAGTTTTCCTATCAGGATATCTATGAGAAACACTATGAGTGTTTTTCTTATTTTTCCAAGATTTTTTATCGGAATGGGGTTTAGCATGAAAAGTTAGAAAGTCTAAATCACTTATTTCCTTCTTGAGTTTCTCTTCTTCAGCTACACACTTGGCAACAACAATAAGATATTCTTTAGCATTCTCTTTCTCCGACAGTCCACTTATCAAATGTTCAAAAATGGTTCTCTTCATAGCATGCAAGCTAAGTCGGTCACTCCTCTCCCACTTAGCTAATCTTTCTTTCTCCTCAGGTATACTCTGATAATTCATCACAGGTTTGGTTTCACGTAGTGCCACGTCAAGATTAGCAATCCCTAATGAAAACTCTAAGTCTTTCTTCCATTTATTAAAATTAGACTCATTCAGGATCTCAATAGAAGCTGAACAATTGTTCATAGAGAATGTCACTGTTGAGACAAAATAGGAATGCATAAGAACAAATAATAAAGGCAAGATATAACTTTAATGAACATAAGCTATCACGAAGAGGCCAACATTATCACACAATCCCCTTTAGATGGAATGCACAAAACCCATATTACAACCAAGGTCAGAACCTCAGATAAGTTACTTCAATAAGCATACATTTGGTTCGAAAATCTATCTCCTTTGGGTAGATAAATTCTCTAAACGAAAGCACCTCTAGTAACTTCATCTATGAATTTTAAGAATAAGCTACTCAGTAAGCATACATTGAGTTTAGAAATTTATCTCCTTTGGGTAAATAAATCCCTTGAACTCAAGCATCTCCAATACTTATATCTTTAATCAACCACAATATCTACGTACAATTGTTCACCTTTGGGAAGACAATACTATTAATGACTTTAAATCATCCCTCAAACTACAAAGTGACTTTTATAAATTAAAACGAGTGATATTACTTTGGTGGTAATCACACATAATAATTTACAAAATTTCTTGCATAGAAATTAGATTTTTCTTGCTAAAAAATATCATAAACCAATTATGGATTTAAATAATATAGCATTCTCAATCAATTTTGTCTTCAACAGTATCAATCTCAATATTATAGAAATATTACATAATATTTCAAATATTTGATAGGTCCATCCGATATATCATAAATTCATACAAACTAATATTAAGTTAATAAAAAAAATCTAAAATAATACTATTTATTCAATATAATTATATGCTTAATTTTTTCAATATATATTAACAAAGGTCTGTTAATATATAAACAACAGTGTAATATTTATAAGATATGAATTAGTTAGGTGACTACAATCAAAATCATGACTTTAGACATATGCATTTAATAATTATAGTAATCAATAAATATATATAATCAAATTCACACGGTCCGACGGGGTCTCTGGCTAATTGTGGTTGTGAGCAGAAATTTGAAACATTACTATTATAGTCAAATCAATTAGTTATATAAATAAATATATAATTCAATTGGTAATATATACAATTAATAATGTTAGATTTAAAAATATACAATTAATATATAACAAGTGAATGTTAGACACAATTAATTTATAGTTTTATATATACCCAGTTGGTTTATATATATTTCATAGGCACTGTGTACTGACGTGAGAAAAGAAAAAAAAAAATTGAAATCTAAACCACTTCTCTAAATTCCATGGGCAAAGAACGGTACCGCATTGATGTTAAAATAAAAAACCAATTCAACAAAAAAAAATCCAGCATCTTAGTATTTTGGGAACTAAGCATATCATACATTGAATTATACACACAAAAACATTACACAATTGAATATAATAAAAAGAATTGAAACAGAAGAGAAGCAATCAAATCAGCGGAATCATAACTTACAATCATGTTAAATTACAGTCATATATTAACGGTAAATAATTGAGTCATAAATTATATAATCTAAGCTCTAATACCAAATGTAAGCTGAAAAATTTATCTATTGATTATATGAAATTAGAACATCAATACTTACTTATTGAAGTTATGATTCGGAATCTTGAAAAGATGAATGACCGGATCTTCCTTTGTATTTCACACTCCCCCGTTTACAACTCTCAACGGGGCAAGTTGTGGAACTGTCAGTTATGTTTCTGATTCTTATTGTGATTACAGAGGAGACCTAGCCATATAATATATATAACCCTAGTCCCTACCATTATGGATTCAAGGTTAAAGCCCACACTTTTACCCATACCAATCAGGTTTCAGATACTCAGCCATTAGTTAAAAAAGGATCACTTAACTAATAAAGGGCTTATATATGCACCCCCATTAGAATCACGATTAACCCGTTTTTCACAAACTAAACCATAATTGATTGTAGTCCATAAAAAGTTAGATAAATCTAACAATTCCTGCAAACAAGCGAGTAAGGTTTTCTTCACATTTAAATCGAAATAGAAATTTCCCAAAGACAAATTATAAAACTTTAAAGTTGAGGCTTGCTAGACTTACAAGTATATATAATAATATCATTATCTCACTTCTATTAAGTATAGTTATATAAGTTGATTTTTCCAAGCTGAAGGGAAACGTTTATCAAACTGCGGCAATATCTAGGGGAAATTATATTTGTTATGCATAGCCGGTCCCAAGCCCGGAAAAAAGAAAAGGGTTGTGTTAGGAAGTCGACAACTCTGAATAATGTGAATGCTAGGTCAGGCATGACTCTGAGTTGAATATTATGGCCAAAGTTGATCCATGTAGCTGATCCCACTTAGTGGGATAAGGTTTGGTTGTTGTTGTTGTATTGTATCAGTTAACATAAATTACTTTATGTGTATGCTATTATTTGACAATGCAGGACATTTCTGAAATTGTGTCAAGTCAACATGCATTAGCAGCCACAGTAGAAAACAAAGTAACCACCAAGAGCAACAGAGATAGTAGAGAGGCTCCACAAAGTTCTACTTCTACACAGAAGGAAGTGCAGAAAGAGTGGAATTATGTTTTATGTATGGTAACAACATCGAGCGAGATAACCTTGAATTCCCATCTAAATGGAAGAAAACACAGGGTTGCTGCTGAAGCTTTAATATCAAAGAAGCAACCTACCTTGCAGAAGCAAAACTATGCAAAAGCGACAAACGAAATCACAGCTAACAAGAAACACCAAAGGTAATGTTTTGATGTTAAGTGTTGTGAAATTAATATATTGTGTGAATATGGTGATCATGATTTTTGTTGTTATCATTGGTGTTGTTGGTACTAGAGAACTTGCGCTAATATTACGGCAAGTCAAAAGGCATCATCCGCCATAATAAAAACCAGAGGAGCATTGGGGAGAAACACAGTTGGTGGAGACGTTTCTCAGAGTTTTGCTGCTGCACAGAAGGAAATGCAGAAAGAGTGAGCTTATGCTCTATGTTCGGGGACAAAATCGAGCGAGACAACCTTAAATTCACACCTCAGTGGAAGGAAACACATGAATCCCATTGAGGCATTGAAAGCAAAGAAGCAACCCACCCAAGCAAAGAACCAACCCACCCTGGAAAAGAACCTTTGTGAACCATTTAGGATGGTTAATTCCAATATAATATGTAAAGTGTGTAATATTACGCTTCCAAGTGAAGAGTACATGGACTCTCACATAAAAGGGTGGAAGCACTTGCCTAAGATTCAAACTTGATAGTTACTTTGGAATATAGCCAAAACATTACAAGAACATTGCTTGAAAGATGAAACTAGTTGAAAAGGAAATTGGTGTATCAGCCTTCTTTGACTCTAATCAGCTGTAATAAAACATTGCCCAACATACGCTCGTTGATGCTCTAGGAAACGTGAGAATAAATATTTAATTGTGTTGCTTTTATCTATATTTCCTTTTATTTAAAAAAAATAGATATTTTCTTTTGATTAAAAAAAGTGTTTTGTTATTGCATAACTATCGACTTTTAACTTCTTCTTTTTTTAGGTTTAGATGCACTTTTGGTCTCCGTATTATGGAAAAAGTTAATTTTTAGTTTCTCATTTTAAATCTAGCTTTTAGGTCCCTCAATTTTGCACCACTTTAGATTTACATGATCCCTCTCCATTTTGTTATTATTGACAGTCTCGTTAATGACGTGACAAGACACTATTGGCGCAAGTCATATTTTTTCATATCTAATTAAAATGGTTGATTTTCTATTTTCAAATAATTAAAAACGTATTGGATTCCATTGAAAAATAATTAGTCTTAATTAAATACTCAGAACTTAAACCAAAATCAATTTACCTTATTCCACATTTTTGAAAAATGCAAGGGAAGAATCCTAATCACAAATCCCAAATCGTAGTTATGAGAATAATGTGGAGAACCCTAATCCCAAATCCCAAATAATTTCTACTCTCATTCAACATTTATGTGAAGCATGCGAAAAACCCAAATTCGAATACCAAATAATTTCTAGAAAAGCACACGAGGCACGCGAAGATGAGCAACAAAAACTTCAAAAGGAGTGATGAAGTAAAGTTCTGTTTAAAGTATGTTTTCGTGTCACCATCATTTTCATTGTTATGTTGTGGTCCACCATTTTTAGTTAAACATCTGGTCTCATATGTTTGTCTTTGTCGAGAAAGTGGTTCATCGTTTTTATTTAATGTTACTTATTGGACCCACATTGCATGTTAATGTATTCCATTTTTTCGATTAATTGGCAATCCTTCTCAGAGTCATTAGGTTAAGAGTACACCATAGGGGTAGATTAGTTCTTGAACCTGTGAATTGGTATGTTGATGGATGTGTATCTGAGATGAATTGAAAGTGTGATGTGGATTTCATGGCGCACATGGATTTGGAGAAGCTGATTAAAAATGAGGGTTATAAAGACATAACGTGTATGTGGTATTGAAATATTAGATTCAGTTTTTCTCGTGGTCTTAGACCCTTGAATAATGATAATGATGTGTTGATATTTGTCAAAGATGTCATAGGGTATGAGGTAATAGATGTTTATGTGAAACTCATTGTAGAAATTCTTGAGATTCTAGATGATAGTGAGTTAGATACTACCATTGATGATGATGAGGTACAATGTATCAGTTTTAAGAATGTTGAAGCTGAAGAAATGAATGGTGATGATCATGTCGAAGTTAATGGTCAAGATGTTAAAGATGGTGGTAATGTGGTTGGTCCTGATAATGTTGAAGCTGATGGTAATGTGGTTGGTCTTGATAATGTTGAAGATGTCGATAATGTGGTTAGTGATGATAATGTTGAAGTTGAGATAATGTGGTTGGTGCTGATAATGTTGAAGATGGTGGTGAAATGAGTGTTTATGAGGATTATATTGCAAGTGAGTTTAGTGATAAAGATAGTGATTTTACATTTAGTGTAGAATCTGAGGACTTTGACTGGATCAAAGTTTCATCCCATGAATTAGGTGAATGTTCTAGTGGCAACTAGGAACATGTTAATGAGGGACATGAAGAATCTGATCATTTATACACACCTTCTGAGACTGATGATGATGAAAAGGTAGTTAAGTATCCAAACTTATAAGAGTGATGTAGGAGTGAAGTTTCATTTAGGGAAGATGTTCACCAACAAGGAGATTATAAGAGAGACAATCAAGGACTATGGAATGGAAAATCATAAGAATGTGTTCATAAAGAAGAATGGTTTCAAAATGATGGTGATTAAATGCATGGCTAGAGTTGTAAATTCTATGTGAGGTTTAGTAAAAGGAATAGGCAACAATATTAAAAAAATAGTCAGCTTTATTGATGATCATACATGTTACAGGGCTGCACATAACAGAAATGTAAAGACTAATTACCTTAGCTTTTGGTTGGGTGAAATAAAAGATTTGTTATGAAATATATTATTTATAGTATTGAAATGCTATCTAGTTTATAAAAAAACTTAAATATATTTTTGGTCCCTAATTTTTTTAAATAAAATTTTGATTATTTTATTTTAAAAATAAACTATTTAATCCTTTAATTTTATTTTAGCTTTTATGTGTTTTGGTCACTTTTGCCCCCATTTTAAAGTTCATTTTAATGACATTGTAGTGCCTATGGAGACAAATTTAAGTTAACACATATGAAAATTATCTTAAAGTATACTCCTACCTTATTTTTAAGCAAAATTCTTCTAGATATTTTGGTCTTAAATATATATAAATGTCAACAAATATAAACATTTAATGTCTCCAAAACTATCCATTCATTAATTACTTTATGTTGTTAATGGATAACTATTTAATTAAGGATATATTAAAAATTATGTAATAGTTTTTGCATAAAATAAAATAAAAATTAAATACACTTAAATACCATTCTTAATAAATTCTTAATAAACGTTAGAAAACAAATTTATACATAGATCAAGGGATTTGGATCTTCTCTTTTTTTATATATCATGTCATCTCTCATGTTTCTAATCTAACGGTTCAGAATTTATAATAAATAATTAAATAAAAAAAGTCAAGTCAAATTACTTATCCATTTCTCTCCCCTATTAAATGACTTTTTTTATTTAATTATTTATTATAAATTCTGAACCGTTAGATTAGAAACATGAGAGATGGCAGGATATATAAAAAAGGAGATGACCCAAATCCTCAGTCGAGAGTATGCCATGAATATTAAATTTATCAATTTTGACATTTTCCCGTCAATAAAATTGACCTCAACAGAGTGGAGGTACTAATAAATATTGTTCCGGTATGGGCCCGACCTCGGCAGGCCCAATACCACGTACGGCCCAACAGACGAATCAGGCACGTCGGGCACGTGCGTCCCGCAAGACGAGCAGAGCATGCTGCCGGACACAAGCAGCGTATCCAACAACATCTCGTCGTCCCCTCTTACCAGCCGAACAGAACCTACCATGACGCACCAGAGCACGGCCTTGGTTCCTCCCCTCCGCGAGGAGAACAACGCGCTCCGGGGTACCTCCCAAGCTCCCCTCCGTGGGGAGAACAACGTGCCCGGTGCACGTTCTCCACGTGCTCCCCTCCGCGGGGACACGTCATCCCCAACTGTCCACCTCCGAAAGAGCAGGTCAAACCCACTTTCCGGAGACCACGGGACAGTTGGACTAGGGCGAAGACCACGTCCTGGTCTTCACTACGCCACGTAAGCCCTAGCAGTCACCTGGGTTGGGCCTGGCCATCCAGCCCAACACAAGTGACCGTTGGCCCAGCGCTGGGGTCTCTTTATAAATACCCTCTTCCTCAAGAGGGTCAGGTAATTGACATCTTGCCCTTTCTGTACTTTGCTCTCACTCTGCCCAATTTCTTACTCTGGCATCGGAGTGTCTTGCAGGTATACCCCCCTTCTCCTCCTCATCACCGGTGAACAGGTAGCAGCCCAACAGCGTGTGGCCAGCCCATGATCCCCTCCTGATCAGGTCAGATCAGTGGCGCCGTCTGTGGGAACTTGAAACTTCCCCGTTACTCCGAGCAGAAAACCAAAAGTTTCACCAAACCTCCACGATCATGGCTAGTCCACACCGCGACGGCACTCCGCACGACCTCGTGCTTAACGTCTCCACCAACGGGAACAAGCAGACAGGAACGACGTGTCCGGAGGAAACCGACGAAAGGGACGGCCAAACTGCTTCGCCGTCATCCGCGGAGCGGCCCCTTCAGGTCGACCACCGGCCCCCGAGCCCGCCAGCATTCCATCCTGTTCCCATCCCGGCGGGAGCGGACCCAACGGTGGCCGCTCTCTTTACGGCCATCAACCAGACGAACCAGCTGCTGTTCCAACAAAATGCGAGAATTGGGGCATTAGAACGCATCGGTCCTCTGAGGTACCCCCCGCGGGAAGACCAGAACGGAGGTTCGAGGAGCCCCTCACCTCGACCCAGAAACCGTCGGCCGTGGCTGGAGAGGCACCACACACAGGTGACACGAGAATGCACCAGATCCCCAGCACGACATGTTCGCGTGAGGAACCAAAACGCCGCGGTGATCCCGACCAAAGACCCCCGAGGCGAGAACTCAGGCAGGAGGTCGAGAACCCGAAACCAGGGGTTTACCTTGAACGGCTCATCTCCCATCGATCCCCGGCGCACAGCGACGAGGACGATTACCACACCCCGCTGTCCCGGGAAATCATGGTTGCCCCCATACCCCAAGGGATGGAGAAACCACCGACGCTGTCGACATACGATGGCACCTCCGACCCGAACGATCACCTGGAAGACATCGAGGCTATGCTCGACTACCGAAACGTCCGGGGAGCTATCAAGTGCAGACTCTTCCCGACGACTCTAAGGAAAGGCGCTATGACCTGGTATAAAAGTCTGGAGCCCGAATCAGTTACGTCATGGAGGGTCTTGAAGGACCTGTTCTCCAAACACTTTACGGCGTCCCGACGCCACCCGAAGACAGAAGCAGTCCTCGAGGCGATCATCCAAGGCCCCGACGAACCTCTCCGAAAGTACATCGAAAGGTTCACTCGGGAAGCAATGCAGGTGACGACGTCCGACGAAATGAAACGCTACTTAATGGAACAAGGCCTGCGCCACGACTCCAATTTCTACGAGGCCGTAGGCATACACCGGCCAACATCCCTCCAAGATTTCCTCGACAGAGCCGCGCATTACATCCGATTCGAGGAAACACAGGCGGCCAACTCCGCTCGCGACACCCGAGACAGGAAGGCCCCCCGCAGGCACCGAGACGACGGAGCCTCGAGCCATCGACGAGGAGGAGACCGCCGTCGAGAATATCTCCCTCGCGAGCCCCGCGAACAACGCGAACCGCGCGGCCCGGCCGGCAGATTCACAGAGTACACAACCTTGGTCGCTTCACGCGAACGCATACTGGCCGAATGCGCTAAAACCGAATTCGTGCAGGGAGGTGTCCGTTTTCCGCGACCAACGCCCCCCAAGCCCAACGTGGACAAATCGAAATACTGCCGATTCCACAGGAGCCACGGGCACGTGACAGAAGACTGCATCCATCTCAAGGATGCGATCGAAATTCTGATCAAAGACGGTCACCTGAAGAGATACACCCGAGGAGGCGAACCACCTAGGCAAAAGGCTCCAGAAGCCAAGAAAGTCGAGGAACTTCCCTCTCCGGAGGACAACAGCAGGCTCCAGGTCGCGTTGTGTGTCAGCCGCCCCGAAGATTGGTTCGCGGGCAGAGAATTCGGTCTCCCCGAAGGGCCCGACCTAATCGACGAGCCAATCCGACCAACCAGCCGGTGGGAGTACTTCCCCAGAGCCATGGTCATCTCTGATGGAGCCACGAGGAGTCTGTCCATCGGATCCGTGAAAAGAAAATTCGACGAACTCATCGCGAACAACTCCGGCAAAATGAGCACGCTCGACAAATTCCGAGGCCGCTCCAACCCGATCACATTTTACCTCGAGGAACTCCCCGGGGGATCCCCCAATTCCAACATACCCTTGCTCATACGTGCCCGAATGGCAAACTTCGACGTCAGGCGCCTCCTCGTCGACGGCGGGAGCTCAGTTGACATCATGTACTCACACCTATTCACAACTCTCCAGCTCGACGAATCCAACTTTTCTCCCTACGTAGGCTCCGACCTTCAGGGGTTCAACGGGACGACAACAAGACCTTGGGGATATGTGGAATTGAAAGTCACCTTCGGAGAAGACGAAACGGCTAGGGACATCAGCATCCGTTTCTTAGTCATCGAATGCCCATCCCTCTATAACTGCATCCTGGGCAGGACGACGATAGCAGAACTCACCGTGGTACCCTCCACCGTCCACCTGAAGATGAAATACTACACAAGAAAGGGGCCGTGGTGACCCTCAACGGAGACATCGAGGCCGCTCGAAGATGTTTCGAAGCTGCGCTGAAAGGCCTAGACTCCATCGCTCCAGCGACCAAGAAGAAAACGTCAAGCACAACACCAAAGGGCGAACCAACGGAGCTGGTCGGATCCATTGAGCTCAACAGTCGCTTCACCGACGAGCTCGACCATGAAACAAAGACCGGCGAAGTCAACGGGCAGCCCTCACACCCAGCGCGCCCCATCCCGGACGGAGAATTCGAACTCGTCCCCCTCGGGGAAGACACGAGCAGAACCGTGAGGATAGGCGCCAGGCTCCCAGACCTCGCGAAACGTCAGCTCCAAGCCTGCCTCCGCGAGAATGCCGACCTCTTCGCCTGGAGCGCCGCGGAAATGCCGGGGCTCGACCCCGAGGTCTCCTGCCACCAGCTGTCCATCAACCCGACCGCAAAGGCCGTTGTACAACGCCGGCGTCGCCAATCCCCCGAAAAATCGGCAGCGGCCGAGCAAGCTGTAAAAGACCTCTTAGAGGCAAATTTTATTTCGGAAGCCCGGTATTCAACCTGGCTGTCCAATGTTGTACTCGTTAAAAAGAATAATGGAAAATGGCGCATGTGTGTTGACTATACTAATCTCAATCGGGCATGTCCTAAGGACGCCTACCCCCTCCCCAACATCGACAAGCTCGTCGACAACTCCGCGGGCTTCAAGCTCTTGTCCTTCATGGACGCGTACTCGGGATACAATCAGATCCCGATGGCCGAACACGATAAATAAGCCACGGCCTTCATGACGGCGTCGGGCAATTACTATTATAACGTGATGCCCTTCGGCCTCAAAAACGCCGGGGCCACATACCAGCGGATGATGAACCGTGTCTTCTACGACGAAATCGGAGACATGCTCGAAGTATACATGGACGACATGATCGTCAAATCCCGCACGGAGGACGACCACGCGGCACACCTCTGGAAGGTCTTCGAGACCGCAAGGTCATGCCGCATGCGTTTCAACCCGGAGAAGTGCACCTTCGGCGTCTGCGCCGGTAAATTCCTCGGCTACTACTTGACCGAACGGGGGATCGAAGCCAATCCGGACAAATGCCATGCCTTCTCCAATATCACCACGCCTACCACGAAGAAGGCCATCCAGTCCCTCAACGGCGTGCTTGCTTCCCTCTCACGATTCATCGCCAAGTCGGCTCAACACGCCCTCCCATTTTTCAAACTGCTCAGGAAGGAGACCAAATTCGAATGGACAGACGAATGTGAGAAAGCCCTTTGCCACCTCAAACGCGTCCTATCCGAACCACCAGTACTGACGCGCCCCGCGACGGGCGAAATCCTATACTTATATCTGGCCGTAGCCAACGAAGCCGTCAGCGTCGTCCTCGTCAGCGAATCCGGGGAGGGCCAAAAGCCCATCTACTTTACCAGCAAAGCTCTCCACGGCCCAGAAGTCCGATACCAGCTGATCGAGAAGGTCGCCCTGGCCCTCATAACAGCAGCACGCCGACTCCGACATTATTTTCTCGCACACGCCATCGTGCTCCGCACCGATCAGCCCATCCGCCAGCTCCTAGGCCGCCCCGACATGGCCGTACGCATGCTGAAATGGTCGCTAGAACTCTCCGAGTTCGACATTACCTATGAGGGCCGGCACGCCATCAAGGCTCAAGCCTTGGCCGATTTCGTCGCCGAGCTGACCACACCGCCCGACCCCACCGCCAGGAACCACCTCTGGACCATTTTTGTGGACGGATCCTCCAACTCCACGGGAAGCGGCGCCGGCATCGTCCTTGACAACGACGAGGGTACGGTCATCGAAGTCTCCCTCACACTGGCCTTCCCGACGACCAACAACCAGGCCGAATACGAAGCGTTTCTGGCCGGCCTTCGCCTGACATCCGACCTGGGAGCCAGGGACATCCGAATCTACACGGACTCCCAGCTAGTCGCTTCACAAGTCCGAGGCGAATATCAAGCAAAAAATGACACCCTCGCCGGTTACCTCGCGCTCATCACCGAAAAACTACGAGGTTTCGACACAGCAGAGATTCAGCACGTCCCTCGCGAGCAGAACACCCGCGCCGACATCCTCTCCAAACTGGCAAGCACCAAAAAGCGAGGCGGCCACAAGTCGGTCATTCAAGAGATCTTGTCGCAACCAAGTACCAGCGCGACCACCACCACCCTCGACATCAACGTCGTCGGGGATACTGACTGCTGGATGACCCTGCTCCACACCTATCTCAGCACCGGCCACCTTCCGGCCAACCCTGGAGAGGCCAGCGCAACGAGACGACGCGCCTGCTCGTACGTTCTCCTCGAAGGACGACTGTACCGCCGGGGCTTCGCAATGCCACTCCTCAAATGCATAGATAAGTCCCAGAGTGCAGTCGTTCTAGAGGAAATCCACGAAGGCATCAACGCGCAGCACCTCGGCGGAAGATCCCTAGCACGAAAGGCCCTACGCGCAGGCTATTACTGGCCATCAATGCAATCCGACGCGAAGGAACACGTCAAACGATGTGATAAATGTCAACGACACGGGGACATGCACCTCGCCCCCCCAACCGACCTCACACCCCTCTCATCTCCATGGCCATTCGCCTGGTGGGGGCTGGACATCCTCGGTCCCTTCCCCCTAGGTTCCTACCAGAACAAGTACCTCATCGTGGGAGTTGACTACTTCACCAAGTGGATCGAGGCTGAAGCTCTGGCCAAAATCACCGCCCACAACATACTCCGATTCTACAAACGCAACATCCTCGCCAGATTCGGGGTCCCACTCGCCATCGTCACCGACAATGGCACACAATTCACAGACAAAAACTTCCGCGACTTCGTCACCAAACTCGGAACCAAACATCACTTCACCTCGGTCGAACACCCTCAGACGAACGGCTAGGCGGAATCGGCGAACAGAGTCATACTCAGGGGACTCCGACGACGACTCGGCGACGCCAAACAAGCATGGGTCGAAGAGCTCCACAGCGTCCTCTGGGCATACCGCACCACCCCCCACTCAACCACGGGGGAATCCCCATTTCTCCTCACGTACGGAACCAAGGTCGTGATACCGGTCGAAATTCGTGAAGCATCCCGACGAACGGAAGCTCCCCTGGGCACCGACGACAACGACGGCGCCCTCCGAGAAGAGCTCGACCTCGTCGAAGAAATCCGCTCCGGGGCAGCCCTCCGCGAAGCCCGGCTGAAACAACAAGTCACACTTCGCCACAACAACAAAGTCCTAAAACGCGACTTTCACACAAGCGATTTAGTTCTACGCAGAAACCAGAAAGACTCCCACGAGGGCAAACTGGGTGCGAACTGGGAAGGCCCTTACCGAGTCCGAGACAAAACGGAGCACGGGGCCTATTACCTCGAAAACCTGCACGGTGAACAACTAGCTCGACCATGGAACGCCGCGAAGCTTAAGCGGTACTACAGTTAGAACACTGCCCGCGACGACCCATCGTCCCGACCACTGGGGGGCGACATGGTACCACCGTACACCCCCACGTCCACTAGCGACCAAAGGAAAGCAAGCCCTGCCTCTCGTGTGCGCGGGCAGATGGCCTTGCTCGGCAAGGAACACCTCGACCAAGATCCCCCGCCGCCGTACCAAAATCGGCAGGACACCCAGCTCGTGATGGGACGTCCACGCCCCGGGGAAAGCTACCCCCGAAACGGCCCGCTACGTCGCCGGCCAAACCGGCCGGTTCCCTTCACCACCGGTAACAAGTCGTCGAGCTAACACCCGAACAGACCCAGGGCATATCGATACATGCACGTCAAAGGCATTCAAATAAACAAACAAATACGAAAAACGAGCATAAACATCATGCAAATACCGAGCACACACTTAGCATTCAAATAAACAAATAAATACGAAAAACGAGCATAAACATCATGCGGATACCGAGCGCACACTTAGAAAATTCGCAAAAAATATATTAAGCAAAAAGCGGGCACCAGCCCAGTAGTCAATGTTACAAAAACAGAGCACGCAGGCCCAAAGAAAGATAAGTCAAAAACGTCGGCACGCAGGCCATAAAAACAATGAGCACGCAGGCCCGACAACTCATGCTACCTCATCCGCCCGATCAGCAACCGCGGGATCCTCCTCAGGAACAACAAGATAGGGATCGACCACCTTCCCGTCAACGATCTCGTGGTACGGCCCGATCCCATCCACGGCCAGCGCGACACCGGGATTGGCGACCTGAATCTGCTCGACAGCGCTCTTGAATCCGACCTCGACAGCCTCCAGACAGTCACCTTCCAGCACCCGGATATGGGCAATCAGGTCAGCACGAGTGATTAACCGTAGATCTCCATCTGTCTCGTCCTCGGCCGGACGAACTGCGCTGTCCAAGACTTCCATGCGAACCTTCAGCGCCTGCACTTCGGTCGTCGCTTCCCCCAGCTTCTCCTCCAGCGAAGTCACCTTCCCCTCAGCGCCCTCTGCCCGTTTTCGCTGCTCAGTAACATCCTTCTGGCTCTTCTCCAATTCTTCAGTAAGCTTGGCCAATCGCGACTGCATAAAGGTAAGGTCCCCCTGCAGTTTAGACAGCTCGGGAGCGGAGCAGCCCTCCTCGTTCAGCACAAGAGCCGTCGTGAACGTCCGCATCATTGCAGCCAAGTCCTCCGCCAGAACATGTCGACGAGACTCTCGATCGGCCTGACAGACAGCCTTCACCTCCCCAGCGGAGACGGTAGGAGAACGAGCACCATGAAAATAGCTCGGATGCTGATGGCAGGGCGGGACGACATAACCTTCCTCGGCCGAACCGACCGTCAGATCTACCACACCTCGGGGCTCCTCGGACCTCTGCCTCTTCGATGCTCCTTGAGACGTAGGAGACTGACTCCCTTGAGGCGAAGAAGACGAACTCTGCCCTCCCGGCGTCGCGACCTCCTGTCCGACCAGCTGACTCACCCGCGTCCTCGGGACCGCGACATTCCTGGTAGCGCGCAACTGTTTCACCCGCTCCTCGACAGAAGACATGTTCGCTGCAAAAACAGAGAAAAGAGTTAGCGACAGTCAGAGCCCCGACCACGGGGAGAAAATGAACATTCCTACCTAGATAATCCAGAGCGGCCGCCCCGGTCGCACAACCGAGCAGGGTCTTGGTATTAATCATACGCTTCTTAGTTCGCACATTCCCCTGCGCGTCAAGGATATACCGACCGTCGGGCGTCACCAGCTTCGACGGAGGGAGAGACCGCACAAAGGCGACTATTTTCAAATAGGCGTCCATGTCTTTCTCCTCGAGGGTCCCTGCGCGTACGATATACCTATCCGTTCCTCGGTTGAAATGCTCTGCAGTCCATAATAGATGTATCTTAGGAAGCCACGCGAGGAACCGCTGGCCATCTACCGTTCGCTCGCCCTCGTCGAAGAGAGTATCCGAGCCCTGCTGCGTGATCGGTTTGACGAGGAAGAACCGACTTTTGAAATCCTTGACGAAATCACTATACGCCTTAAAAAGTTTGGTCGATTGCTTAAAGGAAACCCATCTATGGCGGCCATTCACCGTCTGCCGTTGTAAGTGGAAGATGCGGAAAAACAACGGTACCGTCGGCTCCACCGAGAAGTAGAAGCACACCACCTCGAAAGCGCGGATGAAAGCCAAGGCGTTTGGATGCAGTTGGGACGGGGCCAAGCGCAACCAATCAAAGAGCCCCAGATGAAAGGCGGAAAACGGTAGCCGGAGCCGAGCCTTTTTAAAGTAGAACTCGTGCATGGGGAACATCCGCCGCCCATATCGCGAGCAGATGCGATGATGCTCTTTCGGTCGGTACACTTGCCAATGTTGCGGCTCCCCGATAGGCGTATCCTCAACGGTGGCGTACACGTCGGACGCATCGGCCACAAAACAAGACGGGGTAGACAGCGGCTCCTCAGCCGCCCATTCTTCGGACGGGGCGATACGCTCGTCATCAAAGTCCGGGACCTCGGGTTCGTTGTCTTCGACCATTATCCCCGGCACCAGAGCCGACATCTACACCTGAAAAGCAGAGGACAACGGTGAATTCGATAGCCAGGATCAAATCCACCCTTCCACCGCAGGTCAAGTGAAAGGGCGACAAAGGCCGGAAAACGGCGAGCAAACACACGCTCCCCGTCTACCCTCCTCGGGGCGTCTAAAGCCGACCCGCCATCCCTCCTCGGGACGGTCACCGGAAAAAGCGCGCCTCCCCGGGGCATTCACCGGAAAAGGCACTCGTCCCCGGGGCATTCATCGGAGAAAGCCCCGTCCTCGGGACATTCATCGGAACAGCCGATTCTCCCCGGGACACTCATCAGAAAGCTCGCCAGATACGGCGGGTCTCGCGTCCCTCCTCGGGGCATTCATCATGCCCCGACCACACGTTCTAATTAAACGACGGAAATAAAAGGGAAGAGAAATGAGAACTCACTTGTAACGGCGGCGAACGGCGGAAAGGATCAAACGGTGCGGCGGCGATCGGCGGCAAGCGGCGGACGAGCAGAGATGACAGAGCTTCGCAGGTACAACAACAGAGTGAAAAGTAATAAAATGAGCGGGGACCCCCGTATTTATAACCCGGTGCGGGATTCGAAGCGACCCTAGGCTCATTAATGACATAGGGTAGCCGCCCCTACGACCGCTTAACGCACGACACGTGGCGGCAGCCTGACGGTCGCGTCCCTTCACCTGCTTTCACCCCGCTCCGCCGACGACCGGAGATCCCCGCACGAGCGCCCGTCCCACCGTGCACGAGTCCCGACGAACCTCCCGCTTCGTTACCTCTCTCCCCGACACAGCGACCTTAAGTCCTCGCTCTCTCCCCAGAGCTTCGACTTGGGGGGCTCCTATTCCAGTATGGGCCCGACCTCGGCAGGCCCAATACCACGTACGGCCCAACAGACGAATCAGGCACGTTAGGCACGTGCGTCCCGCAAGACGAGCAGAGCATGCTGCTGAAGGAAAATTGCGATCTAAACGCAGCGGAAAACAAAAATTTCCTTTAGTGATCCTTACGAATGAGCATGGTCAGTGATAGAATCGTTACCTCTTTGTGGCGATTCAGATCTTTGATGCAGCGATCACAAGCGTTGATGAAGTGCAACGCCTCTACTCAGTCCACACGAACAGCTTCCGGTCACAGTGCTAGCTGCTTACGAACGGAATTATTTGAGTGAGAAAAGAGAATCAAAAACGAAATTGCATCAAGTGAAAGCTTCATCACAAGGGTTCCTTTTATAGACTCTCTTGTGGGCTGCGGGCTAAAAACCCAATTCACATGATCCATAATAATATTATATATTATTATAATAACTATTATTATAATAAATATATTTATTTTATTATTATTTTATAACCATTATAAAATAACAATAATTATTATTATATTATCCGAATTTCTATTTTTCACTTAAGTGCGCCGTACCTTACGGTGTTCCTTTGATTTCTCTATCTCTCATCAAACTGTCCTTATGTGTGTGACCCTGTAGGATTTCGTAACGTTGGTAATTATATTAAATTATATATTTAACATAATAAACAGTAAGCGGTATCTAGCAACACATCACTGCTACCCAAGTCACGAAAATGTCATGTGATATGACAAAACCTTTTTCGTGATAATATATGTTTGTACAATTACCCTTTTGCCCCTATGTCTATATTGAACACAAGGCATACACTGTGTCATCCTTGTCCAGTTCAATATTGGGCCCTTAGACATTTCTCCTGTTATGCAGGATTGGCAAATTCCATCTAGGACACTCATGTCCCTCAGCATGCTTCGTGGAGTGCCCATCAACTGTCTTTATGATCATCCAGTTACGGATAATGTTTGATCAGCAATAAAGCACCCGACTCTACATCTAGGGTCCATAGTGGTTTCAGGTCGAAGGGTGGTAATACACCATTATCACCATGAGAATAACCTATGACACTTTGCATAACATACTATGTAGTATTCTCATAGCGGGTCAATCCGGTATAAATATTACTCCTAATATTTATACCTATGTCAAGACTTGATAACTCTTTATCCATGATCCATGAGATGTGATCATCAGTCTATCTTCATAATAGTCTCAATGCTTTTAATGTTATCCCACTTTGCAATAAAGCTTGACTATGGATATTTTAAGAATAATGTCTTTATGTTTAATGGGATCTCATGGTTAAGTCACACTTAACATTTCATTAAACAAACTAACTATTCTAGGGACTTTATTATTCTGAAAGACAAACATAATAAAGAAATGCCTTTTATTATTAAACGAATAATCCGATACAAGTACCAAAAAGTATTGGCCTCTAGGGCTTACACCAACAATCTCCCACTAGCACTAGAGCCAATTAGGCATACCCTTAATACCCATAGATCTAGTATGACCATCATGCTTCTGTTGCGCAAGAGGCTTTGTTAATGGGTCAGCGATATTGTCAAGTGTAGGTACTCTGCATATCTTCACATCTCCCCGATCGATTATCTCTCGAATGAGGTGATAACGCCTAAGTATGTGTTTGGATCGTTGGTGAGATCTAGGCTCCTTAGCTTGTGCGATAGCACCATTGTTATCACAATATAAACCAATGGGATCCACAATGCTAGGGACTATGCCAAGTTCACTAATGAACTTCTTGATCCAAACAGCTTCCTTTGCTGCATTTGAGGCAGCAATATACTCGGCCTCAGTTGTAGAATCAGCAACTGTTTCTTGCTTTGAACTTTTCCAGCTCACAGCGCCACCATTGAGACAGAACACATAACCAGATTGTGATCTAAAATCATCCTTACCTGTCTGGAAGCTAGCATCAGTGTAACCAATTACATCAAGCTCTTCCTGACCTCCATATATCAAGAATGAATCCTTAGTCCTTCTCAAGTACTTAAGAATATTCTTGACAGCTACCCAGTGAGCATCACCGGGATCAGATTGGTACCTACTCGTTGCACTTAATGCATACGAGACATTTGGTCGAGTACATAACATGGCATACATGATAGATCCTATTGCAGATGCATATGGAATCTTATTCATGCGATCCCTTTCTTCCTTAGTTGAAGGGGATTGTGTTTTTGATAAACACAGACCATGTTGCATAGGTATGAATCCTTTCTTGGAATCATGCATATTAAAGCGTCTCAACACTTTATCTATGTATGTACTCTGACTTAGGCCAAGCAGTTTTTGTGATCTATCTCTATAGATCCTAATTCCTAATATATAGGCTGCTTCACCTAGGTCTTTCATAGAAAAACAATTCCCTAACCAAGTCTTCACTTGTTGCAAGGTAGGGACATCGTTTCCAATGAGTAATATGTCATCTACATATAATACCAGAAACACGATCATGCTCCCACTAACCTTCTTGTAGACACAAGGTTCATCTTCATTTTTGATGAATCCATATTGTTTTACGGTTTCATCAAAACGAAGATTCCAGCTTCTGGAAGCTTGCTTCAATCCATAGATTGATCGCTGTAACTTGCATATCTTTTGGGCATCTTGTGGTATGTCAAATCCTTCAGGTTGTGTCATGTACACATCCTCAAGAAGATTCCCATTAAGGAAAGCAGTTTTGACATCCATCTGCCATATTTCATAATCATGATATGCAGCGATGGCAAGTAAAATCCGAACAGATTTAAGCATTGCAACTGGTGAAAAGGTTTCATCATAGTCAACCCCATGAATTTGTTTATAGCCTTTTGCAACCAGTCTTGCTTTATAGGTATGTACCTTACCATCCATGTCAGTCTTCTTCTTGAAGACCCACTTGCATCCTATAGGGTTAACTCCTATAGGAGGTTCTACCAAGGTCCAAACCTGGTTTGTGTACATGGAATCCATTTCAGATTTCATGGCTTCTAGCCACTTCTCAGACTCAGGACCAGTTATGGCCTCTTTGTAGGTCACAGGCTCATCTTGATCCATGAGTAATACATCACCCTGATCACTTATGAGATATCCATATCTCTCAGGTTGGTGACGTATCCTGCTTGACCTACGCTGGTCTTGTTCTACTTGAGCAGGTTGCTCTTCCACAACTACTTGTGTTTCCCGCTCTAGTTCCTCCATAGGTGTTTCAATGTTTTGTGATTCTTGAATTTCTTCAAGCTCTATTTTCCTCCCACTGTTTCCTTTGGAAATAAAATCCCTTTCCAGAAAGACTCCAGTTCGAGCGACAAACACTTTGCCCTCAGAAGGATTGTAGAAGTAATATCCTCTTGTTTCTTTAGGATACCCCACAAATAAGCATTTTTCAGATTTGGGCTCAAGCTTGGTTGAAATTTGTCGTTTGACGTAAACTTCGCAACCCCAAATCTTCATGTAAGACATATGTGGTTTCTTACCACTCCATATCTCATATGGTGTCTTATCAACCTTTTTGGATGGAACACGGTTAAGTGTGTAAGCTGCTGTTAATAATGCATGTCCCCAAAAGGAGTTTGGAAGATCGACGTGACTCATCATGGATCGGACCATGTCTAACAAGGTTCGATTTCTTCTCTCAGATACACCATTCCATTGTGGTGTTCCAGGAGGAGTAAGTTGGGATAGAATCCCATACTCTTTTAGATGGTCATCAAATTCTAGGCTTAAATATTCACCGCCTCGATCTGATCGAAGAACTTTAATATTCTTACCTAGTTGGTTTTGTACTTCATTCTTGAATTCCTTGAACTTTTCAAAGGACTCGGATTTGTGTTTCATTAAATACACATATTCGTATCTACTGAAGTCATCAGTAAAAGTGATGAAGTACTGAAAACCTCCTCTGGCTGGTATGTTCAGTGGTCCACATACATCAGTATGTATGAGTGCCAAAAGATCATTAGCCCTTTCACCTTTTCCTGTGAATGGGGACTTTGTCATCTTTCCAATTAAACAAGATCTGCATGTCTCATATGATTCATAATCAAAAGAGTCCAAGAGTCCATCTTTATGGAGTTTGGAAATGCGTTTCTCATTTATGTGGCCTAATCGACAGTGCCAAAGGTAAGTTGGATTCAACTCATTAGGTTTCAACCTTTTAGTATTAATGTTATAAATTGGCATTTCAAGATCAAGGACATATAGTCCATTATTCATTTTTGCAGTAGCATAGAATATATCATTCAAATAAATGGAGCAACAATTGTTCCTTATTATGAATGAAAAACCAAACTTGTCCAAACAAGAAACGGAAATAATATTCCTGCTAATTGCAGGTACATAATAACAGTTCTCTAACTGAATTATTAAACCACTAGGTAAAGTTAAAACATAAGTTCCTACAGCTAAAGCAGCAACCTTTGCTCCATTGCCAACTCGTAGGTCAACTTCACCTTTTGCCAAATCTCTACTCCTTTTTAGCCCCTGCACATTAGTACAAATGTGAGAACCGCATCCAGTATCTAATACCCATGATGCAGAAGTAGATAAATTAATTTCAATAACAAAAATACCTGAATTTGAAGTCTCTACTCCATTATTCTTATCTTCCAGGTACTTTGGGCAATTTCTCTTCCAATGTCCGGTCTTACCGCAATGGAAGCAAGTGCCCTCCTTTGCTATTCCTCCACTAGGCTTCAAAACAGGAGGAGTGGGTTTGGGTTTGGCAACTTCCTTGCCTTTCCCTCTACCACCCTGTTTGATGGGCCTCTTGTTCTGTTTCTTTCCATTACTGACCATCAGAATGGATTTCCCTTTTGTCTTCATATTCTGCTCAGCAGTTCTCAACATGCCTAGCAGTTCTGGAAGACTTTTGTCCAAGTCATTCATATTGAAATTCAGGACAAACTGACTGAAGCTCTCTGGCAACGATTGCAAGATCAGATCAATCGCAAGTTCTTTTCCAAGGGGAAACCCTAATCTGTCAAGGTTCTCCACATACCCAATCATCTTGAGTACATGGGGACTTACAGGGGCTCCCTCAGCTAACTTGTTGTTAAAAAGGGACTTTGAAACCTGAAACCTCTCATTTCTTGCTTGCTCTTGATAAAGCGTTTTCAGATGTCCGATCATATCGAACGCAGACATGTTCTCGTGTTGCTTTTGCAACTCAGAGTTCATGGTAGCAAGCATGAGGCAAGCGGTTTCATTGGCATCATCGAAATGCTTCTTATAAGCATCTCTTTCTGCCTTTGGTGCAGAACTAGGAGGTTCCTCCTCAGGAACTGGTGTCTCCAAGACATACAGCTTCTTATCGTGCTTGAGGACAATCCTCAGATTACGGTGCCAATCCAGGAAATTTGTCCCAGACAATTTTTCCTTATCTAGGATGGATCGCAAAATATTGTTCGATGTGTTTGTTGTCATGGTAATCTACAAGAGAAATATGAAAATATAAGTATCATTAAAACAACATATTTAATTAGGCCTTTAATCAAATATGCTCCCACTATTTTATTCAAAACAAATGACCCTCATCATTTGATTCGGAAAATCCCGTTGGAAGACTTTCTAGTGGGTCGAGATCCATGTTTCACTTTGTTTTAAGTCAGCGTTAGGCTGATTACACAAAACTAAGTTATTTAGGTAGGAACTCCTTCCAATTGTATCTCATACAACTCTCGAATATTTTCAATTGGGTGAATAACTCCTTATTCTGATCCATCACATGAATCATTCCCAATTCTTACTTCTAAACATATATAATCTTATTATAATTTGTTTAGTTAAGTTTGACCCATTGTTTTAGCAATTGGATATTACAATTATCCCATCACACCTTACTAATATAGAACATGCACCTCGCGTAGGCGAAACCTACAATGCTCGATACTAGTCTTGATGAGTGCTAAAAATTGGAAAGCATAAACTTAATATTTAATTTTGAGGGAATTTGTTATTAGTTTGATCTCACCGGCTTAACATGCAAAACGTCTCTCACATGCATCAACATACAATTACATGCATCAACATACATATAAAAAAAAAGATACAATTATGGCCCCTAACGCAATTGTTCTCTCAAGCCAATGAGAGAACCTAAGCTAACCTAATAACGATCTAAGCTTCTCCAAGCATGATCTCCAAGGTTATCCTACTTTAATATTGAATACTTCCTTTTTTTTTCATAACATAATATTACATTACATATAAGAAAACTCGTTTTACATACGAGGGAGTGAGATGAGAAAAGAAGTTACATAAAGAGATTGAGAGAGAGGCACGACACGCAGGCCGTATTCAAAAAATCCCAAAACAATAATAAAGGAAAAACTAAGGCCATAACTGATCACCACAAATAAATAATAATAAACACACTTTTATTATTAGTTTAAAATTCCGATAATTAAATAAACTAAATTAAATTTCGGCTGATTGATCACACTTTGCAGACTTAGCCGGGGAGCGGACGGGGGTCAAGGGGGCAGCGCCTCCTTGCGGGGTTGTTAGGGGCAGTGCCCCAGCGAAAAATTTTATGAACACTTCATTGTATTTCACGTCGTTTCCTGCACAACTTTTGTGCATTTACAACCCCAACCGGAAAAGTCTGCGGCAATACAACACTTGTACTGCCATTAATCCTAATGCAACAATTTCATGCCGTCAAACACAACTCGATTGATAACTCAATATGATAGATCAACATGTCATTGCTTCACCATACTAACGTCGGATTCCGAAGCGAATGAAAATGATGATCTTTCAAAAGAATTAAAATCCTTATGTGATTGAATGGATGAAATCAAAACAGTATATCCCATATACCATCTTTGCATCAGAATTTCTTATATCTTATATAAAAGTGATCGATCTAATTGTGTAACCTATGGATGATCAATGTATCGCACAACTTCACCATACTAATGTCGGTTTCTGAAGCATAATCAACATCAATCATCCAAATCGTACACAACAGATGCCAAATTTAATTAATCGTTTATTGTTAAATTCATTCTGTGTTTTAATCGAATCAAATACAGAAAAGACGGAAATTTAACAGCTATCAGATCCATGGTTTCGTAAGTGGCTCTGATACCACTGAAGGAAAATTGCGATCTAAACGCAGCGGAAAACAAAAATTTCCTTTAGTGATCCTTACGAATGAGCATGGTCAGTGATAGAATCGTTACCTCTTTGTGGCGATTCAGATCTTTGATGCAGCGATCACAAGCGTTGATGAAGTGCAACGCCTCTACTCAGTCCACACGAACAGCTTCCGGTCACAGTGATAGCTGCTTACGAACGGAATTATTTGAGTGAGAAAAGAGAATCAAAAACGAAATTGCATCAAGTGAAAGCTTCATCACAAGGGTTCCTTTTATAGACTCTCTTGTGGGCTGCGGGCTAAAAACCCAATTCACATGATCCATAATAATATTATATATTATTATAATAACTATTATTATAATAAATATATTTATTTTATTATTATTTTATAACCATTATAAAATAACAATAATTATTATTATATTATCCGAATTTCTATTTTTCACTTAAGTGCACCGTACCTTACGGTGTTCCTTTGATTTCTCTATCTCTCATCAAACTGTCCTTATGTGTGTGACCCTGTAGGATTTCGTAACGTTGGTAATTATATTAAATTATATATTTAACATAATAAACAGTAAGCGGTATCTAGCAACACATCACTGCTACCCAAGTCACGAAAATGTCATGTGATATGACAAAACCTTTTTCGTGATAATATATGTTTGTACAATTACCCTTTTGCCCCTATGTCTATATTGAACACAAGGCATACACTGTGTCATCCTTGTCCAGTTCAATATTGGGCCCTTAGACATTTCTCCTGTTATGCAGGATTGGCAAATTCCATCTAGGACACTCATGTCCCTCAGCATGCTTCGTGGAGTGCCCATCAACTGTCTTTATGATCATCCAGTTACGGATAATGTTTGATCATCAATAAAGCACCCGACTCTACATCTAGGGTCCATAGTGGTTTCAGGTCGAAGGGTGGTAATACACCATTATCACCATGAGAATAACCTATGACACTTTGCATAATATACTATGTAGTATTCTCATAGCGGGTCAATCCGGTATAAATATTACTCCTAATATTTATACCTATGTCAAGACTTGATAACTCTTTATCCATGATCCATGAGATGTGATCATCAGTCTATCTTCATAATAGTCTCAATGCTTTTAATGTTATCCCACTTTGCAATAAAGCTTGACTACGGATATTTTAAGAATAATGTCTTTATGTTTAATGGGATCTCATGATTAAGTCACACTTAACATTTCATTAAACAAACTAACTATTCTAGGGACTTTATTATTCTGAAAGACAAACATAATAAAGAAATGCCTTTTATTATTAAACGAATAATCCGATACAAGTACCAAAAAGTATTGGCCTCTAGGGCTTACACCAACAGCTGCCGGACACAAGCAGCGCATCCAACAGCATCTCGTCGTCCCCTCTTACCAGCCGAACAGAACCTACCCCGGCGCACCAGAGCACGACCTTGGTTCCTCCCCTCCGCGAGGAGAACAACGTGCTCCGGGGTACCTCCCAAGCTCTCCTCCGCGGGGAGAACAACGTGCCCGGTGCACGTTCTCCACGTGCTCCCCTCCGCGGGGACACGTCATCCCCAACTGCCCACCTCCGAAAGAGCAGGTCAAACCCACTTTCCGGAGACCACGGGACAGTTGGACTAGGGCGAAGACCACGTCCTGGTCTTCACTACGCCACGTAAGCCCTAGCAGTCACCTGGGTTGGGCCTGGCCATCCAGCCCAACACAAGTGACCGTTGGCCCAGCGCTGGGGTCTCTCTATAAATACCCTCTTCCTCAAGAGGGTCAGGTAATTGACATCTTGCCCTTTCTGTACTTTTCTCTCACTCTGCCCAATTTCTTACTTTGGCATCGGAGTGTCTTGCAGGTACACCCCCTTCTCCTCCTCATCACCGGTGAACAGGTAGCAGCCCAACAGCGTGTGGCCAACCCGTGATCCCCTCCTGATCAGGTCAGATCAAATATGAAACTAAGAGACAAAACATTAATTTTAAAATGGAGAATCTAAATTTAATTTTCATAAATAATAAATAAAATTAATTTAAAAAATAAAAATGAAGAGAAATTTACATTCATCTATGAGAGCTATGTTAAAATGACAATGACACTCTCTTTTAATTGACAAAAAAAGAATTATAGATAAATATTATTATACCTACTATTTTTTATTGTCACAGAAAGAATATCAAGACCATTTTTATATATTTTAAAAAATATTTATGCATAAATCATAAGAGATATCAATTTCATTTTAATAAATTTCATCTCAAGCGAAATGACTATAATTCTCTCAAAAATGAATGACTTCTTTTATAACAAATAAATATCTTAAATGTAAGAAAATAATATAAAAAAACCTTCCCTTTAAGAATTTTACGTTTTATTTTATTTTTTATTGAATTTGGCATTTTTATTAATGATTTGGTATTAGAAATAAACATATTTATATTATTTTTCATTTAATTATTATATTTTTAATCCATATAAAAT
Organism: Lathyrus sativus; assembly: GCA_963859935.3. NCBI lineage: Eukaryota > Viridiplantae > Streptophyta > Magnoliopsida > Fabales > Fabaceae > Lathyrus > Lathyrus sativus. The sequence continues at coordinate 597,626,487 of OZ012741.1, read as the reverse complement.
GGTGAAATACTTAGGAAACAGAGTAGTAACAATTTTCAAAAAAGAAGGAGAGTTTGATTTGACCAAATTCTGACATACACTAGTTCATATTGGTTTGTTCTAGCTTACTTCCTTACCTAGTTGCTTCACCTTCACACTTTCCTTTTACATGATCGTTTATGGCTTTTTCATCATGCCTTCTCAACCTGGTTTTCAAATTTCTTCATCATTTTGCATGGTATGCTTCTTAATTTGTTGAGAAAAAAACACTTATATGATTCCTCATGTATCTTTACATTATTAGCTTCAATGTATGCTAATCAACATTACCCTTCTATTTTTCTAGGCCTCTTGTTGCTCTGATGTATCCTATGTAAGTTATTGTTATGTGTGTTTGCTGTACTAAAAAAGTTTCTATCTTTTATAGATTATGGTTTCACATTATTTTGATTTTTTGACAGGTGGGCCTCAGTACAAGCAATCGAGACTGATTCCAATGCAGCAACTAAGGATTTGATCTCATATTGGATACTTCTTTCATTGATATATCTCTTTGAGTATGCTTTTATGAGCCTTCTTCTATGGTAAATTCTTTGTCTCAAAAATCTAATTATGAAATTTTATACCAGGAAAAACTTCATTCACATGTTTCATATCAGGTTGCGGGTCTGGCTGTACATTAAGCTGATGATCATCTTCTTGCTCACCATACCGGACTTTGGACGGGCTACTTATGTTTATGATAACTTTATTCGCCCCGTGAAATTGCAAATAGTTGCATGGAGGAAGTGTTTTGTTGAGAAAGATGACTTTTTGATGCATGCAGAGAGATATGTGAAGGAGAATGGAACTGAAGCCTTAGAGAAACTCATTGCTAGCAAGGTAAATAGCTATGTCACAATATGAATATGGTGTATAAAAAAGTTGGGAGTACAAATACAACATAGGCTAAATATTATACAGGGAAGCATGTATGTGCATGTGTATGTGTGTGTGATATGTCTTTATATCTGCATAGAGTTGAAAAGTTTGGCTAATTCTTTTTTTTTTTTTCATATTATAGAATACAATGTGTAGACCTGATGCAAAAGTGACAAATGAAATCATAGCTACCGATAATAAAAATGCGCTAAAGGTAGAGTTTTGATGTTACAAGTTATTGTATAAATCAATTCTACATGTTTTGATCTCTCGGTGACATTTAGAATACTTAATGAGAGAACTTGACCTTGTGCAGACAAATGGAGAAAGACTCCAAATTGTGCACCGAGACATTAAAGATTTGGAGGCTACTGAGAAAAAGGAAATTCATTCTACCAAGCAAGTAAGACTGACTTATTGTCCCAATTATATTGGGCAGTCTTACATACTTAGTCTCTATGCTAATCGTTGGATGTTGTTGCAGGATATTCCTGTCATGCCTAAAGTTGGGCCTAGTCAAAGTGCATCATCAGCCACAGTGGAAACTAAAGGAACAGCAGAGAGTGACAGAACTGGTGGAGAGGTTTCTCAGAGTTCTTCTACACCGAAGAAAATGCAGAAAGAGTGGACTTGTGCATTATGTTTGGTAACAACCACGAGCGAGATAACCTTGAACTCCCACCTCAGTGGAAGGAGACACCGTGACGCTGCTGCAGCTTTAATAGCAAAGAAGCAACCTACTATTCAGAAACAAAAGGAAGCAGAAGTGACAAATGAAACCATATCTAATGATAATATAGATATGCTGAAGGTCAAATTTTGATATTAAGTGCTGTGAAATTAACACCGTTCTTGTATGAGTCAATTCTACTTGTTTCTGTCACATAACATTTATAGTACTTAATGAAGGAGCTTCTTCTGCAGACAAATGGAAATCAAAGACTTGAAATAGACAACAAAAACATCAAAGATTTGGAGACTATTGATAAAAAGGAAATTCCTGCAACCAAGCAAGTAAGGTTTCTTTCATCCGTAAGTTAGTTTTTGTGCACAAGTGAAGTAGGTGTTGTACAATGCACAAGTTTGTTTCTATCATTAGATCGGTAAATTCTACCTTTGGATCAGGTGATTTACCGTAGAACTTATCGATCAAGTTGTAGAAAACAAAGTTGTGCATTGCATCACTCTGCACCGTAAAATTAATCTCAATAGTTTTACGACCTGAGGCACACTAAGAGGTCATTATTTTTGTGGCTATTATTGTTGCTGCTAGAGAACCTATGCTATGTGGCAAGTCAAAAGACATCATCTGACATAGTAGAAACCGCAGGAACAACACAGATAGACACATCAACATAGGCTATTAAAAGGAAGTGCAGAAAGAGTGGACCTGTGCTTTATGTTTGGTAACCACATCAACATAGGCTATTAAAAGAGATAAAATAAAAGGAAGATGAGAAGCATTTGGTGAAATTGTGTGTTTGGATTAAGAAGTTCATTAGTGATCCAAAGTCTTGCAAGGGATGTCTTCAAATTACTTATTTCAATATAATCATCTCTAGTGATTACAATATCATATGTATAAACAATTAATATAACAAGTTTACTTTCAAAAGAATGTTTCACAAACATAGTATGATCACTTTGACACTGAGAGGATCTTGCTTCTTTATAAATTGGGACAATCTTTCAAACCGCTCACGAGAAAACTATTTTTCAAGCCATAAAAGGACTTTAGAAGTTTACAAATCTTTTTATTGAACACATATTCAATTGATCTAGTTGTCTTACACTTTATGGTAAACACCCAATTACATTCCACAATTCTTTTTCCAATAGACATACTATTATTATTTTGACTTTTGGTTCCTCTATTTAGGATGTTTTTAACTTTTGATTCCCATATTACAAAATTCAATTTTTTGGTCCTTTAATTTTAATTTTTTTGAAATTTTTGTGGTTCCCATCCCGTTTTAATTATGTGTCCTCTTTATTTATGAGGTGGTCGTTTGACTATTGTGCCATTTCAACAAATCTGACTTTTTTAAAAATTAAATGAATGTTTTAATTAAAAAAACATTGAAAACTAGATTTATTTAACTTATTGTTGAAAGCAGTCAAATTCTGTTTTGGAAATTTAACAGCTTTGACCACTTTAGTTGGTTTTGTTTGTTTTTTGATTACTCTCTCATGTGTATATATACATTGTTGTAATCCCAATTCATAGTTAATGTCAATTTAGTGATTCATCCAATATTATTCTCTTTCCTATTCTCTCTTTCTCTCAATTCATCTTCTTTCTAAGTTTCTTTTCACCATTGTTACTACTACCTTCAAAATTCTGATTTTATGTTTTATGTTGTTCTAACATTTGGCATCAAGAGCTCCGGTTATTGATCCTAATCCACTGCAACAATGGCTACCGTTTCTAATGATCGAATTCCCACCAATCTCCCAATTTTTGATTCGAAGAACTACGACAAATGGGCGAAACAAATGAAGGTTCTGTTTGGTTATCAATAGGTTCTTGAGATCGTCATCAATGGAGTTACACCGTTAGGGGCAGATGCTACTGAAGTTATTAGGGCTACACACAAGGAAGAAAAGAAGAAGAATTACAAAGCCCTGTTCTTGATTCACTCTTGTGTTGATAACGAAAATTTCGAGAAGGTTGGCGATTGTGAATCCGCGAAGCAAGCATGGAAAATCTTGGAGAAAGCATACGCCGGTGCCGTCAAAGCGAAGGTGGTAAGGTTACAAACTTACAAACGTCAATTCGAGCTAACGCAAATGGAGGACAAAGAAACGATCAATGATTACATTACGCGCATTACCCGGTTAGTCAACCAAATCAAGTCATGTGGCAAAACGATTCTTGAGCAAAATGTTGTATCAAAAGTGTTGCGTTCGTTAACATCACGGTTCGATAACATTGTTGTGGCTATTGAAGAGTCAAAGGATCTAACAACTTTGAGCAAAGATGAGTTGCAAAGTTCGTTAGAAGCGCATGAACAAAGGATGGATGAGAAAGGTGTCGACAAAGCCAAAGCGGAGATCGCTTTGCAAGCGCGTTTACATGAGAAGAACAAGAGAACAAAAGGGAAGTGGTCTTCAAAGAGTAAGAAGAATTTTGGTGGAAAAGATCCACAAAATTCGAAGGGTGAAAGAAGCTCCAAAGAGGGTAATCAAAGCGCCTACAAACCGTTTGACAAAAGTTCTGTGAAGTGTTATAATTGTCAAAAGCTTGGGCATTTTGCGAAAGAATGTCGCTCAAAACGCAAAGAAAAATATGCGGATGAGGCTAAGGTTGCTAGGGAAGAGGTAGATGATGAAGATACCCTTCTTGTGATGATTACGGAGGAGAATTATGGCATTGTTGAGGCTCCGGGCAGCAGCTACTGTGGTGATAGTTTGTGGGACAGCAGTTGTACTATTTTGGAAAGTGGTGGAAAAATGCGCTCGGATCGAAATGCATTACTTACCATGCGTGATGGAGTTCAAAGTAAAGATGAATGGTACTTGGATTCCGGTTGTTCAATACATATGACGGGTCGGAAGGGTTGGTTTGTGGAAATCAATCAAGCGACAAAGAGTAAAGTCAAGTTTGTCGACGACACCACTTTAAGCGCCGAAGGGGTAGGAGATGTTTTGATCGGAAGGAAGAATGGTGGACATTCAAGGATCAAAGATGTCTTGTACATACCGGGAATTAAGTGAAATATTTTGAGCATTGACCAATTACTTGAAAGAGGGTACTTAATTCGGTTGGAGAACAAGATGTTACATGTTTTAGATTCAAGTGGTGTGTTGATTCTAAAAGCGTCGATGGCTGCCAATAGAAACTTTAAGGTTGAGTTAAAGGTTATGGAGCATCGTTGTTTAGCTACCGCGGCAAGTACAGATGAGTGGTTATGGCATTACCGTCTTGGTCACCTAAATTTTAGGGATCTCAAAATGTTGTAACAAAGTGAAATGGTAACGGGGCTGCCACATATTAGTGTTCCAACAGAATTATGTGAGGAATGTGTGAAGAGTAAGCAACACAAGAATGTGTTTAGCAAGGATGCGGGTCGAAGAACCAAAGTCTTACTTGAGGTGGTGTATTCCGATGTTTGTGGACCGATGCAAGTAGAGACTTATGGAATCAATCGATATTTTGTTATGTTATTGACGATTTTAGTAGGAAGCTTTGGACATATCTTATCAAGAGGAAGGGTGAGGTATTTGGAGTGTTCAAGAGTTTCAAATCCATGGTGGAACGTCAAAGCAGTCGGAAGCTCAAAATTCTCAAAACGGATGGTGGAGGTGAATATACTTCTAGTGAGTTTGGTAAGTTTTGTGATCTTGAGGGTATTGTGCATGAGGTGATGCCTCCAAATACGCCTCAACAAAATGGAGCTGTCGAGAGAAAAAATCGTACAATAATGAACATGGTGCGTAGTATGCTTTGTAGGAAGAAGTTGCCTAAGGAATTGTGGGGTGAGGCCATGTCTACAGCCACCTACTTGTTGAATAGGTGTCCTACTAAGAAGCTGGAGAAGATCACACCAGAAGAGGTTTGGAGTGGTTTCAAACCGAGTGTGAATCATTTGCGCGTTTTTGGATCGATTGCATATCGTCATGTACCGAATCAACTTAGAAAGAAGTTGGATGATAAAGGTGAGAAGTTGATATTTGTTAGATATCACTCTACTGGAGGTTACAAGTTATTTGATGAGAAGAATCGGAAAATCGTGATAACCTGGGATGTATTTTTTGAAGAAATAAAAGTTGCTGAAACAGCAGGACAACATCAACAGTTCTTCGAGTTGTCTGATCCGGAGGGTTCCGATGTCGCTGTACCTGCACCTACAGTAGCGGAAAATGTTGTAGTGAATAATGGTAGACCAATGAGACAAAGAGCATTGCCTCATAGACTCCGAGACTACGAGAGGTTTCAAGATAACGAAGTGAATAATGATGGTGATTTTGTTCATTTCGCGCTTATGGCCGAATCTGAACCGGTAAATAAGGAGGAAACCTTAAGCGATCCTAAATGGATATGTGCAATGAAAGAGGAGCTGGAATCTATTGAGAAAAATGGTACTTGGGAGTTGGTCGATTTACCACTCGGAAAGAAACCTATAGGTGTGCGATGGGTCTATAAAGTTAAAGCAAATCCTAAAGGTGAAGTAATCAAGCACAAAGCTCGATTAGTGGCGAAAGGGTTCTTGCAACGTGAAAGTATAGATTACGAGGAGGTATTCGCACCGGTGGCTAGATTGGAGACTATTCGTTTGGTTGTTGGGATTGCGCATAGCAACAATTGGGTGATTTACCAAATGGATGTAAAATCTGCGTTTTTGAATGGTCCTCTTGATGAGGAAGTTTATGTGGGGCAGCCACCCGGTTTCGTGATTAAAAATCAAGAGAGGAGGTATTACAAGCTACACAAGGCGTTGTATGGTTTGAAACAAGCTCCAAGAGCTTGGAACCAACGTATAGAAGACTTTCTTGTTGACATCGGTTTCAAACGATGTGTATCCGAACATGGTGTTTATGTGAGATCGGATAATATTGATGGTGTTATTATACTATGCTTGTATGTTGATGACCTCTTGATTACGGGCAGCAATCACAAGAGTATTTCAAGGTTCAAAGGGGAGCTCATGAGTGAGTTTGAGATGACGGACCTTGGTGTCATGAGATACTTTCTTGGCATAGAGTTCCACAAGTCAAAAGTGGGGCTGCTTATGCATCAAAGAAGGTATGCTCTAGATATCTTGAAAAAGTGTGAAATGGAGCATTGTAATGCTTCTAATATACCTTGTGAGGCTAGAGTTCAGCTGTCCAAAAGTGATGATGAGGATGATGTGGATCCAACACTTTACCGGAGTTTGATTGGATCGTTACGGTATTTGTGCAATACTCGACCAGACTTGGTTTTTAGTGTCAGTATTGTGAGTAGATTCATGGAGAGACCTAAGGTGTCTCATTTGGCGGCGGTCAAGAGAATCCTTAGATATGTGAAAGGTACTCTTGGTTGTGGTATTTTGTTTCCCACATCGGATATGGATCGCAAATGTACTTTACTTGGCTACACTGATTCTAATTGGTGCGGAGATAAAGATGATCGGAAATCTACAGCGGGTTACATCTTTATGTTCGGTAGTACACCAATCTCATGGTGTTCGAAGAAGGAACCGGTTGTAGCACTCTCTTCTTGTGAGGCCGAGTATATTGCGGCATCATTGAGTGCTTGCCAAGCTATGTGGTTAGTGAATCTCATGAAGGAATTAGGATATGGTGATGATGATGCCACCACACTGTTTGTGGATAATGTTTCCATGATAAATCTTGCGAAGAATCTGATTGCACACGGAAGGAGCAAGCATATTGAGATGCAGTTTCATTACTTGAGAGAATTGGTCGATGATGGAAAGCTTAGATTGAGCTATTGCCGAAGCGAGGACCAAGTTGCGGATTTGTTGACAAATGAGGTGTTTAAGAGATTGTTGAAGAACTTGAGCATGATGAATTTGGAGCAACTAAAGTGAGGTGGTGTGTTGAAAGTTGTCAAATTCTGTTTTGGAAATTTAACAGCATTGGCCACTTTAGTTGGTTTTGTTTGTTTTTTGATTACTCTCTCATGTGTATATATACATTGTTGTAATCCCAATTCATAGTTAATTCCAATTTAGTGATTCATCCAATATTACTCTCTTTCCTATTCTCTCTTTCTCTCAATTCATCTTCTTTTTAAGTTTCTTTTCACCATTGTTACTACCTTCAAAATTCTGGTTTTATGTTTTATGTTGTTCTAACACTTATAAATTTATATATGTTAATAAAATCTAAAAAGCAAAACACAATTTCTAATTCATATTTTCAGTTTCCAATTTCTAGTTCAAGAACCCTAAGCTCTAATTCATCCTTTTCCTTTAGAATCTTCATCGAGTTCATCTTTATTTTCGAATCTCATTATCATCTTTGAAGACCACTATTATATCCTTCTAATCAAGAATTTAAAGATGTTGCAACATTTTGTTTATATACCCATGGAAGTAGATCTACAAATCGTTTGAGGTACGAATACAAGTGTGGCCTAGATGTTCCATTGATGACAACATAGACTGATGTGAACCCATGTCGTCGTTTCTATGGATGTGAGATGTATAAGGTATGTTTAAGTTTCTTAATTTATTGTTGTAACTATGATTTGTCATGATTCATCTTCATCTCCATTCGCGTTTCCAGATTCAAGACTACAAGAAATGCATTCACTTTGTTTGGTTGGATAAGGAGATGAATCCTAGGATAAAAGAATTAATCTCTGCATTACTAAAGAACCTGAATGAAGAGAATGAAATGGTTAATTGCTACAATGTAAAAGAAAAAGAAATGAAGATGAAAGAGAAGATGTTGAATAAATAATTGAAGTTCAATTAGATGATGATTTTTGTTATGTTGTTTGCTTTAGTTGGTGCAACATTGATGAAATAAATTTTAGGTGAATAGGTTTTAGGTTATGTTGTTATGTTGTTTGTTTTATGTTGTAATAAGTTATCCACACTATTGTAATACATTTCATGAATAAATGAATGAAGTTGCGACAATTCACTTAGTTTGAGTTTTAGCAATTAAGCTATGTTGTTTACTGTATTAACAATGTGAATGCATTATGGTTGAAAGCGTTGACTTCATAGTGCTTGAATTGAATGCATAATGCTTGTACCATTGACTGCATGATGCTTGAATTGACTGTATAATGCTTGTAACATTGTGACAACATAATTGTTGCAAACATTGTCTGCATAATACTTGTAACATTTGAGCAACACAGAGCATGTAAGTTAGCAGTCATAATGGACAACTTATGGCCTGTAATGAACATTTGTGCATAATGGTAACATATAACTTTGGACAACATCCAATTTCAACACTAACATAATCACTTGACAGAAACATTAACATTAACCTTGTTTGAAATATTTAAGATCCAAAATACAATAACATTAACCAAACAAATACTTAAGATCCATATATTATAGGCAAAATAAAACTCAAGTCACTACTTAAGTCAAAATAAAACTACGTTCAAAGTCACTATTCTTAAGTAGGTTGAGTTGCTTGTGAACCTTGAGTAATTTATGTTTTCTTTTCTTTGGCCTTCTTGATTCCTTTTCCACCCTTCACTTTTTTAGCCTTCTATGGTTTATTATCACCCGTTGAAATTGCCCTATCAGCTGCCCTTTTTCCTTTACAGCTTCTTTTATTATGTCTCATAGCTCCACATTTTACACATGTTATAGTTGAAAGTCTCCTTGGTAGAATATATGATGATTTTTGGGTTCATCATTTGTCTTGTTACTCTTCTTTTTTAGACGACATATGGCTCTTCTCATCACTGGTGATGCAAATGTATTATGATAATCTAAAGGGCACAGTTGTGGTTCATTGGTTGGAAACACAATATTTGAGTAAGTCTCCATAAAAATTGATTTCCTATAAAGAAAAAACAGAGCACCATAATAAAAAATGACACCACTTATTTATGAACAAAACAGAGCAACATAATCAAAAATGGTACCTATAATATTCACCAACAAAATCGTCAGGTTTTTTTCTTGATGTTCCATATACATGTAATTACATGACAACAAGGAATGCCAGACAAAACCAACCTTCTACATGAACAAGTTTCCTTTTTCATGTCCATGCAATAAGCTTTGATTTAGATGACTAAGTTAGTGAATGAGGATTAGGGTTATTTAGGAAGCATGAACTAGGTGGAAACATGAATACTGGAAGGGGTTTTTTATTTTTCAGACTTTTATAAATTATATAAATTGTTGTGTTTAATGAAAACTATTTAAAATGTTTTTTAATTAAAATATTGCCACCTCATTAATGAAGAAGACACATAAGCAAAACTGGAGGGGGGGCCACAAAAGTTCCAATAAAAGTGAAATTAAGGGACCATAATGTTGGGTTTTGTAACTATTGGATAAAGTTGCAATAGCTTGCACAGGTAAGAGAAAAGTCTGGTTTGGTTTGGTTTTAATCATGAGGGTATGGACAAAGGTTTCCCTAGTGGGTCGAAGGCCAGTAATGGCAGCGACATCGAAGAGGGTTGGAGTCACCATTCCATAACGGGGGTGAAATGTGTTAGTCATACCTTCCCAAAAGAACAGGGCTGAAATAAGCATGTTGGCATTATATTTGGGGGCAACTCTAGACAATTGAATCAGATCATAGATTCCTTGATCTTTCCAGAATTGTTCTTCTTTCTTCTCCACTTTATATAGCCAATTGATGTAAGCATCATTTTCATTAGTGGGAGAAGAACGGAAGACACGATGAGATGCATTCATGAACCCTAACTCATAAGCGTTCTACAGACGCACGAAGTTTACGATGATGGTAGCAAAGGAAGAACTTCTTTAGTTGTTCAAGTTTTTTAGAAGATCCAGGAAATGGACCTAAGAATGTACGAATAGTACCAGAGATAGAGAAAGGGATCAATACCATAGAAGTCCAAATCATGACCTTTTCTTCCTCCTTTGGTGGTTCAAGAATGTAGGTACGATTACCAAGGAAAGTATGAGTGGTGGCTTTAGAGGCAAGCTAGATTAGAAGTTATTGTGTTGAATCAGAAGTAGAAGTCATGGCTTCTAAAGCTTGATGAAGGTACGAGAATGAAAGTTTGCAAGAGTTTGAAGACTTTTAAGATTTTAGAAGAAGAAAAAATTATGAAAATGAGAAATGAGAGAATGAGGGTGCTTATTTAGTAGAAGAAAATGTTTCAAAGTTTCTTTTGAATATGGATTGATGGCACTTGGATTTTGCTTATTTAAAAATCAATTAAATGATTTATTTATTAAGATTTGATCTTGTGCCCCACGATGTATTAGGAAATCAGATTAATGATAGCTAGGTTCATGCACGTTCAGCGAAGTGACAGTTTGGTAAAATGATCATGATGACTATGACGTATGCAGACCACCTTGAATAGCGTTGAGCAATTTCTAAAAATGTCATCTTTCTTTCATATTGTTCATATGATCTAAAGAAGAATTTTTTGGGGCATCTGTTTGCTTGAGAATTTTGGTTTAACATTTCTATGAGATTGCTAAGTGTAAAATAACTTAGTTATGGTTTCGACGTTTTAACAACTTTGACAGAGAATGTGAGTTTGACTCGTTTATCAAATGCTTGAGACTTAGTATATTTTGAGTTTATTGTTTAGATAACCTGGAAATCTGTGAAGCTTAGTTTGGAAGAATCTCAAGAATAAATGCACAAGATTATGATCACTCTCTCTTCAAAACATGTTCAGAGTCTCGAAAAGGTTTATGGTGATTTGGTATATTTGATAGAAGTAGAAAAAATAAGATAAATTCACAAACTAAGTACAAATAGCTAATCATTTTGATACTATGCTTTTGTGTTTGATGTAAGAAACCTTCGAAAAAAGTAGTTAGGAGATTTGAAAAGGGGAAGTTCGAAACAACATGAGTGTTTCAAAATGGTTAAAACATCGATGATACGTGGAAGCATACTAAAAAGTTGAAGTCAACGTAAGAGAGTATGTGTCGATTCTCCAGAGTAAATTTTATCGACGATTAACATTGTAATAGTATTTAAGACAAGTTCATTCATATAAACAGGGGTCGCAAAATTTTATTAAGCATTCTCTATAGAACTTAATTTCTAAGTTGCATAGAGAAAAAAGTTTTTGAGAAGATGTATGAATCTGCGTCATTTTCTCTTAATCTTTAAATTCGAAGTATTTACTTGAATGGTCTTTTGTGTTCCTTGTTTATTTTTACTTTCAAAACAATTTTGCATTATTTTAGTTAGAGTTTATATTCAAACTTTCAATATTCAAACAATCATATTCAAAGCACAAACACATTTTCTTAAATCTTTTACACAATATGTTCTAGAATTTTTTTTGAATTTAATCATGTAAGCGAACAAAAACTTGTGATTTAGTTTTTAAAAAACAATGATAAACAATACCTTTTAATTTTTTTTAATAGTATTATATTTTATAAATTAAAACACATAATGAAAAACATTACATTGTCTTATAATAGAGGGTCTCGGTCTATGATGAATTAAACGAGGATTTTTTATTTACTGATACTTAGAAATCGTCCATTTTTCTAAGTTAAGGGATCATATATTTATAATTTTGATTTCTTTAGCGAGACCTATTTCTTGGTCTCCTACATTTATTAGAGAAAATGGAATGAGTCAATCCTTAATTCTAGGGAGAGAGAATAAATTGAGAAATCCTACTAATTTCTCTAAAATGTGTCTCAACATGTCGTTGCCATGATGGGCTTGAGTACTAAGAGTTTAGTAGGTTAACCTTAAAAAAAACCGCGATAAAATGTCAAGAAAATTTATTTAACTACATCTCACAACACTATAATATAAGAGTATAAGAGAAAAAATAAAGTAAAATACAAGTTTAAAGTGCTTTTGACCGGTGCATCTTGGAATAAAGAACTTGAATTATATATATAGCATTGGACTCCCTCTTCCTTCACAAATTTAAGCGATGAGGGACTTCAAAGAACTTGTATCCTATATATAGTCTTAGACTTTCTCTTCATTCACAAAACTAAGCGATGTGAGACTTCTTCAACATGTATATTTTCAACCAACCCCAACAACTCCACCTTGATTGAAAATAACACATAAGCTTCCATTGTCTTCACCAACATTTATACTCCATCATAAAGAGTATCAACATGTATATTTTTAATCAACTCAACAAAAACGTCAAAGACACGTGGAAGCGGACTAAAAAGTTGAAGTCCACGTAAGAGAGTATGTATTAAATTCCGCAGAGATAAGTGTTGTAGACAGTTAATATTGTAATAGTATATAAGACAAGTTCATTCATATAAATAGGGTATTCACAAAAAATAATTAAGCATTCTATATAGAACTTAAGTATCCAAGTCACAGAGATTTTTTTTTTAGAAGATGTATGAATATGCGTCCTTTTCTCTTAATCTTTAAATTCAAAGTATTTATTTGAATGATCTTTTTTGTTCCTTGTTTATTTTTACTTTGAAAACAATTATGCATTATTTTAGTTAGAGTTTATATTCAAACATTCATATTCATAGCACAAACATATTTTCTTAAATATTTTGCACAATATGTCTTAGGATATTTTTTGAATTTAATCATGCGAGTGAACAAAAATTTGTGATTTAATTTTTAAAAAACAATGGTAAACAATACATTTTAATTTTTTTAAATAATATTATATTTTAAAAATTAAAACACATAATAAAAAACATTGCACTGTCGTATAATAGAGGGTTCTTGTCCGCGACGAACTAAATGAGGGTTTTTTATTTACTGATACTTAGAAATCGTCCCTTTTTACCAGTTAAGGGATCATGTATTTATAACTTTGATTTCTTTGGCGAGACCTATTTCTGGATCTCTTACATTTATCAAAAAAAATGGAATAAGTCAATCCTTAATTCTAGGGAGAGAGAATAATTGAGAAATCGTACTAATTTCTCTAAAATATATCTCAACATGTCACTATTATGATGGGCTTGAGCTCACCTGTGTTCTTTTGTGTACGTAAGTTTTATCCCATACCCTTGCATTTATCCTCATAACCCCCTGCAAATTAAAAAATTGAACCAAAATACCCATGTATAAATACCTATAATTTCCATCCTCCACGACGAACCATTGACCAACAATCCTCACCATATCCATGCAATGATGCAATGAATATAAACCCACAACTTTCATTACTTTTAACATCAACAATATCATCAATAAATGGTCTGATATGATATGGAAATTGTACAATGTACCTATGAGATGATTTCTTCTTTGAGGTTTGGGAAAACTGTGAACATGGCCTCTTTGAAGATTTTTGAGAACTTTTGTGTGCTTAATCAACATACTCATGATATGAAGGATCACGATAAACATCATATCCCACAGGTTTATTCCCTTTTGTCTCCACTCCTACTTTGGTTTTTATTTTTTCAGGCGGTGGACATATTTTTATTGTAGTGGGGTAAGAAATTTCACACACCCTACTTTTTAGTGCTCTCTTCTTGCAACATATAATGACTTGAACCTTTTCCATAGTGCATCAATTGCATTGGTCATGTCCACCTCTACTTCATCCTCTTCTCTGCCTCTTGTTCACCTTCCATGCTAAGTTTCCTCAAATGGATATGAATGGCATCAATTGTATTAGTTCACCACTCAATGTGTATCTCCCTAACTCGTAAGCACAAGGTAACTCGTATGCTTTTCTATGAGTACACCCGCATATTTGGGTGTTTCTACCCACTATGTCAACCCTCAGCCATTCTTTAGCAACGTGTCTCAAAGCAGCCCTAGATACTGATCCACGTAAATTCTCATAAAATGGACTATTGTGCGCATGCTCAACTTCATAAAAAATCTTCTGAAATGGAGCTCTAATATTGCCTAGTTACACCTTAACGTTGTCATTCATAGCCTTCTAATATTTGCACATATCACCTAAATTGTTCTCCAACATCTGTTTTAGTTTCCGATGCGCAGACTCAACCCTAAAAAAAATCAGTATCATTAATATTAAAATAAACAAATTATGGCTAAGATCAAACACCTTACCTATTAGTCGTGGTGTTTCCCAAATGCAACACTTTATTGATCCAAGCTTCAACAAATCTAGGTTTGTCAGGCATCAACCATGTGTCTTTCACATAATAAAAGAAGGTCTAAAATCCACACAGGCATGTTCGAGCTGTTGCAACTGTTGATGGTACTCTACCTCATCATTGGCTCTTACAAGCTCATACCATAGCTTCTCTATCGACTCCCGTATATCATTCACAACATACTCCTTTCACTTCGCTTTCACATTTTCATTGATGTGAAATCGACAAAGCAAATTAACTATCCTTGGAAATATTGTTTCAATTGCTTTCATCAAAGCAAGATCACTATCTGTTAAAATCACTTGTGATCATAACCCTTGCTTAGTGAACAACTGTTTCAACTTATCTAATACCCCAACAAAAATTCTTGGTTTGCTCATATTACATATAGGAAAATGCAACATCAAATGTTAGCCCAGTTGATGTCATACCAACTACTTCAAACAAAGGTTGCCTGTACTTATTTGTTTTGTACGTAGTGTCCATAATCAACTCATTAGGAAACATATTCAACAACTTTAGTGATTCTAGATGGGCCCAAAAGATATCTCTCACAACTTCTGACTCATCTTTTTTCCTACTCCAATAAACATAATCAGAATCCTCCATCAGCTTAAACAAATGTTGCATTTCTGTTCTAGGACTCCTGATGTCTTTCTGAATCTTACTCTTATGTTTATATATTTGGGTGATTCGAGTCACATTCTCCGGATCTCATTCTTGCAATGACAACAATATGTGTCTTGGTGGAACATGACGTTTTGTCAAATCAACAATATGTTAGTGTTCATCAGCATTAAGTCGACCTACAAACGAATGACCTTCAAATCTATCCGGTAAACCATGGTTGTGAAGTCCACATTTTACGTCAATCTTCCAACCAGAACCATCTTTTGACGGTGTTTACCTAATTTTGAATGGACAACCACATTTCTTGGTAGCACTTTGTGTTTCGATATATCCTTCTTTGTATTTTCCACCTCTATCACAACCAAATATGACTCTGTCACTTCTTCCTCTCTTGTTAGTTTTTGTGTCCGAACGGATTATTATAACAGTAACTTTATTCCTGATTCCAACCTCCCCAATCCACCTAGTTGCCTCTTCTCGTGTATCAAAATTTTCGGAAGTCGAGAATATCTCAGTCGTATCTACACATATATGTTTTTTTATCGCATATCATCAAAGGAATATCAATACTTGTTAAACATAAGTGTGACAAAAATTTATAAAACTAAAAAAAAATGCATTCCGGATCTCTTATTATTAAGAAATTAGGTGACTAAAAAACACAAATCGACACTCTTCTTTGCAAGTTATTTGGTGCTTAAAAAACACAAACTAGAAAACTCATGTTGAAGTTATCCGGTTAAATAATATGAACCGAATAACTAATCAACGAGTTATCCAGTATGATAAATTTAACAACCATATTTCATCCCTTTTAAGTTTTTCAATTTGATAAAATAACTAATCAGATTTCTTTACATTAGTTATTTGATTTGTGTCGTATAATCTCCAACAATAACTTTTAACTTATTTGATTGCATAGGAAAACGTAAAAAAAAATTAACAAGGATAAATTTGAAATATTTACAAAATTGTTAGAGTACAGGAATAAGTGTAATGATAAGGGATACAATTTTCTTTCAGGACTAGGAGCTTAGTAGGTTTTTAACTTAAAAAAACATGGTAAGATGTGAAGAAAATGTATTTATATTTCAATTTTAATATTATGGTACAAATTATTAAATTTGAAAGAAAAATTTGTTAATAAATACTTTCTCCGTTTTTTATTATAAGTAGTTTTTGACTTTTCATACATATTAAAAAATATAATAATTATGGTATGGAAAAGAGAAATTATAAATGATTTTACAAAATTGTCCTTCATAAATAATATTGGAAAAACAAATTTACATGAAAGGAGAGAGAATAAAAAATATTTAAAGATATAATAAAAAAAATAACATTAATGGTTCATTGATATTACACAACGACTTATATTATGGCACAATTTTTTTTTTCATAATAAAAAAACGGAAATAGTATTAGTTATTACTCCCTTCCTTTCAAAATTAAAATATAATTTTAACAAATAAAAATTATTTTAAAATAAATGTTACTCTCACTTTTTAATATATAAATAATTATATCATTTAGTTTTTTATTCAATACATTACTTTTAACAAACGAATATGCTTAATTTAATAAAAAAATAAAATGCTTTATTTTAAAAATGATGAAGTATTATTTTTAGTTTAATAGTAAGTTTTCTTTATTAGTAAAAATAAAACTATAAGAAAGTATACTAATCGATTATTATACTTTATATTTCTTATCCATTAGTAATCCAACAAAAAGAAGAAAAAAAAAAGACATTTGAGTTGACTTAATTGTGACATAGGTTAGTCATTAGTGTTGGTTCCTTAGTTGCTTCATCTTCACACTTTCTTTCCATGTCACACTTTCTTCATATTTCAACTGCCAACTCAACTACTCTGCTTTTTCATTTTCATTTTCATTTTCCACCATCTTTTATTTTTCCTCAAATCTGAGTTTCGCGAGCTTGAATTGAATTTGATTTTGAGTCACGGATATGTTACATATGGCTTTTTCATGGTTTCTTAAACTTTCTTTCAAATTCATTCATCATTTCGCATGGTATGCTTATTATTCTTCCTTTATCTTTCTCGTTTTTCTCATGAATCTTCACATTATTAGCTCCAATTTATGCTAATCAACACTACCATTCTTTTATGTCCCTCTATTTTCTAGGCCTCTTGTTGCTCTGGTGTATCCTCTGTAAGTTATTATTCTAGGTTTTTGTTCTACCCAAAAAGTTTTTACCTTTTACATTATTATTGTTTCACATCATTTTGATTTTTTGTGATTATGATTCTTGGACAGGTGTGCTTCCATACAAGCAATCGAGACTGATTCTTATGCAGAAACTAAGAATTTGATCTCATATTGGATACTTCTTTCATTCATTTACCTCTTTGAGTATGCTTTTATCAACCTTCTCCCATGGTAAATTCTTTACTCAATGTAAATAACTGTTGCAAATGATTCCCTTTTGATATTTTTAAACAAATTCATGGAGTTTTTAACTACTTCATTCCTATGTTTCATATCAGGTTGCGGGTCTGGCTGTACATTAAGCTAATGATCATCTTCTTCCTTGCCATACCGGACTTTGGACGAGCTTCTTATGTTTATCATAACCTTATTCGCCCCATGAAATTGCAAATATTTGCATGGAGGTTCAATAACTATTGGAGGAAGATTTTTGTTGAGAAAGATGACTTTTTAATACATGCAGAGAGATATTTGAGAGAAAATGGAACTGAAGCCTTAGAGAAACTCGTTGCTAGCAAGGTAAATAACTATGTCACAATATGGTGTGTAAAAACATTAGGGAAGCATGTATGTGTATGTGATATGTCTCTATATCGGCGTAGAATTGGAAATTTTAGCTAATTCTTCTTTTTTTCATATTTGTAGAACACAGTGTGTAGGCCTGATGCAGAAGTGATAAATCAAATCATATCTACTGATAATAAAGAAATGCTAAAGGTAGAGTTTTGATGTTAAGTCAATTGTGACATTATTATAGTTCTTTTGATATATTGTTGTATACGTCAATTCTACCTGTCTTGTGAGAACGGTGACATTTAGAATACTTAATGAGGTAGCTTGACTTTGTGCAGACAAATGAAGAAAGACTCCAAACTAAGCACCTAGACGTCAAAGATTTGGAGGCTATTGAAAAAAGAGAAACTCCTGCTGCTACCAAGCAAGTAAGACTTCATTCATACTCACTCCTAATTTTCCCGAAAGCACAATTATTTTTTGACTCGAAGCTTTCTAAGATGTCATTTGTGAAAGGTTTAGTCTAACAATTGCATATAAATGTGTGGGTGTGATCATGATTTTTGTTGGATTGTTGATGTTACGGCATTTGACTAATTGTACTTTTATTTGAGGTGTTGCTACTTTTTCGTCTGCAACTAAAATATAGTCACATTCTTCTATTTAAATGACTGCCATAGTGGTTGTATATAATTCACATGACAGTCTTTGAACTGTGTGAACTAGATGTATCATCTTTTGTTTTTTCTTGTGCTTTTCAAGATTTTCATTAATTCTACAATGCTTGTAACTGTCTCTATGTTAACATTTGGATGTTGCAGGATATTCCTGTCATACCTAAAGTTGGGCCAAGTCAAAGTGCATCATCAGCCACAGTGGTAACCAAAGGAACAGCGGAGAATGGCAGAGCTGGTGGAGAGGTTCCTCAGAGTTCTACTTCTACACAGAAGGAAATGCAGAAAGAGTGGACATGTGCTTTATGTTTGGTAACAACATCGAGCGAGATGACCTTGAACTCCCACCTCAGTGGAAGGAGACACAGGGCCAGAATGGAAGCTTTAATAGCAAAGAAACAATCTGCTCTTCAGAAAAAAAAGGATGCAGAAGTGACAAATGAAATCTTAGCTACGGATGATAAAGAAACGCTGAAGGTAAAATTTTGATATTTAAGTGTTGTGAAATTAATATAATTCTTGTTACTAGTTCTTGTATGAGTCAATCTACATGTCTCAGTCGCATGGTGACATTTAGAGTACTTAATGAAGGAGTTTCTTGTGCAGACAAATGGAGATCAAAGACTCCAAACGGAACACAAAGACATCAAAGGGAAAAAAGAAATTCTTGCGACCAAGCAAGTAAGGATTCATTCATAGGCTAGTTCTATTGTGCACAACGAAAGTAGGTGTTGTACCATGCACAAGTTTGTTTCTATAGTTAGATCAATAAGTTTCACCACTGGATCAAATGATATATGGTGAAACTTAATGATTTAGACTTGAGGCATGCTAAGAGGTCATTTGTGAAATATTTAGGCTTACAAGTTACAAGTATATTTTTGTTATATATAAATTGTATGGATGTGGTTATGATTTTTGTGGCCATTGTTGTTGCTGCTAGAGAACCTATGCTAATACTGTGGCAAGTCAAAAGGCATCATCATCAGACATAGTAGAAACCAGAGCAACAGCAGAGAGTGACAGAGCTGGTGGAGAGATTCCTCAAAGTTCTTCTAGACTGAAAGAAGTGCAGAAAGAGTGGACTTGTGCCTTATGTTTGGTAACAACATCGAGCGAGGCAACCTTGTTTTCGCACCTCAATGGAAAGAAACATATGGCTAGTTGTGAAGCAGCTTTGAAAGCAAAGAAGCAAACTGCTCTGCAGAAGTTGAAAATCAATCAGCCCAAAGAGGATGTGAAACAGAAGAATGTTAGCAATAAGTTAGATTCCAAGGTCAAGAATGGAGATGGTATTGTTAACAAAGAAGAGGAGGTGAAACAGAAGAATGGTAACAATATGTTAAATTCCAAGGTCAAGAATGGAGATGGTATTGTTAACAAAGTGCTGAAGGCGGTGTTGGATAGTAAGGTGGAAAAACTGCAAAAGAACATGTCTGAGCCTGTTAGCATACAAAATTCCAAATTAATGTGTAGAGCCTGTAATGTTGTCCTGCATTGTGAGAACAATGTTGTCTCTCACTTAAATGGGAAGAAACATTTGGCTAACATGCAAAGCAAAGTTGATAGTTTAAAGAACCTTAGGGACATTGGCATTGCTTGAAATGAAGCTGAAAAAGGGAATTGGGGTAAGAAGCCTCCTTGACATTGTTGCAGAGGATTAAATGGAAATACTTGTTCATTTCTTGAGATATTAGTAAAATTAATTTTCATGAAACTGACATAAATTTTTATTTTATTTTCTAAGAAAAATATTAGAAGTTGAGTTCTGGTTGATAATAGTAATATTTAAAAGTGAGCTTAGAAAATGTTATCTTTTGATAGTTGTTTTTCTTTTCTGTTGGGTTCATGTTGAGAATTCATTCTCATTACGCCTGACAAATCATTTCTTTTTTTCGCATTCTGTGTAAGTTAGGAATAAATGGGAAAGTTAACAACCCATTCTAAGAATCCTATTAGAAAGGGTTTTAATGTATTTTCAACCCTTAGGTTTTCGAGTATATATATTTTTTGATCATATTTCAAGGTAAACCTGAAGCAATTTATAGGACAGCTTTGTGTGGGTGGATATAATATTAATGGATTCTGTTCCTAAAACATAAGCCATCATTTTAGAAAACAATATGCACAACACGAGAAGGATTCGGGGATAAAAAGCAGGAGAAAAAAGAAAAGAAAATACACAAGAGTGCAAAGCTATGGCATTTTATTGAAGAGTGCAAAGATTCCAAAACAGAATAGAAAATTATACACATGACTCTCTAACAATCAAGATTTTTGAGAGGTTGGCATTGCCAAGCTAATCTTGCTACTGCCTGCTGAATCCTTCCACTGCTGAGTTATTGTTTTGATCTGTGTAAAAAAGTTCACCCCTGCCTTGCCTGCAATTCAACAAAGCATAATATCAAGTTCAAATCAAACACTATGCCTATATCATAAGAAAAATGTAACTCTTGAACAATCTAAGTGAAATGATTGCATAAGAGCTAGATTTCGTATAAATCACTCTACCATAGAAATTGAGATCGCCGGCAAATGAAGCCTTGTTGCCAGTAAATGAGAAAAATGGCAAAGGAACTGGAATAGGAACGTTGACACCAACCTGGTCCAAGATTCATGTTAAAATGCAATGTGATTGGTTAACAAATAACACCTCTCAATGCACATACTGGTTGAAATTTACAAGCATTATTATTTGGTGTAGTGCTTCCAAGAAGTAATAAATTTTACCTGCCCGGCCTCAATCTCGGTCTGAAATTTCCTTGCAGCAACACCAGAAGTAGTAAATATAGATGCACCATTTCCATACCTTTTAGAAACATTAGAGTAATAAGAAGTAAATATACAGAAGTTTAACAAAAGGCAATGACGATAGTCACATGTTGAATAAGTACTTGTTTTTGTTGATAATGTTTATGGCCTCTTCCAAGCTATCAGCCTGAAGATTAAACAAAACAGTAAAACAATGTGATCAGGAAATATTTTACCAAGATTTGTATATATTCGTTATTTCCGTATTAAACAATAAGATTCTAAGGAAGAAATAAAGAGACATACCTCCATAAAAAGAAGAACCGGGCCAAAAATTTCCTCCTGCGTGTGACATGTTAAACAGTTAAGTTTAATATACATCTAAACATCAACTCTCTATTCTGAAGGAATTAGTTTAGTAGAAATGAGATCAAAGATTGAAAGAAAATACCTTGTAGCACTCCATGTTGGTAGTGATATTTGATAAGATGGTTGGGCCAACAAAATTGCCAGATTCATATCCTGGGACCTATTTGTCATGCACGTATGAATTGATAAACAATCCTTAAAATTTATGTTTAGTTACCTCTTATCATGTTTTTCTTTTTTCTTTGAAAAAAAATATAATAAGACAGTTGAAAATGGAAGTTAAGGGTATGAAAGTTACCACTATATTTCTTCCATCAAGCAGCAGTTTGGCACCACTCTCGACTCCAGATTGAACTAATGAGTGCACTCGCTCCTTTGCCTGTAAAGCCAGTTAGAATGTTTTGGAAACAAATAGCTAAAATATACACAACCATTGGTGTGAAAATGAGATTGAATTGAATAGCCACAGCAGTAATTCTTGAACGACACATTGGAGATTTATTCAAATTTTTTAGTTAAAATGCACCTTGGAAAAAAGTAAATTAGGAATCTTAAGCTAACCTGTTTGCTGATAACCGGACCAAGATCTGTATCAGGTTCAGTTCCAGCATTTACTTTAAGAGCTTTCGCATGCTCTATGATTTTTGATTCCCTGCATAAATAATGTGGTGGATGCATTTATTTAAATAAATTAAGTTCATAATCAAAATCAAATTTCCAAG
The DNA here is from genome assembly GCA_963859935.3 of Lathyrus sativus. Taxonomy (NCBI): domain Eukaryota; kingdom Viridiplantae; phylum Streptophyta; class Magnoliopsida; order Fabales; family Fabaceae; genus Lathyrus; species Lathyrus sativus. Next base: position 597,604,008 of record OZ012741.1, on the reverse strand, counting down.
GTGAAAAGATAATAAAGTTGAACATGGTTTTTTCTAGACAATCTTTTTAGTTTTTCTTTATGAAGTTGGAATTACGATAAAATATTCAGCATTAGTGATTATACAATAAATGCAAAAACTCTCCACATTAAAAAAATACAAACACAAAATTCGCGATAAACACAAATGAGTCAAAAGCAGAATGGAGTATGATACCAGTGTTGGGAGCCTCCGACAAAAACAACTGTACTGAGAGCCATGCACCTCTGTCCAGCAGCTCCAAAACCAGCAGCAACTAAAGCATTTACAGTGGCATCGACATTTGCATCTGGCATGACAATTGCATGATTTTTGGCCCCCATATTAGACTGCAAACCATACTTCATATTATCACATGAACATTAATCAATATTTCACAACGAGAAGGAGAAACAAATTGCACCTACCTGAACACGTTTTCCTTTAGCTGCTGCTCTTGAATATATGTGCATTCCAGCCTTTAATACAAATAAGAACGTCAAACAGGTGTTTGCAGAAAAAAGAATTTAGTTTGCAAATTTTTAGCATTTGAATCATTTGCCCTCTTTTATTTATCTTTCTATCTATGCACAACCGAACGAAAAAAAAAATATCACTCAATTTTCTGACAACAGGTCACAAAAAGAGGAAACGATAAAATCAATGAAGTGAAAAGTGAAACAATGATTAGAACACTTACAACATTAGAACCAACAAATGATATGGCTTTAATATCCTCATCATCACAAATGGCGTTCACAACATCCTGTCACCAATTGTATAATTAAGAAGATCAATCCGTAAGAAAAATAAATCACAATTATTTCATTCTAAACATATCATAAGTAATAAGCCGTCGGCCATGGAACAACTGTTTTATGAATGAAATCAATTTTATAATAGTATCAAGTATTCTCTGTATAGTACAACATTTTATGCAATTTTCAGATTTAACTTGAAATACGATGAGCTCATCAAATGCAAAACGAGCACATTTGATAAGTGAGTATCAAAAGAAATGTGCGAGCAACAAAAGTTTAGTTAAAAAGGTGTGATGGCATACATGAGTTCCATGAACAACATTTAAGACACCCTCGGGCAAACCGGCCTCCAATGCCAATTCTGCAAGCATCATAGAAGCACCTGAAAAAACAACAAAATTCAAATTACAACCATATCTCGTCCTTTAAGTGTTTTGCAGTAAAGATATAACACCCAATTACAGTGAAATTTAGAAGTTGGAAATGGCTACAAAAAACAAAAATCACGAAGAGAAAAAATGAAAGTCAATAATACTATTTCTTGGAATTTGCAACTCAGTGTCCTGCATGTAATTTTCAAAATCTGCAATTTTGTGAGCCTCTAAATAGCAAACAGATGGTTAGGTTAGTGAGTGAAAAATCCATAACATTCTCTTTAGAAGAGATCATATTAGAGGCAATTGTTTAATTAAATTTCCAACTCATGGTGTTCACAGTACAGTTTGAATTAACTTAGGCCTGCTCCTAATGACAAACAATGATAGTCAGTTTTTCGATTATAGTATTACAATATGCTCCAAATTGAGATGATTCTAGGATATTGATAGAATGTGAACATCACCTGGGTCTTTCTCTGATGGTTTTAGAACAAAGGTATTGCCACATGTAACAGCCACGGGAAACATCTGCAAATAACGTACATTCAGAACTTTTTATAATGTTCAATGCAATAGTATGTACACCACATTCCGGTGAGAATTAACCATCATACAGAGATAGGTAATACAAAGTTCTTCTCGATAACTGTTTCTAGATAATTCTATAAAATATAAAGTAGACTTTTTTTGATTCATACTTGATGGATGATATGGATGTGATGAAAGCAGATAAGAAATAAAGGTGAACCAAATTACTGAAAGGCAATATATGAATTCAATAGCCAAAAGATAGAAAACTTCTTACCCACAAGGGAATCATTGCAGGAAAGTTGAACGGACAAATACCAGCACAAACACCAATTGGTTCTCTAACGCTGTATGTGTCGACCCCGTGTGATACATTTGAAACATACTCTCCCATTTGAAGAGTTCCCATCCCACAGGCATGTTCAACAACCTCTAAATGATACAAATTAAAAGTACTCAATAATCACATTGCCAGTAATTATGATGTCGTTACAAAATGTTAACAAGCAACTTATGATAAAGACCAACCTAAGCCACGAAATACATCTCCTTGTGCATCCTTCAGTGTCTTTCCTTGTTCAGTGGTCACATTAAGAGCAAGTTTATCCTAAAACAAATACAAAGTTGAAAGATAATAAAAAGTTTCTAACAGTACTCATGAGAGAAGGGGTGTCTATATTTGCAAAAGAATGCACCACGTCTTCTAGAATGTTGCAAGATGCTCACCATATCTCTGCGTATGAGCTCCTGGAGCTTCAACATAACACGTTGGCGCGTCGTAACCGGAGTGTTACGCCATGCTGGAAATGCCTTCTTTGCTGCAGATACAGCAGCTTTAAACTCTTCATCTGTAGTCAACGGAACTTGTGAAACAACTTCTTGTGTTGCCTATGATCAGATTAGAGAAACATTAGAAGTATGAATTTCTCAAAACTACAAACAAACACAACTGTATAAGGAAAAAAAAACACCTACCGGGTTTATAACATCGATGAAATTTGATGATTTTGAGTCAAGAAGCCTTCCCCCGATAAGATTTGGAACCCTCTGATAGAACACAATCAAAACAAGGTTAACAAAAGCACTTTGAAGAAGAAGCATAATTGAATAACGTAATTGTGGATTTCCAGTACGAAAAATTCGATAGCATAAAACAGAAACACCTTAACTATTAATGATCTAAAAGAAACAAAGTAGCCAGTTTGATTGGAGAAAAAACCAAGCAAGAATCAGACTAAAAGTTGAACTTACCGGAGCATTGCGGTTACTGGAAGATGATTGAGCCGCTGTTGAGAAATGGGAATTTCCCAAAGCAGAGATCTGAGGCATGAGAAACTTCAACTTTGCTGCAAACACAAAAAATAAAAACTTTCTGAATCAGAATGATAATTGAAAACAATGATCAATGATCGTCTATATGGGCATAAAAGAAAGAATTGTACACTTACCGCGTCGAATTGAAAGCTGCAACATGATGGTATTGGTGATTGAAGAAATAAAGGATGATAGAGTTTGGAACGAAAGAGAAAACTCAGTCTGTATTCATAATGTGGAAGGTGTTTCAGTGTTATAAGGACAAATGAATTGACAGCGTAATGGATTTTGAGATTGAACAGATTGGTACCAGTATCACATGACCTATGATATGTATACTTTAGATTGGTCCACCTCATTAATATTAATTATATTCATAAACAATTATTATATTAACAAATATAATTTATTCAATTTTTACATTTTTCTCTTTTTCTCTCCTTTCTTTAAATCGTTCTTCTTTCTCTTTTTACAACATTTTCCATTATTTTTCATTCTTTGTTTTTCTATCAACCATAGGTTATTCATTTCTCAATTTTTCTTAAACACGTAAATTTTCTGCTACACTAAAATTTTCGCCGCAGCCGCTTTATTTGTCATGGTCGCCGCTGCACTTTCTATTTCACTGTAATTTTTACCGCCGCCACTACTTTGGAGTTTTTAAAATTAGAAACTATATGTGATGCAAATTAAGATTTGGATTTCACTATTTGTGATGCAAATTATAAATCAGAAAATTGTGAAACTGTGGTGTTTATTCATCCAGTTTTGCTATTCTTAGTCTAGTGTGTACATCTACACCGTATGACCAGTGTAATATAAATATATTAAAAAAAATAACAACACAAAAAATACCAGCGTGTCATTTCTGTTGTGAGCCATAGTGCAATACAAATATGACAAGCTTGTTATTTTCTGTAGGCCATAGTCAAATGTCAATTAAATAGATTTATTGTTTCTCTCTTAACCTCAACCACATGCTGTACTTTATAACATAAACATGACTGACTCATTTTTCTTCTTGATTATTCACGACATTTCCTTTCTTCTCCAACTTGTCTCTTCATTTCATCTATAACTTTTCATTTCATCTTCATCTTTTCTTTATTTAACATCATTAAGTTATGAAGATGAAGATTTAACTCAGTAAATTTCTAGATTCATGATTGCTCAAATGTTTTTAGATTTAGCACAATGTTAACCTAGTTTTCTGTACTGTTATTAATGTCATGTTTATTCACGACTATTCATTAACCATGTTCTAAAAAATATTGTCCTACTTTACTCACACCATTAACCATGTTTACCTACTGCTAAACGATTGCATATATTTATTGATGTTGGTTTGTTAACCAATTTGAGAAATGTATTACCCAACTTCTGTCACACCACTAACCAACTTCATAATAAAAACCTGCCCATATGTCTGGGCGTTCATTAACCAAGTTATAGACAATATTAATCATAATTTTGAACTATATTAACCAACATTGTTATAAAATTCTACTATACGTAATATTGACATTTATGTGCAGTTTTTAAGTCATAATGGACAGTTCAAGCATTTTGATAGAAGGTGATAGTAATCAAAGGGAAGATGTAGAAGTTGATCACGGCGATGGTGATGAATCACTTTGGGTTCCTGTAATTGGGATGTGTTTTCATGTTTAGAGGAAGTTAAAACATATTATCAAGAGTATGCTTTGAAAAAGGGGTTTGGATGGAGGATTAGATCATCAAAAAAAGGAGACGACGGGGAGCTCCATTACCTGATACTTTCAAGTTCAAGAGAGGGGTCTAACATTTCAAAAATTTCATGCACGTTGAAGACACTTCCATCTAGAGCGAAAAATTGTCCTGCTAAGATTTATATTAATTTAAAACAAGATGGTTTGTGTCGAGTTACCTCTCCTTTAGGATTCACTTTCACCTTGTAAACACATTTCACATCAATTTCCTTCTTGCCTTGAGGCAATTCGACAAGTGACCAGATGTCGTTGACTTCGATGGACTATAACTCCTCATTCATAACTTTCACCCACTTTGAATCCTTCAATGCTTCAGATGCATTAACTGTTTCGACATCTGCATAGAAAGCATAGTGTACCAGCTCACCTTTTTCATCGACCACATCATCTGATGTAATCACACATTCTTGCAACCTTTCAGGAATGTGTCTTGTTCGTCGAAGTTTACTTGGGTCTGCTTCATCTCTGACTTGTTCTTGTCGAACTTCTCTTTCGACTTCAGTGACTGGTTCTTCACAAGAGATTCTCACTGAATCCTTATTGACATTCTCAGTCCAATCATATTCTTTAAGCTCATCTATGATCATGTTCTTGCTGATCACTATCTGCTTATTCACTGGATCGAACAACTTGTAACCTCCAGTCAAATGATATCCTATCAAGATCATCTGATTCAACTTATCATCAAGCTTTCTTCTCAACTGATCTGGCACATGTCTATGTGCTATAGATCTAAACACCTTCAAGTGAATGAGGCTAGGCTTAACACTAAACCAACATTCTTCTGGTGTGATTCCTTCAAGCTTCTTCGTCGGACATCTGTTTAATATGTATGTTGCTGTCGAAACCGCTTTTCCCCATAATTCTTTGGGTAGATGCTTTTCATTCAACATATTTCTCACCGTGTTCATAATGGTTATGTTCTTTCTTTCTTCAATTCCATTTTGTTGTGGAGTGTAGGGTGGCACCACCTCATGCACAATCCCTTCTTTTTCACATAATGCATCGAACTCTTTTGACACATATTCTCCACCACCATCATCCCTCAGAATTTTCAGCTTTCAACCACTCTGTCTTTCGACCATAGATTTGAATCTGGAAAATACCTCGACCATATAACTTTTCTTATTGATGAGATAAGTCCACAGATTTCGACTATAATCATCTATGAACGTGACAAAGTATTTGTTGCCTCAAATCAAATCCACATGGATAGGACCACATATTATAAAAGAGCTCCAATCTTTACGGGAGAAAACTATGGTTATTGGAAAGCTTGTATGAAAATTCATATGAACTCTTATGATAAATCTGTTTGGGAGGTTATTCAAAATGGACCTACACCAATCATGAATGTTGTGGAGGGTGTTACCTTACCTAAGCCCGAAGCACTATGGGATGACGAAGATAATAAGAAGTGGTCACACAATTGGAAAGCGAAAAACATTTTGGTATCCTCTCTCGGCGTCGATGAGTTTTATCGTGTTTCTCATTGTGCAACCTCTATGGCTATGTGAGATGCTCTAAAAGTTACCCATGAGGGAACTAATGGTGTCAAACAAGCCTGGATTAATACACTTAGTCAAGAGTTTTAACTCTTTCGCATGAAGCATGGTAAAACCATTGCTCAAATGCAAAAGTGCATCTCACATCTTATTAATCTTTTTAACTTGCTAGTTAATCCTATTTACAATGCTATTGCTAATAACAAGGTTTTGAGATGTCTTACTAGGAAGTGGAAACTGAAGGTTACGACCATCAAAGAAGCCAACGATCTTACAACACTTGATCTCACCACCTTGTTCGGAAAGTTAGTAGAACACGAGCAAGAACTAAATTGCTTGGATGAACATGAAAAAAAGCTTGAGAAAAAGAAGAAAAAGGATAAGGAAACAAATAAGGAGGAAGGAATGAAGTCTAAAGCTCTTAGGGCTTCAAATTCTAAATCCTCAAAGAATGATCATCTTCATAACAATGATGGTAGAAACAAATATGTTTCAAATGACAAAGAGATGAATTTGCTTGTCAAGAAGTATCATAAATACTTGCAAAAGAAAGGTGAAAAGGACTTAAATAAAAGAAGATAATTCCAAAAGAAGAAATACAATACCTTCATACTCCAACAAAAATGAGAAGAGAAATCAATGTAAATAACATGTCAAACCTAGGAAGGCCTATGTGGCTATGGGAAGCGACGTTGAATCCTTGAGTGATGAAGAATCTAATGATGATGAAGAATTATCCAACTTTTGCATTTCAACTCACATAAAAAATAAAAATAAGAAGGAGTACAAACCATCAAAGCATGATGAAGTCTATTTCTCCGGTCATTATTGTGAAAACAAGAAGAAGGACTATGAATCATCGAGACATGATGAGATATGTCTCTCTAGTCATCATCAAGGAGGTAAGAAAACTAAGGTAAACTCTTCTCAAAATAAATATGTTAATGAATTGGCTCATTTAGAGTTACTTAATGCTTTTGAAGTCTTACACAAAGAAGCTATTGAAGCATTCAAAATTTTGGCCTCAAATAGACAATTTTTTTCATACTTGGAGGCAAAAGTTTCAGAAACGGAAAAGAAAATGAAAGCATTAAAGGACTCTTTAGTAGATGATCAAAATGTCAATAATAATGGAGATGAAAATCCATTTAACTTTGGATGTGATACTTGCTATATTTGGTAAAAAGAGGTTAAAACTCTTAAGGCCAAGTTAATCAAGGCTTAACAACCAAAGATTATCTATGCTATAGATACAATAAAGTTTAATAAGCCTTTAAATCCACTATATAGTAAGTACATATTTGTTGAAAATAAATTGAATAGGAAACATGACATTTCTCGAAATATAACTTGTTACTACTGTTGTATGAAAGGTCATACTATTGCCAAATGCAAACTTAGGAGATTTTCAATTCTTGATGGCATTTCTCAATGTCACTTAAATGAAATAATTGTGTTATTCACCCTCAAGGACTCAACAAAGATTGGGTACCTAGTTTATCTTATTGATTTTTCAGGAAGAAGTGTCTTGATTCTATGAAGAAGTTGTGGTGCTTCATTTATAGTAACATCAAGACATTTGCTGGATAACATATTCAAATCAGATTGACTTGGTGTCAAGAAGAAGGAATATGTTTTCTAGAAGCATCAACAATTAAAAGCCTTTTGGTAAAAGATATTGAGACAACTTAGAAAGGTGAAGATGAATGAAGATATGTTGAAAAGATTTTGTTGATGGTACGGTTGGCATTTGTTAAAGCTCTTGTTCTAGAGTTTCTCGTGAAATGTTCGTGCATACTCTGCATGTACGGTGAAGTTGTATATTTTGATTTTCCTTCTAAAAGTAAGTTATGTCTTTTATCCTATTTTATTTAAATGTATTTTAAATACATGTTGGATGTTATTTGGTCTTGTGATTACTTCAAAAATTTCTATTAAATATGTGATTATCTCAATTTACATGTTTATAGTGACCTGGATCAAATGATGCAAATGTACTTTTTTCCTTTTATTTCTTATATATGCATGCTTGTTTCTCTAAATTGTTCAAATCTATAGCCTTAACAAATATGGTTCAAAAGATACATATAAGTCGTTTTTAGTCATGCATGAGTCAAATCACATGTCTCAAAATATGTAAAATTGTGTCTCCTGGTATTTCTCTAAAAACCTACAAGCATGTGTCGACACATGATGCAGTCAAGTCATCCTGAGATGAAGTCACTTAAAGTTTGATGAGTTTGTCTCAGTATGTGCCGACACATAATGTTGACACATAAATTCATTTTTCAACTTTGTTTTTAAAAGCTAGTTCAGTATGTGTCGGCACGAAAGTTGTACAGGTCGGTGCATAATGTTGAATTTTATAAAAATGCTTCAGTACAGGTCGACTGATCGGTGGATTTCACTTGTGTTTTCAAACGCTGTTTGTTGTTAATTTCGCAACGTTTTTATCTGTTTTCGAAGCTTTAGTTGTTATTATCTGAATTACTCGTAGTTGTTTGTCTTCAAGTCTTATTTTTAAGTTTGTATTACTTTTGCCGCTGGTGCGTTTGATTCGGTTTCTTTTAGTGTGTTTTTGGCAGGAATGGATAGCATGACAGTCGCACCGCTTTCAGAGGCAAAGAAAAGTCGGAAAAGGGAAGTCAGAGCTACAACACGGGTACCCGTGTTGCACAACACGGCCCGTGTCATGGAGGACACGGTTGGCAGACACGGGTAGACCAAAGCAGAAGAAAAGGGGAATCAGACGTACAACACGGGTGCCCGTGTCATGCAACACGGCCCGTGTTGCAGCCCTTGGAGATGGAAACGCGCCCTGAAGGAGTCGGCAGCCTGACACGGCCAACCGTGTTGCACAACACGGCCCGTGTCAGGGCCACTGAGAGTGAAATTGTTATATTTTCTGATTTTTTTGCTGTCAGACCTATTTCGAAGGGCATTTGAGACATTTCGCGATGTAATTTGAATTTAGATATAAGAGTCACTTTTTAGAAAGTAGGAGACACTTTTGAACTGATATTAAGATTGACAACTGAGGAGAGAGTTCTGCTGGAGAACAAAGGATCGATCAAAAGCGGAAGCAATTGATGATCCAAGGGATTCAACTCGAATTGTAATGATCTTCTCCTTTTCATTTCTAATTGCTTTTATGGTTACAAAGAACATGAACAGCTAAACCCCAAGTTGTTAGGGGGTGGTCCTAAGTTGCGATGTAATGACTTTTGTTTGATTATTCTATGAGAACTATGTTATTAGCCTTATATATTTTATTTTGCATCAATCTTAATGTGTATTCATATTGGAAAGTAGAATTCGAATTATGCTTAGGTTTTAGTCTGGAAAGTCAACCTAACACTTTTGCAAAATAGTATCACGGTCGATATTGCTTAGGAATGAGGATATCCCGTATCACGTATTTTATGGTCGGAACTATTGCTTGATGCTTTTTATGGACACTGAGGAATTAGTGTACATGAAACTCATCAAAGGATTTTCATTAAGGAATTAAGAAAACTAAATTGGCCAACTGATGAATTAAGGTCAATAACTATTAGAGCAGGATAATCATACATGGTCTTTACTCGCATCGTATCCACTCCCCTAACACTGTTCTTCGATTGATTCATAAGTCTTTATTTACTTGTTATATTACTCTGCTACCAAACAAACCACTAGATCTTTTGTTCCTTTGAATCCTAAAAATCCCGTTAATTACTACGCAGTCCTCGAGATCGATACTTGGGACTTTTCCCTTATTACTACAATTGGTAAAAATAGTACACTTGCTATTTTCCCGATCAAGTTTTTGGCGCCGTTGCCGGGGACTGCCAAATTAACATTGTTTTTAGAATCCAAAAGAAATTTTGTTGCTCTGCGACTAAAATTTTATTATTTACTGCATAATTTTTCTCCGCTTGTATTATCTAACGTTTGTCTAATTGTGTATGCGAGGTCAGGCCTCAACTAAATATTATTTTGATACAGAACCAGAATGAGCGTTACACGAAAGACGGAGAATAGCTAAAGTTAAAAGACTGGAAGAAATAGAAGAAATTATATCTGTGCAGAGCGACTCCGAAGAGAGAGAGACAACACCTGAAACTGTTCAAATGGTTGGAAATCCACCTCAGCCTGAAAGACTGTTAGGAGACTATGAAGGGGCCAATGCTCAACTAAACCGGATGACCATTGTGAATCAACCGGTGAATGTTGCGCATTTTCAGCTACACCCTTCCACCATCCGTCAGTTGGAGAGCAAGCCGTTCGCCGGAAGAATCAACGAAGATGCAAATAAACATCTTCAGAGATTCCTTACGACCACCACCTCGTTGAAGATAGAAGGACATTCCGAAGAGGCCAAGAGATTGGTTATGTTCCCGTTCACACTCACTGATGATGCGGAAGAATGGTTTTACTCGCTTCCAGCTGGGAGTATCACAACATGGCAAGAGATGGAAACTGCGTTCCTGAATGAGTATTTCCCTGCTTCAGTGTTTATCCGAAAAAGATATGACATTGTCAACTTCAAGCAAAAAGAAGGAGAATCTTTAGGGGATGCATATAAGCGGTTCAAGAGGTGTCTTACAGCATGTCCTACTCATAACATGGACGCCACTGAGTAGATGCAAAACTTTGTGAATGGATTACGACTCAAAACGAAACAGCTCATAGACACTGCTGCCGGTGGCTCAACCAACTTCTCAACGGCCACGGGTATCAAAAGGATCATAGAAGCAATTGTCGCTAACGAGCACCTTGAGTTGTACGATCGCACGGTAAACCAACCGGAAGGTAAGATTGATTTGAAGCTGGCAGACCAGGTTGTTAAAATGGAGGATCAGATCACCGCTGAGGTAGAGAGAAGGTTAAAGAAAATGACTGTTGAAACTCAGACAGTGGCACAGGTTGAACCAGTTCAAGCAGCACCTTGTGAAATATGCGGTGGACCACACTTTACAGTGCATTGCGTAGCAACGCAAGAGCAGGTGGAACAGATTAATATGTTGAGGCAGAACAATCCCTACGCTAACACATATAATCCTGGTTGGAAAAATCACCCAAATTTTTCATGGAAAGATCAACAAGGAAATGTACAAAAACCGGTTCAAGGACAACAACGGTATCAACCTCAGCAACAACAGTACCAGCAGACACCGTACCAACCTCAATATCAACAACAAGCGCCTCGAAAAGCTGATTGGGAAGTAGCCATTGAGAAAATGGCCGCCCAAAGTTCTCAATTTCAAGAAGAGACAAGGAGTAACTTCAGGAATGCTGGAGCATCCATTAAAAATCTTGAAGTACAAATGAGTCAAATTGCTCAACAGCTAGCGAGTTCGCAAGCGCCGGGTACATTACCAAGTGCCACAGTACCAAATCCGAAGGATCACCACCAAATTAAGGCGGTAGTAACAAGAAGTGGAAAATCCAAGGAAGTAGAAGAAGAGGAAACGGAGCTAAATGATCAGATGATTTAGGTTGAGCTGGAAATTAAAGAAAATGAAGTAGTTGAGGAAGAAGTGGTGACACCGGTACCGGTAACTAAAGAAAAAGTGGTAGAACCGAAACCAGTGATCAAGCTGTCATACCCCTCAAGAAATAAGAAGAAAGGACAGCAAGAGAAGAATTTCGAGAAATTCCTTGAACTGTTTAAAAAGTTAGAGCTGAACATTCCGTTGTTGGAGGCACTAGAACAGATGCCCACCTATGCAAAATTCATGAAGGACATCATTGCTAAAAAGCGGACTAGTGAGTCCGAACCTGTTATTCTAACGGAAACTTGTAGTGCTATTTTGCAGGGTATGAAGATTCCGATCAAGAAGAAAGACAGTGGAGCCGTTACTATCCCATGCACTATTGGCGATAGGTCATTCAACAGAGCTTTAATTGATTTGGGAGCAAGTATCAGCCTCATGCCCTTGTCCATCTACAAAAAGTTGGATATCGGTGCGGTTCAAGACACTCGGATGACTCTCCAGTTTGCTGATCATTCAGTTAAGCGGCCGTATGGAGTGGTTCAAGATGTTCTAGTTAAGGTAGATAAATTTGTGTTTCCAGTTGATTTTGTGATCCTCGAGATGCCAGAAGATAAAGAAATGTCGTTAATTTTGGACCGGCCATTCTTGGAAACCGGGAGAGTAATGATAGATATGGAAGGCGGCACCCTGACCTTGAAGGTATATGACGAGGAGTTAAAAATTGATGTTAGTAATACCATGAAGCATAAACAGGATCTTGGCACAAGTAGCAACATACAAGTGCTAGAACAAGTCGTAGAGAGCGAACATTTGGAGAGTGTGACCCAACTGCCCCTTGAGAGAGTGTTAAGCATGTCCATCTTTAAGGAAGATAAAGAAGTGGATGCGAATGACAGGGAAGTAGTTGAAATGTTGGAAACTCGACCATTCCAAAGGGGATCCCGACCACACCGATAGGAGGACTTACGGCAACCTATAACGCTGGAAGGTAATGACGAAAAGCCTAAAGGTTCGGAATTGAAACAACTGCCGAAAAATCTCAAATATGTTTTTTTAGACACCGAGGAAAAATGTCCCGCCATTATCAGCTCTAGTTTGAAAAGTGTCCAAGAGAAACAACTGATTGGGGTTCTTAAAAAATTTAAGAGTGCTATTGGCTGGAAAATCGAAGACCTCAAGGGTATATGTCCTACAGTTTGCATGCACAAAATCCTTATGGAGAAAGACCACAAACCGGTTGTGCAGCCCCAGAGAAGACTGAACCCCGTTATGAAGGAATTCGTAAGAAAGGAAGTGGTGAAATTATTGGATGCTGGACTTATCTATCCTATATCGGACAGTTCGTGGGTGAGCCCTGTTCACGTGGTGCCCAAGAAAGGAGGTACAACTATGGTGACTAATGACAAGAATGAGTTGATTCCTACGCGTACAGTCACTGGTTGGAGGGTATGCATTGATTATAGGAGACTTAATTTAGCCACCAGAAAAGATCACTTTCCATTGCCCTTTATTGATCAGATGCTAGAAAGATTGGCTGGTCACGATTACTATTGTTTTCTAGATGGATACTCCGGATACAACCAAATCGCGGTTGCGCCGGAGGATCAAGAGAAGACAGCTTTCACATGCCCGTACAGAGTTTTTGCTTATAGGAGGATGTCATTCGGGTTATGTAATGCCCCAGCAACATTTCAAAGATGCATGACTTCTATTTTTGCAGATATGCTTGAGAAACATATGGAAGTCTTCATGGATGATTTTTCAGTTTTTGGGTCATCATTTGATAATTGTTTAACTAACCTGTCACTTGTTTTGTAGAGATGTCAGGAAAGTAACTTGATCCTAAATTGGGAAAAATGTCATTTCATGGTAAGAGAGGGCATTGTCCTTGGTCACAAAATCTCACACAAAGGGATCGAAGTCGATCAAGCAAAAGTGGAAGTAATATCCAAGTTACCACCACCCGTGAATGAGAAAGGCATCCGAAGCTTCTTCGGTCACGCAGGCTTCTACTGCAGGTTCATAAGAGACTTCTCCAAGATAGCTAAACCGTTGACGTCCTTGTTAGTCAAGGACACAGCGTTTGTGTTCAATAAGGAATGTGTTGACGCATTCGAAAACCTGAAAAATAAGTTAGTGTCAGCCCCAATTGTGATAGCCCCAGACTGGTCGCTGCCGTTTGAGATCATGTGCGACGCCAGTGACATCGCGGTAGGGGCTGTATTGGGGCAGCGGAAAGAGAAGCTTTTGCATGTTATTTACTATGCGAGTCACGTTTTGAACCCGGCACAAATGAATTACGCAACTACCGAGAAGGAGTTGCTAGCGGTGGTGTATGCCTTTGACAAATTTAGGCAATATCTGTTGGGTTCTAAAGTGATTGTTTATACTGACCATGCTGCGTTAAAATATCTTTTTGCTAAGCAGGAGTCAAAGCCCAGGCTGCTGAGATGGATCCTACTTCTCCAAGAATTCGATGTGGAGATTCGTGATAAAAGAGGATGTGAAAATACTGTAGCTGATCACCTCTCGCGAATGTCACCGATTGAAGAAAATGAGGAAAAGCGTCCGATAAAGGATGAGTTTGCTGATGAACACATCCTAGTGATTCATGGTGTTCCGTGGTTTGCGGATTACGCCAACTATTTGGTCGGAGGTCTAATACCCGACGATTTTGATTCTAACAAACGAAAAAAGTTTGTTCATGACTGCAAGTTTTACTTATGGGATGACCCGTTTCTTTACAAGAAAGGGGTGGATGGACTGATCAGACGATGCGTTCCGGAAAACGAGCAAAGGAAGGTGCTCAAAGCATGTCATAATTCAGATTATGGAGGGCATTTCAGTGGCGACCGCACCGCAGCCAAAGTCCTCCAATCGGGGTTGTACTGGCCGTCTTTGTTCAAGGATGCCCAGAACGTAGTTAAGGAATGCGACAGATGTCAACGGACTGGAAATATCTCGAAAAGAAACCAGATGCCGCAGAATTTTATGTTAGAAGTAGAGTTATTTGATGTTTGGGGGATTGACTTTATGGGACCATTCCCACCATCATTTGGAAAACACTATATACTGGTGGCAGTTGACTATGTTTTGAAGTGGGTAGAAGCAGTGGCACTACCAACAAATGATGCTAAGGTAGTGGTCAGGTTTCTGAAGGAGAACATATTCTCGCGGTTTGGAGTACCAAGGGCCCTTATAAGTGATGAAGGAACTCACTTCCTGAATCATCTCATGGAAAAGTTACTCCTTAAGTATAATGTGAAGCACAAAATATATACTCCGTACCATCCTCAAACCAACGGGCAAGCCGAGGTGTCCAATCGACAACTCAAACAGATATTAGAGAAAACAGTGCGTGCCTCCCGGAAGGACTGGGCAGTAAAGCTAGACGACGCTCTCTGGGCGTATCGCACTGCATACAAAACACCCATTGGTATGTCCCCTTACCAACTGGTCTATGGTAAAGCTTGCCATCTGCCTCTAGAGTTAGAACACAAGGCATTATGGGCATCAAAAGTCCTTAACCTAGACCTCACCAAAGAAGGAGAGTCTAGAACTCTCCAACTCCATGAGCTAGAGGAATTCAGGAACCGGGCATATGAGAATGAAAAAATTTACAAAGATCAAGCAAAGAAATGGCATGATCGACGAATTCAGAAGAAAGAATTTCGGGAAGGACAATTAGTACTGTTGTACAACTCCCGGCTGAAACTCTTTCCGGGAAAGCTTAAATCAAAATGGTCAGGACCATTTGTAGTACATAAGGCGTTTCAGCACGGAGCAGTCGAGCTGAAAAATCCAGCAAATGGAGACATTTTTAAAGTAAATGGTCAGCATCTGAAACCTTACTACGAGGGACAGTAGAAAGATCGAAATGATGTCGTTCATCTCACATGATACGATGAAGGACCGTCGAGCCAGGCGATGTAAAACGAAACGCTTCGTGGGAGGCAACCCACGTATTCTACAATCACGCTTTCATTTTGTTTTTGTTTTAACAGGTTTGATTAACTCGAGGTTCATCGGTGAAAGAAGATTGCCGGAGACCGGAGGAGAGGAGAAAATTTGAAAAACAACACCCTGACACGGGTGGCCGTGTTACACAACACGGGCCGTGTCAGGCCTAGCACATCAGGGCTGAATAACTTGGAAAGAAAAGTGGAGTCAGTGGTGCAACACGGGTGCCCGTGTTGTGCAACACGGCCCGTGTTGCAGGTGCGTGGTTTTGAAAAAAAATATAGTGCAGGAGGTGCAACACGGGTGCCCGTGTTGTGCAACACGGCCCATGTTGTGCAACACGGCCCGTGTTGTGCAACACGGCCCGTGTTGCAGGTGCGTGGTTTTGAAAAAAAATATAGTGCAGGAGGTGCAACACGGGTGCCCGTGTTGTGCAACACGGCCCGTGTTGCAAGGTACGCTGCCACTAACCATGTTTTACCAAGTGGGGCCCACCTGTTTTACTCCCCACTTATCATTAGTAACCACCCATTCCTTATCATTATTCCATAACATTTCATCTCTCTTCTTCTTCTCCCTCACAAAACCCTTAGCCTCCATAGCCAACTCTCCAAAAAAGCTTCCATATCCACCACAACCACTCATCGGAAACACTTCCGCCCTTTACAAAAAACGTTCTACTCATCATTGTGCTTATTTCTGCGGTCGCGTTTTTCACTAACAGTGATTTCGAAATTTTTCGAACTATCTGTGTTGTTTGTGTTTTGCAGGTTTAATAATGCCTCCTCGTAGAGACACAGGAAAAGCAGTGGCGAAAACTTCGCGCCCCAGAAAGAGAGCACACCGTATGGTGAATCCTCACGGCATACTCTTTGAAGACCCGGATCATCAGAAGAAGTACTCCAACATCATCAAGCGTAAGCTCGCTCCCACAAGGTATATCTGTAACACTACGCTTGATAATCTAGGGCTGAGAGTAGAAGTCCATAGGATGTTTCACACTCTGGGTATGCTAGAATTTATGCAATTGGAAGCGCCGACTTATGAGCGCATAACTGTTGAATTCTTGAGTACTTTAGAATTTCAGTTGAAGCACAGGTGGACAGGTGTGGAGGAGGAATATTATGGTACACTGAGGTTTCAGTTATTTGATACTGACCATAGCCGAATTGGGAGATATTCTGAAGCTCCCTAATTTTGGACCCGGAGCCCCTCCGGGAAATTTTAGTGCAGGGGACTTCTGGAAGGCTATTACAGGCAGAACTGATTATGTCGCGAAGGCGGCAAAAGCCTCGTGTATCCATAACCCATGTTTCAGGTACGCTCAAAAGGGATTGGCATATACACTGTTCGGCAGGGGTGATAGCACCGGAGTGGCGACTCAGAGGGAGTTGTACTTCATGTATGGCATGGCAAATCAAGAACTCATTAATGTAGCTGCCTTTGCAGCTGACCACCTGAAGAGGGTTGCGAATGCACCTTCCGGTGAAATAAGTGTAGGCGGTATGATTACTCAAATCGCAAATCACTTTGGCAACGGTGCTCTCTTGAGAGAGGAACCCACTGTTGCAGGTAAGACAAAAATAGATCTTGCCACACTGACTGCCCAAGGTATGATTCGAGTCTTTGATAATTACTACTCCTTGGTAAGCCGAAACAGTCATCTCCTTGCTTTACCTGCCCCTGACTTTATTAGTATTCAAAATATGAATAACTGGCTATATGAGAGCACAATGCAGGACGAAGAAGACCAATTTTATGATGGTACAGGTACAAAATTCTTTGAGGATGAAGGAGATCAGGTAGAAGAAGCGCCTATACTGCCTACTCGAGTCTCACCCCATCAGGAATCCGGCTCAGGCTCTTGGAGCTTATCTAAAAAAGAATGGGATTGGATGGAGAATGAGATGTGTCATCTCCGAAGTGAGCATACAAGGCAAGGCGAGGAGCAGACAAGACAAGGGAACAAACAAATCCGACAAGGCAGGTTGATCGGTGAGATGCACGAATGGATGCGGCAGATGATGCTGCGCGACCAACCTCCGCAACCATGAACTCTGTGAGTCTTCTGCTACTAGTGTTCCAACAGTGAGGACACTGTTGAATCCTAGTGTAGGGGTATTTTATTTGTGTTTTTATGTTATTTGTTTATGTTATTTGTGTGTTTTCAATTCTGTTTTAGTTATTTGGTTATTTAATTTTCAGTGTAGTTTGAGAACATGATAGCAAGTCCAAAGGAAAACCCCCTGACATTGAGCTAATAAAATTAATAACATTGTTGGTTGGGGAACTGTTTAGTGAAGATGTTGAGTGAGGTGATGACGAAGTATATAGAATACTCAGAAAAGAACTGTGAGGATGAAATCGGAACAATCTTGAGAGATAGGTAAAAGGCAAACACCCTGGGTTTCCTGAATAGGAACGAGTTCGACGTGTAGATTTGTACCATAGTGCTTTGATCTGAGAAGTACCCCTGAGTAGTTTATTTTGACAATCAGGTTTCATCAATAAGAATCGTGTGTGCAAGGTTAATGAAAAATATTGAGCTAAGGCACAGGAAAAAAAACAAACAAACAAAAAGGGGCAATTAGGCGACTAATCCTTCTAAGTTGGGTAACCCTCACCCGGTTATTCAGCCCAACGGCGGTCGAACCTGAAAGCCATTCAAAAAGAATAACAGTTCCAGAAAAAGAAAAAATGTTGTTGATGAATCTTGTGCACACGAGGAAAATCATAAAAGTCGTATAGTGATTGTCCGAATGAAAGGGAGGAAAATCGAAAAAGAAGACTTAAGTACAAAGCATAGTCGGAGAGGTTACCCATAGGGAGACTGAGGTCAGTGGTTTACCACAGTCTAGTGTTTGCATGTTACCTGTTTTGAGGGAAAAGCCGAGATTAATCCTAGGGGACTTGGAATGAGAAGTTCAAGTATGAGTATCATCACCGTAACTCACAATTCTATGGACGGTTCCGTTATGAAAAAGATATTAAGTTCGGTTTGGCGAGCTTTTTGCTTGAGGACAAGCAAAAGTTCAAGTTCAGGGGAGTTTGATCGGTGGATTTCACTTGTGTTTTCAAACGCTGTTTGTTGTTAATTTCGCAACGTTTTTATCTGTTTTCGAAGCTTTAGTTGTTATTATCTGAATTACTCGTAGTTGTTTGTCTTCAAGTCTTATTTTTAAGTTTGTATTACTTTTGCCGCTGGTGCGTTTGATTCGGTTTCTTTTAGTGTGTTTTTGGCAGGAATGGATAGCATGACAGTCGCACCGCTTTCGGAGGCAAAGAAAAGTCGGAAAAGGGAAGTCAGAGCTACAACACGGGTACCCGTGTTGCACAACACGGCCCGTGTCATGGAGGACACGGTTGGCAGACACGGGTAGACCAAAGCAGAAGAAAAAGGGAATCAGACGTACAACACGGGTGCCCGTGTCATGCAACACGGCCCGTGTTGCAGCCCTTGGAGATGGAAACGCGCCCTGAAGGAGTCAGCAGCCTGACACGGCCACCCGTGTTGCACAACACGGCCCGTGTCAGGGCCACTGAGAGTGAAATTGTTATATTTTCTGATTTTTTGTTGTCAGACCTATTTCGAAGGGCATTTGAGACATTTCACGATGTAATTTGAATTTAGATATAAGAGTCACTTTTTAGAAAGTATGAGACACTTTTGAACTGATATTAGGATTGACAACTGAGGAGAGAGTTCTGCTGGAGAACAAAGGATCGATCAAAAGCGGAAGCAATTGATGATCCAAGGGATTCAACTCAAATTGTAATGATCTTCTCCTTTTCATTTCTAATTGCTTTTATGGTTACAAAGAACATGAGCAGCTAAACCCCAAGTTGTTAGGGGGTGGTCCTAAGTTGCGATGTAATGACTTTTGTTTGATTATTCTATGAGAACTATGTTATTAGCCTTATATATTTTATTTTGCATCAATCTTAATGCGTATTCATATTGGAAAGTAGAATTCGAATTATGCTTAGGTTTTAGTCTGGAAAGTCAACCTAACACTTTTGCAAAATAGTATCACGATCGATATTGCTTAGGAATGAGGATATCCCATATCACGTATTTTATGGTCGGAACTATGGCTTGATGCTTTTCATGGACACTGAGGAATTAGTGTACATGAAACTCATCAAAGGGTTTTCATTAAGGAATTAAGAAAACTAAATTGGCCAACTGATGAATTAAGGTCAATAACTATTAGAGCAGGATAATCATACATGGTCTTTACTCACATCGTATCCACTCCCCTAACACTGTTCTTCGATTGATTCATAAGTATTTATTTACTTGTTATATTACTCTGCTACCAAACAAACCACTAGATCTTTTGTTCCTTTGAATCCTAAAAATCCCGTTAATTACTACGCAGTCCTCGAGATCGATACTTGGGACTTTTCCCTTATTACTACAATTGGTAAAAATAGTACACTTGCTATTTTCCCGATCATCGACGCATAAGACACATGTCCTGACACGTAATCAAGTCAGGCCGACACGTGTAAAAGAAGAGTAAGAGTTTTATCTCTTTTCATCTTCTCTATCTTTTCATTATCCCTCTTGTTCATAACTTCAAATCAAATCTCTTTGCTCATAATATATTTTTTGGTCCAACTCTCTTCCTTCTTTTAATTTGGTCATTGAAGTTATTCAAAACCCACTAAAACTCCTTCAATATTCCCCCTTTAATGTCATTCAAAACTTACTAGTGTGGTCTTTAGTTTTCCCTTCTTCATACATTGCATCTTCATGTGAAAATTATATATATTGTGTACCAATCTATTGTTTATCTGCATCTATATCTAATATAACGACATTGTTGGTTGTGTATTCAACTGTTCTGGTTGGGACGTTTTATCAATCACCTCGCGTGCGTCTTCTGTTTGTGAAATTTCATCATGGCTTCTAAGCTTGCAAGAAGTAAGGTTGCTGGTAGAGGTAAAGACAATGTCAGTTCCTCATCTAGGGCACCAGAAACTGTTTTTGATTTGGTTGACCAAGAAAATTTGGAGTTCTTTGAAGAAAAATGTCGAGGTAGGAGTGTGTCAAGGCAAAATTACTACAAGGTTCAAACTGCTGAGAAACTCCACATTCCTGAGGTCGTGGATCGCATCAATCATCAAGAAATTAATTCCTTTCTGTCATTGAATCAAGACTACAATGAAGACATGGTTCAAGTCTTTTATGTGGGGCTGCACCAAGCGCAGCAAAGCTGAGTTCAGTTTTCAGATCGGAGGTAAATCCTACACATTTACAAATGATTTATGGAAATCTGTCTTTGGTATCACAATTAGAAATGAGACTTTAGTTAAGGACACAAATGTTCATTCTGATTTTAAGTGGAGATTGCATTCAAATGAGAAGTTGAAAGCTCCGAGAGATGAGTACAATAATGAACATATCACTATGGGGTGCCTTAAGAAATTTCCATACATTCTACATTGGATTGTTTCTCATGTATTGTGTCCCAAAAGTGGGGTTTTTTTAAGGGTTGATAATACGAAGATTCACCTTGTTTATCTTCTTCTTAACAAAATTAATATAAATTGGCCGTACTATTTTGTGCATTGCATGTTCAGCATTCGAGCTTGCAACAACGGGAGTGCTTTTTTCTACCCATCTATGGTTACCAAGATTCTCAACCATTTCAACATCACCTTCCCAAACTTGATCTATGTCTCTCTAAGTGCAACAAATGAGCTCACTCAGAGGAATTTAACAAATATGAGGTATCATTAGGATTCCAAAAGAAAAGTGTATTACTATCAAGTTCCTTCGTCAAAGAAGAAAATCTACAACTTTGATGATCCTTTTGAGTCTGCCGAAGTAGTGATGATCATGGGGTGGAAGGCTATAAGAAAAAAGTTAGAGATAATCAAGAAGATTTTCCTATGAATGATGTGAATCCTGAGGGAAATGCAATGTGGATGAATGCTACTGCAGATGTTCAACAAGAGCATTAACAGACTTGCGAAGATGATTGGCAGCAAAGTTGTTGGACTACACAAAGTACGAATTACAAAGGATATGATGCTAGATACATGGGGTATGAAGGTGAATCCTATCAGTATGGATCCGGGTCTCATGAAAACATGTATGAATATGATGCTAGAAATAACAATGAAGTTTTGGCAATGCTTCAAACTATGCAGAAGCAACAAAATCAGAGATATGAAGAAGACCAACAGTGGAGGGCTGAATTTTAAGCTGGTGTGTACGAAAGGCTAAACGCTCAAGATACTAATTTTGAGATGTTTGTATCAGTTGCTACTGCATAATTCAAATCAATCCATGATGTCATGAACATAAATAATGGGGTTGTACAAGGGAAGATCAACAACGTGTACTCCGCAGTTACTCAGCATGATGAGGAAGCCTCTGACTTTTATTATGAAATGCGTAGGGTTGGAAGGACCTATCGCATACGTCATGATGGAGATGGTGGATGTTGATGTGTTGTGTTGTTTTGAGATGTTTTACTGACTTTGTTTCATGCATTTTCATCTCATTTTATCTCCATTTTGAACAAGTTGTTAGTTTGGCTATATTATTTAAACAATGTGTGTGAAACTTTGTTTTGGCTTATGTATTAATGGATAATATGTTTTTATATTATCTCGATCTAGTATTATTTCTTCTAGCATGATAATTGATTGTTATTGTTCTTATTGTGAATGTGTTATATGTTATGTCACATTTCCGTGTTGGTTTGAGTAGTGACATGGTCTTGTCGCTATGCTAGGCACATGCGTGTGCGGAATCAGGAGTTCCATTGTATTGTGATTACATAGTTATGACGTTATTCTAGGTAACTTGAATAGTTGTCTCTTTTTTTATAGTTATTTATCAATTTCGCATCATTACATATATATCGGCATAGGTGATTGTTGCTCTTCTGTGCAAAAACGCCTCTGAGTGATATATTAATACTTGTATTGGAATATACTACTTCTCACAATTTGATATTCTTCTTTTTTATGTTTTCAAAAAGGGAGAAAGCATATGCAAGATGAAGAGGGAAAACACAAATTCAGGGGGGCCTTGTTGCAAGTTTTGTCATCATCAAAAAGGGGGAATATGTGAGTACAACTTCTTTATTAGATGTTGTCTATGATGTCAAAACTATAAAGAAAACTTAGCATTTCTGTAAGTCGGAAGGTATCTCTAAGTTTGTGTGGCACCCTTGCATTATAGGTCTTAGAAATCATCAACTCAAATCATGAAAATCAGTTTCAGCACAAAAATGCACTGCATGTGCCGACACATACGTAACTCAGGCCGACACATATAACTCATTCTTGAAGTCTATAGCTTGTTTTTGTTTCGGTCGACACACACCTTCTTCAGGTTGGCACGTACTGAAAGTTTCAATATTATATGTCGGCACATACGTGTTTTAGGCCGACACATCTACTCTCCTAAATAAGGTTGTAGGTTCTGTTTACTTTGGGTCCACATATATGTCCTTTCAGGTCGGCACATGCTGCTATTTTTTTACAGTATGTGTCGGCACATCCTACCTTCAGGCCGACACATACTGGTTAAGTTGGTCAACTTTTTTGCTATTCTATTCTGAAAATTTCCTCTTTGCCACCAATCTTCCAAAACTATAAATACATCATTCATGCTTCATTCCAAACTGGTGATACCATAAAATTAGCTTGCACTTGCTCATCATCTTTAACCTCCATCATATGTCTACACACTGAAAAATCACACATAATAATCTTTTGTTTGGGTGCCAACTAGGTGAAGGTCTGATAAGGTCCAATTAGGTTCTTGTGTAGCCGAGGTATTATTAGAATTAAAAAAATTAGATTTAATTAATCACGATGCCCATTAACTTAACTTAAAGTCTCACTATTAATCTCTTAAAAATTATTTTGTTAGCCAAATTAATATTTTATGTTAAATGTTGAAAAAAAATTAAGTTGTGATAATGTGGTTGGATTTCAAAATTCAATAACTTAGTTAAAAAATTAAATTGAAACCGACCAAACCTGTTAAGTAAATAGTGTTATTTGCAAGACTAAAATTTCATAACATTTTGGATTATCAAAATAAAATGCTTCTTTTCATCAGAATATTGTATTAATAGCATTAAACTTAAATCTTGTTACATATATGATTCAAACTAAAGACATTAAACTAAAATGATATTAAACATGTTTCGAACTAAAAGATGACATAAAACCAAAATGGAATTAAACCATAATATAGTTATATAAGGTGTACACCAATACTACTACAAAAATATACGCAAAAGATAAACACAATTACGGTTGACTCAAAATTAGCCATTTTTAAAGTCTTCTTTTCTTCTTTGAAATTAGCTGAGTTGAAGAGAGTGGTGGTGTAGACTTAGTTAGTGTTGTCTGCCTTGTGTTAGGTTGTGTTTCTTCTTGTGTCAAAGACATTGGCAGTTTGCATATAGACTTGTTGTGTTCATCCATATGGAACTAACTGCACTTGATTCCAAAACTTACTAGTTTTAGCTGTGTCTCATCTTTTGCCATTTTTTCAGCTTCCATGTTCCTTTTCTTCTTAGGCCTCCCAGTTGCCTTTTTATGGGAGATAGTTGTTGTTCAATAAACTTTATTTCTACCCAGAAAGTTTCACCATTGACAGGATAAATAATTTGTGCATAGCAAGCTTCATAGTAGTCCTTTTTGTAACATTCCGACATAAAATTTTCAATTTTCAAGTGTTGATTTTGTTGGAACAAGTTTAGTTTTGCATCTACTATCTTTCGATTTTGACGATAACAAAATGTAAAGAATAATTTTGTACTCTAATAGTTTTTTGAATGTTCAAACTATAAACAAACTTGATACTCTAATATTTTTCTGAATGTTCAAACTATAGACAAACTTGATACTAGATAAAGCATACTCTGAACAAGCTAGATCCTGAATAGAGCAAACTCTGAGTAATCCAAATGTTGATCAAAGAGCAAAACAGACTTTAGACTCTAAACAAAGAGAGACTATAGATAAGAGAGCCTATGGACAAAGAATTATTTTTGGATAAGATAGACTTTGGACTCTGGAGAGAGAGAGAGAGAGTGTGTGTGTGTCTAGATTCTGGATAGATAAAGAGATAGATAGATAGAGAGAGAGAATCTGGACTTTGGACATCATCAGGTTCTAAACCAAAATGGTAATATGAAGAAAATATAAACTTAAAGTCAACTTCGGATATCTCGGTCTATGATTCTGAAGTAAACCACCCAGATGTGCTTTGACAAATTCAAGCCTCGTTTTCACTAGACTCTGAAGTTTATTCTCAAGGCCCTGAACTCTGATCAAGCTTCAAAATATCTCATATACGAAGTCTATGATTTATAGAAAATTAATGAATGAATATTCTAGAAGATAATACAATTTGAGCGAAGAAATTAAAAGGACTGTACTACAAACGGTTAAAAAAAATTTTCTCTCTACTATCTACGATTTACAATTGAACCTCGTACCAACTATTACAACTGTGGATTTGAAGAAGTTTCTCATTCTATCCTCTAATAGTCTTATTATTTATCTATATAAAGAGGACAAATGAATTGTTAAAATAGATCATTTGCGAAGAACTTCATGCTGTAAGAATTTCAATAAGATAAATTAATTTCAAGAAAGAGAAAATAAAGAGAAACACTTAGAACTTCATTTCATATTTTCTTATGTGTAAAGTATGATTATCATAGTGTGTATCTGCTTATTTAGAAGCAATATTATAAACACAAAACCTTGTATTTAATAGTTGTTAAATTCCTTGAGGGACAAGGTTATAGTCAGAAGCCTCAAGAAGTCAGTGACGGGTAATCTTTGAGTTGTAATTATTTAAGGGACTAAGTGTAGTCAGAATCCTTGAGAAGTCATTGACGGGTAGTCTTTGAGATTGTTATCAGTTTTATTATTGAATTAAGTCCTGTTGAGAATGCAAAATCACTCTGGCTAGTATATTGGATTAACCTCGTTAACGTTGAACCAGGATTAAAAAAACACCCTGTCATTTTTATCATTGTCGCTACTATTTTTGGGATAACGAAAATTTTTCATATTTGAAACCCAATTCAATACCTTATTTCTTGTGTTTTTTGAACCTTTAATTGGCATCAGAGCCCCGATTTTGGTATTGACTACTTTGTGTCTAACACTTAACAGTGTCAAATAAATATCCATTTTTTGAAACACGAAATGGCACATGCAAACAATGACAAAGATCATTATTCTGCTAAACCTCTAATCTTTGATGGATAAAAGTTTGGCTATTGGAAAGATAGAATCGAAATTTTCTTCATAGGTTGTGATGTTGATTTATGGGATACTGTCGCTACTGCAAAAAGAGTTCGGCGGAAGACAGAAGAGTCGCCACCGTTCGTTATTTATCCCAAAGAAAGGGAAAGGAAACGATCGAAGAAAACCTACGAAAAAGGGAAAAGATAGGTCATCGCAACCAAATCTTGGGTTCGGGAGTCGGTTACGCAAGGGGAAGTTATGAGCACCCCTCACGTCCGTCGTACTCGACGGGATCCACGCTCGTTGTCTATCTGAAAGGGTGTTAATCTATCTAAGCTACAGGTCACAGGGACAAAAGAACAGAAAAGAGACTCGATAGAGCATCGTCGCTCTATGCCTACGTATTCCCTCGTGCAATGGGAAAGTTAGAGTCAACGTAGTTCGGAAAACTACGGGTGAAGGTAGGGGAAGGTTGCTCGCCAAGACATCGTCGTCTTGTGCCTATGTATCCTCGTATGGTACGAGAAATTAGAGCAAACGTAGTTTGAGCTGACACGACCATAGGTTGGTTCAAGTATTTTAACCGAGTAGGGTTAAACCTTCGTTCTAGCAGTTAGGTGTATTGCTGCTCGACCATTGGAGACTTAGGCGTTACCTGTTTGCGGCAGAACCAAGAGTTAACAACACTCTCTTTGAAAATGGTTTTCAATTGATCCCGAAGGATAAAAAGGTTTGATGTTTATTTTTGAGTCTTTTATGAAGAAGTGAATTAAATTATGTTTGTAATTCACGTTGCACTAAAGACTATGACTTAGGAGCGAATGCGTCGCATATCGCCCAAAGGGCATACGCTAAACACTCTAGACAATTGAGAGGAGGCCCTCCAATCATTATTTCCAAAATGCTTAAGGCTCGTAGCGTAAAACACTCATTATCCTTTATTACATGTTTTGAAAAAGTTTTGAGATGAGAAGAGAGAAGACACAACTTCTAAGGGAAAACTAACTCAACCCTAATGTTATCATGCAAGGTGCTCCTATGATTGAGATTAATAGGAGAAAGGTTACCCTAATGTTAGCATGCTTGAATTGAACACTTAATGTCTCTCCTACTCCCAAAGGGACTAGGAATCCTAAGGGATCATGGCAAGAAAAATCAAGTAAACACAAGATAAATCAATCACAAGTGAGATGAAAGAAAGGGATGCAAACATGAAATACAACACAAAGGAAAGAGAGAGGAAAAAAGTGTGGGGCAGCAGCCACCACAAGCACATCTCAACCTCTTAAATGCAAGCAAAGAGATTCAAAACAATAGAAAAATGCAAGCAAAAAGATGAACACTCATCACTTTGAACAACAACTACAAAAGTATGCATTCAAGTGGAAATCGAACACACGTGTCGAAGAAATCATGATTAAACAATCAAGAACAACAACACAATATCCAAAACATCTCACTCAAATGCATCATATTGATCCATGAAGATTCAAAGTGAAATGATACCCAAAACAAACTCAAAAACATCAAACATGACATTCTGGTTCAATGTTAATCGGTTAACACATATGGTTAAACGATTAACCAGTTAAAAATGTTTGAAAATTTGAAAATTCACACTGGTTAATCGATTAACCAGTTTGCACTGCAACTGGTTAACCGATTAACACTGTACCAGAGGCAGAAAACAGCAGCTCAAAAGCACTTTTCAGTAATTAATCATTTCTCCAATAATCCAGATGATTACATAATCAATTATGCACGAAATTAAACCAGAGAACAGTGATCCAATCAACTTGTAAACACTTTCAAACAACAAGATCATAAATCATATGGATCAAAAATCAACAAAATCAATCAAAAATGAAGATCAACATGATGATTATGCAAATAAGCTCAAAAATAGAATCGGATCTAGAATTTCCAACCTACAAAGCAGATATTTGCTTTGGTGACTGTTGATTCAACTTCAATTGAGCAGATCCAAGCAATAAATCCGGAAATCCTTCAAGATCCAAGTGACTTCTTGTAGTAGAAATGAAGATCCACCAAAATTAAGTAAGAATAATCCAAATAAGCTCTTCCAAACCAGCTTCCAAGATCATATCCAAATTCACACAAAAATTGAATGGAGAAATGGAGACAATGAGGATGAAGGATGAAGGTTTTAGCTCTAGAATTCATGATTCCAATGGAGAATCAAAGAATTCAAGGTGAGAAGAGCTTTAGTGGAGTTTGGGAGATGGAAAAGTTGAGAGCAAAATTCAAGAGTGAATGAATTCTAAAAATGAAATGGAATTATGAGGATTGCGTGTGTGAGGTTTGGAGAAAATCATTTAAATATGCTCTTGGTTAGGATCCAAATGTGGTTTGGAGTGTGGTTTGTGAAAATTGGAACGAGATTAGGAGTGGGAAATTGGAGGGAATTTTAATTAATTTGAAAACTAATCAAAATTCAAAGTGGTTCTAGATCCTTCCTTTGGTGTAAAATCAAATTCTCAAGTGATCAAAATGGACCCCAAAGTGGCACACTTGAAAAAAACTCATGTGTAGAGCTGAAATTGCCTTGGTTAATCGGTTAACCATATGGGTTAATCGATTAACACCTTCAAAATTTCAAATTTGACCTGATTTTGCATTGGTTAATCGGTTAACACCTTAAAATTTTGAATTTTGGCGCCTTCTAGAGGGAAATTTGCCTATTTGCCCATTTTCATCCTTTCTAAGCCTTGTTCAGCCTCTAAAACTTGCTCTTGAATACTACAACCATGAGGATGCTTGAGATAGCTTGAATGTTGCCTTTTGATCTAAAAATATCCTGCAAAATAAAATAAAATCGACCGCTCGATCGTTGGGCAAAATAAATGCCGGAGCCGATGCTCGTTGTTTGGTCCCTCACACCAAAGAAAACCCTGAGCCACACGAAAACCTTGATCCCCTAGCTTAAGAACAAATGCTATGACATGTAAAAATGCGAAAATGCAAAGAAACATAAGCCAAGTACAAGAAGTGGTTGGTCAAATTTTGGGGTACAACAGCTGCCCCTATTCAAGCGACTTGGACCTGAAGGGATGAAAAGCGAACGACTTTCAAACCTTCAAGGTAAAAGACGGTTGAATACCAAAGAAACCGAAAATTTGCCAACCCCCAAAACGAAACTGTAGACCTTCTGTTGGAGAGGCAAAGGTAAAATGGACGCATCCATCAAAATCACCATCTGTCGGGGTCTGGATACCGTGCGGGCGAGAGAAGATTTTATAATCTGCCAAGGTCTGGATACCCTACAGGAAAAACGAGTGAACTGGTTGGAGCTGGGGTTTGGATACCACACGGGCTCAGAAAATAATCAACATCAGCCAGGGTCTGGATACCACACATGCTAATGGAACAATCTGATGTGAGACGGGGTCTGGATACCACACGGGCTCAAGAAATAACCAACATCAGCCAGGGTCTGGATACCTCAGATGCTAATGGAAGAATCCGAGGTGAGCCAGGGTCTAGATACCACACGGGCTCAAGAAATAACCAATATCAGCCAGGGCCTGGATATCGCACATGCTAATGGAACAATCCGAGGTGGGCCGGGGTCTGGATACCACACGGGCTCAAGAACGTCATTAATCGGGGTCTGGATACCACGCGGGTTAATGAAAATAAAATGGTGCAAGTCGGGGTCTGGATACCACACGGGCTCGAGAACATCATTAACCGGGGAAAGCCGGGGTCTGGATACCGCACGGGCTAACCGAAATAATCGGAGGAAGCCGGGGTCTGAATACTGCACAGGCTAACTGAAATAACCGGAGGAAGCCGGGGGTCTAGATACCGCACATGCTTGAGCCAACAAAATCGGTCTGCTGGAAATACACCTGAAAGCAAGAGATAACAACCTAGTTTATGTTTCAAATGCATATGTTTGAAAATGGCGCAATGCTCCATACGAAATGGAAATGCTACGCGTTTGGTGGAAGCTATGCACAATGCAAAATGCAACGACACCGAATCAGCAAAATAAATGTTGAAAAGACAAAGCCAACTCTGCCGGAGAGAAGTAACACGTGCCAAGTACGATTGGACTTAAGTTGGAAAAAACAAGCCCTGGATGGCCTCCTGGAACAGAAATTTCTGGGGTAATACTGTTATGACGAGAACAAAAATCCACTCCACTGAAGATTAACTCAAAACCTGCTGAGAAAAACGCCCTGAACGGCCTTCCAGAGTACAACTCTTCTGGGGAATAGACGACCCGACTGGGGAAAGACACCCAACCAATTGGTATTGAATCCAACCTAACGGGGAAATCAACGACTCTGCAGGGGATAACAATCAACCACTGAGATTAATTTCGCTTCACTGGGGAAATCAGCCCTAAATGGCCTCATAGAACACCGAAGTCCTTCTAGGGTACAAAACACGCATCTGGGAGCAACTCTGCTCTGCTGAAGATCAAAAAAATCCAACCTGTCAGGGATTACTCAGCTGGGGATAACCAAACAAGATTTATCAAGGAACTATCCCAAACTCTCTCCGCTGAGGATAGAGAATAGCAATCTCTGAATCAACCTTAATTTGTGGGGAAGAAATAATTGCTCTGCTGACTTCTCTAGGGAATTAAGCGAGAAGGAAAACAACCTCGACCTCTGCTCGGGGACGGAATCGCCACTTTAAGCTCTGAGTGTACACAAAGTCACAAATTTGGACTCTGTGGGGAAAACAAATCCTGAACTTACTCCGCCACCGGGAAACGTTCCAAACTTGTCTGGTGGAGAGGAATCCAGTCTCGACTTGCTGGGAAGTAAGTGCATACCTACAATCTGCTGAGGATACGGGCACCTACCTGACCTGCATGGGGTATATCAATCTCGACCCTATGGGGATTACTTACTCTGCCGAATAAGCCAATCTTGAACTGCCGAGGCATGAGTGCATACAGACATTCTGCTGGGGGTACGTGTACACACTCAACCGGTAGAAACAGGCCCTTGCCGGGGAAAATGAGTCTCAACTACGCATCTTCTTTATGTGGGGATGGTGATCCTATCGGGGATACACCTCTGGGAATTTGCCCCAAGGGTAACGACTCTGCACATGAACAAACAACAAGATATCCTGCACAAAGGGAGCTATCTCGGTCATCATCCGTGACATTGTTCAAATAAATCAAAGTTTTAATGATTATGGGCAAAGCCTGCAAGTTTATGTATGCAATATTTTATCAAATCATCGGGCGTTTTTTCGCAAACAAAACAGTAAAGGCTAAAGCGAAAACAACAATTCACTGAATAGTATATGCTTTATTGACAAATGGCCTGTAAATAGGCAGATCTTACAACAGATGCAACCCTTGAAAAGTGGAAGCTGCGTAAAAATTTACAGAAATGCACAGAAATATACAAAATGTCGGCAATGTGACCCTTAAGCGTGATTTTTGAGAGCGATCTCGCCCGAGGAGATATTGAATTTCTTGAGCGAGAGCTTTATCAACTCAGAAAATTCTAATTCTCTCATAGGTTATATCATGTAATCCATAGTGTTAAATATTTAATTTTGTTATCGAAATATAATATCTTATCATATTTGTATTTTAAAATATAATTTGTTTATAGGAAATTGCCGTTGGCAAGAGTAATATTGAATCCCTCGTACGAGAGCTTTTATCAATTCAAGAAATTCTTAATCCCTCATAAGTTATATCATGTAATCTGCAGTGTTAAATATTTAATTTTGTTGTCGAAATATAATATCTTATCATATTTGTATTTTAAAATATATTTTGATTATAGGAAATTGTGGTTTATAGACGGCCTATAAGTCGAAACTTATGGAAACAAAAAACAAAAAAATCTAAAAGGTTTAATTAAGAATTTAGAATGGCCTGTTTGATCATAAACAGAAAAGAAACAAAGGATGGCGTGTTTGAAAATAAAGATTTACTTGTACTAGTAGGTTTTACTTTGTCCCAAGTGATGCAACTATATTGACTTAGGGGTGACAAAATGAATGGATTGGATGAATATGGATTGAATTGTTAATGAATGGATTAAAACAATTCATTAGTCCATTAATTAACAATCCACTAAAATTTTCTTAAAATTATCCAATCCAATCCATCCATTAAGAATAAAATTCATCCAATCCATCAATTAACATATTTTTAATGGATGGATATCCATCCATCCAACTTTTTTTTTATTTCGTAAAAATAAATATATTTTTTATTTTTAAAAAATTGATTTTATTTTATTTTTGAAAATTTTATTTTTTATATTTAAAAATATTTTTTTTTAATATATTTATTAAAAAAACTGAATTTTTTGTATTTTAAAAAAAAATTGATATTTTAATTTTTGAAAAATATCGATTTTTTTTTTAAAAAAAAGTCGGTTTTTTTTAAAAACAAATCAATTTTTTATTCTGAAAAAAAAATGATTTTTTTTCCAAAAACAAATCAGTTTTTTATTCTGAAAAAAAAAACCGACTTTTTTTGGAAAACAAATCGATTTTTTTTCCAAAAAAAAAGTCGGTTTTTTTTCGAGAAAAAAATTTATTTTTTTTCCAAAAACAAATCAGTTTTTTATTCTGAAAAAAAAACCGATTTTTTTCGGAAAAAAAAAGTCGGTTTTTTTTTTGAGAAAATTTTTTTTTCGAAAAACAAATCAGTTTTTTATTCTGAAAAAAAAAACCGGTTTTTTTTCCAAAAAAATCGATATTTTTTTCGAGAAAAGATTTTATTTTTTTATCGAAAAACAAATCAGTTTTTTATTTTGAAAAAAAAAGATTTTGTTTTCCAAAAAAATTAAACTTTTTTTTTTCAGAAAAAAAAATATAATTTTTTAATTATTTTTAAAAAAATCTATTTTTAAAAAATCAAATCTAACGAAAATAAAAATAATTCATTGGATCCTTAAAATATGTTGGATGAATTGAATTCATCTATGTATATAAATGGATGGATTTAATCCAATCCATTAACTTATTTTTTGTGTGATGGATGAATTAGATGGATTTTTTGATGAATGAAATGGATGAATTTTGCTTTAATTGATTCAATTGCCGCTTTTATATTGACTCTCATTTACCCAAATGACACCTAATCAATTTTTTTATTGTTGCAAAGAACGATATTCAACAATTACTTAGAAAGGATTCACGCAAAAGATTATGTGTAACACTATTCAACAATCTCAATAAAAAAATAAAAATCAAAATCAAAACATCAAATGGTGTTGTATGTATTTAGAAGAGCAGCTGAAGGAGAAACGACTTCAAATGCTGTGCTTGATTGCGATGACCCTGTGAAGGTACTATTGCTTGAAGATGATGTCCCATTTTTGTTATTTTCAAAACCACTAGTCTTGTATTTAGATGACACAGAATTGAATGATGAATGCATCTGTAATGGAAGAGTAGGCAAAGGAGCATCAAAACTAAGAACCTGAACAACTTGTCTAATCATAGGCCTCTGAACATGATCTATATGAGTACACCAAAGTCCAACAATCATCAACCTCTCAATTTCCTTCTCATTGAACTCACCATACAATCTTGAATCACCTGCTTTAAGAATTTCACCTACACCATAAAGCTCCCAAACCCAATCCACCAAGTAAACATGTTCTTCACTAAGACTTGGCTCAATTGCTTTTCTACCACAAGCTATTTCCAAAGCAACTACTCCAAAACTATATACATCAGATTCTCTACTAGCTTTCCCTCTAGTTGCAGCCTCAGGGGATAGATATCCATATGTTCCTGCTAGAACCGTTGTCTTTGATTCTGTCTCATGGTTCATTAGTCTAGCCAAACCGAAATCTCCGAGCTTTGTGTTAAAATTAGTATCCAACATGATATTGCTTGATTTTATGTCTCTATGAAGTACACATTGTTCGCATTCTTCGTGTAGGTACAATAATGCTGAGGCTAAGCCTCTAGCTATGTTGTATCGCACCGGCCATGTCAACAAACCTTTACCTTTGAAGAGATAAGAATCTAAACTTCCATTTTCCATAAACTCGTAAACTAAAAGAAGATCATTTTGTTTGTGACACCAACCAAAGAGTTGAACCAAATTCTTTTGCCTCAGTTGGCTAATAACTTTGACTTCAGATGCATATTCCTTTACTCCTTGATATGATCCCTTAGAAACCTTCTTAATTGCAACATGAGTTTTTAAGTCTCTTATGAATCCTTTGTAGACTCCTCCAAAACCACCCTCTCCGATTTTGTGTTCCTTCGCAAAGTTGTTGGTAGCGGTAGCAAGTTCTTCATAGGTAAACTTTCTAGGTAGAGAGCTTCTTTCAAAATCATTATCCATTTCAAGATCCGTCGGCGAAACATCTTCCATTCCTCTATTCATCAGCTTCCGTTTTACAAAACAAACCAACCCGATAACACAAATAAAAACAGCAGCACAACCGATAACACTAAGTCCTACGACAAGTCCTGTGTTTGTTCCATCCTTGTCTGCTTCAAAATCTGAACTTGACTTGAAAGACCATGAGTTAAGAGTATGATACTCCCACCAGAACCCTGTTGCGGAAGTGAATCCGAATTCAACCCAATCAGGTAGATGATCTTTAAGATTAACAACACTTGACAAGTGCTGTTGAATTATGTTGTTATCTTGATAACCTGTAAAGGTGACAGTAATGTTGTTTGAACTCGAATTGTAACTCACTTCAGCATCATATCCTCTTTCATCCATACTAGTGAACCATTGCGTCGTGTAAGAAGTGGAGATAGAATTAACATCAATTCCCACATGATCATATTTAGGATCCCAATCATTAACAAAAGTATCAAATTCCACAGCAACAAATGGATTTTCTTTTGTGTAATTTGGATTACTCAACTGATTTCGGCTCACGAGACCGATACCACTTCCGTCTCTTGGAACAGGTAGTGGAAAATTCGGGTGTGCCAAGTAGAAGGTGATTCCATCTCCATGATGGGTTTTGTTGGGGGTGTTAATAGTAAATGAGAAACGAGTAGTGAAATCATTGACTTCACCTGTGTTTATGTCCCAAAGATGAAACAGTTTTGAGTATGTGACTCTACCTAGACTGTCTTTCTCGTACCTCGTGAGTTGGAGAGATTGGCTATCTTGAGAGACATCACCTGAGAAATTGAAGGCAATTGTTTTGTCACTACTAAGGTTGTCATAGTTGAATGATAGTGGAGCTGCATGAGATGTTATAATTAGCAAGATTGATAACGTTACAAAAAAGAAAGCAAGAGTTTTCTGATGATAATAGCAAGATGCTGCCATAATTGCAAATGTGATGTACTGGTGTTGGATGGAAAATGATGGTATTAGTAATTAATTAGTAATAAAGGTTCATTGATTGTGTTTGGTGGTTGATTGAGTCAATGGGTTTACCTTTGAATTAGTCTTGGTCAATACGTTTATGAGTCTTATGTTTCAATGAATCCATCCATATAAGTATAAAAGTAACCTAAGTTTTCAAAAATTCATTTTCTAAGATAGTCAAGAAGTGGTTAATGAAAAAATATTACATAATAACTAATATATTAATATTTTTCTAAGAAAACTAGAAAGTGTTTTTGCTTACCACAAATCTCATATGATTGATGGTAAGTCCAATTACTATCAATCATATATAAATTATCAGGTGCACATTCTAAACGTGATTCTTCCCATAATTCACTTCATTCCATTTTGTTAAATGATTTACTTGATATTGGAGTATTGAGTGTTAACCTTACAGATTCTGCATAGTTGCATCAAAGATCACCACCATCTCATCAATTCACCGATAATCTTGTTTCTATAAATTGTTTTGATCACTATACTATTTTTTAATCAATGTTCTAGAAAAGATTTGTTGTTATGCTAGGAATAATAATTAATTAGAGTTGAATCAATTTGAATAAGCGAATGAAAAAAAATCCAACATAGAAAAATGTGATTATTAAGGAAGGATACACGAAGACAAGTCTCAAAAGATAGAAAGATAGATTAAAATAAAATTAATTTCATCTAGAATACAGAAGCGACATAGAAGGAGAAACATCATCAGAAGTTGTAGTTGTTGAGTTTGTGTTTGAACTAAAACTTATTATATTCTTGCTTTGACCTTCCTCTGAACCACTTAGGCTAAATGGAGCTGTGAATGAATTAAAAGGTCCCTCAGCATATGTTGGTACAGGCATACTTGATGGAAGATTAGGCAGTGGAGCTTCAAAATCAAGCCTTGAATAGCTTGTCTCATTGAAGGCCTATGATTAGGATCAGGGTGAGCACACAAAAGACCAACAATCATTAAGCACTTTATTTGCTAATAATTTTTTCTTCTGATGCAAACTCTTTTATCCCTTGATGAGAATCTTCTGACACCCTCTTAATAGCAACATAAGATTTTGTATCTTTAAGAAAACCTATATAAACACCTCCAAATCCTCCTTGTCCTAGCTTATGTTCATCTTTGAAATTATTAGCTGCATGTGCTAGTTCTGCATATATATACTTCTTGGGTCCTGTCCCTCTTCCAAAGTCCTCACCCATGTACTCTTCAAATTCACCATCTTCCTCTTCCTTTCCTTTCTTCCACCTTTTCCACGAGTAAACGGAAATAAAAACAAACACGCATATCAAAACAAATCCACCAATTCCCAATCCAACTGCTATGTGGCTCTACCAGTGCTTCCATTCATGAGCTTGCCTTGTTGGTTTATCATAAGTTGGATTTCTGATCCATTGTAGATTATGGTCTTGTCATTAGGATCAAAACTAGTGAAATTAAAGGACAAAGAGGAAGCATTTGGAATAATCAAGTTTAAAAGTAAGTAAATAGATAACAACATTAATAAGAAATTATGATTGGAGAATTGGACATACATTTTGCTTTTGGTGTTGCAAATTGGTGAAATTTGCAGGGATTAGTTTATATGAAACTGCAAAAAGTTAAACTATTTTATGAGCTTTCTATAAGCCATCATTGTTTACTAATTATTCTTCCTTTCTTTTTCTTTTCAAATGTTGAATTTATTGCCACTTGGAAGAAAAGACCAAGTTTTATAGAATGAAAACATACGAATATGTCTTATTCTATTGTTTATTGCCACATATGTTGTAATGAATTGTGGTATAATTTAATGGACACCAGGTCAAAACCTTTTATATAGGAATTTATTTGGATCTTTTCAAACTCTTGTAAGATACCTGTTCATAAGAATTGGAATGGAGCAATTAGACTTGGAGAGTTAGAATAAGTCATTGGAAAATTTGAAAGATGTTAAGGTAAAACCGCTGAAAATGAAAGGTAAAATAATGAGCGTGTTTATATGGAACGAAGACTTGTACTAGTTCAATAGAACTTTTGGATCATGAAACTTTAACTTTTGACTATTATAGCTCAATATGCAAACAGTTATATAGTTGGATCTAATCTAAATAATTTTACGAGTTCAAATATAACATACTTAAAATATCTTGTGAATAGTGTGTGATCCAGCATGGATTTTCCGGTTTATGTATGGGATATGAATTGCGTTTTGATGTCTCTGCAATGCGGTCTTGTCGTAGAGATACTTGCAAACACTTTGACGTTGAAACAACCAAAAGTAAGATATTTAAAATTAGAATATTATATAAGTTGATGTGACACACTCACTAGGTTTTATAGTAAGGTTATAGGATTTTTTTTTGGAAACTACAATAAAATTCTTTGGACAACTGTAAAAAAGAAAAAAATGACAGAAAATGCTACTTCTAGTTACTATGATCAGACATCCTTCTAAGACAAATTCAACTTAGGTTGCATGGTACTAGAAGCTTCTTTGAGGATAGTTTTCATAAAGAGTGATGTTGTCGGCCAGACGTTCACAAGGCCCATACTGAAAAGCTCAAGAGTGATATTAAGTGAAGAGTGCATGGGGTAGGTGGTTCCTCCAAACACATCAATCATCATTTGATTAGATCCAACGACCACCCACACAACGTACCTCCTCTCACGCGAATGGTTTTAACCGCTCAAGTTATATAAGGAGGAGAACACATCATTTTAAGTATTCAAATTCATTCTCACTTTCACAATACTCTATATTCTCTCAGTGACTTGGGCATTAGAGTGTTAACCTTGTAGGTCAGTCCCCTCTCCGTCGTATTGGAAACTTGCTCCACCAATCCAATATCTCATCTCGCCATCTCACTGATAATTTTTGGTTCCCAAGAGGAACATCGACGTTGTCTGCGGAAATTGACTTCTGATTCATATGAGTTCCACAAATAACAATTGTTTCTCTGTCGTAGATCAAAATCTTTGACTATTTCGTCACGGACATCGATCTCTTCTCGAAAAACTTGATAACGTACTTCTGAAGCTATATTGAATTTAAAAGTAACTCGATCTGCCAAAGCCACTATTGAAACTAGTAGAGCTCATCCTCCTCTACAGGAGATGGACGGTCCACTCTTAGTAACTTCTCCCTCTATTCCAACGCCACGTGATTTGGCTTAACCAAGAATCAAGAATCAATAAAGGAGAATTCCAAGTTTTCCAACCTTTTAACCTTTGCCTCCGCCTTATCAAGGTGAACCTTAAAACCAACTTCCTTTTCAACCTCTCGTACATGGATATGAGATGATTCCATCCTCCAACAGCTACAAGTCAATTAAGCATGCACGGAACCATTGACCTATTGACAACATGTACAATTTGGTGGTCCTGAAAAATGTTAGACTTTCAACTAGGGAGTATTGAACATAGTGGGACTTTTTTCTAGAGCAACCTTTGTGAGAGACACACCACATACTCACCCAAAACCTTAAGGTTTTGGGTGAGTATGTGGTGTGTCTTTCACAAAGGTTGCTCTAGAAAAAAGTCTCACTATGTATGTTTAATGCTCCCTAGTTGAAAGTCCAACAGTGGTATCAGAGCCTTTGGTTCGAATAAAGGGAATAACTTACTTGTATCGAAAGTATTCCCATAGGTCGTGGGTTGAGTGTCTCGTTGAAGAATGTCAACGACGGTACAAGGTGCAGTTGCACAGTTAAAGTTTCCGCTTAAGGGAGAGCATTGGGATAGACTCACACTTGAGGGAGAGTGTTAAGTATTAACAAGTGTGAGTAGGGTGGATAATAGTCCCACATTGGATAGAAATGTGGTGACTTGAGCATTTATAAGTGAGAGAACCCATACACCTATCACCTTAAGGTTTTGGGTGAGTATGTGGTGTGTGTCTCACAAAGGTTGCTCTAGAAAAAAGTCTCACTATGTTCAATGCTCCCTAGTTGAAAGTCCAGTGGTATCATGAGCCTTTGGGACACCAAATTCCTCCCTCGGACTCTGAGGGAAGGGGAGGCGTCATCGGTAACCAACACACCATTCCTAGATGATCATACTGCAAAACAAAATGGGTTAAAATGTAATATTTTTGCACTAACCCTCACCGGAGATGTCGTGACGTGGTATAAGACTCTTATAAATTAAAGCACTGACTCATTGAAGGACATATGTGACTCTTTAACTCTATTTTATGTTGGTGATTTTAGTATCATCAATGTATTTTAGTAGCAATGTGATTTACTGTAGGTCGATGCAATTATACGTTAAGTTTGGAAACGAGTTAGCGTAGTGCGGAGTGCACGCTCGTCGAGCCAACGTACAATTGAATGCAAATAATTGAAAAGAAGCCCCTGGCGGGATGCGGGGTAGCGCCCTGCTGGGGTTCCAAGGGGCGAAAATTTTTCTGAAAGTTTTCTGTTAAGTTTTGAACCCGTTCGAAATTAAATTTGAAAAGATGAACCCGTTCAAAAATTTTGAACAGATGTCCCTTTTCGTTTTCTGTTAATTAATCTCCTATATAAGGAGTCATTTGGCCTCAGTTTTATATACTGAACAAAATTCATATTCTCTTTACATTCTTGATCTATTTTCTATTGCCAAAAACAGATTGTTCTTCAAAGAATTATCCCCACAAAGATTTCGTGAACCAGACAAATAATATGGTCGAAATACTTTGTTCGGAAAGTGTACGAACACGATTCCTCGAAGATATCCAAGATTATCACACCAAATTTTCCTACATTTTTTACCTCCCATAAACGATAACTAATATGGTCGAAATACTTTGTTCGGAAAGTGTACGAACACGATTCCTCGAAGATATCCAAGATTATCACACCAAATTTTCCAACATTTTTTACCTCCCATAAACGATAACTAACAACCATGGCGGTGCTAAGTGGGATCACATAAGGGAAGAAAGAAACCCTACATGAATAGAAGGTATAGAATATGGACTAAAGTGAGGTATAGAATATGGACTAAAGTGATGGATATTCAAGAAGGGTATGAGGCCAAATTGTATGTTCTGAGAGAAACTAGAGCTCAAGGGATCTTGTAGTTTAAATGACTTGCTGAGTAGGGCGCAATCCTACATGAACTAGGAAGAGGAGCTTTTGGTTAAAGAAGGAAAAAAGTCCTCCTCCAAGAAGGCCATTGAAGCAGTAGTTGAAGCCAAGGGAAAAAGGGACATCAGTAGTGAAAAAGAGGATGACCGAAAGGTAAAATGTCATCACAGTGCTTCTATCACAGGCAGCCTCCCTAGGCCGAGTAACCCTTCAAAAGGAACAATTAAAAGAAGAATCGATGAGTTAATGGTTGTTAGCAAGGAAGAAGTGGCTAATTCGAAAGGAAGCAGGAAAGGTTTATTCTCAGATTCTTGGATAGTGAGAAAGGGGGAGGGATCCTAAACGAGATCTTTCCAAAGTGATAACAGCTTCCATGGATAACTGTGATGTGTCCTGGATCATCATTGACGGTGAAAGCTCTTGCCACGTCATGTATGTAGAGCTTTTTGAAAAACTTGAGTTGAGAAAAAAGAAGTTGTAGTCATATAAAAGATTTGATATGCAGGCTTTCAATGGCCTAATGAATCGCCCCTAAGGGTGCATTAAACTGATGCTCGCTGTAGGAGAACGGAGGGACACCATGAAAATTAATTTACAATTCATGGCCTGTTCGGAGGACACAAAAGGCCATACAACACGATCAGAACGAAAATGACAAGGAAAAGGCAATGGAGATTAACATAGCATCCCTCATCAGATAAATAGGGGAAATGGCAATTAGACCTACCGAAAAAAGGGACAAGGGTTCTTGACAGGTACGTTACAAATAACCATAATGTGAAGTTGCAGAAAGTGGCCTCAGTTAAAGATTGAAGTCGGACACACTAATTCACCTCAGGGAGCCGGAGGACAATAAGCAGTGGTCAACCTACTTGATTAAATTTTCTCTTATTTCATGTATAAAATGTAAATTACTATTACGATGTAATGACATTTTCTCAGCAAGAATAAATATATTTTCTCTAAAACTTATCTTTTTTTCTTCTGTCATAAAGGATACTATAATTTTTAGGGTATAAAATTAAAGTAGTCAAAACCCCATAGAAGTCGACGATAGTGCGGTGTCAAAAACGCTTCAAGCTTACGAAAAAAAGCAATCAAAACCCCACATTGCGAGTGCAAATTAAAGGCAATGACCACAAAGTGGAAATAACAAACACACCTCTCTCTTGGTAGCTAGCCATTCCAGAGGCTGAGGTGAGTCCTACCACGTCAACTTCGAATCGGGTTTTCACCTAGGGACAAGAAAGGTGCGCCAACCCTTGGTCGGGCACAATCCTAGGGACGTCTAATAAAACCGAGCACAACCTTGAAAAATAAACTATTCTGCGGAGCAATGAACTCGAGACTTAACATAACATACAATTAAAATCACAACAACAATTGGTCAAGCACCCGATTGAACATCATCATTCGCTTCATCTGGTTGAACATCATCATTCACTTCATTCGGTTTTAAATCACGTTTCACTTCGACCAGTTATCATTCACATTCACAATTGATTTGAGAAATATATCTGAATGCAGCATATCTAATATCACCAATAACAGAAAAACAATGTTAAAAATCAAACTATCAGGACAATTTGGATATACACATTCAGACCATACCAAACTTTGTTCGGAGATGCATATCTGGATTTAACTTTCATTTTTCGGTCATAAACAAGATTAATGCAAGGAATGAGAGATGAAATGAATGAACTTTATCTTCAATTCCACCTTGTTTTGTTTCTATGATGTGATGAAATATAAAAATGATATTTTGGTGTTGAAGAGTTAATTGAGAATAAAAGAAATCTTTTTAAAGGTTTTAAAAATGGAGTGTTGTTTGAATATGAAGAAGATCATACAAGATGGTATTTTATTCAATTTTTTGTTAGTCATTTTTAAATATACATCTCCGAAAAAAAAAGTTCATTTTTAAATTTTCAAAAGTGGTTTCCCCATCAAATTATATAGAAGATGGAGGGGTTTTTGGTCTTGTTACAACAATACTTAGTAGAAGTGAATATCATTAGTCAATTGAGGCATAGAAATTTGATAAAACTCAATGTTTAGTGCTACAAAAAGAATGAACTTATCCTAATTTTTGAAGAAGGATTTTGTCGTGGAAGTTGAGATATCAATGGATTCTCCCACAAAATATGACATTCCTAGCTTCTCATTCTTTAGATCAACAGGTTAGTTTGAACATGAAAGCAAACAGAACGAATAATTAAATTTGATTATTCATATCCAGTTTGGGATCTTATAGTTTAGGGGACCTGAATGTTATTACAATGTGGTTTATGAATATTCAACTAAAAGAAACAACTATTTTGAAAATTTTCAGAGTATGTTTGAATTAATAGCATGGGATGAAATGGAATGAAGTGGTAACTAATGTGATTTCATTGTTTAGATATGCAAATAATTGATGGAATGTGATGAAATATGATGAAATCCATTGCATCTCATTCCATCCAAATTCTCATTTTTTGTTCATCCAATTTGGAATGTATGTGATGGAATCAAATATTTTTAATAAAATAATCAAATAATAAAGTGAGATCTATATTTCATTCCGCTCCATTCTACTCTGTTATTTTCCATCAATCCAAAGATAACTCATTCTGTTAATCGAAGTTTTGAATCACAGTATTCTCATCTATAGAGTTAATTGAGAAATAGATATTGTATTTCATATATATTTTAGGCTATGTTTGGATATTTTAAAATGAGCGGTCTCTTTTTTTTTTAGTTGTCATCTAAGATTCTAAATTGTATTTCACATCTCATTAATTTGTAGTACTGGATTATGATTTTGATTGTGTCAATGAAATTAGCTTAGTACTTCATATCTAAATTTCTTTCTAAGAAAAGATGTACATAAAAGATGAGT
Source organism: Lathyrus sativus (assembly GCA_963859935.3). Lineage (NCBI taxonomy): Eukaryota > Viridiplantae > Streptophyta > Magnoliopsida > Fabales > Fabaceae > Lathyrus > Lathyrus sativus. The sequence goes on along the minus strand of OZ012741.1, from coordinate 597,560,832 downwards.
TTTAAATACATTCAAGAAAAAGATGGATAAAAATAAAACTAATTTTATCTAGAATACAAAAGCGACATAGGATTAGAAACATCAGAACTAGTTGAGTTTGTGTTTGAACTAAAACTTATTATATTCTTGCTCTGAACCATTTATGCGGAATGGAACTGTGAATGAGTTCAAAGGCCCCTCAAGATATGTTGGTACAGGCATACTTGATGGAAGATTAGGCAGTGAAACTTCAAAATTAAGCACTTGAATAGCTTGTCTTATTGAAGGCCTGTTATTAGGATCAGGGTGAGCACACCAAAGACCAACAATCATCAAACACTTTATTTGTTCCTCGTCAAAATCTCCACTTAGTCTTGGATCTACTGCTTCAAGAATACTCCCTCTTCCATATAGCCCCCAAACCCACTCCACAATGTTTATTTCATTTTCTTGAGTCTTATTTTCTATAGGTTTTCTTCCACAGGCTATCTCTAAAGCAACAATTCCAAAACTATACACATCTGTTTCTTTACTAGCCCTTCCAATGGTAGCACATTCAGGAGCTATGTATCCCATGGTCCCTGCTAAAGCTGTTGTTTGTCCACCTTTTGCATGATCCACAAACCTTGCTAAACCAAAATCTCCAAGTTTTGCATTAAACTCTGAATCCAACATTATGTTGCTTGCTTTTATGTCTCTATGTACAACACATTGTTCCCATTCTTCATGCAAATACAACAATGCAGAAGCCAAGCCTCTAGCTATTGTATATCTAACAGCCCATTTCAAAAAGCTTTCTTTTTTGAAAAGATGAAAGTCTAAACTACCATTTGGCATGTACTCATATACAAGCAATAGCTTTTTCTTTTCATGACACCAACCAATCAACTGCACTAGGTTTCTATGCCTTAATTTGCTAATAATTGTTACTTCTGACGCAAACTCCTTTATCCCTTGATGAGAATCTTCTGACACCCTCTTAATGGCCACATAAGATTTTGTGTCTTTAAGAAAACCTCTATAAACACCTCCAAATCCTCCTTGTCCTAGCTTATGTTCATCTTTGAAATTATTAGCTGCGTGTGCTAGTTCTGCATATGTATACTTCTTGGGTCCTGTCCCTTTTCCAAAATCCTCACCCATGTACTCTTCAAATTCACCATCTTCCTCTTCCTTTCCTTTCTTCCACTTTTTCCAGAAAACAACTGAAACAAAACCCAACACCCCAAACAAAACAAATCCACCAATTCCCGATCCGGCTGCTAGTCCTGTCATGGCCTTTTTCTTCTTACTAGGAGATGCGTTGAAGGATGGAGAACTTGCAACTGGGTCCTGTGTGTTTGTTTTGTTGCTATCTTGTTGTGCTTCCAAAGTTGAGCTAAAATCCCAAGAAGAGATACTATGAATAGCAGTTGCATTTCCTGTGGCAGCCGAAAAACCAACAGTAACAAATTCTGGCAGATAAAGCCTGAGATCAACTATGGCAGATAAATGTTGTTTCACAGTGGTAAAAGTTACATTATCAAAACCAGTGAATATAATACTTAGATTTAGTGAACTAGCATTGTAACTGATCCAAGCATCATTGAGTCTACCTTGTTTGATATCAGCCAACCATGTCACATTAGCGACAGATCTCATAGAGTTGATGTCGATTCCCGCATGTTCCAGAGGCGGATCCCAGCGATTCCGATAGATATCAAACTCCACAGCAACAAATGGATTTTCAGTTGAGTTCAATGCTTGGTTATCAAGAGTTAAACCCATAGAACCTCCTTTTGTTGCATTAGGCTTCTTTGAACCAGAAGGTTGAAGGAAAAATGCAATCCCATCTCCATAGTTTTTTCTATTCTGTGAATTTATAGCAAAGGTAAAATGAGATGTGAAATCTGTGAGATTGTTTGTGGTTTTGTTCCAAAGGTGGATAGGTCGGTAATATGTGGCTCTACCAATGCTTCCATTCATGAGCTTACCTTGTTGGTTTATTGTAAGTTCGATAGCTGATGAAGCAGGATTTGCTGATCCTTCATAGATTATGGTTTTGTCATTAGGATCAAAACTAGTGAAGTTAAAGGTCAAAGAGAATGCATATGGAATAATGAAGTTGAAGAGTAAGAAAATAGATAACAAGACGTGTGTTGTTTTTGGTGCTGCAAAAGCCATTATTGGGAACTATGGTTCAGCTGAAGTTTGCAGAGATGAAACTACTTTATGAGCTTCCAATGGGCAGCCATTGTTTACTAACTATTCTTCTTATCTTTTTCTTTTCCAAATGATTAGTACTATAGTTTATTGCCACTTGTAAGCATAAGACCAAAATTTTCTAGAATAAAAATATAACAACTATGAAATATGGACACCCCGAAAACAATGTTGACACTAGCACATCGACACCGATAATAACTTCAAGTGTTACTGGAAGTGTCCGATACGGGCACAAACAGTGACACACATTTTTTTTAAAGGTGTCGGTTGAGTCTGATTGTATATAGCTCAACGACTATTGCTAAACAGCTTAGATGACACAGTGTGCAAAGTTGTAAACCAGATTAATGAACCCAAGTGGTTATTCCAATTGATTGAGAGTATTTGAGGAGATTGATAAGTAAAGATTATGATAAACTAATAAATCTAGGTTCCTTTAATAGCTTGGAATATATTCAAATATTGTGTTCTACAATAAAACAAGGAGACAATTGACTTTGACGCGTAAGACTCAGTGATGGCTTCTGTATCACTTTCTTCTTTGTTTCCTGCTTAGCTTTTACAAAGAATACGTGTTAAAAAAATTAAAAGTAAAATTTCAAGACACCATTTTCCCCTTCAAATTAAATCTTGTTAAATTTAAATAATACATAAAATAAGTAATATGATATAATCATAATAAAAAAATAATATATCAATGTCATCAAAATATAGTACATCAAAAATACATCACAGACACTGTTGTGTGTGCCCGACAACATTTGCATCCTCTCCTCTATCAATGCCTCTCCCGTCTCATCTGCCTCTACCGCCTCCTCGACCGCCCGGTATGCATTCTCAATCATCGATCCCACCTGTCCTGGCACGATGCCTGCGGTACATAAATGCCCTCTCTGCCACTGCAATCATCTCATCCAATACACGCTTGTGGTCAGACCCCTCAGGAAAGAAACCGACGGCAATGCCTGCCCGCCTCATCTCCATTATCTGACGACAGTGAGACAGGACATCCTGAGTGTGGTCCAACTGAGACTGCTGCTCCTCTAAGATATCTCCTGATGAGATGGTATGGACGGTGATCCTTCTGCAGTGAGCACCATGTAGGGGTGTGAGACGGTGAAGAACCATATGATGTAGCCATCAACGCAGCTCCAGTCTCTTAGCGCTCTGGTCGCCCAAGCCTCGTTCGGTACCATGTGCCTCTGGTAGTCAGCATAAATCTTCTCTACCTGCATACGGGTCGAGCCAAGAGGAACGAAGACAGCTGGGTGTCTGTGTGTACTTGAACTGCTGCATGACGCACTCGGGCAAATATGAAACAATGATGGTTGAACTCCATAGCAACCATCCTGAGTATAGTGGTATGTCGTCAAACGGGCGCGTCACGCGGTGATCAGCATAGACGTTGTAGCAGATGTCCTCAACAGTCAGGTGATCGAGATAGACTCTATAAGGGTCGACCGTCTGGTTCCCCTGAGCGGGACAAAGGCACGGGAACGCGACATCTGTGTAGAAGCAAGCTTCATCTCAAAGTTTTGATGACGTCAACATCAAGATCAAGAATATTTCATCTGTGCAAAAAGGCAAACACTTTCAAAAGACCAAGATCAAGTGGAATGGAAGTGATCAACATTCAAAGCTTCATGAACATTTGACTGATCAACTTTCAAGTTTTGGACACAAGCTATGGTATATCAAAATCCATTAATTTAATTGATATACAAGTGTTCAACATCTTTATCATTTGATCACATTGCATAAGCATATTTTTTAAACTATTAGAATTGGTATAACATTGTTTTTATAAGCATTTTTATGAAAAATAGCAGTGTTAACCGATTAACCATATAGGTTAACCGGTTAACCATTTCAAAATTTAAATATTCTGGTATAACGTTCCAGTGTTAACCGATTAACCATATAGGTTAACCGATTAACACTGAACGTATTTTGAAAAATGGCTTTGTTTCAAGTTCAAAAATGGTTTGAATATTATACCAGTTCATATTTTGAATTATACTCAAATATACCTTTTGGAAAAGGTGTGTTTACACATATAAATTTTGAGTTTTTCAAATTGGAAAAACAACCTCCAATAATCAATTTCAAAATATTCTTTGAATCAAATTCACCACTTTCAAATACTTTTCAAATCTTTTCAAAAGTGTTCATATTGATCATATCTTTCATATGCATAGCATTGAACACTTGTGTTGAAATTAAAAGAGTGAATTTTGATCAGAAGGAGAAGATCAATCTCAGCATTGATATTACCATTATTACTCTCAAATCAAAGTATTCAGATTACTTGTATTTTGACTTGTGATCCAGGATTGTTGGACACAAGGGTGAGTGTTTACAAGAGGATTGTTCTTGTACACTTGTTGATTTTTATTGTTTGATAGTAGGCCTCACCGGTTGATGGTGTGATAGGTTGTACTTTATTAAACAATAGTGAAAATTCTCTTTCGTGTCGAAAGGGAAGTGAAGTACTCTCGGATTGTGAGGGGAACCACTATAAATCTTGGTGTCCACTTTCCTTTTACTTTCTACTGCATTAATCACCAAGAACCTAACCAAAGAAAAATTAAAGAATACCAAAAAACCGGAAAAAGTCCCTAAAGCCTAATTCACCCTCCCCCCTCTTAGGCATACTCTGTACTTACAATTGGTATCGGAGCAGGTTAAGGTAACATGTTCCTATCGATCCTAATGGCTTCCGCTAGTACTAACCCGGTTTTCAAAGATGGTGGAAGCAGTAACAAGCCACCACTCTTTTCTGGAGAATACTTCGATTTTTAGAAAATCCGTATGAAGGCACATCTTGAGGCTCAAGGAGATGGTATATGGAAAACCGTAGAAACTGGCCCGCATGTTCCTATGAGCGTCATAAATAACGTAGGCACTTCAAAGATAAAATCCTCATATGATGAAGATGACAAGAAGAGAATTTTGAATGAGAAGAAAGCAATCAACATACTTCAAAGCGCTCTCAGTATGGAAAAATTCTTCCGTATATCACAGTGTAAATCAGCAAAAGAAATTTGGGACACCTTGGTAGAAACGCATGAAGGGACAACCGAAGTAAAAAGATCAAGACTTAATACTTTAAGTCAAGAATATGAAATGTTCTGTATGCAGCTTGGTGAATCCATTGTTGCCTTACAAAAGAGATTCGTTCATCTAACTAATCATCTGATTGCCCTCGGGAAGACCTTCACCAATGATGATCTCAACTTGAAAGTCCTAAGATCCTTAACAAGAGAATGGCAACCAAAGGTGACCGCTATTTCGGAAAAGAAGAGTCTTTCAACAATGACATCCGCTCCCTTATTTGGCAAACTTCAAGAGCATGAACTAGAACTTGGAAGGCTTGAGAAGCATGAAAGTCAAGACAAGAAGTCCAAAGGAATTGCCTTGAAGATTGACACAAGGGATGACAAAAATGATGAATCTTCCGAAGACGAAAATTTCATGCTTCTAGTAAAGAAGCTTGGTAAGTTTTTTAATAATAATAAAATTTCCTCTTTTTCTAAAAAGAATAGACATTTCAGGAAAAAGGAGGCACCCACATCAAACCAATAAATTACATGTTACGAATGTGGGAAACAAGGTCACATAAAGCCAGATTGTCCGAAACTCGCAAATAAAGGAAAATTCAAAGGCAAGAAGGATTTCAAAACGAAGAAGGCTTATGTCGCATGGGACGACAACGAAGTAAGTTCATCATCGGAATCGGAAAACGATGAATGTGCAAACATGGCGTTAATGGCCTCTCACCACTCCGATGAAGAAAATGAGGTTAGTAGTAATTTTTCTGTTTATGATAATGATGCACAAGAAGTTATAGATGAACTTCTAAAAGAGTGCAAGACTTTGTATAAAAACATCTCATCACAAAAGAAAAGAATCTCATCTTTAGAAGAACAAACTCTGTTTTTATGAAAAATATTAAAGATGAAAAACAGAAACTGATGGATGAAAAACAAAGTCTTGTATGTAAGAAGTGTGAGTCTTTATCCTTCCAAATTGTTCAACTCAAAAGAGTTTTAGAAAGATACGAAAAAGGTCAAATTGGCTTGGAAGAAATTCTGAAACATCAAAGATATCGTAATGATAAAAGTGGATTAGGATATTCTAAATTTTCAAAACCAAGCACCAATGAGACCGTTTTCATAAGAGCAAGTGAACAAATTGTTAAAGAAAAGGTCAGCACTTCTAAAGTTCAGCATCAAAATCATAACAAGAAAAGCATTGCAAAGAAAAAGAATTATGTTCCTAGATATAGAAGTCATTTTCAACCTACATGTTCTTATTGTGGAATTAAAGGCCATACACCTAATGCTTGCTATGTGCGCAATATTGGTGTTGCTAAGGGGCATTATGTGTGGGTTGAAAAGGTACTAACTATCAAGGACCCAAAGCAATTTGGGTACCTAACACTACCTGATTTTGTGTTGTAGGTATGCTTGAAGACAACCACTAATCAATGGTATCTTGATAGTGGTTGCTCGAAGCATATGACGGGAGACATAAACAAATTTTCAAGTCTATCATTAAAGGCCAAAGGATACGTCACTTACGGTGATGATAATAAGGGAAAAATTCTTAGAGTCGGAACCATTGGTGCACCTCCATGTACAATCATCGAAGACGTTCTTTATGTGGAAGGCCTTAAACACAACCTACTTAGCATAAGTCAATTGTGTGACAAAGGGTTCCGAATCAACTTCACAAAGGAGGAATGCTTGATAGAACATGAAGTCACTCATGACATTTTGCTAAAAGGTAAAAGATATAATAACATTTTTATAATTTCTTTTGATAACTCTTCCTTGAAGGTAAAGTGTCTTATGGCAAACAACAACGAGGCATGGATTTGGCATAAAAGATTTGCTAACATTCACATGGAGCATCTAAACAAATTGATAAAGCATGATCTAGTTGTTGGACTCCCAAAGATAAAGTTCATCAAAGATAAGTTATGCGATGCATGTCAAAAGGAAAAACAGACCAAGACAACTTTCAAATCCAAGCAAGTGGTTTCTACATTAAGGTCACTTCAATTGTTGCATATGGATCTTTTTGGTCCATCAAGAACAAAAAGCTTCGAAGGTAATTTCTACGCCTTAGTTATTGTTGATGATTTCTCTCGATACACTTGGACATTGTTTTTAGTGCAGAAAAGTGATGCTTTTAAAGCAATCAAGAAATATGCAAAGCAAATTCAGAATGAGAAATCACTCACCATAGCCTCTATAAGAAGCGATCACGGTGGAGAATTCCAAAATTCAGACTTTGAAGAATTTTGCGAAGAGCATGGAATTTCTCATAATTTTTCAGCACCAAGGACGCCTCAACAAAACGGTGTCGTAGAACGGAATAATAGATCACTGGTGGAGCTTGCAAGGATAATGCTCAGCGACGCAAATCTTCCTAAATATTTTTGGGCAGATGCAGTTAGTACAGCATGTTTCGTAAGCAACCGTGTCAATATTCGACCACTCCTCAAAAAGACTCCGTATGAGTTGTTCAAGGGTAGAAAACCAAATATAGCATTCTTCCACATATTCGGATGCAAATGCTTTGTTCTCAACAACAACAAAGATAATCTCGGTAAGTTTGATGAGAAATCCGACGAAGGTATATTTCTTGGTTACTCTCTTTATAGTAAAACTTTTAGAATTTTTAATAAGAGAACACTTACTATTGAAGAATCCATTCATGTTTCGTTTGATGAGACTAACCCCTCGAAAGAGGATAATAGTACTATGGATGATGATGATGATGATGATATAGTAGGTTCTTCACAACAACAAGAAGATATTTCAAAGAATCGAGAAATACCACAAGAAGATGTCACTCAAATCATTGAAGAACATCAAGATCTTCCGAAGGAATGGAGAACGCATAGAGATCACCCGATAGATAAAGTTATTGGTGATATTAGCCAAGGCGTTGCAACTCGACTTAATCTAAAGGATGCTTGTCTCAACATGGCTTTTGTGTCTCAAATTGAACCAACCAAGATTGATGAAGCTTTAGGCGACGACCAATGGATTGTAGCAATGCAAGATGAACTCAATCAATTCGAAAGGAATCAAGTTTGGAGTCTTGTACCAAGACCAGACCATAAGCACATCATAGGAACAAGATGGGTGTTCAAGAACAAACTTGACGAGAATGGGATCATAGTTCGTAACAAAGCAAGATTGGTCGCGCAAGGCTACAACCAGGAGGAAGGAATTGATTTTGATGAAACGTTCGCTCCGGTAGCAAGGTTAGAAGCAATTAGATTACTACTTGCTTGCGCTTGCTCTATGAATTTTCAGTTGTTCCAGATGGATGTCAAAAGCGCTTTCCTGAATGGCTACATCAATGAGGAAGTCTACTTCAAACAACCTCCGGGTTTTGAAGACTTCAAGAATCCCTCACATGTTTACAAACTGAAAAAGGCACTCTACGGACTAAAACAAGCACCAAGAGCATGATATGACCGCCTTATCAATTTCTTATGTGAGAAGGGATTTACAAAAGGAAAGGTTGACAAGACATTGTTCATAAAGAAGATCAAGGGAAACACTTTATTGGTTCAAGTCTATGTCGACGACATCATCTTCGGATCAACAAACAAAGAGCTTTGCAAAGAATTTTCACTTATGATGCAAGGAGAATTCGAGATGTCCATGATGGGAAAATTGAATTATTTTCTTGGACTACAAATCAAGCAAACAAAGGATGGGATCTTCCTCAACCAATCCAAGTATTGCAAGGAATTGTTGAAGAAATTCGATATGGATAGTTGCAAGGTGATGTCCACTCCTATGGGATCCGGAACATACGTTGATCAAGATGAATCCGGTACTCCAGTTGATATAACAAAATATCGAGGTATGGTCGGTTCATTACTATATTTGACGGCAAGCCGTCCTGACATTATGTTTAGCGTTTGTTTGTGTGCACGCTTTCAAGCAAGTCCGAAGGAATCGCATCTCATAGCCGTAAAGAGAATCAAAAAGTATCTCAAAGGGATAATGAACGTCGGATTATGGTATCCTAAAGGTAGTATTTGTTCTTTAGTTGGTTACTCTGACGCTGACTATACAGGATGTAAGACCGATAGAAAAAGCACAAGCGGTACATGTCACATTCTCGGGAATGCATTAGTGTCATGGGCCTGCAAGAAGCAAGCTTGTGTGGCACTCAGTACAGCCGAAGTGGAATATATTGCAGCAGGAAGTTGTTGTGCACAAATTCTGTGGCTCAAGCAACAACTTCTCGATTACGGTATAGACCTCGGATGCATTCCTCTTCAATGTGATAATACAAGTACCATCAACATTACAAAGAACTCGGTCATGCATTCAAGAACAAAACATATAGATATCCAGCATCACTTCCTTCGAGATCACGTATTGAATGGAGATGTAGATGTTACTTTCATCGACACGCACAATCAACTCGCCGACATTTTCACCAAACCTTTGGCGAAAGAACCATTCTACAAAATTCAGCGAGAACTTGGGATTCTTAATGAAGGTGACATCTGACCTTTTTCTCTAATATGTGTATGGATTATTTGTGTTATGTGTTCATGTGTATGCATTCTGTTTTTAAGTATTTTTCAAAAATTCGAGTGTGTTAATCGATTAACCATATGGGTTAACCGATTAACACTGTTAAATTTTCAATTCTGACTCAATTTTTTAATGTGTTAACCGATTAACCTATATGGTTAACCGATTAACACTGTTAAATTTTCTAAAAATCAGATTCGAAAATTAATTAAAATTTTGAAAATATTATATATGATAAATGCATTTTTTATGTGGTCCATATTCTCTTAAGTGTCCAAAATCCATATCCAAAATCCTATTCCCTCTTAAAGAGTTTTTTTGGAACTTCCCTCTTCAAACCCTAAGTTTTAAAAACCCACTACCTCTCTCCCACTCTCTAAAAGTTGGATAACTCCTCATAACCATCCCCACAACTTCTCAAACCCTAACTTCCTCAGAACCCACAACTTCAGGTCTCTCAAACTTTCATCTATGGGATCCTCACGCAAAGGAAAGGGAAAGCTTCCTGAGTATGCATCAGAATCTGATGACGACAGCATTCCAATGGAAACCACCAAAAAGAGGCGCATGGATTTCAAAGTTCGTGTTCGTCAACTCCTGCCGGTAAAGCACGTAAATCTTCGAGCTTTTCCTGCAATTTCTTTTGACTTCCCTACACTATTGGAATATCAGCGCATCGACAAGTTCGTCACCGACTCTGGTATTATTTATCCTGATCTTGTTAAAGCTTTTATGAGTAAGATGGTTGTATATCTGGACATTGATGAGAACCACATGATCCGTTCCACCATTAGAGACCATGAGTTTGTTGAAAAATTATCTACCCTTGCTAGACACCTTAAGATTCCATCAAAAGGCTGCTTCCTGAGGAAAGGTGTAAACCATGTGGATGGACCTTGGGCAAATTATGATAAAATGGAGTATTACTATCAGATTTGCAGGTTCCCGAAAGAAACAGTTATTGCAAACTCTCGCACCGCTCGTATGTTGTGCTATGCCAAGAATCTGACGGTCTCTGATCGAATGCTTCATTACATTGTCTGCTATGTCCTCATTCCAAAGGATTCCAACCACTCTCAGATTAATGACTTAGAAATGCAGCTTTTGTATGCAATCAAGAACCCCATAAGGGTCAATTAGATTCTGACCATCATGTATCATCTGCAGCAGCAACTTCAGTGCATCACACGGTTACCGTATGCTCGGTTGATTTCGAGAATTCTGGAATTAACCGAACTATACCTCAACAGGGAACCGTCCTCCAAGATGAAACCTACAACTAATGAGATCAATGAGATTAAAATTGTCAAAAATACTGGTATCATCAAGGCGGCTGACGGTACCTACAGGTATGCCGATGACGGTCTTGTCCATCACGCGTATCCAATTCCTAAAGGGGGTCTTACAAGTGAGTTTCTCTATACAACCATGACGAACCAGCATAGAGAGTCAATGGATATGCATAGAGAGACCTCCCGAGCCATTGCCTCCCTCAGAAACCTTATTCTTAACCCTCCACATTCCAACACCCGAGTTGTGGACGAAGAGATTGAAGAAGAGGATGGTAGTGAAGAAGAGGAAGAAGATGATGAGGATATGGTGGATGAGGACATTTAGAAGAATATGTTGCTGTTGATGTCTTTTATTGCATTGCTTTCTAGTTTTTGATGTTTTATGCTTTCATTTATGTTTGACTCTATTTTTATTTTGGCATTTTAACTCGTACAATATTTGCAGCATTGCTGCCGTTTAATTTCATTATGCTTTGCTTCCATACTCTTGTGATTGCTTGCATTATTGGTTTGTCTAGTTTTCTTTTTTGAAAGCTCCTTCCTTTTTTCTTATGACAAAGGGGGAGAAGAGCTTTGGCTTTCTTATGTCTATGTGTGCAGAATTTTTGCCTATGTATTCGATAGGGGGAGTTCATGGACATAGGGGGAGAAAACAAGATCATTGCTAATCATCGTCAAAAATTGCACAAGATCATTTTGGTTGTCATCATCAAAAAGGGGGAGATTGTAGAAGCAAGCTTCATCTCAAAGTTTTGATGACGTCAACATCAAGATCAAGAATATTTCATCTGTGCAAAAAGGCAAACGCTTTCAAAAGACCAAGATCAAGTGGAATGGAAGTGATCAACATTCAAAGCTTCATGAACATTTGACTGATCAACTTTCAAGTTTTGGACACAAGCTATGGTATATCAAAATCCATTAATTTAATTGATATACAAGTGTTCAACATCTTTATCATTTGATCACATTGCATAAGCATATTTTTTAAACTATTAGAATTGGTATAACATTGTTTTATAAGCATTTTTATGAAAAATAGCAGTGTTAACCGATTAATCATATAGGTTAACCGGTTAACCATTTCAAAATTTAAATATTCTGGTATAACGTTCCAGTGTTAACCGATTAACCATATAGGTTAACCGATTAACACTGAACGTATTTTGAAAAATGGCTTTGTTTCAAGTTCAAAAATGGTTTGAATATTATACCAGTTCATATTTTGAATTATACTCAAATATACCTTTTGGAAAAGGTGTGTTTACACATAAAAATTCTGAGTTTTTCAAATTGGAAAAACAACCTCCAATAATCAATTTCAAAATATTCTTTGAATCAAATTCACCACTTTCAAATACTTTTCAAATCTTTTCAAAAGTGTTCATATTGATCATATCTTTCATATGCATAGCATTGAACACTTGTGTTGAAATTAAAAGAGTGAATTTTGATCAGAAGGAGAAGATCAATCTCAGCATTGATATTACCATTATTACTCTCAAATCAAAGTATTCAGATTACTTGTATTTTGACTTGTGATCCAGGATTGTTGGACACAAGGGTGAGTGTTTACAAGAGGATTGTTCTTGTACACTTGTTGATTTTTATTGTTTGATAGTAGGCCTCACCGGTTGATGGTGTGATAGGTTGTACTTTATTAAACAATAGTGAAAACTCTCTTTCGTGTTGAAAGGGGAGTGGAGTACTCTCGGATTGTGAGGGAAACCACTATAAATCTTGGTGTCCATTTTCCTTTTACTTTCTACTGCATTAATCACCAAGAACCTAACCAAAGAAAAATTAAAGAATACCAAAAAACCGGAAAAAGTCCCTAAAGCCTAATTCACCCCCCCCCCCCTCTTAGGCATACTCTGTACTTACAATCTGCTATGTGTAATCAGACACACTCTCCCACCCGACGATCATGGGAAAGTGCTGGAATATCCAATCCTGAAATGAAAATAAAAAACATCAGGATCAAGCATTATCACGAATATAGAATAAAAAAAGTCGAAGGATATAGATTGTTACCACAAGTAACGCCACGCTCCTTGCCACAATCCTGGTCTTCCACAAGCATCCCTCTCCCAGCCTCGAATACGTGTAAGCCAGGGTAGTCTCCCCTTAGTTCTACTCATGGATCCGTGTGGAATCTAAAAAATACCTTAGGTAAACGACATCGTTATATGTGGAGGAAGTGTGTACAAACAGCTATATGTCGACTAAAAATAGAAAATAATACCTCAACACACGCTGCCTGTATATCTCAACCTCAGCTGGATCACCATCTGCCTGGCGTGCAGCAGCGAGCGCCTCACAAATCTACGCGTGAAAAAGAAGAACCTCACATGAGCCTCTCATCCACCTCCTCAAGCACATCCAGTGGATCATCCCCAAGCTCCTTGACCAACATCTCTCTCGCATCCTCCTTCGTCATTCTACCGTGACGGAGGAGGGTACCCCTGATTGATATATGTAGCAGACAGGGGATGTCGTCTAGTGTAATAGTGAGTTTATCATGCAGTAGATGAAAGGAGGACGTCTTAGGGTGCCATCTCTCCGCAAAGCCCATTAGCATCCCGTTGTGGATCAGGCTGTGACCGATCTCACAAAGGTCCTTCAAATCAGAGGCGGCAAGGACATCCTGGAACCAAGCCTCTCGTGGCTGCTCCAAAGATAATATCTTCCGCCCATCGTTATAGAACTTATGCTACTGACAAGTCTGAAAAACTTCCATAAATAAGAAACAATGGTACAAATTATAAATTTCCAATGAAAAAAAAGAAACAATCTGAGTAATGATACCACTCCATCCCAGACATGTCTGGCACTATGGTCAGCGTACCCTGTCAACAGGGACATATCTGAGAGACCCCTTGGAAAACCCTTAGGCTCATCATCGTCATCGTCACCAGCATCCTCCGATGGTGGGTCATCACCCTCTGGAGGTGGCACCGAAGCAATATCATCGGCAGGAAGAGAAACAAGAGTATCCCGACGAGGCCTGTGGGAGGACGGGGCTTGTGATGAACCCTCAACTGAATCCCGACGCCTCCGGGATGAAGAAGTGGATGCTGGGGTGGGATACAAGGTTGAGGGAGTGTCCTGGGCATGTGATGAAGAATATTGTGCAGTAGGTTGTGCCTCAGTTGTATCGGCCTTAATAACAGTGGTCTGTTTTTGCTCGCATCTCACAGATGCATGTTGTGAAACCTGTTCAAGTCGCAATCTATCGTCTTTGTCTGTCATAATATATGTATGGTATAACCAAGAAAAAAATTATATACAAATAAATTAAAAAACAAAAAAGAAAAAAATTAACATTTTCTACTTCCGGATATGCAAACACGGAAAACTTTTGTAGATGTATATACAATGTTTGATTTGTTCCAGAGTTGCATATATAGAATTGTCCTAACGTTAATTTTCTCCGTAGATGTAGCTCCAGAACTTCCTGCAACTCCAACAGTCACGACAATGGCGTCTCCTACCCATGAAAATCAGTTTTTTAAAGCCCCGATCGTCCGTTTCAACCAACAAACAATACCTACATTGACTCTAAACTATGTATCTAAAACTATTTAAGGGATTCTACCCCTAAAACTATATTATAACTCGTTTACGTAAAATACTCAAAAATACCTCAGAAACTCAAAAACTTACCGATTATATCGAGCTTTGAATGAGTTGAAGTGTCTTGGTCATTGAAATGAATGCTCTTTGTCAAACTTGATTGAAAAAAATGTTTGAGAGAGTTTGAGAGTGAAGAAGATGAAAAATGGAGAATGAGGGAGGAGAAGGGAGTTTGACGCGAATGTATTTCAATATGTTCTAGAGCTATATAAACGGAAATATTTCGTAGATGTAGCTCCGGAAAAAACCAACGTTGAGTAAAAAAAAAGGTGCATCTGGAGATACATCTCCGGAAGCAGGGGGCATTTTTGGAAGCGCACATGGTACCTAAGAACCCCAAGGGGTGGGAAAAGAAATTCTAAAAAAAACAATGTCCTAGTTTGAAAAAGTTTTGAGAATAATGTTGTTCTTTTTGCTCTAATTCATTGCCTACCCGGAGTTATAATGAAAATTTTGACCTTTGATGACCTTTTGCATCTTCGTTAATGTTAGTGTGTTATCCTTGCCCCCGCAATAAGTTGACAGTTTAGGACGAAGATTAAGTCTGAGGGTCGTTTAATGATGGGTTGGGCCTAATCTAAAACATTTTGCTTCCTAAGTCATTAGAGTGCAAAGAGTGATGACTTAACATTGATGATGAAATTTTAAATTGAGGAAGGTTTCTTTTAGGTTATAGTCTGGATGGGTCGTTTTAATGAGACTATTGCCTTTTGGGGAGGGTTCATCTGATGTTTGCTTTTGGAAAGAAATTCATGCTTAATTGACCACACAATCCCGATTTACATTGTAATCAAGGTCTGGATAACCCAAGGAGCATTTATGTAGAGCCCGAGATTCAATAAAGTTTGAGTGACCTGAAAAGGGATTTTTAAAAAGTCTTAGCTGAGGCATCTTTTAAGGTTTGAATAATGTGAGGAAGATTTTTAAAAGGTCAAGTTGAGGCGCCTTTTAGGTTTGAATGATTTAGGAAATATTTCCAAGGATCCTGGGATAAAGTGTCTTTTAAGTTTCAATGATTCAGGGAGGACTTTTAAGGATCTCAACATGAGGCAACTTTTAGGTTCAAATGATACAAATAGGATTTACTTAGAGCCACGTGCGGAGCATTTGACTGGATTGCTTGGGGCTTGAGGTTATTGAACATTGTTTGGTTCTTCTTAGTCGATCCCAGGATGTTTTCTACTTCATTTCGAGATGGATTAAGGGAAGGTTCTTTTGGTTGACCAGGGTGGACTTTTTTGGTTAGAGTGAGAGTGGTTTGATAGCTCGTGTGCACCATGTTCATGACGAGGGCGTGTCGACTCAGACATCTTATATGAGCGTCACATAACTTTTAGGATGTTAATTATTCTATACTTATAGACCATGTAGCAGACGTTACAAGAAAAATCAATTGCATATATCCCTAGGCGTACTGCATGTGGTTTTAAGGATCTTTGTGGACATTTGGATAAAAAAGGACCTTTTACTCATGCATGTCCATTGGTTGGTATATAATTTCTCAAAATTTATGCATTTTCCCTCTAATTATAAACACTAAGTTTGTTGGTATTTCACTCTTCTCTTGTTGTTGTACACCTTTCTCTTATAAGAGTTCTTAGTTTATCTTGAAGAAGCTTTGTATAATTTACATTATTCTCTTCACTATCTTTATGTACATGATATGTCCTGTAATATTAATAATTCTTATTTTTATCGTTTTTAGTTATCTAATTCTATCGGTTTATTATTTATTTCGCTTTGTTTTAATATTGTTTTACTTCCATTTTTGTTGTTTTCGATTTGCTTTAGAATTATGAAGAGGAGTGAAAGATTAAAGTCCATTATCAAGAGAAGTAAAAGCTAATTGCAAGAAATGCCTGAATATCCCAAAGTAATTGTGTAAGATCGGAGAAAAATGGCTCGAAACACTAGGAATTAGGGCCATCATGTAATAACTATTATGGTTGTAATAGTCCCAAGACTTCAAGAGCAAAAATAGCAAGATTCTCAGCCAAAACATAGAGAATTGCGACAATCCTACTTGATCCTCGTCTCATAGTTTTATATCAATTATTGTTTGGAAGAGATGTTTTGAAACGATCGTTGTCAGATGTCACCACGCGATGAATATCAATGGTGATGATTGATTAAGGTGGAATAAATTTAGAATACTTGCCAGATTTTCTCATTGCAATGTATGAGTTGATTGTCCCATTCTCTTGATTGCGGTGAAGATCTGACTTTAGATTGAAGATGATCTAATTGTGGAATTTTGCAAGAATTATGAGTCAATTCCCACATATGACGCTATTGTTGCGTTGTTGAGCAATAATTGGTGTATTATGATGGTGAGAGATCCTGAACTAGTGGTGTTGGTCGCTGATGTGGTGGTATGGATTGGACATACAAGGTTAGCACTTCAACACGTAAGTCAATTCAAAATTCAAGAGAAGTGAAGTAAAACTAGAGATCAAGAAAGTGCACCTTCTATATCATGTGTGCTGACTTTTAAATGTTAAATTGTCTCAATTGGACTTATATCGGGTTGGGCCTTGACTTTGGGTCTTTGATAAACCTAAAACAATAATTATTTATAATATTATTAAAAAATATTATAAATATTAAATAATATTATAATATTATATATATTCTATAATCATATCACTTCATTAAAAATAAATTTGTATGCAGTGTCACATCTATCTACAAAAATAAAGGTAAAAAATTCTTTAAAAAAATAAAAGACAAAAAAGTTGAATTCTAAAATTAAAAATTAAAAATTTAAAACAATTAAAATAGAGATATTAAAAGTATATTTAATCTTAACTTATTAATATATTAACAATAATATTTTATTTGTTAAAGTTATTTTATATCATTAATACATATCAATTAAACTTATAATAATTATTGGAAGAAAAAAATTAATTATTGGTATGTATTTTCAATGTTGAAAATTTTACAATATCATTAGATTGTAACCATTCAAATAACGTGTTACCTTAATAATAAAAAGAATTAACTAAACATTAAACATTTTAAACAAGTCAACAACCATCGTGATTAAATTACATTGTAACCCGTTGCAACTTGCAAGGTTATGTAATTATTAGATTAATATTCATGATAAAATTGACTAAAAATATTTTATTTATAATTTAACACATCTTTTAAAAAAATTACTTAAATTGAAAATCTTCTAGAAACTTTTGTGCAATAAATCCTTTCCTTCACATTTTTTCATACTACAGTTAAAAAGATTAAAACAAAACTATAATTAAATTAAATAGTTAAATACTATTGTAAAAGAATTAAATTAATTTTTTTTTCCTTTTCCTCTAATGATCACCTTAAAGAAGAACTTAATCTTCAAATATAAAAATTAAAAGTAAGAGAATAAGATGAGAGAAGTAGAAAAACTAGAATCACAGATTAATATAGTAAATTAGTAAAATATAAAAACTAAATAGCATATTTGAAAATATTTTAATTTTGTATACAATTATTTTATCTATGTTTATACATGCTAAAATCAATAAAAAATCATATATAATGAGTAACCATTTTCTTATTTATCATTTTAAAATTTTCTTATTTATCATTTTATTATTATTTTAATTAGTAATTGCTATTTATTTAATTTAGAACATTTTTTAATGTCGTAGAAATTATTGTTTAATCAGTAATTACCATATTTTAATTTATTTATTATTTAATTAATAATAAGTTAATTAATAGAATGAAGAGAAAATTTATTTGATTAATTTGTGAAAGAAAATTGAAAAAAATGCAATGAAGTTCTCTTTGGATGTCCTATTTATGTGGGATTTATAGAAATTGTACGTGATTACTATTTATTTATTTTTTTAAATTTTAAATTTAATAACAATTTAAAGTATGAAGATGGAAAGTTTTAAGTAATAGAATTAATGATTGGTATATTTATTATTAATAACTAGCATCCAGACGGGCACGCCTCTGTCCGTTTTTTTAATATACATAAAAATATAAACGATATTTTTTTGTTAAAATAATTTTAAAAAAAATACAATATGTAAAAGTTAAAAATAAAAAATTACGTAGAAATTAAAAATAATAACTTATGTGAAAATTAATTATAAAAAATTAATTATAAAAAATTATTAAGTAAATTATATAATAAAATAAAGATAAAAATGATAGAAAAATAAATTATAAAACAAAATATTTTCATTGTATAGATTAATGAAAATTTTTAAGTAATAGAATAATAATTGTTATATTTATTATTAATAATTAATTTAAAAAATTAAGTTTTGGGAGGAATTGTTTGACAGAGACATTCTAAAATTATAATTAAGTATGATGATACCTTTATGCTGTCATTATACATCAATTAAAATTTTGAAAAAATAATAATTATTTTTAAATTGGATCAGAAAATGATTCATGCAGTCACTTGAGTTCAGTGTTTTAAAAACCAGACCGGTCATCAAATCGATGAGGGTATTGGGTCACTAGTTTATCGGTCGAACCACTGAGTCACTGGTCGAACCGCATGACTAAACCGAATTAAATCGAATAACTCGGTTGAATAGACCTCTCATTATATAGATATAAAACCGGTCGAACCAAATGATTCAGTTTATAAAAAAATATAACTAGTAAATTTTTTGAAAATATCATATCATAAATTCACAAGTTCATAATTTAAATTCAAATTTAAACAAATGTATCACACATAACAAAATAATATAAAATTACAAAATCTAATTGCAACATAATATAATTGAATAATTTATAACAAAATAACTCTAATGTCTACTTAAGTTTAGTTCCAAAGAGATAAAATTATTTTAATATTGGAATCTCCTTGGTGGTGGTGTTTTCAAAACAATCAAAATAATTTTTTATTTTATTTTAATTTTTATAAATTTTGCATTTAAATTTTAATTAAAAAATAAAAAATGCATTAGAACCGGTTCAACCCTAAACCGGTTTTTTCTGACCCAATCCGATTTTTCTCGATTTTTACCGGTTTGATGACACAAACTATCAAACTAGTAAACCAGGTCGGTTACTTTGCCGATTCCCGGTCCGATCGGTCCAACTGGTCGGTCCGGTTTTTAAAACACTGTTTGAGTCTATGTCTCTCTTCAAGTATTTTTTAATAAAATAAAATCATTTAAAGGTGGAGATCGAATAGAAAACATATCTAATGGTTTGATAGACCCATGACTGCAGTGATTGCACCCTTTTTTGATTGCATTGGATCACAATTCCTTGTTTTTAAAACTAAGAACATCTTTAGTGCAGATTCGGTAGTATTAAATTTTTTAATAGTAATGGTAGCTATAAAAATTTTACATTTGAACAAGAATGACATGACAATAAGTAAACTAACAATTAGTTTTCAGAAACTATATAACCAACGCACACTATCAAATTTCAATTGCTCTAATTATTATTTTATATTATTAAAATATCAATAAAACTTCAACAGTTCTAATTCAACGGCTATATAGAATCAATTTTTAATTTTTTATAAACAATTATCATTAAAATAAAAATAACTTAAATCAATTATAAATTTTTTAAATCTTACCAATTAATTTGGATCCACAAAAATATTTTAGTTTACCTATTTAATTTATTCCCACTAAAGAGAGAGTAGTTTAACCCTAAATTGAAAACCTAGAACATTTTTCTGCCATGGCCGGCATGGAAATAGCAAAACGGTTTTCAAATTTTCTAGCAAATACTGGATTGTAAATCATCACGTATCGCATTGCAAAGCATCAAAAATTGTAAATCATCAAGATCCATAACAATCATCAACGAAGTTAAAGAGAAGATGTCACTGATTCCGAGTTCACTTTCCAGTTCCTTTCCTGAAAATTCAGCATTCTTGAGCATACTTGTGGACTGGAAGGAGACTGCAGAAGCACATGTCTTCGAGGCGGATCTTCCTGGACTGAAGAAGAATGAAGTGAAGGTTGAGATCGGAGATGATAGTGTTCTTCAGATAAGTGGAGAGAGAATATTTGAGAAAGAAGATGAGAACGATCAATGGCATCGTGTGGAGCGTAGCGGTGGGAAATTCATGAGAAGGTTTAGATTACCAGAGAATGCTAAAATGGATCAAATCAAAGCAAACATGGAGAATGGTGTTTTCACTGTGACGGTTCCTAAACAAGAGGTGAAGAAACCTGAATTCGAACCATACATGGAGAATGGTGTTCTTGTTATACCCTATGCTTCTAAACAAGAGGTGAAGAAACCTCTCGTTATACCCGTTCCTCCTAAACAAGAGGTGAAGAAACCTGAATTGAACCATACATGGAGAATGGTGTTCTCGTTATACCCTATGCTCCTAAACAAGAGGTGAAGAAACCTCTCGTTATACCCTATGCTCCTCAACAAGAGGTGAAGAAATCTATCGTTATACCCTATACTCCTATTGTTATACCCTATGCTCCTAAGCAAGAGGTGAAGAAACCTATCGTTATACCCTATACTCCTAAACAAGAGGTGAAGAAACCTATCGTTATACCCTATACTCCTATTGTTATACCCTGTACTCCCAAGCAAGAGGTGAAGAAACCTATCGTTATACCATATACTCCTAAGTAAGAGGTGAAGAAACCTATCGTGATATCCTATACTCCTAAACAAGAGGTGAAGAAACCTATCGATATACCCTATACTCCTCAACAGGTGAAGAAACCTATCAATATACCCTATACTCCTAAACAAGAGGTGAAGAAACCTATCGTTATACCCTATACTCCTATTGTTATACCCTATACTCCCAAGCAAGAGGTGAAGAAACCTATCGTTATACCCTATACTCCTAAACAAGAGGTGAAGAAACCTATCGTTATACCCTATACTCCTCAACAAGAGGTGAAGAAACCTATCGTTATACCCTATACACCTCAACAAGAAGTGAAGAAACCTATCGTTATACCCTATACTCCTAAACAAGAGGTGAAAAAACCTATCTTTATACCCTATACTCCTCAACAAGAAGTGAAGAAACCTATCGTTATACCCTATACTCCTAAACAAGAGGTGAAGAAACCTATCGTTATACCCTATACTCCTATTGTTATACCCTATACTCCTAAGCAAGAGGTGAAGAAACCTATCGTTATACCCTATACTCCTAAACAAGAGGTGAAGAAACCTATCGTTATACCCTATACTCCTATTGTTATACCCTATACTCCTAAGCAAGAGGTGAAGAAACCTATTGTTATACCCTATACTCCTAAACAAGAGGTGAAAACCTCTCGTTATACCCGTTCCTCCTAAACAAGAGGCGAATAAACCTGAATTCGAACCATACATGGAGAATGACGTTCTTGTTATACCGTTCCTAAACAAGAGGTGAAAAAACCTGAAGTCGAACCATACATGGAGAATGGTGTTTAGGGATGGCAACGGGGCGGGTCGGGGGCGAGTTTAACTATACCCGCACCTGTACCCGCCTCCATGTAACAGACCCGCCCCCGCCCCCAAATCCAATCGGGGGTGAAAATTTACCACCCAGACCCGCCCCCAGTAGAAAACGGGTGCACCCGCACCTGCCCCGCCCCCACCCGCAAAAAATTATTTATTATTTTTAATTATAATAAAAATTAGTAATTTAATTAAAAAATTGATTATTTTAATAAATTAATTAATTAAAATTTTAATTAATAAATAAATATTAACTTGATTAATTTTATTATTTTAATTACAATAAGAATATTAATAACTTAATTAAAAGTATAATTAATAAATAAATATTAAAATAAATAAAATAAAGAAATCAAAATAAAATATATTATTTAGGGCGGGGCGGGGCGGGTTTTAGTGTCTACCCGCACCCGCACCCGTAGTTAAGAATCGGGTTTCACCCGCACCCGCACCCAATTAAATCAGATTTTCCCCGTTAATTTTGGGGCGGGCCCGGGCGGGTGTGGGCGGGCCCGGATTTGTTTGCCATCCCTAATGGTGTTCTCATTATACCCGTTCCTAAACAAGAGGTGAAGAAACCTGAAGTCAAAGCATACATGGAGATTGGTGTTCTCACTATACCCGTTCCTAAACAAGCGGTTAAGAAGCCTGAAGTTAGGACCATTAATATCTCTGGTTAAACACCCAACAAGTTCTGCGCTAGAATGGCGTTCTTTGCTTTATCCTAATGCTTAGTATGTGTTTTTGTGTGTTTCTGTACTGTATATGAACGAAAAAATTGAATTATGTAATGTGTTCTGTATTTTCCAAAATTTCATGTGAATAAATTTCTGTTTAAAGTAAATATGAAATACAGTATCAATTTCCAAGGTAACCCTATTGCTGAGAATATTGTGATTCAAAATTTTGATTAGGAGATTGAAAAAAAATTCAAAATAAATGTTGTTAGTTAAATATTCATAAGCCACATTGTAAAAACATTCAGCTCCCCTAAACCATAGGATCCTAAACTGGATATGAATAATCAAATCTAATTAGTATTTAGTACATTCTGTTTACTTTCAGGTTCAAACTAACCTGTAGATCTAAAGAGAGAAGGGACTGAGAAAAATTGCTCATTTGTTGTGAGAGATAGAGAAGCTAGGAATGGCATATTTTGTGGGAGAATAGGTAATGGAGCTTCAAAGTTTAGTACTTTAATCACTTTGTTTATCGATGGTCTTGATGTGTTATCTGAATTAGCACACCAAAGTCCAACTACTAGCAAACTTTCTAGCTCCCAAACCCATTCAACTAATGGAACTTCACCCTCCAGTTCTTGGTGGTGGATGGCTTTTTTTCCACAAGCTATCTCCAATAAAACAACCCCAAAACTGAATATGTCAGATTTCTTTCTAGCTTTGCCTGTGTCCATGTATTCAGGTGCTAGGTAACCTCTGGTTCCAGCA
Organism: Lathyrus sativus; assembly: GCA_963859935.3. Classification (NCBI taxonomy): domain Eukaryota; kingdom Viridiplantae; phylum Streptophyta; class Magnoliopsida; order Fabales; family Fabaceae; genus Lathyrus; species Lathyrus sativus. The sequence goes on along the minus strand of OZ012741.1, from coordinate 597,537,270 downwards.
ACAACTGTGGTTTCTGACCCTTTTTCATGATCCATAAGTCTAGCTAGACTGAAGTCCCCAACCTTAGTATTGAAGTTGTAGATTGGAGTCCAACATTATGTTGCTTGATTTTATGTCTCTATGAATCACACATTTTCCCATTCTTCCTGCAAATAAAGCAATGCTGAGGCCAACCCAAGAGCTATGTTATACCTCAACTTCCACGACAAAATGCTTCCTCCTCGAAAAAGATGAAATCTAAACTACCATTAGGCATGTATTCGTATATTAGGATAAGTTCATTCTTCTTGTGGCACCAACCATTGAGTTTTACCAAATTTCTATGCCTCAATTGACTGATGATCTTCATTTTTGCTGAGTATTGCTTTATACCCTGTCTTGAATCTGCTGATATCCTCTTTATAGCTGTAACTGAGTTTGAATCTTTAAAATAACCCTTGTAAACACCACAAAAACCACCTCGGCCAAGCTTTCGCGTCTCTTCAAAGTTGTTTGTTGCATTCAACAGCTCATAATAACTCATCTTCTTAGGTCCAGCACTCATTTGGAATTCATCATCCATATCCAGATCAGATGTGGTTTCTGAAGTAAGGTCTTCTTCTTTTCCTTTATTCTTCTTCCACAATAAGATGATTAACATTGCTATTAAACTCATACACGAACATACAAAACCTACTCCCAACCCCTCCAATAATTTAGGGTAATCAAAAGACACAAAGTGAGCCTGTGCAAGAGGAACTATCAGAACGAGCAAAATTGTTCCCCTTGCATAACAGAATATAGGAACCATTTGTCTAACTTAGCTATGTCAGAGTTGTTTAGTTGCATGTTTGAAGCCTAACTTTCATGTAGTACATATTTATTTACTGTTCTTTCTTTGTCATTTATCTAACTTCCTTTCCTATGTAGATTATGTATTTTAATTGTTACATACTATATGTCTAGATTCTGTACATTCACAACTGTTGTTGACGGATACTATGCATGAGGGTCACAATAATGCTCATAAGAGTTAACGTACAACAACATTTTAAGTTGTAATATTGTATCGAGTAGGAACAGACTATGTTGGGTTGGATAACAGAAACATTCAGAAAATAAACTATATGTACAACAAAAATATAAAATTAGACTGGTTCATGCAGTATGTATCATTTTAGAAACAGATAAACAAATTTTGTCTTTTAGCCAAGGTTAAGGATGTCAAACAAAGTCCTTAAACATCCTATGTCATTTTGTAAAGTTGCCCTTAGGCACAAGTTACCGAACTTCATAATCATTTAGGACACTTGTAACACCATCTATCTCAAAAGCCACACATGCATGCATCCCATGTATACAATAGCAGTTCGACCACTCCGAGGAATATTTTTTTGGTCATCTCACAATGACAATGCAACATCCAAATTTTGTATGAATGTCTTTTGACAGTTTTTTCTTAGACAGAACTGAGCTCGTGTAGTATTAAGAGCAAGCTGATATTGGTATGCAGTGTCATCATAGTTTTTGAAAGAAAATGTAAGTGGTATATAACATGGTTTTTGGTAATAGATACATTTGTCATTTGTATGCATATTTGCTGAGGAAAAATACAATTGAACATATATGTTGCAAATAATAATGTTGCATTTTTTGCTCCTATACAAAAAAGTTCTCCAATGATTGTTACACTCTGCCTATTTCTAACTATTTGTCCAATAGGTGGACGAAACTGAAGAAAAAAGTGCTTTTATTGTTGGAGGAAGATAGGTTGGCACAGGCATTTTTTTGGGGAGAATTGGTAGAGAAGACTCAAATTTGAGCACCTGAATCACTTGTCTTATAGAAGGCCTAAATGCATAATCTGGATGAGCACACCAAAGGCCAACAACTACCAAACGTTCCAATTGATGCTCATCAAATGCCCCACCTAACCTAGGGTCAGCTGCTTCAAGGAACTTTCCGAATCCATAGAGCTCCCAAACCCACTCGACAACACTTATTTGACCCTCCTTTTCTTCTCTTTCAATAGCTTTCCTTCCAGTGACTATTTCCAATAACACTACCCCAAAGCTGTATATATCAGATTCCTTAGTAGCTTTCCCTGATGTGAAATATTCAGGGGCAATATAACCCCTTGTCCCAGCTATAAGTGTTGTTTGTGACCCTTTCTCATGATCCACAAGCCTAGCTAAACCAAAATCACCAAGCTTAGTATTGAAACATGAATCCAACATAATGTTGCTTGATTTAATGTCCCTGTGAAGTACACACTGCTCCCATTCTTCCTGTAAATAAAGCAATGCTGAAGCCAAACCCAATGCAATGTTATACCTTGCCGTCCATGTCAAGAAGCTTTTCTTACCGTACAGATGAGAATCTAAGCTTCCGTTTGACATGAACTCGTATACAAGAAGAAAATCATTCTTCTTGTGGCACCAACCTAGAAGTTGTACTAGATTCCTGTGTCTCAGTTGACTTATGACCTTCACTTCAGTCGCATATTCTAGTATTCCCTGTCTAGACTCTCTTGATATCCTCTTGATAGCAACATAGGAGTTCGTTCCTTTCAAATAACCTTTGTATACACCGCCAAAACCACCTTGCCCCACCTTATCTGACTCTGAAAATTTATTCGTCGCACTCACTAGTTTATTGTAGGAAAACCTCTTGGGTCCAGAGCCCTTTTGGAATTCATCATCCATGTCGAGATCAAAACCAAACTCTTTTTTACTTACTCTACTCCTCTTCCATAATAGAGTACAAACCAGCCCTGATAAACTCACAGCCAATCCTGTACCAATTCCAAGCCCTACCTTCAATCTTATCTTGTTTTCTTTTTCAGAAATTATAGGACTGGAAATCGGGTCCACTATCTGATATCTGGTCTCATCACTTAATAGACTTGAATGAAACGACCATGATCGAAGAGTATGCACCTCGTACAATCTTCCTGTTGCAGCCGAGAAGCCAACAATAACCCTCTCTGGTAATAAATCTCTCAAGTCTACCTTGTGTGATATGTACCCTTCAACTGGTTTATCATCATCATCATACATGGTGAATGAAACACTCAGATTTAAAGTGTTGGAATTGTACTCAATGCTGCAATTGTAAACTTTCCATTTAAGAATATTTGCTAACCATGGTTTAGTTACATTAGACCTCATAGAGTTGAAATTCAAACCAACATGAGTGCCTTCGCCTGAAGGGTCCCACGATGGGTTATTGAAAGTGTCAAACTCCACTGCCACAAATGAATGTTGAGTTGATTTTAGTACTTGGTCTGCATCCACAAGACCAAGACCACCACCTTCTTTGATGTTCTTCAAAAGTGGAAGATTTGGATCAGCCATGAAGAATCCCATTCCATCTCCATAATTTTGTGTGTTTGAAAAAACAACAAAGGAAAAATTGGTGGTGAAGTCAGAAAGGTTTCCAGACTTCGAATCCCAGAGATGCACCTGTTTAAAACTCGTGACTCGCCCGACACTGTAATTGTTGTTTTGATCAAGGGTGTTGGAAGTGATTTGAATAGCTCCTTTATAAGGAGAAGCATCTCCTTCCCAATTGACATCACCGATCTTAAAATAGGGATAATCAAAGGACAGTGAGTTTGCAAGATAGATTATTTGGAAGGTGCAAATGGTTCCTATTGCATAACAGAAAACAAGAGTTTGAGTGTTAAGACCAATATGCAAAGAAACCATTTGTGACAGTAAAATAAAATAGCCTGTTCAAAAATTGTGTGAAACATTATCATATATCATATCATATGTAAGTAATACTTAGGTACTAGGACTAAGTATTTTTCATTAATAATCTTTTTCTTGTCTGCCATCCTTACAGTGTGGAAGAATGAGCGATGACTCCAAAGATTTTGGTCCACTTGAGCTAAATAATCTATTCATAATGGTTAACTTATTTTTGTCTGTTAAAGTAAGATGATTTCGTTGAAATTTATGCACGCACTAATTTTATACCTTTTGTTATTTAGTATGTGATTTTAGGATCATTGGATGGCCTTCATTCTTGAAGTCTGTCTTTGTGTCTTCTTGTAAGTTTGTTACTATTTTTATTTTTTGAGAAGTCTTTTTAAAATCTTAAATATCTTTCTTTTACAATAGCAGCGCAGTTTATTGGCTGTTTGTATGTTATTTCTAAATAATTTTAATTATAAATAAATCTGATGAAGTAATCTCTAAAACATAAATTAAATTCAACAACATCAACAATACATCAATATAAATTAAAAATGTTTATTAAATAACTAGTAAAGTAGTTATTTATTCATGAGATTAAAACATACCTGTTATTATCTCATCACATGTCTTTGAGACAACCCAAATTTAAACACAAATTTAGATAGTACAAACAAATCTTTTTAAGTTAACGTCTAATCGATCAGTCTCTGAGTGCGATAATGATTAAATGTCAAGAATATGTTTTTTATATTATTTAAAGTTGCATGTTAGTGAATTGAATACAACCATCATCTCCGTATCATCTTCATTTGTGGAAGATGCTACTCAATATTGATAATCTCTCTTATGTCGTGGTGGTTGAGATGACAATTGATTCGATCCATTGGATCAATTAATGTGTAACATTGACATTGATTTTACAAAAATAGAGATGAACTCTTTTTTGTGTGCAATAAATTGCAGTTAAGTTAAAATTCATTTTGGGTCGTATGGATATGAAGAGTTTATCATTTTTTGATGTAAATTATAAAATTTAGTACTCCATCTGTTTCAAAATGACTGTCGTTTTAAAGGAAAATTTTTGTTTCAAAATAAATGTCATTCTCACTTTTAATGTATTAATAATTATTATTTTTCCAACTTTGTCATATAATTATTACTCTGTACACTATTTCCAACACATTAATAAAACTAATTTTGGAAAATTGTAATATCTTATGACAATAGCATTGCATTCTTTAATTTGTGTGCAAAAACCTTAAATGATAGTCATTTTGAAATAGGAGGAGTAATATGGAAAATGTGTTTACCGTGAAAATTGGTAAACAACAGCTGGTCTCCAAATATTGGTTAATTTACAGGATCAACCAGTGAATCCTAAGACATGTGTTTAGTGTTTTTAATTTAAAAATTGAAAAACAATGAATGCTTCAACAACATTCATGGTTAAAAAACAGTTTGCTTCAAGAAAATAAAGGAAATTGTGACAAAGGAATGGTCAAAAGTGCAATAAAATATGTTGAAACTAAATTGTACGAAACAAAGGTGTGAATTTCTGGGGAAAAATCATCATTAGTGCCTCCTTGACCGTCCGGTCTACGTCCTCAGCCATTGATCCCACCCGTCCCGGCACGATGCCTACAATACATAAGTGCCCCATGTGTCACCTCAATCATCTCATCCAATACACGCCTGTGGTCAGACCCCTTATGGAAGAAAGCGACGACAATGCCTGTCTGCCCCATCTCCACTATCTGACGACAACGAGGCAGGACATCCTGAGTGTGGTCCAACTAAGACTGCTACTCCTTTAAGATCTCCTGATGAGCTGATCTGGACGGTGATCCTTCTGCAGTGGGCACTATGTATGAGTGTGAGGTGGTGAAGAACCACATGATATAGCCATCAATGCAGCTCCAGTCTCTCTGCGCTCTGGTCGACCGAGCCTCGTCCGGTACCATGTGCGTCTGGTAGTCAGCAAAGGTCTCGCCTATCTACCTACGAGTCAAGCCGAGAGGAGCGGAGACAACTGGGTGTCTGGGTATCGTCTGTATGTACCCGAACTACCGCATGACGCGCTCGAGCAAATATGGAACATTGATGGTCAAACTGCATGCCAACCATCCTAAGAATAATGATATGTCGTCAAACGGACGTGTTTGACGGTGATCGGCATAGACGTCATATCAAATGTCCTCAGCAGTCAGGTGATTGAGATAAACTCTGTAAGGGTTGACCGCCTGGTTCCCCCTGAGCGGAATAAAGGCACAGGCACGCGACATATGCTCTGTGTAATCAGGAACACTACCCCACACGCGCGATCATGGGAAAGTGCTGGAATATCCCACCCTGAAATGAAAATAAAAAACATCAGGATCCAGCATTTTCACGAATATAGAATGCAAAGAAATGAAATAAAAAAGTTATCAGGATATAAGATTGTTACCACAAGTAGTGCCACGTTCCCTGCCATAATCCTGGTCTTCCATAGACATTCCTCTCCCAGCCTCGAGTACATGTAAGCGACATCGGTGTATGTGGAGGAAGTGTCCCCAAACAGTTGTGTACTGGCTAAAAATAGAAAACAACACCTCAGCATACAATGTCTGTGTATCTCAACCCCATCTAGATCACCATCTTCCCGGCGTGCAGCAGCGAGTGCCTCACAAAATCTATGCGTCCGAAAGGAGAACCATACATGATCCCCTCTGGTCTTATCCACCTCCTTAAGAGCATTTAGTGGGTCAACCCCAAGCTACTCGATCAACATCTCTCTCTCATCCTCCTTCGTCATCTTACCGTGACGGAGGAGGATACCTCTGATCGGAATATGAGACATACAAGAGATGTCGTCTACTGTAATAGTCCGTTCACTGTGCAGTAGATAGAAGAAGGACGTCTCAGAGTGCCATCTCTCCGTAAAGCCCATCAGCATCTCGTTGTGGATAAGGTTGTAGCCGATCTCACAAAGGTCCTTCAAACTAGAGGAGGCAAGAACATTCTAGAACCAAGACTCATGTGGTTGTTCCAAAGATAATATCTTTCGCCCATGGTTGTAGAACTTGTACGGCTCATGAGTCTGAAAAATTTCCATAAATAAGAAACAATGTTAGTAAGAAACAATGGTACAAATTATAAATTTTCAATGAAAAAAAAAGAAAAAATATGAGTAATGTTGCCTCTCCATCCCAGACATGCCTGGTAGTATGGTCAGTGTACCTTGTCAACATGGACATATCTGAGGGACCCCCTGAGAAACCTTCAGGCTCATCATCGTCGTCGTCACCAGCATCCCCACTGGTTGATCATCATCCTCTAGAGTGGCACCAGAGCAACATCATCGACAAGAGGAGGAACAAGAGTATCTCGACAAGGCCTGCTGGAGGACGAGGCCTATGATGAACCCTCAGCTGAATCCCGACGCCTCCGGGATGAAAAAGTTGATGATGTGGTGGGATACGAGGTCGAGGGAGTGTCTTGGACATGTGATGAAGAAGGTTATCCAGTAGGTTGTACCTCAGTTGTATCGGCCTCGGTAACGGTGGCCTGGTTCCGCTCGCGTCTCACAGATGCATGTTGCAAAATCCGTCCAAGTTGCAATCTATCGCCTCTGTTTGCCATAATGTCTACAAGGTATAACAAAGAAAAAACAATTAGATACAAATAAATTAAAAAACAAAAAAGAAAAAAAATTAAATTTTCAACTTCCGAATATACACACACGGAAAAAAGTTTCATAGATGTATCTATGGAAGAACCCATAATTTACAATGTTTGGGTTGTTCCGGAGCTTCATCTACGGAAGTGCCCTAGCGTTAAATTGTTCTGTAGATGTACATCCAGAACAACCTGCAACTCCAAAGGTTACGACAATGGCGCCCCCTACCCATGAAAATATGATTTTTGAAGCCCACATCTCCCCTTTCAGCCAACAAGCAATACCTACATTGTCTCTAAACTATGTTTCTAAAATTATATAAGGATTTATACCCCTAAAACTATATTCTAACTCATTTACGGAAAATATTCAAAAATACCTCGGAAACTCGAAAACTTACTGATTATATCGAGCTTTGAATGTGTTGGTGTTTTTTGATCGTTGAAATGAACGCTCCGTGTCGAACTTGATTGAGAATAATGAAGTTTGGTGGAAAAATATTTTTTGAGTTGAGAGAGTTTGAGAATGAGAAAATGAAAAATGAAGAATGAGGGAGGAGAAGAGACTCTGGCACAAATGTATTCTAATTTGTTCCAGAGCTATATAAATGGAAACATTCCATAGTTGTAACTTCGAAAAAAACCAACGTTGAATAAAAAAAAATGTGCGTCTGAAGATACATCTTCAAAAGCAGAGATGTAATTTTAGAAGTGCACATGATGCATAAGAACTCAAAAAATAGGTAAGAAACATCCAAATTTAAAACATGCAAAGCTCCTCTCGACATGCGTTATAATTATGGAATGTAAAACATGCAAAAACACCCATTAACATGGGGTCAAACTCTAGTATTTAAAAGAGTGTTTTTCAACAAACACATATTTAATTGCTATTTGTTCCTTTAAATTACATAAAAATAAGTTATGATCATAACACGAGATTATAAAGGATTATTATAACACAAATATATAATATATGTTGGAGTATTTTAGATTTACAGATTATATATATATATATATATATATATATATATATATATATATATATATATATATATATATATATATATATATATATATATATATATATATATATATATATATATATATATATATATATATATATATATATATATATATATATATATATATATATATATATATATATATATATATATATATATATATATATATATATACTAGTTGATTAAATAAAGTTTAAAAGGTTAATTAAATTTTTATTTAATAATTAATTAGATATGTATTTGAATATGGATAGATGTCATAATGAATGGTCACTTTATATATTAGTTATAATTCCATTTTTTTTTTTTAATTACAAGTATATTATCTCTTCTAATCATTTGAAGAGTAATCTGTACGTACTAATTGATAAAGATTCATAAGTCAATAAATATCAATCACTTGTATCTATATTTTTGTATTTCAAAATTATCATTGTTACTACATAAAATGTTTTTTTTTTTCTTGAATCCCTATGAATATTCTATATTTCTTAATAGATGAATATGTTTTAGATCTTAAAGTTTCTTAAAGTTGTGTATATGCACATACGATTGTTTCGCTTTTGCCTTAGCTTATGATTACAAATTTAATATTTATATTTGAACATGCTTTGTATAAATTAATTATTGAATTAATTTCAAAAAATGTCAGCGATCTTCATGTTTGATCTATTAATTCATGTTTGTATTTTATACATGTTCTCCTATTTTTTGTGAATTTACATTTGAGATATTAGGAATTTTTATAAAGTTGTTAATATTGACACATGATTGATTTTAGATAGACAGAGGTTTTCTTTTTCTTTTCTGATTTACAAAATTTAAATATTATATTGTGATGTGTTTCACAAGTTTTAGATTTGATTTCGATATAGTTTATTGCTATGAAATAAAATCTTGAATTTAGTTTGAAAATTATATGATAAATATTTGTTTTAAAATTAAATTTGAATATTTTATTTTGAAAGAAAAATATTTATAAAATTTTTGTTTTTTTAAAAGATATGTTATTTAGTATATATTATGCTAAATATATTTAGAATTACATATAGGAATATGATTTATGTTTAAAAATCATAAGATTTAAAATATATATTTAAAAAAATTATAATTCTCAATACTTTATTCTTGACTATAGAGAATATCTTTAAAAACATATATGTTTATGTTAATTATTTGGATGCGATAAATATTGAATATAAAAGGGATTTAATTGCTCATTTTGAATTCAAAAGGGTTAACAATCGATTCTTTTATTTGATTTGATTTTCTATTTTATTTTATCTTTCAATTTTGATTCACACATCAAAATTTAAATTTTAAGATATAAGACAAATATAATTTTTAAAATATATAAATTTAATTATCATATATTATGGAAAAAAATTATTGTATATTTTGAATACATCTTAAAAAGTTAAAATTAAATATTTGATTCTTTAAATTTTATATATTTTGGTTTTTAGAATTTCTTTTTGTTGATTTTAAAATTATTTATTTATAGAGTTATTTGGTGTACATGTGAATCTATTGTGACATTTTTTTTGGATCTATAAATAATTAATATACATATGATTTAAATTAAATATTTAGCATGATTATGTTAAGTTTATTGTTATTTATGCTATACTATGTTTTTTAATCATGTAATGTGAATAAACTCATAAAACTTATGTTTTATTGAGCTTATTCTTACACTAAAGATTGTCAACAAATTTTATAATTATCGAACGACATTCTAAATGAATAAGCCATATATTTATGGGTAGTGTCTTGTAATTAGAGGTGTTAAAAAAGTCTTATATGACAAATTTTCAATAATTAGGCCTCTTACTTGATTTTGTGAGATGTTGGATCGAACTCTAGTATGGTCGAAGGGTAATTTCTGATTTGACAGGAATTAAGCACGAGGTCGAAGTATGTTCGCATGCTGTTGTCAAAGTAATGCGTGTTGTAGTCAAAGTTTGTTCTAACATGCATTAGTCAATATTGCTAGGGTTGTTAGCATATTAAATTGGGTCTTACAATAAGCCCAATTGTTTAAGTTAGCTTGTACCCTAAGTTAGCTTGTAATGGATAATTGTTAAAAAGCCCATGATGTTAGTGTGCAAATTTTCTTACAAATAGCATGCTAGTCTCTCATCTTGGTATAAGGAAAAATAGGAAGATAAAATCCTAATTTAAAGAGAGAGAGGTTATTTTGTTATTTTTGTATACTTGTAATCTTGCTCTAAGATAAGGAAATAATAGCAGTATATAACCAATCCTTGTTGTTCCTTGTTGTTTTACCTTAGTTTCTTTGTTAACCCTAACCCTTGTGTGTTTATTGATCATAAAGAAACCGTTTATACTTTATTTAAAGACACCTGATTCACAACAAATTGGTGTGATGAACGAGAAGAAGATGCCTTCAACAAAGTATGAGATTGAAAAGTTCACCGGAGTGAACGACTTCGTTATGTGGCGTTTGAAGATGAAAGCTCTACTAGTTCAACATGGTTGTTTAGAAGCGTTGAAGGGAGAGGCATCCATGGACGTCGCGTTAACGACAAAAGAAAAGACGAACATGATTGAGAAAGCCCACGACACAATATTGTTAAGCCTTGGTGATAAGGTTCTTCGAAAGGTATCAAATGAGACTACAACATCGGGATTATGGGTGAAACTTGAAAGTTTGTACTTCACTAAATCTCTGGTGAATCGACTCTACCTGAAGCAAGTTTTATATTCATTCAAGATGAGTGAAGACAAAGTGTTGGTTGAGCAGTTGGATATGTTCAACAAGCTGATTCTTGATCTTGAAAATATTAATGTGAAGATCGATGATAAAGATCAGACACTGTTGCTGATGTATGCTTTTCCCATAACACATGTTCACTTCAAATAAACTCTTTTTTATAGAAGGGAGTCCCTGGCCTTTTAAGAAGTTCAATCAGCCTTGTATTCTGAGGACTTGAACGAATGAAAGGAGCATAAACCTTCGACGGTGAGTGAAAGTTTGGCCGTTAAGGGAAAATTCTTGCTAAAGGATGGTAAGTTCGAGAAAAGAAAGGTAAAAGTCAACAAATATCTTATAGTGGCGAAACATCTGGTATTCAATGTTATCACTGTAAGAAGGAGGGTCACATAAGAAAGGTGTGCCCTGAACGCTTGAAAGATCATGGAGGTAATGGCAACACAGCCATTGTTTGAGATGACTTCGACTCATCTGATGTTCTTATGGTTTCAAGTGGCGACTCGAGAAAAGAGTGGATTATAGATTCAGGCTGCACTTGGCACATGACTCCAAACAGAGAATTGTTCGTGGAGCTATGTGATCAAGATGGTGGGTCTTTACTGATGGGAAATAACAAATCTTGCAAGGTATTGGATCTGTGAGATTCAAGCTCCATGATGAGTCAATAAGGTTATTGGCTGAAGTCAGGTATGTACCTGACTTGAAGAGAAATTTGATTTCTCTTGGTGAAATCGACAGAACAAGATACGTTTTTCAAGGAGAGAAAAGTATCCTAAGAGTCATGAAGGGGTCGAAGGAAGTCTTGAGAGGCGTGAAGAAACAAGGCTTGTATACCCTTGAGGCTGAGGTTATAAGTGGTTCGACAAATGTTGCATCCACGAAACTTGTGTCGAAGACAGAATTATGGCACATGAGATTGAGTCATGTCTGCGAAAGAGGCCTGTTCGAATTGGGAAAGCATAACCTGCTAGAAGGTGACAAAGTCGAAAAGTTAGAGTTTTATGAATCTTATGTATTTGGTAAATCCTGTAGGGAGAAGTTTAACAAAGGCAAGCAAATAACACATGAATCCCTGTATTACATTCATGCTGATCTTTGAGGGTCTGCAAGGAATCCTTCACACTCAGGTGCAAGGTATTTTCTATCCATTATTGATGACTATTCCAAAAAGCTACGGGCATTCATTCAGAAGACGAAGGATGAAACTTTTGATAATTTCAAAAGTTGGAAGATTCTGGTTGAAACTCAAACTGGAAAAAAGGTTAAGAGGTTGAGAACCGACAATGGTCTTAAATTCTGCAACAAAGCATTCGACATTTACTATGTTGAGTCTGTGATTGCAAGGCATAAGACTGTAATAGGTACTCCTCAACAAAATGGCTTAGTTGAGAGATTTAATCGAACAATCCTTGAAAGTGTTAGATGCATGTTGGTTAGTGTTGGATTGAAGAAGGTGTTTTGGGCGGAAGATGTTTCGACAACAGCTTACCTGATAAATAAATGTCCCTCGACTGCTTTGGGAATGAAGACACCTGAAGAAGTTTGGTCGAGACATCCACCTAGTCTCGATAGACTGAGAGTATTTGGTTGTGCGGCCTATGCTCGTATTAGGCAAGACAAGGTCAAACACAGAGCTCTGAAAAGCATGCTCATGGGATACCCTGAAGGAGTCAAAGCTTATAGGCTATGGTGCCTAGAGCTAGGTCACAGGTGGTGTGTCACCAGTCAAGATGTAGTTTTCAATGAAGCAGAGATGGCTTTCAAGAAAACTGATTATGCTGACAAAGAGCTGGAACAGGGAGAGATTCCTGTTGAGGTGGAACATGTTAATGCTGAATTGCGTACCCTAGATGAAGTCGAATGAGACACAGAAGATGTTTTCAAAGATGAGGAGACTGATAATGACTACCTTCTAGTAAGAGACAAGTCGAGGAGAGTCATCAATCCACCTCAGAGACTTGGGTATGCAGATTTTATAGCTTATGCCTTAATCTCTGCAAGTGAGGTTCTAGATGAAGAACCTAGAGACTATAAGGAAGTTATGAGGATTCGAAAGAAGACTGAATGGATGAAGGCCATGGATGATGAGATGAAATCTCTTCATTATAAAAACACATGGGGCTGATCAAGAAACCTGTTGGAGCCAGGTTAGTCAGCTATAAATGGATTTTCAAAGTTAAGGAAGGAATCGAAGGAGTGGCGTCGAAAAGATACAAGGCAAAATTGGTTGCTAGGGAGTTCACTCAAAAAGAAGGTGCCGAATTCAACGATGTGTTCTCTCCTATTGTGAAGCACATATCCATTCAAATGTTGCTTGCCATAGTGGCACAGTTCGACCTTGAACTGGAATAGATGGATGTGAAGACTGCGTTCTTGTATGGTGATTTAGATGAAACAATCCTGATGAGGCAACCTGAAGAGTATGTCGAAAAAGGGAAGGAAAATTATGTGTGCAAGCTGAATAGATCTTTATATGGACTGAAACAATCTCCTCGACAGTGAAATAGGAGATTCGACAAGTTCATGGTACGCATAAGTTTCATCAGAAGTCCGTTCGACCACTGTGTTATCTCAGATTTCGACCGGGTAATTCATTTGTTATTTTGTTGCTCTATGTGGATGATATTCTAATAGCAAGCAAGACTGTCGAAGATGTAATGAGGGTGAAGGCTAAACTTAATAAGGAGTTCGACATGAAGGATTTTGGAGATGCGTCCATGATTCTTGGGATTGACATCCGAAGAGATAAAATGCAGTCGAAATTATGCTTATCTCAAGAGGCATACCTACGGAAGATTCTCGAAAAGTTTGGTATGTCGAATTCAAAGTATGTTGTGACTCTGACAAACCCTCAATTCAAGCTGAGTAGTATAGATCAGTGTCCCGACACTGATGTTGAAAGAGCTTATATAAATAACATTCCATATGCTAACATAGTAGGTTCATTGATGTATGCTATGGTCTGTACTAGACCCGACATAGCATATGCAGTAAGTTTTGTAAGCAGATACATGACGAATCCTAGAAAGGCTCACTGGTAAGCATTAAAGTGGATTCTAAGGCATATAAATAGGTCTCTGAATAGAGTCTTAATTTATGGTGGAGCCTTGGATAAAGATAGTAAAGCAGCAATCGAAAGATATGTCGACTATGATTATGCCGGTTGTGTGTCCAGAAAATCTATTTCTGGATATGTGTTCACTATGTTTGGGATAACAATCAGTTGGGAAACAACACTTCAGAAGGTTGTTGCCTTATCAACCACTAAAGAGGAATATATTGCCCTAACTGAAGCTGTGAAGGAAGCATTGTGGCTTGATGGTTACACAAAGGAGCTAAAACTTCAAGGTCGAGTTATCACTGTTAAATGTGATAGTCAAAGTGCAATACACCTATCAAAGAATTTAGCCTATCATGAGTGGACCAAGCACATTGATGTGAGGCTGCATTTCGTCAGAGGGGTAATCGATCATGGAGAAGTCCAAGTGTTGATGGTTTCGACAGATCATAATGCTGCTAAAATGATCACCAAGATGTTGCCCAGTTGCAAGTTTTTCCACTGTATGCAGTTGATAAAGCTGCATGAAGAAATCTAGTTTTTTGATGCTATAGAGTTAGATCCAAGGTGGAGATTTGTGAGATGTTAGATCAAACTCTAGTATGTTCGAAGGGTAGCTTCTGGTTCGACAGGAATTAAGCATGAGCTCGAAGTATGTTCACATGCTGTTGTCGAAGTAATGCATGTTGTAGTCGAAGTTTGTTCTAACTTTCATTAGTTAATATTGTTAAAGTTGTTAGCATGTTGAATTGGGCCTTGCTTGTAAGCCCAATTGTTTAAGTTTGCTTGTACCCTAAGTTAGCTTGTAATGGGTAATGCTTAAAAAGCCCATTAGGTTAGTGTGCAAATTTTCTTATAAATAAAATGCTAGTCTCTCATCTTGGTATAAGGAAAAATAGGAAGATAAAATCCTAATTTCAATAGAGAGAGGTTATTTTATTATTCTTGTATACTTGTAATCTTGTTCTAAGAGTAAGGAAAGAATAGCACTTTATAACCAATCCTTGTTGTTCCTTGTTGTTTTACCTTGGTTTCTTTGTTAACCCTAACCCTTGTGTGTTTCTTGATCATAAAGAAACCGTTTATACTTTATTTAAAGACATCCGATTCACAACATGTCTTTTTTTAGACCCTCTATTAAATGTATATTTTATTGACCCCTTATTTTTAAGTCCCCTTGTATTTTTATTTTTTAAGGGGCCCAAATAAGGAGTTTAAAATGTATTTTTATTTCTCTTTTGAGGTCCTTCTTTTCAAACAATTTTGAGTACATTATATCATAGAATATGTCGACGTAAACTAATATTCAAGAGACATCGAACTGCCCGATAATGGTTGTGATCACCATGGGGAAATATTGTTAGAAACGTCTCCTACCTTCTCAGAGTCTCGGAATCCAACATAAGTTGGTCAAGAGTCTTCACTGATGTGCTTCCATACTTTATATGGATTGTTAACATCTTAGTGATCTTCTGCTTCGCGGTCCCTTTATATGAGAGGCATGCCCATGGTGGTTCTCTAGTAATGGAGGCGATATACGAGCGCTTCCTTTTGCCTGCATCCTTACTCTCATCACTAGTTTCGACATCTGCATTCTTCAGGGAAGATTTCTCTTTAGGCGAATATTCCCTTCAATTGAATCCTTCAGTTGGATGCAGTAATCGGTGTTATGGTCATGACCTTTATAAAAACGGCGGTACTTTGACTTTTCTGTTTGAGATGTCTCCCAAATAGGGTAAGAGGGTCACGTTCCTCCTTTCATAAATTTTATGTTGGCACAATCTTGGTATGTTTTCTCCCAAGAGACATTTAGTAGCATGTACTTCTCGTGCTGGCCTTGCATACTCTAGTTAGTCTTTCTGCTGGTGGGACTCCTTCCCTGTTGGGCGAGTGAAATTGGTGCTAGCAGAGATAGGGGTTTTGAAGCACGTCTTTAGCTTGTATTCAAATATCATATAAGTCCTAGTCTTGCTCAAAATATCCTGTGTGGTTCATACCTTTTTCCTTCATATCTTCAACCTGGAGGGATGGTTGGGCAGTAGACTATTTTCAAAGATTCAATATTTAAGGTTTTATTCAGCCCCTTCCAGTTCAACAACAATTTTATTAAATTGATCGATATAAGATTGTAAGCTCTCTTTCTTTCCATGGACGATCCCCTTCAAAGCAGTTACTGTTATAGGTTGCCTCTTATGGGCGGTAAAGTGCACAGAGAACCGTTTATAAAAATCAGTTCATAATTTAATGCTTATGTCTGCTAGACTGTTGAACCACAACCTAGCCAGGCCAATCCGAGTTAATACAAATATCTTACACTTAGAAGCCTCGTCGACACTAAAGTAGTTCAGTCGATTATTGACGAGTTACACATGCTCGTCTAGATCTCTTTTTCCATCATATTTACCTAGCTTAGGCGGCTTCTCCATGAATTTTAATATTTTGATTTCCAAAATCATGGAACACAACAGATGCTTCTGCTGAATCTTTAATGGCTAGTTTTCCACTTGATACGAGGGAGGAGCGTAGCTTCCTCAATCTCCCTCAATGATTTATGGAGGAATTTTATGTTTTTAGCTTCTATGTTGATTTCTTCATTTAAGAGCTTCTTCTTTCTTCACAGCGGTCAACTCAAGGATGACGGTGTGAGTTCTCCTAAATATCGCTTCTTGAACAGTGTTCCCTTGTTAAGGTGCATTACAAAGGCTTTCTTTAAGTCCTAGCAACCTTTCTTCTATGCTTGCGAGTTTCGTTTCCAAATGATGTTATACATGTTGTTCAACAACTCATTATTGCCTTGCAGTTTAAGGTTTGCTTGCAGTAATTGGAAACCAGGCAAGACTTTAGGTTGCGCAACTAGAGGCGAAATCTCATATCCAATATAAGGAAAATTGGAAAGATCAAACTACCTGAGGGGTATGGACTAGATCTAGATGCAGTGGAATATCTGCTTCGGGAATCACAAAATTTTGTTGAGGAGATGATGGTAGAGGTAGTTGATTGATTGTTGCTTGAGCTGCAGCAACAGAGGCAACTTCTCAAGCAGAAATATGCGAATTAGAGATTTGTAAATTTGAAGAATCGAGGTTAGAGTGATGCTTGATTGGATCGAATGCGGCAGATCTCCATGTTCAATCTTGGAAGCTCTTGATTCAGTGACATGCAAATGTTACAAACTGACAAATCAGAAATCAAACGTGAAATACTAGAAAATTAAAGAATCAAAAGTTTAATTCCCTTAAATGACACCATTATCTTGTTTCGGAACCATAAATGGAGTGATGATCGGAAATGATGGTGGATCTGAGCTTCTAGCGCGGTGGAGAGGGGGATGACCTGTAAGGTTAACACTCAAACACTTAAGTCAGTATGCGAGAAAAAATAATGAATTTGAATTGAGTTTGAAACCTATTACCTGAATTAACACCTTCTCTATATATGGTAGAGATGAAATAACTAACTTGCTATTAGTTATGAGCGAATTGCGGAGAGCCGTTGGATGAACTTAATGAAGGTGAGAAAATACTTAGAAGGGGGGGGGGGGGGGGGGGGGGTTGAATAAGTATATAGAAAAACTTATAGCAATAAAAACTCAAGGATTTTTATCCTGGTTCATTGAACTCAACTACTCCAGTCCACCCTATCAAGAGTGATTTTCCTTTCTCAACAAGGACTTAATCCATTATTAAATCAACTGATTACAATAGCAAGCACTAAGAGCAACTGTTCTTAGTCTTCTTAAGAACTACTGATCCCAACTAGATCTTCTTAAGGATCTTTTACAATCAAATGTAAGAATAATACAAGTGTTTAAATGCTTCTAATTAAGCTTTATCACAACTGTGATTTTTCACTTAAGATTTAAGAACTTAGAAATAAATTCAGCAAGATAAAGATTTGTATGAGAGCTTGTAATTAATTTCTTTCAATATTTCGTCAATTGAAGAAGAGTGATGGAGTCTTGCTTTTATAGGCACAGAGGTCCACGTAGTCTTTCACGTTGAAGGCTGTGTACTAAAAAGGTCTGAGCCTTTTTGTCTTCACATCACATGACCTTTCCTAGAAGTAGAATGCACAGAGAAATCCTTTTTGTCTGTGTTCTTGTGTCTAGCATAAATGAGGAAAGAGTCGTTTGGCCATTCCAACGGACATAACTTTGATTTCTTCTTCAACAAGTTTCAGCAAAGTATCATCAGAGTCTTGAGCAGTTAGAGTCTTCTGATGTACATTAGAGTTTGCTGAATCAGAGTTTTTGAAGCATGTGTGCTAACAGCGTGTAATTGTTCAGAGCAGAGTTTGGGATCAGATCCTCAGTACTGGCAGCGTTAGTACTATCAGAGTCTTCTAAAATAACTGTGCTTGAAACTCTTCATACAGAATTCTTTAATGCTTCAGATGCTTCTGGCTTCTGCTTCAGATTCTTCTGTAGCTTCTGCTTCAGATCCTTCTGTAGACAGCGCTCAGAATCTTTTGTAGACAACATTCAGATTCTTCTAAGAGATACTTCTGATGCTTCAGAGCCTTGCATAATTTCATGTTCAGATCTAATTTGCTTCCAAAATAATATTCACTTTTAATATCCGCAGCAAACATACTTAGACAAATTTTGGAGTATATAATTCTTTAATACAAAATTTCATAAGAGTTATCATCAAAACATAGAGATATTATTAAGAACCAATATGTGTTCTAACACTCAAAGCTTGAATCTCCGGAACTTGCATGCATAAAGGTTCTCGTGCGTTGAGAAGATTCTGAAAGGATTGTAATTTTTTTATGGTGCTCGATCGGGATCGATACGGTCGACCCTACACAAGTATTTTGGTGAGTAAGTTATGCCCATTTTATTTTTCTCTTTTAAGATAAATCTAACTTATATATGAGCAATTTTGATTATTATTTTTTCCTTAAAAATTCTAATTTTTAGGATTGAAAGGAGAATATTAATATGTTGTTGGATATATACCTTTAATAAGGATGGTGAAACTCACATTTTCTCAAAAGTGAGAATCAATTACAAAAAATGAAAATGTCTTATTATCATGAAGTATTGACTTTTCAGATTTTTTATGTATTATTTAAGATGGAAAAATTATTTTTATATTTTCTTTGTTTAATTTGAAGTGTTTTTAAACTAATAACGAGACAAATAAATTGTCATTTGAGATATAGAATCTCATTAAGATTACTAAGAAAATAAAATATCTTATTATCTTTTTGTTATATTTTGCTCTTGCTGAGGTGTTGGACATTTTTACTATCGAGTAATTTTCTTGAAAAATTTAATAATGATCTGACCTGATTAGAAGGGGATGTTTGAGTTGGGGGAGCCCCTGGGAAGCTCTTCGAGGTAGAAGGTGATCGGGTTGGATCGGCCACGAAATTTGTCGAGGGTGCTCATTTTGCCAGAGTTGCTGATGATGAGTTCCTCGAACTTTCTCTTTACCTATCCCATGGATAGGTTCCTCGGGGATCCGCCGGAGATGACCATGGCCTTCGAAAAATACTCCCATCGACTAGTGGGGCACACAGGCTCGTCGGGGAGATCAGGTTCGTCGGGGAGGCCGAATTCTCTGAGCGCGAACCAATCCTCAGGCCGGCTGACGCAGAGGGAAACCTGCAGACCGTTGTCACCGTCAGAAGAGGGGAGGTCTTCGACTCTCTTGGCCTCGAGGGCATCTTGCCGCGGGGCTTCTCCTCCCCGGGTGTATCTCTTCAGGTGGCCATCCTTGATCAAGATTTCGATCGCATCCTTGAGGTGGATGCAGTCTTCTGTAACATGCCCGTGGCTTTTATGGAAATGGCAGAACTTCAATTTGTCCACGTTGGGCTTGGGGGTGTCGGTCTGGGGAAGCGGACACGTGCCTGGAAAAACTCCGCTTTGGCGCACTCAGCCAATATGCGCTCGCGGGAAGCGACTAGAGCCGTATACTCTGTGAATCGGCCGGCTGGACCGCGTTGCTCGCGATGTTCGCGGGGACGATCCTCCCGTCGGCGATCTCCTCCGCGCCGGTGGCTCGAGGCTCCGTCCTCTCGGGGCTCGCGGGGGGTCTCTCGGTCTCGCGTGTCCCATGTGAAGTTGGCCGCTTGAGTCTCCTCGAATCGGATGTAATGTGCGGCTCTGTCGAGGAAGTCTTGCAGAGAGGGTGGTCAGTGTATGGCCACAGCTTCGTAGAACTTGGAGTCTCGGCGCAGGCCTTGCTCCATCAAGTAACGTTTCATCTCGTCTGACGTTGTTACCTGTACTGCCTCTCGTGTGAACCTTTCGATGTACTTCTGGAGGGGCTCATCGGGGACCTGGATTATGGCGCCCAACGTGGCTTCAGTCTTCGGATGGCGGCGGGATGCCGTGAAGTGTCTCGAAAAGTGGTCCTTCAAGATCCTCCACGATGTGACCGATTCGGGCTCCAGGCTTTTGTACCATGTCATGGCACCTTTCCTCAGTGTTGTCGGGAATAGTCTGTATTTGGTAGCTCCTCAGAAATTGTGGTAGTTGAGCATGGCCTCGATGTCCTCCAAGTGGTCGTCTAGGTCGGAGGTGCCATCTATGTCGAGAGTGCTGGGAGTTTTTCCATCCTGTGGGGAATGGGAGCAGCCATGATCTCTCGGGACAAGGGGGTCCTGTAGTCGTCCTCGTCACTGAGAGTTGGTGATCGAGGGGGTGACGACCCTGGTGGCGGAGGTGCTTGATTTCGCGCCCTCGGCCTTCTTGTCGGGGGTTCGACCCTCGGAGCTCTGGTCGGGGGATCCCCTCTGGTTGGCCGTTGCTCCCGGACTTGTCTCGTCGGAGACCTAGTCCGCTCTCGCACTACTTCGGGTTGGAGCCTCTCCAGCCGGGGTCATCAACTCCTGGGACGAGGCGATGGACTCCTCAAATTCCCATTCTGGTCTTCCCGCGGAGGGGATCTCGGCGGGACTTCGTGCTCTAGTGCGTCAATTCGCGCGTTCTGTTGGAACAACAACTGATTTGTTTGGTTGATGGCCGCGAAGAGGGTGGCCACTGTCGGGTCCTCTTCGGCCGGGACAGGGATGGGTTGGAATGCTGCTGAGCTCCTTGGTCGTAGAACAGTCTAGTGTGCAGCTTCCATGGACGAAGGAGAGGCAGTCTGGCCGTCCCTCTCGTCGGTCTCCGGAGGTTGGGACGTCTCCGTTTGCTTGCCGCCGTTCGCGGCGGGAGCGAGGATGAGGTCGTGAACAACATCGTCGTGGTGTGGGCTAGCCATGATCGCAGAATGTTGGTGAAAATTTGGTTCTCTGCTCGAAGGAACAGGGAAGTTTTATTTCCCACAGACGGCGCCACTGATCTGACCTGATCAGAAGGGGATCGTTGGCGGCCACGCATCTTCGACTTACTGCCTGTTCACCGGTGTTGAAGAAGAGGAGGGGGTGTACCTGCAAGGCACTCCGATGCTAAAGTAAGCGTATGGACAGAGTGATCACAAGTACAGATAAAGAGGTAAGAAGAGATTACCTGACCCTCTTGTGAAAGAGGGTATTTATAGAGAGACCCCAACGCAGGGCCAACGGTCACTTGAGTTGGGCTGGATGGCCAGGCCCAACCCAAGTGACTGCTAGGGCTTACGTGGCGTAACGAAGACCAGGACGCGGTCTTCGCCCTAGTTCAACTGTCTCGTGACCTCCGGAAAGTGGGTTTGACCTGCTCTTTCGGAGGTGGGCAGTTGGTTGGTGACGTGTCCCCACGGAGGGGAGCACGTGGAGAACGTGTGAAGGACACGTCGTTCTGCCCGACAAGGGAGAAGGTTCTGCCCGCGGTGGGACAGGTTCTACTCGACGGGGGCAGTGTCTGGTCGACGGGGGAGTCTTGTGCTCGATACAGATGAGGAAGGCTCTACCCGCGGAGGGACATTACCTGCCCGCCAGAGACTCTGTGCTTGACAGCTGTGGCCCAAGCTGAATTGGGCTTGGCAGAATATTATTGGGCTGGGGCTGCCCGGTCAAGCCGGGGCCCAGGCCAGAACATTAATATTTACTATTTTTTTGCATAATTAAATTAAAATAAAAAAAATAATTATTAATAAGATTATCTCATAAAGTGTGCGCAATAAAGATAAGACCAAAGCAAAAACAAAAAAAATTAAAAAATTAGAAGATATCGTGAAAATGATATATAAACTGATAAATATTCATTGATGTTAAAATATACATTAATATGAAGTGGACAAATTTTATAAATATTAGTATTTTTAAGTATTTGGTAGTTTGTCACCACTAGTTTATATTTTTAATTAAAAGGCAGTTTGGTGAATCATTATTAAGATTAATTTTTTTTTTTGCTTATTTTAAAATTTAATTTTAATCAATAACTTTTTATATTATTTTAAAATAATATTTAATTTATCTTTTAAATTAAAATATTACTAGAGACTTTTAGTTATGGATTGTAAAAATATATAATTGTTGAAATATTTGAAAAATATAACTTTTAATCCCCAATTTAAGAGAGAATCTTCAAAGTTCTTTGTGGATATTGAGTTTGAGGGAGAAATATGGTTTAAAAAAAACAAAATTGAACAAAGAAGAATGAGTTCTAAACCAATTCATATAATTACTATTAATACAATAAACTTTGATCCTCATGAGAACTTATGGTTCGTTCTTTCAAAAAAGTTAATAAATTGATATACAAAGATCAAACTCAACATCTCTAAAAACTAGGGTACCATGTGTCAGAAAATATTGTTTATAAAGAGAAATATCTTTGTTTTCTTGAAACACTGTATGATTAGTCATGACGCTCTTTTCTCATTATAAAATTTGTATCTATATTAGATGAATGTTAAGATTATATTTCATAACAGAAATATTAATGAACTAATATGGTGCAACCGTGAGGAATCTTGTGTCAATAAACACAAAATTAGTGAAATTCATTCCTGAGTTAATAAAGTTATCTCTTTTGCAATTAACACATAGTCCCATAAGTTAATAGTCTTATTTGACTTTGAGATACACATTATGATGTTAATTGCCTCATTTGGGTTTTGAGATTAATACTATGATGTTAATCGTTTTATTTGATTTTAATATGAATATTATAAAGTTAGTTATCTCATTCAGTTTTGAGATGAATATGATAGAAAATCGTTGGTATCATAAGGTCAATGAGAGTAAGTTTATATTTTTTATATAACCTGACAATTTTATTATATTAAGTGAATGATATTATAATTTTTTTTATGTGAAACCAAGAAATCTCTAATGAAAAATTAGAGATAAAAGATCTTGATCTTGGGGACACCTCTTTTGTATTAAGCTATTGGTTTAAATATGTTTTTAGTCTCTCTAAATATGGTCATTTTTACTTTTAGTCCCTCTAATTTTTTTTTCAAAGAATGGTCCTTATAATATCTTTCATCTGCATTTTTAGTCCCTCTTGCTAACAGTAGTTAACAGAAGCTGACGTGACATGCTATGTAGAATTTTTTTGATTACTGGGCATACACGTGGCAATGCCAACGTGATGAAAAATTGACGGACGCCACGTGAAAATTTCTTCCATTTTTTATTTTTTATATTCAATAAAAATTATAGCGACGAAAAGACCGTCACTAAATTCATCGCTAATATGAACATGCATGTCATAAACCCATAATTTGTAGGTAATTCGTAGTTAATTTCTAACTAATTTCTAGTTAATTCTCTTAATGTGTTTGCACAACTTCATAAGCATGCTTTGCAGCCTACAGGTAAAGTGATGACTTATATGCAAATTTAAATAGTAATAAAAATGCTATTATTGTTGCTTTCAATCCAATTTTATTCTTCTGTTCGTTTGATGTTCATTCTTTTTCTATTTATGTTTTTAGATACTTGATTTTCGTTTTGTTGTAGTTGCTAAGAGATCAATTTAATTCTAATTTGTAAGCCTGTTGTGAGCTTTCTGTCTTATTGACTTTATTTCATTGGTGGCATGTAAACAAAAGAAAACATACATTGAACTTATAAGGTTTCATGACTAATAATTTAATAGTATAATATTAATTGTGTATTTAGTGATAATTCTATGCAGTAAAGTAGTTGCTAGTTATACATAATATAATATTTAGAAGGTAAATGAAGTTGCTAGATGTGTGGTGAATCCATGGGTGGATGTAATCCAAGGAAACAAAAGTATGAATCGTGGAATAATGGTGGAATTTATAGCCCCAACAATAGTGAATGGAAAAATCGAAATTGAGATTGAGGAATTGGAATTCTGGGAGAACTCGATCGTCCTGTTCGCCTTTGGTGAAACTCTTTCGATGAATGCTGTCAAGAAATTTATGGAGAAAATTTGGAATTTTGTAGCACTACCAAAACTCTATTACAATGAAGGAGGGTACTTTATTGTGAGATTTAGAAGCAAAGAAGATAATGAGAATGTAATGGCACAAGGACCTTATATAGGTTGAGAATATATTGTAGAAGTTGTTTCTTTCATTAAGTTGAGATTTCCTACTTATACACCGTAAATATGACGGTTACAGAGATTTGCTAAAATCTCTCCATAAAGCCCACTAACATAAGATACAGGCCACATATTCAGCATAAAATAAGGAACAACATTGACTGAGTTTATTTAAATAAATATCATTAACTAAAAAGACTAAATAAGATTAATTTGATTCTCTAACACGCCCCCGCAAGCCGGACGGCCGTTGGGAAAGTTCGAGCTTGTTGATTATGGACTCAAACTGTGGACGGTGCAGAGGCTTCGTCAAAATATCGGCGAGTTGGTCGCCTGTGGACACATGGGTTACCCGGAAAACACCGTGTTGGACATTCTCCCGAACAAAGTGATAGGCGATGGCGATGTGTTTCATTCGGGAGTGGAATACAGGATTGAGGAGAGAAAGGTGGCACCCATATTATCGCAATATATGGCAGGTTGGTGGATCCGGTGGCGGAGCTCTTTGAGGAGAGATAGGAGCCAGAGAACTTCAGATGCTGTGTCGGCGAGTGCTCGGTACTCAGCTTCCGTGGAGGAACGAGCCACAGCTCTTTACTTTTTGGAGCCCCAAGAGATAGGGGTGGAACCGAGATAAATGATGAACCCGGTTGTGGAGACGTAAGTGTCTCTGTCACCAGCCCAGTCAGCATCGGAAAAGGCATGTAATGTTGTGGATGGGTGGGAAGAAACGACGATGCCCCTGTCGATAGTTCCGACAAGGTACCGAAGCAAGCGTTTGAGAGCAACCCAGTGAGAAGAGGTGGGATGTTGCATAAATTGGGACAGTCTTTTGACGGCATATGCAACATCGGGACGAGTTAAGCTTAGGTACTGCAAGCTGCCGATGAGACAACGATAATCGGTGGGTGAGGGAAGTGGTTCACCATCTGTTTTGAGCAGAGGAGTTGACGCAAAGAGTGGTGTTGTGACTGGTTTGGCATCTTCCATGCCAGCTTTGATGAGTATGTCACTGATATATTTTCTTTGGGACAAAAACAGGCTGCCAGAGTGATGTGGGATGACTTCAACACCCAGGAAATATGACAGTGTACCTAGATCCTTGAGAGAGAAGCGAACAGCAAGGCGTTGAACAAGTTGGGTGACGGTTGTGTCGGTGTTCCCAGTGACGATAATGTTGTCCACATATACCAATAAGGAAATAAAGACTGACTCGCTGGAATGGATGAAGAGTGACGCATCTGCAGCAGAAGTGACAAAACCAATTTGGAGTATAAAGGAGCGAAGTTTAGTGTACCACGCTCTCGGTGCCTGTCGGAGACCATAAAGGGCCTTGTTGAGCCGACATACGTGGTTGGGATGAGATGGATCGACAAAGCCTGGTGGTTGGCATACGTACACCTGCTCAGAAAGTGAACCTTGCAAGAAAGCATTGTTGATGTCGAGTTGATGCAAGCGCCAACCCTTGGAGACAGCCAACGTGAGAATGACTCTGACGGTAACCGGTTTGACCATGGGGCTGAACGTCTCATGAAAATCCCATCCGGGTCGTTGATGGAAGCCCTTTGCGACGAGCCTTGCCTTTAGACGATCAATTGAACCATCCAGAAGATATTTGGTTCGAAATACCCATTTGTTGCCAACCAAGTTTTGTGTGGGGTGGGGTGGAACTAGAATCCAGGTATTGTTGGTGCAGAGGGCATCATATTCCTTTTGCATTGCTTCTCGCCATGCTCGATCCTTGAGAGCTTGCGTGATAGTTCGCGGTTCAATGGGTGGATGGGGAGTGGTAGAGAGGTTCATCTTGTGGAGGGGTTTGATGATGTTGTTTTTGGATTGAGTGACAATGCCACGATCCGGGATGATTTGAGTTGGTGGGGGTGTGGATTGTGGTTCTGAGAATGATGATTGAGAGGTAGAGGGAGTGGCGGCCAAGGGACCGGAGATAGGGGAGGTATGTGGGCTGTTAGTTGAGCTTTGTGGGGCTGGAGTTGGGGTAAGTGGGTAACTAGGACATGATGAGTCCGATTGGGAAGGAGAGGGAGGTGGCATGGGAGGTGTTAGGATGGGTAGTGATATGGTGGTCCAATCTGTATGGTGGGCTGAATTTTGTGGGGTTTTTGGTTGTTGCCGAAACGGGAATTCTGTTTCGACAAATTTGACGTGTCGGGAGGTGTAGATTCGTCGAGTTTTTGGGTCCATACAATAGTAGGCATGTTGAGTGGTGGAGTAACCTACAAAAACACAAACAACAGATCTGGATTCCAATTTATGAGCAGTGTATGGTTTTAACCACGGAAAACACAAACAACCAAAACTTTTTAACTTAGCATAATCTGCATTTTGTTTAAAAATAATAGAAAAAGGTGATCGGTTTTGAAGGGTTGGGGTAGGAAGACTGTTGATGAGATATACCGCGGTGAGAAGTGCATGAGGCCAAAACTCAAGTGGCATACCAGAGTGTGTTAGTAGGGCCAAACCAGTTTCGACTATGTGACGATGTTTACGTTCAGATATACCATTGTGTTCGGGAGTATGGGGTGGTGAAGTAAAGTGACTTATTCCGTTTTGACTTAGGAAATTTTGGAGAGCAATAAACTCGCCGCCATTATCAGAATAGAAGATTTTGATTTTTGTTTTGAAGTAATTATCGACAAGTGATCGAAATTTAATAAATGTGTGGTGGACATCGGATTTGCGTTTGAGGGGATAAATCCAAGAATACCGTGTAAAGTGATCAACAAAAACTACATAATATTTGAATCATCATACGACAATATTGGAGAGGTCCATACATCAGAGAAAATAACTTCTAGAAAGTAGTTTGAACAAAGACTGGAATTGTAAAATGGGAGCTTATGACTCTTATTTAATTGACAAGAGGTGCAATCAGATTGCTCGAACGTGGGGGAGCTAATCCGAAGTTGTTGTTGAATTAATTTAAATGTAGCAGTAGATGGATGACCTAAGGCATGGTGCCATAGTGGGCTGGAGGTGCGGGACGAAGACAGAACTGTAGGAGAGGATGGCCACACGTACAAGCCGTCTCTGCAAGGCCCATTAAGAAGAATCCTGCCTGTTTTGAGACACTTAACATGAAAAGAATGGGGTAAGAAAACAATAGCACAGTTCTGTTGATTTGAAAGTTGAGAAACAGAAATAATATTTTTGGTCATTTGTGGAACACAAAGAGTATCTGGTAAATTAAACAAAGATGCAGAAGTGCTAAGTGAAAGAGTTCCAGAGTTAGTGATTCGCAAACCTTCACCACTGCCCATGAATAGTTCGTCCGGACCATTGTAGGGATAATGGAGGGAGAGTTGGTCGAGGTCATTGACAACATGGTGCGTGGCTCCGCTGTCGACTATGTAGTTTTGAGATGTCGATGTCGGGTGGACAGTGTGAGCCTGAGGTGGGGGTGGAGGTGCAGGAGTTCTGGGCATTGTTGGAGGACGA
This sequence comes from Lathyrus sativus, assembly GCA_963859935.3. Lineage (NCBI taxonomy): Eukaryota > Viridiplantae > Streptophyta > Magnoliopsida > Fabales > Fabaceae > Lathyrus > Lathyrus sativus. Next base: position 597,509,249 of record OZ012741.1, on the reverse strand, counting down.
GCATTTGGATGCTGTTGGCGGAAGAGAGGACAATAGGCAACGACGTGGCCTGTTTCACGGCACCATTGGTATTTACCAAGAAATGGTCGAGCTTGTGGCGGGGGAACCATGGGAGGAGGGCGGAAATGAGTGGAGGGTGAGCGGTTGGATGGCGGCTGTTGTCGTTGCCGATTAGGGCGTGGACGAGACTGTGCATTCAGGGCTGTTGCCGGTGCGTCCAAGTTGGTTACTGCAGAGTGGAGTTCGAGTTCCTTGACAAGGAGTTTTTCGTGAAGATCGTCAATATGGATGGTAGTATCTCGGGCTTGATCGCATCAACAATGGACTGATAGTTACCGTCGAGACCTTGGAGGACAAAGGAGACAAGGTCGTCAGCGTCAACCAGTTTTCCGAGCGAAGCGAGCAGGTCTGCAGTCGAAGTGATCGATTGAATGTATTCAGTGATCGACATAGAGCCTTTTGTGGACGAGCGTAGCTTGGCTTTGAGTTGATTAAGGTGGCCCTTTGATGGGTTGGCGTAGGTGCGAGCGAGAATATCCCATGCTTCTTTGGAGGTGGTGGCTCGAGTGACTAACGGAGCGACAGAGGCGTCGAGGGTGCCGACCAGAGCGCCATAAAGGAGTTTATCCTGACGCATCCAGGAAGTAAACGCCGGGTTGGGGTGGTGACGTTGCCGGCAGTAAGAGTTGTAGGCGGCGCAGGGTGGTCGCCGTTGAGAAACTTGAAAAGGTCATAACCTGTGAGAGTCGCCTGAATTTGCGACTTCCAGGTTATGTAGTTTGAAGTGGTAAGTTTTATGGCGTTGGTGAAGTGCACAATGACGAACGGGCGAGCGCCGCCGTTTGGGTTAATAATGGTTGTGGAAAACTCAGCAGCCATGGTATAGAATTTTGGAGAAGGGATAGGTTTCCAAGATCAGCGGCTGATACCATATAGGTTGAGAATATATTGTAGAAGTTGTTTCTTTCATTAAGTTGAGATTTCCTACTTATACACCGTAAATATGACGGTTACAGAGATTTGCTAAAATCTCTCCATAAAGCCCACTAACATAAGTTACAGGCCACATATTCAGCATAAAATAAGGAACATCATTGACTGAGTTTATTTAAATAAATAACATTAAATAAAAAAGACTAAATAAGATTAATTTGATTCTCTAACACCTTATTTCATCTATGGGAAGCCGTTGTTCATAAGACAATGGTCAACAGATTTTGACCTGTTACGTGTATTGCCACTTTGGATAACAATGCCTAACCTTCCCTTACATTTGTGGGGAGAAAGAAGTATCTCTAAGATTGTTGGCGCTCTAGGAAAACTAATCACAACGGGTGAGTGCACAGATAGGAAACTTCGAATTTTGTATGCCAGAGTCTTGGTGGAAGTTGACATAACACAAAAACCTAGAGAAGTGGTTTACATCAAGGATCACAAGGGAAAGGTTTTGGAACAGAGAATAGAATATGAATGGAGGCCTAGCTACTATCGAACATGTCTGAAAATAGGACATGACTGTGCTACAAAGAAGAATAATGGAAAGAAACAACCATAAACTAAAGTGTGGAAACCTACAGTTAAGAAGCAAATCGTGGAAGATCAAATTGTGGTAAAAAAAAAAAAAGAATACATATTATTTTCAATTTTTTACCATTTACCAATTTATTCTGCAAGTAATATATTACCTTGTTTCTTTTATAAAATAGAAGGGAAAGTCCCTATTTTATTATATTTTTAATTAAAAAAGAAATAACATTTCTCCTCGATTTTATAAACGAACTGAGTAGTATAGTTATTCAGTTAACCTACAACAAATCTATGCCCTACATTCATATAGTAACAACGCTCAAGATATTGTAAACACATCAATCCACAAAAAACACTCTAAATCTAATAAGAACGCGAACACCACCATTATATATCTTGGATGCTATCTTGTGAAACTCAAACATTGATAATAAAAGCATTTGCCATGAAAAGCATTTGGGAGCGTAAAACAAATCTCTGGGATGGATTACAAGTGCACAAAAAAAATTGTTCCAAGGTTGGTGTTCTTATATATTATCTTATCTTTTAACTGAAATTTTATGTTATGTTTCTAACTTTTTTTATATTAAAATAAAAAATTGAAAGCGTGCAAGATTATTAAACTTAAAAGGCAAAGGGTATGCAACAAAATTTGGATTTGTTCTTCTCCAAGAATAACAATGATGATGAATCAGATTTGTCAAAAATTTGTACTTGTAGAATGAAACCAAAACAAAGTAACACAAAGAACTTTGTATTTTAATAAATAAAAAAAAGGATATTTATAAACAATGTAATTTAATATTATGTGTAAACAATGTAATTTGTATTTTAAAAATAAGATCTTTTTCCCCTTGATTTTTGACAGAAACTAAGAGGTATGTGACGTTAGTTTTGAAAATATAAAAATGTTGCTTATGGGGATCAAATAAATGACCATATCAACTATCTTCTCGGTAAATAAGAAACCAAAGGGTAAAATGGTATGTTTTTATGACGCCTGTTGTTACCTCGCTTGTGTAAATTAGGTAAAATCTCTTTCGCATCGAGGTAAAATATGTTTATTGTACCAGTGATGTTAACATCATTTGCAGAAATAATGTTTATAATGTTATCAATGTTATAACCATTTATGTATCATTTGTACAAATATTAAATTTGCAAGCTTTAGTTTGATCTCAATAAAAAAATTTAATTCGATCAGTTGGAAATAGACATCATTCAGAGATCACATTACATGAAATTTTTATGTCACTCATTCATATCAATCTATATCATCAAGTACAATGATATGATGGTCGTCAGAGTTTCGTCACGTTATACATTGGTGATGAAAACCACAATGGTCCTATTATTGATGTATGAGGTGAAGCAGATTATAAAATTAAAATCTAAAGATAAATAACATTTAGATACACGCCTAAAAAAGTGAGATATATTTATTAAGATATATTGCCCAAGTTGAAGATTGTTGAAATATTTTATATTTAAATATTATTTAAGTATTATATTCCAATAATTATTATGTGCATATATATATATATATATATATATATATATATATATATATATATATATATATATATATATATATATATATATATATATATATATATATATATATATATATATATATATATATATATATATATATATATATATATATATATATATACTGTGAGAATGAATCTAAGTCATTAGATTAAAGCAAATGGGTGAGAGGAAAGAGAATTTTTTTCGGTTTTTCCCACCAGTACCAGCCCACCGGACTACCTAATCTGGTTCAGGGGTCAGTTCTGGAATCAAGTGGTTCCAGTAGAGGAAAGAGAATTTTGATAAAAGAAATATAATATTTAACTTAAGTCATTTATTTTAATAATGGAGGAGAAAGAAAATTGACTGAGAATAAAAATGACACATAATCTCACCCATTTACTTTAAATCTAATGATTCGGATTCATTCTTATTTTCTCGCATAAAATTATCATTCTCATAGTATACACATCCTCTCTCCCCCCCTCTCTCTCTCTCTCTCTCTCTCTCTCTCTCTCTCTCTCTCTCTCTCTCTCTCTCTCTCTCTCTATATATATATATATATATATATATATATATATATATATATATATATATATATATATATATATATATATATATATATATATATATATATATATATATCTATTTATAAAATTAAGAGTCTTAGTCGATTAAGTGATTATGTAAAGTTAAAATGCTAATTAAATTTATATTTAGTAATTAATTAATTAGATATCAGTTCAAATATAAGTTAATGTCAAGATGATCTATTTTGAAATAATGAAAATCTTAAGTGGTCATTCGTATATATAGGCTAAGGTCTCTAATGTACCGTACAACAAACATATTATCTCTTCTCCTCATATGAAAAGTCTTCATGACATTAGAAATACGGGCTGAGGAAACTTCATAAGCCAACAAGTGTTACTTGTGTCTACACTTTTGGGTTTCAGGATTACTGTTGTCACTAGATAAAAATATTTTTTCTTAGATTCTTTCACGTATTCATATAATTCTTAATAAATCAATATGTCGTAGTTCGTAAGGTGATGTGTATGCATGCTCATATATTTTTTTTCACTTCCATCTTAAATTATTATTACAACTTTAATAATTGTATTTGAGTATCACTACAAGAAAATGTTGTTTTTCCTTAGTGATTTAGTGACGTGGTAATCACGTGGAAAAAAATGTGTTGCCAAGTGATTCCCACATCACTAAATTATTTAAAAGTTTGAATTTTTCACAAATTCAGTTGTGACGTGTAAATCACAAGGGAACGGTAAATTCAAAAAAGTTCTTTTTTTTTTCACGTGATAAGCATGTCACAAATTACCCACATGCTTTTCAGGTCGCAAAAATGATTTCCATTAATTTGTCAGACACATTGGTTACGTATTGGTTACGTGAATGAACCGTTGCTTTGCCATTTAGTGGCGCAACATATATAATTTAATATAGGGGACTGTTCCGACCCTATTGCCACGTCACAAATTCTTGGACTGTTCCGACCCCCAATTCACGTCGCTTGGAGTTGATGTTTGTCCGACGTGGCGTTCACGTGGGTACCTTCCCACGTGTTCCCCACGTCGCAAGTTTCATTATATATCCCAGAATTTTCACCCATCTCGTTTCACTTCAGTTCTTCATCTTCTTTCTTCAGCTTTTCTTCTTCCTCCCTCACATTTCCAGTCCTTCATTATTCTCCTTCACACCTCCAACGAAAATTTTACAAATTTAAGGTGAAGCATTTGTATGTTGTTGTGACTGTTTTACCTTTCCATTTATTTTATGTTTTTCTTTTTATTAACTATTAATTTTTTTTCCAGATCTAATATTGATTAATGAGTTCCATTGGAAGCTTTTGAGAGGTATTTTTGCATTACAATTTGTTTATATATTTGATATATGAAGTATTATTTTAGAATATTGATTAGGAAATTTTAGATTTTTTTTTTGTTAGATGCAAGTGTGTGTGTATATATATATATATATATATATATATATATATATATATATATATATATATATATATATATATATATATATATATATATATATATATATATATATATATATATATATATATATATATATATATATATATATATATATATATATATATATATATATATATATATATATATATATATATATATATATATATATATATATATATATATATATATATATATATATATATATATATATATATATATATATATATATATATATATATATATATATATATATATATATATATATATATATATATATATATATATATATATATATATATATATATATATATATATATATATATATATACTGTGTTGTTGTTGTTGAAAGAAAAAATAAAAATAATATGTTATTAGAAACAAATTAAAAAAATAGAATATTTATAAGAAACAAAAATAATATATTAGAAACAAATTAAATATGTTATGTATTTTTGATTTTTAAAAACAGAATATTTATTATGTTAGAAAAAATATAATTTTTAAAAATATTTTTAGTAAATAATATTGTAAATAGAAAAAATCAATATATATTTTTTAAAAACATAAAGAATATGTATTATATTTAAAATATGTTATTTTTAAATGTATTATTTTTTGAAAAAGTATTTTTATTAAAAAATAATAAATATGTACTAAATGTGTTATTTTTAGTAAATCAATTATATATATTATAGATTTTTAAAACAGATTTTTAAAAACAGATTTTTAAAAATAGATTATTAAAAACAGATTTAGTATAATATATATTATTTTATTTTAGTAAATATGTTAAAAACAGAATAACACATTTAATACATTATTTTTACACATTCAATTATTAAAAACAGATTTTAAAAATAATGAATATATATTATACTTTAAATATGTTATTATTAGTATAATATATTATTTTAGTGAATTTATATTATACTTTAAAAATAATGAATATATATTATACTTTAAAAAAATATAGTGAATATATATTATACTTTAATAAATATATTATACTTTAAAAATAATGAATATATATTATACTTTAAAAATAATGAATTTATATTATTTTAGTGAACATATTTTATTAAGTTGGTGTCGAAATTGAAAAAAAAGATTTAAATTACATATTTTATTAAAATGATATATAATGATAGTACAAATTTCTGCAGTATGGAATATTTTCGTTACTATCGTAGTTGAATGTACGATAGAACGTTACCAGGCAGACTTGGACTTACACCAAAATTTGAGGAAGGAGTTAAGGGGTTTATCGCGTGGGCATTTGCACAAGAATGTTGTCGACGTGAGGGAGGAGTGAGATGTTCTTGTCTTAAATGTGAATGTAGACCTATAATTAGTGATCCAGAGGAAGTAGAACGTCATTTGAAGAGGAAGTGTTTCATTAAAAATTATTGGGTTTGGACATATAATGGAGAACAACTACCGAGTAACGTACATGCAGAGACAACTAATACACACACATCAAGCAGTCGATCACATATGGAATTTGATGAACAATTTAATCTGATCGATGAAATGGTTGGAAATGCATTTGGAGTAAATGTGACATATGATGAACCTCAGGATTTTGATGGGGAAGAGTTGCCGAATGAGGAAGCACAAAGGTTTTACCAATTGTTGAAAGAAATGAATACACCGTTGTTTGAGGGGTCAGTAGATTCAAAATTATCAATGTGTGTGAGATTATTGGCCGCAAAGTCAAATTGGAATGTTCCTGATCAGTGTTTGGAATACTTTGCAAAAATGATGTTGGATGCGACTCCTACGAAAGACAACTTGCCTACAAGTTATTATGATGCAAAGAGGTTGGTGTCGAAGTTGGATTTAGAAGTACGAAAGATTGATTGTTGTATAAAAGGATGTATGTTGTTTTATGACAATGAGTTTGGTATTAATGATGAGGCGCTGGAGGAATGTAAGTTTTGTAAGAGTCCGAGATATCAAGTTCGTAGTAAAGCCATTAACCGTAAACAAAAACATGTAGCAATGAAGTCCATGTTTTATTTGCCGATAATACCAAGGTTAAAAATATTGTTTGCTTCAATGCATAGTGCAAGTCAAATGACATGGCATCATACAAATAAAACATGTTCAGGCATTATGCGGCATCCATCTGACGGCGAGGCATGGAAACATTTTGATAGGGTACATTCTGATTTTGCTGCAGAACCTAGAAATGTCAGGCTCGGACTATGCTCTGATGGTTTTACTCCATACGTCCAAGCATCTGCAATTGCATATTCCTATTGGCCAGTTATCGTAACCCCTTACAACCTCCCTCCAGAGATGTGCATGACAAAACCATACATGTTTTTGACTTGCCTCATTCCAGGACCGTCAAGTCCTAAATCTGGAATCGACGTTTATTTGCAACCTTTAATAGATGATTTGAAGAGGTTGTGGATTGGAGAATGGACCTATGATATATCTCGCAAACAAAACTTTACTTTGCGAGCTGCCTTGATGCTGACTATTAATGACTTTCCCGCTTATGGAATGTTATCTGGTTGGGGTATGCATAGCAAAATGGGATGTCCACATTGCATGGAATTTACAAAGGCTTTTACTTTGGAATTTGAGGGAAAAGTTCGTGGTTTGACTCTCACCGCAGAATCCTACCATGAGACCATGTATTTAGAAGAAACAAGACTGATTTCAAAAAAGATGTACGAGTAAAAGATTTGCCTCCTCCGCGATTGTCCACATTACGGTGAAGCATATAGAATTGAAGGATATGGGGTTAAACACAATTGGACAAAAAGAAGTATATTTTGGGACCTCCCATATTGGAAAGATAATTTATTGCGACATAATATTGATGTTATGCATATTGAAAAGAATTTCTTCGATAATATATTTAACACAGTGATGGATGTTCAAGGTAAAACAAAGGATAATGAGAAGGCTAGAAGGGACATGGAAATTTTGTGTGATAGAAAAGAGTTGGAGTTGAAGCCTCGGCCTAATGGAAAATTATTAAAACCTAAGGCATGTTACAGTCTAACTTCCCAAGATGCTAAAGCGGTTTATCGATGGTTAAATGAATTGAAAATGCCGGATGGTTATGCTTCAAATTTAGCAAGGTGTGCTGACACCAAAACTGGGAAGTTGCATGGAATGAAAAGTGATGATTGTCATGTTTTCAAGGAACGATTGCTTCCAATTGCGTTCAGTTCACTACCCAACCATGTGTTATATCCGCTAACTAAAATAAGTCAATTTTTCAGAGATATTTGTGCGTCAACTTTAAGAGTCGATAGCATCATTAAGTTGGACCAAAATATTCCAGTTATTCTATGCAAGTTGGAACGCGTTTTTCCACCTGGTTTTTTCGATTCTATGGAGCATCTACCTGTGCATCTTGCATATGAAGCCTATCTTGGTGGCCCCGTGCAATACAGGTGGATGTATCCCTTTGAAAGATTCATGGGTGATTCAAAGCGATCAGTGAAAAATAAAGCTAAAGTTGAAGGATCAATATGTGCACATTATTTGCATCGGGAAACATCACATTTTTGCAGTCATTATTTCAATCATTTGATGTTAACTCCAAGAATCATAAGGAATGAATTTGATGTTAACAAAAGAAGTCAGTTTACCTTGTCAATCTTCGGTCTTCCCGGTCGCCCCTCTGGAAAGGAGAATGTGCATTGGCTGACCCAAAAAGAACTGCAATCTGCACATGTTCATGTTCTTATTAACTGTATTGAAGTTAGGCCATATCTTGAGTAAGTATACCCCTAACATAACTACTTATCTGGCTTTACAAATTGAATTATTATAGACTCACTTCGCAGCCTGGGGGATCTAGTTTTCCTCAGCAGACTCACTTCGCACAGCCTGGGGGATCTGTTTTTCCTCAGCAGTATTCCTTCACGCCGCAACCTGAGGGATCTAGTTTTCCTTAGCAGACTCACTTTGCATAGCCTGGGGGATCTGTTTTTCCTCAGCAGTATTCCTTCACGCCGCAGCCTTCAGGATCTAGTTTTCCTCAGCCGACACCCTCCACGCACCAGCCAGAAGGATCTGGTTCCCGCATTCCACACCCCACACATATACCTGCTCGTCAGCAGCAGGATGACCACACTGCTCAGGGGGATGACGATGTTCATGAGGAGCAGACAAATCATGTTGCAGAGGAGCATTTGGTGGTTGAAGGACGACATCTGATTAGGCCTGAGGGATCTGGGTATGTTTTTAATTTATAATATTTATTTAGCTATATATTGTCATTTTATGTTTAATACTCGTTCAAATTATTGTTGTTTAGTTTTGATTTGTGTCGTCCTGCTGCTAAAGCTGTAAACTGGGTCATTCGATTGATGTATACAAAACTCATTAAGTCTTTCGGAGAGCTCTCAGATACTGAGAAAGATATATGGTTTGATAAATTCAAGGTAAATTGTATTTTTATTATAGTTATGTTATTTTATAACGGTTTTTTGTTATATATGTCTAACATTTTATTTGACTGTCATATAACTTGCAGGAAAGGTGTACTTGGCAGAAATTTGACGAGTTCAGAATTAAAAAAAATTTCAAAAGTAAGGTATCTAGCAGATTATCTGACATGCTCAGGAATGCTAGACAACGTTGGGAAAGAGATCAAACTCGTACTAACTGGATATGCGAGGAAATATTTGGTGAACTTGTTGAGTGGTGGAAGACAGAAGATTTTCAGAGAAGATCTGAACATGCTAAAAAGATGAGGGCATCTGAAGCAGATGGCTGTCTTAGTACAGTTGGAAGTATCAGTATCGGCGAACATCGTCGACGAATGATAATTATAACTATTTTTTTAAGTTTTATTTTTTATTATTATTTATTTACTTAAGCTTCATTATTTTAATTAGAAAAAAGACTTGGGGAGGGAGTCACGAATTAATGAGCTATTTGTGAAGACCCGAACCAAAAAACCGGGGGACTTTGTTGACGGCCATTCCAAATCAACCTTGGTAACTTGTTAATTATAGTTGAATTCTTTTAATTTCAAAATTACTATATAATTAAATTGTTTAAATTATATTTAATTTAATTTTTTTAATGTGTGTGTAGGAGTTGTACCAGACCTTGCTTGCCCAATTTCTAACTGAAAATCCTCAATATACGTTGATTGGGGATGCACTGCTTGATCCACGCGTTGATCGTTATATTTGGAATTTAACAATAGGCGGGAAGAGAGTCAATGGATGTTTTTTTGGTCTGGGGTCTTTGGCTGGCGAATATAGAAAAGGGGACCGAACATTATTTCAAAGACTCGATGATGGGGAAGGAGGATCGCGTCCGGCAGAATTGACACCAGAAATGTTGGCAACAGTGAGACAGTTAGCTCTATCTGAGGCGAGACGAGAGGCAGAGACACGTGAGGCGGCCCTAAAGGCCGAAATGGATGATATGAGAAATAAACAAAATGCTGAAATAGAGGAAATGAGGAAGCGGCAATCAGACATGGAGGCACAAATGCAAAAAAAATTTTGCCTCGAAATCGAATTATTCTGCCGAAGATGATGAAGAAGACGAAAATGTATCATTTAGTGACGAGGAATAAATTTTTTTTATTATTGTCTATATTTGTGACGTGAATATTACGTCACAACTTTTATTATTATTATTATTTGTATTTGTGACGTGAATTTCATGTGACTAATTATGTATATATTTTTAATGTATATTATTTTAATTAAAAAATATTTTTATTTTAAATTTAATATTTAATATTTATTTTAATTTTATAGTTGTTTTCAGTTAATATTATTTATTTTTTATTATTATTAAATTTTATAGTGAAGTGAATCTCATGTCACTAATTAGTGACGTGGGAATCACATGGGAAAAAGTTCCCACATGATGTTTATATGTCACAACTTTGTGACGTGTTTTTCATGTAGGAAAAAGTTTCCACCATTGCATTTCCGGCGTGTTTCTCCCACGTTGCAAATAGTGGTTAGTGAAGTAATTTTTAACTTAGTGACGTGAGAATCACTTGAGAAAATACAATGTTTCTTGTAGTGTATATTTTATATAAATTAGTTATTGAATCAATTCCAACATCGTGTTCAAATACATAATACCAATATATCCTACACAAAATAAATTCCACTATGTAGCACATTAACTATTCTTTTTTCTACTAAATCTTTTTTGTCGCAAAACATTTTTAGCATTCATTAGAATCTTCTAAACTACATCATGAAGTTTTGATTTTTTTTATACAATTTCATGAGATAGTAACTTCGATGTTAAGTCTTGGATTTGTGTGCAAATAAGATTAGACTACCGCCTTTCTCTTCTTTTAGGTCTTATGCTAAAGTGTTATTCTCAATTGGAACTGAAAGGTATCCTTAATGTGTGAGAATTATGTAGGATGTGATATCTCAATATACCACCTCATTTATATCATTGTAGTATTCAAACTATTGAGAATACAGTCACATACGTCCTCCACATGCAACATATGATCAAGTACTAACATGCATCTGATGAATTTGCTCTCGAGTGATCATAGGTATATTCGAGATAAAAAAATATTGTAATAGTCTTCAAGTATTTGATTTAAAGCAAAACTTTATCTTGCAAGCATTAGATTATACATAATTTGCATATGACTCAACCAAAATTGAATATAATATCATATAACTAGCATGTAGAATAAGGAGTGGCGTATGAGTTAAAGAACACATTTGCTTTAGTTACTAACTTATGATCTTTCAATATGGTTCCGTAAGAGAATACCGTTTTATAGGAACGAATATGAATATAACATATACTATGATAATAATATTTTTATGTGAGAACATGAGAAGAAATATAAGCCATTAGATTAAAATAAATGGATGAGAGGAAAGAGAACTTTTTTTTTTGTTTTCACCACCAATATCCAGTCCACCGGACTGTCTAATCTGATTCGGGGGTCGGTTCTGACATCTAGTGGTTCCAGCAGAGGAAAGAGAATTTCGATAATCATAAATATAATATTTAATTTAAGTCATTTATTTTAATAATGGAGGAGAGATAAAATTGACTGAGAATAAAAATGACACATAATCTCACCAGTTTATTTTTAATTTAATGGTTCAGATTCATTATTATGTTCTCGCATAAAATTATCATTTTCATAGTATACACGTCTCTCTCTCTCTCTCTCTCTCTCTCTCTCTCTCTCTCTCTCTCTCTCTCTCTCTCTCTCTCTCTCTCTCTCTCTCTCTCTCTCTCTCTCTCTCTCTCTCTCTCTCTCTCTCTCTCTCTCTCTCTCTCTCTCTCTCTCATATATATATATATATATATATATATATATATATATATATATATATATATATATATATATATATATATATATATATATATATATATATATATATATATATATATATATATATATATTATTTGAATCATACTATCTATTATAAAATTAAGAGTCTTTAACGATGAAGTGGTTAAGTAAAGTTAAAATGCTAATTAAATTTATATTTAGTAATTAATTAATTAGATATGAGCTCAAATATGAGTTTAATGTCAGGATGATCTATTTTGGAATAATGAAAATCCTAATTGGTCATCCCTATATATAGGTTATGGTTCCTAATATATCGTGCAACAAACATATTATCTCTTCTCTTCATATGAAAAGTCTCCATGATATTAGGAGTACGATTTAAGGAAGATTCATAAGCCAACAAGTGTTAGTCACTTGTATCTACACTTTTGAGTTTAAGGATTACCGTTGTCACTACATAAAAAGATTTATTCTTAGATCCGTTCACGTATTCGTATAATTCTTAATAGATCCATATGTGATAGTTCCTAAGGTGGTATGTATGCATGCTCATATGTTTTTTTCACTTCCATCTTAAATTATTATTACAACTTTAATCATTGTATTTGAGTATGTCTTGTATAAATTAGTTATTGAATCAATTCCAACATCGTGTCCAAATACATATATATCCTACACAAAATGAATTCCACTATGTAGCACATGAACTATTCTTTTTCCCTCTAAATCTTTTTTGTCGCAAAACATTTTTAGCATTTATTAGAATCTTCTAAACTACATCGTGAACTTTTGAATTTTTTTTACAATTTCATGAGATAGTAACTCTGATGTTATTTCTTGGAGTTGTGTGCAAATAAGATTATACTACTGCCTTTCTCTTCTCTTAGATCTTATGCTAAAGTGTTATTCTTAATTGAAACTGAAAGATATTCTTAATGTGTGAGAATTAGGTAGGGATGTGATATCTTAATATACCACCTCATTTATTTCATTGTAGTGTCCCAACTATTGAGAATACAGTCGCATACGTCCTCCACATACAATATATAATCAAGTACTCAACAATTTTCCCTTGAGTGATCATAGGTATATTAGAGATGAAAAAATATTGTAATAGTCTTCATGTATTTGATCTAGAGAAAAACTCTTTCTTACAAGCATTAGATTATACATAATTTGCATATGACCCAGCCAAAATAGAAAATAATATCATATAACTAGCATGTAGAATGACTGAGTGACGTATGAGTTAAAGGACACATTTGCGATAGTCACTAACTTATGATCTTTCAATATGGTTTTGTAAGAGGATACTATTTTGTAGGAATGAAGAAGTCAGGACATTACTCATTTTTATGTATTTTCGCTCATATGTCCACTAACATTAGTAGTATGTTCGACTCTGATATTTTAGATGTCGAATATGCATCCTAATATGAAAAAAATGTAGGTAAATATTTATCTCCCTTAGTAACAATTCAGTATAAAGTTTTGAAAAACCACTCAAGTTATATTGTGTTGTAAGACAATTATATAATGGTTGGCAAAATTCTTCTTCTGCGCATGCCTACTGCATAAGACACATTGCACAAAACTTCATGTGGAAAATCAAAGACATAAATCTTCGAAAAAAAGTTATTAATGCGGGGTATGCTTTAAATCAACCATCATTCATACACTACTGTTAGGAAATAAGATTGTGAAATGCGGATGCATTAAGGTGGGTGGAAAACATTCTAATGGAGAAGTGGACAAGGGCATTTGATGAAGGACGATGATGGGGTCACAACAAACCTTGTGGAAATCCATGAACGATGTCTTTAAGGGCAATAGAAACTTACCCATAACTGCGTTGGTGAGCGAAATCTATTGTAGTTTGGGATCACTTTCGCTACCAAAAGTAAAATAATATGGAGCTCATTGTTAGAACCAAGAACATTATTCAGTGAAAGTTATATGAAATTTATGAATAAAGAAACTATGAAGTTAACATACATCGCGTCACACGATTTGATCGTCACAATTACAACTTTAGTGTCTAGTAGACAATGGACCACAACGAGGGGCGACTAATGGGATATTATCAAGTCGAAATACATAAAGGTTGGATATAATTATTGCAAGCAAGAAATATACGCTGGATATCATTATTGTCATCTGCAATAGAGATATACGAAACAAGTCTCAATATTTTTAATTCTTTCACCGTCAATAATCTCTTTGTCTAACCAAAAGATCAAGTTCCTCTCAAGTTGCTCAAAATTCAGATATTTCAAAAATACATCTTCATCGGAGACTTGTTCTCGAATAAAAAATATGCTCATGTCTTTTACTACTCATGTTAGAACAAATTAAAAAAACATTAAAAAGAAAATGAAAAGATATGTAAAAAAAATGATAAAAGACACACTTCTATTTATACAAAATTTCCCACTACAAAATAATATTAAATATTACACAATTATATTATATAATATATATTAAAATAAATAAATAATTAAAAAAAAACATTAAATACTATTGGTATCCTCTTTATTATTCAATGAAATCACTTAAGTTTTATTGAGTTCCCTCTAAAACTCAAAGAGTCCGCCTAAAATACTATTGATTTTATTTGTTATTTGAAACATTGATATATTAGAAATTATAGAAAAAAGTTGATTAGTTTAGAATTTAAATTGGGAACTTGGTAAAATATTCTACTAGTTATGTACTATGGTTGAGTAGGATTATAAAAGAAATATTAGTAGTATTAATAATTTATTTGACTTGATTCCAAATCAAGTAGGGTTTCTTTCTACAGTCTCATTATACCACACATTCGTTGACACGCCATCATATACCTGACTGTCATGCTGTCATTTACCTACACACATCATATGTACTTTATCTATTCTTAATGTGATTTCTGTACTTCCTCGACGCTCATTGGCCCACACACCAAAACCTTAAACTCCTCGATCAGCACAACAAAAAACAGCCTTGGACTTCTACAAAAACCACTTTCCCACAAACCATCTTCTTCCACTCGTTTTTGTTTCAGCATCCCTCTCCTTTAAGATGGGGAGAGGAAAGATTGTGATTCGAAAGATTGAGAATTTGACTAACCGGCAAGTGACTTTCTCAAAGCGAAGGAAAGGGTTGAAGAAGAAAGCTAAAGAACTGTCCATTCTTTGTGATGCACAAGTTGGATTGATTTTGTTCTCTTCCACTCATAAGCTTTATCACTATGCAAGCTCCAGGTACACCAGATCCAATCATCTCTTCTGTTTCAACTTTTATTTTTGCTGGATCGTTTCACCTTGTTCATTGACTATTTAAAATATATGCTCTATCTAGAAGAATTTACTTTTATAGAACTTTGAGGAAATAACCATTGGATAGAAGACATTTTGCTTAACTGTTGGTGTTATTTAGATTCATAAAAATAATATTTTTATTTCATTAGTAGTAACATTAGCATGTTTTGCAGCTTGGAATTAATTATTGATCGTTATAATAAGTTTACTAAGGATCACCATCGGGCAATAGATACTACTTTGGACGTCAAGGTAATACAAACCATGAGGGAAAGGTGAACTTTATCTTTATTATGAATAGTATATGAACCCTCTATATTGTCTCACTTGATAAACTATAATGTTTGGGATTATAGTGTATTTGGTTTTAATAACTTCTAATGGGTTTGAGTTTTTCAAATCTCTTGTGCTTAAGTTTTTTTTATAATTTTGATTATATTTTTCTTTTAAAAAACCTTATATACTAGTCTTCCATACACATTATTTTATCTAAGTTGAATTTGAGTGTGAGGAGTCTCACTTCTCATATAAATAGGTAGAAATTGGATTTATAAGATAGATGACTTATATAACTAAAGATTTTTTAAATATCTCTCTCTCTCTCTACCATCTATACACCAAACAAACATTTGACTGGATTAGGACGCATGTTGTAATCTCCAACTAATCCCAAGATATCTTATAAGTCTATTGTGTGGATTTCCCCTTCTGATGTCTTCACGATCATGTCATCAATGTAAACTTCTAGGTTGTGTCCTTCTGCCTTATGAACACCGAGTCCATGATTTGTTGGTAGGTGACACCGACAATTTTAAGCCAAAAAGGCATGACGTTGTAATAGTAATTTATGTTATTAGACATGAACGTCGTCTTAGAAGCGCCTATGAAATTCGTTTTGATCTTGTTGTACTCCGAATAAGCGTCCATGAAACTTGTAATATTTTGTAACCTGAAGATCCATCACTTAGGGGATCTATATTTGGGAAGGGATTAAGATCTTTGGGGAATTAGGCATTAAGATCGGTAAAGTCTATGCACATGTGCCACCTGTTCGATGTCATCCTTACCATAACCATATTAGCTAGTGACAAATGGTATTTGATCTTCGTTATAAAGTCAACACCTTTCTGCTTCTTAACCTCTTCGTCGACGACTGCTCTCTTTTCTTTGCCAACCTTGCATTTTCTTTAAGACGCTGGCATGATAAAGGGATCTATGGTGATTCTATGACACATCACTCTTGTGCTAATGCCAGGAAAATCTAAAGAAGCTAATGTGAATAGGTCAACGTTCCTCATGAGCAAGGTGATCAAGTTTTCCTCTTCAGACTCGAACATCGAGGTGTCCAATTTGGTGACCTGATGAGACATGGGCCCAATCTAAACCTCTTTCGGATCTTTGGTTGGGGTGAACCTTTAACTTTATACTCCCAATCTTGGGTCTCAACTTGCTGTATCAAATTCATTCATACTACGAAGAGGGATTGTAGCTAGGGGATGGGATCCCTTGATATTGTCAGGCTATTTAGGTAACATTATTGAGCGACTACCTTGTCTTCCTTGATGATACCCACACACCCATTCAGCAAGGGATAATTTAAAATTTGGTGGCACATGGACTGGATCACACCTTACAAATTCAAGGCGGGTTTCCCTAGGATGACGTTGTAAGAGGATATGCCATATGCTTCGAGGTACTTCACTTCTATGGCCTAACGATCGCCCTTTAGCCTACTACAGTCTCAAGGGCGATATAGCATCTCCGTTGACATGTACTTGCTCACCTAATAGGCTTATCAGAGATTCATGGAAAGATTTGATATCCTATGAATCTATCTGAAGTCCTTAGAAGGTAAGGTTGTCAAACTCGCGAGTCTACTCAGACTCATAAAGGATCTGTAGACTTAACTCGCAGACTCATACGAGTCTATGTAAAATTAAAAATGACTTTCAAAAACATGTAATTGACACATATATGACACACACATATGTCTAAAGGAAGAGATTAAGAAAGGGATGTTTCTAATTCTAAACGTATCATCGTACAAGCAATAGAACAAGGGTTATTTTTAATATAAAAAATGGGAAATTTGGGCCATTTTTTTGAGGATTTTATTCCGAAAAAATATTCATAAAAAATATATAGACTCATAAACTATCCTTAAACTTGTGAGTTTATACGAGTTTGTGCAAGTCTACTTGATTCTATCAAAAAAATAATTATATGTGCGATTATACTTGTTTTAGCTTCCTAGACTCGTAAACTCATATGAGTTTATGAGTCTACTCGTGTGTTTGACAACCATGCAGGAAGGTACTCCATAACAAAATATATGTAGAACTGTCGAAATTGATTAACACCCTCTTCACCTCCTAGTTAATGTGTTGAATCGTGATGATCAAAAGATCATTATTATGGAGGAGTATGTCTACAACGTCCTTTTTTGAGAAGGTGATTTTCTATTCCCATTCTGCGCCAAAGACGCTGATGGTTTTTTTGGGGTGTGATATCTGCTATTAACACCTTTCTGGGGTATTTTCTTAATGAGAAGTTGAATTCTCCTTCGAAGAAGAAGCCTTCGGCGATGGTGTTAATGGTTTTCTTGAAAATTTTCCAAAGCATTCTCGTAGGAAGATGGTGAGAGTAGCTCATGATAAGATGTGTATGTTTGGCCCATGTCAGTTTTGCCAGGGGCCCATGGTAAGCGCCAATTGTAATTGATAAAGGTACAATGAGTGTGACAACCCACGCTATATAAGGGTTGTCAGAGGCTTCAAGGTTTGTTAAGAACACGAACTTGCTCACGGTGAAGCTCTATATAAATAGTTTGTTTGTTAGAGATTGACTCCATTAACATTAAGATATATATATATATATATATATATATATATATATATATATATATATATATATATATATATATATATATATATATATATATATATATATATATATATATATATATATATATATATATATATATATATATATATATATATATATATATATATATATATATATATATATATATATATATATATATATATATATATATATATATATATTGTGCGTGTGTGTTATCGTGTTTTCTTAAAAGGGTGAGATCTTGTAGAAGTATTTGATGTCCTAGTGGTGGTTTTCCTTATCTCATCGGTTATAATGGAAATGAATAAGGTGATTATACATGGCCACAGAGCATTGAAAATTTTGTCATTCCTATTAGATGGTTAGACTGATACTCTAATGAGTTTGTAGCTAGTCGAAAAAACAACTTTAAAACTTAATGATGTTCGTGATATGGTTCTCAGTGAAGAGACATGATGAAGATAAATTAGTTAATATTCATCCTCTTTAAGAGGAAATGGACTTTGTAAATCAAAGGAGTATTCATACTTCCCACAAGTTAAAAACTTAGTGGCGGAATTTCTAAAAGACACGTCACTTCAAAAGTTAGTGCAAGAGTCTATCAAAAAAGATGAGATTAAGGATGAGGGAACAAAACCGCACCTCTAAACGTAATTTATTGTTTTCCATTAAGGAAGGACTAGGGATGTACATGTATATCCATGTGGACGAATATTATGATATCCGTATTTACCCCGTTGGATAAATATAATATCCATATCTGCTCCATATCCATGCGGGTATATGTTAAGTAGGTAATCCGCGAGTCTTATGATATCCGCGGATATTTTTAACTTCTTTTAAAGAAATAAAAAGTTATATCACATAATATCCATACCGCTCTTAATTTGACAATAAAATTTCATCACATTAATTTTCTTCTTATTCACCAAAACATAATTAGATCCAAACATATTATCCATACATTTTATTTTTAACCAAATAATTAAAAGATGTTGTGATTGTGAGTGATGACGGAAGAGCAGACGACAGAGGAGTAGGAAGGGAGACATTGGTTCAGCAGAGGAATGACGACACTAGTTGGCTGGACTGTGAAATTGTTGAAGTGTGGTATGAAGTATTGAAGATTTTAAATATGAAATGGTTAATAAAATTTGAATGAAATATGAAAGTTTTCTTCAAATAAAATTATATATATATATATATATATATATATATATATATATATATATATATATATATATATATATATATATATATATATATATATATATATATAAAGAAGACTAATTTTTTTTAGAAGATGAAAAAAATAAGGTATAATAAACAAATGATATTTAAATTATTTTTATAATTTATTAACAGTTAAGAATATCCGCGGGCACGAATATCATTAAACTCGTATTCATATCTATTAACAAACAAGTATCTAACTATCAATTTATTTTAACCCTGAATATCCATTAAACTATCGCCTCATATCCATAACAGATTTTATCTGTGGGTACAGATTTTTTTGTCACCCCTAAAAAGAACTGTTTTAAAAGGAGAGAAACTAGACCGTTGAACATCATATTAATTTCTCATTTTTGTTTAATTTAAAACAACAAGAAACCACACATATCATCATAAAAAAAACATGGTCAAACTCACTTCAACCTTAATGACATGAAACTGGAATTTCAAACATTTCATTCAACAAATATTCATCAAGTTCAATATTTTTCACACAATATCACCAAAGCATTTATCTCATCTGTTTGGCAAAGGTTATGAATTTAAACTCAAATTCTAAAACATGCATTATCTTGAAGAAACAATACTTATGTAAGGGTAGCATATTTCACTACTCGAAATCAGTCGCATAGACTCAAATTGTATCATTTTTCACACTTTGTAGAGTTATCAATACAATTGACATAACAACGTAGAAAATTTGTTGTTAAAATAAAATAAAATGCTTTTATATAATTGTCATCATACATAAAATAAAATCAAGTTTTTTTTCTTTTTTTTTCTTGGTACTCTTTTTTATATTTTTTTACTTTTTTCAATAATATCAATCTTTAATAATTTTTTTAATGGTTTTTAAAATTTTGTTCGGTCAAAAACAAGATGGCCCACACAATATCATAATAGTGTTGGAGACAAAATAGTATGAATTAAGAAGTGAACAATTTGAACAAATAACAAATAAAGAACATAAACAATTAATAATTCAGTTAAGTGAAATGTTACCTACGTCTAGAGGGTTGTTGTTAAAGGATTAATTCAAATAATCAATAGTATAGGACTGTCTCATTTTAACTCAACCAATTCAAAGTCATTTTCTTAATACTACATATGAATTTCAACTCAGACTTACTCTAAATTTTAGGTCTCATCATTCTCATTCAAACACTCTTCTAAGTGTTTGCAAGAACCAATTATTTAAGGTGTGACCAAAATCATAATTACATATCAAATATTCTATCCCTCTGAAATATGAAAGACTTTATCGGAAAGAGTATTACATAGAAAAAAAAATTAAAAGTACTCAAAGAAACTCAATTACAACACACATAAAATCTTCCTTCAAAAGTTGAGTCTTCAATAAAAGGGAACCATCTCGTTAAATAATAAATATGATATAGCTGAATAGTCCAATAAAATTTAACCAAAATTAATAGAATCCAAAATTCAGCCAATTGAATCTTTTTATTCAATCAAATCCAAATCTTTTAATTTAATTAAATTCAAAATTTTTAATTAAATCAAATAAAATCAAATCTTTTTCATATAAATTTTGATTTAATAAATGTTTTCCAAACTGATTTAGATTAACAAATTTTTTTCCAAAAGAAATTCTTGCAAATGACAAAAACACTTATGATTGAATAAAAATTAAATCTTCTAATAAATGCCTAAACGATCATAGAGTTATCTAAGCAATGCGGGACAATGAAAACTAGAAACATGATGTTGTTCGACATATGACTCCACGTATAAGAGAGAGGTGAATTGTGTGTTTCAAAAAAACAGTAGATTGAAAAACTTTTAGGATCATTTTAGAGTTTAAAAACATTTTAAAAAACTTTTGAGAAATTTTAGCGGAGAGTAAATATGCATAAGTAAAGAGTTAAGGAATCATTACTATAAAAAGTATCTTTCGTAACGTCATTTCACATCGGCCAAAGTATCCATCGTGGTAGAAACTATTCACTTAGACGCTTTCCTTTTATTTTCATTTTAAGCCACTTTTTACCACAATTGGAACTTACAACCATGGTGAAAAGTGGCACATGATAATGAGTTCGAATTCTAGTACCTACAATTTTGTTTTTATTTATTTTTAAGTCATTTTTTACCACGGTTGGAACTTCCAACCGTGGTGAAAAGTCACTCAGGGTCATGGAGAAATATAAGCGTGTTTATTGAGTTTCTTCACCGTCCTTAAACGAATATTTTCGTCTATTTATTGAGTATCAACTCTCAAGACACTACCATTAGCGATCCGTGTGAAACCTAAAACTCAAATGAACTTCCAACTTAGACGAACTTCATCTTCTACCTCCAAATATTATCTTCTATTTACGACACTCTATTTCTCCATAAAATCAAGCTCTAAAACATCATTTCTTTCATAAACAAAACTCGAAAACATCAATTTTTTATTAGAAAATTTCAGAATTTCATCACCTCTTCTCCAACTTGAATGAGATAAGGAAAACATGGATTCAAGTTAGCAATGTTAGTTATTGTTGTTGTTGTTGTTGTTGTTATTGTTCTTGTTGTTGTTGTTGTTCTTGTTCTTGTTGTTATTTTTGTTGTTCTTGTTATTTTTATTATTGTTGTTGTTGTTGTTGTTGTTGTTGTTGTTGTTTTTGTTGTTTTTCTTGTTGTTATTCTTGTTGTGTTTGTTCTTGTTCTTGTTCTTGTTGTAGTTCTTGTTGTTCTTATTTTTGTTCCTGTTGTTCTTGTTGTTGTTGTTGTTGTTGTTGTTATTTTACTGTTGCATTTTTTTATTTTATTAAAACACATACAACAACGGTTGTTTAATATAACTGTTGTGATAGGTTACACGCTACTTGACTTATAATCACGGTTGCACAATTGTGGTGGAAATAATTATATATACAATCACACTTTACAACACAACTGTTTGTCAGATATGGTTGTATCTCTTTTCTAACCGTTATGAGAGTATTTTTCGTAGTAGTGAATAGAGAGATAACACCCGAAATTATAGAGGTTCGATCAAAAAGAAAAGACTCGAGCCTTTCCCTAATATTTTTTCTTCAGAGTATCTAGTAAACCTTAAAAGCTTTTAGTAGGTTGAACTATGAAACCCCATTATACAAGGAAAGTGAAGTTTATGGATAACTTCCAACCAAATAGTAAACAACAGAAAGAAGCACTTAGTCTTTCTTCTAAACGATGAATTGAAGCGGTTAGTCTTCTTACCAAACAACAACTTGAAGCGATTAGTCCGAAAGTTAAATCGAGATTTTACACAGACTTATCTCAAACTAAAGTGGGCTTTTAAACTTTGTTAAACTCACGAACCAAGGTTTTGAACAGGCTAGCCATGAACCACTGAGATTTTATACGAGTTTTATCTTAAACCTAAGCAAGCTTTTAATTGGGTTAAACTTCCAAATGGAATCAGAGTTTTGAAAAAAATTACCACGAACCAAATTGAGATTTTATACCAGGCTGATCTCAAATCGCTGAAAGCTTTTGAACAGGCTGAGCTTACGAACTGAAACAACGACTTAGTAACTAAATCCTCAAACCAAAGCTTTCAAAAGGTTTAGATTTAAACTCAAACAAACAATCCTTAAATTATTCAACCAAGGTAAAATGTTCCTTGGTGAATTTATAATACTACCCTTCAAAACTTACAAAGAATTCCTCACTAAACAAAAGGACTTTCTCGAAAGCGCTACAACTAAATATAAGTGAGAGAAAATTGAAAAATAATTTTAGCAAAAGATAGAGAGGTGTGAGATAGAGTACTCACCATTCTGTAAATTA
Source organism: Lathyrus sativus (assembly GCA_963859935.3). Classification (NCBI taxonomy): domain Eukaryota; kingdom Viridiplantae; phylum Streptophyta; class Magnoliopsida; order Fabales; family Fabaceae; genus Lathyrus; species Lathyrus sativus. The sequence goes on along the minus strand of OZ012741.1, from coordinate 597,485,718 downwards.
AAATATGAAGGAATGGGTCATTATTTATAAGTTAGAGGGTGACACAAAAAAGAAAAATTTCTTGGGTCAAAACTAATGTGTAAATCGTTTGGCATCTTGTTCAATCAATTAGAAGACCTTAAATTAATCGTTTAGTATGTTTAAAAAGGAAGGAAACAATATATAATTGTTGTCGTTCATTAATACATTGTCTTAAATGATTAAGGACAACTATTACACTAACTGGCCGATTGGGTATAGGTGCCAATCGATTGGACAATACAGATTTTTTCCAAAATTATTCAGACAGATCCTGATTCAAATGACGCAACTTCAAAATATTTTTAGGGATAATTATTTTAGAAAAATAGGCTTGAACATGTTTTGTGTGTGTGTGTGTGTGTATGTACGATTTAGCCGTATAAATTTACGAAAAAAAACCTTTTTCTTTTACATAATATTGGTCACTTAGACCTAATATAGCAAACTTTCACATTTTCTCTGTTTCACACTTTGAAACTTCAATACTTGTCTGGTAATTCAATCTTATAGACACTTGCTTTAATTCTACTTGGATATGAGGCTTGAGTTATATTTCATTTAGGTGCCATCATCTGAGGATGTTTTAAGTGATCATCAAACCCATGAAACCCTATTTAGTCTACTTTCATCTTTAATCGCTTGTTATACTTGTATTTAGTTGTTGTTCCGGACTGGCCCAATGGCTAAACATGGCCCAATCCACTTCTGCTCGCAGAACGGCCCAAGAGCCTAAGCCCTGCCAGTTAAGGGAAAAAGGAATCATTCTCTCCTCTACCCCTCTATTAAGGAAGGTTGGCCAGCTGAACCCCAAGACCAGCTGTCCTTCGTCACATTGTTGTCCTTCATGCACGGTTCCACCATCTAGGAACAGTCACGATACTCGTGCCTGCGACCACGCTCTTGCCCGCGATAACGTCTAGTTCCAAGCACCTCTGCCCATCCCAACGGCTAGTTTCTAGCAGTTACATATTCTTGGTGAACGAATATTTCACCCCGAAAATAGGGACCAATGGCCAAGCGCTGGGGGCATTATAAAAACCCTCTCATTTGAGAGGGTCAGGTATTCTAAAATCATCCTAAGACATACTCACTTTGTACTTTCCTTCTCTTCTTCTAATTCTTACTTTAGCATCAGAGTGCCTTGCAGGTACACCCCCTCCTCATCTTTGAAACCCAGCATCACAGGCGAAGTCTCTGGCCAAATTCAGGTTCTGATCAGCCGTCAAGATCAGTGGCTTTGTTTGTGGTAAAATTTTGTTTTCTCTATCTTTCTTTCCCCTGAAACCAAAGATCAAAGTAGCTTCTCAACTTCTCAAGATTCCGGTCATAGCCAACCATGATAACGTCCATGATGCTCACAACGCCTTCATTCCCCCTGTCAGCAAGGATGACAACGACGGGGTAAATCCCCTTTTTGGAGACAATGTTCCTCAACTGAGGGACGGAGTCACTGCACTCCCACCCTGGATCGCGACTATGACACAGAGGTCTAGTACTCATTAGATCACCAGCATGTCACAGTTCCGCTTAACATCGACCCGACCATGACAACTCTAGTCAAAGCCCTCAACAAAACAAACATTCTGATCCTCCAGCAGAACACAAGAATTAGAGCATTGGAAGAAGCCCTCCATCCAAGATCTCCTCCACAAAGGCGCGAGCACCAGAGGTCTCAAAGCCCTCCTCCTCGACGCTGGAGGAATCACTAGATCCTAGTAGATCTAAAACCCCTACCAATCAGAAAACGCGACCATACTCCTTCCTAGAGCCAGCACTCCCCAGAGGTCAAGAGAGCAAGAAGAGACCCACGGGAAGAAGGCCAACATTCTCCTCCGCCCAGACCCAATGGTCGGTGTGAACTCCTTCTCCCCGTCGGGATCGCGGTCCTCGCCCGAGCAGAGACACCCGCTCACGTTCGAGGTCAAGAGGTTACAATGACGACAAAGAGCCTTGAGGTCCATTATCCCAGAAGATCATGGTCACTCGACTATCCAGGGGGCTGGAGAAGCCTCCGCACCTAGGAACATACGATGGCACAACAGATCCTAACAAGCACATCGAGAACATTGATTCCCTGATCGGCTACCGCGGTGTCCGAGGCGCCATCAAATGCAAATTATTCCCGACAATGCTGAGGAAGGGAGCAATGTCCTGCTACAAGAGCCTCCCATACGAATCCATCACCTCATGGAGGCAGTTGGGGAGGATGTTCTCCAGACATTTAACGACCTCTCAACGCCACCCGAAGACAGAAGCCTCCCTCGAGGCCATCATCTAAGGAAGGTACGAATCTATTTGAGCTTACATTGAAAGATCCAACAAAGAAGTCATTCAGGTCCCCACGACTGACGGCATGAAAAAGTATTTGCTAGAACGCGGGCTCTGTCCCCGCAGAAAATTTGCCAAGGCTGTTGACATCGAAACCCCCACAACACTGGATGACCGCCCCCGAGAATCCCGTGACCATAAAGGATCGTCTGGCCGGTTCAACGAATACACACCGCTGACCGTCTCTCTTGAGAAGATTCTCTCCGAGTGTGCCAACTCGGATTTCTAGTAAGCAGGGGTCCACTTCACGAAGTAGATACTGACCAAGCCAAACACAGATAAGACGAAGTACCTCTAGCTCCACAAGAGCCACGGGCATATGACCGACGACTGCATCCATCTGAAGGATGCAATTGAGTTATTGATCAGGGACGAACACCTGAAGCAATTCACCGAGAAGAAGGACGCTCCTTGGCAGGACGCCTGGGAGTCAAAGAAGGTCGAAGAGAAGATGACTTCCTCAGACGAGACCAATCTTCAAGTCTCCATGAACATCTCACGGCTAGAAGACTTCTACGTCCCCGACGAGCTCAACATCCCTCCTTAGTTTGCTGCACACAGCCTAGGGGAAACCTTCCCTTCCATCATGGTCATCTCGGGAGGGGGATTCAACAAGGTGAAAGTGGGATCCGTCAAGAGGAAGTTCGAGCATTTCATCAACACAAGCTCGAACCGGAGTTCTACACTTGATAAGGTTCGGGGAGAGTCGGCTCCCATCACTTTCTACCGCGAAGAACTTCTCGGTAGAGCTCCTAACTCCAGCATTCCTTTGTTCGTAAGGGCAAAAATGACCGACTTTGACGTTCGGCGCATTTTGGTCGATCAAGGAAGCTCGGTTAACATCATGTTCTCCCAACTGTTCTCCACACTTCAGCTGGACGAGACACACCTGACGCCCTACGTAGGCTCTAATCTAAAAGGCTCCAACGGGTCAGTCATAAAGCCATGGGGGTACATGGAGCTGATCGTCACCTTCTGGGTAGCAGAAACGACCAAGTCCATCAAAGTCCAATTCCTGGTCATTGATTGCCTATCCCTCTACCAATGCATCTTCGGACGGTCAACTCTGGCCGAACTGGTAGTCGTACCATCAATCGTGCACCTAAACATGAAATACTACACTTCTAAGGGGCTCATTGCCACCTTGCACAGAGACATCGAAGCAGCGAGAATGTGTTTCAAGGCAGCCTCAAAAGGGCTGAACACAATAGCCGCTCGACCAAAGACTCCCAGCAAGCCTACTCTGCTCTGCAGCTCCGAAGAGGCGAAACTACAGCTCAGCGTCGACTCCATCGACCTCGATAGCCGTTTCTCCGAGGATGATTTGAGGGATCAGAAAGGGAAAGGAGATCCAGCCAAGCTCGAGCAGCCCTTCCACATCGTCTAGCAAAGGTCAGACCGCCCATCCGATGTGGCCGATCCCAGATGGAAAATTCGAACTAGTCATCCTCGGTGATGATCCCCACAAGGGAGTAAAGATTGGGACCGGCCTCCCCGACCTTGCGAGGAAGCACCTGAAAGCCTGTCTTTGGGAGATTGCAGATTTGTTGTATGGAGCGACTCAGAGATGCCCGAGCTAGATCCTAAGATGGCCTGCCACCACCTCACCATCAACCCTGTCGTTAGGGCAGTAGCTCAACGTAGGTGAAAACAGTCTCCAGAAAAAACCGAGGCTGCCGAACAAGCTGTAAAAGACCTCCTAGAGGAAAATTTCATCTCAGAAGCCAAGTACACTACTTGGTTGTCCGATGTTGTGCTTGTAAAGAAATCAAATGGGAAATGGCGAATGTGTGTTGACTATACCGATCTTAATAGGGCCTAAAGACGCATATCCCCTCCCTAACATAGACAAATTAGTTGGTAATTCTGCTAGTTTTTAATTATTGTCCTTCATGGATGCGTATTCGGGCTATAACCAAATACCGATGGCCAAAAGTGATAAAAGGTACACAACTTTCATGACCGAATCGGGCAATTATTACTATAATGTAATGCACTTCGGCTTAAAAAAACGTTGTCACTACCTACCAAAGAATGATGAATAAAGCCTTTCGAGGAGAAATCAGAGATATGCTCGAAGTTTATATGGACGACATGATCGTGAAATCCCACGAGGAATCCGATCATACGCTCCATCTGAAGAATGTCTTTGAACATGCCAGGAAGTACAAGAATGCGCTTCAATCCGGAGAAGTGCACGTTCGAGGTACGGGCAGGAAAGTTCCTCGGTTTCTACCTAACAGAACGAGGAATCGAAGCGAACCCCGACAAATACAGAGCCTTCTCTGAATTCCCCATGCCGAGCTCGAAGAAATCGATCCAATCTCTGAATGGGATGCTCACATCTCAGTCCCAATTTGTGGCCAAATCTTGCTCAGCATGCTCTCCCCTTTTTCAAAATCCTCCACAAATAGGAAACCTTTGAATGGACGAAGAAATGCGACAAAGCCCTCCTCCGCCTAAAACAAGCGTTATCGGAACCACCTGTCTATCTCACCGTCGCAACCGAGGCTGTAAGCGCAGCCCTTATTCGTGAAACCCCAGAAGGAAAAAAGTCCATATACTTCACCAGCAAGGCACTGCAAGGGCCAGAACTCAGATATCAGTAGATCAAAAAAGTAGCAGTGGCCCTCATCAACGCAGCGAGGAGACTAAGGCACTACTTCCTAGCGCACGCTGTTGTGGTACAAATGGACCAGCCTGTAAGGCAATTGTTAGGCCGTCCAAATATGGCCGAAAGAAGGCTTAGATGGTCGCTAGAACTGTCCGAGTTCGACATCCAATACGAGAGCAGAAAGGCCCTCAAAGATCAAGTGTTGACTGAATTCATGGTAGAGATGACCTTGCCTGCCTCCTCGACTTGTGGAGCTCACAAGTGGATAATCTTCGTCGACGGAGTGTCCAGCTCAGTAGGAAGTGCAGTAGGCATCATTCTGGAAAACGAGGAGGGTATTCTCATCGAGGTCTCGCTTACCCTATCTTTCCCCACCTCTAACAATCAGGCAGAGTATGAGGCCTTCCTTGCAGGTTTGTGCCTCGCCGAAGACCTGGGAGTCGAGGAAGTCGTAATCTGCATAGATTCTCAGCTCGTGGCCATCCAGGTACGGGGAGAGTATCAGGCCAAGAACGACAACCTATCAGAATACTTAACCTTGGTCAAGGAAAAAATGAAGAAGTTTACATCGGTGGAGGTAAAGCATGTTCCCCACGAACACAATGTCCGGGCAGATGTCCCTTCAAAGCTGGCGAGCACAAAGAAAAAGGGAGGAAACAAATTGGTCATCCAAGAGGTACTTCCTCGACATAGCATCGAGAGAAATCTCACGATCCTCGACGTGCACGTCATTAGCGACAACAACTGTTGGATGACCCCAGTCTACAACTACCTCGCCAAGGACGAACTACTGTCCGACCCAAAGGAAGCCATCATGGTCAGACGCAAGGCATGTTCATATGTCCTGGTCGAAAATAAGCTCTATAGGCGAGGGTCCACCATTCCTCTCCTCAAATGCATTGAGGAAGAAACGGTCGCCCACGTCTTGGTGAAATCCACAAAGGGATCAACGCCAAGCACCTCAGAGGAAGATCCCTCACCAGGGAAGCCCTACGAGCAAGATATTATTGGCCGACCATGCAGCACGACACAAACAAGCACATGAAAAAATGTGACAAATGCCATGTCACGTAGACATGCACTTGGAACCGCCAAATGAGCTCAAAGAAATGTCCTCCCCGTGAGCCTTCGCATGGTGGGGCATGGACATCCTATGACCATTCTCCGTAGGGTCAAATCAGAATAAATACCTTATAGTAGGCATTGACTACTTTACAAAATGGATAGAAGCGAAGGCTCTGGCCAAAATAACTGCTCAGAACATACTTCGTTTCTACAAGCAAAACATCCTTTCTCGTTTTGGCATCCCCCGGGAAATCGCCACAGACAACGGGACACAGTTCACAGACAAAAAGCTTCAAGAGTTTGTCGCCTAACTGGGTACCAAACAACAATTCGCGTCCATCGAGCACCCACAAACGAACGGACAAACCGAGGCAGCCAACAGGGTAATCTTACAAGGTCTCAAACGAGACTAGACGAAACCAAGAAATAATGGGTCGAGGAGCTGCACAACGTGCTCTGGGCCTACCATACTGTGCCCCACTCTTCGATCGGGAAATCCCATTTCCGTTTAGAATACGGGACTGGGGCAGTAATCCCTATCGAAATTCATGCGCCCTTCAGGCGGACAGAAGCTCCCCTGGACGAGGAGAACAACAGTGAGGCACTAAGGGAAGAGCTCAATCTCGTCGAAGAGGTCTGATCAGGAGCTTCCCTCTGTAAGGCCTCTTTAAATTAAAAAATCACGATTAGGAAATAACGCCAAAGTCATACGACTAGAGTTCCAAGTGGGCAATCTCGTCCTAAAGAGAAATCACAAAGATTCTCGTGAAGGAAAACTTGCCGCAAATTAGGAAGAACCCTATCGTGTTCGGGCAAAAATAAAGAATATGGCCTACTACCTAGAACATCTCACTGGGGAAGAACTTGCTCGACCATAGAACGTTAAAAAGCTAAAACAATATTTTAGCTAAGGCCACAACTGTCGGCATGCTCCATCGACACAACGAGCATAATGTACTTACCAGAAGTGCACGCCCTGGTACAAGTGTTGCATACTAAAATGAATCGAGGCAGGCTTTTTCTCTAGAACGAACAAACCCTCAGCCTGACAGCGGTCCCTCGATCGAGCCCGCCATCGCCAATGTACCATAAAAGGTAGAACACCCAACTCACGATGGGAAGTTCATGCCACGAACTCGGGCCACAAACGCGACCTGAGCTCTGCTCTCATGCCCAAAAATGACCCAGGCCTTTCAACCAGTGCCCCTCACCGTCGAACACCAATTTGTCAAGCAAACCCTGAAATATAAAAATCGTTCACAAAATACCCCGTACAATGGGCACAAGTGACGAGGAGGTGTGGCACTTAGTGAATTTAAGCAAAGTAAAAACATGCACCAAAAATAAATCATACACCACCGACCAACACGGTCAAAAAGAAATATTATCATATAAAACGGCCACGAGGACCGCAATTGTGCTGATTACAATAAAAAGGGGTCAAGCCCAATCCAAAAAGATAAAATTACAAAGATACGACATGCAGGCCAGAAGTACAACAAAGAGAAAATCAGTCCGTCATAGGTTGAGGCTCCTCGCGGACAGGCTACTCATGCTCCTCGCTAAATCTGAGGAAGTCTGGGAGGATGATTTGGCCGCCTACCACACTGTAGAGAAACCTGGTCCCCTCAGTAGACAGCTCGACCCCGGGGTTTCCAATCCTCAACTTCCCCCACAACTATGTTAAAAGCCTCCTCGGAGACCCATACACAATCCTCCTCAGCCTGGCTGATACGAGAAACAACCTCGGCTCGAGTCTTCAGACTCTTCACCTTATCGCTTTCATCCTCAACAAAAGCAGTGGCAGCCCTCAACAATGTGACCAAGTCCTCCGCAACTTTTTTCTCTGCAGCTAGTGTATCCCTCTCCTCGGTGACCTTGGACAACTCACCCTTATACTTCTTCCCCGCCTCTTTGATGGCCTTGCCCAGTTCCTCTCTGGACTTCTTCGCTGCCTCCTCCGCAGCCTTCAGCTTTTCCTCCAGAACCGTGTTTGCGGCCTGTGCCTTCTTCAGCTCCACTTCTTGGAGGGCCCCTCCTCGGTGTAGACAATTTCCATACCCAAGACCCCCATTAGGGTAGCGACGTTCTGGGCCAGCATCATCCTCTTGCTCGGATGGTCCAGCTCCTCGAGCTTTAAGGACTTCGCCTATTGGAGTGCGAGGGAGAAGCCTTCGAAGGAACTCCTATTGTGAAAGCAAGGAGGCAGCTCATATTTTCTCTTCTCCCCCTCGTGAGTAAGGTCGAGGACCTCGTCCGCCCGGAGGAGCTTGGACCTCGAGGTTACCTGCAGCGGGGAGGTCTGGGTGGCTGCAACTCCGGAGGATGAAGTCTCTGACCCCATCGGGGGCGGAACCACTTGCTCGCCTAGGCAGCTTTTCCCGATCTTCTTGCCCACCTTGAGCTTTGCTTGGACACTCTTCACCATATGCTCCTGGACCGTGGACATCTTGCTAGCAAAACAACTGGCACACATTAGTAAACAAGGAAAATAATAATACGAACAAGCTAAAAAATAAATGGCTATCCAAAAGTTCCAGAGCCTTATCACGAGTGTCGAGGAGCTCCTTCGTACTAATGTATCGGGTCTCCACCTTAGTCCCCCCGTCTTCTTCATAATAATGTCCCCGCTCCTGGTCATACATTGAGTAGGGAGGAAACCATCAACAAAGGCCACAAAATTATCGTAGCTGACCTGATCGTCCTCCCCCAACATGTGCGAATTGGCGAGGTAATCATCGACAACATCTTCCCTTGTACCTTGCCCTTCTCTTCGATGATGGGCTCCCCACTCTTGTCTGTCGAAACCTCCCAGACAAATGAGGAGTCTTTTGCTCTCTCCGACACGGACTCAACTATGTAAAACCTCTCCTTAAACGTCTTGATGGACTTAGAGAGTGGCTCTGAACTGCCTCCCAACAACATGGCATTAGAGATGGAAGACGGCGAAGAAGAGGAGGATAATGGCTCCAATCTTCAAAAATTCGCATGTTATCTTGAATTCCCGGATGAAGGCAATCGAGTTTGGGTGTAATTGGGAGGGTGCTAAATCTAGGTGTCCAAAAAATGCCACTTGAAAGTCTGTGAAGGGCAGCATCAACCCAATCTCCTTGAAGACAAACTCGTACATGGGGAACCTATCCCCGTAGGCCGAGCATATTTGGTTGTCTGCCTCAGGAAAATGAAACCTCCAAACTCCCTCGACGCCCACCGTGGTGAAGGCATCCTGAGCGTGAAAAGCAAAGAGGAAGGCATGCTCCCGAGGCTCAGCAACAACCCACTCTCTCTTCGAACTACTAGAAGCGGGTGTTTCGCCGGAATTCTAGGGAGAGAAAGTTTCATTAGCACTGTTATCCTTCGAAGAGCTCTCCTTGGATAATTCCCTCATAACTTCATCCCCGAGATCGCGAGACATCTCTTTTATCTTTAAAGCAGAGGAAAAAAGTGAATTCAATGACAAATTCAAATCCACCCTTCCACCGCTAGTCAAGTAAAAAGGCGCATGAAGGCTCGAGGAAAACGTACCTGGCCTAAGTCCTTACTCAAACAGCTCAGCAACGGTGCAAGGAGACGCCCATGGCAATCCCTCAAACCCACACGGGGAGATCCTCTTCAGTGTGTTACCCACAATTCCGTTGGAGATCCACCGGAAAACTCATGAGTACACCGAAAATGCATAAGCTCCATTGGCGAAAATCTCGCTCGTTGTCGCGATGGTGTCAAAATCGATGAAAAATCCTAAGTTCCTAACGCTTCAACAACGGCGCCAACAGAAGAAAATGGCCTAACCACCGCCAGTCAGCAACATTCGTCGGAAACCACCCCTACTCTACCATTTTCATCCTAACCACATGCAATCTAATTAGAATACGGATTGAAATGCTTAAAATAAAAAGGGTGAAGAAAACTTACAAGGTCGAAGTGAAGAAAAGCTGGTCGGCGAAGTCTGGTCGTTGCTCGTGTGGCGGCATTACGGTGGTTGATGACGGAAACAGGGACAAGCAACAAGATGAGATTTTGTTATTATAGTATATTGAAATATGCTTTTGATGATAACGACTGATCTTGACAGCTGAAAGAAATAGGGACAAACAGGGACAAACACATCTTCTAGATTATAATACACGAAACACAACAGACTTAATCTAACAAACAACAACATTTATCCAAACAACAAAAACATCCAACATACTCAAAAATAAAATAAAAGTGTTACATTTCTCCAATATTTACCTCAAAAGATCCAAGGGAAATGAAATCCAAAGACAAAGCAACAAAGTAGCAAAGTCCTTAGAAGCGGTTCCATCCACATTATCATCAAGATAGTAGGTTGAGTCGAGGAAGCTCCAATAGATTAAGGGCTCAATATCTTGATAATTCCCTCATAAACACTTTTTCTTGCAGTGGACATAACAATAATATGTTGTAGAGCCTTTGATTTTTGAACTAATGCCTTGAAAATATGAAATCTCACAGGTCCAAATAGAGGATTCATATATCTTCCATCAATACCCAAATCGATTTCATCAATATGAACAACATTAGAAATGGCAATGCCACCGACATATTTTCCATAAAATAATTTGTAATTAAATTTCAACACACTAGAGGTAGCACCAACCTCGTTCTCACTTATGACAATACCATTATTTTAAGAACTCAATATACCACAAATTATAGTAGGGGCTTAATGAGAAATGTAATTATTCGCAGTCTCTACGCCTGAAGGATTATAGCGCAGAGGACAAGAAATTCATTAATTTAAATAGTCAATAGTATACGACAGTCTCATGTGAACTCTTCCAATTCAGTGTCCTTTTCTAATACTACAATTTCAATTCAAGCTCACCTGAATCTGAGATCCCCTCATTTCACTCAAACACTCTTCCAAATATTTGTTAGAACCAATTATTTATGGTGTGACAAAAATCATAATTACAAATCAAATATTTTATCCCTTAAAATATAAAAGACTTTCTAAGATAGAGTATTACACAAGAAATTTCAATCTTGGTAGGCCTGTTTGCAAATGACGGATATGCATTGATCATTCGAAAATTATAAAAGATGCAAGAAAGATTGATCTTAGTAAAACGTGTGGCGCTTTTTACATTACTGCAAAAGCATGCAATTTGATTGCAATTGTAGCAAATGAAAACCATAAACTATAATGCCAAATACTATGCCATATGAGTAAGAACAAGATAAAGATTATGAACTCCATTTAAAAACTTCAAAATGTTTATTAATTAGAAATTGATTATGTGAAAATTGTATACTTGGAAAACATATAAATATGTCTTTAAAAAAAGTGGAAAAACACTAAAGAAATAGAAGCTTGAACTTGTTTTGTATGATACAAAGCTTGACTAGTGGTCAAAGAATTTCATACAATAAAGAGTGGAGTACATCAAAAAAATTGGCACCAATTACGGAGATCAATATTATCACGTTTGTGTCAAGTATTGTTGCAAGTGGAGAGATTTTTCTTGAGCATATATGAAAATTGCATTTCTTCACAGAACAAATTTAAATGAAGAGTTATATGTGCACCAACATGAAGGATTCCTATAAAAAGGAAAAAGAGAATAAGGTATACATATTAGAGAAGAGATTGTATGGTATAAAACATGCTCCAAATTAAATGGTACAAGAATTTTAAAGCTTCATGTCAAAGGAGATTTTATGGAAGTCCAATGTTGATAATTGAAATTTCTTTAAGAGATATAAATCTATCTATATCATGTTTTTGTTTTATATTTATTTATTTTATCCGTGGATATCCAATAAACTATCTGTATCATATTTGTGACAAATTTTATCCGTGGATATCCGCGAGTACGGATTTCTTTACCATCCCTATTTGCTATCGACCCATCAGTATTGTGCTTCAACTTGAATACCCATTTTACTTCAATAGTTTTTGTATGAGTTGGCAATTCGACCAACTCCCATGTGTTGTTTCTTTTAATTGCTTGTAACTCTTCGACCATAGCATACTTCCATTTTTTATCTTTGAAGGCTTCACTATAGTTGATTGGTTCAGTACCTAAAACTAAAGCAAAATGAACTAGTTTCCCATCTATTGTGACTTCATCATCACCAACCACTTGATAGTCTTGAAGTCTTGTTGAACGAGCTCCAATTCATTGAGATCTCTGACTTGTGCCAGCCATATCCACTTTAACTTTGACTATATCGAGAGTGTCAACAACTGCTTCAAATTCTTCTTCGATTAGAGTATCAATAATTTCTTCCACTTCGACATCATTACTTGCTTCGTCGAAATCATAGCTCATACGTGGCTTGTCAATTGCATTACTAGAATTCTAATCCCAGGTAGAATTTTCATCAATCATAATGTCTCGAATCATCACAAACTTCTGATTAATTAGATTGAACAACTTGTATACTCCAGTCTTATGTTATCCTACTAGAATCATAGGCTCACTCTTATCATCAAGCTTCCTTCTCCCAGCATCATAAATATGCTTGTAGCAAATAGAGCCAAACACCTTCAGATGAATCACTGATGGTCTTTTTCCACTCCACACTTCTTCAGGAACCTTTTTCTTCAGCTTCTTGGTAGGGAACCTGTTCATAATATAAACAGAAGTCGAAACAGCTTCACCCCATAAGGATTTTGGCAATTTTTCTGCTTCAGCATGCATCTCGCCATGTCCAATATGGTCTTGTTTCTTCTTTCGGATGTTCCATTATGTTAAGGATTATAAGGAGTATTTATTTCATGATCAATACCACGTTCTACAAAGAATGCTTCAAATATCTTGGATGTGTATTTGCCACCTCCATCTGTTCGTAGAAATTTAATTTTCTTTTCACCCTAGTTTTCGACAAGTATCTTGAATCTCTTAAAGATTTTGAATACTTCATCCTTTCGTTTGATCACATCGGTTCAGAGCCTTGAAGGATACTTATCAAAAAATGAGACGAAGTACATGTTTCCACTAATGGTATGCTCTTCAAAAGGACCACATACATCTGAATGTACAACTTCGAGTATGCAGGATGATCTCATTTGCATAGTCGAAACGGAAGACTTTCTGAACTGCTTTCCGACATGACAACCTTCACAGAGTTTGTCGAGCATCTCCAAGCTTAGTATATCAATGACCATATATTGAGTAATCATTTGATTTAGCAACCTAAATTTCAGATGGTCAAACCACAAATGCCACAACCAACTATTCTTGTGGTCGATAACTTTTTTCAGACATTGCACCTCAATTGAATTGATCATGGTCTTAAATGTTCTATTCTTCAACAAAGGAGATTTCAAGATCAAGTTATTATGAATGTAGAAAAGTTTTAAGGCTCCATCTTTCATAACCATTGATAACCCATTTTCGACCAGTTGTACAACACTTAGCAGATTGCACTTCATTCCAGGGATATAATACATCTTTGATCAAGAATTTTGCTTCATTACTCCTTAGAATAACCATGTTGTCAGTACCTTTTTCTTGCAACAAGTTATTATCGCTTTCATCCTCCTCAGCCTGGCTGATACGAGAAACAACCTCGGCTCGAGTCTTCAGACTCTTCACCTTATCGCTTTCATCCTCGACAAAAGCAGTGGCAGCCCTCAACAATGTGACCAAGTCCTCCGCAGCTTTTTTCTCTGCGTCTAGTGTATCCCTCTCCTCGGTGACCTTGGCCAGCTCACCCTTATACTTCTTTCCCGCCTCTTTGGTGGCCTTGCCCAGTTCCTCTCTGGACTTCTTGGCTGCCTCCTCTGCAGCCTTCAGCTTTTCCTCCAGAACCGTGTTCGCGGCCTGTGCCTTCTTCAGCTCCACTTCTTGGAGGGTCCCCTCCTCGGTGTAGACAATTTCCATACCCAAGACCCTCATTAGGGTAGCGACGTTCTGGGCCAGCATCATCCTCTTGCTCGGATGGTCCAGCTCCTCGAGCTTTAAGGACTTTGCCTGTTGGAGTGCGAGGGAGGAGCCTTCGAAGAACTCCTGTTGTGAAAGCAAGGAGGCAGCTCATATTTTCTCTTCTCCCCCTCGTGAGTAAGGTCGAGGACCTCATCTTCCCGGAGGCGCTTGGACCTCGAGGTTACCTGTAGCGGGGAGGTTTGGGTGGCTGCAACTCCGGAGGATGAAGTCTCTGACCCCGTCGGGGGCGGAACCACTTGCTCGCCTAGGCAGCTTTTCTCGATTTTTTGCCCACCTTGAGCTTTGCTTGGACACTCTTCACCATATGCTCCTGGGCCGTGGACATCTTTCTAGCAAAACAACTGGCACACATTAGTAAACAAGGAAAATAACAATACGAACAAGCTAAAAAATAAATGGCTATCCAAAAGTTCTAGAGCCTTCTCGCGAGTGTCGAGGAGCTCCTTCATATTAATGTATCGGGTCTCCACCTTAGTCCCCCCGTCTTCTTCATAATAATGTCCCCGCTCCTGGTCACACATTGAGTAGGGAGGAAACCATCAACAAAGGCCACAAAATTATTGTAGCTGACCTGATCGTGCTCCCCCAACATGTGCGAATTGGCGAGGTAATCATCGGTCCCCTGGGTAAAATGGTCCTCACTCTAGCATAAAGGGAACTTCGACAACATCTTCCCTTGTACCTTGCCCTTCTCGTCGATGATGGGCTCCCCACTCTTGTCTGTCGAAACCTCCCAGACGAATGAGGATTCTTTGGCTCTCTCAGACACAGACTTAACTATGTAAAACCTCTCCTTAAACGTCTTGAAGACTCAGAGAGTGGCTCTGAACTGCCTCCCAACAACATGGCATTAGAGATGGAAGACGGTGAAGAAGAGGAGGATAATGGCTCCAATCTTCAAAAATTCGCATGTTATCTTGAATGCCCGGATGAAGGCAATCGAGTTTAGGTGTAATTGGGAGGGTGCTAAATCTAGGTGTCCAAAAACTGCCACTTGAAATTCTGTGAAGGGCAACATCAACCTAATCTCCTTGAAGACAAACTCGTACATGGGGAACCTATCCCCGTAAGTCGAGCATATTTGGTCGTCCGCCTCAGGAAAATGAAACCTCCAAACTCCCTTGACGCCCACTATGGTGAAGGCATCCTGAGCGTGAAAAGTAAAGAGGAAGACATGCTCCCGAGGCTCAGCAACAACCTACTATCTCTTCGAACTACGAGAAGCGGGTGTTTCGCCGGAATTCTAGGGAGATAAAGTTTCATTAGCACTGTCATCCTTCGAAGAGCTCTCCTTGGACAATTCCCTCGTAACTTCATCCCCGAGATCACGAGACATCTCTTTTATCTTTAAAGCAGAGGACAAAAGTGAATTCAATGACAAATTCAAATCCACCCTTCCACCGCTAGTCAAGTAAAAAGGCGCATGAAGGCCCGAGGAAAACGTCTCCGGCCTAAGTCCTTACTCAAACAGCGCAGCAACGGTGCAAGGAGACGCCCATGGAAATCCCTCAAACCCACACGGGGAGATCCTCTTTGGTGTGTTACCCACAATTCCCTTGGAGATCCACCGGAAAACTCATGAGTACACCGAAAATGCATAAGCTCCATTGGCGACAATCTCGCTCGTTGTCGCGATGGTGTCAAAATCGATGAAAAATCCTAAGTTCCTAACGCTTCAACAGCGGCGCCAACAGAAGAAAATGGCCTAACTACCGCCAGTCAGCAACATTCGTCGGAAACCACCCCTACTCTACCATTTTCATCCTAACCACATGCAGTCTAATTAGAATACAAATTGAAATGCTTAAAACAAAAAGGGTGAAGAAAACTTACAAGGTCGAAGTGAAGAAAAGCTGGTAGGCGAAGTCTGGTCGTTGCTCGTGCGGCGGCATTACAGCGGTTGATGACGGAAACAGGGACAAGCAGCAAGAGAAGATAGAGAAGCAAAAAGTATAAATGAATGTTTTCTCCCTCTATTTATAGACAGCTCAGAGGCACGTGCACGAGCACGCGCGACATAGTGGCATTAACTTGACCCTAGCATAACCATCATTACGCATTAAATGTGGAACGTGGCTCGACGCGCACATTGCACTCCATACCTTAAAGTCTCATCAACTGTTGGGCTCCCCGCTCGTCGGGAACGCAAAACAATGTTTCAGGTTCCCCGGGCGCAGGTGCCCTCGAGCACCATGAAACGACCTCGTCTCAGTAATAAGCGTCTACCACGCCTGCTCCTCCTCGCGACCGTGGGCTTCTCTTAAGTTATCACTCCTATGCTCAGGAGCAACGACTTGGGAGGCTCCTGTTCTGGACTGGCCCAATGACTAGGCATGACCCAATCTAGTTATGCTTCCAAAATAGCCCAATAGCCTAAGCCCTTCCAGTTAAGGGCAAAAGGAAGCATTCTCTTCTCTACCCCTTTGCCGAGGAAGGATGGCCAGCTGACCTCTAGGATCAGCTTATCGTCGTCACGTTTATGCCCGTCACGCACGGTTTCACCACCCAGGAACAGTCACAATGCTCGTGCCCGCGGCAACGGCTAGTTCCGAGCACCTCTGCCTGTTCCAACGGCTGGTTTCTGGTAGTTACCTATTCTTGAGGAGCGAATATCTCTCCCCGAAAATAAGGATCAATGGCCAAGCGTTGAGGGCATTATAAAAACCATCTCATTTGAGAGGGCCAGGTATTCTAAAATCATCCTAAGACATACTCACTTTGTATTTGCCTTCTCTTCTCCCGATTCTTACTTTAGCATCAGAGTGCCTTACAGGTACACCCCCTTCTCATCTTTGAAACATAACATCACAGACGAAGTCTCTGGCCCACTTCAGGTTCTAATCAGCCGTCAAGATCAAGTGTTATCATCAAAATCATATTTATCATTAAGAACATGAAAGCTTTTTTAACCTGCAAAACATGGTTCCACAGATGTATCGCCATAAGTCAAGATATATTTCAAAATATGCTGCCTATAAAAATATTTCAATATACTATAATAACAGAATCTCATTTTGCCCATTTTTTAGGCAAAGAATCAATGCAAATATTTAAGCACATCTTCTAGATCAAAACACACAAAACATAACATATACAATCTAACAAACAACAACATTCATCCAAGCAACAAAAACATCCAACACACCCCAAATAAAATAGGTGTGTGTCATTTCTCCCCTTATTTTCCTCTAAAGAGCTAAGGGCAAGAGAATCTAGAGCCAAAACAACAAACAAATAAACCTAAACATAACAAATCAATCCTTAAAAATTAACAATAAACCAACAGAACATCAAGGAAAATAAAAAATCCAAAGTGGCGGAGTCCTTAGAGGCGGTTTCATCCCCCATTATCATCAATATCTTCTTTTCTAGAACTAGAGAAATCTACATTCTAATCCACATGCACAACAACTTTATCAAAATTAAGAATAACAAGTTGAGTCAAGGAAGCTCCAACAAACCGAGGATTCGAAATCTTGATGATTCCTTCACAAACAATTTTCCTTGTAGTGGACGTAGCAACAAAATCTCTTGCAAAGCCTTTACTTTGTGAATTAATTCCTTGAGAATATGACTTCTCACATGTCTAGAGAAAGGATCAACATCTAACATATCTTCATCAATTCCCAAATCAATTTCATCAATAACATTAACAATAGGAATAACAATGTCACTGACATGTTTCCCAATAAATAACTTGTAATTAATGTTTAACACATTAGGGATAGCACCAACATTTTCTTCACTTGTGACAATATCATTCTTTTGAGAACTCAATATACAAAAAAAGGAAATCTAATGGTAATTTTGACCATATATGACTCGACATCATTAAATCCACTAAGAAGATTAACAACAAACTCTTTCACTAACTTAGGATAATAAGGATCAACATTCATCAAAATCATCGACAATTGAGCATCCCTAAGGAGCTTCATATTTTCATTTCACTTTTATGGATCAGCAGAGAGTTCCCTCTAAGAGGCTAACCTTCTACGAAAAATAAACTTCCATTTGGCTACCCTCTTCACAATGAAAAGTCACGTTGTCAAGAGGAATTGGAGGAATATTTTTGCTAAGCTTATTCCCTCCACTAGACAATTTAGCTTGCTTAGAAGTCTAATAAACCCAGTTTTCTTCATCTTCGATATCAACCATGATGCCAGAAGCAGTCTTCTTTATCTTCACATTGTTGCTTAGTTAGACTTCTTCTTAATGCCCATTTTCTTCTCCTTCTCAACAATTTTCTTCTTTTCATCATTACTCTTCTTCTTCTTTTCAACCATAACATTTTTCTTGTTAATAATAGTCTTCCTTTTCTCAATGCTCATTTTCTTCTTCTCAATTACAACCTTATTGAAATTTTATTCCTCAGGGGACAAATGTTGAATGCGATATCCTAGAAAACTGGTTCGACAAGTTAAACTATAATCACCACAATTAACAAAGAATCAATTGTACAAGATGATGGAGAAGGAAATCAATCAAGAACATAGTAGTTGGTAACCCAGTTCAATGCAATAACACCTACATCTTGAGGGTTGGATTTCAACCCAAGAAAGGAAATTCACTATTAGTAGTTTAGTACATTTAGTCTTACAAGCAACAACAAGTCATGTGTTGTTCAATGCCTCTTCCTAAAATTACCTAATGAATTTCTATTTAGGTATCCCCTTAAATATAGAAACCCTTATCACTTTCTATCAATTACTAAACCCTAGTGATGGGTGTTTAACAAATAAAAAGATTAATACAACTCAACTAGACAAACCTACAACTATTTCAAGTTACTGAAACATAGAGTGGTGTACATATAACAATAACAATCACTCAAATAAAACCCTAGACTTCTAATATTTTTAATGTATTTCTTACTTTCCAATGTAGGTTTTGAGCTCCTTATATAGAAAAAGTATTCTGGGATTTTCTCCTTGGATCTTTGATTTAATTTCGTCTAGAATCTTTGCACAATCTTTTGGATATGATTTGTTCCATAAATATATCCAACAATAAGATATGATTTGCTTTGTTTTAGATTCAAATTTAAATCACATTTAAATTTGGTTTTATCTTCATAGTTGTCCAACAAATTATATAATCATATTGCTAAATAAAAGCATAGGTTATATAATCATTTTTACTCCCCATTTTTTCCATAACATGGAAAAGAATTAGTACATCAAAAGAGGTCAGACATGCATAGGTTAGTATGTTAGCACATATACAACCAAAAACATGAGTAGAACAAATAGAAGAACATCAAGAGATGCATAAGCATTATATTTGTTTGTTGTACATAGTCTAAAGAGGTTATAAAGCCTTTACATATTCATAACAAAAACATGCCTAAGAAGAATATGGCCAGCAACAATTATAACAACTTGGAACTATTCAAGAAGAAATCTCCAAACTTTAGCTTCTTAGTTTAAAAGCCAATTTAAGTTGTCCTTATCTGACTCATAATCACTTGAGTCACTTGATTCCTTTAGTTATGCAATTGCAGCCTCAATCTTCCTTATCTTCTCAGGATTCAAATTTGAGATCATTATCTTCTTAGAGTCAGATGTTCCACCAGAAGGTTCAACAATGGTGATGTTATTCCTAGCATTTCTACCTTCCTTAGCCTTTTTTAACCAAGACTCCAACATATCACCAATATCCTTAGGAACCTCAATTTCTTTGACATGTATGCTCCTGCTAGATTGTTTAGACGAATCATCAAAATTTTGATTCATGTTGTGAGGAAGAGCTTGAATTACTAGAGAGAGATCTGTAATATGAGATAGGATAAGGCAATATGTTTATTTTTCTTGCTTGTAACGATAGCCTAGTTACACCAAACTTGAGATAACAAAAGAATCTGCCTTATTTTTCGTGCCAAAGTGGTCTTAGGGGAGAGAAATGCTTTTTCTCTTTTGGTACAACTCCCTAGTATTAATTGTTATAGACCCTTACAGGTGCAAATACCATGGGCACACCTTAGTTCTTCAAATTGATTTGCATTCAAAGCTTTAGTGATAATGGCTCATACCAATGTCATGACATCTTCTCCCACATTATACTCCTTCAACATTTGCTTCATCCAAAGCAATTGCTTACCGTTGCTCCCTGCACTAGTGTATTCAACTTTATCAGAAGATAATGTTACACTATTTTGTTCCTTGCTAACCCAATATTTGTTGTTGACAAGAGGGAACGTCCATCATATGTAACATTCCTATCATCATCACCAATATAACTTATCATGAGGTTGTCCTTGTCTGTCACACTAACTTCCTATAGCAG
This sequence comes from Lathyrus sativus, assembly GCA_963859935.3. NCBI lineage: Eukaryota > Viridiplantae > Streptophyta > Magnoliopsida > Fabales > Fabaceae > Lathyrus > Lathyrus sativus. The sequence continues at coordinate 597,465,486 of OZ012741.1, read as the reverse complement.
TTGTACCACTTCTTCAAATGGAAATACTTCTTTCGATAGACTCCTTTCAAGGCCTATCCTTTTATGATACAAACACATCCCCTTAAACATTGTGAGAAACTCTTTTTTATCCATCATTTTTTGTATGTTGAACATAATGACCAAGGCATTAGCTTCAACATTTATCTCTGATTTTAGCATTCTAGTTTTTCACAGTTAGCAAGAACAACTTCCTTATCCTTCCTATGAGTTGGGAATTCAGCTACAACATTGTCACTCAAGATGTCTGGCACATTCGAGAAGGCATCTTCCTTATCAATATTGATGACATCTTTGAGCACTTGGTTACTCCACAAGAGTTGCGAAAAATTTCTCCCAACACATAAACCTTGGGAATCATATGTGTAGTCCTTCATTTGATTTACTTGAAAATCAGAAAGGCAACTAAAAGTTTCTACCTTGCTCACCTCTAATTCAGCCAGCATTTTTTGAACATAATTCTCTGTCATCCTACCCAACATGGCGTCTATCATCAAATCCTCACTGTCTCTCGTATTGAAACCCTCTATATTTTTTATATTCGTAGTAACATTCCAATAACTATTGAGGAATTTTCTTTTCACTTTATTTGACAATTTTTTAGCTTCACAATACATGAAGGTCTTGGTATCAACCTGATGGCTCCAATATGATCAAAAGTTTCAGCATCACAAAGTCTTCCATTTTGTTCAGCAGATTTTATGGTAACATCTTGCTCCTCATCATTATGCGAAGACATCTCATCCATAGATTATGTGTTCTTTGAAATCACTTTATACTCCTTGCTATTAGTAGCACAAACTAGAAGAATGCCTTTATTTTTATTCATATCACCCTCCCCCAGTATCTTCACATCTTCTAATGCATGAGCATGGTTAGTAATAACAACATTATCCTTAACATATTCATGGACATGATCATCATTCTCCTTACGCGCTTGAGACTTTGTCAACATGTGAGAAAGGATGTATGGCACTTCGTTATCACCATTTGGACTACTCAAATTTTGTTTCCTGGGAATCTTCACCAGAAAACATTAGAATGTCATGATGATTTCTCAGAGGTCCAGACCTGAGTGGAACATTACTCATATCTCCACTAGTAGTAATATCATACTTAACAACAAGAGGAATATTGTGGAGAGAATTGTCCGATTCATACATCTTGTAGCTAGATTTCAATCCATCAATTTCATCTTTACCAACCACCTTATCATGATTTTCGTTACTCAAAACACCTGCCATATGAGAAGAAATTCGAATAGGTAGACTTGAGTCACAATGACTATTCTTATTTAGCTTATTCTTATGAACCACTTTAGGTTGTTCAAAATTGGGAGGACCTCTAGCCTGGCCATTAGCCTTCCCTTTAATGACACAATCCTTATGAGATAATTCATAATCCTGAATAAGATGTTGAGACATCTTGGTTGGTCTTTCTTTATCAGTCTTGAGACCTTGCAAACTCTTGATGTCTTCCTCAGATATGACCTTCTTCATAAGAAATTATTTTCCTTTGTTGGTGACACCGTATTAGGAATTGTAGAAGTTCTTATTCCACATTTGATCACTTATATGGTTTATGCTGATCACTTTAATAGATGATCCTTCTTTTAGTATCACATCCTCTCGACTAGGATTGGTCAATTTCCCTAAGTTTTTTATTCTTCCCTTTGCTCTATTACTAGGAGTGGCATGAACTATCTTTTCTTTAGACATGTCCTTGGTACCCCTCCCACTATTATAATGTCGTCCTTCACTTACGAAATCTCTTTGCACTGTATAAGCTATATGGCTAGTTGAAGTAGCATTGGATTTTTAATTCTTTTTTTCTTTGACTTTCTTGCATATTTTTTTCATCAGCTTTGGTGGACTATCAAGCAGAGGATATCCATTCAGTTCATAGCGATAAGGCCTTATATGTCCAATTTTACCATAGTGGTGACATTTCAGAGGCATATTCTCGTTACTACTATAAAGAGGTGACACATGTTTCACGCGAAGATTTGACATGTGGTATGCCCTCAGAACCCCTGAATTCATTTCAGGAAGAACAACCTTTGTTTAGGGAATCTTCATGTTTTATTCCTTCATTCCCATCCCAAAATTTATTTTCTTCATGTATCTAGACATTTCTCCATACTCCATTATTCCATCCAGCACATTCACATTACTTTCATATTGAATCATGTGTTCTAGTTTGGATTTTAAAGATGAAACCTCTTTTTTAACACCTATAATGGTTGAGGAAAACTTCTTTGTTTCCTTCTGAAGCACACCTATGGTTTTCTTCTTATTGTTTATTGTTAAGAACACTTCTTCACACTTGGTGTGTAAGAGCCTGTATGATGTATCAAGTTCTTTTTTAGTTAAGTCTTCAGTATTAGACTCACCTTCAGACTCATATATTCCAGAATATGCCATCACAACGTTGGTAGTTTCTTCTTCACTTTCATTATCAGAATCAGACCAAGTGATCGAAAGTCCCTTTTTTCAATTTTTTTTAGAAAGGTATGGCATTCTGCTTTAATGTGTCAAAAGCCTTCACACTCAAAGTCCCATTTTCTTCGTGTAGTGATTCCTTCATTTAGATCTCTTTTAATGTTCGGAATATGATGATTCCTCTTGATCCTTGATAATAGTTCTTTTCTTTTAAAAGCATTATCTTCATCCTCATTTGAATCTACATCTTCTTCAGCAGACTGCAAGTTTTTCTCCATATTGTGTGGAACATCTTGCTCAATATTTTGACCTGTGAGGGCAGAATCTTCATCTTTCTGAGGGATCACTTCATTTTTATCATCATTAATAATTACATTTATAGATTCCATCGTATATTTTGTGATTTTTTAAACACTTGATACACCTTTTTGTTAATGGAATACTTCTAGAAAGATACCTTAGTCACTCTTAGGATCAAACTTCTGCCTTTGTTCCCTATCAACAAGAACATAACAAATACCTCCAAACACGTGAAAATATTTAACATTTAGCTTCCTCCCCTCCATAGTTCATAATGAGTAACCTTGGTACCTAGTCAAATTGTTACTCAATTGTGAATATGGCCTTCATTAGTCATTGCTTTTGCCCAAAAATTATACGAAAGATGTTTGACTTGAATCATAACTCTAGCAATTTCTTGCAAGGTACAATTCTTCTTTTTTTACAATGTTATTCTGTTAAGGTGCAATAAGAGCAAAAAACTCATGAGCAATCCCTTCATTATTGCAGAAGGTAGATAAGTTTAAGTTCTCAATTTCCTGCCATGATCACTTCGATTATGACTGATTTTTCTAATCTCTTGTCCTTTTTCACATTGTAGGGGATGGCAGAGTGCCTCAAAATTAGAAAAGGTATCAGTCTTCTCACGAATAAAATTAACCCAGGTGTATCTAGAGTAAGCATCGACACAGACAAACATATATCTCTTTCCTCCCAGCCTCTCGAATTGCATGGGTCCCATGAGATCTATATGAAGTAATCAATCACACATGTAGTGGTAAGATGTTAAACCTTCTTATGTGACATCTTGGTTTGTTTTCCTACCTGACATTCACCATAAATTTTACTTTCTTCAATCTTGAGATGAAGTATGCCAATAATATCCTTTTCATCGATACTAATCCTCCTACTTCTAAGATTTAAGTGTTCAGGATTTCTCTTTCGTAACTCAATTTATTCCATTTTGGAAATTAAGCAAGACTAAGGTTGATTCTTATTAAAGGGTGACCATATGTAGCAGTAGTCTGTAGATCTGGATCCCTTCATCAATTAAGTATTATGTTTATCTATGACAATGCATTCACCACTATTGAATTCGAAAACTAAATCTTGATCACAGATTTGACTGATACTAATAAAATTAACAATAAGACCATAAACTACTAAAACATCATTAAGGCAAGGAAGGCCATGATAATTTAGCTGGTATTTTCAAATAATTTTTCCTTTAGCATCATCCCCAAAAGTAACATAGTTGTTGAAATAGTTTTTTAAGCCTTTTAGATATTTTCTTTAACTAGTCATGTGTCAAGAGCAACCGCTATCAAAATATCATCCTTTATAAAACGAGACTGTGATAGAGGTACATGCAATATGACCTAGAATTTTAGAATTGATACGCTAGAGTTGTTAAGGATATAGATTACACTTTGCATTCCACTGAGGATATAGTTGTTTGTGATGCACTTGTTTACCATACAATTCATGACAGTAAGGTTAAATGTGACCACTTCGAACACAATAATATACCCAAGTGAGTTTGACAAAAGCCTTAGTATGCTGGTAATAAGGTTGGGTAGGTTGTTGCGACATTTTACCTGACATATTGATTTCTACTTTATGGATATGAGAAACAAACATAATATTTGGGTTGGATGATTCTCTAGTATATCCAATTCTCTTCACGTCCATTGATGGTTTGAGGGGAACCTAAAATAGCATCAAGATTCTTAGCTTCTGAATTCACCATACGAATAAATTTGGTCATTCCATCATGTTAGAATTGAGATGTCCAACTTCTTTCTTCAACTAAAAAAATAGTGAGCATGAGAAGAGTTTTGTCTTGAAATAGGGCTTCAATCCTTTCCTTTTTCTTTTCAACATCTTTTGATTCTTCAGTCCATCTAAGATACAAAGTCTTATAAGCTTCAGCAAGAGCATAAAAATATAGATCATCGTCATTGACATTCCCATTATGATCCAAGAAAGCATTATCATTGAGTAATTCATAATTGAAACTTTCTTTGAAGTGAGTAGTAAAAGTCCCACAATAGTGTTTGTTTGATTAGACTCATTTTATTTGTCTGGATTATCATAAAATAATGTGGCATTGTAGATTTTTATTTGTTTCTTTAGATAAATTGGACATTCCATTTGAATGTGACCAAATTCTTTGCATTCTCGACATTGAATCTAGTTAGCTTTCTTAATATGGTTGAAGTTTTGTCTTTCGCCATATTTTCCTTGAAAGTTACCAACTTTAAATTTTGATGTTGATTGCCTTTGGCATTAGTATATACATTATTCCCATATCTTCTATTAAGCCTTCTTATGATCTTCCTAAAGTTCTTACAAAGCATGGCAATAGATTCAATTATATTTTCATCGATGTCATGATCTGCATGGTCTTCACAATCGATAATATCCACTTTAAATGCGACCCCATTTACTATATTTCCCAGAGTTCTCATAAATGGTAATCTCAAAGGTGAGCATGGACTCAACCAATTCATCAACTTTTGTTGTAGAGACATTTTGTGTTTCCTCAATGGCAATAACATTCATGTCAAACCTCTTTGACAGAGATCTTAGAATTTTTCTCACGAGTTTATCATCTAATATCTTTTCACCAAGTGCAATGGAATTATTATCAATGACAGAAGGTGAACAATGAATTTAGAAATAGTTTCATTCTCATAAATTTTCAAGTTTTTAACATTTGTGGTAACTAGTTGAAGTCTTGACATGCAGACTTTATAAATACCCCCATGTGAAACATCAAGAGTTTCCCAAGAATTTTTAGCACTAAGAAGGTGTTAATGATCCTGCAAATATTTTTTTTTACTCCATTGTAAATAGAATTAAAAGCGAGAATTTCCAAGTGCAACTTCATCTTCAGCAAATGTGCATTCTTTTTCAAGCTTCAAAAAGACAAAATTATCTTCAATTGTGACTGTTGGAAGATTCCCCCATTGATAACCTCTTTTCAAGTATTTCTATGTATAGACTTAAGAAAAGAAACCATGTGAGCCTTCCAGTAATCTCATTTAGTACCATCAGGAATTAGATGACAATTAATAAACCTTCCTTCTTTGGTATTGTTGATCTTAAACATAATAGATACCCTAGAACATACCCAAAAAGAACATGGCGCCTCCTCTAGTGCCAATTGAAATTGTGTTTGGTTGGAAACAAGATGTCTCACACAATGTTGTAACAATGTGAGAGACAAGATGATATGAATTAAGAGATAAAAAATTTAATCAAATAACAAATAAAGAACACAAAGAATTGGTAACCCAATTCAGTGCAACGTCAGCTACGTCTGGAGGGTTGTAGCCCAAAAGAAAGGAAACTCACTAATTCAAATAGTCAATAGTACACGATAGTATCTTTTAAACTTAATATTACACATAATCTTCAAATTAGGATCGCCTTGAATTTGAGGTCCCCTCACTTTCATTCAAATACTCTCCCAAGTATTTTCAAGAACAAATTATTTATAGTGTGACAAAAATCACAATTACAGACCAAATACTCAATCTCTCTAAAAATATTAAAGACTATATGATAGAGTAATATATAGTAAACAAAATACAAGTGCTCAAAAAAACTCAATTACGACACACACAAAATCTTCCTTAAAAATTTGGGTCTTCAATAAAGGATAACAATTTTTTAAATAAGAAATATGATCCATCTAAAAAGCTCATCAGGGTTCAATCAAAAATCAATAGAATCCAAAATTTAGAAAATCGAATCTTTTTATCAAACCAAATCCAAATCTTTTAATTAAATCAAATCAAATTAAATTTTCTTCATGTAGATTTGGATTTAATAAAAATATTTTTCAAACTCAATTAGATTAAAAAAATCATTTTCCAAAGGAAATCTTTGCAAATGCTGAAAACACTTTTGATTGAATAAAAATCAAATCTTCTAATAAATGCTAAAACGACTATATAACTTTTTAGCAGACTGTGAAAACTAGAGATAGGATGTCTCATCATAAATCAAGACATCTTACTAAACAAATTGTCTACAAAAATACGTCAATCAACTTTATAACAAACTCCCACTTTTTATCTATTATTTAGGAAAATAAACAATGCAAATATTTAAACACATCTTCTAGATCATAATACACGAAACACAACAGACTTAATCTAACAAACAACAACATTTATCCAAACAACAAAAATATCCAACATACTCAAAAATAAAATAAAAGTGTTACATTTCTCCAATATTTACCTCAAAAGATCCAAGGGAAATGAAATCCAAAGACAAAGCAACAAAGTAGCAAAGTCCTTAGAAGCGGTTCCATCCATATTATCATCAAGATAGTAGGTTGATTCGAGGAAGCTCCAATAGATTAAGGGCTCAATATCTTGATAATTCCCTCATAAACACTTTTTCTTGCAGTGGACATAACAATAATATGTTGTAGAGCCTTTGATTTTTGAACTAATGCCTTGAGAATATGAATTCTCATAGGTCCAAATAGAGGATTCACATATCTTCCATCAATACTCAAATCGATTTCATCAATATGAACAACATTAGAAATGGCAATGCCATCGACATATTTTCCATAAAATAATTTGTAATTAAAGTTAAACACACTAGAGGTAGCACCAACCTCGTTCTCACTTATGACAATACCATTATTTTAAGAACTCAATATACCACAAATTATAGTAGGGGCTTAATGAGAAATGTAATTATTCGCAGTCTCTACGCCTGAAGGATTATAGCGTAAAGGACAAGAAATTCATTAATTTAAATAGTCAATAGTATACGACAGTCTCATGTGAACTCTTCCAATTCAGTGTCCTTTTCTAATACTACAATTTCAATTCAAGCTCACCTGAATCTGAGATCTCCTCATTTCACTCAAACACTCTTCCAAATATTTGTTAGAACCAATTATTTATGGTGTGACAAAAATCATAATTACAAATCAAATATTTTATCCCTTAAAATATAAAAGACTCTCTAAGATAGAGTATTACACAAGAAATTTCAATCTTGGTAGGCCTGTTTGCAAATCACGGATATGCATTGATCATTTGAAAATAATAAAAGATGCAAGAAAGATTGATCTTAGTAAAACGTGTGGCGCTTTTTACATTACTGCAAAAGCATGCAATTTGATTGCAATTATAGCAAATGAAAACCATAAACTATAATGCCAAATACTATGCCATATGAGTGAGAACAAGATAAAGATTATGAACTCCATTTAAAAACTTCAAAATGTTTATTAATTAGAAATTGATTATGTGAAAATTGTATACTTGGAAAACATATAAATATGTCTTTAAAAAAAGTGGAAAAACACTAAAGAAATAGAAGCTTGAACTTGTTTTGTATGATACAAAGCTTGACTAGTGGTCAAAGAATTTCATACAATAAAGAGTGGAGTACATCAAAAAATTGGCACCAATTACGGAGATCAATATTATCACGTTTGTGTCAAGTATTGTTGCAAGTGGAGAGATTTTTCTTGAGCATATATGAAAATTGCATTTCTTCACAGAACAAATTTAAATGAAGAGTTATACGTGCACCAACATGAAGGATTCCTATAAAAAGGAAAAAGAGAATAAGGTATACATATTAGAGAAGAGATTGTATGGTATAAAACATGCTCCAAATTCAATGGTTCAAGAATTTTAAAGCTTCATGTCAAAGGAGATTTTATGGAAGTCCAATGTTGATAATTGAAATTTCTTTAAGAGATATAAATCTATCTATATCATGTTTTTGTTTTATATTTATTTATTTTATCCGTGGATATCCAATAAACTATCTGTCTCATATCCGTGACAAATTTTATCTGTGGATATCCGCGAGTACGGATTTCTTTACCATCCCTATTTACTATTGACCCATCAGTATTGTGCTTCAACTTGAATACCCATTTTACTTCAATAGATCTTGTATGAGTTGGCAATTCGACCAACTCCCATGTGTTGTTTATTTTAATTGCTTGTAACTCTTCGACCATAGCATACTTCCATTTTTTATCTTTGAAGGCTTCACTATAGTTGATTGGTTCAGTACCTAAAACTAAAGCAAAATGAACTAGTTTCCCATCTATTGTGACTTCATCATCACCAACCTCTTGATAGTCTTGAAGTCTTGTTGAATGAGCTCCAATTCATTGAGATCTCTGACTTGTGCCAGCCATATCCACTTTAACTTTGACTATATCGAGAGTGTCAACAACTGCTTCAAATTCTTCTTCGATTAGAGTATCAATAATTTCTTCCACTTCGACATCATTACTTGCTTCGTCGAAATCATAGCTCATACGTGGCTTGTCAATTGCATTACTAGAATTCTAATCCCAGGTAGAATTTTCATCAATCATAATGTCTCGACTCATCACAAACTTCTGATTAATTAGATTGAACAACTTGTATACTTCAGTCTTATGTTATCCTACTAGAATCATAGGCTCACTCTTATCATCAAGCTTCCTTCTCCTAGCATCATAAATATGCTTGTAGCAAATAGAGCCAAACACCTTCAGATGAATCACTGATGGTCGTTTTCCACTCCACACTTCTTCAGGAACCTTTTTCTTCAGCTTCTTGGTAGGGAACCTGTTCATAATATAAACAGAAGTCGAAACAACTTCACCCCATAAGGATTTTGGCAATTTTTCTGCTTCAGCATGCATCTCGCCATGTCCAATATGGTCTTGTTTCTTCTTTCGGATGTTCCATTATGTTAAGGAGTATAAGGAGTATTTATCTCATGATCAATACCATGTTCTACACATAATGCTTCAAATATCTTGGATGTGTATTTGCCATCTCCATCTGTTCGTAGAAATTTAATTTTCTTTTCACCCTAGTTTTCGACAAGTATCTTGAATCTCTTAAAGATTTTGAATACTCCATCCTTTCGTTTGATCACATCGGTTCAAAGCCTTCAACTATACTTATCAAAAAATGAGACAAAATACATGTTTCCACTAATGGTATGCTCTTCAAAAGGATCACATACATCTGAATGTACAACTTCGAGTATGCAGGATGATCTCATTTGCATAGTCGAAACGGAAGACTTCCTAGACTGCTTTCCGACTAGACAACCTTCACAGAGTTTGTCGAGCATCTCCAAGCTTAGTATATCAATGACCATATATTGAGTAATCATTTGATTTAGCAACCTAAATTTCAGATGGTCAAACCACAAATGCCACAACCAACTATTCTTATGGTCGATAACTTTTTTCAGACATTGCACCTCAATTGAATTGATCATGGTCTTAAATGTTTTATTCTTCAACAAAGGCGATTTTAAGATTAAGTTATTATGAATTTCGAAAAGTTTTAAGGATCCATCTTTCATAACCACTGAGAACCCATTTTCGACCAGTTGTACAACACTTAGCAGATTGCACTTCATTCCAGGGACATATAATACATCTTTGATCAAGAATTTTGCTTCATTACTCCTTATAATAACCATGTTGTCAGTACCTTTTGCTTGCAACAAGTTATTATCGACAAGTTTGACCTTGCTCTTCTTCGACTCATTAAAATCTACTAATCATACTTTTCGACCAGTCATGTGATTCGAGCAGCCTGAGTCGAGGAACCAGATCTTGGATTCGACATGGTCATCTACAACTGCAGCCATAACCACCATATCATTAGAATCATTTGAATCTTGACGCGCAAGGTTTGCTCCTTCATCCTTGTCTTTTGTCTAACCCTTGTCTTTCTTATACCAACAATGCTTGGCCAAGTGACCCCACTTTTTACAATTATAAGATTACACACCTTTTTTTCTACTTTGTCTTTCTGATAGGAATATCTTCATCCTGTCTTCAAGGATTCATAAGTTCTATCATTGATCTTATTCTTGTGAGGATTCGACTAAGACTTCTTGTCCTGAGTCTTGTCGATTTTGCATTTGAACTTGTTGGAACCACCATTCTTCTTCCATAATTGAGCATGTAATTCTTGTATCGAGTCTTGAACTTCTTTCTGAAGGTAAGAGAAACACTGAGAAGGGGGGTTGAATAAGGGTTTTCAAAAACAAATAAGGCAATAAAAATAACAGGTTTTTTTATACTGGTTCGTTTGAACTCAAACTACTTCAGTCCATCCGGCCAAGGTGATTTCGCCTCTCTCAAAAGAGGACTTAATCCAATAATCAAAAACTAATTACAATCTTTTCACTAAGACAAACTTGTCTTAGTCTTCTCAAGAATACTGACCACAACTTGGTCTCTCAAGGATCTATTACAAAGTAATAATAAAATATGTTTAAGTGCTTCTTAGAAAAGCTATTTCACAACAGTGATTTTACACAAAATGAAGATCAATGAAACTTTCTATTTTCTTTTCAGCAAAGTGGTATGTACGTTGTAGAATGATGTGCTTATTTCTTCACTACTGCTTGAATTGCTGTTGAAGACTTGTTTAAATACTTCACATCCATTTCTCAAATAGCGTGTAGATTTGTCTTCTTTGACTGTTTCTTTCCAGAAGAGGAATGTTCAGAGATATCCTTTTTGTTCTGACATCCTGTTCCATACACAAAAGAGGAATAGTACCGTTGGATGTAGACAATGAATTTGCAACGGATCTTTCTTGATTAGCATGTTTTTAAATGAACGAATCTGGAAATATTTCTTGCATCAGATCTTCTGATGATGTTCCATTTTCTTCTTATCAGAGTAACTTATCAGAGTTCTGATGATGTTCCATTTTCTTCTTATTAGAGTAACTTATCATAGTTCTGATGATGTTCCATTTTCTTCTTATCAGAGTAACTTACCAGAGTTACTTATCAGAGTAACTCTCTTCCAGAGTTCTGCAGCTTAGTGCTAGCGTGATTGTTTTAACAAACTGTTCATCCAGAGAAGCGCTTTAGATTATAGCAGATCTTCGCTCTTACGTGTTATCCAAATGTATCACTTTGTTACTGACGTTTCAGAGCCTTACGTGTTTTGATTCTCAGAGCCTCTGTAGTTGTAGCATTGAGTTTAGTACGCTCAGAGTTTTCTGAATCTTCGCTTTATACTCTACGCTCAGAGCCTTCTGTAGCTTCTCTTTTTGCCAATTGCTCAGAGTCTTCTGTAGCTTCACTTTTTGCCAAACGCTCAGAGTCTTCTGCGTGTTGTAGCTTAACATTCAGAGGAATATTCCGTTTAGAGGAATATTTATTATGTTATCTGAAACAAAAACACTTGAACAAAATTAGAGTATATATTTTCTCCATACAAAATTTCATTATTGTTATCATCAAAACATTGAGATATATTAAGAACCAATCTGTGTTCTAATAATCTCCCCCTTATTGATGATGACAAAAACTATACGAAATTTTATTCAAAGATAAAATATATATCTCCCCTTGAGAATATGATTCTCCCCCTAAAATGAATACTGCTAGAAAATTTAAAACTTCCCTTTCAGCACTTGTATTCTTTCCAGAGTCAGAGCAAGCTTGTGGACTATCTCAGACCTTGTTTAGAGTTAATTCTATAAATATTTTCATATGAGTAACTTTAGCTCTGAAACGCTGAATTCATGATTAGTTAGATTTTAGCATGTGTGAGTTTCCATTCAGTATCTGTTTATGTGAACGATTCAAAATTTCCATTTCTCCCCCTTTTTTGTCATATCAAAAAGTGATTTCCATTTTCTCCCCCTTTTTATTTGAGAAAATCATTTAAGACAAAAAAAAATTCAGAGCAAGAAAAATAGAAAAAAAAAAGATAGAATCAGATGTAAAAGAAAATAGTCACAGAAAAGAAATAAAAAACACAGATGCATTTAGAAACTCAGAAAAGAAATAAAACAACCAAATTCACAGATGAGCACAGACTAACAAACAATTAAGATAAACGATTAGTTAAAATCTTAAGAAGTTCCGTCATCTCAGAAGTTGAAACTTCTTGTTTGGCCATCCATGTCTTGATTTCAGTAGTGGATTCTTCCTGTTTGACCATCCACTCCTGAATCTCTGCCATAGTTTTCTCTTGCTTGATCATCCAAGATTTTATTTCACTGTTAGTAGCCTCTTGCTGAGCAAATTTGTTTTGCACATCTTCATTCTCTTTCCTCAAATCTGTTGAATTCTGAACAACCAATGAAGAAGGTGCATTCCCTAATTCTAGAGCAGAGGGCTGACTAGAGTCAGGAATCTCTTCAACAACAGGAGCCTCTGAGGTAACTTCTTCAGCATGAGGACCTTCACCAATCTGAGGTGCAGCAGATTTCTCAGATGACGAGCACAAAACCTTTGCAGGTGTGTTTTCTAGACAAAGAATAGGAGTTCTGCTGACACTAAGTTGAGCAAGTTTCAGAGCTTTAGAAACTCTCTCTTGCGCATCTGCCGAGCAAGCATCCTGAAGATTCATAGTCACAGAAGTGAATCTCTTTCTGAAGGCAGTCCAGATCTCTTCAGAGTCACAAGGATTCATGCTAGTGAGGCACTTCTCCCTTATAGCAAAAAACCACATCTGCATCTCCATTTCAAAACTAGATAACAGATCACCAACATTAGGTATGGGTTTGGGCTTAAGGTAGGCCTCTAAGAAGGCATCAAAGAGTGAAGGTTTAAAAGAGGATGAAGGTTTATCTAGAGAATGAGAGGAAGTGGGAGTAAGAGAAGAAATTTCAAGAGGATGGTTTAGGGAGTTATGTGGAGGGGATATAGCGTCTGATTGGTCAGAGGAGGAGTCAGAGGAGTCAGATGAGTCAGATGGAATTGGGTGAATGGTTAGGAGAGGTGTGACATGAAAGATTTCAGGTTCAGAGGGGTTGGTAACAACTGGTTGGTTTGTAGAGGGGACTTCAGCATACTTGGTTTGCTGAGGGATATTGAATGAGGGTGTGGATGGTATAGAGGTAGTATGTTAAGAGGTGGCTTCTTGGTTATATTGAGAGGTGGTGTGAGGGTTGGAAGTTTGTGGTTGGGAGAAAGGAGAGGCAACAGAGACATAAACATGCTCAGAGGAATGTGAATGGTGCTCAGAGGTGATGATAGGTTTAGATGTGAGAATAGGTTCAGAAGATATAATAGGTTCAGATGAGATAATAGGTTCAGATGATAAATTAGGTTCAGATGAGATAATAGGTTCAGATGATAAATTAGGTTCAGATGAGAGAGGGAGTTGAGATGTTGGTTCATCTGGTACAGTTTCCAAAACAGGAAATAAAACAGCAGAGTGATTACCTAATTGCTTGGAACGCTTTGAGGACTTCTTGAAAGAGCCTTCTTCAGAAGCCTTTCTCTTAGAACTTTTAGATTGTTTCTCTAAGGAATCTTCTTCAGAGACCTTGCTCTTCTTGCATTTCTTCCTCATAATTAGCTCTGGAGCAGGTTGAGAAGCACGTAGCAGCAGATCAGCTAGCATAGGAGTTCCATCTGCCATACAGAAAGCAATATAAGCTAGGAGAGCTTCCTTTGGCTCCTCTGCAGTGAAGAGTGAAAAAATTTCTACTGGTACCCTCCTTCTGCGCACAACATCAGAATCAATCTGAACTGGATCAAATTGAAGTTTTTCTACCAACTTCATTCTCTGAAGACTCTTGCCATCCAGAGGCTTCCCAAGAATAGGAACTAATTCATCTGTCTGACCAGCATCTTTCAGATAAGATACCAACCCATTTTCAGTGAGAATATTAGAAATTAACCTTCCCATAGGAATCCAATCTCTGATCTTCTGGTGTTTGGTGCAGATGATTTCTCTGGACATCTTGACATGATTCCACAGATGAATAAACAACAGATATGGAAGATCCACCTTGATATTATTCCCTATGCAATACAGAATATACAGTTGATCTGTATTAATGTAATCTGGAGAGTTTGAAGCCTTGCGATGATGGATACAACCCAGAAATATCTTGGCCCAAATCTTGTAATGGGTCTTCAGATCCTTTATCTTGTTGGATGGAAGCCCAGAGACAAACACCTCATTGTACACTTCATTCATATTCACGCGTCCCACTGATGTATTCACAATACCCTCTTCATCATAGCCAATAAGTTTACAAATCAATTCCTCAGTGATGATGATAGTTTAACCCAAAACGGATAAAGAAATAAATTTAGGGTAAACTTGGGTATGAATCCAGAATTCCTTTACCAGTTGGGGAAAAACTGGACCAACCAACCTATCAAAGTATTTTACCCATCCTTGAAAGTTAACTGTTTAACGAAGATCAAACCCATTTTTCGCCATACAATCAAAATCAACCATAAACTCACAAAGTACCTCTAATTTGTTCACTGGTGTAAGAAGTGTGCGTTCTGGTTCTTTGCAAGCTTCATTACCCATTTGCGATGAAGTTGACCCAACCATTGTAGAAACCAAGCGTTGATGTGATGAAGATGAAGTAGCCATTGAAGAAGAACTTTTGAGATGACTGGGGATTCTTTTCATTTTTGATTTGAAAATTAAGCAATGAAGAAGGGCAAAATGCATAAGGTGTGTGAGATAATGAAAGTGTGGAATGTGTATTAGGGCGCAAAAAAAACATAAATCAAATAAAAAATAATGATTTAATGCATTAAATGTGATCTGACAAAGTGGGGGGAAAAGAGAATTTCAATGATTCAAACATTACCTAAAATGACACCTCAGCTTTGTGTACACTCAACCGTTTTCAAAAAAAAAGATTATAAGTGACACGTGTTTGATATGTTGTGCCTCTAAAGCTCTTTTAGGAAATGAATCATTAACTAACGCTCAGATCGTCTGAAGCTTGTTAACTCAGATTTTCACAAAAATAAAGTAACTACAAAAAAAAATTCAGAGGCAATACTTCAGAGTATAGACTTTAAACACTTTTCATCTGAATAAATTTAATTCTGAATAAAGATTTTATTCTGGACATAAGTCCATACTCATGCGTCATCTTCAAGGACTCAAACATGCCATGTATTGTATCTCTATTGGTGATTTTCTCATATTCAGTATGAGATATAGCGTTCAGCAGAATTGTCCTTGCCTTATGGTGATTCCTGAAGTCTTTCTTCTATTGATCAGTCATTGATTTTCTATCAATCTTTTTACCTTCACCATTAGTGGGGTGAGTGTATCCATAAATGACTATATCCCAAAGATCAGCATCATAGCCAATAAAGAATCTTTTGATTCTGTCCTTCTAGTAATCAAAATTTTCTCCATCAAACATAGGAGGCTTTGTGCTGATTCTGTCTTTCTATTCATATTTGTTGTTCAACCCAGCGTTAGCGTTGTTTGAAGATTCAGCCATAATAAATCAAAGAGTTTTCCAACCGGATTTTTTCTCTGTCACTGTTAAGTGATAGCACTCAGAACCGTGCTCTGATGCAAACTGAAGGTAAGGAAAACACTGAGAATGAGGGAGGGTTGAATAAGGGTTTTCAAAAACAAATAAGGCAATAAAAATAACAGGTATTTATATACTGGTTCGTTTGAACTCAAACTACTCCAGTCCACCCGGCCAAGGCGATTTCGCCTCTCTTAAAAGAGGACTTTATCCAATAATCAAAAACTGGTTACAATCTTTTCACTAAGACAAACTTGTCTTAGTCTTCTCAAGAATACTGACCACAACTTGGTCTCTCAAGGATCTATTACAAAGTAATAATAAAATGTGTTTAAGTGCTTCTTAGAAAAGCTATTTCACAATAGTGATTTTACACAAAATGAACATCAATGAAACTTTCTATTTTCTTTTCAGCAAAGTGGTATGTACGCTGTAGAATGATGTGCTTATTTCTTCACTACTGTTTGAATTGCTGTTGAAGACTTGTTTAAATACTTCACATCCATTTCTCAAATAGCGTGTAGATTTGTCTTCTTTGACTGTTTCTTTCCAGAAGAGGAATGTTCAGAGATATCCATTTTGTTCTGACATCCTGTTCCATAAACAAAAGAGGAATAGTACCGTTGGATGTAGACAATGAATTTGCAACGGATCTTTCTTTATCAACATATTTTTAAATGAACGAATCTGGAAATATTTCCTGCATCAGATCTTCTGATGATGTTCCATTTTCTTCTTATCAGAGTAACTTATTAGAGTTCTGATGATGTTCCATTTTCTTCTTATCAGAGTTCTGATGATGTTCCATTTTCTTCTTATCAGAGTTACTTATCAGAGTAACTTTCTTCCAGAGTTCTGCAGCTTAGTGCTAGCGTGATTATTTTAACAAACTGTTCATCCAGAGAAGCGCTTTAGATCATAGCAGATCTTCGCTCTTACATGTTATCCAAATGTATCACTTTGTTACTGACGTTTCAGAGCCTTACGTGTTTTGATTCTCAGAGCCTCTGCAGTTGCAGCATTGAGTTTAGTACACTCAGAGTTTTCTGAATCTTCGCTTTATACTCTACGCTCAGAGCCTTCTGTAGCTTCGCTTTTTACCAAATGCTCAGAGTCTTCTGTAGCTTCGCTTTTTGCCAATCGCTCAGAGTCTTCTGTAACTTCGCTTTTTGCCAAACGCTCAGAGTCTTCTGCGTGTTGTAGCTTAACATTCAGAGGAATATTCCGTTCAGAGGAATATTTATTATCTTATCTGAAACAAAAACACTTGAACAAAATTAGAGTATATATTTTCTCCATACAAAATTTCATTATTGTTATCATCAAAACATTAAGATATATTAAGAACCAATATGTGTTCTAACACTTTCCTTTCGGCAATCCTAATCTCATGCGCTTCTAACGAACCAATCAAATCTTCCATTTTTAGGGTTTCAAGATTATTGGATTCTTGAATAGCTATGATAATATGATCAAAGTGAGAGGTCAACGTTCGCATTACCTTCTCAACTATCATCTTATCATTTAGGGTTTCACCGCAACCCTTCATGAGATGGACGAGTTTCTGCACCTTTGACACATAGCCTACAATTTCTTCAACTTCTCCCATTGACAACAATTCATATTATCGTCACAAAGTTGCAACTTGACAACTTTAACTTTCTTCCCTCCTTCATAGTACTTGACAAGAATGCCTAATTAGGTTTGGGCTTAGACCATAAAATACAACTTAAATTATATATAATATCTCAACAAGGCTCAAGCTTGGAAAATCCTATCTCGCCCCAGCCTATTTGCACCCCTAATGACAATGGATTTTTTAAAGTTACTGATTTGTTTTTGGATGATCAGACAGATTTAGAGACTAGTTTTCTATAATATGATTTGTATCATTTTGTTTTTTTGAATTTATGTAGTCTTTTTTATTAATTGAAAGTACCAAATTTAAATAAACATAAATTTTACTTAATTTTGTTGATGTTGTTAAATTTCTGTTATTGCTGATTTTTCTACTGATTACCACTGTTAGTTTTTCAGCAAATAAAAAAATTTAACAGCAGTGCCACTTTAGTTGTATTTTTAGATTTTATTTGTTATTCTCTCAATGTATAAATACTCTTTGTATATTCCAATTCCATATTAATGCCAAAATTCATATTCATCCAATACTGTTATTCTTTTCTCTCAAATTCTCTTTCTCTCTTAATTTCATCTTCTTCTCAATTTCTATCTTCCACCATTCTTAAAACCTTCGATCTGTTTTTTTTGTGTTCTAACATTTGGCATCAAGAGCATTGGTTATTGATCCTAATTCGCTGCAACAATGGCAACCGTTTCCAATGATCAAATTCCCACCAATCTCTCAATTCTTAATTCGAAGAACTATGATAAATGGGCCAAACAAATGAAGGTCTTGTTTGGTTACCAAGAGGTTCTTGAGATCGTCATCAATGGAGTTACACCATTAGGGGAAGAGGCTACCGATATTCAAAGAGCTACACACAAAGAAAAGAAGAAGAAGGATTACAAAGGCCTATTCTTGATTCATTCGTGTGTCGATAACGACAATTTCAAGAAGGTCGACGATTGTGAATCAGCGAAGCAAGCATGGGAAATCTTGGAGAAAGCATATGCTAGTGCCGTCAAAGTGAAGGTTGTAAGGTTACAAACTTACAAGCGACAATTCAAATTAACACAAATGGAAGACAAAGAAACGATCAACGATTACATTACGCGCATTACCTGGTTAGTTAATCAAATCAAATCATGTAGGGAAAGGATTCTTGAGCATAATGTTGTATCGAAAGTGTTGCATTTGTTAACGTCGCGTTTCGATAGTTGTGGCTATTGAATAGTCGAAGGATCTAACAACTTTGGGCAAGGATGAACAAAGGGTGGAAGGATAAGAGGTCGAAAGGAAAATTTGTAGCTAAAGGTAAGTCAAATTTTCAGAATTTTGGTTCAAACGATTCACAAAATTCAAAGCATTCGACGAGTGAAAAGGGTGAAAGTAGCTCTAAAGATAGTGGTCATAGCAATAGTTTTAAGAAGCGTGATATGAGTAAGGAGCAATGCTATAAGTGTAGAAAGCTTGGACATTTTGCAACTTCATGTCGTAGTAAATCGAATGAAAATCACAATAATGAAGTCAAGGTTGCGAGGGAAGAGGTAGATAATGAGAACACCCTTCTATTAATGATCACGGAGGAGAGTTATGACATTATAAATCTTCCGGGCAGCACCTATGGTAGTGACAGTTTGCGGGACAGCAGCTGTACCGTTCCGGAAAATAGTGAGAAAACGCATTCGGATCGAAATGCATTGGTTACCGTTCATGATGGAGTCCAAGGTAGAGATGAGTGGTACTTGGATTCCGGTTGTTCAACACATATGACGGGTCGAAAAGATTGGTTTGTTCAAATCAATCAAGCGTCAAAAAGTAAAGTCAAATTTGCCGACAACACCACTTTAAGCGCCGAAGGGGTAGGAGATGTTTTGATCGGAAAAAGGAATGACGGACATTCAAGGATCAAAGATGTCTTGTATATATCGGGAATTAAGTGCAATTTTTTAAGCATTGGCCAATTACTTGAAAGAGGATACAAAATTCGCTTGGAGGACAAGATTTTACGCGTTTTGGACTCTAATGGCTTGTTGATTCTAAAAGCATTGATGGATGCCAATAGAACCTTTAAGGTTGAGTTAAAGGTTATGGAGCATCGTTGTCTAGCTACCGCGGCAAGTAGATATGAGTGGTTATGGCATTACCATCTTGGTCACCTTAACTTTAGGGATCTAAAAATGTTGCAACAAAGTGAAATGGTAACGGAGCTACCACACATTAGTATTCCAACCGAATTGTGTGAGAAATGTGTGAAGACTAAATAACACAAGAATGTGTTTAGCAAAGATGTTGGTCGAAGAACCAAAGGCTTACTTGAGGTGGTATGTTTCGACGTTTGCAGACCGATGCAAGTAGAGACTTATGGTGGTAATCAATATTTTGTCACGTTCATTGACGATTTTTGTAAGAAGCTTTGGACATACCTTATCAAGAGAAAAGATGATGTATTTGAAGTTTTCAAGAATTTCAAATCCATGGTGGAGCATCGAAGCGGTCGAAAGCTCAAAATTCTCAGAACGGATGGTGGAGGTGAGTATACCTCTAGTGAGTTTGGGAAGTTTTGTGATCTTGAGGGAATTGTACGTGAGATGGTGCCTCCATATACACCTCAACAAAACGGGGTTGCCGAGAGAAAAAATCGTACAATAATGAACATGGTGCGTAGTATGTTATGTGGGAAAATTTTGCCTAAGGAATTGTGGGGTGAGGCCGTGTCTACAGCCACTTACTTGTTGAATAGGTGTCCCACTAAGAAACTGGAGAAGCTCACACTAGAAGAGGCTTGGAGTGGCCTCAAATCGAATTTGAATCATTTACGCGTATTTGGATTGATTGCATATCGTCATGTACCAAACCAACTTAAGAAGAAATTGGATGATAAGGGTGAGAATATGATATTTGTAGGATATCACTCTACTGGAGGGTACAAGTTATTTGATGCAAGAAATCGGAAGATCGTCATAACCCGGGATGTGACTTTTAATGAAGTCAAAAGTGTAGAATATGCTGCAGTAACCGGTTACACCAATGTGAGTAATCGGTTACCGACAGAAAATCAGCAGCAGCAGTTTTTTGAAATTTCTTAACCGGAAGCTTCTGACACTGTTGTACCAGCACCTACAGTAGCGCAAAATGATGTTGTTAATAATGGTAGACCAGTGAGGCAAAGATCCTTGCCTCATAGACTCCGAGATTACGAGAGATTCCAAGATAACAAAGTGAGTAACGATGGTGACTTTGTTCATTTCGCGCTTATGGTCGTATCTGAACCGATAAATGAGGAAGAAGCCTTAAGCGATCCTAAGTGGATATGTGCAACGAAAGAGGAGCTGGAATTTATTGAGAAAAACGGTACTTGTGAGTTGGTCGATTTACCTCTTGGAAAGAAACCAATAGATTTGCGATGGGTTTATAAGATTAAAGCAAATCCCAAAGGTGAGGTAATCAAGCACAAAGCTCGATTAGCGACGAAGGGGTTCTTGCAACGAGAGGGTATAGACTATGAGGAAGTATTCACACCGGTGGCTAGATTAGAGATTATTCATTTGGTTGTTGGTATTGCGCATAGCAACAATTGGATGGTTTACCAAATGGATGTAAAATCTGCGTTTTTTAATGGTCTTCTTGTTGAGGAAGTCTATGTGGGGAAGCCACCCGATTTCGTGATCAAAAATCAAGAAATGAAGTATTACAAGCTACACAAGGCATTGTACGGTTTGAAACAAGCTCCAAGAGCTTGGAACAAACGTATTAACGACTTTCTTATTGACATTGGTTTCAAACGATGTGTATCCGAACATGGAGTTTATGTGAGATCGGTTACAAATGATGGTGTTATTATACTTTGCTTGTATGTTGATGATCTCTTAATTACGGGCAACCATGACAAGAGTACTTCAAGGTTCAAAAGTGAGCTCATGAGCGAGTTTGAAATGACGGACCTTGGTGTCATAAATTACTTCCTTGGCGTCGAGTTTCACAAGTCAAAAGTGGGGTTGCTCATGCACCAAAGGAGGTATGCTCTAGATATTTTGAAAAAGTATGATATGGAGCATTGCAATGCTTCTATTACACCTTGTGAGGCTAGAGTGAAGTTGTCTAAAAGTGATGAGGAGGATGATGTCGACCCAACGCTTGACCGGAGCTTGATTGGATCGTTACGATTTTTGTGCAATACTCTACCGGATTTGGTTTTTAGTGTCGGTATTGCGAGTAGATTCATGGAGAGACCTAAGGTGTCTCACTTGGCGGCGGTCAAGAGGATCCTTAGATATGTGAAAGGTACTCTTGGTTGCGTAATTCTCTTTCCTGCATCAGACACGGGGCATAAGTGCCTTTTACTTGGCTACATCAATTCTAATTGGTGCGGAGATAAAGATGACCGAAAATTGACGGCGGGGTACATCTTTATGTTTGGTAGTACACCAATCTCATGGTGTTCGAAAAAGGAATTGGTTGTAGCACTCTCTTCTTGTAAGGCCGAGTACATTGCGGCGTCGTTAAGTGTGTGCCAAGTTGTGTGACTTATAAATCTATTGAAGGAATTGGGATATGGTGATGATGATGCCACCATACTGTTTGTAGATAATGTTTCCGCAATAAATCATGCCAAGAATCCGATTGCACACGGAAGGAGCAAGCATATTGATATGCAGTTTCATTATTTGAGAGAATTGGTCGGTGATGGGAAGCTTGGATTGAGCTATTGCCGAAGCGAAGACTAAGTCGCGGATTTGTTGACAAAGGGTGTGGCAAATGATGTCTTCAAGAGGTTGAAGAAGTGCTTGAGCATGGTGGACTTGGAGCAACTAAAGTGAGGTGGTGTGTTGATACTGTTAAATTTCTGTTATTGCTATTTTTCTACTGATTACCGTTGTTAGTTTTTCAGCAAATAACAAAATTTAACAGCAGTGCCACTTTAGTTGTATTTTTAGATTTTATTTGTCATTCTCTCAATGTATAAATACTCTTTGTATACTCCAATTCCATATTAATGTCAAAATTCATATTCATCTAATACTGTTATTCTTTTCTCTTAAATTCTCTTTCTCTCTCAATTTTATCTTCTTCCCAATTTCTATCTTCCACCATTTTTAAAACCTTCTATCTGTTTTTTTTGTGTTCTAACAATTTTAAACTCTATAAATTGTGCTCATAAATTGCATTATTATATTAAATATAAAATATATATAGTTGTGTCTTATGTTTTTTAAATTACCGGAATCCTTATATTTGTGTCTGAATCGTATTTCGTATCCGAGTACAGACTTCATAGCCAAACATATATGTGTTCTGATAGAGAATTTTAGTATAACTAATATTGTTAGTACAATTGATATAGTGATTAACTTGTTAAGTAGAAAGAAAGAATTTTGACTGGTGAAAAATCTTTGATATCTCATTACCTTCAGGACACGTATAGGTTTACCATGAAATTAAATGTGCATAAGAAGAATTTCACAAGCTTTTATGCAAAGCTTAATGAAATAATTAATCTGGCTCAAGTGCTATGATCCATTTTTATGTTTTGCCAAAGACTTGCTTAAATCCTTATTTCATAAGTTAAAATAAGCTCAACAAATTCAAAAGTACTATTTTCTTAAATATTTGTAATATATACATCTCACATGTGTACTACTTCTAACTAGTTTTGGCAAAGAGAAGTAGCAAGCTTGAGGCAACAATTGCAGCACTTGAATGATAGCCAAAGGTAAAATATTAAACACCTAATAGTTATTTTCCTCAGATATATATTTTTTTTTTTGCACTAAAGAAAGAATTCCACACTTTCTTAATGCAGGCAATTGATGGGCCAAGAACTATCTGTTTTGGATTTCACTGAGCTGCAGCATCTCGAGAGTCAATTGGAGATGAGTTTGAAAAGCATTCGCAAGAGAAAGGTATTTTTTGGAATTCAAGTGTGAGTGTTTAATCTGACGTCGATTAGTAATGAACTAAATGAAGTCATTTATTTACCTGCAGGGTCAAATTTTCAGTGATGAGATCAATAGCTTACACAAAAAGGTTTCAGGAATCAGGCTTAGTTTGTTCCTTTTGACACGATTCAAAGATTTTCCACAAAACATTTATGAGTTTCCACTGATGTCATTGTAGGGAAGCCTTAGTAGTACAGAAAATGAAGAACTTCATAAGAAGATAAACCGAATTGGTGAAGAAAACGCAGAACTAGAGAAGGTAAACAACATATATCAAGAAAGACTAGACATTGTATAATTTAAGAATATGTTATTGATGATAGTTTAAGAATTGGTTACTAGGTTATTGGAACAAGGCGCAGAGAATATGCAATATCCAATGCTTCACAGAACAATATCAGTATCAGCTATGGATACGATATACATGATGAACAAATCAGTCTCCAGCTAAGGCAGCCACAACCACAACAGTGAACCAAATCTCTGGTATTATCGCAGCTGCATTATTGCTATAAGCTTTCGACAACCTATTTCAATAATCATACATATCTCGCAGTGGAAACTTGTGCTTCAAGGACCCTAGCTGTTTCATTCAACTATCAAACATAATGAGTATTTGTGTATTATAAATTGTGTACTAGACTAGGTTTCTTTTCAGTCCTTGTTATTTTAGATAAAACTGTTTATACTTGTTTATATCACCTTTATCATTAAATACTATATTGTTTCTACTCAACTATAAATAACGATAAACCAAAAGTCAAGAGAAGGTCCAAAAAATTTCCCAAGTTATCGCCATATCTAAAAAATATAAAGATTAAGATTAAAGACTCATCAATATTAAATCTTGAGTAGATTTACATAAAATGATATGATCTGTTTAATGCATGAATATATGATTACATCTAACCCCTAACAAAAATAGTTTTAACTACACTTGATCATCGTAGATGTTCTGGTAGATATTTTTAATTACATCTAATCGCTTTCAATATTCCTCTCTTATTCCTCTATTATAGACTAAGGTAAACCTACTCTAATTTTGTAATACCTCACTCCACTCAAACTCTCTTTGCAATAAACTAGAGACCCCTATATATAGTTGTGGATTCAGAGGCCTTGTTAGACGCATTGCCCATTCTCTCTTAGCGATCATGTTATCTTCTAGGTTAAGCAGTTTTAGTTGTCTAACATGTGACCCTAGTCGTCTTGCTTCGTTAGGCGCATCGCTCTTTTGCTTAGTGAGCAAACTCTTACTTCACCATGAAATAAATGTTATGGAAAAACAAAACAAATAAGCATAGAGAAAAAGAGGAACACAATAAGAACACATGAACATATGGAAACTCCAAAATCGGAAAAAAAACCCACAGTCGTTGTCAATAGACAACTAGAGAATAACACTATCGCAATACTCTAATACAATAGTATACGAGAACAAATAAAGTCAAATACAAGCTTAAAGTACTTTTAGCTAGTGGATCTTGAAATGAAGAACTTGAATCCTATATATAGCCTTGAACTCCCTCTTCCTCCAAAAAAAACTAAGCGATGTGGGACTTCAAAGAACTTGTATCTTATATATAGCCTTGGACATTCTCTTCATTCACAAAATTAAGCGATGCAGGACATCTTCGACGTGTATATTTTCAACAAACCCCAACAATCTCCACCTTGATTGAAAATAATACATAAACTTTCATTGTTTTCACCAACAATCATACTCCACCAATAATAGTCACTTGAAGATACAACACTCCAAGAATTTTCACATTGTCTTCTCCGACACTCATATTTTAAAAAAAAAAACTATAATACTCCACCTAAAGAAGAGTATACTTCACTTGAAGTTAGGTCACTTCAAGAATTTTCACATTGTCTTCACCGACAATCATAGTTATAAAAAAATATCATACTCTCTCATAAATAATATATTTCACTTGAAGATAAACCACTTCAAAAATTTCATATTGTCATCATCGACAATCGTATACTTTATCATGAAGAATAAATTTCACTTGAAGGTAAATGGCTCCAAGAACTTTCACATAGTTTTCACCGAGAATCATATTTTTAAAAAACTATCATACTCCACCTAAATTAAAGTATACTTCAGTTGAAGTTAAACCACTTCAAGAATTTTTACATGTCAAAAATCAGGTTAATTTTTTATGGTGCAACTTCCATGTTAGTCAGAAGCTCTTCAACCATCGACATAATCTTTCCCTTTATGTAATCTTGATTGTATCAACACATCTTTGACTTGAACTTTCCACAAGTCAAAAAAAATCTTCCATCAATTTTCTCTAGTCCAAACTGCACATCGTGGTTTATGACTGCAGCCCAACAACTCTTTCACAACACTACCCTTCTTTTTTTATGTGAAAGACCAGACAAAACTGCAACCATAGAACATACTAAGAACACTTATCTCTGAGTCGAACCAAAAGTTTTGATGCCAGTTGTTGGGAAAAAACAAAATAAATAAGCATAAAAAAAAAAAGAGGAATACAATAAAAATATAATAACATAACATGGAAACTCCAAAATCAGAAGAAAAAAAATCACGGTCATTGTCAATAGACAACTAGAAAATAACACTATATGAAAATTATTACAACACATAATATACTCTTAACTAACTCAGACCCCTAGTACACTTACACTCTCTAAAACAAATATTTAACTATATCTCACAACATTATAATACAAGAGTATAAGAGAATAAAGAAAGTCAAATACAAGCTTAAAGTTCTTTTGACTGATGCATCTTGGAATGAAGAACTTGAATCTTATATATAGCCTTAAACTCCCTATTCCTTCAGAAAACTAAGAGATGTCGGACTTCAAACAACTTGTATCCTATATATAGTTTTGGACATTTTCTTCATTCACAAAACTAAGTGATGTGGGACATCTTCAACATGTATATTTTCAACCACTATGCCAAAAAAGACCTTTAGCAGCGCTTTAAAGCGCTGCCAAAAGTGGCGCTGCTAAAGGTAAAGGCAGCGCTTTTTTTCAATGAGAAAGCGCTGCTAAAGGCTCCCTTCAGCAGCACCTTTAGCAGCGCTTTTATAAGCGCTGCATAATTCCCCCAACCATCCCCCCCTTTAGCAGCGCTTTCACAAAGCGCTGTCTTAGAGCCCACCTTTAGCAGCGCTTTTACAAAGCGCTGTCATAGCCCCCCCCCCTTTAGCAGTGCTTTTTACAAGCGCTGTCTTAGACCCCCCCCCCCCCCCTTCCAAACCTATAGCAGCGCTTTTGTAGCGTAATGTTTGTGACCTTTAGCAGCGCTTTTTTGTAAAAGCGTTGTCTAATGTCCCAGATTTTAAATTTTTTTTTTTAAAATATTCACCCTGTTTTTTATATTTACCAACAACCTGCTTATATTACACAAACCTGCTTATAATTCAGACCTTTATTTCAACACTTTGGCCTTATATATACAATTCAAAACTTTGGCCTTAAATATACAATTCAAAATTTTGGCCTTATATATACAATTCAAAACTTTGGATACATTGTAACTCATCACTTTGTTCATAAACATTTTAATATACACATAAACCTGTTTAAATATGTTACAACAAAATTCGATCCTCAGAATTACAACAACACAAATACATTCAATTTACATATAATTACAATTCTTCCAATCCGATAACTCTATACAATTCTCAACCCAAGAATAAATTGACACCATTCCTCTTTAATTTCTTCCAATTTTGCTTTCGTGTAAGTAGCGCACTTGAATTCATCAAAATACTACATAATATAACAGATCGAATAAGATTTAATTTTAAAACTAATTACTCATATGACGTATCGGATAATTATCAAAATGAATCATATAACTTATATAATGAATTGATCCATACAATGACTGGAATCTCAAGTTGACCAGAAAGAATAATTTCCCTCATAAAGACATACCATGACTGGAATCTACGATGACCAAAAAAGACATTCTTCTGACCAAATTCCAACCGCGTCCAATATGTGTTTTCTTCACAGATAGGACACGCACATTGACCTTTAATGCTATACCCCGATAGATTTCCGTATGCTGGGAAATCATTAATTGTGCCAAACAACATCGCCCTCAAATTGAAACTTTCTTTCCTATATCCATCATAAACCTCCACACCGTTCTCCCACAAACTCTTTAAGTCTTTGATTAGAGGTGTCAGGTATACGTCTATGTCATTCCCTGGTTGTTTAAGGCCAAAAATTAACATAGATAACATCATGTACTTACGCTTCATACATAGCCATGGAGGTAGGTTATAAATCATAATAATTACAGGCCAGGTGGAATGTGAGATACTCTGCAGACCATGTGGATTCATTCCATCAGTCGATAATGCCAAGCGAAGGTTTCTAGCTTCTTCTCCAAAATCAGGATAATCATTATCAATTTTCATCCACTGTGGTGAATATGCCGGATGTCGATACTTCTCATCTACAATTCTATCATCTGCATGCCAAGTCAGGTGTTTCGCATCTGTTTCACTACGAAACATGCGTCTGAATCTCGGAATTATAGGAAAATACTATAATACTTTTGCTGGTGACAATTTTTTCTTATATCGAGATACACCGCATTTAGGACACTCGTTTAATGATGCATATTCATTTCGAAACAAAATGCAATCATTTGGACAAGCATGTATCTTATCATAGCTCATGCCAATAGAGCATAATATTTTTTTAGCTTCATAGGTTCGATTGGGAAGAACATTATCCTCCGGAAGCATCTCTTGAAGTAGGGCTAACAACTCTGTGAAACTTTTATCCGACCATCCATTACCCGCCTTTAAATTGTACAACTTTAATACCGCGGACAATCTTGTGAAAGTAGTGCAACCTTTATACAACGATTTCTTTGCATCGCTTACCAACCTCTCAAACATCTTGGGACAATCTTGAAGATCTTTTTCAAGTGCTTCTGCAATCTCTTCGACTCGATCACAATCATATGTATCTCTGCCATTGTCCTTTGAAGCACATGTCGTATTATTCCGGAGTTCAACATTCTCGTTACTTATCTCACCATGTAATGTCCAACATGTGTAACTTCGATCAATTCCATGTCTCATTAAATGAGATTCCAACTGAACGGCGTCAACTCGGCGCCCATAACAGCATCCTAAGCAAGGACATGTGATCCTACTGGGGTCTTTGGCGTGTTCAACAGCAAACTTAACGAACTTCGATACCCCATTCTCGTACTCTTTTAACAATCGGTTACCAGACATCCATTTTTTATCCATACTAATTGAGTAATCTACACTAAACTATAAAAGTTAAACAAAACAGAGAATACCTGTAAGGAAATCACTAACTTCTAAGAATGCTATGCAATAGGATGCTTAGAAACGATCACAGCTTTGCTCTTCACAGGTAACCCCTATAGCAGACAAAATATAAATTTTATTAAAATCATATTAATAATTAACCAAGACAAATCATATTAAAAATACTAGATAATCCACCAAAACAAATCATATTAAAATTACTAGATAATCCTTAAACCAAAATGACACCCTTACTAAACATTGAGAAATCCTAACTAAACATATAAAACCATAATAACATATATATCATATAAACATTGAGAAATCCATCATAATAACATAATAACATATCAACATATAAAACCATCAACATATAAAACCATAATAACATATAAAACCATATTCATGTTGGCTACTCTCTTAAAAAATACGAATTTCCAAACTATTAAAAAATATGCTCTATCAAGTTACATTAATATTTTTAGCCATCATTATCTAATATTTTTGTTATATTCAAATTAGAAGAAAACTCATTTGTATGAGTGGTGCTAGATGAATTATCCATCTAAGTTCAAAATAGCAACAAAATAAAAACAACATCAATCTCAATCCCAAAATAACAAATAGAAAAACAATAACACATAAAACATTTTGAGTTTAGGCTTTTAACAACAACAACAACAAAAACAATAGTATACGTAACATATCTACACAAACCCAACAACATTAGTGTTAACATCATATCAAATATCATACTTGAACTCAAATTTACTTGCATGTCCTCAAACCTTCAATACAAAACAACACTAAAAACCTTCACTAAACCTTCAATAACTCAATAAAAACAACAACAGCAACAATAATATTAAACCTTCAATGCCTCAATAACAACAAACTTTTGCATTGCAACAACTATATCAAACCTTCAATATCTCAATAACACAAAACCTTTAATATCTCAATAACAACAAAGAGACAATAACACATAAATGCTTAACTCAATAAACCTTTAAAGAATTTGATCAATGCATATAACCATTATAACTCAGCAATGCCATATACATATACCTTCAATATCTTAATAACAACAAAGAGACAATAACACAAAACTTTCAATATCTCAATAACACAAAACCATTTATATCATCAGAACAGAAAAACCTTCTATATCTTCAAATACCAACAATGGTGAAAAGATAAATAAACAAGAAAACCATAGTAAAACTTCACATACTGTAACAATGGTGGAAATGCAATGCAATGCAGACTCGAAAACGGACGGTGAACGGCGACGGCGGCGCAATCCAACGGAAGAGGGCGACGGTCGACGGCGGATGACGGCAACAGAAAGTTTGAATAGGGCAAGTTCGTTCGCCAGAGGAGAAAGAAAGAAGAAAAGAAATGTACGACTGTTCTGTTTCTCTTAAAATTCTGGAGGGTATTTTAAAATTATAATACTAATACCTATAGCAGCGCTTTT
This sequence comes from Lathyrus sativus, assembly GCA_963859935.3. Classification (NCBI taxonomy): domain Eukaryota; kingdom Viridiplantae; phylum Streptophyta; class Magnoliopsida; order Fabales; family Fabaceae; genus Lathyrus; species Lathyrus sativus. The sequence goes on along the minus strand of OZ012741.1, from coordinate 597,435,113 downwards.
AAAAGCGCTTTCATAGGGTGCCTTAGCAATGCCATATAGCAGCGCTTTATAGAAAAAGCGCTGCTAAAGGGGGCCCCTTTAGCAGCGCTTTATAAAAGCGCTTTCTTAGGGTCCCCCTTTAGCAGCGCTTTTTAAAAGCGCTTTCTTAGGGTACCCCTTTAGCAGCGTTTTTTAAAAAGCGCTTTCTTAAGACCCCCCTTTAGCAGCGCTTTTTTAAAAGCGCTGTCTTTGGTAGAAAATTTTTTTTCTTTTTTTTTTACTCACCCTTTAGCAGCGCTTTTTTCAAAAGCGTTGTCTTTGTGTGCGCTGCTAAAACTCATTTCTGGCGTAACCAACCCCAGCAGTAACTTAGTCTTGAAGGGCCATCTGACTTCTTGAGCTCACTGTGCACGCCTAAGATCATTGCCTAGAGAGCCTTGTTTTGCAAGGAATTTCTTTAATTTGATCTTTGTTTCTTGAATTGTGGTTTTTTAGTCTTTTTTTATCTATTTTTAATTAATACATGTTAAGAAAGTCCAAACAAATGTTTTATCACTTTTCAAAAATAAGTTTGAGAATTTTATATTAATTAATTGTAAAATAAATTAATAATTATCTACTTATTTTACTTATTTTTGACATTATTTAATAAAGTAAATAAAATACTACACTGATTACAATAAAAATCTTTCAAGGGCTTTTCGGCATTTTGATGCAATGACAATCATCGTGTAAAATAAATATAAAAATAAAAATAGTAGAAGAGAGATGGAAATTTTAATTTAAAATGAAATGAGGTGAAATCTAGTTTATATAGTAAATTTTAGTTTTAAGTGATTTTTTGATTTTTTGATTTTGGTCCTTAATTAAATCTTTTTTTATTGAATTCTTAAAAGTTCATTTTCTTTTAGTATTAATCTTTGACGTTAAACTTCTATTAAAAAAATATGATATGATCAACGTTGCTAATGTGGTGGTAGGGGTGGAAATAGGTTAAGTCGAGGTAGGCTTTGCCAAGTCTAAGTCTGATATGCTAAAAAAGTAAAAGCCTAAGTCTGGCCTGTTAAAAAAGTAAAAGCCTAAGTCTGGTCTATGGTCTATCATAAACTCATTTTTTTGGCCTGAATATGGCTTTTTCGAATGTCTGATTAGTCTATTAGCCTAATTAAAAGTCTATATTATTTGAACATATGTAAATAAACAATTCAACTAATGTTTGAATATATTAGAGAATTAAAAGTAAAATTAAATTAAATCTTTGTTTACATAAAAGCATAAATTTTGTAAAATTATTTGTTTAGAAGAACTTGTGAAAACAAATTATGTCATTATTTATAAAGTTTTTCAATTTATTTTCACAAGTTCTTCTAAATAACTAAACTTTACCATTTATTTTGTATTTTATTATGAAATACAAAATAAAATATAAAAAATAATATATTTATTTATATTTATTAAAATAGGTTGGCCTAATAGGATTAAAAGCTTTTTTTATGGCCCGTGGTCTGACTTATTTAACTAAATAGACTTATAAAAATGTCTAGGTTTTTTCTATTTAAAAAAAAGTCTGGTATAACCTTGTTCTGTGTAGGTTAGGTTGTAGGTCCCTATTAGTTGATTTGACATATTTCTACCTTTATTTGGCGGTCATTTTTTTTCATTTTTATATATAAATAATTCAATGTCAGTTTTTTTTTTTAAATCTTAAGATACAAAAGTTAAAATCTTAGAGGTGCAGAAAGTCTAAATATGTATTTTATCATTTTTTTTATAAATAAATTTGAAAATTTTATATTGATTGATCATAAAATAAATTAATAAATGCCTATTTATATATCAATAAGATAAATAAAATACTAGAATGATTACAATAAAAAAATTTTATTGAGTTCCTAAAATAATATATCCAACTAGTTGAACTCAAGCCCTTTGTAATAACAATATACTCTCTATCCACTAGGAAAACTATTAAATTTGTTTGCAACACAAATATATATTACTTAAGTGCTTAAGAAAAACCAAAATAATTTATTAAATAATTTAATTTTTTCATATCACTAAATAGTTTAGATTAAATAATTGCTTTATCAAATATTTCAAATATTAATCATTATTTAAATAAATTAAATTTAATATATTAATTAGGTAAAACATTTCATAAAATAATCATTTAATAAACAAAAACATTGAAATTAAAATATTAATAGTTGAAATAAACTAAACTATTTGATTTATTAAATAATCAATTTATTAAATATTAGTAAAATGGTCTATTAAGTAATGAAATATCTATTAATTAGTTTATCTAATAGTTAGTCTATTAATTAATGATATTATATTTTATTATTATTTAATAAAATAGTTGAAATATAAAATATTTTAATTATTAATATTAAATAAACTATTTTATCATTAATTAATAGTTGAATATTAATATGTAAAATATTAAATAGTAAAAATATTTAATAAACTAAATAGTTTTAATATTTAATAGACTAATTAATTATATAAGCATATTAATAGTTGAAATATAATTGAAATATTTAATAAAATAATAATTTAATAAATTAAATAGTTAATATATTAATATTTGAAATAAATTAAATATTTAATTTATTAAATAATTAATTTACTAAGTATTTCAAAAAATTTATGTATCAAACATGATTAAATACTTATTTCTTATTAAAAAAAAACTATTCAACATTTCATCCATAATTAAATATATTACATACAAACATTGCAACTATTAATTATTGATAAAATGGTTTTTGAAATACTAAATAAGAATTAAATATTTCATACTATTCAATAATAATTATATTATACTATTTAATCATTATTTTAATTATTTAATTTATTTAAATGAGGGAAATGCCAACGAATATTCCATAGATACTCTTTAAGTACTTAAAATTGTAAGTTCTTTAAAAAATAATTTGTTTAGTTGCTATCCTTAAAAAGTACCTTCATGATACTTGTTAGCATGAATCTTTAAATAATTATACAATATTTCATAAATTGACTAATCATTAATAGTTAAATTATTAATAATTGAAATATAAAATTGTTGGAAACTAAATTACTTTTAATAAACTATTTTGATGATATTGAAGTTCTCAAATAATTTATATTTTTGTTGCATTATTATAAATAAATTAAATAGTTGATCCAGTGGATAGAGAGTACATAGTTAGGTAGTGCAAAAGGCTTGGATTTAAAACCCAAACAACAACATGTTTAAAAAAATTGAATTACTTGTATTAAAAAGACGCACCAACTTATAAAGGATATTTAAGTCTAAATTTATTATTATTATTATTATTGTTATAAAAAAATTGATTGTGAAGAATATTTTATGAACGTACTTTTTATTGAAATAAGTTATTATTAATATTAATAAGTTATTAATATTATTATTGATAAACATGACAGAATAAATTTTGTAAATATGATAATATAAAATAAATTTTGGTAAATATGATAATAACACACATCACTTTTTGAATAATATTTTTTGATAATAAAAAATTATATTGAAGAGGACACTAGGGGTGTCCAATTCAATACAGAGAATAGGGAGGGAAAGAAAACAGAATCTCGAACTGAAGACAGAAAACTATCCAAGTTCTCTCCAATCCTCCAAGAGAGATTAAATCTGATACAATAATGATTGGAAATTTAACATTTCTCCTCTAAAAATAATGTTGTTTCGAATCCTTCAAATAGACCAAAGAACCGCAAACCAAATTTTACACCGAAAAATTTTCTCTATAGATCCTGTTTGAGCAGAGTTTATAATTTTCATACTGTCCAAAATTGAGTTCATATCAGGGGGTTGAATTCCCAACCAAACAAATACCATAGACCAAACATGAACGGAGATCCGGCAATGAATGAATAAGTGGCAAACAATTTCTTCTTCTTTCCGACAAAGAGGGCAAATTAATCCATTAAAGTTAACCATACCTCTTTTCCACAGCTGATACCGCGTTGGAAGGCGATCTAGAGCAACTCTCCATCCAAAGAATTTTATGCTAGAAGGTACGTAGGCGTTCCAAATTTTTATCAACAAACTAGAAGTTGAGGGATTCGTTGCTAACCTTTCTCCTTGCAAGGAAATCAGCCTTGAATAAGCATTTTTAACCGAAAAACCTTGTGGGTGCCGCCACCAAATGAAAGAATCCTGACCTTGATGGTGAGGCTGCGTTTCAGCTAAGATCAGCCGCAGTTCGTGAAGCTCTTGAACAGAGCAGACAGCGAATCAGTGTCGAAATTATCGTTCCAATGCCAAAGACTATCAGTTCAAAAACCAGAAGAAAATACACTAGCAGATTTGTTTGAGACAGATTCATAAAGAGATGGAAACATGTGTTTTAGAGGTTGAGAACCGATCCAGAGATAGTGCCAAAAATCTATAAGCATATCGTTCCCAAGTTTGCAAGACACCCCTTTGCCAAACCAACTCTCCTCTTCTCCAAATTTACCAACAATCTCCTTCAAACCCTTCCACCAAATAGAAGCTTTCGGAAAATTGGAAAGAAATCTCGACGGTTCAAGAAGAATCCTTTTTATATCGCCATAACGGAAAGTAAGAATCGACGCTCCCATATCCGGAGGATTTGAACAGAATTTCCAAGCCCATTTAGATAGAAGAGTTATATTGAAAGCTTCGCAGACATTGATTCCCAACCCACCGTCAGCTTTTGATTTACAAATATCCTCTCATGCGACCCAATTGATCCTACGTTTTTGTTCCTCCCCTTTTCATAAAAAAGCTCTTTGAATGTTGATAATCTCTTTCAATACTACTTTAGGCGCACGGTAAAAAGAAAAGAGGAAAACCGGTATTGAATTTAAGACTGAATTGATTAAAGTTAATCTACCGCTAAATGAGAAATGTTTTCCTGTCCACAAAGAAAGCTTGTTTCTAATCTTTGTCACCATCTGCTCCCATGTGGTTTTCCTTCTCGGGTTCGCTCCTATGGGAATTCCCAAGAAGTTAAACGGCAAGCTGGTCATAGAACAAGAGAGGAAATTTGACGCAGCCTCGAGAAACCCATCATCCAAATTGACACCAATTACCTTGCTTTTTGTAAAATTCACCTTCAGCCCAGACACCAGTTCAAACCCCATTAGCATCACTTTAACGGCCAGAATGTTTTCTCTATTAGAATCCCCTAAGATTACAGTATCATCTGCAAATTGAGATAAACTAAACTGAAACTCTTCAGAAAGAATGAAAGGATGAAATTTTGCGGCTGCAATAGAATTCTTCATCAAACCCGTTAAGCCTTCTGCTGCAATGATAAACAATAGGGGTGAAAGCGGATCGCCTTGTCGAAGTCCTCTTTCCATTTCAAATTCTTGCGTTGGACTGCCGTTTACCAAGATCGATAAGGTACCCGAACAAATGCAGCCTCGTAACCACTTAATCCAAGTAGAACCGAAATTCATCTTCCTAAGGACATAAAACAAATATTTCCATGATACTGAATCAAAAGCTTTTTCGAAGTCTACCTTGAAAGCGAAGAGTTTCTTCTTGTGCCTAGCCGCGAAGTCTGTTAATTCATTTATGATAAGCACTCCATCCATCATTGATCTCTTTGCTATGAACGCCGATTGGTTTAAAACGATAAGTCCATCAATGACTCTAACCAACCTCCCTGCCATAAGCTTCGAAATTATTTTATAAACACTGTCAATTAAACAAATTGGCCTATACTCTTTAAGCCCTTGAGAATTTGAGTTTTTCAAAATCAATACTAAAAAAACAGCCTTTAGCGCCTTTGGAAGAAGATCTACAGAGAAGAATTCATTAATGCAAGCAAATAAAATTAAACTGAGAAGAACAAAACCGGTTGAAGAATCTAAATTATAAAAATAAAAATAAAAGAATCAAAATTACAATTAAATTAATTTTATATTAAAAAACACAAATTAATTATTGGAGAGACTCCCTTGTAAAGTCTTTGTTCATTAGAAAAGGGTTAGTGCTCAACAACACAATCAGTGAGAAGAAAAAAAAACATTGAGATGAAATGGTGGCTGGTTGGAAAATGGGGGAGGAGAAGAACCATCCCATTCTCATTCTCCCGCAGAACCTTACGCTCAGATGCAGCGTTAGAAGCCATAGCTAAAGCTTCCGAAGATAAAGTTCCCACCATAGTTCTCTACAATTACCCATCCTTTTCTGGAGCATTCTCCTCTCTCTTTGCTCACCTCTTCCACACTCGTCACAATCTCCCTTCCCTTACTCTCCCTTTCTCTTCCGTTCCCTCCCTTGCTTTCACTGTTGAAGATTTATGCATTCAAGGCCTTCAAACATGCTATCTTCTCGACTTTCTTCCTCCAAAGGAGTTCCTTTTCCAACTTTCCCATCTATCAAATTGCAAGTAGGTTTAATGCTAATGGCCTTTTCTCACTTCTCATGTGATTTTGATTACTTATTCATGTAATTGTTTTTATTTCTGTAGGATTATTGGTTTTGATCATAGGAAATCTGTGCTTACGCATATTCCTTCTGCAAATGAGTATCCTCAGAATATTGTCATTAATGTCAACCTTGACAAGAGTAGCTCCAGAGCTGTTTATGAATACTTTACTAACAAATGCAAGGATATTGAAACTTCTAATGTAAGTGAAATTTTAATTCTTTTTTCCATTTAGTCCTCTTGCGTTGCGTCTCGTGATGCAATGTTGGCTGAGATTGAATGCTGTTTAAGGGCGCGGTTTCAAGTTTGGTGGACTCAAAAGATAAAGGCCGCGTGGAGAATATTCTTAGGTATATTGAGGACGGGGATCTTCGCCGGTGGACTTTGCCTGATATTAAGCCCTTTAACATTGGACTAGGTGAATGGCGGTCTAGGTTTAGCTGTATTTCCAACCCAAACATGTTTAAGCAGGTATGATTAATTATCCTTTATGTTTTCTTCTTATCGTTGTAGCTTAATGTAAGTTTGGGCTTGTGTTTTAGTTTATATGGAAATTCATCCATACAATTATCTTGTTTCTCAAAAGGATGTAATTTACTTAAGCCGAGTCAATAGTTTAACCAGCCAAACTGAAGAAGCTCTTCAGTTTAAAGTATATGTGTTTGAGCCATCGTAGAACTATGTATCCCGATATTCCATGTGTTATATAACCTTTGGTTGTTGATCTATCATCTGCTTGGGAAGAGAATAAAAAACATTTCATAAGTTGATTAGTTATTTGAAGTGTCCATGATTAACACATATTCAGAGCCTTTCTGTTAGACTTTCATAAAGTACTACTGCAACATTTCCGGCTGTAGCATCCATCTATTTTGTTGCTTACTTGCTTTTTTGTGCCTCGCTAACATTAAATAAACCAAAAACATACCTATTTTTTACTCTTGTTGTAAATTGTTGTCAATTTATCTCTTGTTATTATGTACTATTTGCTAAATATTTTCTATGCTTGAAAAAATATGTATTGCAGTTGATGGAATTGAGTGTTGAAGAGTTAATTGCTAAAGGAAATTCATCTATTTCAGCTCGCCGGAATGCTGCAAGTAAATTGCTGGAAAAGGTTTTCAGGGTTCGGCTGGGTAGAGGGTTTTATGGAGAGTGCCTGGTAATGTTTCAGGATTTAATCATCTTAGTTTTTATTAGTTCTTAACTTGCTGTAATAGTAATGCTGGTTTTTTTAGTCCTTCATGAAGAACTAATAATTGCCATTTTGATTGATTATAACAGCATCATGCATTGGTAATGCGGTCCCTCCCGACCCACTCTATTTTGTGGTTGAAACCTGTAATCACGTATTGTTGCCTTGGTTACTGTGTAGGGAGTTCGGGCAGATGGGAACTCTAACTTAAGTGATGAAATTGGCTTGCTTCTTAGTGTAAAAAGTGCTGCTATTGGTTTGAGGTGAGGTAATTTATTTCGAAGATTTACTGAATTTATGCTTCTAATTATTTTACTAGAAGAGTAATTTTTTCATAGGTTATCTTACATTAATAAAAGTTCAATTAAAATTTGACTATGGCTCGATCAATTCTTCAGAAGAACAAAAAGCATGCAACTGTTTAGTTCTAATGGCTTGTCAACGTTTGGGATTGAAATTCAGCAGGAGTATTGATAAAAAAAAGCATTTGGATCCTGATTATTGGTTGTTGATTCCAAAATTTGTTCATTCTTCCTTTGATTGTAACTGTTGGAGGGTAGTGTACACAATTATGTCCGAGTATCCTCATTTGATTCATGTTCTTATGAGTGGTGAAGCGAAGAATCTAAGTTTTTTCCTAACAACTTCTTATAGACATGATTGCCTGCCAATTCTTATTATGGATTTTTAATTTCGTCACAGAATTGTCAAATTCTAGAATCTGATCCACTGAGCATTTTTGTCAATGACAGGCCCATAGGAGCTGTGATATTCATGCAACGGAATAATCTCAAAATGTGCTTACGCAGCTCTGACAGTGCTACTGATACTTCTGAAGTTGCTAAGGTGTGGCTTCTTGCTTCTACATTTTTTTGTCTTATCAATTTCATATTTTAACACTGATAAAATATTAACGAGTATTCTGCACTGTCATCATGAAGGCATATGGCGGAGGAGGTTCTGCAAGTTCAAGCTCCTTCATAATAAGGATGGATGAGTACAACCAATGGATTTCAGCAAATTCGTTATGATGGGTTTGAATATAGTCTTGGCTTGCTGTCATGCAAATGCTTATTTGATAAATTCACTAGTGGTCTTTATTGAAATCTTCAGTGACAATATGATCCTTATTGAAATCATTAGTGACAATGTGATGCCTTGTGACACGTGATATAACATATCGAATTCTGTGGCAAAAGGGATCTATTGAGACAGAGACGCGGAGGATGTGATGATTGTAGAACACTTTGCATTCCCTGTCTGATATGGAGGATGACAGTAGTGTTTTTGTAACTTATCTGTTGCCTGTCATGATAATTGATGATGCCTGTGATGTGAGCTGAGGAACAAAGCATTCATCTTGGGAGTAAACAAGCTACTGTTTAGGAGGTTGATTTGAAGGACAACAATGTTGAAGAAAAGATAAAAAGGAAATAACATTCCCAGTGTCTATTGTTCAATGAGTTTCAAGGCTCTAATACTCCTGCTACAATTGTTTTTCTACAGTTAGTTTTTGCCAACTTCACAACTTTTAGTTGGTTTTTCTTCGACCAGTGTTTTTCTTTCTTTACATATTCTTTTTCCATTTTCACTGCTAACCTGAAAATAAACATATTTAAGTTGTATTCAATTATTAATTTATGTGACTTTTATTCTTGTTATCTTCACTTCTTATACTTGCATCCTTAATGCATATATACTTATTTTTAGTTTCAAAGGCGGATGTTTTGTCCAGCTCCAAAACCAAGAGCGCAAAATTGAATTTCACCCCTGGATTGGTGGGTGGTTTATTTGATGTTTTCGCTGATGCAAATTCCCAGTATCTGATGAATGAGAAAATTAACAACTAATGTATAAATTATAAACCAAATAAACACAGAACATGGTGAAACTGTTTCCTGATAAAACAGTGTCTCCATAATTACAGAAAGAATTTCAAATATTAAAACATGAAGTCTTGCAATTTAAAAAAAATAAACAATAAAAAGTGGCAATGTTATCAGAAGACAGGGCAACCATCAACCTGTATGCCCTTGGCAGTTGGACAAGTTGCCAAAGGACAATGCTCACCAGCAGTTCCCCACCAATTCAGACTCACATTTTCCAGTCCTAATGCAAAGTAAAGCAGCACAGCCATAAAAGCCACCCCTGCATCAAGTGCTGCAGATAAAACATAGTTGTATCTCTGCCACCATTTCTTTCTGTAACGGAAGATAAAGAAGTTGAAAATGGTTCCAACTACAATCCATGCATTGTAGTTCAACGCTGTTGCTGGCGGCATCATTCCGGTTGCTCCCAAGAGTACTGGAAGATTAATCAACGGAATCCATGACTGTTGTGGAAACACCTTGTGCAATAGCCAAACTAGTATTGGTCCTATGGCACCTCCAAGGAAAAACCAGTTCAATGCTGAGTACTCTCCAAGAGTACCAAATATCCTCTTAGGTCCAACTAGACCCCAAATAACTGATGCATCGAAGAAAACGCGGTCACTCGGACATGTCCACGGACTACCTTCGGGAAGAAGATCTTCATGACATATGTTTTTGACAGATTCTAGCAACCACCATGCTACACAAATGTTGATAGTCCCAGCAAGCATTGTCCCAATGAACTAAATAATTTTTAACACAAGTGCATTAGATACCATATAAGAAAGGTGAATGCTAGTAAAATCTTTCAAACACAATTATACCTGCACTAAGAACATTGACCTTGGAGGGATTTTCATGTAGTGTCCAAGCTTGAAATCGCTAAGAAATGAAACAGCCTGTGCCATGCTTATGTAACCATAGGTTTTGAAGCATACATTTGCAATTGGTCTTCCAGGGTAAATGATACCGAATATATACTCAGTGATGATATTCAACCCGGGCGTCTGCATTCAGAGCATTAAGATATTTAGTTTAAAATCAAATTCTGTTCCTTCTTAAGGAAAAGTTTCAAGATATTAATTAACCTGGTTTGTGGTAGCAGTTATGATGCTAATTGGGAGGGTAAACATAAAAGCCAATGCTGAAGCAAAGAGAAGTCCCCACCAAGGCATCTGAATCTCATGATTTAGAAAAATGCAGATCAGTAAAGAAACAACAAGTGTCACTCCTAACAACAAGTAAAACCACCAAGAAGGAATGTCTTTGTAATTTTTCATCAATCTTGTGTGAATATCTTCTTTGCCGTTTTTTGAAGCCCGATACCGCTCCATAATCTCCCTGACAACACGATATCATAAACTGTTAAACACTAATCAAATAGTTTGACTTTGAGTAATGAGTCTAGACTATTGTACCTTCCATGAAAGCAAACAACATGTGTAATGGTGGATGCTATAGTGGCAAATCCAAATCCGTAAGTAAGAGAGAAAAACACACTTAAATGAATTCGACCTTGTTCTTGATACTTAGCGAGATCAATCTGAAATTTGTCATTAACAATAGCAGATATGTTGTATAGTTGACCATCTGCTGTGAACAAATCAGATGAGAAAATGGAAAACTTATTTGCATCATAAACATTGAATCCCCAATATGCTATAGGAATCACAGCATAAACAATCAATGCATAGCCAAAGAAAACATTGACAATGGCAAAGAAAGGTGAAATAAGAGGACTGAACAAGAAGGAAGCAACCGCGGCCCAATCAAGTGTAAGAGCACCAAATCCTAAACCGTTCATGCCTGAACCTAGTTGTTGAGCTGTTACTGACTTGGAAAATACCCAACAGACCCATGATATGCTTGTAAGCGTTGTGAATAAATACCCAGGGACTATATACCATAGGAAACTGCATACTAGTGCTATGAAGAAAAACTTCGCCCTCGAAAATTTGTGAGGGTCTTCATCTTTCTCATGCAAAGTTCTGCATACATAAAAAAGAACATTAGTAATCTAGGTATCTGAAAACTTAAGAAGGTCTGGTCTCAAATATAAGCAAATTTTGATTTTTTTTTTTGACCAACTTTTGCTTATATCTGAGACGAGATCGGAGGAAGTGTTTATTACCGGAATATAGAGACTTGGACGAGGGTACTAGGCCACCACATATGAGCAGGTTCAACGACGTACTTCTTAAGCAAGCCAGCCCAACCATAACCCAAAACCTGAGTGGTGATAATAAGAAGCCATGCAGCCAGAAAAGATATACTCCTTCCATAGAAAGCTTTAATAATATTAACAATTCCAACGGCATAAGGTGATCCAGACCCGAAAGCAGAACCTGCATTCGCGAATATAGTAATAAGAACATGTTCCTTCATGTTAAACGGGCCAGGGTTAAGCGAGAACCGCTTCGACCCGAAACCAGGAATGGTGAACGTGGTTGAAGGTAACACGGCGGCCATGAGGTTGCCGAGTGGGAGAGTGGCGACTTGAACTGTGATCTGTGTTATGATGAGTGGCTGTGATCTGTAGGCGAAGAATTGGTTGAGGAAGGAGAGGAGGGAGCATGAGACAAGACCCAAAAACCACATACGGAATGTCCATACTGGAAGAGTTGGATCGTCGGTGTTTGTGACTGTTAACCTTACTTCCTCAATTGGTGACTCTTCATCTTCATCTTCCTTAAGTTTTCCTATTTCAGTGTCTCTGTTGTTCTCCATTGATTCTCTTATCCGCTATGGTTTATCACACTCACTGTTGTTTGTTTCCTATTTTTATGTTTGGTTTGTCAGCTTTATACTAGTTTATAGCAATTCACGTTTTGAATATTTGTTTACTTGTGTTGACTCTCTGGTTTGATATTTTTTTAATAGAAAAAAAAATTGTAAATGAAATAACACTAACCAAATCATAACTTAATTGCATCCCCATAAAATATTGATCTATAAGTTCAAAGATATTGTATCAGAGACAGGTATCAAGCATAGTTATTAATTATATTTACGGTTATTAAACTGATAATTTAATTATAACATAAATGTATTTAACCACATTAATTAGATATCTGAATCAACGGGGTTTCTTATGGTTCAATTGCACACTTTGATCTGGCATTGAAATATTGATTTTAAATGTAAATTAGTTTCTATTTCTTAATCTTTTGAAGTATAGAATATCCGACAACTTTAACATTAAATTTAAAAGACTATGCATCTATTTTAACCTTTATATAATCTATGTATGTAATATTTAATATCATTTATCATTTTTATGACTATATAAATGTAATGAGTCTGGCTAGCTTGCGTCATTAGGGCATAAATTAAAGATACTACATTTTAAAAATTTAAATTGAATAAAATAATATTTAAAGTTTCAAAAAATAAAAAATGGTAAAATTCTTTTTTTTTTTATATATATATCTTAACTTCGAGATTTATTTTGGTCTTTTAATTTTAAAAAAGTTTATATTGGTCTTTTAATTCTTTAAAACGTTTTATATTAGTCATTATTAGCGACGAAAAAATTCAAAAATCAGTTGCTAAATTTGTCGCTAATTAAATAAAAAAGACTAATTTTGAACGTTTTGAAGAGTTAAGGAACAATATGGACCTTTTAAAAGTTAAAAAACCAAAAATGAACCTTGAGGTTAAGATACAGAACCAAAAAAGATATCAAGAAAAAAATGTATACAAATAGTTTATTAAGGATAATCTAAAAAACACAGTGTGTGTGGTATCTCTACAAAGATATGAGATACTTAGCCCTTAGTAGGTTTATAATAATTAGGGCTTATCCGTTACAGCGAGAAATTCCGTATGGTGATGTTATGGAGTTTACGGTGATATGAGAGATAAGTTCGCGTGAGGTGAGAGACTCTGCAATATGCTTAATGCTAGTTGAGTTATGATCTGTATGTTACCCTCAAAGGGTCAGATATTTATAAAGGTTAATGGACATAAGGATTACGAAACTCTAAGAAGTGGTAACTCCCCACTGCCCCTTGATTGGAGGAGACTGCTGACCACCTTATTTTTAGGAAGTCGTGACCTGATTCGTTCTGGTATGGTTAGTTGAGAGATATTAGTATTATACATGTTATGTGTAACACCCATTTTAATTATCTAGTCTTTTTCGGTGTTATTTCATTTTCGGTATGCTTTTGTGGAAGTGTGTTTGAGTGCGTGGAGGGTGCCCTTAAGTATGGAGATTAGTTACTAAACTTTGGACTTTGATATTAATAATATAATTATTAGTGATAATAATTTAATAAATAATGGTAATATTATTATTAATATTATTATTATTAATTATTATTATTATTAAAATTATTATTATTATTATTATTAAGTAAATAAGAGGAATTTGGATTTTTGGGGGTATTAGGGGCTGTTTGGGGAAATAAAATATTGGAAAGAAGAGAAAACACGATCAAAGAGGAGAAGAGGAAGAACACGGTCTAGAGTGGAAGAGAGAGTGAGGAGAAGAATCAGGGAACCAAGATTGTCGATTCTTCGAGGATTTTCAACAGCTTGATCGAGTTATCGAGGTAGGGGGGAGAAACGGGTCGAAATTGGTATGTTTGCATGAATGTTGGGTAGAAGGGATTTTCCCCAATCCCGTAGGAATTGATGAACATGTTTGATGCGTTGTTGTGATTTTAATTGTTGCTGGTAGGGTAGGTTTGTTGCATGTGGTTGTAGAATGATTGTTCGAATGATTTGGGGTTTTCAAGTAGTTTACCATTTTAAGTCGATAATGAGTTAATCGGTACAGCTGATGTTTTATCGGATAGAATCTAGAATAGACTATGTAGCTAAGTTGCAGAATGTTGAACTAGTGTTGTGGGAACTGGCTTGAGTGAAATCGGGCGATTTTGGAGAGTTTTGCCGATTCTGAACAGTTCGGGGTTCTGAGTTTGCAGGTCCGCTAGCGTTCGCTAGGAGAACAGGAAGCGAAGGTTCGTCAGGCGAAGCCCATCGAGTGGGTAGCGAACCATTGCAGTGGCCAAACTCAGTCTTCGCTGGTGTGTTCGCCAGGCGAAGGAGGTGGCGAGAGGTTTCGCCAGGCGAAGGAGGTGGCGAGAGGTTTCGCCAGGCGAATAAGGTAGCGAGTGGTAGCAAACACTTCCAGTAGCCACTGTTTGCCTTCGCTAGGGAGTTCGCTGGGTGAGCGAGTAGCGAACATTCGTTGATGCTTCGCCAGGCGAATGAGCCAGCGAGCATGACAGCAAGTTGTGTTTTTGTGTTGTTTTGTTCTGTTCTCTTGTGTTGTAGGACCCTTGTTGGTCATGATTAAATATAAGATTGGTGTTGAACAGTTAAGAGTGTATGTGTGGTGTTGGAATGTGATTTCCGTGTATTTCGTTTAATTAGAATAATTAAATTGGTGTATGTTATTATGTATGAATGTGGTGATGTGTGGAATAAGTATGTGCGATGTATAAAATGTGATCAGGAGGATCGTGTGCACCTTGTGTGCTTGGATTGTTGTTGTGCATTGGTGTCGTACATATCATGATGTTTTGATGGGGTTGAATCGTTGCTCAGGAGGAGTGTGTGCGATTCACCCGTACTCCTGTGTGGAGAATTGTGGGATGGATCGTTGCTCAGGAGGAGTGTATGCGATCCATCTGTACTCCTGTGTGGAGAATGGTGGGGATAGATCATTGCCATTGGTGGGTGTATGTGATCTATCTTGTGCTCCCTTGTGGAGGGTTGATGGTCAGGTGTCCATCGGTGATGTTGAGTCGGTACCGCATATCATGGTGTTGAGTTGCATATTTTTGCATTGTCTTGTGTGATGTGTTGGTGTTGGACAGTAGGTCCTGGTTGATGTATGTTAAATGATATTCATATGATTACTGCCTTTTATTCATGTACATTAATACCGCTAAATATTTTGATCATGATTTCTCACCCCTTTTGTTGTTGTTGTGGTCTGTGCTTCTTTGGAAGTACAGATAATCCAGGTGCGTAGCTAGTTTGGATAGTGGCGAGTCGAGTCGTAGGGATGCTCTGATACGTAACACAGGGCTTTGGGAGTTTATTGTTTTCTGATGATTTTGTTTTACTCCGTGGTGTATCATGTTTTGTTGGAACCTTTGGTGAATATTCTGTATATTTTGGGCGGATGGCCGAATATGATGTATATATGTATATATGATTATTTCCGCTATTTACTGTTGAAAACCATTTAATGAAGTTTGTTGTTGAGTTTCTTCTGTGATATCCCGCTTTGGTGTGGTAACTCTGATAATTGCTTGATTTAATTGCTATTTATTTTATTTTATTTTAATTTTGGGGAGCGGGGTGTTACATTATGTCTCTAAAAGGCGGGACCTCATGCTCCGTAAAGGCTGCACTCAGATGATGACTTACCAGACGAGGACTCTGGCATCGTCTCTGTTTGAAGATTCTCATAAATATAATATGACATTGTCCCTTAAGCACGAGGGCTTGTAAAAATGGTGAAGTGTTTTAAGGCCGACTTCAGATTGTGTCCCATGGTATGAGGTGAGCCTTTTTATATGAGGCACATCCCTTATCTTGGAACGTGACCCATTCAAAGGGAGTGTGAGTCCTCCAACTTACGGCGAGTCCCTCATCTGAAGCCGACCTTTTTAAATGAGATATGAGTTCTTTAACTTGGAGTGTATCCCTTAGTTAAAGGCGACCTTTTTAAATGAGAGGCGAGTCATTCAGCTTGGGCGAGTCCCTCAGTTGAAGGAGACATTTTTAAATGGGATAAATCCCTTAGTTGGAGGTGAGTCATGTAACACCCTAAACCCCGATTCATAATATAATAGAAAATTGCACTGTTTAGGATGCTACTTCACACAAATCATGCACTTTGTAAAATATTTTCAAACTCGCAATGAAAAATTCAAATAAATCTCATAACATCAAATAATGGATTAACCAACCAATAACGAAAATAAAAATTTAACAGAAAACTTCAAACGAATAATGTGTTCGTTCCCAGTGATACATACTAGAGTAGATAAAAACCAACTAAAAATGATAAATAAAAAATAAATGAAAAAAGCTCCAAGATTGTCTTTCACTCACAAGTGGCTAGTTCTATTGAGTATCTGTACATCAAGGGTGAGAATACATCTTACAAATTTTAACGGTGAGTTTTAGCAACAGGATGGTAATTAATGAATTCATAAGTACATCATTCACACGAAAATACAATCAAAGTCAAATAATGATGCAAATGCTAATGCCGCTAACTTGTCATTAAAAATGTATATGGTACTAGGTTTTGGGGATCAAAGGTACGTTACCAATTTACTCATGTCTTCAGTTCCTCTTGAACCGTGTCACTCTCTGGACGTGAGACCGATATAGACCCTCTCTGAACCAGGCCATCATTGGACCGAAGTTCTTCCTAACTCCGAAATAAATGGATGCATAGTCATGTATAATGTAAGCATGCAACATCATCAACATCATAAAACCATCCTTAGAAGGTTCAACTTTTGAACCAATATGTTGTCAATCACATGTTATCATTGTAATCCTTTCGGATTACTAATCATCAAAGATGGCCAATCAAGGTCGTCACTGTAATTCCTCCAGATTACTATACTAAAAAATTATGGTTTAAAAAGTTTATTTATTTTTCATCAAAAAAGGGAAATTTTATTTTATTACCCAAACCTTCAACTCATCAAAAATTCTCAAAGAAACTCAAAACCTCTTAGTTTTAAAAAATAACTCTAGAGTATCCTAAAAGTACTCTAAAGTACCCAAAGTGCTCTAAAGGTAAATGTTTCACATTGTCACGGTGAAAATTGGATACCAAGCTATTGATTAGCTTGAATCTAAATTCATTATAACCGGTCTTTAATTTGTCCAAAGGAAGGGAAAAAGATCGAATTACCCACAATGCAATGCAAATGCAAAAGCTAGAGAGTTATAGGTTCGGGGGTTGGTTAAACTTTAGGGAAGGTGCTAGCATCCTAAGTTTCTGTAGTACTCTACAGGAATCTCTTGTTTTATGTTATTTATTGTTAAGGTTTATCTGCTTAAAGATGAAAGACCTAGGGGTTTATTTCTAAGTATACTCGTCAAGACGTTGCATCTTGTGCCTACACATCTTGACGGGAATGGAATAAGAGTATTTGTAGTTCCCCTAAAGGGTTTGAGGAGTTCTTTGACTATGGTCAAAGTTCCTACGGGATAAGGGTAGTTGGTTGATTGATTATAGGAGAAAAGAGGGGTTGTCATTTTAAGGGAGATTACTTAATTTAACCGCCACAACTTCGTAGAAAAATAGTTCTTTGTATCGTCTTAAGAAAAGGGCTCAAGTACTCGAATTGTCGACAAGTACGCCTCTATCTCTCTTAAGCAGAAAAGTCCCTACATATTGATTGAATTGTTATGGGGTAGAAGTTTTATCTCGCTTAAGATGATTAATATCTTATTCTCTAATATGTTTGAATAGTGTTTGATTGAGTTGAATTGTTTTTGTTTCTATGTTGTAAAATAAAAGAGAAAAGTCCTCCTATGGGTAGGATCTATCTTAAGAGATCAACTTGAATGGGATCATGGACCAACGGAGATTATGATGCAAATGATATGCATACACGCAAGTTTTACGTTACGCGCAAGTTCTTCCTTTGGACATGATGCAATACGGTAACATAAATCGTGGATAAAGTAAAGGCAGATAAATAAAAGCATACATAAACGCATGAAAGCGCTAAAGCGTACAAGTGAGTGCAAGTGAATATGTGAGTGGAATCGATGCAGGAACGTAAGCGTGCACGATTGATTAATTGATGGGATTTTAATTTTAGTCGGATTGATTAATTCTCGAGAGATTGATTTTAAAGGAGGGTTGAATTGATTTTAAGAAAAAAGTTGTATTATTTTGTTTTAAAAAAAATGTTGAATTAGATTATATGAATTGATTTTCAAGAAAATGTTATATTAGTTTTAATTATAAGTCGATTAGTTTTTTTTATTAAAATAAATTTTGATAGAAATAATTTTAAATGATCATGTTTTATTAAAAGAAAGTTTTCCTATTAGAATAAATAGTTTTTTTATAGTTATTATTATTAAATATGATTTTAGTTATTATTATTAAATATGATGCAAGTTAATAAATTAATGGGAAATAAGTTTTTGTGAACAAGTTATATTTATGAAAAAAAAAGGATTAATTTAAAATTATGAAAGTAAAATGAAGTGGATAAATTGAGTTTATTAAATAAATTAAAAGAGAAAATTAAATAAATAAACTAATTAGTTTTAGAAGAAGGTTAAATTAAATAAAAAGTTTATTAGCAAATTATTAATTATAAATAGCTGATTTAAGAAAAAAGATAGTTAATTTAAATAGGTTATTAGTCCATGATTAGATTAGTTAAAACATATTAATTAAAGATTTATGGGTTAATTAAATGTTAATATGATAATTAGTCATTATTAATGCAGATTAAGGGGGCAATTGGTTGGGCGTGGTAGCGTGAGAGAGGGTGTACGGTGGACAACGGTATGGATCGGTGGATTAGATCCGTTGGAGATCTAAGGGCCACGTGCGTAGTAAGGTGGGTGTGTGCACATGCATGTGATTATTACATTAAGAGATACAAAAACAAAATAACAAACAAAACCCTAACCCCCCCCCCCCCCCCCCCAAAAAAAAATCCCCTTCGCGACATCGTCGACTCTTTCCTTCTTCATCACTTCACGATTTTCATCGCCGCCCCTTTTCCTCTAATCCCTCTGTCTTTCTTTGCGATAACCTGCAACCAAACAGAAAGAACAACATGCAAAGTGATTTGGGAATGAACTTTTACCCACAAACAGGAGTCGGCGGCGACTCGTCGGCGGTGGCGGGGATGCGATAATGGCCTCTGAGGATAATTCGGGCTTTTAGGCGATGACGAATCCCTTTTGCTCTGAGCTACGGATGCGTCTCCTTCTTTTCGTAACAGCCCTTTTATAGATGGATTTGTTGGGCCTCCATTGAAGATTGCCTAAGCTTTCCGATTCTGATGATCCTTTGTCTGATTCACTTGGTGACTTGGGAAACAATATTTAATTTCTCCTGATTCTGTCGACCAAATGTGGGCTTCAATTTTGGGAAATCTTGAACCTTCCTTTTCGTCTTAATCTGTGATATTTGGATTCGCGTCTTTGACGTATCTTGCCGCCAATTGACCTCCACGTTGAAGTTGTATTAATGTTTTCTTCTTATTGCAGGGGATGTTGGGCTTCGAGTTCAAATATTGCCCTATCTTGCCCACTGAGAGAGGGTTTTGAGTCGGCGGTGACGACACTATGTCTGAGCCGAGGATTACAGTTTTCGCTGCTCTTCCTCTTGTTGCCTGAGTTATCTCTGAGCTAGGTAAGAAGTTGGTGACGGTCTCCGTTGCTCTTCTGGCTGCTCGAGTTCTATGCCCGGTGATGAGTTTCACAGTTCTGAGAGCCTGAACCTCCTTTCACTCTACTTTGAGTTTCAAATGACTTTTGCTAATGTCTTTAACAGTGCACTTCTGTAGGTGAACAATGGCCGGTGTTGCTATTTTTGTCTTGCACTTCTTGGAGCACGGTTTTGAGGGCCTTTGTTGGATTCTGAACCATACTAACTTCTTCTCTTCTTTCAGGAAAACGTTTGAATTCGGAGGCTGCCGATCTTACACCGTTGAGGAGGGTTGAGATACGGTGATGATGATTTACAAATCTGAACTATGAGGGTGTCGTCGTCATCTGATGTTTTGTTCATGTTTTCACATCGTGTTGGAAGCTGTCCGAAACAAGTTGCTTTATTTTCCTGAACCTTTATTTTTTGATGTTCGGTAAGGAGTTGATGACAGTTTCAGTTGTTGTCCTCCCGGCCGCTCGCTTATGCCCAATGATGAGTGGAACTGAGGGCTGAGAATAACTTCTCCTTATCCTGTATCATTTGGAAAACGAAGTATTGACAAACAAGGGATGCCTAGCTTTCGGGGGAACGTACGCGACGAACCAAAAGGAATAGTTTGAGTTAAAAGGTGCGAATGCGGTTTTTTGTTGTCACTTTCTTCTTTCAGAATGTTGGTTTAATCATAGCTTGATGGTTTGGTACTCTCGCTTGATTTGTTTGATGCAGGTTTAGCTCCGGATGAATGGTGGCATGGAGAAGCTCGTTCAACAGGTTGAAACGGTATATCGGATAGTGGAACTGTCAAGTTTTGTCCTGCGGTTCTTATCTTTGATGACTTAGTATATGCTGAACGGGGTTGCTAACTGTTGTTCAAGTTAACACAGATTTGGAACTTGACCGGAAGTTATGAATTCGACACATCCTTCTTCCTCTGTTACCGTCTTACTGTTGCTGATGCCCTTACTTTTCTCCTTTTATTCATAATGTTTAATTATGTATGCTGGCTTGGTTAACATGTTGCTGAAATGGTTCCTGATGAGAAATTACACGGCTATCCGCATGGTGCAAGCAGTCCTTCATTTTCATTCATCATTTTCTCCGCCGGTCGCCATTTGGAGAAGTCATGCCAGGATGAACTTCAACACAGCAATGAGGGTTATTTAACAAATGTAGCTTTTGCTTCAACATTCTTGGCTGCCATGCATTAGTAACTGGTAAGACAGGGCTGGAGACGGTACATGTGACGGAGCATCATTTATAAGTCCTCATGAGCTCAAGATTTGTATATACGTTGAATTGAACTTCTTGTAGTTGTATTGTTGATTAATCAAAGCGGCCTTGAGTTCTTAGGCTTTGTAATGTTGAGCCTGGGAGTACAATATGAATATTTCGGAAAGTATATTTTTTCAAAAGGCCTCATTTGTTTTATCTTCTGATCTTGTTCTATACTTGATAGAAAACAAAGGGTTATATAAAAGAAAACTCTTTTTATTTGGCTTGCGAAAAGAAAACTCTTCGGCTCGAAATGAAGTGAACAAAATGGACTTTGAAACCTTGATGAATGTGAAGGCCAGTATCATGTATTAATTGGACCTATAATCCTTAATCATTTCTCCCCTGTGCTTAAAAAAACTAGTATGCTCCTTCGACGTAACGATGATGTATGTGCCATGTTATTGTTCAACCACTTGGCTCACCTTTTAATAACCTTTGCCTGACAACTTCATAAATCTTTAGTTGGGTTCGAATCAAATAAAGGGTGCTGAAACTAGTAGATATTAAAGATGGATTTGATTAATCTGTAGTCTAAGGTGACCAACAAAACTTAAAATCAGGGTGGTCTTTAAAACGCATTTCATAAACAAATTGACATCTCTAGGCTCAATCCCTTTATTCATGAACACTTAGTCATGTGCTTCTTAACTCTGATATGGTGTCTTTCCTTCAATAATGGCCCCGCTTGGCACCGATGTGAGGCCGTATTATGTTCTCATTAGACTATACTCCGAGACCTTAAGAAACATTGTCCTTGTATTGATTAGAAAGTTGTGAGAATATGAGCGTATCTTTCCTATAGAAACTCAACACAACCCGTGGGGAATAAGAAGTCCACATACAGCTTTCCAGACTTCCTGAGCTTTTCAGCAACAGACCCAATTTCACAAAATGAGAACAAAGTGGTTAAAATGGTCAGTTATGTATAAATAATCAACCGCGAGAATGAATACTATCTCCACTCGAAATTACTGCATCTGCATCAGTTGGTTAGTCGCAAAAAAACATAAATAATTAAATTATAGTCAAATAACAATAGAAAACGCGCAAAAAGAGGTGGGATCTTACGGTCAAAAATTAGGGTGTGACACACATGTGATAACTCTACTAAGCATAAGGGAGGTCAGTTTGACTCAAATTGCTCAAAAGTGACCCTAAGGTTACCAAAAGGATTCTAACATCAAAAATCACCAAAAGACTCTTGAACTTGAAAAACTGCCAAAAAATCATGAACTCGAAAAACTCCCGAAAAACCCATAAATTTTTGCTGCCAAAAAAATCGCGACCACCGCAGCCCACGCACAACCCACACGTCGCCACGACCGGATCGTCGGGCGACACCACTAGCCATAACCTCCAGATCGTAACGCGACATCATCAGGCACAACCTCGCGATGCAACCCTTCACCGCTACACCGACGTGCAGCTCCGTTCTCCGCAGTCGCCGACCCGCGACACAACTCTTGTCGCCACTGTCCAGCGCGACCCAACGCTGTCCAGCGCAACCCGCCGCCACGACCCCTTGAAGCCAAAGCAATGTCACTACTGCCAATCGCAGTGCAGCTCTGTCTACCTTCGTCCGGTGCAATCCGCCACCGCTTGGCCGCCAGCTCCCTTTAACCAATTTTCTAGTTTTTTTTATTAAAAGTCCTAATTTTTTATATCTGCCAAATTTTCTGATTTTTTAATTTTCTTTTCATGAAAAAAGTTTCATTTTTGAAAAAAAAATAGTTTTTACGGGATTGGGGAGTTTTTGGAAAAATTGGTTATGTTCTGGAAAAAATAGGGAAAGTGCACGGTTCTGTAGACCGAAAAATTTGGGGAACCAAAAGACTTAAAAAGAGTCGCTTGAAATTTTGGACAAAATTTAAACTAAAAAATGTAATCACAACAACACATACACAAATTCATAGTAATAACATCATAATCAACAAGTTGTGTAAACCTACAATCAACAACACTTTAGATACCGTAGGAGATTTATCCCAAATCCCCTTTTGGGGTCTCAAAGTAATCAAACAAACAAACAACTCATCAATCGCACCAATGAGGTTTTACCTAAACCTTATTTGGTAAAAATTACACAAATAAAAAAAAATAAGGAAAAAATTGCATTACTCTAAGACGCTGATAGAATGGTAAGGAACCCATTAATAAGACAATCCCTCGTCGCCTTGGAATTGCAGAGTTTCTAGTTAAATTGTTTTTTCTCCTTCCTAAAGTTCCTCTTAGGATTTCCTAGCAGCCGATTCTCTGTTTCTCACAATTTTCTACGTATCGACCTTTCTCACATTCTAACTTTTCTATTTAAATAACCTAATAGGTTTAAGTAAAATCTCAATTTTCCCCTCAACTTTTCTTTACTACGCCTCAACCCTCGAGTTTTATTAACAATTCTAATTTCTCCCCTTACACATATTTTTTCATAAATTATTATTTAAATTAAATAAATATTTAATTTAAATAAATATTTAATTTAAATAAATATTTATTCAAAACTCCATAATTTCTACTTTCACAACTTATCACAAAATAATTAAATAAATCTAATTATTCCTAATAACCTCAATAATTCTATTTTATTTTTTTCTCTCCAATTCTATAACCCTGATAATTATTAAATGATCAAAATACCCCTACACACTGAAAAACATAAAAAAATTCAAGTATAATGAATAAAACACGCCAACAATTAAATAGAAAAACTAGATCAAAAACCGAGGTGTTACAAATCACCACTTTCATTTTAGATGTCTTATGATTAAATCGAATATTAGCTGGGGATTTCAAACATCATTATTTCAGACGATCATGCTTGTTTATATTTAATATAAGCAATGATGGCTTATTTTTTGAGACACTAAACACTTGTGCCGCATGCGAGAAGTGTGCTGATCTTTTCAAAACTCCAAAGGATCCTAAAAGGTTTCTTGTGGCTTTAATTCTCCTATAAAAGCTTCCTCTTTTATTTTCTTGCTCTATTTTTCTCTCATGACTTCTGGAAGCTCTTCTACCATCTTCCAAACTTCTTTACAGACTCTTGATTCGTTGTCTCCAATCCATTCAGGTATGGATTTTCCCTTTCCCTTCCCTTTTAATAGTTATAAGTAGAGATTGTATGGAAGAGTTCGAAATAAGGTTTAGGTTAACATAAAGTTGTGGGATATGAGGGATTGTAGTAATCTCTTTAGCGATTGTGACAAGGGTGGTGATTTCTTTTTGTTCTTATGTTTCTCCAAGAACAAAAAAGTAATGATTGCCCCTTCTGTCATACCTAAGGACGCCAAAGACATTGAACCTTACTACACTTTTGACTAATAGATCTTATATATCTCCATAGAGAAGGTTACCATTCTCGTATCTTATGATCCTTTCTCCCTTTTTTCTACTTCTATCTCCTCTTGTTCAAGGATATGGAGATTTTTCTCCCATTTTCCACTTTCTTCATGGAGGTCTTGAGGGTCCTCAATGTTGTGTCTTCCCAACTGCTTCCTAACAGTTGGGGTTTTATTAGGGCCTTTGAAGTGGTATGTGAATGTATGATGATTTCCCCTATTATGGGGATATTTTTCACATTTTATGCTATAAATTTTCAAAGGTCAATTGGGTGTCCTTAGGAAGCCTTTCAAGAAGGCCCCTTTTTAAGCATTACTCAAGCCATTAGAAGAATTGGAGGAAAAGGTTAGCTCAAGTGAGGGGGAAAGAAGACTCTTCCGTAGCGTTAGGGGCTGATGGTGTAAGTATAGAGTGCACAACTTAAGAGGAGGTGAATTAGGTTTTAAAAAATGATTCGGTTATTTTTGTAGATAAATATCACTTTTTTCTAGAAGAACAATAATAGATACTGTAAAAAAGTCAAATACAGAACACAAAGATATATCCAAGTTCCCATTTCCATCCAAGGATACTTCTAGTCTCCTCACACCCCCGTGAGAGGTTTTTACTATTGTTAGATCTTTGTACAAACCTACCAATGAGATTTCCCTTACAATCTTCAAACAACAACAAAGAAGCACACAACTTCCTTGATTTCCAAACACCAACAACTATGGTGGACTTTGAATCACCCAAATTCAAAGGACTTTTCCAACAAATAGAAATAAAACTCTTCCTATTTGCAAACACCTATAGAAAGTAAAACCACTTTCTTACACACAAAAATCACCACGCACTTGGTGAATATTATAGCAAACAAATAATTCAATACAAACAAACTTTGCAACTGACTTGATAAGTTTGAGAGCTTTATTGCTTTTTTGATATCTTGAGAATAATTCAAGAGTATATAAACATTTAAGTACTCAAGTATTTTCACTAAACCTTTTCACATATGAATGAAAATTATGCAGGAAAAAGTTTCTTCGTCAATATTATACTGACACTTAAAATAGATGAAAATTATTCATTAAAAAGGTAATTTTTAATGTCAAATGATTATGCTATTTATACATCACAAAAAAAACTTTTTAAAAGACTTTCAATGCTTGAAAATAATCATAAATAATTTGCAATGCTTCGAGAAAATGATTCATGAAGAAGTGCAATGAATAAGTTTTCCAAAAGTTATAAAGGTAAATTGATTTGATTATAGGTGTCAATCGACTTACTTGCCTTCAACGTTCAAAAAATTTGAGAAAATACACTAGGTAAATCAATTTACCTGAGAAGGTCAAACGATTTACATAGGCAAAACCTGGAATGGTAAATCGATTAATATGGAAGGGTGGATTGATTTACTCAATGATTTGTCAGAGAGTATGTAAATCGATTTACATAGGGAGGTAAATCAATTTACCTTCCCAAAGACTTGAAAATTTTCCTAAGTTAAAATACAACTTTGAAACAATGTTTGAAAAAATGCTTGGAATAATTTAGATGAAAATGATTCGAGCACATAACATATACATAAGTGAAATGCCATTGGTATCTTAATCTTCATGATTTAGTCCTTTGATTTCCAAAGCTTATGCAATCTTGATACTCGATTTCAATATTTTTATTCTTTGATCTTTCTTTTAAGATAAGATTTTGTCTTCATAAAAACCATGTTATGATAAATGATGAACATATTCTTCATAAATGGCACCCCTTATTTCCATTAGCTTGGACAATGAGCATGTGGTGATTGTAGGATACGATAGTAAATACCTTACCCTTGAGGAAGCAGGGTTAGTTCGCCTCCTAGGGAAGTTTGTGGTCATAGATTCACGCATCTTTTAGCATCAAGGAATTATCAGTTGCATCCCACTTATCTCTATGCGAAAATAGAGCTTTGGATCTTCATGTGACAAAGTATGCTCATAAGTTAACAATGACCTATCAAAGTCACCTTGGTCCTTGTGTTTTGACTAACTCGGGTTCTGATCTTGGGAAGCAGACTTACTCAAGGTATGGTCTTCAGAGGCTGACTCTCTCAGACGATAACCTTCAGACATCGACCTCTTTAGAAGTTGACTTCTTCAGAGTCTGATCTTCAACTTTTGATCCATCAAATTCTGGTCTTTAAGCTTCTTTTTAGATGTCCACGGTCAGAATTAATACTTGGACTTTTCATGAGATTTTAGTTTATGATCCTGCACACTTGGACAAATATTAGTATACTCAATTGTTCTTTAAATACTTTGTTATCATCGAAACATAAGGGATACGAGACAAACCAATTACAGAGGGGATTTTTTAAAAACCCCTCTATAAAAAAAGTTTGAATTCCTTCCCTGCCTTATGAAGATTCCTTTGTTTTGCCCCCTCAAGAAACCTAGTCACTAGAAAAAATGACGTCACACTGCTTTGTTGCTTTTTTCATTTTTTATTGGTTTTTTTATTTTCTATTTACTTATTTTTAAATATAAATATGTCAAATAAAAAAACAAGATTTTTTTTGAAAGAGCAGGATTTGAACCTTTTTACTTATTATTAAATATAAATATGTCAAATAAACTGTTGTGAATCTTGTTGTGAATTACGACAAAATTCAATATCAATTTGTGAGGCAAAGAACAATAACAACCAAAATAAATGGTATTCATCAATAATAATCCATACACAGATAATATAACAGAATAAGGGGAAAAAACTGAAGGTTTATTTACCCAGTTCGATCAAACAATCTACTATGGAGGAAAGAGCAGCTCTCCAATTCACTATACTTAGAAAGTTGTTGCAAGAGATTACATATGAGTTACAAGAAAATAGTCTTTTCCTTCAGGTTTCCAAGAACAACCCTGAAGGAACCCAAGAACAACCTTATTTTCTACCCAAGTGTTTCCCTACCTCTTCAACTCTCAGTATATGAATCACTCAAACCCCAAGATGTAATCCAAAATTTTCTTTGTGCATAGCTGAAACTCGATGCTATACCTTTAAACCCTTGGTCTCCCTTGTTGGTGAAAACTCTAAGATTGTCACACACCAAACATATAAGAGATACATATTTATAATAGCAAATATCCAACAAACAAAGCCCAAAATCACATGGATCCATAGACCGAATAAAAAAATCTCGAAAACAATATTCATCGTACGGACACACTATTCACCCGTACAGACGTCACTATTCATCCGTACAGATAAAATTATTCACCGACCGATTTTTTCCCGACTTTCTAAAACTTCTTATTTTCGCGGTAAACGCAATCTCCAAAATATGTTTTCTTTCTCTTTATCAACAAAGATTTTAAGGCACATTTACAACAATCTCCACCTTGACTTTAAACCGTGTTGATACCGATCAACAACATTGTTGCTCTTTATCAAGTTGAAATTTTAATCAATAACTTTGATCAAATTCAAGCAACCCTTGAATCTTGATCTCGCAACTTGCATCCACTTGTTCCCAATTACCCTTTTATGCATATGTAATTTAACAAGCCTACAAGTATGATTTTTCAACCACCCTTGACTTCACCTGTTTTCAAATGCCTCCCTGGAGGTTTTTCTTCTTTTATTTTGCATTCCTCCAGCCACATTAAAAACATAATATCCAAGGCTAGCATAACCGTCCCTTTGAGATTCTACAATAACTCTCCTTACCTTATCATGAGTCAAATGATAATCAGAGATCTCTGTAACCGTTCTCTCGCTACTGCTAGCATCCATAGTAGGAAACTCCACCTCAAACTGAGTTTTCTCCATTATAATTTCTCCAAGGTTTCTCCCTTGGTTTTCACTATTCTTCTTCTAAAGAAATTATCTACCAATCAAGTAAGTTGTTTTAACCTCAGCTCTTCCCCAAAAACTCAATAACAACTCAGTGATAACATACATTTTTATCCCTTAATTTCTGCAAAATTCATTGTACTCCTTTGAAACTTTCTCAAGGCATTCATCAAATCCTATCGTTTTTCCTTATCATGAAAGCCTCCACTAGTTAACATTGAATGAATAATAACATTTGAACCTTCTAAAATATATAGACCACATATTTTAGACCCTTTAACAATAATTAATTCATCATGCAAAATCTTCAACACTCCATGTTCAACTCTAGTACAATAGCCTAGATCATCAAACATACTTATAGATAACAAATTTCGCTTGAGTTCTGGAACATACCTCACTTGTGAATAAGAAGTTCACGATCATTAAACATTTTAAATATGAACATACTAACACCATGAACCTTGTATGCCTTATGATCTAACCTGATCAGAAGGGGATCACGGGCTGGCCACACGCTGTTGGACTGCCACCTGTTCGTCGGTGATGAGAAGGAGAAAGGGGGTGTACCTACAAAACACTCTGATGCCAAAGTAAGGAGTTGGGCAAAGTGAGAGCAAAGTACAGAAAGTGGGTAAGAAGTGAATTACCTGACCCTCTTGAGGAAGAGAGTATTTATAGAGAGACCCCAGTGCTGGGCCAATAGTCATTTGAGGTGGGCTGGATGACCAGGCTCAACCCTAATGACTGCTAGGGCTTACGTGGCGTAGTGAAGACCAGAACGTGGTCTTCGCCCTAGTCCAACTGTTCCTTGATCTCCGAAAAGTGGGTTTGACCTGCTCTTTCGGAGGTGGGCAGTTGGTTGCTGACGTGTCCCCGCAGAGGGGAGCACGTGGAGAACGTGCACCGGGCACGTTGTTCTCCCCACGGAGGGGAGCTCGGGAGGTTCCCCGGAGGCAGGTTGTTCTCCCCGCGGAGGGGAGGACGCGAGGACGTGGAAGAACCAAGGGTCCTGCTCGACGGACCGGGGGTGCCCTGTTTGGCCGACAAAGGGGATGTTGAAACGCTACAGGACATGCTGTCCATCCCGGCGGGGAGCGTGCCCTGCCCGTCCTATGGGGCTGTGTGTGCCCGGTCGGGCTAGTCCACTTAATGAGCCTTGTGCGTTATTGGGCTGGACTGTGAGGCTGGGCCCCAGACCAGAACACCTTATTATTACCAAGACGAACTACTCCACCTTGCATCATCTTTAAAGTTTCAAAGTATTATATTCTTGGACACATGTGATAAGAGCAACCTGAGTCAATGACCAAAATATCTTTATTTTCTAAACTCGATACTACTAGTGCTTCGGCATCCTCATAACTTTCCTCACCCAACACAACTATAGCTTGAACAAAATCTTCACTGACCTTTCTTTCAGAATAATCCCTTTTAAAGTGACCGATTTTTTGACAATTAAAACATTTTACCTTTGACTTGTCAGACCTCTTTGATTTGGACATCCCTTTACACTCACCTCCTCCTCTTGACACATTTAAGCTTTCGCCACTATCTCCAATCTTTAAATCTTTCAACTTTGAAAGTTCTTTGGATTTCACCGCCGTCTGGACTTCATCCAAAGTAATAATACCTTCCTTACCATAAAGAAGGGCATCCTTAAAGTGCTCAAAGGATTTGGGTAATAAACTCAACAGGAGCAAAGCTTTGTCCTCATCATCAATTTCCACTTCAATATTCCCAAGATCATTGATAATCTTGTGAAATTCTATGAGATGCTCAACTAGGAATTTATTCTCCATCATTCGGAATAAATAAAGTTGTTGTTTCATATACAACCTGTGAGGCAAAGACTTTTTCATATACAATGATTCAAGTTTTTCCCACATAGAAACCGCAGTTTGCCCTCTGGCGACTTCTCTTAGAACTTTATCCCCGAGGCACAAGATAATGGCATTCCTGACCTTATCCACCATCTCGGTCTTCTGTACCTGTGTAAGCCCTGTAAGCATCAATGCTTCACTCTTCAAAGCATCGATACACTTCTCTTGAATTAAAATTGCTTGCATCTTAATTTTCCACATCTCGAAGTTGTTGTTATCGGAAGATTTCTCGATCTGCCATCTACTAAATATGGTGCTCACTTATCAACAATAATTCTTTACTCCACGCTTACTGCACCACTTATTGTTAATCTTGTTTTGAATTACGACAAAGTTCAATATCAATTTGTGAGGCAAAGAATAATAGCAACCAAAATAAATGATATTCAACAATAATAATTCGTACACAGATAATATAACAGAATAAGGAAAGAAAAAATCGAAGGTTTGTTTACCCAGTTCAATCAAGCGATCTACTATAGGGGAGATATCAACTCTCCAATTCCCTATACTCAGAAAGTTGTTACAAGAGATTACAAATGAGTTACAAGAAAATAGCCTTCGCCTTTAGATTCCCAAGAACAACCTTATTTTCTACCCAAGTGTTTCCCTACCTCTCCAACTCTCAATATATAAATCACTCAAACATAAGGTGTAATCCAAGGTTTTCTTTGTGCATAGCTAAAACCCTATATTATACCTTTAAACCATTGGTCTCCCTTGTTGGTGAAAACTCTAAGATTGTCACACACCAAACATATAAGAGATATGTATTTATAATAACAAATACCCAACAAACAAATCCCAAAATCACATGGATCCATGGATCGAATCGAAAAATCCCAAAAAATCGAAAACAATATTAATCGTACGGACACATTATTCATCCGTACGGACGTCATTATTCATCTGTACGGATAACACTATTCACCGCCCATTTTTTTTATACTTTTCGTCCAATTTTCGCGGTAAATGCAATCTCCAAAATATGTTTTATTTCTCTTCATCAACAAAAGTTTTAAGGCACATTTACAACATAAACAAAAACAAGAACTTTTTTTGAAGGAGCAAGATTAGAACTTGCTCCACTTGCAATGCATAGTAGCACCTTTTATCACTAGACCATACTAGATTAATGAAATATATTTCCCAACATTCATACTTATGTAAAATGTATTTTATGTAAAATCTGAGTTATTTGATATAGGTATAAATGTTGGGAAATATATTTTGATAATCTAGCATGTCCTAGTGGTAAGATCGTGTTACTATGCATTACAAATGGAGTAGGTTTGAATCTTGGCTCCTTTAAAAATATTTCTTGTTTTTGTTTATTTGACATGTTTATATTTAAAAATAATTAAAAAGAAAATAAAAAGCCAACATGACATTAAAAAAAGAGAGTAATTAAAGAGAAATATCAACTAAGCAGTCAACATCACATTTAAAAAAAAAGGGTAATGCTAACTTATGCCCTAAGGGCACATGTTAATAACTAAATGTAGAAATGTTTTTTTGAAATTTATGTATTATTTTTATCAAAAATTTATAGTTAATTCTTTTATTATTTTTTCCAATACAAAATTTCTATTTATGGATTTCTTAACATATGCCCTAGGGCACAAGTTAGCATTACCCAAAGAAAATTCACAATATAGTGTCACATCATTTTTTATGGTGACTATGTTTTTTGAGGGGGCAAAACAAGATAATCTTTATAAGGTAGAAAGGGGGAATTCAAACTCTTTTTTTATAGGAGTTTTAAAAAATCACCCATATGACAGAGCGCAAAATATGTATTAACCTAATAAAAAATAAGTAAATCATATTAGGAAAAATCTTTTCTTATAAAAAAAAATATAAGGATCTATTTAATGAACATGAAGCTCGATAGAAGTCAAATGACATAAAGACTAAAAAGACATAGGTAAAGACGTCATGGGACAAAATACCATACTCATAATTGTAAATCATATATGTAAACCAAAAGAATGTTCTGGGACCTCAGGAATGTTCTAGGATATCAAGAGTAAGCATAGTCTCGCCTTAAGAAAGCACTTGAAATAAACAAATAATTGAAGAATGAATTTTAGACGACATGGTGAATTAGATTATAAGATTGTCCACTATGAACATTAATGATTTATTTGAAGATTCTACGCACAAACAAATTTAATTGAAATTTACTGTTCATATCATTTTTGTAGAAAATTTTCTAAATATAAATCACTTTAATTTTAACTCCCTTTTAGCCAAATCAATTTTCTTCACCATAGAATTGAACACACACGAGATATAATCAATTCTAGATGTCTAAATCAATTCTACTCATGGTGAATCAAACACTTCAAAACCAATTCTACTCCAAATAAATCAAACACTTCAAAATCAATTATACACATAAAAAATACTTTTGTTTCTTTCAAAATAGAAACTTATAAACTAATTACACATTATTAGGGCTGTTCATGGTATAGTTCTGTCAAAAAACTAAATCGAACCATTATATAAGGTCATCAGAACTGAACCAAACTGTTTTAATTTTTCCAGAATCGGACCGAACTAAATTTTTTGGTTTGACATAACAGTTCAGAACTCCGAACCATACAAAAGCATAGAAGATAATTTTTTCCAAACCAAACCATTATACTTGCTTTTGATTTGTTTAATAAAAACTATTTTAAACTTATTTTTAGCATTTTTTATAACTTTTTTTAATATAATGTTTTACATGATTTTTTTACTTTAAAAAATTATTTTCTATCTATTTTCACAATCAAAATTACAAATCAACTCAAATCAAAATCACAATCTCATACAAAAAATCACAAATTATTTAACTACTATATATCTATAATGTATATAGTATCAGATTACAACTTTCACACAAAAAGTGCATCACCAAATAACACTCATTTTGTTTTCGCAAAACAAAATTCAACTGAACTATTTCTTAAATCAAAATTCAATCGAACCATTTCTTAAACCAAAAGTATCTAAAATCAAACTAGAGTGTTCTGAAACTCTTTTGACTTGCAAGGTCTTCGTCATCTTCAAGATTAACGGATGTCAGAGATGTTATATTTATAAAACAAAATAAAAAGTTAGCATATGCACACGATGAAGAATGAAGATCTTGACAGATTAATAAAAAATAAAAAATAATACAGGGACCAATAAATAACATTCAC
The DNA here is from genome assembly GCA_963859935.3 of Lathyrus sativus. Taxonomy (NCBI): domain Eukaryota; kingdom Viridiplantae; phylum Streptophyta; class Magnoliopsida; order Fabales; family Fabaceae; genus Lathyrus; species Lathyrus sativus. The sequence continues at coordinate 597,401,737 of OZ012741.1, read as the reverse complement.
CATTTCGAACAATATACTGAACTGAATATTGAAAATCATATGCAATAACAATATCAGTCAGAAAAATGAACAACAATTGTTTTTTAATCTCAATCAGTTGAGTATTTTGTAACCAAAAAAATGTAAGACCTAGATGTCAAATAAGGATAGAAAAGAACAAACAAAGGAGGTGCAAAGAAATAAATCAACTCACAAGAAATCCTATAGCAGAAATCAAGATCAAAAAACAAAACAGAACTTACCATAGATATCATAATTGAAAAGTAGAATCACACTTGACTAAATTTACTAATTTATTATAATTCCAAATCAACAAGAATAAATCAAACCAACAAGTAATCCCATTACATAAATTAAAGGTCCAAAATCCAAACATAACTTTCAACATATACCATGATTAAAAACTACAGTCACACTAGTGGGTATATTTTTTTCTAAGAAGGATTATTTTTTTGCTATTGAGTTATATACTTGCTTCTTACTTTATTGATCATAGTAATTACTTAGAACTTAAAAAAAAACAAATATATCATCAGATATGATATAGTACTACTAGCACTTCTCACACACACACACACTCACACTTTCTATCTATCTCTCTCTAACACACACACATACTCTCTCTCTCTCTCTCTCTCTCTCTCTCTCTCTCTCTCTCTCTCTCTCTCTCTCTCTCTCTCTCTCTCTCTCTCTCTCTCTCTCTCTCTCTCTCTCTCTCTCTCTCTCTCTCTCTCTCTCTCTCTCTCTCTCTCTCTCTCTCTCTCTCTCTCTCTCTCTCTCTCTCTCTCTCTTGTGATTTATCATAATCTTTTAGCATTCTCACCTCATAAGTCACACTCTCAAAATAAAAAATAAAATATGAATTCTTACCCAAGCCAAATAACCTACATTGCGACGGTTAAAAACACGAACAGTTATCAAAGTGCCAATATCATCAAAATTTTGGTAAGATCCTCAGGACCAAACACCAAACCTGCAGAAGCTAACTTGCTGGCATAATAAATTATTGTGCAAGTCCTTTAAACTAAGACATTATCACACGACAATTCAAAGAGTAGACTATTAGTTTTGCTTTGTTCCACTAATATTAATCCAATACGACAAACATAATTTAGTTATTTTGGATTTTTATTGTTGATTTTTTTCTTCAAATATGCATTTGTTCATATGGATAATGTCATAAACAAAACTTGTTAAAACATCAAGATTAATTTAAACATAATTGTATATAATCAAGATTGATTTTAAGTTATTCTTTTCAAATTGAATATATAATCATAACTCTATATAGTTAAGTACATAGACTTACATGTTCAAACTGTTGGGAAATAAGTGTGAGCTGTGTGGAGAAACAAGTGTGAGTTCTAAGTTCCACATTGCTTAGAAAAATGGAGGTTAAACACTTTATAAATAAGAAGACCCATACACCCATCACCTTAAGATTTTGGGTGAATATGTGGTGTCTCTCTTACTTGTTTGGGTGAGCCTTTGACCTTTAGGTGAATATTTGACCTAATGTGCATGCCTCCCCCTCACGATGACCCACAAACATCAAAGTTACTTCTTGATATCAGCTTTTTTGGATAAAAATTTATTTAAGTGCTTATATATAAGCAATTTCAATACCAAAACATAAAATAAAGTCAAACCATTGTTAAATAAATTATAAGTTGTGTTAATAAACTATCTTTGAGCTTATAGAAACAAGCTTAAAAACAACTTATAAAAATGTTATAAGTTATTTTTATAAAATATCTCAAACAATATTGCAAGTGTTTATGCAAATACGTAGACTCATGTAAATCAATGTTTGTTTAAGTAAGGAAAACCAAAAATTCATTGACAAGTCAAAATTAACATTATATATCTAAGATTCAAAACTGTAATGCAATTGTGTTATTTCTCAGTCCAAGAAAACACGAAGCAAATCCACACACACAAGTTTCTTCATAGGACAAGTTTGTCCAGATACATCAAGTATGTAAACATGCCTTTCTAACACAGACATAAGACATTAATTACAATTTTGAATTGTTTATAAATCAAAAGAGGGGTTATAAATTAGGCCAAAGAGCTATATGTAAATAAACCCAATTCTCTACTATAAAGTCTAACTAGTGGTTTAGACTCTTGTGCATACTATCCTTAACCTTAAACACATCGCTAATAAGATATGCCATTACAAACCAAAATTTCCTCCATCGATTTCAATAACCGTATACATAACATTTAAAAGAGAAAACGCCAAAATGGCATAACTATGACTAAAAATCTAAAATAACACAGAGGGGTTACAAGTAAACTTGAAAATCTAAAATCATCATATGCACAAAGCAGAAAACACATCTTCAATAAGTTGAAAATTATAAAAAAAAATGTTAGAGATTTGATTTACCTTGCTCTAATTGATGGATCTCATCATCCTAAAAAATAAGGAGAGTAATTTTCCTTTCAACTATTCTTTCGTGCAAACAAGCACTTCCACCATTTTAGGTGTTAGACAAGTGCGATAATCACTAACAACCCTTGCCCCAGTGTTGAAAATATATTCTAAAGCTACAATATAAGCGTGAATAACCAACACTTCTTGAGCTATGCTTGCCAAAATAACATATCTAGTTAAGTTGACTTTCCACCAACCTAAGTTGACTTCCCACTACTTGAAAGTATAGAGAGAGTGAAATTGTTATTATAGCTAGCATCGATAGACATTTTTCTTCATAGAAACAATATACAATTGTAACAAAGAATACCCTTTACCATCAATAAAAATGCCTTATTAAGAACGATTCAACATCTTTCAACCGTTTGTGTATTTAATAATAATATTTCTAATCGAAAGTGTGATGTGAGATTATTCTGTTTGGCAAGACATTTTTTGAGTTTATAGCTTATAAGCTCATATGACAATAAATGACTTGTTTGATAGCCGTCTTTTTATCACGAACTTATAATTTATTTTATTAGTTTATAGCTTAATTTTCAGACACTATTTTAAATAGTTTTTTAACTTATATTTTATAGTTTATCATTTTTTCTTTCACTTTTTTCCTTATTGTTTTAACTAAAATTTACTACTATTCTTTATAATTTATTTTAATTTAAATAAAATAATTGTATATTAGATGTCTTTTATATCATTTTAGTTTATCAATTAATTGAACCACTAATTTTACCAATTAATAAATTATAAGCTATCAATCCTCAATCATAAATTATAAACTATCAATTAGCTTATCAACCACCTATTATTTTTCTTAAACAAAGTCTATAAAGACAAAACTCATAACTTAATAAACGTAATAATTTATTGACTAATTTATGTCACTTATTTTTATCAAATTTAGATATTTTTTTAGAAAAAGATATTTACTATTAAAGTAATGCTAACTTAAATTAATAAACCCACTTATAAAAAATTTATATTAAAAACATCAATACAAAATTAAAATTTTTAATTTTATTAAAACTAATGCACAATTTCTAAGATATTATTTTTACTGATCCCTTACCCTTAATATTACTATTATGTTTATTTATTTGGTTTGGTCTAGTCCAAACTAAAGCTAAAAACTCATGAATTTTCGCACATTTTGAGATTTTTCGTAGAAAAAAATAAATAAAAATAAAAACTTTTTTTTTGGTATACCTTGAAGAACACGAATACGATTCTCTTCTTACATTACATTTCCACCGCACACTCTCATCACCGCACTCGTCACCACCAAAACCCTAAACCCTATTTTATAGCAAAAAAAACCCAAACTAAACCCCTTTTTCTCATTAGCCATACTTCTCTCGATTCTTCGATACACCATGGCCGCCGCCTTGCTCCGTTCTCTCCAACGCCGCAACCTTGCTTCTTCCTCTGTCTCCGCCTTTCGATCGGTACATCTCTTTTGCTTCATTTCCATTTCAATCTTCACCGTTTCTGCTCATTTAGCCTTACATTTATTTTCAATGTTTGATGAGTTGGTTTATGTGGATAGCGAATCAATCCGTGATTTACGAGTAAACTGTTGAAAATAGTTTATAGTTTTTTTTCTACTTGTTACGTAATTGATTTTTAAGATCTGTAATACTGAGACTGTGATTATGTGATTATGATACTTTGTTGTGACTTTCGAAGGTGGATTCCGTTTATGCATAATTGAAGGATTAACTTGCTGACAAATCTTTGGATTTTGATTGTTTTGAAGGACTTTTTTGAACACAAATAGAAGCACCTGTAACTTTTTTGTGTTACTAATTATTTGGTCATGAACTTTTGCTGGATTAGTTGTGCAACTGGCTTTACTTTTATGCATGTTCGGGTGATATTGTTTTGTTGCATCTAGTCTAATTGTCTATGATCGCCAATTTTAGAACTTGTTCTCCAGTTGTGGATAGTAAATATATGTATATGTTTAACAAATGATGATATCATGGCAGAATTCATTGAATAATTTTTGTAAGACTTGTTTTTGGTGTTATATGTGGTGAGCATTATTCAGAAGATAATTTACTTTTTTTCTTTTGCTGCAGTTGACAGGCAGCACCAAGGCATCATATGCAACTCACAAGTTGGCAAGTTTGTCTCGACCTTTCAGGTGCCTTGTTTTGTTGTTTTTTCAGGCGATACACTTTGTTCATTTTTTTCATCAAGTTTGCTCATTGTAAAATTGCTTTTGTTCTACAGTTCAAGACCTGCTGGCAACGATGTCATTGGAATTGATTTGGGTACTACCAATTCATGTGTTTCGGTCATGGAGGGAAAGGTGAGACTCCTTCTCTTAATTATTTTCAGACATGTATTTGCTGCATGTTTTTTTTCCTGGACTAATATTTATGCTCTTCCCAGAATCCCAAAGTTATTGAGAACTCTGAAGGAGCTCGAACAACACCATCTGTGGTTGCTTTCAACCAGAAATCAGAGCTTCTTGTTGGTACACCAGCCAAGCGTCAGGCTGTGACTAACCCAACTAATACCCTTTTTGGTACGAAACGTTTGATTGGTAGGCGCTTTGATGATGCTCAAACACAAAAGGAGATGAAAATGGTACCCTACAAGATTGTTAGGGCGCCCAATGGAGATGCATGGGTTGAAGCCAATGGGCAGCAATATTCTCCCAGCCAAATTGGTGCTTTTGTTCTTACCAAGATGAAGGAAACTGCTGAGGCTTACCTTGGAAAGACTATTTCTAAAGCTGTAGTTACTGTTCCAGCATACTTCAATGATGCTCAGAGGCAAGCAACAAAAGATGCTGGTAGAATTGCCGGTCTTGACGTCCAGAGAATTATCAATGAACCCACTGCAGCTGCACTTTCATATGGCATGAACAACAAGGAGGGTCTCATTGCAGTTTTTGATCTTGGAGGTGGAACATTTGATGTGTCCATTTTAGAAATTTCTAATGGTGTTTTTGAGGTATGTAACTTGTTCTTTCCTTCCATCCTTCTTAACCTATCATTAGGAATTATAATAGAAATGTTCGCCGATAACATCTTTTTCAGGTGAAAGCAACAAATGGTGACACTTTCTTGGGAGGAGAAGATTTTGATAATGCCTTGTTGGACTTTCTAGTGAGCGAATTCAAAAGAACCGAGAGTATAGACCTTGCAAAGGATAAACTTGCCTTGCAGAGGCTTCGAGAAGCCGCTGAGAAAGCAAAAATTGAACTTTCTTCAACTTCACAAACTGAAATAAATCTCCCTTTCATTACTGCTGATGCATCTGGTGCAAAGCATTTGAACATCACATTGACTAGATCTAAGTTTGAGGCTTTGGTAAATAACCTGATTGAAAGGACAAAGGCACCATGTAAGAGCTGCTTGAAGGATGCTAACATATCTATCAAGGATGTTGACGAGGTTCTTCTTGTTGGAGGGATGACTCGTGTACCAAAAGTCCAGCAGGTGGTTTCAGAGATCTTTGGAAAGAGTCCTAGCAAAGGAGTAAATCCAGATGAGGCTGTTGCCATGGGAGCAGCCCTTCAAGGTGGTATCCTTCGTGGAGATGTTAAAGAGCTACTACTCCTAGATGTAACTCCTCTATCTCTGGGTATTGAGACTTTGGGCGGTATCTTTACAAGATTGATCTCCCGCAACACTACAATTCCTACCAAAAAGAGTCAGGTAATTGCAATTACTCATGACACAATTGTTTCCTACTTGCCAGATTCTAAAAAAGTTAATTTGGTTCTATCTATAGTAATGTAACATTAATCACAATTATTTGCTTAATCAAATCTACCTCACCCTCTTCCAACCAACAAATAAAGCAGGTATCTTACAGTACAGACATTCCAGGGGTAATTAAGCGAACACATGCAATAACTAAATTACTCTTTTTTTTCACCTCAGATGTTTATCCCATTTAGTTCTGTTTAATGTAACAAGTGTGTTCTAAATTTTGACACCATTGTTTCAGGTGTTTTCGACAGCAGCTGACAATCAGACTCAAGTGGGTATCAAGGTGCTTCAAGGTGAGCGGGAAATGGCTGCAGACAACAAAAGTCTTGGAGAATTTGACCTTGTTGGCATTCCTCCAGCCCCAAGAGGTTTGCCTCAAATTGAAGTCACATTTGACATAGATGCCAATGGTATTGTCACTGTCTCTGCCAAAGACAAGTCCACAGGAAAAGAACAACAAATCACCATTCGGTCATCAGGAGGACTCTCAGATGATGAGATTGATAAGATGGTCAAAGAAGCTGAGTTGCACGCACAAAGAGACCAAGAAAGAAAGGCTCTAATTGACATTAGAAACAGCGCAGATACAAGCATATATAGTATTGAGAAGAGTTTGGGAGAGTACAGAGAGAAGATTCCTGCTGAAGTTGCCAAAGAGATTGAAGATGCAGTCTCAGATTTGAGAACGGCAATGGCAGGGGAAAATGCCGATGATATCAAGGCAAAACTGGATGCAGCAAACAAAGCCGTGTCCAAGATTGGGCAACATATGTCAGGTGGTTCAAGTGGAGGTCCCTCTGATGGGGGTTCACAGGGTGGTGAACAGGCTCCCGAAGCAGAATATGAAGAGGTCAAGAAGTGAGGCAACTTAGGCTGGGCTCTGTAGCAGTTTTTTTTCTTCATATTAAACATCACATAATTGCTGGAATCAATACAAGGTTGCCTATTTTTGTATTTGATGTTTAAAGCCATTTTTTACTAGAAGGCTTCTTATGTTGTAGTGCTTTTGGAGTACTGAACACGGCTGTCTGAATAACATGATTGAAATTTATTCATAAGAATTTATCTGCCATTGATTGGTGGTTAATATTATTTTGCACTTTCATTGTAGACTTGCATATGTTTGTTATTGTTTCACAGGAGAAAAGGTATACATTACTGTCATATTTTGCCAAGGATGTTGATTGTTTCACATGTGCAAGAAATTACAATTACAAATAGTACTTACATTACACTTGATGCTGAGTGTGTTGACGTGCTAGTCTCAAAGACCATAAGTGCTAGGGTAGTGGTGCAGCTGGATCTGTCATTCAGCTTATGGTAGTCGTGAGACAGACATAAGGAAAATTGGACGTGCTTCTTTTTTAACCATAAATGTTTCTTTTGCATCACCACATTTTTTTTTGCCATAAAGGGATAGTAGAACATGGGTGTTGAAGAAAGAGTTTGGATTCTTAATTAAAGTAAAAGTTAAGAAAGCATCATAAGCTCAACCAGTAACCACCAACTCACCAGGAAAGAGACGGTTTAATGACAATAAGGATGATTTGTGAATATGATCTTTGTCATATGATCATGTTATGTGCTTAATTAACTTAGGAAATTTGATAACTTATTTTGACCATTACATTACAGTGTATTGCTTTTGCAAGAGTTACTCAATCCGTCACTTTATTATGTCTTACTAGTTGGCTAGTTGTTTAGTGATTTGAGGATCACTTCATATTTCTTCGGATAATTTGTCCTAGTTTCTGTTCTTGAAGCTGCTATAGAAATAAAAAATTCGAATGATGGAAGGTTATAACTGATAGTTACAGCCCTATATTTGGCAAAAAATGCCACCAAATCTGTGAAGATTTAGCCATCATTATTTTCCTATTGAAAAACTCACATCCATTAATCATGAGACTTGTGGTTATCTTCCCATTAGAGTTTATATTCTGAATAAGCTGAATATCCTTCTAGATGACATGGTTGTAAGGTAGAAATACAAACAAAATACTGAACAATTTGAATCAAAAGATAAATAATGAAAAGGTTGTTAAAAATCAGGATCGTCTTTGAGGGTGTGCAAAACAACTTATAGTACAGGGCCTTATACTTTTTCATGATTAAGTTATGTCTAAAAGGACCTCTAATAACATATTCAACTGTTAATTTATAGTTAAGTAGGGTCTTATACAAATATTTCATAACTAAACGGAAGCTAACTTTATTTCTTACCTAAGACATTTCACAAGTTTGAGACGACTTTGTTAAAAGTGACTGATGTGACATGAAAAGAAGATTGGAAAAATACTTTTTCTGTTTCAAAATGACTATCGTTTAAGGTTCTTGCACAAAGATTAAGAAATGCAATGATATTGTTATAATAATTATTAATGTTATCTATAACAATTCAATTACATGAATTTCCAAAATTGCTCTTACATTATAAATTATTTACACTAACAAAAGAATATTTTAATAATTAACTAATGTTTATTTTTTTCATTCACATTTTCAATTAGATCATGAAAAGTGACATTCATTTATCAATCTTCATCAATTAAACTTCAAAAGAATCTCCGGTGTGGAAATGGAGGAGATGGGAAAAGAATTCTCAGAGGAGGAAGTGCAGAGAGCCGTTTGAGATTGCGATAGTTCAAAAAGTTACGGTCCGGATGGAATAAACATGGGGTTCGTCAAAGAATTTTGGGATGAAGTTAAAGGAGACTTTCTTAGAATGTTGTTCGAGTTTCATGAGCATGGGAAAATTGTTAGATGGACGAACTCATCATTCATAGTGCTAATTTTGAAGAAGAAAAATCCTTTAAAATTGGACGATTTTCGACCAATTTCTCTACCCGGTTGTATTTATAAAGTGATAACAAAGGTACTAGAAAATAGGCTTAGAAAAGTGATGAAGTCAGTAATTTCAGAAATGCAGTTAGCATTTATTCCGGGGAGGCAAATTCTGGATGGTATATTAATCACCAATGAAATAGTGGATGAAGCGAAGCAGAAGAAAAAAAAAGTGATTTTGTTTAGGGCGAATTTCGAAAAAGCATATGATTCAGTATATTGAAATTTCCTTAATATGATAATGGAGAGGATGGGCTTTCACCTGAAAGGGAGAAGGTGGATTTTAGAATGTTTGAAGTCGTCAAAAGTGTCGATATTGGTAACGTGAGTCCCACTAAAGAATTTAGTGTGGATAGAGGCTTGAAGAAAGGAGATCCACATTCTCCTTTGTTGTTTCTGTTAGTGGCAGAAGGCTTCAACCTTCTTATGAAAAGAGCACCGGAGTTAGGAAGCTATACTGGATACAAAATTGATAGTGACAAGGAAATATACACACTATAATATTGTAAAGGTATACATAATTTTTCTTTCACATATAAGATTAAATATGTTTTTTTAACTTGTGTGAAATATCCAAAACATTTTATAATTTAAAATGTACGAAGTATTTCATTGTCATCTCAAATATTATAATAAAATATAAAATAAATATATATTTGATAATTTAAAGATACGTAATATGAAGTCTAAATGTGATTTGATTTTTATGAAATTGTTAAATATTTTAAACATAACAAGTACGAAACTGTTAGTCTAAGATTTTTAATTGAGTGAAAAGTCAATGAATTGATGGATATAGTTACGTTGATATTATTAAGTGTCAAACTTAAATAAAAACTTTGATATATTGACTGTATTGACTTATTAGTTCGACTGACATGTAAATATAGTTGAGGTCAAAAATGGTTTGGAAGAGTCTGAGGAAAAAATTCACAAGATTATGATCACTCTCTCTTCTAAACATGTTTAGAATCTTGAAAGATCATATAACAACCCTTCAATACGACGTCAAAGTCGACACTTTTAAGTGTTAAGGACTTAGGATATTTTCAAGTTCAAAGACTATGTAATGTGGAGTTAACCTTCGAAAGCTTCTTGAAATGGCACGTCCACTGTCTAAAAACCTCCCCATCCCTAGAACAATGCTACAAACTCAGAAGAACAACCAGTCACATTGACAATTGATCATATAGGAACTTCAACTTCTGTTGGAGATATGCCTACTATCATAAGTTAGGTAACAACATCGACTATATCACCATAAATAGTGGTATCCTCACTACAAGTAACAAGTGCGCCCGCTACCCATATGGCTACATAAAATATGATAAAACCAAAGGCATCATTTCCCCTTGAGTTTCACGTTACCTCTAATTGACAGGGAACAACCTTATGGCATGACAACTGAAATGATGGCAAACCTGTACCTTAGTGCATTTATGTATGCATATAATGCAACGACAACTACATCACATGTTAATATATACTTAGCATTAGGGTCTACTGTTAGTAACATTGGTTAAATGGCACAACCACCAGGAGGGTTGGGATATATTCGTCCAAGTATGCCTTCCTTAACCAATAATTCTCTCCAGTCAATAAGACAACAAATGGATGAGAGTAGCCACAAAATGGTTAACATGCTTACACACCAAATAGGCACAATGTCCAATCCTCTAATTCAAAACATTAATCACAGTTACCAATAATTGGCACACTAAATGGGTCGAATTGCTGACTTATTTGGCGCTCCTCAAGCGCATACTCAGCAAGTTCCTAATAACCAAATAACACAATAAGCAATACCTATCGAAACACCCATACCCGAGGTAGTTGAAGGTAATGCAGGCCAAAATGGCCCTGAGGTACTATTGGTGCACAGAAACCAAGATGCTGAATAAGTACTTAGATATGTCTAACAAAATAATTTGGAAGGGGGAGGGGGAAACAATATAACTAATGTGGTCGAACAAATTTTGACCCAAAACAGCCTCAATGTCGGTCTACATAGGCCAAATTTTATCTCTGCATTAACTGATTATGTATTGCAGAGTGAATTACCAAAGGGTTGGAAGATCCCAAAGTTAACTAAGTTTGTAGGGGATACTAATGAATCTATTGTCGAACATGTGACACAATATCAGTCAGAGGCAGGAACCAACTAGAGAGGGTATTCCATGAACAATTTTACATGGTTTGAAGATGAAATTCTTCCCAATTTCCTTGACTAAAAATTATGTCACATGGTTTATGTTCTGGACTGGGCCCAGGTTTTTCCAGACAAGCCCAACCCAATTGTACATGGGGAAGGCCCCAACCAGCCCAACAGGGCGGCGTCGAGGACATGACCTCTGTCGACCAGAGGCTGCCCTCTCCAAGCGGAGCACCTCATCCGTCGGGTAGGAGCTTCCTCCCCGTCGGGCAGAACAACGTGTCCTCCACACGTTCTCCACGTGCTCCCCTCCGCGGGGACACGTCCTCATCCAACTACCCACATCTGCAAGAGTTGGTCAACCCACCTTCCGGAGATCACGAGACGGTTGAACTAGAGCGAAGACCACATGTTGGTCTTCACTACGCCACGTAAGCCCTAGCAATCACCTGGGTTGGGCCTGACAATCCAGCCCAACACAAGTGACCGTTGGCCCTGTGCTGGGGTCTCTCTATAAATACCCTCATTCGCAAGAGGGTCAGGTATTCAATTCTCTATCTCTCTTCTGTATTTGCTCTCACTCTGGTCTATTACTCACTTTGGTATCAGAGTGTCTTGCAGGTACACCCCCTTCCTCTTCCATACCTCTAGTGAACAGGCGGCAGATCAACGGCGCGTGGCAGGCCACTGACTTCCTTCTGATCAGGTCAGATCCGTTTACCACCTTACCCCCACGTTCCATATGTAGTTATAGCCAACTAGAAAGGGTATCCCATGAACAATTTTACATGGGCCATTCCAAGATTAGCCTCAAAGATTTAGCTAGTTTGAGGCAAAAGTTGACTGAATCGATATACGACTACCTCAACAAATTTAGGATAATGAATGTAAGATGTTTCACTTAAGTGCATGGACATGAATTAGTCGAATTATCCGCAAGGGGTTTGGACTATTCCATTAGGAAGAAGTTAGACACCTAGTATTTAAGAGACATGGCTCAAATGGTAGACAGAGTTCGACAAGTCGAATGCTCAAAAACTGAAAAGGCTAGGTCAAATAAATACCATTAAAAGGAAAAATTAGCCTACATTGAAATAAGGTAGTTGAGGATAATAAGAGAATAACCTAATTAAAGGGAATTAGGTTTTAGTTTAAATTGAAAAGGCGAGGGCTGGAACTTTTACAATACATATTATTTTGGAACAAGAGAGAAGAGGTAAGAGAGGTAACCTAGGTTTGGGAAGAAAACATAACTTTGAAGAGCTTAGAGCTTGCTTTGTTAGAAATCTAAGGTAGGGGAGATTACTCTACTATGGGTGTATATTGTGTGAAGGGTAGATGGATCCTGACATTCTTCTAGGTTTTTCTTTTTTATTCCATCATTGTTAATATGTTCATGCGTTCTTGATGAAAATAGTGTAAATTACATACCCAATTGTTGTGTGAGGGCAAATACTCACAGGTAGCTACACTTGTTTCAATGATGTCAAAACTTAGATTGATAGAAAAATGTACTTTGGACGGTATCATCATGTCACATATGCATGTCTTATCCCTCGAGAGTCAAACATTCGTCAAAAACATTATTGATACATATAGAAATGGCTAAATCTATGATTCATGTAGGGTTGGTCAAGCTTGTAAAGCTTACTATGTTATAGAGTTCCTAAAAAATGACTTGATACATGATAATAGGCATTTTTGCATATTTTAGGGTTTTGAGTCGACTCAAAGCTAGCTCCGGTCGACTCATACAAATAGTTTTTTTTAATGGTCTACTCTCAGGAGGGCTCACGTCGACCCTCCGGACGACTCATACTGTGTCCATTTCTATTTGCCTAAATCTGCATGCTTTGCGTTGATGCATGACCTGCTCCGGTCGACGCAAAGTTCTGTTTTTTGCACAATCAGTAATTCAGGTAAGCTCAGGTCGACACTCCCTTCTGCATAGGTCGACCGCTCGCTTATCTACAGTCAAAATTTTGTTATGTGAAACAATCTTGGTGTTTATTATGTTTGTTAATCAGTTATGTCTTGTATATAAAGTGAGTTTTGCTCTTCCTTTACAACCTAGAAAAACAAGAAAAGTGAAAATAACATACTGATTTGTTCTCATCATCTTCATAGCATTTTCTCAACAACTACACATAATCATTTTTGTTGTGCATTCCGCTTGTTAGAGGTGATAACATCCAAACATAGGATTGGTGTAATCTGTTTTGGGTTGAGTAATCAGTAGGTTTTTCTTGAATAAAATTGTTAGGGTTTTTTCCTTCAAGAATCTTGGATTTTGGGGGGTTTGCACGAATCGGTCCATCACAGATTCAACTGAGCGAAGGTAATCGAAGAACAGGTGGTTCTATCGGTTTAGTAGCGGTAATTGGAGGATCGTGAGTGGAAGATTCGAGTACGACACGTGGGTGACTGAAATCAGCCGGGCAAGATTTGAAGACCGTGGGGTTGTTCAAAGGGTGTGCTGTAGTCGGAGGTTTATTCACCACGCTCGAAGGACTTGATTCAACTTGAATCAAGGGAAGAGAAGAAATAGGCTCTATATCAACAAATTGTGTTTGATCGTTTGATCTCTATTTTCTTCTCGTGTAAACATTGACCAACAAGTTATATCTATATATATATATACAGGTCTCAATTCTATTGTTAGAATTGAAGGCAGATGTACCCCGAGCGAGGACGACGGGGGAACTGCCTCAACAAACTGGTGTTCTATCTCTTTTCTTTTAAATTGCTGAAATTCTGAGTTTTGAGTGCAAACAATTGTGTTAATCAAATTCTGATTTGAGTAGTGCTAAATCAATTTTTAAGCTGGTTACAATCCTTGATTGTAATAGAACACTTGAGCACTTTACTCTCATATTAGAATTCACTTGCAGTGCCTTGCACTCCAAGTGTTTGACCAATTGTGTGAACTACAAACAATTGTGCTGTCTATGCAAATTGTCTATATTTTTAAAGCATTGGAAATAGTCAAACCATACAGTGAATAAAATCTGATTGAAGTGTGATCAAATAGTGATTCTTAAATCTCGTTTCATCGGATTCCATAGGCTTTACGCATATCTGTTTTTTTTGGTAAAGGTTCGTTTTAGACGAATATAGTTCCTCGGCCGCTTCCGCCTAAAACATTTTTAAAAACCAATTGTTAGTAGCGTCGACTCTGTTTTAAACAAGCGATCTATTCAACTCCCCCTTCTAGATCTGCGCCATCGTCTAACAAGTTGTGATTCAGGATTTGATATGTGTGTTATGACATGATTAATTGTTTATGAAATTGATATATGTTGTTAAATTCACGAGATGATGTGTTCGGGTGTTACAATATGAACTAGTATGATGTATGTGGGTTAGTGATTGGAAGAGATGAAGTGAATATGATTAAAATTGGGATTTTTGGAAATTTGGCTGATCCTCGATGTAAATCGATTGACCACGTGAAAAATTAGAAGAAACCTATAATTTCTCCGATCATTTTTTCCATAACTTTAGTTATGTAAATCCAAATGAGGTGCGATTTGAAGCGTTGGAAAGCTAACGTGTATGGTGTAACACGGTGGGAGAACTGACTTTAAACAATGTTGCGGATAGCAAGAGTCGCCACCGACTTTTATTTTATCCATAAGGAAAGGTTATAAAAGAACAGGAAAGACCTTAGAGAATATTTTGGGTCCGGGGGGTAGGTTATGAAAAGGGAAGGTGTTAGCACCCTTTTCATCCATGGTTATCCATGGGCTCTTAGGTACTTAAGCTCACTTTTGAATTGTTTTGAAAGTGTAGTGTGTGAATAGCAAAAAATTTCAGAATAGTTTAATAATAATCCGTGTATGGATGTGAAAAAAACTTGTTTGAAAATTTTGTTGGAAATTTGTTTAAGTGTGAAAAAGTTTTGAAGTGAGCAAGTATCTAGGAGTAGCCTACCCTAATGTTTTAAGGTTTTTCTTATTCTTTATCCTTTCCTTAGTAAGACTATCCCTACTATAATGGAGTAGGTAGTCCTCACTTTGGATGTTAAGGGACATGTGAGGGACAATTTGACTTTGAAGGCCATTGTGGGGTGTAATAAGCAAACTGGAGGGACTATCATCATTTTTCGAAAGGGACTCGATTCGTAAAGGCAACCATAAGGGACTTTGATGATTTTTTCTATTTGAGGGACTTGCTTTATACACCCCACTTAACCATTATTCGTAGGCAACTTGAGGGATATCCTTAGGAAGTGAGACGGCGATTAAAATCGACTTACGTGTGTGACGTGTTTATTTTAATTATCTTTATTTAAAAGTGATCTAAATTTATTTTAATATTACATACATGTTGTTACACTCCCTAATTACTAACCATAATAATAATTAAATAATTAAACAACTTTACATCCAAGAACCAATTACAAAATAATAAGCAAAATAATTAAATAGCAAAGATAAATAAAATATAAATAAGCAATAATAAATAATAAAGGGGGTTAGTAAGCAATATTTAACAAAATAATAAGCATGATTAGAATATAAATGGGTTAGTAAATAAGAATAAACAAAATTAATCCAAATATTATAATAATAAGAAATTAACAATTTTTTAATATAATCAACTAAAAAAAACAAATATGAATAAACAATTGTTTTAATTTACAAATTATTAAATTATATTTTAATCATGAAATTACTACAAAAAATCTAATTATTATAAGCACAATTATTTATAAACTAAAGTTATGTAAAAAAATATTTATAAGTATATTTACAAAAATTTGTAAGAATTATAGTAAACATACATACATAATAATTATATTAGAAAATAACATTAAAAAAAAATAGGATTAGATTTGTATTAAAAAATATTTTTAGAGTTTTATGAAATTAGGGTTTATATGAGAAATAAATTTTTAGGGTTTATATAAAAAAAAATAGGATTTAGTTATATACAAAAATTTTCTAATTTATACATATTACAATTTAGACATAAAATATAGAAACAAAATTTGTGAAAAAAAATATATTTTTTAAAATTAAAGAAAACAGACATATTTTATTATTATTTATTTATTATTGAGAAATATACATAATATATTTAATTTTTAATATTATAATATTTAAATCAAATAAAAGGAAAGAAAAAAAAGCGGAAACTTACCTGGCTGAGGTTTGAACCCAGGCCAGCTTGATTTCCAGGAAGCACAACAACCATCAGGCTGCGGATTTTGCAACGTTTTCTCCTACGAATATTGTTACGAGTTCTTCCACCCTGCGAAGCACAAACTTCATCCAAACGGCAAAATTTCACAAAATTGATTGCACCATTGTATTGCTACTGTGTTTTTCAATCGTCCTATGTTTTTCAAATCCATTTATCATTTGAAAATCGTGAAACCCTAAAGAGGGCCGAAAACCCTAATCATGGTGAATTCTTATTCCTGCAATGAAAATCCAATTGAACCACCCAGAATCGTTCTAGAGTTCATTCTAAACATCCTACAACAATCAAAAACAGTTTAAACATGATAAATCAATGGATTCGAAAACAAAATATTCAAGGTCAAGATGAACTCGGGTTGAGCAATTGGGTGTGTATATGATGCATATGGATGATGATTTATGATCAGAAGAGTCCAAGGAAGCTTGCTATGTCTTCCAAATACCTTGCAATGCTCTGAATTTGAGAACCCGAATATGACTTTTTTGAAAGATTTTTGTGCTTTTGATCTTACCTTTAGGCTGCTGCAAATTCCTCTCTAGGGTTATGTTTGTGCTTAATATATATGTGTGATGGATTTAGGTCAGAATCATTGATGTGTTGTGTGGATATTTGATCCAAAAAATATTCAAAAAGATCATTGTATAAATTTCAAATATTTGATCATGAGTGCTTGCTATTTTGGGAGAGATCACATGATTTCCTTCTCATTTTAATTCAATCAATGATTATGAATTTCTAGAAACAAAATCTTCACCCAAAAATAGATTTTTATATTTTTTATTTATTTAAAATGATTTTTATGAATTAAATCAATAATAAATAAATAAAAAATAATAATTTGGGAGAGATCACATGATTTCCTTCTCATTCTAATTCAATCAATGATTATGAATTTCTAGAAACAAAATCTTCACCCAAAAATAGATTTTTATATTTTTTATTTATTTAAAATGATTTTTATGAATTAAATCAATAATAAATAAATAAAAAATAATAATTTGGGAGAGATCACATGATTTCCTTCTCATTCTAATTCAATCAATGATTATGAATTTCTAGAAACAAAATCTTCACCCAAAAATAGATTTTTATATTTTTTATTTATTTAAAATGATTTTTATGAATTAAATCAATAATAAATAAATAAAAAATACTAATTTGGGAGAGATCACATGATTTCCTTCTCATTCTAATTCAATCAATGATTATGAATTTCTAGAAACAAAATCTTCACCCAAAAATAGATTTTTATATTTTTTATTTATTTAAAATGATTTTTATGAATTAAATCAATAATAAATAAATAAAAAATAATAATTTGGGAGAGATCACATGATTTCCTTCTCATTCTAATTCAATCAATGATTATGAATTTCTAGAAACAAAATCTTCACCCAAAAATAGATTTTTATATTTTTAATTTATTTAAAATGATTTTTATGAATTAAATCAATAATAAATAAATAAAAAATAATAATTTGGGAGAGATCACATGATTTCCTTCTCATTCTAATTCAATCGATGATTATGAATTTCTAGAAACAAAATCTTCACCCAAAAATAGATTTTTATATTTTTTATTTATTTAAAATGATTTTTATGAATTAAATCAATAATAAATAAATAAAAAATAATAATTTGGGAGAGATCACATGATTTCCTTCTCATTCTAATTCAATCAATGATTATGAATTTCTAGAAACAAAATCTTCACCCAAAAATAGATTTTTATATTTTTTATTTATTTAAAATGATTTTTATGAATTAAATCAATAATAAATAAATAAAAAATAATAATTTGGGAGAGATCACATGATTTCCTTCTCATTCTAATTCAATCAATGATTATGAATTTCTAGAAACAAAATCTTCACCCAAAAATAGATTTTTATATTTTTTATTTATTTAAAATGATTTTTATGAATAAAATCAATAATAAATAAATAAAAAATAATAATTTGGGAGAGATCACATGATTTCCTTCTCATTCTAATTCAATCGATGATTATGAATTTCTAGAAACAAAATCTTCACCCAAAAATAGATTTTTATATTTTTTATTTATTTAAAATGATTTTTATGAATTAAATCAATAATAAATAAATAAAAAATAATAATTTGGGAGAGATCACATGATTTCCTTCTCATTCTAATTCAATCAATGATTATGAATTTCTAGAAACAAAATCTTCACCCAAAAATAGATTTTTATATTTTTTATTTATTTAAAATGATTTTTATGAATTAAATCAATAATAAATAAATAAAAAATAATAAAAATGATGAATTTTGGTCAATTGGGTCGTGCATCATGTTATGAGATGGATTGGGTCATAAATTAGGCAGCCCATTTGGAAAGAAATACTTCTAAGCCTCCATTTTCAACATAAACCATCACAAAATTGCCCAACTTTGCAAGGGCACATTTCTCTCAATTTTAAAGGTATGATGGTGTTCTTGGACTTTTTGGAAAGCTTGAAGAGTCCTCTAAACAACCCCATTGGTTTCAGGTCCATATCATTTACCAATCTCAAGTTATGCCCTTTTGAAGTTGTTGACTTTTTGTTGACTTTTGAAATGACCTATAATGTCTTAGATCATATCTTTCAAATAAAGCATTTTTGGGCTTAACCTTCAACATCAAAGTTGTAGAGAATTCAATTTCCTTCAAAATGAGATTTGGATGGAGACTTGGTGATGAAGTATGTGAAAGTTATGCCTGGTCAAAGTTCAGTTGACTTTTACTGAGGAAACCCTAATTTAGAAACTCCTGATTATTGATGATCTGGAATCTCCTTGATGAATCATGATCAACCCTTGATAAAATGATGAATTTTACTTCATATACTTGATGTTGGCAAAAAATCATGAAGTTTGACTTTGGTTTGACCACAGTTGACCTCAGTTTGACTTTTTAACTGCATTGACTACTTTTGACTTATCTAATCATCTGACTGAGCAAACTTTTGAGAAAAGTCTTGAAACTTGACATGGGGGTTCTTATACACATATAAGATGTTATGAAGCTCACTTGAAGTCTTGGAAGTCCATTTAGCCTGATTAAAGTCAAAACCCTAGTTTTGGATGCACTGCTTAGGAGGTGCATTGTCTGAGGGAATTGTCAACTCTTCTGACCAATTGTGAACTTTGTGTACCTTGTGAATCTTCATAAGATATCTTGTGATACTCATGGGAGGTATTGTGAAGCTTGTGAACCTTGTGAACATCATGAAGTGGCTTTGTAGGCCCCATGACCCTTAGGAAAGCTTTGTAAACATTGTGAATCTTGTGAACCTTGTGAACCTTCATAAAGTAGCTTGTGGACTTTATGAACTTCATGAAAGGTTATGCAAGTTGTTGGAGAACTTGTGAACCTTGTGAACCTTCTTAGAACACAAAGTCTTGTATTGTGAGGGCAAATTTTGGGGTGCAACAGCTGCCCCTGTTCAATTTTCTGAAACCTGAGGGGTTAGATTGGTACATTTGCCAGTCGTAACCTGAAAGGTTGAAGGGGATTGAACACAAAAGCCCAAAAATTTGCACTCACCAGCGCATGGAGTGGTACAGATGGCTAGTTGAATATGATTGAGTGGGCTTAAAGATGCCACTAGGGGGGGAGCAGTTCAAAATATGGGTGTATGGTGAAAGCTGTCAGGAGTCTGGAATAATAATGATGTAGCAGCATGTCTTCATGAGGATAGAGCAATCAATAGTGATAACCCTAAAGCAGTCTTGAAGCAATGATATGATTTCAGGAGGATAGAACAATGAATGGCTCTAAAGCAGTCTTGAAATAATAATGTGATATGTCTTCAGAAGGATAGAGCAATCAATAGCTCTAAAGCAGTCTTGAAGTAATAATGTGATATGTCTTCAGGAGGATAGAGCAATCAATAGCTCTAAAGCAGTCTTGAAGTAATGATTTCAGGAGGATAGAGCAATGGATATCTCTAAAGCAGTCTTGAAATAATAATGTAATTTCAGGAGGATAGAGCAATGGATAACTCTAAAGCAGTCTTGAAATAATTAGATGGCTTCAGGAGGATAGAGCAATGAATAGCTCTAAAGCAGTCTTGAAGTAGTAATATGACCTCATGAGGATAGAGCAATGAATAGCTCTAAAGCAGTCTTGAAGTAATAGGATGATTTCAGGAGGATAGAGCAATGGATAGCTCTAAAGCAGTCTTGAAATAATAATGTAATTTCAGGAGGATAGAGCAATGGATAACTCTAAAGCAGTCTTGAAATAATTAGATGGCTTCAGGAGGATAGAGCAATGAATAGCTCTAAAGCAGTCTTGAAGTAGTAATATGACCTCATGAGGATAGAGCAATGAATAGCTCTAAAGCAGTCTTGAAGTAATAGGATGATTCCAGGAGGATAGAGCAATCAGTAGCTCTAAAGCAGTCTTGAAGTCATGAGAGGCTATCAGGAGGATAAAATAACCCTGAGGTTACAATAAAGCAGTCCCAAAGTAATAAGAAGCTCATCAGGAGGATAAAGTAACCCTGAGGTTACAATAAAGCAGTCCCAAAGATCATAAGCTTGTTTGTTGGATAATTAACCTGAAAACAAGGTAGCATTCTGTATAACAACATTAGTTTATGCTTTATGTATGCATGTATGACATGATGCACTTAGGTAATGTACTATAGACATATATGTTATGGTATGATGTAAATGATGTATGTATGCTATGACACTGCTGGAAGTGTCTGGATATCCTTGTATAACAACTGCTGGCCAAGGAAAATAAATCCCGATTCGTTGTTGAAGAATATATAACCCTCAGTCTGCTGGGGATAACAAGGTATAGATAACCTCCCGTTGTTGGGGATAACAAGGTATAGATAACCTCCCGTTGTTGGGGATAGTAGGGTATAGATAACCTTCGTTTTCGTTTGATAGTAGGATAAGTATAACATCCCGTCTTCGTTCATCGTGCCCTTATTGGAAAGTAATTTCTCGTATATCCGTATGAGGATAAAAGAGATGGATATAAATTCCAGGGGAGATTAGACTTTGTGAAAATGGATTAGTCCTACTGATGGTTTGTAACTGTCTTGTAAAGATGAACCGGCGAAGCTTCGTTGAAATCCTTCCCTCGTTCGTCCTTAGTAAATACTATTACTGCATTTTCATGCATTTCTGGTAAACATCAATCATATTAAAAGCATACATGCATTTCTGGTAAACATCAATCATATTCAAAGGCATACATACATTCAAACACAACAAATGGACGTTTCGCTTATGTAAATAGGGTAAAAGTAAATCTGGATTCAAAAGATGGAATTTATTTATATCAAAAGTGACCCATGCACGGGTAAGTTTGTACAAGGAGACATAAACCCTAGTAAGAGAATTTTGTCATGAAGTTTTACAAAAAGAATCAGCTATGTGGGAAATAATCCTATTGAGTTTCAATTCTACTATTGCCACTCAAGTATCTCATCTTCTTGCTGTTGAGACGGAAACGATTGGATTGAGCTTTATCTGTTTGAGCTTGAGTAAGTAGTACAACTGGTTGCAGTTTCATGAGTGATCCAAACGAGACATAGTCATACGCTTTAATCCCTAACTTTTGCCTGGATTGCCCTTTCAGGTTTTCAATCCACCAGGATACCCTTTTTTGCCCAAGCCGCCTTTTCAGGTTTTCGACTTGCCGGGTGTACATCTTTTTATATATATATCCCTAATTTTTGCCCAAACCCTTTTGGTTTGCCGGGATGCCCTTATTTTTGCCTAGGCCTGTCAACCTAGCGGGTCTCTTTTTATGCGTAGTATTTTTTAACTATGTCTGCGTTTACAGGTTGTGGGAAGTCTTCAACATCCATTGTAGTCAGTATCATGGCACCTCCTGAGAACACTGTCTTGACTACAAATGGTCCCTCATATGTTGGAGTCCACTTGCCCCTAGGATCACCCTGTGGTAATATGATACGCTTGATTACCAAGTCACCAGCCTGATATACCTTTGGCTTAACTTTCTTGTTAAAAGCTTTGATCATCCGTTTCTGGTACATCTGGCCATGACAAACTGCTGCTAACCTTTTCTCATCAATCAAATTTATCTGGTCAAGTCGAGTCATCAATGCCCCACATGGCAAAGGGCCAAGGAGCAGTCAACACATTCAATGGAGATGGAGGTACATGTACTTTATCAGCATAGATTTGACATTTGTGACATGTTCTGGAGTGTTGATAGCAATCAGCTTCCATGGTAGACCAATAGTAACCTGCTCTCAAAATCTTCTTTGCCATGGTATGACCACTAGAATGAGTGCCAAAGGTCCCATCATGCATCTCTTCCATAATTTCTGTAGCTTCCTTCTTATCCACACAACGAAGCATAGTTGAATCATGATTACGCTTATACAGAATGCCATTACTCAGAAAGAACTTAGCAGAAAACCTTCTCAGGAACTTCCTATCTTTGACAGATGCCCCTTCAGGGAACTCCTGAGCTTCAAGATAGTTTTTCACTTCATAGAACCAAGGCTTCTCCTCTGCCCCTTCAGTGTCAATCTCATTGCAGTATGCAGGCTTCTCAAATATATCAATGGTAATCTTGGGAGCTTCATCATCCCAGCTGATCTCAAACATAGATGCCATGGTGGCCAATGCGTCTGCCAACTGATTCTCTCTTCGTGGAATATGTCCAAAAGTAATCTCTTTGAAATGTGGGATCAAAGACAACACATGTTCTCTGTAAGGAATGAGATTATCATGCTTTGTATCCCAATCTCCTTTAATCTGACTTACTACCAGAGCTGAATCTCCATACACCTCAAGGAACTGAATCTTCATATCAATAGCAACTTGCATACCCATGATACATGCCTCATACTCAGCCATATTATTGGTACAATAGAAACAAAGTCTGGCAGTAATCGGGGTATGACAACCTTCAGGGGAACTAATCACAACACCAACACCATTACCATGTGCATTGGAGGCACCATCAAAAACCATAGTCCATCGGGATCCTTGTTCAGGTCTGTCATATTGTCCAGGTTCTTTGGTAACAGACATAATGTCTTCATCAGGGAACTCAAAATTCATTGACTGGTAATCATCTACTGCTTGATGAGCCAAATGATCAGCAACAACACTCCCCTTAATGGCCTTCCGAGTAGTATACTGTATATCATATTCCGTCAAGATCATTTGCCATCTTGCAATTCTTCCGGAGAGAGCAGGTTTCTCAAATATGTACTTGATTGGATCCATCTTCGAAATCAACAAGGTAGTATGGGTCAACATATACTGTCTTAGTCGGCGAGCAGCCCATGCCAAAGCGCAGCAAGTTTTCTCGAGCAGTGAGTATCTTGTTTCACAGTCGGTAAACTTTTTGCTAAGGTAGTATATTGCCTGCTCTTTTCGACCAGACTCGTCATGTTGCCCCAATACACACCCCATTGAGTTGTCTAATACTGTTAAATACATAATCAAGGGTCTTCCATCAACTGGTGGCATTAAAATTGGAGGTTCTAGCAAATATCTCTTGATTTCATCAAAGGCAGTCTGGCACTCATCATTCCATTCCATCACCTGATCTTTCTTCAACAACTTGAAGATTGGCTCACAGATGGTAGTTAATTGGGAAATAAATCTTGCAATGTAGTTCAATCGTCCCAAGAAACCTCTAACCTCCTTCTCAGTACGGGGAGCTGGCATCTCTCGTATAGCTTTCACTTTTGCAGGATCCACTTCAATACCTTTTCCACTGACAATGAAACCCAGGAGCTTTCCAGATCTAACTCCAAAAGTACACTTGTTTGGATTTAATCTCAACCTGTATTTCTTCAACCTCTCAAACAACTTGTGCAGATGATCAAGATGTTGTTCTTCATTCTGAGACCTGGCTATCATATCATCCACATATACCTCTATCTCATGGTGAATCATATCATGAAACAAAGCCACCATAGCACGCTGATATGTTGCCCCTGCATTCTTCAAACCAAATGGCATCACCTTATAGCAAAAGGTGCCCCACTGTGTCACAAATGTTGTCTTCTCCATATCTTCAGGTGCCATCTTGATTTGATTGTAACCAGAGAAACCATCCATAAAAGAGAATACCTTATGCTGAGCAGTGTTGTCTACCAGAATATCGATATGAGGAAGTGGAAAGTCGTTTTTAGGGCTAGCCTTGTTCAGATCTCTGTAGTCTACACACATACGTACCTTACCATCTTTCTTAGGAACTGGTACCACATTTGCAACCCACTGAGGATAAGAAGTTACGGCCAAGAACCCTGCATTGAACTGTTTCATTACCTCTGCTTTGATCTTTTCTGACATTTCAGGACGCATACGACGAACCTTCTGCTTCTTTGGACGACAATCTTCTTTCACTGGCAAACGGTGAACCACAATGTCTGTATCCAACCCTGGCATATCTTCATAAGACCAAGCAAAGATCTCCACATAGTCACGTAGCATCTGAATCAACCTGCTCTTGACACTGTCCTCTAAATCAGCCCCTATCTTGACCTCTTTTCTGTTTTCTTCAGTTCCCAGATTCACAACTTCGACTGGCTCTTCATGTGGCTGTATAGCTTTCTCTTCTTGTTGTAACAACCTAGCAAGCTCTACAGGTATTTCACAATCGTCCTCGTTTCCGTCTTCAGTTTGATAGATCGGATTCTCGAAATTGTAATTGGCAATAGTAGAACTGTTATCAACTGGATCCAGAGTGGATGAGGATCTGCATTTTAGTGACGTGGGTGTGTGTAAGAACACATAGCTGATAAAGCAAAAATAAAAGAAAAAGAAAGACAAGGAACACAATATTTACGAAAACGAAACGTCCACTGATTTTATTGAATGAAGTATGCAAATGAAATGACAACCCGTAACAAGCACACCATTGTGCCCCGGGTAAGGCACATGGCTTGAAAGTTTTAATTGTTCCAGAAATTATAAATTTAAAAACATAACACAGTAATAGTATTTACTCCTGACTAAAGGAGATAGGGATAACATCTTCAGCTGTCCAATTATTGAGTCCAGCACCCACAGTAGGAAAAATCCATGCCTCCAAGTTGTAGTCTTCATCTTGATCTCCCACAGCATTGATATCCCCTTGATTGGTGATACGAACAGCACGGGCACGACGGACAGCCTTCTGGGACTCTGCAGTGAAACCCAAACCAACCTTGTCAGACTTGTATGGAATATCAGGAAGCTGACCCCAAATAGTACAACCACCTTCTTCCACCACAGCTTTTGCATCATTGAGGGAGGCCATTGCCATTGTTGGAGGGTTTCTGATGACCACAGGAACCTTCTTCACAGCAGGAGGAGTCACACAATCCTTAACAGCCCAGGGAACCACTTCAAATGACTGACATGGAGTTTCAATGTATTCACCTTCTACTTCCAGATACTTGAAAGTGTTTACATGGCTGACAAAGTATTCTTCCTCTCCAAAGACAGTAACAACTTTTCCATTCACCGGATATCTCAACTTTTGATGTAATGTGGAGGTCACAGCACCTGCCCCATGGATCCAGGGACGACCAAGCAGACATGAGTACGAAGGACGAATATCCATCACATAGAATGTAGCAGTGAACACCTGAGAGCCAACCTTAATTGGAAGATCAATTTCCCCATGCACTACTCTTCTAGAACCATCAAAAGCCTTTACCACAATATTACTGGGCTTCAATACCGTATCTTCAGGACTCAGCTTGTTCAGGACTTCCTTAGGCAACACATTCAGAGAGGAACCATTGTCTATCAGCACATGAGACAGGGTAGTGCCCCTGCATTCAATTGAAATATGCAAGGCCCTGTTATGATCCCTCTTGGCAGGGGTCAAGTCAGCATCAGAAAATCCTAACCCGTTGTCATAGGTCAGGTGAGCAACACAATTCTCAAACTGGTCCACAGAAATTGCACTGGGTACATGAGCCATCTTTAGAAACTTGATCAATGACTTGGCATGAGCCTCAGAACATAATAACAGGGAGAGCATAGAAATCTTTGAGGGAGTATGCCCCAGCTGATCAACAATATCATAATCACTCTTGCGAATGATTTTCAATACTTCTTCCATCTGCTTAGAGAGGTCATCAGCAGCTGGCACATCAGTAGATACAAGCTCAATAACAGGACCCTTGCCCCGAGCATCAGTGGTGGAAGTAACAGCAGGAGTAACCGCACTCTTAGAAGCAACTGGAGGAGAGAAGACTCTTCCACTACGAGTGATCTTGCTAGATCCGGCAATATTATCAATGTCAACAGGCATATCAGGTAAAGGTTCCTGTTTGACACCATGGATGTAAACATCAGACCCATAGTGCCAAGGCACAACTTTGTCAGATGTATAAGGAATAGGACTAGGAGTGGTTATGATCAGAGGAGCTACTCTGGCTTCAGTGACAACTTTCACAGGACCTTCAGCAATAATCTTGATTGGGCCCTGATGAGTGATTTTAATGGGACCCTTTGAAGTGATTCTTAGTGGTACTTTGTCAACCATATCAACCTCTTCAATCTTCTTACCCTGAGTCAGATGATCTACCATACTTTCTACAGATGCTGGTCTTCTTTCAAACACTATAGTATATTTATCCATGAGATGTTGAATCCCATCTCTCAAAATGAAGCAACTATCCGGCTTATAGGTACAATATAGACAATCTTCATGACAACCTGGAAAGATCCCAGCTTGTACTAACCTCTTTTTGATAACAGACAATGGTGTGTTCAACTCCATAACTGAATAGACATGCAGATCTTCATCAATATCTTCATCAATGGCGTTGACAGTCTTCTCGTGATTTGGCATTGGAGCTGTAATCACATTTGGAGTACCTGGTGGATCAAACTCAATTTCTCCAGCATCAATCATATCCTGAATTTTGTTCTTCAAGACCCAGCAGTTATTAGTATCATGTCCTGGACAGTTTGAATGATATGCACATCGTGCATTGGGATTGTACTTGGGAGAGGTAACATTGGGATTCTGAGGAGCCTCCCTCAGGGTAATAAGTTCAGCCTTCAACAAGTGTTGCAATGCCTGAGCCATTGACATGTTGATCTTCGTGAACTGTCTTCTAGCCCTCTGTTGGTTGCCTTGAGGCTGCTCTGTTGTTGCAGGAGTTGGATTTGAAATATGAACTGCACTAACAGACTGATGCCTTCTGTTACGATCAGGCTGACCATACACAGCATTAGATTCTTTCTTCCCAGTGGGAGGCTTCTTTGCAGCACCTGATGAAGAAGTGCCCACTTGGATCTTACCACTCTTGATACCATTCTCTACTCGCTCTCCTGTCATGATCAACTCAGTGAAGCCAGATGATGAGCTTCCAATGAGATGACTGTAAAACGGACCATTCAGCGTACACATGAACATATCAACCAACTCCCTATCAGTCAAAGGGGGTTGAACTCTTCCGGCTAAGTCTCTCCACTTCTGAGCATACTCCTTAAAGCTTTCTTTGGCACCCATAGACATGCTTTGAAGCTGCATGCGAGTGGGGGCTAAGTCAGCATTGTATTGATACTGCTTGTAGAAAGCTTCAGCAAGGTCATTCCAATCTCTGATGTTGACACTCTCCAACTGATAATACCACTCTAGCTGAGCTCCAGATAAACTCTCTTGAAAGAAATGGATCCACAACTTTTTATCAGCAGTGTGGGGTTGAATTCTTCTGACATAAGACCTCAGATGCAATTTGGGACAAGAGACCCCATCATAGACAACAAATGTAGGAACTTTGAACCCAATGGGTATGACCACCCCAGATATCAAGCTCAAATCCTCAAAATCCAGCCCAGATGATTTCTGTAATTCCATAGCATCCATTCTATCCACCAGCATCTTGAATTTGTCTTCGTTAGGCTCATGGTAGTGGTTAGCCTCAGAATCAGAGTCCCCCATAGTGTTGTGGAGACTGCCTCTCTCCCGCTCAGATTCTTCAGATTCATAGTCTTCAACCTGTTTCTTGGTCCTGACAGGACCTTTGAACCTTCTTCCCATGTTGAGCAACCCAGCAGACCTTCTAGCCTTCTTAGTCTTCTTGGCCAGCAGTGTCTTCAATTCATCCTGCCCCTTGGATAGGTTCAGGATCAGTTCTTGGAACTGTGCATTCTGTGCCTGGAGATCCTTAACTGATTGTTCAAGAGCCATTGCCGAAATAAACAGCGAGAAGATGAGAAACCTGTGCACAATTATAAACCTGTGATGCAATGATATGGGAATGCATATGCAATGTTTTCAAGGACCGCAGGATTTAAATTTGCTTAAACAAACAAGAAAGTAACTTTTTATTAGTAATAACTTGTTTTGCCTTTTAGGCTTACAAAAAATGGAAACGAAATAAGTACAAAAGATGGGGTTTTAAGTCTCCCATGGACGTTTCCTCTTGGTGTTGAGGTATGAGTTGAGGTTTCGTTCCTCATGAAGTAGCTTTGTTAGCTCTAGGATCCTTGCTTGGCTTGCTTTGTAATGAGCCTCGAAAGTATCCCTTTGCTCTTTCAGTTGGATCCATGATCTCTGCAAGTCTTCCATATCAGTAGGCATGTCTGGGTGAAGGATGGTATAAGCTGTGTCTCCTTCAGCAACAGGTTCCATGGTAACTGGTAGGATGGCAGGATATGGCATCATGAGTGTCTGAGCACGAAATCATACCCATCTGAGATAAGCCTCCATAGGAATGGTGTACTTAGGCTCCAGTGTCTTACTGTCAATCCTGTTTACCTTTCCCCAAGCTCGTATGAATCTCTGGCGGTAACCCTGAAGATCGTTGTCGTAATCAAACACAATGCCCTGAATCAACATGTCATGTGGACCATCGCTCCGGGCGTAACCAAACTGTCGTAAAGCTAGAGATGGGTTGTAGGTGATGCCTCCTCTTATGCCTAGAAGTGGCACATTAGGAAACTCCCCACAACGGTCAATGATGGTGACATTCTCCATAGATCTGGAGCACCAATGGATGTCTGAGTGAGAAAGTGACATGATCCTCTTGGACCATCTGAACCCTTGCTCATTCTTCATTACTGAGCGAGGAAGGTGAGAAATAAACCACCTAGAAAGTAAAGGTATGCAGCACATCAAAGTTCCTCTTGCCCTTGTAGTACGGGTGTGAAGAGAATGTAGGATGTCTCCAAGTAAGGTAGGCACTAGATTGTGACTCAGGAATATGTTGATGGCATGAACGTCTATGAACTGATCAGGATTGGGGAACAACACTAAGCCATAAATCAATAAGGCTAAGATCTCCTCCACAGCATCGTAGCTCATAGCCTTCAAGAACATTTGAGCTTTATCCACTAATACCTTGGCAAGAATACCTTTAACTCCACTTCTCGTCTCTAGAACAATGTCAGACTTCTTCAGATGTAGAGCTGCAGCAATAACTTCTGGTTTAAGCTCCTTCTCTAAGCCTGTGAATGGCTTCTGATCAAGAACAGGTATACCCAGAAGTTTAGAGAACTCCTCCATGGTTGGAACCAGCTGATAATCAGGAAATGTAAAGCAATGGTGCTTAGGGTCAAAGAACTGAAACAACACACTCATCATGTCTTCACTGAACCCTGAAGTAACTAGATCCAATAAGTGACCATGTCTCTTGTTGAACTGGGAATGATCAGGCACTAGGGAAACCAACTCCTTGAGCTTAGCAGGTATCCCTACAAAGTTGATCCTGATGGTGTTTCTACGAGCAGAAGCCATGACCTGCAACAAAGAACAAAGATAAATCCTTTGGTCCTTGAAATGGTTAGGGAAAATGATATGCTTATGATGCATGATGATGTTATGATGTCATGCTCAATCACAAACATGTGGCACACACAAACAAGTCACACCATAGCCCTAGGTTTAAAGGCTTGCATGAGGTTTAAAGGTAAGTACCCTCCCCTGAAGTTAGATGGTTCATCCTGTCCTACAAAAGTAACCAGGTTCTAAGGGATCTCAATATCATTGATCCTTCACAAGGGTGGTTGTTCAGAAGGCAACTTACTTGCCAACCAAAACCCTCCCAGTTTAAGATCTCAATGAGCGTAGTATCGAGTGTCAACCAACTTCAGTCTGCACCAAAGCCGGTTACCTCACTACTTTCTAAAGGCCAAGATGAGTTAACTAGGGTTCTAAAAGTCAGTTAGTGCATTGACAACATATGGCAGCCTCAATATTATCCTCAACTTGACTTAAGGAATATAAGCACCAACCAAGAAGTCGCACTAACTATGGCCACCAGATCAACCGTATCGATATACGTCGTACAGTTTCCTTGGTCTATTGCCATTTACCTAAGGTACACTAGATCCGGGTTAGGACCTTTCACACATAAGAGCACCCCAACAATATAATAATAAAGCAAACAAGGCAAACAATTTAAAGTGATCTTAATTCCTAAGGGTACCCCTCTTAAATAGATCCCCAGCAGAGTCGCCAGTTCTGTAACACGGTGGGAGAACTGACTTTAAACAATGTTGCGGATAGCAAGAGTCGCCACCGACTTTTATTTTATCCATAAGGAAAGGTTATAAAAGAACAGGAAAGACCTTAGAGAATATTTTGGGTCCGGGGGGTAGGTTATGAAAAGGGAAGGTGTTAGCACCCTTTTCATCCATGGTTATCCATGGGCTCTTAGGTACTTAAGCTCACTTTTGAATTGTTTTGAAAGTGTAGTGTGTGAATAGCAAAAAATTTCAGAATAGTTTAATAATAATCCGTGTATGGATGTGAAAAAAACTTGTTTGAAAATTTTGTTGGAAATTTGTTTAAGTGTGAAAAAGTTTTGAAGTGAGCAAGTATCTAGGAGTAGCCTACCCTAATGTTTTAAGGTTTTTCTTATTCTTTATCCTTTCCTTAGTAAGACTATCCCTACTATAATGGAGTAGGTAGTCCTCACTTTGGATGTTAAGGGACATGTGAGGGACAATTTGACTTTGAAGGCCATTGTGGGGTGTAATAAGCAAACTGGAGGGACTATCATCATTTTTCGAAAGGGACTCGATTCGTAAAGGCAACCATAAGGGACTTTGATGATTTTTTCTATTTGAGGGACTTGCTTTATACACCCCACTTAACCATTATTCGTAGGCAACTTGAGGGATATCCTTAGGAAGTGAGACGGCGATTAAAATCGACTTACGTGTGTGACGTGTTTATTTTAATTATCTTTATTTAAAAGTGATCTAAATTTATTTTAATATTACATACATGTTGTTACACTCCCTAATTACTAACCATAATAATAATTAAATAATTAAACAACTTTACATCCAAGAACCAATTACAAAATAATAAGCAAAATAATTAAATAGCAAAGATAAATAAAATATAAATAAGCAATAATAAATAATAAAGGGGGTTAGTAAGCAATATTTAACAAAATAATAAGCATGATTAGAATATAAATGGGTTAGTAAATAAGAATAAACAAAATTAATCCAAATATTATAATAATAAGAAATTAACAATTTTTTAATATAATCAACTAAAAAAAACAAATATGAATAAACAATTGTTTTAATTTACAAATTATTAAATTATATTTTAATCATGAAATTACTACAAAAAATCTAATTATTATAAGCACAATTATTTATAAACTAAAGTTATGTAAAAAAATATTTATAAGTATATTTACAAAAATTTGTAAGAATTATAGTAAACATACATACATAATAATTATATTAGAAAATAACATTAAAAAAAAATAGGATTAGATTTGTATTAAAAAATATTTTTAGAGTTTTATGAAATTAGGGTTTATATGAGAAATAAATTTTTAGGGTTTATATAAAAAAAAATAGGATTTAGTTATATACAAAAATTTTCTAATTTATACATATTACAATTTAGACATAAAATATAGAAACAAAATTTGTGAAAAAAAATATATTTTTTAAAATTAAAGAAAACAGACATATTTTATTATTATTTATTTATTATTGAGAAATATACATAATATATTTAATTTTTAATATTATAATATTTAAATCAAATAAAAGGAAAGAAAAAAAAGCGGAAACTTACCTGGCTGAGGTTTGAACCCAGGCCAGCTTGATTTCCAGGAAGCACAACAACCATCAGGCTGCGGATTTTGCAACGTTTTCTCCTACGAATATTGTTACGAGTTCTTCCACCCTGCGAAGCACAAACTTCATCCAAACGGCAAAATTTCACAAAATTGATTGCACCATTGTATTGCTACTGAGTTTTTCAATCGTCCTATGTTTTTCAAATCCATTTATCATTTGAAAATCGTGAAACCCTAAAGAGGGCCGAAAACCCTAATCATGGTGAATTCTTATTCCTGCAATGAAAATCCAATTGAACCACCCAGAATCGTTCTAGAGTTCATTCTAAACATCCTACAACAATCAAAAACAGTTTAAACATGATAAATCAATGGATTCGAAAACAAAATATTCAAGGTCAAGATGAACTCGGGTTGAGCAATTGGGTGTGTATATGATGCATATGGATGATGATTTATGATCAGAAGAGTCCAAGGAAGCTTGCTATGTCTTCCAAATACCTTGCAATGCTCTGAATTTGAGAACCCGAATATGACTTTTTTGAAAGATTTTTGTGCTTTTGATCTTACCTTTAGGCTGCTGCAAATTCCTCTCTAGGGTTATGTTTGTGCTTAATATATATGTGTGATGGATTTAGGTCAGAATCATTGATGTGTTGTGTGGATATTTGATCCAAAAAATATTCAAAAAGATCATTGTATAAATTTCAAATATTTGATCATGAGTGCTTGCTATTTTGGGAGAGATCACATGATTTCCTTCTCATTCTAATTCAATCAATGATTATGAATTTCTAGAAACAAAATCTTCACCCAAAAATAGATTTTTATATTTTTTATTTATTTAAAATGATTTTTATGAATTAAATCAATAATAAATAAATAAAAAATAATAATTTGGGAGAGATCACATGATTTCCTTCTCATTCTAATTCAATCAATGATTATGAATTTCTAGAAACAAAATCTTCACCCAAAAATAGATTTTTATATTTTTTATTTATTTAAAATGATTTTTATGAATTAAATCAATAATAAATAAATAAAAAATAATAATTTAGGAGAGATCACATGATTTCCTTCTCATTCTAATTCAATCAATGATTATGAATTTTTAGAAACAAAATCTTCACCCAAAAATAGATTTTTATATTTTTTATTTATTTAAAATGATTTTTATGAATTAAATCAATAATAAATAAATAAAAAATAATAATTTGGGAGAGATCACATGATTTCCTTCTCATTCTAATTCAATCAATGATTATGAATTTCTAGAAACAAAATCTTCACCCAAAAATAGATTTTTATATTTTTTATTTATTTAAAATGATTTTTATGAATTAAATCAATAATAAATAAATAAAAAATAATAATTTGGGAGAGATCACATGATTTCCTTCTCATTCTAATTCAATCAATGATTATGAATTTCTAGAAACAAAATCTTCACCCAAAAATAGATTTTTATATTTTTTATTTATTTAAAATGATTTTTATGAATAAAATCAATAATAAATAAATAAAAAATAATAATTTGGGAGAGATCACATGATTTCCTTCTCATTCTAATTCAATCGATGATTATGAATTTCTAGAAACAAAATCTTCACCCAAAAATAGATTTTTATATTTTTTATTTATTTAAAATGATTTTTATGAATTAAATCAATAATAAATAAATAAAAGATAATAATTTGGGAGAGATCACATGATTTCCTTCTCATTCTAATTCAATCAATGATTATGAATTTCTAGAAACAAAATCTTCACCCAAAAATAGATTTTTATATTTTTTATTTATTTAAAATGATTTTTATGAATTAAATCAATAATAAATAAATAAAAAAATAATAATTTGGGAGAGATCACATGATTTCCTTCTCATTCTAATTCAATCAATGATTATGAATTTCTAGAAACAAAATCTTCACCCAAAAATAGATTTTTATATTTTTTATTTATTTAAAATGATTTTTATGAATAAAATCAATAATAAATAAATAAAAAATAATAATTTGGGAGAGATCACATGATTTCCTTCTCATTCTAATTCAATCGATGATTATGAATTTCTAGAAACAAAATCTTCACCCAAAAATAGATTTTTATATTTTTTATTTATTTAAAATGATTTTTATGAATTAAATCAATAATAAATAAATAAAAAATAATAATTTGGGAGAGATCACATGATTTCCTTCTCATTCTAATTCAATCAATGATTATGAATTTCTAGAAACAAAATCTTCACCCAAAAATAGATTTTTATATTTTTTATTTATTTAAAATGATTTTTATGAATTAAATCAATAATAAATAAATAAAAAATAATAAAAATGATGAATTTTGGTCAATTGGGTCGTGCACCATGTTATGAGATGGATTGGGTCATAAATTAGGCAGCCCATTTGGAAAGAAATACTTCTAAGCCTCCATTTTCAACATAAACCATCACAAAATTGCCCAACTTTGCAAGGGCATATTTCTCTCAATTTTAAAGGTATGATGGTGTTCTTGGACTTTTTGGAAAGCTTGAAGAGTCCTCTAAACAACCCCATTGGTTTCAGGTCCATATCATTTACCAATCTCAAGTTATGCCCTTTTGAAGTTGTTGACTTTTTGTTGACTTTTGAAATGACCTATAATGTCTTAGATCATATCTTTCAAATAAAGCATTTTTGGGCTTAACCTTCAACATCAAAGTTGTAGAGAATTCAATTTCCTTCAAAATGAGCTTTGGATGGAGACTTGGTGATGAAGTATGTGAAAGTTATGCCTGGTCAAAGTTCAGTTGACTTTTACTGAGGAAACCCTAATTTAGAAACTCCTGATTATTGATGATCTGGAATCTCCTTGATGAATCATGATCAACCCTTGATAAAATGATGAATTTTACTTCATATACTTGATGTTGGAAAAAAATCATGAAGTTTGACTTTGGTTTGACCACAGTTGACCTCAGTTTGACTTTTTAACTGCATTGACTGCTTTTGACTTATCTGATCATCTGACTGAGCAAACTTTTGAGAAAAGTCTTGAAACTTGACATGGGGGTTCTTATACACATATAAGATGTTATGAAGCTCACTTGAAGTCTTGGAAGTCCATTTAGCCTGATTAAAGTCAAAACCCTAGTTTTGGATGCACTGCTTAGGAGGTGCATTGTCTGAGGGAATTGTCAACTCTTCTGACCAATTGTGAACTTTGTGAACCTTGTGAATCTTCATAAGATATCTTGTGATACTCATGGGAGGTATTGTGAAGCTTGTGAACCTTGTGAACATCATGAAGTGGCTTTGTAGGCCCCATGACCCTTAGGAAAGCTTTGTAAACATTGTGAATCTTGTGAACCTTGTGAACCTTCATAAAGTAGCTTGTGGACTTTATGAACTTCATGAAAGGTTATGCAAGTTGTTGGAGAACTTGTGAACCTTGTGAACCTTCTTAGAACACAAAGTCTTGTATTGTGAGGGCAAATTTTGGGGTGCAACATATGGATAT
This sequence comes from Lathyrus sativus, assembly GCA_963859935.3. Lineage (NCBI taxonomy): Eukaryota > Viridiplantae > Streptophyta > Magnoliopsida > Fabales > Fabaceae > Lathyrus > Lathyrus sativus. The sequence continues at coordinate 597,365,839 of OZ012741.1, read as the reverse complement.
ACCATAATGATGTATTAAAAGGCTGGGAGGGTACTAGAGTATATAAAATTTAATGTTTTTTCCTATTGCGTAAGGGTTGACAGTAAAGAATGAATGATTAATCGTTGCGAATGAATGAATTCATGATAATATGAATTACTATGATTGAATGCCATGTGGATGTTTATTAGATGTGTGAATAAATGATGGAAGTGAAAGTATAATTATGTGAATTATTGTACATAGCTGCTGATGATTGATGTGGTGCGTAATTTAGATCGAGAACTATTGTTGACTCATTTAGATGCATGATTGTTTACGGTCCGGCGTGGGATTGTAATCATTGTTGTGTTATTGTCGTTACATTATTGTATGCCATACATAATATGTTGTCGTTGTTATAAAAGAGGCGAGTCACATGTTCAGATGTTGGGACTAATGACTTGTCCGGAGCTCAGATGAAGGGGCTTAGAGTTTATATGTTGGGACCTGATTCGTATGAAGAACCATTATTGAGTTGGTACCACATGCATATAGAGTCGAGCTGTTGTCATATTGCATACAAGCTGCATTTAGGAATTGATGATTGTTGTAGGAATATATTAGTTGTTGATGATTGTTGTTGTTGTTTAGGCTACCTTTCCCGATCTTTTGAACCACTAACATATTTAAGCGTATTCTCACCCCTTTGTTGTTTTGTTTGTGTGTTGATGTACAATGTGTACAAATACTTAAGAACATGAATAGTAGCTGCTGTGAGTTCAGAAGATGGCCTTAGAGCTCATCTTCATTTACTTTATCGTTTATCGTTTTTAGTCGGTTAAATGCTCTGATCTGTAACATCGAGAATAAGGTGTCTTATTTTATTTTATTGTTGACTTAATTATTGGATGATAAAATATTGATTTTGTATTTAGACTTGTTGAGGTATTTGAAGTTTATGAATATTAATTTGAAATTCCTCCGTGAGTGTTTTGATTTAAATGTGAAGTATGCACGTTGTTTTAGAGTAACATCCTTAATATGTCAATTAATTCTTTCTATATTAGTTTCAAGGTTTGGGGTATTACATAGTTCATCAAAGATACTCCTAAACTCTCTCCTTTAGAGAAGCCACATCTCCCCCACGATTTATCCTATACTCAACATGAGACTCCTTTTCTCGTTGAAGAGCTTTTTGAGCCACTCCAACATGACGATCAACCTCCGTGACGACAATGGTTGTCTTCTGATGCCGCTTATTCTCAGCTTTGAAGGAAGATTCCAGCTCATGGATCCAGGAAGCCAGGGTGGAAGGAGAGCCGTGTACCTTCACATCCTCTTGCAAAGCCTCAACAAGCCTAAGTTTCCCTATGAAAGCAGTTTTCTCCTTTTGGAATGTAGAGAACTTATGCTTCATATCTTTGCATTTTCCCTTCCAGGTATCCCTTTCCTTGGAAGGATTAACCACGACCAAGACATTACCTCAGCTGAAAATAGCTAAAGAGAACATAAAGGCTTCCTGATAAGTGTGATAGGTGACCTCATAGAGGATCACCATCTTGTCTGTCTCATGAAGGTTTTGGACGAAGGATAAATCCTCCACAAATACGGAAACAACATCTTCCTCAGAAGTGCGAGGAATAAGAGCAGGAAGAATGACAGACAGTCGGAGGAAAAGAGTAGCTGAACCCAAAGCAACACCCTCATAAAGACGGGCCTGTTTATTGAATCCTCATCCAAAAAAAGAATGTTAATCCTGATTTCGACCTCTCTTCACTGAAGTAGTAGAAAGCTGTAAATGACCTTCCACAAATTAAGTGGCAATGGTAGTGATAAGTTTATCCACACTGAGGGCGACTACAATAGCCTCAATAGTTGGTGGAGGTGCATGACTTGGAGAGGGAGGTGTAACATCCCTTATAATAGGACTAGATTTGATGCCTTGAGCGGAGGCAAGAGAGAAGACAAGTTGCAACGTGTCCATTTTATTTGTAAAGTACATGCACACATGTTTAAAAAAATCTAGGACTGCCCTTACCAAAGATTTCTTTCCTCTCCGCACGGATAACCGTACTCACAATAACGTGGGTGTCAATTAGCTTCTTCCTCTTTAAGGAAGACAATACTTTTCTAGGGATGAATTCTTATCCATAACCAAACCCCTAGTATAGAGACTCCAAATCCTCCCTCATCATGACCTCTTTCGCATAGAGGGATTCCAATTTGATGTTGTAGGTATAAGTTGTAGTGTAGAAATGAGGTCAGGGCCAATACTTCACAAACCTACTCTTGCAGTAATGATAGGTTTCAGTCAGGCTAAAGTAGAAGGTAAGATTGACCTCTAGAGTATAAGGCCTCCCCAACATGAAGCTTTTCAAGAAATCACCCTAGTCGTCAGTAAAAGGACTGAGCCAAGGAAGATTTTGGAAAAGTTTGATAATCCCTTGATCATGGATGTCATTTTGAGATGTACGTATAACATAGAACATGTTGAAGAACAATTAGTGAGAAGGTTTCCAAGACCTATACTCGGCCCTTAATTGAAACACCTTTATGTAAGCCCAGGAGCGTGAATGAATCTGAGAGGGGGGGAATTTCAAATGCTTTAGTATGGCTACCTCAAACTTAGACAGAGGCAACCATAGACCTATCCTGGTGCACTAGTATTTGTAAAATGGAACTAAACACCTACCAAAGGGGGTTGCATATCCTTTTTTTCTTCTGAATCCACCAGAAGGACTAACTTGTGTGAACGGAAGCCAAATACGATATTCACCTCGTCTATAGCCGCCTCAATACTTAAAACACAAGAGGTCTATACTATTTCTACAACCATTTAGTTATACTTAATCGTGTCAGATGACTCCACCATATTACCCTTTTTATGGACAACTCGTCAACTTTAAAACGCTCAGCAAGTTTAAGCCAGGAAACTATATCTGGTTGACCCTTGTAATCCATATGGGCTTGATTTTGGCATCACTGGGGTATTGATTACAGATTCTCTGATAAACCTGAATGTAATCCCCATTATGTTCTCTCCTCAGTGTAGCGACTTGTATTTCCAAGCTTGACAAAATGGGATAAGTCGAAGCTTTTGCTGCACGAGAAGAATGAGGTCTGGAAGCATCTGTATGATCCTCCTCAGTGTCATCATCAAGCAATAGAGCATCAAAAAAAGATTCTCTAGAGGATGCTCTCTCATCCTAGGAGCCAACATAAAACTTTACCAAATCAAAATCATCAGTTATGGATATAACTTCAGGGCCCAAGCGATCTTAAACCAAGGGAGAGGGGTTTGAACCAAGAGATACTCTCGTTCTCGTAATAGGAGAGACATCACTCTCAAAATTGCTAGCCAAGCGAATAAGACTATCACTCATTTTGATCAAAGTACATGAAATTCTAAAGATAAAAGCTTGAGGTAAGAAGCATACCTGTTAAGGTGAACCTGGCGAAAAGCAAATATAATACGGAGAAATGGAGTCTTGAGCAAGAATATGCAACTATTATGGTAAATAATCCCAGGAAGGAAGATGGAGAAAACTCTTGCAAATGGAAACTGACTTTCAAGGATTGCAAAAAGTTTTATCAACATTCAACAACCATTATATATAGGCGAAAGACAAGCAACAAGGCAATCAACATGAATGAGAAGTTACAAAATCAACAATTGGATTCTCCCTTGAAAACATAAACAAACTCAAGTGCATTCAAGTGCACTATAAGCATCATCATGGCTTGATTAGTCACCTTAAACCACATGTCAAATAGAAGCAGCAAAACATTTCGATGATGGGAAAGTTTTAAATGCGCTTGACCCCTCTTAGTTTTTCAACTGACTTTAAGCGTTTCTACTTTTGGTTCGAAGCGAACGACATCCTTAGAGGCCGACCACGACTTCTAAGACTTTCTAAACTGAGTAACTCCTAGCAAGCCTTAGGGGGCAACTGTTTTGGGTCGGGCAAAGACCCAAACTGATGTCAATCCACACCAATATTAATCCCAAATACAACACAGTTACACAACCCAAAAAACTTATATAGAGCGACCAATCTCTACAACTTCTACAACAAACTAACTAATTTCTAAAAACTAGACAAGTTAATTATATAAAAAAAAAACTAATTTAATTATATCCCAATTTCGAACAAAAATGTTACGCATAATTTTGTAATTATGATCAATACTTTTAGTGAAGTCCTTCAATTCAATCCCATTTAACTCATGAAACATTTTAGTTGCTTGTGTGCAATATGAGACGAGATTGATTAATAACTAGTGGGATACTTACGTCTGACACGCATTTGTTTATATTTAAAAATTTGTTAAAAATAAATTTAATAAAAATTAATATAATATAAAAAATATAATTTATATTAAAAAAAATAAAATCAATATCGCAGAACTAATTGATATTTTTTTGTAGAATATCAATAAAGTTCATAATTAAATAACAAAATTTTAAATAATTAATGATTTTTAAAAATAAATTTAAAATTTGAAATATTGATATTTCACTCAATTATAGAATAAAATATTTAATATATAATAAAATATATTTAATGATACCTATACCATGGATATAACGATATTCTTTTTTAAAAATTTAAAAAATTTAGTTTAATCCATTTTAAAAATAATCAAACTCAAAAATTAATTATACATCTTTAAAATTAATTTTATTATTTTAAAATAAAAATTAAATATATATTTATCAACAATCACATGATATATCAGTGCCTTTCGCAGGGATACCAGTAACACGCATTTGTCTATATTTAAAATTTGAAAAGAAAATAGGATTAATAGAAATTATTAAATATAAAAAATATAATTTATATTAAAAAAAAAGATAAAATCAATACCCACGGATATTGATTGGTATTTTTTATAAAAATATTTATACAATAATTTAGTTTTATAAATATTAAATAATAACATATTATTTGTAAATATTATTTTAATTGCACAAATAAATATTAGTAACAGAAATAAATACATTTTATATAAGTATTATTACAAATATTTATTTGGTGGGATACTCATATCAGTATCCGTGTGTTCATTCGGGTACTGGTGAGGTACGCATGCATCAGTGTTTAAAATGTAATAAAAATGTAAATAAGATGAAAAATTGTTTTAGCAAAATTGTTTATTATTTTTAAAAATAAAGATACATTTTTAAAATAAAAATAAATTTTTTTTACCAAAATTGTTTTACATCAATAATATATATTTCAATTTTTATATATTATGTTTAAAAAATTGTATCTTAAATTAAAAATAATTTCAAATATATGCAATAATTTAGTTTTATAAATATTAACTAATAACATAGTATTTGAAAATATTATTTTAATTATATAAATAAATATTAATAACATAAATAAATATATTTTATATAAGTATTATTACAAATATCTATTTCGTGGTATATTCATATCAGTATCCGTGTATTCGCCCGAGTACTGATGTGGTACGTACGCTTTTATTTTTAAAATGTAATAAAAATGTAAATAGGAAAAACAAAATGGTTTTACCTAAATAGTTTATTAATTTAAAAATAAAGACACATTTTTAAAATAAAAACAAAATTGTTTTACATCAATAATATATATTTCAATTTTTCATATATTGTGTTTTAAAAAATTGTATCTTAAATGAATTTTTTTTAAAATATATGCAATCATTTAGTTTTATAAATATCAACTAATAACATATCATTTGAAAATATTATTTTTATTGTATAAATAAATATTTATAACAAAAATAAATACATTTTATGTAATTATTATTACAAATATCTATTTCATGGGATACCCATATCAGTACCCGTGTATTCGTCTGGGTACTGGTACCCGTGTATTCTTCCGGATACTGGTGTGGTATGCAGGTTTTTGTTTTTAAAATGTAATAAAAATGTAAGTAAGAAAAATAAAATTGTTTTATCAAAATAGTTTAATATTTTAAAAATAAATACAAATTTTTAAAATAAAAACAAAATTGTTTTATCAAAATTATTTTACATCAATAATATATATTTCAATTTTTCATTTATTTTATTTTTAAAAATTGTATCTTAAATTAAAAATAATTTTAAATATATGCAATCATTTAGTTTTATAAATATTAACTAATAACATAATATTTAAAAATACTATTTTAATTGTATAAATAAATATTAATAATAGAAATAAATAAAATATTTAAATCAATGGTAAATATGTGGTGATACTGATAGAAGCAGAAAGAGTAGATCATTAAAGTAGAAGAACAATGTAAGTGGAAGAGGAGAGAAAAACTGTAATTTTGAAATGACATATACGATATAAAAGTAGTAAGTAGATATATTGGTTAGTGTGAAAATCTTTTAGAAATATTGCATGAAAATATAAGTATTCCCAAAAGCCAAAAACAATTGGAAAGTTGAAAATTGAGTGGAAGATGAAGAGAATAGCCACTTGTCAATTGGGGAAAGCAGAAGGGCATTTGTGTTTTTTTTTCAGAACACATAGTTTTTTAAAACTATTATTACTTGATAGAAAATTATTACTACTTGATAGAAAACTATTACTATTTGTATCTATTCTGGTGCATATTTGATAAAAATTGTCATATTATATATCTATTATACATTTTCATTTTACTGTCATATTTTTGACGAGTCATGTGTTTGGATATTATAACTTCCACGATTTGTAATATCTATATTCAATAATTATGAAATTAATTTTCTAATATAAGAATAAATGTCATGATTGTGATAAAAATAAAGAGTATTATTTCTAGGTATGTCATCATAATGAATGTAAAAACATTGCATTAAAAAAAGTCAATTTAAAACTGATTTATTAATGTATTGGTTCAATTAAATAAAAGTCATATGATTTAGAGAAATATATAATAGATTATAGAATATATTATAGGTAAAAATTCTTTAAATTAATAATGTCGGAGAAATTTATTAATTTAGAGAGTTATTAATTTATCGATAAATTAATAATTATTAATTTAAAGAGTTTTTAAATAATTATACTATACATACCAAACAAAAAGACAAATTAGTCTATGTCTCTTAGAATTACGTTGCAGCGAACCTTAGGATTCAACGTAAATTAGTAACTTCTGTGTTCATATGTATTGAAAATCAATAATGACTTTTGAAGTACAGTAAATGTAAACAAGAGGAACACATGTGTTCGATGTATTCTTAAGCAAGTTTGCCATATATAAATTACATGAATGTGTTAGAGTATTCAAACCATATAGTATACAACACCTGAGCTATTGGATGCAATAAGAAAAGTTAGAGATGAGTTCCAAATAGACTTGAGCTTTAAAGGAAAACAGACAACTATTGAATCATATTTCAATAGAGTGTAATATATTTTTTTTTCCAGTTTCTATGAATTATTAATTTATGATTCTCTTGGGAACAAAAATTATAAAGGGATTTCCCGAAAAATTATTATCTTATTATTTTATCGAGTTTTTTAATTTTTTACATTGGTCCAAATCGGGACCGGACAAATTTATTATTTTAGAGAGTTTATTAATTTACCAAGTATTAATTTAAAGAGTTTCTACTGTATAGTGTGTTTTGAGAATTTTTTTTAGAATAACTATGTATTAAACAGAATTTACAAATATATTGTAGATTTGAAATTTTTTTCCAAAATGGTCAACTAATCAACGTCTGGTCGCCATCCCAATTGGCGAAAGTGTGTAAAATGGCCATCCCAATTGGCGAAAGTGTGTAAAATAGAAATCAAAAAAATGTAATTCGCCACATCAATTGGCGAATGAGTGTAAGCTGAAATGCCTTTGTCATCCCAATTGGCGAATGTGGGTATTGTGTTAGGATTTCCACATTTTCATTTATATTATTATCAAATTTTAATAAATTTAAATAATTTATTATGTTTTTAATTTTAATTAATGTTTTATTCTATTTTTTAAATATCTTATTTTTAATTAATTTCAATTAATAAATACTTTATTTTTAATTATTAATGTAAGATGAATTCTTATTAAATCAAATAAAAATTTGATTATGATTTAATTTTAATTTTTTTATAGTTGTTATAAATATTTTAATAAATTGTTTGTGTAAATATTTGAATGGTAATTGTTATTAAATTTATACACATTTTAATAAATATTTTAATTAAGTTTTAATAAATATATGTTATTAAATTATGTTTTCTATTTTTCATAATTAATTGAAATTTACATAGCATTAAGAAAAAATTAAATATAGAAATGTTAAAATAAAATATAGAAATAATAAATTATATTAATTTAGAATCTAATGAAAAGTACAATTACAATTGAATAAAAGAAAAAAACTAATGACCGACTCTATCTAAGTGACCACCGGTGCCACATTGTGGGGGACGTGCGTTGCGACGAGGTCTACGACGAGGTTGCTGTGGTGTGTCCGGTTTCTGTGTGTTGAGTTGTGGAGGAGGGTATGGTTGAGACGTCCCCGGTGTATCAGATAGAGTTTGCATCATTTGACCCCAATAGCCGGGAGGTCCACTGTCAGCAGCGCTTTTGTAGTCAAGCTCAATGCCCATGTTTCTGAAGGATTGTCGGGGAGGTTGGGTGGAGTATGGACGGTATGGTTGTCCGAATGTGTACATGGAATTGGGTTGGTCTATGTGTGTTGGTTGTTGTGGGATGTGGTAGTCAAATAGTGGGGGGTTGGAGGGGTAGTTGGAGAGGTAGTTGGAGGGGGTAGGGTCAAATGAGCGGTCTGGGCTATAGGTGGAAGGGATAGGCTCAAAAGACGTATCAGGGCTGTAATGGTAAGGTGGTTGAGGCTGAGATTGGATGGGTGACATGTAAGGTTGTTGTTTTTGATAGGGGGTATTTGTTGGCATGTATGGGTTTTCGTAAGGCTGGTTTTGGGCACTGAACTGTTGCTGTGGGTTTGACGAAGAATCGCGTTCCCTTGGGTCGGCCAAATAGGTTGGCTGGGACAGGAAAGGCTGAGATGTCGTGACAGACCTAAACCAAGTCATATATTGAAGACTTGGCCTAGCCCCGTGCACAATATGGTTGGTTAAGACGTATTGCCTTCTTCTTTTCCAGTGGATACGCAAGTCCTTCGCGAAGTCCTTCCAATCACTCAAACTCCACTGTGCGTCTACCCGCTTTTGATGCCACTGCCCCAAGTCTACCGGAGCATCTAGAATATCCTGATGCATTCCAAATTATAGTTTCACCCAGTCACTTTGGTGCATCTCCACCGTAGTGAACCTAATTATGGGTGTCTTTGATGTCCACACAGCGGCATCGTCAGGGTTGGGCTCGTGGTCGAGACCTTCGTACGACATCCAGACAAACTACAATAAAGTTGGACAATTAAGTTAGACAGAGTTTGAGAGGTTTATGCATATACGTTAAAAAAAATTAATGGTAAATAACTTACATCATCTGGCCCAAGGTGGTCGATTAGGTTGCGGTATTGAATTATAGAGTGCCTTGGACATCTCTGATAATTCATCCCTGGAATAGACCACCTAAAAAAATAAACACATCTTAGAAATTATTAACTGAAAAAGAATATGTAGTTGCTAAATAATCTTGAAAAGATACTTACTTGTTGGCGTACGGGAACGTAAAAGAATTCCTGTTTATTGGAGCAAGCATTGGCATCCTAGACCAACCCCACACTTGCAGAAGATAAGCACAACCATAAAAAGTGCAGGAATTTTTTTTTGAAGTTTTACAAAGTGCGCTATATAGATGGGCGAGGACAGCTGATCCTTAGCTATATTCGCACACTTTGTTAATATTCCGCAATAATGGTAAATACATAGTATGGACGGTATTTCCAGTGCCATCTGGAAATAAAAAGTGCCCGAATAAAATCATAATATAGCACCGAGTTTTTTGTATTTTCTCAAACTCGGTGCTATCATCAGTTAAGACAATACGGTTGTATTGTTCTCTAAGGTATTTTAAATTAATTCCCTGACCCCTCAGGCTGCCCTCGCTTTCCGCCTGAGGTCCGTCCGTACAAAGAGGGGCGCCCAATAAATCTTCGCAAAGTTGGTCAGGGACACCAACTTTGCCGTTGACGGTCTTACCATCGATGTGTAGCCCCAACAACATGTAAACGTCCTGAAGGGTCACAGTACACTCACCAAAAGGTAGGTGAAATGTATGTGTCTCCGGTCTCCAGCGTTCTAACAACGCTAGAATAAATTTCATGTCGAGGGAGTAAGATTTGATTTCGATCAAAGCACCAAACCCACAATGAGTAAGGTAGTCCGTAATGAGCGGGTCGTGTGGTACGTAATCATGCACACGACATCGAAACCTTGATACATCCTACAGAATAATGAATGTTACGTTAGAAAAGACGTAAAAGTACTAACATTTTTTTAGACAAAATTGTAAACATAGACAAGAACAAAAGACTTACAAACGCGGCGATGTTTTCAATCGTCCCTATGTGAGCGTCACCCATGGTGAGTAGAGACATTGTCGTTTGGGATGTTGAGATTTAGAGATGTTGTGTTTGAGATTTGAGACTTTGAGAGTTGAGAGTTTGAGAGTTGAGAGTTTGAGATGTTGAAGGTTTAAGAGGTTGAGAGTTGAGAGTTTAAGAGGTTGAGGGTTGAGAATTTGAGAGTTGAGAGCTGAGGGTTGAGAGTAGGAGAGTAGGAGAGTTTAAGTGTGAGTATAATTCGATGGGTAAAGACCCTATATTTATATTCCACGAGTGGCTTGAAGCATGTGTTGTGTAAATGCAAGTTGGACTAGTGTCGTGATGGATGTGTCGTGTAAATGCAAGTCTGGACTAGTGTCATGATGCATGTGATGTGTAAGTGCATGTTGGATGCTGAGTCTTTTTTATGCAGTGTCTCGTCTAATCAAGCATGGTGGATGCAATGTCCCGTCTTATCAAGTTCTGATGCATGCAGAAAGAGAGACTCGTAGGCCTGCATGGTCAATGTAGGCATGCAGGAACACATGTGAAAAGGAGATTCCTTCATTGTCTCGTCTAATCAAACAGGCTGCATGTCATTGATTGCGTATCAAGGCTTTGTGTTTCACATGTTTCCGTCGTTGATTTTTTAGGTTGATTTTTTTGTTAAACGTAGTGTGATTTTTTCACCTTATGTTTTTTTCTTAATTAAAGACATATTGTTTTTTTATGGATGATATGTTCTGATGGTTGTAAACGCATGTATGACTAGTGTCCTGATGCATGCCATTGATTTCTGATGCGTGTCATTGATTGTGAAGCATGCGTGACAAGTGAAAGGCAGAGATTCCTGATGCGGTATCACATGTGAACGCAAAACTTGGCATTGTCACATCTTATCAAGTGTCTTGTTCAAGTCCTGATGCATGTCATTGATTGTGGAGCATGCGTGACTAGTGAAAGGCAGAGATTTCTGATGCGGTATCACATGTGAAAGCAGAACTTTGCATTGTCAGATCTTATCAAGTGTCCTGTTCAAGTCATGATGCATGTCATTGATTGTGAAGCATGCATGACAAGTGTCCTGGTGCATGCAAAAAGAGTCCTGAGTGTTTAATTACAGATTCATTTACTGATACATGTAAAAAAATCTTTCAACTCTTTAAACAAGAAAACACTCAGCCCATTTTATAAAGCCTTTAAACTCTTTAAACTCAAACAATCAAACACATTAAACACTCAGACCCTCAAACACGCAAACACTCAAACACTCAAACACTCAAACACTCAAACACTCAGACACTCAAACATTCAAACACTCAAACACACAAACACTCAAACACGCAAACACTCAAACACCACAATTTTCGCTATGTCTCAAACACCACAATATATGATTTCCGCTCATCTGAACGGTGAAGTTTTCGAATGTGAAGTGTCGGGATACAATTTCAGAAACACGAATGTTACAAAGTTTTTAATTGACAGAAGGTCTAATTTTTTACACCTGAAGTCAAGAATAGAAAAAAAACTGCAATGTGGTCCAGTTGGGCAAATAATATACAAAAACCCAGTATTTTTTGGCGGACCTGATTCATGCAAAATTTTCCCTTTAAAGGTGCGAGACGATGAAGATGTGCGTAACATGTTCCGCAGTCACGAGTATTCTGGGTTCTCAGATATCGTGTTATATGTTACATTACAACAACAACAACTGTCTTAGCAACTTGATTCGTCTCAAGTTTTTTGCGATGAGGAAGATGAACACCCTGAAGTCAATGTCGTTGACGAAGAAGAAGAAGCAACTGAAGTCACTGTTGATGATAACGCGAAATCATATATATATAACGATGTACTTTTCTACTAATCGGCGACCGTTTTCTCTCCGATTTCAGATATTTCCGCACTATTTGCCCAGTATTTTGTAGGTATTCAAAGACCATGCTCAAATGGAGCAAGACAAAGAAAAGAAGCATTTACAGGTGAAAACCAGGTGAAAACCAGGCCAAAAAGCAGCAAAAAATGAGTTCTGCTGATATGACGACCAACACAAGGGCGTGACGACCGTCATGCGTGTGACGATCGTCACAGGTCCATGACGACCGTCATGGAGTTAAAATGCAGTTTTCTGCACGTGCTGTCAAGTGATGAAAATGCCAAAGAGGAGTGGACCACTAACTCCTATATTTTCTGATATCATTCCCACTTCCCAAAGAAATAAACCGTTGAATATCCCATCTATAAAATGAGGTAGCTGGTACCAGAAAAAGGGAGCCACATTGAAGAGACAAAATGCTGCCAATTTACTTTCAGAGCAATTATTCAGTTTTCCCGTTTTCTTATCGTTGTTTTATTTCCTTTTTCTTTCTTTCCTTGCAATTGTTGTTTTACCTTCCCATTTCTATTCTGTATGAGTAATTGGCATAAAGACTAAATCCTGCCACCATTTTGGAGGATTTCCCAAAAGCCAAATCGAATTATTTACAGGTTTCTATTCTAATCGTAAATTGAATTGCTATTTCCTATTGTAATGCATATTATTATTTTCTGCCATTATTTACGTGTTGTTAATTTATATTCCATGTATGGTTAAATCTTAAGTAATCGGTATGTAATAAATAATCTGATGGGATTCAATAATTAGCCGGTGTATATCTACCTTTTCAAAAACTTATTTATGGCTTCAGTCTTAAAATTGACTTTTCTAAATAAACCTTCGTCGCGACAGCGAGAAATTATTTACAGTAGTTTTGCCACGACAGTGGGAAATTCATAAAGGTACGAACCAACAAGCGACAGCTGAGGCTAAGACCAGATAGTAAAAACTAGGCATTCATTTTAAAAACAGCGACAGCGCTTTAAAAGGAATTAGAACTTAATAGTTTTCAAAAAGTAACTTTAACCCTGAATGGGATAGCGACAATATACGTTCCGCCTTAGAGTTGCGACTAGCGTCAACAACCATCGTGAGACAAAGGTCTTTAAACCATCATTTTCTTCTTAAACTATTTTTGAAAACCTAAAGACACTGGTGACCTATAGAATCCCTGAAGAAGTAACATATTACATACCGATTCAAGCATCTATACCTTAATTAAAAGCTTTAGTTCCCTTTAGTTTACGCACCTATTTCGTTACTATTCCCCTAAAATATTACCAACCTAGCTAAACACGGTAACACCCGAAAATACTAGTTTGATTACGAGTCCCTGTGGGATCGATATCTATTATTACTACGCGATAGACTGTGCACTTGCAGTTAATTGAGTTAGACATAGAAAGTTGCGATCAAGTTTTTGGCGCCGTTGCCGGGGACCCGTTTAGTCAATAGTGTAATCTTTTGTTACATAGTATATACTAGGTTAACTATTCTCTCTCCCTCTACTCGTTTTTCGATTGTATGCCAAGTACTCGCTCACAAGGCGACATCTTACAACCTACAATCGCCAAACTAGAGCGCTTCTTACATTTAAGAAGGCGCATCATCGAATATCAACGAAGACACAATATTCCTGATCTTCTAGCTCATCCTCCTGTTGAGGAAGCAAAGATGGCTGAATGACCTCAGAACAAACCGCTGAAGGACTACGCTACACCTTCTCAGATGGAACCTCGAAGTAGCGTTGCTGCCCCAGCTATCAATCGAACTGATTTCGAACTAAAACCGTCATTGCTGTCAGCTATACAACAAAATCAATTCTCAGGAAATGCAACTGAGGATCCAAACGAACATTTAACGAAGTTTGTGCAATACGCAGACACAGTGAAGGCAAATGGAGTAACTCCAGACGCAATAAGACTTCGTATTTTTCCTTTCTCTCTTAGAGATAGAGCTTGGACATGGTTACAATCCTTACCATCTAACTCCGTTACGACGTGGGAACAGTTGAAGAACGTTTTCTTAGTAAGATACTTTCCGCCAAGCAAAACTGCTATGCTTAGAGCTCAAATCAACGGATTTCGACAAAAAGATAATGAATATCTCTACGAAGCGTGGGAAAGGTTCAAAGATATGATGAGAGCATGTCCTCACCACGGTCTAGAAGACTGGGTGACGATCCATACTTTATACAACGGGCTTCTGTATAACACCAGATTAATGGTAGACGCCGCCGCGGGCGGTGCACTTATGGATAAGCCATACAACGAAGCCTATCAACTAATCGAAAACATGTCTTAGAACCACTGCCAATGGGGAGGTGAACGAACTCCAGCAGAGAAACCCGCAGCGAAAGGTGGGATGTACGAGATCAGCAGCCTTGAAAAGTTCAACGCTAAAGTAGATGCTCTAGCACAGAAAATCGATAGTCTGGCCATTAACCCAACTGCAACCGTAGCTGCTGTAACTCCAAACTGCGAGTTATGCGGAATTGCCACTCATAATGCGCCCGACTGCCCATTGTTGGCCGGAATCCCACCAGATCAAGTAAATTACGCTCAAGGAAATCCTTACGCGAACACTTACAACCCAGGATGGAGGAACCACCCAAAATTTTCCTACAAGAATGATAATGCCTTGCAAGCACCCGCTGCTCCGCCAGGATATCAGAAACCAGCCGCTGCTGCCCAGACTGCCCCTAGGAAATCAAACCTCGAATTGATGATGGAAAAATTCATAGCTACTCAAGCTCAAACAAACAAAGAATTCCTGAATCAAAACATACACACTAGCGAGCAGATTAAACAACTGACCGGAAAAGTAGACGCTTTAGCCACCCATAATAAAATGCTCGAAACACAGATATCACAAGTGGCTCAACAACAAGCCTCTGCAGCTACCCCAGCTAGAACATTTCCAGGCCAGCCCGAACCTAATCCGAAAGGTCACGCAAAACGCTGTTATATTGAGAAGTGGAAAAGAATTCGAAGGCCCAACAGATCCTAGGAATGAAGATTTAGTAATGCATCAGAAATCTGATAAACCAACCGAAAAGGAGTCTGAAACAGAAAAGAAGGAATGTGACGAGAAAAAAGCCGCCAAAGATGAAAACTCATATGTGCCTCCAGCACCATATAAACCACCTATCCCTTATCCTCAAAGATTACTAAACTCCAAAACTTCAGGACAATTTAAGAAATTTGTTGAACTTCTGAAACAACTAAACATGATTATCCCGTTCACAGAAGCGATAACTCAAATGTCGTCATACGCTAAGTTTCTTAAAGAAATCTTGTCTAATAAAAGGAAAATAGAGGATAACGAGACAGTGACGCTCACTGTCGAATGTAGCCCAATCATTCAAAACAACATGCCTCCTAAACTAAAAGACCCAGGTAGCTTCTCCATACCTTGCGTCATAGGAAAGTTCGTTATAGACAAAACTCTATGCGATCTAGGAGCCAATATAAGTGTAATTCCTTTATCTATATGCAAAAAGCTGAATATGGGAGAACTAAGACCAACTAAAATGTTCGTACAATTGGCTGACCGATCAGTCAAATATCCCGTCGGTGTACTGGAAAACGTTCCAGCACGCATAAGCCAATTCTATATCCCAACCGACTTCATAATCATGGACATCAAAAAGGACTCTGTTACCCCAATTATCCTAGGAAGACTGTTCCTAGCTACAGCCGGAGCTATCATAGACGTAAAGAAAGGAAGGCTAACATTCGAAGTAGGAGAAGAAAAGATAGAGTTCATCCTTACTAAGTTCTTGAAGACGCCAACTATAGATGACACATGCTATATAGTAGATGTCATTGACGAATGTATACGAGAATTAGAGAAGGAGGAAACTACATATTCTGAAATCATGAAAATCCAGATCCCTGCTATTCATGAAGACGACAACTGGCGTGCACCATACAAAGATGATAGTCTGAGCGAGATCTTAGCACTAACTCCAAATCACATGCTAGGTCCGAAAAACCCAGCTTTAGAACTTAAAGAGCTACCTAAAACCCTCAGGTACGAATTCCTAGATACAGAATTCAAAAGACCAGTAATAGTCAACGCTAATTTAGGACCGTCAGAAATTGAGCAACTATTAGAAGTCCTAAGGAAATACCCAACTGCGTTAGGCTATAATATAAGCGATCTAAAAGGCATAAGTCCCTCCATCTGTATGCACCGTATCATGCTGGAGGAAGACCGCAAAACTTCAAGAGAACATCAGAGGAGGATAAACCCGATCCTAAGCACTGTAGTCAAAGACGAGGTAAAAAAGTTACTAGATGCATGAATCATATACCCGATCTCCGACAGCCAATGGGTCAGCCCAGTACACGTAGTACCCAAGAAAGGAGGCATCACTGTAGTGAAGAATGCAAAAGGCGAATCGATAACCCAAAGAGTTGTGACCGGAAACAGGACGTGTATCGATTACAGAAAACTGAACAAGGAGACTCGGAAAGATCACTTCCCTTTACCTTTCATAGACCAAATGTTGGAAAGACTAGCGAAACATTCGTACTTCTGCTATCTAGATGGTTATTCGGGATTCTTTCAAATTCCTATTCACCCCGATGACCAGGAAAAGACAACATTCACATGTCCCTATGGTAATTTTGCTTATCGCCGAATGTCGTTCAGACTGTGTAATGATTCAGCAACCTTCCAAAGATGCATGATGGTAATCTTTGCGGATTACATAGACGACATCATGGAAGTGTTCATGGATGACTTCTCTGTATGCGGATAAAGCTTCGAAAGCTGCCTGTCAAATTTAGAAATGGTACTCAAAAGATGCGCTAAAGTGAACCTTGTCCTGAATTGGGAAAAATGCCATTTCATGGTCCAAAGGGGATCGAAGTTGACAAAGCCAAAATAGAGATCATAAAGGATCTTCAACCTCCGAAAACCGTACGAGAGATATGAAGCTTCTTAGGACACGCTGGATTCTACCGAAGATTCATAAAGGATTTCTAGAAAATCACAAAACCTCTTACAGGTTTATTAATGAAAGATGCCGAGTTCATCTTCGACAAAGAATGCTTAGAGGCATTCGAAACTCTAAAGTCAGCACTTATCACCGCACCAATCATGCAACCCCCAGATTGGCGACTACCATTCGAAATCATGTGCGATGCGAGTGATTACGCTGTAGGCGCAGTTCTAGGACAAAGGAAAGACAAGAAGCTTCACGCTATCTACTACGCCAGTAGAACCTTAGACCCTACTCAAATGAACTACGCCACAACAGAAAAGGAACTTCTAGCAGTCGTGTTTGCTCTTGACAAATTCCGTTCC
The DNA here is from genome assembly GCA_963859935.3 of Lathyrus sativus. NCBI lineage: Eukaryota > Viridiplantae > Streptophyta > Magnoliopsida > Fabales > Fabaceae > Lathyrus > Lathyrus sativus. Next base: position 597,348,242 of record OZ012741.1, on the reverse strand, counting down.
TACTTGGTAGGAGCCAAAATAATCATATACACAGATCACGCTGCCATTAGGTACCTAATAAGCAAAAAGGACGCTAAACCCAGATTATTGAGATGGATCCTATTATTACAAGAGTTCGACTTAGAAATTAAAGATAAGAAGGGGACCGAGAACGTAGTTGTATATCACTTATCCCGTATAGAGGGCATCAAACAAGAACCAGTGCCTATCAATGACGACTTTCCCTACGAACGTCTGATAGCCAAATTGGAAAGCGATATGTCCAACTCAACTTCGGAAGAACCGGAACTGGAAAAAGCCGTGGAAGCTGTCTATGCCCAAACCACTTTGCCGTGGTTTGCCGACATCGTTAATTACTTGGCCGCAGGCGTGCTTCCACCGGACCTGACTTATCAACAAAATAAGAAATTCTTCCACGACTTAAAGCATTACTACTGGGACGAATCTCTACTCTTCAAACGAGGTGCCGACAACTTATACCGTTGCTGTGTCCCAGAGGAAGAAATAGAAGACATCATCTCCCAATACCATTCAACACCTTATGGTGGTCATGCTAGCACCTCAAAGACGTGCGCTAAAATTCTACAATCTGGCCTATTTTGGCCCAGTCTCTGGAAGGATGTCCATATCGCTGTACTAAAATGCGACCGGTGCCAACGCACTGGAAACATCTCACGACGCGACGAAATGCCACAGAGAGGAATTTTAGAAGTAGAAATATTTGACATCTGGGGAATCGACTTCATGGGACCTTTCCCATCTTCTTTTGGAAATAAATATATACTCGTCGCTATCGATTATGTATCTAAATGGATAGAGGTCGTTGCCGCTCCAACAAATGACACGCGAGTAGTCGTTAAACTCTTTAAAAACAAAATATTTCCTAGATTCGGTGTGCCCAGACTCATCATTAGTGACGGTGGTTCGCACTTCATATCGCGAGTCTTTGACAAACTCCTCTCCAAATACGGAGTCAAACACCGCGTAGTCACACTGTATCATCCACAAACTAGTCGACAAGTGGAGGTTTCGAACAGAGAAATAAAGCAAATTTTAGAAAAGACTGTCGCAACCTCCAGGAAAGATTGGTCCTCAAAGCTGAACGAAGCTTTATGGGCTTATAGGACCGCCTTTAAGATACCAATAGACACCACACCATTTAAACTAGTTTACGGAAAATCATGCCACCTGCCGGTAGAATTAGAGAATAAAGCCTTCTGGGCTATTAAGACGCTAAACTTCAACTACACTGCGGTAGGAGAGAAACAAATCTTGAACCTTCATGAATTGGAAGAGCTCATATTAGACGCGTACGAGAATGCACGCATCTACAAAGAAAGAACCAAGAAATGGCATGATAAACGTTCGATCCGGAAACAATTCAGTGTGGAAGACATCGTGCTCCTATTCAACTCCAGATTAAAACTCTTCCCTGGAAAATTAAAATCTAGATGGTCTGGACCTTTTGAGGTCACCAAAGTCCTTAAGAGTGGAGCTGTTGAAATCAAAAATCAAATCAACGCACCGTTTATAGTAAACGAACATCATTTGAAACATTATAATCAAAATAAACACAGCGACCACGTGAGCAATATGAAATTGCTCGAGCTTCCCGAATAGCTTATAGCCAAGCTATCGTCAGGCTTCTGACGTTAAAGACAGCGCTGATTGGGAGGCAACCCAAAATTTTCCCATTTTTCCCTTTTAAATTTATTAAAACTATGTTTTCCCTTTAACTCATAATTTCTATAAATCTCTATTTTCTTATTTTCTACTAGTTATTTTATTTTTCTTTTATCACCCTTTGCTTCTTAAAAATATGATCTGAGTGAATGTGATTTTAACTTTTCCAGGATTTTAAAGTCGTTCTACTTTTCTCCCGTTTTTATCCGACTAACGAGTATGGCTGACATCGACGTTATGAATGTTGTGTTTAGAGGACTAGCTCATAACGCCAGATTTGGGGCACTGACTAAGAGAAGCTTTGCTTCGACTCTGTACTACGATAAACCCACCATGGACAAGCTAGGAATCCAGGATAACATTCAGTATTTATTTAACCAATTAGGCTGGGAGCAAACTGCTCTAAAGACCCGATTTGCTACCTTCTGCGAACTGACGTTCGAATTCCTTAGCTCCTTAAGTTACTTACCTAAACATGGCTATGGATCCACTAAAGAGCTGATAACCTTTAGAATGTTTGGAATAGACCAAACACACAACCGTACCACGTTAGCTAACATCCTAGGCTTCCCTAGTGGACCTTTTGTGTTTACCACCACTGAAGAGGATATTGATCTCGAGTTAGACCAATTATGGGGTTCCATCACCGGTAACTATCACCCAGAACCGAATGACATGCACAACAACGAGATACACAATCCAACCTTCCGCTATTTCCATAGGATTTTAGCCCATACCCTCTTTGGGAAGGAGGAAAACATTACAACAGTCTCAAAGGACGAGTTGTTCATCCTTCTCTGTGCTTCACAAGGCCGCCCTGTAAATGCCGTCCCTTTTATGATGAGGGCATTTACACGCCTCAATCAGGAACCGAACTCACCCATTTTAATAGGAGGCCTAGTCACCATGATCACCCATGAAATTAGCCTGAGGTATTACCTGAACAAAGCCGTTCGTTTCGGCAAGCTCAGATCAATGGACATCCAGTTCTGCTTCAACAGACGTATCTTAGGTACCTTAGGACCAGGATCCTACGAATACCTCATAGCTGATCAACCTGTCCACCTTTTCACATTGCCCAACCATGAGCTAACCAGTATCTATAACATAGATAATTGGCTTTATGAATTGGACGAGCCTATGGGACCCCCATCACCTCACTCCACACCCCAGGCTTACATGTATGACAGTGACCAAATCTCAGAAGCACATGATTATTTGTACTACCAAGATTACGAGTCCGAAGTGGAGATAGATCCTGAGACCCCTCCTAACTACCATAACTTTCCTGACCCCACTCCTGAACAAAACACAGACAAGCTGGACACTGTTTTAAGAATTGTGGACGACCTCAAGCTGGAAATAACCACTATCAAAGATGAATTAACGCAGCTTCACATGGATTTCGTTACTTACATGGACGTAGTTAGCGACCAATTTAATGACGTTAATCAGCAGGTCAACAACTTGAAGAAACCAAAGGAGTGATATTTTAGTTTTCTCTTTAATTTTAGGTTAATGCATTTCACATTGTTTCACATTATTTCATTTTGCAATTGTTCCTTTTTGGATATTGTATTACTTTAAACTCATTTTTGGATTCAATGTTATTTTCATTTCATTCTAGTATCTCCCTTAATTATGTTTCCTGTTATTTCTTATTTTGTAATCAGTCTATCATAATGCAAAAATCAAATTTTCCATTGTTAAAATGCCTCACAAGCAAAATTTTGCATTTCTACAGAATTTGTTGCTGTGACGGTCGTCACACTCCTCTGACAGTCGTCACGCGTGTTACGACCGTCACACATCCCTGACGGTCGTCACGCAGATAAAACCCCAATTCTATCAAAACAGAGGTCACGCACCTCTCCACTTCCACTCCCCTAATTCCCCATTTTCCCACATTTAAAACCCACTAAAAACCCTCTGAATCCCCCATTAAATCTCCACCATTTCAACTTCCAATCCACTATTATATATATTAACCTCTGCATTCCCATACCTCACCATCCTCAGAAACTTCCTATTCTCAAACCTCTGCACTTCTCTCACCAAAATAGCCAGACAAAACCGTGCAAACCCCGATTTAAGCACTATCACTTTCCGAGAAGGCGAGGCCGACGAACGACAGCAGACCAACTTCCTAGCATTCCATCAGCGGTCACTACAGCCGACCCGGTATGCTCACCTGGATTCTCTGATGGAACTCGGGATTCTGGATGGTGTAACTTGGATGTTACAGAGAGCCGGCATCTGGCATCTCTGCACCAATCCCCAACCCACATACGAGCAACTCACACTAGAGTTTCTCAGCTCCTTCGCATACGCAACATCAGCCGGCGATACCAACCAACTCACCGGCGCCGCCTGCTTTCGTCTGTTCGGCACCGAATATCAAGTCCCCCAAGACCGCATCGCCGTCATTCTACAGTTACCTCACAGCGACGATGCCCGATCGATTCTACCAAAAAGCTTTCCCTCTTTGGAACCATCTGACCGGAACCACTCCAGAAAGTTGGGACACTCTGAACGCCACTCATATCCACAACCCGACTATCCGCTACTTCCACCGCGTGTTGAGCAACACCATATTCGCTCGTGACAGTAACCACAAGGTCAACTCGAAGGAGCTGTTTTTCCTCCGTTGCGTGTTCGCTTTGAAACCTGTTAACGCCGCCCTGTTCCTCTTGGCTCACATTCAAGCCAATTGTAACCGTGGCTCAAAACCTTTCTATTTTGGTGGCATCATTGTCGCTACTGCGAAAATCGGCACCGGCTAAACAGAAGAGTCTCCACCGTGCGTTATTTATCCCAAAGGAGAGAAAGGAAACGCTCGAAGTAAACCTACCGCAAAGACGGGAAAGGAATGGTCATCGCAACCAAATCCTGGATTCGGGAGTCGGTTACGCAAGGGGAAGGTATTAGCACCTCTCACGTTCGTCGTACTCGACGGGATCCACGCTTGCTGGTTTGTCTAAAGGATGCAAAAACAATCTATCTACGACTGCTAAATCTAAACGGAAGGGAACTGACTCGATAGAGCATCGCACTCTATGCCTATGTATTCTTAAGAGAGAAAGTCAGAGTCATCGTAGTTCGGGAAACTACAGGGAATTGGCTTGCCTAGACTTCGCGTCTAGTGCCTACATACTTCCACACAGCGTGAAAGATCAGAGCTTGCGTAGTTCAGGCTAACTACGGCTAGACAGGGTGTTCTCGATCACACAGGAGTGAGATATTAAGTTGGCTTTAGAGGTACGGGAACCTACGGGAACTAGAACTACGGTCTGGTCTCAAATGCGCAAGGGCAAGAGAAAGGGATAACATCAGTCGTCAGCGGGAAAGTCTCGATCGCACGATAGCGAGAGAACAGAAAGGTTAGTCGTTAGTGTTCTCGCTAGGATATCGCATCCTATGCCTACATATTCTAATTTGATATGAGAAATCAGAGCAGCTGTAGTTCAGCCTACTACAGCTAAACGGGGAAAAAGGGAAAAGGGAGCTCGCTAGGATGTCGCATCATATGCCTACGTACTCTCGTCTGGTACGAGAGATCAGAGCAAACGTAGTTCGACGGGAAAACGAGTCTCGGTTGCACGGGGGGAAGAGAAGGGGTCTCGATCGCCTGAACGCGAGAGAAAAGGGGTTTCGCTCGCACGGGGCGAGAACAAAGAGGAAGCAAGCCTACGCCTAAACGGGAAGGAACCCGGGACACACACGCAAGAACCTAAGGCTCACAACACTCGACGGTTGCCTGAAGACTTGAATAAGATGATGATGATGAACGAAGCGGCTCCGTTGGCTCCTGACATGCACACAAGTTCCATTCCAATCTTCTCCTCTCTGGATCCTTGATGATGACGCTCGAATCAGAACCAATGTAACACTTAGACCGTCATGGTTCGACTTATACGAGAAATCGAACTCTCAGAGGTAGCGTATTGATATCTGTGTCAAAGACAAGATAGAGAAATGATATCGAAAATTATTCTCCAATTGAATCGTGTCACACGGCCAGCCAAAAGTAAAAATCGAGAATAAAATCGGATAGAAAAGAAAATAGGAGAGAAATCCACCGCAAAATGGAAATAAAATGCTACTCCTAAAATACGACAACTAAATTCTACTAAAAAAAATTCTCAAGAGATTAAAAGGAAATTGCGTAATGGAAAATAGCATAGAAAATAATATAATATTCTATAGAGAAAAATAGGAAAAAAACTATATTAAATCTATATATCCTATAATATGCTAAAAATAATGGAATATGAATTCTATATTAAAGTCTTTATAATACCCTATAAGAAAATAGAATTTAAAATCTATATTATTGCATTTACTATTTCTAAAAAATCTAAAGAAAATATAAAAGAAATAAAAATGCAGCAGGGGGGATTAACCCAGTACAGGGGTACAGGCAGAAAAAAAACAAAAGAGAGTTGGGCCCAGCCCAACAACTAGCAACAAAAAAAAAGGGGAGGGGGGTGTGTAACGAAAAAACGGGGGGTATACAGAAGAGAAACCGTTGGGCCTGGCCCCAAACAATAAACAAAAATGGGGAGGGGGAAAGAGAGAAAAAATGGAGGTGCTTCAAAAAACAACAATGGGCCTTAGAGCCCAACGCCAAACTCTCAGCCACATATCACCCATTCACATTCTGAAAAGAACAAACCCTAAGTTCATTCTTCCTCTCCCAAAACACTGTTCACACTTCCTCTCCTGCTCCGTTCTCACTCTCTCAGCCTCTATTCAAGACCTCCTCCATCTCTCTCACCATAGTCCCTCTCCGTTCGTCTTTACAAACTTTAAAACAAATGAATGAAACAAAAACGACAAATCAACACATTCTAACAACGAAGGATCTCGAAGCTCGTAAGACGTTTGATGACGATTTGAATGGATCTTTGATGAAGATCGAATATCGAATGATGAACGCGTGGATGAAGATCCATGAAGATCACTCTTCTGATGAAGATTATTCCAGAGATGATTGAAGAACATGAAGATGTTGAATGTTCTTTGAGGAAATCTGGATAACCTGATGGAGATTTGTTACAAATCGCTGAAGATCTCTGATGACGAAATGATGAACACGCATGCAGATCTGGAAAATTGTGGTGATAGATCGAGGAAGATGATGAGCGTCTAAGATCTTATGAAGATCTTCCTGAAGATATTTGATGAAGGATGATGTTGAATGTTGGAATTTGAGTTCTCGAGGATGAACAATCAATGACGATTATTGAAGATCTGGAAAAAATTCTATGAAGATCGATTACGATTGATGAAGATGTTCAGAGGAATTTCTGGAAACGGTTACCGTCTTTTGCACTGATCTGGATGAAGATTTGACGACGATTCTTGATGTTCTTCTGGAGATGATAGTAATGAGCGTTAGAGATGTTGAACTGGAGAATCTGATAAGGATGCATGCGTTGAAGGTTGTTGATGATGTTTCTGGAGAAATTTGAAGAACTCGGTGATGAAGCTCCATTGAAGGTGTTGATGACCGATGATATTAACGAAGATCTCTGTGATTCGTGTTGTTTCTTGAAGATCGGCGAAGATTTATGTATGAATCTTTGAATATTTTTGGATGAACGGTTTCTGGAAGTTTGATGAATTCCGGTGAGATCTTACGTTTACCGGCGAGGCATTGGTGAAGGTCGTATGGATTTGGATGAGTTTTCTGGAGATTTGGCAGTTTCCGGTGGTGGTTGAGGACTCCGACGACGGTTATGGTTCACCGGTGACGGTTCCCGGTGACCGGTGCAGCAACTGCATGGCCGGCGGTGGGAAGTCGGTAGTGGAGGCCAGTTGGCTTGCATGCATGAGAGGGAGTGTGGGTGAGAGCCACGTGTGGCTGAGGGAAGAGAGGAAGAAGCCACGTGTGGGAGAGAGACGGTAGTGGAAAGTTATGTGGCAAGCATGCACGAGTTTGGAAAGTGAAGTGGTAGAAGATGAAAGCACACGCGTGGCCTACCCTTTATACGACATGTGGCACTGGACTTGGGCCCACGAATTGGACATCTGGCCCATTAAGACTCACATGGATTAATGAACTAAACATGATTAATGCCAGCTAACGAATATTAAATGACCAATGACTCAATTAATGAAAGACTAATTCTGAATTAAAACTCCTAATTAATACGAAAATGACCCTAATTAATTGAACTAATCTAATTAAGACTCCTAATAAAATCTAGTAAAAGAAATTTATTAAACCAAAATCTATTTAAATTCTATATTAAACCCTATTAACTCTATTTACTATTTATTCTATAAAAAGAAACTAATATTCTAATATCTAATAAAACTCTATTAAAACTAGAGAAAATTATTTAAAAAGAAATATCTATTAATATCTAAAATGAATTATTCTAAAAATAGAAAATTGTTATTAAAACTCTATTAAAAGAATTAAAATCCTAGAAAAACGATTAAAATCAATTAAAATTCTAGAAAATAAAGGAAAGATCTAAAAAGGGCAATAAAGCTGATTAAATCGATTAGAGAACAACTACGCAATTATAGTGAAATAAGCGGTAAAAACCGGACACCGAAATATCCTCCAAAACAACAGCGTAAGCTGAAAACGCAGAGACGAGCACAAATTCTCAAAATACACTTATTCGAACTGGCCTGAACTGCCTGAAACGCCAGGGGAGGTTGTAATCCCGATAAAATCAGTCTGACTGCAAAAATGCAATGGGTGCGGTATGTGAATGCGAATGCAAAATGCGTCGAAACATAAACCAGATGTGGGAACCGGTTGGTCAAATTTTGGGGTGCAACAATCATCACATCCATTGCCATAGGCCTCGGCCTTGGCGACCGCCTCCAGACACTTCGCCAGATACCCCCTGTCTTCCTAGACACCGACCACTGTCGCGCCTTCCACCTCATCAAGGCCCGCGCAGATGGGAGATACCATCCGGTAGTGCGAGGCCGCACTATCCAGAGCATCATCATGCCTTCACGCACCCGAATGCATCCGGAGGATAGAGCCAACTGGCTCTTCGATACCACTGCCCCTGCTGCCCCAACACAGGATAATATCCAAGAGCCCAGGGACGAAGTTCAAGAGGAGCTAGACAGAGCCGACCAACCTGAGCCATCACAAGCACCTGCTGCCGAAGGCCCTTCCGCGCGCCACCGCCGCCGTCCTGCCACTGTTGACACATCCGAGGCCCTCCTCCGCTGCATCGAACAGCAGAACCAAATGATGCTTATGATGGAACAATAGAACCGAAGGGCTGAAGAATTCGAAGCATGGCAGAGAGAGCAAACCAGTCAAATTCGGCAATCTTTGCAGATGATGCAGGATGTCCATTCCGGCATGGCCGATGAGATGGCACTCCTCACTGTGCGAGTCGACGGCCTTCGTGATTACATCTTCCACGCCGGAGCTCTGAACCTCGCGGCACGTGACGGCCCAGCCAGAAGTCGAGGTAGAGATCGAGGACGAGGAAGGGACTAGTAGTATTTTTCATTTTTGTCATTTTGTTTTCTTTATTTATTTCCTTTGTATTCCTCCCTTCCGCATTCTTTCAAATCAGTGAGGACACTGATTGAGATAGTGTGGGAGCGAACCGTTATTTCCCTTTTCCCTGTTATTTCCCATTTCCTATTGTACTTTTTCTTTCGAATTTTCAATTTAAAGTAATTTTAATTTTCGGCAAATAAGCTCTTATATATATATATATATATATATATATATATATATATATATATATATATATATATATATATATATATATATATATATATATATATATATATATATATATATATATATATATATATATATATATATATATATATATATATATATATATATATATATATATATATATATATATATATATATATATATATATATATATATATATATATATATATATATATATATATATATATATATATATATATATATATATATATATATATATATATATATATATATATATATATATATATATATATATATATATCGCCGTTACGTGAACTCCCCGCGCTTCATCTGACATATACAGAGAAACTTTTATCCTCTCCAAAGCATCACACATTACGCCTAAACTTTACCAAGTTGGAATTTCCAAGAAGAAAATTTTAACAAAGCTTCTACGCCCTGACACCTTAGACCTCTGGTTTATGTGAGTCAGTCTCACTACTTACTCGTACCAAAGCCTCAAGTTTCGACTCGAACGGAGCCTCCAGTAGTTTATACGAGCAGTCAGCACCATCCTAAACACTTCTAAGCAAGAAACCGATGCAAATAAGTGTATGATCTCTAGTAAGAATTCAATAATCTTGAAAGAAAAGAAAAGCCATATAGCATGAATATAGAGATATGTCCCTTCTAAGTTAGGTGCTCCTCACCCGAGCATTTAGCCCAACGGTACGAAACTCTTACGGATTTATAGCATAATAAGCATATGTGCAAAGAAAAAAGAATCAAACTAGCAGAGAGATCAAAATCACCAACAGGTTTTCTTGCCATGAACATGTATGGATAACGGGCTTAATGTGACTGCACCAGAACGAAGCCGGGTAAAATTTGTTGCGAGAGACTTGAAGTCGAGCTGCAGTAACATGATTGAGACTGGCTTGTGTCGCTTGCTGCGAAAATCGGCGCCGGCTTGACAGGAGAGTCGCCACCTTTCGTTATTTATCCCTCAGAGCGGGAAAGGAAACGATCGGAAAAACCTGACAAAAAAGGGTAAGACAAGGTCATCGCAACCATTGTCTGGGTTCGGGAGTCGGTTACGCAAGGGGAAGGTATTAGCACCCCTCACGTCCGTCGTACTCGACGGGATCCTCGCTTGTTTGTTTACTTGGACGGGTTGGTTATAATCTATCTACCTATCAAGGCTGGCTGAAAAAGAAAAGAAAAATGACTCGGCAAAGCATCGCGCTTTATGCCTACGTATTCTCATCAGAGAATGAGAAATCAGAGTCAACGTAGTTCGGCTAACTACGGGGGATTACGGGGGAAAGGTTGCTCGCTAGGATATCGCATCCTATGCCTACGTACTTTCATCTGGTATGAAAGATCAGAGCAAACGTAGTTCGGGAAACTACGGGTTATCTCCTGAAAGAAGTGTTTTTTTATTGTATTTGCGATCTCAACCGCACTAGAGACTATGACCTGAGAGTGAATGCGTCGCATGTCACCCAAAGGGTACCATACTAAACATCCATCCTCAGATGGCTTAAGGCTCGTAACGTACGAAAGAAATCATTCATGATTACTGTATCTTAAACTGCTTTGAGATGAGAAGAGAACAGGCCCAACTAGGAGGGAGACTATCAAGTCCTACTGTTATCATGCCATGGATTCATCCTATGGTTGAGGTTTGAACAGGGAACTCCTAGATGTTGTCATGCATAGGTTTCAACCTAAAAGTCTATCATCAAATCCTCATCAGAGGAAATGAGAGTCCTAAGGGATCATGTCAATGATACACCAAAACAGACAAAAGCATCAGCTTTAACAGTAAAATGCATGCAATGCAAGTGAGGGAGGAAATGTGTGTGGGGCTTCAGCCTCCACAAGCTCGTCTCGACCTCAAGCCAGTCATGAAATAGCAGTAATCATACTGAAAATAAACAACATGCTATCAAGCAATAAACAGTAAAAGAAATGAAGTGCCCTCAGGCAAACAAAACACATGCTTGAGAAAGAAAGAATCTACTCTCTAATCCTAACCCTAACACAGAATCCTGATCAAATCTAAGCAAAGCCCTAAAGCAAAACCTAACCAAAAGAAATCAATCCCAGTCTTCAAGCTTCAGAACAAGCTTACCAAAGAAAGGGAGCTAAGTAAGCAGACTCATAGTGTCTTCCTCAGGAAAGCACTAGGAGGTGTATACTCAGGAGTCATACCCTATGTGGCTCAACCACTGTGATCAGTTTACATTCCTCCTCAGGAGAAATTAAACTCACAAGCAGGCTCCAACATCATTGGATATTTAGGAAATCCTATCTGAACTAGTGGAATTAAGTGAATAGACCCATAGGACCTTCCTCAGGAAAGTACTAGGAGGCTTCCACTTAGGAGTTGTATCCTATGTGGCTCAACAACTGTGATCAGTTTACATTCCTCCTCAGGAGAAATTAAACTCACAAGTTGGCTCCAACATCATTGGATACTTGAGAAATCCTAGATAAACTAATGGAACTAAGTGAATAGACCCATAGGACCTTCCTCAGGAAAGTACTAGGAGGCTTCCACTTAGGAGTTGTATCCCATGTGGCTCAACAACATGTGATCAGTTTACATTCCTCCTCAGGAGAAATTAAACTCACAAGTTGGCTCCAACATCATTGGATACTTAAGAAAGAGGTGAGAAGAAAGAATGAAAGTCATTCATAGTGCCTTCCTCAGGAAAGTACCATGAACTTCCTTCAAACTTCAGGATCTCAAACCTCACAGACAGGGAACAAGCCAAGCTCTGGGTCTCTGAGTCTTGATCTACAATCTTCTCTTCATGATGCTCTCCAACAAGGTCTTCAAGACAACACAAGCCCCACAACCAATTCCCCAAAATAAACCCCAGAGATGAACAGATAACCACAGAACAGACAAAATCAATAGGCAACTTCAGAAAATACCTAAAAATGCTAAACTAAGGGGGAAAAATCTAACAATTATTCACAAGGGTCTACAATGTCTATCCATAACATCCACATAAGCCTCTACCCAAAAATCAAGACAAAACTATTTAAAGAAAATGAATTCTTTACTTATGCACAATCTAAACCCTAATTAGGATACCCTAAAGCTACCCTAATTAAACTAATCAAAATTCTAATCTAAAAATCTAGAATAAATCCTATGGGGAACTATGATTCATCATCTAATTACCCAAAAAATAATGAGTTAAAAAACCTAAGGGAAAGTCCTAAAACAATTCTTGCAAAATAAGGTATCAACTAAAAGAAAGAAAATACACTATATTAAAGAAAATATCACCAAAAATTCTACATTAAAAATAAAATTCCATTTTTATTTTTATTATTTTCTACACATCTATATCTAATCATAGCAAAAAGAAGAAATCAAAAATGATTATTTTTCATTTATTTATGATTTTTACAAGATGCTAAAAATATTAAAGAAATCAAAAATAAAAATGATTTATTAAAGGGGAGGGGGGTTCAAATGGTAAAGCGCCCAGTTGAATTTATTTGGGCCAGATCATGGTGGGGTGCGAAAAGAAGAGGACTCAGTGAGCCCAGACGCGCCTCACTAATTGAAACGACCGCGTTTCAGCTAACCAAACGACCGCGTTCTGATTTTCAAATTTTCCCTCCGTTTCTCCAAGCGATCTGGGTCGTGAGATGGGATTACAATGTCAAGGGATTAGAACTGATCCAAGGGTCCAGGGCTTTCGTCCCCAAACACAAACCCTAAGTTCAGAAAAATGCCTCCATGCACTAATGTTCTAGCATCTCGTTCTCTCTGCTCAGTGGATGAAATTCCACGATTCCAAAACGAAAAAACATCTACTAATCAAGAGGAACACAACCATACGTACCATTTTCCCTAACTCTCTCTAGATCATCCCAACAGAAGCTTGCAAGATCGTGGTCCAAATGAAATTCTCTGAGATCAACCATCATTAACCTTGATTCTAATGGTGTACAGTTGTTCTACAAGCTACCCTAACCATTCTAAACTAATTCTTGCTAACTAAAACTAACAATCTAGCTAATTCTTGAAGATCAAAGATTCATGGACCTGTTATGGAACCTCATGGAATTGGCTCTAACTCTCAGAATTTCATCACCTAGTCTAGCCTAACAATTCTATACCTAAAACATGATCCATCTATGCATAATTAAGGTGAAAGAGGGAAGAGAAGGAACCTGTCAAGTGATGATGATAGGTGATGCTAGGGCACGATTCCAAGCTTGATTCTTCTCCTCAATGATCCTCCAATGAAGAATAACTTTCTGTTTGCACAGTTCTTGGATGAGGAAGCTTGCAACAATGACTTTGATCTTGAAATGCAATAATGGAGCACCTTGAAACCCTAGCTCGAATCTCTCTCCTCTCTGCTTAATTCACCAAGTTTCACCAACCCTGAACTCAATGAAGATCACTCTTCTTATAATGATAGATGGAAGTTACTAGAAACATCTAGAAGGTGCTAGAAAAGTGTGGAAAGTATCATGTGATGGTATTTTGAATGATCCATATCTCATGTACCAAGTCCTTATTCTTGTGTCAAGTTCTCCTTATGTGAGATATTGAGAAGGAATGAATGAAAATCAGCCCTTTCTTTCACTTGTGCAAGCTATTTCAAAGCTGCCTTCTTTTTCAAGTAACAAGTTTTCAAAGCATCACCCATTTTAAAGCCTTAAATCAAAATTCTATTTAAACCAATGTTCTCAAAATAATGTTTCCAATCAAAATGATATATTGGATGACCTATTTTGGATTTGTGGATCTTCCAAACCAATTTTCAAATTCAACTTTTCAAACTTATAAGCCATTTTTAGTTCATTTTTGACCAATCATGCAAATCCATGCTATGAGCTTTTCCAACAATTCATGACCTTCTTTCTAGACTTAAAATCACATTTTGAACAACTTTCATGTTTTGAGTTTTTTCATTTGAGGCTTGGAAATAGGAGATATGGCCTTTGCTTAAAAATGACCTATAACTGACAAATGACCAAAATACCCCTGTCTTGTTCAAACCATAAGTTGAGTTCTACAAATCCTATCAAGGACTTCTACCACTCAAATTAAAGCTAATAAGATGCCCTCCAACATTCATGTTGACCAAGAGATCATAGGAATCATCCTACTAGGGAAAAAGTTGTCTGCAAGTTGGGTGACTTTTAAGGACCCAGATTCACATACCTCTGCTGACCTGTAATTTGTCAAAACCATAACTTGAGCTCTGCAACTCCTATCAAGGACTTCCACCACTCAAATTAAAGATAAGAACAAGCTCTACAACATTCATGTTGTCCAAGAGATCATAGGAATCATCCTACTAGGGCAAAAGTTGTCTGCAAGTTGGGTGACTTTTAAGGACCCAGATTCACATACCTCTGCTGACCTGTAATTTGTCAAAACCATAACTTGAGCTCTGCAACTCCTATCAAGGACTTCCACCACTCAAATTAAAGCTAAGAACAAGCTCTACAACATTCATGTTATGGGGAAGATGATATATCAATCACATCTAGAGCTAAAACTGCCTGGAAGATAGGGATCAAATTAGGGTTTTTCACTGACAATCCTTGGAAACCCTGACTTGAAACTTCTCAAACTCCTCAATCATGATGAATTGATCTAGGAATCATCTTTATAACACCTCTATGCACCATTCCATGATCTCATGGCCCTTGTATTAGGTCTCAACCTTCTCCAAATCTTCAGTTGACCTAGGGTTGACCCAGTCAAAACCCTAATTCTACCACTCATGGTTGAATCTTATGAACTCTTGCATAATGACCTCTTTGGACTTCATGATGGCTATCAAGACATCTCATAAGCTTTCTCAAAACATCTAGTTCATTCTCAAAGTCTCAGAATCATCTGAGGAGCACCCACAACTCTCAAGCTATGAAGCACACAACCCTGGTTCCAACCAATTCCTCTGAAGATCTCTTGAACTGCCTGATGAAGGTATCCATTTTCAAACACTCAATGAATAAATAAATGTTGGTCAAATTTTAGGGTGCAACAGCTGCCCCTATTCAAGCGGCTTGAACCTGACTGGGTGAGAAGCGAACGACTCTCAGCCAATCGAGGTGCGAGACGATTGAATACCGGTAAACCCGAAAATTTGCCAACTGCACGAGCACACGATACTCTGCGGGGAACAAATCTTCAAATATTGCAATACTAGCTGCACGGCAACTATCTGGAGAAATATCGATCTGACGTCATCGTCCGTTATCCATATTAAATTCTTCTGATATTGCCTTCAGACAACCACATCACCTAACATCGCCGCTGGAAGACTGAACCATCTGACATCACCGTCAGAAGCAGACAAAATTCTGAGGAACACCCAATATCGCCGCTGGGAGGCCAAACCACCTGACATCACCGTCCGGAACAACCATAACTCGGGGAAACAAACATCCAACATCACCGCCGGAGAACTAACTCTGACATCGCCGTCGATCAACCAAAATACCCAACATCGCCGCTGGAGAACTAAATCTGACATCACCGTCGGACAATCAAAATACCCCGCATCACCGCTGGAGAACTAAATCTGACATCACCGTCGGACAATCAAAATACCCCGCATCACCGCTGGAGAACTAAATCTGACATCACCGTCGGACAATCAAAATACCCCGCATCACCGCTGGAGAACTAAATCCGACATCATCGTCGGACAATCAAAATACCCCGCATCACCGCTGGAGAACTAAATCTGACATCACCGTCGGACAATCAAAATACCCCGCATCACCGCTGGAGAACTAAATCTGACATCACCGTCGGACAATCAAAATACCCCGCATCACCGCTGGAGAACTAAATCTGACATCACCGTCGGACAATCAAAATACCCCGCATCACCGCTGGAGAACTAAATCTGACATCACCGTCGGACAATCAAAATACCCCGCATCACCGCTGGAGAACTAAATCTGACATCACCGTCGGACAATCAAAATACCCCGCATCACCGCTGGAGAACTAAATCCGACATCACCGTCGGACAATCAAAATACCCCGCATCACCGCTAGAGAACTAAATCTGACATCACCGTCGGACAATCAAAATACCCCGCATCACCGCTGGAGAACTAAATCTGACATCACCGTCGGACAATCAAAATACCCCGCATCACCGCTGGAGAACTAAATCTGACATCACCGTCGGACAATCAAAATACCCCGCATCACCGCTGGAGAACTAAATCTGACATCACCGTCGGACAATCAAAATACCCCGCATCACCGCTGGAGAACTAAATCTGACATCACCGTCGGACAATCAAAATACCCCGCATCACCGCTGGAGAACTAAATCTGACATCACCGTCGGACAATCAAAATACCCCGCATCACCGCTGGAGAACTAAATCTGACATCACCGTCGGACAATCAAAATACCCCGCATCACCGCTGGAGAACTAAATCTGACATCACCGTCGGACAATCAAAATACCCCGCATCACCGCTGGAGAACTAAATCTGACATCACCGTCGGACAATCAAAATACCCCGCATCACCGCTGGAGAACTAAATCTGACATCACCGTCGGACAATCAAAATACCCCGCATCACCGCTGGAGAACTAAATCTGACATCACCGTCGGACAATCAAAATACCCCGCATCACCGCTGGAGAACTAAATCTGACATCACCGTCGGACAATCAAAATACCCCGCATCACCGCTGGAGAACTAAATCTGACATCACCGTCGGACAATCAAAATACCCCGCATCACCGCTGGAAAAACATCTTCGACTTCAGTCAGAAGAAATATCATTCACTTGATCGCAATCAATCATCACCTCAGGATAACTGACTTGGTCTTCAGACCCACACGAATCACTCTGTTATATCTACAAACTCTGGAACCTTGTCTTTAGCCACCCGTTGATTCATCAACCCGGAAATCTGAACTCACAGGAACCTTCTGATATCGCCTTCAGGCGCTTACGAAATTCGTCTTCAGTTTAGACATCATTGTTGGAGCAGACATATCACGCTGCTGAGGACTTCAAGAATCATCTTGAACAAACAGATCCGTCGGGCATCTTCAAGAATCGTCCTGAACTGATAACCTTTCTGGAGCAAACATTCTGTTGGGGTATTCCAGGAATCTTCCTGGGCAACTCTTGTTGGGGACGCTATTGGGGAGCTCAAGTATCACCCTAGGCAAACAACTCGGGAACCTGCGCTGAGGTATTAAGAATCACCTTAAGCAAACGACCCTGCTGAGGAGTTCAAGGGTCGTTTTGAACTGAAAACTTCGCTGGGGATCTCAAAAATCATCTTGAGCGAGCGACCGTGGGGATTACACCGGGGTCTTTAAGAATCATCTCAAAAACGACCTTGATGGGGAGAATATCAAGAATCGTCCTGAGCAACCGGTCTTTTGGTCGCACACCTGGAAGACAAGAATGATAATGACCTAGATCATGCTTATGGTGCATATGCTTCTGCGCCATGCCCCACACAGTGGGAATGATATGCGTTTATGCTAAATGCCATGCAATCATGCACAATGCTATGCAACGTTAAATGCTATGCAGTGTTAAATGCTATGCAGCCATGCACAATGATGCGATCCCGTCAGCAAAATAAATGCCGAGGGGAGATTCTCCTATCAAGGAGGAAGAACCACTCAGGTAGAGGAATCATCCTGCTGAGGAGAACGTGAACACGCCAATATCAATCAGGCTCTGGCTGGGGAATTGATCTTCCGCGAACTGCTGCAGGGGAACAACTTCAGCTGACTGCTACAGGGGACGAAGCTCTACGAGAACTTGGACCTGCTGATATCAATCGCGAGAATGAACTGCGCGACCGTCTCGGCTACTCTTCTGGGGATGACCACTCTGTGGGGAACCAACTTCAGCTGCTCAACACTCCACTGGGGAAAAACCAATCATGATCTGATCAACTTCCAAGGATTCGGATCTCTTGGACATCTGCAAACTCGGCTGAGGAAGGAGAAATCATTCTGCTTCGATGGAGAGAGTGCGATTCTGGGGAAACACAGCACTAGCTGCCCCACGCTCTGCTGGGGAAAATCGACCATGATCTGATCCACTTCCAAGGATTCTGCTTTTCTGCGGACTCAGCCGGGGAGGGAAATCATTCTACTTCACTGGAGAGTGCGACCCTGGTGCGGAATTTCAATTTTGCCGGGGAAGAAAGGATCATCTGCCTTCGGGGGAGAGTACAACTCTGCAAGGGAATACAACATCAGTCGTTCCAATACTCTATTGGGGAAGAGGGAATCGTCCAACTTCAGGAGAGAATACGGATCTGGTGGGGGAATCTCAATTCCGCTGGAGACTTTACTGGGGAAACGCGAGCTTCGGCACCCGAACACTTCTATGAAATCAGCACTTGTGACCCGGTGCTGGGGAAAAGACGACATCATTCTTCGGTGCTTGATTCAGCCGATGAGGTGACGCTCCCTCAGGATGCGTCTGCTTGGGGAAGAGAATCGTCTCTGCCCGGGGAGACATATCAATGCTCACTATCCTGCGTTCAGATTCTGCGGAGGAGAGACTACTGAACTCTGCTGGGGAAGGAGGGCTCGCCCTGCTTCGGGGACGCGCACGGCATATCCTCTGGAAGGTGCCACACCTGCATCAACACAAACAAACAAGACAAGATTCCCTCCTCAAAGGGTCCTATCCTAGGTTATTATCTCATGACAATATTCAGTTAATCAATTGTTTTAACAATCAATGGGCCTAGGCCCGCAAGTTTATGTATGCGCATTTTATCAAAAAACATCGGCGTTTTCATTCGCAAACAAAACAGATAAATGCTAAACAGACAAACAGAATTGCTGAATGATGTGCATTTTATTGATGATGCACCCCTGAATGGGCAAAAATGTTTTACAACAGAGGCAAGCTCCTGGAATGAGGAAGCCACGCAAAAAAAGAAAACATAAATATACATCAGTATATACAAATGTCGGCAATCGGGGCGTAGACGAACACCATGAGTTGATCCCTCTAAGACCCACTCGACTTTGATACTTCTCCGACGTTTCAGCTTTGGAAGAGATTGATTCAGATAAACGGCCCTCAGGTCTTCCGAACCACTAAACAATGAAAGTCCATACGCGGAACGCAGTCATTTGCTTATTCAAATCCCTAACTTTTGCGTGAACCGCCCTTTACGGGTTTTCAGTTCACCGGGATACCCTTTTTTGCCGAAGCCGCCCAGTGTAGGTTTTCGACTTCGCGGGTGTACATTTTTTCAATATATCCCTAATTTTTGCCTGAACCTTTTATTCTGTTTTTGGTTTGCCGGGATGCCCCTTTTTTGCCTGGACTCTTTCTTTTTTGTCCAGCGGGTCTCTTTCAAGCAAAGTATTTTTTAACTGCGTCCGCGTTCACCGGGGATGCGAAATCTTCACCATCCATCGTGGATAACAACAAAGCTCCTCCTGAGAAGACCTTGCTAACGATATACGGCCCTTCGTAATTCGGAGTCCATTTGCCCCGGTGATCGGAGTGTGGCGGAAGAATCTTCTTCAGGACGAGATCACCCGTCTGAAAGCTTCTAGGACGCACCTTCTTGTCATAAGCTTTCTTCATTCGGCTTTGGTACAGGCGACCAAATGCAATCGATGCTAACCTCTTCTCGTCCATCAGGCTGAGTTGGTTCAAACGATTCGTAATCCATTCTGCTTCGTCGAGTTTCACATCAACCAAAACCCGCAAAGAAGGAATCTCCACTTCTAACGGTAGGACAACTTCCATACCGTACACCAAGGAGAAAGGAGTTGCCCCGGTCGACGTACGCACCGTCGTACGATAACCGTGCAAGGCAAACGGCAGCATCTCGTGCCAATCTTTGTACGTCACAACCATCTTCTGAACAATCTTCTTGATGTTCTTGTTGGCCGCTTCAACAACGCCATTCATCTTCGGCCGGTAAGGAGATGAGTTGTGGTGTTCGATCTTGAAGCTCTGGCACAGCTCCTTCATCATCTTGTTATTCAAATTCGAACCATTATCAGTAATGATCCGCTCGGGAATTCCGTAGCGACAGATGATGTCCTTCTTTATGAATTTAGCTACCACCTGCTTGGTCACATTAGCGTACGAGGCTGCCTCCACCCATTTGGTGAAGTAGTCGATAGCTACCAGAATAAAACGATGACCATTGGATGCAGTGGGCTCGATCTTGCCTATCATGTCGATGCCCCACATGGAGAAAGGCCAAGGGGAGGACATGACATTCAATGGGCACGGCGGCACATGAACTTTATCAGCATAAATCTGGCATTTGTGACATTTCTTCGCGAATCTGAAGCAATCCGACTCCATAGTCAGCCAGTAATATCCTGCTCTCAGGATCTTTCTCGTCATGGCGTGCCCGCCGGCGTGCGTACCAAATGTGCCCTCATGGACTTCTTCCATGAGCATACTTGCTTCTTTCTCATCTACACATCTGAGTAGCACGAGATCGTGGTTTCTCTTATACAGCACTCCATCAGGATTGAGATAAAAGTTTCCAGATAGCCTCCTCAGAGTCTTCTTATCCTGGGTTGACGCACCCGCAGGATACTCCTTAGTCATAAGGAAGGTCTGGATGTCGTGGAACCATGGCTTGCCGTCAGTGGCATCATCGATTGCGAACACAAACGCTGGTCTATCAAGACGCGAAAGTACAATTCAGGGAGCCTCATTCCAGTAATTGACTTTATACATTGAAGCCAGCGTGGCTAAAGTATCAGCCATCTGATTTTCAGCCCGGGGTACATGATGAAGTTCTACTCGGTCGAAGAACGGAAGCAGCCTCCTGGCATAATTCATGTACGGCACTAAGTTCGCTTGACGAGTTTCCCACTCCCCTTTGATCTGATTGATTACAAGCGCTGAGTCACCATATATGTCTAGATTCTTGATTCTCAAATCAATTGCCTCTTCTAGACCCATAATACATGCTTCATACTCTGCTTCGTTGTTGGTAACTGGAAACGTCAGTCTCGCAGTAAAAGGGATGTGGGATCCGTGAGGAGTCGTGATGATAGCCCCGATACCACTTCCATAGGAATTAACCGCTCCGTCGAATATCAACTTCCACTGAGACTTCCTATCTGGCCCCTCATCGGGCAATGGCTCATCGCAATCCTTCGCTTTGAGAAACATAATGTCCTCGTCAGGGAATTCGAACTTCATCGGCTGATAGTCTTCGATTGGCTGTTCGGCAAGGTAATCATACAATACGCTTCCCTTAATGGCTTTCTGAGAGACGTACTGAATATCATATTCTGTTAACACCATCTGCCATCTGGCAATCCTGCCCGAAAGAGCCTGCTTCTCGAAGACGTACTTGATCGGATCCATCTTCGAAATTAGCATAGTGGTGTGGTTGAGCATATACTGTCGTAGACGTTTGGCAGCCCAGGATAATGCACAACACGTCTTCTCCAGCATCGAGTATCGAGATTCACACTCAGTGAACTTTTTACTCAGATAATAAATGGCATGCTCTTTTCTGCCCGTCTCGTCGTGCTGACCGAGAACACACCCCATACTATTCTCCAGAACCGTCAGGTACATGATTAATGGCCGTCCAGCCACTGGGGGTATCAAGATTGGAGGTTCTTGAAGATACTGCTTTATCTTATCGAACGCCTTCTGGCAATCCTCATTCCAAGTAATCGCCTGATTTTTCTTTAAAAGCTTGAACATCGGTTCACAGGTGGCCGTGAGCTGAGAGATAAACCTTGCAATGTAGTTTATTCGGCCCAGGAAACCACGAACTTCTTTCTCTGTTTTCGGCGCTGGCATTTCTTGGATAGCTTTTATCTTCGCAGGATCAACTTCAATACCTCGCTCACTAACGATAAACCCCAATAGCTTTCCGGACCGCACCCCGAAAGTGCACTTGCTAGGATTCAGCCTCAGCCTGAACTTCCTAAGCCTTTCAAATAGCTTCAACAAATTGACCAGATGCTCTTCCTTCGTTTGGGACTTTGCAATCATGTCATCAACATAGACCTCGATCTCATGATGAATCATATCATGAAACAAGGTTACCATTGCTCGCTGGTAAGTGGCCCCTGCGTTCTTCAGACCGAAGGGCATTACCTTGTAGCAGAACGTGCCCTAGGGGGTAATGAACGTCGTTTTCTCCATGTCCTCCGGTGCCATCTTAATCTGATTGTAACCGGAGAAGCCATCCATGAACGAAAACACGTAAAACTGGGCTGTATTGTCGACCAACACATCGATATGAGGCAACGGGAAATCATCCTTAGGGCTCGCCCTATTCAAATCCCGATAATCGACGCACATACGTACCTTACCGTCCTTCTTCGGTACAGGTACTATGTTGGCGACCCACGGAGGGTAAGTGGTAACGGCTAGAAATCCTGCGTCCAACTGCTTCTGGACTTCTTCTTTGATTTTTACAGCCATGTCTGGTCTCGTCCTCCTAAGCTTCTGCTTGACTGGAGGGCAATCTTCTCCCAACGGCAAGCGATGAACCACGATATCTGTGTCAAGTCCGGGCATATCCTCATATGACCAAGCAAAGACGTCACTATACTCTCGAAGCATCTCGACCAGTCTATGCTTGACATCATTCTGCAATGCAGCCCCTACTCTGACATTCCTGATAAGCTCCTCAGAACCCAGATTTATGATCTCAATATCCTCCTCGTGAGGCAGAATAACCTTCTCCTCTTGTCTCAACAAGCGGGCCAACTCTTCCGGAAGGTCTTCGTCTTCATCAATCTCATCCTCGGCTTGATAGATCGGGCAATCAAAGTCGTAGTGAGCCGTAGAGGGTCCAGAGTCGATGTCGTCTGTTACGTGGATCCTGCAATAACAAGGGTTAAGTTTAAAGCAAGAATATGCAGGTTAGCACGAACCTCGTTGCCATTTTACTGTTTTTTTGAAATAAACATAAAATAGGAATAACAGAGAACACAATATTTGATTACGAAGAAAACGCCTTTTATTTATTAACAAAATGCATGCACATAATCCAACAAGGCCCTGACAGTAAAACCACTATGCCCCGGGCAGGACATAGGGTTGTACAAAGATTGTAAAAAGCAAATCATTACTCTTCACTTGTCAGCTTGATAATCTCCTTGATGGTCCAGTTGTGGAGGCGCTCGCCCGACTTGCTCGGTTGAATCCAGGCGTCAAGATTGCAATCACTGTCCCCGCTGTCCTCTGACGCAACGTTGATACTCTCGAAAATTACTCCCCCCTTGGTGAATAGGATCGGCCCTTTCCCACGAGACGAGCTGCTAGAAGAAGATGAAGCTTCAGGTCCAGGAGAATACCCCAAGCCAAACTTATCCTGCTTGATTGGTATATCCAAGACATGCCCCCAGCCTGGGGTGGAACCGGCTTCGACAACGGCCCGAGCTTCCTTAAACGAGGAGAGGTTCAACTCTTGCTTCTCTGCAACAACGGGAGCTACCTCCTTCACCCTGACGGTTTCAAATGCTTGGCAAAGCGTTTCATGGATCTCGCCATCCATTTCGACATATTTAAAGGATGATAGGTGGCTTACCATAATGTCCTCTTCACCACAGACTGTCACTATGCTGCCCCCAACAGCATATTTAAGCTTCTGATGCAGCGTAGACGTCACGGCACCAGCAGAATGAATCCATGGCCGACCTAAGAGGCAACTATAGGCGGGCATGATATCCATGATATAGAAAACCGTATTAAACGTCTCTGGACCAACTTGAATTGGCAGGGTCAATTCTCCGAAGACGTGGCGCTTGGTCCCATCAAAGGCTTTTACGACCAGATCACTGGGCGTGCACAGCAGTCCACGGGTATCCAACTTCATTAGTGCTTTTTTCGGAAGCACGTTAAGCGAGGAACCCGTATCCACCAGGACATGTGACATAATCGTGCCTCGGCACTCTATTGAGACGTGCAAGGCGTTGTTGTGATCTCTTCCCTTAGGAGTCAGCTCCAGATCTGTAAACCCCAGTCCATTACCAGCATTGACATGGGCTACCACTTCCTCGAGTTGATTTACTGATATCTCCTGTGGCACGTATGCAGCATTCAACACCTTTAGTAACGCGTTGCGGTGCGCTTCAGAACACAGCAACAAGTTAAGAATCGAGATCTTTGACGGAGTCTGATGAAGATGATCTACAATTTTGTAGTCACTCTTCTTGATTAGTCGCATGAACTCTTCAGCATCTTTAACCAGCAAGTCCTTCTCTGCCCCTGCAGGGACCTCTTCAACAGCTTTACCTTTACCCTTATCCACAGCGTCAGCTCGAACCACTTTCTCTGTTGCAACCTCTGCTGGCGCAAACACTCTTCCGCTTCTAGTGATACCACTGACTTCAGTAAGATTCTGCACAGTCGATCCGAATGGCTCAAGCTCTATCTTCTGACCATTACAATAAACTTCGGCGCCATAATGCCATGGAACGGCATTGGTGCTTTCGAATGGGATTGGTCCGGCCCTGGTGATGGTGATAGTAGGCGGACGGGGCGCAGAAATAGTAATAGGGTGACGAGGAATAGTAATGGTAGCAACTTCGTCTGCCTGCTTCAGCATGACTTCCCCTGATGCACTTTCAATGCTCCGGCTGAATTGCAGAATACTCTCGGACATCAGACTTTGGATACCTTCGATCAGCTGCTCACACCCATCAGGAAGTGTAGCACATGCCATACACAACTCTCCGCATCCAGGGAAGAAGCCCTTCTTTAGCAACTTAGCCTTGACAAAACTCAACGGCGTCTTCAAATCTTTGACATCAGTCAGCAAGTCTGAACTCTCCTCAGTGATAACAGCATTTACTCCACCCCCCTTATGATGAGGCATTGGATTTTTGGTGACGTTGGGCACGTTGTCAGAAAAGTTGATGACCTTGGCGTCCACCAAGTCCTGGACTTTGTGCTTAAAAGCTTTACAATTCTCAATCGTATGGCCTGGTGCCCCAGTATGGAACTCACAAGTAGCATTGGCATCATACCCCGGTGGTGGTGCCCCTGTTAAGGGAGCCATTGTCCTCTTGTGAACCAATTGGAGCTGAAGCAACGTTTGCAAAAGCTGTGCATACGACATAGGTGGAGTTTCAAGATGACGGCTTGCCAGGGGAGCCCGATTCTGATATCTTTTATACCCCTGATTATTCTGCTGCTGGGGCTGCTGCTGCTGCTGCGGGGGAGCAGCTGGGATATTTATGCTAGCAATCTGAGGCTGAGGGCCCTTGCCCTTTCTCCTAGCATTAGTGACAGCACTGGCATCTCCCTCTCGACGCTTGCCAGTATAGGGTTTCTTGCTAGCTCCTCCAACTGAGGATGATTCGCCCTGAATTTTTCCGATCTTTATACCGTTCTCAACATGCTCGCCCAGAGTGATGAGAGCCGAGAATGTTCCCGACATGCCACTGACCAGCTTTTCATAATAGATTCCAGGAAGGGTAGCCACGAACATTTGCACTAGCTCATGCTCAACCATCAGCGGTTGAACCCGAGCAGCTAATTCACGCCACCGCTGGGCGTACTCTTTGAAGCTTTCATTGTTCCGCTGTGAGAGATTCTGAAGCTGAACTCGGTTGGGAGCCAAGTCGCTATTATATTGATAGTGGAGAACAAACGCTTCTGCAAGATCTTTCCAGGTGCGCACAGCAGCGGGCTCCAAACCCATATACCATTCGAGCGATGGACCAGAAAGACTATCCTGAAAGAAGTGCATCAACAGCTTCTCATCGTCAGAATAAGCGGACATCTTTCTATAATAAGATCGGAGGTGAACACGGGGACAAGTAGTACCCTTATACTTCTCAAAGGTAGGCACCTTGAACTTGTGAGGTACTTTAAAATCAGCGATCAACCCGAGTTTGGACATGTCAACGCCCAATGTGTTCTGATTTTCTATGTCTCTCATCTTGTCTTCCAGCGCCTTGAACCTGAGTCGAGCTTCAGCAGTCAACTCTGCCTCTACACCTCTCTGAGAGAATATGTCATCCTGATGGTCCTCCAACCACGGTTGAGGCACCACCAGATTTCCTGCACCAGCGTTTCCGTTGACCGGCCCTATGTTAACATTGGCTCCCAAACTACCATTGCCGACGCCAGCCGCGTTGAGTCCGAGATTAGTCATCAGATTGCCGTTAGCACTGCCGTTGCCCCCGGCAGCAGGAACAACGTTTTGTGGAGTATCCCCTGGAGGAGGAGTAGGCACGACCCCTCCGTGAAGTATTCCATTACTGTCAACCCTGGAGATGAGAGGTTGAACCAAAGTACGAAGCTGGTCTTGCCCATTTGCAACTACTTGCATCAGCTCCATAAAACGATCCATCCGTTCACGAAGCTCCTGAACATCTGACTGTACCTGGTCCATTATCCTTGTCTGATTGGCGCGAGTTGAGTAGCGGTGGATGAGTCTTTGATCAATCCTGGAGATCGAAAGCCGCTCGGAACCTGAGTACCTGAAAAACCTGTCAGCATCAAAGGTTAGGCAAATTAACAGAATGTATGTCATGCAAAATGCTTTATGCAGATGTATGTGTGTGTCGGTGTGCTTGAGAGATTTCCCCCGATCCTGACGCCTTAGTACCAGTGCTGACAATGATAAGGAGGGGAATCTGGGCCCAATCATGGAAACAACAATCTCACACATAGTATCAGCAATAGTCAGATTCGACACATCAAGGACCGAGAACTCGTACGCATTAGTCTTCCTGAGAAAGGCTGCAGTAACACAATAAGAGGCGATAGATCCTGGATCGGGGAAACGGTACCTGTCACAGACACACGCCAATGGAATGCGAATGATTATGCAAGCTAATGCAAAATGCAGGCATGCAACAATATATCCAGGTGGCTGTTGTGGAGATTCGGTGTCAACAGTCACTGATGAGAAGGAAACCCCGGTGTAAACCCACTGATCCGATCTGCTGAGAATAACCATCTGATAGGATCGAGACCAAAATCCTGCTCTGACAAGAACAAAGGCCTGATAATAAAGACCCCGGAGGCAAGATCAAGTAACATCTGTTGATGAAGTCTTCAGACCCCAAATCAAAAATCTGCCCTGTCGGGAACAAACACACAGCTGCTGATGAGATCTTCAGACCCCACTCAAAATCTGCCCTATCAAGAACAAATAACAACTGTCGATGAGATCTTCAGACCCCACTCAAAACCTGCTCCGTCCAGAACAAACCACTGACGATAATACACTGATCAAAGCCTGCTCTATCAAGAACAGACAAACACCCGATGATAAGATCCTCTGATCAAACCCTTGCTCTATCAAGAACATATCTGCAACTGAGAACCCAACATAACTGATTCACTGTCAAGAAAACCAGGTAGTCTGGAGGTCAAAGTTTCCTGCAATATCCCAACCCCACTCACAGGTATGGACCTAATCCACGGACAAAGGTACGGCATCCTATGCGGTCATCAGCGTCACAGACTTTCATGAGTGACGATGCGATTCCCAGAAGGAGTGGCATCATCAAGTCATGAAGAGGCCTCTCTTAGCTGACTTCCAAATGATCGGTCCCCAGAGTCGACAATCCTCACGTCTGGACTCCCCTCAGATCCTCAGGACCGGAAAGGAGCACCTCTGCAAGAATCTCGTCTGAGCGCAGATTTTCGTAGGGAACTGTGCCTGCTCAGCAGACAGGTTCGTCTACTACTTCTCCGCAACTATATCTAGGTGTATACTCAAGCCCAGGTCCGGCTTTTCACTCACAGTAACATCCCTCTCCCACAGCAGCACAAATAATCATATCAAACTGGAAATAAAATGCGGGAAATAAAGTGCAGAAAGTAAAGTGCGATAAATAAACGCAACCCAGCAAGCAAACACACAAACGATAGGATTGAATCTCATAGGGGGTGGGAAACGGTCCCAGCATAAGGGATGGGAAAAGTCCCTAGATGCTATATGTCCCCAGCAGAGTCGCCAGCTGTCGCTTGCTGCGAAAATCGGCGCCGGCTTGACAGGAGAGTCGCCACCTTTCGTTATTTATCCCTCAGAGCGGGAAAGGAAACGATCGGAAAAACCTGACGAAAAAGGGTAAGACAAGGTCATCGCAACCATTGTCTGGGTTCGGGAGTCGGTTACGCAAGGGGAAGGTATTAGCACCCCTCACGTCCGTCGTACTCGACGGGATCCTCGCTTGTTTGTTTACTTGGACGGGTTGGTTATAATCTATCTACCTATCAAGGCTGGCTGAAAAAGAAAAGAAAAATGACTCGGCAAAGCATCGCGCTTTATGCCTACGTATTCTCATCAGAGAATGAGAAATCAGAGTCAACGTAGTTCGGCTAACTACGGGGGATTACGGGGGAAAGGTTGCTCGCTAGGATATCGCATCCTATGCCTACGTACTTTCATCTGGTATGAAAGATCAGAGCAAACGTAGTTCGGGAAACTACGGGTTATCTCCTGAAAGAAGTGTTTTTTATTGTATTTGCGATCTCAACCGCACTAGAGACTATGACCTGAGAGTGAATGCGTCGCATGTCACCCAAAGGGTACCATACTAAACATCCATCCTCAGATGGCTTAAGGCTCGTAACGTACGAAAGAAATCATTCATGATTACTGTATCTTAAACTGCTTTGAGATGAGAAGAGAACAGGCCCAACTAGGAGGGAGACTATCAAGTCCTACTGTTATCATGCCATGGATTCATCCTATGGTTGAGGTTTGAACAGGGAACTCCTAGATGTTGTCATGCATAGGTTTCAACCTAAAAGTCTATCATCAAATCCTCATAAGAGGAAATGAGAGTCCTAAGGGATCATGTCAATGATACACCAAAACAGACAAAAGCATCAGCTTTAACAGTAAAATGCATGCAATGCAAGTGAGGGAGGAAATGCGTGTGGGGCTTCAGCCTCCACAAGCTCGTCTCGACCTCAAGCCAGTCATGAAATAGCAGTAATCATACTGAAAATAAACAACATGCTATCAAGCAATAAACAGTAAAAGAAATGAAGTGCCCTCAGGCAAACAAAACACATGCTTGAGAAAGAAAGAATCTACTCTCTAATCCTAACCCTAACACAGAATCCTGATCAAATCTAAGCAAAGCCCTAAAGCAAAACCTAACCAAAAGAAATCAATCCCAGTCTTCAAGCTTCAGAACAAGCTTACCAAAGAAAGGGAGCTAAGTAAGCAGACTCATAGTGTCTTCCTCAGGAAAGCACTAGGAGGTGTATACTCAGGAGTCATACCCTATGTGGCTCAACCACTGTGATCAGTTTACATTCCTCCTCAGGAGAAATTAAACTCACAAGCAGGCT
Organism: Lathyrus sativus; assembly: GCA_963859935.3. Classification (NCBI taxonomy): domain Eukaryota; kingdom Viridiplantae; phylum Streptophyta; class Magnoliopsida; order Fabales; family Fabaceae; genus Lathyrus; species Lathyrus sativus. The sequence goes on along the minus strand of OZ012741.1, from coordinate 597,318,580 downwards.
CCAACATCATTGGATATTTAGGAAATCCTATCTGAACTAGTGGAATTAAGTGAATAGACCCATAGGACCTTCCTCAGGAAAGTACTAGGAGGCTTCCACTTAGGAGTTGTATCCTATGTGGCTCAACAACTGTGATCAGTTTACATTCCTCCTCAGGAGAAATTAAACTCACAAGTTGGCTCCAACATCATTGGATACTTGAGAAATCCTAGATAAACTAATGGAACTAAGTGAATAGACCCATAGGACCTTCCTCAGGAAAGTACTAGGAGGCTTCCACTTAGGAGTTGTATCCCATGTGGCTCAACAACATGTGATCAGTTTACATTCCTCCTCATGAGAAATTAAACTCACAAGTTGGCTCCAACATCATTGGATACTTAAGAAAGAGGTGAGAAGAAAGAATGAAAGTCATTCATAGTGCCTTCCTCAGGAAAGTACCATGAACTTCCTTCAAACTTCAGGATCTCAAACCTCACAGACAGGGAACAAGCCAAGCTCTGGGTCTCTGAGTCTTGATCTACAATCTTCTCTTCATGATTCTCTCCAACAAGGTCTTCAAGACAACACAAGCCCCACAACCAATTCCCCAAAATAAACCCCAGAGATGAACAGATAACCACAGAACAGACAAAATCAATAGGCAACTTCAGAAAATACCTAAAAATGCTAAACTAAGGGGGAAAAATCTAACAATTATTCACAAGGGTCTACAATGTCTATCCATAACATCCACATAAGCCTCTACCCAAAAATCAAGACAAAACTATTTAAAGAAAATGAATTCTTTACTTATGCACAATCTAAACCCTAATTAGGATACCCTAAAGCTACCCTAATTAAACTAATCAAAATTCTAATCTAAAAATCTAGAATAAATCCTATGGGGAACTATGATTCATCATCTAATTACACAAAAAAGAATGAGTTAAAAAACCTAAGGGAAAGTCCTAAAACAATTCTTGCAAAATAAGGTATCAACTAAAAGAAAGAAAATACACTATATTAAAGAAAATATCACCAAAAATTCTACATTAAAAATAAAATTCCATTTTTATTTTTATTATTTTCTACACATCTATATCTAATCATAGCAAAAAGAAGAAATCAAAAATGATTATTTTTCATTTATTTATGATTTTTACAAGATGCTAAAAATATTAAAGAAATCAAAAATAAAAATGATTTATTAAAGGGGAGGGGGTTCAAATGGTAAAGCGCCCAGTTGAATTTATTTGGGCCAGATCATGGTGGGGTGCGAAAAGAAGAGGACTCAGTGAGCCCAGATGCGCCTCACTAATTGAAACGACCGCGTTTCAGCTAACCAAACGACCGCGTTCTGATTTTCAAATTTTCCCTCCGTTTCTCCAAGCGATCTGGGTCGTGAGATGGGATTACAATGTCAAGGGATTAGAACTGATCCAAGGGTCCAGGGCTTTCGTCCCCAAACACAAACCCTAAGTTCAGAAAAATGCCTCCATGCACTAATGTTCTAGCATCTCGTTCTCTCTACTCAGTGGATGAAATTCCACGATTCCAAAACGAAAAAACATCTACTAATCAAGAGGAACACAGCCATACGTACCATTTTCCCTAACTCTCTCTAGATCATCCCAACAGAAGCTTGCAAGATCGTGGTCCAAATGAAATTCTCTGAGATCAACCATCATTAACCTTGATTCTAATGGTGTACAGTTGTTCTACAAGCTACCCTAACCATTCTAAACTAATTCTTGCTAACTAAAACTAACAATCTAGCTAATTCTTGAAGATCAAAGATTCATGGACCTGTTATGGAACCTCATGGAATTGGCTCTAACTCTCAGAATTTCATCACCTAGTCTAGCCTAACAATTCTATACCTAAAACATGATCCATCTATGCATAATTAAGGTGAAAGAGGGAAGAGAAGGAACCTGTCAAGTGATGATGATAGGTGATGCTAGGGCACGATTCCAAGCTTGATTCTTCTCCTCAATGATCCTCCAATGAAGAATAACTTTCTGTTTGCACAGTTCTTGGATGAGGAAGCTTGCAACAATGACTTTGATCTTGAAATGCAATAATGGAGCACCTTGAAACCCTAGCTCGAATCTCTCTCCTCTCTGCTTAATTCACCAAGTTTCACCAACCCTGAACTCAATGAAGATCACTCTTCTTATAATGATAGATGGAAGTTACTAGAAACATCTAGAAGGTGCTAGAAAAGTGTGGAAAGTATCATGTGATGGTATTTTGAATGATCCATATCTCATGTACCAAGTCCTTATTCTTGTGTCAAGTTCTCCTTATGTGAGATATTGAGAAGGAATGAATGAAAATCAGCCCTTTCTTTCACTTGTGCAAGCTATTTCAAAGTTGCCTTCTTTTTCAAGTAACAAGTTTTCAAAGCATCACCCATTTTAAAGCCTTAAATCAAAATTCTATTTAAACCAATGTTCTCAAAATGATGTTTCCAATCAAAATGATATATTGGATGACCTATTTTGGATTTGTGGATCTTCCAAACCAATTTTCAAATTCAACTTTTCAAACTTATAAGCCATTTTTAGTTCATTTTTGACCAATCATGCAAATCCATGCTATGAGCTTTTCCAACAATTCATGACCTTCTTTCTAGACTTAAAATCACATTTTGAACAACTTTCATGTTTTGAGTTTTTTCATTTGAGGCTTGGAAATAGGATATATGGCCTTTGCTTAAAAATGACCTATAACTGACAAATGACCAAAATACCCCTGTCTTGTTCAAACCATAAGTTGAGTTCTACAAATCCTATCAAGGACTTCTACCACTCAAATTAAAGATAAGAAGATTCCCTCCAACATTCATGTTTACCAAGAGATCATAGGAATCATCCTACTAGGGCAAAAGTTGTCTGCAAGTTGGGTGACTTTTAAGGACCCAGATTCACATACCTCTGCTGACCTGTAATTTGTCAAAACCATAACTTGAGCTCTGCAACTCCTATCAAGGACTTCCACCACTAAAATTAAAGCTAAGAACAAGCTCTACAACATTCATGTTGTCCAAGAGATCATAGGAATCATCCTACTAGGGCAAAAGTTGTCTGCAAGTTGGGTGACTTTTAAGGACCCAGATTCACATACCTCTGCTGACCTGTAATTTGTCAAAACCATAACTTGAGCTCTGCAACTCCTATCAAGGACTTCCACCACTCAAATTAAAGCTAAGAACAAGCTCTACAACATTCATGTTGTGGGGAAGATGAGATATCAATCACATCTAGAGCTAAAACTGCCTGGAAGATAGGGATCAAATTAGGGTTTTTCACTGACAATCCTTGGAAACCCTGACTTGAAACTTCTCAAACTCCTCAATCATGATGAATTGATCTAGGAATCATCTTTATAACACCTCTATGCACCATTCCATGATCTCATGGCCCTTGTATTAGGTCTCAACCTTCTCCAAATCTTCAGTTGACCTAGGGTTGACCCAGTCAAAACCCTAATTCTACCACTCATGGTTGAATCTTCTAAACTCTTGCATAATGACCTCTTTGGACTTCATGATGGCTATCAAGACATCTCATAAGCTTTCTCAAAACATCTAGTTCATTCTCAAAGTCTCATAATCATCTGAGGAGCACCCACAACTCTCAAGCTATGAAGCACACAACCCTGGTTCCAACCAATTCCTCTGAAGATCTCTTGAACTGCCTGATGAAGGTATCCATTTTCAAACACTCAATGAATAAATAAATGTTGGTCAAATTTTGGGGTGCAACAGCTTGCATAAAAGAGAGGCCTTCGAAGACTTACAATCAAATGTCGTTGCCGTATACGCTTTGTTTCCATTGAATCCCCGACTCTTCTTAACTTGGCGTCCGAGAAATCTTATCAAAGGAAGAGCGTGCCGCGTGCTTGTCGAACTTTAAATTTTTCCTACCTTTACTTGAGGACAAGCAAAGATTCAAGTTTAGGGGAGTTTGATAATGCGAAATCATATATATATATATATATATATATATATATATATATATATATATATATATATATATATATATATATATATATATATATATATATATATATATATATATATATATATATATATATATATATATATATATATATATATATATATATATATATATATATATATATATATATATATATATATATATATATATATATATATATATATATATATATATATATATATATATATATATATATATATATATATATATATAATGATGTACTTTTCTACTAATCGGCGACCGTTTTCTCTCCGATTTCGGATATTTCTGCACTATTTGCCCAATATTTTGCAGGTATTCAAAGACCATGCTCAAATGGAGCAAGACAAAGAAAAGAAGCATTTACAGGTGAAAACCAGGTGAAAATCAGGCCAAAAAGCAGCAAAAAACGAGTTCTGCTGATATGACGGCCGTCACAAGGGCGTGACGACCGTCATGCGTGTGACGATCGTCACAGGTCCATGACGACCGTCATGGAGTTAAAATGCAGTTTTCTGCACGTGCTGTCAAGTGATGAAAATGCCAAAGAGGAGTGGACCACTAACTCCTATATTTTCTGATATCATTCCCACTCCCCGAAGAAATAAACCGTTGAATATCCCATCTATAAAAGGAGGTAGCTGGTACCAGAAAAAGGGAGCCGCATTGAAGAGACGAAGTGCTGCCAATTTACTTTCAGAGCAATTATTCAGTTTTCCCGTTTTCTTATCGTTGTTTTATTTCCTTTTTCTTTCCTTCCTTGCAATTGTTGTTTTACCTTCCCATTTCTATTATGTATGAGTAATTGGCATAAAGACTAAATCTTGCCGCCATTTTGGAGGATTTCCCAAAAGCCAAATCGAATTATTTACAGGTTTCTATTCTAATCGTAAATTGAATTGCTATTTCCTATTGTAATGCATATTATTATTTTCTGCCATTATTTACGTGTTGTTAATTTATATTCCATGTCTGGCTAAATCTTAAGTAATCGGTATGTAATAAATAATCTGATAGGATTCAATAATTAGCCGATATATATCTACCTTTTCAAAAACTTATTTATGTCTTCAGTTTTTAAATTGACTTTTCTAAATAAACCTTCGTCGCGACAACGAGAAATTATTTACAGTAGTTTTGCCACGATAGTGGGAAATTCATAAAGGTACGAACCAACAAGCGACAACTGAGGCTAAGACCAGATAGTAAAAACTAGGCATTCATTTTAAAAACAGCGACATCGCTTTAAAAGGAATTAGAACTTAATAGTTTTCAAAAAGTAACTTTAACCCCGAACGAGATAGCGACAACATACGTTCCGCCTTAGAGTTGCGAATAGCGTCAACAACTATCGTGAGACAAAGGTCTTTAAACCATCATTTTCTTCTTAAACTATTTTTGAAAACCTAAAGACACCGGTGACCTATAGAATCCCTGAAGAAGTAACATATTACATACCGATTCAAGCATCTATACCTTAATTAAAAGCTTTAGTTCCCTTTAGTTTACGCACCTATTTCGTTACTATTCCCCTAAAATATTACCAACCTAGCTAAACACAGTAACACCCGAAAATACTAGTTTGATTACGAGTCCGTGTGGGATCGATATCTATTATTACTACGCGATAGACTATGCACTTGCAGTTAATTGAGTTAGACATAGAAAGTCGCGATCAGTTGACGAGATGGTGAACAATCCGGAGGATGAAGTTCAACCTGGAAATATCTATTGTCCACCTCAACACATGACTACTATCGCCTTAGGTGATGAAGAACCCTCGACGGATGTTTTCTACAACCCCAACTATACAACAGAGGGGCAACTAAAAGTGGGTGACGAGTTTCGTACGAAAGAAGATTGTGTCCGGGCTATCAAACAGTTTCACATGGCGTTGTCAGCCAACTACAGAGTCGATCGGACAAATCCGACGCGGTATACGATCTATTGTCGTAACGAGGAGTGCCCGTTCCGATTAACAACATCTTTCAGGAAAATAAGCGATTCCTGGAAGATAGGGTCAATGGGTCCGTCCCACAGTTGTACAATCTCGAATCCGATGTAAGACCATCGCAAACTCAACTCTAAATTGATTTGCGATGAGATTCTGTCAGTTGTTAGCGACAATCCGGTTTTGAAGGTGAGTACCATAATTGCACATATGGTACAAAGGTACAACTACACTTCTTCGTACCTAAAAGCCTGGATTGCCAGGACTAAAGCAGTTGAAAGGGTGTTTGGAAATTGGGATGAGTCGTACAAGGAACTTCCTAAATTCCTGGTGGCCCTTAAACACTACTCTCCAGGAACTGTTGCGATATTGGAGACGATGCCTGCTTGTACACCAGACGGGACTTGTGTTGGTGGAAATTGAATTTTCCACAGAGTCTTTTGGGCGTTCGAACCATGCATCAAAGGGTTTGCATTTTGTAAACCTATAATTCAAATTGACGGAACATGGTTATACGGGAAATATAAGGGCACACTTCTCATGGCTGTGGCACAGGACGGGAACAACAACATTTTTCCAATAGCCTTCGCCATACTAGAAGGGGAGACTGCTGGGGGTTGGAGTTTTTTCCTAAAAAACCTCCGCTCTTACGTGTCTCCACAACCTGACTTATGTTTGATCTCCGATCGACACCCATCCATCGAGAGTGCATACAACAACCATGACAACGGTTGGCAGGATCCTCCCTCGACCCACGTCTATTGCATAAGGCACATTGCCCAAAATTTTATGCGGGAAATCAAGGATAAGACGCTGCGAAAGAAGGTTGTGAACGCGGGATATGCACTAACTGAACCCACATTCAGATACTACCGGGACGAGATCAGACTGAACAATGCGGATTCATTAAGATGGATTGATAACATTGATAGGGAGAAATGGACGCGGGCATACGACAATGGGGTGCGATGGGGCCACATGACAACTAACCTCGTCGAGTCAATGAATTCTGTTTTCAAGGGAATCCGAAACCTCCCAATAACTGCCTTGGTAAAGGCAACCTATTTCAGGCTTGGATCACTCTTTGATAGCAGACGTACAAAGTGGGGTTCGGTATTATAATCGGGCCAGCTGTACAGTGATACTTCAATGAAATTCATGAAAGAGGAAGCTGCCAAAGCCAACACACACGTGGTCACAATCTTTGACCGTACAACTGGTTGGTTCAGTATTGTCGAGTCTATGGATCACAACGAAGGAAGGCCTAGGGGATGTTACCGTGTTGAATTGGATAAGAGCTGGTGTGATTGTGGAAAGTTTCAAGCATTTCGTATGTCGTGCTCTCATGTCATAGCAGCATGTTCCAAGTTGCGCCAGGACCCAACCAACCTTCCTTCTGCAGTTCACCAAGTCATCAGTCTATGCAATGTCTACACATGCAACTTTCAAGTGGTGGCAAAGGAGGACTATTGGCCTCAATACGAAGGCGAAATTGTTTGGCATAATGACTTGATGCGCAGACAGAAGAAGGGTCAGCCTAACAGCACGCACATTCGAACTAAGATGGATACCGCAAACAAGCTTGTGAGATTGTGTAGTTCGTGTCGACAATCAGGACACAATCGTACGATGTGTCCTAACGTAGGATCAAGCAGCAGATCATAGTTTCATATGTAACCGTGTCCCTTTAATTCAATAGCAACTTTCATTCGATTAATATCAAATTTCATTCGATTAATACCAAATTTCATAAATTAAACAAACATAACAACAACGTAAAGACATAAAACAAAACACTGCACCAAGGAGTCTACGATATCACGACCATCAACTTTATCTTCTTTGGTGTCAACATCATCACAAGGACGCCGACATCATTTTCCACTTTTCTCCATTCACGAGTAACTCCGTTTCTCCCGGTATCCTTGACCAACCTCTCAATTTTCCTAATCTTTTCTCCTGGAGCAATATCCCCTTCTAGCCAGCGGTTCAGTTCCCTGTGCAAGTGCTCCAACGTCTGCGTATTCCACAGGAGCACCTTCATCGAAGGCTTTGTTGCTGAAAACACAACTAGGGCATTTCTTTTCATTAGATCGAACATTGGAAAAGGTTCCTCCGATGCTGATGACGACGACGAAGAACGTTGATTTAGAAATGCAGACATTCTAGACTCAATTCAACTCGAACTGTACTAACACTTTAGTCTTTTGGGATATAATGTTGTGAAAACATACATGTGTTTGCAGTCTTATTTATAGTAAAAAAATCATACGTACCCTATATGATATGACTTAAATAACCTTACAACATTTATACACTCAAAATTAAATCAACACTATATTTTTATTTTGTATTTAAACCTAATTTTATTAAACCAGTTTAGCTTTATTGTTTATTAAACATAAATTTATTAAATTAATTTCAAATTATTTTTTTTCTAAACCTAATTATTTAAAGTTTATTAATTAAAAAATAAATTTCAACATTAACCTAATTATTTTTACTAATTATTTAAAGTTTATTATTTCAAAATTAATTTAAACATTTAAACCTAATTTTTTAAAGTTTATTACTAATATTAATGTTTAAAAAAATAATAATAATTAAAAATATAAAAATAAATCGATAATAAATACATTAAATAAATTAATTGAAATTAAACATATACTCAAAATATATAAACGTGGAACCCTAATACAATAGTCTCATTCGCCAAATGACCTGACGCAAGCATCAAAATTTGGCCTCATTCGCCATATGATGTGGCGAATTCTCCCTTTTCAATATTTTGGTTACACACTTTCGCCATCTCAATTGGCGAACGAAGGTTAGTTTGTTAGCCATTTTAGAATTTTTTTTGAAATGTGCAATATTTTGGTAATTAATAATTAATACATAGTTATTCTAAAAAAAATCGTGTTTTGGCGTGCAAGCCAAATCCACATTGTCTCTTTCCTATACATTTTTTTCTTTCATTTACATCGTAACAATAGTCTTTTCATAATGTTGTCATAGTGTAGTGTGTTGGTACATTACGAATAACTATAGTGTAAAAGTAGTGTATCTACTTTTACTTACTTTATAGTAAATAGAAAATTATTACTACTTGATAGAACCAAATGAAAGGTAGTGAAATTTATATCAAAATGTTAAAAGATGCAATAATAAATAAATTTTGGCTCACATGTACAAATGATTCAAAAATAGCATTTTTGTTGAGATAAAGGCACCACACATTACTTCTACCTGAATTAAGTTAAAAATCTGTAGCATAAAACAATGATAGTCATTAAAATGAAGAAATAAAACAATACTAAAAATAGAGGGAAGTATGATGAATCAGATGAGAAAGTGTAAAATGGAGAAGTAAAACAATGCTAAAAATATGTTTTATACTCATTGATTTGAATAAATATTGAGTTTCAATCTCGGCCATAATTAGTACAACTTACAATGCACCAATTACTTTTTCCTTTCACAGTGATGTCCTTTTGTTTTTTTGATTGAGACCACTTAGTTCAAATAAAATTTAATATAGTTAGCTATGAATGAAGAGATCAATTACTTTAGAATAAAATATTAGTTACAAAGAGACATCTAATTATAACCTAAAAGGTACTACTTTAATTAGATTTAAAAAATGCTTAAAAAGATGAAAAGATTGATTGAAAGTTTGAAATGTATTTGGAAAAGAAAATCAAACATGAACAGTAGTTGTAGCAGGTGAATAATTTTTTATAATAAGTCTAACACTATGAAAAAAGTTTTCCTGCAACACTACTACCAGCTCTTGAACCAAGTTAAGTAAAAAATAAAAGTAACAATGTTACTAATAGGAAATTTATTAAATTTGTCTCATCCACAAATAGACAGGTAGTTAGCTATAGTAATCACTCATCAAGTAAGTCTAAAACTATACTCTCAGAACCCCCATGTGAAATATCATCCACTCATCAAGTAATATTTATTTATTCTACATCACAAATTCAATAATCAGTATTTAGATGCTCACACAAGCAAAATAACTGCATCCACGTGACTTGAATGATTTATGCAATCATCATGTTGTACACGCAAAATATAACATATTATAACATCGAGAATAATCAAGAATAATAGTAACGATGTACCTTGTCGAATTGGAGAGACGATCGGTTGAGGCAAGTGAGTATGAGAGGATTACTACCCTCATTGTCGTCTAGGATTTTCAGAGTATATTAATTATCTAATAGAGCGACACTTAAATAGCTAAACGGTCGAGGGCAGGAACCTCTCATTGGGCTTAACTGAATGTTCCGACCGATCACGGTCCATTCAAGCACAAATAATTCATCAATAATTAGTGTTTAATAACAATAGACCATAATATAATTAATCAATAATTAATTATGTCAATTCATATTTAATTAATTAAATAATTAATCTAACAATCTTCCACTTGGATGACAATAATTAATTATGAAAAATATTGATATTAATATTAGAATATAAATAATGGTCAAAACACTGATCAATAAAAAAGAAGTAAATTTCAACACTGCAGAAATTGTATTTGATAGGGAAGACAAATCATACATATTAAAATTCACAACTTTATATAAATAATAATGAATTTAGAGTAACATATTTAAGTTAAAAGTAATATGTTATAAAGAATGACCCAAGGATATGAATATGCTAATAGTAAATTGCCACTAACCCAAAATATTATAAGACTTACTCGTGTGTATAAGTCTATAGTTAGTGATTATACTAATGAGTTTTAAGTTATAAGTCATAAAATATCCAAATAGATCTAACAATAGTAATTACATATAGACATATTACGAGAGTAATTACATTTTATTATAAGTACCTTCATTACACAATATCATATTCGATAGGAATATTTATATTTACTTGTACTTTCGTATTCATGATCTCAAGAGTGTGGATGTTGAAGATAAAATAACACAATATTATTACATGTTAAAGAATTATTGTGTCTTTTCAATATCGACCTAAACATCAAGTTATGATGTTTCCTGAAATTAAGAGAATAATATATATCTCGGTATAAGACTTCTTAGAATTAATTTGTATTTTTAAGTCCTTTTAGAATATGTCATATTTACATTGTGGCAAGAATATATGATACTATGAGAATAATAACCTAAAATTTTTAGATTACATAATTGTGTTCACGTGCACTCTCACTGATCCAATATGATAAAGATTTATCAAAACTCACTAATATTAAATACTTTGATTGAACAATATGATACTATTTAAAGCAAAACTATACTTATCATCATTAGAGTTTTACAAACTCAACAACATATTTTGCACGTAAATAGAATATTATTATTTAAATAATTTCACATTAAAAAATATGATAGTCATATAAATGATTTACCATCATTTGAGTGAGATGAAATCTTAAAATTTTAAATATATGAATATATACAATATCTTAATAACTCACTCAAAACTCAAATGCTACAATTATAATCAAACACATTTGAGAAACATATTATGTTATACGCAGCAAAAAGAATATGAGACTTAATTTGTTTAATATTGAGAATATAATAAAAGTAGTCATAAATTTCCATCAATAACATAAGACTATAATATGCTCAATATAAGTCTCCATAAGATAATATTATATTAAATAAATAATATTTAATTCTCATTATATAAATTTGACATATTAAATTCTTCTACTTGATAAAGAATAATAGTTGAACGTTTTAAAAATACTTAAACAAATAATAATCTATTTTCTCTATCACACATTGATCATGTCAAGTAACATAAAATCGATAGGGTAAAAAAGCACTATAATTTAAATCTTATGATTTTCAATTATATGTTTATGCATCTAGGATTTATAAATCAAGATTTGAACAAGGAACAGATGAATGCATAAATAATATAAGCCATAATTCATATAATTTTCAAATCTAGAATAAAACAACATGTATTCTTGAAAGGAAAAATAATAGTTATATTATGTATAAATACAAATTATAACATATTATAATATCGAGAATAATCAAGAATAATAGTAACGATGTACTTTGTTGGAGAGACAATCGAGTTAGGCGGATGAGTATGAGAGATTACTATCCTCGTTGCCTTCTAGGATTTTCAAAGTATATTAATTGTCTAATGGGAGACACTAAAATAGGGCAAGAATTTCTCATTGAACTTAACTGAATGGTTCAATCCATCACGGTTCATACAATCGCAAAACTCAATCAAATAATTCATCAATAATTAGTGTTTAATAATAATAAACCATAATATAATTAATCAATAATTAATTATGTTAATTCATATTTAATTAATCAGTATTTGGATGCTCACACAAGTAAAATAACTACACCCACATTACTTGAATGATTTATGCAATCATTATGTTGTACACGCAAAATATATCAATAATAAAGTCATTCAAAGTGTACCATACAATTTTACATTGTTATAACCAAATATATAATTCCCAAAGATAATCAATTTTAATATAATTTCAAAGCTAATATAATATCATTATTTTTATTTGTATAAGATACTTATTTTATACTAAAATTTAATTTTTATACTTATATCCATTATTTTTTTAACACTATTATCCTAAATTTTTTTATCTTTTACAATTGCACACTAATTAGTATCCTAATCATGTATTCTTTTTTATAGATATGCAATTTTAATTAATTAACTTTTTTAATTGCATTCTCTAATACAACTTAATATATTTAAGATAATAATTATTATATTTATTACAAATTATTACATATTCATCTTTTTAATTACAAATTGTTACATATTTAATGATAATTATAATTATATTTATTAATACACGTTATGATATCATATTAATTTATAAGGAAAAAAGTCATATTAATAAATAATACTTTATATAAATTATCACTATAAGTAAAAAATAAAAATAATAATAGATATTAAACAGACTAATTCAAAACTTTAAGGTTTAAAGAATAAAATTTTCTTCATCTTTATTTAGAATTTTTATTAATATATATTTTCCATTAAAAAATAACCTAACTTTTACATCTTCCTCCATTGTTTATTATAGGTATAAATATCATGTGAAAAAATAAATTAAAAAGTTTAACTCGCTTCAAATTAATTGAATATTAAAAATAAAAAATGCTAACTAATATTCTGGGACACTCGTTAAAAGTTTAAAAATATATATTTTGTTTGAAAAATACTTATATTAAATGTATTAAAAATTAAAAAATTAATTTTTTTAAATAATAAAAGATATGTATTTTTTATAAAAGACTTATATTCAATGCAATGTATCCTTTATTTAAAATGCTTAAAGAGTACTCTTCGGAGGACTCGTAAGCATGACCCTTAAAAATAATATAACATTAAATAGTTAAATTGTATAGTAAATCTAACAAAAGATAAAAAATGTTCACCTAATTTTTATTTATCATAGGTGACATGTCATACATCATTAATAAATAGTTTATATTCCTTTAACATATAAAAGTATTACTTGTGACCATTCAAAGAAAAGGAAAGTGAAAATCGCTTTGGAAAAATTAATAACCTTCAACTCGTTTTTTTCCCTCTCTTTAAATTAAATCATTCATTTCAAACTTTACTCTTTCCAACTTTACTCTACATTCATTTCAAATAATAAATTACATTTTGAAGAATCATTCATTTCTCTTCAATGCCTTTCACCTATCATCAATTTTCAATTTTCATCACACTCGAAATAAAAAATTAAATCAAAATACATTAAATGATTAAGTTAAAAAATAAACAAACAATTCAAAAAGTATAATTAATTTTTTTTCCCTCAAACCCACATCCTTGTATGTCTTGCTATTAAGAATCGTCCATAGATTCTACATTCAAAGCAGAAGAAGAAAAATTCAGTGTATTAACTCCAAAAAAAGCAGTGAATGTGCACACTAAACAACAATGCAAATAGTTTTATTAGATTATCATAATTAAGAATAAGAATTAGCATATATGGTAAATAGTCTTTATACTTGTAAATAGTACTTCATATTCATGTATATTTAAAAGATTAAAAATGTATTTACACTTCCAGATCTTTACATTTTTATAACATACTTATTTTTATCATTTAATTTTATTAAATTAACAATTAAATTAAAAATAACTACTTAAATTTGTTGATTAATCATTTTAATACAGTTCAAGTTAATTGTTGGTTATGCCAAAAATAAATACATACAAAAAAGAAAAATTATAGCTTTTTTTAAGTATTTTATTTTTATACTTTTTTTCATAATTAAAAAAAAAAGTCAATCTTTTTAAAATGTAAAATTATATATTAAAGAAGTTGTGATTATAATATCACAGAAATGAACTGCATAATTGTTGAAAAGAGATAAAAATATTTAGCATCAAGAAGCAGTGTAATTCATGAAGTGATAGAGTTACATTAAAAATATCAATATACAATAACATACAACATAAAAAGTAAGTATTCAACATTAATGAAAATTTTGAAATATTTAATATATATATATATATATATATATATATATATATATATATATATATATATATATATATATATATATATATATATATATATATATATATATATATATATATATATATATATATATATATAAGAAGATCCCCTAATATCAACTTGAGACGACGAAAAAGAAAGTATCTATTTTATTTCATTATTCAGTGAAACTAATCGTTTATTATTGGAAGAGATAATAACAAACATCTCGTCTGGAAAAACCCATTTTTTTCTCAACAATGTCCACCAAAATCTTATTCGAGGATCTTGACGCCCTCAAAGGTGTAAAACAGTAATTTCAAAACTCTATTCCTCCCGTAAAAAAAAATAAGTATCATCACTCACCATTCGCTTCCTTGTAGAGTGAATTCCGGGAAGATGGTAGAATAAAAGAGATTTGTATAATAAAATAGAATTCATATGAATCATGAAAATAATAAGCCACACTCATTTGGATTTGTTGGGGAAAGTTCGAATCCAAATTGAATTGTACAACAATTCATTAGATAATTTTTTATAGAATACTTTTTTTATAAGAATTAGAATAATAGAATATTATTCTAAATTCTATTTTTTTTATATATATATATATATATATATATATATATATATATATATATATATATATATATATATATATATATATATATATATATATATATATATATATATATATATATATATATATATATATATATATATATATACACACTACGCCAGAAATCACTTTTAGCAGCGCATAGAAAGACAGCGCTTTATACAAAAGCGCTGCTAAAGGGCCAGTAAAAAAAAAAGAAAAAAAGCGCCTACCAAAGACAGCGGTTTTAAAAAAGCGCTGCTAAATGGTGGGCCTAAGAAAGCGCTTTTAAAAAGCGCTGCTAAAGGGGGGGCCTACGAAAGCGCTTTTCAAAAGCGCTGCTAAAGGGGGACCCTTAGAAAGCGCTTTTTATATAAAGCACTGCTATATGGAATTGATAAGGCACCCTATGAAAGCGCTTTTAAAAGCGCTGCTAAAGGCCTTTAAAAGCGCTGCTATAGGTATTCATATTATAATTTTAAAATACCCTCCAGAATTTTAATAGAATCAGAACAGTCACGCAACACATTTCTTCTTTCTCTGGCGAACGAAAACGAACGAACGAACCACTGTTCATCGTCCGACCATCAACTTCTTCCGTCCGATCATCCTTCCCACCATCACCGACCGTTCACCGTCCGTTTTTGAGTTCATCCATCCGTCTGCATTGCCGGTCCACCATTGTTACGGTACGTGAAGCTTTACTCTGCTTTTCTTGTTTTTTTTTATCTTTTCACCATTGTTGTTTTGATGATATATAGATGGTTTTTATCTTTTCAATGATGGTTTTTGTTGTTGTTGTGTTAGTTGTTGTTGTGTTAATATGATATATGAGATATATATGATATTGTTGTTGTTGTTGATGTAAAATAGTTTATATAGATGGTTTGTATTTGATATAGTTTATATTTGATATAGATGGTTTGTGTTATAGTTTATATTTGATATAGGTGGTTTATATTGTGTTATATAGATGGTTTGTATTTGTTATAGTTGATATAGATGGTTTATATTTGTGTTATATAGATGGTTTGTGTTATAGTTTATATTTGTTATAGTTTATATTTGTGTTGTATAGATGGTTTGTATTTGTTATAGTTTATATAGATGGTTTGTATTTGATATAGATGTTGTTATTGTTGGTTTATATTTGATGGTTTATATAGATGGTTTATATTTGATATTTGATATTGTTGGTTTATATAGATGGTTTATGTTGTTATTGTTGGTTTATATTTGATATAGATAGTTTATATAGATGGTTTGTATAGATGGTTTATATTTGTTATTGTTATTTGATGGTTTATATAGATGGTTTATGTTGTTATTGTTGGTTTATATTTGATATAGATAGTTTATATAGATGGTTTGTATAGATGGTTTATATTTGATATTTGATATTGTTGGTTTATATAGATGGTTTATATTGTTATTGTTGGTTTATATTTGATATAGATAGTTTATATAGATGGTTTGTATAGATGGTTTATATTTGTTATTGTTATTTGATGGTTTATATAGATGGTTTATGTTGTTATTGTTGGTTTATATTTGATATAGATAGTTTATATAGATGGTTTGTATAGATGGTTTATATTTGATATTTGATATTGTTGGTTTATATAGATGGTTTATGTTGTTATTGTTGGTTTATATTTGATATAGATAGTTTATATAGATGGTTTGTATAGATGGTTTATATTTGTTATTGTTATTTGATGGTTTATATAAATGGTTTATGTTGTTATTGTTGGTTTATATTTGATATAGATAGTTTATATAGATGGTTTGTATAGATGGTTTATATTTGATATAGATGTTGTTATTGTTGTTGATATTTGTTGTTGTTGTTGTTATTCTGAATTACAGGTATATTATGGCCAGCAACGAGGAAACATCACATGATGGAAAAGAAACACCCAAAGACGTTGAAGGCGAAATTAAAAGAGGCATAACGATAATGAAAAGTATCATCCGTGCGAGAGATAGAGGTGTAAAGTACGATGTCCATTGGAATGAAAGAGATCAGTTGGTTGAGCCTAATGGTGCGCTGCTGACAAGTTATATTGGAGCGGTTGTACGTTCGCAAGTTCCGATTACTTGCGATAACTGGAGAATTCCTGCATTAAAAGCGGCTAAGGATAAAATTTGGACCGAGATTCAAGTATGAGATTTGATCATTTTTAATTATGTTGACAGTTACATCTTTAAATTAATTATATTAACATGTTATATGTATGTGTATTTGTTTGCAGAGATCTTTTAATATTGAGGATTCTAGGAGAAAATATTGTATTCAGTTGGCCGGAAAACGCTTGAGGGGATTTAGAGCGTTTTTAACCAACAAATATCTTAAAGATTCTGATGGCAACTTTGTAGAGTCGGAGCGTCCAGCGAAGTACGCTGATTTGATTTCGGATGCAGAATGGGAGACATTTGTTGCGAAGCGAAGAACCAAAGAATTTGAAGTAAGTACAACTTATCATGTACAATGTATAGTATATATACCTATTCCACAAACAAACTGATATGACTTAAACTTGTTTTTTCAGGTTAAGAGTGGCGTAAATCGGGAACGGGCATCAAACCCTGCGTATCCATATAGAAAGGGGCGTTTGGGATATGCACGCTTAGAACAAAAATTAGTAAGTGCATATATATGCTTTAATATGATCTATTTACAAAAAATAGTAAGTATACATAATAGGATATAATGCTTTATTGTTCGTCTTAATGCGTAGTTGGAAGAGGAGAAAAGTGATGCGACATCTCTTCCGGACCATGTCGTATGGAAGGCTGCCCGGGTGGAAAGAGATGGAGTCGTCCAAGAAGAAGTTCAACAAGTGTTTGAACAATGTGTAAGTACAACATTAGTTTTTGAACAAAGTGTTTGAACAAAGTGTATAAAATATTTAAATATGCTTTTATCTATATTTCAGGAGTCCCTATCCCAGACTATAACTCCTGCTGAAGACGATGATTGCAGGAGTTTATTGAGTCGGGTGTTGAATATTCCTGAGTACTCTGGGCGTGTGAGGGGCAAGGGATTTGGTGTCACTCCATCCAAACTGTATAAGCAGCCAAGGAAAAAAAATCCAACCAATAAAGAAGTGATGGCTACTTTGGAGGAAATGAAAGCTCAAATTCGTGAATTACAGAAGGATAAGGAGAGATACATGTCTGAAAGGCGCGCTCCAGAGGCCGGTAAAGCTACTAGTGACAAAGATAGTATCGGTTGTCCGCAGAAGCTTCCAGAGGTAATTGTATATATTACATTGAAATTAATTTAGCACATTTTTCTTAATTGACACATTAACTGGTCATTATTTGTTTAGGGCATTTCACCTTGTCGACTATATTTATCGTCGCCGACTTATCGCATGGTTGGCAAGGGAAAGGTGCATAACACCCTGGGAGACTTACTTCACCATAAACCCCTCCCTGCTGGATTTTTGAAAGTATCTGTTGATATTGCATTAGAGGGGGGGCGTTGTTGCCTATGCGAGACGATGTATCAGACGCAACAGTGGTGGGAGACGCGATAGGAGCTTATGTAGCATGGCCGGCGAATCTCATTTTCATGGATGATGAGGTAGGCTGAACCTTGTAATATTCCAATGTTTTATTACCCATACATGAAAGTTATTCTGACATTTACACTTTCTTATTGACATGATGATCTTAGACTCCCACAAAATCCAAAACAAAAGATGATAAAATTATTGTGCGGGATACCGATTCAGCTGCATCAAAGTTACAGGTACTAGTACTACAGTTTAAGTGATTATTTTATTATAAATTATTTACTGAACTTATATATGACTTTTAGGTTCTTGATCAGCAGTCGCAACATGTCAGCAAGGGAAACATGCCTGAAACTTCCAAGGTGCCCAAAAAAAAGGTCGAGACAAAAAGAGCATTTGTTCCTCAATTTAGGTCGTGCCTTCAAACATATGTAGGGACAACAGACGTGCCTGAGGGCGGCATCCGTCTAATACATATGGAACAAGGTATTTTCGGTTTTGAATATTCCGAAACACTTGCTAAGGAAGATTTCGACCAGGTTTTCAAACATTTAGAATTGGGCGTCGGGGTTATGCATACCTACATCAGGTACTTCGATCCATTTTAATTAGATAATTGAACATTTTAAAATTCGCTCGTTTAACTGAATAATCTAATGTTGATTATATTTTTTTTAGGCGCTTGTATGACAAGATGTTGGTCCCCGCTGATTTGACTTCAGTATTCGCATTCTTATCTGCTAGTAGTGTCAACTCACGGACAATAGACCAGACACCAGAAGCAGTCAAAGAGTACACAGTCCAGAGATTTATGGGTGCGAATACGGAGAAGTTGTTTATGTTGCCATATAATACTGGCCATGGGTTAGTTTTTATTCTAAATTCATTTATTATAATTGTTCGATTTTTGCCATATTATATAACATTTCCGTCTAAACTGTTGTCTTATTTTATAGTGGTCACTGGTTGTTGGTCGCAATTAATCCGATTAAAGAAATAGTGTATTATATAGATTCATTGGATGGCGATACAAACAAATATGAAAATCTGAAGAACATGGTTGATACGTAAGTGATGATGTATAGTGTTATGAATAATTATATATGTTTATTTATTATGTGACATTGTTCTAAATATGTGTTTATATTATGTTAGAGTTATACAAATATACAGAGCACAGAGAGATGCAACAGTGCCAAAAAGCAGGGCTAGCAACATCAACTGGATCAGAGTGGAGGTATATTTTCCCATGTTTGACTGTTATAGTGGTTCTACTTATAAAACTATTTAAACTATATATCCTGATAAATGTTCGTTCGCTTTTTTCCTAATACAGTGTCCTCGTCAGCGTGGTGGGATTGACTGCGGATATTTTGTACTGCGCTTTATGAAGAAAATCATTCTTTCTGGTCAATTAGAGATTCCAATCATGGTATGGATCAATTCATGAGTTATATGATTCATTTTGATAATTAACTAATATTTCATCTGAGTAATTAGTATTAAATCGTGCTTGTTCTGTTATATTATGTAGTATTTTGATGAATTCAGATGCGCTACGTACTCGAAAGTAAAACTGGAAGAAATTAAGGAAGAATGGTGTCAATTTATGATTGAGTTAAGAATTCTATAATGTATATTGGATTTGTAATTATGTGTAAATTGTATATTGTATATTGTATATTGTATATTGTATAATGTATAATGTTTAAATTATGTGTAAATTATACTTGAGTTAATTATGTGTAAATTGCAAAGTGTTATTGTATAATGTACAATGTTTAGTTATATTGTGTTGAATTAAAGGCCAAGTGTTGAATTACAATGTTTAAAGGCCAAGTTATGTTTAAAGCCTGAATTATAAGCAGGGAATTTAATTGTTATAAGCAGGTTTGTCTAAAAATATAAAAAAATGTGATTTTTCAAAAAAAATTTTTTTAAAAACGTGAGGTATAGACAACGCTTTTACAAGAAAGCGCTGCTAAAGGGAGAAAAATAGGCATAAAAAAGCGCTGCTATAGGTTAGGAAAGGAGGGGTCTATGAAGGCGCTTTAAAAAGCGCTGCTAAAGGGTGGTCTACAAAAGCGCTTTCATAAAGCGCTGCTACAGGGGGGAGGGGGGGGGGAGAATAGGCAGCGCTTTGAAAGCGCTGCTAAAGGGGTAAAAAAGCGCTGCTAAAAGTGATACCTTTAGCAGCGCTTTTTCCATTAAAAAAAGCGCTGCCTTTACCTTTAGCAGCGCTGCTAAAGGTCAAAAAAAGCGCTGCTAAAGGCCATTTTTTGGCATAGTGATATATATATATATATATTATATATATTATATATATATATATATATATATATATATATATATATATATATATATATATATATATATATATATATATAATATATATATATATATAATATATATATATATATATATATATTATTCTTATTTGTATATTCTTTGTTCTTGTTATTATACTCTTTGTATCTTATTATTTATATATCCTATCTATTTTCGATTTTAAATTATTTATATTAATTGAATATAACTATTTTATTAGAATATTTGTTCTTTATATGATCGATCTAAGAAAGTAAAAAAAATGTATATATATTAACAGATAAAAGAATAAATACTATAAAATTATAAAATCATTTTTATGGATAG